>JALAZF010000213.1:0-2735000 GCA_022829125.1 Lathyrus tuberosus
AAAATAAGTACGAGTTCATTCATAATTAACTCACATGCATTTGTTTTGTTATTTATATTTGTTATGATATAAACAATACTATGCTGACATACTATAAATTCTAGAATTATAACTAACCAATTCAATTTAAATAGTAAGTGTGTAACTAACTAATATAATATTATATCAATCCATTTTTTTCTTGATAAAAAAGGGGATTATTTCCTTCTCAATAACTTAAATAATGATTTTGAAAAAAATTCTTTATATTGTCATTTCGAATATGATAAAAAAAAGGATACAAATGGACTGTGTAACACAATAGTTAGTCTACTTCTATGAATTAGACAACTTGATGTAATTTAACTTTAACTTTTGCACATGTAACCAGTAAGGTAATGTACATTTCTTAACAAAAAGCTTACTACAACTATAGAGCTACTTCAAATCAAATCAATTGGTGTATATATATATATATATATATATATATATATATATATATATATATATATATATATATATATATATATATATATATATATATATATATATATATATATTTTTTTTTTTTAATAGTCAAATATATTAACAAGGGATACAATCCCAGATTTACAACAATAACATCAGGAATTCTGTTCCAAAAACAAACTGCAACATGGTGTCTAGGAATCACCCACTCAACAGACTAAACTAGCAGCAAAAATGGAACTACAACAGGGGGACCACACCTAACTAAGGACAAACAAACAACACTAAATCTCCATAGGTAATTTGTACCACTCATAAAGAGAAGTCCTCCTCCTCTCTTTGTTGTCCAAAATCTTCCAATTACACGCTGTTGTGATGATAGAATGGAATATTTCCTTGTGATTTGCAACACCATCTTTGAATAAAACCATTTTTCTATGTCTCCAAATTACCCAACATGTAATACCCCGTATTATTTAAATGCTCAATTGGAGACCAGATGAGTATCTAAGTACTCTATCTTAGGATAAATTGGATTAATGGAATCCTCTAAGTGTTTTAAGTATAGTCAATTGGGACCAACAAAGCAACGAATTGAGCTCTAAAGAGATTAATTATTTTATGAAAGAGACAGATCAATAATTATTAGTTCAAGGGAGTATATTAAGGTAACTCTAATAATTGATCAATTGGTGTAAGACGATAAAATATCAATGAGAGATATTTTACTCTATAGGATTATATTATATAATATTGGTATTATATATATATATATATATATATATATATATATTATATATATATATATATATATATATATATATATATATATATATATATGTGTGTGTGTGTGTGTGTGTGTGTTAGAAAGAAGAAGAAAAAATTAGTAAAGAGAAGGAAGAGAAAAGAAGAGAAGAGGAAAAAGGGAGAAGAAGAACAAAACCATGGAAGAAGAAGAAAAGTTTATGGATCATCTTCAAGATTCGTCATCTTCTTCAACCTTCTCTTCGATTATCAGGTGGGTTCTAGATAGATGCTTTAGTTGTAGAGTTTCTTGAGTTTTAGAGTTAGGTTTGATATTGAGAGAAAATGAGAAAATCTTGCTAAAATCATGAATCTAACGGTTGAAAATCGATATAAATTGCGTAGTATAATTGTAATATGCATATGAATATTATTGATGCTTGGTTGTGCTGTTTGGGAATGATTGAGTTGAGAAAGATGGGTTTTTAACCCTAGGAACAAGATAAAACGCAACTGAGCATGGCTGTTCTGGTGCAAAGCGTCGGGCGGTGCTCAGAGCGCCGGGCGATTCGAGGCAAGCGCCTGTGCTTTGCCGGGCGAAAATTGGAGCGCCGGGCGCTCCTGGGGCTTTTCCAAATGTCCCATTTTCTTTTAAAATCCATATCTTTTGACTCGGGTGTCCGTTTTAAGCGCTCTTTATATCGATGTGAAGCTATGAAAGAGTTCTATACTATGGAAAGTGAAAGTATTATTTATGAGGTTGATTTTAGTCGATTATGGGAATTAATTAGAATTACGTGTTTTAGGTAAAACGGAACTTTTAAAAATCTAAAAGCTTCAAGATATGAAATTGTGAGGAAACCTTAGTACACTAGAATGACTTAGAGAATTGCGCGACAATACTTACATCGATACTAGAAGAGTATCTTTGTTAAGTGGTTGTTAGTGGAGGACTGTATTTCCTCCAGTTTTGTTTGTTTCACTTAATAAATATTAGTGATCCATGTTTAATCCTTTGCGGTAGGATGGTCGAGGAAAGTATTTATTAGGTTTGTGTCCCTTAATAAATATTAGTGACCCGTGTCGAGATCCTCTTGTGTGGGATGGCCGGGGAAAGTGTTTATTAGTGTTATCCCTTAATAAATATTAGTGACCTGTGTCGAGATCCTCCTGTGTGGGATGGACGGGGAAAGTATTTATTAAGTAAGTAACCGTGACCCGTGTCGAGATCCTCTTGTGTGGGATGGCCGGGGAAAGTTGCTTAGTGGATGGTATTAGTGACCCGTGTCGAGATCCTCTGGTGTGGGATGGTCGGGGAAAGTACGATGGGTAGATAATTAGTGACCCGTGTCAAGATCTCCTTGTGTGGGATGGCTGGGGAAAGTTATCTACGTTAAGAATCCATGACCCGTGTTTAATCTCCTTGAGCGGGATGGCCGGGGAAAGATTCCTTAACTAGTTGTCGTTTTGTGTATTGTGCGATTTTGGGTTCTCTAGTCAGAAATATGCGAACTCAAGGTCTAGTTCCTTTTCCCCAGACTTGAGTTAGGTTTTGATAGAACCTTGTATAGCCGAGAGAATCTATAAGATAGGGAACTCACTAAGATTTGATGTATCTCACCCCACTATAGTTGCTATATTTCAGGTGTGGTTTGCAGGTTTGATTTACAAGTGGAGCGATGCTTGGATGTTTCAAGAGAAGCTTGACTTTAGTATTTCCGTTGTGTATTATTTTGTTGTATACAATTGAGGATATTGTATATTATTCTTAGATTTTTATTTTTGGCTAGTTTCCATGTCTTGTGCCATAGTTTGTGTTTATGTTTTAGAAATGGACAAGTATGTGAATTACGCCATTAGGCACTTATGATGGTGTCAGTACCAAATAAAATGCTTGTATTGTATTATTCTAGATATATATTATACAGGGCATTACAGTTGGTATCAGAGCAGGTCGTATCCTCGACCTAGCCTTGAAACGTCATAAGTAAATCTATTCCTGCCTCTTAAGTGTGTCTTTCCAACATGAATCTTAATATCATACTATGTAGTGTTGGGCCTGATCAACCTAATACTATGTATGTGATAGGTAGAATCATGGTTGAGTGACTATGAGGACTCTGAAGTGTTGTCGGAACTTGTGCTGTGAGGGAAGGCTCAAGCCAAGAGTTAGTAGTGGGGAGTTTTGGTCAGCTCAGTTGAGATCTTGGTAGAAGTTGTGTTTTGGGTAACATGGAAATTAAAGAGTGGTGTGTTGTTCAAGTGATCCTTTGGAATGGATGGAGTCTGAAAGTTAAGGATCTCTATTGGACGATTGGTTAAGGTATCAAGAAATATGTAAAATCGCTAGTGGAGCTGGATTGACCACTTGTATGGATAAGGATTTCAAGTAATCTCATTCCGTGAATAAGAAAGGTTGTTTTGTGGAACGCGTGGCGTAACGTCTGGAAGTGAGATAACTTTTGGTTCTTTAGTTCTAAGGTTGTTGGAGTACAAATAGAGTTAGGGTGTTAGTTATCGTTCCACAGAGATTGTTTGGTGATATCGCAGCCGTTCTAAAGTCGTAATGTTTCAAACTTTAAAGTAACAGGGGGTTTTAGATTGTTTTCGTAACGTTTGCATTCAAAGTTAATTAAAACGGTAAAAAGATTGTTTTAACGGTTTATAAAAGCATGTCAAGATTAGGGTTCGACAAACCACTTTGCACGTATATAATCGATACGCTAATGAACTTGCTTGAATGATAAATACAATCACATATCCTCCTAATATGTTTATCTCTAACACATATTGTGAGTTTTGCCATTTTGATCCTTTGTTGATTTCTCACACAAACTATCAAAATGACAACATTAGAGTTCAATATTTATGAACATCAACACACATTGCTATCTCTAGCCAATATACATTGATGGATGACAAACCTAGGTAAAGAGTTGGAGCACATTTCTCAATCATGATCCAACACAAAGAATAAACATAAAAACAAGGTTTATCATCATACATTCATCATCCAAGAGTTCACAAGAGAGGATCAATCCATATACATACAAAGTAACGGTTCACCTACATCTAACCTTGACACAAAAGGTAACTTAGCTCTCCATTGTCATGGAAGCTAAACAAACAAGAAGGTGAAGAAGATTATTTAACATCAATGACGATATCTCGAAGAATGATGCTTCCAATCTTCCTCAAATGGATGCTACAGTGTTCACAAAGTGTTCTTCTCTCTACTGTCAAAAGGATCCATCAAAAGAAATGCAGACAGAACTATTTATAAGGGGGCCACAAATCGCAGAGCACGCTGAGCGCGCAACACCGCGCTGAGCGCGGCCTCATTAATTGCCAAAATGACCTAGAGCCCGCTGAGCGGGCTGCCAATCCGCGCTGAGCGCGCAAGCTACTGCCACTACCTCATTCTTCGCGCTGGGAGCGCGCTGAGCGCGCTCAAAGCATGCTCAAAAATCCAAATTTTCCAAAACTGTTTTTGTGCCATCCTCAAGGCTCCATTCTTGACCTTTCCATGTAAAAATCTGCACAAAAAAACACAAAAGATAGATAGATACGATAAATAATGAAATTAACTAGAAAACGGTTATAAACGGAAACAATGGGAAAAGCATGGATTTACGAATAAAGCTCACAAAAAAGGTGCTAAAAACTAATCTAAATATTAACACTTTTTAGCACCTAACAACTCTCCCCAACTCGTCTCTTTGTTTGCCCTCAAACGAAGATAATTTAGAATAGAAGCAAGCGGAAAACAGGGAACAAAATACCAACAAAACATAATGGTTCAAACCAAATAAACACGCACGCAAGTACCGCTTGTCCTTACGAAGAATGAAAAATATGTAAATGAACTAAATTCTAAACATCATTAACAAGCACAATTCATAAGCAACAAAAGCTCAAATTAGAATCACCTAATTTTCCGAATGAGCCTAGCTCAATATATCCAAGGGACAAAACACACTCATAGCAAAAGTGTCAGCATCCAGAACAATTCATGCTTTCATCAAACCAAATCACAAGAAAACCAAGGAAACAAAGATCTCTTAAGGGCTTCTAAAGGTTGTAGCTTGGCAAGGTTAAACAAGAAAGGGATATTTGTAAAAGGCCAATGAAACAAAGTGGTTAACAAAAATTATCAACAAATGAAGAACATGCCAATAACCCACTTAAGACCAACCTCATAACAATTCAATTCAAACCTTTCTTTTCTTTTCTATTCTTTTCTTATGGTGCACTCTTTCATATTTTTTTTATTTTTTTTATTTTTAAAACAACTCCCTTTGGAGTGCACAGCACAGCACAAAATAGTGCTTCAAGTTCTTTCTTTCATCACAAGAGGCACCAATTCCCCACTCCATTTTCTTTTTCACAAACTAGCACAACTCTCCCCAACTTTAAACCATACTATAATTAATAGGCAATGTTCTACAAAAGTATGTTCAAACAAAGGGTTAAGTGCAAAAATAAAAGAACTAGAATGACTCACAAGGGTTTTTCTTTAGCATTAACAACCCACTATAAAGGGGTAGATACAAGATTCATTCCAATTCAAGGCTCAACATGGCTAGCAAGTGCTCACACCTCTCATAAGGTAAAATTGAAGGTTATGGTTTTGTGGTTTTTCTCAAAGTCAACAATTGCCTAGATCATTTCAATGTTTCCATGGTTTGCACATGAATACAAGATTAAACATGAATCATACGAGCTAAACAACATTTACAAAATCACTCAATATTTATGAACAATGGAGGGACTCACATTTGTGGTTGTGTCCTAACAGATTCCAACGTGAACAAAAATTGCTACATGAAGAGAAACTTGAAAATCATGTGAAGCACAAAGTTAAAAAACATACTAACATTCTACCAAGCACAAAACAGAGTACCTTTGTGTGCACCAATTTAGACTTATATCATCACCATCAATGAAAGGTGAAGTGCACACTTAAATGTTCAAAGAAACAACTTGCTTCAACCATCCATTACCTTAAAAATAAAGGGCAAACAACAAAAATTTCCTGTACAAACTAATCATATAAGCAAAAACACATCCGCCCGGATGTTAACTTCATTAATTAACCAAAAAGTTTTAACACCAATTCACTCACATCCGCCCGGATGGAGAATACAAAATTCCTACACAATGTAGTCAAAACAAAATCCCAACATAAAAGTTATACCAAAATAAAGACAAAATAAAATAAGGTCCAATCAAACCCAACATCAATCTGAACTAGAGCTAGACGCTCCATCATCACCGTCATCGCCATCAAGGTCACCTTCCCCCTCCGGAAAAACAGGCCTGCCCTCAGGCCAACGAGCATAAGAAACGAGATCATCGCGAGTTCTCAGCTGGTGGTCCACATGCGGCTCACGAATCTGCAGCTGCAATTGCATCATAGAGTCATGCATAAATAATAAAGCTCGCTGATGAGCCTCGTGCATGGCCCAATTGGCCTCAGCACTTGGATCAAAAGCGTGCCCGCGGCCACGCCCACGGCCACGAGCAGGAGCAGCAGCAGCTACAGGGACAGCCTGCTCAAAATCAATCGCCCCCATACAGTGACGAGTGACATAGCTATCATCAACAACCTGGAGCTTCACATTCGGGTGGGTAGGCAATGTAACACGCGCCTCATGGCATAAAGCCATAATCAAACCTGGATAAATCAGAGCGCATGCCACACGATCTCCAAGAGGAGTACCACTGGTGGCGGTTCTCTTCAATTCGCTAGATATAATCCGTCCAAAGTCCACAGTATGGCCTGCCCTGCACAAATGAAAAATCAGAGCGGCCGTCTCCATTGGAATAGAAGAGGTGTGGCTTCTCGGTCGAAGGTTGTAAAGAACAACCGACATGACAAGCTGCGAGACTTTATCCAACACCCTCCTAGCAAACTTCTGAGGAGCACCAGCAGCACTTAAAATGTAATTACCCCCTTGTCTGCACAAGGACTCCCTAAGTTGGTCGGCATTCCAGTTCCGCCGAGCCAACGTCCGTCCAAAATCACAAATGTCATCTTCCCCTAGCTGAGGTTGGTCCCCAAGGTAGGTATTGATGGACTCCCTCGAGAAATTGATTGTCTTTCCCCGAACCCATGTTTGAAAAGTGAACGTCTCTCCATCGGACGGCAATGCATTAGCATAGAACTCCCTAACAATGTCAATGTTGTACTCAGGGAAGGGAGAACTAAGCTTGTCCCACGGACCACCCTGCACAAAATGACTCATGTTCCTATGGGGACCATTGGGATCAATCATGATTAACCTATCCGGCCAAATTGATCTTTTTTCAAGCTCCACGTATCTTTGTTGCTGCTCTAGGCCAACAAAACGCGTTGAATCAAATTGGCCAGCGGGAGCTCTGCGGTTAGGATTCGACGTCGAACCAACACACTGCTTCTTCCTTCCTGACATCTGAAAAACAACAAACAAGAAAACAACGTACAAACAAAATAGTACCACAAATTAGTGAAAACAGCAAGCTAGAATTCTTAAATTATTTAAACAAAATAAATACAATGACAATATAGCAGAACAGAGTTGGGACAAAGGGGGATTTTTCTGCAAATCTCAGAGCGCGCTGAGCGCGCAGGATCGCGCTGAGCGGGCTCTGCGAAATGCAGAAAAATTCCCCTCTGCACAGATGGCTCAAACAGAAAGACACAACCCCTAATTTCACTACACAGCCTGCTACAGATAACTAATCATCAAAAATCAAAGCAAATTACTCTTTCAACAAACCCTAAGTCTAAAATTTCCTAACCTAATTTCTACAATGCTAACTTCTAACAATATGCAAGCATACTAACACAGAACTTCTACCACAGAATTACGTTAAAAAAAAACAAGAGAAGAAGAAGAACATGGCTATCCAACAATTACAAACAATGTCCCATTCAAGGGTTTCTAAATGAAAAATGAAAAAAATGCTAAAACAGAAACTTACTATGATTGATGATGATTATGCTCTGCAGAAAATGAAAGGGAGATGATGAATGGTCATGCAAATCCAAGGAACTTTGTGAAAAATTTTGAAAGAGAGAAAAAGAGGGAAATGAGAGAAATGAGAAAAATGAGAAAGAGGCAAGGTTTGGCAAACCCTAGCCACTTTAACATTCATCTGGGCCAGGTACACCTCTGTGGGCCCAGAAATCAAATAAATTTTTTTCAAAATTCTGCAACTCGCGCTGAGCGGGATCCATAGCGCGCTGAGCGCGCTCGCTACTGTAAGTATAGGTTCCTTTTTTCAAACGCGCGCTGAGCGCGCAGAGCAAATTCAAAAATTTTTCCAGCAGCAAACAGACATCATCCCCACGTTCAAAACATCATCCTAAACATCATACAACAATAATTTTTCACAAAACACGTCTAAACAGCAAATTCACTAGTAAAAACGATTAAAAACTTACAGTGTTGGGGTGCCTCCCAATGAGCGCTTGTTTAACGCCGGCTAAGCTCGACGGTCCAAGATGCTCACTTAAGAACATCAAGGAGAACAGTACTAGAGGCGCGATCAAAATTTCCAAGAAGGTAAATTTTCAGGCGCTGACCGTTTACGGTCCAAGAATCCTTCTTTTCCAGGTCTTCGATAACCACCGCTCCAAACTCCTTTACTTCCTTCACACGAAACGAACCGGACCACTTGGACTTTAACTTTCCCGGGAAGAGTCTTAACCGAGAGTTAAACAGCAATACCAATTGTCCGGCCTTGAAGTCCTTTTGCCGGAGCTTCTTGTCGTGGTACTCTTTCACCTTTTCCTTATACAACCAGCTTGAGTGGTATGCGGCATTACGCATTTCTTCCAACTCAAGAAGTTACACTTTTCTCTTGGTACCGGCCAAGTCCTTGTCAAAATTCAGCATTTTTAAGGCCCACATGGCCTTGTGCTCCAATTCAACCGGTAGATGGCAAGTTTTACCATAAACTAGTTGAAACGGAGTTAGACCAATTGGAGCTTTGTAAGCAGTGCGATATGCCCACAAAGCCTCATCCAATTTTTGTGACCAATCCTTTTTTGAGCTAGACACGGTTTTTTCAAGGATTCTTTTTATCTCTCGGTTGGATACCTCAGCCTGACCATTCGACTGCGGGTGGTAAGGGGTCGCCACCTTATGTGATACACCATAGTGTTTTAAAACATTTTCGAGAGGTGTATTACAAAAGTGCGACCCACCATCGCTAATGAGCACCCTAGGCGTGCCAAAACGGGAAAAAATGCATTTCTTTAAAAAATTTATCACCGTTTTTCCATCCGCCCTAGGTGAGGCAATCGCCTCAACCCACTTCGAAACGTAGTCAACGGCTACCAACATATACTCATTTCCAAAAGATGGTGGAAATGGACCAACAAAATCGATGCCCCAACAATCAAAAATTTCTACCTCTTGTATGTTTTGGAGAGGAATTTCATCTCTATGTCCGATTCCACCAGTTCTTTGGCACATGTCACAACTTTTAGCATGGAGATGTGCGTCTTTAAAAAGAGAAGGCCAATAAAATCCTGATTGAAGGACTTTAGTGGCCGTTCTCGTACCATTAAAATGGCCTCCATACGGCGAGTTGTGGCAATGCCAAAGAATGCTTTGAGCCTCTTCACTCGTGACACACCTTCTCAACAGGTTGTCACTTCCTAACTTAAACAAATAAGGGTCGTCCCATACGTAATAACTGGCATCCGAAAGGAACTTCCTCTTTTGGTTCCAAGTCAGGTCTTCGGGCACCCAACCGGTAGCCTTATGGTTAGCAAAATCTGCAAACCAAGGCCTAACTTGGACTTTGAAAAGTTTTTCATCAGGAAATTCCTCTTGGATTTCCTTTTCAGCAATGGTGACCTCAACATTCACAAGGAGAGACAAGTGATCTGCCACCAAATTTTCCGATCCTTTTTTATCTTTTATTTCCAAGTCAAACTCTTGTAATAAAAGGATCCATCGGATGAGCCTTTGCTTCGAATCCGGTTTGGCTAGCAAATACTTGAGCGCCGAGTGATCGGTGTACACAACAACTTTAGACCCGATGAGGTAGGATCTAAATTTCTCAAGTGCATACACTATAGCAAGTAATTCTTTTTCAGTTGTGGCATAATTAATTTGTGCCTCATTTAATACCTTACTTGCATAGTGTATCGCATGGAAATTTTTCTCCTTCCTCTGGCCAAGTACTGCTCCAACAGCATAATCGCTCGCATCGCACATAAGTTCAAAATTTGAAGTCCAATTTGGAGCGATTATAATTGGAGCGGTAACTAACTTTTCTTTTAAAAATTCAAAAGCGTGAAGACATTCATCGTCGAAAAGAAATACCTGATCCTTGCTAAGCAAGTTGCTCAATGGTCTAGCCACCTTTGCAAAATCTTTGATAAAACGCCGATAAAATCCGGCATGCCCAAGGAAACTACGGATCCCTTTCACGTTGGTCGGAGGAGGCAACTTCTCAATCACTTCAACTTTCGCTCTATCAACCTCAAGGCCTTTGGACGAAACTTTGTGGCCGAGCACAATTCCCTCAGTTACCATAAAGTGACACTTCTCCCAATTCAACACTAGGTTTGTCTTCACATACCTCTCTAGCACAGTTTCCAAATTTGTTAAGCACAAATCAAACGAACCTCCAAAAACGGAAAAGTCGTCCATGAACACCTCCATTGTCTTTTCTATTAAGTCGGAGAAGATGGCTTGAACGCACCGTTGAAAAGTTGCCGGCGCATTACATAAACCAAAAGGCATCTTACGATATGCAAAAATACCAAAGGGACACGTAAAGGCCGTCTTCTCATGATCCACCGGGTCAACCACAATTTGGTTATACCCCGAATATCCATCTAAAAAACAATAGAACTGCTGCCCGGATAACCTTTCTAACATTTGGTCCATAAACGGTAATGGAAAATGATCTTTTCTTGTCGCGGTGTTGAGCCGTCTATAATCAATACACATCCTCCACCCCGTCACTGTTTTTGTTGGAACCAACTCATTGTTATCGTTACGAATCACGGTCATTCCTCCTTTTTTTGGCACAACATGGACAGGACTAACCCAAGGGCTATCGGAAATCGGGTAAATCATACCGGCTTCCAATAGCTTAACCACTTCTTTTCTCACCACCTCTTTCATTGTTGGGTTTAAGCGGCATTGCGGTTGGGCTACCGCCTTAAAATCTTCTTCCATCAAGATACGATGCATGCAATAAGCCGGGCTAATTCCTTTTAAATCGGAAAGGACCCAACCTATCGCATCTATGTTTTTCTTCAAAACATGAATTAGACGGCCTTCCTCTTTTTTTGACAACACGTTACTAATGATAACCGGCTTGTTACCACCGTCATCAAGATAAGCGTATTTTAAATTGGAAGGTAAGACCTTCAATTCAAGTGGTGAATTCTCAACTTTCAAATCCTTTTTTAATTCTTCCGGTTTTACCTCCCAAGGTTGCAACTCTTTGAGGGAATCAAGCTCTTTTAAGCACTCTTCAAGAGCTCTTTCTTCTTCTTCGGAAAATACTTCAAAAGAATCATTAAGAGCCATTTCCAAAGGAGAGATTTCATGTACATGCTTAGAAACCTCCACAGTTGCCTCTTCAATTGCATCGATCCGAAAGCTATCATGTTTATCTTTGGAATGTTTCATAGCTTCGAAAAGATCAAAACAAACCTCTTCATTTTGGACCCTCACCTTCATCAAACCGTCATCCACATCAATCATCATACGTGCGGTTTTCATAAAAGGCCGTCCAAGAATAAGAGGAGCATCATCATCCTCTTCCATATCAATAACAATGAAGTCCACCGGAAAGAAAAATTTGTCAACTTTTACCAAAACATCTTGAGCTAACCAATGAGGATGAGTTGTGGACTTGTCGGCCAATTGTAAAGTCATACGAATGGCTTTCATCTCAATGTTCCCAAGCTTCTTTACAATGGACAATGGGATAAGATTAATGCTTGAGCCCAAATCAATTAAGCCCTTTCCAACATAAACGTCACCAATGGTGACCGGCAAAGTAACACGCCCCGGAT
This sequence comes from Lathyrus tuberosus, assembly GCA_022829125.1. Lineage (NCBI taxonomy): Eukaryota > Viridiplantae > Streptophyta > Magnoliopsida > Fabales > Fabaceae > Lathyrus > Lathyrus tuberosus. The sequence continues at coordinate 12,227 of JALAZF010000213.1, forward strand.
CAACTTCTTTTTTAGGAAGAGTTCTTTGGATGATTGCACTACAACTCGCGTCAAGAACAATAGTTTCTGGTTCCGAATACCTCCGCTTCTTCGTGAGAATATCTTTCATGAACTTTGCATACTTCGGCATTTGTTCCAAAGCTTCGGCAAACGGAATGTTAATTTGTAATTGCTTGAAGATGTCCATGAACCGCGTATAGTGCCTCTCATTGTCCTTCTTTGAATGAGCATGAGGATATGGTAAGTTTTGGATCGGAATAGCGCTCACTAATTCCTTTCCCTTCTTTACTCTCCTAAGTTTCTCCTTTTTCTTCGACTCATCACCACTATTATTTTCAACTTCTACCATTTTATCATTTTTATTTTCAACTTCACCTTCACCTTTTTTATTTTCAACTACTTCCTCATCACTACAATCCTCCACAAGACCATCAAGTTTTTCTTCCTCTACATTTTTCTCCTTCTTTTTAACCAACTCCTTCCTACTTCTAGTAACAATCGCCTTGCAATGCTCCTTAGGATTCACTTGAGTATTCGCGGAAAAGGAAGGACCCGATTGTTGTTCGGCAATTTGCTTGGCAAGTTGCCCCACTTGGTTTTCAAGATTCTTAATCGCCGCATCACTACTCTTTTGGTTGGCCATTGACATTTGCATGAATTGAGTCAAAGTGTCTTCCAATTTAGAGCTAGCAACCGGAGGTGGTGGAGGTTGATACGGATTTTGCCGGTTTGAAGGACCGACACCATAACCTTGATTATTTTGATAATTTGCTCGCGGTTGAAATCCTTGATTTCCTTGATAATTTTGTTGAGAATTGTGTTGTTGTTGGTAAGGTTGTTGTTGGTAAGGTTGTTGTTGTCTACCTTGGTAATCTCTTTGATTTGCCATATAGTTAACTTCTTCAAAACCCGGAGGAGGACAAAATCCGGTGTCATGCTCCCCCTTACAAAGTTCGCAACAAGCTACTTGCTTACTTCTGCTTGGCTCCTTCATTTCTTTGATCTGTTGAGTCAAAAGCTCCACTTGTTGAGAGATAAGCTTGTTTTGCGCAAGGATCGCATCGTTAGTTCCCAATTCAAGGACACCGGGCTTCTTTTGAGAGTTGCCACGGCTTTGACTTTGAAGATCGTTTAGAGCCATTCTATTGATAATATCAGTTGCTTCCTCGGCATTCTTTGCCATCAAGCTTCCTCCCGCAGTGGCATCCAACAAAGTCTTACAATTCGGTTGGAGACCATTCTTGAAGATATGAATTTGTGTTAACTCATCAAACCCGTGACCTTTACATTTGCGAAACATGGACTTGAATCGTTCCCATGCTTCATTGAGGGATTCATTAGTGCCTTGAGAGAACACTGAAATTGCTGTTTTTGACTCCATGAAATGGTTATGAGAGAAGAACCGTTCAATAAATTTTTCCTCCAAGACATTCCAATCGGTCATCACGGCTGGCGTTTGATCGAGGTACCAATCCTTTGCCTTGCCAAGCAAAGCATGCGAAAATAATCTTTTAAAGAGAGGTAACTCTTGTGCTGGATCTACACCGGCCGCTAATGCAATCTCATAGAATTTTGTGAGAAACGCAAAAGGATCTTCATGGTCCATTCCGGTGAATGGACTTCCATACAATAAATTCAAAGTTCCAGTTTTCATTTCAGCTTGCCTTCCTTGATTATTGTTGGCAAACTGAGCGGTATGTCGTGGACTGTTCACACAAGGTGTGGATGTGGGAGGTGGAGGTGGTTGCGCCATGATTGGTGTGAATGGTGGTGGTGGTGTTGTAGTAGAACTTCCTTCTTGCTCTTGTGTTTGTCTCGCAAGCTGCCTCATCTGTCTAGTTCTGCTATTGAGCCTACGAGCGGTTCTTTCAATCTCAGGATCGAAAAGAAGTTGGTCCGCCGGTAGTTTCCCTCGCATAAACCAAGTCTGCACACTTAAACAAAACACATCAACAAGCACAAGAAAAATTGTAACAAGTTGAAAACTTCACAACTATTGCTATGCTTGAAATATCAATTTACAATCCCCGGCAACGGCGCCAATTTGTTGGAGTACAAATAGAGTTAGGGTGTTAGTTATCGTTCCACAGAGATTGTTTGGTGATATCGCAGCCGTTCTAAAGTCGTAATGTTTCAAACTTTAAAGTAACAGGGGGTTTTAGATTGTTTTCGTAACGTTTGCATTCAAAGTTAATTAAAACGGTAAAAAGATTGTTTTAACGGTTTATAAAAGCATGTCAAGATTAGGGTTCGGCAAACCACTTTGCACGTATATAATCGATACGCTAATGAACTTGCTTGAATGATAAATACAATCACATATCCTCCCAATATGTTTATCTCTAACACATATTGTGAGTTTTGCCATTTTGATCCTTTGTTGATTTCTCACACAAACTATCAAAATGACAACATTAGAGTTCAATATTTATGAACATCAACACACATTGCTATCTCTAGCCAATATACATTGATGGATGACAAACCTAGGTAAAGAGTTGGAGCACATTTCTCAATCATGATCCAACACAAAGAATAAACATAAAAACAAGGTTTATCATCATACATTCATCATCCAAGAGTTCACAAGAGAGGATCAATCCATATACATACAAAGTAACGGTTCACCTACATCTAACCTTGACACAAAAGGTAACTTAGCTCTCCATTGTCATGGAAGCTAAACAAACAAGAAGATGAAGAAGATTATTTAACATCAATGACGATATCTCGAAGAATGATGCTTCCAATCTTCCTCAAATGGATGCTACAGTGTTCACAAAGTGTTCTTCTCTCTACTGTCAAAAGGATCCATCAAAAGAAATACAGACAGAACTATTTATAAGGGGGCCACAAATCGCAGAGCGCGCTGAGTGCGCAACACCGCGCTGAGCGCGGCCTCATTAATTGCCAAAATAACCTAGAGCCCGCTGAGCGGGCTGCCAATCCGCGCTGAGCGCGCAAGCTACTGCCACTACCTCCTTCTTCGCGCTGGGAGCTCGCTGAGCGCGCTCAAAGCATGCTAAAAAAATCCAAATTTTCCAAAACTGTTTTTGTGCCATCCTCAAGGCTCCATTCTTGACCTTTCCATGTAAAAATCTGCACAAAAAAAACACAAAAGATAGATAGATACGATAAATAATGAAATTAACTAGAAAACGGTTATAAACGGAAACAATGGGAAAAGCATGGATTTACGAATAAAGCTCACAAAAAAGGTGCTAAAAACTAATCTAAATATTAACACTTTTTAGCACCTAACAAAGGTCACTATGGTATCTTGAATGGACGAGAGTACCTTAAGAAATGCGTTCGGAATAATGTCTTCCAACTGGTAAAAGTGAGGGTTAAGGAAGTTCGGTTCAATGGGAACCTAAAGTAGCAGAGAAGTGTGAGAAGGAACACAAGGATGTGTTTACGTACTTCAAGTGAAATAAGTATGTGTCGAACGAAGAGTAGGAGATAAATTGCGCAATTTCAGTTATGTAGAGAGATCAAGTTCAGGATAATACTCCAGGTTTTCTGTTTTTCAGTAAGAGACCAATTTGGAGTTTGGAATTTGTTAACTTATCCAAGGAACAATATAAGGTATTATGTCGGAGAAAGAATGAGCTTCATTTAGTAACAGAAAGCGTAGTGATACGGACCGGAAGAAGTTGTATTAAGAAACAAAGTAAGTATCTTGGATCTGAGGGAATCGTAGTAAGATGGTTTTATATTTGGACCTAAGAGGATTACAATGGAGGACGAAGTAAACGCGGTGTGGAAAACGGTATTAACGGTATGTTATGAGGAAGTGACAACGGAAGGTATTTTAGACGTATATATGATAGAATTATTAATATGTTGTTAAAGCTGAAATTAAGGAAGTGTAATCAAGGATGGTTCACCTGTGAGGAGCCTGATAGTATGACGTGAATGAGAAAGTTACACTTTGGTATTGAGAATGAGCGTAGTGGTAGCGCTGTGATTACAAGTGTACATGTTGGATTCTTATTTTTGAGACAAGTGTGAAGGGACATACCTTGTGAAGCAGTAAGTTTTGTATTCTAAGAAGCAAGATTGCGGTAAATAACGAGAAGTAAATCAGGACTTATTACGGACTAAGTGTAAATTTGGAATGGCTTATAGCGGAAGGGTTTTGTAAGTAGTTGATGAGGAATTATCGGTTGCGAATTTTCTATTAAGTAATTCTGGTTAATGTGTATGAAGTGATGGAAAGGTTCTTCAAGAGGATGCATTGCCCCAATTTATTTTCAAGTATAGAGAACTTCTGTATTTGTGAATCATCGGAATATTTGGAATCTACCTTTTGTTGGACTAAGAACGTTGTAGTGTTATTTCTCACTAAGGTAGTTTAAGTGAGAGAATGAGGTGGTATGCTTGTTATGAGATGTCCGTCGTTTTGCGGGTACCATATAATAGTTGTGTGCTGGTTTTGTTTATGGACAAATCAAGCATGAGTTGTGGCTAAAACCTTAGAATGCCGTCATTATTGGTTTCCCGCTAGTGTAATTGTTTGAGCAGGAAAATGAACTTTCCCGCCGAAGAGTTGTCGTGTGACCGCGTCAAAATTTAGAATTTTACTTGTCACTTGGTTGGAGTGTGTCGTCTGCATGTTTTGACTTTGTCGGTTTTACCTGAGTGGATCATGGTTAGTGAATGTTATACAAGTTATGAAGCCACGAGTTGAGAATGATAGTGTGGGTTAGAGCAAGACGGATTGATGGTTTTGGGTAGGGATGGCTTCGAATTAAAAGAAATTGTTCAATTTCAGATTCTGCAGTAGTGTTAACCGATTAACACAATGGGGTTAACCGATTAACACATGCAGGAAAGGTGCTTTACGTTGAATTTTGAGGAGTTAACTGATTGACCTCAGACGGGTAATCGATTAACATGTGTGTGTCAATTGTGAAATCCCTTAAGAACCATCATCTGTGTTTTGTTACCTATGTTGCACCAAGTGGAGAGTATTGTGCGAATGGAAACGGAATTGCAAGTAAATGAAAGACGGAATTGTGTTTTGAAATCGTAACTTTTGGAAGGGTGTTACATAGTGGACCATTTGTTCATACTACAAGAGAATTTGACTTTGGGAAAATAATCTTGTAAATTGTGTTGAAGGTGAGAAAGTCTTAGGTGTATTGTTATTATTGTTGTTGCGAGTCTTTAGGACGAAGTTGGAAAATATTCTCGAAGTGTTGATCTTGTAAAGATCGTTTTGGTAATTTAATTTATGGTGTTAGTAAGATATGAGCGGTTGGTCAGAATTAGTAAGTGTTATCTTCTATGAGTTCGTGGTATTGGATTTAGGCTCCGTGAGAGCGGTACCAGATGTGTACAGTTGTACTCATCCAGAGAGAAGTTGATTCAATTAAGAAACGTGGCATGGATTTCGATGGTGGAGTGTTGTACGTGGATTGGTGAGTAATATGGAAACTCACAATTGTGCTTTGGACAGTTTAAGTTTCTGATAAGTGGTGATTCGTTATGAATAAAGTTTTGTAATGGTGTTACATTGTCATTAGTTGAGATTTTGTGGCGACAGAAACCTTGAGTAAGTTGGAAACCGTAGGAAGGATCGTTTTGGAATGTGGTAACCAGAACTAAAAGTTGTTAAGTTATTTTGGGATGTATTGGTTCGAGTTTTGAATGAATTTGGAGAAGTGTAACTCCTGTACTTGTATCGTCTGGGGAATATGGGACAGATGTTATGATATTGTGTGTTGGCAAAGAAATTGTTCTACTATAGGACGTCAGTAAGTTTCTTGTAGCGCTGGTTAGTAAGGACCCTAATGGATAAGTGTGTTTCTCCGTAGACTGTTAGCTAATTAGTAGTGTTTACGAATTCGTGGTATTCCACTGTTTGGTTTTGGATTACGCAGTGGAAGGCGACGGATGAAAGAGTTAAGTCAGAATAATGATAATTTAGATGGATTATTGCTTATAAGTATGGAAATAAGGAGATTTTGTTTTAAGTGTATTACCTTTTGGTGTGACACGAAAGAAAGGAAATATTGGATGTAATGGTTACAAGGTTTAGCATCAGACCAGATGGAGCTGGTAAAAGAAGTCGTTTGACTAATTATGAAGTGGTTTTGGATATTGAAAGAGTATGAAAGGATAATTGTCGGTAATTGCTTAAGGGAAAGGAATCACCGAATTACCTCATGAGGATTTGATGAGTGTTTGTTATCCTGAACCAAGATAAGATATTACGGTCTTGTTGTGACTCGGTAGAGGGGTATAGAATGGTACATTCTTGTCGAAGGTAGAATGCGACCAAGTGTTTTGTAAGGAACAACAGATGAGTTATAGAAAATGCAACGTTGGAAGTTAACTCGATATTGGAATGAGACTATGACTAAGGACGTGAAGTTTGTTAATTGGTGAACATAATGATTTTGGTTCGTGAAGTCAAGTTGGAATAGGAATACATCAGAAATTGGACAGAAGTAAAGTTAAATGTGGATCTAAGACGGTGATGCAAGTTGTGATTTTCGTTAAATAGAGGAAATTCGGGGGCGAATTTCAATTTAAGGGGGGGAGAGTGTAATACCCCGTATTATTTAAATGCTCAATTGGAGATCAGATGAGTATCTAAGTACTCTATCTTAGGATAAATTGGATTAATGGAATCCTCTAAGCGTTTTAAGTATATTCAATTGGGACCAACAGAGCAACGAGTGAACTCTAAAGAGATCAATTATTTTATGAAAGAGACAGATCAATAATTATTAGTTCAAGGGAGTATATTAAGGTAACTCTAATAATTGATCAATTGGTGTAAGACGATAAAATATCAATTGGAGATATTTTACTATATTGGATTATATTATATAATATTGGTATTATATATATATATATATATATATATATATATATGTGTGTGTGTGTGTGTGTGTGTGTGTGTGTGTGTGTGTGTGTGTGTGTGTGTGTGTATGTGTGTGTGTGTGTGTTAGAAAGAAGAAGAAAAAGTTAGTAAAGAGAAGGAAGAGAAAAGAAGAGAAGAGGAAAAAGGGAGAAGAAGAAGAAACCATGAAAGAAGAAGAAAAGTTTATGGATCATCTTCAAGATTCATCATCTTCTTCAACCTCCTCTTCGATTATCAGGTGGGTTCTAGATAGATGCTTTAGTTGTAGAATTTCTTGAGTTTTAGAGTTAGGTTTGATATTGAGAGAAAATGAGAAATCTTGCTAAAATCATGAATCTAACAGTTGAAAATCGATATAAATTGCGTAGCATAATCGTAATATGCATATGAATATTATTGATGCTTGGTTGTGCTATTTGGGAATGATTGAGTTGAGAAAGATGGGTTTTTAACCCTAGGAACAAGAGAAAATGCAGCTGAGCATGGCTGTTCTGGTTCAAAGCGCCGAGCGGTGCTCAAAGCGCCGGGCGGTGCTCAGAGCGCCGGGCGATGCCCAAGAGGCGCAGCATGTAACGCCCCTGCAACTTTCAAGTTTCTGAAGAAATGTTTACGCCTCTACTTCGCCGGGCGAAGCGAGAGGCGAAGGGGATTCCGCCGGGCGAAAATTGGAGCGCCGGGCGCTCCTGGGGCTTTTCCAAATGTCCCCTTTTCTTTTAAAATCCATTTCTTTTGACTCGGGTGTCCGTTTTAAGCGCTCTTTATATCGATGTGAAGCTATGAAAGAGTTTTATACTATGGAAAGTGAAAGTATTATTTATGAGGTGGATTTTAGTTGATTATGGAAATTAATCAGAATTACGTGTTTTAGGTAAAACAGAACTTTTAAAAATCTAAAAGCTTCAAGATGTGAAATTGTGAGGAAACCTTAGTACACTAGAACGACTTAGAGAATTGTGCGGCAATACTTACATCGATACTAGAAGAGTATCTTTGTAAAGTGGTTGTTAGTGGAGGACTGTATTTCCTCTGGTTTTGTTTGTTTCACTTAATAAATATTAGTGACCCGTGTTTAATCCTTTGGTGTAGGATGGCAGTGGAAAGTATTTATTAGGTTTGTGTCCCTTAATAAATATTAATGACCCGTGTCGAGCTCCTCTTGTGTGGGATGGCCGGGGAAAGTATTTATTAGTGTTATCCCTTAATAAATATTAGTGACCCGTGTTGAGATGGCAGGGGAAAGTATTTATTAAGTAAGTAACCGTGACCCGTGTCGAGATCCTCTTGTGTGGGATGGCTGGGGAAAGTTGCTTAGTGGGTGGTATTAGTGACCCGTGTCGAGATCCTCTAGTGTGGGATGGCCGAGGAAAGTACCATGGGTAGATAATTAGTGACCCGTGTCGAGATCTCCTAGTGTGGGATGGCCGGGGAAAGTTATCTACGTTAAGGATCCGTGACCCGTGTTTAATCTCCTTGAGCGGGATGGCCGGGGAAAGATTCCTTAACTAGTTGTCGTTTTGTGTATTGTGCGATTTTGGGTTCTCTAGTCAGAAATATGCGAACTCAAGGTCTAGTTCCTTTTCCCCAGACTTGAGTTAGGTTTTGATAGAACCTTGTAAAGCCGAGAGAATATATAAGATAGGGAACTCACTGAGATTTGATGTATCTCACCCCACTATAGTTGCTATCACTATGCCAAAAATATGTTTAGACGGCACCTAAAAGACAGCGCTTTTATACAAAAGCGCTGCTAAAAAGAATAAAAAAATTTCGATAAAAAAAAGCGCCTTAAAAAAAAGGTTTTAGAAAGCGCTTTTCAAAAGCGCTGTAAAAGACTGCCACCTTAGACCACCTTAGAAAGCGCTTTCCAAAAAGCGCTGCTATAGGTATTACTTTAGAGAGCGCTTTTAAAAAGAGCTGTCTAAAGGCCACCTTAGAAAGCGCTTTCAGAAAGCGCTCTTATAGGGCTCTAATTATTTTCACTTTAGAAAGCGCTTTCTAAGGAAAAGCGCCCTCTAAAGTCCTTTACTAATTAAAATATAAAACAATTCTAAACATTTTCAGAGACACTTCTATTCATTTTCTCTCTCGACCGTTTCTCTAAACCCTTGTCGTCGTTCTTGCATGCCATTATTGCCGTCGTTCTTTGCCATTGCCGTTGCCGTTACCGTCACTGTTGCCATTATCGTCGTTCTTTGTTCTTCTAAACTTGTCGTCGTTCTTGCATTCAGTTCCTGTTCGAAACTCTCCTTTGTTCTTCAGTTCAGGTATTCTTCAGTTCCCATTATCGTCCTTCGTTCTTCTTTGTGAGCAATATTTAACAACTCTAGCTTATTGAATGTCATTGTTAGAAAAATAATAATAATATTGTCGAAAAATGTTCTGTTTGTTCTCAATATTCAGTTTGCATTACTTCCTTCGTAGAAAAATGTTCAAGATACTGCTGTTGCTTCTCAGTAACTTGGACGATAAGCATATCACATGTTTGATGTAATGCCACACAGAGAATGACTTGTTCTGTAATCAGTCATATATATTAATAGTATTTTTCATTCTATTTTTCCATAATATGCAACTTTGTTTTGTTTAAATTATAGAATCAGAGAAAATTAGGGGAATTCTTAGGGTATTTACTATGATATGAATGGAGTTTTAAGAATATAACCAATGTCTAGTTTTTAATCAAGAATGAGTCACTATTCTTTGATAACAATTATGTTGCATTTATTGTGGTTGCATATTTTTCCAGTGTGATTCGTTGGCTGCAGTGTTGCTGAGTCAATGTGACTAATTCTTTTGTTGCTTTTAAATGTTGGTATTTGACTGTTATTCCTTTTTTGGTTAGAATGTGATTCAAACATTTGGTTACCACTTATACAAGTGATACTGCTTATTTTCGAAATAGATTCTTCATAGATGAATGATGATAGCTGAGTCAATTTGACTAATTCTTTTGTTACTTTTAAATGTTGGTATTTGTCTGTTATTTCTTTTTTGGTTAGAATGTGATTCAAACATTTGTTAGAATGTAATTTACATCTCTAAAGGTAATTAGTTGTTCACTCTCGCCACTGTAATTATATATAACTTATATCATTCAATGGATTATGGATTTTTATATTTGTCATTTAATTTTTGTTTTTTTCTTTCTTACAGGTAAAATGACTAATAACCAGGAAGACACCCACGAGACACATGATACACAGGAAGCTCAGAATGAAGCTTCGAATGTAGAACATGAAATAAAAAGAGGAAAAACCATTATGAAGAGAATCATCCGTGCTAGAGATAAAGGGATGAGATTTGATGTACATTGGAGTGACCAGAACCAACTAGTTGAGCCTAACGGTTCAATGTTGGCTTCATACATTGGTTCACTCGTCCGTCAGCACATTCCAATCACTTGTGATAATTGGAGGAGTAAAGCGTTGGATGCCGGTAAAGAAAAGATATGGACCAAGATAGAGGTACTTACCAAATATGATTGATGTTATTAGATTTTTGTTGACGATTAAGTCTCTAATTTACTTATACTAACACACTTTATGTTTATAGGTGTATGTTTTTTTGTAGAGGTCCTTTAATATTGAAGAAAGCCGGAAAAAGTATTGTCTTCAATTGGCCGGAAAGAGACACAGAGGGTTTAGAGCCTTGTTATCAAACAAGTATCTTAGGGATGAAGACAAAAATTTTGTTGAAGGAGAACTTCCACCATTGTATGCGGATGTGATTACACCGGAAGAATGAAGCCTTTTTGTAGACAAACGGAAAACCAAAGAATTCAATGTAATATTATCTTGTCATGTCTATTGATTGTATTATAAATTTGTTTCATTAGTTTGTTTTGATATGACTTAAACTTGTTTATCCAGAAATTGAGTGCCATTAACCGCGAAAGAGCATCAAAGCCCGCGTATCCATACAGAAAAGGGCGTTTGGGATATGCACGGTTACAAAAAAAATTAGTAAGTATATATTAATACTATGATTTTATTAATTGTATTATTGTGTTATAATTGATGAACTTATTATTTAACTAAATGTATAGTTAGAAGAGAGTCAAAGTGAAGAATCATCACTTCCGGCACATGTTTTGTGGAAGGAAGCTCGTGTGGGTAAGGGTGGAGCTGTTACAGAAGATGTTCAGCATGTTTATGAAGAATGTGTAAGTATAACATTATGTCTCAAAGTTAATTGAAATTTTATTAAATTATAATTAATTTTTAATCCCCACTAATAATTTTTGATATGTCAATGAATTTCAGGAAAATCTATCAAAATCCATACCCGCAGATGAGGATGATTGCAGGAGCATTCTTAGTCGAGTGCTAAATGTTCCTGAGTATCCCAGTCGGGTGAGAGGGAAAGGATTTTTTGTGAGTCCATCATCCTTGTATAAGCAATCAAAGAAAAAAAAATCCCACCACCCAAGAAATCATGCAAACTGTGATGGCACTACAAGCGCAAGTCCAAGCATTGCAGCAGGATAAAGAGAGATATGAGGCGGAAAGGCGCGGTTCCGGTTTGAAAGATGCTAGTGACAAAGCTAGTATCAATTCTCCAAATAAAATTCCCGAGGTAATTAGCACATATTTATTTTAATTAAATTAACAAATTTATTTTAATTGACCTTTATACATATTAACAGTTACATATTTATTATTGCTTCAGGGCATTTCATCTTGCCAACTGTATTTGTCGTTTCCGACTTATCGCATGGTTGGAAAGGGAAAAGTGCATAACTTTGTGGGAGCGTTACTTCACCATCATCCGATCCCACAAGGTTATCTGAAAGTGTCGGTTGATATCGCTTTAGATACGGATGCGTTACTACCGATACCAGACTCGGTTTCAGAGGTTACATTGCTGCGGGATGCAATAGGTTCGTTTGTTGCATGGCCGTTAGACCTCATTTCCATAGGTGATGAGGTATGTTGAAAACCATTACGAATCTCTTAGTATTCAAATGTCAATTCTGAACGATTATGAAAATCATTCTGAACCATTACTTACATTTTTTTTACATGGTAATGTTAGACTTCTACAAAACCCACAGCAAAGAATAAAGGGGTTTTGCGGAAAAACGAGTCTGTTGAATCACACAGAGAGGTAGCTTTTAAGTGTTATTCTATTATCCGAATTCAAAAGTTTCATGATTTTCTACTTTACCTAACTTATATGATTGTTAGGTTCCTGCTCAACCTTCACAACAGACCGGCAAGAAAAAAGCTCCTATAAGGATCGTGAAGGAAAAAAGACCTCACTTTCAGACGTGTCTAGAAACACTTATGTTAATGTCAGATTTGATGCAAGGTGTTATTCGTCAAATCAACATGGACAAAGGTGTTTTTGGTTTTCCTCATTCCGAGATAATCGGAAAAGAGGACATGGAGCAGGTTTTCAATCATACTGAATTAGGCATCGGTGTTATGCATTCATACATCTGGTACTCCAATCAATCTATTATTTATTTTGTTGAACAATTTATTTACACATTTCAATGATAATAGTCTAATGTTTATTATGTTTTTATTTAAGGTGCATGTATGAAAAATTCATGCGGGGGACGGATTTGTCAAACAAATTCCGTTTCTTCTGTTGCAACATTGTTAATGCACCCAGAATTGATATGAATGCAGCAGAAGTAAGAGGCCACTTACTTGACAGATTTATGGCCAGTAACACAGAAAGTCTGTTTCTTTTACCGTATAATACTGGAAACGGGTAAGATTTTCATTCTAATTTCATTCTAATCTTTAATTTGTATCTTTTGCGTAAAAATTATCCATCTAAACTTTTGTTATATTTTACAGTGGACACTGGCTGTTGGTTGCCATTAATCCTGTAAGAGAAGTGGTATATTATCTTAATTCATTGGATACCGATTGGTCCACGTATCAAAATATGAAGGATGTGGTTGACACGTAAGTGAGACTGTTCGAAATATTCGTGTGTATTTGTATATTTAATTATTTCAGTGACATTGTTCTAAGTTTACGTTTTTCTTTTATAGAGCTATACTAGTGTACCGTGCACAAAGAGAGATTTGAGTAGCACGGGCTAGAGCAACCAATGTTACATGGGTCAAAGTGGAGGTATATTAATTTTCACAATGTTGCTTATTAGTGATGCTACTTGATAACACAAAACATCTATATATTATTTCTTATTTAATTTGTTTGTCTATGTGTAGTGCCCTCGTTAGCGTAATGACATAGACTGCGGGTACTTCGTTTTGAGGTTCATGAGAGAAATCATTCAAATGGAACAATTGGAGATTCCTATCATGGTATGTATGGATTTATAACTTAGGATTTATTTTAATATTTATCGGATATGTCATATAATTTATTATTTTTAACTAAATAATGCGTATTTTGTTTTGTTATGTAGTATTTCGAAGATATGGCGTGTTCTAGTTACACAAGGAAACAATTGAATTATATTACGGAAGAATTGTGCGAATTCTTTCTTCTAAGAAGAATTCTTTGAATGTATAGTTTTGTGAATGTAAATTTTAGTTTTGTGAATATAAGAAAATTCTGTTGCAAGAAGAATTCTGTTGTAAATTCTAGTATTGTGAATAGAAGGAAATTCTGTTGTAAATTCTGTTGTAAATTCTAGTTTTGTGAATAGAAGGAAATTATGTGTTTATTGAAATGTATATGAATTATGTTGTTGCAAGAATTCTATTTATTGAAATGTATAAGAATTCTGTTGTTGCAAGAAATTCTATAAGAAATGCAGGTTTGAAACTATGCAGGTTTCTGCATAAAAAAAAAAGGCTAAAATGGTATTTTTTATACGTAGAAAAAATCAATAAAATTTTAGGTATACTTTAGAGAGCGCTTTTAAGGAAAAAGCGCTCTCTAAAGTCCCCTTTAGAGAGCGCTTTTAGGAAAAAAGCGCTCTCTAAAGGTATATAAAAAAATCATTTTACGTATACATTAGACAACGCTTTTCAAAAGCGCTGTCTAAAGTCCCATTTAAAGAGCGCTTTTAGGGAAAAAGCGCTCTCCAAAGGTATATAAAAAAATCATTTTCCGTATATATTAGACAGCGCTTTCAAAAGTGCTGTCTAAAAGCACCTTTAGAGAGCGCTTTTGAAGGAAAAAGCGCTTTCTAAAGTATATAAAAAAAAATTTAAATTTTAAACGTATACTTTAGACAGCGCTTTTAAAAGCGCTGTCTAAAGTCCCCTTTTAGAGAGCGCTTTTTCATAAATAAAAAAGTGTCGTCTTTACCTACGACAGCGCAGGCTTAGATAGCGCTTTTAAGCGCTTTTATAGGGCAAAAAAAGCGCCCTCTTTTCCCTCTTTTCCCGTAGTGTATATTTCAGGTGTGGTTTGCAGGTTTGATTTACAAGTGGAGCGATGCTTGGATGTTTCAAGAGAAGCTTGGCTTTAGTATTTCTGATGTGTATTATTTTGTTGTATACAATTGAGGATATTGTATATTATTCTTAGATTTTTATTTTTGGCTAGTTTCCATGTCTTGTGCCATAGTTTGTGTTTATGTTTTAGAAACGGGCAAGTATGTGAATTATGCCATTAAGCACTTATGATGGTGTCAGTACCAAATAAAATGCTTGTATTGTATTATTCTAGATATATATTATACAGGGCATTACACAACATCCCACCAGCCAGATGTAACTTAATACTTTACCTTTCCCTGGCAATTTGGCCCACTGCAGAAATGAATCAACACAGTTTGTTTCAATAGGCAAATGTATACCCAACCAGTTTTCAATATTTCTCCAGATCTGCCTAATTTTCCTGCAAGAAATGAAAATGTGAGATACATCTTCCAATTCTTGGAAACAAAACACGCATGACAGCTGATGAGGATTAGAGATAATTCCTCTTCTTTCAAGAACTTTGCGCGTTGGAAGCCTATTAAGAAGTAATCTCCAATCAAATTTTTTTACTTTAAGAGGTATTTTGGTCTTCCACAATGCGTCCAAAGCTTCCAACAGATTATGACTTAGTTATTCTCCTTCCAAACTATGATTCAAATCCTTATAACAAGCATTCACACTAAACTCATTCTCATCACATCTTGGCCATAATATGGTATCAACTTCACCTCATCGATTAAAAGAGATACTATAGAGCTACGTCAAATCAAATCAATTGGTGTATATATTAACACACTATAAATGATACTTTGTCATTAACAATTTAATTATGTGATCATTTTGCTATTGGATACCAAAACATTTAAAAGTGTTGATATAATATTTAAAACAAAAATATTATTTATATATCAGAAAAATACATTGTTGATTCAAATATTTTTATATACGAGAACAACTTTACTATTGATTCAAATATATTTTTTAAATAATGTCAAAAAAATAATAATATTTATATACGAAAAAAATACATTATTGATTAAAATATTTTATATACGGATCCGGAAAAAAATTGTTATAAACGAGAACAACTTTACTACTGAT
Source organism: Lathyrus tuberosus (assembly GCA_022829125.1). Taxonomy (NCBI): domain Eukaryota; kingdom Viridiplantae; phylum Streptophyta; class Magnoliopsida; order Fabales; family Fabaceae; genus Lathyrus; species Lathyrus tuberosus. The sequence goes on from JALAZF010000213.1 coordinate 27,562, forward strand.
CCAAATATTGAATAATAGAAATTTATTGACCCTTTTTTTCAAATATATGAAAAATAATTAGGTAATTTATAAAAAAAGATTGAGTAGATATTTAAAAATTGCATTCTCTATTATAAAATAATTGTTTTAATTGTAAAAAAACTAAAATAATTAATTTAATTAATACAAATTTTAATAATTTTTATTTTTAATCATATTATTCATAATATTGTTCTTTACATTTCGTTATCTACATGAATTACCATTTCAGTTTACATTTACTATTATTCTTAAATTTTTTCATTTTACAACTTTTTATTTAAATGACAATCTACAAATAAATGAATGTCTAAAACTATATCTCTCCAAAAAACATATCCTATACTTAAGCACGGATTTGTTACTAGTTGTATTGTTATTCCGTTAACTATTTTTTTGTTGTTGTGTGGTTGCAGTAGTTGTTGTCATGGTTATATTTGAAGGTTGTGAAGGTATTCTTGCTTGAGCATCTGTTGTAGTTTGAGTTGATCAAATTTTGGATTCCAAATACGGAGGTGATTTGTTTTTTGTGATATTTAGTTGGTTGAATTTTATATTCATTAGTGTTTGGTGCAATCTGGGTAACATACAATATCATGATCATGTTGAGCCCCTCTTACCTAGACAAATAAAACAGAATACTACATCGTACTAAAGAAAAAGTCTAAGTAGTGTAACATTGGTTAAAAGTTAAAACAAGTAGAATGCGACAAAAAATATTGGAAATTAATTAAAATATGAGAAAAATGTGACATTTATAAATTGTTTTTTTAGTTGAAATGAATCAAAGATAATTTAACTTTAATAAAGTTTGTCATCTCCTACTATTGTAAGAACTAGATTATACGGAAAAAATGGAGATGTTGATCCAAATATGAAAAAGTGTTTGTCATTATTCAAGTTGTTAAATGTGTTTACACTATAATGTAAAATGCTACTAATTTGTCTTATACAGTAAAATAATTATTGCAAAAAATGTATGACATTAATGTAAATAAGGAAAAATATTTATATACGTAAAAAATGTACTCCTAATACAAATACTAGAAAATTTTGTAGCATTTATAAATTACTTAATAAAGTTTTTACATTAGTGTGTGAATTTGATTTTTTTTTGTTAGTTTTAGTGAATGGGCAATAATATAATTTCAATGTTGTCTATTGTCAAATAATACTTAAATTATATTATTATGTTTGTGTAAGTGATGCAAAAGCACTATAAAAATATAGGGAAAAATGAATTATTAATTTAAGGCTTAATACTCTTTTTGGTCCTCTAACTATAGGGGTGGGTCTATTTTGGTCCTCTTTCTTTTAAAAGTTTCAAAATGGTCCCATACGTTATTAAATAGATCCACATTTGTCCTTGCTGTTAGAAAAGTTAAAATTTCACTTAAAATGTTGTTAATGTGAAATGGATTTGCTGATGTGTATGTTACTGAATGGTGATGTGGCACGGTGTATATATTATTGAATTCAGAATTGTGGGAAATTTTTGCTAAGTCATTTCAATTCTTTCACTAAACCCTAGAAGAAAAGACATAACATCTGAGGTAGAAGACGAAGACGATTTAGGTAGAAGACGAAGACGTAGCAGACGATTGAGGTTGAAGGCGAATACAAAGCATCTCAGACGTAGCATACGATTGAAGACGAATCAATATCCTGGTTAGTGGCCCCCTTTTTAAAATTAGGGTTTTTTTGTTCCTTTCGTTCTTTTCGTTCCCTTTTCTGTAGTCTAGGGTTTGTGTGTAGATTGAAGAACGTGAGTTTTATGAACTCTAGGGTTTGTGGCCCCCTTTTTAAAACTAGGGTTTGTTATGTTCCTTTCTTTCGTAAAGATTCTATTTGTTTTTTATATTAGGTTAAAATTAGGGTTTGTGATGTTCCTTTCGTAAAATTTCCGTTTGTTTATGATATTAGGTTCAAATGGAAGAAATGATTACTCTCAACATTCATCATCGTGGGGAATTTATTGATTCTGATAAAACGAATTACGTGGGGGTAAATGTAATGAATTACAGGTAGATGTTGATAGGTGGTCGTAATTTGAGTTGATAGGAGTTTTGAAGGACATAGGGTATATTGAGGTAGACAATATCTACTACAAGGATCCAACATTTGGGATTAATGTGCTTAGTGATGATAAAGGTGCGTTAGAGATAGCTGACTTATGTAGGGTACACCTGAAAGTTGACATCTACATTGAACACCCATTATCCCAACCTGAGTATGTTGATGAGGGTGGCACATTAAATGAAGAACCTTTGGACATGGAAGAGGACACATTTGATGAAGAACCTTTGGATGTTGTCAATCCAGAACAATATGATATTGTTGATGAACTTGTTGATCAAGTCCTTAAGGATGTAAATAATGCTGAGTGTGTCAATGGTGGTGAGGGAGTCAGTGTTGGTGAGGGAGTCAATGCTGGTGAGGGTGTCAATGCTGGTGAGGGTGTGAACTCTGGTGAGGGTGTTGACAAAGAGGGTGTTGAGGGTGTTAATAAAGAGGCACATAGGAATATGAATGGTTATGGGATTGATGGTCAGGTGCATGATGGGAATGACACAAGCTCTGATGATGACAGTGAGTATTCAACATATAAATATGATAGTGCCTTGGAGGTTAATTTTAGTGATTCTGATGCTAGTTTGGATTATGATGAAGAACATGTTGCCAAGTTGGTGGAGTATGATGAAAAACATGAAGGAAGTAGTAAAATGAAGAAAAGGAAGGGTGAAGCAGAAAGTGGAGAGGAGAATGGAGTTGTGTATGATAGTGAAGAGTTAGACACTGGTTGTGACACTGAGGATGGTGAAGAACCAAGGAAAAGGAAGCATCCAATTTTCAAGGCTATGAAAGACATGTCTAACTATAAATGGGAGTTGGGAACCTATTTTAATACAAAAAGTGATTTTAAGGAAGCTATTCAAACATATGTTGTTCAGAATGGGAGAAGTCTAAAGTTTCTAAAAAATGACAACAAAAGAGTGAAGGTGGTATGTAAAGATGGATGTGATTGGGAGGCTTATTGTGGAAAGCTTCCTGATGAGGACACTTGGCAGCTTAGAAAATTATTTGACACACATAATTGTGCTAGAGAATACAATGTAAAGATGATGAGCACAAAATGGCTAAGCAAGCGGTTGCAAAACACATTGAAAAATAATCCTAAGCTTAAGCTAAAGGATATTAAGGAAAAGACTCTTAAGAAATGGAATGTAGGTGTTAACAAGACAAAGGAAATAAGGGCCAGATTTGCAGCCAGGGATATGGTAGATGGATTTTTTTAGGAGATTACACTAGGATTTATGACTACTCTCATGAAATTTTGAGGACAAACCCTGGTTCCACTGTCAAGATAAATGTCACACCAGTTCAAGATGGTATTGAGGACACTAGACCTTATTTCAAGAGGTTGTATGTTTGTTATGATGCATGCAAGAAGAGTTTCAAGATGTGTAGGCCAATTATTGGCCTTGATGGATGCTTTTTAAAGGGCCTATGTGGTGGCCAAATTTTAGCTGCAATTGGAACAAATCCTAATGATCAAATGTTGCCTATTGCTTTTGCTGTGGTGGAAGGGGAAACTAGAGACAATTGGACTTGGTTTTTGAAGCTCCTCATTGATGATTTGGGTGGAAGGGAAGAATGTAGGACCTATAATTTCATTTTTGATAAGCAAAAGGTACCACTATATTCATTACATTAATTTAAGTTATATTGTGTTTATGATTAATAAATGTATTTTTGAACCTTTATTTGTTATGTGCATTTGCAGGGTATTCTTCCAGCTATGGATGAATTGCTACCCAGTGTTGAACAGAGGTTTTGTGTGAAACACCTATACAATAATTTTAGGAAGAAATTTTCAGGAAAAGTGTTGAAGGAGATCATTTGTAAAGCAGCTAGGGCTACTTATCCACAGGCTTGGGAAAGGGAGATGAGATGTATGAGGAGGATAAATGAAGAGGCCTACAAGCACATGATGCAAACACCACCAAGATATTGGAGCAAGTCCTATTTTAGAACCACCAACAAGTCTGACACTGTCCTAAATAATATGTCAAAAGCATTCAAGAGTGTGATTGTGGAAGCAAGGGCAAAACCTTTGGTAACAATGTTAGAAGAAATAAGGGGATATATAATGGAAAAATGGGCTGCAAATAGGTTAAAGTTCTCTAATTTAGGTGATGATGAAGTGTTTCCAAACATAAAGAAGAAGGTGGAGAAAACAAGCAGCTTCACAAATTTTTGGATAGTAAGGTAATTTAGGTCTCTCTCTCTTTTAAGTTCTCTAATTTATGGCAAAACCTTGGGTAACACTGTTGGAGTTCTCTGATTTAGGTCTCTCTCTTATGACTTACTTTTGTGTTTTTATAGGATGTCATCTGAACATATTTTTGAGGTGAGACATATTGGGAATCAGGGTGACATGTTCTCTGTCAACTTAAAGGAACGGGAATGTTCTTGTAGAAAGTGGCAGCTGACAGGTCTCCCATGCGTCCATGCAATTTCCTCAATGAAGAGTAGAGGTCTTGCTGTTGATGAGTTTGTCCCAGAATATTACAAGAAGGCTAGGTATATTAAGGTGTATGAACCTATAATTTACCCTCTGAATGGTATAAATTTATGGGTGAGAACCGAATATCCTGATGTGCAGCCTCCCAAATTTAAGAAAATGCCTGGACGACCAAAGAAGAAGAGGAATAGAGAACAGGGTGAAATTGATGGTTCGGATAGGAAAATCAGGAAAACTGGTATGATAGTGAGGTGCACTAGGTGCAGACAAACTGGGCACAACAAATCAACATGTAAGATGGCTCAGCCACCACAGGCAACTCAGACCACTGCAACACAACAGGCATCACAGTCACAGCAAGCATCACAGGCACAACAGGCATCACATGCACAACAAGGATCACAGGTTACTCAGGCAACTCAGGCTACTCAGGCAACTCAGGCTACTCAGGCTACTCATTCAAGTGTAACTCAGGCAACTCAGACATCTCAGACAACTAAGAAGAAGACTGCAACACAAGCTAGGCACAAGTTGCCTTTTAAGAGACCAGCACAACTTTCAAGAGGACCCACCACCAGATTGAGTGCATAACAGAATGCAGTGGGTCCTACTACTAGAAGGACCATACCAATTAAAAGGAACATTCCAAAGAAATCCTCGTAGAGTCTATAGGCAGTGTTGTATTATGTAATCATGTCTTCTGTGTACTGAGCATTTGTGTAGAAGTTCTGATATTATGTGTAATGGTGTAAACTAAGTACTTATGGTGTACAATGGTTCCTATTTTGTACTGATATTTTGTGTAATGTTACTGCTACTTCTCTTATTTTGTGTAATGCTACTGCTACTTCTGTTATTTTGTGTAATACTACTGATACTTTTGTCAAACTGATGTCAAAACTGTTTCATATTTAGTGTACACATGTGGTTACAAGTTTGGTGTACAAAATGTAAAATTTCTGTGCAACAGATTTGATAACACCAAACCTTCTGTGCAACAAATTTTTGTGCAACAAATTTATATCAAACTGTTGTCAAAACTGTTTCTTATTTAGGTTGTACAAATATGTTCAAAACTGTTTCATATTTAGTGTACAAAATGTTAACATTTTACACTAAATGTCAACTGTTAACAAACCTGTTTGAACCAAACTTGTTAACACCAAACTCTCTATTTACAAATTTGTTAACATCAAACCATTGGTACAAAAATAACACTACAATTTTGCAATAACACTACAATTTTGCAATAACACTACAATTTTGCAATGACACTAAAATATGGCAACAACACTACTCTTTTACTCAGACCATTGGTACAAAATTATGCCAGCAAATTTTACAACAACTGACCAAGAAAACTAACAACTGATAAACTAGCAACTACTGATAAAATAGAAACTACAAAAACTAACAACATATGTTCCAAAATTCACAACAACTTAACCACTAAAACAAATAACACAGTAAAACACAAGCACTTCCAGATCATCTTCCATTTCCTTGTGTTCTTCAAAGCTTCACTCAACACTTCAACCATTCTTTTTGCCTCTGCCAACTCTTTTTTGCCTTCTTCCATCTCTTTAAATTGCATTTCAATCTTCCATTGCAAATTCCTCAAGCTTTCCTCCTTGTCATCTCTAGAATCATCATAGAACCATTCAAAAAAATCGCACCCGACATTCGTGTGTCTCTGTACAAATATGCTGTGTATTCAGAACGGTGAAGATGTACGGGATGGAATGAATGTGTTTGAGATAGAAGGTTACCTTAAAATGTTGACAACCCTAAAATAGCTTTCCGTAATTTTGGACGGTTCTTGCCTTGCGAAGTACAACAGGGTCTCCACAACCACACATGACTTTCCCAAAACTAGTATACACTTGCGAATCAATGCGGGTTCTTGAAGAGGAAGAGGATTCTCCTTTCAATTTGGTTAATTTTGGGGATTTTGAAACATAGGGTTTGCAATTGGGGGTGGATTTATATCAGTTTTAGATTCAACGAACAAGGAGATGCTGACTGTGCTACACAAACAATCCAAGTCAGATGACACATCACCATTTTTAACACTGTTAGCCTTTATTTAACGGAAAGGATTACTATGAACCTATTTAATAACGTATGGGAGCAATTTAGAACTTTTAAAAGAAAGAGGGCCAAATTGGACCCACCCATATAGTTAGAGGACCAAAAAGGGTATTAAGCCTTAATTTAAATAACAAAAAAATGTGTTATATTTTAGTTAGCTAAACATGTTTACACTAAAGTGTATGTTACAGATTAAAATTTATTAAATTAAAATAATAATTACATAAATGTGTATCATTGTTGTAAGTACAAGAAAATTTATATACGAGAAAAATGTGCACAATAGAACCTAATGGTTTTTCCTTATTACATACTTATGATTTAAGTTATGCTTAATGATGAATGTATCATATGACTTTTTTTAAAAGCAAGGATTATATTAATGAAAACGAGTACTAGGGGTACTCACACCCTTGATACAAAAAGATCCGCTACAAACAAGAAAACTGCGGAAAATCCAAACCAACTGAAAATTAAGACAAACAAATCAATGGTTCCTGACAGAAGTCGAAAAAACTGCAGTTGGAGTAAGAATTTCCCCCGATAACTGACCATTTCCAAGCCGTCAGTTTTATGTCCCACAATAAATCCGACAAACTACAGCGACCTCCGTTGAACTGAATATCATTCCTAACTTTCCAAATATTCCACACCACCGCCGACCAAATAATTTCAGAATTTTCCCTCTTCACAGCTTTAAAGCAATAAGCCGTTATCCAGTTCAAAAAGCTACTCCTAATCTCAACCGCATGAACCCAATCGAACCCGGTCCACTCTGCGATATTCCTCTAGACATCCGACACAAACCTGCATTCAAGCAAAACATGCCGAAGATCTTCATTGACGAAAAGCAGAAAACACATGATAAATCGTTGGAGGAACATAGAATATTCCTGCGAACTAATTGATCCTTCGTCTGAATCCTGTTTAAGAAACACCTCCAAATGAAAACCCGCACTCTAAACGGAACATTGGTGACCCAAATGTAAGGAAAAACCTGCTGATAAGCAAGATTTAAGCCAGATCCAATTCTGGCTTCTTGCAGAAGACTCGAAGCAGACTTCACCGACTATCCTGCAGCGACGTCCGGCAACCAACGCAACGAATCAACTTTCCCCATCTCCGGTCTGCTTTTGCTCAGCACCTGCATAAATAATTTACGACTCGACTGCAGACCAGATTCAGCCACATCGAAATCCTCCAAATTATTCCAATGCCACTCATTACCTAGCCAAAAACCCATGTCAGAAAGCGTAGCCTCTTTGTTTCTACTAGCCAAATAAAAGTTGGGGAATCTATCCTACAACACACCAGCAGAGCTCCAACGATCTGACCAAAAGCGAAATCGCAGAACCGTGGAATCGAAACGCAACATAGTTCTGCTATTATGCAGTACCTGCAAAAATGAATCCTAGCTCAGCAACACATTAGGATCAGCATAATCGAAAACCACCCCGTTGTTCCACTGCCACTCATTGGATTTCCAAAAGCCCATATCAGAAACTAATGCGTCCTTGTTGCAACTTGCCAAAAAGAGATCAGGAAACCTAAACTACAGCACTCCTGCAGAATTCCATCTATCTGCCCAAAACGAAACCGAAGAACAGTCACCAAGTTTGAAATCAATGTTTTTCCAGAAGAAACTTAAACCAGCCTCTTCCACCCCATCTATCCTCAACAAATCTTTCCACCATATAGATCAAAGTTTCGCCACTGTAGATCTTCCGTTCTCCCTGACCTTTTTCCTAATGTCACCATATTTCTCCTTAAGAACATCCAGCCACAACGAGTCTTTTCGGACATACTTCTCCACTTCCATTTCAACAACAGCGCGATATTAACCTCCTCAGTCATCTTCACCCCTAACCCTCCTTCTTAGATAGGTTTACAAATATCATCCCAAGCAACCCAATAGATCTTCCTGTTCTATTCCGTTCCCGACCATAAGAATCTGTTACGAATACTGTCGATTTCTTTCCTAATGGAAACAGGGACCTTGAAAAAAGCTAAAGTGAAAATAGACAAGCTACTCAAAACCGATTTTAATAACGTGATTCTCCCACCTATAGATAACATTTTCCCTTTCCAAGTAGACAACCACGCCCCGACTTTCGCAACCAAAGACTTCCATGTACCGACTCTCATAGGATTAGAACCAATAGTGATTCCTAGAAAAGAGAACTCATTACCCTCCACCTTGCAAGACAAGAAATTTGTAACTGCTAACAAGAAATTGTTGTTCAAATGGATTCCGATCACCCTACTTTTGTGGAAATTAACCCGTAAGCCAGACACAAACTCGAAAGCATGTAAAATTGACTTGACTGCCCAAACTTTCTTCCAGCTTCCTTCACCCATAAACAGCGTGTCATCCTCAAATTGGAGCAATTCAACTTTACAAAGCCCATGGATTGAAATACCCTTGTAATCACCAATCTCAGTAGATTTCCTACCCAAACAGGCTAAGCCTTCAACAACAATAACGAAGAGCAGGGGAGAAATAGGATCGCCTTGGTGCAATCCTCTCTCGACCACGAAATCGTTCGTAGGACTACCATTGACCAAGACCGACATTTAGCTCGAAAACACCATAGCTTCCACCCACTTCAACCAAACAGACCCAAAGCCCATTCTCCTCATCATGTACCTTAAAAAGTCCCAACTCACCATATCATAAGCCTTTGCGAAATCAACCTTAAACAAGAGACATTCCTTTTTTTCCCGAGTCGCATAATCTACAAGTTCATTCGCCACAAGAACACCATAGAGAAGTTGTCTGCCCAATAAAAAAGTTGTTTGACAAGAGAAAATCAGATGGTTCAGAACTTTTTTCAATCTGCAAGATAGAATTTTGCTCAATATTTTATATAGGCTTCCCACAAGACAGATATGTATGTAGTCATCAAAACAGTCTGGAGCTAACTTCTTAGGAACCAAGGTCAGAAACGAAGAAGCAAACGCCTTCGATAGCCTTACTTTGATGTGAAAATATTTGATGAATCTCATAATATCCTCCTTCAGCAAACACCAAAACCTTCTGATGAAATTAAAACTGAATCCGTCCGGCCCTGGACACCTCGACCCCTCGCAGCTCCAAACTGCATCCTTAATTTCTACTTCTGAAAATTCCGCTTCGAGACTTGCCAGATCCTTCTCAGATAATCGATTGAAATCAACGCCATCCATCAAAGGTCTGCTTGAATCTGGTTCTAAGAATTTATTAGAAAAGTATCTCCAAACCTCCTCATTGACATTTTTAACCGAAGTGCACAAACCATTCTCCGAATTTATTGACCCTATGAAATTCCTTCCGCGTCTACCTTTCATCAGGCTATGGAAATACGCACTGTTAATGTCTCCTTCCTGTTTCCATCTAGTTCCTGATTTGATTATAAGTAAACGTTCTTGTGACTCTAACTTCTTCCACAAATTACTAATGGCTTTACTCCTACTAGCGACGAGGTCTTCCACTTCACCCTCCTTACAACTGCTAAGGAGAGCATCAATCCTATTAATCTCAGATCTGTTGTTTTTAACCTCCTGCGGAACTAAACCGAAAATCTCTGAATTCCAACTCTTAAGCCTATCTTTAAGCATTATGAACTTCTCCTTAATCACGAAATCACTCCTCCCTGAGACCACAAAGCCCTTCCATTCCTTTTCAATGAAACTAGCAAAACCTTTATGATCCAACCAGCAGTACAAGAACCTAAAAGGTTTAGGCCCCCAGTTTTCGACGTTAATTGTAATCCATATCGGGCAATGGTCAGAAATATCCCTATCGCCAATGGATTGGCCTACTACCTTTCAACGATCAATCAGAGCATCAAATAAGAGAAACCTATCAATGCGACTCATCGCCCTACCATCACCACTGTACCAAGTAAAAGGCTTTCCTTTGAATGGAAGATCAATAAGTTGAGTTTCATCAATGAATTCGGAAAACAAGAGCATTCAGAATGCCTATGACCCAAGACTTTACTTCCATTCCTTTCCTTTGGATCAGTCACTGCATTGAAATCCCCCCACACACAAATCGCCATCGTTGTAAACCTTCTTCAACTTGATGATAGAATTCCACATTTCTCTCTTCTTAACCAAACTGCAAGGAGAATACACGTTGACAAAATAATACATGTTACCTTTCCATAAAGCCTTCAAACCAAGAAACCCCTCCCCTTTGAAGGACAGGATGTGTTCAATAATTCCTTCCTTCTATAAAATCAACAGCCCTCCAGAAAAACCAACAGCCCCAGAGAAAGACCAACCAACCTTGTTCTGAGGCCAAAAACTGCTAGCTAACTTTTCATCAATACTAAGCAACTTAGTTTCTTGAATGAAAAAAACATCCGCTTTACCTTCCTCTATAATACCTCCAATCGTGCTTCTCTTGATTCGACTGCCACCCCTCTTATGTTGAAAGATCCTACAATCATTTTCCTTTCTTAATCGACCCCTTCGAGACCACCATCCTCTTTTTGTCCCCCACCTCCATCTCCTCAATTTTCTTTTTGTAATCCCTACTCCTCTCCTTTGGGACGACCCCCAACTTAGAAATAGCTTTCCAAACTTTATCTCTGATAGTTGATTCTAAATTCTCCCAAAATCTCGCATTTCCCTGACGAATGTCGGAGTCGTTCGTTGATTCGCAGCACAAAGCATCCCCTCCTGAAAAGCTGACTTCGTCATCTGGAGCTTTGGAAAAGAAAAACAGCTATAGAGCAAGGAACCTCTGCTGCGGAAGGGTTCTGAGTAGGAGTGCAAGGCAGAATAGAGTCTTCGCTATCAGGAGCAGCAGAAGTATAATTTGGAACACCCCCTTCCAAGTCCTTAAACAATCTAGATCCCTGATGGTGAATAGGCCTTAAAAGCACAAGCCCGTTTTTCAACCCCTCTAAAACTTGATCTGGCCCGTTTGAAATGGCCAGCTTCTCATTAAGACCCATCACTACTTCAGTAGGCCCCACCGGCACGTCCACTTCAGCCACAAGATTATCAACTTTGTTTAACACAACTAAATCGTTACTCCTACCGTCAACCTTAGATCTATTACCGTCTAGTATTAATTTACTTTGTTTTAAGTGATTTTGCTATTGTGTTTCTATGTCGGTTTAGACTAAATAACTAACGGTGACATTGTCAATTCAGAGTTGCACTATTTTGAACCATTTCCAATCAAATTAATGGTGCTTGGTCAGCAATTTGTACCCAGCAGGATTCGAACCTAAGACCTTGAGAGGAGCACACTCTCAAGACCCAAGCGTTTCACCACTAGGCCACACACACGCACACATATATATATACCTAAAATTGATGGGCCCCACACAAAAATACACTACATTTATTTTCTTTCTATTTTTTTTCTTCATCTTTTTAATGTGGGTCCCACTCAAAATTAATGAGCCCCACATAAAAGTACACTAAGGTGTATGTTACTAATGCACACCTACATAAGTGTGCATTAGCATAACCCATAAATATATATATATATATATATATATATATATATGAAAAATGCTAACACACACTCAAAATTGATGGGCCCCACACAAAAATACACTACATCTATTTTCTTTCTATTTTTTTTCTTCATCTTTCTAATATGGGTCCCACCCAAAATTGATGGACCCACATAAAAATACAATATAATGTATGTTGCTAATACACACCTACATAAGTGTATATTAGCATGACTTTTTATATATTTAACAGAGATAAAACAAATCAAGACTTTTGTGAAGAATTCGAAGTTTAATTCAGACAGTAATAATGGTGGATCTTGTCCAAAATATTAAAGGGTATGATAAATATTATTTAATAATAATAATAATATTTTGTTTTTTTATTTTCTTTTTAAAAAGTATTTTATTAAAATCAATATTTTTTATATTCAACCATTATATCACTCATAAAAAATACACAAATAAGTTACTATTAACTAAAGTAAGAACTTAATTTTATATAATATAAATTAAATATGCTTCACCAAAAAAATTTAAAAAATAATTTACTTAAAAAAATAATTCAAATTTAATTAAGTAATTTATAGTTAAGATATTATATGGATTAATTTTATTTTTATAAAATCAAATAGTTTTAAAAAAATAAATTAAATCAATTCATTATTACTTACTAAATTTATAAAACAAGTAGAACAAGTAGAAGGATTTCCTATAAGAAATATATTAAAAAGAAAGTTATATTCAAACATCAAATTTTAGACACTAATGTCAATGTCTCTATCTCTCTCTTATTTTTTGATTTCGTACTTATATGAATTTCGAGAATACATTAGTATGCCTTAAAATAACAAATAGACACATTTTAGATACCAATTTTAAATATTCAAATATTATTTTTCACTAAAAAATAGTTGTTTTATTTATTATGAAGTAAGTGAGGCAAAAAATTCAAGAATTCATGCTTTGTAGTTGTTTAAATAAAATAAATATGTTATCTATCAATAAAAGTCTCAATGGATAAAAGTCACTCGTTTACTTCTTTAATATAAAACCTATTAAAAAAGTCTGATAATTCTGAGGGGTGCAGTGGCACCCTCCTGCTTCCTTTTAACTCCGCCACTAATTACAGTAAAATGACATAAAATAGCGAGTAAGAAATATATCGCAATGACAATGCTGAGTTTTAAATATTGACCTCTTTTCTCAATTCTTAAAGCCCATTATAATGTCTATTTAATGAGAAGAAGGGAAATTGTTTTTGTTGTCTAATTTTGTCCATAATTTTGGTATCAGAGTTCCAAATTTTCATGAGAAAAAGGCATATTCTAAAAAGAAGGAATAGGAGAAACGAAATCTATTTTTAGGGAATAATCCTTAATTGTTGTAACTTTAATTACTTGCTTTTATTTATAATAAGCCATAAATCAATTAAGGATGAGTATTTAACCCCTAAGATTCATTTTTCCTAGATGAATATTCTTCAATAGTGTGAATTAGGGATGTTTAAAAATATAGTTAACTGAATTGTATACTTGAATTGAACTACATTTACTATAAAAAAACTGAACCACTTAAATGATTAATAATGAACATAACCATTTAATTAAAACAATTCAAATGATCAGTTTAAAATTGGTTCAGAACTATTTTTTTTATAAACTGGTTTAATTATATAAATGAATTAGTGTTTAATGAGACTAAAAAAATTCTGAAAATTTCGAAAATTAAAAAAAATATTTAGAAAATATATTTTTTATTTCCTGAAAATAAAAATAAAAACTAATATCGGTTTTGTCCAAAAAATTGATTTTTTCGAAAATACAAAATATTAATTTTTTTTTCGGAAATGCTATAATTTGTATTTCGTTATGTGATTAATTGAATAATCTGCATCATATTTGTTGTTCATAGGATTTGTTAGGATTTTTTTGGTTTTGAATTTACAATACAAATGAATACAAATGATGATGATGATCATGATATATGTCAACCATATAGTGTGTCTTTTTACTATTTATGTTATCGATTCGAGTTGTTTCTTATTTTCACCTGACGTTATAAATTTCAAATGAATGAAAGTTTAGTGTGTTGTCAATAGAAGTATAAGGTTCTTATCGTGTTAATGTTAATGAGAAATTATAAGCATTGATGTATGAATAAATAATATAGGTGAGTTGTTGCATTTTCTTATTAAAAAATGGTGGCACGATGAATTTTTATAGGATAGGATCTAGATTTTGGGATAGAATAATGAAGGAAATTGGTGAGTTAAAAGGTTAATTAATGTACTTATATGTGTGTTTGTACTATAAAGTTGGTTCATTCATAACTTTTTTTAGAAAGCCAAACAAACTAAATTAATTGTAAAAACTGTTGCAGAGCATAAGAAATGCCACAACAACACAAGAGATATACAATTCACCTGATACATCAATCCAAACTACTAGATAAACACCAATACGCAAGCAAAAAGACCATACATCAAATGATTTATATTGTAATTTTTTTAAAAATAAATATTTTAAAGAATATTTTTTTTAATATAAAAAAATTTAAATTTTTATAAAGTTAAAATATTTGGTTTTAAAAGAGTTCAAAATATATAACTGGTTTAAAATTGTAAACTGATTATAAACTAGTTTATAAACCCAATCTGATTCTAAATTAGTTTTAAACTGGATTGAAACCATTTTAGCAGTTAACTGAATTTTTATTTAAGTGGTTATTGTAAACTGAATTGAACCATAAATGTGGTTCGTTTCAGTGCAGTTCATAAACCACGAACACCCCTAGTGTGAACCATATAATCCACTAAGTTTTGTCCTCTATAAATGAGTTTTCTCTTGCAATTATCCTTTTATTTTTGTGCTTAATGCTTTTCTCGCGTCTATAGAAGTGGTAGAGGTGATTTAGGTAGATATAAGAACTAATCGTAGATTTGCATTATAACGCTCCATTTTATTTTAATTAATTAAAATTATCTGACGTTGTGTATATGTATGTGATTATGTGTGTTTTGTTGTGTTTGGGATACCCTTCGTGTAGGATAGTGACCTTAAGATTGGATCTTGAAGGAATAGTTGGAGATGTGTGACTAATTCCTTAGAAATGGGTGGTGTGGTTAATTACTAATTAGTAATATTAGTTAGTAATTATTAATTTGAATAATATTAAGTGGATATTATTTAAATTAGATAATTAGTATTATCAACTAACTACCTATTAATAGAAGATACATATTAATACCCTAATCTACCCTTTAGTAAAAATTTATTTACACCTACAAATGCCCCTTTTGGTAATTTACTAAACAAAAAATAACTAACCAATAGAATTGTCACATTATGCCACATGACACCTCACTTTGAAACCCTTTTTCCCTCTCAAACGTTTTCCTCACGCTTGTTTTCCCACTTCTCTCTTTCTCTTCTACCTCTTGTACGCTCTGTCTCTCTGTTTCTCCGTTAAACCCTACCACTGCCGAATCGTCATACCCATTGACGGCCGCATTCAAACACATGGTTGACTTCTTCCGTGCTCTCACATCCGTTTCTCATCCGTGCTCTCGCTTCCGTTTATTGTCGTTTTCCTCTTTCCCTTCATCCAGATCGAAGATCTTTCGATATCTTCTCAGGTATACTCATCTATTTAATGTTAATGTTAATTTGCAATCATTTTCATTTTCGTTTTTGATTTGTTCAAGTTTTAGGGTTATTGTCTGTGTTGTTTTAGGGTTTTTGATTTGCAATCATTTTCTTGGTTGCTTCATTTTAGCTTCATGTCATTTGTCCTAAAAAAGTTTTTGGTGGATTTTACAGTTTGTGAAGCTTTCATTCATCTATCTGTCATTGATTTGTGTTGTGACTTTGCAAGTATAGTAAATGCGGTTGGCAGACTTGTGATGAAAAATGCTCAGCAGGTATGTCAATAAACATGACCTATGATTTGTAAATGTGAGGGTCATTTATGATTAAATACATCAATGGCTAATCACTCCATAAGGACAGATAATATTTATTTATGATTTAACTCAAATATGATTCACATAGGATTTGTGGCTTAGCTGAATTACATTTTGTTTATCTCTACCCCTATAAAAAACACCAACTCACCTGTACTTGTGCTCTTATTTTGATTGCTTCTAATCATTTATATTTCTGTCTTGTCCTCATTGAATAGATGGGTGAATTCACCAGCTTGTCACGGCTGTGGCAATGTAACTTTAGACCAGGGTGTGACTGCTCCAATTCCTTCTGAAACTCTTTACGGAGCTTCCAGGGTTGAAATATATCAGTATGATCACTGATTTTTTTTAAATTTAATGTGAGATTAATGTATTTCCTTGTACTGAGATCAGGAATGTGGGTTTTGTAATTATCATATTAAGATATATATCTTTTTTCGAATGATACCATGCATTTGAATTTTAAACTATCATTGAACCTTTGTTAAGCTATGGTTAGTCAACAGGTCTGCCTAATTATTTTAAAATTTATTTTTAGTTTCTTTATATTTGAAAGTAACATGTTTTTCAAGATCCATAAACTTTTTCATCTTTGAATATATTTAGATCAGCTTTTGCAGTGATAAGGTGGTACACTGTCATTAATTTCATCTGGGATTTAACATCTTTCAATGCTGGTGTGAGAACTGATTCCCCCGAGCTGTTCACGATGGATGCAGTCACTAAGACCACACCTGTAGTGATTCCCTTTAAATCAGCTAGCAAAAGGACCAATAAACCTGTTAGATGAAGGTCATGTTCCTGTAGAATAGTTTGTGCTAGCTGTTTTTTACCATCTTAACTACTGATATGATGAAAACAATACTAAAACTTTAATATGTTTGTTTGTTTGTTTGTCTCAGATATAGGTTATAACAAACCATTGGATTGGCATACAAGGATGTAAATTGTTGATGGAGCGGCGAGAGGACTTGATTACCTGCATAATTCTGCAGATCCGCCGATTACTTTATGGTAAGTTGTGTATGATTCTATGAGCATCTTACATTTTATCTTTGCTTTTGCAGTAACAGATGGCCCTCTAGGAAAGAAATTAAACAACACAAGAACTCGTCAGGAAGTTGGCAGGCACCAACATGCTTTTCAGTGAGTTGTTCAAACTATTCTTCTTTTTATGTTGAAGATATGAAAGATCATAATACACGGTGTATTAAAGTTGAAGATATGGAAGCTCCGGTTTTCAAGGTTCACATAAGTTTTCTGTGCTTTCTCTTTTTTCTGTTTAATTTATGTTTGCGACGCTGTTGTAAATCATGTTCCGATTATTCTATTTGTCTCTGTCCTGGTATATACATTGCACTTCATATAAGTTTGGAGTATTTCCCTGTGGTTTCCCCTTATTATTATCATTGTTAAGCATAGCATTGCAACTGCCGGAAAATGTCCAATCCTGCCCGCTTTTGGCTTTAGTTGGATCTAACAAGAGGTGAACATAATTCACTGTGTCAGTTTTCTCTGTCTTCATAGAAATGGTCACTTTTAAGTTTTGAAAAATTCCACTGTTGCTGGTTCCAAATTGCGAGTATTATTTACTGTTGGATGTTTCTGAACAGATTTTTCATATGGGACTGTAACTTCTTAGATTTACAAGAGTGATTTATCTTGACTATGTTTATGTATATGTATGTGTGCAGTTGTATACCTTGATACCGATACTATTGTTGTTAGAAATATTGAAGATCTTTTCAAGTGTGGAAGATTTTGTGCTAATTTGAAGCATTCTGAGAGGTTGAAATCTAGAGTCATGGTTGTGGAACCATCTACGGAACTTTTTAATGATATATAAGCAAAGTCAACACTCTGCCATCTTATACTGGAGGTAATGGTTATTTTTGCATACTAACATTGGGTGCTGTTGTTTTTATTTATATATGTATATTATGAATTCCTTTATTTGAGACTGATTAGTTTGGTAAAATAATCTTAGGCTAAGAGCAAATAAATAATGTTGGCTTGAGTATCTAAGTAATAATATAGTTAATTTTCTAAGTAACACAATTTGTTAATTAGAGACATGTATAATATATCATTTTGATCCTAGAAAACTCAGCTAACAGTAATATAATAAGTGTAGACATTATGAATCCCTTTGTTAATTAGAAATTTTGGACGCACCTCTTCAATAGTCAAGTATTTTGCCGATAGCTCTGATGGTGGCGACGAACAAGTAGTCGACAGTGACGACTACTGAGGAGGCAGTTGAAACCACGGTTCAGGTGGATTGAACTTGAGACCCGATCAGTTTTACATTATCTCACGATGAACGTCAATTGTACTTGCTAAAAAGTACAATGATAGACAATAAAAGGAGGACTCCATTCTACCATCATAGTAGATAGAACATAAACTAACAAAATTTTTTTTTGTTCCCAAAATATCTAAAACTAACAATAATTGCAAACATTGCATGGAAACAGTAGATATAAACCAAGTGTCTATTATTAATGAAAGGTTTTATCTTTGCGGGACAAAACAACTGATTACATGATTATGTTCATCGTTCTAAAATTGAGACTATTGCGAAAATATTGATTCTGGTATGCATTTTAGAATCTACAGCTGTAAAATTTTCATTGATGTCCACAAGAAACCTGTGTTGATGGATTTATCCGAGACAGTAGCAAAATCGCAAAATCTGTTTTACCAAGGGCCAAGTTTCGGGCACCCTTGAGCAAGAGGCAGATCCAAGTTTTCTACAGTTCTGAAAGTTCTAGGTACCATCTTATCGACATATAGAGTTCCCTCCAAGTGATCACATTCATGTTGTAAAACCCGGGCCTGCCAACCAGAAGCATATATTTTGATCGGTTCGCCATTACGATCCAAACCTGTAACTTCAACGTCAAGGTATCGCTCCACCACAACTCTAAATCCATCAGCACTGCAAGATGTTATAACAATTAAACATGATATTGTATGCATGTGTATTGTTTCACACTATTTTTTATTTACTGTTGGATGTTTTTGAACAGATTTTTCATATGGGATTGTAACTTCTTAGATTTACAAAAGTGATTTATCTTGACTATGTCCATTGCAAACACATCCTGAGATTAACAACAGATGAGAGCTATATACTATTTTGTTTATCTAAAAGTTATTTCTTCATTCAAAAGCTACAGAGCATGTTGCATTATTATGCATTATTACACTTTAAATACTTCTAACTTTGCATTGTCTATTATAGGGGCTGCCTACTTTTGCGTCAAAACTTTTTTCATAATGATCCCAAGAGTTTTGCTGATGTGGGGGGTGGTGTTCTAGGCTGTACAGGATTCCACTCAAGTTTTAGAGCTACTCAGAGCGGGCGCTCCCTTAACACAGGTTAAATATTTATCTCATTTGCAACAAATCTTATATTTTTTTCATGTTAAAGCTCTGGTTTCCACCCAGGAACCTTCTATTTTTGTGTTAAATTTGTAGAAGGAAGCTTTGTGTATAATAAGAGAAAGGTGTGCAATATTGAGACTTTTCCAACTTAAAAGCTTTATGTTGCATGAAAACTTATGGTAGAATATCTTTGCATGCAAATTATCCTCATTTGTTCTTGTACACTGTGTTAAGGTATTCATTACTTTTTTCAATCTATTTTTCTTCATTCTTAATGATTTGTCCAAATGCAGGAAATATGGATTGGAAAATGATATAATTTACTTTATTGGTCATGCTTTGGCGCTTCACAATGTCTTTATTGGTGAAATGAAAGTAAGTTTGGTATTTCCTTCCTGTTTTGTACTAATCTAAAATACTTAAGCAATGATAGATAAACAAGATATTCTTTGGTCTTAGGTTGCATTTGAAAAAATGATTCTATAATTGTTTGAATATATTTTCAATAGAACTTGTCATGATTTAGAGACAACCATAGTTTGATGCAAACTTTAGACTAGCCTGGCCCTGGTAAAGGGTATAGGATGTGACTACAGTTGATCAGCCTGGGACATATGATGTAGGTTGATGGGTTGCTGCAGCTTAAAAAATTTCTATTAGCTGATTTTAGTGCAGGTATATGAGACGAGTTTGACTGTATATTTCTATAAGACCATCATTGATCATTTCCACCATTCTTGGTCTTCAAGTATGCGTATTACATCTTCCATGTCTCTTGCAGACATTTGTGATTTCAGTTAAGAGCTTATGGAGCACACAGAGCACACATATTGCTCGTGATGATTATGAAAAGTCACTTAAGGACTTATCCAAAGTTGAATATATTTGCTCTTGAATAAATTTTGTCGTCACAACTACTTGCCTACAGGCAATGGTTACTTAAAAGTGCTCTGATTCAAGCTACAACAACGATAATCTCATGAATACCAAGAGCACAACCAAGGCAGAGCTGTTGAAAGCCTTGTGTTGATCCCAAACTCAGCAGAGAGGGGGGGGGGGGGGGTGAAAAAACTGCTCAAGAAGCCGGCAACAAGAAGGAACAAATATTGTTAAGGCTGGTGTGGTAGGATTCGTGACGGATTTTCATTCTAAGTCTACTTTGTCCAAGGAAGCCATGACATCTTATTCAGATAAACTATCTACACTTTCAAAAAATATGAGGGAAATGTCACCATTTGTGTGTACTGTACTTCAACAATTGTGTATGTTTTTTCTTTTGGCCGCTTTTTTGAAACCTATTATCTTGTGTAAATACTAGATATCCATGATTAAGGAATTTCTTCTAATTTTTTTCATTATAGGTGTTGTGAGTGGTTCTGGAAAGATTGCAATGCATGTTATAGAGAAGCTTATTGCTTATGAGTTATGAAGCTCTTCCCATCTCAGTATCAAGTAATTTTGGATATGTGTTAACATATATAAGTAACTTTGAATCTTGCATGTTATGTAGTTAAGATTTTCTGCATTGAAGAAAATTGGGTAATGTTTTAACCTTGATTAGTGTTGTTTTCGTTATAAACAATTTTAACAAGACCATACATGGCATGTATTTCATCAGCGAACCGACCAATTTGTCTGTATGCTTGACGGTTGAACAGCGAACTGACCAATTTGTCGGTATGCTTGATTCTGGTTATACCACAGTTGATGTAACTATTTTTGTGTTTCTTTTCGCTATAGGTCTTTTGATGAACTTGAAGAACAGATGCTTAAAGGCCAGCAATTGCAGGAAATATACATAAAACGAACCTACTGATAAATTCAAATGTGTATATTTCTAAATAACTCTGATAAATTCAAATAGTATAAGGAGTCACATATGAATAGAGTCAATTTGCGTTGATCAAAATCCAAACAGTATTTATATAAATGATTCATGAGTCATCATTCATTAAATTCTGTTGAATATTGAAGGGTGTATTAACTGCAAAAGAGGTTCACGAGGTTCTGGTGATTCACGGATGGGTAGATATGAGTTCAACAATAACATCCCCCACCATAGCAACTGGAATAACATTTTCAATAGTTGATTCTTTCCTATCTTTCCTTTGCAGATGTTGATTGTTGCAGGGGAAGGAGAGCCTTAGTTATTCTTTTGACACCATAGTGATTGTAAAATCAATTTTGAGTGATTTTTGTTTCTGTAAATTATACTTAACAAAAGAGTAATATTATTCATGTATTTGGTCTTGATTTAAAGTTGATACCATTTTTGCCTATATTTTACTTTGGATTGAAATTTAGTTAATTGTTTGATTAAGAATACATTAAAGATGCTATAATTATATATTAAATACGTATCATTTAAACTTTTTAATTTAAATTAAATAAGATTACAGTGTTTTAATATATATATATATATATATATATATATATATATATATATATATATACGAAACACAATTATAATAAAGATATTTTATATTAGAAATGACATAAATAGTATTTTTTGTTTTAAAAAAATAGTATTAATTGTCTATTCAGTTTATGATATATTAATTACATAATCATTTTGTTTGTAAAATAAATATATGTCAATTAAATGTTTAATTAAAAATTAAATGCACTTGCACTCACGTAAAATATAATTCAATGCTTTATACTTATTTTGTATTTTAAATTTAAATATTTTTTTTAATTTTGTCTAAGATTTTTATTGATTTAAAATATATTAAAAAATTGGGGATAACTTCTCTACCCATCACTAAAAGGTGGGTAATGTACCTTCAACCAATCACATGATACCATCTAAGTTTAACATATTTAATTATTTATTAAATAATACAATTATTTGTTGTTTTCAAAATATTTTACATTGAAGGTAACCTTACCCAACTTTTTGAGTTGGGTAGATAAGAATTCACTTAAAAAATTTATTTATTTATTTTAGTTGTACTTAAACTGTAGCAAGTTTTAAATTAACATTAGTTGTGTATTCAATTTATAATATCATAAATACATGATTATCTTGTCTGCAAATTAAATATATATTAATTAAAATTTTTAATTTAAAATTATATGCGCTTGCAATCTGTAATTACATGAAATATGATTTAATGCTTTACACTTATTTGTATTTTAAATTTACTTATTTTTTTGTGTTAAAAAAATTAAATGTTTTTTAATTTTCGGCAAGATTTTTATTCATTGAAAATATATTAAAATATTATTTTGGGTTAATTTTAATTGTACTTAATCCTATTTATTCAAAATTTGGTGTATTTATAATAAAATTAAAAACAATTGAATATTTTGGAACATTAAATATGAGACTAAAACTGGAGAATTCTAAATAGAGCTATTATATTAAAAAAGAATTATTATATTAAAAAAGAATTGAAGTAAAAGTGACGTTAGATAATGTTCGTGATTTGTTACGTATTTATTTTTTAAAATATTTTTAGTTATTAATGATTGTATAATATCAATTATATATCAAAATAACAACTAAACTTTATCAAATAATCTTAAGACATGAATGAATTTACCCGTGCGGACGCACGGGTCTTCTACTAGTTACTATTATTTGTTATTAATTATTTGGGAAACAATAATAATAATAATAATAATAATAATAATAATAATATTAATAATAATAAGGATTTGGGAATAAAAGTGTCAGTACGTGTTTTGGAGAGAAAGTGGAGAAGAGTAGAGCTAGGGCAAAAGGGAAGAGAAGAACCATTGTTGAGGTAGAAGAAGCATTGTTGTAAGAACTCTAAGGTAAGGGTGAGGTTCTGATTATCTAAGGGGAATTATGATGAATGGTGGGTAAATCATAACATGTAGGAATCATGTTTTTTTTCTTTTCTATCAATGTTCTTGATGAATGATTGATTGTGTGAATTATGAAATTGATGATGATTTTGTGATAAAATTCGTGTGCCTTTCAAGTATGCATAAATTCTGGTTTGAGGTGGTTGATGATATTATACCATTGATTGATTTTTAAAGGTTGTGACCTTAAGCGTGTTAATGGTGATTTAGAGATGATGAATTGAAGTTGTGATGTGTTTATTTCCCTTGATTCATGTGTCATATGATATGATATGTTTTGGGATTGTTGTAGGTCAAAACTTGGGGTTTGAGGTCTGTTGCAATGCTGAAAATAGAGAGAGATCGCACAAAATCGCATGGAAAAAGTGATTTTATAGGCTCTATTACGGCCCTTAACAGCCATTAAGGTGGCTGTAATAGCCCTCTGGAATCCGCTACCAGAAACGTGCGAAAAATGAAATTCTGGGTTAAGAGTATTACGGACCGTAATAGGTGTTACGGGTGGCCATAATAGCTCTTTGGATTTTGTACCTCAAAATCGTTTCGATCATAACTTTTGATCCGTAAGTTCGATTGAAACACCGTTCAAAGTGTTAGAAACCTAACGCGATGAACTACCTTATAAAAATGGTTTCTGTTGTAGAAATTGATTATTTTTCTGTTTGATGGCTTAAATTCAATTGTAGTGGCTATGTTGTGATGCGATAAAATCTGAAACGTATCGTTGTTGGTTGCTATGATGTAAACTGTTGTTGTTGAGTTGTTACATTATGTATGTTGGTGTATGATGGCCAGTATTGGTGAAGTACCTTGACCATGAAGGTGTTGGTCATTATGCTTGATGTTGTTCTTTGCATATTGCATTGTTGTTGTTGTTGTTGTTGATTACTATATTATTATGTTGTTTCGCAATAAATGCAGTTTTGTCGTTTGCTATGTTGGATGATGATGTTGATGAGCTGTTATACCGTTGTTGTTCCATGGTGACCAGTTTTGGTGTGGTATAATGATTAAGATGAATCTCATTATAGGTTGCATTGTTGTTGTTGTTAATTGCTAAATTATTATGTTGTTGTTGCTGAACTCATGTGTTTGGTGCATTGTGGCCAGTATTGGCGGGGGTACCTTGAATATGGTGTTGGTCATTATGCTTGACGTTGTTGTTGCATGTGTAAGATGTTGCATGCATTCATGGTGTTGGGACTTCGGTCTGTTGTTGGAGCATCAATTCTATGAATGGATAGTATGCATGTAGTTGATTGCCAAGAGTGAATGGAATCAGTGAGATGTTATCGTAGATGATGATAACGAATTGAAGCATAAATCCTATGAATGGATAGTATGTCGATAGATGATTGCCGAGATTGAATGGAACTAAGGAGATTTGACCATGAAAGAGGGGTCGGGTTCTGAAATATGAACTGTATGGTACCACATGCATTGAGTCTGGTTGTGAGTCTCATTGCATTGCATAATTATTGCATCTGTTGTTATGTGAATGTTGTATTGTATGTTGGATGTTGTTGTGGTATGTTGTGGAATGGGTGATATGCATGATATAATTTGTTGCCTACTTTTTATCATGCTTTCTTTTGTATAATTATGATATCTCACCCCTTCTGTTTAAATGTTTCCTCCATGCAGGTAACGTGCAGATAATCCACAGTAAGAGCTCAGATGTGAGTGGAAGATGAAGTCTTCCATTTATTCTTTTAGTTTGACGTCTGCTCTGATATGTAACACTGGGGTTATGGAACATTGGTTGTTTTTTTTGTTGGTGGTTGATTACCATGTTTTATTTCTAATGACTGTTGTTTCTTTATGACACTATCAGTTATGCTATGCCTTGAGTTGTTAACTTGAATGATTAAATTTTATTTCCGCTGCTATATAAATTAACCTTCAGTTATGTTTTGGTGATAATGTTATTATAAATAATTTTTAAAAGAACACGTGTTACATATCTGATTGAATGAGCAGGTGTTAGTTGAAAGTGTGACATTCTTAAATATGATTTTGTGGGTAATTACTCTAATTTTATTTATATTACGTGGATGATTATTTAGGGTGTTACATAGTGATTTCAGAGCAGGTTTGTCTGTCCGACCACATTATTTAATTATGCTTGTTCCCTAGTATGCGACATGTGTGTGTGGGAAAACACTTTCGATACTTGTTTTGTTTTCCATTTGCAGGTTAGGAATGAAACAAGTGGGGGAGAAGCGTCTGCTTCTCTTGGATATTCCAACTATTGAGAGCTTGGATATCGTGTTGCTACATGCGAGAGTACAGTGTTGGATAGTTCAACTGTTTTGAGAATGGTGTGATCCTTGAGGGAAGACGGTCAGGTGTTCTCGTTGGTCGCTTCATGGTGATAGGGAAGGCAATGTTTTGGTTAGAGTTGGGCCAGTGATGTTGGAGTATTCTGACGTGTGTCCTAAGGATGGGCATAGTTTGTCTTTAGTTGGAATCAATTGATGTTATTCTTGGAGCGGATTGGTGGGAATTAAACCATGTGTTTACCAATCGTTTGGATGTGTGGTGTAGTATGCTACTGATTACGGGAGCTGAGACAATGCGGAAGCTATGTTGTTTCTGACACTGAAGATGTTGTGGATTCGAGATTCCTGTATGGTGGCTAAGTTAGGATGTCTTTAGGGAGAACAATCAGGTATCATTGATGTTGGATTCTTTGAGAGGACAGAGCAATGTGATGGCTAGTGTTATGCAAGTGGTGTGTGATCCCTGATGTTTTCTTGAAAGATATCTGCGACTTGCCTTTAGACCGTGAAGTCGAGTTCGATGAAGGTAGAGAGTTTTTTTCCATCCACTACGCAGGTAGAAGGATTTTTGTAAGGTGAGACTTGTGTGGAAAAGCTATACCTTGTTGTTTCTTCTATGAATGGAGAAATGGTTATCGAAACTTCTGCTAAGGGATCAGTGACTACTTCTCCGATTTGTTTGAATTGTCCTTTGTCGATCTTTGGAAGAGACTTTGGTTTTGATCTTATTTGTTTTCCGTTGGGAAATCTTGATGTTACCTTTGGAATGAACTGGTTGGAATTCAATCATGTTTATATAAAATGTTATAATATGTCAGTGCGATTTCTTGCTCCTGATGATGAGGAAGAAGCTGGTTTTCTGTCTGCTAGAGAGATGAGAGAGCTTTTGGAAGAGGAAGCTCAGGTGCTTGCGTTGTTTGCTTCCTTGTCGTTGGAGAGTCGATCAGTGATTGATGAGTTGCAGGTGGTGCGCGAATTCCTAGAGGTGTTTCCAGATGATATATCAGATGTGCCACCAGAGATAGAGGTGGAGTTTGCTATTGATCTTGTCCCTGGTACCAGATGTGCTTTTATGGTACCATACAAGATTTCGGCATCGGAGTTAGCAGAGTTGAAGAAGAAATTAGAAGAGTTGCTAGAAAAGAAATTTTTGAGACCAAGCGTGTCGCCTTGAGGAGCTTTGGTGTTGTTGGTGAAGAAAAAAGATGGTAGTACGAGATTGTGTGTGGATTACAGACAGTTGAATAAAGTGACGATTAAGAACAAGTATCCACTTCCAAGAATAGATGACTTGATGGATCAGTTGGTGGGTGCTCGTGTGTTTAGCAAGATTGACTTGAGGTCTGGTTATCATCAGATTAGAGTGAAGGATGAAGATATTCATAAGACGGTGTTCAGGACTCAGTATGGACATTATGAGTATTTGGTGATGCCGTTCGGAGTGTCTAATTCACCTGGTGTGTTCATGGAGTATATGAATCGAATTTTCATACTTACTTGGATAAATTTGTGGTGGTCTTCATTGATGACATTCTGATCTATTCTAAGTCAGAAGAGGGACATGCTAAACATTTGCGGATTGTGTTGCAAGTGTTGAAAGAGAAGAAGATTTATGCTAAATTGTCAAAGTCTGAATTCTGGTTGAAAAAGGTGAGTTTTCTTGGTCATGTTACTTCAGGCGATGGTATTACTGTGGATCCATCCAAGGTAGTTACAGTTCTACAATGGGAGGCTTAGAAGTCCGTGACTGAGATTATAAGCTTTTTGGGCTTAGCTGGTTATTACCATAGGTTTATTAAAGGTTTTTCTAAGTTTTGCACTTCTGTTGACTCAGTTGACTTGCAAAGATAAATCTTTTGTGTCGGATATTCACTGTGAGAAGAGTTTTATTAAGCCGAAGAAGAGATTGACTACGACTCCAATTTTGATTCTACCTGAACCGGATGAACCGTTTCTGGTGTATTGTGATGCGTCGTTGATGGGCTTAGGTGGTGTGCTGATGCAAGATGGTAAAGTTGTGGCTTATGCTTCGCGACAACTGAGAGTTCATGAGAGAAATTATCCTACTCATAATTTGGAGTTAGGTGTAGTAGTGTTTGGGTTAAGATTTAAAGGCATTATCGTTATGTTTCCAGATTTGAAGTGTGTAGTGATCACAAGAGTTTGAGGTACTTGTTCGATCATAAAGAATTGAATATGAGGTAGATAAGATGGTTAAATTTTTTGAAGGATTATGACTTTGGTTTGAATTATCATCTGGGTAAATCTAATGTTGTGGCAGATGCGTTAAGTCGGAAGTCCATGCATATGTCTGCTATGATGGTTAGAGAGTTAGAATTAATTGAGCAGTTCACAAACTCGAGCTTGGTCTGTGAGCTGACACTACAGAGTGTGATGTTGGGTATGCTGAAGATCAATAATGATTTTTTTTAATAATATTAGAGAGAGTCAAAAGTGGGATGTAAAGTTGGTGAACTTGATGATTGGAAGTAATCAGACTGAGGATAGTAACTTCAAAGTGGATGAGCAAGGTGTGCTGAGATCCCGTGATAGAATCTGTATTCCTGATGATTCTGAATTTGAAAATAGATGATTCTGGAAGAAATTCATATAAGTAGCTTGAGTATTCATCCAGGAGCTACAAAGATGTATCAAGATCTGAAGAAGATATTTTGGTGAACTGGATTGAAGCGTGATGTGGCTCAGTTTATGTATGCTTGTTTGACTTGTTAGAAGTCGAAGGTGGAACATCAGAAACCTCCTGGTTTGATACAACCGTTGGATATTCCCGAGTGGAAATGGGATTGCATTTCTATGGATTTTGTGACTGAGTTTCCAAACACTCCAAGAGGGCATGATGCCATTTGGGTGATTGATGATAGACTGACGAAGACGACACATTTTATTTTGATTAACATCAGTTTTTCTTTGCTAAAGTTGAAAGAGGTCTATATTCGTGTGATTGTGAAGCTGCATGGAGTTCCATTGAGTAATGTGTCAAATAGAGATCCGAGGTTCACTTCTAGATTTTGGGAGAGTTTGCAAGAGACTTTGGGTTCGAAGCAGAGGTTGAGTTCAACTTATCATCCACAGACAGATGGTCAGACGGAAATGACTTTACAATTTTTGGAGGATTTGTTGAGGACTCGTGTTCTTGAACCAGAAGGTGCTTAAGAGTTGGAGAGCAGGATGCGTGAGGCGTATCCTGAGTTGTTTGTATCAGATAGTTTTTTAAAACGAAAATATTCTAAGTGGAGGAGAGTTGTAACGCCGTATTTTATTTTAATTAATTGAAATTATCTAATGTTGTGTATATGTATGTGATTATGTGTGTTTTGTTGTGTTTGGGATACCCTTGGTGTGAGGTAGTGACCTTAAGACTGGACCTTGAGGGAATAAGTGGGTGTGTGTGACCAATTGCTTAGAGATGGATGGTGTGGTTAGTAACTAATTAGTAATATTAGTTAGTAATTATTAATTTGAATAATATTAGGCGAATATTAATTAAATTAGATAATTAGTATTATTACTATTATTTGTTATTAATTATTTGGGAAATAATAATAATAATAATAATAATAATAATAAGGATTTGGGAATAAAAGTGTCAGTACGTGTTTTGGAGAGAAAGTGGAGAAGAGCAGAGCTAGGGCAAAAGGGAAGAGAATAACCATTGTTGAGGTAGAAGAAGCGTTGTTGTAAGAACTCTAAGGTAAGGGTGAGGTTCTGATTATCTAAGGGAAATTATGATGAATGGTGGGTAAATCATAACATGTAGGAATTGTGTTTTTTTTCTTTTCTATCCATGTTCTTGATGAATGATTAATTTTGTGAATTATGAAATTGATGATGATTTTGTGATAAAATTCGTGTGCCTTTCAAGTATGCATAAATTCTAGTTTGACGTGGTTGATGATATTATGCCATTGATTGATGTTTAAAGGTTGTGACCTTAAGCGTGTTAATGGTGATTTAGAGATGATGAATTGAAGTTGTGATGTGTTTATTTCCCTTGATTCATGTGTCATATGATATGATATGTTTTGGGATTGTTGTAGGTCAAAACTTGGGGTTTGAGGTCTGTTGCGATGCTGAAAATAAAGAGAGAGATCACACAAAATCACGTGGAAAAAGTGATTTTATAGGCTCTATTACGGCCCGTAACAACCATTAAGGTGGCTGTAATAGCCCTCTGGAATCCGCTACTAGAAACGTGCGAAAAATGAAATTCTGGGTTGAGAGTATTACGGGCCGTAATAGGTGTTATGGGCGGCCATAATAGCTCTTTGGATTTTGTACTAGAAAATTGTTTCGATCATAACTTTTGATCCGTAAGTTCGATTGAAGCATCGTTCAAAGTGTTAGAAAGCTAGCGCGATGAACTACCTTATAAAAATGGTTTCTATTCTAGAAATTGATTATTTTTATGTGTGATGGCTTAAATTCAATTGTAGTGGTTATGTTGTGATGCGATAAAATCTGAAACGTATCGTTGTTGGTTGCTATGATGTAAACTGTTGTTGTTGAGTTGTTACAGTATGTATGTTGGTGTATTATGGCCAGTATTGGTAGAGTACCTTGACCATGGAGGTGTTGGTCATTATGTTTGATGTTGTTGTTCTTTGCATATTGCATTGTTGTTGTATTTGTTGTTGTTGTTGTTGATTACTATAATATTATGTTGTTTCGCGATAAATGCATTGTTGTCGTTTTCAATGTTGGATGATGATGTTGATGAGCTGTTATAGCGTTGTTGTTGCATGGTGACCAGTTTTGGTGTGGTATAATGATTAAGATGAATATCATTATACGTTGCATTGTTGTTGTTGTTGTTATTGATTGTTAAATTATTATGTTGTTGTTGCTGAACTGTTATAGCATGTGTTTGGTGCATGGTGGCCAGTATTGGCGGGGTACCTTGACTATGGTGTTGGTCATTGTGCTTGATGTTGTTGTTGCATGTGTAAGATGTTGCATGCATTCATGCTGTTGGGACTTCGGTCCGTTGTTGGAGAATCAATTCTATGAATGGATAGTATGCATGTAGTTTATTGCCAAGAGTGAATGGAATCAGTGAGATGTTATCGTAGATAATGACAACGAATTAGAGCATAAATCCTATGAATAGATAATATGTCGATAGATGATTGCCAAGATTGAATGGAACTAATGAGATTTGACCATGAAAGAGGCGTCGGGTTCTGAAACATGAACTATGTGGTACCACATGCATTGACTCTGGTTGTGAGTCTCATTGCATTGCATAATTATTGCATCTTTTGTTATGTGAATGTTGTATTGTATGTTGGATGGTGTTGCGGTATGTTGTGGAATGGGTGATATGCATGATATAATCTGTTGCCTACTTTTTATCATGCTTTCTTTTGTATAATTATGATATCTCACCCCTTCTGTTTGAATGTTGCCTCCATGCAGGTAACGTGCAGATAATCCACAGTAGGAGCTCAGATGTGAGTGGAAGATGAAGTCTTCCATTTATTCTTTTAGTTTGGCGTCTGCTCTGATATGTAACACTGGCGTTATGGAACATTGCTTATTTTTTTTGTTGGTGATTGATTACCATGTTTTATTTCTAATGACCGTTGTTTCTTTATGACACTATCAGTTATGCTATGCCTTGAGTTGTTAACTTGAATGATTAAATTTTATTTCCACTGCTATATAAATTAACCTTCAGTTATATTTTGGAGATAATGTTATTATAAATAATTTTTAAAAGAACATGTGTTACATATCTGATTGAATGAGAAGGTGTTTGTTGAAAGTGTGACATTCTTAAATATGATTTTGTGGGTAATTACTCTAATTTTATTTATATTACGTGGAAGATTATTAAGGGTGTTACATAGTGGTTTCAGAGCAGGTCGGTCCGTCCGACCACATTATTTAATTATGTTTGTTCCTTAGTATGCGACATGTGTGTGTGGGAAAACACTTTCGATGCTTGTTTTGTTTTCCAATTGCAGGTTAGGAATGAAACAAGTGGGGGAGAAGCGTCTGCTTCTCTTGGATATTCCAACTGTTGAGAGCTTGGATATTGTGTTGCTGCATGCGAGAGTGCAGTGTTGGATAGTTCAATTGTTTTGAGAATGGTGTGATCCTTGAGGGAAGACGGTCAGGTGTTCTCGTTGGTCGCTTCATGGTGATAGGGAAGGCAATGTTTTGGATAGAGTTGGGCTAGTGATGTTGGAGTATTCTGACGTGTGTCCTAAGGATGGGCACAGTTTGTATTTAGTTGGAATCAATTGATGTTATTCTTGGAGCAGATTGGTGGGAATTAAACCATGTATTTACCCATCATTTGGATGAGTGGTGTAGTGTGCTACTGATTACGGGAGCTCAGACAATGCTGAAGCTATGTTGTTTCTGACACTGAAGATGTTGTGGATTCGAGATTCCTGTATGGTGGCTAAGTTAGGATGTCTTTAGGGAGAACAATCAGGTATCATTGATGTTGGATTCTTTGAGAGTACAGAGCGATGTGATGGCTAGTGTTATGCTAGTGGTGTGTGATCCCTGATGTTTTCTTGAAAGATATCTGCGACTTGCCTTCAGACCGCGAAGTCGAGTTCGATGAAGATAGAGAGTTTTTTTCCATCTACTACGCAGGTAGAAGGATTCTTGTAAGGCGAGTCTTGTGTGGAAAGGCTATACCTTGTTGTTTCTTCTATGAAAGGAGAAATGGTTATCGAAACTCCTGCTAAGGGATCAGCGACTACTTCTCTGGTTTGTTTGAATTGTCCTTTATCGATCTTTGAAAGAGACTTTGGTTTTGATCTTATTTGTTTGCCGTTGGGAAATCTTTATGTTATCTTTGGAATGAACAGGTTGGAATTCAATCATGTTCATATCAAATGTTATAATAAGTCGGTGCGGTTTCTTGCTCATGATGATGAGGAAGAAGCTGGTTTTCTGTCTGCTAGAGAGATGAGAGAGCTTTTGGGAGAGGAAGCTCAAGTGCTTGTATTGTTTGCTTCCTTGTCGTTGGAGAGTCGATCAGTGATTGATGAGTTGCAGGTGGTGTGCGAATTCCCAGAGGTGTTTCCAGATGATATATCAGATGTGCCGCCAGAGAGAGAGAGATGGAGTTTGCTATTGATCTTGTCCCTGGTACCAGACGCGCTTCTATGGTACCATACAAGATTTCGGCATCGGAGTTAGCAGAGTTGAAGAAGAAATTAGAAGAGTTGCTGGAAAAGAAATTTGTGAGACCAACTGTGTCGCCTTGAGGAACTTCGGTGTTGTTGGTGAAGAAAAAAGATGGTAGTATGAGATTGTGTGTGGATTAAAGACAGTTGAATAAAGTGACGATTAAGAACAAGTATATACTTCCAAGAATAGATGACTTGATGGATCAGTTGGTGGGTGCTCGTGTGTTTATCAAGATTGACTTGAGGTCTGGTTATCATCAGATTAGAGTGAAGGATGAAGATATTCATAAGACGGTGTTTAGGACTTAGTGTCGCTCCCGGGATTTTCATCCAAGTACAAACGCGAAAGTGGCACCGAACAGAGTCGCCAGCAATGTGTATTTATCCCAAGAGAGGGAAAGGAAACACCGCGTAAACCTGAGGGAAGGAAAGAGCATGGTCTTGCGACCAAGAGAAATGGGTTCGGGAGTCGGTTACGCGAGAGGAAGGTATTAGCACCCCCTCGCGTCCATCGTACCCGATGGGATCCACGCTTGCTTGTCTCGATCAAAGGGTGTAAGAAAAGGATACTGGAAAAAAGGAACTGAAAGAAAGAAAGAGAAACAAATGTAGGGAAAATAAAAGAAGTGCTCGCATGGGCCCTACCCCACTGCCTACGTATCTCATCGGGAACATGAGAATCAGAGCGACGTAGTTCCCCTCACTAGGGATGGATTGTCTGTGTTTTTTAGAGAACGGCTTACGTCCTAGCTCAGGTGTTGCAGGCTCGCTGGTCCGAGTGCGTTACCATCTTGCAAGAGAACGAGTAGAAGCGCGTTCGTGCGTTGAGAATGAATGAGATGAGAAAAGAATTCCCGAAGGAAAGACGTTATTGTTTGTTTTTGTCTTTTAGAAGGAAGTGTTTTGGATTTGTTTGCATATGACAGTGTATCTGGATCTTAGCCATTGGAATGTGTACGTTCTAACATTCCAAGATGGAATGGGTAAGAATGCACACTAAGAGTGAAGAAGACCCCCACACTTAGTTCCAATTGTCAAGGTTCAAACACACTAGCATACTTGTGTTTATTAAGTGTTTTGTTGATTATGAAGTGAAGAAGTGTTTTTTATTATTTGCACCTTCAACAAGTATTGCATTTAAGTCCCTCATACAAGATCAAATATGCAACACATTGACCTAAGATGGGCCATATGCTACACATTCTAAGATTACAAGAGAAGACCCCTTATAATCTTTTCTTTATATGAAAGGCCTAAATGCAATAAATGCCTACCTTTATTATATGTTTTGAATTTTCTTTGAGATGAGAAAAGAGACTCAAGAGAGGAGAAAAGGTAAAACCTATATGGACTAAGACTCAATCCTAATTGAAGATTAAAGGGAGTGATCCTAAAGGTTTGTGAGGTTTCAACCTAAAGTCTAAAGAAGGAAAGAATTAAACAATTCACTTCTAAAGTAGAAGATGAATTGTAATTCACAAAGGGAAAGTGATGAGTTATTAAAAGAAAGCACATAAGTGCTTAACAAAACACAAAATGGAATTGTAAAAGAGAAAGGATAGAAGTTGAATGTGGATTCCTTATCCACACTCAATTGAAACTTACCAAAGCCCCTACATGGTTAGTAAACATGTATAAGAAGTATAAGAAGTAAAAGAACATGTAATGCATCATAAAACTCAAAAGAATTAAATGAGAAAACAAATCCTAGAACCACAACCAGAATGGGCATCATATGGTCAACAAATGAATATCATCATACAAGTACAAGTGAATAGGCAACAAACATCATCCATTAGCATTTAAACATGTTACAAGAAGAAAGGGTAGATGAAAGATGGAAAGAAATGAAGAGGACATGCATAAATGGAACATGTAAATCAACAACCAGAATTGAAACTAAATGGAAAATGGTTTATGAACATCTCAAAAGTATTTATGAATCAACTTCAAGACATTCAAGAAATAATATAAGGAGAATTGAAATGAAAGTTCAAAAAGAAAGTGCAAACAATACATGTTAATGATGCACAAAGTTCAAATAAAAATCAACATGCAAGGATGACATGTAATATGTACCAATGACCTATAATGTCAAGTGAGTAGTTCACAAAGTAGGCAAATGATCATGCAAGTATGTACAAAAGAAATCATGCAAACATGCACTAAAGTTAAAATGACATGACATGTATTATACTTCAAAGGTAATGCATCAAACAAAAATCAAATGGCCTCATGAAAATTATGAAAACATGGTATTGGAGTGCCTAGGTCAGAAATGTATCATACATCAAGATAGCATGTAAAAATTCAAAGCAAAAATGACTTCAAACCATGCAATTAGGTCAAATTGAAACATCATGCAAAGTGGTGCAAATATAGGCATCAAAACATGTAATAAAGTGACCTAAAAAACAAACAAAAATCATCTAACATGCTTCAATGTATTAGTGAATCAATGCAAAAAGAATCATGTCAAAATAGTTGGTAATGAGCAAGAACAAAATTAAACAAATTCATGTATCATGCTTAGAATGCATCTAAATGGAAATTCAAAGAAAATTATGGAACAGGGGCAAAAAGGTCATAAAATCAGAAAATAAAATCATGAAAAATTTCCTAAATGTCTTGAGAATTCACATGAATTTTTGTAGAATTTTCCAATATGTTTTGGTATTTTAAAAAATTAATTATGAAACGTGTAGCAAAAATGAGAAATAAAATGAAATGGAACTAAAGAAGGGGGTGCATGCATAGCAAATTAACAGTTCAGAATCATTGGGCCTTGAAAACATGGGGTGTGGATATCAATCTGGCTTAGGTCCAGTTACGCGTAGCACACACTAACTACCATGCATTATCAGTCAAACTAAGTCAAACCAATCACCACCATCAGATCAGGTCAAGGTCAAATCTAGGTCAAGGTAATCAAGATTAACGCACACACTTGAATGTCCATACACACTACCATGTACCATACCACACAGTGTTTAAAAAAATTTCAGAAAATCACACGTGACATGCACATGAATTTTAATGTGCTGTCATCACATAAGCCGCACGATGGTGAACATCCAATGGTCCACATTCAAACTGAGAACAAAACCCTACCACAAGAACACCGGCCGGAGAGGGACCTCCGGTCACCTTCTCCGGCGAACTACCACCGTCTGCAACCTCCAATTTTCCAGAATATCACAATGCATACATCAATTGAAAGCTAAGCTCACGTACATTATGAATATGCTAATGAAAATCACCAAACACATACGCACAGCAAGAACAGAGTCAATCAAATTAAGCCCTAGGTATAGAACTATGCCTCTAAGAAGCCTATCAACTAGCCAGGACGCACACGACCTCTACTAGGCCACAAACACCACGAAAACAAGCTAGATTCACTAAAACAAAGTTGAGGAAGGGAACCTGAAATATGATGAACTTTGGATCTACCAGAATACCAGAGATCCTATCTTCTTCTTCTTCCTTGGAGCTTCACAAACTAAGCAAAATAAATGCTGTTTGAGCTTAATATCTTGAGAGTAGAGAGAAAATTGCAAAATGTTGATGAAGCTTCACTGGGAGAATGATGAAGATTCAGTGTGCTCCTGATCCAACAATGCCAAGCAATGATAATGCAGATGAAAAGTGGAAGAAGAGTGTTGAAATCGTGTGGAATCAGAGAGAAAGTAGAGAGAGTTTGAGGTGTTCTTGGAGAGAAATGTGGTTGTCAAAACTGAAAAATGAAAATGGAGTGTGTGATTTTCTTTTATAGTGTGAGCTTACCACGGTTTAATGAGTTGAGTTAGGGTGAGTCAAGGTGGTTAACTGAGTCCACCCTAACTAACTGAGTCAAGTTAGTTAGGGGGCGAGTGATCAAGGCTGGGTTATGGTGAGGTTAATCTCATGACAGTTATGGTGAGGATGAAGAGTGAAACTTGGAATGGTAGGACTGTTGTGGCAGAAACTTGCTCAACAAGTTGTTCTCTCCATTTTCATGCAAGGCACGTGATACTAAATATTGTGTAAGTGATGTGTGCTTGGTCTAAAGAGGAAACTGAAGTGAGGAAGTGTTTGTAGTGTGTGTGAACCAAAATCGTGCACCAAATCATCATTGTAACAGTAAGTGTTTGAGGGTGAATTTCTCACATGTTAGTGAATGGTTTGAGGAACTTTTGATGCCAAATAAAAGAGGGCATGTTGTGGAACACATTTGATGTTGATTTCAAATTGAGATGAGGTTTGGAAAATGGTGCAAAATAGCTTAAAACACAAAGGTCTGAGAACTGGTGTAAGGGCGTGTGAAGCAAGTCATGGCATGGCAACTTGGCACACAAAATTTCAGCACAATCAACATGACTTTGAACCAATATATCTCCACTATAACTTGATCAAATGGAATTTTGTCCAACATGAGTATTGAAGATGACACTACAAGGAACAACTTTGATGTTGAGAAGTTTTTCATTTGAGGCCTTTAACCATGAGAAAAATGAGTGGACATTTGGCCCACCACATGTTTGTTAAAATGACTGCGCGCGTGCCCTGAAAATCTTGATCATGACCTAGTTTTGAACCTACTTTGCTCAAACTTTGATCAATCATATCTCCCTCATTTTTTATCCAATGGAGATGTTCCACACATGGATTTGAAGCTTAAAGCAAGGCCTTTCATTGAGGCAGAGTGGAATTTTCATTTGGTGCTCCAAATTTGAATGGCCTTGGTTCAAATTCTGATGCAAAATGGCCAAAACTTGCTATTTTTAGTAACCCTTCTTCGTCCAAAAATGGCAACTTTCCACATCTTGATTTTTTCATGATTCCTTTGGAGTTTCTTGATCAAATTTTGTACATTGGACATATGTAACATGAATTTCATGATTTTGGGCTCAAAAATTCAAGAGTTGACTTTTTCCCCTGATTATTTGACTTTGCCCCAATTTCCTGATTTTTGATCTTTCTTCCAATTGAACCACTTCTAAAACCAATTGAGATGCAATCTTCCACATCCATATACCTAGGGACATATAGGAAACCATGACATCAAGTCTTGCCCAAAAAAGCAAAGATTCCCTGATTTAAATGGAAACCCTAATTTTGGCCCCCTCTGGTTAGGAGGTAAAAGTGCAGTCTCCAATTTCAAATTCCTCAGAGTATGTTGTGTATCCTCTTAAAGGATGATGAGATGTGCCACTTGAGGATGATCTTGAATCAATGAGCTATCTCTTTTGAGGGTTTTCCTTCAATTTTTGACCCTCTTGCATGATGAAAGATGTATTGCTTCAATCTCCCCTTGGATTTCACTTTCTTGAGATAGTGGATGATCAATTGAGATGGTATGAGACATGAAAGACCTCTTGGCTTGTCTTGAGGGCACTTGATTGACCTTTTGTGCTTTGAATGATTCCTTGATTGTCCTCCTTCCACCTGATCACATGCCCTGATGGTAAGAAGGATGCCATGCTTCATTTTTCTATGTTAAATGCAATGTAATGTTAATGAGGTGGATATGATATGATAAATGATAATGCCATGCTATGATGCCAAAAGGGTAGAGCAAATTTTGGGGTATTACAGCTGCCCCTATTCAAGCGCTGTAGACCTGAATGCCTGAAAGCAATTGCTTTCGGACTTTCAAGGTATATAGTGATTGAATACCAAATATAACCAAAAATTTGCTCTGGATGGTGAAGAAGAAAAGGGATATAAACCCAACGAGACTGCTGGATTGAATCTTCGATGAAACGTCGGAGAGATCTGTCTTTTGAACGATGCCAGACGACTACTGGCTTGCCACGCTACTGGTGGACTTTAATACTGTCTTTTATGCAATTCCAGACGACTACTGGCCTGCCACACTACTGGTGGACTTTGATAATGTCTTTTATGCAATTCCAGACGACTACTGGCCTGCCACACTACTGGTGGACTTTGATAATGTCTTTTATGCAATTCCAGACGACTACTGGCCTGCCACGCTACTGGTGGACTTTGCAGCTTCGTGCCACCCGAAGATGGACTTCTGCCAATCCACTGTTGGACTTTTGCCACCCGAAGACGGACTTTTGCCAATCCACTGTTGGACTTTTGCCACCCGAAGACGGACTTTTGCCAATCCACTGTTGGACTTTTGCCACCCGAAGACGGACTTTTGCCAATCCACTGTTGGACTTTTGCCACCCGAAGACGGACTTTTGCCAATCCACTGTTGGACTTTTGCCACCCGAAGACGGACTTTTGCCAATCCACTGTTGGACTTTTGCCACCCGAAGACGGACTTTTGCCAATCCACTGTTGGACTTTTAGCTGCTTTGCCACCCGAAGATGGACTTTTGCCAATCCACTGTTGGACTTTTGCCACCCGAAGACGGACTTTTGCCAATCCACTGTTGGACTTTTGCCACCCGAAGACGGACTTTTGCCAATCCACTGTTGGACTTTTAGAATTTTAAAATCGAATTACTCTCTGCCTCTGCGCCAGACATCTCTGCCGACTCTGCTGAGGAACCACAATCAATGATTTAATCTCGGAGACTCCTAAAAGGATAATATCTCTGCTGGCGAATGGATGAACAATCCGTCTGCTTCGAATTGTCAAGCTTGCCAAAAATAAATTGGACTTTAAGATATGAGGGAATGACGACTCTGCCAGGAATTATTCCATCTGTTTGGGGGAACGAATTCTGGTCACAGCGATTCCGCTGGGGATGAGAATTTTTAAATGACGTCCTGCTGGGGAAATGAGCCATTAAAACTCTGCTTGGGGATTTATTCAACCCAAGCTCCTTTATAGGGATTATCAACCTTCTGACCCGGCTGGGGAAAGGCTGTACCATCCTTGTTGAGGAATAGATTCTGTCGATCTGATAAACCTCTGCGGAGAGAATAACAACTTAGCTGGAAGTTGCTGACAAGATTCGATGCTGACCTCTGTGGGGATACCATGACCAGAGATACGATCTTGCTGGGTATCAGGGCTACTCTGCCAGGGATATGCAAATCCTGGTTAGAACATCCCACTGCAACTTGCTATAAAGAGTCCTTAGAGATCTGTTGGGGAAACCCAAAGCAAATCCACAGTAGTCTGCTGAAGAATGTGACTGTCGAGCTTAGGATAAGTACTACAATGCCCCATGTTAGGCGAGCTTCCCTTTAGACAATTCCGTTAGGGATGACGGGTTTATAACAAACTCTGTTGGAGAAAACTGCTTTAAAACGTCTCATGTTGGGGAATGCCTTTCGAGAGGATTTTACAGAAGACCAACTGTCCTCAAACTCTACTGGGGGTGACCAACACTTCATGCTGGGGAAACAATCATGCCCCATGCTTGGAAAACACAACAATTCGTCCCCGCAGAGGATGTCATAAGAGGATTTTACAGAAGATCTAGCCTCTTCAAACTCTTGTGACTTCGCTGGGGATAATGACCATCAGTTTCGGTGTCGACGAGACCACTCTTTTGGGGAACCTGTGACCGTTATCGACATAGAAAAGCTTGTAGCTGTTGGAAGGACTGAATAAGAGAATCGACTTAATAAGATGCAACGGTACCCAGTTGAACTTAATTCACTGATATCGACCCGTTATGAACAATCGTCGACCGAACGATGAACGCCGATCTCCTTACCCATAATTGCCCCAGTTTTTTGCGTGGGGTGATTTATTGCTGGTCTTGTGCTTAAAATCATCTGCACCTGCTACCTGCAACAAAAGAATATGCCCACATGCCCCGAATATTGCGTGGCTAGAATCCACCATCCGGGAGTATTCAACATTCGAAGTAATTTCAAATATTTTTTCTGCGCATGTTATTGCAAGGCTGCCATGTTTTCAAATGCAATGTTTTATCAACAATTAGGACGTTTTTGCAAACAAAGCAATAAAACAAAAATAGAAAGCTTTTTATTGAAATTCAATTTATTGACTGAGAGCCCAGAATAGGCAATTACATCTGGAAGCAATCCCTGGAAAGAGGTGATCGCTGAAAATTGAGAAAAGAAACTATCCTAATGGCAATGTGAAAACGGAATTCCACTGAGTTTCCATTCTGTTATGACCTGTATATCTTCAAAACTCCCCGAACTTGCCTTCTGAGGAATGATCAGACCGATTCCTATTCTTCAGAACGTCAGTTGTTCAAACGGTAATGGGTACAGATAACTCAGACTGTAGTCATTCGCTTAAATCCCTCTTTTGTGTGGACCGCCCTTTCAGGTTTTCAATCCCCCAGGATACCCTTTTTTGCCTAAGTTGCCCTTTC
Organism: Lathyrus tuberosus; assembly: GCA_022829125.1. Taxonomy (NCBI): domain Eukaryota; kingdom Viridiplantae; phylum Streptophyta; class Magnoliopsida; order Fabales; family Fabaceae; genus Lathyrus; species Lathyrus tuberosus. The sequence goes on from JALAZF010000213.1 coordinate 68,564, forward strand.
GGGTTTTCAACTTACCGGGTGTACAATTTTTTTCAATTATATCCCTAATTTTTGCCCGAACCTTATTCTGTTTTTGGTTCGCCGGGATGCCCTTTTTTGCCTGGATTTTTTTTTTATTTTTATTATCCAGCGGGTCTATTCATGCGAAGTATTTTTTGACTACGTCCGAGTTAACAGGGGATGGAAAGTCTTCGCCATCCATGGTTGTAAGCAATAAAGCTCCGCCCGAAAAGACCTTTTTAACCACGAATGGACCTTCATAATTAGGAGTCCATTTGCCCCTGTGATCTGTATTGGGAGGAAGGATCCTTTTGAGTACCACATCTCCGACTTTATAAACCCGAGGACGCACCTTTTGGTCAAATGCCTGCTTCATTCTGCGCTGATATAGTTGCCCATGACATACAGCCGCCAATCGCTTTTCCTCAATAAGGCTCAACTGATCAAATCTGGCTCGTACCCATTCAGCCTCATCTAGTTTAACATCCATCATGACTCTGAGGGACGGAATCTCTACTTCAACCGGTAGCACTGCCTCCATACCATATACGAGTGAGAATGGGGTTGCTCCAGTGGACGTGCGTACCGACATTCGATACCCATGCAAAGCGAATGGTAACATCTCATGCCAATCTTTGTACGTGACAACCATCTTCTGTACAATCTTCTTGATATTTTTGTTGGCCGCTTCGACCGCGCCATTCATCTTTGGGCGGTACGGAGAAGAATTGTGGTGTTCGATTTTGAAGTCCCGGCATAACTCAGCCATCATCTTATTGTTCAAATTAGAACCATTATCAGTAATGATTCTTTCGGGAACTCCATATCGGCAAATGATATCCCGTTTTAAGAAACGAGCGACCACTTGTTTTGTAACATTGGCATAGGATGAGGCTTCAACCCATTTGGTGAAGTAATCAATTGCCACCAAGATGAAACGATGACCATTGGAAGCTGTAGGCTCAATCTTTCCGATCATATCAATGCCCCACATGGCAAACGGCCAAGGCGACGACATGATACTCAACGGATTTGGAGGCACATGCACCTTGTCTGCATAGATCTGGCATTTATGGCATTTGCGGGCATATTTGCAACAATCTGACTCCATAGTCAACCAATAATATCCCGACCTTAACAACTTTTTAGCCATTGCCTGCCCTCCGGCATGAGTACCGAAAGAGCCTTCGTGCACTTCAATCATCAACAAGTCTGCTTCATGTCTATCCACACATCTAAGCAGGACCGTGTCAAAATTTCTTTTATACAGCACGCCATCTTTGTTCAGGAAGAAACTACCAGCTAACCTTCTTAACGTCTTCCTGTCTTTGGACGATGCCCCGGACGGGTACTTTTGACTTTTCAAGAAACACTTAATGTCATGAAACCATGGCTTGTCATCAGACGTTGCATCGACCGCAAACACAAATGCTGGTCTGTCAAGGCGGGATACCTCAATCTTAGGTACATGGTTCCATCCTTGCACTTTGATCATGGAAGACAAAGTGGCCAAGGTATCAGCGAACCTATTCTCATCTCGAGGAATGTGGTACAGTTTCACTGTTGTGAAAAACGTCAGCAACCTCCTTGTATAATCTCTATACGGCACTAGATTTGCTTGGTGCGTGTACCAACTCCCTTTCACTTGATTGATTACCAAAGCTGAATCACCAAATATATCAAGGGTCTTAATCCGTAGATTAATCGCCTCCTCGATCCCCATTATACAAGCTCCGTACTCTGCTTCATTGTTGGTGCATCCGAAAGTTATTCGGGCAGTGAACGGCATATGAACACCTTCCGGCGTGATAAGAACTGCTCCAACTCCGCACCCATTCATATTGACAGCCCCATCAAACATCAGACTCCATTTGGATTCAGGGTCTGGCCCCTCCTCCGGAAGTGGTTCCTCGCAGTCTTTAGCTTTGAGAAACATGATGTCCTCATCAGGGAAGTCAAACTTCATGGGTTGGTAATCATCAATCGGCTGTTGCGCGAGATAGTCGGACAAGATACTTCCTTTGATGGCCTTTTGTGAAGTGTACTGAATGTCATACTCTGTCAAGACCATTTGCCACCGTGCAACTCTGCCTGTCAATGCTGGCTTCTCGAAAATGTACTTGATAGGATCCATTTTTGAAATCAACAAGGTTGTGTGCCTAACCATATATTGCCTCAATCGCTTAGCGGCCCACGCAAGCGCACAGCATGTCTTTTCAAGCATTGAGTATCGGGACTCACAATCATTGAACTTTTTGCTCAGGTAGTAAATAGCATGCTCCTTCCTACCTGTCTCGTCATGTTGACCGAGAACACAACCCATGGAACCTTCAAGCACTGTCAGATACATTATCAGCGGTCTCCCTTCAACTAGAGGCATTAAAATCGGAGGTTCCTGCAAGTATTCTTTTATCTTATCGAATGCCAATTGGCAATCGTCATTCCACCTGACCGTTTGATCTTTCCTCAACAATTTAAATATTGGTTCACACGTGGCTGTTAGGTGAGATATGAACCTCGCAATGTAGTTCAATCTACCCAAGAAACCACGAACCTCTTTTTCTGTTCTCGGTTCAGGCATTTCTTGTATTGCTTTCACCTTGGCAGGATCAACCTCGATTCCTCTTTCGCTCACAATGAAACCCAGTAACTTTCCAGAACGTACCCCAAACGTGCACTTGTTTGGGTTTAATCTCAGACGGAACTTTCTCAACCTTTCAAACAGCTTTTTCAGGTTAGTCAGATGTTCCTCTTCGGTTCTCGACTTGGCAATCATATCATCTACATAACATTCGATCTCCTTATGAATCAAGTCATGAAACAATGTCACCATCGCCCGCTGGTACGTTGCCCCTGCGTTTTTCAAACCAAAAGGCATTACTTTATAACAATATGTACCCCACGGAGTAATGAACGTGGTCTTTTCCATATCTTCAGGTGCCATCTTGATCTGGTTGTACCCGGAGAAACCGTCCATAAATGAGAACACTGAAAACTGAGCTGTATTATCGACCAGCACATCAATATGAGGTAGTGGAAAATCATCTTTCGGGCTAGCTTTATTAAGATCTCGATAATCCACACACATTCTCACTTTTCCATCTTTCTTCGGTACTGGCACGATGTTGGCTACCCATGGAGGATACTTTGTCACAGCAAGAAAACCAGCGTCCCACTGCTTCTGGACTTCCTCCTTAATCTTTAAAGCCATGTCGGGGTGAGTCCGACGAAGTTTCTGCTTGACTGACGGACATTCTTCTCTCAATGGTAGCCTGTGCACGACAATATCCGCATCCAACCCCGGCATGTCTTGATACGACCAGGCGAAGATGTCAACATACTCGCGCAACATTTCCGTCAAAGTTCGCTTCACATCTGCTTGCAAGCTGGCACCAATCCTGATCTCTTTCTTGGCGTCCTTGGTACCAATATTGATGATGTCTACAGTCTCCTGATGAGGCTGGATGACCCTTTCCTCTTGTTTCAACAATCTGGCCAGTTCTTCAGGGAGTTCACAATCTTTCTCATCCCCTTCTTCGGCTTGATAAATCGGATTGTCAAAGTCATACATAGCCATATCAAAATCGTTTTCAGTGGTATCCGGAGGATCAAGTCTGCATGAACAGGTTCATGCCTTATTTTAGAATTTATTTTTAAGCAAAACAAAAGAAAATGAAACATTGCCATTTTATTTTTTGTGCAAAAATAAAAACTGAAAGACAGAGAACAAAATTTGATTGCAAAACGTCCTTTATTAATGATTAAACATTGCAAATGCAACCATGGTGGCCCTACAAATGAATCTATACGCCTTGGGCAGAGCGCAAGATTTTGTCATGCATTATGGTTAGAAAAAACAAAGAAAAATTACTCTGTCTGAAGAGTAACCCGGATGACTTCTTCAACGAACCAGTTCTGCACTTGTTGTCCCGGAACATGAGGGCGTACCCAGTTGTCCAGGTCACAATTACTGTCAACACTATCCTCTGTGGCTGCACAAGACTGGTCCGTGTAGATAATTCCCCCACTATTGAAAGTAATGGGTCCCCTGCTCCCCGCATCTGAAGTTGTAGAGGGATGATAACCAATACCAAATTTGTCTTCCTTCATTGGGGTCTCTATCAACCTGCCCCAACCTTGGGCGTTGCCTGCCCTGACGACTTCGACAGCTTGTTTGTAAGATGAAATGGAGGTACCGGCCCCAGCTGGTACAGAAGAAGACTCAGGTGCATCGTCAATGTTGACTGCTTCAAATGATTGGCACAGCATCTCATGAATTTCCCCATCCATTTCAATGTACTTGAACGTGGACAGGTGACTCACAAAGATGTCTTCTTCCCCACACACTGTCACAACCTGCCCTTCAAACTCATACTTCAGCTTTTGATGTAGAGTAGAAGTAACAGCCCCGGCTCCGTGAATCCAAGGGCGTCCCAATAGGCAGCTATATGCAGGTTGTATGTCCATTACATGGAACGTGGATTTGAATACCTGTGGTCCAATTTGTACGGGCAATTCCACCTCACCAAACACAGATCGTCTAGTTCCATCGAATGCTCTGACCACCAATTCACTAGGCCTTAAGATCAAACCGTCAACTTCCAGCTTCATTAATGCCTTCTTGGGCAAGACATTGAGTGATGAACCAGTGTCTACCAGTACATGAGATAACACTGCGTCCTTACACTCCATCGTGATATGCAAAGCCTTATTATGGTTTCTTCCTTCAACAGTCAAATCTCTACTTGTAAAGCCCAAGCCATGGCTAACATTAACATTGGAGATTACGCCCTCGAGCTGATTAACAGTAATTTCTTGTGGCACGTACGCACTCTTCAACACTTTCAACAACGCCTGTCGGTGCGCATCAGAGCACATCAATAGTGACAAGATTGAAATCTTTGAAGGGGTCTGATTCAGTTGGTCCACGATCTTATAATCGCTTTTCTTGATTATCTTCATAAATTCTTCCATTTCCTTATCGAAAGTAATCTTTGTCTCTGCTTCAGGTGTGGGCGCATTTTCAACCACCTGTTTACCTTTAGCCTTTGCTGCGGCTTCTACCTCCTTATCACTTCTCAAGGTTTGGGGAGCGAATAACCTTCCACTCCTTGTAAAGCCCCCTACACCCCCTACGTTATCAATATTTGGGCTGACTGATGACTCAACTTCCTGTTTTTTACCTTCGTAATATACATCTGCCCCATAGTGCCATGGGATAGCTTTCGTAGATGTGAACGGAATTGGCCCTGGCACCGTGATAGTGACAGGACTGGGCCCTTCTGGCGCAACACTCGCCACGGGAACTGCATTGACCGGCATTTGAATCTCAGCGGGAGTGTAATAGATGGTCACGGTTGATATCTCATCAGTGTCTTTCACGACTCTGTCGAACTGTAGACATCCTTCATCGATCAGATTCTGTAAACCCATCTTCAACTTATCACAGCCGTTCTCCTGATTCATACACTCAGAGCACTCTTGATTACAGCCCGGGAACACCCGTCCCTTCAATAAACGATCTTTTACCACCAACAAAGAAGTTTTCACTTGATGGATATCTGTCACCAGATTCAATCTCCTCCCATCTTCAATAGCGTACACATTTGCTGCACTATGATCAGGCATGGGATGCTGAGTAATATTAGGAGCGGGAGAGAAATTGATGGCTTTAGCATCAATCAAATCTTGTACTTTATGATGGAAAGCCCAGCATTTTTCAATGGAGTGCCCCTGAGCACCTGAGTGGAACTCACAACGAGCATTAGCATCGAAGTTAGGTGGCAGGTTTCCAGCAACCGGAGCTTTCATAGTACGGAGTTCTACCAACTTTAACTCGAGTAGCCGGGGCAACAGCGCGGCATAAGTCATAGGGAGAGGATCCATCTTACGATCCCTCTGTCTAGACCTTTGCTGGAAAAAAGGTTGTTGCTGTTGAACTTGTTGTTGGGGTTGTTGTTTCTGAACAGACGGTGTGGGGATTGTTACAGCATCTACCTGATAATAAGCTCGAGAACGCCCTCTGCCTCGTCCTCTAAACACAGCATTCGTATCACCTTCTCTTCTTTTCTGGTTACTAGCAAACGGTTTCTTCGCCCCCGAAGAGCCAGCCCCACTCACATCCTGGATCTTTCCAAGCTTTAACAGACTTTCTATTCTTTCTCCCGCAATCACAATATCAGCAAATCCAGTTGACGGACAAGCAGCTAATCTATCCAGATAGGCCCCTTGCAAGGTGCCCATGAACATATCTGCCATTTCTCTGTCTGACAAGGGAAGTTGGACCTGGGCAGCCATTTCCCTCCACCTCTGTGCATATTCTTTGAAACTCTCCTTGGCATTCTGGGACAACCCCTGCAATTGAGTGCGGTTGGGCGCCATGTCAATATTATACTGGTATTGCTTCAGGAACGCTTCTGCCAGATCTTTCCAACTCTTCACAGCAGCTCTATTCAACTTCATATACCAGGTCAAGGACGCCCCAGCCAGACTGTCCTGAAAATAGTGCATCCATAGCTTCTCGTCATCCGTATGGGCTGAAATCTTCCCAAAGTAAGCTTGAAGATGCGTTTGGGGACACGCATTGCCGTGATACTTATCAAAAGTAGGAGGTTTGAATTTAGGGGGAATTCTGACTCCTGAGACCAGCCCCAGGCTGGTAACATCAATACCCATAGAGTTCTTGCATTCTATGGCCCTGATCTTTTCTGCTAACTCCTCATACCTTCGATCACCTTGATTACCCACCTCAGCATCTAGTAGAGTAAATTGGTCTTCCAGAGTATCTTCAAGAGTAACACCAGCATGCCTACCATTTCCATTACCCCGATTGTTACCACCAGGAGGAGGGTTGCCACCGGGAGGAGGGATGCCGTGTCCCTGTGAATTGTCATGTTGATCACCTTCGGGCCCATTGTCTGGACGCTCGACCAGAAGCCTCAACCTCTCCTGATTTTGCGCCATGCCAGTCATGAGGGTCATGAACTGGTCCATACGCGCCCTCATTTCGGCCAAATCACTTTGCACTTGATCCATGATTCTTACTTGATTTCTTCGCGTCGAATATCGGTGAATATGATTCTCCGCTATACTGCCTGAAACCAAATAAAGGTTAGAGACCCTGCAACGAGTACCTGAAAAGCAAGTAACAAAAATGCAAAATGATATGCAATGCCATGCAATGCCATGTTTGTCATTTCCGAGGTGCTTTTATACCCTGATTCCAATCCAATCCACAGAAATCTGAAGACCAGAAATCGTGATATAAAGAGACGTGTCGTGGTCATGTGCTTGTGTGCGGCTATCTGATAAGAAATAATCCTGAATAAAACTGCTCATACTCATTCAACAAAATATTCAAGTACATTTAAGAAAGGTTCAACCGCAAATGCAATACAAGGAAAAAAATGGATCCATCAACAAGCCTGATGGTAGCCATTAACAACAAAATACAGGGAAAAGAACATCAATCTGACAATTCCACATCCTTCAGCCTATCACTTGAATACTTGATTTCCTCAAAAAGTATACGGGTACGCTGGTGATTCGGCTTTTCAATCATCTCTTTGATCAAGACATCCCTTTTCTCAAGAGCTTCAGTTAAAGAACTCATATGCAGCATCAGAGCTTCGTCATCACACACTCCTTTGTGTCTCTTTATGCCGGCTTGCGTCTTGAGTATCTCCCTTTCTATCATGACTTCTTCAAGCTCTTTCTTAGTATTCCTCAGTTGGCTTCTAGCTTCTTCTAACTGTTCTTGACTTTTACCGAGACTTTCCCGATACTTTCTCCTCTGCTCATGTGCCTTTTTAAGCTCCTCGTCTTTAGTCTTCGACTGATCCTTTAACTCGGCATTTTCAATTCTGACTTCATCCCAAGCTTGACGAAGTTGAGCTAATGAATCCTTGCTTCGGGCTAAAGCCTGTTTTGTAATCCTGTGAGCCTGACTAGCGTCATCTGCTCCCAAAGTAAGTTTCCGAAAGTACCGAGCTCTGTCATCAAAATCTTCCTCTTTGTCAGCCAAGGTTTTTTCCGCTTTCAAGGCTCTCTTTTCCAACTCTTTGTTGTCAGCTAGAGCTTTCTGAAGACATCTGCTCATTCCAGAATTCTCTATCTGCAACTCTCTGACCATTTTCTTCCACTTCTCACATTCTTCAATAGCCACCATAGTGGGTTGTTCTGGCTGTACTGCACATAAAAGAGGTCCCCTTGAAAAGGGTAAAAGCAATTCCTTTACTTTCGTCTCAATCCACCTGTCATATTCAGGATAAGATCTACAATCTCCTTTTCCAAAAACTGCTTTTCCAATTTTGTGCTTATCTTTCCAAGCATTCACTACTTCTACCACCTTCGCATCTTTAGTTCCTGTAAAGAATAAAGATTCTTCCACATCTTGCTCTGTAGGAGGATCCCTGGAAGCATACCCAAACTGTCGGATGGCCAAAACTGGATTATAATTGATCCCTCCTTTTCTGCCAATCAAAGGCACATTTGGAAAATTTCCGCATCTTGTGACAAGCTCTATTCTCAACAACCGGTGATCAAACCATACAATGTTATCAGCAGTTAAACTCATCAATCGTTTAGACCATTTCGCCACATCTTTGGTTTCCACAAAGGCACCTGTCTGAGGCAAATGTTTGAAAAACCAATGACTCAGCAGTGGAGTACAACAACTAACAGATCCTCCCCTCCTTTTCTCATTCTTATAGTGCACGGAATGATAAAAATCTCCTAACAAAGTAGGGACTGGATTTTTAAGAACGAAAACTCTTGTCGCTTGCATATCCACAAAGTCTTGCTGATTGGGAAAGAAAACTAGGCCATATATGCAGAGAGCCAGAATGGAATTGTAAATCGTCCAATTTTTAGCACTTGCAGCCTCTTGGGCCTGTCCAGACAGAAATTCTAAATGAAATCCGCTAACTCCATTTTTACTGCTCACACCACTCTTTATCACTGCCTGATCCATTTGTAAAGCAGCAACAATTTCTTTTACGCTGGGAGAACTACCAGAGAAGAATGGTATTGCCGACGTGATCGGAATTCCCAAAATAAATGAGAATTCTTCCAGTGTTGGCATTAAAATGTAATCTGAAAAAAGAAAGCACCTCAACGAAGGCTCGTAGAACTGCAGCAGAGTGTGCAAAGCATCATGCTCATACTTGGTGATTGTACGGACCATCCCAACCAAATTCCCGTAGCTCTTCTGAAACCTATCAAGAATACCCGGACCAGCCATATCTATAACTTTGAGCAATGAATCCACGACAGGATCTGGAAACTTGTAAGACACATTGTTCTTTCTCTCGGCAACAATCTCTGTTGAACCCATGGATTGGAATCAGAAATGTATTATGCACCTGAAAATGACAAACATAACTGTTATGATATGATAATGCAATGCAAAAGGGCATGTGATCAGGTAATCAAGTGTCGGTGTCTGTATTGAACTGTGTGCACTGTGTCTCTGTACTGAATCTGGCAATATCTGGGATGAACACTTAAATCACTGTCATAGGATACAATGTCTGAAATCATCATAGAATCACGAGTAAGGTAGGTAGGAGGCTGGGTTTCCTGCAAACCTGTAAACATCCCGCCCATACTCACATATGGTTCTTAGAAAATAAGGCTTGTCAGCTTCGGAGGTTTGAGAAGCAATAGCACATTCAGCCCGTAGGATACAATGCTATGCCAATCAAAGAGGTCGTCCACTGACTCCCCTTAGAAAATAAAAGTCATCCTATGCAAGTTCCAAAGTGGGCCCTCGGGTGCGAATGGGTTTGCCACAGAATGTGGTCTGCCATTGTCACCACTAAAGAGGGATATTTCCACTAAGGTCCTCATGATCGGTCACTAGAGTCGACAGCTCTCTAGATCTACATCCTAGAATACGCAAGATGCGCATGCCACGACGTGTCCCAAGATAGCCTCGTCTAGCTGTGAATTTCGTGAACACCCAACGCACTCCAAACGGCACGTAGGTCCCACTACTCTCCACTCTAATTCTAAGTGTATACTCAAGCCTGTGTAATGGGCTTATCTCTCAGAAATCCCATCCCGCCAAACAGAAAATAGCACAGTCCAGTATAGCATAATATATCATATGAAATGAAAATGCTAAAATACGGTAAATACAGTAATGTACAGTAAAGCAGTAAATAACCATACAATAAAACAGTAAATACAACACAACAGTAAACACCCAATGAAAGAAAAACAGACAAGCGCTAGGATCGACTCGCTTAGGGATGGACCAGCAATAGGTCAGCAATAATCCCCAGCAGAGTCGCCAGCTGTCGCTCCCGGGATTTTCATCCAAGTACAAACGCGAAAGTGGCACCGAACAGAGTCGCCAGCAATGTGTATTTATCCCAAGAGAGGGAAAGGAAACACCGCGTAAACCTGAGGGAAGGAAAGAGCATGGTCTTGCGACCAAGAGAAATGGGTTCGGGAGTCGGTTACGCGAGAGGAAGGTATTAGCACCCCCTCGCGTCCATCGTACCCGATGGGATCCACGCTTGCTTGTCTCGATCAAAGGGTGTAAGAAAAGGATACTGGAAAAAAGGAACTGAAAGAAAGAAAGAGAAACAAATGTAGGGAAAATAAAAGAAGTGCTCGCATGGGCCCTACCCCACTGCCTACGTATCTCATCGGGAACATGAGAATCAGAGCGACGTAGTTCCCCTCACTAGGGATGGATTGTCTGTGTTTTTTAGAGAACGGCTTACGTCCTAGCTCAGGTGTTGCAGGCTCGCTGGTCCGAGTGCGTTACCATCTTGCAAGAGAACGAGTAGAAGCGCGTTCGTGCGTTGAGAATGAATGAGATGAGAAAAGAATTCCCGAAGGAAAGACGTTATTGTTTGTTTTTGTCTTTTAGAAGGAAGTGTTTTGGATTTGTTTGCATATGACAGTGTATCTGGATCTTAGCCATTGGAATGTGTACGTTCTCACATTCCAAGATGGAATGGGTAAGAATGCACACTAAGAGTGAAGAAGACCCCCACACTTAGTTCCAATTGTCAAGGTTCAAACACACTAGCATACTTGTGTTTATTAAGTGTTTTGTTGATTATGAAGTGAAGAAGTGTTTTTTATTATTTGCACCTTCAACAAGTATTGCATTTAAGTCCCTCATACAAGATCAAATATGTAACACATTGACCTAAGATGGGCCATATGCTACACATTCTAAGATTACAAGAGAAGACCCCTTATAATCTTTTCTTTATATGAAAGGCCTAAATGCAATAAATGCCTACCTTTATTATATGTTTTGAATTTTCTTTGAGATGAGAAAAGAGACTCAAGAGAGGAGAAAAGGTAAAACCTATATGGACTAAGACTCAATCCTAATTGAAGATTAAAGGGAGTGATCCTAAAGGTTTGTGAGGTTTCAACCTAAAGTCTAAAGAAGGAAAGAATTAAACAATTCACTTCTAAAGTAGAAGATGAATTGTAATTCACAAAGGGAAAGTGATGAGTTATTAAAAGAAAGCACATAAGTGCTTAACAAAACACAAAATGGAATTGTAAAAGAGAAAGGATAGAAGTTGAATGTGGATTCCTTATCCACACTCAATTGAAACTTACCAAAGCCCCTACATGGTTAGTAAACATGTATAAGAAGTATAAGAAGTAAAAGAACATGTAATGCATCATAAAACTCAAAAGAATTAAATGAGAAAACAAATCCTAGAACCACAACCAGAATGGGCATCATATGGTCAACAAATGAATATCATCATACAAGTACAAGTGAATAGGCAACAAACATCATCCATTAGCATTTAAACATGTTACAAGAAGAAAGGGTAGATGAAAGATGGAAAGAAATGAAGAGGACATGCATAAATGGAACATGTAAATCAACAACCAGAATTGAAACTAAATGGAAAATGGTTTATGAACATCTCAAAAGTATTTATGAATCAACTTCAAGACATTCAAGAAATAATATAAGGAGAATTGAAATGAAAGTTCAAAAAGAAAGTGCAAACAATACATGTTAATGATGCACAAAGTTCAAATAAAAATCAACATGCAAGGATGACATGTAATATGTACCAATGACCTATAATGTCAAGTGAGTAGTTCACAAAGTAGGCAAATGATCATGCAAGTATGTACAAAAGAAATCATGCAAACATGCACTAAAGTTAAAATGACATGACATGTATTATACTTCAAAGGTAATGCATCAAACAAAAATCAAATGGCCTCATGAAAATTATGAAAACATGGTATTGGAGTGCCTAGGTCAGAAATGCATCATACATCAAGATAGCATGTAAAAATTCAAAGCAAAAATGACTTCAAACCATGCAATTAGGTCAAATTGAAACATCATGCAAAGTGGTGCAAATATAGGCATCAAAACATGTAATAAAGTGACCTAAAAAACAAACAAAAATCATCTAACATGCTTCAATGTATTAGTGAATCAATGCAAAAAGAATCATGTCAAAATAGTTGGTAATGAGCAAGAACAAAATTAAACAAATTCATGTATCATGCTTAGAATGCATCTAAATGGAAATTCAAAGAAAATTATGGAACAGGGGCAAAAAGGTCATAAAATCAGAAAATAAAATCATGAAAAATTTCCTAAATGTCTTGAGAATTCACATGAATTTTTGTAGAATTTTCCAATATGTTTTGGTATTTTAAAAAATTAATTATGAAACGTGTAGCAAAAATGAGAAATAAAATGAAATGGAACTAAAGAAGGGGGTGCATGCATAGCAAATTAACAGTTCAGAATCATTGGGCCTTGAAAACATGGGGTGTGGATATCAATCTGGCTTAGGTCCAGTTACGCGTAGCACACACTAACTACCATGCATTATCAGTCAAACTAAGTCAAACCAATCACCACCATCAGATCAGGTCAAGGTCAAATCTAGGTCAAGGTAATCAAGATTAACGCACACACTTGAATGTCCATACACACTACCATGTACCATACCACACAGTGTTTAAAAAAATTTCAGAAAATCACACGTGACATGCACATGAATTTTAATGTGCTGTCATCACATAAGCCGCACGATGGTGAACATCCAATGGTCCACATTCAAACTGAGAACAAAACCCTACCACAAGAACACCGGCCGGAGAGGGACCTCCGGTCACCTTCTCCGGCGAACTACCACCGTCTGCAACCTCCAATTTTCCAGAATATCACAATGCATACATCAATTGAAAGCTAAGCTCACGTACATTATGAATATGCTAATGAAAATCACCAAACACATACGCACAGCAAGAACAGAGTCAATCAAATTAAGCCCTAGGTATAGAACTATGCCTCTAAGAAGCCTATCAACTAGCCAGGACGCACACGACCTCTACTAGGCCACAAACACCACGAAAACAAGCTAGATTCACTAAAACAAAGTTGAGGAAGGGAACCTGAAATATGATGAACTTTGGATCTACCAGAATACTAGAGATCCTATCTTCTTCTTCTTCCTTGGAGCTTCACAAACTAAGCAAAATAAATGCTGTTTGAGCTTAATATCTTGAGAGCAGAGAGAAAATTGCAAAATGTTGATGAAGCTTCACTGGGAGAATGATGAAGATTCAGTGTGCTCCTGATCCAACAATGCCAAGCAATGATAATGCAGATGAAAAGTGGAAGAAGAGTGTTGAAATCGTGTGGAATCAGAGAGAAAGTAGAGAGAGTTTGAGGTGTTCTTGGAGAGAAATGTGGTTGTCAAAACTGAAAAATGAAAATGGAGTGTGTGATTTTCTTTTATAGTGTGAGCTTACCACGGTTTAATGAGTTGAGTTAGGGTGAGTCAAGGTGGTTAACTGAGTCCACCCTAACTAACTGAGTCAAGTTAGTTAGGGGGCGAGTGATCAAGGCTGGGTTATGGTGAGGTTAATCTCATGACAGTTATGGTGAGGATGAAGAGTGAAACTTGGAATGGTAGGACTGTTGTGGCAGAAACTTGCTCAACAAGTTGTTCTCTCCATTTTCATGCAAGGCACGTGATACTAAATATTGTGTAAGTGATGTGTGCTTGGTCTAAAGAGGAAACTGAAGTGAGGAAGTGTTTGTAGTGTGTGTGAACCAAAATCGTGCACCAAATCATCATTGTAACAGTAAGTGTTTGAGGGTGAATTTCTCACATGTTAGTGAATGGTTTGAGGAACTTTTGATGCCAAATAAAAGAGGGCATGTTGTGGAACACATTTGATGTTGATTTCAAATTGAGATGAGGTTTGGAAAATGGTGCAAAATAGCTTAAAACACAAAGGTCTGAGAACTGGTGTAAGGGCGTGTGAAGCAAGTCATGGCATGGCAACTTGGCACACAAAATTTCAGCACAATCAACATGACTTTGAACCAATATATCTCCACTATAACTTGATCAAATGGAATTTTGTCCAACATGAGTATTGAAGATGACACTACAAGGAACAACTTTGATGTTGAGAAGTTTTTCATTTGAGGCCTTTAACCATGAGAAAAATGAGTGGACATTTGGCCCACCACATGTTTGTTAAAATGACTGCGCGCGTGCCCTGAAAATCTTGATCATGACCTAGTTTTGAACCTACTTTGCTCAAACTTTGATCAATCATATCTCCCTCATTTTTTATCCAATGGAGATGTTCCACACATGGATTTGAAGCTTAAAGCAAGGCCTTTCATTGAGGCAGAGTGGAATTTTCATTTGGTGCTCCAAATTTGAATGGCCTTGGTTCAAATTCTGATGCAAAATGGCCAAAACTTGCTATTTTTAGTAACCCTTCTTCGTCCAAAAATGGCAACTTTCCACATCTTGATTTTTTCATGATTCCTTTGGAGTTTCTTGATCAAATTTTGTACATTGGACATATGTAACATGAATTTCATGATTTTGGGCTAAAAAATTCAAGAGTTGACTTTTTCCCCTGATTATTTGACTTTGCCCCAATTTCCTGATTTTTGATCTTTCTTCCAATTGAACCACTTCTAAAACCAATTGAGATGCAATCTTCCACATCCATATACCTAGGGACATATAGGAAACCATGACATCAAGTCTTGCCCAAAAAAGCAAAGATTCCCTGATTTAAATGGAAACCCTAATTTTGGCCCCCTCTGGTTAGGAGGTAAAAGTGCAGTCTCCAATTTCAAATTCCTCAGAGTATGTTGTGTATCCTCTTAAAGGATGATGAGATGTGCCACTTGAGGATGATCTTGAATCAATGAGCTATCTCTTTTGAGGGTTTTCCTTCAATTTTTGACCCTCTTGCATGATGAAAGATGTATTGCTTCAATCTCCCCTTGGATTTCACTTTCTTGAGATAGTGGATGATCAATTGAGATGGTATGAGACATGAAAGACCTCTTGGCTTGTCTTGAGGGCACTTGATTGACCTTTTGTGCTTTGAATGATTCCTTGATTGTCCTCCTTCCACCTGATCACATGCCCTGATGGTAAGAAGGATGCCATGCTTCATTTTTCTATGTTAAATGCAATGTAATGTTAATGAGGTGGATATGATATGATAAATGATAATGCCATGCTATGATGCCAAAAGGGGAGAGCAAATTTTGGGGTATTACACTTAGTATGGACATTATGAGTATTTGGTGATACAGTTCGGAGTGTCTAATCACCTGGTGTGTTCATGGAGTATATGAATCGAGTCTTTCATACTTACATGGATAAATTTGTGGTGGTCTTCATTGATGACATTCTGATCTATTCTAAGTCAGAAGAGGGACATGCTAAACATTCGTGGATTGTGTTGCAAGTGTTGAAAGAGAAGAAACTTTATGCTAATTTGTCAAAGTGTGAATTCTGGTTGAAAGAGGTGAGTTTTCTTGGTCATGTTATTTCAGGCGATGATATTACTGTGGATCCATCCAAGGTAGATGCAGTTCTACAATGGGAGGCTCCGAAGTCAGTGACTGAGATTATAAGCTTTTTGGGCTTAGCTGGTTATTACCGTAGGTTTATTGAAGGGTTTTATAAGTTGGCACTTCTGTTGACCTAGTTGACTTACAAAGGTAAATATTTTGTGTCGGATATTCACTGTGAGAAGAGTTTCATTGAGCCGAAGAAGAGATTTACTACGACTCCAATTTTGATTCTACCTGAACCGGATGAACCGTTTCTGGTGTATTGCGATGCGTCGTTGATGGGCTTAGGTGGTGTGCTGATGGAAGATGGTAAAGTTGTGGCTTATGCTTTGCGACAACTGAGAGTTCATGAGAGAAATTATCCTACTCATGACTTGGAGTTGGGTGTAGTAGTGTTTGTGTTAATATTTGAAGGCATTATCTTTATGGTTCCAAATTTGAAGTGTGTAGTGATCACAAGAGTTTGAGGTACCTGTTCGATCATAAAGAATTGAATATGAGGCCGATAAAATGGTTAAAACTTTTGAAGGATTATGACTTTGGTTTGAATTATCATCCGGGTAACGCTAATGTTGTGGCAGATGCGTTAAGTCAGAAGTCCATGCATATGTCTTCTATGATGGTTAGAGAATTAGAATTGATTGAGCAGTTCACAAACTCGAGCTTGGTCTGTGAGCTGACACTCCAGAGTGTCATGTTGGGTATGCTGAAGATCAACAATGATTTTTTTAATAATATTAGAGAGAGTCAAAAGTTGGATGTAAAGTTGGTGAACTTGATGATTGGAAGTAATCAGACTGAGGATAGTGACTTCAAAGTGGATGAGTAAGGTGTGCTGAGATCCCATGATAGAATCTGTATTCCTCATGATTCTGAATTGAAAAAAGATGATTCTAGAAGAAATTCATAGAAGTAGCTTGAGTATTCATCCAGGAGCTACAAAGATGTATCAAGATCTGAAGAAGATATTTTGGTGAACTGGATTGAAGCTTGATGTGGCTCAGTTTATGTATGCTTGTTTGACTTGTTAGAAGTCGAAGGTGGAACATTAGAAACCTCCTGGTTTGATGCAACCTTTGGATATTCCAGAGTGGAAATGGGATAACATTTCTATGGATTTTGTGACTGAGTTAGCAAATACTCCAAGAGGGCATGATGCCATTTGGGTGATTGTTGATAGACTGACGAAGACGATGCATTTTATTTTGATTAACATTAGTTTTTATTTGCAGAAGTTGAAAGAGGTCTATATTCGTGTGATTGTGAAGCTGCATGGAGTTTTGTTGAGTAATGTGTCAGATAGAGATCCGAGGTTCACTTTTAGATTTTGGGAGAGTTTGCAAGAGGCTTTGGGTTCGAAGCTGAGGTTGAGTTTAGCTTATCATCCATAGACAGATGGTCAGACTGAAATGACTATACAATTTTTAGATGATTTGTTGAGGACTTGTGCTCTTGAACTAGGAGGCGCTTAAGAGTTGAAGAGTAGGATGCGTGAGGCGTATCCTGAGTTGTTTGTATCAGATAGTTTTTTAGAACGAAAATATTCTAAATGAGGGAGATTTGTAACGCCCCGTTTTACTTTAATTAATTTAAATTATCTAATGTTGTGTCGATGTATGTGATTATGTGTGTTTTGTTGTGTTTGGGATACCCTTGGTGTGGGGTAGTGACCTTAAGACTGGACCTTGAGGGAATAAGTGGGTGTGTGTGACTAATTGCTTAGAGATGGATGGGGTGGTTAGTAACTAATTAGTAATATTAGTTAGTACTTATTAATTTGAATAATATTTGGGTGGATATTATTTAAATTAGATAATTAGTAGTATTACTATTATTTGTTATTAATTATTTGGGAAATAATGATAATAATAATAATAATAATAATAATAATAATAATAATAATAATAATAATAATAATAATAATAATAATAAGGATCTGGGAATAAATGTGTCAGTACGTGTTTTTAGAGAGAAATTGTAGAAGAGCAGATCTAGGGCAAAAGGAAAGAGAAGAACCATTGTTGAGGTAGAAGAAGCGTTGTTGCATGGACTCTAAGGTAAGGGTGAAGTTTTGATTATCTAAAGGAAATTATGATGAATGGTGGGTAAATCATAACATGTAGGAATTGTGTTTTTCTTCTCTTCTTTATCCATGTTCTTGATAATTGATTGATTGTGTGAATTATGAAATTGTGATGATTTTGTGATGAAATTCGTGTGCCTTTCAAGTATGCATAAATTCTAGTTTGATGTGATTGATGATATTATGCCATTGATTGATGTTTAAAGGTTGTGACCTTAAGCCTGTTAATGGTGATTTAGATATGATGAATTGATGTTGTGATGTGTTTATTTCCCTTGATTCATGTGCCATATGATATGATATGTTTTGAGATTGTTGGAGGTCAAAACTTGGGGTTTGGGGTCTGTTGCATTGCTGAAAATCGAGAGAGATCGCACAAAATCGAGTGGAAAAAGTGATTTTCTGGGCTCTATTATGGCCCGTAACAGCCATTACGGGTGGCCGTAATAGCCCTCTGGAATCCGCAACTAGAAACGTGCGAAAAATGAAATTCTGGGTTGAGAGTATTACGAGTCGTAATAGGTGTTACAGGCGGCCGTAATAGCTCTCTGGATTTTGTACTATGAAATCGTTTTGATCATAACTTTTGATCCGTAAATCCGATTGAAGCGCCGTTCAAAGCGTTGGAAAGCTAACGCGATGAACTACCTTATAAAAATGGTTTCTATTCCAGAAGTTGATTATTTTGCAGTGTAATGGCTTAAATGAAATTGTAGTGGTTATGTTGTGATGCAATAAAATCCGAAACGTATCGTTGTTGGTTGCTATGATGTAAAATGTTTTTCTTGAGTTATTACAGTATGTATGTTGGTGTATGATGGCCAGTATTGGTGAAGTACCTTAACCATAAAGGTGTTGGTCATTATGCTTGATGTTGTTGTTCTTTGCATATTTGTTGTTGTTGTTGATTACTACATTATTATGTTGTTTTCGCGATAAATGCATTGTTGTCATTTGCTATGCTGGATGATGATGTTGATGAGCTGTAATAGCGTTGTTATTACATGGTGACTAATTTTGGTGTGGTATAATGATTAAGACGAATATCATTATACTTTGCATTGTTGTTGTTGTTGTTGATTGCTAAATTATTATGTTGTTGTTGCTGAACTGTTATAGCATGTGTTTGGTGCATGGTGGCCAGTATTGACGGAGTACCTTAACTATGGTGTTGGCCAGTATTGACGGAGTACCTTGACTATGGAGCATCAATCCTATGAATGGATAGTATGTCGGTAGCTGATTGCCAAGAATAAATGGAATCGGTGAGATGTTATCATAGATGATGATAACGAATTGGAGCATCAATCCTATGAATGGATAGTATGCTGGTAGCTGATTGCCGAGATTGAATGGAATCAGCGAGATTTGACCATGAAAGAGGGGTCGGGTTCTAAAATATGAACTGTATGGGACCACATGCATTGAGTCTGGTTATGAGTCTCATTGCATTGCATAATTGTTGCATCTGTTATTTTTTTAATGTTGTATTATATGTTGGATGTGAAGGTATGAAAAGTACACAAGAAGGGGGGCCGGGGGGGGGGGGGTTGAATTGTGCTTTGCGTTTTCTTTTAATTTAACTTCTGATCAGAGTTTCAGAATCATAATTGGTGTTCAGATTCTGTTTAATTCATTAGCAGCGGATATAACAAAAGAAAATAAAATAACAATAGAAGACACAAAATATTTATCCTGGTTCCTCCTCTAACTGAGAATACTCCATTCCCCTTGCCTCGCAAGAGATTTTCATTATAACCACTTCATGATTACAATCGCTTATACTTCTACATAAGACTTTTACAATTGCTCATACCAACTGTCTGAGACTTCCTTTGCTTAGAGCACATGTCTAAGACTTTTCCTTGCTCACACCTTCAGACTGAGCCACCTGCTCCAAGGTCTTCAGGTTGAGACTTCCCCTTACTTAGAGCACATCTCTAAGACTTCTCTTGCTCACATCCTCTGACCGAGCCACATGCTCTTCTGGTCATCAGACTGAGACTTCCCCTTGCTTAGAGCACATGTCTAAGACTTCTCTTGCTCACGCCCCTCAGATAGGGTCTTCCTCACTGCTCAATCAGACTAGCTGAATAAGACTTTCACAGCTCAAGCACTTAAGCAATGAGACTTACTTGGCTTACGAATCTTGGATCAAGACGTGTTGCTTGAATCCCAATGAGACAAGACTTTTTGCTAAAGCACATAGCAAGAGACTTAATCTAAACTACTGAAGGCTCAGCAGAATAGAGAACAAGGTGTACATGATGCAAGCATCATAGGTATGGGAAATCACCATAACAAAGACCTAAAGCTCTTAAGATTTCTAGGATATTTAATGATAAGAAATCTTAAGGCTTTTACAATTACAACCTAAAATAGAAAATCTGCATATTACATTAGAGTTGATAATTGCTTGATCTTGCTACTCCTTCATCTGAAGAATCCTTGTTAAGATTCAAAATTGAATCTTCAGTTAAATATATAGCCTTTGCAGAATCTAGTCGTTGAGGAAGTGACTTAATCAAGTGTCTTTGCTTTTACTCCATAGTACAATAGACGTTGAAGATTGATGCACAACAGATTCTGAATCCGGTGTGTAACACATTTAACCTTTGAGTCTTCAAGAGGTTTTATATCGATAGAGCCGTTGGGAGCAGACATCCGCAGAATGTACCAGCCTTTCTTGAGCCTTACAATCTTGTAGACTCGAGCTGATAAGTTGATAAGACAATACATCTTGCTTTCTGCAGTACGGACAATCCACAACTTTATCACCAACTCTGAATGATACCAGATGCTGATATACAATTACCAAGTGTAGTAACTCGTCTGAATTTTGAGACCTTTAGCTTAGAGTCTGCATCAAGCCACACTAGCAATTGTTCTTCAGACTCTGCCACCAGAAGCTAGCAATGAAGCAACTCCCAAGTGTGTCTAAGTAATACAGATTCTGATTATTTATGTACAAGAACAAGAACCTGCATAAATAAAACACTCATCAAATAAACCATTATTCTTTTAATACTTTTGTTATCATAAAAACTAAAAGAGAATATGTCATGAAAAAATATTGTTCTAACAGGATGTTGTTGTGGTATGTTGTGGAATGGGTGATATGCATGATATAATATGTTGCCTACTTTTTATCATGCTTTCTTTTATATAATTATGATATCTCACCTATTTTATTTGAATGTTGCCTCCACGCGGGCAACGTGTAGATAATTCGCAGTAGGAGCTTAGATGTGAGTGGAAGATGAAGTCTTTCATTTATTCTTTTAGTTTGGTGTCTGCTCTGATAAGTAACACTGGGGTTATGGAACGTCGCGTGATTTTTTGGTGGTTGATTACCATGTTTTATTTCCTATGGCTGTTATTTCTTTATGACACTATCAGTTATGTTATGCCTTGAGTTGATAACTTGAATGATTAAATGTTATTTTCGTTGCTATATGAATTAACCTTCAGTTATATTTTGCTGGTAATGTTATTATAAATAATTTTTAAAAGAACATGTGGTACATATCTGATTGAATGAGCAGGTGTTTGTTGAAAATGTGACATTCCTAAATATGATTTTGTGGGTAATTACTCTGATTTTATTTATATTACGCGGGGGATTATTTAGGGTGTTACATGCATACCATAATCAAATATGATTGTTGAATTGTTTATGATTGCTAGAGATATGGCATATTTAGTTTTTACATGAGATGTTTTACGTGCAACAAACCTTCTTGCAGTTTCGTCCGGATGACTGAGGTAATTGCAATAACAAAGATGGTTACTCGATGACTAAGTCACTAGTAATTATTCTGTAGAATGGTATGGATTAAAGAGGGATCATTATATGTTCAATACCACATGAACAGGAAAAAAATATTCAACAGGGGAACTTTATCATTTTCCATCATACATATTAAAATATTTAGTTTAGTCTAGTTAGTTTTGAATGAATGTTAGCGTGATGTTAGTTTGCAATCTTCTACTTATTTGAGAAAGAGAGAGAGAGAGAGAGAGAGAGAGAGAGAGAGAGAGAGAGAGAGAGAGAGAGAGAGAGAGAGAGAGAGAGAGAGAGAGAGAGAAAAGAAACGAGAAATATTTTTGGAATTTTTATTAATGTGCGAAGGACTAAAAAAAGATTTTTTTATTAGGGTGCCTGACGAGACTTTGAATCTCACTTCTACGTATCTCCGAGTGCAATAGAGAACTCAAGGCTTACGTAGTTCTTGGTAGAAAAATGTTTTGTTTGTTGGTCGATTTTAGCGAAATCTATTTTGTTTAAATCGATAGAAAACATTCAAGGGAAAATGTCACTTATCTCAACCCACATCATTGTGGACGAAGTATTGGCTTGCATCATCTCGAGATAAAATGTCTTTCGTTATATAAAAAGGTTTTTGAGATTGCACGATGGCGAGAAAAAATAATTTGATTGGTTGGATGTATTTTATAGGTGAATGACAAGCATTTGATGAGAACGAGACCTAAGACTCGGGATCAATCATTCGGGGTTCCACCAGAATGCTAGATTCCAGTAGTCCTTTTTCATTCAAGGTTATTTAATAAAATTGTTTGATGGACAATGAATGCTTGATAAGAACAAGACATGTGTCTTGGAATCAATTGTTTAAAGAGTTGAGCCAGAATGTTAAATCCCAACGACCCTTATTTTTTCCAAGTTAATTAAGTATTTTAAGAATGAAAGAAAGAATGAACGGTTAATTAATTATAACAAATGATGGAAAGGGGGGGGGGGGTCATGACAGTTGATAACACTATTTTAGTGTGTCATAGTGATCCATTTTTCTTATGGTTTTAGTTTAAGTTTAATTTAGGATTTCTTTAAATTTAATTGTTTTAGTATGTTTTTACCTTAAGCACACTAGGTGCTTCTTTTATGTTTTTTTTTGTGTTTTTGTTTTAAAGAAAATCTGGTAAAGGCAAGTTGAGGCTTGACTGTGAGGGCTAAGGTCTCATATATTTTGGTTTTAATGATGTCAACAAATAAGAGTGTCATTAGATTTTAATTTGAACGATATCACTTCATTATCGGGTAAATTACATCTAACCGTCGACTTTCACGCGTCTAAACATATAGGAAAAGGTCTAACCTAAAATTACATGTGCATGATCATATTATTGATGTTTGGTATGTGTGTCTCGAGTCTTGGTCAGCTAAAACGTGTAGAAAAATGAATTTTTGAAAATATGCAGGTTATGAGTCGACCCAAAGTGAGCATGAGTCGACGCATGCTAGTTTGAAAAAGTTTTGTGAAATGTTCGAGTTAGCGCACGGTGACCCCCCTGTTGCATGAGTCGACACATGCTTCTGGAAATTTGAATTTCTGCAAAATCTGCAGGCTTGTGTCGACGCAAGGTCTTGATGGGTCGACGCATGGTGTCAAAATTTGCGTAGATAATCCTACGGGATAGCTCACGCCGACCCTCATTAAAGGGGTGGTCGACCCAACTCTGTCTGAACTGATTTTTTGCATTTAATTTTTTCAGTTATTTCTGTTACTTCATATTGTGGGTCATTTTATTCATTATAAATAGTTGGGTCAGCTCACATTTCAAAATAACAAGAAACGTGAAAATTTATACCAATCTTTCTCTTCATCTTCATCTTCAACCTTGAGTAAACAAACAATTACACATAATCATTTTTGTTTGTGTCGCCAATTGTTTTCAAGTGATAACATTCACAATTAGGAAGTGTGTAATCTTCATTTCTGGGTTGAGAATTGGTAGGTGTTTCTTGAATAAAACCTTAGGTTTTATCCTCCAAGAATCAAAAGAGATTTTGGGGGGTTTTTGGCACAAACCGTTTCGTTCTACAGGGATTCAGCCGTGCGAAGGTAACCGAAGAACAGAGTATTCATTCGGTTTAGTAGCTACAGTTGGAGGATCGTAGAAGAAAGGTTTGGGTATCGAATTGCAGAGAATCGAAGTCGACCGAGTGAAGGTGACTGAAGAACGGTGGTTTCTTGCAGTCTAGTAGCGTGGGACGGTGACTTGTTCAACCGAATTCGAGGCACTTGATTCGTCTTGAATCAAGGGGAGAGAAGACTCTGCATCAACAATCAAAGATGTTTGAGAGTTTGGATGTTCATAGTTCTTCTCTTGTATAAACAATTTGCAAACAACAACATATATATATATATCTCAATTCCAATTGTGGAATTGGGTGCAAAGGTACCCAAAGCGAGGACGATTGGGGAACTGCCTAATCAAATCGTGTTTGTTCTCTCTTTCCCTTAACTCTTTACGTTTGATATCATTCGAATTTGCGAAGTTTAAATTGATCGAAATGTCTGAGCTAGTGTTATATTGAGCTGTTAAATTGTTCCGTAAATTTGATACAATCCCTTGGATTGTATTTAGGAGTAGCTCAATATCACATTACTTTGAAATCTGCACTTAGTGTGTTTAACGCACACCAAGTGTTCGATAATTTGTTTCAACGCAAAATCGAACGCATTTGCATTTAATTGTTTGTCGACCTATCTCGTTGGATTGGATTAATATTAAGCAAATAAAACATTATTGATTGCGTTCAAATTGTGTTGAATAATCTGAATTTTTCTCATCCGTATTTCATTCCAAATATTGTCCTGCATATCCGATCCCTCTAGTAGGGTTCATTGTAGACGTAATTCAGTGGCCGCTTCCGTCAAACTTTTAAAACAAATTTTTTAGAAAGCCATTTGCGTGTAAAACTTGAGGGATCTATTCTACCCCCCTTCTAGATCCTAGTCATCATCTAACAAGTTGTATCACGAGCTCCGGTTTATCTGGTGCTTCGGTAAAACTTCTTAGAATATGGCGAACGAACCTAAAGGGGCTTATAATAGATCTCTAGTTTTTACAGGCGAGAATTACAGCTACTGGAAGGATTGTATGCACGTCCATATAAATTCCGTAGTCGGAAGGTTTGGAACGTTATTTTAAACGGTCCCATGGAAATTACAATGACCAATGCCGAAGGCATTGTCGTTCCCAAACCCGAAGCTCAATGGAATGAGGAGGACGAGAAAAAGTACAGCTATGACTGGAAGGCTTGAAATATGTTGATCTCCTCTTTGGGAGTTGACGAGTATTATCGAGTCTCTCATTGTGAAACGGCCAAAGCCATGTGGGATGCTTTACAAGTAGCCCACGAAGGCACTAATCACGTTAAAATGGCCTGTATCAACACACTAATGCAAGAGCTCGATCTTTTTTACATGAAGCAAGGGGAAACCATTGCGGATATGCAAAAACGATTTACTCATATTATCAACAAATTGCATGTACTTGGTAAACCAATTCCAAACGAGGTTGCTACTAATAAGATTTTGAGGTGTCTTAACAGGGAATGGCATCCGAAGGTCACCGCGATCAAGGAGGCCAATAATCTAGCTACTCTAGATCTCACCACATTATTTGGCAAACTCGATGAGCATGAGCAAGTGCTCATTAGCCTTGAAAAACATGAGAAGAGTATAAAGAAGGAGAAAACAAAAGATACGGAAAAGAAGTCGATTGCTCTTAAGGATTCTTGTTTAACGTCCACATCTAAAGAGCAAAGTGATGATGAAACCAACAATGACGAAGATGATGACTCCGATGGTGATATGAGTATATTTGTTAAGAGATACAATGATATGTTCGGAAGAATGAGATTCAACACTCAGATAAAAATCTAGTCAAATTTAGGAGGCAATCTAGAAATGAAGGCAATAAGAATGGCAAGGTTAAAGGAACGTGTTACAATTGTGGAAAATCTGGGCACTACAAGCCGGATTGTCCATCACTTAAGAAAGACAAGGATAAGGATAAGGATAAGAATCGTCAACACAAAAATTCAAACAAGTCTAGACGAGCATACATCGCGTGGGAAAGCGATAGCGAGTCGGAAAAAGATGATAGCTCAGGTAACGAGAGTGAATCCGTTAATCTATGTCTTATGGCACGTCAAAACAAGAAGAAAGAGGTAAAACACTCTAAATATGATCATTCTAATAGTATGTCTCATTTAGAATTACAAAAAGCTTTTGATATGTTGCACCACAAGGCTAAGGAAGCTTTTCAACGCTTAGCCTCAAACAAAATTTTTTTTAAATATTTGGAGGAAAAGGTCTCTGATTCTGAAAAAGAGTTGGAAGCTCTTAAAAACTCCATGGTGGATGCATTAAAAGCTAAGATTGATGAGAATAAGTCTCCATGGTTCAAGTTTGGGGGTTGTGATACTTGTCATATTTTGCAAAAAGAGGTGAGAACCCTTAAGGCCAAATTAGACAAGGCTCTTAAGCCTAAAGTTACGTCTGCTATTGATCGATCACATTATCGAGAAAGTATGAATAATCCGTATCAAAGGTATACGTATGTGATTCGAGATAGAGATAGAAAAGGTAAATTCCAAATGAACCGTGATTGCCTATATTGTTGCAAGCCTGGTCATACTATTGCTAAATGTCATTTTAGAAGATTTCGTGTTCTAAAAGGCATTTATCAATGGTTGGCCATGTGCGATCTTGGTTTCACTTACCGCAAAGGACCCAATGAGAATTGGGTACCTACTATCCCTTGATTGTTTTGTAGGTACAAAGTCTTGAGACCACCGAAAGAAGATGGGTTCTGGATAGTGGCTGCTCAAGACATATGACAGGATACATATCTCTTTTCATCGACTTTGTGGCAAAGAAAAAGGGGTTTGTCACCTACGGAGATAACAACAAGGGACAGATTCTCGGCAAAGGTAGTGTAGGTAACCCCTCATCTACTACTATCTCTGATGTGTTGCTTATGGAAGGCCTTAGACACAACCTTTTAAGTATTATTCAACTATGTGACAAGAATTATAATGTATCGTTTTCAAAAGAATGTTGCATAGTTGAAGATAGTGACAAGAAGGATGTGTTTAAGGGCTTGAGGGTGAACAATGTCTATTTGCTAGACTTAAATGAGGTATCGTTGAATGGAGACAAGTGTCTAGTCACTATGAATGACGATTCATGGTTGTGGCATAGACGGTTGGCTCATATCAACTTTGATTTGCTTAACAAAATAGTCTCTAAAGACCTAGTCATCGGTTTGCCCAAAATCAAATTCACTAAGGATCACCTTTGTGATGCTTGCCAAATGGGGAAGTAAACAAGGATCCCATTCAAATCTAAAAACATCGTTTCAACTATGAGACCCCTTGAGCTCCTCCATATGGACCTCTTTGGACCATCTAGGGTTAAAAGCCTAGGTGGTAACTATTATGGTTTTGTAATAGTCGATGACTTTTCTAGGTTTTGCTCGACCATTTTCTTAGCAAACTAGAATGATACCTTTTCGGCCTTTGAGAGATTTACTAAGTTATCTCAAAACAAGTTAAATACGAACATTGTGTCAATTAGATGTGATCATGGGGGTGAGTTTGAAAACCATTTATTTGAAGCATTTTATGAATCCCATGGAATTGATCATAATTTTTCCGCACCACGTACCCCTCAACAAAACGGAGTTGTGGAACATAAAAATAGAATTTTGGAAGAATTAGGAAGGACTATGATCAATGAGAGTGGACTTCCAAAATACTTTTGGGCCGACGCCATAAGTATGGCTTGTTATGTTTTGAATAGGGTGCTCATCCGGCCTATTCTAAACAAGACACCGTATGAGCTTTTAAAAGGGCGTAAGCCAAATATCTCTCACCTTCACATTTTTGGTTGCAAGTGTTTCGTGTTGAACAATGGTAAAGAGACACTTGGTAAGTTTGATGCCAAGGCCGATGAGGGTATTTTTCTTGGATACTCTCAGTCAAGTAAAGCTTATAGAATTTATAATAAAAGGTTATAAATTGTTGAAGAGTCGGTACACGTTACTTTTGATGAGTCTTATCCAAAAAATGTCGGAGAAGGTAGTTATTTTCATGGTGTAGGTGTATCTTCAGAAGACATACTCAAGGACACTGATAAAGGAACTGATCAGCCCGAAGCAGTGCGTATTGAGGAGGAAAAGGATCACCAACCTATGAAGAGTGAGGAGGATCATCCAACAAATAAAGATGACCTTCCTCTAGCATGGAAGTCTTCCAAAGACCATCCAATCGACAATATCATCGGTGATATCTCTAAGGGAGTAACCACCCACTCTAAACTTAGTAACTTTTGTTATTACTCCGCTTTTGTGTCACAAGTTGAACCTAAAAACGCAAAGGAGGATTTACTCGATGAGCATTGGTTTTTATCAATGCAAGATGAACTAAATCAATTCAGGAGAAATGAGGTTTGGGACATTGTCCCCCTATCTGCGAGATCATCGAGTAATCGGCACCCTATGGGTGTTTAGGAATAAACTTGATGAAAACGGAGTTATAACATGTAACAAAGCGCGACTTGTAATGCAAGGCTATAACCAAGAGGAAGGAATCGACTATGAGGAAACTTATGCGCCGGTTGCCCGACTCGAGGCTATACGCCTTTTACTTGCTTATGCTTGTACTAAGAACTTCAAATTATTCCAAATGGATGTTAAAAGTGCTTTCCTTAATGGATATATAAATGAAGAGGTTTATGTTTCCCAACCTCCCGGTTTTGAATCCCATGAATATCCTGATCATGTCTACAAACTTAAATGTGCTTTGTACGGACTTAAACAAGCCCCTAGGGCTTGATATGAACGTCTAAGCAAATTTTTACTTGATCAAGGGTATTCAAGAGGGAAGGTTGACACAACCCTATTTATTAAACGTCAAGGAAAACATTTAATCTTGGTACAAATTTATGTTGACGATATTATTTTTGGGTCTACTAACATGACCTTGGTCAAGGAGTTTTCTAGTTTGATGTAGGGGGAGTTTGAAATGAGCATGATGGGGGAGCTCAACTATTTCCTCGGATTGCAAATCAAACAAATCGAAGAGGGAACGTTTTTGAGTCAAACCAAATATTGTCTTGAGCTTCTCAAACGTTTCGACATGCTAAACTGCAAGGCAATAGATACTCCTATGCCTACTTGTGCCAATCTTAATCGTGACGAAAATGGTAAGGATGTAGAGGTAAAGAAGTACTGAGGTATGATTAGATATCTTCTTTATCTTACTACATCACGACCCGAAATTATGTTCAGTGCATGCATGTGTGCGAGGTATCAAGCACGTCCCAAGGAATCCCACTTAAAAGCAGTTAAGTGCATACTTCAATACCTCTCCGGTACTCCAAAGTATGGGTTGTGGTATTCCAAAGGTAGTGTTTGTTCCTTAGTCGGCTATTCCGATTCTGAATTTTCTGGGTGCAAGTTGGATAGGAAAAGTACTAGTGGCACGTGTTACCTTTTCGCAAATTCCTTGGTGAGTTGGCATAACAAGAAACAGGTTTCAGTTGCTTTGTCAACAGCCGAGGCGGAATGCGTTGCCGCCGGCAGTTGTTGTGCTCAAGTCCTATGGCTTAAGCAATAATTGCTTGATTTCAATTTAAAACTTGAACGTATTCCTATTTTTGTGCGTTAACACTAGTGCTATTAACCTAACTAAGAACCCCGTATTACATTCACGCACCAAGCATATCGAAATACGCCATCATTTCCTTAGGGATCATGTAGAGAAGGGTGATGTGGTCTTTGAGCATGTTGATACCAAAAATCAACTTGCTGACATCTTTACAAAACCATTAGCTACATAGCCTTTCTTTCACATCCGTAGGGAACTTGGCGTTCTCGACATCTCGGATCGTGTTTGATATTCCTCTAAGATAGTTAATCTTCACACACACACATATATATATATATATATATATATATATATATATATATATATATATATATATATATATATATATACTTGTTTATATTGTTAACTAACAATGCAAAAAGTCATTGAGCTATATGTGAGGGCTCTCATCTTTCATCATGATCAAGGTAATATCGTTCCGCTTTGTAATGTTCTTTTGTGTGTACCATGTTAAGTGCTCTAAAAATTGATGTTTATTACATATGTTAGCATATATTACTCATTTGGATGTTTGATCTATGTGTTTGCATGTTTATTTATCCTATTTTGGGACTTTTGTTTGCAAAATTTAAAATTTTTCCATGTTTCACTTGGATGAGTCGACCTAAGAATGCCATGGGTCGACTCATGAATTGAAAGTGTTTGAATGAAAACAACCGGGTCAGCGCGTGCCTACCAGCGGTTGGCGCATCTTTAAATTTTTTTAATTTTTCAAAAATACGTCAGCTTGCGCCGACGCATCCTATGCTACGGTCGACGCACACCTGACGAATTCTGAATCCCTTTTATTGGGAATGCGCGCGCCGACCTTATGTTTCTCAATTGCACTACATATCTTCAATGCACATTACATTTCATCATTGCATGCCATAAAATATGATTCTTCTTGGTCTTCTCCTCTCTTTCTCTTCCAAATTCCCATTCAAAATCCATCAAAGCTCCATTAAAACCCTAAAACTCTAAACCCACAAAGTTTGAATTCACAAGGTTTATAAGAAGGGGTTTCACAAGACATTTGGAAGTAAGCACTCTATCAATTATTCAACATTTGATCACTGTTCACCGCACACTATTCATCATCTTCCTAATATCTTCAACAATGGCTTCTCGACGTGTAACTGGTAAACAGTCTACAAGAGCTTCAACTTCTAGAGTCAGAACTTCTTCAACTCCGGTAAATGCTATGTCTCTACTCTCCAATGCTCTGTCTGAGTCTTTCAATGATGATTTCCGCAACTGTGCTATCATTCGACATGCATTCTACCCCTTGATGGCTCCCGAATATTATCTCACCGAGGTAATTGACATGCTAAATGCTCAGAATTTTAATCAATTTCTTGAATGTGATGATAAGTTCAACTGTGATCTGGTTCGTTTGTTCTATTGCGGGATTGAGGGAAACTTTGAAGGTACATATTTTACTTATTCTATGAATAACGCGCCTCATTCCATGAACAATGCTGTTTGGACTAGTTTGTTCGGTTTGGAAACTGATGAAAATCTTCCTCAAGTGTCGGACACCAAATTTGTTCCCAACTATGAGTTTAAGACTGCTTTGAACTCTATGTTGCATGAACCATACTCAATGATGTTGTTGCAAGCGAGCTATTTCCGAAAAATGTCACAACAGGTCATCTGAAATTTGCTGATTGCGTTCTGCAGTGGATTGTCTCTCGCATTTTGCGACCAAAGAAAGCAGGTTTTTCTAGAGTGGATAAAGACGAGGTTCATCTTATCAACATTCTGAAGAACAAGATCAAAATCAATTGACCATACTATTTCACATACCGTATGTTTGCCCTTCGCGACTCCACAAAAGGTACGACTTTGGGTTATGCATCATGTATTCAAAATATCTTGAACAAGGCTGGTATCTCTGTTCCGAACATTCGCTATGTCCGCATTTCATCTGAGCATCGATTTCAACAAAAGACTCTCACAATGATGGGTTATACTTGGGATCCGGTTGAAAATGAGTACACGTACAAATTTAGATCAACTCACCCTTTTCCTAATGTTTCTGATGACATTGCGGAAGGACATGTCAATGAAAACCAAGATAATGCGGCATGGATGGGAAACAATCCTGATGTGAACATGGTGGACGAAGAAAATGAAGCATGGATGGGTAATTCTCAACCAGAGGAGAATTCTGATGATCAAGGCTGGGGTAAATGGCAAAATAACAGTTGAACTGCTCTTGGGGATGCTTATGTCCCTTCAAACTATGGTTGGCAACAAAGTGACGAATATGACTGGCAACAGCCTGAATATTCTAAACCTCCGACTCCGCAGCCACAACAAGATTTCCAGGCCTCTGAAGAAATTCTGGCCATGCTGAACCAGATGAACCTCGAACAAGAGAAATTCCTGGAACTACAAGATCAGAGGTACACTGCTCAGCAGGAGAGGCTTACTACACTGTCAAATTGGTTTGCTGCTCATACACAGGATTTCACTAGGTTTCCTGATGCCTCCATGACCAGATTCACCCACTTGGAAAATGCCATGACAATTCAGACTCAAAATCTGACCAACAGTCTAGGCATTCTCAACAGCACGGTGATAGAATTGAACCGTTCCATAGAGGACTTGCCACCACCAGACTACCATTACAGGGGACGAGGTCACCCATTTAGGGGGAGGAGACCTTAGAGATTAGCATCATTCTTAGTGCATCATATTACTTGTGTTTTGATTCTATGTCTTGTTGTTTGGTTGCATGCTATTTTGGTTTGTTTTAATTTGAACTATGTTTCAGGTTGTCCTTGACTTTATGTCTTAAACTATGGAATGGATTGTGTTTGCTTCTTGCGTTCCGTTTTTTATCCGTTTATTCTATTGCATTAACTATATCATATGTGGATGCGTGTTAGTGTCACTGTTTTGCAAATTGGTGAATGAAGCATTACTTATTATGATGATATCTCTTTGATCACCTTCTTTTACTCTTTTTGATGTTGTCAAAGCGGGAGAAGGATACTAGCACATCAGAAAATATTAAAGCAACAAATATTAAAGTGTTAAAGATAGGGGGAGTTTGTCCGTTCTCAAATTACAATCAAGAGAAAGATAGAGTGTGTTGCCATCATAAAAAAGGGGGAGTATGTGAGGGCTAAGGTCTCTCATCTATTTTGGTTTTAATGATGTCAACAAATAAGAGTGTCATTAGATTATAATTTGATGGGTATCACTTCATTGTCTGGAAAATTGCATCTAACCGTCGATTTTCATGCGTCTAAACATATAGGAAAATGTCTAACCTGAAATTACATGTGCATGATCATAATATTGATGTTTGGTATGTGTGTCTCGAGTCTTGGTCAGCTAAAATGTGTAGAAAAATGAATTTTTGAAAATATGCAGGTCATGAGTCGACCCAAAGTGAGCATGAGTCGACGCATGCTAGTTTGAACAAGTTTTGTGAAATGTTTGGGTTAGCGCATGCTGACCCCCCTGTTGCATGAGTTGACGCATGCTTCTGGAAATTTGAATTTCTGCAAAATCTGCAGGCTTGCGTCGACGCAAGGTCTAGATGGGTCGACGCATGGTGTCAAAATTTGCGTAGATAATCCTACGGGATAGCTCACGCCGACCCTCATTAAAGGGGTGGTCGACCCAACTCTGTCTGAACTGATTTTTTGCATTTAATTTTTTCTGTTATTTTTGTTACTTCATATTGTGGGTCATTTTATTCACTATAAATAGTTGGGTCAGCTCACATTTCAAAATAACAAGAAACGTGAAAATTTATACTAATCTTTCTCTTCATCTTCATCTTTAACCTTGAGTAAACAAACAATTACACATAATCATTTTTGTTTGTGTCTCCCATTGTTTTGAAGTGATAACATTCAGAATTAGGAAGTGTGTAATCTTCATTTCTGGGTTGAGAATTGGTAGGTGTTTCTTGAATAAAACCTTAGGTTTATCCTCCAAGAATCAAAGGAGATTTTGGGGGGTTTTTAGCACAAACCGTTTCGTTCTACAGGGATTCAGCCGTGCGAAGGTAACCGAAGAACAGAGTATTCGTTCAATTTAGTAGCTATAGTCGGAGGATCATAGAAGAAAGGTTTGCGGATCGAATTGCGGATAATCAAAGTCGACCAAGTGAAGGTGATTGAAAAACGATGGTTTCTTGCAGTCTAGTAGCGTGGGACGGTGACTTGTTCAACCGAATTCGAGGCACTTGATTCGTCTTGAATCAAGAGGAGAGAAGACTCTGCATCAACAATCAAAGACGTTTGAGAGTTTGGATGTTCATAGTTCTTCTCTTGTATAAACAATTTGCAAACAGCAACATATATATATATATATATATATATGTATATATATATATATATATATATATATATATATATATATATATATATATATATATATATATCTCAATTTCAATTATGGAATAGGGGGCAGAGGTACCCAAAGCGAGGACGATTGGGGAATTGCCTAATCAAATCATGTTTGTTCTCTCTTTCCCTTAACTCTTTACGTTTGATATCATTCGAATTTGCGATGTTTAAATTGATCGAAATTTCTGAGCTAGTGTTATATTGAGCTGTTAAATTGTTCCGTAAATCTGATACAATCCCTTGGATTGTATTTAAGAGTAGCTCAACATCACATTACTTTGAAATCTGCACTTAGTGTGTTTAACGCACACCAAGTGTTCGATAATTTGTTTCAACGCAAAATCGAACGCATTTGCATTTAATTGTTTGTCGACCTATCTCATTGGATAGAATTAATATCAAGCAAATAAAACATTGTTGATTGCGTTCAAATTGCATTGAATAATCTGAATTTTTCTCATCCGTATTTCATTCCAAATATTGTCGTGCATATTCGATCCCTCTAGTAGAGGTTCGTTGTAGACGTAATTCAGTTGCCGCTTCCGTCAAACTTTTAAAACCAATTTTTTAGAAAGCCATTTGCGTGTAAAACTCGAGGGATCTATTCAACCCCCATTCTAGATCCTAGCCATCGTCTAACATTGACACCTCAAGATAGAGTCTGGAGTAGAAAGAAGATTAAAGAAAAAAAGGTGTTGTTTCTCGTTATCAGCAATTCACCAAAGGCTTGGAAGGATTTTATCATTAGGGCACACGTAGCAAGGATTTGTGTACAGAAAGAGCTAGAGCATAAAAATAAGAGCAAAGGAGCTTGAAGACAAAAGGTAGTACGGTGGGGACCATGCCTGCAAAAGCGCATCCTGCAGCCACCCACCTGCCGTCTGCTCTGCGCCATTAGCTGCAAAAGCGCATCCTGCACCCAGCCACCCGCTGTCTGCTCTACGCCATTGCCTGCTACAACATCCTACCAAAGACACCTTGTCCCCATTTATTGTATGTACTAGATAACTTGCTCACAAAGGGAGATTGGACAGCTGGATATTTTAGTGATTTGATATGGGTTGAACCTTATTCCTATCAAAGGCCCATGATCCAAGACTCACCAACTTCTACTCTCACACTCAAGTCTCTAAAATCAAGCCTTGCACATTGAAGAAAGAGAGTTGGAGCTAGAGCTGGAGATTTTCACACACTCATATTTATTTTCAGTTTAAGTTTTATTTCACTTTGAGGGTTATGAAAAAATTAGAGAGTTTTCATCTTTTTACCTAATCTTGTATTCACTGCTTGGAGTTGTGGTGACTGAAGAGATCTGTTGCTATTTATCCAACACAAGGGAACTTCAAGTTACTACTAGGTTGTCATTTGTTTTACATATTTTTTTAAGAGTATGTCTTCCTGTAGTTGTGAGAGCAAGAATTATCTCTACAAGTTAATCTATGTTTTGATGATAACAATACGTATTTGTGAAATAACCATTTTATGTTCTAACATGTGTTGTGTGTAGATCATATTCATAGAAGTTATCAGATCCAACAAGCACCAGCCAGATGAGCGTAATTGATAATATGCGAAGTTACTATGTGTGACACAAGTCGCATGAAGCAAGAGTGCTTCTGTATCTGATCGTGATCAGTCAGATCCAAGGATGATGATATTGCTGTTGCAATGTGTCATACCCCAAATTTAACCACTAAGATTTCCCATCATTGTACAAATCATCATCACAATATGGATGAACCATCAGTCTCCCCAAAGATGGGTGAGCATTCACTACAATCAAACTTAGGGTTTCAAGCCCTCTTTGAGCCTTAGACAAAGGATCAATCAAGAAATGACATGATCTTCAACTTGTCTAACACTCAAACATCCCCAATGGATCAGGAGGACTCCCACCTCAAGGATTAAGCACAAGGCTGCAACATTCTGAGTGGATCAAGCCTCAAGATCGCCAGTGTCACCAAATTAGGGTTTTGGTCGACCAGGGCCTCCAGATGGGAATTTTCCTCTGGGCATGAGCCAATGCTTCAAAGCATAACCTATGATGCTCCAAGGGACATCATGAACCCAATCATCAAGTCAATTTAGCCTCAGGGGATGCATTCACCAAAAAATCAGGAATTAGGGTTTCTTGACCTAATTCACCCCTAAGTTGACTTTTGGGATAAATCATGAGCCAAGACCTCAAGAGAGGATTTGAGGGTCTCTAATAAACCACATTGATCCATTTGCAATAATGGATTGATCCAAAAAGCTTGAGCAACAAATTTCAACTTCATCTGAACCACAATTATGGTTTCGCGAGAAAAGTCAACTCTAGCTTTGACTTTTGACCAGGACATGCTCCCAAACCCTAAGACATGATTCAATACACCCTATGAAACCTATGAAATCAATCCATCAAGTTTGATTTAGGTCAAGGACTCGATTTCATAGAGGGTCGCACAGTTTGGAATTCATCTGATAAAAAGTCAACTGTGCACAAAAGTCAAACTTTGACTTTTTGAGATTTTTCACAATTATGGGTTTTTAACCCTAAAATGATGTTAATGTGTCATTGGAATCATCATTCATCAAGAAAAATCAAGAAAAGTGGGATAACTTGTAAAAGGGGTAACCATAAAAAACTTAGAAATTTTCTAAGTTATGGAACAAAGTGGATAGGGTACCAACTTTGGAGGATCATAACTCCTAAACCACAAGGCCAGTTTTCCCCATCCAAGCCTGGATTTGTAGTCCACATGGCCCTCTACAAAAGCTTCAACTACACCTCATTCCAATTCCTTATGGATTTTGAGTTATGGAATGATCAAAGTGGCTGAAAACATGAAATGCCATTTTTTCCAACACTTAGTGAAATTTTCACTAAGTTAGAATCTGCCTTCACTTTTTTTCCAAATGTAGGGGCAATTTTCACTTCGATCCGAAAAGTATCAAAACCAATTATGATCAAACAGTTGTTGTATCATACGAGGGCTTTCCAAAATGGCCAAGAACATCACCAAATTCCACTTGAGTCATGAGATATGACAATGGCAATATGCCTTGCTGAAAACTGCCAAGGCTAGGCAGAATTTTGTACTTTTGCTCGATTTGGAAAAATCAGATAATTCCAAACCTTGTCATCACTTTGGACACATCTGAGGATCAAATCTAAAGGGAACAAACACTGATCCAAGCCTCCAAAGTCTTTGGAACAAGAAGTAGCATGACAAACCTAGAAATCCGTAAAAGAGGGACAAGACTTCAATTTTGGATTGGAGCATTTAATGGATGCTTAGAGGTGGCATGGACTGACACATTTGCAACTGAATTCAGTCAAGAATGATCCAACAACTAGGGAACCAAAGGCCTGTGCTCTAACCTCTAGTCAATGGCTATAGGAGACTTGGCTTCCCATTGATCAACATTGGCCAAACCTCTGCTGTAGTTGCCATTCACTGTTGATCCCAAAACAAACTTGCTCTACTATAAATAGAGCTCATTTGTGAACAGCTTGAGTACACCAAAGCCATCAAACAAATGCTTTCCTCAAAATCCCTCTCTTTAGGCCAAAATGCCTTCTTTAGCAAGGTAACTCTGAGTTTTTGAGTTAGAGAGCATTTCCATCACAGCTCATGATCCTAACACCTCCAATATATCATATCTAAGCTATCCAAACTCTCACAAGTGACCTGTAATCCTTAAATCACAAAGTCACCTCTCAAAACCTCAAAATAGTACTTTTGTGCATTTTTCAAGCCATGCCTTGATTCAGTCACTTTCCAAACCAGATAAAACCTCAAACACACTCCAAATATCACCCTTGAATTGTCCCAAATGGTTCCCCCCATCGGGAATACCATTTGAGGGAGTTGCTATTTTGGCCATTTTAACCCATTTTGCAAGAAAGGGCCAGTTTGTGTTTCTGCAGGTTCCAGATGATTCCATTCATCCTAAAAGCTTCTAAGGGATCATTTGAGAGTGTCCAAAGCATCAAACCATTTCTGGAACAAGAAACTTGGCTGATTGCACAAAAACTCCAAACACTCAAAAGAGAGGTAAGCATCATGACTTGAACTTTCCAAAATATGCATTGCTTTGAAGTCCACTGATCATGCACATCTCATACATGTTATATATGTTGTGTTTGAACCAATTCATCATGTAATTCATGCCTGTACCAAAGTGTAGCATAGAAAATGCAATTATAGGCCTATTTCAAAACCACCATCGAATTTTGAGGAGGGAGCATTATCTGAAAAAAAATACCACCACCATTGGATTCCTTGTGAAATTCTAGGCCAGATGCATATAAGTTTTATCCCCAACCATGGAGAAATGAGAATGTTATGGACCTCGGGTTGCTCAAAGCCAACCGCATTCGCAGCAATTTCAGCAAAGGACACAACAACCTCTTCAGCAGGCTCGTCCTCAATACAACAACAACCGTGCAACGCGGCCACCAGGATTTGATCCTATAACTGTATCGTGCGCATAACTATTTCTGTTGCTACTGGCCAAGGGGCATGTCCAGACTAAGTCTCCTCTTACTGTACCGGAAAATCCACCTTTTTGGTTTAAGGTGGATCAGACTTGTCCTTACCATCAAGGAAGACCAGGGCATAACATAGAGAACTGTCTCAGTTTCAAGTCCGATGTGCAAAATCTTGTTAGGAGCGGGGTCTTATCTTTCAAAGATACGAATCCGAATGTTCTCACGAACCCGCTGCCTCAACACGAGAAAGCTGCAGTTAATTTGATAGATGGGGAGTCTAACAACATCTATCAAATTCATGATGTACTCTTGTTAAGGGCCAACTTGGTCAAGATGCATTGTAGACAGAGTGGATATGGCCATGTGCCACCTCATAATTATCACCAGTGTGATATCTGCTCTAAAAGTAATCAAGGATGTTCTGTGGTTCAATCAGCTCTACAGGAGCAGATGGATCTCGGATGGATCTAAGAGCACCGAGTTCGTGGAGTTAACATGGTTTATACGAATTCCAACATCATTCAAAACCACGATACTGTACGATGAATGTCAACCTGGTGGCAATGCACTCAAGGCAAAGCTAGTATCATAATCTGCCGCGTCACGATTATAATTCTTGCCTGACTTGCTCGGTAGACAAACAGGGATGCTCTTTTGTACAAGAGGCCCTCCTGCGTCAGATGGATATTGGATGGATTCAAGACTACCATAATAGGAATCATTATCAAATCAACATGATTGAAATCTTCGATATTCGCTTGATGAATACCAGCCTGGTGGAGTTACATGCTAAACAGGTCCGACTCGGGTTCCTGGTATCACATGATTATCAGGGCTGTAAGGCGGGTTGCGAAGACGATCAGGGCTGTGCCCTTGTCCAGGAAACACTTCAGCACTTGTTGAACCACTGGTGGCTTCCAATCTATATGGATGAAGACACCCAGCAAATTAGTATCACTAACGGGAATCCTACCAGATATCAAAGTCAGGATGTTCGGTCGATGGAAACAGATCTAGTAAGGTTACACTGTATTCAAAGCGGACGTGTCCAGGTGCCACTACACAATTATGAGCGGTGTGGAGTTTGTTCAGTGGATATTCAAGGATACTACCTCGTGCGAGCAGCCCTTCAAAGTCAGTTGGACTGCAAAAAGATTCAACCATGGTCAAGTTCTGGACCAGTCAACTGTTTCGCTGACCAAGTCGAGGATGTTGTCGTAATCTCTGATCATCAGAGGACTAGGGATGTTTGTACCATTATCCCTCTACTTGACGAATCGAGAGTTCTCAACCGGGAAGGGATCGAAATTACTTACGATGGTCAGAAAAATCAGAAGGCTCATGTAGTTATCTATCTACCGGGACCACTACCGTATGAATCAACTAAGGCTATCCCTTACAAATACGGTGCAACAACGGTTGAGAATGGAAAGGAAATTCCATTACCCTCCGTCGTGAATATTGCAGACATCAGTCGAGTAACACGGAGTGGTAGAATCTTCAACCGAGGAGGTGGAGAACCCAGTAAAGAAAAGGAACCTCAGACAGAAGTTCCCAATCCACCAGTCGGTCAATCCAGTAATCCCGACCTTTCAAAAAACAATGATGAGATGCTAAAGCTCATCCAAAGGAATGAATACAAAATTGTTGATCAGCTGTTACAAACTCCTTCAAAGATCTCGGTATTATCACTGTTACTTAGTTCAGAAGCGCATAGGGAGGCTCTACAGAAAGTCTTGGAGCAAGCCTTTGTGGAACAGGATGTAACAATTAGACAGTTCGATAGCATTGTCTCTAACATCACTTCCTGCAATAACTTGGGATTTAGTGATGAGGAATTACCTGAAGAAGGTCGCCGTCATAACATGGCGCTCAACATTACAGTCAACTGCCAGGACGATGCTTTAGCTAGCGTACTGGTAGACACAGGTTCAGCCCTGAATTTTATGCCAAAGTCCACTTTGATGCAATTATCATTCAAAGGATCTCCGATGAGAACCGGCGAGGTCGTCGTCAAAGTGTTTGACGAATCCAGAAAAACGATTATCGACGAAGTCGACCTTCCCATAACTATTGGTCCTCACACTTTCCAAGTCACTTTCCAGGTCATGGACATCTGGGCAACATACAGTTGTTTATTAGGAAGACCTTGGATACATCAGGCTGGGGCGGTCACTTTGACCCTCCACCAAAAGCTAAAGTTCGTCCAGAACGACCAACTCGTCACAGTCTGTGAAAAACAGGCTTTGCTCGTAAGCAACTAGTCATTGTCTACTTGTGTAGAACCCGAGGAGGTTGTTGGAACTCAGTTCCAAGCACTTACGGTGAGCAATGAGAATCAATCCGAAAGGGTAACTTCGATTTCCTTGTACAAAGATGCTATCAAAGTGGTCGAGAGTACCAACATAACAGGATGGGGTCAGCTTGTCATTCCTATTGACAATAAGAAAAGGAAGGGTCTTGGCTTTTCCTCAACCTGCACACAGGCTGCTACCAACGATGAAAGTCTTCGTCCCATTCAGAACTTCTTCCACAGTGGAGGTTTCCTTCACCCAGTGTCTCAAGAAGTACATACCATCAACGAGGGTGACTTCTCTGATACAGATGAAGAATGGAAGTCCTATCTCAACGAGGACGGTTACACGTCTCAGGGCGAAACGCAGACTCCCTTTTGCTTTCCTGCACAGAGCCCGAGATTTATACCGAGGTCAGATGTTAAAATGGTATATGGAGATTGTGATCCAGAAGGATGTCGTGCTCCGCCAAACTCATTAGAGGAGGACACTCTAATGAAAGACAACTTTGACACCAACTACTATGGCCCGATGGATGGTCTGCATATCTGGCAGCCTTACCTAGAAAACTTGGGGCAAGAAAATCAGCCGAACAATGAAAATCAGCTGAGCATCATTAAAAAGAATACCTGCGTCCCCACCATGTCATGGGATCAACACCCAGGTTATCCTGAAAATACCCAGCACGACGATGAATTCGCAACGTTTGCAGGACTAGAATTCATTAATTATACTTTTCCCGAGGTCAACGTCATCGAGAGGGATGACTCCTCCAGTTCCAAAGAAGTGTGGGACACCTTGGGACAACCGAGTAAAAAGTACGACTTCATGGTCAAATACACCACTCCTGAAAGCACTCGTATCACACTCGAAGACATCCAGCCAACTGGGTGGGGAGATACAGCAGAGAGTACAAATACTACGCAAAATACAATAGAGGAATTCTCCTACGACGACTCTGCCTGGGAGACAAATTCCAATGATCCTGCTCCGCCAGAAATCAGCGTCATTTCTGAAGACAAATCAAGGAAAGTACCATACTTTGTGATTCACCGAGGAGTTCGCCGCCAATGGGTTGCTGTCGATGTTTCGAAGATTGTTCATAAGTCAAAGTAATTGCCGTTTTTACTTTAACCTTTCACCCTGTCCAGGTGAAACGGATGTTTTGATAGAGCTCACTTTCTGTAAATTTCCCTCTTCACTTCGCCCAAAGTGACAAAGTTTTGTTTTATAGGGCTGTAGTTTCAAGAATCGACTTGTTCATTAATAAAATAACGTCATTCTGTAATTTTTGCATTAATTGATGTTTTCTCTTTTTGCTTTTC
Organism: Lathyrus tuberosus; assembly: GCA_022829125.1. NCBI lineage: Eukaryota > Viridiplantae > Streptophyta > Magnoliopsida > Fabales > Fabaceae > Lathyrus > Lathyrus tuberosus. Next base: position 110,445 of record JALAZF010000213.1, read on the forward strand.
TCAGAAAATGGTAATCCTAAAAAACATCTCAAATAATAAAAACAAGCAGTTTTTCAAAGAAAAAACACTGCACACACTTGCATCTTCTCAATCTCTTCTAAACACAAATCATCACGTCATGCAGATTGCTTGTTTTAAACCCAGTTGAAACATACGATCCAATGCCTTCTCCCAACTTTGAGTTCCCGGTATTCGGGGCTGAAGAAGAAGATGACGAAGAAATTCCAGAAGAGATCTCCCGATTACTCCAACAAGAGGAAAGGTCTATTGAGCCTCACAAAGACCCGTTGGAAACGGTCAACTTGGGTTCAGAAAAAGAGAGAAAAGAAATCAGGATTGGGGCACTTCTCAGTCCAACTGCTAAAGAGAGTTTGACAAAGCTTCTCAAAGAGTTTCCCGACGTGTTTGCTTGGTACTATCAGGACATGCCAGGGTTGGATACCAACATCGTGGAACATCATCTACCATTGAGGTCAGAATGTCTGCCAGTAAAGCAAAGGTTGAGACGGACTCACCCGGACATGGCCATCAAAATCAAAGAGGAGGTACAGAAATAGGTTGACGTAGGTTTCCTCGCTACGTCTGAATATCCTCAATGGTTAGCCAACATCGTACCTGTTCCAAAAAAGGACGGAAAGGTCAGAATGTGTGTAGATTATAGAGATCTAAACAAAGCCAGTCTAAAGGATGACTTTCCCTTACCACACATTGACATGCTGACAGATAGTACAGCAAAGTTCAAAGTTTTCTTCTTCATGGATGGATTCTCGAGCTATAATCAAATCAAAATGGCGCCGAAAGACATGGAGAAAACTTCATTTATCACCCCATGGGGTACCTTTTTTTACAAGGTAATGCCGTTCAGTTTGAAGAATGCCGGGGCAACCTATCAAAGGGCCATGACAGCTCTGTTTCATGACATGATACACAAGGAAATCGAGGTATATGTCGATGATATGATCGCCAAATCAAAAACAGAGAATGAGCACGTTGAACATCTGTCAAAATTGTTCGAACGTATAAGAAAATTCAAACTCCATTTGAATCCCAACAAGTGTACATTCGGTGTTTGTTCAGGGAAACTTTTAGGGTTCATCATCAGCCAGAAAGGAATTGAGGTTGATCCTGACAAGGTCAAGGCCATTCGAGAAATGCCATCTCCAAAGACTAAAAAACAAGTAAGGGTATTCCTGGGATGTTTGAACTACATCTCCAGATTCATATTCCTCATGACCGCGACATGTGCGCCGATTTTCAAATTACTCTAACAGAATCAGGACTGTGTTTGGACAGAGGACTGTCAAATCGCCTTCGACAGTATTAAGGAATACCTGTTGAACCCGTCGATTCTATCACCTCCAGTGGAAGGAAGACCACTGATCATCTACTTAACAGTCCTAGAGGACTCAATGGGTTGTGTGCTTGGTCAAAAAGACGAAACCAAAAGGAAAGAGTATGCCATCTACTATTTGAGTAAGAAATTCACCGACTGCGAGACTCAGTACACTATGCTCGAGAAAACCTGCTGCGCTCTGGCTTGGGCAGCCAAACGTCTTCGCCAGTACATGATTCGTCACACTACTTGGTTAATCTCAGAAATGGATCCAATCAAGTACGTCTTCGAAAAACCTGCTCTCACGGGAAAGATTGCCCGTTGGAAGATGTTGCTATCAGAATATGACATAGAGTACCACGCTTAAAAAGCCGTCAAAGGAAGTGTTTTAGCTGATCATTTGGCTCATCAACCGATTGACAATCAGGAATCAGCCGGATTTGACTTCCCAGACAAAGATGTCATGTATCTAAAAATGAAAGACTGCGATGAACCGTTACCCAGTGAAGGGCCAGAACTAGATTCCCAATGGGGACTTATCTTTGACGGAGCTGTCAATCATTATGGAAACGGAATTGGGGCAATTATTATAACACCTCAAGGTACCCACATTCCTTTCACCGCTAGACTTACGTTAAAATGTACAAACAACGTGGCCGAATACGAAGCTTGTATCATGGGTCTCGAGGAAGCGATTGATTTGAGAATCAAGAACTTGGATGTATATGGCGACTCAGCTTTGGTCGTCAATCAGATCAAAGGAGATTGGAACACATACCAATCCGGACTAATTCCGTACAAAGACTATGTGAGAAGGTTGTTACCATTCTTCAACAGAGCCGGGTTTCATCACATCCCTTGTGATGAGAATCACATGGCGGATGCATTAGCCACTCTCTCTTCCATGATTAGCGTAGGTCAATGGAACGACTTACCTAAGATCGACATAATGCGCCTTAAACGGCCCGCTTACATCTTCACGATTGAAGCAGTCATAAACGACAAACCTTGGTATCACGATATTAAATGCTTCCTTCAGAAACAAGAGTACCCACCCGGGGCACTAAGAAAAGACAGAAAGTCCCTCAGAAGGCTGGCAGGAAGCTTCTTTCTGAACGGTGATACTCTTTATAAGAGAAATTTTGACATGGTCTTGCTCCGATGCGTAGACAGACCAGAAGCAGATATGTTGATAAAATAAATTCACGAAGGGTCCTTTGGCACTCATTCCAACGGACACACAATGGCGAGAAAAATTCTAAGAGCATGGTACTACTGGTTGACCATGGAATCCGACTGCTACAAGTACATGAGGAAGTGTCACAAGTGTCAGATATACTCAGACAAAATCCTTGTACCGCCAACACATCTCAAAGTTCTCTCTTCCCCATGGCCTTTTTCCATATGGGGAATCGACATGATTGGCATGATTGAACCTAAGGCTTCCAACGGGCATCGGTTCATTCTGGTCGCCATTGACTACTTCACCAAGTGGGTCGAAGCAGCGTCATACGTCAATGTAACCCGACAAGTGGTGATCTGATTGATCAAAAACAATATCATCTACCGTTATGGTGTTCCGAGCCAGATCATTACTAATAATGGATCTAACTTGAACAATAAGATGATGAAAGAGTTGTGTTCTGAGTTCAAGATTAAACACCATAACTCATCTCCCTACCGACCCAAGATGAACGGAGCGGTAGAAGCGGCTAACAAGAACATCAAGAAGATTGTTTAAAAGATGGTTGTAACCTATAAAGACTAGCACGAGATGCTACCCTTTTCTCTTCACGGTTATCGCACATCTGTCTGCACTTCAACAGGGGCAACCCCTTTCTCTCTAGTATATGGCATGGAAGCAGTGCTCCCCATCGAAGTAGAGATCCCATCAGTCTGGGCATTGATGGAAGCTAAGCTAACAGAAGCTGAATGGTGTCAAAGTCGGCACGATGAACTAAATCTGATCGAAGAAAAGCAAATAACGGCACTATGCCATGGTCAGTTGTATCAGCAAAGAATAAAGAAGACGTTCGACAAAACGGTCCGACCTCGCGTCTTCGGGAAAGGAGACCTTGTGCTAAAAAAGATACAATCATTTCTCACTGATTCCCAAGGCATGTGGACTCCAAATTATGACGGCCCCTATGTGGTCAAGAAAGCTTTCTCAGGCGGCGCCTTGAGACTCGCAACCATGGACGGAGAGGAATTTGCCTACCCCACAAATGTTGACGTAGTCAAGAAATACTTCGCCTAAATAAAAAAAAAAGAAACGTCTCGGTGGATTGAAATCCCGAAAGGGCGGTCCAGGCAAAAATGAGAGACATGATCAAAATTCATCCCGGTGGATTGGAAACATCACAGTATAATCCAGGCAAAAATTAGGGATAATGGCAAGTAACTACGTTCGACAAAGGGGCAAGTCCCTCGGCAGTAGTTACACCATCCATTAGAAAACTCCGGTCAAGGTCATCTTCGACGGAAGCTCTGGATGCCCGAAATTCAAAGTTGGTAGAAGGATAGTGGTCGTTATGTTTCAACGTAGCCCTTTTCCCTGTAAATTACCATTTTCTAACTTTGTAAATACTCTATGGAATCACGCGCTTGGCTGATTTCCATCCTATCAATAAAATTTGAGCCCTTGTGCTTTTGTTTGTAATTCTTATTTGTTTTAGCTTTACAGAACGCCATTTAAACATGATTAACGATTCTTGAAATGAAACAAAAATGAATTTACTTGTCAAACTTTTTTCTGCTTTTTAAACTTAAGATGGCATTTTCTTTTGACTGTTGAACATCGAAAGAACATTCATCACTTATCCAGAAGTAATCAAACCTCAAAGTGCAGAATCAAAGTACTCCTTCTAAACCAGTGCACCTGAATGAAGGATCAACTGTGTCAGAGACCTTTGTTTCGTCTGACACCCCCAACCGAGTTTTCATCTCCTAAGCCCGATCAACGTAGCTCCCCGCAGAGACTATTTCTCCTAAGCAAGGCAGAATTGTTATCTTGAACCAACGATACTTTTTATTTCCCACTGTGGCCGAGTATCTAGTCATGTTCATCTAATAGTCTGTATGTCGTGACAATTGTGTTAGCATAAACATACATACATCATGCATTATTGATTTACATTCGCATTCATATTGCATCACTATCGCTCTAGTCGGTCTCATCCCCTAGTGATAAAAGTCTTCTCAATCGAGTTGTCAGTTCTTTCCTCGTCGGGAAGTGAATCATCTAAGCAATCTCTCTCTGGTTGATCTGTGGACTAGAGACGGTCCTCGACCACTTTGATAACTTGAACCTCTGAAAAACAAGAAAATGCTTGACGAATGTTACTCTTCGCCATTGAAGATGATATCTTCGCTTTCCCGGATTAAGGAAAATCCTCTAAGAAAGCCTCACGACTAAAGACTTTCAGTAACACATTGATTTTCCTCTCCAGAGAATCGGTGTTCATAAGGTCATCGACACCTCAAAATTGGATCACATCATATAGCATTTCTCCGAAAAGATCTCCGAGAAAAGTATGATGCAATATCCCCAAGCAAAAATAGTCTTTCAAGAGACTCGTTCTCCCCCAGTAGAGTCAACGAATGGCATCTCCAAAAGAGAAGTTTGTGCCTCTCTACAATCAAAACTGTTTCCTTCAAATGGCATCTCCCCAGGAAAATTCGGCGATAAGTTTGAGGAAAACCGCTACAAGTAGCGTCCCTTGTCAATAAAGTTTATTGACAAAAGAAACTAAGACCATATCCTTGGTAGGAAACCAGGATCGAGGGGACGTTTGTATCAGAAACTAAGACCATATCCTTGGTAGGAAACCAGGATCGAGGGGAAATTTGTATCCGAAACTAAGACCAGATCCTTGGTAGGAAACCAGGATCGAGGGGAAGTTTGTATCAGAAACTAAGACCAGTTCCTTGGTAGGAAACCAGGATCGAGGGGAAGTTTGTATCAGAAACTAAGACCAGTTCCTTGGTAGGAAACCTGGATCGAGGGGAAGTTTATATCAGAAACTGAGACCAGTTCCTTGGTAGGAAACCAGGATCGAGGGGAAGTTTGTATCAGAAACTAAGACCAGTTCCTTGGCTGAAGACCAGGATCAAGGGGAAGTTTTTACCTTTTTTGAGCATCATTGCTTAGCAAAAGAAGAAGGATGCGTGAACTACCATTCTTAATCACCATCAAAATTTCGGGTATTCCGATATTTAATCCTCTTGCACCCCGAATGCCCGAATACCTTCGCCATTCACACCTTCGGGTCCAAGAAGATTAAATAGGGGCATCTCTCATACCCCAAATTTTGACCACTAAGATATCCCATCATTGTACAAATCATCATCACAATATGGATGAACCATCAGTCTCCCCAAAGATGGGTGAGCATTCACAACAATCAAACTTAGGGTTTCAAGCCCTCTTTGAGCCTTAGACAAAGGATCAATCAAGAAATGACATGATCTTCAACTTGTCTAACACTCAAACATCCCCAATGGATCAGGAGGACTCCCACCTCAAGGATTAAGCACAAGGCTGCAACATTCTGAGTGGATCAAGCCTCAAGATCGCCAGTGTCACCAAATTAGGGTTTTGGTCGACCAGGGCCTCCAGATGGGAATTTTCCTCTGGGCATGAGCCAATACTTCAAAGCATAACCTATGATGCTCCAAGGGATATCATGAACCCAATCATCAAGTCAATTTAGCCTCAGGGGATGCATTCACCAAAAAATCAGGAATTAGGGTTTCTTGACCTAATACACCCCTAAGTTGACTTTTGGGACAAATCATGAGCCAAGACCTCAAGAGAGGATTTGAGGGTCTCTAATAAACAACATTGATCCATTTGCAACAATGGATTGATCCAAGAAGCTTGAGCAACAACTTTCAACTTCATCTGAACCACAGTTAGGGTTTCGCGAGAAAAGTCAACTCTAGCTTTGACTTTTGACCAGGACATGCTCCCAAACCCTAAGACATGATTCAATACACCCTATGACACCTATGAAATCAATCCATCAAGTTTGATTTAGGTCAAGGACTCGATTTCATAGAGGATCGCACAACTTGGAATTCATCTGATAAAAAGTCAACTGTGCACAAAAGTCAAACTTTGGCTTTTTGAGATTTTTCACAATTAAGGTTTTTTAACCCTAAAATGATGTTAATGTGTGATTGGAATCATCATTCATCAAGAAAAATCAAGAAAAGTGGGATAACTTGTAAAAGGGGTAACCATAAAAAACTTAGAAAATTTCTAAGTTAAGGAACAAAGTGGCTAGGGTACCAACTTTGGAGGATCATAACTCCTAAACCACAAGGCCATTTTTCCCCATCCAAGGCTGGATTTGTAGCCCTCATGGCCCTCTACAAAAGCTTCAACTACACCTCATTCCAATTCATTATGGATTTTGAGTTATGGAATGATCAAAGTGGCTGAAAACATGAAATGCCACTTTTTCCAACACTTAGTGAAATTTTCACTAAGGCAGAATCTGCCTTCATTTTTTTTCCAAATGTAGGGGCATTTTTCACTTGGATCCAAAAAGTATCAAAACCAATTATGATCAAACAGTTGTTGTATCATATGAGGGGTTTCCAAAATGGCCAAGAACATCACCAAATTCCACTTGAGTCATGAGATATGACAATGGCAATATGCCTTGCTGAAAACTGCCAAGGCTAGGTAGAATTTTGTACTTTTGCTCAATTTGGAAAAATCAGATAATTCCAAGCCTTGTCATCACTTTGGACACATCTGAGGATCAAATCTAAAGGGAACAAACACTGATCCAAGCCTCCAAAGTCTTTGGAACAAGAAGTAGCATGACAAACCTAGAAATCCCTAAAAGAGGGACAAGACTTCAATTTTGGATTGGAGCATTTAATGGATGCTTAGAGGTGGAATGGACTGACACATTTGCAACTGAATTCAGTCAAGAATGATCCAACAACTAGGGAACCAAAGGCCTGTGCTCTAACCTCTAGTCAATGGCTAGAGGAGACTTGGCTTCCCATTGATCAACATTGGCCAAACCTCTGCTGTGGTTGCCATTCACTATTGATCCCAAAGCAAACTTGCTCTTCTATAAATAGAGCTCATTTGTGCTCAGTTTGAGTACACCAAAGCCATCAAACAGATGCTTTCCTCAAAATCCCTCTCTTTAGGCCAAAATGCTTTCTTTAGCAAGGTAACTCTGAGTTTTTGAGTTAGAGAGCATTTCCATCACAACTCATGATCCTAACACCTCCAATATACCATATATAAGCTATCCAAACTCTCACAAGTGACCTGTAATCCTTAAATCACAAAGTCACCTCTCAAAACCTCAAAATAGTACTTTTGTGCATTTTTCAAGCCATGCCTTGATTCAGTCACTTTCCAAACCAGATAAAACCTCAAACACACTCCAAATATCACCCTTGAACTGTCCCAAATGGTTCCCCCCATCTGGAACACCATTTGAGGGAGTTGTTATTTTGGCCATTTTATCCCCTTTACAAGAAAGGGTCAGTTTGTGTTTTTTTCAGGTTCCATCTGATTCCATTCATCCTAAAAGCTTCTAAGGGATCATTTGAGAGTGTCCAAAGCATCAAACCATTTATGGAACAAGAAACTTGGCAGATTACACAAAAACTCCAAAAACTCAAAAGAGAGGTAAGGATCATGACTTGAACTTTCCAAAATATGCATTGCTTTGAAGTCCACTGATCATGCACATCTCATACATGTTATATATGTTGAGTTTGAACCAATTCATCATGTAATTCATGCCTATACCAAAGTGTAGCATAGAAAATGCAATTATAGGCGTATTTCAAAACCACCATCGAATTTTGAGGAGGGAGCATTATCTGAAACTAATACCACCACCATTGGATTCCTTGTGAAAATCTAGGCCAGATGCATATAAATTTTGTCCCCAACCATGGAGAAATGAGAAAGTTATGGACCTCAAGTTGCTCAAAGCCAACCACTTTCGAAGCAATTTCAGCAAAGGGCACAACAGCCTCTTCAGCAGGCTCGTCCTTATTACAACAACAACTGTGCAACGCGGCCACCGAGATTTGATCCTATACCCGTATCGTACGCAGAACTATTTCCGTTGCTACTGGCCAAGGGGCATTTCCAGACTAAGTCTCCTATTATAGTACCGGAAAATCCGCCTTTTTGGTTTAAGGTGGATCAGACTTGTCCTTACCATCAAGGAGGACCAGGGCATAACATAGAGAATTGTCTCAGTTTCAAGCCCGATGTGCAAAATCTTGTTAGGAGCAGGGTCTTATCTTTCAAAGATACGAATCTGAATGTTCTCACGAACCCGCTGCCTCAACACGAGAAAGCTGCAATTAATTTGATAGAGGGAGAGTCTAACAACATCTATCAAATTCATGATGTACTCTTGTTAAGGGCTAACTTGGTCAAGATGCATTGTAGATAGAGTGGATATGGCCATGTACCACCTCATAATTATCACCAGTGTGATATCTGCTCTAAAAGCAATCAAGGATGTTCTGTGGTGCAATCAGCTCTACAGGAGCAGATGGATCTCGGATGGATCCAAGAGCACCGAGTTCGTGGAGTTAACATGGTTTATACGAATTCCAATATCATTCAAAACCACGATATCCGTACGATGAATGTCAATCTGGTGGCAATGCACTCAAGGCAAAGCCAATATCATAATCTGCCGCGTCACGATTATAATTCCTGCATGACTTGCTCGGTAAACAAACAGGGATGCTCTTTCGTACTAGAGGCCCTCCAGCGTCAGATGGATCTTGGATGGATTCAAGACTACCATAATAGGAATCATTATCAAATCAACATGATTCAAATCTTCGATATTCGCTTGATGAATACCAGCCTGGTGGAGTTACATGCTAAACAGGTCCGGCTCGGGTTCCTGGTATCACATGATTATCAGGGCTGTAAGGCGGGTTGCGAAGACGATCAGAGCTGTGCCCTTGTCCAGGAAACACTTCAGCACTTGTTGAACCACTGGTGGTTTCCAATCTATATGGATGAAGACACCCAACAAATTAGTATCACTAACGGGAATCCTACTAGATATCAAAGTCAAGATGTTCGATCGATGGAAACAGATCTAATAAGGTTACACTGTATTCAAAGCGGGCGTGGCCAGGTGCCACTACACAACTATGAGCGGTGTGGAGTTTGCTCAGTGGATAATCAAGGATGCTACCTCATACGAGCAGCCCTTCAAAGTCAGTTGGACCGCAAAGAGATTCAACCATGGTCAAGTTCTAGACCAGTCAACTATTTTGCTGATCAAGTCAAGGACGTTGTCGTAATCTCTGATCATCAGAGGACTAGGGATGTTTGTACCATTATCCCTCTACCTGACGAATCGAGAGTTCCCAACCGAGAACAAATCAAAATTACTTATGATGGTCAGAAAAATCAGAAGGCTCCTGTAGTTATCTATCTACCGGGACCACTACCGTATCAATCAACTAAGGCTATCCCTTACAAATACGGTGCAACAACAGTTGAGAATGGAAAGGAAATTCCATTACCCTCGTCGTGAATATTGCAGACATCAGTCGAGTAACACAAAGTGGTAGAATTTTCAACCGAGGAGTTGGAGAACCCAACAAAGAAAAGGAACCTCAGACAGAAGTTCCGAATCCACCAGTCGGTCAATCCAGTAATCCCGACCTTTTAAAAAACAATGATGAGATGCTAAATCTCATCCAAAGGAGTGAATACAACATTGTTGATCAACTGTTACAAACTCCTTCAAAGATCTCGGTATTATCACTGTTACTTAGTTCAGAAGTGCACAGGGAGGCTCTACAGAAAGTCTTGGAGCAAGCCTTTGTGGAACAGGATGTAACAATTTGACAATTCGATAGCATTATCTCTAACATCACTTCCTGCAATAACTTGGGATTTAGTGATGAGGAATTACCTGAAGAAGGTCTCCGTCATAACATGGCGCTCAACATTACAGTCAACTGCCAGGATGATGCTTTAGCCAGCGTACTGGTAGACACAGGGTCAACCCTGAATGTTATGCCAAAGTCCACTTTGATAAAATTATCATTCAAAGGACCTCCGATGAGAACCAACGAGGTCGTCGTCAAAGCGTTTGATGGATCCAGAAAAACGGTTATCGGCGAAGTCGACCTTCCCATAACTATCGGTCCTCACACTTTCCAAGTCACTTTCTAGGTCATGGACATCTGGGCAAGATACAGTTGTTTATTAGGAAAACCTTAGATACATCAGGCTGGGGCGGTCATTTCGACCCTCCACCAAAAGCTAAAGTTCGTCCAGAACGACTAACTCATCACAGTTTGTGGAGAACAGGCTTTGCTCGTAAGCAACTTGTCATTATCTACTTGTGTAGAACCCGAGGAGGTTATTGGAACTTAGTTCCAAGCGCTTACGGTGAGCAATGAGAATCAATCCAAAGGGGAAACTTCGATTTCCTCGTACAAAGATGCTATCAAAGCGGTCGAGAGTACCAACACAACAGGATGGGGGCAGCTTATCATTCCTATTGACAATAAGAAAAGGAAGGGTCTTAGCTTTTCCTCAACCTGTACACAGGCTGCTACCAATGATGAAAGTCTTCATCCCATTCAAAACTTCTTCAACAGTTGAGGTTTCCTTCACCCAGTGGCTCAAGAAGTACATACCATCAACGAGGGTGACTCCTCCGATACAGATGAAGAATGGAAGTCCTATCTCAACGAGGACGGTTGCACGTCTCAGGGCGAAACGCAGACTCCCTTTTGCTTTCCTGCACAGAGCCCGAGATTTATACTGAGGTCAGACGTCGAAATGGTATATGGAGATTATGATCTGGAAGGATGTCGTGCTCCGCTAAACTCATTAGAGGAGGACACTCTGATGAAAGACAACTTTGACACCAGCTACTATGGCCCGATGGATGGTCTGCCTATCTGGCAGCCTTACCCAGGAAACTTGGGGCAAGAAAATCAGCCGAATAATGAAAATCAGCTGAGCATCATTGAAAAGAATACCTGTGTCCCCACCATGTCATGGGATCAACACCCAGGTTATCCTGAAAATACCCAGCACGACGATGAATTCGAAACGTTTGCAGGACTAGAATTCATTAACTATGCTTTTCCCGAGGTCAACGTCATCGAGAGGGATGACTCCTCCAGTTCCAAAGAAGTGTGGGACACCTTGGGACAACCGAGTGGAAAGTACGACTTCATGGTCAAATACACCGCTCCTGAAAGCTCTCGTATCAGGCTCGAAGACATCTAGCCAACTGGGTGGGGAGATACAGCAGAGAGTACAAATACTACACAAAATACAATAGAGGAATTCTCCTACGACAACTCTGCCAGGGAGACAGATTCCAATGATCCTGCTCCGCCAGAAATCAGCGTCATTTCTGAAGACAAATCAAGGAAAGTACCATACTTTATGATTCACCGAGGAGTTCGCCGCCAATGGGTTGCTGTCGATGTTTCGAAGATTGTTCATAAGTCAAAGTAATTGTCGTTTTTACTTTAACCTTTCACCCTGCCCAGGTGAAACAGATGTTTTGATAGGGCTCACTTTCTGTAAATTTCCCTCTTCACTTCGCCCAAAGCGCCAGAGTTTTGTTTTATAGGGCTGTAGTTTCAAGAATCGACTTGTTCATTAATAAAATAACGTCATTATGTAATTTCTGCATTAAATGATGTTTTCTCTTTTTGCTTTTCTCAGAAAATGGTAATCCTAAAAAACATCTCAAATAATAAAAACAAGCAGTTTTTCAAAGAAAAAACACTGCAAACACTTGCATTTTCTCAATCTCTTCTAAACACAAATCATCATGTCACGCAGATTGCTTGTTTTAAACCCAGTTGAAACATACGATCCAATGCCTTCTCCCAACTTTGAGTTCACGGTATTCGGGGCTGAAGAAGAAGATGACGAAGAAATTCCAGAAGAGATCTCCCGATTACTCCGACAAGAGGAAAGGTCCATTGAGCCTCACAAAGAGCCGTTGGAAACGGTCAACTTGGGTTCGGAAAAAGAGAGAAAAGAAATCAGGATTGGGCCACTGCTCAGTCCAACTGCCAAAGAGAGTTTGACAAAGCTTCTCAAAGAGTTTCCCGATGTGTTTGCTTGGTCCTATCAGGACATGCCAGGGTTGGATACCAGCATCTTGGAACATCATCTACCATTGAGGTCAGAATGTCCGCCAGTAAAGCAAAGGTTGAGACGGACTCACCAGGACATGGCCATCAAAATCAAAGAGGAGGTACAGAAACAGATTGAAGCAGGTTTCCTCGCTACGTCTGAATATCCTCAATGGTTAGCCAACATCGTACCCGTTCCAAAAAAGGAAGAAAAGGTCAGAATGTGTGTAGATTACAGAGATCTAAACAAAGCCAATCCAAAGGATGACTTTCCCTTACCATACATTGACATGCTGGTAGATAGTACAACAAAGTTCAAAGTTTTCTCCTTCATGGATGGATTCTCGGGCTATAATCAAATCAAAATGGCGCCGAAAGACATGGAGAAAACTTCATTTATCACCCCATGGGGTACCTTTTTTTACAAGGTAATACCGTTCGGTTTGAAGAACGCTGGGGCAACCTATCAAAGGGCCATGACAGCTCTGTTTCATGACATGATACACAAGGAAATCGAGGTATATGTCGATGATATGATCGCCAAATCAAAAACAGAGAATGAGCACGTTGAACATCTGTCAAAATTGTTCGAACATCTAAGAAAATTCAAACTCCATTTGAATCCCAACAAGTGTACATTCGGTGTTTGTTCAGGGAAACTTTTAGGGTTCATCATCAGCCAGAAAGGAATTGAGGTTGATCCTAACAAGTTTAAGGCCATTCGAGAAATGCCTTCTCCAAAGACTGAAAAACAAGTCAGGGGATTCCTGAGACGTTTGAACTACATCTCCAGATTCATATTCCTCATGACCGCGACATGTGCGCCGATTTTCAAATTACTCAAAAAGAACCAGGACTGCGTTTGGACAGAGGACTGTCAAACCGCCTTCGACAGTATTAAGGAATACCTGTTGAACCCGCCGATTCTATCACTTCTAGTGGAAGGAAGACCACTGATCATCAACTTAACAGTCCTAGAGGACTCAATGGGTTGTGTGTTTGGTCAACAAGACGAAACCAAAAGGAAAGAGTCTGCCATCTATTATTTGAGCAAGAAATTCACCGACTGCGAGACTTGGTACACTATGCTCGAGAAAACCTGCTGCGCTCTGGCTTGGGTAACCAAACGTCTTCGCCAGTACATGATTCGTCACACTACTTGGTTAATCTCAGAAATGGATTCAATCAAGTACGTCTTCGAAAAACCTTCTCTCACGGGATGGATTGCCCGTTGGCAGATGTTGCTATCAGAATATAACATAGAGTACTACGCTCAAAAAGACGTCAAAGGAAGTGTTTTAGCCGATCATTTGGCTCATCAACCGATTGACGATCAGGAATCAGTCGGATTTGACTTCCTAGATGAAGATGTCATGCATCTAAAAATGAAAGACTGCGATGAACCGCTACCCAGTGAAGGGCCAGAACTAGATTCCCAATGGGGACTTACCTTTGACGGAGCTGTCAATCCTTACGGAAATGGAATTGGGGAAATTATTATAACACCTCAGGGTACCCACATTCCTTTCACCGCTAGACTTACGTTCAAATGTACAAAAAACGAGGCCAAATACGAAGCTTGTATCATGGGTCTCGATGAAGCGATTGATCTGAGAATCAAGAACTTGGATGTATATGGCGACTCAGCTTTGGTCGTCAATCAGATCAAAGGAGATTGGAACACATACCAATCCGGACTAATTCCGTACAAAGACTATGCGAGAAGGTTGTTACCATTCTTCAACAGAGTCGAGTTTCATCACATCCCTCGTGATGAGAATCACATGGCGGATGCATTAGCCACTATCTCTTCCATGATTAGCGTAGGTCAATCGAACGACTTACCTGAGATCGACATAATGCGCCTTGAATGACCCGCTTACATCTTCACGATTGAAGCATTCATAAACGACAAACCTTGGTATCACGATATCAAATGCTTCCTTCAGAAACAAGAGTACCCACCTGGGGCACTAAGAAAATACAGAAAGACCCTCAGAAGGCTGGCAAGCAGCTTCTTTCTGAGCGGTGATACTCTCTATAAGATAAATTTCGACATGGTCTTGCTCCGATGCATAGACAGACCAGAAGCAGGCATGCTGATAAAAGAAATTCACGAAGGGTCCTTTGGCACTCATGCCAACGGACACACAATGGCGAGAAAAATTCTAAGAGCAGGGTACTACTGGTTGACCATGGAATCCGACTGCTACAAGTACATGAGGAAGTGTCACGAGTGTCAGATATACTCAGATAAAATCTATGTACCGCCAACACATCTCAAAGTTCTATCTTCCCCATGGCCTTTTTCCATATGGGGAATCGATATGATTGGCATGATTGAACCTAATGCTTCCAACGGACATCGGTTCATTCTGGTCGCCATTGACTACTTCACCAAGTGGGTCGAAGCAGCGTCATACGTCAATGTAACCCGACAAGTGGTGGTCCGATTTATAAAAAAATAATATCATCTGCCGTTATGGTGTTCCGAGCCTGATTATTACTGATAATGGATCTAACTTGAACAATAAGATGATGAAAGAGTTGTGTGCTGAGTTCAAGATTGAACACCATAACTCATCTCCCTACCGACCCAAGATGAACGGAGCGGTAGAAGCGGCTAACAAGAACATCAAGAAGATTATTCAAAAGATGGTTGTAACCTATAAAGACTGGCACGAGATGCTACCCTTTGCTCTTCACGGTTATCGTACATCTGTCTGCACTTCAATAAGGGCAACCCCTTTCTCTCTAGTATATGGCATGGAAACAGTGCTCCCCATCGAAGTAGAGATCCCATCAATCCGGGTATTGATGGAAGCTAAGCTAACAAAAGCTGAATAGTGTCAAAGTCGGCACGATGAACTAAATCTGATAGAAGAAAAGCGAATAACGGCACTATGCCGTGGTCAGTTGTATCGGCAAAGAATGAAGAAGGCGTTCGACAAAACGGTCCGACCTCGCATCTTCAGGAAAAAGAGACCTTGTGCTTAAAAAGATACAATCATTTCTCACTGATTCCCGGGGCAAGTGGACTCTGAAATATGACGGCCCCTATGTGGTCAAGAAAGCTTTCTCAGACAGCGCCTTGAGACTCGCAACCATGGACGGAGAGGAATTTGCCTACCCCACAAATGTTGACGTAGTCAAAAAATACTTTGCCTAAATATCAAAAAAGAAACGTCTCGGTGGATTGAAAACCCGAAAGGGCGGTCCATGCAAAAATGAGAGACATGATCAAAAATCATCCCGGTGGATTGGAAACATCACATTACAATCCAGGCAAAAATTAGGGATAATGGCAAGTAACTATGTTCGACAAAGGGGCAAGTCCCTCGGCAGCAGTTACACCATCCATCAGAAAACTCCGGTCAAGGTCATCTTCGACGGAAGCTTAGGTTGCCCAAAATTCAAAGTTGGTAGAAGGATAGTGGTCGTTATGTTTCAACGTAGCCCTTTTCCCTGTAAATTACCATTTTCTAACTTTGTAAATACTCTATGGAATCACGGGTTTGGCTGATTTCCATCCTATCAATAAAATTTGAGCCCTTGTGCTTTTGTTTGTAATTCTTATTTGTTTTAGCTTTACAGAACGCCATTTAAACATGATTAACGATTCTTGAAACGAAACAAAAATGAATTTACTTGTCGAACTTTTTTCTGCTTTTTAAACTTAAGATGGCATTTTCTTTTGACTGTTGAACATCGAAAGAACATTGATCACTTCTCCAGAAGTAATCAAACCTCAAAGTGCAGAATCAAAGTACTCCTTCCAAACTAGTGCACCTGAATGAAGGATCAACTGTGTCAGAGACCTTTGTTTCGTCTGACACCCCCGACCGAGTTTTCATCTCCTAAGTCCGATCAACATAGCTCCCCGTAGAGACTATTTCTCCTAAGCAAGGCAGAATTGCTATCTTGAACCAACGATACTTTTTATTTCCCACTGTGGCCGAGTATCTAGTCATGTTCATCTACTAGTCTGTATGTCGTGTCAGTTGTGTCAGCATAAACATACATACATCATGCATTATTGATTTACATTCGCATTCATATTGCATCACTATCACTCTAGTCGGTCTCATCCCCTAGTGATAAAAGTCTTCTCAATCGAGTTGTTAGTTCTTTCCTCGTTGAGAAGTGAATCATTTAAGCAATCTCCCTCCGGTTGATCTCTGGACTAGAGACGGTCCTCGACCACTTTGATAACTCGAACCTCTCAAAAACAAGAAAATGCTCGACGAATGTTACTCTTCGCCATTGAAGATGATATCTTCTCTTTCCCGTATTAAGGAAAAACCTCTGAGAAAGCCTCACGACTAAAGACTTTCAGCAACACATTGATTTTCCTCTCCAGAGAATCGGTGTTCATAAGGTCATTGGCACCTCAAAATTGGATCACATCATATAGCATTTCTCCGAAAAGATATCCGAGAAAAGTATTATGCAATATCCCTAAGCGAAAACAGTCTTTCAAGAGACTCGTTCTCCCCCAGTAGAGTCAACGAATGGTATCTCCAACAGAGAAGTTTGTGCCTCTATACAATCAAAACTTTTTCCATCAAATGGCATCTCCCCAGGAAAATTCGGCGAGAAGTTTGAGGAAAACCGCTACAAGTAGTGTCCCTTGTCAATAAAGTTTATTGACAAAAGAAACTAAGACCAGATCCTTGGTAGGAAACCAGGATCGAGGGGAAGTTTGTATCAGAAACTAAGACCAGATCCTTGGTAGGAAACCAGGATCGAGGGGAAGTTTGTATCCGAAACTAAGACCAGATCCTTGGTAGGTGTAGCGAGTGATTTTTGGATGTGGTTGCGAAGCACAATCGCTCTGGTACTACAGCTCGATTCATTTTTTATCCTATTATAACTGATGAAGGAAGGGAAATAGATGTCTCTAATTAACCCTGCTTGCATACTGAGATTAAACAGTCAAAACTGTTGGTTTACAGATGCTACAAAGATTCAGGGTTTCTCCTAGGTTATTTTGTTGACAAGGGGTGCTTTAGGCTATCGGTTAGGATGTTAGGACGAATGCATGAGAGTATGGGATTTTGGGTTTTTGTTTAGTGTGCTCGCTAAGATTTTTTCTTTCAATCTTATGCCTACGTATTCCCGTTTACCAAAACAGGGAAATCAGAGCGTTCGTAGTTCCTCCTATTCTATGGGAGGAAATGGTTGTTTTAGTGTCTTGTTCAAAGCCCAAGACGTGAAGCGAAAGGTAGTTTGTATCTTGTTCAAAGCCCAAGATATGAAGCTAAAAGGGTTTGTCTTTAGAGAGAATTTGTCATCTCTAAAGAGGGGTTTGTCTGTCACAACTGTTTACAAAGGAGAATTACTTTAACCGGGATGTGTGAATCCGGAAATGCCATAATTTCCTTTATAGGGGATTTCCAACCTGAAGGAGAAGACTTTAACTCAGTTTAGAGCAATGCCATCTTTCCTTAGGAATTTCTCGTGCTAAAGGAGGGACAGTGGCATGGATGTAGATGATCCAGAGGCTTGCCGCTTACAGCGATTAGACGAAGGGGAAGGAGTTGTTGATGTTTGTGTACTGTGAACGAGGCACAACTTTGATGCTAAAAGGTTGATCGGATCAACCAGTGGTTTTCTTATACAAAGCCTAAGAGGAGGATAATATGTGTCTCGTACAAAGCCCGAGAGAGAGGCTAAAAGGTTTTGACTCGAAGATGGAGTCTTTTGGTATCTCGTATAAAGCCCGAGATGAAGGCTATTTGACTCAACAAGAGAGTTTTTTTTTGTATCTCGTACGAAGCCTGAGATGGAGGCTGTTGTTTGTTTGGCTCAATAAGAACCTTTTTGTATCTCGTATAAAGCCCGAGATGGAGGCGAAAGGGGTGATTGACTCAACGAGGGAGTCTCTTATGTGTCTCGTACAAAGCCCGAGAGAGAGGCTAAACGTTGTTTGACTCCACTGGGGAGAATCATTGTACAAAGCCCAAGAGGAGGCTATGGTGACTGTTTTAGTTGAGTGACAGGTCCAGTATACTGATTTTGAAAGAGAAAATCAGTTCTTATATGAGCAATGTTGTACTCAAGGATTTGATTCGAGGATCAGGGTTGTTCCCGTTCTTTAAGGAAGTGGGAAATCCGAAGGGTATTGAGACTGTCCGAGTCTATGAGTTTTCTTCCTATTTAACGAAGGGGTCACTTGAGAATGTCTTTGAGACTCAAGGAGATTAGACTGTCCATGTCTAGAGTTTCATCTTTTGTACTATGCTTTGAGAAACAGTAGTAGACTCTTTGAAAGGACTGTTCTATGCAGATGATTAAGTTTTGTTCCTATACCTCTAGGAGGTCGTCGGGACAATTTGTACGAAGCCCAAGAGGAGGGTGAAAACTTTTAAGAAGCCGATCGGTCCTTGTACGAAGCCCAAGAGAAGGCTATCATTCCCGGAGGAAGAATCATTATACGAAGCCTAAGAGGAGGCTGTGAATACTTCTAAGAAGCCGAAGGGTCCTTGTACAACGCCCAAGAGGAGGCGGGGATGCTTTTAGGAAGCCTGTGGGTCCTTGAACAATGCCCAAGAGGAGGTCGATGCTTTTAAGAAGCCGATGGGTCCCCAAACCCCGAGAAGTTCAAGACAGGCTATCCACGAGGGAATAGATCAAGTCAGGAAAGTCCGAGAATTTGGAAGAAACTCAAGAAATGCCATTCACGGAGAAAAGATCATCTATGGGGAATAGAGTTCCTTGACAAGTGCTTTTAAGAAGCCTGTGGGTCCCCAAACCCCGAGAAATTCAAGACATGCCATTCACTGAGAATAGATCAAGCCAGGAAAGTCCGAGAATTTGGAAGAAACTCAAGAGATGCCATTCACGGAGAAAAGATCATCTCTGGGGAATAGAGTTTCTTTGACAACTTCTACGAGTCACAGTCTATGAAATGGTTCACCGAGAATGCTGCCTTTCATGTCTCCATATTGTTTAGCCCCAAGAGGAGGAAAGACTGTGTCTGGTAATCCTATGGGGATCTAGTTTTGACTATTTAAGAGTGATCAACGGGCTTAATGCTAGACGTAGTTGCCGGGGAAACTCTAAATATCTATACTATTATTACACAGTTGATATGAGTTTATGAAAGAAGACTTACAGTGAAACAACCCCACAATACAGTTATATGTATATGAAAGCGGTAAATGAAAGCGTATAAACACTTACTCGGTTGTAGAGCTTCCATGCTGTTTGGTTAGTTGTTCAACAAAGAAATATTGAAAACAATAGTATATTCAAAATCAAAGGAGAAAATGCTTTGAAAAAGAAAGATTTGGGGCTTACAGCTCAAGGAGAGGCCCAGGGTTTTATTAGTGAGCGCACTGTTTGAATTTGTACAGAGGGACTTATACAAGTGACTGAGGCCCAAAAATTATTTCCTGTACAAAGGGATGGGTATTACACTCTCTCAAGAGGCCCAAAAAGTTTTTAAAGAAAAAGAGTGGGGCTTATAACACGAAGGTAGGCCCAAATGATTTTTCCGTTTAAAATGGCGATCGCGCCAAGGTTTTCTTTTAACGCACAGGCACTTATACAATAAGTGAGGCCCAAATTTGTTTTTGGTTAAAAGGTGATTGGTTCTTACACTCTATTAGAGGCCCAAGTGTTTTGAATGGGTCTTATAGCTCGAGGAGAGGCCCAAGGTTATTTTTAAACTGGCGACGATCGCGTCGTTTATTCGAAAATGTACAGTGGGACTTATACAACGAATGAGGCCCAAAAAGTTTTCTGTACAAGAGGGTTGGGTCTTACACTCTAATAGAGGCCCAAAGAGTTTAAAGAAAAGAAATGGGTCTTACTACTCGAGGGTAGGCCCAAGGTTTTTTTTGTTTTGAAAAGGCGACGATCGCGCCGTTTGTTTTTTATGGTATCGGGACTTATACAATATACTGAGGCCCAAAAATGATTTGGTTAAAAAAAAAAGGATTGGGTCTTACACTCTATTAGAGGCCCAAAGAGTGTTTTGAAAATGATTTATGAGGGTTGAATTAATCCAAAACCCTAATTTGTTTTCAAAAATGTACTTAATTGAATAAAAATTCAATTAAAATGATCAAAATTGTTTAACAAATTGTGATCTTGGATTAATGCTTCAAAAATTAAGTATTGACCTACAAAATAATTAGAAAGCATTAAAAGTTGCAAAATCAAGGTGGAAAAGATATTTTAAATGTTAAAAACAATTAAAACATTAATTCTTTGCAAAAATATCAATTATATAAAATAAATAATATTTTTGGGATTTTTTGGGAAAATAAAATATTTTAACATTTTTGTGAATTATTAAAAAAAGAATCAACTCAAAATCATTAAAACTCAGAGAGAAATTAATTTTTTAATCAATTAAATAAAATCACAAAATTCAAATATTCAAATATTGGAAAATGGCGCCAAGAACAAAGGCAAGAACACGCGCGTTTTTCAGTTTTGCCCAGATTTGCATTTTCTCTCCAATCTCACTGAATACTTAATCATATCATGCAATCCACATACCAATCAACTCGTTTCAACCTCACGATCATGTCTATGGTATTTAATTTCATTTAAATTAAACATATAACAAGAAATCACGAAAAATCCTCAAGAACCCTAATTTCTGCATGAAGGCTAGGATTTTTGATACACGATTCAAACAATGCAATTAATTGAGGGGAAACATTCCATGCATGATTATGAACATATGACCAAATTATTGTGCAGCAAAAATTGCATGGATCAAAGAGTTAGAAGAGCTCATGCTTACCACTTGCTGCTGGTGATCGTGATTTGTGTTGGAGGTGTTACAGCTAGGTTCCAATGATCTGGATAGCTTCCCTAGGTGCCATGGAGTGTGTATGAATGCTTGGAATGGATTGAAATGGTTTGGAGCTGAAGATGGTACCTCAACTGCAAAACTGTCAAGAACTTGAGCAATTGGCTAGTGATTTTGTGAAATCTGTGTTCCAGATGTTATGTGAGTGTTTGGATCACTTCTATATGATGTATGTGAGGTGTGTGTGTGTGATTGGTTTGATTGGAAAAGCTCTCAAACTCAAAACCCGATAGTGACTTGCCTTAGAAGGCAAAATTGGAGTGAAAAAAGAGAATTTGAGGAAAGCATCTGTTTGATGGCTTTGGTGTACTCAAACTGATCATAATTGAGCTCTATTTATAGTAGAGCAAGTTTGTTTTACAAGGAATAGTGAATGGCAACTACTGAGTAGGTTTGGCCAATGTTGGCAAATGAAAATCCAAGTCTCCCCTAGCCATTGACTAGAGGTTAGGGCACAGGCTGCTGGTTCCCTTGGTCTTGGATAAGTCTTGACTGAATTTAGTTGAGAATGGCTCAGTCCCTGCCACCTTGATGCTTCCATTGAATGCTCCAATCCAAAATTGGAGTCTTGTCCCTATTTTGGCAATTCTAGGTTCAACATGCTATTTCTTGATCCAAAGACTTTGGAGGCTTGGCTCAGTGATTGTCCCCTTTAGATTCAATCCTCAGAGGTGTCCAAGTGGATAGGAGCATTTGGATTTGGCTGATTTTGGCGAATCGAGCAAAAATTGAAAATCTGCCTTGCCTTGACAGATTTCAACAAGGCAACTTGCCAATGTTATATCTCATGACTCAAATTGAATTTGGTAATGTTCTTGGTCATTTTGGAAAGCCCTTACATGATACAACAACTGTTTGAACATGTTTGGTTTTGATCTCTTTTGAATCCAAGTGAAAATCCCCCTACATTTGGCAAAAAGTAGGGTAAAATCTAACTTAGTGAAATTTTCACTAAGTGTTGGAACAAAGTGACTTTGCTTGATTTTGATAACCCCATAACTCAAAATCCATGAGGAATTTGGACATAGGTCAGTACGAAGCTTTTGTAGAGGGCAATGTGATCTACAAATCAAGCTTTGAATGAGGAACAATGGCCTTGTGGTTTAGGAGTTATGGTCCTCCAAAGTTGGCACATTAGTGTCACTTTTTCCATAATTTAGAAATTTTTCTAAGTTTTTATGGTTACCCCTTTTACAAGTTATCCCACTTTCTTTGATTTTTCTTGATGAATGATGATTCAAATCATACATTAACATCATTTTAAGGTTAAAAATCCATTTTGGTGAAAAATCTCAAAAAGTCAAAGTTGACTTTTGTGCACAGTTGACTTTTTATCAGATGAATTCCAAACTGTGCAATTCTTCATGAAATCATGTCCTTGACCTAAATCAAACTTGATGGGCATCTTCCATGGGTGTCATAGGGTATATTGAATCATGTTTTAGGGTTTGGGAGCATGTCCTGGTCAAAAGTCAAAGTTACAGTTGACTTTCCTCGTGAAACCCTAATTGTGGTGCAGATGAAATTGAGACTTGTTGCTCAAGCTTCTTGGATTAATCCATTGTTCCAAATGGATCGATATCGTTCATTAGAGACCCTCAAACCCTCTCTTGAGGTCTTGGCTCATGATTTGCCCTAAAAGTCAACTTAGGGGTGAATTAGGTCAAGAAACCCTAATTCCTGATTTTTGATGAATGCATCCTCTGAGGCAAAATTGACTTGATGATTGGGTTCATGAGGTCCCATGAAGTATATTAGGTTATGTTTTGGATCATTGGCTTGTGCCCAGATGAAAAATTTCCATTTGAAGGCCCTGGTCGACCAAAACCCTAATTTGGTGACACTGTCGATCTTGAGACTTGATCCACCTAGAAGGGAGCAGCCTTGTGCTTGATCCTTGAAGTGGGAGTCCTCTTGATCCATTGTGGATGTTTGAGAGGTTATACAAGTTGAAGATCATGTCATTCCTTGATTGATCCTTTGTCTAAGAACTCTGAGAGGGCTTGAAACCCTAATTCTGATTGTAGTGGATGCTCACCCATCTTTGGGGAGACTGATGAGGCATGAAGGTACATCCATATTATGATGATGATTTTCACAATGATGGGAAATATTAGTGGTCAAAATATGGGGTATGACAGATGCCCCTATTTAATCTTCTTGGACACGAAGGTGTGAATGATGAAGGTATTCGGGCATTCGGGGTGCAAGAGGATTAAATATCGGAATACTCGAAATTTTGATGGTGGTTATGAATGGTAGCTTACGCATTCATCTTCTTTAGCTAAGTGATGATGCTTAGAAAAGGTAAACTTCCCCTCGATCCTGGTCTTCAGCCAAGGAGCTGGTCTCAGTTTTCTTTTGAAATAAACCTCCCCTCGATCCTGGTTTCCTACCAAGGAACTGGTCTTAGTTTCTTTTGTCACCTTCCCCTCGATCCTGGTTTCCTACCAAGGAGCTGGTCTAAGTTTCTGATTTAAACTTCCCCTCGATCCTGGTTTCCTACCAAGGAACTGGTCTAAGTTTCTTTTGTCAATAAACTTTCTTGACAAGGGACGCTATACGTAGCGATTTTCCTCAAACTTCTGGCCGGATTTTCCTGGCGAGATGCCATTTGATGGGAAAAAGTTTTGATGTCAGACTTGCTGGGGAACCCAGTCGTCTGAGTTGAGAGGTGCACAAACTTCTCTGTTTGGAGATGCCATTTGTCGAATCTACTGGGGAAAACGAGTCTCTTGAGAGACTGCTTTCGTTCGGGGTCTTTACATCATACTTTTCTCGAAGATCTTCTCGGAGAAATGCCATATAATGTGATCCAATTTTGAGGTGCCGATGACCTTTTCATCAGTGGGTTTTTCGGAGAAAAACTGCCGTCCTGCCGAATCTCCGATTTAGGAGGCTTTCTCCCGGGATTTTCTTTAATCCGGGAAAACAAGGATATCATCTTCAATGGCGAAGAGTGATGTTAACTGAGGGCTCTCTGGTCTTTCAGAGGTTTAAGTTATCAAAGTGGTCGAGGACCCAACTTAAATCCAGAAATAAAACTGGAGGAGAGAGATTGTTTAGACGTAACACTTCCTGACGAGGAAAGGGCTGACAACTCGATTGAGAGGACTTTTATCACTAGGGGACAAGACCGACTAGAGTGATAGTGATGCAATATGACTGTGAATGTAAATCAATAATGCATGATGCATGTATGTATATGCTGACAAAACTGACGCGACATACAAACTAAAAGATGAACACAACTGGATACTCGGCCATTGCGGGGCGAAGAAGTACCGCTGGTTCAAGATAGCAATTCTGCCTTTCTTAGGAGAGATAGTCCCTGTTGGGAGCTATGTCAATCGGGCTTAGGAGATGAGAACTCGGCCGAAGCGTGTCAGACGAAACAAGGTCTCTGACACAGTTGATCCCTTCATTCAGGCGTACTGGCGTAGAAGGAGTACTTTGATTCTGTACTTTGAGGTTCGATTACTTCTGGAGAAGCGACCGATGTTCTTCTGATGTTCAACAGTCAAAAGAAATTGCCGTCTTTATTAAAAAGCAGAAAAAGTTTTAACAAGTAAATTCATTTTTGTTTTATTTCAAGAATCATTAATCATGTTAACAACGTCGTTCTGTAAAGCTAAAACAAATAAGAATTACAAACAAAAGCACAAGGGCTCAAATTTTATTGATAAAATGGAGATCAGCCAAACGCGTGATTCCATTGAGTATTTACAAAGTTAGAAAATGGTAATTTACAGGGAAAAAGGCTACGTTGAAACATAACGACCACTATCCTTCTACCAACTTTGAATTCGGGGCATCTTGAGCTTCTGTCGAAGATGACCTTGACTGGAGTTTTCTGACGGATGATGTAACTGCTGCTGCTGAGGGACTCGCCTCCGTTGAACATAGTTACTTGCCATTATCCCTAATTTTTGCCTGGATTGTACTATGATGTTTCCAATCCATCGGGATGATTTTTTTCATGTCTCTAACTTTTGCCTGGACCGCCCTTTCGGGTTTTCAATCCACCGAGACGTTTTTTTTTATTTTTTTTTAGGCGAAGTATTTCTTGACTACATCAACATTTGTGGGGTAGGCAAATTCCTCTCTGTCCATGGTTGAAAGTCTCAAGGCGCCGCCTGAGAAAGCTTTCGTGACCACATAGGGGCCATCATAGTTCGGAGTCCACTTGCCCCAAGAATCAGTGAGAAATGATTGTATCTTCTTGAGCACAAGGTCTCCTTTCCTGAAGACGCGAGGTCGGACCTTTTTGTCGAACGCCTTTTTCATTCTCTGTTGATACAGCTGACCATGGCATAGTGCCGTGATTTGCTTCTCCTCGATCAGATTCAGTTCGTCGTGTCGACTTTGACACCATTCTGCTTCGGTGAGCTTAGCTTCCATCAATACTCGGATTGACGGGATCTCTATTTCTATGGGGAGCATTGCTTCCATGCCATACACTAGAGAGAAAGGGGTTGCCCCTGTTGAAGTGCGGACAGATGTGCGATAACCGTGAAGAGCAAAGGGTAGCATCTCGTGCCAGTCTTTGTAGGTTACAACCATCTTTTGAACGATCTTCTTGATGTTCTTATTGGCCGCTTCTACCGCTCCGTTCATCTTGGGTCGGTAGGGAGATGAGTTATGATGTTCAATCTTGAACTCTGCGCACAACTCCTTCATCATCTTGTTGTTCAAGTTAGATCCATTGTCAGTAATGATCTCGCTTGGAACACCATAACGGCAGATGATATTGTTTTTGATAAATCGGACCACCACTTGCCGGGTTACATTGGCGAATGACGCTGTTTCGACCCACTTGGTGAAATAGTCAATGGCTACCAGGATGAACCGATGTCTGTTTGAAGCCTTAGGTTCAATCAAGCCAATCATGTCGATTCCCCATATGGAAAAAGGCCACGAGGAAGAAAGAACTTTGAGATGTGATGGCGGTACATGAATTTTGTCGGAGTATATCTGACACTTGTGACACCTCCTCATGTACTTGTAGCAGTCGGATTCCATGGTCAACTAGTAGTACCCTGCTCTTAGAATTTTTCTCGCCATTGTGTGTTCGTTGGCATGAGTGCCAAAGGATCCTTCATGAATTTCTTTCATTAGCATTTCTGCTTCTGGCCTGTCTACGCATCGGAGCAAGACCATGTCAAAATTTCTCTTATAGAGAGTGCCACTGCTCAGGAAGAAGTTTCCAGCCAATCTTCTGAGGGTTTTCCTGTCTTTTCTTAGTGCCCCAGGTGGGTACTCTTGTTTCTGAAGGAAGCATTTGATATCGTGATACCAAGGTCTGTCGTCTAGGACTGCTTCAATCGTGAAGATGTAAGCGGGCCATTCAAGGCGCATTATGTCGATCTTAGGTAGGTCAGTCCATTGACCTACGCTAATCATGGAAGAGAGAGTGGCTAAAGCATCAGCCATGTGATTCTCCTCACGAGGGATATGATGAAACACGATTCTATTGAAGAAAGGTAGCAACCTTCTTGCGTAGTCTTTGTAAGGAATCAATCTTGATTGGTATGTGTTCCAATCTCCTTTTATCTAATTGATAACCAAGGCCGAATCGCCGTATACATCCAAGTTTTTGATCCTTAAATCAATTGCTTCTTCGAGACCCATAATACAAGCTTCGTATTCGGCCTCATTGTTCGTACATTTGAACGTAAGTCTGGCAGTGAAAGGAATGTGTGTACCCTGAGGGGTAATAATGATTGCCCCAATTCCGTTTCCATAATGATTAACTGCTCCGTCAAAGACAAGTCCCCATTGGGAACCTGGTTCTGGCCCTTCACTGGGTAACGGTTCATCGCAATCTTTCATTTTTAGATACATGACATCTTCGTCTGGGAAGTCAAACCCGATTGATTCTTGATTGTCAATCGGTTGATGAGCCAAATGATCGGCTAAAATACTTCCCTTAACGGCTTTCTGAGCATGGTACTTTATGTCATATTCTGATAACAGCATCTGCCAACGGGCAATCCTTCCCGTAAGAGCAGGTTTTTCGAAGACATACTTGATTGGATCCATTTCGGAGATTAACCAAGTAGTATGACGAATCATGTACTGGCGAAGATGTTTGGCTGCCCAAGCCAAAGCACAACAAGTTTTCTCGAGCATCGTGTACCGAGTTTCGCAGTCGGTGAATTTCTTGCTTAGATAGTAAATGGCAGACTCTTTCCGTTTAGTATCATCTTGTTGGCCAAGTACACATCCCATTGAGTCCTCTATAACTGTGAGGTAAATGATCAGTGGTCTTCCTTTCACTGGAGGTGATAGAATCGGTGGGTTCAACAGATTTTCCTTAATACTGTCGAAGGCGGTTTGACAATCTTCTGTCCAAACGCAATCCTGGTTCTTTTTGAGTAATTTGAAAATCGGCGCACAGGTCGCGGTCATAAGGAATATGAATCTGGAGATGTAGTTCAAACGTCCCAGGAATCTTCTGACTTGTTTTTTAGTTTTCGGAGAAGGCATTTCTTGAATGGCCTTGACCTTGTCAGGATCAACCTCAATTCCTTTCTGGCTGACGATGAACCCTAAAAGTTTCCCTGAACGGACACCGAAGGTGCACTTGTTGGGATTCAAGCGGAGTTTGTACTTTCGCAAACGCTCGAATAGTTTCAACAGGTGGGTCACATGCTCCTCTTCTGTCTTAGATTTTGCAATCATATCATCGACATATACCTCGATTTCTTTGTGTATCATGTCATGAAACAGAGTAGTCATGGCCCTTTGATAGGTTGCCCCGGCGTTTTTCAAACCGAACGACATCACCTTGTAACAAAAGGTACCCCATGGGGTAATGAACGAAGTTTTCTCCATGTCTTTCGGCGCCATCTTGATCTGATTATAGCCCGAGAATCCATCCATGAAGGAGAAAACTTTGAACTTTGTTGTACTGTCTACCAGCATGTCAATGTGTGGTAAAGGAAAGTCGTCCTTTGGACTAGCCTTGTTCAGATCTCGGTAGTCGACACACATTCTGACCTTTTCGTCCTTTTTTGGAACGGGTACGATATTGGCTAACCATTGAGGATATTCTGATGTGGCGAGGAAACCTGCGTCAATCTGTTTCTGTACCTCCTCTTTGATTTTGATGGCCATGTCCGGATGAGTGCATCTCAACCTTTGTTTTACTGGCGGACATTCCGATCTCAACGGTAAGTGATGTTCCACGATGCTGGTATCCAACCCTAGCATATCCTGATAGGACCAAGCGAATACATCGGGGAATTCTTTGAGAAGCTTTATCAAACTCTCTTTGGCAGTTGGACTGAGCAGTGCCCCAATACTGATTTCTTTTCTCTCCTTTTCTGAACCCAAGTTTACCTTTCCCAACGGTTCTTTGTGAGGTTCAATGGACCTTTCCTCTTGTCTGAGTAGTCGGGAGATCTCTTCTGGAATTTTGTCGTCATTTTCTTCTTCAGCCCCAAATACCGGGAACTCAAAGTTGGGAGAAGGCATCGGATCGTATGTTTCAACGGGGTTTAAAACAAGCAATCTGCATGACGTGATGATTCGTGTTTAGAAGAGATAGAGAAAAATGCAAGTGTGTGCAGTGTTTTATTTTTATTACTGCTTGTTTTTATTATTGAATTGTTTTTTAGGATTACCATTTTCTGAAAAAGCAAAAAGAGAAAACAACAATTAATGCGGAAATTACAGAACGACGTTATTTTATTAATGAACAAGTAGATTCTTGAAACTACAACCCTATAAAACAAAACTCTGTCGCTTTGGGCGAAGAGAAGAGGGAAATTTACAGAAAGTGAGCCCTATCAAAACATCCGTTTCACCTGGGCAGGGTGAAAGGTTAAAGATGGCAATTACTTTGACTGATGAACGATCTTCGGAACATCGACAGCAACCCACTGGCGGTGAACTCCTCGGTGAATCACAAAGTCTGGCACCTTCCTTAATTTGTCTTCAGAAATAACGCTGATTTCTGGTGGAGCAGGATCATTGGAATCTGACTCCCAGGCAGAATTGTCGTAGGAGAATTCCTCAGTTGTATTTTGCATAGTATTTGTGCTCTCAGTTGTATCTCCCCATCCAGTAGGCTGGATATCTTCGAGCCTGATACGAGAGCTTTCGGGAGCGGTGTACCTGACCATATAGTAGTATTTTCCACTCGGTTGTCCCAAGGTGTCCCAAACTTCTTTGGAACTGGAGGAGTCATCTCTCTCGATGACGTTGACCTCGGGAAAAGCATAGTTGATGAATTCAAGTCCTGCAAATGTTGCGAATTCATCTTCATGTTGAGTAGTTTTTGAATGACCTGAGTGTTGATCCCATGACATGGTGGGGACACAGGTATTCTGTTCAATGATGGTCAGCTGATTTTCATTGTTCGGCTGACTCTCTTGCCCCAAGTTTCCTGGGTAAGGCTGCCACATTGGCAGACCATCCATTGGGCCATAGTAGTTGTAGTCAAAGTTGTCTTTCATCAGAGTGTCCTCCTCTAATGAATTTGGCGGAGCACGGCATCCTTCCGGATCACAATCTCCATAGATCATTTCGACATCTGACCGTGGTATAAATCTCGGACTCTGTGCGGGATAGCAAAATGGTATAGGCACCTCTTCCTGAGACATATAACCGTCCCCGTTAAGGTAAGACTTCCATTCTTTATCTGTGTCAGAGGGATCTTCCTCATTGATAGCATGTACTACTTGAGACACTGGGTGAAGGAAACCTCCACTGTGGAATAAGTTTTGAAGGGGATGAAGACTTTCATTGTTGGCAGCTGTCTGGGTACAGGTTGCAGAAAAACCAAGACCCTTATTTGTTGTATTGCCAGTAGGAATGACAAGCTGTCCCCATCCTGTCGTATGGGTACTCTCGACCGCTTTGATAGCATCGTTGTATGAAGAAATGGAAGTTCCTTCTTAGAACTGGTTGTTCTTGCTCACCGACAGTGCTTGGAACTGAGTTCCAATAACCTCTTCGGGTTCTATACCAGCAGATGATGACAAGTTACTCACCAGCAAGGCCTGCTCCCCGCAGACTGTGACAAGTTGATCGTTCTTGACGAACTTTAGCTTTTGGTGGAGGGTCGAAGTGACCACTCCAGCCTGATGTATCCAAGGTCTTCCTAATAAACAACTGTATGTTGCCCGGATGTCCATGACCTAGAAAGTGACTTGGAAAGTATGAGGACCAATAGTTATGGGAAGATCAACTTCGCCGATAACCGTTTTTCTGGATCCGTCGAATGCTTTGACGACAACCTCACTGACTGTCATTGGAGGGCCTTTGAATGATAATTGCATCAAAGTGGACTTCGGCATAACATTCAGGCCTGACCCTGTGTCTACCAGTACGATGGCTAAAGCATCGTCCTGGCAGTTGACTGTGATATTGAGCGCCATGTTATAACGACGACCCTCTTCAGGTAATTCCTCATCACTAAATCCCAAATTATTGCAGGAAGTGATGTTAGAGGCAATAATATTGAACTGTCTGATTGTTACATCCTGTTCCATAAAGGCTTGCTCCAAGACTTTCTGTAGAGCCTCCCTGTGGGCTTCTGAACTGAGTAACAGTGATAATACCGAGATCTTTGAAGGAGTTTGCAACAGATGATCAACAATGTTGTATTCACTCCTTTGGATGAGCTTCAGCATCTCATCATTATTTTTCGAAAGGTCGGGATTACTGGATTGACCGACTGGTAGATCAGGAGCTTCGGTCTGAAGTTCCTTTTCTTTGTTAGCTTCCCCAACCCCTCGGTTGAAGATTCTACCACTCCGTGTTACACGACTGATGTCTGCAATATTCACAACGGAGGGTAATGGAATTTCCTTTCCATTTTCAATTGTTGTTGCACCGTATTTGTAAGGGATTGCCTTAGCTGATTCATACGGTAATGGTCCCGACAGATAGATGACTACGGGAACCTTCTGATTTTTCTGACCATCATAAGTAATCTCAATCCGTTCCCGGTTGGGAACTTTAGATTCGTCAAGTAGAGGGATAATGGCAAAAACATCCCTGGTCCTGTGATGACCAGAGATCGTGACAACATCCTCAACTTGATCGGCAAGGTAGTTCGGCGTCCAGTTGATGGGTCCGGAACCTGGATATGGACGAATCTCTCCACGATCCACCTGACCCTGAAGAGCTGCTCTCACAAGGTAACACCCTTGGTTACCTTCCAAACAGACGCTACAACGGTCATAATTGTGTGGTGACACCTGGCCACGCCCATTTTGAATACAATGTAACCTCACTAGGTTAGCTTCCACAGATCGGACATCCTGACTCTGACGCCGAGTAGGATTCCTGTTGCTGATACTAATTTGCTGAGTATCTTCATCCATATAGATTGGCATCCACCAGTGATTTAACAAGTGCTGAAGTGCCTCCTGGACAAGGGTACAACCTCGATCGTTTTCGCAACCCGCTTTACAGTTGTGATAGTCATGTGATATTAAGAATCCGAGTCGGACCTGCTCAGCATGTAACTCTACCAGGTTGGTATTCATCATGCGAATATCGAAGATCTGAACCATGTTGATTTGATAAGGGTTCCTATCATGGTAGTCTTGGATCCATCCAAGATCCATCTGATGCTGGAGGGCCTCTTGTATGAAAGAGCATCCCTGTTTGTTTACCGAGCAAGTCAGACAGGAACTGTAATCGTGCCGCGACAAATTATGATACTGGCTTTGCCATGAGTGCATCGCCACCAAGTTGACATTCATCGCACGGATGTCGTGGTTTTGAATGACGTTAGAATTCGTGTAGACCATGTTAACTCCACGAACTCGGTACTCCTGGATCCATCCGAGATCCATCTGTTCCTGTAGAGTTATTGCACCATAGAACATCCCTGGTTGTCTTTAGAGCAGATATCACACTGGTGATAGTTATGAGGTGGCACATGGCCATATCCACTCTGTCTACAATGCATCTTGACCAGATTGGTTTTCAACAAGAGTACATCGTGAATTTGATAGACATCGTTAGTCTCTCCTTCTATCAAATTGACTGCAGCCTTCTCGTGTTGAGGCAGCGGGTTCATAAGAACATTAGGATTTGTATCCTTGAAGGATAAGACCTCGCTCCTAACAAGTTTTTGCACGTTGGGCTTGAAATTGAGACAAGTCTCTATGTTATGCCCTGATCCTCCTTGGTGGTAAGGGTAAGTTTGATCCACCTTAAACCAAAAAGGCGGATTTTCCGATACTGTAAGAGGAGACTTAGTCTGAATGTGCCCCTTAGCCAGTAGTAATGGAAATAGTTATGTGTACAACATGGGTATAGGATCAAACCCTGATGGTCGTGTTGTACGGTTGTTGTTATATGGAGGACGAGCCTGCTGAAGAGGCTGTTGTGTCCTTTGCTGATCAGGTTGGCTCTGCACAACCTGAGGTTGATACGTAGGCGCGGTGCTGATAGCAGGAATTACAGCTGCTACTGGTTGGTACCATCGCCTTTGCTTTCCGAGAGAGATATTCCCAATATCTTGCTCTTTTTTCTTAGGGAGAGCACTACCGTATTTTTTAGTACCGCTCGTCGATCCAGTGTCTTTTACCAAATGTCCTTCTTGGACGGCTTCCTCAAGACGTACGCCCATGCCGACCATTTCGGTGAAATCACTGGGTGCACTAGCAACCATTTGGTCATAGTAAAATGAGCTTAAGGTCTTTAAGAAGATCTTTGTCATCTCTTTTTCTTCAAGAGGTGGACAAATTTGAGCGGCAATTTCACGCCACCTTTGAGCATACTCCTTAAAGGTTTCCTTGTCCTTTTGCGACATCGATCTAAGTTGATCTCTGTCGGGTGCCATGTCCAAATTGTGTTTGTATTGTTGGACGAAGGCAGTACCAAGATCTCTGAATGTACTGATCGTGGCACGGTTTAAACCCATGTACCATTTGAGTGTGGCACCGGTTAAACTATCTTGGAAGTAGTGAATTAGTAGGTCCTGATTCTCCGTCTGAGCTGACATCCGCCGAGCGTACATCACCAGATGGCTTTGAGGGCAAGAGTTACCCTTGTATTTTTCAAAGTCAGGCACTTGAAATTTGTGCGGAACTTTCACATTGGGGACCAAGCAGAGGTCTGCGGCATCCTTTCCAAATAGATCCTGACCGCGGATGGCTTGCAGTTCTTTCTGCATTTCCAGGAACTGTTCCTGGAATTCATCCATTCTGTCGAACATGGTTTCCTTTTTACCAGAAGGTATCGGTGGAATCTGTCCTTCCGGGACAGTGTGCACCACAGGGGGTGGTACCATGACTACGGCAGCGAATCTTGGCGTTTCCCAAAGTTTGTAACCTTCAGGAGTCTTCAGTATGCCCCTAGCATCTTCGCTTTCCCGAAGTTTGTAACCTTCAGGCCCAGCGGCTTCTGTTATGATTCCCTGATCTTCAGTGATCGGGGGAATATATCCTTCCGGGATATAGTTAACAGGCATGCCCCAAGGACGATCTTTCGGTATTTAATACCTAGGATCATACTTCTCTACTATGGGCGTTGAGGTGATCTCTGAGATCACAGTCCTTTGTAGCTGAGCTTCTGCCATGGCTTGCATGTCATTACGAAGCTTTCTCATATCCTCTTTCAGAGCGTCGATCTCTTCTTTCAACTCTCTGTTTTCTTCCTCAAGATCATCCATCTTTTTCTGACGATTGGCCCGAGTATTGTACGAATGAGACAGTTTGACTCTAGAACCGAGACACAAACGTGAGATTTGTAGGTAAGAAGAATACGCGATTTGAGAATGATGAATGCAATGATTATATTAATTGTTTTTTTGGTTTAATCAAAATAAACTTCGACAATTAGATTGCAAATATCAAACAGTGGGAAAAGCCCTTTTTATTGAATTCAAAGGATTACAAAAATGGAAATACAGTAGATTACAAGGTGCAGAAACAAAAACCTAAGCTAATGGGTCCTGAGTCCTCTCTGAAGAGAAATCAGGTGCTGATTCTGGTATCTTCCTTTTCTTTGACGGGGCTCTTGGGCCGTTGTCGGGTTGTCATTCCTTTGCCAGGTGAAAGGAGTGAGCAAATTCCTTTGGTCATCTTGATTCTCTACAGCATGTTGCTCCAAAATTTCAATCAGAGCATCCTTTTATTTTAGTAATTGCTGTATTTTGATGCACTCTATGTCGAGGGTGCGGTACTTGTTCTTCCAAGACCTTCTCTCCTTTTGAATTTTGTTGAGAGTAACCTAAAGCTTTTCAGTTTCCGTCATTAAATACATGACAGATTCCCTCGGCGGAAGAATTCTGTAACGAGGATAAGGCATTTTTAGTTTGAGAGCTCTAGTTTGTACCCAGTGGAGATAAGGCTCCACCAAGACACAGTCCGGTTTTCCTAGAGACTCTTGTCCTTTCTTATGAACATGTTTCCAAGCGTGCACTATTTCCATCTTTAGTGCTCTGTCGTTTTCTCCTTCCTTGAGGAAAAGACCTTCCAGATGAACACCCCGTGGGACGTGTCTCATCGGGTATCCAAACTGACGGCGAACCAACACCGGATGATAGTTGATTCCCCCTTTAGTTCCTATGAGGGGTACGTTGGGGAAGTTTCCACAACGATCAATGATTCTGATTCCATCATAGATCCTATTACACCAATCTATATCAGAGTTGGTAAGAGACATGATCTTTTGCGACCAACGTAAGGCACTTTCGCAATCCCAAAAAGCAGTAGACTTGGGCAAGTGGGAGATAAACCATTTGTAAAGCAAAGGTACACAGCATGTGATCTCCCCTCCGCTGTACAAATTTCCCAAATGTACAGATTGATACGCATCTACGAGCAAAGTCGGCACAGGGTTTCCAATGAGAAAAACCTTAATGGAGTTGATATCGACGAAGTTATTGATGTTGGGAAACAAAAATAACCCGTAGGTGAGCAAGACAAATACGCTTTCAAAAGCATTCACGTTTCCTATACTGACAAAATACAGGGCCTTCTTTGTCAAAAACTGGGCTGGAAAACCTTGTATGCCACCCTTGGTAGTCATGTGAGTCCTGACCTTAGACTCATCCAAATGAATTGCTCTTGCAATGGTCTGATTCTTTGGAATTTCTTCCAGTCCAGAAAATGGAGCTCGATCAGTGATATGTAAATCAATCAGATGATAATACTCCTCAAGCGTTGGTGCTAGCTGGTAATTCGGGAATGTAAAGCAGTGATAAACTGGATCGTAGAATTGAACGAGCGCGTCCATGATTCCCTCAATCACATGGACTCTTAGCAGAGATAGCAAACCTCCGTATTTGGCTCTGAAGGCCTCTTGGTTTGTGATCATTCTCACCAAACCTCTTAAATCCTCTAGTTTTGGAATCCTGAAGGTGTACTTATGAGTTCTCCTTCTACCGAAATTCATTAGCGCAATCCTTTTCTCTGATATTTGCAATCACAGTCTTAGTTTAATTTGAAAAACGGAGAGACTAGAAGAGAAATTTTTTGAATGTTTTAATGTTTTTTAAATGAATGCATGAATGCAGCACACAAAAACATAGGAAAAACATGGGGTCAAAGGGTCATTGTCATGAAGTCAAGGCTCTACCCATCCCCAAAGGTTTATACTAGGGTGATTTTTGTACCTATACTCATTATCATCAGCTCCTCCCAGGAAAGCAAAACAACAAGCGGATCACCAGCGAGTTGTAGAGCGGTCTTAGAGTAAGTGCCATTCACCGAGAATAGATCACCAACCTCAAATGAGGGTAGTATCGCGTAACAACTATTCCCAATAGTTTCCGCACAACAAAAGGGTTTGGCTCCTCAGCTTCTCAGACATCACAATCGGCCAATTGTCTAGGTGAGAGAATGGGTTGCATTGGTCAGCCTCCACTGAGGTTGATGGTCGACCTCGTCGCCATCACTTACCTTAAGTGTATACTCAATCTTTCCACATGCGGCATCACACGCATTCCCATTAGCAGAAAAATAAACACGTATAACAATTAGGAAAAGCAGTATATATATTTGTCCTAATCATCCTAGACCTTTAAAGCTATGAATCCTAAGTTCCTGACAGAAAATGGGTTCCCCGGCGGAATTACCATCCTGTGGTTTCATTCCAAATTAACGGCGTTTTGACCTAAGATCCTAATGACGTCAAGGTTTCTACCTAGGGGACAAAAAAGAGAACAAGATCCCTAAAGAGACCTGTCATTTTCGCCAGCAGAGTCGCCATTTTTCTGTAGCGAGTGATTTTTGGATGTGGTTGCGAAGCACAATCGCTCTGGTACTACAACTCGATTCATTTTTTATCCTATTAAAGCTGATGAAGAAAGGGAAATAGATGTCTCCAATTAACCCTGCTTGCATACTGAGATTAAACAGTCAAAACTGTTGGTTTACAGATGCTACAAAGATTCGGGGTTTCTCCTAGGTTATTTTGTTGACAAGGGGTGCTTTAGGCTATCGGTTAGGATGTTAGGACGAATGCATGAGAGTATGGGATTTTGGGTTTTTTTTTAGTGTGTTCGCTAAGATTTTTTCTTTCAATCTTATGCCTACGTATTCCCATTTACCGAAACAGGGAAATCAGAGCGTTCGTAGTTCCTCCTATTCTATGGGAGGAAATGGTTGTTTTGGTGTCTTGTTCAAAGCCCAAGACGTGAAGCGAAAGGTAGTTTGTATCTTGTTCAAAGCCCAAGATATGAAGCTAAAAGGGTTTGTCTTTAGAGAGAATTTGTCATCTCTAAAGAGGGGTTTGTCTGTCACAACTGTTTACAAAGGAGAATTACTTTAACCGGGATGTGTGAATCCGGCAATGCCATAATTTCCTTTATAGGGGATTTCCAACCTGAAGGAGAAGACTTTAACTCAGTTTAGAGCAATGTCATCTTTCCTTAGGAATTTCTCGTGCTAAAGGAGGGACAGTGGCATGGATGTAGATGATCCAGAGGCTTGCCACTTACAACGATTAGACGAAGGGGAAGGAGTTGTTGATGTTTGTGTACTGTGAACGAGGCACAACTTTGATGCTAAAAGGTTGATCGGATCAACCAGTGGTTTTCTTATACAAAGCCTAAGAGGAGGCTAATATGTGTCTCGTACAAAGCCCGAGAGAGAGGCTAAAAGGTTTTGACTCGACGATGGAGTCTTTTGGTATCTCGTATAAAGCCCGAGATGAAGGCTATTTGACTCAACAAGAGAGTTTTTTTTTTGTATCTCGTACGAAGCCCGAGATGGAGGCTGTTGTTTGTTTGGCTCAATAAGAACCTTTTTGTATCTCATATAAAGCCCGAGATGGAGGCGAAAGGGGTGATTGACTCAACGAGGGAGTCTCTTATGTGTCTCGTACAAAGCCCGAGAGAGAGGCTAAATTTTGTTTGACTCCGCTGGGGAGAATCATTGTACAAAGCCCAAGAGGACGCTATGGTGACTGTTTCAGTTGAGTGACAGGTCCAGTATACTGATTTTGAAAGAGAAAATCAGTTTTTATATGAGCAATGTTGTACTCAAGGATTTGATTCGAGGATCAGGGTTGTTCCCGTTCTTTAAGAAAGTGGGAAATCCGAAAGGTATTGAGACTGTCCGAGTCTATGGGTTTTCTTCCTATTTAACGAAGGGGTCACTTGAGAATGTCTTTGAGACTCAAGGAGATTAGACTGTCCATGTCTAGAATTTCATCTTTTGTACTATGCTTTGAGAAACAGTAGTAGACTCTTTGAAAAGACTGTTCTATGCAGATGATTAAGTTTTGTTCCTATACCTCTAGGAGGTCGTCGGGACAATTTGTACGAAGCCCAAGAGGAGGGTGGAAACTTTTAAGAAGCCGATCGGTCCTTGTACGAAGCCCAAGAGAAGGCTATCATTCCCAGAGGAAGAATCATTATACGAAGCCTAAGAGGAGGCTGTGAATACTTCTAAGAAGCCGAAGGGTCCTTGTACAATGCCCAAGAGGAGGCAGGGATGCTTTTAGGAAGCCTGTGGGTCCTTGAACGATGCCCAAGAGGAGGCCGATGCTTTTAAGAAGTCGATGGGTCCCCAAACCCTGAGAAGTTCAAGACAGGCTATCCACAAGGGAATAGATCAAGCCAGGAAAGTCCGAGAATTTGGAAGAAACTCAAGAGATGCCATTCACGGAGAAAAGATCATCTCTGGGGAATAGAGTTTCTTGACAAGTGCTTTTAAGAAGCCTGTGGGTCCCCAAACCCCGAGAAATTCAAGAAATGCCATTCACCGAGAA
This sequence comes from Lathyrus tuberosus, assembly GCA_022829125.1. Lineage (NCBI taxonomy): Eukaryota > Viridiplantae > Streptophyta > Magnoliopsida > Fabales > Fabaceae > Lathyrus > Lathyrus tuberosus. The sequence goes on from JALAZF010000213.1 coordinate 148,937, forward strand.
TAGATCAAGCCAGGAAAGTTCGAGAATTTGGAAGAAACTCAAGAGATGCCATTCACGGAGAAAAGATCATCTCTGGGGAATAGAGTTTCTTTGACAACTTCTACGAGTGACAGTCTATGAAAGGGTTCACCGAGAATGCTGCCTTTCATGTCTCCATATTGTTTAACCCCAAGAGGAGGGAAGACTGTGTCTGGTAATCCTATAGGGATCTAGTTTTGACTATTTAAGAGTGATCAACGGGCTTAATGCTAAACATAGTTGCCGGGGAAACTCTAAATATCTATACTATTATTACATAGTTGATATGAGTTTATGAAAGAAGACTTACAGTGAAACAGCCCCACAATACAGTTATATGTATATGAAAGCGGTAAATGAAAGCGTATAAACACTTACTCGGTTGTAGAGCTTCCATGTTGTTTGGTTAGTTATTCAACAAAGAAATATTGAAAACAACAGTATATTCAAAATCAAAGGAGAAAGTGCTTTGAAAAAGAAAGATTTGGGGATTGCAGCTCAAGGAGAGGCCCAGGGTTTTATCAGTGAGCGCACTGTTTGAAATTGTACAGAGGGACTTATACAAGTGACTGAGGCCCAAAAATTGTTTTCTGTACAAAGGGATGGGTCTTACACTCTCTCAAGAGGCCCAAAAAGTTTTTAAAGAAAAAGAGTGGGGCTTATAACATGAGGGTAGGCCCAAATGATTTTTTCGTTTAAAATGGCGATCGCGCCGAGGTTTTCTTTTAACGCAGAGGGACTTATACAATAAGTGAGGCCCAAATTTGTTTTTGGTTAAAAGGGGATTGGGTCTTACACTCTATTAGAGGCCCAAGTGTTTTGAATGGGTCTTATAGCTCGAGGAGAGGCCCAAGGTTATTTTTAAACTGGCGACGATCGCGTCGTTTATTCGAAAATGTACAGTGGGACTTATACAACGAATGAGGCCCAAAAAGTTTTCTGTACAAGAGGGTTGGGTCTTACACTCTAATAGAGGCCCAAAGAGTTTAAAGAAATGAAATGGGTCTTACTACTCGAGGGTAGGCCCAAGGTTTTTTTGTTTTGAAAAGGCGACGATCGCACCATTTGTTTTTGACGGTACCCGGGACTTATACAATATACTGAGGCCCAAAAATGATTAGGTAAAAAAAAGGATTGGATCTTACACTCTATTAGAGGCCCAAAGAGTGTTTTGAAAATGATTTATGAGGGTTGAATTAATCCAAAACCCTAATTTGTTTTCAAAAATGTACTTAATTAAATAAAAATTCAATTAAAATGATCAAAATTGTTTAACATATGGAAAACAAATTGTGATCTTGGATTAATGCTTCAAAAATTAAGTATTGACCTACAAAATAATTACAAAGCATTAAAAGCTTCAAAATCAAGGTGGAAAAGATATTTTAAATGTTAAAAACAATTAAAACATTAATTCTTTGCAAAAATATCAATTATATAAAATAAATAATATTTTTGGGATTTTTTGGGAAAATAAAATATTTTAACATTTTTGTGAATTATTAAAAAAAGAATCAACTCAAAATCATTAAAACTCAGAGAGAAATTAATTTTTGAATCAATTAAATAAAATCACAAAATTCAAATATTCAAATATTGGAAAATGGCGCCAAGAACAAAGGCAAGAACACGCGCATTTTTCAGTTTTGCCCAGATTTGCATTTTCTCTCCAATCTCACTGAATACTTAATCATATCATGCAATCCACATACCAATCAACTCGTTTCAACCTCACGATCATGTCTATGGTATTTAATTTCATTTAAATTAAACATATAACAAGAAATCACGAAAAATCCTCAAGAACCCTAATTTCTGCATGAAGGCTAGGATTTTTGATACACGATTCAAACAATGTAATTAATTAAGGGGAAACATTCCATGCATGATTATGAACATATGGCCAAATTATTGTGCAGCAAAAATTGCATGGATCAAAGAGTTAGAAGAGCTCATGCTTACCACTTGCAGCTGGTGATCGTGATTTGTGTTGGAGGTGTTACAGCTAGGTTCCAATGATCTGGATAGCTTCCCTAGGTGCCATGGAGTGTGTGTGAATGCTTGGAATGGATTGAAATGGTTTGGAGCTGAAGATGGTACCTCAACTTCAAAACTGTCAAGAACTTCAGCAATTGGCTGATGATTTTGTGAAATCTGTGTTCCAGATGTTATGTGAGTGTTTGGATCACTTCTATATGATGTATGTGAGATGTGTGTGTGATTGGTTTGATTGGAAAAGCTCTTAAACTCAAAACCCGATAGTGACTTGCCTTAGAAGGCAAAATTGGAGTGAAAGAAGAGATTTGGAGGAAAGCATCTGTTTGATGGCTTTGGTGTACTCAAACTGATCACAATTGAGCTCTATTTATAGTAGAGCAAGTTTGTTTTGCAAGGAATAGTGAATGGCAAATGCTGAGTAGGTTTGGCCAATGTTGGCAAATGAAAATCCAAGTCTCCCCTAGCCATTAACTAGAGGTTAGGGCACAGGCTGCTAGTTCCCTTGGTCTTGGATAAGTCTTGACTGAATTTAGCTGGGAATGGCTCAGTCCATGCCACCTTGATGCTTCCATTGAATGCTCCAATCCAAAATTGGAGTCTTGTCCCTATTTTGGCAATTCTAGTTTCAACATGCTATTTCTTGTTCCAAAGACTTTGGAGGCTTGGCTCAGTGATTGTCCCCTTTAGATTCAATCCTCAGAGGTGTCCAAGTGGATAGGAGCATTTGGATTTGGATGATTTTGGCAAATCGAGCAAAAATGCAAAATCTGCCTTGCCTTGACAGATTTCAACAAGGCAACTTGCCAATGTTATATCTCATGACTCAAATTGAATTTGGTAATGTTCTTGGTCATTTTGGAAAGCCCTTACATGATACAACAACTGTTTGAACATGTTTGGTTTTTATCTCTTTTGAATCCAAGTGAAAAATCCCCCTACATTTGGCAAAAAGTAGGGTAAAATCTGACTTAGTGAAATTTTCACTAAGTGTTGGAACAAAGTGACTTTTCTTGATTTTGATAACCCCATAACTCAAAATCCATGAGGAATTTGGACATAGGTCAGTATGAAGCTTTTGTAGAGGGAAATGAGATCTACAAACCAAGCTTTGAATGGGGAACAATGGCCTTGTGGTTTAGGAGTTATGGTCCTCCAAAGTTGGCACATTAGTGTCACTTTTTCCATAACTTATAAATTTTTCTAAGTTTTTATGGTTACCCCTTTTACAAGTTATCCCAGTTTCTTTGATTTTTCTTGATGAATGATGATTCAAATCATACATTAACATCATTTTAAGGTTAAAAATCCATTTTGGTGAAAAATCTCAAAAAGTCAAAGTTGACTTTTGTGCACAGTTGACTTTTTATCAGATGAATTCCAAACTGTGCAATTCTTCATGAAATCATGTCCTTGACCTAAATCAAACTTGATGGACATGTTCCATGGGTGTCATAGGGTATATTGTATCATGTTTTAGGGTTTGGGAGCATGTCCTGGTCAAAAGTCAAAGTTACAGTTGACTTTCCTCGCGAAACCCTAATTGTGGTTCAGATGAAATTGAGACTTGTTGCTCAAGCTTCTTGGATTAATCCATTGTTCCAAATGGATCAATATAGTCCATTGATGATTGGGTTCATGAGGTCCCATGAAGTATATTAGGTTATGTTTTGGATCATTGGCTTGTGCCCAGATGAAAAATTTCCATTTGGAGGCCCTGGTCGACCAAAACCCTAATTTGGTGACACTGTCGATCTTGAGACTTGATCCACCTATAAGGGAGCAGCCTTGTGCTTGATCCTTGAAGTGGGAGCCCTCTTGATCCATTGTGGATGTTTGAGAAGTTAGACAAGTTGAAGATCATGTCATTCCTTGATTGATCCTTTGTCTAAGAACTCTAAGAGGGCTTAAAACCCTAATTCTGATTGTAGTGGATGCTCACCCATCTTTGGGGAGACTGATGAGGCATGAAGGTACATCCATATTATGATGATGATTTTCACAACGATGGGAAATCTTAGTGGTCAAAATTTGGGGTATGACAGTAGGAAACCAGGATCGAGGGGAAGTTTGTATCAGAAACTAAGACCAGTTCCTTGGTATGAAACCAGGATCGAGGGGAAGTTTGTATCAGAAACTAAGACCAGTTCCTTGGTAGGAAACCAGGATCGAGGGGAAGTTTATATCAGAAACTGAGACCAGTTCCTTGGTAGGAAACCAGGATCGAGGGGAAGTTTCTATCAGAAACTAAGACCAGTTCCTTGGCTGAAGACCAGGATCAAGGGGAAGTTTTTTCCTTTTCTGAGCATCATTGCTTAGTAAAATAAGAAGGATGCATGAACTACCATTCTTAATCACCATCAAAATTTCGGGTATTCCGATATTTAATCCTCTTGCACCCCGAATGCCCGAATACCTTCGCCATTCACACCTTCGGGTCCAAGAAGATTAAATAGGGGCATCTGTCATACCCCAAATTTTGACCACTAAGATTTCCCATCATTGTACAAATCATCATCACAATATGGATGAACCATCAGTCTCCCCAAAGATGGGTGAGCATTCACTATAATCAAACTTAGGGTTTCAAGCCCTCTTTGAGCCTTAGACAAAGGATCAATCAAGAAATGACATGATCTTCAACTTGTCTAACACTCAAACATCCCCAATGGATCAGGAGGACCCCCACCTCAAGGATTAAGCACAAGGCTGCAACATTCTGAGTAGATCAAGCCTCAAGATCGCCAGTGTCACCAAATTAGGGTTTTGGTCGACCAGGGCCTCCAGATGGGAATTTTCCTCTGGGCATGAGCCAATGCTTCAAAGCATAACCTATGATGCTCCAAGGGACATCATGAACCCAATCATCAAGTCAATTTAGCTTCAATGGATGCATTCACCAAAAAATCAGGAATTAGGGTTTCTTGACCTAATTCACCCCTAAGTTGACTTTTGGGACAAATCATAAGCCAAGACCTCAAGAGAGGATTTGAGGGTCTCTAATAAACCACATTGATCGATTTGCAACAATGGATTGATCCAAGAAGCTTGAGCAATAAATTTTAACTTCATCTGAACCACAGTTAGGGTTTCGCGAGAAAAGTCAACTGTAGCTTTGACTTTTGACCAGGACATGCTCCCAAACCCTAAGACATGATTCAATACACCCTATGACACTTATGAAATTAATCCATCAAGTTTTATTTAGGTCAAGGACTCGATTTCATAGAGGATCGCACAGTTTGGAATTCATCTGATAAAAAGTCAACTGTGCATAAAAGTCAAACTTTGACTTTTTGAGATTTTTCACAATTATGGTTTTTTAACCCTAAAATGATGTTAATGTGTGATTGGAATCATCATTCATCAAGAAAAATCAAGAAAAGTGGGATAACTTGTAAAATGGGTAACCATAAAAAACTTAGAAATTTTCTAAGTTATGGAACAAAGTGGCTAGGGTACCAACTTTGGAGGATCATAACTCCTAAACCACAAGGTCATTTTTCCTCATCCAAGGCTGGATTTGTAGCCCTCATGGCCCTCTACAAAAGCTTCAACTACACCTCATTCCAATTCATTATGGATTTTGAGTTATGGAATGATCAAAGTGGCTGAAAACATGAAATGCCACTTTTTCCAACACTTAGTGAAATTTTCACTAAGTAAGAATCTGCCTTCACGTTTTTCCAAATGTAGGGGCATTTTGCACTTGGATCCAAAAAGTATCAAAACCAATTATGATCAAACAGTTGTTGTATCATATGAGGCCTTTCCAAAATGGCCAAGAACATCACCAAATTCCACTTGAGTCATGAGATATGACAATGGCAATATGCCTTGTTGAAAACTGCCAAGGCTAGGCAGAATTTTGCACTTTTGCTCGATTTGGCAAAATCAGATAATTCCAAGCCTTGTCATCACTTTGGACACATCTTAGGATCAAATCTAAAGGGAACAAACACTGATCCAAGCCTCCAAAGTCTTTGGAACAAGAAGTAGCATGACAAACCTAGAAATCCCTAAAAGAGGGACAAGACTTCAATTTTGGATTGGAGCAATGGATGCTTAGAGGTGGCATGGACTGACACATTTGCAACTGAATTCAGTCAAGAATGATCCAACAACTAGGGAACCAAAGGCCTGTGCTCTAACCTCTAGTCAATGGCTAGAGGAGACTTGGCTTCCCATTGATCAACATTGGCCAAACCTCTGTTGTGGTTTCCATTCACTATTGATCCCAAAACAAACTTGCTCTACTATAAATAAAGCTCATTTGTGCTCAGTTTGAGTACACCAAAGCCATCAAACCGATGCTTTCCTCAAAATCCCTCTCTTTAGGCCAAAATGCCTTCTTTAGCAAGGTAACTCTGAGTTTTTGAGTTAGAAAGCATTTCCATCACAGCTCATGATCCTAACGCCTCCAATATATCATATCTAAGCTATCCCAACTCTCACAAGTGACCTGTAATCCTTAAATCACAAAGTCACCTCTCAAAACCTCAAAATAGTACTTTTGTGCATTTTTCAAGCCATGCCTTTATTCAGTCACTTTCCAAACCAGATGAAACCTCAAACACACTCCAAATATCACCCTTGAACTGTCCCAAATGGTTCCCCCCATCTGGAACACCATTTGAGGGAGTTGCTATTTTGGCCATTTTAACCCCTTTTGCAAGAAAGGGCCAGTTTGTGTTTTTGCAGGTTCCAGATGATTCCATTCATCCTAAAAGCTTCTAAGGGATCATTTGAGAGTGTCCAAAGCATCAAACCATTTCTGGAACAAGAAACTTGGCAGATTGCACAAAAACTCCAAAAACTCAAAAGAGATGTAAGCATCATGACTTGAACTTTCCAAAATATGCATTGCTTTGAAGTCCACTGATCATGCACATCTCATACATTATATATATGTTGTGTTTGAACCAATTCATCATGTAATTCATGCCTGTACCAAAGTGTAGCATAGAAAATGCAATTATAGGCCTATTTCAAAACCACCATCGGATTTTGAGGAGGGAGCATGATCTGAAACAAATACCACCACCATTGGATTCCTTGTGAAATTCTAGGCCAGATGCATATAAATTTTGTCCCCAACCATGGAGAAATGAGAAATTTATGGACCTTCCCGTTTCTTGCCAAAACTTGCGTTGCCTTGCCTTGGCCAGACTTAGAAAACAAGGCAAGCCTTGTATATTTGTTGGTTTGTTTTAATCAACGGATGTATCAGCACCCCAGTGGTAAGGCGCGCGCCCTATAACCTTGAGGTCGTGGGTTCAAACCCCACCCATGCCATTTTGGTGTTTTCTCACATTTTGCTATTTTTTTCCAATATTTTCATGTTTTGTTAATTAATTGGAAAATTAATAATTCCCTCAATTTTAATTATTTTTTATTGGTTCTTTTTGCAAAAAATCACAAAAATGTTGAAATATTTTATTCCCCAAAAAAATTAGATTTATATTATTTATTTAATATAATTAGTATTTTTGTGAATAAGTGTCTTTTATTTGTTTTTAAACTCTTTTAAAAATAAATATCCATTTTGGAAAATCAAAACCAAGTAGGTTTTAATTCATCTTGTGATGAAAACCCCATTTTTCAAACCTTCAACAAAAATCACAAGTGGTTTATTCAAACTTATTTGGTATTTTTATCATTTTATTTGATTTTCTTTAAATATTTCCTTTTAAAAGAAAACAAATTTAGGTTTTCCTTGATTTTCACTCAAACAAATCATTTTTAAACTCTTTGGCCCTCTAATAGAGTGTAAGACCCAATCCTTTGTAAATACAAACCTATTTTGGGCCCCACTTATTGTATAAGTCCCGTTGTATTTCAAAAGTTCGGCGCGATCATCGCCCGTTTAAAACAAACCATCTGGGCCTCTCCTCGAGCTATAAGACCCATTCAAAATCTGTGGGCCTCTAATAGAGTGTAAGACCCAATCCCCTTTTAACCAAAACAATCTTTGGGCCTCAGATATTGTATAAGTCCCTCTGCGTTAAAAGAAAAGCTCGGCGCGATCGCCAGTTCAAAAGAATCATCTGGGCCTACCCTTGTGTTATAAGCCCCATTATTTTTTCTTTCACTCATTTTGGGCCTCTTGAGAGAGTGTAAGACCCATCCCCTTGTACAGAAAACCTTTTGGGCCTCAGTCACTTGTATAAGTCCCTGTACAATTTCAAACAACAGTGCAATCACTAATAAAACACTGGGCCTCTCCTTGAGTTGTAAGTGTAACACCCCAATTCCCATCGCGAATAAATAATACATAATTGAATCAGAGTAAATAAAATTTTATTTTTTTGGTCAGAAACAAGGATGCCACAATTTAAAGAAAGAAAACACAATCCCTGCTCATAAATTTTGATACATAACACAAAATGGAATAACCTCAAAGGAAAACTTTTTCCATAAAAAAAGAAAGTTCAGTTATGGAATAAAGCGGAAAGATCCATAACTGTCTTGTTTTACAAAATAAATCGTTTTATCACTTCAAGATATTCATACAAAAGTAATGCAAAATATATTCAACAAATGTATATATATATATATATATATATATATCTACAGCGTTCCCCGACTCCCGTGTTACGTATCAGAGCAGATATACTGACAAACGGATGGAGAACTAATCTTCACAAAAGCCTCCAAGACCACTAATCTGCAATTGCCTCATAGAGCAACAAACCACAACAGAAGGGTGAGAAATAACAACTAAATCAAGATTGCATACTAATATGCAAACACATAAAAATTCACATGCATAGTTATTCTCACCACAAGCATCACACGCTAATACATATAACATGCCACAAATACATAACATATATCGATTATACTAACATGATCACATATTCTCACATAATGCATCCCAAAGTTATCACATATGGAAACACACCACCACACCACGGATATTCACATATAACATACCATAGAGAATTAATACCATCAGTGTAACTCACCACGTCTCCACAAAACCTAGCACATGGTTATACATAAAACATATCATCAACAACCAATGCATTTATCACATATGCACATCCATTTACCAATTCAAACATAAATCTCAATACACACTCAATCAATTCATGATTTTTCACACATAATCAATCCATTCATGATTTTCCACACATAATCAATCCATTCATGATTTATGCAAATGCAAAGAGCACGACACAACGACTCTATGTAAATGCGGTGCCATCCATCCATCAATCTCATCACTAGTTCACTCAAGAACTATTGGAACCATCGCTTGTTACTTAATGTAACTCCCCGTCGGGCAAACGATGTTCCCCGTTGCTCACACCTCTTTGTATAAGGCACACGATGTTTATGGATTGCTCACACCTCTTTGTATAAGGCACACGACCCGATCGCTCACACCTCTTTGTATAAGGCACACGATCGTCTATAATCATCGCTCACACCTCTTTGTATAAGGCACACGATGTTATAGTGGATTCCCTCTGGAATCGTTTCGTCGTACACACCCACTAGGGCACACGACATCACAAGAATGCATATCATGATGCTTGGCATACAATGACTCATGACATTCAAATGCATCTTCATATATACACCCATAATCATGCATATACAATCAAACACCACACAATTCATTTTCTCGCCCTTAGGCCACAAACCATCATCACAACATTTCATCACATGCATTCACATCATATAACATCATACAAGTCATACGATATATATCAAAAGCATATTGCATGATAATACATCAAATACACACCATTAAACCGGTAAAAGTCGACAAAATGACACATTTCCAAATTCCCGACATAATTAAATCGACCAACCATCTCAAAACCATTTTAATAAGAAAGAACATTTCAATAGCTTTCCAATGATACCAAGAATGTTCAAAACGGATAATCGGAACACAAGTTACGGAATCAAAAAGAAAAGGAATTCCGAAAAGACAACATTCTGCACTCTCACTGGCCATACGCGTATTGCCCTGAGCCATACGCCTATTGCCTTGCTCGCTCGTCCATCTATACGCATATTTCCCAAAGTGATACACGTATGGGCAAAGACTGATTTTCCCCATAAATTCCACTAAAAAACCAATACGCGTATTGCCTCACTTCATACGCGTAATGCCTACATTCCTTCCTTGCCATACGCGTATTGCCCAACCCAATACGCGTATTGCCTTGCCTGATACGCGTATGGGCAGCGAAAACCCAGAATTTTTCCTGCATAATTTTTCTACGAATTTTCCCCCAAAAATCCCATTTTTCATCCCCAAATCCATTTTCAACAGCAAAACAAGTACCAGCAATTGTTCCTAAACACAGGGTAATCATACAACGCGATTTATATCGATTTCTGAAAATGGTTCATCAATTTATCAATAAGGAAAACATTGTAAAAACAACCAAAACACATACATAAACAACACATATACATACACAAGCAAGATATGATTGAAACTTCTCACCCTTACCCGATTAATCGCGCTCGAAATGGATGAATTCTCGATTTTCCTCTTCTCCTCTTTTTCCCTTCTCTTCCTTTCTCTCTTCTCTTTTTCTTTCTCTCCTTTTTCTTTTCTTTTCTATCTTTTTCTCTCCACTTTCTATTTTTATGAAAAATATAACTAAGCAAAAGACCAAAATACCCCTCAGCTCAAATATCTCGCAAACGCTCTCAAAACGCGATAAAACATAAACATACCAATGAAATATATTTCAGGAAATAAAAGTTGAAAAGAAATTATAATTTAATGCAAATATTTTATCTATCAGAGAAACTAACCAATTAACTCAATTAGCAGGTAAAATACAATAAATTCACACATTTCACAAAATTCACAGAAATGAAATAAATAAATACAATTAAACAAATCGGGGCGTTACAACTCTCCCCCACTTAGACATTTTCGTCCTCGAAAATATACTGATACGAATAACTCGGGATACGACTCTCGCAACCGACCAACAAACCAACATGCCAACCAAAGGCACACCACGAACAACACAACTGACGAACCACCCCGCTAACAGCAACAATACCAACGACACGACAACGACGACAACTACGATGACAAGATGCAAAGCCCATACAATGCAACTGACGACCAACTCACAACTCAAAGAATACCTAAGTTACGACCACACACAGGTTCACTCTTGAACCGAAACGCAACAAGATCGTTACCATCACAGTAGGTAACACTCCTCTAATTCACCACAAGGGAATTAGCTACTCACACTCGAACCATCACCATGGAACCGAGACCACAACACAAACAAGAACATAAAGTTCCACGACCCAACAACATTTCAACAACTTCTACATAACCATAATACCAAAATCCTTGTCACACCACAATATCGCAACAATGCTACGATTCACCAATCGAACATATAACCAAAACATCCATTCACATAGTTGCCCATGATAATATTTAAACCTTCCACCTAACATTTCCATTCTGAAACGTCCAATAGTCTCATTATTCCTACATGTTCCCAATGTTCAACCTATGAACTCTTACAAGTCACACACTCAAATACAAAATGTGTCACATCACGCTTCCGCTGCGCACTCTGATTACTCATAACCATCAAAACTACCAATCTCACGTCCAAAGTCTAACTCTTCTCATATTCGCCAAAAAATCACTGTTCACTTTAATATTCCCAACCTCACATTCTCCTGTGTTATCTCACACACCAGACACAAGTCTCGGAACTGCTCAAATAATTCTAATTCTCTGGCCATCCAAACAGACATGCATAATAACTTTCGACTTAAATTTTCAGGCACAACCTTAGCTTCTCCCGAAGGATAATCCAAGCCAAATTCATAACTCGTCACTAATTCCAACCCTCCTCGTTGACTCATACTCTATTCCTTCAGACCAAACAAGTACTCAATATTCTTGTGATTACCAAACACTTTGAACCTAGAACCATAAATATAATACCTCCAAATATTCCAACACAATACAACCGCAACCAATTCCAAACCAGAATAGTATAGACCCTTTTCTGAATCCTCAATGGTCGTAAAGCATAAGCCACAACCTTACCTTCTTGCATCAATACTCCACCTAAACCAATCAAAGACGCATCACAATACACCACAAACGGTTCAGTAGGATTCGGCAAGATCAAAATCGGAGCTGTAGTCAATCTTCTCTTCATCTCACTAAAACTTTCCTCACACCGAATATCCCAAATGAACGCTTGACCTTTACAAGTCAACTGGGTCAAAGGAAGTGCTAACTTGGAAAAACCTTCAATGAATCTTCGATAATATCCAGCTAAACCCAAAAAGCTTCTAATTTCAGTAACAGATCTCGGAGCCTCCCATTGTAGAACTGCATCTACTTCTGATGGATCCATAACCTTACTCTCCTCTGAAATAACATATCCAAGAACTAGCCTTTTTCAACCCAAATTCTCACTTGAATAACTTAGCATAACACTTCGTCTCTTTTCAACACTTGTACTTCAAATCTCAAACACTCTATCTATTTCTCCTCTGAGTTTATAACAGATCCGAATATCCTCAATCAAAACCACCACGAACTTATCCAATTAAATATGGAAGATACGATTCATATACTCTACAAACATTACAGACGCATTACTAACACCAAACAACATCACTGTACTTTGTAATGCCCAACCAAATTCCAAAAGATATAAATCCTTAAAGCTTTAGCAAAAATTTTCACTGGGTAACTGGTTACTCACATACAAGCTTATCCGAGTAAATAACAACCTATCCCGATGATAAAAAACATAACCAGTCACATTAAATCGACCAAAGCCTCAACCCACACAAATTCACCACTCTTATCAAACATTCCAAACAATTACAATTTCACTCAAACTCAACCAAACCATTCCAGTTATCTATTCCTGAAAGTGGACACTTATTCCCAATCATTACCTTATTCGACTGTTAGTAATCCATACACAATTTCTTCTCTTGACAGTCCAAATTCTCATAAATCCCAACATGTAGTAACCCCCAACCAAAAAGAACTCTCAAATATTACATCCACTCCTCAGGGTTTTCTCAAGATTTCCATTAATGCTCTAAAACTCCAAAGACTCCAAACCTCACTAGAACTCTAAGTTTTACTTTCCACAGTCTCAATACCATTATACACATCATGCTTGTTGTGTCGTTCAATCATCCTTCCTTTTTGTTACTAACAAAGTTGGAGCTCCCTAAGCTAACACCCTAATGTTCCATCCAAAAACACATCTGAAAACTATGCACAACTGACAGCCCATCACTGTGACTTCCTGCCAATTTTCAGAACACTACCATCACAGACAAAACACACATCTTAGTCCCATTTACCAAGAGTTTCCTACTTACTTAGAAGATATAAACCTCAACTATTCACCTTCGTCCAATTAAGTTCAATCTCTACTCTCTGGGAAACATCCCTTAATAATACCCAATCGTTCTCTCTCAATGACTTCCCAACTTGACCAACATACCAAAACCTCTAATCCGCCTCATCTTCTGATATAAGAATCTTCATCAACTCATCAAAACAATTCGTAATCATTTCCTTAACTCCAACCAATCTATTGCACACACTATCAAAGCCGGAAAGACACGTCTATTCCATCCAACATAATCCCGTCTACTATCAACAAGAGATTAAGGGTGATCAGTTCCTCAATTTGTCAATAGACAGCCGACAATCATGATGGGGCACAAACCGCCTTTGCCAAACTATAATAGTATTCCTTACATCCTGTACACAACACTACCTAAGGCACAAATCCTTAGTTGACATAAGCCTTACCTCCGCATCCCTTCTGGAACCGGGAACCACACTATCCAACAACACTTATAATCTTGCAATTCACAACACACTGAGCCAGCGCTCCACACCTGAAGCAACATGGAGAAGTACCAACTTCTCCCCCACTTATCTCATTCTAACTCCTGCAGACAACGGAATAGAAAAACCAGAAAGTACTGACAGTGTTTCACACACATATCACGTACTAAGGGACAAACAACAACGACAATATTCAACTGTCACACCAACTGACTCAACAACTTGGCCGGACGGACCGACCTGCTCTGATACCACTTTGTAACACCCTAATTCCCATCGCGAATAAATAATACATGATTAAATCAGAGTAAATAAAAATTTATTTTTTCCGACAGAAACAAGGATGCCACAATTTAAGGAAAGAAAACACAATCTCTGCTCATAAATTTTGATACATAACACAAAATGGAATAACCTCAAAGGAAAACTTTTTCCATAAAAAAAGAAAGTTCAGTTATGGAATAAAGTGGAAAGATCCATAACTGTCTTGTTTTACAAAATAAATCGTTTTATCACTTCAAGATATTCATACAAAAGTAATGCAAAATATATTCAACAAATGTATATATATATATATATATATATCTACAGCGTTCCCCGACTCCCGTGTTACGTATCAGAGCAGACAGACTGACAAACAGATGGAGAACTAATCTTCACAAAAGCCTCCAAGACCACTAATCTGCAATTGCCTCATAGAGCAACAAACCACAACAGAAGGGTGAGAAATAACAACTAAATCAAGATTGCATACTAATATGCAAACACATAAAAATTCACATGCATAGTTATTCTCACCACAAGCATCACACGCTAATACATATAACATGCCACAAATACATAACATATATCGATTATACTAACATAATCACATATTCTCACATAATGCATCCCAAAGTTATCACATATGGAAACAAACCACCACACCACGGATATTCACATATAACATACCAAAGAGAATTAATACCATCAGTGTAACTCACCACGTCTCCACAAAACCTAGCACATGGCTATACATAAAACATATCATCAACAACCAATGCATTTATCACATATGCACATCCATTTACCAATTCAAACATAAATCTCAATACACACTCAATCAATTCATGATTTTTCACACATAATCAATCCATTCATGATTTTCCACACATAATCAATCCATTCATGATTTATGCAAATGCAAAGAGACTGACACAACGACTTTATGCAAATGGGGTACCATCCATCCATCAATCTCATCACTAGTTCACTCAGGAACTATTGGAACCATCGCTTGTTACTTAATGTAACTCCCCATCGGGCAAACGATATTCCCCGTCGCTCACACCTCTTTGTATAAGGCACACGACATTTATGGATCGCTCACACCTCTTTGTATAAGGCACACGACCCAATCGCTCACACCTCTTTGTATAAGGCACACGATCGTCTATAATCATCGCTCACACCTCCTTGTATAAGGCACACGATGTTATAGCGGATTCCCTCTGGAATCGTTTTGTCTCTCACACCCACTAGGGTACACGACATCACAAGAATGCATATCATGATGCTTGGAATACAATGACTCATGACATTCAAATGCATCTTCACATATACACCCATAATCATGCATATACAATCAAACACCACACAATGCATTTTCTCGCCCTTAGGCCACAAACTATCATCACAACATTTCATCACATGCATTCACATCATATAACATCACACAAGTTATACGATATATATCAAAAGCATATTGCATGATAACACATCAAATACACACCATTATACCGGTAAAAGTCGACAAAACGACACATTTCCAAATTCCCGACATAATTAAATCGGCCAACCATCTCAAAACCATTTTAATAAGAAAGAACATTTCAATAGCTTTCCAACGATACCAAGAATGTTCAAAACGGATAATCGGAACACAAGTTACAGAATCAAAAAGAAAAGGAATCGCAAAAAAACAACATTCTGCACTCTCACTGGCCATACGCGTATTACCCTGAGCCATACGCGTATTGCCTTGCTCGCTTGCCCATCCATACGCCTATTGCCCAAAGTGATACGCGTATGGGAAGAGACTGATTTTCCCCACAAATTCCACTAAAAATCCAATACGCGTATTGCCTCACTCCTTACGCGTAATGCCTACATTCCTTCGTTGTCATACGCGTATTGTCCAACCCAATTCGCGTATTGCCTTGCCTGATACGCGTATGGGCAGCGAAAACCCAAAATTTTTCCTGCATAATTTTTCTACGAATTTTCCCCCAAAAATCCCATTTTTCATCCCCAAATCCATTTTCAACAGCAAAACAAGTACCAACAATTGTTCCTAAACACAGGGTAATCATACAACGCGATTTATATCGATTTCTGACAATGGTTCATCAATTTATCAATAAGGAAAACATTGTAAAAACAACCAAAACACATACATAAACAACACATATACATACATGTTAGTTCCTGGATTGGCTGGAATTTTGGTAAAACAAAGTATATTCAATGTTGATGTCAAGGTGCTGATGTTGTAACATTGAAGTCTTAACACTGGGCTGTGTTAAGTAATTAATTGTTGAAGTTGGATGTCTGATGTCACACAGGTGATGTTGTAACATCAGATCTACAGAATTAACAACAGCAGGCTGTGATGTTGTTAGGGTTGCGTATTAGCTGGAATTGTGGAGAGCAAGCTGTCTCATTGGATGTGAATATCTTGGGATAGATATTTACTGCTGCATAGGAGATCTGCTGCATATTTGTAGGAGATTTAAAAGGTTGAAGATTTAAAAAGATTTTAGGAGAAAATCTGTTTTAATATTCAGTTTTAAATAACAAATCTGGGAGATATTGTAGCAAGTCCAAGACCAATTCAAGGAGCTATATAAAGCGCACAAGACCAAAGGAAAAAGGTACAGAAATACAGAGAGAAGATCAAGAGCATAGGCTGAGTGTCTTGAGTATTTTGTACGAGTTGTATTTACACTATTCTAGGGTTTGAATAAGTGTTAAATTTCTGTCCTCTCTAGAAGCTGTGAAGCAATAGAGAGTGGTTGCTTGATCGAAGTTGTGAAGTAAGATCAAGGGTACTCAAAGTGGTCTCTTTGAGTGTTTGTAAGGGATTGAGTGGTGTTCTCATACCTAAGTGGTTTCTTAGGTAGGAAGTCATTAGTAGAGTATAAGTTTAGGAGATTGTCAACGGGTTGTTGAGTCTGTAAATTATATCTACAAGTAGTGAATTCCATCCCTGGCTTGGTAGCCCCCATAGTAGGTTGGTTGTAACCGAACTGGGTCAACAATTCTTGGTGTTATTTTACTGTTATTGCTGTCCATTGTGCAGAGTGTGTTGTTGTGACATCACACCTTAACATCACACGTCTGATACTAGAATTTCAATTGGTATCAGAGCAGGCATCCTGTCTGTCTCTGGGTGAGATATAGGGAAGTTACTTTCTGGTGTAAAGATGGACAAAGAAGTTGGAGGATTTGTCAACAGACCCCCTATTTTGGATGGATCCAATTATGACTATTGGAAGCCAAGGATGACCACCTTCTTAAAATCCTTGGACAGTAGGGCTTGGAAGGCTGTTATTAAAGATTGGAAAGCACCTGTTGTTTGTGAGAGGATGATGCTGGTAAAGATAAAGAAGGCACGTCTAAGCCAAAGCCTGAAGAAGAGTGGAACAAGGAGGAAGACGAGCTTGCCCTTGGAAATTCCAAAGCTCTAAATGCCATATTCAATGGAGTGGATAAGAATATCTTCAGGTTAATCAATACCTGTGAAGTTGCTAAGCAAGCATGGGATATATTGCAGGCTACTCATGAAGGAACATCTAAAGTCAAGATTTCAAGACTTCAGATTTTAACATCAAAATTTGAAAGCCTGAAGATGAAGGAAGATGAGACTATTCACGATTTCCACATGAGTGTTCTTGAGCTGGCCAATGCATCTAGTGCCCTTGGAGAGAAGATGTCAGATGAAAAGCTTGTGAGGAAGATCCTTAGGTCCCTACCTAAGAAGTATAAGATGAAGGTTACTGCCATTGAAGAATCACAAGACATCAGCAAGATGAGAGTTGATGAGCTCATTGGATCTCTTCAAACCTTTGAGCTTGGGTTGAATGAGGAAGAACCAGAAAAGAAGCCAAAGAGTATAGCCCTGGTGACAAATGGTGAAGAAGAGAAAGGGAAGAAATATGAATCCCAGGAGGATCTATCACAGGCCATAGTAATGTTGGGAAGACAGTTCACCAAAGTATTCAAGAGAATGTATAATAACTCCAGGCCTAATGTTAAGAACATGACTTCTGACACCAACAAGAAGGATGAAGAGAAAACTGCCCAAGATAAAGGAGTGCAGTGCTTTGAGTGTGAAGGGTATGGACATGTCAAGAAAGAATGTCCCACCTTCTTGAATAAGCAGAAGAAGGGCATGACAGTTTCCTGGTCTGACTCTGATAGTGAAAGTGAAAGTGAAAGCGAGTCAGCAAAGCATGTGATAGCTTTAACAGGAGCTATGGTTTCTGATGATGATTCTAGTGATGGAGAAGTAACTTATGAGGAGTTGGCATCTACCTATCAAGAGCTGTGTTTAAAGAGTACTGAAATTTGTCAAGAAAACAAGTGCCACAAGCAACAGATTGCTCAGCTAGAGAATGAAAAAACAGATCTGGAAAATGAAGTGGTGCTAGTTAGAGCTCACCTTGATCAAATGACCAAGTCTGTTAGGATGCTGAGCTGTGGTACAGACACACTTGACAAGATACTTCAGTCAGAAAAAGCTACTGGAGACAAAGCTGGGATAGGTTATGTGACTGAGGACAAGGGAACTTCAGAAGGAAGCACTTCAGGTTCAAAGAAGGAAGTGTCACAACTTTCATCTCAACATCAGCCAAAGAAGCAGGATCCTACCCCTAAGGAAGCTGATGTTTCACAACCTAAGAAGAAGACTGGTCCTTATCAGAAGAGAAAGCAGCGACAAGGAGCTAGCCAATATATGCCCCCACAATACCATGAGAGCATGCAAGCTGCTCAGTTCAAACAACACATGTCTCATCAGGTGTCTCAACATCAGGACAACTGGTATGGTTATGGTTATGGATACACCAATGTTGTTCCTTATATCTATGGAAGAAGAAAGCCACATCATCATGGGAGACAATCCAGGAAACAGCATTCTTAGCCGTCTTATGGGAGAAGATATCAACATAATAGATGGCAGGGCAGTTATGGTAGGAGGAGACCACATTATGGATGGCAGCATAAGCAATCTCATCATGGCAGAAGATTCAGAGATGAAAGGGTAAGATGCTATTATTGTGGAAGGTTTGGACATATGTAGTACTCTTGCTACAAGCTGCATGGATACCCTCAACCTCAAAATAGATGGAGAGAGCACAGGCCCAAAGTTGTTAAACAATGGGTACCTAAGGAGAAGGTAAAGTGCTTGTTGGCTCACTTGACTGACAAAGAGGTTAAAGAAGGAACATGGTATTTTGACAGTGGGTGTTCCAAACACATGTCTGGATGTAGATCCATGTTTGCTGAACTTAGACCTTGCCCCTCTCATGAAGTTATATTCGGAAATGGAGAAAAAGGTGTTGTTGCAGGAGTTGGGAAAGTGCAAGGTGATGGTAGACCTGAACTTGACAATGTTATGTTTGTCAATGGGTTAAATGCAAATTTGATTAGCATAAGCCAGTTGTGTGATGAAGGTTATAAGGTAAACTACACTAAGCATGAGTGTGTGGTTTCTGATGAGCATAATCAGATTGTTATGAAGGGTGCCAGAACCAAAGACAACTGCTATCAGTGGACCTCTCTTGAAGGAGATTCAACTAGTGATGTTCAAGTTGATGTTATAACATCAGACTATGACTCAGAGTTAATGAGTCCTGATGTGAATTGTTTAAAAGGAAAATCTATATGGAGGGAGAAAATTAGTAATTGGTCTTTAAAGAGTACTCAAAATCTGGCGCCTTACCTCAGACCCTCATTTCCTAATATAGCAAAATCATGGTTCATCAAAACTCATATCTCTCTTCTGTTCGTCCCCCTCAACGAGAAGAATCATCTTACTCTGTACTCCCTCAAAGGAACCATGTCAAAGCAAACAACTTCTCCTTCTAAAAGTTCTTCGTGGAATAACACTAGGGTTTCTACAAATGATTACTCTGAAGACGAAGCTCTGAATATTCAACCCATCTCCGTAATGTTACCAGAATCAGGTAAACCTAGACCTTCTAAACTTGCTTCAAAAAGGGCTGCAACTACTTTTAAAAATAGTGAAACAAAGAAGCTAGTTACCAGTGTCCTATTTAGTGATAAATCTCACCTAGGTCATCCGCGTCTCAAACTGTGGTGGAAAAGTTTGATGTTGATAAGAGTATGGGTAATCTGGCAACCAAAATACTGGACAAAGGAATACCTGTGAAAGGAATTTCTGTACCATTGAATCAGATGCCAGCAGAAAAGGTAGACATGCAAGGAGAAGAATCTGATCTTCATAGACTTACCGTGTCTGTCATTGAGGATTCTGAAAGAGGAGGAGAAGAAGAAGATGTGCATGAGGAAATTAATGATAGAACTACTCCTGAAAAAGAAAAGAGTGAGGAGGTGATCAATGTGGATGACTTATCTGACAATGAAGTAATTGGAAATGCTGTTCCAAGTATTGCCAAGAGATTACAGACAAGGAAAGGAAAGACCGTTGAATCCTCTCCAAAGAAGTCTGAAGGCAAGAAGAAAACTGCTGTTGGTCCAACCAAGCCATGGAGCAAAGTGGCTGTGAAATCCAAAAAGAGGAAAATAAGGGAAGACTCTAATTCTGACCTTGATGATGAGGATGATGTTCATGACATCACACCTATCAGAAGGACAATTTTGAAGAGAATCTCTGACAAAGTCCCTGAAGTTCCGGTCGACAACATTTCCTTTCATTATGCCAGCAGTGCATCATTGTGGAAATTTGTATGTCAGAGAAGACTGGCCCTAGAGAGGGAGCTTGGGAAAGAAGCTTTAGAAATGAAGGATTTCATGGAGCTGATTAATGAGGCTGGATTGGTAAAGACTGTGACCAAGTTTCCTAAGTGCTATGAAAGTCTTGTCAAAGAATTTGTTGTCAACATTTCTAGAAATATTACTGATAAAAAGAGCATTGATTTCATGAAAGTTTATGTGAGAGGAAAGTGCATTAATTTCTCTCCTAGTACTATCAATAAGTATCTAGGAAGAGATGATGAAGAGTATAGTGAACTTGAGATGACTGATAATGATATATGTAAAGAGATTATAGCTAGTCAGATAAGGGTTTGACCACTGAAAGGGAAGTTGCCAACTAGTAAACTTAGCATCAAGTATGCAATTCTTCACAGAATTGGTGCTGCCAACTAGGTGCCAACAAACCACAAGACAACAATCACTGTTGGATTGGGCAGGTTTATCTGTACTATTGGGAAGAAGATTAAGTTTGACTATGGTAGCTACATCTTTGAGCAAGTGGTGAAACATGCTGAAACAAACGATATCAAGTTACCCATAGCATTCCCATCTCTTGTGTGTGGTATCATCTGGGAGCAACATCCTGAAACTTTAACAGGCTCAGACATAGCCTGCCAGAGGAAGACAGCCTTGTCCCTACACCCTAAACTTTTTTCAGGACATCATGTTCCAGACATTGCTCTAACTTCAACTGCTGAAGTCAAGAAGAAGACTACAAAGGCTGAACTGATCGGAGAATTAAAGACCATGTGCAAAGACCTTGATGCAGTCATCAGTACCAGTTTGGTTAGAAAGGAGAGACTTGAAAAGCTAATCCAGCAGTTAGAACTGAACAGTGGTGATGATGTTGAGAACAATGTTGATGGCTCTGAGAAAGATGAAGTTGATGCCAGTGGGGATAGCTCTGAGGAGGAGGAAGAGAATCCTGGAGAACAATCCAGTTCAGAAGAAGACTAGCTTATCTTCTCTTGCCTTTAGTAGTTTCAGTTTGTAGTTTTTTTTGGTGGTTTTGTAATTTGAATATTGTGTTGTTTTATGCACTGTTTATGTTTTAGTTTCCTTCTATGATTTGTTTTGCCTGTTTACTAACTAGAAGGCTAACAATGAGAGCTAGGGTGTACTGACTATAGTTAATAGGGCTTCTAACTGAAGTTTACCTAATTGTGGCTAAAAAGGGGGAGATTGGTAGCCAAAAGAGTCAAGAGTATCAAAGAGTATTATTGCCATATGCTGCAAGTGTGATGCAGATATTAAGGGGGAGTTATTGACAGTTGCTATGCTGAGCAACATTACTACAGTGAGGAGGAGTTTTGACTGAACTAGTGAAGATATCATGGCATTTGAAGAGTGCAGCCAAGCAGACATCAAGGGGGAGTAAATTGCTGCACATTGTGAGCTACTGAACAGCTGTGATGCTGGTTCATGTTTTAAAGGGGTAGCACCAATTGGCTGTTGTCAATAATGAAGATGGTGCTGCAGCAGATCAAGTAATCTGTTGTCAATAATGAAGATGGTGCTGCAGCAGATCAAGTAATGAAGACTATGAGATTGTCAAACTGCTGCTAATGAGTTTCAATGTTTTGAAGATTATTCCGCTGCTGCTGCTGAAATCTCTGAAGGTGCAGAGTGCAGAAGTTGATTGTAGAGTGCAGAGATTGTTTTAGCCAAAATTAGCCAAAGGGGGAGATTGTTAGTTCCTGGATTGGCTGGAATTTTGGTAGAACAAAGTATATTCAATGTTGATGTCAAGGTGCTGATGTTGTAACATTGAAGTCTTAACACTGGGCTGTGTTAAGTAATTAATTGTTGAAGTTGGATGTCTGATGTCACACAGGTGATGTTGTAACATCAGATCTGCAAAATTAACAACAGCAGGCTGTGATGTTGTTAGGGTTGCGTATTAGCTGGAATTGTGGAGAGCAAGCTGTCTCATTGGATGCGAATATCTTGGGATAGATATTTGCTGCTGCATAGGAGATCTGCTGCAGATTTGTAGGAGATTTAAAAGGTTGAAGATTTAAAAAGATTTTAGGAGAAAATCTGTTTTAATATTCAGTTTTAAATAACAAATCTGGGAGATATTGTAGCAAGTCCAAGACCAATTCAAGGAGCTATATAAAGCGCACAAGACCAAAGGAAAAAGGTACAGAAATACAGAGAGAAGATCAAGAGCATAGGCTGAGTGTCTTGAGTATTTTGTACGAGTTGTATTTACACTATTCTAGGGTTTGAATAGGTGTTAAGTTTCTGTCCTCTCTAGAAGCTGTGAAGCAATAGAGAGTGGTTGCTTGATCGAAGCTGTGAAGTAAGATCAAGGGTACTCAAAGTGGTCTCTTTGAGTGTTTGTAAGGGATTGAGTGGTGTTCTCATAACTAAGTGGTTTCTTAGGTAGGAAGTCATTAGTAGAGTATAAGTTTAGGAGATTGTCAACGGGTTGTTGAGTCTATAAATTATATCTACAAGTAGTGAATTCCATCCCTGGCTTGGTAGCCCCCAGAGTAGGTTGGTTGTAACCGAACTGGGTCAACAATTCTTGGTGTTATTTTACTGTTACTGTTGTCCATTGTGCAGAGTGTGTTGTTGTGACATCACACCTTAACATCACACGTTTGATACCAGAATTTCAATACACAAGCAAGATATAATTGAAACTTCTCACCCTTACCCGATTAATCACGCTCGAAACGGATGAATTCTCGATTTTCCTCTTCTCCTCTTTTTCCCTTCTCTTCCTTTCTCTCTTCTCTTTTTCTTTCTCTCCTTTTTCCTTTCTTTTCTCTCTTTTTCTCTCCACTTTCTATTTTTATGAAAAATATAACTAAGCAAAAGACCAAAATACCCCTCAGCTCAAATATCTCGCAAACGCTCTCAAAACGCGATAAAACATAAACATACCAATGAAATATATTTCAGGAAATAAAAGTTGAAAAGAAATTATAATTTAATGCAAATATTTTATCTATCAGAGAAACTAACCAATTAACTCAATTAGCAGGTAAAATATAATAAATTCACACATTTCACAAAATTCACATAAATGAAATAAATAAATACAATTAAACAAATCGGGGCGTTACAGTAAGCCCCAATTTTCCTTTCAAAAGCACTTTCTCCTTTGATTTTGAATATAATATCATTATCAAAGCTTTCTTTGTTGAACAAACTAACCAAACAACATGGAAGCTCTACAACCGAGTAAGTGTTTACCCGCTTTCATATGTATATAACTGTACTGTGGGGCTGATTCACTGTAAGTCTTCTTTCATAAACTCATATCGACTGTGTAATAATAGTATAGATATTTAGAGTTTCCCCGGCAACTACATCTAGAACTAGACAAAACCTCGTCTCCCTACATCCGACGTTATACCAGATATTTCAACATAACCTAAACCATGAGAATTTTCTTTCACAACAATTTTAGATAACTAGATTTAAGAAAACTCCCCCTTGAACAGTTCATATACAGAAGGCCAATGTTCCAAGTGAAACCCCTTCTGAAACTGTTCATCAGCCTCCTCTTGGGCTTAGTGCAAGGACCCACAGGCTTCCTAAAAGCATCCCCGCCTCCTCTTGGGCGTTGTACAAGGACCCTTCGGCTTCTTAGAAGTTTCCATAGCCTCCTCTTAGGCTTCGTATAATGATTCTTCCTCCGGGAAGATAGCCTTCTCTTGGGCTTCGTACAAATTGTCCCTCGGCTTGTTAAAAGTTTTCTCGCCTCCTCTTGGGCTTCGTACAAATTGTCCCGACGACCTCCTAGAGGTATAGGAACAAAAATTAGTCATCTTAATAGAACAGTCTTTCAAAGAGTCTAGATCTTACTACTACTATTTCTTAAGCATAGTACAAAATATAAAACCCGTAGACTCTGACAGTCTAAAGCTCCTTTGGATTCCCCGTTTCCTTAGAGAACAGGAAATAATCCTGATCCTCAGATCAAATCCATGAGTACAACATTACCCATATAAGAACTGATTTTCTCTTTTAACCAATATGCTGGACCTGTCACTCAACTGAAACAGTTACCCTAGCCTTCTCTTAGGCTTTGTACAAATGATTCTCCCCAGCGGAGCAAACCTTTAGCCTCTGTCATGGGCTTCGTACAAGACACATACAAAATCACTCTCTTGTTGAGTATAAAAGACTCTCTTGTTGAGTCAAACATCTTTTAGCCTCCATCTCGGGCTTCGTACGAGATACAAAAACACTCTCTTGTTGAGTATAAAAGACTCTCTTGTTGAGTCAAACACCTTCAGCCTCCATCTCGGGCTTTGTACGAAATACAAAACACTCTCTTGTTGAGTATAAAAGACTCTCTTGTTGAGTCAAACAACCTTTAGCCTCCGTCTTGGGCTTCGTACAAGACACATACAAAAGCACTCTCTTGTTGAGTCAACCCTTTTAGCCTCTCTCTCGGGCTTCGTACGAGACACATAAAAACACCCTCTTGTTGGGCCAATAGCCTCCTCTTAGGCTTTATATAAGAAAACCCAGGTTGAGTCAATCAACCTTTTAGCATCAAAGTTGTGCCTCGTTCACAGTATACAAACATCAACAACTCATTCCCCCTTCATTTATTGGCTGTAAGTGGCAAGCCTCTGGATTATTTACATCCACGCCACTATCCCTCTTTTAGCATGAGAAATTCCTAAGGAAAGATGGCATTTCTCTAAACTGAGTTAAAGTCTTCTCCTTCAGGTTAAAAATCCCCTATAAAGGAAATTATGGCATTGTTGGATTCACATATCCCAGTTAAAGTAATTCTCCTTTATAACCAGTCACGCAACAGTTGTGACAAACAGACCAAATACCCCTCTTTAGAGATGACAAATTCTCTCTAAAGTCAAAACCCTTTAGCTTCATATCTTGGGCTTCGAAAAAGATACAAATAGACCCTTCAGCTTCACATCTTGGGCTTTAAACAAGATACAAACCACCTTTAGCTTCATGTCTTGGGCTTTGAACAAGACACCAAAACACAATTTCCTCCCATAGAATAGGAGGAACTACGATCGCTCTGATTTCCCTGTTTCGGTAAACGGGAATACGTAGGCATAAGATTGAAAGAGAAATCTTAGCGAGCACACTAATCAAAAAACCAAAATCCCGTACCTTCATACATCAATCGAAAAGCATCAGTCCTAACATTCTACCAATAGCATAGTCCCGTCATTTCAGTCTTAACAAAATAAGCAGAAAGAGGCCCCACTTCCACATAGCATCCGTAACCTAATAGACCGCTGTTTAAACTCAGTATGCAAGCAGGGTTAGTTAGAGACATCTATTTCCCTTCCTTCATCAGCTTCAATAGGATAAAAAATGAATCGACCTGTAGTACCCCAGAGCGGCAGTGCTTAAGAACCACGTCCAAAATCGCTCGCTACACAATGCTCTTGTGGATGCACTCTGAAAGTGGTCGAGATTCTGAAGATTGCGAAGCTTCTGAAGAAAAGGACCGAAGTGCTGAAGACTCTCATGACTTGAAGTTATGAAGGAGGAAGGCTCTGAAGACCAAGTGCAGAAAGACTCTGAAGACTTATGTGTTCTGAAGATTAAGGTTCTGAAGATCAAGTGCTGAAGACTCTGAAGACGGATTCCTAATGGACAAGCTCTGAAGTTTCGGAAGACTTGAAGAAGTAAAGGATTATGTTCTTAAAGACAAGTGTTGAAGTTCTGAAGACTGATTCCTAATGGACTTCTTCAAATGACTGAGGACTTGACGTATCAGATATCTTATTAAGAAGACTCTATTCATGCTTCATCAATTTACCATCAGAAGCCTCTGAAGTTTGGAAGTCACATGTTACCATTGTGAGTGACTGTACACGGCGCCCAAGAAAGATATATCCCGTCACTTCTTCCACAGTAAAAAGGAGATGTGTCAGTACGGCTAGTTATTACGCAACGTCTCTTTTCCAACAGCCAACAATATTTCAAACAACTATATTTCTACTGGGATATTTAAAGGAAAGAGTATTCGCTTCTAGATGATGGAGTCCACTAATCAATTTACTCCCACAAAAGATGAATTGATCAAGTCATTGTGTGAAGATAACAACAACGATGAGTTCTCGTTGTAACACTTAGAATATCCAATGCTATCACCATTTACACATGGCCATTGTTGTTGAAGCTCAAAGATCATCATTCAACACAACAACAATGAATTGGTATAGAAGCTGTTGATGAAGAAGACAACATTGCAAATCAGTCAAGTCATCAACCACCTTCTTGTCAGCGCTACATTAAGTATCTGAAGCAAGGAGTTGTTGCTCAAAGCTTGCTCACCCAAGAAGACGAAGAAGAAGAAGATATACAAGATGTCAACAACTGTAAAATCATTATACATCTCTTTAGTTTCTTAGAATAGGCAAGGAGCTGTTGCTCACATCTTGCTCGAACACTTATGTGTTCTTTGCACTTAAACTTAGGAGTAATCTGCTTGTTAAGAAGCATCTTTGTAATCTCCTGTAAAACTAATTCTTGGTGAATTAGGATTCCTTGAGTGGTAAGTGTGACCGGAGACTCGAGAAGACAATGGCGAGATGTCATTGTGGGAAAAGCCTGAAATACGGTCAGTAGTGTCATATTCATTGCGATGAATCTCTGAACGTCTAGCTGTGAAATCCTAGCAGTAGATCTTGCGAGATTGGAACCTGCAGGTCAAAATTTGTTATATTCATTAAGTTGAATCCCTGAACGGTTCATTGCATGTGAGTCAAAGTGAGGCTGTGCAAGTGGTTAGTCACCGGCTGTTGCTCATGCATCTGTAATCGAGATTGATTATAGTGGATTAAGACCTTGTGTTCAAGGCGAAATCACCTGAGGAGGGTGGACTGAATTAGCCTTTGTGGTGAACCAGGATATATCGTGTGTCCTTTACTCTTATGCTTAATGTTCTTATTTATGTTTCTATATTGAGTATCAGAACCTTTCATAAGCAAGTCAGAACCTTGCAACTCTGATAAGCTTCCACTCTACAAGATCTGAATGATTCACATAGCGTTTAGACTCTTAAGAGGTTCTCACGTTTCAAGCATTAACAAATCTGAATATAACTTTACAAGTCAGAGTCTCTCATTGAACTCTGATGATATCGCGGCGTCTTAAAGACAAGAAGCAAAAAGTTGTCAAAAGAGTAAATACACAATTCAAACCCCCCCTTTCTTGTGTCTTTCTCGCACCTTCAGTAGTTTCATTCCAGTAGTTTGTACTCAGCTCATTATGAGCTAAACTCTTGTTTGATGAGCAAAGTGAATTTAATATAAAGTTGTTTTTATGTTGAAATGATGTGTTGATTATTGTCTTATTTTTTATGTGTTTTTATTCTATACACCTGCTTCTTAGAATGATTAACTTAGAAAAAGGTACAAGCTTGTTGTTGAGAGAGATCCAACAACAAGTGAATTTCGTAACAAAAGTGGTTAATAAAGTAGGATATAGATATTCACTTAATTTAGCTTGCTTAGAGATAAGAAGCTAAGGCCATAGAGATTTTTAGAATTAAAACCAGATGTATTTTAGGGTTATAAGTGAGGCTTAGAGATTTGTTCCCTTGCCCTAGTTATGCATGCTTTGATGTTGTAGAGATACACCACTAGATCACGTTCTGACCTTTTGAGGCACGACACTTCACATTATGAATACAATTAAGAAATAATATATTAATGGATCTTAGCTCATCAATCACTCTCTCTGATATTTTATTCCCTTTTTATTTAGTATTTTAAGTTGTTGTTTGAACCTCTTGCTGCTTATTACCATTAGTATTTTGTTACCTTGCTCAAACTTATTTTAAACAAAGGTTGAATACTTATAGTTCAAAGCTAAAACAATTTCACTCCCTGTGGGTACGATCTCTTTACTTTATCACTTGTGCAATCAAACATACATGTATACTTGCATGTGACACATTTGCTTTAAATCAATATAAAAAAATTAAACACGTAAGAAAGCAACAAGTTTTTGGCGCCGTTGTCGGGGAGTGTCAAGATCTACTTTGAACTACTGTATTTGTTATTTTTGTTAAAAAATTATATTTGAGCCTTTAACATTTTTTTTGCTGTGATTTGGTGCCACGACAGGCTTAACCTATTGCATGCGCAGGTGTTGCAGTGAGAATCGGATAACAAGCTATTAATTAACTTGCATCACATTTCTTTGAATTCACCACCGACTTTGATTTATCCAAAGGAAAGGTTCAAAATCAAGAAAACCTAAAGGGGGGAAGTCTAAGGTTCGGGGGTTGGTTATACTAAGGGAAGGTATTAGCACCATTAATATCTGTAGTACTCTACAGGAACCTCTTATTTAAGTTTGTGTTGTGTTATGTTATGTTTGCTTGCTAAGGGTAAGGTAAAGACCTAAGGGTATATATGCTAAGTTTGCTCGCCAAGACGCGCGTCTTGTGCCTACGTATCTGACTAATGAATCAGAGCAACCGTAGTTCACCTAACTAAGGGTGGGAGATGAACCATTGACTATGGCCAAAGTTCCAAGGGGAAATGAGTATGAGCTCATTTAGAGTTTAAGAAACTCTTTAAGTATAAGTTGTGAGATTGAATGGCTATAAGGCCTATGACTATGAGGTCTAGAGAAGATGCTACCTATGACTATAAGGTCAAGGTGGTAAGATGACTATGAGGTCAAGATGGTAATGAGTTATCTATGACTATGAGGTCAATAGAGAGCCTTTTTATGACTATGAGGTCAAGGTTGGAAGATGGCTATGAGGCCAAGGTGATATCCTATGACTATGAGGTTAAAGGTAAGATGGCTATGAGGCCAAGATGAGATCCTATGACTATGAGGTCAAAGGAAAATGGCTATGACTATGAGGTCAAAGCTTACTTATGATTATGAGGTCAAAGTTAAAGATGTTGCCAATGACTATGAGGTCAAGGGCTACCTAAGACTATGAGGTCAAAGGTTGAAGATGTAACTCTATGACTATGAGGCCATGAGAGATTATATGACTTTGAGGTCAACGGTTAAAGATGTTGCCAATGACTATGAGGTCAGGGTGGTAATGAGCTATCTATGACTATGAGGTCAATAGTGAGACTTTGACTATGAGGTCAAAGGTTAAAGATGTTGCCAATGACTATGAGGTCAAGGGCTTCGTAAGACTATGAGGTCAAAGGTTGAAGATGTAACTCTATGACTATGAGGCCATTAGAGGTTCCTATGACTATGAGGTCAAAGGTTGAAAGATGGCTATGAGGCCAAGGTGATATCCTATGACTATGAGGTCAAAGGTAAGATGGCTATGAGGCCAAGACGAGATCCTATGACTATGAGGTCAAAGGAAAATGGCCATGACTATGAGGTCAAAGCTTACTTATGACTATGAGGTCAAAGGTGGAATCCTATGACTATGAGGTCAAGGATAGTAATGAGATTTCTATGACTTTGAGGTCAATAGAAAGACTTTTCCTTTGGAAGGAAGGGGAAGAGTAACATCTTGTAAACAAGAGTTACAATGGGGTTGAGTTATAGTGAAACATATAAGTTCAAAAACTCCAAAACAGTAAGCATCAATCATATATGAAATAAACTTTCGAGTATGAATATAGCAAACAACAATGATAAGTGGCCATATAAATATGAAATGCAGTAAAGGGGGGTATTTTGAAAACAAAGACATTTAGAGTCATGCAATTTAGCAGCAGAAGCCAGAAAGATACAGATAACATTCTCATGACGAGGTTTTGTTAAAGTTAGGAAATAAAGTTTCACAAATCACGGCATACTCCAAAGAAAACTCACTTTAAAGTCAGTGGTCACATGAATAAGCCAAGTATGGCAGAAAAAGCATTCTCATATTTTGAAAACACAGACATTTGAAGTTATGTAACTTAGCAACAGAGGTTAAAAGCAGACAACACTCTAATGATGAAGTTTTGTTAAAGTCAGGAAACGAAGGTCAAACAAAATTCACAAGTTACAACAATACTTCAAAGAAACGTTTTTTAACGTCTTTAAGAAAAATATTTTATTTACAAAAAGAAGTTTAAAAATTAAAATGAAATTAGGAATATTTTTATTGCCCTTTTTTTTGAAAATATTAGGAAAAGAGAGAAAATATAAAAAAAAATAGCAATGAAATATAAATGTAAAACAAAAAAAGAAAAAGAAAAAAAGTGAAGAACAAAGTGGCACTTGCCACTTTCTCATGTGGCTGGCGCCATGAAGGCCCTCCACTAATGTGGCTTGCGCCACATCCATCATGGCCGGCGCCATGTGCACTTAGTGTGTGTATTATCTTTTTTTTTAGTCCTTTTTAGTGTGTGTGTGTGACTTTTTATTTTATTTATTTTGTGGGTTAATGGTGTGGCAGACGCCACTTAAGCATGCTGACGAGTGCCACTACAAACTCTTTATTTTTGTTCAGTTTTCTTTTAAACAAACACGAACCCAGTTAACGATTTAATAAACAAAACTAACATATTAATGATTTAAGATTTGCAACATTTATCACAGGATCAGAGAACAACCAGGCAATAACAAGATAACAGCTACGACAAACATGATATCAATATGAAGCAAAATGTTCATGATTTTTTTCAATCATAGAATCAGACGATGACAAGGTAACAATCATGACAAAAGCATGAGACAAATATGGAGCAAATGATCGTCGTATTCACAACACAGAATCAGTCAATAACAAGATAACCAATATGATACCAGCATAAGCCAAATATGAAACAAGATCCACTTAAAAAAAAGGGTGAAACAGGGGTGATACCTAGTGGAGAAAGTCCACTGCTCCTTCACAGGTACAAGCTTCTGGAAATGGTAGATGAGCTTCCTCTTCCTTCAAAGGTCAGCTGCTACAGAGTTAGCCCTTATTTCCTCTAGTTTCCCAAAAAGAGTTATAAATAACCGGTGGTTAGGATATTGGGTGTTTGATGATTTGGAGTGTTTACAGAGGGAATGAAAATGATGAGTTCTTTGCAAGTTTTGAGGCTTACTTGCAGAACTAAGAAATGGGGAGGTGGAGAGATTTTGAGAGAGTTTTCTTGATCTTTCTCAGTGTTTTTTGGTGGTGTTTCTGTGTGTTAAACAAAGGAGAAGTGATCTCCTTTTATAGGAAAAACAAAATGGTCCGTGCATGGAAGATACAGTGGACAAATACTTTATGCATAGGGGGAAAAATTAGGGTTTGTATGGCACCTCTTTCGGTCAAACTTTGGAGACCACAATGCTACACTTGCTGAATAAAAGCAGTGGAGGATATGGTGCAGGCCTGCTACTTTCACCCTTCAATATTTATTCAAAAAACTCTTTTATTTGTGTCATGGGAGAGAACATAGAAAGAGGTAATATTTAGTGACCTCACAAAAATTGTCTTACAAACAAAGCATCTTCAGATTTTTTTAATAATACAAGTGGCACATGGAATAAACTAAATGCATAATGCCTTGTTGCTTAACCATACGGGAACACCATTTTCAATTCATAACTTTATGGCCTTTGATCAAATGACAACATTTTGGGCCCAATGAAATTTTGAGATAAATCACATGTCCATGAAAAAAGAAAATGCCACGGGAACAAACTTAGGAAATTCCAAGTTACAAAATCAAATCCTCTCATGGCACCAATTTGAGATATTGCACCTTGGTGAATATTTGTCCAAATGAAAAATTCTTGCACTTAAGAGAAAAATCTTTAAGGCCCTTAGGTGGATTCCAAGGATGTTCATTAACACATGGAATAACTTCTCAATATTTGGGATCACACTTTGCTTGACATGAAAGGCATTTGATTTCTTGCTGAAAAAGACTTCTTGGATGCATGTAGATTCCAATGGTTGCATTTAGGGCCAAGAGAGGTCTTAGGGATACCTTATCCTCTTTATGTGAACCCTATCTTCCACAATAAAAATGAACAACTCAAAAAGAAAAGGTTAGTTAACGATGCACACATGATTGAAGTTCAAATGTAAGTGCGAGATGATATGACATCTAAGGGGTAAAATTTGGGGTACAACAGCAGGTCGTTACAACCAGTTTACAATAGTTATCCTGAACCTGAATGAATTCTAAGAGCACGAAGGAGATTTGGGCGTTCTCAACAACTATCTGGAAATCCTTCAACATCAGTTGTGGCTGAACCAGAGGTTGAAGTGCACGTGGGAGATACAGACGAATAACCTTCGTCATCATCATCAGACGAGTCACAGCACGAACCTGTCATGGCTGAGCAAGACATCATTGGCATTGCCAATGACAGGGCATGCAATATTATGGACTATGCTGTCTTTGATCCTATGGCCATGAGAACTGGTATTGTTAGACCAAAGATCACAGCACCACAGTTTGAATTCAAACCTATGATGTTCCAAATGCTGCAAACCACTGGTCAATACTCAGGCTCTCCTCATGAAGATCCTCACTTGCACTTGAGACAATTTCTAGATATTGCCGATAATTTCAAGATTCCTGGCGGGACTGATGATGCCTTTAGGTTAAGGATGTTTCATCTTCTCTAAGGGATAGAGTCAAGAGCTGGCTAAATTCCTTGGAACTAAATTCCATTTCTACATGGAACACTTTGGCAGAAAAATTTATGGCCAAATACTTTCCTCCTTCGAAGAATGCTAAGATGAGAAATGAGATTACTTCATTTAGGCTAGGAGATGATGAATCTTTGTTTGATGCATGGGAAAGATTTAAGGAGCTGCTAAGACAATGGCCTCATCATGGGATTCCCATCTGCATTCAACTTGAGATTTTCTATAATGGATTAATTACATCCTCAAGGAACATGCTAGATGCATCCAGTGGCGGAGCTCTTTTGTCTAAATCCTATGAAGAAGGCTACAAGCTAATTGAGAGTATTACGACCAACACTTATCAATGGCCTGTCACTAGGGCTACTGTAAACTGAACTCACAAGAAACCTGATGGAGTTCATGAAGTCACTGAGACAATAGCTCTTGCTGCTCAGGTGGCTCAAATCCACTAGATGATGAAAAATATGATGACCCCTGAAGTGACAAATCCTGAACCAGTTAAGGTGGTTACTGACACGATTGAAGTTTCCTGTGTCTATTGTGGAGGACCCCATCTGTTTGAAGAATGTTCTTCAAATCCTGTTTCAGTCAACTATGTTGGCAATAACAACAACAGATACAACAATCCTTACAGCAACACATACAATCCAGGGTGGCGCAACCATCCTAATTTTTCTTGGAGTAATAATTAAAATCAACCGAAGCCTCAAGCAACACCAACACCACAAGTTCCTCCTACTTTTTCTACTCCTAGTTATGCTGGGGAAATCAAGAAAACAATCAGTTGGAGAATGTTTTGAAGTCTTTTATTCAAGAAGCCAAAAATCAATTTCAAGCATAAGGAGTAAGTATAAAGAACTTGGAAAATCAAGTAGGGCAAATAGCCACTGCCTTGAGCTTAAGGAACATGGGAACTCTCCCAAGTTCTACTGAAACTCCAACTGCACCCTCTGGAGTAAAGAATGTTGAGACATGTCAAGTTATCAAGCTCGGAAGTGGGAAAGAAGTTGAAGAGTCCATTTCAAAGAACATAGAGGCAAGTATAGAACTACATGAACTAGATAGTTCTGAAACAAGAAAACAAACTGATGAAGAATCGTCTTCATCTAGGTACCAGAAGCAGAATGAAGGTGTCACTAATGCAGACTTGACTTCTCAAGAGACACGAGAGGTCATGACTGACATCAACAAGAAGTCAAAATTTGTTCAAGAATGGGAGGCATAACTGTGATTGTCAACGAGAATAATGAACTAATCCCCACAAGAACAGTTTCTGGTTGGAGAATTTGTATGGATTATAGAAAGCTGAACAAAGCAACAAGGAAGGATCATTTCCCTATACCTTTTATTGATCAAATGTTGGATAGATTGGATGGAAAAGAATATTATTGTTTCCTAGATGGATACTCGGGGTATAATCAAATTGCCATAGCCCCGGAAGACCAAGAAAAGACAATATTCACCTGTCCTTATGGCACCTTTGCTTTCAGAAGGATTCCTTTTGGATTGTTCAATGCTCCAGCCACCATCCAACGTTGTATGATGGCCATATTTTCAGACATAATTGAGAATTCCATGGAAGTTTTTATGGATGACTTTTCTGTTTTTGGAGAATCATTCAAGAATTGCTTGGAAAATTTGGATCTGGTATTGGCTAGATGTGAAGAGAACTTAGTCCTTAATTGGGAAAAGTGCCATTTTATGGTAAAATAAGGAATTGTTCTTGGGCATAAAATATCAAAGAAAGGTCTAAAAGTAGATCAAGCAAAAGTGGAGGCAATAGAGAAATTACCACCACCTGTTAACATCAAGGGAATCAGAAGTTTTCTAGGGCATGTTGGCTTCTACAGAAGGTTCATCAAAGATTTTTCAAAAATTACTAAACCTCTGTGCCAGCTGCTGCAGCATGACGTGTCATATGTCTTCAATCAGGAATGTTTGGATTCCTTTAATCCGTTGGAGGAGGCTCTCATCTCTGCGCCCATTGTGAAGATTCTTGATTGGTCAAAATCCTTTGAGTTGATGTGTGATGCAAGTTATTTTGCTATTGGAGCTGTGCTAGGTCAAAGGTACAACAAAGTTTTTCATACCATCTACTACGTTAGTAAGACCTTGATTGAAGAATAAATCAACTACACCACAACTGAGAAAGAGTTGCTGGCTGTAGTGTTTGCATTCAACAAGTTCAGACCCTACTTGGTTGGAACAAAAGTCATTGTATACACAGATCATGCAGCTATCAAGTACTTGATTGCTAAAAAAAATGCTAAACCGAGGCTCAAAAGATGGGCTCTCTTGTTGCAAGAGTTTGATCTGGAGATTAGAGACAAGAAATGGATAGGAAATTTCGTTGCTGATATATCTCCATATTACCAGAAGAAGTTCAAAACAACAATAGTGGAGAAATTCAAGAAACTTTTCCTGACAAGAAGTTACTACTGATAAGCACTAGCGTGGCACCATGGTACGCTGATATTGTGAATTACCTGGTCAGCAGATATGTGCCCCCTGATTTCAACTTTTAGCAAAGGAAGGTTCTTTCAATCGGTCAAGAGATATTTTTGGGATGAACCTTTCCTCTACAAAAAGTGTGCAGACCAATTGCTAAGAAGATGTGTAGATCATCCAGAGGCATGATATATCTTGTCTTCCTGTCACGAAGCTCCCTATGAAGGAAATTTTGGAGGAACCAGAACTGCTGCAAAAGTGTTGCAATCAGGTTATTTCTAGCCCTCTCTTTTTAAAGATGCTCATGAATTAGTTAAGAGATGTGATAGATGCCCGAAAGTAGGAAATATTTCATGAGACAAGAGATGCCACTCACCAATATACTTGAAATTGAAATTTTTGATGTGTGGGGTAATGACTTCATGGGGCCTTTTCCTCCATCTTTTGGTAATCTTTACATTCTTGTGGCTGTAGACTATGTCTCTAAATGGATAGAAGCAGTAGCAACACCCACTAATGACGCTAGAGTCGTAACCAAAGTTTTGCTTAAAAACATTCTGGCAAGACATGGCAGGCCTAGAGCAATCATCAGTGATGGTGGGTCTCATTTTTACAATAAGATTTTTGAAAATTTAATGGCAAAATATGGGATCAAACACAAAGTTGCTACAACCTACCATCCTCAAACAAGTGGCCAAGTTAAGCTATCTAATAGAGAGATCAAGAGGATTTTGGAGAAAGTTGTTAACCCCACAAGGAAAGATTGGTCCAAACATTTGGACGAGGCTCTTTGGGCATACAGAACTGCCTACAAGACTCCCTTAGACATGTCTCCATATAGACTTATTTATGGGAAGGCTTGTCAACTACCCATTGAATTGGAGCACAAAGCTTTTTGGGCCGTTAAGCAATTAAATTTCAACCTAAAAACTGTTGGCCAAGCTAGGATGCTTCAACTCAATTAGTTAGAGAAGCATAGGTTGTTCTCATATGAAAATGCTGAACTTTATAAGGAAAATACCAAAAGGTGACATGACAGGAAATGCCAGAAAAGGGAATTAGTGGAAGGTCAAAGAGTTTTGCTTTTTAAGTCTAGATTGAAATTATTCCCTGGAAAACTAAAGTCAAGATCTTTCAAGTTGGTGAAAATTTACCCCCATGGAGCTGTGGAGTTGTTGAATGAAAATAAATGGTGAAAAATTCAAGGTTAATGGCCAAAGGATTAAGACATATTTTGGTGACCCTTCAAAAAACACTAATGGAACCATTCACTTTATTGATTAATGATTTCAGTTTTGGTCAGGCTATAAGACCTTAAAATAGCGCTACTGGGAAGCAGCCCAGCTTAACAAAGTTTTACTTTTTGTTTGTACATATGAGTTAATTTTTGGTGGCAAACAATGGCATTGGGTGTCATGACAGTTGGGATAACAGTCAACGTGAAAAGAGCAATGTGAAATTCAAGGGACATATTTCTAAGTCCTGAGGAATTAAGTAAGTGTTGAGCTGGCATTATTTTTATTCTCTTGGAAAAAGAAATGAAGCGTTGGAATTTTGGAGAGAGAAGCAGAGTGAGTAAAGTGCACGCGCCTAGAGCCTTGTGCCAATCAACTTAGAATGGCCTAGTCTGACACGTGAGACTATTGGGTCGTATCAACAAGCCAACTCACTTCTATGCAAGAAATTCAAATTTCTTGTCTTTTCCCTCCGTCACATCAAACAAACCCTTCAATTTTGCCCTAATTTCACAAAAGCAATTTTCCTTTTCTCTCTCCAAACCGTCCTTATTTCACCATCACATTCTCTCTCTAACTCCCAAAACAACCATTTTCTCTCTCTCTCTCTCTCTCTCTCTCTCTCTCTCTCTCTCTCTCTCTCCCTCTCTCTCTCTTTCTCTCTACAAACCCTAATCCCCATTTTTCTTTCACCACAACAAAACACCTTCCCATGGAAATACCACCAGGACGTCGTGTCAAGATGGCTGCTAGAAAGAATGTTACACCGTATGTTGCATATTCTGATTAAGAGCAAGAAGGCCACGAAACTTTCATCAACAGTGAGGCTTCCTGTCGCTTTACTGAGAACTTCAGTAAGATGAGTTTCCATGTAGAAAAAGGTTATATTTTTGATAATCAAGTGGAAAACTGAGGCCTTCCTGGAGAGATCGGAACAATTATCAGAAGCATTGGATGGATGAAGTTGTGTCGTCAACCAGGACCTTACAACATTTCCTTAGTCAAAGAGTTCTACTCCAACTTAACTGACCCAGGTCATAAAAGGGTTAAGGTGGTTGTGAGAGGAACGAAGGTGTTGTACAATGAAGCCATCATCAATCTTACTTTGAACATAAAAGAAGCTGGTGATGAATATCAAGATCTTGTGCTGAAGTCTGATGAAGACGACTTCGGTGTGTACATGCAGTCACTATGTACTCCAGGAACCAAATGGGTAGAGTCTAGTTCCAAGAAGGCAGTCAGAAGGATGGATTTATTACCAGAGGTGAATGTATGGTACCAGTTTATGAAGCACTCGATGAAGCCAATTTCCCACAACGAGACAGTTAGCAGAGCATGGCTAGTGTTGCTCCATTGTATAACTTCGCTGAGCAAAATCAATGTGGGAAAGATCATAGTACAAGAGATTCAAGCATGTTCTAAGAAGAAGGAGGGAATGTTATACTTCCCATGCTTAATCACAAGGTTGTGTCGGAGGCACGGCGTGCCAGAGCTCGACACGGACGAGACTGGATAACCCTAGGTTGCACTGGACAAATCATTAATCTAGACGCTAATGAAGCCAAAGAGCAGAAAAAGGCCAGCAGAGGCGTGCCAGACTTCGACAGAAGCAAATGAAGAACACGAAAGGGATGGAGTATTATGGGATGTCCTTCTGTAGATGCAGAAGGACCAGAGAGATTATTTTAAGTTTAAAAAATACAAGTTTATCTGGCAGGAAAAAGTTGTTGCATTACAATTCCCATCTAGTTGGTTGGATCCACCGGTTTTCCCTAATCACATCTTGGGAGACTTGGAAGAAAACAAGGAGAAAGAGGAGCTATTCTTTGAGGAAAAGAAGGTGAAAAACAAGGAGAAATCAAAGAAGAAGAAAAAAGAGAAAAGAGAAAAAAGTGTGAAAAAGAAAGTTGAAAAGGATGTTGTTGGGACAAGTGGAGTCGTGCCTATTCAGGGCAGCCCAGTTCAGCCTAAAAAGAAAAAGATTGAGAAAGCTGAAGTCACCAAGAAAACTAGAGTTATGCCCCCAAAGGACACTCTCAGTTCTCCAAAGAAGAAGAAGTTGAGGCAAGAATGGAAGAAAAAGGAGACCCCTGCTGCCGAGATGCCACCAAACAGTCCTTTGAAGGACTTTGATTTGAATCAAACTGACCCAGAACTAAGCCCAGAGAAAAATGATGTTGTCCTTGAAGAATTGATTGAATAATCTAACAAGGATGACAATGAGATAAATCAAAATTGAGGCACAAAAGTTGATGACAACACGGAAGAAGAAGAGAAATTGCCGGAAGGGGTGGATGAAGATCAGCTTGTGGATGATAGTTTACCCATATGCTACTCAACCACTAAGGAATCCTCCCCTGGATCCTTTAAGGTGGAAAAGAAGAAAATTGAAGAAGAAAAGGCTAAGAAAGATAAGGTTGCCAGTGAGACGAGCAAAGACGAAGCAATGGTAGTCACCCCTGTGGCTACTCTTGTCGTAACTCCAGTCAAGAAGATAGCTGCAGCAGAGATTGAGGATAAGATTACAGAAGAATAGGTACTTAGCCCTAAGAAGAAAGAGCTGAAGAAAAGCCCTAAGAAGAAAGAAAAAATTGTTGTGGAGGAGGTGCAGAAAGAAGCTGTCACATCTGAAGTCGTCAAAGAACAAGTCAAGGAACCTGAGAAGCCAGAGCCAAAGGTCGTTGCTAAGAAGGTGGCCTGGAAGAAAAAGAGGGAAGACATACCTCCTGCACGCAAGAGCACCAGGCGTAAGGCCTAATGGGTATCATTCAGAGGCAAGTCTAGTCTTGCCTTCCCCTGACACTTGACAGTAAGGACAATGTCCTTACCTTAAGTTTGGGGGAGGTAGATAAAAGCTTGATATTCTCTCTTTCTTTTCTCTCTATCTACTATTTAATGGTGCTTCTGCTTAGGATAGGATGACAATTTGCTTAGATATTTGCTTGGGTATTTTTGGAGGCCGTGTTTTTGGCCAAGTTTGATGCCTGGATAATTTAATCATCGGGTTTATGTTAATTTCTGTTTTGCGTAGTTTAATTTTGTTTTAGTTCAAATTCAGTTTCATTTTGCATGAGTTGCTTTAGGACGTAGTTGTTATGGTTGCATGAGTAGTTTTTTTAGAATAACAAAGAGTTGAGTAAATAAAAACCAAGGATTAGAAAAATTTTACGTGCTTAGAATAAATTGGATAAAGAGTCTGTTGATGAATCTTTAGAAACAAAGTCAGGTTGTGACTAAGAGGGTTGCTACAGCAGTTGCTGACAACCTCTGTCCCGCCTGTACTAGTCTGTTGAGTTAGCAAATTTTTTTCCTTTTGAAACTAATTTGTTTAAATTTAGAAGCAAGTATAAGCCTTAAGGAATCACCATGGGAAGGATGAACTGACTTTGATAAAGACTTAGACTTTTCACACAAAAAGGGACACACTCCGCATGTTACTAATAAAACACACAAAAGTGTGCAAAAAGTGGCAAAGACCACTAATGAAAAGTTCCTTTCCCCGAAACTGGAGTAACAGCCAGCATCTTCATCATAATAGTCAGTTGGACTCATTACAAGTGAGATCCCGTTGAGTGAAAAGATGGAGTGTTAAGCCAAAAAAAGAGAAAAATAAAAAAAATAAAAAGAAAATAAATAAGTGGAAATGTGTGATCTAAAATGTGGAAGTCAAAAGTCAATAAAAGAGTCAGGACATAATTCCCTCTTGAAACCCAAAAGGAAGAAAACTTAATTCACAAGAGCACTCAAATTGGAATCACAAAGAAAAATTAGCTCATTCTTCTGAAGAGTGGTGGCGTGACAGTAGGAATCTGGTCACTTCAGTATGTGACATCTCTTGGGCTGATACAAGACTGAGTTATTCCAATTATTTTTATGTATAGACCATTCATCCAGTAAAAAGCTGAGCCACTCCATTAATCCAATCCTAGCCTGTTGTTTTTGAAATTCTCTTTTGTCATTCACTGTCACATCACCTGAGGAGAAGTGATAGTTCAAGTTTGGGGGAGTGATAACACTATTTTAGTGTGTCATAGTGATCCATTTTTCTTATGGTTTTAGTTTAAGTTTAATTAGGATTTGTTTAAATTTACTTGTTTTAGTATGTTTTTACCTTAAGCACACTAGGTGCTTCTTTTATGTTTTTTTTATGTGTTTTTGTTTTAAAGAAAATCTGATAAAGGAAAGCTGAGGCATGACACCTCAAGACAGAGCCTGGAGTAGAAAGAAGATTAAAGAAAAGAAGATGTTGATTCTCGTTATTAGCAATTCACCAAGAGCTTGGAAGTATTTTATCATTAGGGCACATGTGGCAAGGATTTGTGTAAAGAAAGAGCTATATCATAAAGATAAGAGCAAAGGAGCTTGAAGACAAAAGGTAGTATAGTGGGGACCAGGCCTGCAAAAGCGCATCCTGCACCCAGCCACCCGCCGTCTACTCTGCGCCATTACCTACAAAAGCGCATCTTGCACCCAGCCACCCGCCGTTTGCTCTACGCCATTACTTGCTACAACAGCCTGCCAAAGACACCTTGTCCCCCTTTGTTGTATGTACTAGATAACTTGCTAAGAGTATGTCTTCCTGTAGTTTCATTCCAGTAGTTTGTACTTTGCTCATTATGAGCTAAACTCTTGTTTGATGAGCAAAGTGAAGTTAATATAAAGTTATTTTAATGTTGAAATGATGTGTTGATCAATGTCTTATTTTGTTATGTGTTTTTATTCTATACACCTGCTTTTTAGAATGATCAACTTAGAAAAAGTTACAAGCTTGTTGTTGAGAGAGATCCAAGAACAAGTGGATTTCATAACAAAAATGGTTAATAAAGTAGGATAGAGATATTCACTTAATTTAGCTTGCTTAGAGATAAGAAGCTAAGGCCATAGAGATTTTTAAAATTAAAACTAGATGTATTTTAGGGTTATAAGTGAGGCTTAGAGATTTGTTCCCTTGCCCTAGTTATGCATGCTTTGATGTTGTAGAGATACACCCTAGATCACGTTCTGACCTTTTGAGGCATGACACTTCACACCATGAATATAATTCAGTAATAATATATTAATGGATCTTAATTCATCAATCACTCACTCTGATATTTTATTCCCTTTTTATTTAGTATTTTAAGTTGTTGTGTGAACCTCTTTCTGCTTATTACCATTAGTGTTTTGTTACCTTGCTCATACTTATTTTAAACAAAGTTTGAATACTTATAGTTCAAAGCTAAATCAATTTCATTCCCTGTGGGTTCGATCTCTTTACTTTATCACTTGCTGCAATCAAACATACATGTATACTTGCATGTGACACCTTTGCTTTAAATCAATATCAAAAAGTAAACACGTAAGAAAGCAACAACAGTATCTTACTATGGTGGTTCGTGGCATTGTTAGAAGTCGTTGTGGTTGAAGGTTCTTTTTACATGGTGTTGTTATTGGTTTTGTTAAAAACAAGGTTGTTGTGATTTATGTAGAAGTTATATGGTGTGCTTAGACTTGGTCTTTTGTGAGAATAAAGTGTGGTTTGTGAGAAAATTGTGTGTTTCATGGTGGAAAAAGGAAATTGATGGATATGAGGCTTTCATGTTTAATGTGTGCAAGTTGTAGGTTATGTTTTCATCAATGGAGGATGAAGGGTTATGTTGGTATTTTCGAGTGTGTATGGTGTTGGTGAGTTTTATGTTACACTATGCTTGCAGGTTTGGATAAAGTTATGTTATGAGAATGAAGTTTGCTTGGTTGAGGAAAAGGAGAATGGTAGTGTGTAGTTGTTATGAGTTGTGGAAGATGAAGTAAAGAAAAGCCTTTTCCGTTTCCTGTAGAATGGGAGAAAGCCTAACTTTCTATCTTTTTCCAAAATGAGTTTCCCTCCAAATTCTATTGTGCCGCGTGGGATGATTTGGTGGCTTGTCCCTTTCTCAAGTTCAACACCATTTGGTATTTATAGGTGTGCAACTATGGTTTGTAAAAATAAAATATCCCAAAACACCCTTGATATATATTTTAAAGGCAAAGTGAATTAAAACTAGTTAAAATCAAATAAAAATAAACACTTTAAAATAAATACAATAAAATCTAAACAAAACGACAGTTAAATCTATTAATTTTTTTATGAATATTTTGACTAAAAAAAATGACTCAAAACGAAAAAAAGTCTGGCGCCAAAATGCTCAAAGAAATAAATTGAATGCACCAAAATGATCAACGTGAAATAAATCTCTCAGAAACGTATAGGTTTTGATCAATTTTTGTAATAAAAATTGATCGATTAAAAGGCCTGGGCTGGTCAAATGCGACCTAAAAAGTAGTCAAAAAATTAAAACGAACGTGTCAGGTTAAACTACGCAAACCGTAAATTAATAATACTGATATCTGCAAGCTCGATTTTGAAATTTTTTGCCCTCTAATTTTACGAACAGTTGAGAATCAGTTTGACTGTTCTGGCTAGATCCGAAAAATTATTCTGGTTGACATTTTAGGCATTGTGCGAGATGAAATACATGTTATGATATATGGATGATGTTAATGTCATGATGAATGTATTGATTCGATGATTCATGGTTGAAATTAAGGTATGACAATCTTCAAGCAATAAGTTGCGGAAAAATGTAGACTAAACACACTTTAGAAAAAGCCTAAAAATCTTTAAACACTGACACCTCACTCTACTCCAAACATCAGCCCAAGCTATCACTGGAAGAAAAATATCCAATTCTATAATCCACAAAAAAAAAGATAAAGCCTAGCAACTTATAGAAAGAAGAGACAACCAACAAAAACCAGTTTGCAAAACGCAAGCCTCACACTAAGCTCCAAAGAAGCACCAAGCACTGTTGAATATGAAATTCAACCAACTAAATATCACAAAAAACAACTTCAAGAAAAATCAACTCCGTATTGGAATCCAAAATTTGATCAACTCAAAATACAACAGATGTTAAACAAAGAATACCTTCAGTACCTTCAAATATAACCAAGGAAACAACTACTGGAACCACACAACAACAAAAAATGGTTAACAGGATAACAATACAATACTCAAATATAAAATATTAAAAATTACATAGAGATTATGCACACCATGTGGAAGCTACAAAAATTAAATTACCACTACTACAAAATACACCT
Organism: Lathyrus tuberosus; assembly: GCA_022829125.1. NCBI lineage: Eukaryota > Viridiplantae > Streptophyta > Magnoliopsida > Fabales > Fabaceae > Lathyrus > Lathyrus tuberosus. The sequence goes on from JALAZF010000213.1 coordinate 193,128, forward strand.
TCAGTAACACTAATTCTACTACGGTTAGGCTTCCACCGTGATGATATGTCTTACTTAACGCGCGGTAATTTTCTTTTATTTACTTATGAAAATTTTGATATGATATAATCACGGATGAAACATACGACCGTGGTTATATAATCACCCTTTCATGGGTTCGAATCTCAACACCCTCAAATGTTTTATTTCTTTAACATTTAGTCGCGCTTTTGTATTTTTAACATTTCTTTAACATTTGATACCACCACGGTTGAGTAACTCAACCGTTATGACTTGTTTTACATATTTTAAATTGTAACTAGTAACAAACACGTGCCTACGCACGAGATATGTTTTTGGGTGGGATATGGTTTTGAACGCGCATTTGTTTGGAAACTGTCATAAAAATTGAAAGGTGAAAAAAGAAAAAACTTAAGAATAATAGTAAATTTAAGTTGAAATAATAATAAATGTAGAGATGAAATTTAAACAACAATATCAAGAATAATATAATTAAAATTAAAAACTATTGAAACTTGTATTAGATAAATTATCATTTTAGTTTTTTTACAAATAAGATATTATTTTATAAGAGAGAATCCAGTTTTTAAATATCTACTCAATCTTTTTTAATAAGTTTTCTTAATCTATTTCACATATTTGAAAAAAAATGGTCGATAAATTTATATTATTCAATATTTGGATCAGTAATAGAGTTGTTCCCGTTTATAAAAATAGAATTTTTTCTCATATATAAAAATATTTTAATCAACAATGTATTTTATCCCGTATATAAATATTATATTGACACTATTTATTAAAATATTTGTATCAATAATAAAGGTGTTCCCGCATATAATAATATTTGAATCAAAATATTATTTTTGTTTTGACAATATTTATAAAAATATTTGAATCAATAGTAAAATTGTTTCCGTTTATAATAATATATTTTCTCCTCTATATAAAAATATTTTAATCAACAATATATTTTTTCTCGTATATAAATATTAATTTTATTTTGACACTATTTATGAAAATATTTGAATCAATAGTAAAGTTGTTCCCGTATATAAAAATATTTTATCAGTAAGGGTAGAAATTTTTTTTGGGTGAGATATGGTTTTGGACGCGTATTTGTTTGTAGACTGTCATAAAAATTGAAAGTTGAAAATAGAAAAATGTTAATAATAATAGTAAATTTAAGTTGAAATAGTAATACATGTAAAAGATGAAAGATAAATAACAATATCAATAATAATTTGATTAAAAAACTATTCAAACTTGTATTAGATAAATTAATCGTTTAAGTTTATTTAACAAATAAGACAATAATGTTATAAGAGAGAATACAATGGTTGATAAATTTATATTATTCAATATTTGGATCAGTATTAAAGTTGATTCAGTTTATAACAATAGTATTTGTTTATGTATATAAAAATATCATAATCAACGATGTATTTTTTCCCGTATATAAATACTATTTTTGTTTTGATATTATTTATAAATATATTTGAATCAATAGTAAAGTTGTTCCCGTTTATAAAAATATTTAAATCAAAATATTATTTTTATTTTGACATTATTTATAAATATATATATATATATATATATATATATATATATATATATGTCTCAATAGTAAAGTTGTTCCCGTTAATAAAAATATTATTTTTGTTTTGACAATATTTATGAAAATATTTGAATCAATAGTAAAGTTATTCTCATTTATAACAACAATGTTTTTTTTCGTATATAAAAATTAATTTTCTTTTATAACTATTTATAAAAAAATTGAATCAATAGTAAAGTTGTTCCCGTATATAAAAATATTTGACTCAAAAGTAAAGTTGTGCCCATTTATAACAATAGTTTTTTATTGTAGATAAAAATATTTGAATTAACAATATATTTTTTCCCATATATAAATATTATTTTTATTTTGACATTATTTATAAAAATATTTGAATCAATAGTAAAGTTGTTCCCGTTATCATTTAATATTTTGATCAATAACCTGATTTTTCCCGTTTCCTATAATTTCTATATTAGGAAAAAAAAACTCGTGCGTTCGCACAGGTTCCTATATAAATTCATAATTCGTTTTGTCAACTGTGAATTTGTGTCACAATAATACGTTTTTTCAATTCAATAATAATAATAATTTAATTCAATAAAATGTCATAAAAAGTATTATTTGTTTCATAATAATATCCTAAAGGTTTCGATTTTGAAAACTAAAACCGTAGTTAATAGTTTTTAATTATAATTTATTGGATAATTATTATCTATTTAAATTTGAAATTTATAGTTGATTTTCAAGTTATTGTTAGGATGACAATGGGCAGGGTATGGGTAGGGTACTATAGTATACGTCCCCATACCCGCAGTTGAAAAAAATCTCTGTACCCGAGCCCATACCCGCTTGGGTATCAAAATTGACACCCGTCCTCGTACCCGTACCCGTTACCCACATTTCTAATAAAAACAAATATATCAAGTATAAAATATCATAATATTTTAAGTTTTTAAAAATATTAAAAAGTTTTTAAAATTTTGTATTGTTGAATTATGAAATAAATGATCACTTATATTAAATATGTAGTAGTTTAAAATTGATTTTTTTAATAAATTTTATAAACATTTAATTTTATATAATAATATAAATTAAAATATATAAATATATATTCTGTGGGTATGAGGTGGGATGGGTACTAAGGTGCCCATCCCCGCTTATTTAAGTGGGTAATTACCCGAACCCGTACCCTACCCATTTTTGCGGGTTTTTACCCTACCTGTAATACCCGTAAATTCTGTTACTCTGGATAATATTAGTTGTGATCAACTGAGTCCCAATGTACTCTGAGAAATTATCTGCATAGATAATTAGGGTAACTGTTGAACTTAGAGTAAATCCAATTAATATTATCTGACTCTGGGATATTTAAATATTTAGACTTTATAGACTTTTTGGACAATTAATAGTGTTGATATTTGATGATGTTTTACTTTATCATTTCCTTTTCCTCTCATTTTCCTCTTTAGAAGCAAAGGGAGAAAAAGATAGAAAGAAGTGGAGAGAAACAAAAGAAAAGGAAAGGAAAAGAAAAAGAGGAAAGCTCAAGATCAAGAACATCATCAAATCTTCATCCAATCATCTTCAAATCTTCACCATCTTCATCTATTCAAGGTGGGTTCTAGATAGATGCTTTTGTTTTAGATTTTCTTGGATTCTAAGACTTAGGTTAGAGTTGTAAGAGAATTGGTTAAATTGGAAAATCTTGAAAATTAATGGTTGAAATGTGTTATAAACTGAGTAGTATGAGTTATATGAGTGTAGAATCATTTATGTTCGATTGTGGGATGTTTGGATATGTTTTGGTGGGGTTTTGGAACCATGGGAGATCAGCTATTACGCTGATGAACATTTTCTTTTCCCAGATTCGCACTGCGAATCCCCCAGCGAAGGGGAAATCGTGGACTCGCTGGCAGCTTCGCACTGCGAATGAAGTAGTGAACGTTCGCCAGTGGTTCGCACTGTGAACCATACGTTGTTTTTACTACTGCCTTGGTTCGCCAGCGTTCGCACTGCGAATGGTACAACGAGCAAGTGTTGGCTAGGCGTTCGCTGGACGCTTCGCATTGCGAATGAAGTAGCGAGCATTCGCTGGCTTATTCGCAATGCGAACATAGCAGAACATCCATTTTATTTCTTGCATAACTTTTGACTCGGTTATCAGTTTTGCGTATTCTTGGTATCGTTGTGAAGCTAAGAACATATTCTAGCTGATGGTAGTGAGAAATATCTGTTTATTACCCGATTAAATGAATCGGAGGGAACCTTAAATTGGTATAAATTTTGGTATGTTGAATTTTGGTGTTCCATTATGTGATTGATGATTTTATGCCTATGTTATTATTGTTAAACATGTTGGAATATGTATGCATGTTAAAATATGAATAGGTAGAGTGAGGAACATTACCGTAAATGATATCGAAAGGGTGTAAATGACATGGTGACAACGCTCGTGCAAAAGAGGCCGAGGCGTGTGTCTAGTAATCATAACCGATTGATCTTGCGGTGTAGTTTCATGAGACTTGAGCACCTCCTCTGAAACGTATGCACAATTACTTGGCAGGGTTGATTCCTGCATATAGTACGATTGGAGCCTACGGGTAAAGAGACTTGTGATGGTTAACAGGCCATGAGAAGTGACGGTTCACGGTTAACAGGCTGATGATCCCGAATCCAATTCGTATGCCAAGTAAATTCGAGGATCCATGACTCGGGTCGTCTTCTAGACGTAGAAGCGGACAAGAACAGGGGATGCCTTGGTATGGTTATTGATTAGCGAGATTCTTGAGTTAACAGGCTCAGGATTTACTTTGGTACTATTGTGAGTTTACAGGCTCACAAATGTGAATGCTTATATGGCGTGTGTGTACTCAAAGTCTTTTCCCTTCCCGTTTGACTTGAGTTAGGATGTTAGAACCTTGTAAAGCCGAGAGGACTATAAGATAGCGAACTCACTGAGATTTGATGTATCTCACCCCACTGTTGTTGTTTACATCACAGGTTCTGCAGGTTCGGCGAAGGATAAGGACAAGGTTATTTGACTTTCCTTACGGATCGTAGCTTTTGGTTGGCAGGCTTCCGTTGTGAAGATTTTCCTGAGATCATTATTTGATCTAGTTCTTAGTTTTGTCTTTGGAACATCTTGTAGATATACTATGCCGTAGTTATTTGTATTTAGTCTCTTTTGGGCATGTGTACCTGTAATGTGTTTACTAGGAACTTATTGTATATTTCAGTACCAAACGTATTATTCATGTATAATATATGCTTTGATGTATGTATGTATATATGGGCGTTACAGTTGGTATCAGAGCAGGTCGTATCCTCGACCTAGCCATGAAATAGTATAAGTGTTTCTTTCCGTTTCATATGTGTGGGGTCGCCATTGGTCTTACGTGTTATATTTATGGTATTGAGCCTGCTCAAATTAATCCTATCTGTATGACATTTATGAACATGCCCAACTGGCGCAGAAACAACTGTGGTAGACCGAGAACTACTCCAGCAGGGATAAATCCGCCAGGGGACAAAGGGAATGCCCCTCTGTATCAATTCATGCAGCAGATGCAGCAACAACAGAATCAGTTTGTGCAACAAATGGTACAGCAAATGATTGGTGGTGTGCATCCTCCAGTGGTTGTTCCAGAAGCTGTAGGGGGAACCTTTAGGGATTTCATTCGTATGAATCCTCCAGAGTTTCTGGGAGGGTTAGATCTAGTAAAGGCTCATGAATGGATATCCGGTATGGAGCGGATTTCTTGATCGTCTAGTGTAGTGAAGAAAATAAGGTTGTCTTCGCTTCTCACTTGTTAAAGGGTCCTGCTATGAGATGGTGGGAAAATGCTTTAGCCTTGATGACAATTCATGAGGTACAGAAAGTGCGGGAGCAGTTTAAGATAACTTTTATGGAGAAGTATTTTCCAAGTTCCTTAAGGTCTAAAAAAGAATTCGAATTTCAGCAGCTGAGACAAGGTAACTTGACGGTGGCTTCTTATGCGGAAAAGTTTGAGGTTATGGCTGCTTATTCTAGACAAGCCATGTATGCTCCTGATGAAAGGTGGAAGATTGATCAGTTTCTGTTTGGTTTAAGGGCTGAAATTTCACATAGTGTGTCTCAAAGAGAATTTACTAGCTATGCGGAATTGTTACGACAGTGTTATGTGGCGGAGCATAGCTTAAAGAAGGTGCAAGCAGAAGGAGAGTTAAGTAGGGGAAATCAAAGTGATCGTGGGCGATCTAATCAACAATTTAGACCGAGACAATAATCTTTCAAGGGGAAACAAGTTCAGAGTTCCAGGACTAGTGTGCCTCCGGTATGCCGTACTTGTGGTAAGAATCATTTTGGTAGGTACGGTCTGGAAGGGATAAGGTGTTATCAGTGTAACAAGGTGGGCCATTTATCGAGGGATTGTCCTCAGAGGAAGAATCAGATGCAAGAAAAGAATACCGGGCGAGTGTATACCTTGGATGCAAGGAAAACCAAGGGTGACAACTCTTTGATTGCTGGTACGTGTTTTGTGAATGGAAATCCTTGCTTTGTTTTATTTGATTATGGAGCTACACACTCTTTTGTATCGATGCAATGTGTAAAGCGGCTTAGGTTGCAAGCGGTTCCGTTGTTTCCACCCATGGTGGTTACTACTGCAATGGATGAGATGGTTGAAACACCTTTAATGTGTGAAAATTGCGTTTTATCTGTGGATGGAAGAGTTTTCCAGATTGATTTGATTTTCTTACCGCTTAAGAAAGTGGATGTTGTTCTGGGAATGGATTGGCTTTCAGCTAATTCGGTATTTATCGGGTGTGAAGAAAAACTAATCATTATTCCATCTACTGAAGCTACTCCGAAGGATGTGTTAACTACTATTTTAGAAGGTACGGTTGGAATGATTAATTTCTTGTTTGAGGAGGAAAAATCTGTTCTTTTGATTCTTACTAAGGAGGAGGGTAGTAACCGTAAGTTGTGAGTATTCTGGTAGTTTGTGACTTTCTTGAAGTCTTCCCCGAGGATATCACTTCTCTTCCCCCGGAACGGGAAGTGGAATTCTCTATTGACCTGATATCGGGAACGACTCCAATATCCGTTTCTCCGTATCGGATGGCACCACTTGAATTAAGAGAATTAAAGGATCAATTGGAAGAGTTGTTGGCTAAGCATTTTGTTTGACCAAGTGTTTCGCCCTGGGGAGCTCCAGTGTTGTTGGTAAAGAAGAAGGATAGTGGAATGCGGTTGTGTATTGATTACCGTCAATTGAATAAGGTCACCATCAAGAACAAATACCCATTGCCAAGGATAGACGATCTGTTAGATCAATTGAAAGGAGCCTATGTGTTCTCGAAGATTGATTTACGGTCAGGTTATCATCAGATTCGGGTGAAGAGTTCGGATGTACCAAAGACTGCGTTTAGAACCCGTTACGGTCATTATGAATTTTTGGTGATGCCTTTCGGTGTGACGAATGCTCTGGCAGTTTTCATGGATTATATGAATCGGATATTTCAACCTTACTTAGACCAATTTGTGGTGATTTTCATTGATGATATTCTTATCTATTCCCGTGACCCTCAAGAGCACGGTGAACACCTAAGAATCGTTTTATCCATTTTGCAAGAGAGACAACTTTTTGCTAAGTTAAGTAAGTGTGAGTTTTGGATGTCGGAGGTTAATTTTCTTGGACATGGCATATCTCAGGGAGGTGTGGCGGTTGACCCATCAAAAGTGGAAGCAATGATTAATTGGGAGAGACCGAAGAATGTGTCTGAAGTTAGAAGCTTTTTGGGACTAGCAGGTTATTATAGAAGGTTTATTAAAGGCTTTTCCCAACTGGCTTTACCGATCACGAGACTTACTCGGAAGGATTATTCGTATGAATGGGATTCGGCCTGTGAGCAAAGTTTTATGAGCTTGAAAGAGAGATTGACGACCGCTCCTGTTTTGGTTATTCCTGGTCCTAGCAAGTCGTATGAGGTATATTGTGATGCCTTGAAGATGGGATTAGGGGGTGTGTTAATGCAAGATGATCATGTAGTGGCTTATGCTTCTAGACAGTTGAAAGTCCATGAAGAGAATTATCCAACGCATGACTTAGAATTGGCGGCGGTTGTATTTAACTTAAAGGTGTGGCGTCACTATTTGTATGGTGTGCGTTTTGAGATGTTTAGTGACCACAAGAGCTTACAGTACCTCTTTAATCAGAAGGAGTTGAACATGCGTCAACGGAGGTGGATGGAATATTTGAAAGATTATGACTTGGAACTAAGATACCATCTGGGTAAAGCGAATAAGGTGGCAGATGCTTTAAGTAGGAAAGCGTTGCACAGTGCCGACTTGATGATGTTAGAGTATGACTTGATGGAAAAGTTCAGAGATCTAAAGCTTCAATTCAATTGGACTCCTAACTGTGTGATTATGGGAAATTTGAATATCACTTCTACTCTTCGGGAAGAAATTCAACAAGAGCAAGGGTTAGATGAGAAGTTACAAGAAGTGTTATTGCAACCGGGTTTTGTGCGAGATACCGACAGAGTTATTGTATTTAACTAAAGGATTTGTATTCCGGACAACACGGAGTTAAAAAGGAGGATTTTGGAGGAAGCGCATAAGGGTGATTTTACTATACATCCGGGATCTTCAAAGATGTACCAAGATCTAAGGAGGGACTATTGGTGGTCCAGGATGAAAAGAGATATTGCGGTGTATGTGTCGGAATGTACGGTGTGTCAACAAGTGAAGATCGAGCACCAAAGACCGGGTGGCTTGTTGCAACCTTTAGAAATTCCGGTGTGGAAATGGGATAGTATTTCGATGGACTTCGCGGTGGGTTTACCCCGTGCGCAAGGCGGTTATGATTCGATTTAGGTAATAGTAGATCGGTTAACGAAGTCTGCTCATTTCTTGGCTGTAAAGACTACTTATAAGGCAAGTCATCTCGCAAGGTTGTTCATTTCGGAGATAGTGAGGTTGCATGGTATTCCTACTACCATCGTTTCAGATAGAGATCCAAAGTTCACTTCGAGGTTTTGGAGAGCTTTTCAACAAGCGATGGGGACGAAGTTGTGTTTGAGTACTTCGAATCACCCACAAATGGATGGTCAGACGGAACGGACAATACAAACCATGGAAGACATGTTGAGAGCTTGTGTCCTTAGAAGTGGAGGAAATTGGATAGAACTTTTGCCATTGATTGAGTTCTCTTATAATAACAGTTATCATGCAAGTATTGGTATGGCACCTTATGAGGCGTTGTATGGAAGGAAGTGTAGGACACCGTTGTGTTGGGCAGAGGCTGGGAAGATAGGATGTTGGGACCCGAGATTATTCACGAAACTACGGAGAAGATTAGGATGATCCATGATAAGGTTAAGCAAGCACAGGATCGTCAGAAGAGTTATGCGGATAACCGAAGAAGACCTTTAGAATTTGAAGAAGGTGATCACGTATTTCTGAAGGTTACTTCGAGATTGCGGTTGAAAGGACCGTTTCGGTCGCGGAAGTTAAGCCCAAGGTATGTGGGACCATATCAGATTTTGGAAAGAATTGGGGAAGTAGCCTACAGATTGGCCTTACCTCCTTCTTTGTCAGAGATGCACGACGTTTTTCATGTGTCTCAGCTTCGGAAATTTGTTCCAGATCCTCTTCAGCCAACTTTACCAGATACAATAGAGATAGAAGCAGATTTGACCTTTGAACCTTAACTGAGTCGTATCACCGGAAGAGAAACTAAAGTGTTAAGGAATAAAGAGATTCCTCTTGTTAAGGTCCAGTGGGATGAGACGCATCTGGGTGATGCAACTTGGGAATTGGAATCAGAGATGCGGGAGGTTTATCCTCATCTTTTCAGGTAATTGTTTTAAATTCGTGGGTGAATTTCTATTTAAGGGGGGGGGGGAGGATGTAATACCCAGTAAATTCTGTTACTCTGGATAATATTAGTTGTGATCAACTGAGTCCCAGTGTACTCTGAGAAATTATCTGCAGAGATAATTAGGGTAACTGTTGAACTTAGAGTAAATCCAATTAATATTATCTGACTCTGGGATATTTAAATATTTGGACTTTAGAGACTTTTTGGACAATTAGTAGTGTTGATATTTGATGATGTTTTACTTTATCATTTCCTTTTCCTCTCATTTTCCTCTTTAGAAGCAAAGGGAGAGAAAGATAGAAAGAAGTGGAGAGAAAGAAAAGAGAAGGAAAGGAAGAGAAAAAGAGGAAAGCTCAAGATCAAGAACATCATCAAATCTTCATCCAATCATCTTCAAATCTTCACCATCTTCATCTATTCAAGGTGGGTTCTAGATAGATGTTTTTGTTTTAGATTTTCTTGGATTCTAAGACTTAGGTTAGAGTTGTAAGAGAATTGATTAAATTGGAAAATCTTTAAAATAAACGGTTGAAATGTGTTATAAACTGAATAGTATGAGTTATATGAGTGTAGAATCATTTATGTTCGATTGTGGGATGTTTGGATATGTTTTGGTGGGGTTTTGGAACCATGGGAGATCAGCTGTTACGCTGATGAACTTTTTCTTTTCCCAGATTCGCACTGCGAATCCCCCAGCGAAGGGGAAATCGTGGACTCGCTGGCAGCTTCGCACTGCGAATGAAGTAGCGAACGTTCGCCAGTGGTTCGCACTGCGAACCTTAGGTTATTTTTGCTACTGCCTTGGTTCGCCAGCGTTTGTACTGCGAATGGTGCAGCGAGCAAGTGTTGGCTAGGCGTTCGCTAGACGCTTCGCACTGCGAATGAAGTAGCGAGCATTCGCTGGCTTATTCGCAATGCGAACATAGCAGAACATCCATTTTATTTCTTGCATAACTTTTGACTCGGTTATCAGTTTTGCGTATTCTTGGTATCGTTGTGAAGCTAAGAACATATTCTAGCTGATGGTAGTGAGAAATATCTGTTTATTGCCCGATTAAATGAACCGGAGGGAACCGTAAATTGGTATAAATTGTGGTATGTTGAATTATGGTGTTCCATTATGTGATTGATGATTTTATGCCTATGTTATTATTGTTAAACATGTTGGAATATGTATGCATGTTAAAATATGAATAGGTAGAGTGAGGAACATTACCGTAAATGATATCGAAAGGATGTAAATGACATGGTGACAATGCTCGTGCAAAAGAGGCCGAGGCGTGTGTCTAGTAATCATAACCGATTGATCTTGCGGTGTAGTTTCATGAGACTCGAGCACCACCTCTGAAACGTATGCACAATTACTTGGCAGGTTTGATTCTCGCGTATAGTACGATTGGAGCCTACGGGTAAAGAGACTTGTGATGGTTAACAGGCCATGAGAAGTGACGGTTCACGGTTAACAGGCCGATGATCCCGAATCCAATTCGTATGCCAAGTAAACTCGAGGATCCATGACTCGGGTCGTCTTCTAGACGTAGAAGCGGACGGGAACAGGGGATGCCTTGGTATGGTTATTGATTACCGAGATTCTTGAGTTAACAGGCTCAGGATTTACTTTGGTACTATTGTGAGTTTACAGGCTCACAAGTGTGAATGCTTATATGGCGTGTGCGTACTCAAAGTCTTTTCCCTTCCCGTTTGACTTGAGTTAGGATGTTAGAACCTTGTAAAGCCGAGAGGACTATAAGATAGCGAACTCACTGAGATTTGATGTATCTCACCCCATTGTTGTTGTTTACATCACAGGTTCTACAGGTTCGGCGAAGGGTAAGGACAATGTTATTTGACTTTCCTTATGGATCGTAGCTTTTGGTTGGCAGGCTTCCGTTGTGAAGATTTTCCTGAGATCATTATTTGATCTAGTTCTTAGTTTTGTCTTTGGAACATCTTGTAGATATACTATGCCGTAGTTATTTGTATTTAGTCTCTTTTGGGCATGTGTACCTGTAATGTGTTAATAGGAACTTATTGTATATTTCAGTACCAAACGCATTATTCATGTATAATATATGCTTTGATGTATGTATGTATATGTGGGCGTTACACTACCCTTTGTGGGTAATTTTGTGGATACCCACTGGGGTTGAGCCAAATTTCCATCCCTAATTATTGTCTCATAATAATGTGGTTTCGATTTTCAAATTATTGTTTATTTATTAAATAATTATTGTCTGTATCAAGTGTCTTGCACTTTCGACTAAAGCAAAGTTCTCTAAAAAATTAGCAGCATAACACACACATCATATACACCTTAATATAAAGAAAATAACTAAAATTAGTTTCTAATGTCTATTTTACTTTACATGGCTACATGAATACAGGTTCAATAACTGTAGGACAAAAGATATTTATAGAATTTATGGTACAAAATGTCAAAATAATATAAAAGGATATTAAATTGTTAAGTGAGACAACAAAAGTTCAATATTTTAATTTCTTGTAAATAAGCAAGTATACAAACTTCTTCAATTAAAGAACTATAAAAAAAGTTTCCATAACTAAAATTGGATATTAAATGGAAAATATACTTCCTTTTCCATTCTCAAATTCACTTTTTATTCAATCAAATTCACTTAAATAATAAGAAAATATCATGTCTACAATGCAATCCTCCTTTAAAGTATACCCCCCCCCCCCCCCCCCCCTCTTAAATAAAACTCTAAACTCCTAAATGCTAAGCAGAAATACATAAAGTATATCCCTTACATATTCTTCATTCCTACAATAGATAGAGTTGGACCATACTCTTAGTTGTTTGGTTTAGTAATACATCCAGCTTTATCCAATGATTTTTAGATCTCCTTTCAACATTTCTACCAAGTTGGCTAAGAAACATAAAAGGTGCATTAAAAAATTCCCTTCCGTTGGTTGAATTTTGCAGTCCATGGGGTTAAACCGCTTATTGGACAAGACGAGTAGTATGTAATAACTCTAATAATTTGCTTATCTATTGGTTGTTTAAATTTCTTATACTACATTGGTTTCTATTAGTTTTTAGTTTTAACATTTCATTCACAATGCAGAAAGAAAAACATTTCATTCACATTCATCTAACATGGAATACTAAGAAAGTTTGCTTGAAATCCCTTATTTTTATATTAATCAAAACAACAGAACAAATTTTAACAACACCCAGACATGATTTGTTCATCAACCAGGTCATAATGGAGTCATGCACATATAGAGAAATGATTGTTGCTCCTTTACTCATGACTGATGCATTCTCCAACATAATAGAATTTATACTTGAGGTAGAGACCCTTCAAACTTTTAGAGGTATGTGTTGTACCCCAAATTTTACCTCTTAGATGTCATAACATCTTGCACTTGCATTTAGGCTTCAATCTTTTATGCATTGTTAACTAACCCACATCTTGCAAGTTTGTTTCTTTTGTGTTGAAAACTAGGGTTTACACAGAAAGAGGGCAAGGTCTCCTAAGACAGGCTCTCACATGATTCAAAGTCTTCTAAGGAATCCCTAGCTCCATACAATCATCACAAAGATTCACCAGTTGATTGGAACTAGGATCTCAAGACATTGGATCAAATCAAGTCAACAGGAGACCATCAGGCCAAATTGTGGAATTAAGGTTTTAACCTGAAGAATCACTGAAGAGGTTTGTCATGATCAATCAAGGTTTGATTGGTTCATCAACCAATTGAACTTACCTACATTCAAGAGGTCTTATTCAACAAGAAATCAAGATCATCTGGCTTTTATCACTAGTACAAAGAGTCATAAGCTCACCCTGCCTCCAATTAGGGTTTTGTTATGACAAGACAATCATGGCCTTTGATATTGATCAAGAGTTGTGCTCAAGCCCTGGGACATGACTCCATGTGATAGTAGACATCCCTAGAGACCATCTATGAGCCTTAGATGTGATTAAAGAAGCAAGATCATCAGAGATCATTCAAGTGCATTCACAAGTGAAATTAGGGTTTTGACTGAGGCTCTAACCTTTGAGATTTTAAGCCAAATGAAGCATCCAAGTCCTCAATCCATCATAACATGTCTCATTGATGAGTTAAGGCATGAGAGATCAAGTTTTGAAGGGTTTCTTGCAAAGGAAGCAAGGTTTGGTCTTTGTAACTTTTCAAATGTGTGAAATTCCCCTCTTGTGCAAAATTAAAATAGTCATAACTTTCAAACCACACATCCAAATTGAGTGACTCAAATCCCAAATGGAAGCTCTTTTCATGAACTTCAAAGTGTTCCATTTGACCTTTCTCCAAAAAATGCATGGTTTTTGAGTTACAAGGCTTGGAAGTTCAAAACACTTGAGGACTTAGTGAATTTTACCACTTTTGCCTTAAAAACCAGCTGACTTCAACTCCATTTTTCACCAAGATCCCTTGTGATTTTGAACTTAGGCCAAGCATGAAAGTTGTAGAGGACATTTGGGGCTTTCCAAAAAGTACTAGAACTCCGCAATCCATTGAGTGAGCTGAGAGATTCGAAGCTTTAAAGTTAGGGGTTCATTTCTTAAGTTTTAAGTAACCAACTTGTGCATAATGATATAAAACCTCTTCTAATCACCAAAGCTTTCACATGTCTGAAGTTTAAAGGCAAGTTTAGTGATAATTAGACCTATGCCACGAATTTCTTCAAGTTGCACATTAAAATAACATGGTTTATCTCAATTTGGTGCAACTTGACAAGAGGTGAGAGAAACTTTTCAAAAACAAAAGCATTGTTTATTCCTTGAGCCTTGGTCCAATCCCATCACTTTCATTTTCTCAACCAAACCCTATCATCTATCACAGATCTTGGAGATTTTGGTTCAGCAAAAAAAACCAGCTCACACGATGGAGACTTTTCAAGAGGGTAAACTTAGCATTTTTTCCATTTCTGGCCATGCTTCAAATCCTCAACATTTTTCTATAAATAGGGACTTAGTTCTCACTTGTTTGGACACCAACAATTCACTTAAGAACTCAGGAAAATATCTAAGTTCTAGCTTGGCAAGTGAAGAAGTTTTGAGAAAGTTGGAGCAAGGCTGCTGCAAGGAGAAGTAAGTCTTGTTCTGTTGGGACTTTAAGAGTGCATTGCTTCACTAGCAATTCTTATTTCCTTTTCATCTCATGTTCCATATGTCATGAACATCTTGCATTTGAATCATCTTGAATATGTTTTAAAGTCATGTGGTATCGCTAGCTGTTAACATGAAGCTCTTCTGGTGTCAATACCATAACTTGGAAGCTTGAGTCATTTTCAAATGGTTCACTTTATGTTAGTATAGGTTAATAGTGTTAGTTTTGTTTGCTGGCCTGATGGAGTTTAGCTTTCACCACCTTTTAACACCATAGCATCGTGTAATATAACCAGGTTTATGTGTTTTATTTATTGACTGTGTTGTTGAAACCTTGCACTACCATGATTTTATTGAACTTACATGATGCTTAAAACAACCAGTGGGATGATACATTGTTCATAGCTTTATGATGTAGCTGGAATGTTTGAAGTGTTCAGGTTGTCCATGATTAGTTTAGTTTAGTTGGAATAACATGAAGGTTTTGTTTGAAGTCATGTTAATGACCAAGTTCTATTTTGTTCTTTGCTCTCTCATACTAATAACTCTTAGCTCATGTGCTTACCATATCATGATCATGCTGCTGCCATAATGACTGATTGTTTTTCTTGCATTTTAATCAAGTGATCTTGTGGATAATATTGTTGAGTTCATGTATTGTTATTAACACTGTAAGTCCTTAAAGGCTTTTTGTTCATACCAGCATGCCAAGTTTTAAATCATTATCTTTGAACTACATGAAAAAGTTTGGTCTGATACTGTACTGATATGATGAATATAATATTGAGCTTGCTTTGTTTGCTTTGGACCACATGCATAGGATGATGCCATGAATGTTTGAGTACATGTTGCCATGATTCAGAAATAGCCATGTCTTCATGTTATAGGTTTATATGCCTAAACTGTCATTGTGTCCATTCCATGTTAGACTGAGATAATAACATTTAATCTTGGTGTGATAACTTGATAATATTGGCTCACATTCTCTCACTGATTCCATGATCATGTATAATTCTTAAATGTTTTTTTCTTTCATTATCTTTATATTGTGTGATCGTATCTTGAAATTCTGGTACCAGTCGTGTGATGTTAAGTGCGATGTCACAACAACACACTCTGCAATGGACAGTGCAATAATAGCAATATATTGAACACACAAAATTGTTCACCCAGTTCGGTCTAACTACCTACGTCTAGGGGAAACCAAGCCAGGGATGAAATCCACTACTTGTAGAATTAAATTACAGACTCAACAACCCAGTTGACAATCTCCTAATCTTAATTCCTACTAGTGACTTTCTACCTAAGAAACCACTTAGATATGAGAACACTACTCAATCCCTAAAACACTTCAGTGATACAATTCAAAGATCACACACTTTGAATAACACTACTTGATTCTGCTTCACAGCTTTGATCAAGAACAACTCAACACAACAATACCAATTCACACTCGAATGGTTTACAAAACATACACGAAGACACAAATGACACTCAGTCTTTAGCTCTCTTTCTTCGTTACTTTTCCTTCAGTACTAATGCGCTTTATATAGCTCTTTGAATTGGACTTGGACCTGCTACAATATCTGACCTGATTTGTTATTTAAAACTGAATATTCGAAACAGATTTTCTCCTAAAATCTTTTCAAATCTTCAACCTTTTAAATCTCCTACAAATCTGCATCAAATCTCTATGCAACTGAAAATATATATCCCAAGATATTCTCATCCAATGAGACTAACAGCTCTCCACAATTCCAGCTAACACGCAAACCCTAACAACATCACAAAACCTGATGTTATTAATTTTGCAGATCTAATGTCACAACATCGCATGTGACATCAGACATCCAACTTCACACTTAACACAGCCCAGTGTTAAGACTCAATGTTGCAATATCACCACCTTGACTTCAACATTGAACATACTTTGTTTTACCAAAATTCCAGCCAATCCAAGAACTAACAATCTCCCCCTTTGGCTAATTTTGGCTAAAACAATCTCTGCACCTTCAGAGACTTCAGCAGCGGAATAAACTTCAATAATTTTTGAACCTTCAAGCAGCAACATCTTCAATACATAAAGACTTCACTTCACAAAACTCTGCTGCAACACCATCTTCAACAACTACAATTTTCAACAAACAACAATGGAGGTGCTCCCCCTCAAGACAAGAATACTGCCCCTTAATATCTGCACTTTCAAATTATCACAGTACAATGTCATGACATCTTGCTTGACATTGTATTCAGTCAGCATTTGTTTCATCCAAACAAGTTGAGAACAACTACTTCCTGCTGCTATGTACCCAGCCTCAGCAGTAGAGAGAGACACACAGTTCTGCTTCTTGCTAAACCATGATATCAGATTATTTCCCAAGAAGAAACAACCTCCTGAAGTGCTTTTTCTATCATCTGCACTCCCAGCCCAGTCAGCATCACAATATCCCCTTAACTCAGTCCCAGATCCACGACTATACAACATCCCATAGTCACTAGTGCCATTAACATATTTCAGGATCCTCTTCACTTGATTCAAGTGACTAGCCTTAGGTTCAGATTGATATCTGGCTCAAACTCCAACAGCAAACGCAATGTCAGGTCTGCTAGCTGTGAGATACAATAGACTCCCAATCATGCTTCTATATAAACTTTGATCCACACTGACACCATGTTCATCCTTGGACAATTTTAGATGAGTAGGAGCAGGAGTCCTCTTGTGATTAGCATTCTCTAGACCAAACTTCTTCACAATGTTCTTTGCATACTTGCTCTGAGAAATGAATATGGAGTCCTCCATTTGTCTAACTTGTAGACCAAGAAAATAGTTCAGCTCACCAACAAGACTCATTTCAAATTCAGACTGCATCTGTTCCACAAAATGTTTCACCATTGCATCTGACATCCCACCAAATACTATGTCATCAACATAGATTTGAGCTATCATCAGTTTTCCTTCTTCCTCTTTAACAAACAAGGTCTTGTCAATCCCTCCTTTTCTGTAGCCATTCATAACCAGGAATTCAGTAAGTCTTTCATACCAAGCTCTTGGTGCTTGCTTCAAGCCATATAGCGCTTTCCTTAGTTTGTACACATGGTCAGGAAATATTGGATCAATAAATCCTTTTGGTTGATCAACATACACCTCTTTATTTAAGTAACCATTCAAGAAGGCACTTTTAACATCCATCTGAAAAAGCTTGAATTTGAAATTACAAGCCACCCCTAAGAGCAATCTGATAGACTCCAATCTAGCCACAGGAGCAAAGGTTTCATCATAATCAATTCCTTCAACCTGAGTGTATCCCTGAGCAACTAATCTGGCCTTGTTTCTGGTGACCACTCCTTGTTCATCAGATTTATTTTTGTAGACCCACTTGGTGCCAATCACATTCACTCCATCAGGCCTAGGTACAAGCTCCCATACTTCATTCCTCTTGAATTGCTCCAGCTCTTCATGCATTGCATTTATCCAAAACTCATCAGTCAATGCTTCCTTGACATTCTTTGGCTCAATTTTGGAGACAAAGCATGAACTTGCTATAACATCTCTTGACCTAGTCCTCACTCCAGAGTTTGGATCTCCTATAATGAGCTCCTTTGGGTGGTCCTTCTGCACTCTGATGGAGGGATCCTTTTAAGGTTGCTCAGTTGCAGGCTCAGCAGCAGCTACACTAGGAGTTGGACTTCTGTCTTCAGCTTCTGGTGCAACTTCACCAACTGATGTTCCAACATCATCTGGGACATCATCATCTTCCTGCTTGTCACTGTCATCAATCACCACATTGATTGACTCCATCATCACCTTGGTTCTAGAGTTAAAAACCCTATATGCTCTGCTGTTAGTAGAATATCCCAAAAATATTCCTTCATCACTTTTGGAATCCAATTTTCTTCTCTGTTCTCTATCATCCAGAATATAACATCTACTTCCAAAAACATGAAAGTATTTAACACTAGGTTTTCTTCCCTTCCACTGTTCATACAGAATGGATGAAGTGCCTCTTCTCAGGGTAACCCTGTTGTGAATGTAGCAGGCCGTATTCATGGCTTCAACCCAGAAATAATAAAGAAGTTTCTTGGTGTGGATCATCGCTCTAGCAGACTCTTGGATGGTTCTGTTCTTCCTCTCAACTACTCCATTTTGTTGAGGAGTAATAGGAGATGAAAACTCATGACTTATACCTTCCGTAGAGCAAAATTCTTCAAACTTTCTATTCTCAAACTCTCTTCCATGGTCACTTCTTATTCTGATAACCTTACTCTCATTTTCTCTTTGAAGTCTTTGACAAAGATCTTTAAACACATCAAACACCTTTGATTTATCTTTGAGGAAGCTCACCCAGGTGTACCTTGAATAGTCATCCATAACTACATAAGCATACTTCTTTCCACCTAGACTTTCAACCTACATAGGTCCCATCAAGTCCATATGAAGTAGTTCCAAGACCTTGGAGGTGGTGTCATGTTAAAGCTTCGGATGAGACATCTTTGTCTGCTTCCCCTTTTGACAGTCTCCACACACTTTTCCTTCCTCAATATTAAGCTTGGGAATTCCTCTGACTGCTTCTGAGGAGATGATTCTCTTCATTCCCTTCAAGTGAAGATGTCCCAACTTCTGATGCCAGATTTTGACATCATCTTCTTTAGCAAAAACACAAGTGGAAGAACTTGAGTCTTGTGGCACCCAGAGATAACAATTATCCTTAGACCTGGCTCCTTTCATAATAACTTCTCCTTTATCATCTTTGACAATGCATTCAGACTTTGTAAAGTCTACTTTGAATCCTTGATCGCAAAGTTGACTAATGTTAATCAAATTAGCTGTCAGTCCTTTAACAAGAAGAACATCCTCCAGTTTGGGAGCACCATCACAGTTCAGTTTACCACTCCCCTTGATCTCTCCTTTGACCCCATCACCAAATGTAACATAGCCTGAAGAATGGAGCTTCACATCTACCAACAGATTCTTTACTCCAGTCATGTGCCTTGAACACCCACTGTCAAAGTACCAGTCTTCTTTGGTAGAAACCCTTAAAGAAGTGTGAGCTATCAAGATGGTAACCTTAACTTTAGGAACCCATTGCTTCTTAGGCTTGGGAACCTGCCTTCCTTTATAACAGTTCTGTTTGGGAACAACCTGATGAGCCTTCTGTGGATACCCATGTAGCTTATAACAATAAGCCTTAATGTGTCCAAAACATCCACAATGGTGACACCTCCAGCGTCTGTATTTCTTCTTAGATGGAGTTCTGTCATGATGTTTTAACATCTGTTTTAACATCACTGGTTTTGGGGTGATAGAACCTGCATCACTGGTGAATCCCAAACCACATTTGTCTCCAGCCATCTTCCCAATACTGAGAATGTTATCTAATGAATCAGTCCCATTGTTCAACATTCTGATAGTTTTGGTCATAGAGTCCAGCTTATAGTTAAGCATACTGACTTCAGCTTCAAGTTCATTCTTTTCTGCTTTTAACTGAACTATGGTATTCTTCAGCTCTTCTCCTTCAAGACACACTTGCTCACTTCTCACGAAAAAGGTCTTTGTAAGTGACAGCTAGTTCATCGTAAGAGACCTCATCATATGACTCATAAACCCCAACCATAGCTCTAACAAGTTTAGCTGAATTTTCTTCAGATTCACTCTCAGTGTCAGACCAAGAAGCTGATAACCCTTTCTGCTTCTTTAGAAAAGTGGGACATTCCTTCTTGACATGTCCATACCCTTCACACTCAAAGCATTGTATCCCTTTGTCATTGCTGGATTTTTCTTCATCTTTAGACTTCTTCCCTTGTTCTCCTGATCTGTTGATGTCAGAGGTAATGTTCTTGACATTGGGATTATAGCTCCTATTTATCCTCTTCATAACTTTGTTGAACTGTTTACCCAGCAAAGCAATAGCCTGAGACAGCTCCTCCTGAGAGTCATATGCTTTCTCTTTCTTGGCTTCTTCAGAACTGGAAACTAAAGCTATACTCTTGGACTTCTTCTCAGGTTCTTCTTCACTTAATCCTAGCTCAAATGTTTGAAGAGATCCAATAAGCTCATCAACCCTCATTTTGCTGATGTCTTGCGCTTCTTCAATTGCAGTCACCTTCATCTTGTATCTCTTAGGAAGGGACCTAAGGATCTTCCTTACAAGCTTTTCTTCTGACATCTTTTCACCAAGAGCACTGGATGCATTGGATCGCTCAAGAACACTCATGTGGAAGTCATGGATAGTCTCTTCTTCCTTCATCTTCAGACTTTCAAACTTTAATGTTAGAATCTGAAGTCTTGACATCTTAACTCTAGATGTTCCTTCATGTGTAGCCTTCAAAATATCCCATGCTTCCTTAGCAACTTCACATGTATTGATCAACCTGAATATGTTTTTATCCACTCCATTGAAGATTGCATTTAAGGCCTTGGAGTTACCAAGGGCAAGCTCATCTTCTTCCTTGGTCCATTCTTCTTCAGGCTTCGGCTTTGAGGTGCCCTCTTTATCTTTCCCAGCATCATCTTTTTCAAACACAATAGGTGCTTTCCACTCTTTAATAATGGCCTTCCATGCCCTGCTGTCCAAGGATTTTAAGAAGGTAGTCATCCTTGGCTTCCAATAGTCATAATTGGATCCATCCAAAATAGGGGGTCTGTTGACAAAT
Organism: Lathyrus tuberosus; assembly: GCA_022829125.1. NCBI lineage: Eukaryota > Viridiplantae > Streptophyta > Magnoliopsida > Fabales > Fabaceae > Lathyrus > Lathyrus tuberosus. The sequence goes on from JALAZF010000213.1 coordinate 214,298, forward strand.
CCTCCAACTTCTTTGTCCATCTTTACACCAGAAAGTAACTTCCCTAGATCTCACCCAGAGACAGACAGGATGCCTGCTCTGATACCAATTGAAATTCTGGTACCAGTCGTGTGCTGTTAAGTGCGATGTCGCAACAACACACTCTGCAATGGACAGTGCAATAACAACAATAAATTGAACACACAGAATTGTTCACCCAGTTCGGTCTAACTACCTACGTCTGGGGGCTACCAAGTCAGGGATGAAATTCACTACTTGTAGAATTAAATTACAGACTCAACAACCCAGTTGACAATCTCCTAATCTTAATTCCTACTAGTGACTTTCTACCTAAGAAACCACTTAGATATGAGAACACTACTCAATCCCTAAAACACTTCAGTGATACAATTCAAAGATCACACACTTTGAATAACACTACTTGATTCTGCTTCACAGCTTTGATCAAGAACAACTCAAAACAACAATACCAATTCACACTCGAATGGTTTACAAAACATACACGAAGACACAAACGACACTCAGTCTTTAGCTCTCTTTCTTCGTTACTTTTCCTTCAGTACTGATGCGCTTTATATAGCTCTTTGAATTGGACTTGGACCTGCTACAATATCTGACCTGATTTGTTATTTAAAACTGAATATTCAAAACAGATTTTCTCCTAAAATCTTTTCAAATCTTCAACCTTTTAAATCTCCTACAAATCTGCATCAAATCTCTATGCAACAGAAAATATCTATCCCAAGATATTCTCATCCAATGAGACTAACATCTCTCCACAATTCCAGCTAACACGCAAACCCTAACAACATCACAAAACCTGATGTTATTAATTCTGCAGATCTAATGTCACAACATCGCATGTGACATCAGACATCCAACTTCACACTTAACACAGCCCAGTGTTAAGACTCAATGTTGCAACATCACCACCTTGACTTCAACATTGAACATACTTTGTTTTACCAAAATTCTAGCCAATCCAAGAACTAACATATCTTTACTGAGCTTAGTGGATAAGATGGAATGGTCCCTGGCAGGACAACACTTTGCAACTTGTTTCTCAATCTGAACATACCAACCTCTTTCTTTTTAAGATTTTCATAGTGAGTTGTTGAAGCTCTGTCATGTTTCCACACTACCAGAGTTATTACTGAATGTTATCATATGTCCCTATTGTGCATCTAAGTTAGATTCAAATGATAATACATTTAGTTATTTGGACTTGTGCTATGTATCATCATTCTGCTAGTTCATACCAGTTTGAGCACTTGACTTTCACATCCTTTTTCTCTATGTCCAAATTATTGTTTTGAGCTGGTTGTGGTTCAGTGTTATTCAGCTCTGAATGCCCTACAAATTGATTTCTTATTTCATGGATTTTGGGTGAGGATTGTTATTGAAAATGGTTGAGAAAGTGAAGGGTTTGCCTTGATGCGTGTTCTGGTGTTTCACGATGAATTTGTAGTTTGTGGTTCTTGGATTGCATGGAGGATGATGTGTTGGCAATGTGTGATAGGTCATGGTAGTTTTTTTGTCCTTTTGAGTTTAAGATTTGGTGACCGGCTGATAGTTTTCTTAACATGTCAGGTTGTTTTTTTTATGTGGTTGTATTTGGAATATTCATTTAGGAACTTTCATAGCTTAAATATTTATGGGGGTGGCATATACAACAGATGTATAGCCACCCCAGTGGTAAAGACCATGCGCTGAAACCAAAGGGGCTGGGGTTCGAATCCCCCTCGCCCCAGACGCCCTTTTGCATTTTATTTCCTTTCTCCAGCTTTCCTTTCCTTTCATATTGGGCCAATTTACTTCCTATACCCCCTCTAGTCACGCCCAAGTGCAACCTTGAGGTTTCAATGTGTTCAGAATTTCTGATACACCTCCCCATTTTATTTCCTACCATTTTGTTTCCCTTTTTTTATTTTCATTTCAATTATAATTATTAAAATGTTTTCTTTCCTTTAACCAACAAAATTCCAAAAAAAAAACATAAATACTTTTTCAATGTTTAATTTAATTTTTTTATTTAATTTAATTTTTCACTTTTGCATTAAATTCTAAATTTACAAAAGCATGTGTAAATATTTCACTTAATCTTGAATTTTCTTTGAAAAATACTTAATGCTTGAGAATTTTATAAAAAGCTCTTGGTGAGAGTTCTTAGTGCATAAGAGAGTTATTTAGAAAGGTTCCTTGACTTTGGGTTAGAGATTATTCCTTTAGGACTTTGTTGTGTCTCTCAACTTTGTTGTTAGTCCCTTACCTTGAATATCTTTGATTTCACACTTGAATGCTCTCTTTATCATATGTATATGTGGTCATTTGTTTATACCTCACTATCTCTTGCCATATATATTGACGTTTGAATCATGCTCTTGAGATAAATTATGCTTAATGGTTGTGCATTCTCTTTGAATTCTTGAGCTTATATTCATTTGAATCTCAATTCCTTTGTAACATTCTTGTTCTTAAGAAGTTGTTATCTTCCCATTTCTTCCAAAGGAAAGTCTCTCTATTGACCACAAAGTCATAGAAAGATCATTACCTCCAGCCTTGACCTCATAGTCAGAGGATACTAGTTTTGACCTCATAGTCATAGCCACCTCCCTCCTTGACCTCATAGTCATAGGATTACCAGCTTTGACCTCATAGTCATAGCCACCTCCCTCCTTGACCTCATAGTCATAGTATTGCCAGCTTTGACCTCATAGTCATGGCCACCTTCTCTTTGACCTCATAGTCTTAGGATTTTTCCTTGGCCTCATAGCCATTCAATCTTACAACTTAGACTTAGAGAGTTTCTTAAACTCTACATGAGCTCATACTCATTCCCCTTGGAACTTTGGCCATAGTCAATGGTTCCTCACCCTTAGTTAGGTGAACTACGGTTGCTCTAATTCTTTAGTCAGATATATAGGCACAAGATGCGACGTTTTGGCGAGCAAACTTAGTATATACCCCCTAGGTGCTTACCTTTAGCACTTTGGTCTTCACCATAGGTCTTCACCTTAACCTTAGGAGATTTTCCTTAGTAAGCAAACATAGCATAACACACATATAAACAAGAGGTTCCTATAGAGTACTACAGATACTTAGGGTGCTAATACCTTCCCTTAGTATAACCAACCCCTGATCCCCAATCTCTTAGCCGTGTCTTCACATGGCGCAAAAGGATTTTCTTTCGATCTTTACTCTTTCCTTTGGATAAATCAAAGCTCGGAGGTGAATTTCAAAGTTTTGTGATGCAAGTTAATTAATAGCTTATTATCCGATTCTCACCACAACAGAAATGGCAACTTCATTGGGGAGATGTTTTGAGGGTTAAGCCCACCTTGCTTATTCTTGTGTTTATTTGTTCGCTATATTTGTACATATCTGTATATATATCTGTATATATATTTGTATACCTGTTTTGCTTGGGTTCTTCTGTGTGGAGGGTGCTACTATTGAGTGGTGAGATAAATCCTAACCTGGACTTGAGTGCACTTATTTATAGGACGATGGTATATTCAAGGAGGCTTTGAGGGAGTCGATTCCCGAAAAAGTTGACTTGAGACACCATCACTCAGTTGAGGCCCTTTTGAGAGTCGAGTCATGTTGAACGAGTCTATTCATGAAAACATGTTACTCTCTACCTAAGTGCTGGTGATATTGAGAATCGTAGTTATCTCCAAACCCCACTTGGCCTTTAGGATATAGTGCGAGGACTATGAGGGAGTCTATTCCTGAATTGGTTGCTACGCGATACTATACTCAGACGAGACTCTCTTGAGAATATTATTGACTACTGAGTCATTCGGGAAATCGATAATATCCGAAAGATGGGTTGTCGACTCTAGGAACTTCTTAGAATCCTGATCTACAGTTAATAAGACAATAGTACATACCAATGGGAGGGGTAAACCATGGCTCCACGCTCGTGACCTAAACCCAGACCCTTTGCTTATGTGCTTGTACATTTGTGAATATGTGTGTGCTTGCTTTGCATTCATACATCATGAGCATTCATTTCATGCCAGTTTCATGGAACTCAGACCTTCTTTTTGTGAATATCATAGGGATATCATGGACAGTACAAGAAGGAATACAGTGAAATACACTTTCAAGAGTCCGAAGGATTCAAGGACAGATATGGGAAGTTGTGGATCTTGTTGAAGAAGGAAGTTGATGAAGGACTCCTCTCCACTTTACTTCAATTCTATGACCCCAAGTACCACTGTTTTACCTTTCCCGATTATCAACTCTTTCCTACCCTTGAAGAGTATTCTCAGATAGTTGGTTTACCTATTAAGGATGAGTCTCCATTTCCTATCTTCGAGAGGAACCCCAAAGAGGAAGAAATAGCTAAGAAAACTCACTTGGAGTTAGTTGACATAAAAAACAACTTGACTTCCAAGGGAGGAATTTTTGGATTGACTGCTAAGTTTCTGTTTGGAAAGCCCAGTACTATGCTAAGCACTCAAATAGGGATGCTTTTGAGGCCATTTTTACATTGCTCATCTATGGACTCCTTCTATTCCCAAATATTGACAACTTTGTGGACTTGAATGCGATTAAGATCTTTTTGAAGAAAAATCCTGTACCAACTTTGCTCTCTGATGCTTATCATTCGGTCCATTTGAGGAATGCCCATGGTGGAGGTCAAATCACTTGCTGTGCCCTTGTGTTGTATAGATGGTTTATTTCGCATATACCAAAAGCAAGCGCATTTTGGGACCCCAAGAAGGGATGGTGGTCTAAGAATATTATGGCTCTTTCTCACTCCGACATTGATTGGTATAACCACATGTATGATGGAATATTGATCACAGACAGTTGTGGAAACTTTGGCAACGTACCTCTTCTTGGTACCAAAGGAGGAATCAACTACAACCCAGTCCTGGCTCGACGACAGTTGGGGTATCCGTTGAAAGATAAGCCTCTAGGTATTCATTTGGAAAACATATTTTTTGAAGGATATGATAAATATGAAGAACAGAGAAGATTGATCCTGAGTGCTTGGGGCAAAAAGCACAAGAGGGGAATGAGTTCTTTGGGAAGACCTAATTGCGTGTCCATAGAGCCCTATCTCCAATGGGTCCGAAGAAGAGCCATTGAGTTAAAGATGCCGTACTCTAGACAAGAACCAATTGCTTTAAAGAAAGAGCCTGTTCTGTATTTCATGTCAAAGGAAGAAGAGCTAAAGATTTCATTGGGCCAAGCCCAGCAGGCAGGAGAAGCCTGGAAGCACAAATATCAAGTGGTTGTTGAGGAGAACTTGGAACTCCAGGAGCAACTACTAGCCAAGAACGAAGAGCTGCTTTCATGCAAGAAAAGAAAGACCCAAGAAGGACCAAGTTCCTCTAGCACTCAACCTGCTCCATGGAAGTTAATCATCGACAATCTCGTCATGGAAAGGGATCATATGGAGAAGGAAATCAGAAAGCTCAACACGAGGCTCATAGGAGAATCTCCTTAGGTTTTTTAGATTTTATTTAGCATCATGTTTAAGACTTCTGAAAATGTATTGACTTTTGTAATTCACATTTTATTAATGAGAATGGGTCTTTGATATCCCTTGGTATTTCACAAATGTCTAAGTTCCATGAAACTTTTTGCATTTGCATCTTGCATCTCATGCCCATGTCGTTGCATTTCTCAGTCTTGAGTCTCTCTTTCCTCTTCTATGTCTAAAGGATACCTGACACTTATTCGAGACAATGACAACAATGAATGAAATTATGAAGAACCAAGAAGATCTGAAAGAAGAGGTCAGAATCCTCAAATGCCAGATGAATTGGGTCCTGGAAACTTTGCAAGCTCTGATGAGGAAGGAAGAGCACGCTCACCCTATTACTCCTAGAGAAGTTATCAGTTCATCATCTCCTGTAGTTCTCCCATACCAAGGATCTGCCTTTGGAGAAACTTCATATCAGCCAGTATTTGATCTTGGTCTTGCACCAGAATATCGTCATCATCAAGTATCTACCAAAAGGGTGTTCCAGCCTCCAACGGTTGTTTCTCCATGAGGTTCTCGAAACCAAAACAAGAATAAGTACCCTGTCAAAAGAGGCCAAGTTAACTACCAGCCCATTCTGGTACCATTGAGCAAACTCTTCCCACTGTTGATGCAAAATACGTTGGTAACTCCTCGACTTCTCAACCCTGTGCCAGGACCTTGGTACAATTCAAACCTGACTTGTGAATTCCATAAGGGGGATGAAGGGCATGACTTGGATGGTTGCCAAGCCTTAGAATCTACTGTGCAAAGGCTGATCTATGACAAGGAACTAATTCTTGAAGAAGATCTCCCAGAGTTTGAATGCGAATTCCACACTGGGACAATGGGGCATACCATTGAAGAATGCAAGGAGTTCGAAGCGAGACTGATAAGCCTGCTGAAAACATTGCGACCTCAAGAAGGTGATTCAGATGCCAATACCTCAACTTTTGAAGCAAAAGGCAAAAGACTTGCAAAGCCTCTCAAGATTCTGTATCACAAGGAACTAGTAATCAGCGGCGAAGGTGTTCCCCTGCTTAGGCCCAGAAACTGAAATCTTTTGAAATCAATTCGCCAAGGGTGGCTGTATTTTGTTCATTTCAGTATTTTCAAGTGTATTTCCTTTGCTTTGAATTTGTTTTTTCCTATAAGCTTTGTTGTACTTTCAAATTGGCAAGATTAATGAAATGTTTGGCACCTTTTGATTAAGTCCATTCGTTTCACTCATTTACTGTTATATTCATAAAAGCAAAAAATATATCTTTATCTTGTTTCTTTCCACCTATCAAATTGTTTGTTTAAGCAAAGATTGGGGAGGATGATGAAAATATTATCCATAATTGTTGTGGTATGCTTTCGATTAAACCTTGCCGAGGATGTAAATGACTAGATCCACTTTGTTTTTGATTCCACCGTGTGTGTTTCATAAATAAAACATGATTTCAAAAGCTTGCATGAATGTTGCATTGAAATTACCATTTTTTAATGAACAATACTTGTTTGTAAAAACAATTCAATACCAAAAAAATCCCAACAAATGCAGCCATCTAGGGAATTTGACTTGATAAAGGAAGCTCAGTCAGGGGCAACCAAGCGGAAGGATATGCCATTCCACCATTCCAAGAGCTATTGAATCAGGGACAGAACTCTTCAAGTTCATAATATTGGGGCAAGCCTTCTTGAGGTCATCCTATGACAAGTTTGTACTCCAGCGACCCACCAACAGGGGCAAGTTTGTTCCCCAATTGTTTCTACCGCAGTCCAAGTATTCTGTACAGTTGAGTTGGGGCAGTTATGTCAAAAGACTCATGAACTATTTCAAAAGTTTAAAGATATTAAAGCATATGGTATGCCAATTCTTCTGTAAAATCCTTTTGACGACTTATCCTCACAAAGCAGTTAATCAGAAGCAGTCAAGTCGAGATTCAGTAAATCTCTAAAAAGTCAATGACATCTCCTTCACAGATCAACCAAGCTGACAGGGGCAAGTTTGTTCCCAAGTTATCAACAACCAATCCGAGGAACAAGTTCAAGGACCTTGTTGTGTAAATGCAGTTAATTTGGGGCAGTTATGCCGAAATTCACGAATCTCTCCAAGAGTTTGAAGATATTGAAGCCTCTTATATGCCAATTCTTCTGTAAAATCCTCTTGGTATTTTCTTCTGATAGACCATGTAATCTGGGGCAGGTGAGTTATGAAGAACTACTAAGCTTTTTTGACGTCTTTTTGCTAGCTCCCCAGTAAGCTGTTACTTCAGCTAATCTTGGCAATTCTCCACGGATTTCCCTCCGGTAAAGAATTTAAGCTCATGATGACAATCCTAGTGAAGTCATGACACTATACCAAGTGGAATACTGTTTCCCTCATAGAAGGCTGTAATCTTAAAGTAGAACTACTGATCCTGCAAGTTCATCCCCAGTGATGGCCCAATCTGACGAGTTTTGCTGGGTATCCTTGTCGAGATGTTTATTTCATCTTCAGTTTTGCTTCTTGTCTGTTTTTTCATCATAAGCATAAGCATGGCATATATGCACTCACATGCATGGCATCTTAGCATCTCTGCTACCCTGTTCTGGTGTTTACCTGCTTTGTTCTCTGTGGCGTTTATCTCCCCAAGTGACTGGGTTTATCTATTCTCTCCAATAGAGTCCTCAGTCCTAGGTATAAAGTGCCCATCCTTCTGAATTCCCCACAGAGATTGGTTCTCGTGGATGATGGTTGGTTCAGTTATCTTTTCCATGCTTGGATAAGATAAATTCCCATTTGAGCTCATTCCTCAATGGTTGGAGTCTTGTTTGACCGTTTCTTTCTAGCTTGTTCCTAGATTGAACTTTGGTCCCTGGCCAATGTTGTTTTCGAACCTATTTTGAACGTGCATTTATTTTGCACTGTGTCCCAGGAGAATCTTTTACATATCCTCGTTGAAGACGAAATTATTTCTCCAGCAGTGTTGTGATATCAACATCTCTTTGGAATTCATACCCAACAACAAGTAGCAATCTCTTCGAGAAGCTTATTTTTCTATGGCGATAAGTGGTAGTCTCTTCTGAGAGGCTTATCTATCTCTGGTGCTATTCAACCTTTTTGCAACCATAATTGGTATTCCTCAGGAAGTCTAATCATCATTTATGTAACCCCGGTACTGACCTATATAATACTTTATCTCCTCAGATAGATACCTAAAGTCTAGTAATTACTGGCATTGTGTATTTCAGGTCAGATATGAACCCGAAGTTTGAAACCAGGTCAGATATGAACCTAAACCTCAGGTCAGATATGAACCCAAAGTTTGAAACCAGGTCAGATATGAACCTAAAACTCAGGTCAGATATGAACCCGAAGTTTGAAACCAGGTCAGATATGAACCTAAACCTCAGGTCAGATATGAACCCGAAGTTTGAAACCTTGGTCAGATATGAACCAAAACCTCAGGTCAGATATGAACCTTGGTCAGATATGAACCAAAACCTCAGGTCAGATATGAACCAAAACCTCAGGTCAGATATGAACCTTGGTCAGATATAAACCAAAACCTCAGGTCAAATATGAACCTTGGTCAGATATGAACCAAAATCTCAGGTCAGATATGAACCTTGGTCAGATATAAACCAAAACCTTAGGTCAAATATGAACCAAAACCTCAGGTCAGATATGAACCTAAACCTCTGGTCAGATATGAACCTAAACCTTGGTCAGACATGAACCTAAAATTCAAAGTCCAACTTATATTGGCATTCCAAAAATCCAGCTTATACTGGTATTCAAAATCCAGCTCATACTGGTATTCAAAGTCCAATTCATATTGGCATTCCAAAAATCCAGCTCATACTGGTATTCAAAATCCAGCTCATACTGGTATCTTAAGTCCAACTCATATTGGCAATCAAAATCCAGCTCATACTGGTATCTTAAGTCCAAATCATATTGGCATTCAAAAAATCCAGCTCATACTGGTATCCAAAACCCAATCATACTGGTATTCTTCATAAACCAAATCATATTGGTATCTCAACCAGCTCATACTGGTATTCTTCATAAACCAAATCATATCGCAATCTAAACCAGCTCATACTGGTATTCTTCATAAACCAAATCATATTGGTATCTCAACCAACTCATATTGGTGTCTTCAAAATCCAGCTCATACTGGTATTCAAAGTCCAATTCATATTGGCATTCCAAAAATCCAGCTCATACTGGTATTCAAAATCCAACTCATACTGGTATTCAAAATCCAGCTCATACTGGTATCTTAAGTCCAACTCATATTGGCATCCCAAAATCCAGCTCATACTGGTATCTTAAGTCCAACTCATATTTGCATTCAAAAACCAACTCATATTGGTGTTTTCAAAACCAGCTCATACTGGTATTCAAAGTCCAACTCATATTGGCATTTCAAAAACCAACTCATATTGGTATCATTCAAAATCCAAGTCACATTGGTACCCGAGTCCAATCATTAATGGCTCATCAACCTTATTCCCAGCTAAGGTTCAGTCAGTATCTTTCGTCATTTGGCGCGCAAAATTTTTTCTCTGTCTTTTCTGGTTTTTCTTGAAGATCCCGTTTGAACTCTTCAGTATAAGAAAATCTCAGAAAATATTTTGCTGATGTCTATCCTTTTATTTCAAATTGATCCCCAGTGGAGATCATGTCTTCTTTCTGGTTTCATGCCCAGTAAGAATATGTCTTTATTACCCCAGTGTCGTCCGGTCACATATGAGCCTGTCATCCATCTCACTGGATCTTTCCCTAGTGGAGAATACCTCTCTGGCTCCTGTCTCCAGTGAGGACCTGTAGGGTGTTCCCCTTTACTTTTCTAACCCCAGTGTTTCCTTAGAGTCTTCCCGGTGAGTCTCTTTTGTTGATCAGTCTGTATCCCTAGTGAGTTTTCCTCATGGATACTAACCTTCATCCTTCTCAACAAACTCACCTGTGGTTGTTTGCTCTTTATCCCTGGTGTCTGGTCTGTCTGCATCTTTGCACTATCATCGCATCATATCATCATACTAGAATTTCTTGGCATGTCAGCATTTGCATGTCCGTCGCTTGTCCTTGGCATATGCATTCCATCTAAGGGCAAAATTTTCGGTTTGCTATATTTAAATACCTTTCACCTTGATGTCCCGAGGATTTCCATTCCTCGTTTCATATGGTAAAGCTATTAAAATAAGGGCAACTGTTGTACCCCAAATTTTACCTCTTAGATGTCATAACATCTTGCACTTGCATTTAGGCTTCAATCTTTTATGAATTGTTAACTAACCCACATCTTGCAAGTTTGTTTCTTTTGTGTTGAAAACTAAGGTTTACACAGAAAGAGGGTAAGGTCTCCTAAGACAGGCTCTCACATGATTCAAAGTCTTCTAAGGCATCCCTGGCTCCATACAATCATCACAAAGATTCACCAGTTGATTGGAACTAGAATCTCAAGACATTGGATCAAATCAAGTCAACAGGAGACCATCAGGCCAAATTGTGGAATTAGGGTTTTAACCTGAAGAATCACTGAAGAGGTTTGTCATGATCAGTCAAGGTTTGATTGGTTCATCAACCAATTGAACTTACCTACATTCAAGAGGTCTTATTCAACAAGAAATCAAGATCATCTGGCTTTCATCACTAGTACAAAGAGTCACAAGCTCACCCTGCCTCCAATTAGGGCTTTGTTATGACAAGACAATCATGGCCTTTGATATTGATCAAGAGTTGTGCTCAAGCCCTAGGACATGACTCCATGTGATAGTAGACATCCCTAGAGACCATCTATGAGCCTTAGATGTGATTGAAGAAGCAAGATCATCAGAGATCATTGAAGTGCATTCACAAGTGAAATTACGGTTTTGACTGAGGCTCTAACCTTTGAGATTTTGAGCCAAAATGAAGCATCCAAGTCCTCAATCCATCATAAAATGTCTCATTGATGAGTTAAGGTATGAGAGATCAAGTTTTGAAGGGTTTCTTACAAAGGAAGCAAGGTTTGGTCTTTGTAACTTTTCAAATGTGTGAAATTCCCCTCTTGTGCAAAATTGAAACAGTCATAACTTTCAAACCACACATCCAAATTGAGCGACTCAAAGCCCAAATGGAAGCTCTTTCCATGAACTTAAAAGTGTTCCATATGACCTTTCTCCAAAAAATGCATGGTTTTTGAGTTACAAGGCTTGGAAGTTCAAAACACTTGAGGACTTAGTGAATTTTACCACTTTTGCCTTAAAAACCAGCTGACTTCAACTCCATTTTTCACCAAGATCTCTTGTGATTCAGAACTTGGGCCAAACATGAAAGTTGTAGAGGACATTTGGGGCTTTCCAAAAAGTACTAGAACTTCTCAATCCATTGAGTGAGCTGGGAGATTCGAAGCTTTAAAGTTAGGGGTTCATTTCTTAAGTTTTAAGTAACCAACTTGTGCATAATGATACAAAACCTCTTCTAATCACCAAAGCTTTCACATGTCTGAAGTTTAAAGGCAAGTTTAGCGATAATTAGACCTATGCCACGAATTTCTTCAAGTTGCACATTAAAATAACATGGTTTATCTCAATTTGGTGCAACTTGACAAGAGGTGGGAGAAACTTTTCAAAAACAAAAGCATTGTTTATTCCTTGAACCTTGGTTCAATCCCATCACTCTCATTTTCTCAATGAAACCCTATCATCTATTAGAGATCGTGGAGATTTTGGTTCAGCAAAAAAACCAGCTCACATGATGGAGACTTTTCAAGAGGGTAAACTTGGCATTTGTTCCATTTATGGCCATGCTTCAAATCCTCAACATTTTTCTATAAATAAGGACTTAGTTCTCACTTGTTTGGACACCAATAATTCACTTAAGAACTCAGAAAAATCTCTAAGTTCTAGCTTGGCAAGTGAAGAAGTTTTGAGAAAGTTGGAGCAGGGCTGCTGCAAGGAGAAGTAAGTCTTGTTCTGTTGGGACTTTAAGAGTGCATTGCTTCACTAGGTATTCTTCTTTCCTTTTCATCTCATGTTCCATATGTCATGAACATCTTGCATTTGAATCATCTTGAATATGTTTTAAAGTCATGTGGTATTGTTAGCTATTAACATGAAGCTGTTCTGGTGTCAATACCATAACTTGGAAGGTTGAGTCATTTTCAAATGGTTCACTCTATGTTAGTATAGGTTAATAGTGTTGGTTTTGTTTGCTGGCCTGATGGAGTTTTGCTTTCACCATCTTTTAACACCATAGCATCGTGTCAAAAAATAGGTTTATGTGTTTTATTTATTGACTGTGTTGTTGAAACCTTGCATTACCATGATTTTATTGAACTTACATGATGCTTAAAACAACCAGTGGGATGATACATTGTTCATAGATTTATGATGTAGCTGGAATGTTTGAAGTGTTCAGGCTGTCCATGATTAGTTTAGTTTAGTTGTAATAACATGAAGGTTTTGTTTGAAGTCATGTTAATGACCAAGTTCTGTTTTGTTCTTTGCTCTCTCATACTGATAACTCTTAGCTCATTTGCTTACCATATCATGATCATGCTGATGCCATAATGATTATTTGTTTTTCTTGCATTTTAATCAAGTGATCATGTGGATAATATTGTTGAGTTCATGTATTGTTATTAACACTGAAAGTCCTTAAAGGCTTTTTGTTCATACCAGCATGCCAAGTTTTAAATCATTATCTGTGAACTACATGAAAATTTTTGGTCTGATATTGTACTGATATGATGAATATAATATTGCTCTTGCTTTGTTTGCTTTGGACCACATGCATAGGATGATGCCATGAATGTTTGAGTACATGTTGCCATGATTCAGAAATAGCCATGTCTTCATGTTATAAGTTTATATGCCTAAATTGTCATTGTGTCCATTCCATGTTAGACTGAGATAATAACATTTAATCTTGGTGTGATAACTTGATAATATTGGGTCACATTCTCTCACTGATTCCATTATCATGTACAATTCTTAAATGTTTTTTTTATTGCTGAATGTTATCATATGTCCCTATTGTGTATCTAAGTTAGATTCAAATGATAATACGTTTAGTTATTTGGACATGTGCTATGTATCATCATTCTTCTAGTTCATACCAATTAGAGCACTTGACTTTCACGTCCTTTTTCTCTATGTCCAAATTGTTGTTTTGAGCTAGTTGTGGTTCAATGTTATTCAGCTCTGAATGCCCTACAAATTGATGTCTTATTTCATGGATTTTGAGTGAGGATTATTATTGAAAATGGTTGAGAAAGTGAAGGGTTTACCTTGATGCGTGTTCTGGTGTTTCACGATGAATTTGTAGTTTGTGGTTCTTGAATTGCATGGAGGATGATGTGTTGGCAATGTGTGATAGGTCATGGTACTTTTTTTGTCCTTTTGTGTTTAAGATTTGGTGACCGGTTGATAGTTTGCTTAACATGTCACGTTGTTTTTTTATGTGGTTGTATTTGGAATATTCATTTATGAACTTTCATAGCTTAAATATTTATGGGGGTGGCATATACAACGGATGTATAGCCACCCCAGTGGTAAAGACCATGCTCTGAAACCAAAGGCTCTGGGGTTCGAATCTCCCTCGCCCCAGACGCCCTTTTGCATTTTATTTCCTTTCTCTAGCTTTCCTTTCCTTTCATATTGGGCCAATTTACTTCCTACACCCCATCTAGTCAGGCCCAACCGCAACCTTGAGGATTCAATGTGATCAGAATTTCTGATACACCTCCCCATTTTATTTCCTACCATTTTGTTTCCCTTTTATTATTTTCATTTCAATTATAATTATTAAAATGTGTTTTTTTCCTTTAACCAACAAAATTCCAAAAAATTTCATAAATACTTTTTCAATGTTTAATTTAATTTTTTTATATAATTTAATTTTGCATTTTGCATTAAATTCTAAATATACAAAAGCATGTGTAAATATTTCACTTAATCCTGAATTTTCTTTGAAAAATACTTAATGCTTGAGAGTTTTATAAAAAGCTCTTGGTGAGAGTTCTTAGTGCATAAGAGAGTTATTTAGAAAGGTTCCTTGACTTTGGGTTAGAGATTATTCCTTTAGGACTTTGTTGTGTCTCTCAACTTTGTTGTTAGTCCCTTACCTTGAATATCTTTGATTTCACACTTGAATGCTCTCTTTATCATATGTATATGTGGTCATTTGTTTATACCTCACTATCTCTTGCCATATTTATTGATGTTTGAATCATGCTCTTGAGATAAATTATGCTTAATGGTTGTGCATTCTCTTTGAATTCTTGAGCTTATATTCATTTGAATCTCAATTCCCTTGTAACATTCTTGTTCTTAAGAAGTTGTTATCTTCCCCCTTTCTTCCAAAGTAGAGTCTCTCTATTGACCTCAAAGTCATAGAAAGCTCATTACCTCCAGCCTTGACCTCATAGTCAGAGGATACCAACTTTGACCTCATAGTCATAGCCACCTCCCTCCTTGACCTCATAGTCATAGGATTACCAGCTTTGACCTCATAGTAATAGCCACCTCCCTCCTTGACCTCATAGTCATAGGATTACCAGCTTTGACCTCACAGTTATGACCACCTTCTCTTTGACCTCATAGTCTTAGGATTTTTCCTTGGCCTTATAGCCATTCAATCTTACAACTTAGACTTAGAGAGTTTCTTAAACTCTACATGAGCTCATACTCATTCCTCTTGGAACTTTGGCCATAGTCAATGGTTCCTCACCCTTAGTTAGGTGAACTATGGTTGCTCTGATTCTTTAGTCAGATATGTAGGCACAAGATGCAACGTTTTGGCGAGCAAACTTAGTATATACCCCCTAGGTCCTTACCTTTAGAACTTTGGTCTTCACCATAGGTCTTCACCTTAACCTTAGCAGATTTTCCTTAGCAAGCAAAGATAGCATTACACACATACAAACAAGAGGTTCCTGTAGAGTACTACAGATACTAAGGGTGCTAATACCTTCCCTTAGTATAACCAACCCCCGATCCCCGATCTCTTAGCCGTGTCTTCACATGGCGCAAAAGGGTCTTCTTTCGATCTTTACCCTTTCCTTTGGATAAATCAAAGCTCGGTGGTGAATTTCAAAGTTTTGTGATGCAAGTTAATTAATAGCTTGTTATCCGATTCTCACCGCAACCATATGTTAGCAAACTTCCAGGATAAATTATTCGATCCATTGTAGTATCTACTACTTGCTACATCATCCACAGGAACCGCTGCAAAAATTTCTCTCACCTCCTCTTCTGATAGTTTCACTGCAAGGCACCAAGGTTTTGATCCAAATTCTTAATCTTAGTTGTTCCTGAGAATGAAAGTAGTCCCTTTATTTTCAATAATAAAAAAATTGAAAATAAACACTTAAATGAAAAGCAGATGCATGAGTTTTATAGTGCACTATATATCAGCACTTAATAATTTAGAAGACCTTGCAGCCAGTAACTTTTATACATTTGTACATCAGATAATGCTCGTAATATGATATTGTATATAGTTCTTCGCTTATTTGATCGGCATAAACACAGTATTAGGAATGCAATATGTATTATAATTTCTTCAGGTTCACAATTAAGGGGAGAAATCATATTTCTATATTTATAGAAACTATAAGGATAATATCGCAAAGTAGCTAGTATCAAATATGTTTTCCATATACTGCTATTGAAAAATATGCATATTTCCTGGCTCACCAAGAATAGGAACAACATCCTAGCCTTGATGGAGTACCCATGCTAATGCTAACTGAGCAGAAGTGCATCCATGTTTCTTGCCAAGACTTTCAATCCTATCATAAATGTTTTTGTTCTACTCCAAGTTCTCTGCTTGGAAGCGAGGATAAGATGTCTGATAAACGAAATAAACATACACCTTTAACAAAAGAAAGAGCCTTATTTTTAATGAAGAATTTAAAATATCATCCATGTGAGAAAAACATATAAGAATGATATCCCATGAATAAGATTTTGCACATGTATTAATAATTCCACGACAAACAACAGAAAGTCGCATTAAATTTAAGTGTTAAAATGAAATACCAGGTTGCTAACCACTGACACATTTTCCACCAAAAAACACGACCAAGAGGACTATAAGGTACGATTCCAATACCAAGTTCTCTATATCAACTTGGAGAGGAAATCAAACTAACCTGCATAGAGGAACTATCTTATCCTCAATGTTGCGAGTCCAGAGGGACCACTCTATTTAAAGAGCTGTGATTGGATGAACATCGTGTGCTCTCCTTATTGTATCTGGACTGGCTTTAGATAGGCCAATGTACCTTACTTTTCCCTCTTCCACCATTTTCTTAAGTTCACCTACCTATAACACAACAAACTTGTTAACAAAAACTGAACCTAGTAAAATAAGTCACATAATGTCAGCATAGGCAGAAATTCTTAACTGTATCCTCAATAGGCACAGATGTATCGACTCAATGTTGATAATAGAGATCAATGTATTCAACACCAAGACGTTTCAAGCTAGCTTCACAACATGATCGGATATACTCCAGCGAACCCTTGATGCTAACATCGCTGAAACCAGGAGCATCTCCTTTAGATATACCAAATTTTGTAGTCAGCTGGATCTTTTCTCTAGGTAATTGCTTTAAAGCCATTCCAAGCAAAATTTCACTGGAACCATCTACTCCATAAAGATCAGCAGTGTAAAAAAAAGTGATCCCTTGAGTGAATGCATAGTGAATAACAGAAATAACATCTTGTTCTGGAAGAGGACGATTATATGCTCTAGTGAGTCCCAAACAACCGAATCCAATATTTTGAAACCTAAATGAGGACAATAATTAATAGTATAGTATAGAAAAAAGAATAGAATGGTAGAAATGGTTGTTGATGTAAGGAAAATATAGGCAAAACATCCTCAGCAAGGTTCGACAAATAAATAACTAAAACAAATGCAAATAAATATAGAGTTTTGAACCTGATAAAGGTATATAATTGATTCAGCATGTCTTCCTTAGCTTTTTCAACTTGGCCAAGAACAATTTCCTATCAACCAAACAACCAATAAAGGACTTAAAATCAACATTGTTAAAAAGGAAAAATTTTAAACATAGAATATGTCAAAAACCGAAGCTTACCTCAGGTACATTAGCAGTTAAACTTTTTAATACTACTTCAACATAGCCATAGACTTCTTGAGATATCCATCAGAGTTCTTCCTCTGGATTAACAGGTATTCGAGCCATTGTATCCTGAGATAGTACATGAAAATAAAATAACCACTAGTCAATAATCATAAATTCAAGTTTACCTCTCAGTTAGAGTCTATAGTTAAGAACCCACAATTGATCTAAGTGCCTTCTCAGCTTCTTCACACACAAACCTTTTATCTTGAAAAGCTTTCAGTAGCAGCTACAACAGCGGTTAAAATTCAATCAAAACAACACAATTTAACACTCTTAAAACATCACCACATCAAAACAACAATAGAACAATAAAAGAAAATTGAATGCACAACACATACCAAGTCATCAACATTGTTTCTTAGGGTGATATCAATGCTAACTTTGACAACATCTGATTTCCACATGCTAACTTTATCTGAGAACTGAGAACTGTGTTGCTTTCTACTATATGTTCCCATAGGACATGAACAACTGGAAGAGATAAAAGAAATCACACTATATAAAGAAGCAAGAATGTTGGAAGAAAGATGTAAATTCAAATATATTATATATACATACATTGAGTAATTCATACTGCTACTATCTACTTATTAAAGGCCGAGACTCTTACTTTTGGGTTGGTTCATCTGCCGCGGGAGCATCTGACGGCTATCGAGAAACTTCCTTTTCCAACTTGAAATTATTATATGCTGCTACACCTGCAATAGTTGTATGGATATTTACAACAACGATTAGCCACACTCATAATTACAGAAGCTGTATGAATATATTATTAACCTGCATTCAAAAAGAGACACAAATTTGCTAGAAGAAATGAAATTCCTACTAATGATGGATTTCCCATCCTTTTCTGTTCATAGGAGTATACAGAGAAGAGATTTTTACAGCTTGATTGGATAAACTCACAGGATGTTTAAGCAATAGCCCTTGGGGATTCGTATAACTTGACCACCATCTTTCGGTAATTTGCACAACACATCCCAATAAATCATTATAGATATTTAAAATTCGGTAATCTGCACAACACATCCGAAAAGAAAAGAAAAGAAACAAAAAGAGAAAAAAACCCAGATCTAGCAACATAGCCCTTATCATTTAAAAAAATAAAAGAAAAGAAACAGCAAGGGAAAAAACAAAAACAACAAAAGCGCTTATCTTTTCTCAAAAGTTCTTATTTCTTCTCCCTTTCATGGTTCATACGCTCTTAACTCGTCGCCAACATTGTACGATTTCTGAAAAATATCTCAGAGCAAGAAACGTAAATGTAAATATATCAATGAATAACCACCATCTGAAATCTAGAAACAAAAAATCCAAAACCACAGATCTGAGTAGGAAACAACACAAGAAGATAGAACAAAAAACCTAAAAATCAAAATGTTAGAGGCAGATCTAAAGAGGAGAAAATATCATCCTGTATATAAAAGCTAAAATCAGCGATTTATAATCAACATCTTCTTAAAACCCAATACATACTGCAATTTACACATCATTTTTACCACCATACTGTTCAAGGTAAAATCTCGCATCCAATCGGGGTAATCTAACATACCATGGAACGTCTAGAGCATAACCCACCTGCAGAGTTGTTATGAAAAACCTAAAAATCAAAACTTTAGAGATAGATCTAAACAAAGCGATATAGAACAAAAAACACTAGAATCACTTCGGTTAGGGTTTTGAAAGCGATATTGTTTATAATAGAGGAAGAAGGAAGAAGAAGAGGAAAAAGAAGGAAGAAATAGAGAAAGGATGGTGTGTGTGTGTGTGTGGGTGTGTGTGTGTGTGTGTGTGTGTGTGTGTGTGTGTGTGTGTGTGTGTGTGTGTGTGTGTGTGTGTGTGTGTGAGAGAGAGAGAGAGAGAGAGAGAGAGAGAGAGAGAGAGAAAGAGTGTGTGTGTGTGTGAAAATACGCATAAAGAGAGAAAGGAAGACGATGGAGAGAAGAAAGAGAAAAATCAGAATTGATACCATAAAGTTAAATTTTAGAAATAAAATAATTGTAATAGAACCAAATGACATCATCATTTGAATCAAATATAACCAACAAAGGCTTAATATAATAACTATGTAACTGGAGTACAACAATGTGACATCATTAGTTGCATAACGTAAAATTTGGACCAAAATTACCCCTAAATTGGAGATGTGGCAAAAAAATAGAAAGGGCCAAAGAAGAATTTTCCAGAACACTTACTTTTCTTATATTATAGATATACTGACGTGTCAAATGTTTTATTTCTTTAACATTTAGTCGCACCTTTTTATTTTTATTTATTTTCAATTTTTAAATAAATGTGATACCATCACGGTTGCGTAGTTGAACCGCTGTGACATATTTTTCATTTTGTTTTAAATATTTTAAATTGTAATACATTGGAGTTTCTTTATAAAATTTAATGTAGTAAGTAACATATCACCACTGTTCTTATTTTTGACCGTGGTGGTATCATTCATTCATTTTTATCAAGCTAACTAGCTTGTCTCTTCAATAGCCATTCTTTGCTAAGAAACGATACACCATTTCAACCCTAACGTTCAGTGCTTAGAAACGGAACACCATATCAACCCTAACATTCTTCGTTCATCATCACGGCTCATTATCGTTCATCATCATCAGTTCATCGTTCATCATCATCAATTCATCATTTTGCATTCGTTGTTCATTTTCAACCCATAGTCATAGTCATCGTCATCGGTTTGTTTTCAACCCTAACAAACCAACGCTAACACTAACATCATCGTTATCGTCAAGGAGGAATACAACAACAACACTATTTAAATCAACCCAAATATTCACATTTACTTAGTCATCACGTTTACTGTACGTAAAACTTTTTTCCTGTGCATCTACAATAAACTTCAATTTCCATTGTTGTTGGTGTTGTTGTTGTTGGTGTTGGTGTTGTTTTGGTTCTTGTTGAATGTGTGTCATAAAACTTGATTAATCTTTTGTTGTTGTTGTTTTTGTTGTTGTTGTTGTTGAATGTGTATGTGATAATAGATGAAATAGTTTGTTGTTATTGTTTTTGTTTTTGAATGTGCATGTGATAATCTTTGAAAGAGTTTGTTGTTGTTGTTGTTGTTGAATGTGTATGTGATAATAGATGAAAGAGTTTATTGTTGTTGTTGTTTTTGAAAATAGACATCGTCTTCGTCGCATTCTTCATCTAGTGGCAAGGAAACTATGACAAGTGATACTCAAATAAAAAAGAAAAGATCACAAAGAGGTGCCAGAATGCTTACAAAAGAAACAAAAGTCCACAAATTTGGTACCAAATTGCCTATTGTGTTTTATTCGTATAATAGAGTAGTTGATAGTGAATATTCTTCTCTTTTTAAGAGTTATGTTGCGTTCCTTGGATGTAGCAAAGTTAGTATATTGATAGATGATTTGAAGCAAGTGCCAGATGATGTCAAAGATAACATATGGACAAACGCTAATGTATTAGTTTTAATTTTCATCATTTCGATATGACTTTCTATAATTTCTAATACATTATTATTGATTTAAATGTAGTTGACCTTTGAGTTTACGCATGGTGATAAGCACTTAAAAAAAATGGGAAAGTCATGATGGTACGTGTTGGAGGAACTTTAAGTCACGGCTCACGCGTGACTACATTAGGAAGCCTAAGATTGGTCTTGAGCATCCATGAGTGAGGTATAGTTTTCTCTTGAGCATCCATGAGTGAGTTATAGTTTTCTCTCTGAGAAATTCCTGGTTAGTACTAGTCTTATTTATCTTGATAATTTGATGCTAATGATTTATATATACAAATCATATTTTCACTATGTTTATAACAGACTAAAAGTTAATCAGGAATACAAAATAAAGCAAACAACATTTACCCCCATAGATTGTCTCGTGGGGGTTACAGGAAACTAGAGAAAAAAGTGATGGAGGAAAAAAACAATAAATGGGAGATGAGGACTCCATTAGTCTTGATCGCAACCCATTTCCACCTTCAAGGCATGAGAAGTGGAAGAGGGATCGACTAAGACCAAATAGAGAGTACAACTCAAATGTGTCAAGAGCAGTTACTGAGAAAATTGTAAGTATGATTTGTTGTGCGTATGTTATGTGTTATTTAAATGTTGTGGTAATTACAATATTAATATTATCATGCATGTTGTGTAGGATGTGTTGGTTGAAGAGGCACGTAGAGGCTCATTTGTTCTAGAACCACGACATGATATACTAGTTGAGCCTATTGTAACAGATGAGCATGGTGAGCGTGTTCGTGGTATTGGAGAAGGCGTTGGCCTGAGACTATTCTTTGGTCCAACCAAAAAAAGCGTCGAAAACACCGAATTACAAGAACAATGAGAAAAGCTTGCGGTTGTTGAGAAGGAGTTAGAAGAACAGGGAAAGATGTTAGAAGTCGAGCGGGAAAATCAGAATAAAGACATAGAAAAGTTAGAAGAGTTATATGCGGTAAGTGTTTCATCTGAAATGCTAGTGTTTTATATGAAATGTATGATATATTATGTTTAATCTGAAAAGTTAGAAAAAATAGAAATGTGTTTATTATGTATTGTGTTCAAAATGAATGTTATGTCGTAGAGAATAAGTGGATCCTATGAAAATGATGATAATGTTGATGATAAAGTTCCCCAAATACATGGTGTACGACATGCTAACACTAAAGGAAGCAATTGTTCAGCCGCCCCCACTAAAGAGGTCAATGAGTTATTGGATCCTTCAGCAAATGAAATCACTACGTTAGACATTTTGGTTGCGAAAAATGATGACCCATATTCTCTTCCTCTAGAGCATTGTCCATCAGTAAAGCTCTTTTATTCTTCTCCTAGTGACATACGGGATTTTCTCAATGGAAAAAATTGGCTAGACGTAGGGATATTGCAAGTTTGATGCACGTAAGTATATATTTAAACATGCATGTCATTATTTATAGTACATTATCATTTTTGTATTTCCTTAATTATTTTTTGAATTTTGTTTAACCATTTAGGTACATTCATCGTGTATGTATAGAGTTAAATAAATCGAATATTTATGGCATCTTGGATCCGTATAGTATTTGATGGACAAATAATAAGCAAAAGGGATTGAGTCCTACATTTCGAAACGGTTAATTCAAGCGGGAAAAGAATGTTATTTAGCACTATTTCTCAATGTGTAAGTAATTTTGAAATTGTGGTTTATCTTTTATAGTTAGTTTTGTTTTAGAAAATACTAATTATATATATGCTCGTGTTTATTTCAGTGATCATTGCCAATTGATCACCATATCACTTAGGACGAATATGATAACGATATTGTGTTCATTATATAAACCACTCGAACATAAAATGGGGCAAATTATTAATGGGTAAGTTTATGTTTATATGAAACTTTTTAGTAATATGTATTTTCTTTGATTTATTAATTCGTTTAACCCGTAAAATATTTTCAATGTACAGTGTTGTGCAGTGACACAATATGTTGAACAATATTAGAAAAAATCCAACATTTATCTTGCCTAATGTAAGTGACTATATTACTTGTGACACACACACACACACACACACATATATATATATATATATATATATATATATATAGTTACATGCATGTGTGTTTATAACAATCATGAAATTAATGTTTATTTTTGTAGATGAGGAAACAACCAAAGAGATTCGAGTGTGGTTATTATATAATGAAACACATGTTAAACATTGTCTTCGCCGACATTGTAAATAAATGGGACCAGGTATATATTATATATGTAATGAATTGTTTACAATGCGCTTATGGGTCCTCAATAATGATATTAATTTGTAATATATGTTTGATGTACATTTGAGTTTGAATGTTGTAAATAATATTTTTGATTTGATGAAATAAATAAGTATTTGAGTTTGAGTGTTTTAATATAAATCTTCAATTAAGTTTTATGTTCTGTTACAGTTTAAATAATACATGTTATAAAATGAAATATGTACAATGCATAAATATATCTTCAATTGTTGTTTCTATTCTGTTACAGTTTAAACAATACAGGTTAAAAAATGAAAAAATTTCAAAATGCAGAAATATATTTTTTTTAAAAACATATAATTTAACGACGATTTTTAATTATGACCGTGATTGTATAGTTATAATATATAATTTAACCACGGTTGTTATAGAAGACCGTGGTTATATACGTAAAATGCGCTGGGAATCGACCCTGGGACCTTTAATATATTACAACAATTAGGTTTTCTACAATGGTCATAAGACCGTGATTGTAAGTAGCGCATATACAATGACACCCTACGTAACAACGGCAGGTCACGCGTGATATTATCCCTTTTCCAACGGTTGTTGTATATGTTTTCCATAGTAGTATATAATTGTTATTTGGTGATTAACTTCTTAACCACTCAAATGCTTTCTCTCTCATTCCTAAAAATGGATTCCTGATACTAGTGTATAACATTTTGAATAAATCCTCAACCCATAAAACATTTTTGTATAAAAAACAAATACAAAAACTCTGTGGGATATTGGATCGAACTCTAGTTTTAGCATGTCGTCGAAGTCCTCTCATATGCTGTTGTCGAAGATCGACATGCTGTAGTTTAATTGTGTTCTAGTATGTAGGAGATCAAATTGGGCCTTGTGTTATGGATCCAATTGTTTAAGTTAGCTTGTACCCTAAGTTAGCTTGTAATGGGTAATTGTTAAAAAGCCCATTAGTTTAGTATGTTAGGTTTATTATAAATAGCATACTAGTCTCTCTTCATAAGGTGTGGCAAATGCTTATTAGGTTGAGAGAGATTAATTGTTGATATTCACTTGTAATCTTTGAACCCTATTGAGAAAGTGAATAGTAAAACAGATTTAACCAATTCTCTATTCTTCTTCCTCTTTTCTCTTCCTTTGTGAACCCTAACAGGGTTTCATTTGTTTATTCAAGTTTTTCCTTCTTTTCTACCCTTGTGGATTTCTTGGTGTTCAAGAAACCAAATATACTTTGTTATTCCGTATCGTTTTTCATAACAAACTCAATAATATTTTTACTCTTATACGTAAAAGTATTGATAACGTTTAATTAACATTCAAAACTATGTCTGAAGAAGTCAAATGAAGTAAAACTTTGTAAATGTTTTGTGAAAATTATCACTTCCTTTAACAGTAAGATGCAAGACATACATTATAAAAAGAGAATAATGTTGGGTGAGAATATGGAGTGGAGAAACAATCTAGTGGGGGTGAATAGGCCCTTTAAAAAAATTAACTGATTTTCAAAATTGTTTCTCACCGTTTTCAAAAGAAAATTCGGAGTTTGTGTAGCAAAAAGAGATTTGCGAAAATAGAGATGTTGTGGTTATTTTGAAAGGAATCACAAATACAATTATACTATAATTCACTATTATCCTTATATTTCTCAAAGATAATAACAAAAAGTTACAAACTATATTGAATTAATAAATTGAAAAGTTTTACGAGAAGTGTTGTTTACAATACTTCAATTGCTATAGGATTCTAACATCACATTTTGCAAATTTTAATTAGCACTAAAACACAAACAGTTTCTGATTATAACAAAATCTACACTTATGTAAATAATCGCTACCATTGAGAATTAATGATAAACTACACTTAGAAATAATTACCTAAACACGCAATAGCCTACGAAAATTAAAATGCAAGAGCACTACTACACAAAAAATGCTTTTTACCTCGGACGCGAAATGCATAATACCTCAGCTAAAGAAGTGACGTAACGAAGGACGACATGAAAACTCACCACTTATCACCTCGATGGAATTAATATTGAGAGGTAAAGTTATATGCACATGGGTTCGAACCACAACAACATCACTTTTATAATTTTCAAGACTAGCGTATCTTATATCTCGATTTATCTTGAAAACCGAGGGGGTAAGGTTATTTTTTTTTATAAAGATATGGTTACATTGTTTACCTAGAACATTACATTGTTTACCTAGAATATTACATTGTTTACACAAAATATTACATTGTTTAAAATAAAAATTAAATTCCCTAGAGATCTAGGTGAAAATCAAATTTCCTGAAGATTTAGATGTTAGATCTTCGAATTATTGAATCTTGGGGAATATCAAATGTTGTGTGCAATATTATTCTCTACGGATCTTTCCTGCATTTGATTCTGAAGCAAAATAACATAAGGGTTAGATAAATAAAATCAATATTCAAATATATGATTTTGTGCTCAAATAAATATTAAAAAAAACCTTAAACCCAAGTAATTTTATGCTCTGCAATCCATCTTAGAGAACTTTTCCAAATGTCTTTATGTTTTAAGTCCTTCATGTTTCATTTAGGTTAGATTTTTAATATTCAGCATGCTTTTATAATGGATGTCCATTAGGTTTCACACAGAATACTAATGGCGGGTTTTTTTGTGTTGATAAACATTAAATGGACGTCAAAGATTAGATTAAGGGTGTTGAATAAAGTTAAAAAAACGCTTAACTATTCCCCTCGGTCACAAAGAAAATTGAGGTGAATAAAAAGTTTTTTTTTTAAATTACATTGTTTACACAGAATATTAAAAGTACATTATAAAATCTGTTTTCCAATGATAATTTTTATTTTCCATGTCCAGGTCCCATGCAAGATGCTAAAGATCTGTTTCTCAATGAGATTTTTTATTTGTTGCACTTGCAATCCATCCCAGAGATCAGTAGTAGCAACTCATGATCAAGTGGACAATGGTGAATATTTCATCTCTTTGGGGCAGCTACATATAAGTTATTTCTAGGATAAAATACGAGTGTTTTTATAGTAAAATATAATTATATAAAGTTCGGTGGCGACTCTGTTCGAAGGATCGTATTTTTTCGAGGTACGACACAGAGCAAGAGACTTTTGCTCAGACTCACAGTCCAAGACTTCCTTGCTTAAATCCCACGGATTCAAGACTTCTACTCAATCAACAATTGATTAAGACTTTCAATGCTCTAGCACTTAGTAGGAGACTTAGTGTTTACCGTGAAAGTTGGTAAACAACCGCTGGTCTTCCAAAATTTTGGTTTACTTGCAGGATCAACCAGTGAATCCTAAGGACATAGCTATTGTATTAATATATTTTTGGAAAATTGAAGAACACTTCGACAATATTCATTTGTACAAAAGGTTGTTTTGATTGTTTTGAAAAGATTAAACTTTGTAAAAGTTGATAAAGGAAATTTAATGAAGAAAAGAACTTCAAAGTAAAAATATGCAGTAAAGAACGATTGATGAATAAAAGTAAATTTCTATTGAATAAAAATAAAATGTGGTGTTTCAAACGTACATTCTCAATAGTAACTCTTTTCTCACTTTGACTTGGATACTTTGAGTAAATTTTTTAGTATAGTACAACAATTGAACACACGGAAATCCAAACACTAAGACCCCTATTTATAACACGTCGAAATAACTGTCTCCAACGAATATTTCCCCAAAAGTTGACACATTTCGCCTTGTATGTCTTCGTTTCGCCATAGTTCTCCACGCGTCTCTCCTGAGAAAAGGATAAGGATAAAAGACAGTTATTTATCCGTATTTTGAATTTCAAACTTTTGTCGAAGCAAGGCTTCAAAATATTCCTTCGTCGGCTTTCCATACTTAGAAAATATTTCTAAGTATTTGTCCAAACACTTCTCCTTTACGAGAATCATTTCGACTAAGCTTCACACCAGCTCCTATCGAAATCAGCGAGATTTAAGAAACTTGATTTTCACTTAGTATTTCTAATGAAAACATGGCATCGAAATTTCCAGCCAACAAATTGCCACCCAAAAATGTCATTTTCGACTGAAATGGAGAAAAGGGAATTTTTTGAAGTTTCATATTCGACGCCAGAAACGTTTGGACTGCTATGACGTCATCATCATTATGATAACTTTCCCAAAACATCTCCTCAAACCCATGCGTGAATCTTTTTCAATCATCACACGTCTAGTCCCTAGGAGAACGTGGGTCAGGATTTAACTACTACCGTCCCATCACACCACCCTCACATGACATGCATCCCATGATTTTTATCACCATTAATGTTGTACAGTAACCGTTCCACTTCGACCATCTATAAAATAGTGGAAAACACCATTTTCACACTTTTCACTCTTTGAACTCCCTCAAGCGTATTTTCTCAAATCTTCATCTCTTTCAAATCTTCTTTCTGCAAACCCATTACAACAATGGCTTCTTCAACCAGAATCTCTAAAGAAACGAGCAAGAATACTAAAGAATCCAAGAGATCCAAAGAACTTGCTCCACATGAACCACCACATGAAGAGGAGAAGCGGAGAATCTACCAATCGCATGTACTCATTCCCGTTCTTGTTTCTGGTAAGACAAATGCTATGCTAGGTCCTCTTCCTAATCTTGCTCCTGACCCTGCTAAGGTCAAAGAATTATTTCCTGCTTACCACCGTTATAAACCCATAGCCAATGGTTTAAAACCTAGGACTAGTGAAGAGCTTAAGATTGATGAGAAAGTAAAGGTAGATGGTCAAGGTTCTCCTTCGACCATAGCTTCTAGGAACCCAATTAACCTAGAATTTATGAATAATAGTTTTAGGGTATTCAGGTCATGTCCCTTATCTAAAGGCCCTTCTGATTACCTCCTCGCTTGGTTAAAAAAATAGAGAAAGGAAAGTCCTAAGTATGGAAAGAAATGGGCATCTTCGACCTAATTCAACTGTCAAAGGTGGGGCCTGGTTATTGCCCATATGTGCTTATTGCTTCCTTCTATTTTTGGGATAGTACACACAACAACTTCCATCTCGCTTGTGGAATGGTGACTCCCACTTTATTCGACGTCGCTGTCATTACAATCCTCAAACCTATTGGAGTAGATTATGATCCAACCCTTTTAGCTGATGACCCAATAGGCTTCGACACCAACAAGGCAGCTTTTAACACCTATATAGCCTACTACCATGACAAAGAAACTAAAGAAGTTTCTAATCAAGAACACATTACTTTTCTGGCTCTTTGGCTTTCTCGCTGCGTTTTTTTGCTCAAGGACCCTTCAGGTGGCGAAGAGATACCTAACCATGGCCAATCAACTACATGCTGGACATGATATTTGCTTTAGCGAAATATTTCTAGCCAGCCTCTACGAATCCCTTGGCGAAGTCGTTATAGCACTGAAGACAATCAAGTCAAAAGGAAACCTGCTTCTTTCTAGACCCTTTTGGTTGCTACAACTATGGCTAAGTGCCACATTTGAAGCATCCCAGCATCCTGCTCGAAATCCTATCAACGCAACATCCGTCGAAGTGAAGAATATGAGAGTTGAAGGGACGAGGCTTGCTCTGTTAACTCCCAACGACGAAGGACTAAACCTTCAGCAAACCTTCACCAGCTACGTGATGATGTTTGCAAAACGTTATAATTTTTTCCCCAGTATGGCCCTTTTTGCAGATAGGAAAGTAGGTCCTGAATAATTTACCAGAAAACTTCCACCTGAGTCGAAAGAATAAGAAGAAGAATCCCTTGATATCGGGGAATCTTTTCTTACACCAAGATTATTGGCTTCAAGGATCAACCCCTCAAAACTTTGAATTGTTCTCGTTAGTTACCAACCAAACCTCGTTGCTCGACGGTTTGGTCTCATTCAAATTCAGCTCAAACCGCTCTTCCCCAAAAAGGGTTCGTTGATTCACTATTGAGGCAGAATGTGCCAAATTGCTGGCCAAATACTCTGACCTTACCGAATTCAATCCTGTGGCTTTCAAACCATTCTTTCTCTACACCAGAGAGTTCAACACTTGGTGGAGAGAGTATTATACTGCAGAATTCTTCGATGTAACTGCCTTCAACCTCCAACCTCTAACTAACTCGAGTTTTTTCCCTTGTGCAGGAAAAAGTGAAGAAAGGTACTCCGACACACATCAAAGAGATCCAAGCATTCCAGAAGTACTTTGAGACTACTTACAGGTCAGATGATCTTAGTCGAACCATTAGCAAAGCAACAGTCACTTTAAAAGAAAAGTTCATAAAGAAATTAGAGGACTTAAAACTTCCTTCGTACGTAGGGATTTTGTGAAAATCCTTCGACTGCCAATGTTACGAGTTAGCTTTTAATTTATATCCTCCAAAATTCCCTCGACTGCCAACTGCTGATTTTGGTGTGGATTTTAGCCCTCCATTTCTAGACTGGTTCGTCTGTGGGGATTTTGTGAAAATCCTTCGACAGGAATCTCAAAAATGTGTTAAGCGAGTGGTTCCGATTAAGTACACTCTGGAAAATTTCAAAGGCCACCTTCATATTGGCATATAACAGATTTGCATGAAGTCTCCAATATATGAAGGTGTGGAATAGGAGGTTCTTCGACACCACTTCTCTTATCCATTTTCTTTATTTATGTTTTGTACTTGGCTTATGCTAATTGCATTAATATCCTTTGCAGTTGTAAGAATTCCAGCCAAGAAACCTACTCCCGTTGAGAAAGAAGCTCTCGAAGAAGAAGATGAAGACAACACCAAGAAAACTACAACAAAGGTAAACTTTGTCATTATTGTTCTGTTTACATATTGCCTTCTTATTCTAACATCTGAAGTGTATTATTTTTGCAGGGAAGTCGAAGACCACCTCCGACACCAAAAAAGAGAAAGAAAAAGGAACCTGGGGTTCAAATAATTGAATCTGGTGATGGGGACCTCTCTCCAGATCAATCCAAAAACCCCAAGAAAAAGAAGAAGCAAACAAAAATCACTGACGCCGATTTTTGACCTCTGCCAAAAACAACTAAAGCACTTGTGAAGAAACCTTCCATTCAAAAAGTGGTAGAGACTGATGCCACCCCCAATACTAAAAAACCATATCACAAGAAGAATCCAGATCAAGTGGAGAGCGACAACTCAAGCCCTGGGACTGAGGGCCCTAAGGTACATAAATCTATTTTTTGTCTTTAGATTTTATGATTATTTTCAACAAACTCGCTTCTAATCTTTTTCTTGATTTCTTCTTCTTAGGGTACCAAAGATGATTAGGGGCAACCCCTTGTTAAAAAAATACTTCCAAACACCAGTAGTGATCCATTCTACCATCCAACAAGTCCTTCCATCCAACACAAAACTTTCCCAAGGATTTCACCAAAGAATCCATAGACAAAGTGAGCCAGCTGACCGGTGAACATAAAAAGAAATCACCGCCCAAGGTCACAACTGAGCTTTCGCAAACCAATGCCCATAATCATGAAAAAAGCCCACCAAGGGACTAAACCTTAGCTGATGTTGCAGGAGACACAGAAATGCCATATGCATAACAAATTGTCGAAGACAGGTCTGGAGATAACTCCCCAATCAACATTCAACAAGGTAGTGGTGGCGAAAAGGTGAAGAGGAAAAGGAGGAGGAAGAAGATCACTACATGTTCGATTATGAAACGGAGATGGTTGTGGAATATGAAGATGAAGAAGGATAGAAAGATGAAAAAAATGGAAATAAGGAAGAGAAAGAACAACAAGAGGAGCAACCAAAAGCTGACCTGAATCCTGATGCTTCAACTGGAACAAACACTACCAGCCTCTCTCATGAAGAGTTAGAGTCCCTGAAGGTGCAAAGACCACTTGAATATCTAAAGGCTATGATTAGTTCCAGGTTCAGTTTTACTGACAAAAGCACCAGCACTTCGACAGCCTCAGGCAGTCAGTCTACCAATAAACTTGAGGATGACTTGCTCCCTCAAATTAAAGAGAAAATTTTTAATACTGATTTGTTCCAACTCTTAGAGAAAGTCACCTCAACTTGTTTTGAAATCAAGAAATTCTTAAAAAGTCAATGTCTTAGAGGTTCCTCTAGAGGTTACTGACGCCATAATGGAATTGGGCTCACTGATCGATCTTGTTGTTGCTGATCTCAGCCGTCTCAAATATTTTTTGAATAAAATTTAGAATAAATTAGAGACTCAACTGGCTGAATGGGATGCAGCCACTAGATCCACCACAAAGGTTGCAGAGTTAGAGAAGGTCTCTGAACAAAATAAGACGGAAATTGAAACCTGCGACAAGAATGTCAAAGACTGGGAGCAACGGATCAAAGAGTTACAGACCAATATTTCTTAGGCCAAGCAGTGTAAAGTTGAACTGCTAAAGTTTGATAATGAAGAAGAGGCCAAAGAACTTAAAGTTGGGATTTATCATGTCGGCCAAGCTCAACAACTTGGAAAGGAAATTGAAGACCTTTTGACCAGCAAAACTATTTGTGAGCAACAATTGATGCTCCAAAAATCAAAATATGATAATATGAAGGAATCCCTCCCATTTTAATATGATTGTTGATGAACTTGTTTCCTGATTGTAACTTTTAAGCCCTTTGTGGCATTGGTTGTAATGACTTTTAGCCATTTTGGCAACCTTTTACTTTGATTCCCATTTTAGCTTCGACAATCCTTTGCATGAATTATTCCTTATTTATCTTTATTTCTTGAAGTATTAGCTTATATTTCTTTAAATATTTACCATTTACCTTCAAGATTCTTCTATCTTCTTTTAATTCTTCAATTTCATACGCGCCATTGGAAAAGACATTAATAATTTGAAAAGGACCTTCCCACTTAGGGGACCACTTACCCAAAGTTTTATCCTTTTGATCCATGGGCAAAATCACTTTCCAGACTAAATCTCCAGTCGAAAATAACTTAATTTTTACCTTTTTATTATATGATTTGTCTACTCTCTTCTTTTGCCTTTTTAATAACTCTAAAGCATTCAATATTTATTCATCCAAGTCAGCTAACTCTTCCAATAGGAATCAGATGGGATCTCATGTTTTCTATGAATTCTGGTTGATTGCAAATAGATTTCGACTGGTAACACAACATCATGACCATATGTTAATCGTAAAGTGTAGCGTCGGTTTTTTTGTGACGCGACCAAAATTGCTTTTGGTGCTACTTTATGGTTTCTATATTTATCCTATGAAGCTTAAAAGGAAGGGGAAGATATCTCAAACTAACCCTGCGTGCAAAAGTTTTCTTTAACAAATGCGAAGAGATCGGGGATCGGGGGTTGGTTATACAAAGGGACGTTGTTAACACCTAGTGTATCTATAGTAATCTATAGGAACCTTTATTTTCATATATTTTACTATTGAATTGCTTGGTTGCTCAAATCCATTTACTGTTGAATAGGGAAAGTTTCTCCTTTGTGAAGGAAAAGGAATTGTTTTTTTTGTTTTGGGTTTTCTATTGTTTTTGGGAAGGTACTGGACCTAAAGTTTTTGATTAGTGTGCTCGCTAAGATTTTACAATCTTATGCCTACGTATTCCCGTAAAGAGATCCGAGGAAATCAGAGCGATCGTAGTTCCTCCTATTCTATGGGAGGAAAAAAAGATTTGGTGTCTTGTTCAAAGCCCAAGATTGAAGATAAAAAAGTATTTGTGTCATGTTCAAAGCCCAAGATTGAAGCTAAAAGTATATTTGTGTCTTTTCAAAGCCCAAGATTGAAGCTAAAAGTGTAGTTGTGTTTTGTTCAAAGCCCAAGATTGAATCTAAAGGTTTGACTGAGAGAGAATTTGTCATATCTAAAGGGAGATATCTCACCTATTCATCACAAATGTTGAGGAATTGATTATAAGGGAAGTTACTTTAACTGGGATGTGTGGAATCCAGCAATGACACATCTTCCTTTATGAGTCTTTACATGCTAAGAGAGGGAAATTGACATGGATGTGTAGAATCCAGAGGCTTGCCACTTACATCACTTAGATGAAAGAGAATTTTTAGCCGTGATAAAGGAGGGACTCCAACTTGGATTTTGAATCAACAAGTGTGTCACTTACATCAATTATCTGAAAAAAAAAAGGTTTTGATTGTTTGTTTTGAAATGCGATGAACAGAGGAAATATCCTCCTACAAAGAGGACTCATGGTCTCATCTGTGGGGATGATGGATTTTTTGCCTTGATCAAAGCCCAAGGTTGAAGCTAAAATAAAATTGAAAACTGACTCAACTGGGGAGTATTATATATGTCTTGTACAAAGCCCAAGATTAAGGCTAACTGGAATAATCATTATATAAAGCCTAAGAGGAGGCTGACTCTTGCTGAGGATTTATTTAAATTCAGGAGAGGGTCTAAATCGTTTGAGGAATCCATAGGGAAACTAGCTCTTGCTGGGGATTGGAGAAGAGTTGATTTATCAGATGCCACGAGGCTCAGATACTTTTGGGGATTTGTTGGTGATAATTTGACCCTGGTTAGCGATTTTAAAGATGAAAGCCAAGCTTTGTTGAGGATCTGGAGAGCCCTAGAGGATGATAGGCTTGAATTCCTTATAGGTTTTTACTCTCCTGGGGTCTGGTATAGGGATAGAGATAACTAGGATCTATCTTATGCTTTTAGGAAGCCTGAGGGTCCTTGTATGAAGCCCAAGAGGAGGCTAGGGATTGATACTTTTCAAGTCTAGGAAGAGTTCAAAAAAGGTTTCACCAGGAAATAATCCTTTCTTTGTTGAATTTTTCCAGGGTTAAAAGGGTTAAGGAAGAGGTTTCATAGGGAAATAATCCTCTCTTTATTGAATTGCTTTAAGGTTGATCAAATTCAACGAAGCCCAATAGGAGGCTATCTTCTGGGAAGATTCATTGTATGATGCCCAAGAGAAGGCAATGATGCTTGGATAAAGCCCAAGAGGAGGCTATCTGTATTCCTTTGTACAAGGGGAACTAGTTATTTGAACTAAGTTGTACTGACTGGAATGATCCTATTGTTTGAACTAATTTAAACTAAGGATGATGTAAATTCTAAGAGAGACTTAACAAGATATATACAAGTATATACAGACATATGAATAAGTGTATAAACAAGTATTGATTGAATTGAGCAAAGTGGTGGGTCTTATTCACTGGATAGAAGCCCAAATGTATTGTTTGTATCCTGTACAAAGCCCAGGATGAAATGAGGCTAAAAGGCTTTCTATTTACAGAAGGGTGTAGGGTCTTACACTCTATTAGAGGCCCAGTGTATTGTGATTGGTTAGATGTTTTAAGATTGCTTGTATTGATGATGACTGTATGATTAGAGTTTTGAGAAATTGAAGAATGTTTTGAGAAAACTTTGAGTTTGAATTTGAATTAAAAGAAAGTTGTTGTTATTTGAGTGAATTAAAAAAATAATGTTTAGGGCTTATAACTCAAAGAGAGGCCCAAGTGGTATAAGAGCAGTTTCACCGGGAATAATGCTCCTTTTAGTACCAGCGTATTTGATTTGAATCTTCTTCTTTTTATTATTAAGAAGGGAAAAGGATGAGACTTACACCCTATCTAAGAGGCCCAAGATAATGTATTTTGAATGAAATAATGAAATAATAATATTGGGTCTTATACTTGGGGATATGCCCAGTTGTTTTCAAGCAGTTCAAAACAGACAGATGATTTTGAAAATAGGGGTATGGGGCTTACAACTCAAAGAGAGGCCCATGGGGATTGTTTATTGTTAAAAACAAAGTTTATGTACAAAAGATTGGGGCTTATACTCAAGGAGAGGCCCAAATGATTTATTTGAAAACAGTGATCGCACTGCGATACCGAAAGACATTGTGGGACTTATACTATAGTAGAGGCCAAAAAAATATTTATGTACATAGGGGGTTGGGTCTTACACTCTAATAGAGGCCCAAAATTTATTTAAAATGAAGTTTTGAAAGATTGAATCAAAGAAACCCTAATTTCTATTTTTTAGGTATTTTTAAAAGGAAAAATCAATTAAAAATGATAAAAAACATATCAAATAAATCCAATAAACATGTTATAAATTATGATTAAGGTTTGGAAAATATGGTTTTATTCACATGATTATTTGAAATCAAATTGGTTTTGAAAAATCAAGAAAAAGAAATTATTTAAAATGTTTAAAACAAATTAATATAAAATTCTTTAAAATATTCAAAAATATATCAAATAAAATATTTTTTGATTTTTTTTGTGGAATAAAATATTTAAATATGTGAAGGATTTATGTTTAAAAAATCACTTGAAAAAGTTTAAAATTGAGAGAGAAATTAATTTTTGAAAATAATCAAGAAAATAATTAAAAAAATTAAAAAATTTGAATTAAATTTGAAATAAGGCGCCAACGGTCATCTTCTTCCTCGCGTGTTCCCTTCATGGTCGTTTTGAAAAACCTCTCATATCTCCCTCAATACGTAATGATTTTGCGCGATGTAAACATGAAAGTTGTTTGTTTTAGAACAAGGATTTCAATGGTACCAATTAATTTCATTTCTTTTAAGTGTAGAGTGAGTTATCAAGTGATGGACAGATGAACCCTAATTTTTGCAAGAACACTATGAAATCCTATACATGATTGATACATAGCAATTGATTGAGGGAAAACATTCTATACAAGTGCAGAAACATGTTGGTAACTTGAAAATAAATTTATGATGCATGGATCATAGAGTTCGAGACGTTCAGGCTTACTTGTGCAAGAGGAATTCGAATCCTCAGTTGTAGGTGTTACAGATGTGTTTTGATGATCTGGACAGCTACCTTGGACCTCAAGTAGTGTGTTGAGATGCTTGGAATGGATTGAAAACCTCTGGTTTGGTGGGCTCGAATCCAATTGCAGCTGGCTTTGGGATGAGATATGAACTTGATGAATCTGGTGTTATAGATGTTGTTCAAGGGTTTGGATCACTCATATATGATGTATGTGAGGTGTTAGGACCATTGGTTTGAGTGGAATTTCCCTCTTTATTTCAAAATTCGATTCTCACTTCTTTGGAAATGGATTTTTGATGCACAAGAGGGAAATGGTAGAAAACATATGTTGTGATGTTTTTCTGTGTTTTTATCAACCAGAAATGACCTCTATTTATAGTATAGGAAGTTTGTTTTGCAAGAAATAGTGAATGGGGGCTGGATCACCCTTTTACCCAATGGATATGGCTAGGTGTTCAAAGTCTCCTCTAGCCATTGACTTGAGCTGAACTTTGCAGGTTTAGGTCTTATGATTCTTGGCTAAGGCGTGACTCATTTGGATTGATATGAACTGATTCATGCCCCCTCAATGCACCCTTTCAAATCCATATGACAAAATTGGATTTTGGATTTGCAACATTGTTGATCACATTCCAAAGGGATATGTTTCTTGACTTATTGGCCTTATGGTTCAGATTCCTCATCATTTAGGTTGATATTAGATAGAAATCCAATGATGCAAGTGTCCAAAATTGGCTCAAGAAATCGTGGGAAACAAGTTATGTGCCAATGCTGTCAAAAATCAGTTTGTATTAAGGCATGTTGTGAGGTCCATAACTCCTTGCTCAAGTTGAATCAATGGATGTTCTTGTATTCTTTGGAAAGCTTGTATATCATACTTCAACTTTGATGTTTACATTTGGTCTTGATTCCTCTTGGATCATAATGAAAAATGCCTCTAAAGTTGGACAAAACATGAGACAGATTCTGCCTAAAATTTTCTAAGTGTCAAAGTTCAAATCTTATGAAACCCTAACTTTATGGCTTTATAACTCAAAATCTAGGCATTTTTTACCATGGATCAGTAGGACACTTTTGTAGTATGTGATGAGAGCTTTCATTTGATCTTTGGATGGAAAAAAATGGTTGTTTGGATCATAAGTTATGGCCTTGCAAAGTTGGGTAAAAATCATTATTTTTCATAACTTAGCGAAATTTCAAGTTTCTCAAGGTTGCCCCTTTTGCAAGTAACCTCACTTTTCTTGATTTTTCTTGATTGATCATGATCCAAATCACAAGTTAACATTTTTCTTGGCTTAAAGAAGCCATGTTTGTCAAAAATTTCCAAAAGTTAAACTTGGTTTTGATCACAGTTGAGTTTTTGTATCAGAAGAATTTTGAAATTTGTGATCCTTTATGAAATCAAGTCCTTGGGCTAGATTGAACTTAATGGATGGATTCCAAAACTATTTTTGAGTGTCTTGAATCATGTCCCAAGCTTTATTCAAAAGTCAATGGTATGGTTGACTTTTTCTCAGAAACCCTAGATTGTGGTCCAAATGAATTTGAATCCTCATATTTCTTATGAACCAATTTCTTTGAATCAATTCAATATTGTGAGAGGATCAATATTATGTATTTGAGATCCTTAAAGCATATCTTGAGGTCTTGGCTCATGCCTTGCTCCAAAATTCAACTTAAAGACTGAATTAGGTCAAAAACCTAATTCCCGGTTTTTTTTATAGATGCATCCCCTGAGGCTATTTTGAACTTGTGAATGGACTCATGAGGTTCTTTTGAGATTCTTGAGTCATGTTTTGAAGTATTGACTCATGCCCAGATGAAAATTTCTCTCTAGAGGCCTTGGTCGACCAAAACTCTAATTTGGTGACACTGATGATCTTGAGGCTTGATCAACTTGAAATGTTGCATTTTTGTGTTAGATTCTTGATGTGGGATACCTCTTGATCCTTCATGAATGTTTGAAAAGTTGAAGATCATGTTAATTCTTGATTGATCCTTTTCCTGAATGCTCTGAGAGGGCTTGAAGCCCTAATTCTTGGTTAAGGTGAACACTCAACAATCTTTGAGAGAATTGATGAGGTGTGAAGGTACATCCATATTGTGGTGATGGTTTTCACAATGATGTGAAGTCTTATGGTCAAAATTTAGGGTATCACAAAAAGGTGTATAATTTTTAGCATCCTTAGGGGAGGTTCGACAAGCCCATAAAACATGGTCCAATGTCTTATGCCAATTTCTTGGCTTCTTCCCCACACGCTCGCTGCTTTGACTTGACCATTAGCCTGAGCATAATTAGGTGTTGATGTCAAAAATTTGAACCCCATTTCTTTAGCAAATTCTTGCATCTTTCGACCAGTAAAACCTGATCCTTGATTCGTTGTAATAGTTTCTGGGATTCAAAATCTATAAACAATATGCTTTTAGATAAATTCGATTACTGCATCCTGATCCACATTTACTAATGGTATAGCCTCAATCCATTTAGTGTAATAATCTATTCCTACTAAAATGTATTTTTGACTTTTGGATGATGTTGGTCGAATTTCACCAACTAAATCTAAAGCCCAACTTCTAAAAGGCCAAGGCTTCACTATGGAATGTAGTTCGCTTGTAGGAACATGTTGAATGCCTGCATGCATTTGGCATTCTTGACATCCTTTAGCGAATTCACTACAATCTTTAAGCATTGTAGGCTAATACATTCCTTGTCAAAATAATAACCACTTCATTTTATGGCCTACTTGATGTGCTCCACATGCCCCACTATGGACATTAGAAAGAGCCAAGTATGCCTCAGATTCGCTAAGGCGTTTGAGTAAGACACCTTCAGGCGTCTTTTTGAATAGTTCATTCCCCATCAAAACATAACTTAAGGCATAATATTTGACCTTTTGTTCGATAGAAGTTGTTGGATTCTGTAAGTAGTCTACTATTGGCTTTCTCCAATCTTCGTCTGTCAAACTATCTATAACCAATATTTTAAAGCTTTCTTTGTCAGTATATCCTAGCTTCACTGTCTCCAAGTCTGTTGGGGATAGTTTAGTTGATGCAACTCTTCCTCTGACTTCGATTGCTTCTTGTAATTTTTTCTTCGAATTTTTATACCCTGAAGCAATCTGGGCCAATTCATCGGCCTCTTGATTCTCAAGTCGAGGTATGTGTCGAATACTTACCACTTCAAATCTTCGTAACAACCTATTAGCTATCAAAAATTACATGATAAGATTTTCCTTGACACACTTATACTCCTTTGTAATTTGCTTTATGACCAACTCTGAGTCAACCATTATTTCGACTCGAGTTGCCCCCAATTCCAACAATATTTCAAGTCCAACAGTTAAAGCTTCATACTTAGCTTCATTATTTGAACAAAGGCCTTCGACCTTATACTTGAATTTTTTTAGGAGAAATAATTAATACTCCTACTCCCGTACCATCCTTATGACTAGAACCGTCGAAGTATAACTTCCAAGGTTCAAGCTCCACATAGTTTAGGGAGTTTTCGACTATAAAGTGGTCGACTGTGTAAAATAGGTTTAGAAAGCATATGTTTAATAACGTCGAAATGAGATGAAACATAAACTTCAACTGGCTTTATATAATGCTTTAATTTTGTACAAGAGAAGTATAGACAAAGACATAATTTTTTGACTATACTATATCTAGTTTCTATATCATTCAAGACTCTACTAAGGTAATAAATGGCTCTTTTGATGCCATTTTCATCCTTCTAAGCTAATATGCTCCCTAAAGTCTTGTCAGACGCAGATATGTACAATATCATACTCCTATTTCTACAAGGAGGCGCCAGAATTGGAGGGTGGGCAAGGCATTCTTTAATCTTGTCGAACGCTTCTTGCTGTTCTTATCCCCACTCAAAACCTTCTTGCTTGAGTCAAAGTAGAGGTATGAAGGATTTAGTCTTACCACTTAGATTGCAAATGAATCTCCTTAAGTAGTTGATCTTTCATAGCAATGACTGCAACTCCTTCTTTGTCGAAGGCACTTTCGCCTCCATGATGGCGTTGGTCTTTTTCTGATTGATCTTTATTCCTTTTTTATGGACCACAAAGCCTAGAAAATCCCCCGCTTGCGCACAGAAAGAACACTTAAGAGGATTCATCTTGACGTGCTTCCTCATTCTTTCAAATGATTGTTGAAGATGGTCTATATGACTTTTTCCTGAAAATAACTTAACCACAATATCATCAATATAAATTTGAATAAATGTTTCAATAAAGTCATGAAAAATAGAATTCATTGCTCTTTGATAAGCTGCCCCAGCATTTTTTAGGCCAAAGGGCATTACTACCCATTAAAAAGTGTCTAATGCTCCAAGGCATCGAAATGTTGTTTTCGACATGTCTTCCTCAGCAATGAAAATTTGATTATATCCAGAATATCCATCGAGCATACTTAGATAGTCATGGCCTGCAGCAGAGTCAACTAGCATTTCCGTCATAGGCATTGGATACTCATCTTTTGGGGTTGCAGCATTTAAGTATCTAAAATCTATGAAAACCCTCAAAGTTTCATTCTTCTTAATAACTGGTACAATGTTCGCAATCCATTCGACATACCTGGTTTACAGATGAATTTATATCTTAGAAGTCTTTTGACCTCCTCTTTGATCTTTGAGAGAACTTCAGGTGCAAAGCGCTTTGGAGTCTGCTTGATAGGCTTCTTCCCAGGCTTAATTGGAAACTTCAGTTAGACCAGATCTCTGCTTAAACCAGGCATTTCGTTGTAATCCCACGTGAAGCAGTGTTTGAACTCCTTCAAAAGTTGAATTACTTCGACTCTGAGTTGCGGGTCAAGGTTGGCACTAATGTAGGTTGGACTTTTTGTTGTCCCTTCTCCCAGGTCGATTTCTTCTAAAGGGTCTTGTGCTAGCATTTTGATATTGTTTGCTAGCGGATCCTTCTCAAAGCCCAAAGGCTCATCATCATAGATGGCTTCTAGCCTTTGGCTTTGCACTTCGACTTGATCTTTGTCGGGTGGCTCCGGATCGAAGCCCTTCCCAGGAACTTTGAACTGCTTTTCTTCAACTTTGGGTTTGACAGCCATGTATTTTACTTCAGCCTCTAAGGCTGCTTTCAATTTGTTTTCAGCTATATAAGCTGAAATCTTTCAGAGTGCCAATGACTCAGTCATTGTCACTAAACTCACTGCCCCAACCAGTTGTTTGGATTCCCGCTGTTCAGAACACATAATCTTCTTTGCCTACAACCTCCATATCCCACTGAAAGTCATGGGTGGGATGTAGGTGCAAGGAATATAAAGCATTATCTAGAGGTGTAAAGTCGAAAACTGCAGGGTTACAAGGCGTTATATGGGATAAGTTTTTATCAAAGTGTCGCCCACTTACTTAGTTAACCTCAGCCATATAATAGCTTTGGTCCGTCTCAATATTTTTGACAATGCCATCACATCGCCAGATGGATATTCTTTGGTGAAGTGATGATGGAACTACACCTACTCCATGTATCCATTCTCTTCCAAGGAGCATATTATAATTCGTTTTAGATGCAATTACCATAAACATCATTGGCCTGGTGATTGTGCCAACGGTAAAATCTACTTGAATGAATCCCATGGTGGTGCCCACTTTTCCTTCGTAGTTTGAGAGGGCCATATTGTGGGGTTTTGTGTCGGAGTCATTTTTT
Organism: Lathyrus tuberosus; assembly: GCA_022829125.1. Classification (NCBI taxonomy): domain Eukaryota; kingdom Viridiplantae; phylum Streptophyta; class Magnoliopsida; order Fabales; family Fabaceae; genus Lathyrus; species Lathyrus tuberosus. The sequence continues at coordinate 255,980 of JALAZF010000213.1, forward strand.
CCAATCTTTTTTAGCATATAATATGGCATCAGGTTTACTGCTGCTCCGCCGTCCAAGAGTATCTTGTTGATACCCACATTCTCTATTTTTCCTCTAATAAATAGAGGCTTCAGATGGTTTTTCATGGCTCCGTCGGGTCTTTCGAAGAACGCATTCTGCTCTTCGACGAAACCATTATTCAAGATATAGTAACATACTGGCCTTTAACTGGCCACTTCTAGTTCGACCTCATCTTCTGGGTCTTCCAACTTCGTAACCCTATCATACTCCCTGGGAAGCACGGATACTACATTGCAGATAATGTCTAGTGAAGGTTATGTTCTTGAATCGAAATCGTTCGTCATCATATCATCATCCGCAGGCATCTGGTCAGACTTCTCCTTTACATCTTTCCGTTGGTCAGCGAACAAATTTCTCTCGATTGCTTTCTTCTCGACAGATTTTATGTCTTTGTTACTATCCTTTTTTACTGGAACGTTGTTGCTAGACTCAACTTTTTATTTTTCCGAAGCTTCCCTTTCAGCCTTGCGCCTCCTTTGTTGACGCCTCCACTGAAACAGTGACGCTCACTGCTGAGTGTAGCGCTATAATTCAAAACAACATGCCTCCAAAACTAAGAGATCCAGGTAGTTTTTCCATACCATGTGTAATAGGAAAGTTTGTCATAGACAAAGCACTTTGCAACTTAGGAGTCAGTGTTGGTTTAATGCCATTTCCATATGTGAAAAACTTAAATTAAGAGAAGTAAAAACAACGAGAATGTCTCTCTAACTAGTCGACCGTTCTGTTAAATTTCCTGTAGGTATGCTAGAGAATGTTCCCGTCCGAATAGGTCAATTCAACATTCCTACCGACTTTATAATTATGGACATAAAGCAGAATTCCAATATTCCAATAATTCTAGGAAGACCCTTTTTGGCCACTGCTGGCGCCATCATAGAAGTGAAGAAAGGAAAGCTAACCTTTGAGGTTGGTGAAGAATAAGTATAATTTATTTTGGCACAATTCCTGAAGGCACTAGCTATAGATGAGTCTTGTTGTTCCTTAGACATCATTGACGAATGCGTAAGAGAAATGGAGATGGAACCACTTAAGTATACTGAAGTACTAAAGATTCCAACACCTTATATATTTAAAGATGCTGAATGACGAGAGCCATATGTGGACGACAGTCTAAGTGATTGTCTTGCACTTACTCCAGATCCTATGCTTTGCCCAAAGAAACCTTCTATAGAACTTAAAACACTACCCAAAAATCTCAAGTATGAATTCCTAGATGAAAAGCTTGAACACCCAGTAATAGTAAACGCAGACTTAGAACAGATAGAAACTGAGAAGTTATTACATGTCTTAAGGAAATATTCAACTGCTCTAGGCTATAACATCTCATACTTAAAAGGAATCAGTCCCTCATTGTGCATGCATCGCATTATGCTAGAGGAGGACTCCAAAACCTCCCGAGAACTCCAGAGGAGAATTAATCCTATAATGAGTGACATAGTTAAGAGAGAGATGCAAAATCTATTAGAAGGGAGGTGTTAAGAGAGAATTATATACCATATATCCGATAGTAACTGGGTTAGCCCAGTACACGTCGTACCCAAGAAGGGAGGTGTTACGGTTGTAAAAAATGAGAAAGACTTATCTGTAGCAAAACGTATTACAACTGGACGGAGGATGTGCATTGACTATAAAAAAAATTAAATAAAGCCACTAACAAAGATCATTTCCCCTTACCATTTATCGATTAGATGCTTGAGTGATTGGCCAAACATTCTTATTTCTGTTATTTAGACGGTTACTCAGGATTCTTCCAAATTCCTATTCATCTTGATGACCAAGAAAAGACTACCTTCATATGTCCTTATGGTACATACGCCTCTCGACGAATGCCGTTTGGACTATGTAACGCTCCCGCAACATTTCCAAGATGCATGATGGCTATCTTCGCAGATTTTCTATATGACATCATGGAAGTATTTATGGATGATTTTTCCGTTTGCGGGAAGAGTTTTGAAGGATGTCTAGCTAACCTAGAAATGGTACTTGAAAGATGTGTAAAAGTTAATCTCGTACTCAATTGGGAAAAATGCAATTTCATGGTTCGACAAGGAATTGTACTTGGACACATAGTGTCTGATAAGGGAATTAAAGTAGATAGAGCTAAGATCGAAGTTATAGAAAACCTTCAACCTTATAAAACCGTTAGAGAAATACGTAGTTTCTTAGGTCACGCCGGTTTTTACTGACGATTCATTAAATATTTCTCTAAAATATCCAAACCACTAACTGGCCTGTTAATGAAAAATGTTGAATTCATCTTCGATGAGAAATGCTTAGAGGTGTTCCAACTATTAAAACATGCTCTAATTTCTACACCTATTATGCAACCGCCTGATTGGAGCAGACCATTTGAGATAATGTGTGACGCTAGTGACTATGTCGTAGGCGCAGTCTTAGGACAACGAAAAGACAAGAAGCTTCATGTGATTTATTATGTAAGCAGAACATTAGATGAATCTCAAATGAACTACGCCATAACAGAAAGGGAACTCCTATCTATCATGTTCGCATTAGATAAATTTCGTTCTTACTTAGTAGGAGCTAAAATAATTGTCTATACTGACCACACCACTATTAGGTACCTATTAAGTAAAAAGGACGCCAAACCAAAACTCTTGAGATGGATCTTGCTATTACAAGAATTTAATTTAGAGATCAAAGATAAAAAAGGAACTGAAAATGTTGTATTTGATCACCTCTCTAGACTTGAGAATATAAAAGCCAAACAAGTGCCCATCAACGATGATTTCCTCTATGACCCACTTGTAGCTCAGTTAGAAAATAACTTAACTGGCACAACTGAATGTTCTCAAATTAATCTTGACATATAAAATAATGAAGTAATGGAAGTAGTCTTTACTAAACCCGTAGTGCCTTGGTATGCTGACTTTGTCAACTACCTAGCCACCGGAGTACTTCCACCTGAATTAACTTACCAACAAATGAAAAAGTTTTTCCATGATTTAAAACATAATTATTGGGATGATCCCCTTCTTTTCAAGAGAGGCGCCAATGGTATCTTTCGTCGCTGTGTCCATGAAGAGGAGGTATAAAACATAATATCTCATTGCCACGCTGCATCCTATGGAGGGCATGCAAGCACGTCAAAGACTTGCGCAAGAATATTACAATCTGGCCTCTTTTGGCCTAACTTATGGAAAAATGTCCACACCGTGGTTATAAATTGCGACCGATGCCAACACACTGGGAATATCTTTAGATGCGACGAGATGCCTCAAAAGGGTAATTTAGAAGTAGAAGTTTTTGATGTGTGGGGTTTGACTTTATGAGCCTTTTCCCATCTTCTTTCGGTAACAAATACATACTCGCTGCTGTTGAATACGTGTCCAAATGGATCGGACAATAGCCACTCCTACAAACGATGCACGAGTCATTATTAAATTTTTTAAGAATACTATTTTTCCTAGGTTTGGTGTGCCGAGACTCGTCATTAGTGATGGTGGCTCCCATTTTATTTCAAATATCTTTGAAAGACTGTTACTCAAATATGGAGTCCGACACCGAATAGATTTACCCTATCACCCACAAACAAGTGGGCAAATTGAGATCTCAAATAGAGAAATTATGAAGATATTAGAAAAAACTGTTACAACTTCTAGGAAAGATTGGTCTTCCAAACTTAATGAAGCTTTATGGGCCTATAGAACGGCCTACAAAACCCCAATAGGAACCATTCCATTTAAGCTAGTTTATGGTAAATCATGCCACCTGCCGGTTGAACTTGAACATAAGGCTTATTGGGCCATTAAGACCCTTAACATGAATTATACCGCCACAGCAGAAAAGAGAGTTTTAGTTCTCCATGAACTAGAAGAACTGAGGTTAGACGCCTACAAAAATGCCCAAATTTATAAAGAGAGAACTAAGCAGTGGAACAATAAGCGTATAGCTAGAAGAGAGTTCAATGAAGGAGAAATATTCCTTCTCTTCATCTCTTGACTAAAATTGTTTCCAGTCCAACTTTGTTCTAGATGGTCCAAACCTTTTGAGGTTATCAAAGTATTTCAAAACAGAGCTGTTGAAATAAGGAGTAAATCAAAAGAGACATTCATTGTAAACAGGCAGTGACTAAAACATTACAATGGTGTAGAAAACATAGATTACTACACCAATTTCAAACTAGAAGAGCTGCCCGTTCTTTCACAAGAATAGTTTCATTGAAATGTGTCGAGCTACCGACATTAAATGAAGCGCTGCATGGGAGGCAACCCACGGTTTTAAGTTTTAGTTTTATTTTTTTTCAAAAATATTATTCGTTGTATATTCAATTATTCTGATCACTACTAACTTGATTTATGTCTACTTTCAGGCTACGTAGCATAGGCTAACATTTCATACTAACTTTAGAGATGCAGCCAGTAGATAACATGGAGATTACTTTCAAAAACAAAGCCAAGAGGCAACATTTTGAGGTTCTTGCTCAAAGAGAGATGGCATTATCCATATACCCTGATGGACCTACCACGACCACTTTAGGAATTAGAGACAGTGTCATGTACATGCTTAGCCAGATTGGTTGGAAAAATTTTGCTGTGAGGAGAAGATATAGCACTTATCGTAGGCTAACCCTTGAATTTCTAAGTTCTTTCTTCTATGATCCTAATAGAGGGTTAAGGTTTAATAGAGGCTTAGTTACCTTTAGATTTTTTGGGAACAAATACTGTTTTACTCCATTGTGTGATGGCTGGCCTTTTAGGATTCCCCAGTGGCCCTGATGTATTTACTGTAGCACAGGAAGATGTGTTTATGGAGCTTGAACTAGATTTCTTTTGGGGAAGTATTGCTAGAAACCATCACCCTAAACCAAATTCCATGTACTCTGAGAGTATTCATAACCCTGCCATCTTTTATTTCCATAAGATCATAGCCTATACCCTTTTGGGAAAGAGGAGAACATCCCTCTGTGTAGAGAGATGAACTATTTATTATATTTTGTGATTTCCAGTCCAGGCCTGTAAATGCTGCAACCTTTATGATAGCTAACCTAGACCGAATTGCATGAGATACCAATGGACCTATCCTAATATGAGGCCTAGTTACCATGATTGCTTCAGCTATTGGACTTAGATACCCACTTTAGGAGGTATCTGACCCATGCACATTGCTTTTTGCTTTAACCGTGGCCATATAGGGAACCTAGGACCTCATGAGTTTGATTTACTGATTAATAATGTGGTGGTACATCATTTTACATTGCCTAATCATGCAAGGACCAGTGTGCACAATAGAAATAAATGACTTTATGACTTTGAAGGTCAAAGCGAGTCACCAACTCCACCTGATACCCCTCAAGCCTATGAAAACCACCCCGCTCCTCTCTCTGATGTTGTTTCACTCGCCTCTGTTGTTCACGATGTACCTCCCACAAATTACACTGCTGCAGTTGACGCCCTCAGGACAGAAGTTGATACTCTTAGAGGAGAGTTCACTACCTTACGCATGGATTTCCATGGCTTCATGGATGTGACTCATGAGCAATTTGATTATATTTTCCAAGAGATTTACTCCATCTGAAGACATTTCGCGCCTATCCGACGCCGTAATGGTTGATTCTATTTGAATTTACCACATTTCCTACCTTACGCTTAGACAGTAAGGACACTACTGTTAGTTCCTGGATTGGCTGGAATTTTGGTAAAACAAAGTATATTCAATGTTAATGTCAAGGTGCTGATGTTGCAACATTGAAGTCTTAACACTGGGCTGTGTTAAGTATTTAATTGCTGAAGTTGGATGTCTGATGTCACACAGGTGATGTTGTAACATCAGATCTGTAGAATCAATAACATCAGGCTGTGATGTTTTTAGGGTTGCGTTTTAGCTGGAATTGTGGAGAGCGAGCTGTCTCATTGGATGCGAATATCTTGGGATAGATATTTGCTGCTGCATAGGAGATCTACTGCAGATTTGTAGGAGATTTAAAAGGTTGAAGATTTAAAAATATTTTAGGAGAAAATCTGTTTTAATATTCAGTTTTAAATAACAAATCTGGGAGATATTGTAGCAAGTCCAAGACCAATTCAAGGAGCTATATAAAGCGCACAATACCAAAGGAAAAAGGTACAGAAAACATTCAGAAGATCAGGAGCTGGAGGCTTAGTGTCTAGAGTTTGTTTAGAGTGCTTGTATTTACACTATTCTAGGGTTTGAATAGGTGTTGTATTTCTGTCCTCTCTAGAATCTGTGAAGCAATAGAGAGTGGTTGATTGATCGAAGCTGTGAAGTAAGATCAAGGGTACTCAAAGTGGGTTCTTTGAGTGTTTGTAAGGGATTGAGTGGTGTTTTCATACCTAAGTGGTTTCTTAGGCAGGAAGTCATTAGTAGAGTATAAGTTTAGGAGATTGTCAACGGGTTGTTGAGTCTGTAAATTATATCTACAAGTAGTGAATTCCATCCCTGGCTTGGTAGCCCCCAGAGTAGGTTGGTTGTAACCGAACTGGGTCAACAATTCTTGGTGTTATTTTACTGTTATTGTTGTCCATTGTGCAGAGTGTGTTGTTGTGACATCACACCTTAACATCACACGTCTGATACTAGAATTTCAACTACCCCGTTTAAGTGTGGAGGAGGAAGTATTTTCCCTGCTTTCTAGTTTAGGATTTCCATTTGCATGCTTTCATGCTTTCTAGTTTAGGATTTCCATGCTTTCATGTTAATTTCAAATTTTTGTCGAGCTATCGACGTAAAACTGGCGTTACGTGGGAGGCAACCCACGATATTTCCCCTTTTTCATAATGCAATTTTTTAGTTTCTCCATTAATTAGTGAAATTTTATTTTTCCATTCATTTTTTATGTTTTTACTTTATTCTTTTGATTTATAGCTTGATTTGTTTTACTAAGGCCACATGCTGAAATGTTGAACTTTACCAAACTTGGGCCTTAGCAAAGTCAATAGATCATTTAAAGCATTAATTATTAGGCTTTAAACTTAAAATTTTCGTGCCCAAGGCTAATGGTGTTCGCCAAAACTCTCATGGCGCTCGCCATGAGCACAATTTTTGAAAAAGCGCAAATAAAAGTTCATGGCGTTCACCATAAGCTTAATGGCAGTCGCCATTGACAGTAACTGACAGAAGCACGTTTTGGACTTCTTTTGACACGGATTTTCATACTTTTCAACTTCTGAAACCCACTATCTCCCATTACTCTCTTAACTACTCATTCCATAACCTTCAATCTTCTTCTCCACTATCATTATTCTTCATAAAACCCCTAAAACATCAACCACATTTCTCTCTAACATCTTCTCTATTCCTAACATTTCCTATCCATCTTTTTCCACTTTCTCTCCATCATGCCTCCTAGAGCAGCTAGAGCACCAAGAACAGAAGAAGATTATATGGGGATTGTCTTTAGCGAAGGTGGAGACGGTGATGCACAGAGAGTAAGGTATGCAAAGTTGTTTAAACGTGAAGTGACACCAACAAGGTATGCTGATGAGTCTTCCCTACGTAGTTTAGGATCGATTTCTAGTGTTAACTGGATGATAAGAAACCTAGGAATGATAAATTTTTGCACATTAACTAGTCTCACCTACGTTAGGCTCACTTATGAATTCTTGAGTTCATTTGGCTACCAAACACCGATAACTTGTCAATGCACTGTAGGCATAGTTAAGTTTAGGATGTTCAACAGAGATTTTGAGTTCAGCCAAGATCATTGCCAACTTGCTACAATTCCCGCATGGGGATGGTTTTGCATGTGAAGGACCCTTAGAAGGGAATGTCAAATGGATGCCTTTCAATTCTGGCAAAGACTCACCGGTGAAGTCACTGATGATTGGGTAGGCCTAAAACCCACATCGATTCATAACTCGACCATCCGCTATGTGCACCGTATTTTAGCTAACACCCTTTTTGCCCAGGTGAACAACGGAAGAGTAAATTCAAAGGAGATGTACTTTCTACATTGTGCACTTACATAGACACAAGTCAATTTGAATCCATTCATGCTCACACACTTACTGTTTGTTAGCACCCGAGGCTCCATCCTATTTGCATTGGAGGGCTGATTACATCTATAGCTCGTGCATTGAACCTGGACGTGGAGTTATCTACACTAGAGCCCCTTGAGACACCATTACTTAATTTAGAAGCCTTCCGTAACATGCGCTTGGTTAAGAATAAGCAAGACAGTAGGTACTTTTTGATGATTGAGAACCGTGCTATTAATAGTATTATTTTACCTAATTTTGCACGCACGGATGTTCAAAATGCAAACAACTGGGACTATAATTTGAATGCCCCAGAACCTGGTAATCAAGCTAATATGCAAGATAATGAGGGTAATTAGACTGATGATGACAATAATGCTATGGAGCATGATGCTCCCGAGCCTTTCCCACATCCACACACTGCACATGGTTTTTCTGACTCTTTTGTCGGTACCTCAACCAAACATTAGTCCCATTAGGAGTACGACTACACTGAGAATAGGACCACACTTGTCGACGTCCTTATTGAACTGCGACACCGAAACGATGTGGACGCCGGGCGCAACCAGTTGCTCAGAAACATACAGAGGCAGCAGAATGACATGATGACCACGTTTCACCAGATACAAAAGTGTGAGGCCAAGGTGACTTAGTCTTTATTTTAATGATGTCAAAACTTGTATTAGCTTGTACTTTGTACTTTGGAGGGTATCATCGCGTCTTAGGTTGCATTCATGCTTTACAATGCACAAAATATTCTAAGGTCATGTATCTATACATATAGGAGCATCTCATATATGTTATGTGGGCACTTGATCATGTTAGGAAACTTAAGTCTACACAAAAATGGTTTAGGTGGACCAAAATGTGAGCAAAGAACTCGTTTTTGGCTTTTTAGGGTGCTTGCATTGACTCACATCCCTACTCCGGTCGACGCATGAATGTTGATTTGCACTCATTTGCTCTCGGGTCTGCTCACGTCGACCCTTAGGTCGACTCATACTGGAAGCATTTAAATATGGTGTTTTTAAATAAGCTTGCGTCGATGTATGGCTATGTTCTGGTCGACGCATCGCTTAATTTTTTGTGTAGTTTTGCATTCGGGTGTGCTCAGGTCAACCCACCTGTTGCTTTGGTCGTCCGTTCGTTGCCTTGTGCCTATTTTTCTGATCTGTTATGTTTTAAAATGCTGTTATGATAGTTAGTGGGTCAAGGCATCATATATATTCATTTTGTCTCATCATTTTCATATAGAACAAGAAAAGTAAAAAATATACACTAAATTTTTCTCATTATCTTCACCCTCATTTTTGCATTTTCTCAACAATTACACATAACAATTTTTGTTGATCTTTTGCATCATTCGAGGTGATAACGTCTAAACGTAGGACTGTGCATCTAGTTTGGGTTAAAAATTTGGTGGGTTTTTCTTGAATAAAACCGTTAGGGTTTTGTCCTCCAAGATCTTGAGGATTTGGGGTTTTTTGCACAAATCCTTGCTTCACAGATTCAGCCGAGCGAAGGGATTGAAGAACGGTGGGTTCGTTCAATCAAGTAGTGGTAACTGAAGGATTGTGTAGATTGATTTGGGTTCGAACGTTGTGTGATCGAAATCAGCCGAGCGAAAGGTTTGAAGACCAGTGAGTTTGTTCAGACAAGTAGCGGGAACCGAAGGTTTGTTCAACATGTTTGAGGCACTTGATTTGACTTGAATCAAGGGGAGAGAAGGCATAATATCTGTACATGCCAAATATATTTGAATTCGAGTTGCATAGTTGGCCAAGATTAAGTATGAACTAGACTATGATACCAAGAAGGGTCGAGCAATACAGAGAGCTAGGTAAGTTTCTTCTATAACCCGGACCGGTCACATAATCCGACTCCCATCAGTCGAGCTCCTACGAAGTTAAGTACAGACCCATTAACCCAGTACTTACGTCAGACAAGAGCTCAACTAGAATACCATAGTTGTAACGGTGGGGGCGCATCAATGCAGACGTTACCAAAGCTTCAAATCCTACATTCATGAAGGGGAGTTACGGCAATGATGGCCATGTAACGTCAGAAGGCCAAGAGAATTCTCTTAATGTCATATCTTAATGGAAGACTATAAAAATGACAATACACAACATAAGTATAGCTCTTAATTCCCTAAATATCCCAAACAATATAGACAACGCAGCTTTTCTCGTCCAAGACAAGGGGAATTAGCACTTTTGGTGTATCTAACCATTTTTGGCTAGAACATTTGGCGCCCACCGTGGGGCCTAGGTAAAACTCTCCCAGGCCACACCTTACACTAACAACATGTCCTCTAAAGGAGATCCTCCAGACATGGCTCAACTGCTAGCCATGATGGAGGCCATGCATCAGTAGAATGAGACACTACAAGACATCATACAAGTTCTGCAACAACAAAGTCAGGCTGACGACGACCGTGAGGAGGAGGTTCTCGAGCCACAACCTCTTTCTCAAGAGATATGGGACGACCACGTCCCGGAAAAATTTAAAGCACCATCACTAACCTCTTATGATGGGAAGACGGATCCTCAGGAGCATGTTATTGCCATTAACAATTAGATGGCCATAGTTGCCCCTTTGGATTCACTGAAGTGCAAGCTCATGGTTGATACCTTTAAGGATGTAGCTCAAAGATGGTACATGAGCCTTCCTCGGCTCTCCATCGTAAGCTAACAAGACTTGACTAAGAAGTTAGTACAACATTTCTCGACAAGCAAGCACTGGAAGGTGTCCACGACCACACTGTTCAGTGTTCGACAGAAATAGTCAGAATCACTACGTGAGTACCTAGCTTGATTCAATGAGGAAACCCTCAAAGTATCTCATCAAAACCAGGAACTATTTGTGGGAGCTTTTCAACATAGACTACGAGCCGGACAATTCAATGAGTCGTTAGCTCAGAAGATGGCTATTAGCACGGACGAGATCGCTACTAGGCTGAGTGTTACATCAAAGGAGAAGAAAGTAACAAAGAGAAAAGAGCTCGGGACAGCAGTGAAAAGACAAAGAACAAGGAAAAGGCGTCGAACAAGAGAAAGGAGCATCCTCAGGTAGCTATACTCGATTAACATGCATCCAGACCATGCAGACAGTCATATGAGCTGGACAGAGACCTCACCCCATTGAATGCAAGAAGGGGAGATATCCTTAAAGAAGTCGTCCAGATGAACCTGTTACCAGAGCCTCATCGTCCCAAAAGAGTGTCATACCCCAAATTTTGACCACCAGGATTTCCCATCATTGTGCCAATCATCACCACAATATGGATGTAACTTTCATGCCTCATCAATCTCCTCAAAGATTGTTGAGCATTCACTATAATCAAGAATTAGGGTTTCAAGCCGTCTCAGAGCTCTTAGACAAAGGATCAATCAAGGAATGACATGATCTTCAACTTGTATAACCTCTAAAACAGCCATAAAGGATCAAGAGGACTCCCAAAATAGGAATCAAGCACAAGAGCCAGTGTCACCAAATTAGGGTTTTGGTCGACTGAGGCCTCCAGATGGAATTTTTCCTCTGGGCATGAGCTAATGCTTCAAAGCATAACTCAAGATACTCCAAGGGACCTCATGGACCCAATCATCAAGTCAATTTAGCCTCAGGGGATGCATTCACCAAAAATCGGGAATTAGGGTTTCTTGACCTAATTCACCCCTAAGTTGACTTTTGGGACAAAACATGAGCCAAGACCTCAAGACATGATTTTAGGGACTCCAATACACTACATTGATCCATTTTCAACAAAGGATTGATCCAAGAAGCTTGATCCACAAGTTTCAATTTCATCAGGACAACAATTAGGGTTTTGATGGAAAAGTCAACTGTACCTTTGACTTTTGACCAGGACATGCTCCCAAACCCTGGGACATGATTCAATACACCCTATAACACCTATGGAACATATCCATCAAGTTTGATTTAGGTCAAGGACTTGATTTCATAAAGGATCGCACAGTTTGGAATTCATCTGATAAAAAGTCAACTGTGCACAAAAGTCAAGTTTGACCTTTTGAGATTTTTCATAATTATGGTTCTTTAACCCTAAAATAATGTTAATGTATGACTTGAATCATCATTCATCAAGAAAAATCAAAGAAAGTGAGATAACTTGTAAAAAGGGTAACCCTAAAAACTTAGAATTTTTCTATGTTATGGAACAAAGTGGTTAGGGTACCAACTTCCAAGGATCATAACTTGAGATCCAAGCAACCATTTTGAATGATCCAAAGATGTATTTGTAGATCTCATGTCATACTTTAAAAGAGTCAACTACACCTCATTCCAATTCTTCATGGATTTTTAGTTATGGAGTGTCACTTTTTCCAACACTTAGTAAAATTTTCACTAAGTCAGAATCTGTCTTGCTTTTTTTCAAAATGTAGGGGAATTTTTCACTTGGATCCAAAAAGTTTCAAGACAAACTATGATCGCTCATATGTTGTGTCACATAAGGGCTTTCCAAAATGTCCAAGAATTCCAGTAAAATCCATCTGAGCTAAAAGTTATAACAGTTGTAACATGCCTTGCTGCAAACTGTCTTGGCAAGGCAGATTGTGCATTAGGGCTTGATTTGATCAATTTGTGCAAATGACAAACAAGTTTATCCATCTGTACACCTCAAGGGGAGACCAAGGAGGAACAAACACTGATCCATAAGCCTCCCAAGTCTTTGGAACTACATATAGGTTTGGCACCCCTAAAAGTTAAAGATGCCTCAAGACTCCAATTTTGTTTTGGAGCATTCAATGGATGCTTATAGGTGGCATGTATCAGAGCAAAAATGAACACTTCAGTCAAGCCTTATCCTTGAATCAAAGAACCATAGGCCTGTGCTCTAACCTCTAGTCAATGGTTAGCGAAGACTTGAGATTCCATTTGATCACCATTGGCCAACATCCTACTGCATCCACCATTCATTATTGCTTGCAAAACAAACTTGCTCTATTATAAATAGAGCTCATTTGTGCTCAGTTTAAGTACACCAAAGCACCCAAACTGATGCTTTCCTCAAAATCACCTTCTCACTTCCAAAATTTCCTTCTAAAGCAAGTCACTATCGGGTTTTGAGTTTGAGAACAATTCCAACCAAACCAATCACACACACACACACACACACCTCATAAACATCATATAGAAGTGATCCAAACACTTAAACAACATCTGGAACACCAATTTCACAAAATCACCAGCCAATTGCTCAAGTTTTCAACCAAGTTGCAGTTGAGGTGCCATAACATGTTCCAGTCCATTTCCAATCACTCCAAGCATTCAAACACATTCCATATGGTGTAGGGAAGCTGTTCAGATCATCACATCTCATCTGTAACACCTCCAACTCAAAAATCAAATTGCTCTTGCTGCCTTGACCTTCAAGTAAGCCTAAAATTGGTCATTTCATAATTCATGCATATTTCCTCGCACAATAATTTTGCCATATGTTCATAATCATGTATGGAGGATTTCCCCTCAATTAATTGCTTTGTATGAATCGTGTATCAAAATTCCCAGCCTTCATGCAGAATTTAGGGTTCTTGAGGTTTTGTCTTGATTTCCTATTCCATGCTTAAAATAAATGAAATTAAAGACCATGGACATGCTCGTGAGGTGAAAACGAATAGATTGATATGTGGATTGTGTGATTTCATCAAGTATTCAGTGAGATTGAGGGGAAAACGCAAATCTGAAGAAACAGAGGGCGCGGGCAAGAACTTGGTGTTCTTGGCGCCCTTTTTTGAATTTTTAAATATTTGAATTTTTGTGATTTTATTTAATTGATTCAAAAATTAATTTCTCTCCGGGTTTTAATGATTTTGAGTTGATTTTTTTTTTAATTCACAAAAATGTTAAAATGTTTTATTTTACAATAATTTCCCAAAAATATTATTTATTTCATATATTTGATATTTTTGCAAAGAATTATATTTTATTTCTTTTTTTAACATTTAAAATATTTTTTCCTTGTTGATTTTCCAAACTTAAATGGTTTCCAATCATTTTGTGGATAAAACATGATTTTCAAACATTAATCCAAGATCACAACTTGTTTTTCACACATGTTTGATAATTTTGATCATTTTAATCAAATACATTTTGAAATTAATTTAGGGTTTTGATATTAATCACCCTAAACAAATCTTTTTCAAACTCTTTGGGCCTCTAATAGAGTGTAAGACCCAACCCCTTTTGAAAACCAAAATAATTTGGGCCTCGGTCATCGTATAAGACCCACTGTGTTTTCAAACCTCGGCGCGATCGCCATTTTTCAAATAAATAATCATCTGGGCCTCTCCTCGAGCTATAAGTCCCATTCTTTTTCTTAAAAAAATATTTTGGGCCTCTTGATAGAGTGTAAGCCCCACCCCTTTGTAAATAATACCTTTTGGGCCTCACACATTGTATAAGTCCCTCTGTATATTTTCAAACATTCGGCGTGATCGTCGCCTTTGTAACAAAATCAATTGGGCTTCTCCTTGAGCTATAAGACCCATATTTATTCATTTTCAAACTCTTTGGGCCTCTAATAGAGTGTAAGACCCAATCCCCTTTTGACCAAAACTTTTTGGGCCTCAGTCATTGTATAAGTCCCGATACAAAACAACAGTGCCATCACTGTTAAAATTTGGGCCTCTCCCTGAGCTGTAAGCCCCGATCTCTGTTCAAAATACTTTCTCCTTTGATTTTGAATCCAAATGTATAGTTTCTGTCAAAACTTTCTTTAATTTCTTTGTTGAACAACTAACAAAATAGCATGGAAGCTCTAGAACGGGTAAGTGTTTATCCGCTTTCTTTTATATGCTTTCATATATATAACTGTGTTGTGGGAAGCTGCGCATGGTTAGTCTTCTTTCATTCTTTTAAATACATGTCATATATATATAACTGTATTGTGGGAAGCTACGCATGGTTAGTATTCTTTCATATCCTTTTAAATACTCGTCATATATCAACTGTATATATGCTAGTACATTTATTTAGAGTTTTCCCCGGCAACTACGTCTAGAACTAGGTAAATCCCTGTTGGTCACTCTTTATATACAAACAAAACTAGATCCCCATAGGATATCCAGATACAGTCTTCCCTTCTCTTGGGGTTAAACAATATGGAACAAAGAGAAAAGCAGTATTCTCGGTGAACATTTTCTCAGACTGTCACCCCTAGAAATTGTCAAAGAAATTCTACTCCCCATAGTTGATCTATTCTCCATGAATAACATCTCTTGAGTTTCTTCAAAACCCTCGAACTTTCCTGGAATGATCTCTTCTCTGTGAATTGCATTTCTTGAACTTCTCTTGGTTTGGGGACCCACAGGCTTCCTAAAAGCATCCCCGCCTCCTCTTGGGCTTTGTACAAGGACCCTTCGGCTTCTTAGAAGTTCTCATTCCTTCTCTTGGGCTTAATACAAGGATCCTAATGACCTCTTAAAGGTATAAGACAAAACTTAGTCATCCTTTGCTAGAGCAGTCTTTCCAGTGTCAAACCTCAGGCCACTTTAGAGTTGATTCTCATCCCTTAAGGCCCTTGCCCTCTTTTGGGCATCCTATAAAAGATAAAACTCTTCAACACCAGTAGACTTGGGCATTCTAAACCCCCTTTGAGTCTCAAAGACATTCTCAAGTTCCTTTCAAACATAGGAAAAAACATCGATCACTCTGGATAAATCTCCAGCAGAAACCCGGTCTCTCTCATGAGAGTTCCCCACCCTTGGGCCTGCCTATGGATCTAATCCTCAGCAGTAAGATAGCCTTCTCTTAGGCTTTGTATAATGATCGTTCCTCAACACAGTCAGCCTCCTCTTGGGCTTTATACAATGATCCTCCCCCAGCGGAGCTAACCTTTTCAGACTCTCTTGTTGACTCAATCACTTTTCAGAATCTCTTGTTGAGTCAATCACTTTTCAGACTCTCTTGTTGAGTCAATCATTTTTTAGACTCTCTTGTTGAGTCAATCACCTTTCAGCACTCTCTTGTTGAGTATAAATGACTCTCTTGTTGGGTCAATCTCCTTTTAGCCTCAATCTCGGGCTTCGTACGAGACAACAAATTACCCTCTTGTTGAGTATAAAAGACTCTCTTGTTGAGTCAATCAACTTTCAGACTCTCTTGTTGGGTCAATCACCTTTGCAAGACTCTCTTGTTGAGTTAACTCTTTTAGCCTCCATCTTGGTCTTTGTACAAGACACATATAAACCTCCCCAACGGAGTCAAAAATCCCTTTTAGCCTCAATCTTGGGCTTTGTACAAGACAGAAAGAACATTTTCCCCGGATAAGTCAAACTGTTAGCCTCCTCTTAGGCTTTATATAATGATATCCCCAAAGAGTTAGTCTCTTTTTTGCCTCAATATTGGGCCTTGTACAAAACATATACACTCTCTTGTTGAGTCAGTCTTATCTAGCCTCCTCTTAGGCTTCCTATAAAGAAATCCCTAGCTGAGTCAATCAACCTTTTAGCATCAAACTTGTGCTTTGATCAAAGCACACAAACATCAACAATTCCTCTTTAGAGATGAAAAATTCTCTCTCAGCCAAAACCCTTTAGCTTCATATCTTGGGCTTTGAACAAGATACAAATCCATTTTTAGCTTCAATATTGGGCTTTGAACAAGACACCAAAACATCTTTTTCCTCCCTTAGAATAGGAGGAACTACGATTGCTCTGATTTCCCTGTTTCGTTAAACGGGAATACGTAGGCATAAGATTGTGAAATCTTAGCGAGCATACAAATCAAAAATTCTAGGTCCAGTACCTTCATACATCAATCAAAAAAATTTTAGATATAGTACCTTCCCAAAATCCTCGTGAACAGACAAGACACTCTATTCTTAAGCCAAATAACCTAAGAGAGACCCGCTATTTTGATATCATCTGTAAACCAACAGTCATCTGTTTAAACTCAGTATGCAAGCAGGGTTAATTGGAGACATCTATTTCCCTTCCTTAATCAGCTTCATAGGATAAAAAATGAATCGAACTGTAGCACCCCAAAGCGATAGTGATTCGAAACCACAAAAACTGCGCTACAGAAGAATGGCGACCACAGTGGGAGCAGAACCATTCTCCAATGTCTTAGGTAGAATACCTTAAGTTTAGAAGGTACCACGGTGAATGGCGACTCTGTTGGGGAGTCATTGACTGTTAGGATCATAGGACTAGAGGTCTAGTATGTTAGGACAAATATATATACTGCTTTTCCTAATTGATATTCGTGTTTATTTTTCTGCTAATGGGAATGCGTGTGATGCCGCATCTGGAAAGATTGAGTATACACCTAAGATAAGTGATGGCACTAGATGAGTAATCTTACAGGGAGTGACTCCCAAATAAGAGGTCTCGGTCAACCATCGAATCAGTGGAGATGCCCTTTGCGGATTCAATGCCTATACGACTTCGGTTGTTGAAAGCAGATTGTTCGATTGGGTTATCTGAGAAGCTGGGGATTTTAGTAGACTGAAACCATGTTACTATTTTGTAGTGCAGAAGCTATCAGAAATAGTTGTCACGCGATACTACCCTCATTTGAGATTACTCTAAGATACTGCAGCTCGCTCGGGTGATTCCAGCCTGCAGTTGTTATCCCAAGAGGGGTCAGTGATTTTGAGGACAGGTACAAAAAATACCAGTATAAACCTTTGGAGATGGGTAGAGCCATGACTTCATGACACCGAACCTTTGACCCCATGCTTTTTCTATGTTTTTGTGTGCTGCATTCATGCATTCATGTCATTAAAAAACATTAATCAAAAGAAAAACTTCTCTTCTAGTCTCTCCTTTTCAAATTAAACTAAGACAATGATTATAAATGTCAGAGAAAAAGATTGCGTTATGGATTTCGGTAGAAGGAAGAATCACAAGTACACCTTCAAGGTTCCAAAACTAGAGGATTTGAGAGGATTGGCGAGGATGATCACCAACCCTGATGCTTTTAGAGCTAAGTACGGAGGACTGTTGTCTCTGTTAAGGGTCCATGTAATTGAAGGACTGCTGGCTACGCTCATTCAGTTTTATGTTCCGGTCTATCAGTGTTTCACATTCCCGGATTACCAACTCGCACCAACACTAGAGGAGTACTCTCACCTGAGTGATTTACCTATCACTGACCCAGCTCCCTTTTCCGGACTAGAAGAAATTCCAAAGGATCAAACCATTTCAAGAGCAATTTATTTGGACGTGTCATAAGTCAGGACTCACATGACCACTAAGGGTGGAATCCAAGGTTTTCCAGCCCAGTTTTTGATAAAGAAAGCCATGTACTTTGCTAGTATAGGGAACGTGGCCTCTTTCGAGAGCACATTTATTTTGCTCACCTACGGGTTATTTTTGTTTCCTAACATCGATAACTTAGTAGATATCAATGCCATTAAGATGTTTTTGATTGGAAACCCTGTACCGACCTTACTCGCAGATGCTTATCATTCTGTACATTTGCGGAATTTGTACAGCGGAGGAATGATCACCTGCTGTGTACCCCTGCTATACAAATGGTTCATTTCCCACTTGCCCAAGTCTGCTGCATTTTGGGATCCTAAGAATACTTTACGTTGGTCGCAGAGAATCATGTCTCTTACCAACTCTGACATAGACTGGTACAATTGAATCTATGATGGGATCAGAATTATCGACCGTTGTGGAAACTTCCCTAATGTACCCCTCATAGGAACTAAAGGAGGAATCAACTATCATCCAATTTTAGTTCGTCGTCAATTCGGATACCCGATGAGGCATGTCCCGCGTAATGCTCATCTGGAAGGTCTTTTCTTCAAGGAAGGAGAAAACGACAGAGCACTAAAGACATAAATAGTGCATGCCTGGAAACGTGTTCATAGGAAAGGAAGAGAGTCTTTAGGAAAACCGGACTGTGTCTCTGTGGAACCTTATCTCCACTGGGTACAAACTAGATCTCTCAAGCCGAGGATGCCTTACCCTCTTCAGGAAGTTCTTCCGTTAAGGGACCCTGTTCTTTATTTTATGTCTAATACGAAAAAACTTCAGGTTACTCTCAACAGAGTACCGTATTCTCAGTGTGGAGTGCAAGAAAATACATCAACTATTAAAAGAAAAAGATGCTCTGATCGAGATTTTAGAGCAACATACTGTAGAAAACCAAGATGACCAAAGGAATTTGCTCGGTCCTTTCACTTGGCAAAGGAATGACAACCCGACAACGGCTAAAGAACCCCGGTCAAAGAAAAGGAAAGTACCAGGACCAGCACCTGAGCCCTCCTCAGAGAGGACGCAGGACCCATTAGCTTAGACATTTCCTTTTACAGCACTATGTAAATTACTGTATTTCCATTCCGCAATCTTTGAATTCAATAAAACGGGGTCATCCCCACTATTTGATATTTGCAATACAATTGTCGAAGTTTATTTTGATTAAACAAAAAAAATTAATTAATTAAATATAATCATTGCATATCATTCATCATTCTCACTTAACGCATTCTTCTTACCTACGAATCTCACATTTGTGTCTCGATTCTAGAGTTAATCTGTCTCATTCGTACAATACTCAGGCCAGTCAACAAAGGAAAATGGATAATCTCGAGGAAGAGGACAGAGAGTTGAGAGAAGAACTCGGCGCTCTGAAAGAGGATTTGAGAAAGCTTCACAACGATATGCAAGCTCTGGCAGCAGCTCAGATGCAACAACAAAGGACTGTGATCTCAGAGATCACATCGACACCCATAGTGGAAAAGTATGATCCTCAATATACCATGCCTAAAGATCGTCCCTGGGGAATGGCACTTAACTATATCCCGGAAGGATATATTCCGCCGATCACTGAAGATCCGGAAACCGCAGCAGGAACCGCTGGGCCAGAAGGTTACAAACTTCGGGAAAGCGAAGATGCCAGGGGCATGACAGCAACTCCTGAAGGTTACAAACTTCGGGAAGCACCAAGAGTCACAGTCGTAATGACTATACCACCACCCGTGGTACACACTTTCCCGGAAGGACAGACTCCACAGATACCATCTGGTGGAAATGAAAGTATGTTTGACATAATGAATGAGTTCTAGGAACAATTCCTGGAGATGCAGAAAGAACTTCAAGCCATTCACGGTCAGGATCTATTTGGCAAGGACGTTGCAGACCTTTGTTTGGTCCCCAATGTGAAAGTTCAGCACAAATTCAAGGTGCCCGAATTTGAAACGTACAAGGGTAACTCTTGCCCTCAAAATCATTTGGTGATGTACGCTCGGAGAATATCAACTCAGACAGAGAACCAACAACTACTGATCCACTATTTCCAAGATAGTTTAACCGGTTCCACACTCAAATGGTACATAATAGTCACTTTCAGGGATCTTGGCGCTGCCTTCGTGCTGCAATATAAGTATAACCTGGACATGGCACCGGACAGAGATCAACTCAGAGCTATGTCGCAGAAGGATAAGGAAACCTTTAAGGAGTACGCTCAGAGATGGCGTGAAATTGCCGCCCGGATTTGTCCACCTCTTGAGGAAAAAGAGATGACAAAGATCTTTTTGGAAACCTTAAGCTCATTTTACTACGATAGAATGGTCGCCAGTGCGCCCAATGACTTTACTGAAATGGTAGGCATGGGAGTTCGTCTTGAAGAAGTAGTCCGAGAAGGACGTTTAGTCAAAGACGCTGGACCATCAAGCAGTACCAAAAGATACTGTAGTGCTCTCCCTAAGAAAAAAGAGCAAGATATCGGTAATATCTCTCTCGGAAAGCAAAGGCGACGGTATCAACTAGTAGCAGTTGTAACTCCTGCTATCAATCCTACACCGGTCTTAACGTATCAACCTCAGGTTGCTCAAAGTCAACTGAATCAACAACAATTTCCGCAAAGGACACAACAGCCTCTTCAGCAGTCTCGTCCTCAATACAACAACAACCGTACAATGTAACACCCCTAATCTATACCCCCAATTAGATAAAGCGATAACAAATAATCAGAGTATAATAAAAACATTCATGGCATAGACGGAGGCGTCACATCAATTCCGACAAAACACAATAAACCTGCTCATAAAGATATGCAACAATCAGGTAGTAATACACACAGAGGAACTCAGTTCCTAGCACCCACAATTCAGGTACAGAATAAAAGCGGAAAATATGCATTTGAAATATCATATATATAACATAAAAACTTTGTCTGTCATATACAGAGTCATACATGTACAATCCAAAAGATATATCTACATATACACATAAACATAAACGATCTCCTCGACTACCGGTGCTACATATCAGAGCCGACCGACAAAAGAAATAAGACCTAAGCTTCACAAAAATACCTCCAGCATCTAATCTGTAATGCCTCATAGAGCATTTAAAACAACAGAAGGGTGAGAAACACAATCATAATATAATTGCATACAATTATATAATAACACAAAAATACACATATGAAATATTCTCACCACAAATTACACCAGAATTCAAAGGCAAAACAACACGATGCATATCTCATATATCCATCACCAAGGTATATCAACCATGCAAAATACATTTATCACCAACATATATATATATATATATATATCTCAACTCATCAATTCCATTCACAATTCCACACAAAATCAATCCATTCATGATTTATGCAAATGCACAGAGACCGACACAATGACTCTATGCAACGCAATGCGGTACCGTTCCATCCATTATTCTCATCATTAGTTCACTCAGGAACTATTGGAATCATCGCTTTTACTTAGTGTAACTCCCCATCGAGCAAACGATGTTCCCCGTCGCTTTAGGTCCTCTTGGTATAAGGCTCACGACGTTTATGGATCGCTTTAGGTCCTCTCGGTATAAGACTCACGATCCGATCGCTTTAGGTCCTCTTTGTATAAGGCTCACGATCGTCTATAATCATCGCTTTAGGTCCACTCGGTATAAGGCTCACGATGTTATAGAGGATTCCCTCTGGAACCGTTTCATCGCTCACACCCACTAGGGCACACGACATCACAAGAATGTATATCATGATGCTTGGCATACAATGACTCATGACATTCAAATGCACACATATACACATCCATAATCATGCATATATAATCAAACACCACACAATGCATTTTCTTGCCCTTAGACCACAAACCATCATCACAACATATATCAAAAGCACATTGCATGATAACATATCAATTACACACAATACGACGGCAAAAGTCGACAAAACGACACATTTTCCAAATTCCCGACATAATTAAATCGGCCAACAATCTCAAAACTATTATAATATGAAAGAACAACTCAATAGCTTTCCAACGATACCAAGAATGTTCAAAATGGATAATCGGAACACAAGTTATGGAATTAAAAAGAAATGGAATCGCGAAAAGACAAAACTCTGCACCCTCGCTGGTCATACGCGTAATGCCCAGCCCCATACGCGTACCATTACACATTTCAGCAGATGGCCGAGATAAATGGATTTCCATACGCGTATTGCCTCAATTTGCACCTGCCATACGCGTATTGCCCAACCCAATACGCGTATTGCCCTGCGTGTTACACGTATGGGCAGAGAAAACCCAAAATTTTTCTGCAGAATTTCTGCTGCGAAATTCCACCAATTCCTCTCCCAAATCTCACCTAAACACCAGAAAATTACCAATAGATTGCACAACAACATATATCTAACATGTATCAACAATAAGGAACCTGAAAACATGATTTCCGACACAATTTAATCGAATTCTAACAATCTCAACATATTAATGGTTTTGGTTCTATATCCAATTTCAACCCAACAACAAACAAATACATACATACATAATCATACACAAGTATAAGATAATTGAGTTTCGCACCCTTACCCGATTAATCGTGTTTGAAAAGTCGGTTGATTCAATTTCTTAAACCCCAAGTTTTTCTCTCTTTTTCTTCTCTTCTTTTCCTTCTTTCTCTTTTTCTTCTTCTCTTTTTCTTTCTCTCTATTTTTCTCTCTATGTTACTAACTTAAGAAAAATAACTAAAATGACCAAATTACCCCTACACTCAAATATCTCGCAAACGCTCCCAAAACGCGATAAAACATAATCACGATGAAAAATAATATATTGCCAAATAAAAGTCAAGAATAAAATAATATAATAATAAAAATAATTAAATCAACTCGATTAATAAATCTAACAAAAACTGGGGCGTTACAACTCTCCCCCTCTTAGAGATTTTCTTCCTCGAAAATATTACCTGAGATGAACAACTCTGGATACGACTCCCGCATCCGACTCTCCAACTCCCACGTCAAATTGCCCACAGCAGCGCCTCCCCACGCTATTTTCACAAGCGCAATATCCTTGCCTCTTAACCGCTTCAACTCGCGATCCAAAATTCTCACTGGTAATGCCTCAAACGTAAGGTTCTCCCTTACCTCAACCTCATCAATCGGAATCACATGCGACGGATCCGAAACATACTTCCGAAGCTGTGAAACATGGAACACATCGTGCAAATTCAAAAGATTCGGCGGCAACGCCACCCGATAAGCCACAACACCCACTCTCGCGGATATCTGGTAAGGACCAATAAAATGAGAAGTAAGCTTCTTCGATTTCAATGCACGACCAACACCCGTCACCGGTGTAACTCTCAAGAATACATGATCGCCTTCTTGAAACTTAAGGTCTTTCCTCCTTCGATCATGGTAACTCTTTTGCCTACTCTGAGAAGCCTTCATTTTCTCACGAATAAGTTTCACCTTTTCCGTAGTCTGTTGAACTAACTCCGGTCCAACCACCGAACTCTCACCAGATTCATGCCAACACAAAGGTGTTCGACACCTTCGTCCATACAACGCTTCAAAAGGTGCCATTCCAATACTCGAATGGAAACTGTTGTTATACGTGAATTCCACCAACGCAAGATAACTATCCTAAACACCACCTTGCTCAAGAACACAAGCTCTCAGCAAATCTTCCAATGACTGAATAGTTCTCTCGGTCTAACCATCCGTCTGCGGATGATAAGCCGAACTCAATCTCAACTTGGAACCTAACGCCTTTTGCAAACTTTCCCAAAATCTGGAAGTAAACCTCGGATCTCGATCTGAAACAATACTCAACAGAACACCATGTAGCTTCACAATCACACGGATATAAATCTCAGCCGACCTCTCCAAGGAAAAACTGATGTCAATCGGAATGAAATGCGCCGATTTAGTCAGCCTATCCACAACTACCCAAATGGCATTATGTCCCCTTTGTGTATTCGGCAACCCTGTCACAAAATCCATAGAAATGTTGTCCCATTTCCACTCGGGAATATCCAATGGTTACAATAATCCACTAGGCTTCTGATGTTCTACCTTAGACTTCTGACACGTCAAACACGCAAAAACAAACTGAGCCACATCCCTCTTCAATCCGGACCACCAAAAGATCTTCTTCAAATCTTGATACATCTTATTAGCTCCCGGATGTATACTCAAACTACTCTGGTGTCCTTCCTCCAAAATCATCTTTTTCAAGTCCGAATCATCAGGAATACAAATTCTACCACGGAATCTCAAAACACCCTTATCATCCACTTTAAAGTCACCATCCACACTTTGATCTTCAACCGTCATCAAATCAAAAAAATTTCACATCCAACTTCTGTTTCTCGCTAACGGTTAACAGAAAATCATTAGTGACCTTTAACATACCAAGCCTCACGCTGTCAGATGTCAATTCACACACCAAACTAAAATCTCTAAACGCTTCCAAAAGTTCCCACTCTTTAACCATCAAAGCGAACATATGCAAAGATTTCCGGCTTAACGCATCGGCTACCACATTAGCTTTACCGGGATGGTAATTCAAGCTAAAATCGTAGTCCTTCAAAAATTCCAACCATCTCCGTTGCCTCATATTCAACTCTTTCTGATCAAACAAGTATTTCAAACTTTTATGATCACTAAAGACTTCGAATCTGGCACCATAGAGATAATGCCTCCAAATTTTCAACACAAAAACCACCGCCGCTAATTCCAAATCGTGAGTAGGGTAATTCTTCTCATGAATCCTCAATTGCCTCGAAGCATAAGCCACAACCTTACCTTCTTGCATCAACACTCCACCTAAACCAATCAAAGACGCATCACAATACACCACACACGGTTCACTAGGATTCGGTAAGACCAAAATCAGAGCTGTAGTCAATCTTCTCTTCAGCTCACTAAAACTTTCCTCACACCGAATATCCCAAATGAACGCTTTACCATTACAAGTCAACCAGGTCAAAGGAAGTGCTAACTTGGAAAAGCCTTCAATGAATCTTCGATAATATCCAGCTAAACCCAAAAAGCTTCTAATTTCAGTAACAGATCTGGGAGCCTCCCATTGTAGAACTGCATCTACTTTAGATGGATCCACAGCAATACCATTACCTGAAATCACATGCCCAAGAAAACTCACTTCTGACAACCAGAACTCACACTTGGACAACTTGGCAAAAAGTCTCTTCTCCTTCAAAATTTTCAACACAACACGCAGATGTTCCGCATGTTCCTTTCGGGACTTAGAATAAATAAAGATGTTATCAATAAACACAACAACAAATCGATCCAAATGCTCATGAAAAATACGACTCATATACTCCATAAACACACCCGGCGCATTAGAAACCCCGAACGACATCACAGAATATTCGTAATGTCTGTAGCGTGTCCTAAAAGCCGTCTTCTGAATATCTTCCTCTTTCACTCTAATCTGATGATAACCCGACCTCAAATCAATCTTACTAAACACACACGCACCTACCAACTGGTCCATCAAATCATCAATTCTCAGAAGAGGATACTTATTCTTAATCGTCACCTTATTCAACTGGCGATTATCAATACACAATCGCATACTTCCATCTTTCTTCTTCACCAAAAGAACTGGAGCACCCCAAGGCGATACACTCGGCCTTACAAACCTCTTTTCTAACAATTCATTCAACTGCTTCTTCAACTCAACCAACTCAGATGCCGACATACGATATGGTGCCATAGATACAGGTCTAGTACCAAGAACTAGATCTATAGAAAACTCCACCTCTCTCTCTGGCGGAACATCTGAAATATTCTCTGGAAACACCTCTGGAAAATCACATACAACTGGAAACACATCAAGTGCAGCTTGACTCTCCACAGTCAACGATGCAAACAACCCGAACAACTGTGCTTCATCCGCCAAAAGTTTCTTCAACTCTTTGGTAGATAAGAAACTCGATTCCTCGTCTTCTTCAAGAGAAGGAAATCTTACCAACTTATGATAACAATCAATATGAACCCGATTGAACTGCAACCAATTCATTCCTAGAACCACATCTAAACCCTCCAACGACAAACACACCAAATCCATCTCAAAATCTTTACCATAAATGGTCAAAGGACAACTTAAACAAACCAAAGAAGTAGTTACTGACCCCATTGCTGGAGTATCAATAACCATATCTCCACCCATCGAAGACAACAAAAGATTCAAACGCTTCGCGCACTCATACAAAATAAACGAATGAGTCACTCCGGTATCAATAATAGTAACTAAAGGCGTATTATAAATAAAACAAGTACCTCTGATCAGACGGTCTGCACTAGTAGTCTGAGTTCCTGCCAATGCAAATACTTTCCCACCAGCCTGAGCTTGCTTTGGTTTCGGACACTTCGTACTAATATGACCAGCTTCCCCACAGTTGAAACACTTCACCACATTCTTCTTGCACTCATCTGTTACATGTCCTAAACCTCCATAATTGGAACACTTCCTCATATCCTTTCTACATTCAAACTGACGATGTCTTAAGTCACCACACCTAAAACATCTCAGAGGATTAGACATACCTCCCCCACTTGGACTTTTCTCAAAATTACCCCTTTGCTTACCCTTGTCAGCTGGTGACACATAAGGACCACCACGAAACAGTTGCTTCCCTTTCCTTTCGTTCACACTCTTATAGTGAGTAGAACGAGCTTTGCTATCCTCCTCAAAAATTCTACAATAGTCCACCAGATCTGAAAACCTCCTAATCCTTTGATAACCGATTTCCTGCTTGATCTCAGGACGCAATCCGTTCTCAAACTTCACACACTTGGAAAACTCCTCAGTCGCTTCAGCATAATGTGGATAAAACTGAACAAGCTCCACAAACCTAGCAGTGTAATCAACAATAGACATGTTACCTTGTTTCAACTCCAAGAACTCTATCTCTTTCTTTCCTCTTGCATCTTCTGGAAAATACTTCCTCAAAAACTCCCTGCTTAACAAAGCCCAAGTGACCACTTCATCTGCAGCTTCCAACACATGACGCGTACTAACCCACCAATCATCAGCCTCATCCTGCAACATGTGAGTACCCAGTCTCACCTTATGTTCCTCAGCACAGTCCATCACTCGAAAGACTCTTTCAATCTCCTTAAGCCAAATCTGAGCACCATCAGGATCATATCTTCCTTTGAAGATAGGCGGTTTGTTCTTCTTGAACTCATCATTCCCACCAGCATTAGGTGTACCCTGCACAGCCCGAGCCATAGCTTGCATAGCAGCAGCCAAAGAAGCATCATTCCTACCAGCCATATTCTGTTCATATCCATTAACAACAACTATGGTTAAACAAACAGCTCGCCCAAACACAACGACCGACAAGGACTGACACGGACTAACACAAACTGACACGAACTGGCTCTGATACCAGTTAATGTAACACCCCCAATTAGATAAAGCGATAACAAATAATCAGAGTATAATAAAAACATTCATGGCATAGACGGAGGCGTCACATCAATTCCGACAAAACACAATAAACCTGCTCATAAAGATATGCAACAATCCGGTAGTAATACACACAGAGGAACTCAGTTCCTAGCACCCACAATTCAGGTACAGAATAAAAGCGGAAAATCTGCAACTGAAATCTCATATATAGAACATAAAAATTTTGTCTGTCATATACAGAGTCATACATTTACAATCCAAAAGATATATCTACATATACACATAAACATAAACGATCTCCCCGACTACTCGGTGCTACATATCAGAGCCGACCGACAAAATAATGAAGACCTAAGCTTCACAAAAAGACCTCCAGCATCTAATCTGCAATGCCTCATAGAGCATTTAAAACAGCAGAAGGGTGAGAAACACAATCATAATATAATTGCATACAATTATATAATAACACAAAAATACACATATGAAATATTCTCACCACAAATTACACCAGAATTCAAAGACAAAACAACACGATGCATATCTCATATATCCATCACCAAGGTATATCAACCATACACAATACATTTATCACCAATATATATATATATATATATATATATATATATATATATATATATATATCAACTCATCAATTCCATTCACAATTCCACACAAAATCAATCCATTCATGATTTATGCAAATGCACAGAGACCGACACAACGACTCTATGCAATGCAATGCGGTACCGTTCCATCCATCATTCTCATCATTAGTTCACTCAGGAACTATTGGAATCATCGCTTGTTACTTAGTGTAACTCCCCTTCAGGCAAACGATGTTCCCCGTCGCTTTAGGTCCTCTTGGTATAAGGCTCACGACGTTTATGGATCGCTTTAGGTCCTCTCGGTATAAGGCTCACGATCCGATCGCTTTAGGTCCTCTTTGTATAAGGCTCACGATCGTCTATAATCATCGCTTTAGGTCCTCTCGGTATAAGGCTCACGAGGTTATAGCGTATTCCCTCTGGAACCGTTTCGTCGCTCACACCCAATAGGGCACACAACATCACAAGAATGCATATCATGATGCTTGGCATACAATGACTCATGACATTCAAATGCACAGATATACACATCCATAATTATGCATATACAATCAAACACCACACAATGCATTTTCTTGCCCTTAGGCCACAAACCATCATCACAACATATATCAAAAGCACATTGCATGATAACACATCAATTACACACAGTACGACGGTAAAAGTTGACAAAATGACACATTTTCCAAATTCCCGACATAATTAAATCGGTCAACAATCTCAAAACTATTATAATAAGAAAGAACAGCTCAATAGCTTTCCAACGATACCAAGAATGTTCAAAACGGATAATCGGAACATAAGTTATAGAATTAAAAAGAAATGGAATCGCGAAAAGACAAAATTCTGCACCCTCGCTGGCCATACGCTTATTGCCCTGAGACATACGCGTAATGCCCAGCCCCATACGCGTACCATTGCGCATTTCAGCAGATGGCCGAGAAAAATGGATTTCCATATGCGTATTTCCCTACCCAATACGCGTATTGCCCTGCGTGTTACGCGTCTGGGCAGAGAAAACCCAGAATTTTTCTGCAGAATTTCTGCTGCGAAATTCCACCAATTCCTCTCCCAAATCTCACCTAAACACCAGAAAATTACCAATAGATTGCACAACAACATATATCTAACATGTATCAATAATAAGAAACCTGAAAACATGATTTTCGACACAATTTAATCGAATTCTAACAATCTCA
This sequence comes from Lathyrus tuberosus, assembly GCA_022829125.1. Lineage (NCBI taxonomy): Eukaryota > Viridiplantae > Streptophyta > Magnoliopsida > Fabales > Fabaceae > Lathyrus > Lathyrus tuberosus. Next base: position 285,486 of record JALAZF010000213.1, read on the forward strand.
ACATATTAATGGTTTTGGTTCTATATCCAATTTCAACCCAACAACAAACAAATACATACATACATAATCATACACATGTATAAGATAATCGAGTTTCGCACCCTTACCCGATTAATCGTGTTTGAAAAGTCGGTTGATTCAATTTCTTAAACCCCAAGTTTTTCTCTCTTTTTCTTCTCTTCTTTTCCTTCTTTCTCTTTTTCTTCTTCTCTTTTTCTTTCTCTCTATTTTTCTCTCTATGTTGCTGTAACACCTCAAAATTTGCCCTCTTACTTTTGGCACTAACTGGTTTATGCTTCCTTTCATTGGCATTATCATTCCTGCATTTGCATTGTCCTTTTGAGCATGGGATCGAGGTATTCTTTCAGCAGCTCGCGGTGTCATCAGTCCCAATACAATTTTAAACAGTTTTTAGAGCCAAGCAGATAGCTTTCCAAGTCTTTTTGAGCATTTATTTTTCTCATTAAGCGATTGGATGATCAGAAACCCCGGCAGTCGATTTTTGATCAGTTATTCAGCACCAGACGGTTGTTATCAGCAGTTTAATCCGAGTGCGAAAAACATTTCGCAGTATATTTCAAGTGTATTCCAGTGGTAATATCAGTCGGTAAGTTTCAGAGGTCTATCATGGTCCAGAACAGATGGAACCGGGCGAATATCCAAGTTTCCCTCCTTTTGGCGCCAATTTTGAATTTTTGAATTGAGTAATCGATTACTCAAAGTGAGTAACCGATTACTCTGGGCGAAATTGCAAAAATGTGGCATTTTTCAGCACTGCAGAATTTTGGAGTATTTTGTGGTTATGTGCTTGGCTTGTGCATGTGTGGGAAGGATCTAGAACTGATCTATTTTCATCATTTTCTACCCAAAATTCAAATTCTCTCCATCATTTTTCCACTCTAATTCCTCATTTCATTTCCTAATCCACATTTCATCCCAATTTCCACTCACTTAACCTCACTCCCAACCCAAACTTAACTCCTAACCTAGGGGTTATTTAAACCAATTCATTCCAAACCTCACCACCCGACATCATTTTCACTCTCCAATTTTTCAGAATTCTCTCAATTCTCTCTCACTTTTCCACTTTTCATCTTCATCTTCAACCTCTCACCAAAGCTCCATATCCATAGATTCACAAATTCTTCATTGGAATTTGTGAATTCTTGAGCTAAACCTCCATCACATCATCATTCTTGGTTCAATTCTGATATAGCTACTGGTTTGGATCTTGGAATCACTTTTGGGAGTAGCGTTTGATTATTTGGAGTGTTCTTGCTTGGATCTTGAAGTTTCTTGCTAGGATCTTGAAGATTATTGTATAGATCTCTGGTTTTCTTGCTTGGATTCATCAATTTTCGTGCTCAACACTTACCAAAGCAAATCTCAGCTTTGTAGGTTGGTTAATTTCAAATCCATACTCATTTTAGCTTAATTGCAACTTATACAATGTAGATCCATGAATTTTGTTGTGTTTTGATCCATTTGGTTGATCTTGATTGTGAATGTTGATGATTGTTGGATCTAATTGATGTTTGATTGCTGTGATTGAACTTAATTTTCGTGCACTATTGTTTACATGATCATTTGGATGGTTGGATAAGTGATGTGTTGCTGAAAAAGTGCTTTTCAAAGTTGAATTTGTGCCTCTGTTTCAGTGGTAATCGATTACTCTAACAGGGTAACCGATTACTCTACCTGATTTTCACGTTTTTAGCCAATTTTCAACTGAGTAATCGATTACCCTATGTGAGTAATCGATTACCACTGAAGCAGATTGTGTTTTTCTTGCATTTTCTTGGTTGTTTGAGATCTGATGCATGCCTAAACTTCATGGATTGATATGTTGTTGATTTGTGGATTATTCTTGAGCTGTTACACCTCACACTATTGCATGAACACGATTCTTCGACGCGCGAGTCTTGGTTTTCATCGATAAATGTTTACGTTCGCGTTGTTGATTAATTGATGCGATGAACACAAAACACACACTTCTTAAGCATGTTGATTGTGACTCGTTGTTGATGTTGCTGGAGTTGTTTGTTTGAACTTGATTGCGTGCATTTAATTTCATGAGATACATGCTTGTTTTCAACTTTGTTCATATGCTTGATGTTGTGCATCCTCTCATGATGTGGTGCATTCTTTCATGTTGTCTCTAACTGTTGTTTACCATGATGTTTAGTATGATTTGTGATCATGTTTGAGTGAAGATTATATGATGCTTGATGCATGTTTGCTATGCCATGTTTGAATTGTCCTCAAATGTATCGCATGCTGCCTTGTTTCTACAGCTGTCTAAGTGTATGTGTGTTGTGGTATGTGCTGCCGGCTGACATTTTACGCCCTTTCTTGTGCTGAATTGTACGCTGTTATAAGTTGTGTTGCTTGTGTACTGCTTTTTACCGCTGTTTTGGTGCAGGGCGTTGTGGTAGCTGCTGTTTTTATTTATTCGCTTCTTTCCCTCCTTCGTCTCCTTCATTCTTTCTCTTGCCTTGAATCTCAAGACTTGTTTAAGTCTTGGATTCACTCCCTTAGAGCTACCTAGTCCGACTTAATTTTCGATTAAGCTTGGAGTAGGATTAGCATTAGGCTTCCCTTTGCATGCTAACTTAGGTAGAAGTTCCCCTTTCAACCTCAACTATAGGGCCACCTTTGCATGATAACATTAGGAACATCTTAGTCCCCCCTTAGTGTTTTCTTTTGGGTCTTCTCTTCTCATCTCATAACACTTCTAAAACACTTAGTAAATATAACGAATATTGTGCTCGAGCCTTAAGTGTAGGAAATGAAGAACGAAGGGTCTCCCTTCCTCTTCTAGAGTGTTTAGCATACGTCCCATTTGGGGGCGACCATGCGATTCACTCGTTCCCGCATGGTAGACTTTAGTGCAATGTAAGTTACGAACTAACTCAATCCACTTCTGTCTAAAAAATACAAAAACAAACTCAAACCTTTTTCATCCTTCGGGATCGTTAATCTCAAATCATTTTTAGAAAAGGGCACGTTACTTCCGTCTCGTCGTAAACAGGCATCGACCCTAACTGCCGGACGCGAATCTAACGTCGCTCATAAAAAACACTAACCGACCTCATTAGGTCAAACTACGACTGCTCTGATTTCCTCTCTCTAGTCCGATTAAGGATACGTAGGCATAAGACGGTGATGTCTTGGCGAGCAACCTCCCCCCTAAGTTTGTGTCTGAACTACGTTGACTCTGACTTTCCCATTGTACGAGGGATACGTAGGCGTAGGACAAGCGATGTCCTATCGAGTCACTTCTTTTTCTTTTCTTCTTCGTTTCTTCGTTCTCCTCCGTTCCCGTTCCTTCTCGTTTCCAGTAGCAGCGAAGCTCCAGATGAAGACACCCTTTGATCGAGACAACAAGCGTGGATCCCATCGAGTACGATGGACATGTGGGGTGCTAACACCTTCCCTTCGCGTAACCGACTCCCTTACCCATTTCTCTTGGTCGTGAGACCATGCTCTTTTCCCTTCCCTCAGGTTTCGCAGTGTTTCCTTTCCCTCTCTTGGGATAAATACACATTGCTGGAGACTCTGTTTTCCGCGCCACTTTCGTATTTGTACCATGGATACAAATCCTCGGGAGCGACAGTTACTAACTTAAGAAAAATAACTAAAATGACCAAATTACCCCTACACTCAAATTTCTCGCAAACGCGATAAAACATAATCACGATGAAAAATAATATATTGCCAAATAAAATTCAAGAATAAAATAATATAATAATAAAAATAATTAAATCGACTCGATTAAATAAATCTAACAAAAACCGGGGCTTTACATACAACGCGACCACCAGGGTTCGAACCTATACCAATGTTGTACGTAGAACTGTTTCCATTATTACTGGTCAAGGGGCATGTCCAAACCAGGTCTCCTCTTACAGTACCCAAAAATCCTCCTTTTTGGTTCAAAGCGGAACAGACTTGCCATTACCACCAAGGAGGACCAGGGCATAACATAGAAAACTGTCTCAGCTTTAAATCCGACGTACAGAAGCTTGTTAGGAGCGGGGTCTTATCCTTCAAGGATATGAATCCAAATGTTCAGACAAACCCTCTACCTCAACATGAGGAAGCTGCAGTAAATTTGATAGAGGAAGAGTCTAACCACATCTTTCAAATTCATGATGTACTCTTACTAAGGGCCAACCTGGTCAAAATGCATCACCGACAGAGCGGATACGGGCATGTATCATCTCATATCTATCACCAGTGTGATATATGCTCTAAAGACAATCAAGGATGTTCTGTGGTGCAATCGGCTCTATAAGAACAGTTGGAACTTGGATGGATCCAAGATCACCGAATTCGTGGGGTCAACATGACTTACACAAATTTCAACGTCCTTCAAAACCACGACATTCGTGCGGTGAATGTCAACTTGGTGGCAATGCACTCAAGGCAAAGCCAACATCGTATTCTACCACGACACGATTACGATTCCTGTCTGATTTTCTCGGTAAACAATCAGGGATGCTCTTTTGTACAAGAGGCCCTCCAGCGTCAGATGGATCTTGGATGGATCCAGGATTACCGTGATAGAAATCAGTATCAAGTGAATATGATTCAAATCTTTGATATTCGCTTGATGAATACCAGTATGGTGGAGTTACATGCTAAGCAAGTCGAACTCGGTTTTCTGACTTCGCATAATTATCAGAACTGTAAGGGATGTCGCGAGAGCGACCAAGGATGTGCCCTCATTCAAAGAACTTTGCAACACTTGTTAAACCACTGGTGGCTTCCGATCTATCTAGATGAAGACACACAACAAGTCAGTATGATTAATGGGAACCCTACTAGGCAGCAAAGTCTGGATGTTCGATCAATGGGAACATACCTAGTGAGGTTACACTGCATACAGAGCGGACGTGGCCAGGTGCCACCACACAACTATGAATGCCGTAGAGTTTGCTCTGATGATAATCAAGGATGTTACCTCGTGCGAGCAGCCCTTCAGAGTCAGTTGGACCACAAAGAGATTTGACCGTGTCCAAGTTCTGGGTCAATCAACTTGATGCCAAACTATTTCGCTGATAAAATCAAAGATGTTATCGTAATCTCTGATCATAAGAGGACCAAAGATGTTTGCGCCATCATTCCTTTACTTGACTAATCGAAAGTTCCCAACCAGGAGCTGAATGAAATTACATACAATGGTCGGAAGAATCAGAAGGCTCCTGTAGTTATCTATTTACCAGGAACATTACCGTATGAATCAACTAAGAATATCCCTTACAAATACCATGCAACAACAATTGAGAATGAAAAGAAAATTCCATTACCCTCCGTCGTGAATATTGCAGACATCAGCCGAGAAACACGAAGTGGTCGAATCGTTAACCGAGGAGTTGGAGAACCTACAAGAGAAAAGGAACCTCAAACAGAAGTTCCCGATCAACCAGTTGGTCAGTCTAGTGATCCCGACCTTTCAAAGAACATCGATGAGATGCTGAAGCTTATCCAGAAGAGTGAATACAACATTGTTGATCAGCTGTTGTAAACACCTTCAAAAATCTTTGTATTATCTCTTTTACTCAGTTCTGAAGCTCACAGGGAGGCTCTACAGAAAGTCCTAGAGCAGGCCTTTGTGGAACAAGATGTGTCAATAAGACAATTTGATAGCATCATCTCCAACATCACTTCCTGCAACAACTTGGGGTTTAGTGATGAGGAATTGCCGGAAGTGGGCCCAAATCATAACATGGCACTCAATGTTACAGTCAACTGCCAGGACGATGCTTTAGCCGGCGTACTGGTTGACACCGGATCGGCTCTGAATGTTATGCCAAAATCCACTCTAATGCGACTATCATTCACAGGATCTCCGATGAGAGGCAGTGAGGTCACCGTCAAAGCATTTGATGGATCCCGTAAAACAGTTATCGGCGAAGTCGACCTTCCCATAACTATCGGTCCTCACACTTTCCAAGTCACTTTCTAGGTCATGGACATCCGAGCAACATACAGTTGTTTGTTGGGAAGACCTTGGATACACGAGGCTGGGGCAGTCACTTCGACACTTCATCAAAAGTTGAAGTTCGTCAAGAACGACCAACTCGTCACAGTCAGTGGAGAGAAAGCCTTGATCGTGAGTAACTTATCGTCGTCCACGTGTGTAGAACCAGAAGAGGTTGTAGGAACCCAGTTCCAAGCACTTTCGAGGAGCAACGACAATCAATCAAAAAGAGGAACGTTGATTTCTTCGTACAGAGATGCTCTCAAAGTGATAAAAAATAATAATACCAATGGATGGGGACAGCTTGTCATTCCTACTGATAACAAGACGTAGAAAAGTCTTGGTTTTTCCTCAAACTGTACCCAGACTGCTATTAACAATGAAAATCTTCATCCCATTCACCCAGTGTCTCAAGAAGTACATACCATCAACAAGGGTGATTCCTCCGATACAGATAAAGAATGGAAGTCCTATCTTAATGAGGACGGTTATATGTCTCAGGGAGAGGTGCCTACGCCATTTTGCTATCTCACACAAAGTCCGAGATTTATACCAAGGTTAGATGTCGAAATGATATACGAAGATTGTGATCCGGAAGAATGCCGTGCTCCACCCAACTCATTAGAAGAGGACACTCTGATGAAAGACAACTTTGACTACGACTATTATGGCCCAATGGATGGCCTGCCTATCTGCCAGCCGTACCCAGGAGACTCAGGACAAAAGAGTCAGCCCAACAATGCATATCAGCTGAGAATCATTGAAAAGAATACCTGCGTCCCCACCATGTCATGGGATCAACACTCAGGGCATTCAGAAAATATTCAGCATAACGATGAATTTGTAAAGCTTGCCAGACTAGAGTTCATCAACTACGCTTTTCCCAAGGTCAACGTCATCGAGAGAGATAACTTCTCCAGTTCCACATAAGTGAGGGACACCTTAGGACAACTGAGTAGATAATTCGACTACATGGTCAAGTACACTACTCCTGAAAGCTCTCATATCAGGGTCAAAGACATCCAGCCAACTGGATGGGGGAGATCCACCTGAGAGTGCAAACACTGTACAAGATACAATTGAGGAATCCTCCTACGACAACTCTGCCTGGGAGACAGCTTCCAACGATCCTGTTCCACCAGAAATCAACGTTATTTATGAAGACAAATCAAGAGGGAAAGTACCAGACTTTGTGATTTACCAAGGAGTTCGCCGCCAATGGGTCGTTGTCAGTGTTTCGAAAGTTGTTCATAAGTCGAAGTAATTGTCGTCTTTACTTTAACCATTCACCCTTCCCAGGTGAAACAAATGTTTTGATAGGGCTTACTTTCTGTAAATCTCTCTCTTTGCTTCGCCAAAAGCGACTGTGTTTTGTTTTATAGGGTTGTAGTTTCAAGAATCGACAAGATCATAAATAAAATAACGTCGTTGTGTAATCCTAAAAACAACTTAATTAATAAAAACAAGCATTTTTCAGAAAATACACTGCACACACTCTTGTATTTCTCTCTATCCCTTCTAAAACAAATCATCACGTCATGCAGATTGCTTGTTTTAAACCCCGTTGAAACATACGATCCAACGCCTTCTCCCAACTTTGAATTCCCGATATTTGAGGCTGAAGAAGAAAATGACGAAGAAATTCCAGAAGAGATCTCCCGATTACTCAGACAAGAGGAAAGGTCCATCAAACCTCACAAAGAGCCATTGGAAACGGTCAACTTGGGTTCAGTGGAAGAGAGAAAGGAAGTCAAGATTGGGGCACAGCTCAGTCCAACTGTCAAAGAAAGTTTGACAAAGCTTCTCAAAGAGTTTCCCGATGTATTCGCTTGGTCCTATCAGGACATGCCAGGGTTGGATACCAGCATCGTGGAACATCATCTGCCGTTAAGATCAGAATGTCCGCCAGTGAAACAATGGTTGAGACGGACTCATTCAGACATGGCCATCAAAATCAAAGAGGATGTATAGAAACAAATTGACGCAAGTTTCCTCGCCACATCAGAATATCCTCAATGGTTAGCCAACATAGTACCAGTTCCGAAAAAGTAAGGAAAGGTCAAAATGTGTGTAGACTACAGGGATTTGAACAAAGCAAGTCCAAAGGATGACTTTCCCTTACCGCACATAGACATGCTGGTAGACAGTACAACAAAGTTCAAAGTATTTTCCTTCATGGATGGATTCTCGGGCTATAATCAGATAAAAATGGCGCCGAAAGACATGGAGAAAACATAATTCATTACCCCATGGGTACCTTTTGTTACAAGGTAATGTCGGTCGGTTTGAAGAACACCGGGGTAACCTATCAAAGGGCCATGACAACTCTGTTTCATGACATGATACACAATGAAATCGAGGTATATGTCGATGATAAGATAGCCAAATCTAAAACAGAAGAGGAGCATGTGACCCACCTATCAAAACTATTCGAGCGTCTGAGAAAGTACAAACTCCGCTTGAATCCCAATAAGTGCACATTCAGTGTCCGTTCATGGAAACTGCTAGGGTTCATCGTCAGCCAGAAAGGAATTGAGGTTGATCCTGACAAGGTCAAGGCCATTCAAGAAATGCCTTCTCCAAAGACTGAAAAACAAGTCAGAGGATTCTTGGGACGTTTGAACTACATTTCCATATTTATATTCCTCATGACCGCGACATGTGATCCAATCTTCAAATTACTCAAAAAGAATCAGGGCTGCATTTGGACAGAAGACTGCCAAACCACCTTCGACAGTATCAAGAAATATCTCTTGAACCCACCGATTCTATCACCTCCAGTAGAAGAAAGACCGCTGATCATTTACTTAACAGTCTTGGAAGGCTCCATGGGTTGTGTACTTGGCCAACAAGACAAAACGAAAAGGAAAGAGTCTACCATTTACTATTTGAGTAAGAAATTCACCGACTGCGAGACTCGGTACACTATGCTTGAGAAAACTTGCTGTGCTCTGGCTTGGGCAGCCAAACGTCTTCGCCAGTATATGATTCGTCACACTACTTGGTGTCATACCTCAAATTTTGACCACTAAGATTTCCCATCATTGTGCAAATCATCACCACAATATGGGTAATCCATCATGCCTCATTAGTCTCCCCAAAGATGGGTGAGCATCCACTACAATCAAGCTTAGGGTTTCAAGCCCTCTCAAAGCTCTTAGATGAAGGATCAATCAAGGAATGACATGATCTTCAACTTGTCTAACCTCTCAAACATCCACAAGGGATCAAGAGGACTCCCACATCAAGGATTAAGCACAAGGCAATAACCTTCTAAGTGGATCAAGCCTCAAGATCGCCAGTGTCACCAAATTAGGGTTTTGGTCGACCAGGGCCTCCAGATGGAAATTTTCCCCTGGGCATGAGCCAATGCTTCAAAGAATAACTTGAATTACTCCATTGGAACTCATAGACCCCATCATCAAGTCAATTTAGCCTCAGGGGATGCATTCACTAAAAATCAGGAATTAGGGTTTCTTGACCTAATTCACCCCTAAGTTGACTTTTGGGACAAATCATGTGCCAAGACCTCAAGAGATGATTTGAGGGTCCCTAACACACCACATTGATCCATTTTCAACAATGGATTGGTCCAAGAAGCTTGAGCAACTAGTTTCAATTTCATCAGAACCACAGTTAGGGTTTCGCGGGAAAAGTCAACGGTGCCTTTGACTTTTAACCAGGACATGCTCCCAAACCCTAGGACATGATTCAATACACCGTATCACACCTATGAAATCAATCCATCAAGTTTGATTTAGGTCAAGGACTTGATTTCATAGAGAATTGCACAGTTTGGAATTCATCTGACAAAAAGTCAACTGTGCACAAAAGTCAACTTTGACTTTTTGAGATTTTTCACAATTATGGTTCCTTAACCCTAAAATGATGTTAATGTGTGATTTGAATCAACATTCATCAAGAAAAATCAAGAAAAGTGGGATAACTTGGAAAAGGGGTAACCATAAAAACTTAGAAATTTTTCTAAGTTATGGACAAAGTGGCTAGGGTACCAACTTTGGAGGATCATAACTCCTAAACCACAAGGCCATTTTCCCCATCCAAAGCTAGATTTGTAGCTCTCGTGGCCCTCTACAAAAGCTTCAAATACTACTCATTCCAATTCCTCATGGATTTTAAGTTATGGAATGATCAAAATCACAAAAAGTGAAAATGTCACTTTTTTCCAACACTTAGTGAAATTTTCACTAAGTCAGAATCTGCCTTACTTTTTTCCAAATGTAGAGGCATTTTCACTTGGATCCAAAAAGTATCAAAACCAATTATGATCAAACAGTTGTTGTATCATATGAGGGCTTTCCAAAATGGCCAAGAACTCCATCAAAGTCCACTTGAGCCATGAGATATGACAATGCCAATATGCCTTGCTGCAAACTGTCATGGCAAGGCAGATTTGGAAGTTTTGCTCGATTTGCTCAAATTTTGCAAAGGGGAAGCAACTCTATCCATCTGAACACCTCAAGGGGGGACCAAGGAGGAACCAACTTTGATCCCAAGTCTTTGGAACCAAAAGTAGCATGCCAAACCTAGAAATCCCTAAAGAAGGGAAAAGACTCCAAATGGATACACCAAGGTGGAATGGACTGAGCCATTTCCAACTGAATTCATTCAAGACTTATCCAAGACCAAGGGAACCAGCAGCCTGTGCCCTAACCTCTAGTCAATGGCTAGAGGAGACTTGGATTCTCATTGATCAACATTGGCCAAACCTATGCAGCAGTTGCCATTTACTATTCCTTGCAAAACAAACTTGCTCTACTATAAATAGAGCTCATTTGTGATCAGTTTGAGTACACCAAAGCCATCAAACAGATGCTTTCCTCAAAATCTCTTCCTTCACTCCAAAATTGCCTTCCAAATCAAGTCACTATCGGGTTTTGAGTTTCATAGTTATTCCAACCAAACCAATTACACACACACACCTCATAAACATCATATAGAAGTGATCCAAACACTTAAACAACATCTGGAACACTGATTTCTCAGAATCACCAGCCAGTTGCTCAAGGTTTTAACCAAGTTGCAGTTGGGATACCATCTTCAGTTCCAGATCATTTCCATTCATTCCAAGCATCCAGACACACTCCATAGCACCTAGGGAAGCTGTCCATATCCTTGGAATTAAGCTGCAACACCTCTAACACAAAACACGATCACCAGCTGCAAGAGACCATAGACATGATCTTGAGGTGAAAACGAGTAGATTGATATGTATTTTGCATGATATCATCAAGTATTCAGTGAGATTGGATAGAAAACGCAAATCTGTAGAAACAGAGGGTGGCGCGTGTTCTTGCCATGTTCTTGGTGCCATTTTTGAACATTTGAATATTTGAATTTTGTGATTTTATTTAATTGATTCAAAAATTAATTTCTCTCTGAGTTTTAATGATTTTGAGTTGATTCTTTTTTTAATAATTCACAAAAATATTAAAATATTTTTTTTCCCAAAAAATCCCAAAAATATTATTTATTTCATATACTTGATATTTTTGTAAAGAGTTAATATTTTAATTGTTTTTGGCATTTAAAATATTTTCTCCCTCTTGATTTTTCAAATTTTAGTGATTTCCAGACATTTTGAGGATCAAAACCTAATTTTTGAAACATTAATCCAAGATCACAATTTGTTTTCCACATGTTTAACAATTTTGATCATTTTAATTGAATTTTTATTCAATTAAAATACATTTTGAAAACAAATTAGGGTTTTTGATTAATTCAACCCTCATCAAACTTTTTCAAACCTTTTGGGCCTCTAATAGAGTGTAAGACCCAACCCCTTTTGTAAATACACCATCTTTTGGGCCTCAGTCATTGTATAAGACCCACTGTATTTTCAAAAACAACGGCGCGATCGTCGCCGTTTTAACAAAAAAAAATCAACTGGGCCTCTCCTCGAGCTATAAGTCCCAATTCTTTTTCTGAAAACCTTTTGGGCCTCTAATAGAGTGTAAGACCCAACCCATTTTTGAAACCAAAACCTTTTGGGCCTCAGTGTATTGTATAAGTCCCGATACCGTAAAAAAGTTTGGCGCCATCGTCGCCTTTTAAAACAAAACCTTTTGGGCCTCTCCTTGAGCTGTAAGGCCCATCACTTGTACAAAAATAACTCTTTGGGCCTCTAATAGAGTGTAAGACTCAATCCCCTTTTAACCTAAACCTTTTGGGCCTCAGACATTGTATAAGTCCCTCTGCGTTAAAAGAAAAATCTCGGCGCGATCGCCAATTCAAAAACAAATCATTTGGGCCTCTCCTTGAGCTGTAAGCCCCGCCACTTGTATAAAAATAAACCTTTGGGCCTCTTGAGAGAGTGTAAGACCCATCCCTTTGTACAGAAATCCTTTTTGGGCCTCAGTCACTTGTATAAGTCCCTGTACAAAACAACAGTGCAATCACTGATAAAACCTTGGGCCTCTCCTTGAGCTGTAAGCCCCAACAATCTTTTCAAAACACTTTCTCCTTTGAGTTTGAATATAATATTATTATCAAAGCTTTCTTTGTTGAACAACTAACCAAACAACATGGAAGCTCTACAACCGAGTAAGTGTTTACCCACTTTCTTTACCCACTTTCATATATATATAAACTGTATTGTGGGGCTGCTCACTGTAAGTCTCCTTTCACAAAATTTTATATACTCGTCATATACTAACTGTGTAATATTAGTATAGTTATTTAGAGTTTTCCCCGGCAACTACGTCTAGCACTAGGTAAAGCCCTGTTGGTCACTCTTAAATACAAACAAAACTAGATCCCCATAGGATTACCAGACACAGTCTTCCCTCCTCTTGGGGTTAAACAATATGGAGACGTGAAAGGCAACATTCTCAGTGAACCCTTTCTCAGACTGTCACCCTTAGAAATTGTCAAAGAGACTCTACTCCCCAGGGATGATCGTTTCTCCGTGAATGGCATCTCTTGAGTTTCTTCCAAATTCTCGGACTTTCCTGGCTTGATCTATTCTCGGTGAATGGCATGTCTTGAACTTCTCGGGGTTTGGGGACCCACAGGCTTCTTAAAAGCATCCCCGCCTCCTCTTGGGCGTTGTACAAGGACCCTTCGGCTTCTTAAAAGCTCTCATGCCTCCTCTTGGGCTTAGAATAAGGACCCAGAGACCTCTACAGGTATAGGAACAGAACCTAGTCATCAATTTGCTAGAGTTGTCTTTCTGAGTCATGTATCAGACCTGTTAGTGGGTTGACCTTCATCCCTTAACATACCAGCCTTCTCTTGGGCATCATACAAAGATCATTCATTATTTGAGAATCGATTTCTCAAAACACCCGTAGACTTGGCCAGTCTTAATACCCTTTGGATTTCCCATTTCCTTAAAAAAATAAATAACCACGATCCTCTGATCAGTGCCAAAGCACAACAATACCTTTAAATCAGTCTCTTTATAAGAACTGATTTTCTCTTTTATCCAACATACTGGACCTGTCACTAAACTGAAACAGTCACCAGCAAACTAGCCTCCTCTTGGGCTTTGTACAAAGATTCTCCCCAGCGGAGCTAACCTATTCACACTCTCTTGTTGAGTATAAAAGACTCTCTTGTTGAGTCAACCACTTTTAGCCTCCATCTCGGGCTTCGTACGAGATACAAAAGCATTCTCTTGTTGAGTATAAAAGACTCTCTTGTTGAGTCAACGACTTTTAGCCTCCATCTCGAGCTTCGTACGAGATACAAAAGTACTCTCTTGTTGAGTATAAAAGACTCTCTTGTTGAGTCAAACCCCTTTTAGCCTCCATCTCGGGCTTCGTACGAGATAAACATCACTCTCTTGTTGAGTATAAAAGACTCTCTTATTGAGTCAAACATTTTCAGCCTCCATCTCGGGCTTCGTACGAGGTACAAAGACTCTCTTGTTGAGTCAAACACCTTTAGCTTTGTCTTGGGCTTCGTACAAGACACATACAAAAGCAATCTCTTGTTGAGTCAAGCCTTTTAGCCTCCCTCTCTCGGGCTTCGTACGAGACACATAAAAACACCCTCTTGTTGGGCCAATAGCCTCCTCTTAGGCTTTGTATAAGGAAACCCCATTTGAGTCAATCAACCTTTTAGCATCAAAATTTGTGCCTTGTTCACAGTATACAAACATCAACAACTCCTTTCCCCCCCCCCCCCATCTAATTGCTGTAAGCAGTAAGCCTCTGGATTATTTACATCCACGCCACTGTCCCTCTTTTAGCATGAGAAATTCCTAAGGAAAGATAACATTGCTCTACGCTGAGTTAAAGTCTTCTCCTTCAGGTTTAAAATCCCCTATAAAGGAAAATTATGGCATTGCTGGATTCACATATCCCAGTTAAAGTAATTCTCTTTTATAATCAGTCACCCTAACAGTTGTGACAAATAGACCAAATACCCCCCCTTTAGAGATGAAAAATTCTCTCTAAAGTCAAACCCCTTCAGCTTCACATCTTAGGCTTCGAACAAGAAACAAATAGACCCTTCAGATTCACATCTTGGGCTTTGAACAAGATACAAACCACCTTTAAGCTTCACGTCTTGGGCTTTGAACAAGACACCAAAACGACCTTTTTCCTCCCATAGAATAGGAGGAACTACGATCGCTCTGATTTCCCTGTTTTGTTAAACGGGAATACGTAGGCATAAGATTGAAAAAAATCTTAGCGAGCACACTAATAAAAAAACCCAAAATCCCGTACCTTCATACATCAATCGAAAAGCATCAGTCTTAAACCTCCCACCAATCGCCCGAGCACTATTTTAACAAAATAACCTAAGAGAGACCCCCAATCTTTGTAGCATCTGTAAACCAACAGTCATCTATTCAAACTCAGTTTGCAAGCAGGGTTAATTGGAGACATCAATTTCCCTTCCTTCATCAGCTTCAATAGGATAAAAAATGAATTGAGTTGTAGTACCCCAAAGCGATAGTGCTTCGCAACCACGGAAAAACTCGCGCTACAGAAAAATGGCGACTCTGCTGGGGACAACCATTGTATAATCTTGTTTCTTAGGTAGAAACCTTAGACAGTGCCGCAGCAGATTGGTGACCACAGTGCGAGGCATTCTTTCTTGCTTTCCCAAGGGACGAAAGCCTAATTTCGTGTCACAGAAATGACAGCTCTGCTAGGGAGTCATTGTCTGTATAGGATCATAAGACTAGAGGTCTAGGATGATTAAGACAAATATATATACTGCTTTTCCTAATTGATATCGTTGTTTATTTTTCTGCTAATGGGAATGCGTGTGATGCCGCATGTGGAAAGATTGAGTATACACCTAAGATAGGTAATGGCAATGCGGGTAATCTTACTGGGAGTGAATTCCAGTTAAGAGCCCCCGATAGACCGTCAAACTCAGTGGAGACTCCCTTTGCAGATACATTGCCTATACGACTTTGGTTGTTGAAAGTAGTGTGGTCGACTGAGTTATCTGAGAAGCTGAGGTTTTTAGCAGACTTAAGACACTTTGTAGTGCGGAAGCTATCGAAAATAGTTGTCACGCGATACTACCCTCATCTGAGATTGCTCTAAGATACATCACCTAGCACAGTTCTAGGCTCGCTGATGTTATCTCAAAGGGAATCAATGATTTTGAGAGACAGGTACAAAAAATCACCAGTATAAACCTTGGGGGGGGGGGGGGTAGAGCCTTGACTTCATGACACCGACCCTTTGACCCCATGTTTTTTCTATGTTTTTGTATCCTGCATTCATACATTCATTTAAAAAACATTAAAACAAAGAAAATCTTCTCTTCTAGTCTCTCTTTTTCAAATTAAACTGAGACAATGATTGCAAATGTCAGAGAAAGGAGATTGCGCTAATGGATTTCGGTAGAAGGAAAACTCATAAGTACACCTTCAAGGTTCCAAAGTTGGAGGATTTGAGAGGTTTGGCAAGAATGATCACCAACCACGAGGCTTTCAGAGCCAAGTATGGAGGACTGTTGTCCTTGTTAAGGGTCCACGTAATTGAAGGAATCTTGTCCACATTAATCCAGTTCTACGATCCGGTCTATCACTATTTCAAATTCCCAGATTATCAGCTTGCACCAACAATGGAGGAGTATTCTCACCTGACTAGTTTACATATTACTGATCAAGCTCCCTTTTCTGGACTGGAAGAAATTCCAAAGGATCGAACCATTGCAACAGCAATTTATTTGGATGAGTCAGAAGTCAGGACTCACATGACCACTAAGGGTGGAATCCAAGGTTTGCCAGCCTAGTTCTTAACAATGAAAGCCCTGTACTTTGCTAGTAAAGGGAATGTGTCTGCTTTCGAGAGCAACTTTGTTTTGCTCACCTACGGATTATTTTTGTTTCCCAACATCGATAACTTTGTAGATCTCAACGCCATTAAGATTTTCCTGATTGGAAACCCCGTACCGACCTTAATCGCAGATGTATATCATTCGGTACACTTAAGGAATTTATACAGTGGAGGAATGATCACGTGCTGTGTACCCCTGCTTTACAAATAGTTCACTTTCCACTTACCCAAGTCTGCAGCATTTTGGGATCAAAAGAATACTTTACGTTGGTCACAGAGAATCATGTCTCTTACCAAATCTGACATCGATTGGTACAAGGGAGGAATCAACTAAGGGAGGAATCAACTATCATCCAATTCTCGCTCGTCGTCAATTCGGATACCCGATGAGGCACGTCCCACAGAATGCTCATCTGGAAGGTCTTTTCTTCAAGGAAGGAGAAAATGATAGGGCACTAAAGACGGAAATAGTACACGCCTAGAAACACGTTCATAGGAAAGGACGAGAGTCTCTAGGGAAACCAAATTGTGTCTCGATGGAGCCTTATCTCCGTTGGGTACAAACTAGAGCTCTCAAGTTGAGGATGCCTTACCCTCGTCAGGAAGTTCTTCCATTAAGGGACTCTACCCTTTATTTTATGTTTGAGACGAAAAAACTTCAAGTTACTCTCAACAAAGTTCTGCAGGAGAAGAGGTCTTGGAGGAACAAGTACCGTATTCTCAATGTGGAGTGTAGGAAAATACAACAACTGTTAAGAGAAAAAGATGCTCTGATTGAGATTTTAGAGCAACATGCTGTAGAAAATCAGGATGACCAAAGGAATTTGCTCACTCCTTTCACTTGGCAAAGGAATGACAATCCGACAACGGTCGAAGAGCCCCGGTTAAAGAAGAGGAAAGTACCAGAACCAGCACTTGATCTCTCCTCCGAGAGGACTCAGGATCCATTAGTTTAGGTTTCCTTTTTCAGCACTTTGTAATCTACTGTATTTCCATTTTCGCAATCGTTGAATTCAATAAAACGGGGTTTCCCCACTGTTTTATATTTGCAATCTAATTGTCGAAGTTTACTTTGAATAAACAAAAATAATTAATAAAACCATTGCATTGCATTCATCATTCTCGCATAACGCATTCTTCTTACCTACGAATCTCACGTTTGCGTCTCGATTATAGAGTCAAACTGTCTCATTCCTACAATACTCGGGCCAATCGTCAGAAAAAGATGGATGATCTCGAGGAAGAGGACAAAGAGTTGAGAGAAGAGATCGACACTCTGAAAGAGGATCTGAGAAAGCTTCATAACGACATGCAAGCTCTAGTAGAAACTCAGATGCAACAACAAAGGACTGTGATCTCATAGATCACATCAACGCCCATAGTGGAGAAGTATGATCCTAGGTATAAAATGCCGAAAGATCGTCCCTGGGGTATGCCACTTAACTATATCCCGGAAGGATATGTTCTGTCGATCGCTGAGGATTAGGGAACTGCAGGAGGAGCCGCTGGGCCTGAAGGTTACAAACTTCGGGAAAGCGAAGATGCCAGGGGCATGACACCAACTCTTGAAGGTTAAAAACTTTGGGAGGCACCGAGAGTCTCGGCCATAATGACTATACCACCGCCTGTGGTACACACTGTCCTGGTGGAAATGAAAGCATGTTCGACATAATTTATGAGTTCCAGGAACAGTTCCTGGAAATGCAGAAAGAGCTGCAAGCCCTTCGCAGTCAGGATCTATTCGGAAAGGACGCCGCAGACCTTTGCTTGGTCCCCAATGTGAAAATTTCGCACAAGTTCCAAGTGCCTGACTTTGAAAAATACAAGGGTAACTCTTGCCCTCAAAGCCACTTAGTGATGTACGCTCGGCGAATGTCAGCTCAGACAAAGAACCAGGAACTACTGATAAACTATTTTCAGGATAGTTTAACCGGTGCCGCATTAAAATGGTACATGGGTTTAAATCGCGCTACGATCGGCACGTTCAGAGATCTTGGCGCTGCTTTCGTCCAACAATACAAATATAATCTGGACATGGCACCGAACATAGATCAACTCAGATCGATGTCACAAAAGGACAAGGAAACCTTTAAAGAATATGCTCAGAGATGGCGTGAAATTTCCGCTCAGATTTGTCCACCTCTTGAGGAAAAAGAGATGACAAAGATCTTCTTAAAAACCTTGAAATCATTTTACTACGACAAAATGGTCACCAGTGCACCCAGTGACTTCACCGAGATGGTGGGCATGGGAGTTCATCTTGAGGAAGCAGTCCGAGAAGGACGTTTAGTAAAAGACGCTGGATCATCAAGTAGTACAAAACGATACGGTAGTGCTCTCCCTAAGAAGAAAGAGCAAGATATTGGGAATATCTCTCTCGGAAAGCAAAGGCGACGTTACCAACCAGTAGCAGATGTAAATCCTGCTATCAACCCTGCACCTGTTCCTACGTATAAATGTCAGGTTGTGTAGAGCCAACCTAATCAACAGTCTCTTCAGCAGACTCGTCCACCGTACAACAACAACCGTACAACGCGACCACCAGGGTTCGAACCTATACCCATGTTGTACGCATAATTGTTTCCGTTACTACTAGTCAAGGGGCATGTCCAAACCAGGTCTCCTCTTACAGTACCAAAAAATATGCCTTTTTGGTTCAAAACGGATTAGACTTGTCCTTACCATCAACGAGGACCAGGGCATAACATAGAAAATTGTCTCAGTTTCAAATTCGATGTGCAAAAGCTTGTTAGGAGCGGGGTCTTATCTTTCAAAGATACGAATCCGAATGTTCTCACAAACCCGCTGCCTCAACACGAGAAAGCTGCAGTCAATTTGATAGAGGGAGAGTCTAACAACACCTATCAAATTCACGATGTACTTTTGTTAAGGGCCTACTTGGTCAAGATGCATTGTAGACAGAGCGGATATGGCCATGTGCTACATCATAATTATCACCAGTGTGATATCTGCTCTAAAAACAATCAAGGATGTTCTGTGGTGCAATCGGCTCTACAGGAACAATTGGATCTCATATGGATCCAAGAGCATCGAGTTCGTGGAGTCAGCATGACCTATACGAATTCCAACATCATTCAGAACCACGACGTCCGTGCAATGAATGTTAACTTTGTGACGATGCACTCAAGGCAAAGCCAGTATCATAATCTGCCGTGTCACGATTATAATTCCTGCCTGACTTGCTCGGTAAACAAACAGGGATGCTCTTTTATACAAGAGGCCCTCCAACGTCAGATGGATCTTGGATGGATCCAGGACTACCATGATAGGAATCCCTATCAGATCAACATGATTCAAATCTTCGATATTCGCTTGATGAATACCAGCTTGGTAGAGTTAAATGCCAGGCAGGTCCAACTCGATTTTCTCACTTCGCATAATTTTCAGAACTGTAAAGGATGTTGTGAGAATAACCAAGGGTGCACTCTCGTTCAGAGAACTTTAAAACACTTGTTAAACCACTGGTGGCTTCCAGTCTATCTGGATGAAGACACACAATAAATCAGTGTGCATAATGGAAACCCTACTCGGCATCAAAATCAGGATGTCCGATCTATGGAAACAAACCTGGAAAGGTTGCACTGCATTCAAACCGGGCATGGCCAGGTGCCACCACACAACTATGAACGTTGTAGAGTCTGCTTGGAGAATAACCAAGGATGCTACCTCGTGCGAGCAAATCTCCAAGGTCAGTTGGATCGCAAGGAGATTCACCCATACCTAGCTTTGGGGTCCATTGATTGGATGCCAGACTACTTCGCAGATCAAATCAGAGACGTGGTTGTAATCTCTGACCCTGAGAGGAACAAGGATGTTTGTACCATTATCCCTCTATTGGACGAATCAAAGGTTCTTAGCGAGGAACTGATTGAAGTTACTTACGACAGTCAGAAAAATCAGAAGGCTCCTGTAGTTATCTATTTGCCGGGACCAGTACCGTATGAATCAGCTAAGGCAATCCGTTACAAATACGGTGCAACGATAATTGAGAATGGAAGGGAATTCCATTACCCTCCGTCGTGAATATTGCAGACATCAGTCGTGTAACACGGAGTGGTCGAATCTTCAACCGAGGAGTTGGAGAACCTAACAAAGAAAAGGAACTTCAAATGGAAGTTCCTAATCCTTCAGTCGATTAGTCTAGTGATCTCGACCTTTCAAACAACAATGATGAGATGTTGAAGCTCATCCAAAGGAGTGAATACAACATTGTTGATCAGCTATTACAAACTCCTTCAAAGATCTCTGTGCTATCACTTTTACTCAGTTCCGAAGCCCACAGGGAGGCTCTACAGAAAGTCTTAGAGCAAGCCTTTGTGGAACAGGATGTGTCAATACGACAGTTCGATAGCATCATCTCTAACATCACTTCCTGCAACAACTTAGGATTCAGTGATGAGGATTTGCCAGAAGGGGGCAAAAGTCACAACATGGCGCTTAATATCACAGTTAACTGCCAGGACGATGCTTTAGCCAGCGTACTGGTAGACATAGGATCGGCTATCAACGTTATGCCGAAGTCCACTTTAATGCGACTATCATTCAAAGGATCCCTGATGAGGGGTAGTGAGGTCATCGTCAAAGCGTTTGACGGATCTCAGAAAGCAGTTATCGGCGAAGTCGACCTTCCCATAACTATCGATCCTCACACTTTCCTAATCACTTTCTAGGTCATGGACGTCCGGGCAGCGTACAACTGTTTATTAGGAAGACCTTGGATACACCAGGCTTGGGCAGTCACTTCGACGCTGCACCAAAAACTAAAGTTCGTTAAGAACGATCAACTCGTCACGGTCTGTGGAGAACAAGCCTTGCTCGTGAGTAACTTATCATCATCTACTTGTGTAGAACCCGAGGAGGTTGTTGGAACTCAGTTCCAAGCACTATCGGTGAGCAATGAGAATCAATCGGAGAAAGGAACCTCGATTTCCTCGTGCAAATATGCTCTCGAGGCGATCAAAAGTAATAACGCGAAAGGGTGGGGACAGCTTGTCATTCCTACTAATAATAAAACAAAGAAGGGTCTTGGTTTTTCTTCAACCTGTACCCAGACTGCTGCCAATGATGAAAGCCTTCATCCCATTCAGGACTTCTTCCACAGTGGAGGTTTCCTTCACCCAGTGTCTCAAGCAGTCCATACCATCAACGAGGAGGATCTCTCTGATATAGATGAGGAATGGAAGTCCTATCTTAACAAGGACGGTTATATGTCTCAAGAAGAGGTGTCTACGCCAATTTTCTATTTATACCCAGGTCAGACGTCGAAATGATATATGGAGGTTGTGATCTGGAAGGATGCCGTGCTCCGCCAAATTCATTAGAGGAAGACACTCCGATGAAATACAACTTTGACCACGAATATTATGGCCCAATGGATGGCTTGCCTATCTGGCAACCGTACCCAAGAGACTTGGGGCAAGAAAATCAGCCGAACAATGAAAATCAACTAAGCATCATTGAACAGAATACCTGTTTCCCTACCATGTCATGGGATCAACACTCAGGTTGTTCAGAACCTATCCAGCACGACGATGAATTGGCAAAGCTTGCCGGACTAGAATTCATCAACTATGCTTTTCCCGAGGTCAACGTTATCGAGAGAGATGACTCCTCCAGTTCCAAAGAAGTGTGGGACACCTTGGGACAACCGAGTGGAAAATACGACTTCATGGTCAAATACACTGCTCCTGAGAGCTCTCGTATCAGGTTCGAAGACATCCAGCCTACTGGATGGGGAGATTTACCTGAGAGAACAAATACTATGCAAAATCTAACTGAGGAATCCTCCTACGACAACTCTGCTTGGGAGACAGATTCCAATGATCCTGCTCCACCAGAAATCAGCGTTATTTCAGAAAACAAATCAAGGAAGGTACCAGACTTTGTGATTCACCGAGGAGTTCGCCGCCAATGGGTTGCTGTCGATGTTCCTAAGATTGTTCATAAGTTAAAGTAATTGTCGTCTTTAACCTTTCACCCTGCCCAGGTGAAACTGATGTTTTAATAGGGCTCGCTTTCTGTAAATATCCCTCTTCGCTTTGCCCAAAGCGACCGAGTTTTGTTTTATAGGGCTGTAGTTTCAAGAATCGACTTGTTCATAAATAAAATAACGTCGTTCTGTAATTTCCGCATTAATTGTTGTTTTCTCTTTTTGCTTTTTTTCCGAAAATGGTAATCCTAAAAAACAATTCAAAATAAACAAGCAATTTTTCAAAGAAAAAAACACTGCACACACTCTTGCATTCTCTCTATCTCTTCTAAACACGAATCATCACGTCATGCAGATTGCTTGTTTTAAACCCCGTTGAAACATACAATCCAATGCCTTCTCCCAACTTTGAGTTCCCGGTATTTGGGGCTGAAGAAGAAGTTGACAACGAAATTCCAGAAGAGATCTCCCGATTACTCAGACTGGAGGAAAGGTCCATTGAACCTCTCAAAGAGACGTTGGAAACGATCAACGTGGGTTCAGAAAAAGAGAGAAAAGAAATCAGGATTGGGGCACTGCTCAGTCCAACTGCCAAAGAGAGTTTAACAAAGCTTCTCAGAGAGTTTCCCGATGTATTCGCTTGGTCCTATCAGGACATGCCAGGGTTGGATACCAGCATCGTGGAACATCATCTACTGTTGAAATCAGAATTTTCGCCAGTAAAACAGAGGTTGAGACGGACTCACCCGGACATGGTCGTCAAAATCAAAGAGGAGATACAGAAACAGATTAACGCGGGCTTCCTCGCCACGTCTGAATATCCATAGTGGTTAGCCAATATCGTACCTATTCCAAAAAAGGACGGAAAGGTCAGAATGTGTGTGGACTACCGGGATCTGAACAAGGCTAGTCCAAAGGATGACTTTCCCTTACCACACATTGACATGCTGGTAGACAGTACAACAAAGTTTAAAGTTTTCTCCTTCATGGATGGATTCTCGGGCTATAATCAGTTAAAATGGCACCGAGAGACATGGAGAAAACTTCGTTCATTACCCCATGGGGTACCATTTGTTACAAGGTAATGCCGTTCGGTTTGAAGAACGCCGGGGCAACCTATCAAAGGGCCATGACTACTCTGTTTCATGACATGATACACAAGGAAATTGAGGTATATGTCGATGACATGATTGCAAAATCTAAGACAAAAGAGGAGCATGTGACCCACCTGTCAAAACTATTCGAGCGTTTGAGAAAGTACAAACTCCTCTTGAATCCCAACAAATGCACCTTCGGTGTCCGTTCACGGAAACTCTTAGGGTTCATCGTCAGCCAGAAAGGAATTGAGGTTGATCCTGACAAGGTCAAGGCCATTCAAGAAATGCCTTCTCCGAAAACTGAAAAACAAGTAAGAGGATTCCTGGGACGTTTGCACTACATCTCCAGATTCATATTCCTCATAACCGCGACATGTGCGCCGATTTTCAAATTACTCAAAAAGAACCAGGACTGCGTTTGGACAGAGGACTGTCAAACCGCCTTCGACAGTATCAAGGAATACCTGTTGAATCCGTCAATCATGTCACCTCCAGTTGAAGGAAGACCACTGATCAAATACTTAATAGTCTTGGAAGACTCCATGCGCTGTGTACTTGGCCAACAAGACGAAACCAAAAAGAAAGAGTCTGCCATCTACTATTTTAGCAAGAAATTCACCGACTACGAGACTCAGTACACTATGCTTGAGAAAACTTGTTGCGCTTTGGCTTGGGCAGCCAAATGTCTTCTCTAGTACATGATTCGTCACACCACTTGGTTAATCTCTAAAATAGATCCAATCAAGTATGTCTTTGAAAAACCTGCTCTCACGGGAGGGATTGCCCGTTGGCAGATGTTGTTATCAGAATACGACATCAAATACCACGCTCAAAAAGCTGTTAAGGGAAGTATTGTATCCGATCATTTGGATCATCAACTGATTAACGATCAGGAATCAATCGAGCTTGACTTCCTAACAGAAGCTGAATGGTGTCAAAGTTGACACGACGAACTGAATCTGATTAAAGAAAAGAGAATAACGGCTCTATGCCACGATCAGTTGTATCAGCAAAGAATGAAGAAGGCGTTCGACAAAAAGGTTCGACCTCGCGTCTTCAGGAAAGGAGACCTTGTGCTCAAGAAGATACAATCACTTCTCACTAATTCCCGGGGTAAATAGACTCCGAATTATGACGTCCCATACGTGGTCAAGAAAGCTTTCTCAGGCGGCGCCTTGAGACTTGCAACCATGGATGGAGAGGAATTTGCCTACCCCACAAAAGTTGACGTAGTCAAGAAATAGAGACATGATCAAAAGGGCGGTCTAGGCAAAAATTAGAGACATGATCAAAAATCATCCCGGTGGGTTGGAAATCTCAAAGTACAATCCAGGAAAAAGTTAGGGATAATGGCAAGTAACTACATCTGATCAGTTCAACTCCTCAGCAGTAATGCCATCCATCGAAAGAAAACTCCAGCCAAGGTCATCTTCGACAGAAGCTCAGGATGTCCCGAATTCAAAGTTGGTAGAAGGATAATGGTCGTTATGTTTTGATGTAGCCCTTTTCCCTTAAATTACCATTTTCAAACTTTGTAAATACTCTATGGAATCACGCGCTTGATTGATTTCCATCCTATCAATAAAATTTGAGCCCTTGAGCTTTTGTTTGCAATTCTTATTTGTTTTAGCTTTACAAAACGACATTTTAACATGATCAATGGTTCATGAAATAAAACAAAAATGAATTTACTCGTAAAATTTTTTTGCTTTTAATAAAGATGGCAAATTCTTTTGACTGTTGAACATCGAAATAACATCGATTACGTCTCCAAAAGTGTTCGAGCCTCAAAGTGCAGAATCAAAGTACTCCTTCTAAGCCAATGCGCCTGAATGAAGGATCAACTATATCAGATGCGACTTTCCCATCTGATAACCCCGACAGAGTTCTTATCTCCTAAGCCTGACCAACGATTGTCCCCGCAGGGACTATATCTCCTAAGCAGGGCAGAATTGCTATCGTGAACCATTGATACTTTTCATCCCCCGCAATGGCCGAGTATCCAGTCTTGTTCATCTACTAGTCTGTATGTCGCGTCAGTTTTGTCAGCATAAACATACATACATCATGCATTGTTGATTTGCATTCGCATTCATATTGCATCACTATCACTCTAGTCGGTCTTAACCCCTAGTGATAACAGTCCTCTCAATCGAGTTGTAAGTTCTTTCCTCGTCAGGAAATGTCGCGTCTGAACAATCTCTCTCCTCCAGTTTATTTCTGGATTAGAGTTGGTTCCTCGACCACTTTGATAACTTGAACCTCTGAAAGACCAGAGAACTTTCGACAAACATCACTCTTCGCCAATGAAGATGATATCTCCGCTTTCCCAGATTAAGGAAAATCGCCATAGAAAGCCTCTTAATCAGAGATTCAGCAGTACGGCAGTTTTTCTCCAAAAAATCCGCTGACGAAATGGTCATCAGCACCTCAAAATTGGATCACATCATATGGCATTTCTCCAAGAAGATCCCGAGAAAAGTATGATGCAACATCCCCAAGTGAAAGCAGTCTCTCAAGAGACTCATTTTCCCCAAATAGAGTCGATAAATGGCATCTCCAACAGAGAAGTTTGTGCACCTCTACAACTCAGACGACTGGGTTCCCCAGTAAGTCGAACATCAGATCTTTTTCTCTCAAATGGCATCTCCCTAGGAAAATTCGGCGAGAAGTTTGAGGGAAATCGCTACGCATAGCGTCCCTTGTCAAGAAATCTTGTTGACAAAAGAAACTGAGACCCGTTCCTTGATAGGAAACTAGGATCGAGGGGAAGTTTACATCAGAAACTGAGACCAGTTCCTTGGTAGGAAACCAAGATCGAGGGGAAGTTTATTTCAGAAATTGAGACCAGTTCCTTGGCTGAAGACCAGGATCGAGGGGAAGTTTACCTTTTCTAGGCATCATTGCTTAGCAAAAGAAGAAGGATGTGTGAACTGCCATTCTTAACCACCATCAATATTTTGGGTATTCCGATATTTAATCCTCTTGCACCCCGTATGCCCGAATACCTTCGCCATTCACACTTTCGGGTCCAAGAAGATTAAATAGGGGCATCTGTCATACCCCAAATTTTGACCACTAAGATTTCCCATCATTGTACAAATCATCACCTCAATATGGGTAATCCATCATGCCTCATTAGTCTCCCCAAAGATGGGTGAGCATCCACTATAATCAAGCTTAGGGTTTCAAGCCCTCTCAGAGCTCTTAGACAAAGGATCAATCAAGGAATGCCATGATCTTCAACTTGTCTAACCTCTCAAACATCCACAAGGGATCAAGAGGACTCCCAAATCAAGGATTAAGCACAAGGCTGCAACCTTCTAAGTGGATCAAGCCTCAAGATCGCCAGTGTCACCAAATTAGGGTTTTGGTCTACCAGGGCCTCCAGATGGAACATTTCCCCTGGGAATGAGCCAATGCTTCAAATTATAACTTGAATTACTCCATGGGACCTCATTGTCGCTCCCGAAAGATCCGCATCCAACGGTACAAACGCGAGAGTGGCGCAGAAGACACAGAGTCGCCAGCAATGTGTATTTATCCTGAGAGAGGGAAAGGAAACACTGCATAAACCTGAAGAGAAAGGGGGAAAGACATGGTCATCGCAACCATAGTCCGGGTTCGGGAGTCGGTTATGCGAGGGGAAGGTGTTAGCACCCCACGCATCCATCGTACTCGATGGGATCCACGCTTGTTGTCTAAACGGAGGGTGAGTTGTCCTACTATCTATAGCTGAACAAAAGAAAATGGGGATGGGGGTGACTAAGACGGACTCGATAGGACATATTTGATGCCCTAGGCCTACGTACTCCCTCAGTGCAATGGCAAAGTCAGAGTCAACGTAGTTCGGACGGGAACTGTGGGGAAAGGTTGCTCGCCAAGACAATCGCTGTCTTGTGCCTACATATCCTCAATCGGACGAGAGAGAGGAATCAGAGCTAATGTAGTTCGTGGGTACGACCACAGATGGGTAAGTGTTTTTTATGAGCGACGTTAGATTCGCGTCCGGCAGTTAGGGTCAATGCCTGTTTGCGACTCAGACGGAAGGTAACATGCTCTTTTCTGAAAATGGTCTGGAACTAAACAATCCCTAAGGATAAAAAGATTTGAATTTGTTTTTGTGTTTTTTAGACAGAAGTGTTTTCTTAAGTTAGTTCATAACTTGCATTGCACCAAAGTCTAGGGCACAGGGACGAATACTTAACGAATCGTCCCAAGACAGGACGCCCGCTAAGCACTCTAGAAAGATGAGAGAAAGCCCCTCATTTCTCATTCCCCACGCTTAAGGCTCGTGCGCAATACACTTTATCTTTATTAAGTGTTTTCAAGAAGTTTTGAGATGAGAAGAGGGAAGACACAAAGGAAACTCTAAAGGGAAACAAAGAATCCTAATGTTATCATGCATGGGTAATCTATGGTTAGTGAGGCTTAGGAGAGACGACTACCTAAAACCTAATGCTAATCATACTCCAAGCTTAATCAAAAATTAAGTTGGACTAGGTAGCTCTAAAGGGAGAGAATCCAAGACTTAAACAAGTCTTGAGATCCATGGGAGGAAGAGAATGAAAGAGAAGAATGAGAAAGAGAAGGAGAAGATGAGATACAATAAATGGCAGCAAGCACATCACATCATAAATGTCCAACTCAAATCATCAAAAATGTTTCAAAGATCAATGCAAAACAATCTCAAGTAAGCATGCAAAGATAAACATGAAAAAAGGCAAGCATACTTGTATGGAATGCACAATTAAGCATACATGGACTTCATATTAAAATGAAATGAGAAAAATAAGATGAAGATGAAGACAAGTCAGAACCAAGATCATATTATCATCAATAATTCTCATGTGCAAAAAGAAATCAAAGCGTGAAACATTATGCACCAAAGAAAGCTACAAAAAGAGGACAAAGTTCCAACACTTAAGCATACTCCAACATGATTCAAACATGATCCATAAATGGTAAAACTCGGTCATAAGGGACCTCAACCAAGGGTAAACATCATATCAAATGCACATACAAAGAATCAAGAAGAAACTCAAGCAAATAGGCATGGCAAGTCAACTTGTGTAAAGAGGTGTCAAGATACAGTCATGCATAAGTCATTTAAGCACAAATAAACAAACATATATCAAATGACACTAAAAAATTGTGATATTAAAACTCAAATGACCTAAGTCAGAGACTAACAACATGTCAAAAGATCACACCAAAATTCAAAGTTTAAGTACCTCAAACAATTAGGCAAAGATCACATAGGAACCATGAATCAATATGCAAAGGAGAGGGACTAAAATGCAATATGCAAAGAGTTTAAAAATATGAGAAAAATATTTTTAGGAACGTCAACATGTCCTCTAACAAATGCAAAAAGAATGAGATGCAAATCATGTATAGATGATGAGAAAAAAAATCAACAAGGCAGGGTGTGTATATATGAAACAATCCAAAAAGAAATTAATTAAAAAATTAAATCAGATGCACAAAATAGAATAAAAATGAAATATAAAATTTGAAAAAATTTTATAAAAACCTAAACATGCTTCATGAATTTTTTTGGGGTTTTTGGATGCATTTAACTAATTTTAAAAATTAAAAAAGGAAATGCAACAATTAAAATTCAATAAAAGGAAATAAAAGCCAAAGGGGTGCAAACAGCAAGGGAAACGCGTTCAAAACCAAACTGGGCTCAAGGGGGAGGTGTGGATATCAAGCCCAGGTCAAAAGACCCATCAGCGAAGTCAACACACCCCCACATAGAACTCAGTCAACAAATAGGACTCACACAAGCCATCTGATTGACCCAACGTTCACAATCAGTCAAACAAACACACCAGTAATCATGATGAGAGGCCAGGATTAGAGGACACATGATAACAATGATACTCACGCGCACACATAACACCACTGATTTTAAAACAGAACACGTGAATAGCACATGGAAATTTTAATGTGCTGGCAAGATCAACACCATCAGATTCATCCAAAGCACCAAATCAAGTCAACAAATCACATAGTAGTCATGATGTGCAGTTCAGATCTGCGTGTACATGATAGCAAGCATGGAATAGCGCACACACAAAACAATTAAACACGTGAGAATTTAATGTGTTGGCAAGACCTGAGCCATCAGATCTAACCCATGGACGGCTGTGATTTCATCTTCTCCACTTAAACCCTGCATCACCTGAAAAATAACCAGACGCCGGAGCCCTAGCTCCGGCCGTCTCCTCCAGCGACTATCAACTTAAAATTCTCCAGAAATCACACATGAGTACACTATCTTGACCAGAATTCAACAAGGATCTCATATATGCAATTAGTTTTCACAAACAACCAACACACAAGCCAAATCGAACAGAATAAGTTTGGATCTAAAAACTTAAATCTCAAAATTCAAACAATCCACACGTCCAAACTCAAAACTAAATAGATCAGCATCATCAGTGAACACCATAAATCATTTTGCAAGCAAGAAAAACAAGTTACATGATCATGAAAAGTATGCTAACCTGGAAACTGTAGAGCTCAAAATACACTAAGAACTCCTTCCAAAAGCTGCAGATCTTCCTCTTTTGAGCTCTATTTGCAAAATAAATGCAAATAGAGGCTTGAAATTGGCTGGATCTAAGGTTTTGAACTTGAGCAACTTGAACACGACCTTGATGAAATCCTCACTCTAAGCTCAAACCAATGGTAGATTCTTGTTCCTCTCACCACACTGATAAATAATGTGCAAAGAAAACTTCAAAAACTCTCAAGAGAAGAGAGATTCGAAGAGAGAAAAGTTTGGAGGTGAAAATGGATTCTGAGCAAATGAGGGTGCATGACCTAGCTTTGTGCGTGTGAGTAAGCTTATATACTCTCCATTAGACCTCTCATCATGATTAGCAATTGATTAAACCCCTGATTAGTGAGTTTTGAGTGGTTTTGCCATTTTGTAATTTGTGTTCAATCCCTTCATTTATTCGTGCACCTTCATGCTTTTCATGATGGATACCTCACACTTGACTTGCTGATCACTTTTCAAAAACAATTGGGCCTTGAATTTGCTTGGATAATGAGATTTGGATCAATTTGCAAATTGTTTATTTGTTAAATACACCATGAATAAGGCACGGGTAGGAATGAAACAAGGGTCAAAATTAGTGCTCATGGCTTGTACTTTGATGGTACAATATGACTTGAAGCAATTGAAGTGATTACAAGTCCTTTTGGATGAAAATGAAAATGGTGGAAAATTGGTACATGTGGAAAACCTCAAAATGCACCTTGCCTTGCCTTAGCCATAACTTGAGTTCTACAAAAGGTATGAACATGTTCTAGTACTTGTTGGAAAGGGGAGAAAAAGATCTTCAACTTTCATGTTTGAGGAAAATTCATTTGAAGCTTCTTTGATGATGAAAAGTCAAGTTGAATGTGGTGGAAAAACTGCCAAAAATGGAAAGTTTCAAATTATAGGTCATTTCCATATTTAGTAGATTTTGCACAAACTCTTGATTCTTGATGAATGGTATGAAACTTGACCCTTGAAGACCATATGAGGATGTGAGACCTTGAAAACCCTGAAGAGAACCTCAAAATTCCACAGTTGACTTCCCCTCTCACTGTTGACTTTTGCTTACTTCACAAGTAACTGATCCACTGAACATCTTCCACAATGAACCACTAGCCAAGCCTTCCTCTACGAGCGTTTGTGATCAAATGGAAACCATGAGAGCATGCTTGAATCCACAAAGCCCTTCAAGAAGTCCTTTGGGTTAAAAACCCTAATTTGGTCCCTCTGGTTAGGAGGGAAAGATTCACTTGAAATCCTTTGCCATTCTTGACCTTATGAAGATATGATGAACTCCTCAAACCACCTTGAGGCTTGAGACTCCTTTTGAGATGAACCAAGTACCTTTATCCCATGCTAAGAACCAATGCCATGCACAAATGCTAATGCAAGAAATGCAAAGAAACATAAGCTAGTTAGCTAAAAGTAAGATGGCAAATTTTGGGGTGCTACAGCTGCCCCTATTCAATCAACTTGGACCTGAAAGGGTGATAGCAACGGCTTTCAGACATTCAAGGTAGAAGGTGATTGAATACAAAAAGAACCCGGAAATTTGCAACCTGGTGGTAATGAAAATGAAAACGAGTACGACCGAAAGCGGACTCGAAAAGGATAAACGGGTGCGACCGAAAGCGGACTCGAAAAGGATAGACGAGTACGACCGAAAGCGGACTCGAAAAGGATACACGAGTACGACCGAAAGCGGACTCGAAAAGGATAGACGAGTACGACCGAAAGCGGACTCAAAAAGGATAGATGAGTATGACCGAAAGCGGACTCGAAAAGGATAAACGAGTACGACCGAAAGCGGACTCGAAAAGGATAAACGAGTACGACCGAAAGCGGACTCGAAAAGGATAAACGAGTATGACCGAAAGCGGACTCGAAAAGGATAAACGAGTACGACCGAAAGCGTACTCGAAAAGGATAGACGAGTACGACTGAAAGCGGACTCGAAAAGGATAGACGAGTACGACCGAAAGCGCTCTTTCGGCAACCACATGAGTACGACCGAAAGCAGACTCACTGGAGATATGAGAACAAACGAGTACGACCGAAAGCAGACTCGAAAAGAAAGACCGACCGAAAGCGCTCTTTCGACAACCACATGAGTACGACCGAAAGCGGACTCACTGGAGATAAACGAGTACGACCAAAAGCGGACTCGAAAAGGATAGACGAGTACGACCGAAAGCGGACTCGAAAAGGATAAACAAGTACGACCGAAAGCGGACTCGAAAAGAAAGGCCGACCGACAGCGCTCTTTCGACAACCACATGAATACGACCGAAAGCGGACTCACTGGAGATATGAGAACAAACGAGTATGACCGAAAGCGGACTCGAAAAATAAAGACCGACCGAAAGCGCTCTTTCGACAACCACATGAGTACGACCGAAAGCGGACTCACTGGAGATAAACGAGTACGACCGAAAGAGGACTCGAAAAGGATAAACGAGTACGACTGAAAGCGGACTCGAAAAGGATAAACGAGTACGACCGAAAGCGGACTCGAAAAGAAAGACCGACCGAAAGCGCTCTTTCGACAACCACAGGAGTACAGCCGAAAGCGGACTAGGTGGGGACACAAAGGCAAACGAGTACGACAGAAAGTGAACTCGAAAAGAAAGACCGGCCGAAGACGGAATTTCAAACATCAAACGAGTACGACCGAAAGCGAACTCAAAAAGAAAGACCGACCGAAGACGGAATTTCAAAGAGAGGACAAACCACATGGGATACTTCTACCGGGGATAATGAAATAACCAATAGTGCGAGGACGGCCGAAGACAAACTCGAAAAGAAAGACCGGCCGAAAACGGACCTTTCCGACCCAAGATAAGTAGAATCAACGGATCTACAAAGATAACTCCGTTGGGGAATAGAGAAATCTAAACAGACAACTCTGCGGGGGAGTGTAGGAAGGACCAACAAGAAGGACGAATCCACTGGTTGCGGTGCGATGCTTGAACAAAATCTCCTGACCTATGTCACCTTCTGCTAGGGAAAGGAACTGGTAAGGAAATCAAACCTGGCCTATGCTTCGAATGCATATGTTTGAATATTACCGTAATGCTCTACACGAAGTGGAAATGCTACGCGTTATGGAGGATGCCATGCAAGAATGCTTATGCAATGCAAAAGAGGTGCCTCAACAAAATAAATGTTGAAGGCGAAGGCAAACTCCACTAGGGACGACGAAATAAATTGTCCTCCAAAATAAGAGACCCTGCTGAGAAAGACTTCACTCTGCTGAGGAAGACATTGATCACAAATTCTGCTGGAGATGAAAGCTCCGAGAGAAAACCCACTCTGTTGGGATGGCTATGAACGAATATTGAAGATGGAACCCAAAGAGAGATTATCTCCGCTGAGAATTACCAACTGACTTCTACCTGGATCTGAAAGGATGCTAATAACAATTAGACTTAAGGCCTGATGGGGATAGCTATTTGAACAAACCACTGAGAGGATCACCGCCAAACTCTGTCTGGGGGAGACAAGTCAATAATTTTGAACTTGCTTGGGAGATGATCTTACCTTTACCCTGTCGGGGAATATTAGTACTTTTACCCTGCTGGGGAATACTGGCCATGATCAGCAAACCTGCTTGGGGAACGGTAGATGCTGACATCCACCCTGCTAGCGGATAACATCGAGCTTACCCATCCGGAGGGGATTAACTCATACCGTGGCTAGTGAGAAAAACATTTGTTGACTAGTCGAGTGCTCAGATCCTGTGGGGAAAATAACTCCTTTGTCCTAAGAAGATATTCTATAAGTCTCTTACTGGGGAAACAACAACCTGCTGAGGATACCAATCACCACTAGACTCTGCTTGGGGATATGAGCACCTTTATCCTGCTGAAGAGTACTGATCATCATCGGCACATCTGCTTGGAAAATAGTAGTTGTCAACATCCACTCTGCTAGGGGATAAACAAATGTTTCCTGACTAGCTGAGGAAAAACGACTGCCCCATGTGGGGAAACACCAACTTTGATCAAAGAAGATACTCCATCCATCTCTTGCAGGAGAGGCTGTAAAAATGACAATTTCTGGCTACCTGCCGAGGAAAGATGAGCCAAATCACAACTTTGGCTGAGGGGAAAATTTTTTACCCTACTGGGGATTAGAGCATGTCATGGCTGACGGAAATACACTTCCTGACCTGCTGCTGGAAGTGAGTACCAGACTCTGTGGGGAAAATAAAGTCTTTTCAAAGACATCCAACACATCTCCTGCCGAAGATACAACCACATTCACCTCGGAGCAATCCACTTCTGACTGCTTGCTGGAGAATAATAACCCAACCATGACCTCGGCTGGGGACACAATCCTCTGTACTCTTGCTGGGGAAACAACAACCTGCTGAGGAGGATGGACTTTCCAATGTCGAGGAGAGTAGCTCTACTGGGGAGGTACCAATGAAGATCGGACTTTGAATTACTTGAGATGACTAGATCTGACCGTTGAAGAAGAGAACACTCTGACTCCTCATCGTCTTCTTGACGATATTCTATCGTCTTACCTTGCTGAGAGTGAGGATTCCATCTGTACTGCTGGAGATAAGAAACCTTCATAAAAGCCCTTTTCGAACATAGGACAATTCTCTGCTTGAGGAAGAATAACAATTCCCACACCTTGCTGGAAAAGATACCCTCTGGCTCTTTGCTGGAGGGGAAAGACTCCAAAAATCCCACACTGGGAACAACTCAGTGCTTCAAGTTTCTGCATATTGATTGTCAAGAGCGAAACATAGTTCCTTTAACTCTCCACCTTGCCCTAGACCATAGGGTCTACTTGAAGCAATCATCTTAAGAGGATTTTACAGAAAACCTGGCGTTCAACAATGCCCCAGGGTCTTCAAACTCTTAGAGATAGATCCGGTCTGGACATAACTATCCCATACTTCATGATTCATGAAGTAAACCACCTCGAGAGGGTCCGTAATGACCTGAAATATTCTGCCACAGTATTCTGAACCTTGTAGAGGTGTTATTGATTGACTGTGTTCTAAAGGGAAAAACTTCTCGCGCCCTTGAAGTGACCTGCCCCAGTACAAGCCTTGCAGCACATTTGCCTCTGACCGACTAGTCTTCGAGAGATTTACCAAATCTCGACGTGATTGCCCCAGTTTACACGCTTGTGGAGAGATTTATCGGATCTCGACATAATTGCCCCATTTCAAAGAAATTTTCTCAACATGAATGCCCCATGGTTGATTGTACTCTGAAAAGACCTTGTTAACTTGAATGCCCTAGCTTGGCTATATTTTGAAGAGATTTCCCGGTGTGATTGTCCCAGATTGGTTACATCTCAACACAAATGGCTGGAAACGCCTTTTTCCCACATAATCTTTCAGCAACATGTCCTCTGGAGTCTCAGGCACCTCAACTTGGCCAGTTTAAGCTTATCGACTGATGTTCATCGTGTAAGCTTCTTTGATGTCAAACAAATGTATGCAAGCAGAAAATATTTATTCTGAGAATGATTATTCAAATGCAACACATATGTTAATCTTGAAGTCCTTATTGAAAATATGTCACACAACCGAGTTACGATACTTATTTTTGAAAGGAAAGCAATACGCACATGCAACACCAACAAAAATCTTATTAGCACAACTCATGGGAGTCAGGAACGCTATCTCGTTGAAGTACGCCTTCAGACTAAACCCTGTTTCAATTAGGACTTTTAAGGGTTGTAGCGTGGCCTGGTTCGTGGTTTGAGAAAAAAGGATTTATGGCTCAAAGTTTATTGGTACCCACCCACTCTTCATGATATTCTCCAGTCCTATGTTCAGCTAAATTGACACAAGCGCTCGTCTCTCAAAAGGTTTCCCGATTTCTAGGGAATCCATGCAACTGGTGATTCGATACCTGACGAGGTTTTGGACTAACAGTCGCCCCTTTTTGTCTTTTGTGTCTATAGTCACACGACTTTGTTCTTATCGAGGATTTTCTTTGTAATCCTTTTGGCTTATCGCTTTCTCATTCTTTTGCTTTTTGTTCCCTAATTTTTGCCTGGACTGACTCTTTTAACTCTGTCTGGACTTATTGCTTCTGATGATATCTTCGCAGCCTCGAGTACTCACTTTGATAAAGAAGCTTCACCTCATGGGGGGTACCATCTGGGGTGATGACCTTTGAGTCGATCAAATCTTGCACCTTGTGTTGGAATGCATTACAGTCGTCAATTGTGTGCCCAAACGTTCCCGAATGGAACTCACAGCTAGCGTTCATGTCAAAGTCCGGAGGGATAGGGTATGGCACTGGCATGGCATTCCTCAGCTGGATCAGGGAGCTCTTGAGCAGACGAGCAAACAATTGACTATAAGGGATAGGAATAGGATCAAATATCCTCTTGGGCCTTCATGGTCTCGGTTGCCCCTGCTGCTGATAATTCTGTTGTCAATGCTGATTTGGGCGCCTCACCTGCGCTTGCACTGTCCTTTCCACATTTGGCCTAGGCACAAACAAAGGTTGCTGACATAGAGTTTCTACAGCAAAAGGCTGTGGAGAAAGTCCATGACATGAGGTGGATCCTGCAAAGAGGGGAGTAGTCTCCACTTCTGATGAGAACTTGATTGCCCCTGAATCAATGAGTTCTTGGACCTTATGCTTGAACCTTGTACAATTCTCAACATTGTGACCAGGTGCCCCAGAATGGAAGTCACACCTAGCATTCATATTGGAACCCAAAGAAAACCTTGTCGGAGTTGGTCCTAGAGTGACATGCTTGACTAGTTTGAGCTCGAGCAAATAAGAAAGCAACTGCGCATACGACATTGGAATGGGATCAAACTTCCTCTTAGGCCTCTCTGACTTAGGATCCTCTTGGGGAGCAGGAAGTGATTGCCGAGGAGAAAGCTCAGAAACTTCAATTCGTGGAGGGGATTCACGAGGCAATCCATGATCTAGAGCAAATCCCACAGAGATGGGAGGAGTAAGGACCTCTGTTGTGGAAGTGAGCACATGACTGTCTTCCTTCTTTAACACCCTATCCAAGATTTCCATGACCAGGCCCATCTGAGTCCTCATCTGATTGACTTCCTCTCTTAGAAATTTCTGTTCTTTGGACATGACCATCATATCTTCCCCAAATTGCCTCATGTGAATCTTCATTTCAGTCACCTCTGCACGGAGTTGTTCCATGGCTATCCACTGGTTATCACAGGCTGAGTAGAATACCGATGAATACGTTGGTCGACAATCCTGTCTGAAGAAAGGAGAACATAAGAAGACCAGAGATAAACCTATTATGCAGAAAATGAGATGATTATGCAAATGCAAATGCAAACATGTATGAACATTATCAAGGCGATCTATCCCTTGATTCCAGTTTTAACAACCGAAGAGAACTGAATTCCTGATCATATAAAGAGAACAAGCATCTGTTACAACACAAGTCTAAATAAGCATAAACAAAGATCCCGACCAACAAGCCTGGCGGTGATCCCGGAAATACAAAGAAAACAACAGCAAGGAACCTAAAGCATATCATCAAGACTCAGCCGTGCTAGAATTCCCCATTCGTCATTCTTTTTGCACCAATTATGTACTTCGTTGAAAAGCTTCTTAGTATTAGGATGCTCTGGTCTTTGAATCAACTCCTGAATCAGAAGATCTCTCCTATGCAAGATTCCTGTTAAATAACGACTATGCAACTCCCAATCATCTTCTCCAGAAGCTCCACGTGAACTTGGGCCTTCGTTTCTGGCTCTTTTCACTTTTGCTTGGATCTTCAGTTGTTCCATATCTGCCATGGTTTCCTTGAGCTTTTCCTCAACTTCTCTCCTCTCAAAGATCCCTGATAAAATCTCCTTATCCTTCTTCCGAAGCTTTGTCTTCAAACCTTTAATCTGCTCCAGATACTTGTCCTCTTCCAACTTGTTGGGAGTAATTGCTGTATTCCGACGATCATGGAGCTTGTGAATTCTTGACATAGCATAAGCCAACTCTTTATTTTTGGACGAAAGGACCTTGCTAACACTTTTCAACACTTGAGCCACTTTCTCTCTGGCTGTGGCTTCTTTAGACAATTCTTTCTCCTTCACAGCCAAAAGTTCTGATTTCAACCTGGCATCATGGATAGCTTCGCCTTTTTCGTGCTTCAACTGACCAACCTCTCTGCCCAGCTCACGATTCTCCTCTCAGATTTTCTCCTTCTCAGCCCATAACTTATCATACTTCTCTATGTCAACAGTCGTGGGAGCCTCGATCATCAAAGAATACAAAGGTGGTTCCACCGGGAAGGGAATAAGCTCCTCTTATGCTCTTTTCTTAATCCACTCTTCATACGAATAAAATGGCCGGTTGTTACATTTCCCGAATAAAGTTTTTCCTTTCTTGGTCACCTACTTCCAAGCATTCACAATCTTCCTTATCATCTATTGATCCCCAGTACCATTGAAGAATAAGGACTCTCTGATATCTCGCTCTTCAGGTGGACCTTTCAAAGGATAACCAAACTGCCTGATAACAAGGGAAGGATTATAGTTAATTCCACCTCTTCTCCCTATCAAGGGTACATTAGGGAATTCTCCGCACTTGCAAATAATCTCCATTCCTAGCAAGTCATGGTTGAACCAAACAATGTTGTCAGCAGTCAAGCCCATTAACCTCTTTAACCACTTCAGAGAATCTCTCGTATCAACGAAAGCGCCAACTTCGGGGTGATGACTCAGAAACCAAGTAGACAAGAGTGGTGCACAGCAACTCACAGTTTTTCCACGCCTATTTTCATTCTTGTAGTGGACTGAGTGGTACACATCACCTAGCAAGGTAGGTATAGGATTCTTTGAAATAAAGATCCCGACAGCATGCATATCCACCAGATCAGGAACATTGGGAAACAGGACAATCACATAGATGCACATAGCCAGAATAGCTTGGAAAGCAGTCCAATTCTTCTCTTTAACATGTATGCAAGCTTGATCAAACAAGTACTTCAATAAGACCCTTAGCTCCTTGTTTCTCCACAATATTACTGCTCAGAGCGGATTCACCAATATGAAGAGCAGTGGCCATTTCTTTTATCCCGGGACGTTCTTCAGAAAAGAATACTATGTCATGCCTGATGGGGATTCCCAAAATAAATGAGAACTCCTCCAACGCTGGAGCCAAGATATAGTCTGGAAAAGTGAAGCAACGCAAAGATGGATCATAGAACTGAAGAAGTGTATGAATGGCATCCTTTTCATACTTGGAGATATTGCAGACAAACTTCAGAAGTCTCCCATACTTTCCACTGAACTCTGTACGAACTCTGGGACCAGCCATACTAATCAGCTTGTGAATCAACGTCAAGGTCGGGTCTGGGAACAAATAAGCAACAGTCTTCTTTCTCCGGACGTCCATGTTAAGGCAACCTCAGAAAACCGGAATCAAGAGTAAGATGAAAGCCCTAAAAAATGTCAAACATGTTAGAATGCAAGGAAAAATGATATGCACATGCAAGCATGGGATCAAGGAACCACTGCTGGATGTGTTGTGCTGTTAACTAAACGAGAACCACAACCCAGAAAACCAGAATTCTAGAATACCGAACCACTGAGATAACCAGAAACCCAGATAATCAAACACTGATGAGAAATCCAGAAAATCGGGTAGATTAAAGGTTTCAGTTTCCTGCAAACCTGCAAACACCCATCCCATCTCTCATGAGGGTTCTAGAAAGGCGAGGATCCTCAATATCACGGGCTCTCAGGTCGAGAAATGATGATACGTTCACCATTTCTGGTTTGGCATCATCATTAATCGAGGAGGCCTCAACTGATTCCCCTAAAAAATAAGGTCATCCTATGCGACTCCCTCAACATTGGGTCCTCGGATCGAGAATGTGGGTTTCCCACGGAACGTGGTCTGCCACTGTCACATCTCGGGAGGAGAGGCGCAACTGAGGTATCAGAGAAACGGTCACCAGAGTCGACAGCTCTCTAGATCAACACCCTAACATGCGCAAGACACACACGTCAGAATGCGTCCCAAGATAGCCTCGTCTGGTTGTGAATTTCGTGAACACACAAACGTACCAAGCGGGCACGTAGGTCCCACTACTCTCCACTCTAGTCATAAGGTGTACTCAAGCCTGGGTATTGGGCTTATCTCTCAGAACAACCCAACCTGCCAAACAGAAACCAGCCAGCACAACACAGCAATATCCAGTATGACAGTAATAAAATTAAATGCAATGCAATAAAAGCTGTAAAACAATAATATACAACATAATAAAGCACAACAAATAAACACCCAACAAAAAAACAAACAAGCGCTAGGATCGACTCGCTAAAGGGGATGGACCAGCAAGAGGTCAACCAGAGTCCCCAACAGAGTCGCCAGCTGTCGCTCCCGAAAGATTTGCATCCAACGATACAAACGCGAGAGTGGCGCAGAAGACACAGAGTCACCAGCAATGTGTATTTATCCCGAGAGAGGGAAAGGAAACACTGCATAAACCTGAAGAGAAAGGGGGAAAGACATGGTCATCGCAACCATAGTCCGGGTTCGGGAGTCGGTTATGCGAGGGGAAGGTGTTAGCACCCCGCGCATCCATCGTACTCGATGGGATCCACGCTTGTTGTCTAAACGGAGGGTGAGTTGTCCTACTATCTATGGCTGAACGAAAGAAAATGGGGATCGGGGTGACTAAGACAGACTCGGTAGGACATATTCGATGCCCTAGGCCTACGTACTCCCTCAGTGCAATGGGAAAGTCAGAGTCA
This sequence comes from Lathyrus tuberosus, assembly GCA_022829125.1. Classification (NCBI taxonomy): domain Eukaryota; kingdom Viridiplantae; phylum Streptophyta; class Magnoliopsida; order Fabales; family Fabaceae; genus Lathyrus; species Lathyrus tuberosus. The sequence goes on from JALAZF010000213.1 coordinate 326,075, forward strand.
ACGTAGTTCGGACGGGAACTGTGGGGGAAGGTTGCTCGCTAAGACAATCGTTGTCTTGTGCCTACATATCCTCAATCGGACGAGAGAGAGGAATCAGATCTAATATAGTTCGTGGGTACAACCACGGATGGGTAAGTGGTTTTTATGAGCGACGTTAGATTCGCGTCTGGCAGTTAGGGTCGATGCCTGTTTGCGACTCAGACGGAAGGTAACGTGCTATTTTCTGAAAATGGTCTGGAACCAAATAATCCCAAAGGATAAAAAGATTTGAATTTGTTTTTGTGTTTTTTAGACAGAAGTGTTTTCTTAATTTAGTTCATAACTTGCATTGCACCAAAGTCTAGGGCACAGGGACGAATACTTAACGAATCGTCCCAAGACAGGACACCCGCTAAGCACTCTAGAAAGATGAGAGGAAGCCCCTCATTTCTCATTCCCCTCGCTTAAGGCTCGTGCGCAATACACTTTATCTTTATTAAGTGTTTTCAAGAAGTTTTGAGATGAGAAGAGAGAAGACACAAAGGAAACTCTAAAGGGAAACTAAGAGTCATAATGTTATCATGCATGGGTAACCTATGGTTAGTGAGGCTTAGGAGAGACGACTACCTAAAAGCTAATGCTCATCCTCAATTTTGACCACTAATATTTCCCATCATTGTGCAAATCATCATCACAATATGGATGGACTATCTTGCCTCATCAGTCTCCCCAAAGATGGGTGAACACTTACTCTAATCAGAATTAGGGTTTCAAGCCCTCTGTGAGTGCTTAGACGAAGGATCAATCAAGGAATGACACGATCTTCAACTTGTCTAACCTCTCAAACATCCACAATGGACCAAGAGGACTCCCACTTTAAGGATTAAGCACAAGGCTGCTCCCTTCAAGGTGGATCAAGTTTCAAGATCGCCAGTGTCACCAAATTAGGGTTTTGGTCGACCAGGGCCTCCAGATGGAAATTTTCATCTGGGCATGAGCCAATGATTCAAAACATATCCTAATATACTCCATGGAACCTCATGGACCAAATCATCAAGTCAATTTGGCCTCAGGGGATGCATACATCAAAAATCAGGAATTAGGGTTTCTTGACCTAATTCACCCCTAGGTTGACTTTTGGGACAAATCATGAACCAAGAACTCAAGACATGATTTGAGGGTCTCTAATATACCATATTGATCCATTTGGAACAATGGATTGATCCAAGAAGCTTGAGCAACAAGTTTCAATTTCATCTGAACCACAGTTAGGGTTTCGCGAGAAAAGTCAACTGTAACTTTGATTTTGACCAGGACATGCTCCCAAACCCTAGGAAATGATTCAATACACCCTATAACACCCATGGAACATGTACATCAAGTTTGATTTAGGTCAAGGACGTGATTTCATAAAGGATTGCATAGTTTGGAATTCATCTGACAAAAAGTCAACTGTGCACCAAAAGTCAACTTTGACTTTTTGAGATTTTTCACAAAAATGGATTTTTAACCCTAAAATGATGTTAATGTATGATTTGAATCATCATTCATCAAGAAAAATCAAAGAAAGTGGGATAACTTGTAAAAGGGGTAACCATAAAAACTTAGAAAATTTTCTAAGTTATGAAATAAAGTGACAAAGGTACCAACTTTGGAGGATCATAACTCCTAAACCACAAAGTCATTTTTTCCCATCCAAAGCTTAATTTGTAGATCTCATTGCCCTCTACAAAAACTTCATGCTGACCTATGTCCAAATTCCTCATGGATTTTGAGTTATGGAGTGATCAAAATCAAGAAAAGTCACTTTGTTCCAACACTTAGTGAAAATTTCACTAAGTCAGTATTTGCCTTACTTTTTTCCAAATGTAGGGGGATTTTTCACTTGGATCCAAAGTGTATCAAAACCAAATATGATCAAACAGTTGTTGTATCATATAAGAGCTTTCCAAAATGGCCAAGAACATCACCAAATTCAATTTGAGCCATGAGATATGACATTGGCAAGTTGCCTTGTTGAAATCTGCCAAGGCAAGGCAGAATTTTGCACTTTTGCTCGATTTGCCAAAATCAGCCAATTCGAAGCCTTGTCGTCACTTTGGACACATCTGAAGATTGAATCTAAAGGGGACAATCACTAACCCTAGCCTCCTCTTAGGCTTTATACAATGATTCTCCTCAGCGGAGTCAAACTTTTTTAGCCTCCATCTCGGGCTTCGTACGAGATACAAAAGACTCTCTTGTTGAGTCAACTCCTATTAGCATTCGTCTTGGGCTCTGTACAAGACACAAATCACTCCCTTGCTGAGTATAAAACAACCCTTTTAGCCTCTCTCTTGGGATTCGTACGAGACACATAAAAAACACCCTCTTGTTGGGTCAATAGCCTCCTCTTAGGCTTTGTATAAGAAAACCACTGGTTGATCCAATCAACCTTTTAGCATCAAAGATGTGCCTCGTTCACAGTACATGACTCCTTCCCTTTCATCTAATCGCTGTAAGCGGCAAGCCTCTGGATCATCTACATCCATGCCACTGTCCCTCCTTTAGCATGGGAAATTCCTAAGGAAATATGGCATTGCTCTACACTGAGTTAAAAGTCTTCTCCTTCAGGTTGGAAATCCCCTATGAAGGAAATTATGGCATTGCCGAATTCACATGTCCCGGTTAAAGTAATTCTCCTTTATAAACAGTTGTGACAGACAAACCCCTCTTTAGAGATGACAAATTCTCTCTAAAGTCAAACCCTTTCGGCTTCACATCTTGGGCTTTGAACAAGATACAAAAAGACCTTTCAGCTTCACATCTTGGGCTTTGAACAAGATATAGATCACCTTTTACTTCACGTCTTGGGCTTTGAACAAGATACCAAAACACCATTTCCTCCCGTAGAATAGGAGGAACTACGATCGCTCTGATTTCCCTGTTTCGGAAAAACGGGAATACGTAGGCATAAGATTGAAAGAGAAATCTTAGCGAGCACACTAAAAAAAATCCTAAATCCCATACCAATTGAAAAACATCAATCCTAATTTCCTGTCCATAGAATAAATATGTCATTCTGTCAAAATAGCACAAGAGAGGCCCCACTACCACATAGCATCCGTAACCTAACAAACCGCTGTTTAAACTCAGTATGCAAGCAGGGTTAATTGGAGACATCTATTTCCCTTCCTTCATTAGCTTTAATAGGATAAAAAATGAATCGACCTGTAGTAACCCCAAGGAGCGGCAGTGCTTAAGAACCACGTCCAAAATCGCTCGCTACAGAAAAATGGCGCCCACCGTGGGGCCCCTCTCTGTTTTTCTTCTTTCTTTTCATCTCTTGTGTCGAAACCACAGAATGGCATTTCCGTCGGGGAGCCATTTTCTGTCAGGAACATAGGATTCATAGCTTTAAAAGTCTAGGACATTAGGACAAATATATATACTGCTTTTCCTAAATGATATATGTGTTTATTTTTCCTCTAATGGGAATGCGTGTGATGCCGCATGTGGAAAGATTGAGTATACACCTAGGAAAAACCCCTTTAGTGGCACAGAGGCTATCGGAAATAGTTGTCATGCGATGCCACCCTCTTCTGAGGACTCTTCAAAAAACACCACCTAGCATGGTTCCCGGCCCGCTGGTGTTTTCTTGACAAGAGTTAATGATGAAGAGAGACTGTAACGCCCCAGTTTTAGTATTTTTATTTAATTGAGTCGTTTTTTATTATTTTATTATTATTTTATTTTATTTTTGACTTTTAAGTGAAAATATGTTATTTTTCGATGTTATGATATTTTATTGGGTTTTGGGAACGTTTGTGAGATATTTGAGTGTGGGGGTATTTTGGACATTTCATAATATTTTGTTAAGTTAGAATAGAAAGGAAAATAGAAAGAGAGAAAAATAGAAAGAAAGAAAGGGGAAAGAAAGAAAAAGAGGAGAAAAAGAGAAGAAGAAGAGAAATAGTAAGAAAACTTGGAAATTCAAGAAAACAACTCCTAGAATCGATTTAATCGGGTAAGGGTGTGAAACTCGATTATTGTATGATTGTGTATGATTATGTATGTGTGTTTATGATTGTTTTTAGATTGAAATGATAAATATAGTAAAAACCTAAGTGTGTAGAAATTGGTAAAAAATTGATTCAAATGTGTTTAAACTTATGTTGATTGTGTTCTTTGTTGTTTATACATGTTGGATATGAATTGTTATACCTCAAATTGGTGCTTTTCTGGGTTTAGATGATGATTGTGGTGAATTTGGGGTGGAAAACGTAGAAACTTGTTCTGCAGAATTTTTCTGGTTTTGCCCAGGTCATACGCGTATGGGGCATGTTCATACGCGTATGGGACTAGGCGTTACGCGTATCATTGGCATGTGTTTTGGTCATTACGCATATGAGATGTGTGTTTTCCCGGCCACCTGGTGATACGCGTATGGTCTTGGTGATACGCGTATGGGCTTTGAAACATGAAATTTGTGAAGGAAAAATGATTTTGTCCATACGCGTATGGGCAATGGTGATACGCGTATGGTCAGGCCAAGTGTAAAAATGAGATTTTTCAAAATGTCGTTTTCTTTCGTAACTTTTGTTCCGTTTATCTAATTTTTACATTTTTGGCATCGTTGGAAAGCTATTGAGCTGTACTTTCTTATTATGATGATTTGGAATTTGTTAGCCGATTTTATTTTGTCGGGAAATTAGAATAGTGTCGTTTTGTCGACTTTTGTGGTTATGATTGTGCGTAATTGGTGTGTTTTATGCAATGTGTTGTTAATATGGATATGATATGATTGTGTGCGGTTGTATGCTATAAAATGTATTGTTTTGGGCTTATATTGCAAGCATGAATTATGTTAAGTGTGATGGATGCATATATGTGCGCATACTAAATGTCATGAGTCAATGTATGTCAAGCATCATGATATGCATTGTTGTGACATCCTGAGTGGCGGTTTGGTTCCAGAGGGAATCTGCTATAACATCGTGTGCCTATGTGAGGACCTAAAGCGATGGTTATAGACGATCGTGTGCCTATGTGAGGACCTAAAGCGATCGGATTGTGTGCCAATGTGAGGACCTAAAGCAATCCATAAACGTCGTGTGCCCATGTGGGGACCTAAAGCGATGGGTGAACATCGTAGGCCCGACGGGGAGTTACACTAAGTAACGAGCGATGGTTCCAATAGTTCCTGAGTGAACTGGTGATGAGACATGAGAAACATTGGAAGTCGGTACCGCATGGCATGTGCATAGAGTCGTTGTGTCGGTCTCTGTGCATTTGCATAATCATGGATAAACTGTGCATGTTAATTGTGAATGTGGTTCGATGAGTTGGAATATGTGTATAAATGTGTTGATGAATGATGTGCAGTGGTATTTGATACTTGAGAATTGTACTGTGTTGTGTTTTATTCAATTGTGGTGCATTTGTGGTGAGCATATTATATTTGTGCATTTTCTGTTAATATATAATTTTATGCAACTGTATAATGATTATTTTTCTCACCCTTCTGCTGTTTTATAATGCTCTATGAGACATTGCAGATTAGAGTTGCTGGAGGTCTTTTTGTGAAGCTTTGTGTCTTCATTCTTTTGTCGGTCGACTCTGATATGTGACACCGGGTAGTTAGGGAGGCCGTGTTGTGACTATTTGTGTATTATGTATATATATCTTTTGACTTGTACATGTATAAATTGGTGTATGATAAACTTTCATGATATATATATATATATATATATATATATATATATATATATATATATATATATATATATATATATATATATTTATATATATATATATATATATATATATATATTTATATATATATATATATATATATATGTTATTCAGTTTTAGATTTTCCGCTTTTATTCTAAATTCGGAAATGTGGGTGTAAGGAACTGAGTTCCTATGTTGATTGCTACCCCACTGTTGCATATCTTTATGAGCAGGTGTTGTATGTTATGTTTTGTTTCAAATTGATGTGATGCTCCCTGTCTATGTCGTGTTTTCAATTATACTCTGATGAAATTTCGTATTTTTATTTTTATTGTTTATGCTTTAGTAGCTTGGGGGTATAGATTAGGGGTGTTACATTAAGTGGTATCAGAGCCAGTCTGTGTCAGTTCGTGTCAGTTGTGTCAGTCCTTGTTGGTCGTTGTGTTTTGGGGAGCTATTTGTTTAACCGTAAGTTCTGTAATTGGAAATGAATAGAATATGGCTGGAAGAAACGATGCTGCTTTAGCTGCTGCGATGCAGGCTATGGCTCGTGCTGTGCAGGGTGCACCGAATGCAGGAGTGAATGATGAGTTTAGAAAGAATAGACCGCCTGCCTTCAAAGGGAGACATAATCCTGATGAATCGCAGATTTGGCTGAAAGAGATTGAGAGGATTTTTAGAGTTATGGATTGTGATGAGGACAGTAAGGTGAGACTGGGAACTTACATGTTACAGGAAGAAGCGGATGACTGGTGGGTTAGTACACATCCTGTGTTAGAAGCTGATGATGAAGAAGTTACTTGGGAATTGTTTAGCCAGGAGTTTTCGAGGAAGTATTTTCCCAAGGATGTTAGGGGAAAGAAGGAAATTGAGTTTTTGGAACTAAAGCAAGGTAATATGTCTGTAATTGATTATACAGCTAAGTTTGTGGAACTTGTGCAGTTTTATCCTCATTATGCTGAGGCGACCGCGAAATTCTCTAAGTGTGTGAAGTATGAAAGTGGATTGCGTCCTGAGATAAAACAGGCGATTGGTTATCAGAGGATAAGGAGGTTTGCGGATTTGGTGGAATGTTGTAGGATTTATGAAGAGGATAGTAAGGCTCGATCTACTCATTACAAAAGTGTAAGTGACCGGAAAGGGAAGCAGCAGTTTCGTAGTGGTCCGTATGTAACACCAGCGGATAAAGGTAAACAAAGGGGTACTTTTGATTGAAGGCCAGGTGGAGGTGGCATGTCTAATGCTCCGAGGTGTTTTAGATGCGGTGGATTGGGGCACCGTCAGTCCGTGTGTAGGAAGAATTTGGATAAGTGTTCTAACTGTGGAGGTGAAGGACATGTTGTAGCTGATTGTAAAAGGAAGAACGTGGTGAAATGTTATAACTCTGGGGAACCTGGTCACATTAGCACGAAGTGTCCGAATCAGAAGAGAGCTCCAACTAGTGGCAAGGTATTTTCTTTGGCAGGAACTCAGACTTCAAGTGCAGATCGTCTGATTAGAGGTACTTGCTTTATTAATAGTACGCCTTTAGTTGCTATTATTGATACTGGAGCGACTCATTCGTTTATTTCGTCTGAGTGCGCGAAGCATTTGAATCTTGTGTTGTCTTTGATGGATGGTGAGATGGTTATTGATACTCCAGCGGTAGGGTCAGTAACTACTTCTTTGGTTTGTTTGAGTTGTCCTTTGACCATTTATGGTAAAGACTTTGAGATGGATTTAGTGTGTTTGCCGTTGGGAGGTTTGGATGTGGTTTTGGGGATGAATTGGTTGCAGTTTAATAGGGTTCATATTGATTGTTATCATAAGCTGGTAAGGTTTCCTTCTCTTGAGGAAGACGAAGACTCGAGTTTCTTATCTACCAAAGAGTTGAAGAGACTTTTGGCGGACGAAGCTCAGTTGTTTGGGTTGTTTGTATCTTTGACTGTGGATAGTCAAGTGTCACTTGATGTGTTTCCTATTGTGTGTGATTTTCCTAAAGTGTTTCCTAAGGATATTTCAGACTTTCCGTCAGAGAGAGAGGTGGAGTTTTCGATAGATCTAGTTCCTTCTACTAGACCTGTTTCTATGGCACCTTATAGAATGTCAGCATCTGAGTTGGTTGAATTGAAAAAGCAGTTGAATGACTTGTTGGAAAAGAAGTTTGTGAGGCCAAGTGTTTCTCCTTGGGGTGCGCCAGTTTTGTTGGTGAAAAAGAAGGATGGAAGTATGCGATTATGCATAGATTATCGTCAGTTGAATAAGGTGACGATTAAGAATAAGTATCCTCTTCCAAGGATTGATGATCTGATGGATCATTTGGTTGGTGCTTGTGTGTTCAGTAAGATTGATTTGAGGTCAGGATATCATCAGATTAGGGTGAAGGAGGAAGATATTCGGAAGACGGCCTTTAGGACACGATACGGTCATTATGAATATTCTGTGATGCCGTTCGGGGTTTCTAATGCACCTGGTGTGTTTATGGAATACATGAATCGGATTTTCCACGAGCATTTGGATCGATTTTTTGTTGTATTTATTGATGACATATTGATTTATTCTAAGTCTCGTGAGGAGCACGCGGAACATTTGCGTATTGTTTTGCAGGTTTTGAAGGAAAGGAAGCTTTTTGCAAAATTGTCCAAGTGTGAATTCTGGTTATCGGAAGTGAGTTTTCTGGGGCACGTGATTTCAGGTAACGGTATTTCTGTGGATCCATCTAAAGTAGAAGCAGTTCTACAATGGGAGGCTACGAGATCTATTACGGAAATTCGTAGCTTTTTGGGTTTGGCCGGTTATTATCGACGGTTCATTGAAGGGTTTTCTAAGCTAGCATTACCTTTGACCCAGTTGACTTGCAAAGGTCAAGCGTTCATTTGGGATATTCGGTGTGAAGAGAGTTTTAATGAGCTGAAGAGAAGATTGACGACAGCTCCGATTTTAATTTTGCCGAATCCTAATGAACCATTTGTGGTGTATTGTGATGATTCGTTGATTGGTCTAGGTGGTGTTCTGATGCAAGAAGGTAAGGTTGTGGCTTATGCTTCAAGGCAGTTGAGAGTGCATGAGAAAAATTATCCTACTCATGATCTTGAGTTAGCGGCTGTGGTCTTTGTGTTAAAGATTTGGAGGCATTATCTTTTTGGTGAGAGGTTTGAAGTTTTTAGTGATCACAAGAGCTTGAAATATTTGTTTGATCAGAAGGAATTGAATATGAGGCAACGTAGGTGGTTGGAATTCTTGAAAGACTACGACTTTGGCTTGAATTACCATCCTGGTAAAGCTAACGTGGTAGCTGATGCGTTGAGTCAGAAATCGTTGCATATGTCGGCTTTAATGGTTAAGGAGTGGGAACTTTTGGAATCGTTTAGAGACTTGAGTTTGGTATGTGAAGTGACTTCGGATAGTGTAAGGCTTGGAATGCTAACGATTACTAATGACTTTCTGATGATGGTAAGTGAGAAATAGAAATTGGATTTGAAATTTGTGGATTTGATGTTGGTTGGGGAAAAAGATGCGAACAGTGATTTTCAAGTGGATTCTAATGGTGTTTTGAGGTTTCGTGGACGAATTTGTATTCCGGATGATTCGGAGTTAAAAAGGATGATTTTAGAGGAAGGGCACCGGAGTAATTTAAGTATACATCCGGGAGCGAATAAGATGTACCAAGATTTGAAGAAGATTTTCTGGTGGTCTGGGTTGAAAAGAGATGTGGCTCAGTTTGTTTATGCTTGTTTGACTTGTCAGAAATCGAAAGTGGAACACCTGAGGCCTAGTGGTTTGTTGCAGCCGTTGGATATTCCTGAGTGGAAGTGGGATAGCATTTCGATGGATTTTGTAACGAGATTACCGAACACTCAGAGAGGGCATAATGCTATTTGGGTGATTGTTGATAGGCTGACTAAATCGGCTAATTTTATTCCGATTGACATCAGTTTCTCTTTGGAGCGGTTAGCTGAGATTTATATCAGTGTGATTGTGAAGTTGCATGGGGTTCCGTTGAGTATTGTTTCTGATCGAGATCCAAGGTTTACATCGAGATTTTGGGAAAGTTTACAGAAAGCTTTGGGTTCTAAGTTGAGGTTGAGTTCGGCTTATCATCCGCAGACGGATGGTCAGACGGAGAGGACGATTCAGTCATTGGAAGATTTGTTGAGGGCTTGTGTTTTGGAACAAGGTGGTATATGGGATAGTTATCTTGCGTTGATTGAATTCACGTATAATAACAGTTTTCATTCTAGTATTGGTATGGCGCCGTTTGAAGCACTGTATGGACGAAGGTGTCGAACGCCGTTGTGTTGGCACGAATCTGGTGAGAGAACGGTGGTAGGGTCGGAATTAGTACAGCAGACTACGGAGAAAGTGAAGCTTATTCGAGAGAAAATGAAGGCTTCGCAGAGTAGGCAAAAGAGTTATCATGATCGGAGACGGAAGGATCTTGAGTTTCAAGAGGGCGATCACGTATTTTTGAGAGTTACGCCGGTAACGGGTGTTGGTCGTGCATTGAAATCGAAGAAACTTACTTCTCGGTTTATTGGTCCTTACCAGATATCCACGAGAGTGGGTGCTATGGCGTATAGGGTGGCGTTGCCGCCGAATCTGTCGAATTTGCACGATGTGTTCCATGTTTCGCAGCTTCGGAAGTATGTTCCGGATCCGTCACATGTAATTCCGATGGACGAGGTTGAGGTAAGGGAGAACCTTACGGTGGAGGCTTTACCTGTTAGGATTTTGGATCGCGAAGTAAAGCGGTTGAGAGGCAAGGATATTGCACTTGTGAAAGTGGCGTGGGGAGGCGCTGCTGAGGGTAATTTGACTTGGGAGTTGGAGAGCCGGATGCGAGAGTCGTATCCAGAGTTGTTTGTTTCAGGTATGATTTTCGAGGACGAAAATTTCTAAGTGGGGGAGAGTTGTAACGCCCCAGTTTTAGTATTTTTATTTAATTGAGTCGTTTTTTATTATTTTATTATTATATTATTTTATTTTCGACTTTTAAGTGAAAATATGTTATTTTTCGATGTTATGATATTTTATCGGGTTTTGGGAACGTTTGTGAGATATTTGAGTGTGGGGGTATTTTGGACATTTCATAATATTTTGTTAAGTTAGAATAGAAAGGAAAATAGAAAGAGAGAAAAATAGCAAGAAAGAAAGGGGAAAGAAAGAAAAAGAGGAGAAAAAGAGAAGAAGAAGAGAAATAGTAAGAAAACTTGGAAATTCAAGAAAACAACTCCTAGAATCGATTTAATCGGGTAAGGGTGCGAAACTCGATTATTGTATGATTGTGTATGATTATGTATGTGTGTTTATGATTGTTTTTGGATTGAAATGATAAATATAGTAAAAACCTAAGTGTGTAGAAATTGGTAAAAATTGATTCAAATGTGTTTAAACTTATGTTGATTGTGTTCTTTGTTGTTTATACATGTTGGATATGAATTGTTATACCTCAAATTGGTGCTTTTCTGGGTTTAGATGATGATTGTGGTGAATTTGGGGTGGAAAACGTAGAAACTTGTTCTGCAGAATTTTTCTGGTTTTGCCCAGGTCAAACGCATATGGGGCATGTTCATACGCGTATGGGACTAGGCGTTACGCGTATCATTGGCCTGTGTTTTGGTCATTACGCGTATGAGATGTGTGTTTTCCCGGCCACCTGGTGATACGCGTATGGTCTTGGTGATACGCGTATGGGCTTTGAAACGTGAAATTTGTGAAGGAAAAATGATTCTGTCCATACGCGTATGGGCAATGGTGATACGCGTATGGTCAGGCCAAGTGTAAAAATGAGATTTTTCAAAATGTCGTTTTCGTTTTCTTTCGTAACTTTTTTTCCGTTTATCTGATTTTTACATTCTTGGTATCGTTGGAAAGCTATTGAGCTGTACTTTCTTATTATGATGATTTGGAATTTGTTAGCCGATTTTATTTTGTCGGGAAATCGGAATAGTGTCGTTTTGTCGACTTTTGTGGTTATGATTGTGCGTAATTGGTGTGTTTTATGCAATGTGTTGTTAATATGGATATGATATGATTGCATGCGGTTGTATGGTATAAACTGTATTATTTTGGGCTTATATTGCAAGCATGAATTATGTTAAGTGTGATGGATGCATATATGTGCGCATACTAAATGTCATGTCTCATTGTATGCCAAGCATCATGATATGCATTGTTGTGACGTCCTGAGTGGCGGTTTGGTTCCAGAGGGAATCTTCTATAACATCGTGTACCTATGTGAGGACCTAAAGCGATGGTTATAGACGATCGTGTGCCTATGTGGGGACCTAAAGCGATCGGATTGTGTGCCTATATGAGGACCTAAAGCAATCCATAAATGTCGTGTGCCCATGTGGGGACCTAAAGCGACGGGTGAACATCGTAGGCCCGACGGGGAGTTACACTAAGTAACGAGCGATGGTTCCAATAGTTCCTGAGTGAACTGGTGATGAGACATGAGAAACATTGGAAGTCGGTACCCGCATGGCATGTGCATAGAGTCGTTGTGTCGGTCTCTGTGCATTTGCATAATCATGGATAAACTGTGCATGTTAATTGTGAATGTGGTTCGATGAGTTGGAATATGTGTATAAATGTGTTGATGAATGATGTGCAGTGGTATTTGATACTTGAGAATTGTACTGTGTTGTGTTTTATTCAATTGTGGTGCATTTGTGGTGAGCATATTATATTTGTGCATTTTGTGTTAATATATAATTTTATGCAACTGTATAATGATTGTTTTTCTCACCCTTCTGCTATTTTATAATGCTCTATGAGGCATTGCAGATTAGAGTTGCTGGAGGTCTTTTTGTGAAGCTTTGCGTCTTCATTCTTTTGTCGGTCGGCTCTGATATGTGACACCGGGTAGTTAGGGAGGCCGTGTTGTGACTATTTGTGTATTATGTATATATATCTTTTGACTTGTACATGTATAACTTGGTGTATGATAAACTTTCATGATATATATATGTTATTCAGTTTTAGATTTTCCGCTTTTATTCTAAATTCTGAAATGTGGGTGTAAGGAACTGAGTTCCTATGTTGATTGCTACCCCACTGTTGCATATCTTTATGAGCAGGTGTTGTATGTTATGTTTTGTTTCAAATTGATGTGATGCTCCCTGTCTATGCCGTGTTTTAAATTATACTCTGATGAAATTTTGTATTTTTATTTTTATTGTTTATGCTTTAGTAGCTTGGGGGTATAGATTGGGGGTGTTACAGAGACAGGTACAAAAATCACTAGTAAACCTTTGGGATGGGTAGAGCCTTGACTCCATGACAACGACCCTTTGACCCCATGTTTTTTCTATGTTTTTGTGTGCTGCATTCATGCATTCATAAAAAACATTAAAACATTCAAAAAATTTCTCTTCTAGTCTCTCTATCTTTTTAAAATTAAACTAAGACTGTGATTGCGAATATCTGAGAAAAGGATTGCGCTAATGGATTTCGGTAGAAGGAGAACTCATAAATACACCTTCAGGATTCCAAAACTAGAGGATTTAAGAGGTTTGGCGAGGATGGTCACAAACCAAGAGGCTTTCAGAGCCAAGTACGGAGGTTTGCTATCTCTGCTAAGAGTCCATGTGATTGAGGGAATCATGGATGCGCTCATTCAGTTCTACGATCCGGTCTATCATTGTTTCACATTCTCGGATTACTAGCTAGCACCAACGCTGGAGGAATATTCTCATCTGATTGATCTACACATTACAGATCAAGCTCTGTTTTCTAGACTGGAAGAAATTCCAAAGAATCAGACCATTGCAAGAGCCATTCATTTGGACGAGTCTGAGGTCAGGACTCACATGACCACTAAGGGTGGTATACAAGGTTTGCCAGCCCAGTTCTTGACAAAGAAAGCCCTGTACTTCGCCAGTATCGGGAACGTGACTGCTTTTGAAAGCATCTTTGTTTTACTCACCTACGGGTTATTCTTGTTGCCCAACATTAATAACTTCGTCGATATCAACGCCATTAAGGTTTTTCTCATTGGAAACCCTGTACCAACTTTGCTCGCATATGCGTATCATTCTGTACATTTAAGGAATTTGTACAACGGAGGGGAGATCATATGCTGTGTACCTCTGCTTTATAAATGGTTTATCTCCCATTTGCCTAAATCTGCTGCTTGTTGGGATCACAAGAGTGCCTTGCGTTGGTCGCAGAAAATCATGTCTCTCACCAACTCTGACATAGATTGGTGTAATAGGATTTATGATGGGATCATGATCATTGATCATTGTGGAAACTTCCCCAACGTACCCCTTATAGGAACTAAGGGAGGAATCAATTACCATCCAGTTCTCGTTCATCGTCAATTTGGATACCCGATGAGACACGTCCCACGGGGTGTTCATCTGGAAGGTCTTTTCTTCAAGGAAGGGGAAAGTGACAGAGCACTAAAGACATAAATAGTACATGCTTGGAAACATGTTCATAAGAAAGGACGAGAGTCTCTAGGAAAACCGGACTGTGTCTCGGTGGAGCCTTATCTCCACTGGGTACAAACTAGAGCTCTCAAGCTAAAGATGCATTATCCTCGTCACGAAGTTCTTCCACCGAGGGAGTCTGTCATGTACTTCATGAATGAGACTGAAAAGCTTCAGATTACTCTTATCAAAGTTCAACGGGATAGGAGGTCTTGGAAGAACAAGTACCGCACCCTCAACGTGGAGTGCATCAAAATACAGCAACTACTGAAGGATAAGGACGCTCTGATTGAAATTTTGGAGCAACATGCTGTAGAGAATCAAGATGACCAAAGGAATTTGCTCACTCCTTTCACCTGGCAAAGGAATGACAACCCGACAACGGCCCAAGAGCCCCGGTCAAAGAAAAGGAAAGCACCAGAATCAACACCCGATTTCTCTTCAGAGAGGACTCGGGACCCATTAGCTTAGGTTTCTGTTTTCGCACCTTGTAATCTACTGTATTTCCATTTCTGTAATCCTTTGAATTCAATAAAAGGGGTTTCCCCACTGTTGATATTTGCAATCTAATTGTCGAAGTTTATTTTGATTAAACCAAAAAAACAATTAATATAATCATTGCATTCATCATTCTCACATCGCGTATTCTTCTTACCTACGAATCTCACATTTGTGTCTCGGTTCTAGAGTCAAACTGTCTCATTCGTACAATACTCGGGCCAATCATCAGAAAAAGATGGATAATCTTGAGGAAGAAAACAGAGAGTTGAAAGAAGAGATCGACGCTTTGAGAGAGGATATGAGAAAGCTTCGTAACGACATGCAAGCCATGGCAGAAGCTCAACTACAAAGGACTGTGATCTCAGAAATCACCTCAACGCCCATAGTGGAGAAGTATGATCCTAGGTATCAAATGCCGAAAGATCGTCCCTGGGGCATGCCTATTAACTATATCCCGGAAGGATATGTTCCGCCGATCACTAAAGATCAGGGAATCATAACAGAAGCCGTTGGGCCTGAAGGTTACAAACTTCGGGAAAGCGAAGATTCTAGGGGCATATTGAAGACTCCTGAAGGTTACAAACTTTGGGAAACGCCAAGATTCACTGCCGTAGTCACGGTACCACCCCCTGTGGTGCACACTGTCCCGGAAGGACAGATTCCACAGATACCTTCTGGTAAGAAGGAAACTATGTTCGATAGAATGGATGAATTCCAGGAACAGTTCCTGGAAATGCAGAAAGAACTGCAAGCCATCCGCGGTCAAGATTTATTTGGAAAGGACGCCGCAGACCTTTGTCTGGTCCCCAATGTGAAAGTCCCGCACAAATTTCAAGTGCCCGACTTTGAAAAATACAAGGGTAACTCTTGCCCTCAAAGTCACTTGGTGATGTACGCTTGGCGAATGTCGGCTCAGACGGAGAATCAGGACCTACTAATTCACTACTTTCAGGATAGTTTAACCGGTGTCGTACTCAAATGGTACATGGGTTTAAATCGTACTACGATCAACACTTTCAGAGATCTTGGTACTGCCTTCGTCCAATAATACAAATACAATTTGGACATGGCACCAGACAGAGATCAACTCAGATCAATGTCACAAAAGGACAAGGAAAGCTTTAAGGAATACGCTCAGAGATGGCGTGAAGTTGCCGCTCAGATTTGTCCACCTCTTGAGGAAAAAGAGATGACAAAGATCTTCTTAAAGACCTTAAGCTCATTTTACTATGATAGAATGGTTGCCAGTGCGCCTAGTGATTTCACCGAGATGGTGGGCATAGGAGTTCGTCTTGAGGAAGCCGTCCGAGAAGGACGTTTAGTCAAAGACACTGGATCATCAAGTAGTACAAAGCGATATGGTAGTGCTCTCCCTAAGAAAAAAGAGCAAGATATTGGGAATATATCTCTCGAAAAGGAAAGGCGACGGTACCAACCGGTAGCAGCTGTAACTCCTGCTATCAGCCCTGTGCCTATTCCTACGTATCAACCTCAGGTTGCGCAGAGCCAACCTAATCAGCAAAAGACACAACAGCCTCTTCAGTAGGCTCGTCCTCCATACAATAACAACCGTACAACGCGGCCACCAGGGTTTGATCCTATACCCGTATCGTACGCAGAACTATTTCCGTTACTACTTGCTAAGGGGCACATCCAGACTAAGTCTCCTCTTACAGTACCAGAAAATCCTCCTTTTTGGTTTAAGGTGGATCAGACATGCCCTTATCATCAAGGAGGATCAGGGCATAACATAGAGAATTGTCTCAATTTCAAATCCGACGTGCAAAAGCTTGTTAGGAGCGGGCTCTTATCTTTCAAAGATATGAATCCTAATGTTCTCACGAACCCGCTGCCTCAACACGAGAAAGCTGCAGTCAACCTGATAGAGGGAGAATTTAACAATGTCTATCAAATTCGCGATGTACTCTTGTTGAGAACCAATCTGGTCAAGATGCATTATAGACAAAGTGGATATGGCCATGTGCCACCTCATAATTATCATCAGTGTGATGTCTGCTCTAAAAACAATCAAGAATGTTCTGTGGTGCAAGCAGCTTTACAGGAACAAATGGACCTCGGATGGATCCAAGAGCACCGAGTTCGTGGAGTTAACATGGTCTATACGAATTCCAACGTCATTCAAAACCACGACATCCATGCGATGAATGTCAACCTAGTGGCAATGCATTTAAGGCAAAGCCAGTATCATAATCTGCCGCGGCACGGTTACAGTTCTTGTCTGACTTGCTCGGTAAACAAACAGGGATGCTCTTTCATACAGGAGGCCCTCGAGCGTCAGATGGATCTTGGATGGATCCAGGACTACCATGATAGGAATCCCTATCAGATCAATATGGTTCAAATCTTCAACATTCACTTGATGAATACCAACTTGGTAGAGTTGCATGCTGAGCAGGTCCGACTCGGATTCCTGATCTCACATAATTATCACAGCTGTAAAGCGGGTTGCGAAAACGATCAGGGATGTGCCCTTGTCTAGGAGGCACTTCAGCACTTGTTAAATCATTGGTGGATGCCAATCTACATGGATGAAGATACTCAGAAAATTAGTATCAATAACAAAAACCCCACTCGGCGTCAAAGTCAGGATGTCCGACTTGTGGAGGCTAACCTAGTGAGGTTACATTGTATTCAAAGTGGACGTGGCCAGGTGTCACCACACAATTATGAACATTGTGGAGTCTGTTCGGAAAGTAACCAAGGGTGCTACCTTGTGCGAGCAGCTCTCCAGGGGCAGGTGGATCGTGGAGAGATTCGCCCATATCCAGGTTCCGGACCCATTAATTGGTCGCCGAACTACCTTGCCAATCAAATTGAGGACGTTGTCGTCATCTCTGATCATCAGAGGACCAGGAATGTTTTTGTCATTACCCCTCTGCTTGACGAATCAAGAATTCCCAACCGAGAACGGATCGAGATTACGTATGATGGTCAGAAAAACCAGAAGGTTCCCATAGTCATCTATCTGCCGGGACCACTACCGTATGAATCAGCTAAGGAAATCCCTTACAAATACGGTGCAAAAACAATTGAAAATGGAAAGGAAATTCCATTACCCTCCGTCGTGAATATTGCAGACATCAGTCGTGTAACACGGAGTGGTAGAATCTTCAACAGAGGAGTTGGAGAGTCCAAAAAAGAAAAGGAACCTCAGACAGAAGTTCCGAATCCACCAGTCGGTCAATCCAGTAATCCTGACCTTTCGAAAAACAATGATGAGATGCTGAAGCTCATCCAAAGGAGTGAATACAACATTGTTGATCAACTGTTACAAACTCCTTCAAAGATCTCTGTGCTGTCACTTTTACTCAGTTCAGAAGCGCACAGGGAGGCTCTACAGAAAGTCTTGGAGCAAGCCTTTGTAGAACAAGATGTAACAATCAGACAGTTTGATAGTATTGTCTCTAACATCACTTCTTGCAATAATTTGGGACTTAGTGATGAGGAATTACCAGAAGAGGGTCGCCGTCATAACATGGCACTCAATATCACGATCAACTGCCAGGACGATGCTTTAGCCACCGTACTGGTAGACACAGGGTCAACCCTGAATGTTATGCCGAAGTCCACTTTGATGAAATTATCATTCAAAGGCCCTCCGATGAGAACCAACGAGGGTCAACCCTGAACGTACAGTTGTTTATTAGGAAGACCTTGGATACATCAGGCTGGAGCGGTTACCTCGACCCTCCACCAAAAGTTAAATTTCGTCCAGAACAGCCAACTCATCACAGTTTGTGGGGAACAGGCCTTGCTCGTCAGCAATTTATCGTCATCCACTTGTGTGGAACCAGAAGGGATAATCGGAACCCAGTTCCAGGCGTTTTCATTACACATGGACGATCAATCCGGAGGAGGAACTTTGATTTCCTCATACAAAGATGCTATTAAAGCAGTCGAGAGTACCGATACAACAGGATGGGGACAGTTTGTCATTCCTACTGGCAATGCAACAAAGAAGGGTCTTGGTTTTTCTGCAACCTGTACCCAGACAGCTGCCAGCGATGAAAGTATTCATCCCATTCAAAACTTCTTCCACAGTGGAGGGTTCCTTCACCCAGTGCCTCAGGCAATCCATGCTATCAATGAGGATGACTCCTCCGACACGGATGAAGGATGGAAGTCCTATCTTAACGAAGACGGTTATATGTCTCAGGAAGAGGTGCCTACGCCATTTTGCTTTCCTGCACAGAGCCCGAGATTTATACCACGGTCAGATGTTGAAATGATATACGGAGGTTGTGATCCGAAAGGATGTCGTGCTCCGCCAAATTCATTAGAGGAGGACACTTTGATGAAAGACAACTTTGACCACAATTACTATGGCCCGATGGATGGCTTGCCAATGTGGCAGCCTTACCCAGGAAACATGGGGCAAGAAAGTCAGCCGAGTAATGAAACTTAGCTGAGCATCATTGAAAAGAATACCTGTATCCCCACCATGTCATGGGATCAACACTCAGGTCATTCAGAACATACTCAACATTACGATGAATTTGCAACGTTTGCAGGACTAGAATTCATTAATTATGCTTTTCCCGAGGTCAACGTCATCGAAAGAGATGACCCCTCCAGCTCCAAAGAAGTGTGGGACACCTTGGGACAACCAAGTGGAAAATACGACTATATGGTCAAGTACACCGCTCCTGAAAGCTCTCGTATCAGGCTCGAAGATATCCAGCCAACTGGATGGGGAGATACAACTAAGAGCACAAATGCTATGCAAAATACAACTGAGGAATCCTCCTACGACAATTCTTCCCGTGAGACAGATTCCAATGATCCTGCTTCACCAGAAATCAGCGTTATTTCTGAAGACAAATCAAGGAAGGTGCCAGACTTTGTGATTCATCGAGGAGTTCGCCGCCAGTGGGTTGCTGTCGATGTTCCGAAGGTCGTTCACCAGTCAAAGTAATTGTCATCTTTAACCTTTCACCCTGCCCAGGTAAAACGGATGTTTTGACATGGCTCGCTTTCTGTAAATTTCCCTCTTCGCTTCGCCCAAAGCGACAGAGTTTTGTTTTATATGGCTGTAGTTTCAAGAATCGACTTGTTCATTAATAAAATAACGTCGTTCTGTAATTTCTGCATTAATTGTCGTTTTCTCTTTTTGCTTTTCTCAGAAAATGGTAATCCTAAAAAAACAATTCAATAACAAAAACAAGCAGTAATTAAAAAAAATACACTACACACACTTGCATTTCCTCTATCTCTTCTAAACACG
The DNA here is from genome assembly GCA_022829125.1 of Lathyrus tuberosus. Classification (NCBI taxonomy): domain Eukaryota; kingdom Viridiplantae; phylum Streptophyta; class Magnoliopsida; order Fabales; family Fabaceae; genus Lathyrus; species Lathyrus tuberosus. The sequence goes on from JALAZF010000213.1 coordinate 345,932, forward strand.
AATCATCACGTCATGCAGATTGCTTATTTTAAACCCCGTTAAAACATACGATCCGATGCCTTCTCCTAACTTTGAGTTCCCGGTATTTGGGGCTGAAGAAGAAGTTGACAACAAAATTCCAGAAGAGATCTCCCGACTACTCAGACAAGAGGAAAGGTCCATTGAACCTCACAAAGAGCCGTTGGAAACGGTAAACTTGGGTTCAGAAGAAGAGAGAAAAGAAATCAGGATTGGGGCACTGCTCAGTCCAACTGCCAAAGAGAGTTTGATAAAGCTTCTCAAAGAATTCCCCGATGTATTCGCTTGGTCCTATCAGGATATTCCAGGGTTGGATACCAGCATCGTGGAACATCACTTACCGTTAAGGTTGGAATATCCGCCAGTAAAGCAGAGGTTGAGACGCACTCACCCGGACATGGCCATCAAAATCAAAGAGGAGGTACAGAAACAGATTGACGCAGGTTTCCTCGCCACGTCAGAATATCCTCAATGGTTAGCCAACATCGTACCCATTCCGAAAAAGGACGGAAAGGTCAGAATGTGTGTAGATTACAGAGATCTAAACAAGGCTAGTCTGAAGGACGACTTTCCTTTACCACACATTGACAGGCTAGTTGACAGTACATCAAAGTTCAAAGTTTTCTCATTCATGGATGGATTCTCGGGCTATAACCAGATCAAAATGGCGCTGAAAGACATGGAGAAAACTTCGTTCATTACCCCATGGGGTACCTTTTGTTACAAGGTAATGTCGTTCGGTTTGAAGAACGCCGGGGCAACCTATCAAAGGGCCATGATTACTCTGTTTCATGACATGATACACAAGGAAATCGAGGTATATGTCGATCACATGATTGCTAAATCAAAGACAGAGGAGGAACATGTGACCCACCAGTCAAAACTATTCATGTGTCTGAGAAAATACAAACTCTGCTTGAATCCCAACAAATGCACCTTCGGTGTCCGTTCAGGGAAACTCTTAGGGTTCATCGTCATCCAGAAAGGAATTGAAGTTGATCCTGACAAGGTCAAGGCCATTCAAGAAATGCCTTCTCCGAAAACTGAAAAACAAGTCAGAGGATTCCTGGGACGTTTGAACTACATTTCCAGATTCATATTCCTCATGACCGCGACATGTGCGCTGATTTTCAAGTTACTCAAAAAGGACCAGGACTGCGTTTGGACAGAAGATTGCCAAACCGCCTTCGACAGTATCAAGGAATGTCTGTTGAATCTGCCGATTTTATCTCCTCCAGTGGAAGGAAGACCACTGATCATCTACCTCACAGCCTTGGAAGACTCAATGGGGTGTGTACTTGGCCAACAAGACGAAACCAAACGGAAAAAGTCTGCCATTTACTATCTAAGCAAGAATTTCACCGACTGTGAAACTCGCTACACGATGCTCGAGAAAACTTGTTGTGCTTTGGCTTGGGCAGCCAAATGTCTTCACCAATACATGATTCATCACACTACTTGGTTGGTCTCCGAGATGGACCCACGGGAAGAATCGCCCGTTGGCAGATGTTGCTATCAGAATATGACATAGAGTACCATGCTCAAAAAGCCGTTAAAGGAAGTATTTTAGCCGATCATTTGGCTCATCAACCGATTGACGATCAAGAATTAATCGGGTTTGACTTCCCAGACGATCATTGGGGCAATCATTGTTACCCCTCAGGGTACCCACATTCCTTTCACCGCTCGACTTACGTTCAAATGTACAAACAACGAGGACGAATACGAAGCTTGTATCATGGGTCTCGAGGAAGCGATTGATTTAAGGATCAAAAACTTAGACATATATGGCGACTCAGCCCTGGTTATCAATCAGATAAAAGGAGATTGGAACACATACCAATCAGGATTGATTCCTTACAAAGATTACGCGAGAAGGTTTCTACCCTTCTTCAACAGAGTTGAGTTTCATCACTTCCCTCGTGATGAGAATCACATGGCTGATGCATTAGCCACTCTATCTTCCATGATTAGTGTAGGTCAATGGACTGGCCTACCTAAGATCGACATAATGCGCCTTGAAAGGCCTGCTTACATCTTCACAATTGAAGCAGTCACGAATGACAAACCTTGGTATCACGATATCAAATGCTTCCTTTAAAAACAAGAGTACCCTACTGGGGCATTCAGAAAGGACAGAAAGACCCTCAGAAGACTAGCAGGTAGTTTCTTCCTGAGCAGTGATACTCTCTATAAGAGGAACTTTGACATGGTCTTGCTCCGATGCGTAGACAGACCAGAAGCAGACATGATGATGAAAGAAATTCACGAAGGATTCTTTTTGCACTCATTCCAACGGACACACAATGGCGAGAAAAATTCTAAGAGTAGGGTACTATTGGTTGACAATGGAATCCGACTGCTACAAGTACATGAGGAGGTGTCACAAGTGTCAGATATACTCCGACAAAATTCATGTACCGCCAACGCATCTCAAAGTTCTTTCTTCCCCATGGCCTTGTTCCATATGGGGAATCGACGTGATTGGCTTGATTAAGCCTAAGGCTTCTAACGGACATCGGTTCATCCTGGTAGCTATCGACTATTTCACCAAGTGGGTCGAAGCAGAGTCATACGCTAATGTAACCCGACAAGTGGTGGTCCGATTTATCAAAAACAATATCATCTGTCGTTATGGTGTTCCGAGCCAGATCATTACTGATAATGGATCTAAATTGAACAATAAGATAATGAAAGAGTTGTGCGCAGAGTTCAAGATCGAACACCATAACTCATCTCCCTACCGACCAAAGATGAATGGAGCGGTAGAAGCGACTAACAAGAACATCAAGAAGATTGTTCAAAAGATGGTTGTAACCTACAAAGATTGGCACGAGATGCTACCCTTTGCTCTTCACGGTTATCGTACATCTGTCCGCACTTCAACAGGGGCTACCCCTTTTTCTCTAGTATATGGCATGGAGGCAGTGCTCCCCATAGAAGTAGAGATCCCATCAATCTGGGTATTGATGGGAGCTAAGCTCACCGAAGCTGAATGGTGCCAAAGTCGGCACGACGAACTAAATCTGATCGAAGAGAAACGGATAATGGCACTATGCCACGGTCAGTTGTATCAGCAGAGAATGAAGAGGGCGTTCGACAAAAAGGTTCGACCTCGCATCTTCAGGAATGGAGACCTTGTGCTCAAGAAGATACAATCTTTTCTCACTAATTCTCGGGGCAAGTGGACTCCGAATTATGACGGCCCCTATGTGGTCACGAAAGCTTTCTCAGGCGGCGCCTTGAGTCTTGCAACCATGGACGGAGAGGAATTTTCCTACCCCACAAACGTTGATGTAGTCAAGAAATACTTCGCCTAAACTAAAAAAAAAAAACGTCTCGGTGGATTGAAAACCCGAAAGGGCGGTCCAGGAAAAAGTTAGAGACAAAATAAAAAAAAATCATCCCGGTGGATTGGAAACATCACAGTACAATCCAGGCAAAAGTTAGGGATAATGGCAAGTAACTATGTTCAATAGAGGCAAGTCCCTCATCAGCAGTTACACCATCCATCGGAGGAAAAATCCAGTCAAGGTCATCTTCGACAGAAGCTCAGGATGTCCCGAATTCAAAGTTGGTAGAAGGATAGTGGTCGTTATGTTTCAATGTAGCCCTTTTCCCTGTAAATTACCATTTTATAACTTTGTAAATGCTCTTTGGAATCACGCGTTTGGCTGATCTCCATCCTATCAATAAAATTTGAGCCCTTGTGCTTTTGTTTATAATTCTCATTTGTTTTAGCTTTACAGAACGACATTTTAATATGATTAACGATTCTTGAAATAAAACAAAAATGAATTTACTTGTAAAAATTTTTCTTCTTTAAAATAAAGATGGCAATTTCTTTTGACTATTAAACATCAAAGGAACGTCAACCGCTTCTCCAGAAGCAAGCGAACTTCAAAGTGCATAATCAAAATACTCCTTCTGACCCAGTACGCCTGAATGAAGGGATCAACTGTGTCAGAGACCTTGTTTCGTCTGACACGCCTCGACCGAGTTCTTATCTCCTAAGCCCGACCAACATAGTTCCCCGCGAGGACTACTTCTCCTAAGCAAGGTAGAATTGCTACTTTTTGGACCAACGGTACTTCTTCGCCCCGCGATGGCCGAGTATCCAGTCATGTTCATCTTTTAGTTTATATGTCGCGCCAGTTTTATCAGCATATACATACGTACATCATGCATTATTGATTTGCATCTTCATTTCATATTGCATCACTATCACTCTAGTCGGTCTTATCCCCTGGTGATAACAGTCCTCTCAATCGAGTTGTCAAGTTTTTTTCCTCGTCAGGAAATGCTGCGTCTGAACAATCTCCCTCGTCCAGTTTATTTCTGGAATGAAGTTGGCTCCTCGACCACTTTGATAACTTGAACCTCTGACAAACCAGATAGCCCTCAGTCAACATCACTCTTCGCCATTGAAGATGATATCCTTGCTTTCCCGGATTAAGGAAATCCCGAGGGAAAGCCTCCTAATCAGAGATTCGGCGGTACGGCAGTTTTTCTCCGAAAAAACCACTGATGAAAAGGTCATCGACACCTCAAAATTGGATCCCATCATATGGCATTTCTCCAAGAAGATCTCCGAGAAAAGTATGATGTAATACCCCAAACGAAGGCAGTCTCTCAAGAGACTCGTTTTCCCCAGTAGAAACAAATGGCGTCTCCAACAGATAAGTTTGTGCACCTCTACAACTCAGAAGATTGGGTTCCCCAGCAAGTCTGACATCAAAACTTTTTCTGTTAAATGGCATCTCCCCAGGAAAATTCGGCGAGAAGTTTGAGGAAAACCGCTACGAGTAGCATCCCTTGTCAATAAAGTTTATTGACAAAAGAAACTAAGACCAGTTCCTTGGTAGGAAACCAAGAACGAGGGGAAGTTTACTTCAGAAACTAAGACCAGTTCCTTGGTAGGAAACCAGGATCGAGGGGAAGTTCATATAAGAAACTATGACCAGTTCCTTGGTAGGAAACCAGGATCGAGGGGAGGTTTAGTCAAAAAAGAAAACTGAGACCAGTTCCTTGGCTGAAGTCCAGGATCGAGGGGAAGTTTTTACCTTTTTCTAAGCATCATTGCTTAGCGAAAGAAGATGAATGCGGGAATTACCATTCATAGACGCCATCAAAATTTCGGGTATTCCGATATTTAATCCTCTTGTACCTCGAATGCCCGAATACCTTCGCCATTCGCACCTTCGTGTCCAAGAAGACTAAATAGGGGCATCTGTCATACCCCAAATTTTGACCACTAAGATTTCCCATCATTGTGCAAATCATCATCACAATATGGATGGACTATCTTGCCTCATCAGTCTCCCCAAAGATGGGTGAACACTTACTCTAATCAGAATTAGGGTTTCAAGCCCTCTGTGAGTGCTTAGACAAAGGATCAATCAAGGAATGACACGATCTTCAACTTTTCTAACCTCTCAAACATCCACAATGGACCAAGAGGACTCCCACTTTAAGGATTATGCACAAGGCTGCTCCCTTCAAGGTGGATCAAGCTTCAAGATCGCCAGTGTCACCAAATTAGGTTTTTGGTTGACCAGGGCCTCTAGATGGAAATTTTCATCTGGGTATGAGCCAATGATTCAAAACATATCCTAATATACTCCATGGAACCTCATGGACCCAATCATCAAGCCAATTTGGCCTCAGGGGATGCATACATCAAAAATCAGGAATTAGGGTTTCTTGACCTAATTCACCCCTAAGTTGACTTTTGGGACAAATCATGAACCAAGACCTCAAGACATGATTTGAGGGTCTCTAATATACCATATTGATCCATTTGGAACAATGGATTAATCCAAGAAGCTTGTAGGGGGATTTTTCACTTGGATCCAAAAGGTATCAAAACCAAATATGATCAAACAATTGTTATATCATATAAGAGCTTTCCAAAATGGCCAAGAACATCACCAAATTCAATTTGAGCCATGAGATATGAGATTGGCAAGTTGCCTTGTTGAAATCTGCCAAGGCAAGGTATAATTTTTCACTTTTGCTCGATTTGCCAAAATCAGCCAATTCCAAGCCTTGTCATCACTTTGGACACATCTGAGGATTGAATCTAAAGGGGACAATCACTAACCCTAGCCTCCTCTTGGGCTTTATACAATGATTCTCCTCAGCGGAGTCAAACTTTTTCATCCTTCATCTCGGGCTTCGTACGAGATACAAAAGACTCTCTTGTTGAGTCAACTCCTTTTAGCATTCGTCTTGGGCTCTGTACAAGACACAAATCACTCCCTTGTTGAGTATAAAACAATCCTTTTAGCCTCTCTCTCGGGCTTCGTACGAGACAAATAAAAAACACCCTCTTGTTGGGTCAATAGCCTCCTCTTAGGCTTTGTATAAGAAAACCACTGGTTGATTCAATCAACCTTTTAGCATCAACGCTGTGCCTCGTTCACAGTACACAACTCCTTCCCTTTCATCTAATCGCTGTAAGCGGCAAGCCTCTGGATCATCTACATCCATGCCACTGTCCCTCATTTAGCATGAGAAATTCCTAAGGAAAGATGGCATTGCTCTACACTGAGTTAAAAGTCTTCTCCTTCAGGTTGGAAATCCCCTATGAAGGAAATTATGGCATTGCCGGATTCACACGTCCCGATTAAAGTAATTCTCCTTTATAAACAGTTGTGACAGACAAACCCCTCTTTAGAGATGACAAATTCTCTCTAAAGCCAAACCCTTTCAGCTTCACATCTTGGGCTTTAAACAAGATACAAAAAGACCTTTCAGCTTCACATCTTGGGCTTTGAACAAGATATAGATCACCTTTCGCTTCACGTCTTGGGCTTTGAACAAGACACCAAAACACCATTTCCTCCCGTAGAATAGGAGGAACTACGATCGCTCTGATTTCCCTGTTTCGGAAAAATGAGAATACGTAGGCATAAGATTGAAAGAAAAATCTTAGCGAGCACACTAAACAAAAATCCTAAATCCCATACCAATTGAAAAACATCAATCCTAATTTCCTGTCCATAGAATAAATCCGTCATTCTGTCAAAATAGCATAAGAGAGGCCCCACTACCACATAGCATCAGTAACCTAACAGACCGCTGTTTAAACTCAGTATGCAAGCAGGGTTAATTGGAGACATCTATTTCCCTTCCTTCATCAGCTTTAATAGGATAAAAAATGAATCGACCTGTAGTAACCCCAAGGAGCGGCAGTGCTTAAGAACCACGTCCAAAATCGCTCGCTACACCAGGTTCCCAATGGGGACTAATCTTTGACAGAGTTGTTAATCATTATGGGAACGGAATTGGGGCAATCATCATAACACCTCAGGGTAACCACATTCCTTTCACTGCCGGTCTGAAATTCAAATGTACAAACAACGAGGCCGAATACGAAGCCTGTATCATGGGTCTCGAAGAAGCGATCGACTTAAGGATCAAGAACTTGGATGTGTATGGAGACTCAGCCCTGGTTATCAATCAGATCAAAGGAGATTGGAACACATACCAATTAGGACTAATTCCTTACAAAGACTATGCGAGAAGGTTGTTACCCTTCTTCAATAGAATCGAGTTTCATCACATCGCTCGTGAAGAGAATCACATGGCTGATGCATTAGCCACTCTCTCTTCCATAATTAGTGTAGGTCATGGAATGACATACCTAAGATTGACGTAATGCGCGGCCCGCCTACATCTTCATAATTGAAGCAGTCATTGATGACAAACCTTGGTATCACGATGTCAAATGCTTCCATCAGAAACAAGAATACCCACCTGGGGCATCCAGAAAGGACAGAAAGACCCTCAGAAGGCTGGCTGCAGCTTCTTCCTGAGCGGCGATACACGTTATAAGAGAAACTTTGACATGGTCTTGCTTCAATGTGTAGACAGGCCAGAGGCAGACATACTGATAAAAGAAATTCATGAAGGATCCTTTGGCACTCATGCCAACGGACACACAATGGCGAGAAAAATTCTGAGAGTAGGGTACTACTGGTTGGCCATGGAATCCGATTGCTACAAGTACATGAGGAAGTGTCACAAGTGTCAGATATACTCAGATAAAATCCATATTCCACCAACGCATCTCAAAGTTCTCTCTTCCTCATGGCCTTTTTCCATATGGGGAATCAACATGATTGGCATGATCGAACCCAAGGCTTCGAATGGACATCGGTTCATCCTGGTAGCCATTGATTACTTCACCAAGTGGGTCGAAGCAGTATCATACACCAATGTAACCCGACAAGTCGTGGTCCGATTTATCAAAAACAATCTCATCTGCCATTATGGTGTTCCTAACCAGATCATTACTGATAATGGAATTAACTTGGACAACAAGATGATGAAAGAGTTGTGCGCTAAGTTCAAGATCAAACACCATAACACATCTCCCTACCGACCCAAGATGAACGGAGCGGTAGAAGCGGCTAACAAGAACATCAAGAAGATCGTTCAAAAGATGGTTGTAACCTACAAAGACTGGCACGAGATGCTACCCTTTGCTCTTCACGGTTATCGCACGTCTGTCCGCACTTCAACAGGGGCAACCCCTTTCTCTCTAGTATATGGCATGGAAGCAGTTCTCCGCATAGAAGTAGAGATCTCATCAATCTGGGTATTGATGGAAGCTAAGCTAACAGAAGCTGAATGGTGTCAAAGTCGACACGACGAACTCAATCTGATCGAAGAAAAGTGAATAACGGCTTTGTGCCACGGTCAGTTGTATCAGCAAAGGATGAATAAGGCGTTTGACAAAAAGGTCCGACCTTGCGTCTTCAGAAAAGGAGACCTTGTGCTCAAGAATATACAATCATTTCTCACTGATTCCCGGGGCAAATGGACTCTGAATTATGACGGCCCCTATGTGCTCAAGAAAGCTTTCTCACGCGGCACCTTGAGACTCGCAACCATGGATGGAGAGGAATTTGCCTATCCTACGAATGTTGACATAGTCAAGAAATACTTCTCCTAAATAAAAAAAAAGAGAAGAAGAGAAAAAACGTATCGGTGGATTGAAAACTCGAAAGGGCGGTCCAGGCAAAAACTAGAGACATGATAAAAAATTATCCCGATGGATTGGAAATCTCAAAGTACAGTCCAGGAAAAAGTTAGGGATAATGGCAAGTAACTACGTCCAACAAAGGGGCAAATCCCTCAGCAGCAGTCATGCCATCCATCAAGAAAATGCCAATCAAGGTCATCTTCGACGGAAGCTCAGGATGCCCAGAATTCAAAGTTGGTAGAAGGATAGTGGTCGTTATGTTTCAATGTAGCCATTTTCCCTTAAATTACCATTTTCTAAACTTTGTAAATACTTTATGGGATCACGCGTTTGGCTGATTTCCATCCTATCAATAAAATTTGAGCCCTAGTGATTTCGTTTGCAATTCTCATTTGTTTTAGCTTTACAGAACGACAATTTAACATGATTTATGATTCTTGAAATAAAACAAAAATGAATTTACTTGTCAAACTTTTCTCTGCTTTTAAAATAAAAATGGCAATTTCTTTTGACCGTTGAACCTCGAAAGAACATCGATCGCTTCTCCAGAAGCAATTGAGCTTCAAAGTGCAGAATCAAAGTACTCCTTCTAAATCAGTACGCCTGAACGAGGGATCAACTGTGTCAGAGACCGTGTTTCATCTGACACCCTCGATCGAGTTTTTATCTCCTAAGCCTGATCAACGGTGTTCCCCGCAGGGACCATCTCTCTCCTAAGCAAGGCAGAATTGCTATCTTGAACCAGTGATACTTTTCATCCCCTGCAGTGGCCGAGTATCTGTAATACCCCAAATTTTGACCACTTAGATTTCCCATCATTGTGAAAATCATCATCACAATATGGATGAACCATCATGCTTCATCAGTCTCCCCAAAGATGGGTGAGCATCCAATACAATCAAAATTAGGGTTTCAAGCCCTCTCTGAGTGCTTAGACAAAGGATCAATCAAGAAATGACATGATCTTCAACTTGTCTAATCTCTTAAATATCCACAATGGATCAAAAAGGACTCCCACTTCAAGGATTAAGCACAAGGCTGCTCCCTTCTAGGTGGATCAAGTCTCAAGATCGACAGTGTCACCACATTAGGGTTTTGGTCGACCAGGGCCTCCAGATGGAAAATTTTCATCTGGGCACAAGGCAATGATCCAAAACATGACCTAATATACTTCATGGAACCTCATGAACCCATGCATTAAGTCAATTTTGCCTCAGGGGATGCATTCATAAAAAATCAGGAATTAGGGTTTCTTGACCTAATTCACCCCTAAGTTGACTTTTGGGACAAACCATGAGCCAAGACCTCAAGACATGATTTGAGGGTCTCTAATATACCATATTGATCCATTTGGAACAATGGATTGATCCAAGAAGTTTGAGCAACAAGTCTCAATTTCATCTGCACCACAATTAGGGTTTTAAGAGAAAAGTCAACTGTAACTTTGACTTTTGACCAGGACATGCTCCCAAACCCAAATACATGATTGAATATACCCTATGACACCCATGGAACATGTCCATCAAGTTTGATTTAGGTCAAGGACATGATTTCTTGAAGAATTGCACAGTTTGGAATTCATCTGATAAAAAGTCAACTGTGCACAAAAGTCAACTTTGACTTTTTGAGATTTTTCACCAAAATGGATTTTTAACCCTAAAATGATGTTAATGTATGATTTGAATCATCATTCATCAAGAAAAATCAAGAAAAGTGAGATAACTTGTAAAAGGGGTAACCATAAAACTTAGAAATTTTTCTAAGTTAAAAATAAAGTGGCAAAGGTACCAACTGTGGAGGACCATAACTCCTAAACCACAAGGCCATTTTTTCTCATCCAAAGATGGATTTGTAGCCCTCATTATCACCTACAAAAACTTCAACTACAAGTCATTCCAATTCATTAAGGATTTTGAGTTATGGAGTGATCAAAGTGGCTGAAAAGTGAAAATGTCACTTTTTCCAACACTTAGTGAAATTTTCACTAAGTCAGATTCTGCCTCACTTTTTGCCAAATGTAGGGGGATTTTTCACTTGGAATCAAAAGGGATCAAAACCAAACTTGTTCAAACAGTTGTTGTATCATGTAAGAGCTTTCCAAAATGGCCAAGAACATTGCCAAATTCAACCTACACCATGAGATACAACATTGCCAAGTTGCCTTGCTGAAATCTGTCAAGGCAAGGCAGAATTTGCAACTTTGGTCGATTTGCCAAAATCAGCCAAATTCAATTGCTCCTATCCACTTGGACACCTCAGATGATTGAATCTAAAGGGGACAATCACTGAGCTAAGCCTCCAAAGTCCATGGAACAAGAAATAACATGTTGAACCTAGAATGGCCAAAATAGGGACAAGACTTCAAATTTGAATGAGGCATTCAATGGAACCATCAAGGTGGCATGGACTGAGCCATTCTCATCTGAAATCAGTAAAGACTTATCCAAGACCAAGGGGACCAAAGCTCTGTGCCCTAACCTCTAATCAATGGCTAGAGGAGACTTGGATTTTCATTTGCCAACATTGGCCAAACCTACTTACCAGCTGCCATGCACTATTCCTTGCAAAACAAACTTGCTCTACTATAAATAGAGCTCAATTGTGGTCAGTTTGAGTACACCAAAGCCATCTAATAGATGCTTTCCTCAAAATCTCTTCTTTCACTCCAATTTTGCCTTCTAAGGCAAGTCACTATCGGGTTTTGAGTTTGAGAGCAATTCCAATTAAACCAATCACTCACACACCTCACATACATCACATATGAGCTGATCAAACACTTAGATTACTTCTGAAACATCAATTTCACAAAATCACCAGCTGGTTGCTCAAGGTTTTAACCAAAGGGCAGCTGAGATGCCACAAAATGATCCAGCCAATTTCAATCAAGTCCAACCATCCAAACACAATCCATAGGGTGTAGGGAAGCTATTCAGATCATCACCACTCATCTGTAACACCTCCAAATCAAACATCACTTTGAACTTGCTGTCACGACTTGGAGGTAAGCACATACTTGGTCATCTCTCAATCTATGCATATTTCCTCACACAATAATTTGGCCATATGTTCATAATCATGCATGGAATGTTTTCCCTCAATTAATTGCATTATTTGAATCGTGTATCAAAAATCCTAGCCTTCATGCAGAAATTAGGGTTCTTGAGGTCTCTTCGTGATTTCTTGTTGTATGTTTAATTTAAATGAAATTAAAGTACATAGACATGATCGTGAGGTTGAGGCGAGCATAATGATATGTGGATTGCATGATATGATTACGTATTCATGGAGATTGGATAGAAAATGCAAATCTGAGAAACCAAGAACACGCGCGTGTTCTTCAGCTTGTTCTTGGCGCCATTTTTAGAAATTCAAATATTTGAATTTTTTGATTTTGTTTAATTGATTCAAAAATTAATTTCTCTCTGAGTTTTAATGATTTTGAGTTGATTCTTTTTTTAATAATTCACAAAAATGTTAAAATATTTTATTTTCACAAAAAATCCCAAAAATATTATTTATTTCATATAATTGATATTTTTGCAAAGAATTAATATTTTAATTGTTTTTGACATTTTAAATATTTTTTCTACATTGATTTTGCAACTTTTAATGCTTTCTAATTATTTTGTAGGTCAATACTTAATTTTTGAAGCATTAATCCAAGATCACAATTTGTTTTCCATGTGTTAAACAATTTTTGATCATTTTAATTGAATTTTTATTCAATTAAATACATTTTGAAAACAAATTAGGGTTTTGGATTAATTCAACCCTCATAAATCATTTTCAAAACTCTTTGGGCCTCTTGAGAGAGTGTAAGACCCATCCCCCCTTGTACAAAAACTTTTTGGGTCTCACTCATTGTATAAGTCCCTCTGTACAAGTAAACGGCGCGATCGTCGCCCGTTTAAAAATAAAAAAAAATCATTTGGGCCTCTCCTCGAGCTATAAGACCCATTCAAAACTTTTTGGCCTCTATTAGAGTGTAAGACCCAATCCCCCTTTTAACCAAAACATTGTGGGCCTCACTTATTGTATAAGTCCCTCTGCGTTAAAAAGAAAACCTCGGCGCGATCGCCATTTTTAAACGAAAAATCATTTGGGCCTTCCCTCGTGTTATAAGCCCCTCTCTTTTCTTTAAACCTTTTTTGGGCCTCTTGAGAGATTGTAAGACCCATCCCTTTGTACAGAAAACCTTTTTGGGCCCCAGTCACTTGTATAAGTCCCTCTGTACAAATTCAAACAGTGCGCTCACTGATAAAACCCTGGGCCTCTCCTTGAGCTGTAAGCCCCAAATCTTTCTTTTTCGAAGCACTTTCTCCTTTGATTTTGAATATACTGTTATTTTCAATCTTTCTTTGTTGAACAACTAACCAAACAGCATGGAAGCACTACAACCGAGTAAGTGGTTATCGCTTTCATTTACTGCTTTCATATTATAAACTGTATTGTGGGGCTGCTCACTGTAAGTCTCCTTTCATAAACTCATATCTACTGTGTAATAATAGTATAGATATTTCGAGTTTCCCCGGCAACTACCTCTAGAACTAGGTGACACCGTTTCAGTTATTCGTAGAAATAGACGCCTAGATCCCCAATAGGAGCACCAGATACAGTCTTCTCTTCGTCTGTCCTCCTTAGGAATCGTCAAGAAACTCTACTCCCCAAGATGAATGTATTCTCCGTGAATGGCATCTTTGAGTTTCTTCCAAATTCTCGAACTTTCCTGACTTGATCTATTCCTTGTGGATAGCTTGCCTTGAATGTCTCGGGGTTTGGGTACCCACTACGGTCATAATCTTGGACCTTAACTAAGGAATCCTCTTTAAAAGCTAAAAGTCGCTGGATAGTAAACCTCGCACGTTTACCAGTGGTTTTTATCTTTAAAAGAGTTATCTCTCCTAATGGAAAGGAGATGATAGACCCACGGGCTTCTTAAAAGCATCGGCCTCCTCTTGGGCATTATTCAAGGACACTACGGCTTCTTAGAAGTATTCGCAGCCTCCTCTTAGGCTTCGTATAATGATCTCTTCCTTCGGGAATGATAGCCTCCTCTTGGGCTTCGTACAAGGACCCGTCGGCTTCTTAAAAGTTTCCAGCCTCCTCTTGGGCTTCGTACAAATTGTCCCGACGACCTCCTAGAGGTATAGGAACATAACCTAGTCATCCTCATAGAACAGTCCTTTCATAGAGTCTACTACTGTTTCTCAAAGCATAGTACAAAAGAAAAAAAACTCTAGACTTGGACAGTCTAACTTCCTTGAGTATCAAAGACATTCTCAAGTGACCCCTTCGTTAAATAGGAAGGAAACCCGCAGACTCGGACAGTCTCAATACCCTTTGGATTTCCTGTTTCCTCAAAGAGAAGGAAATATCCCTGATCCTTAGATCAAATCCCTGAGTACAGTGTTGCTCATATAAGAACTGATTTTCTCTTTTAAAATCAGCATATTGGATCTGTCACTCAACTGAAACAAACCTTTAGCCTCCATCTCGGGCTTCGTACGAGATACAAAAACACTCTCTTGTTGAGTATCAAAGACTCCCTCGTAGAGTCAAACAAACTTTTAGCCTCTATCTCGGGCTTCGTACGAGACACAAAGACTCCCTCGTAGAGTCAAACAAACAATAGCCTCTATCTCGGGCTTCGTACGAGACACAAAGACTCTATCGTCGGGACAAAATCTTCGGGCTTTGTACGAGACATAAAATAGCCTCCTCTTAGGCTTTATATAATGATTTTCCTAGCGGAAATTAGCCTTCTCTTAGGCTTTGTATAATGATTTTCCTAGCGGAAATTAGCCTCCTCTTAGGCTTTTGTATAAGAAAACCACTGGTTGATCCAATCAACCTTTTAGCATCAAAGCTGTGCCTCGTTCACAGTACACAAACATCAACAACTCCTTTCCTTTCATCTAATCGTTGTAAGCGGCAAGCCTCTGGATCATCTACATCCATGCCACTGTCCCTCTTTTAGCATGAGAAATTCCTAAGGAAATATGGCATTGCTCTACACTGAGTTAAAGTCTTCTCCTTCAGGTTAAAACCCTTTCTTCGGAAATTATGGCATTGCTCGGATCCGCGTATCCCAGTTAAAGTAATTCTCCTTCCCCCTCTTTAGAGATGACAAATTCTCTCTAAAGTCGAGGTCTTTCAGCTTCACGTCTTGGGCTTTGAACAAGACACAAATAGACCTTTCAGCTTCACATCTTGGGCTTTGAACAAGATACAAACCACCTTTCGCTTCACGTCTTGGGCTTTGAACAAGACACAAAAACAACCATTTCCTCCCATAGAATAGGAGGAACTACGAACGCTCTGATTTCCCTGTTTCGGTAAATGGGAATACGTAGGCATAAGGTCGAAAGAAAAGATCTTAGCGAGCGCAATCAACAAAAAACCCAAATCCCATATCAAAAAGCAGTAATTCAAAAGCATCAGTCCTAACATCCTAATCCTTATTCCCCTCCAGAAACCTTCTGTCCAGGTAAAAGAGAAAGAAAACAGTATTGGCAAAAATACAAATAACCAGTACAAAGGCCCCCCCACATTGATAGCATCCGTAACCTAACAGACCGCTGTTTAAACTCAGTATGCAAGCAGGGTTAATTGGAGACATCTATTTCCCTTCCTTATTCAGCTCACAATAGGATAAAAAATGAATCGACCTGTAGTTTTAAGCTCAACCGCAGAGAGCGACCAGTGCTTAAGAACCGCGTCCAAAATCGCTCGCTACAGTATCCAGTCATGATCATCCACTTGTCTGTATGTCGCGTCAATTTTTTCAGCATATACATGCATACATCATGCATTATTGATTTACATTCATATTCATATTGCATCACTATCACTCTAGTCGATCTTATCCCATAGTGATAAAAGTCTTCTCGATCGAGTTGTCAGTTATTTCCTCATCAGGAAACGCCTCATCCGAGCAATCTCTCCTCCCGTTTATTTCTGGGATGGAGAAGGCCCTTGACAACTTTGATAACTTGAACCTCTGAAAAACAAGAAAACTCTCGACGAATGTTACTCTTCTCCATTGAAGATGACATCTTTGCTTTCCCGGATTAAGGAAAATCCCAGAGAGAGCCTCACAACTAAAGACTCTCAGCAACACAGTGGTTCTTCTCTCCAGAAAATCAATGTCACTGAAGTCATCAACACCTCAAAATTGGGGTACATTGTATGGATTTTCTCCGAGAAGGTCTCAAAGAAAAGTATGATGTAATATCCCCAAGCGAAAGCAGTCTCTCAAGAGGGTTCCCCACAATGGGTTCCCCAGCAAGTCTGAATCTAAACTTTTTCCATCAAATGGCATCTCCCCAGGAAAATTCGGCGAGATGTTTGAGGAAAAACCGCTACGAGTAGCGTTTCTTATCAAGAAAGTTTATTGACAAAAGAAACTGAGACCAGTTCCTTGGTAGGAAACCAGGATCGAGGGGATGTTTACACCAGAAACTGAGACCAGTTCCCTGGCTGAAAACCAGGATCGAGGGGAAGTTTGTATCAGAAACTGAGACCAGTTCCTTGGAAGGTAACCAGGATCGAGGGGAAGTTTACATCAAAAATTGAGACCAGTTCCCTAGCTGAAAACCAGGATCAATGGGAAGTTTGTATCAGAAACTGAGACTAGTTCCTTGGTAGGAAACCAGGATCGAGGGGAAGTTTTACCTTTTCTAAGTATCAACGCTTAGCAAAAGAAGATGAATGCGTAAACTACCATTCATAACCACTGTCAAAATTTCGGGTATTTCGATATTTAATCATCTTGGTTCATAATTTGTCCCAAAAGTCAACTTAGGGGTGAATTAGGTCAAGAAACCCTAATTCCTGATTTTTAATGAATGCATCCCCTGAGGGAAGATTGACTTAGTGATTTGGTTTATGAGGTTCCATGGAGCATATTAGGTTATGTTTTGGATCTTTGGCTTATGCCCAGATGAAAATTTCCATATGGAGGCCCTGGTCGACCAAAACCCTAATTTGGTGACACTGTCGATCTTGAAGCTTGATCCATCTAGAAGGGAGAAACCTTGTGCTTAATCCTTGAAGTGGGAGTCCTCTTGATCCATTGTGGATGTTTGAGAGGTTAGACAAGTTGAAGATCATGTCATTCCTTGATTGATCCTTTGTCTAAGCACTCAGAGAGGGCTTGAAACCCTAATTTTGATTGTAGTGAATGCTCACCCATCTTTGGGGAGACTGATGAAGTATGATGGTTCATCCATATTGTGATGAGGATTTACACAATGATGGGAAATCTTGGTGGTCAAAATTTGGGGTATGACAGAGCCTAATGGCAGTCGCCATGGCTGCGCAGTAACAGAATTTGAGGAAAAACATAATTGGCCCATTCTTCCCCACTTCCCTACAATTTCTCCATGACTTCTTCACGAATTTGAAGACAGTTACAACACCAGACCTCTTTATAAGACTGAATTTTCATAGTTTCAGCATCCAAGTTCTTGTACGCAGAAGCTCTGTCATTTTAGTTTTTAGGCAAATATTTACATTCAAAGTGATAATCACTCGCATTGAGGGATTATCACAACTTTAGTTTTTAATTTCTTCTACTCTTGGATCACAATCCTGCCAACACTGTTAAAGTCTGTTGTATTTCCCTTTGTTACACTTGAAGTTTTCCTACATTTAATTCAAGTTTTTAGGTTTTTACGGTATTGATTATTATTCTTATTTATCGTATATTCCGTTTGATTATCATGTTATCTTTACTTTCTCTTTACTTTCTATTACCATGCTTAATTTCTTTAAGTTTAAATCCATGTCTAGCTAAACGTCTTTGAGTCCGGTATGTGAGGATCGGCGTTCCGACGGGTCTCGATAATGAATTTGGCGTTAACTTTTCTTAAATGATTTTTTTGGCTTTAGTTTTCAATTCAGATTTAAACGTTTTTGCATGACAATGAAAAGCAATTAAGATTCGAATCGATAGCGCGAGAGTGTGAGAGTTGAACCGGATAGTGGAAACTGAGCATTGATCCTAAATACAGCGAGAAAGCTTTATGCATCAATTAGGACTTAATTAGTTTTCAAACATGCTTCTTAATTGAAATGGGCGAGCAAAAGCAAAATGTCACGGTTAGAGAGTGTAGCTTTAATCAATAGTGCGAGAGTGTGAGATAGAGTTTTTAAACGGATATTTTCTACTAAAAACAATTTAATATTAAACAAACGCCGATGAATTACCGGGTCCCCAAGGCACGCGAAATCCACATTTCGGCCACTCCTTTCTTGATATTTTTCTAAATCATATTTAAATTATAGCTTTTAATTTCATATAAACTTAGTAATCATTAGCCTTAGCTTTACACAGTTCCAATAGATAATAATAAATTCATTATTAGTCCTTGTGGGTTCGATATCTTTTAAAACTATGCGATAGATTATATACTCACAGTTAGATAATCCGATAGACTCATAAGGTCGCGATCACTTAGTTTAAAATTTTGTGTTCAATTATATATGGTGTGAATTGATCTAGATTCCTAAATTAATTATTAAATCCATATAAGTTTAATATTTTATGTACTGTAATTGTATTTTAATGTGTTTGATCCATAAAAGTTTTTACTTTTCAAATTGTGATCATGTTGCATATTGCATATTTATAGAATTTAAATAAATGACTATGTTGAGATAAAAAAAGCATAAGCACTAATATGATATCAGAGAAGGGAGCTTCTTGGGTGAAGTCACTAAAATGACTTCTTTGATGAAGTCATTAATCTAACCAATAAGAAACAAGCCCTAATAAGCCCTAATTTAATCAACGCCACATCAGCATTATAGTACAACACATTTATAGTGAACCTCTTTTTATTTAAAACTTTTATTTATTGCATATCAGTCCTTCATTAAATTAATAATAATGATATACAATTTAAAATATAACATTTATTTAAATTTAAATTATATAATTTGCAAATAAAAAAACAGAGTATCAATTAATTTGGTCTTCTTGTTCTTCTTCGTTCATCATTTTTCCACCTTCAAACCACCATTATCGCACCACTGCAAACACCACCTCACACGTTCTCCCAACATGACTCTCTCTAATAGCAAGCTCACACTCCAGATAGCAACCTCAGATTCCGATTCTATGGCGTTTTCCGATTCAATTGCTCATCGGATATAACACCACAATTTTCATTCGAGGGCGACATTCGTATTGAAGACACGGTTGATAAGGTGAAACGAAATTGTTTGTTATATTTATTTGAAATTAGTTATTATAATTTACTGATTTCGAATAAATTATAATTGGAGGTGTTAAATTTGATTTCAATTTGGGAATTAGGGTTCATGCTTGAATTTGTTTTCTATATATGGGTATTTCAATTTGGGAATTAGGGTTTATGCCTGATTTTGTTTTCTGTATATGGGTTTCAAATGTAATGACTTCGATTTTCAATGTTGTTAGTTACGTTTGAGAAGTAGAAGATTGTGGTTGTAGATAAGCTTCACCAAGGACTCTTAGAGCTGGTTTTTCAAGTTACTTCTTGATGACATTGGTGTTGAGAGTAGGTTCGGCTTCATAATTGATCAGCAAAAGGTATGTGTAATGGTCCATTGGTGGTTATTGTAGTTGCTTGTCATTATAGTCTACTAATGATGTATGTTATTTTGTGTTTAGGGAATAGTGCAAGTATTTGAGGAAGAGTATACTGATATTGAAAACAGATTTTGTCTAATGCATTTTTATGCTAACTTCAAGAAGTATTTTGGAGGTGGTACAGTCTTCAGAGATCACCTGATGGCTGCAGGAAAATTGATTCATTTATAAGTAGTCTAAAAGTGTGGTAAGTGATTAGTCAAAAATTGTGTTTAAAATCCGATGTCGTATTCTGAGCGTGTATATTTAGTATTATTTTGTAAAAAGTCCGAATGGAATATTTGATCCTCACGGTGAGCTATTGATTTGGATTTGATGATACAATGTGGTTTTGTTGCATTTTGCATCAGCATATATGAGTATGCATCGTGTTGAATAGAGGTGAAGTCAACTTGGAACCGCTCAAGTCAGACATTAGTTTAATTGAATTGTGCATGGCCAGATAAAAGAGGTATGTGAAATCCAGATGTGAAAAATCATCATTTTTGTGATTTGGTGTGTATTTGTCATATACTAGTACTAGTAGTATTTTGTTTTGAATTTGTCAAAAAGGTCAAAACACATAGTAAACAAAGCAACAATGTTTTAAAACTTGAACTGTGATAAGTTGAAACAATGCAACTGTATTTGATGTCTTAAAATTCCCAAATTCAAAATCACATAGTAAACATCTATTACATAAGCTGAAACAGCCACTGCAACTACAAATAAGCCTACTAACAATGTAAATGAAACAATGTTTTAAAACTTCAACTGTTAAATGGTTTTCACAATCATACAAACATAAAACATCAAACTTCAATCACATTTCAGCGATGCCTTATGACGCTTTTCATGATAATTCCAATAAGCTTTTGACCTTGACACCACTTCATCTAGCAACACATTATTTGCTGAATGTACCAAAAATAATGCTAGTTTCATTCTTGTCGATGTCGAAACCTATATATAATTAAAAACATTTAGGACAATTAGAAATATAATTACAAGAGAAATGATTAAATTAATCATTTTCACATGAATTCAACTTACAGTGATATCATCTAAATACCACCATTGTAGGCAACACTCAATCATCCATTTGCAGACCCAAACTCCACAATCATTTCTGCGTTCAGTCCGTAAGTGCATTAGTGACACATAATAGGTAATACTATCAATTGAATAAAAAACAGTAATGTATGAGTACTTACGATCCGGGTCGTTGTTGAATGCACGTCGGTTGACATATGCTGAATGTTGTTATTACAAGATTAGGTGATTTGGTATCATAAAAGGATTCATGCATCAGAATTTCCTCAAGAAATATGGCCTGCCACATAGTACAAACCAAAGCTAAACAATTGATTGGACAGTATAAAAACCAATTCGCACACACATGCATACCAATTTTTTAATTGCACGGTGTTTGATATAATGTCTTTCAGGACAATCCCATGAGTCCAACCAAACCAATTTGTTGTCCAAAAAATCAACAACAATTAGAAACCAGTGCACTCCAATGTCGTTCATGGGAATAAAAATCTGCAAAAACTTAATATTTAGTAGTAGGATGAAATTTTTTTATGTGCCTATTGTTTTGGCAACGAAGTGACACACAACTCACCTTGGAAACCCATTCTTTTGGTCTCATTATGGAAGGTTGGTATATATTCCTCACATATTCAGCAGTGTGATGTCCGCTCAGGGCATATTGCTGCAATTAGAATAAGTGTATCTTAAGTCAATAATTAATACTAAAGGAATGTATATTTGAGGGTACTATTAGTAGTAGTACTCACCGCAAACTCTGTAGGCAGATACCAAGAGGACTTAGATTTTCCCATATTATTTATGAACCAGTTTTGTCTTGAAACGACAAGATTGATAATCTGTATAGTCAAATAAAAATGATGTTAAAAAAATTATACATTAATTGGATAAATTATACTCATAATCATATTAACAATAACCTCCTGGTCCATAGGGCATTCTGGCATCAGCGTCCTCAGAGCTTTCCTATCTCCATATACACTTGTAGTTGTTTTGACCAAAACCTCATCACTACAGAGAAAATAAATATAATCATTAAAATAACTGTGATAAATAAACTTACTATTAGGTTTTAGCATGTGTATTAAAAATAAATACCCGTTAAGTTCTTCTTCGTCGCCCATAAAGATGTATGCGGCTGTGTAAGAACAAATGTCATTTAGATACGTGGTTTGAGGTGGTCTAAATGTGATTGGCATCCACTGTCATTAAATACACATGAAACAAAGAATGTTTTAACAAGAAATTATATAATATCGTGTAGTATTAGGATTTATTGAAAATAAATAATCAATACTTACGTCAGGAATTGTAGTAGGAGCATGAACACCTTCATATCCAACAAATTCACCTAAATGACAGTTGATGTAAAAGTCATTATCGCAGGGTTCCTCATCTTGACTGAAAAGCGTCTTCCGAATCTTTTGTAATTTCCCGTCATTTATATTTCTCTTACCCCTTTCCTCTCTGTTGTTTTTCGGGGGAGCCGAGGTTGTGCCCATAGTCGCCTTACTTTTATACTTTGTGGCTTTCCTTTCAGTTGCCGCAAAATTTTTAGTGGTACGCTTGTGATCCACGATAGGTGTAGACGCTGAGGATTCATAACCATGTGATTCGTAGTTGTCACTGCCTAATGTAGTAGTATGATGGCTATTCAAATCATTTTAATAATCAGTTTAGTAATAGTATCGAAGTAGAATACAAACTAAAGTTCCACAATGTGTTATAACTAACATATATGATATTGAAAACTTGATTCTCAAATTCGAAAAATTATCAATCAAACACATGTAAGACCTTGAATTTATGATAGAATCTCACACACACACATACACATAATATGGCCCAGGGTCCAGAAACACACACTTGCCAATGTTCTCATGGATTTTCAAACCATAATATGTGAAGTATAAAGGGAAGAAAATGATTGACTGCTAAAGTAGAAAGTAGGAAACAATGATTTATTACCTGGATGATATCTCGATAATTTTAGTTTGTAGGTGCTTCATGCGAGTCTCAGAGTAACTATTCCTAACTTGGTTTGAATGAGTTGAAATGTTTGAAGTCTTTTTGCTCATCTTAAATGTTGAATTCGTTTCAGTTTTGCTGCGTTTTGTGCGTCCGTTTCCCATTGCTGGAGATGTTTGCTTCATTTTGATTGTTTATGAAGTTGTGAGGTGTGGAAGAGTAAGTGCTTAGTTTAAATGTTTTAGCAGATGGAGTGTTAATGTATGAATATGATTAAAACACAACGGTTAGAATGCCAATAGTCATGTCAGATGTTGTGTCTTCAATGCACTTAAAAACTGCAAATGTTGGTGCATAATAAATGGGAATGAGAATAGTCACTTGTGTTAAAAGCCACTATTGGTCAAAAAATAAAATTAGTGTTATTAAAAAATGGAACAATAAAGCACGATGGAGGAATTAATATTTACTATAAAATTAAAATTCGTATTATTAGAAAGGTTTTGGAAGATCAAAAATCAGAGTGGTCGGTAGATTAAAATTATATTTACCCTAAACCCTAATGGAAGAATAAAAATCAGAGAATCAACTATTAACACAAACTCATTTGCGACCCATTTTTTTACCATGGAATTGGAGAAGAACTTCACTTCAATTCGCATGAGAAGGTAAAATTCTATCAATAAGAAGTCTGCATGTTAAATTTTAATGGATTATTCTTTGTTGGTATGTAGTTTTAATATCCGTTTTTCCAGATCACTTGAGGAGGTGGTATATCTGAGAGATGTGAGAGGAAAATTAATGGATGATAACTTTGTGGAGTTTGAAAGGAACAGCACAAAGAGGTTGAAACGAACAGATTTTATTTCAAGGTAAGACTTCAAAGGCTGATCTGTAATGGTTAGAGTTAAAGTAGAAAAATTTGAAATGTGTGTTTGCTTAACATGCTTTGTGTGTAATTTGTGTGCAGCAATGTGGAAGAAGTAGCTGTTGAATATCCAAACATTGGTGATGGTGCAGCAAGGCAAACATGGTGCCTTTGGAAGATAAAAGTCAATGATCCAAAGATTATGCAGAAAAATGTTTTGGTAAGTTAGCTATTGTTTCATTGATCCAACCTAACACATTAATACATGCCTGTGTTATTATAGTAAGGATGTTCGTTTAATTTAATTGACGGTTGCTTTTGAAATGTGCAGCAATTACCTCAGACTGTGTTAAAGAACTGTGATTTAATAGGAAATAGTAGCATAGAGCTTGTTGATTCCGCGACTGGTGATACTTATCTTTGTGATCTTCATACAAATGTGAAGGAGGACTGTGTGGAGAAGTTCATATGCCACGGGTGGTATGAACTTGCAAAGGACATGCGGCTGGAAAGAGGAGATGTGTTGGGATTTAGCATCAAATATCCCCCAGTTAGAAGTATGACCGTGACTCGTTTGAACCGTCGAATCCAGAGATGATGTTGCTGGTGGAAGCGTTTTTTTATGTTTAGTTTTATTTTGTTTAGTTAAAAGTAAGTTAATGTTAACTGATACAATGGTTTCTGGGTCCTGTTGTTGCTGTTAAGGGGAAGATGGTCAATAAAGTTGCTATGGTTATAAAGTGTGCTGTTGTTTGGTATATTTGGTAATAGTGTGTCGTTGTATGAGTGGTTCACAATTCCCCTTGCTTGTTTCAAGGGTTGACGTTTTCTGTTTTGTACTGTATTGTGGCCATACTCTTTGTTTCTTGCACTTCTTGTGCTTGCTAGTTAATGATATTGCCTTTTGAATTGATTTACATTTGTGTTACATTTGAACAATATTTATAAACAATATTCGCATGAATTTATGTTACATTTATTTGATTGGTGAAGTAATGAATTTATAAACAATATTCATTATATACATTTGAATTGATTTACATTTGTGTTACATTTGAATTGTTTTAGTTGATTAGTGAAGTGATGAATTTATAAGCAATATTCATTATAAACAATTGAATTGATTTACATTAGTGTTACATTTGAATTGTTTTAGTTGATTGGTGAAGTGATGAATTTATAAACAATATTCATTCTAATTGTTTTGAAAGACATGCCACAATGATAATTCATCAAGGTCCAAGACATGCCACAATGCAAATCAAAACGAATATTGTGTCATATTTCACATTCAATCACATCCAAACTCATTCAATCTACATTGCAAATCACATTTCATTCACATCTATAACATATTCATTTTCAATTTAATGTGACAATCATAAACATACACACATCCAATATCAGAAAAAGAATAACCAAGCAAAAGAAATGGGGACCACCTTCAAATATAGCAAACAGTTTTCATAGTATGTAAACACCTTACACAGAAACCTTATCAAATCCTTGAAGCACATTTAACATCACAAAGTTTCACATGAAAACCTTACATAAGACCTTAACCAGTTTCTGGACAAACAAAGTTTCACATACACTACATAAAAACCTTAACCATTACTCCTAACCATACACTACATAAAAACCTTAACCATTACTCCTAACCATTAGTCACAACCCTAATCATTACCAACCAGTACTGTACGCTCCAGCAGCTTCACATAAAGTCGATCGCCTGGATAGGTTACCCAAAACCGAAGTCTATCCTTTCTTCTAAGCCTTTTTTGCTTAGCATATTCGCACCATCCATGACCTATAAACTTCTCCATTTTATTAACCTTTCCATCTCTCTTTGCACAGTGTATCTTGGCTTGGTAAGTCTTCCCAGTATCATCATCAACAAGCTGAATCGATTTCTGGTTCAAACCTAGCTGAGTCCTTGTTACAGTTCTAGGAAAGTGCTACACACAACAACAAACGGTTAATCATTAAATTTCTACTTTAAAACATATGCAAATATGGATATAAAAACCCTTACCAAAACATTCTTGCTTGAAATAAATCCAAACCAAACTTCCTTTTCCCAAGCGTTATCAGGAATTTCTTCAGCTACGACATCAGAACTACAAACATATAATGACAATTTTCACATTAATCATTTAGTGATTTTTCTGAAGAAGACAAGTCATTTGCCATCCAGACTAAAATGTAAACAACACATGATCTATTAAATAATTTCATTGCATGCATGGAAATAATATGACACTTCTATTCAGATACTACCAAACGACTACACAGACTTATACTTTTTTTCCATTAACCACCAAAAAATCTATCTAAACTGTAAAACCATCGTACCCGGAAGCATTAGTTGTTCGACGGTGGCCGGCCATTGCTGTTGATTTCTCTTTTAAGCTTTCACAATCGCGAGATGACGGACCTTTTTGGGAACTGGAAGGAGGAACGAAACGCTTTGATGTGGGAATAGTGCGTTTTCATCGGTTGCACTCATTATATGGCATGGACATATGGATTATTGTCTTTCACGGCCCATTTGCCTTTTCTCAAAAATAATAATATTTAATTGCACAACTATTATGTTAGGGTTAGGGTTAGGGTTAGGGTTAGGGATATGGTTAGGGTTAGGGTTTAGGGATATGGTTTAGAAAAATAAAGTTTTTAAATTTTAGAAAAATTTAAAATTTTTAAATTTTAGAAATAATTAAAATTTTTGAATTTGATAAAAAATTATAAAATAGTTAAGGGTCTTACTATCATTTGACACATAATTGAGTATCATTTGACACATAATTTAGTATCAACTATCATGAGGGTCAACTGTCATTTGACACATAGTTGAGTATCAACTATCATTTGACACATAGTTGAGTATCAACTATCATTTGACACATAGTTGAGTATCAACTGTCATTTGACACATAGTTGAGTATCAACTATCATTTGACACATAGTTGAGGGTCTTACTGTAATTTGACACATAGTTGAGTATCAACTATCATTTGACACATAGTTGAGTATCAACTATCATTTGACACATAGTTGAGGGTCAACTGTCATTTGACACATAGTTGAGTATCAACTATCATTTGACACATAGTTGAGGGTCAACTATCATTTGACACATAGTTGAGTATCAACTATCATTTGACACATAGTTGAGGGTCTTACTGTCATTTGACACATAGTTGAGTATCAACTATCATTTCACACATAGTTGAGGGTCAACTATCATTTGACACATAGTTGAGTATCAACTATCATTTGACACATAGTTGAGTATCAACTATCATTTGACACATAGTTGAGGGTCAACTATCATTTGACACATAGTTGAGTATCAACTATCATTTTGAATTATAGTTGAGTATCAACTATCATTTGACACATAGTTGAGGGTCTTACTGTCATTTGACACATAGTTGAGTATCAACTATCATTTGACACATAGTTGAACTGTCATTTGACACATAGTTGAGGGTCAACTATCATTTGACACATAGTTGAGTGTCTTACTGTCATTTGACACATAGTTGAGGGTCAACTATCATTTGACACATAGTTGAGTATCAACTATCATTTGACACATAGTTGAGGGTCAACTATCATTTGACACATAGTTGAGGGTCTTACTGTCATTTGACACATAGTTGAGTATCAACTATCATTTGACACATAGTTGAGTATCAACTATCATTTGACACATAGTTGAGGGTCTTACTGTCATTTGACACATAGTTGAGTATCAACTATCATTTGACACATAGTTGAGTATCAACTATCATTTGACACATAGTTGAGGGTCAACTGTCATTTGACACATAGTTGAGTATCAACTATCATTTGACACATAGTTGAGGGTTAACTATCATTTGACACATAGTTGAGTATCAACTATCATTTGACACATAGTTGAGGGTCTTACTGTCATTTGACACATAGTTGAGTATCAACTATCATTTGACACATAGTTGAGGGTCAACTATCATTTGACACATAGTTGAGTATCAACTATCATTTGACACATAGTTAAGTGTCTTACTGTCATTTGACCCATAGTTGAGGGTCAACTATCATTTGACACATAGTTGAGTATCAACTATCATTTGACACATAGTTGAGGGTCAACTATCATTTGACACATAGTTGAGGGTCTTACTGTCATTTGACACATAGTTGAGTATCAACTATCATTTGACACATAGTTGAGTATCAACTATCATTTGACATATAGTTGAGGGTCTTACTGTCATTTGACACATAGTTGAGTATCAACTATCATTTGACACATAGTTGAACTGTCATTTGACACATAGTTGAGGGTCAACTATCATTTGACACATAGTTGAGTGTCTTACTGTCATTTGACACATAGTTGAGGGTCAACTATCATTTGACACATAGTTGAGTATCAACTATCATTTGACACATAGTTGAGGGTCAACTATCATTTGACACATAGTTGAGGGTCTTACTGTCATTTGACACATAGTTGAGTATCAACTGTCATTTGACACATAGTTGAGTATCAACTATCATTTGACACATAGTTGAGGGTCTTACTGTCATTTGACACATAGTTGAGTATCAACTATCATTTGACACATAGTTGAGTATCAACTATCATTTGACACATAGTTGAGGGTCAACTGTCATTTGACACATAGTTGAGTATCAACTATCATTTGACACATAGTTGAGGGTCAACTATCATTTGACACATAGTTGAGTATCAACTATCATTTGACACATAGTTGAGGGTCTTACTGTCATTTGACACATAGTTGAGTATCAACTATCATTTGACACATAGTTGAGGGTCAACTATCATTTGACACATAGTTGAGTATCAACTATCATTTGACACATAGTTGAGTGTCTTACTGTCATTTGACCCATAGTTGAGGGTCAACTATCATTTGACACATAGTTGAGTATCAACTATCATTTGACACATAGTTGAGGGTCAACTATCATTTGACACATAGTTGAGGGTCTTACTGTCATTTGACACATAGTTGAGTATCAACTATCATTTGACACATAGTTGAGTATCAACTATCATTTGACACATAGTTGAGGGTCTTACTGTCATTTGACACATAGTTGAGTATCAACTATCATTTGACACATAGTTGAGGGTCAACTGTCATTTGACACATAGTTGAGGGTCAACTATCATTTGACACATAGTTGAGTATCAACTATCATTTTGAATTATAGTTGAGTAACAACTATCATTTGACACATAGTTGAGGGTCTTACTGTCATTTGACACATAGCTGAGTATCAACTATCATTTGACACATAGTTGAGGGTCAACTATCATTTGACACATAGTTGAGTATCAACTATCATTTGACACATAGTTGAGTGTCTTACTGTCATTTGACACATAGTTGAGTATCAACTATCATTTGACACATAGTTGAGGGTCAACTATCATTCGACACATAGTTGAGTATCAACTATCATTTGACACATAGTTGAGGGTCTTACTGTCATTTGACACATAGTTGAGTATCAACTATCATTTGACACATAGTTGAGGGTCAACTATCATTTGACACATAGTTGAGGGTCAACTATCATTTGACACATAGTTGAGTATCAACTATCATTTTGAATTATAGTTGAGTAACAACTATCATTTGACACATAGTTGAGGGTCTTACTGTCATTTGACACATAGTTGAGTATCAACTATCATTTGACACATAGTTGAGGGTCAACTATCATTTGACACATAGTTGAGTATCAACTATCATTTGACACATAGTTGAGTGTCTTACTGTCATTTGACACATAGTTGAGGGTCAACTATCATTTGACACATAGTTGAGTATCAACTATCATTTGACACATAGTTGAGGGTCTTACTGTCATTTGACACATAGTTGAGTATCAACTGTCATTTGACACATAGTTGAGTATCAACTATCATTTGACACATAGTTGAGGGTCTTACTGTCATTTGACACATAGTTGAGTATCAACTATCATTTGACACATAGTTGAGGGTCAACTATCATTTGACACATAGTTGAGTATCAACTATCATTTGACACATAGTTGAGGGTCTTACTATCATTTGACACATAGTTGAGTATCAACTATCATTTGACACATAGTTGAGGGTCAACTGTCATTTGACACATAGTTGAGGGTCAACTATCATTTGACACATAGTTGAGTATCAACTATCATTTTGAATTATAGTTGAGTAACAACTATCATTTGACACATAGTTGAGGGTCTTACTGTCATTTGACACATAGTTGAGTATCAACTATCATTTGACACATAGTTGAGGGTCAACTATCATTTGACACATAGTTGAGTATCAACTATCATTTGACACATAGTTGAGTGTCTTACTGTCATTTGACACATAGTTGAGTATCAACTATCATTTGACACATAGTTGAGGGTCAACTATCATTCGACACATAGTTGAGTATCAACTATCATTTGACACATAGTTGAGGGTCTTACTGTCATTTGACACATAGTTGAGTATCAACTATCATTTGACACATAGTTGAGGGTCAACTATCATTTGACACATAGTTGAGGGTCAACTATCATTTGACACATAGTTGAGTATCAACTATCATTTTGAATTATAGTTGAGTAACAACTATCATTTGACACATAGTTGAGGGTCTTACTGTCATTTGACACATAGTTGAGTATCAACTATCATTTGACACATAGTTGAGGGTCAACTATCATTTGACACATAGTTGAGTATCAACTATCATTTGACACATAGTTGAGTGTCTTACTGTCATTTGACACATAGTTGAGTATCAACTATCATTTGACACATAGTTGAGGGTCAACTATCATTTGACACATAGTTGAGTATCAACTATCATTTGACACATAGTTAAGTGTCTTACTGTCATTTGACCCATCGTTGAGGGTCAACTATCATTTGACACATAGTTGAGTATCAACTATCATTTGACACATAGTTGAGGGTCAACTATCATTTGACACATAGTTGAGGGTCTTACTGTCATTTGACACATAGTTGAGTATCAACTATCATTTGACACATAGTTGAGTATCAACTATCATTTGACACATAGTTGAGGGTCTTACTGTCATTTGACACATAGTTGAGTATCAACTATCATTTGACACATAGTTGAACTGTCATTTGACACATAGTTGAGGGTCAACTATCATTTGACACATAGTTGAGTGTCTTACTGTCATTTGACACATAGTTGAGGGTCAACTATCATTTGACACATAGTTGAGTATCAACTATCATTTGACACATAGTTGAGGGTCAACTATCATTTGACACATAGTTGAGGGTCTTACTGTCATTTGACACATAGTTGAGTATCAACTGTCATTTGACACATAGTTGAGTATCAACTATCATTTGACACATAGTTGAGGGTCTTACTGTCATTTGACACATAGTTGAGTATCAACTATCATTTGACACATAGTTGAGTATCAACTATCATTTGACACATAGTTGAGGGTCAACTGTCATTTGACACATAGTTGAGTATCAACTATCATTTGACACATAGTTGAGGGTCAACTATCATTTGACACATAGTTGAGTATCAACTATCATTTGACACATAGTTGAGGGTCTTACTGTCATTTGACACATAGTTGAGTATCAACTATCATTTGACACATAGTTGAGGGTCAACTATCATTTGACACATAGTTGAGTATCAACTATCATTTGACACATAGTTGAGTGTCTTACTGTCATTTGACCCATAGTTGAGGGTCAACTATCATTTGACACATAGTTGAGTATCAACTATCATTTGACACATAGTTGAGGGTCAACTATCATTTGACACATAGTTGAGGGTCTTACTGTCATTTGACACATAGTTGAGTATCAACTATCATTTGACACATAGTTGAGTATCAACTATCATTTGACACATAGTTGAGGGTCTTACAGTCATTTGACACATAGTTGAGTATCAACTATCATTTGACACATAGTTGAGGGTCAACTGTCATTTGACACATAGTTGAGGGTCAACTATCATTTGACACATAGTTGAGTATCAACTATCATTTTGAATTATAGTTGAGTAACAACTATCATTTGACACATAGTTGAGGGTCTTACTGTCATTTGACACATAGTTGAGTATCAACTATCATTTGACACATAGTTGAGGGTCAACTATCATTTGACACATAGTTGAGTATCAACTATCATTTGACACATAGTTGAGTGTCTTACTGTCATTTAACACATAGTTGAGTATCAACTATCATTTGACACATAGTTGAGGGTCAACTATCATTCGACACATAGTTGAGTATCAACTATCATTTGACACATAGTTGAGGGTCTTACTGTCATTTGACACATAGTTGAGTATCAACTATCATTTGACACATAGTTGAGGGTCAACTATCATTTGACACATAGTTGAGGGTCAACTATCATTTGACACATAGTTGAGTATCAACTATCATTTTGAATTATAGTTGAGTAACAACTATCATTTGACACATAGTTGAGGGTCTTACTGTCATTTGACACATAGTTGAGTATCAACTATCATTTGACACATAGTTGAGGGTCAACTATCATTTGACACATAGTTGAGTATCAACTATCATTTGACACATAGTTGAGTGTCTTACTGTCATTTGACACATAGTTGAGGGTCAACTATCATTTGACACATAGTTGAGTATCAACTATCATTTGACACATAGTTGAGGGTCAACTATCATTTGACACATAGTTGAGGGTCTTACTGTCATTTGACACATAGTTGAGTATCAACTGTCATTTGACACATAGTTGAGTATCAACTATCATTTGACACATAGTTGAGGGTCTTACTGTCATTTGACACATAGTTGAGTATCAACTATCATTTGACACATAGTTGAGGGTCAACTATCATTTGACACATAGTTGAGTATCAACTATCATTTGACACATAGTTGAGGGTCTTACTGTCATTTGACACATAGTTGAGTATCAACTATCATTTGACACATAGTTGAGGGTCAACTGTCATTTGACACATAGTTGAGGGTCAACTATCATTTGACACATAGTTGAGTATCAACTATCATTTTGAATTATAGTTGAGTAACAACTATCATTTGACACATAGTTGAGGGTCTTACTGTCATTTGACACATAGTTGAGTATCAACTATCATTTGACACATAGTTGAGGGTCAACTATCATTTGACACATAGTTGAGTATCAACTATCATTTGACACATAGTTGAGTGTCTTACTGTCATTTGACACATAGTTGAGTATCAACTATCATTTGACACATAGTTGAGGGTCAACTATCATTCGACACATAGTTGAGTATCAACTATCATTTGACACATAGTTGAGGGTCTTACTGTCATTTGACACATAGTTGAGTATCAACTATCATTTGACACATAGTTGAGGGTCAACTATCATTTGACACATAGTTGAGGGTCAACTATCATTTGACACATAGTTGAGTATCAACTATCATTTTGAATTATAGTTGAGTAACAACTATCATTTGACACATAGTTGAGGGTCTTACTGTCATTTGACACATAGTTGAGTATCAACTATCATTTGACACATAGTTGAGGGTCAACTATCATTTGACACATAGTTGAGTATCAACTATCATTTGACACATAGTTGAGTGTCTTACTGTCATTTGACACATAGTTGAGGGTCAACTATCATTTGACACATAGTTGAGTATCAACTATTATTTGACACATAGTTGAGGGTCAACTATCATTTGACACATAGTTGAGGGTCTTACTGTCATTTGACACATAGTTGAGTATCAACTGTCATTTGACACATAGTTGAGTATCAACTATCATTTGACACATAGTTGAGGGTCTTACTGTCATTTGACACATAGTTGAGTATCAACTATCATTTGACACATAGTTGAGGGTCAACTATCATTTGACACATAGTTGAGTATCAACTATCATTTGACACATAGTTGAGTGTCTTACTGTCATTTGACACATAGTTGAGGGTCAACTATCATTTGACACATAGTTGAGTATCAACTATCATTTGACACATAGTTGAGGGTCAACTATCATTTGACACATAGTTGAGTATCAACTATCATTTGACACATAGTTGAGGGTCAACTGTCATTTGACACATAGTTGAGGGTTAACTATCATTTGACACATAGTTGAGTATCAACTATCATTTTGAATTATAGTTGAGTAACAACTATCATTTGACACATAGTTGAGGGTCTTACTGTCATTTGACACATAGTTGAGTATCAACTATCATTTGACACATAGTTGAGGGTCTTACTGTCATTTGACACATAGTTGAGTATCAACTATCATTTGACACATAGTTGAGGGTCAACTATCATTCGACACATAGTTGAGTATCAACTATCATTTGACACATAGTTGAGTGTCTTACTGTCATTTGACACATAGTTGAGTATCAACTATCATTTGACACGTAGTTGAGGGTCAACTATCATTTGACACATAATTAAAATTTTTTAATTTTATAAAAATATATAGTATTCGAATTTTAGTTTAGAAAAATAAAGTTTTTGAATTTTAGAAAAAATTAAAATTTTTTAATTTTATAAAAAAATATAGTATTCGAATTTTAGTTTAGAAAAATATAGTTTTTTAATTTTATAAAAAAATATAGTATTCGAATTTTAGTTTAGAAAAATAAAGTTTTTGAATTTTAGAAAAAATTAAAATTTTTTAATTTTATAAAAAAATATAGTATTCGAATTTTTGTTTGGAAAAATATAGTTTTTGAATTTTAGAAAAAATTAAAACTTTTTAGTTTTATAAAAAATTATAGTTTTTGAATTATAGTTTAGAAAAATATAGTTTTTGAATCTTTAGAAATAATTAAATTTTTTTAATTTTATAAAAAATTATAGATTTTGAATTTTATTGTTAAACGAAATAGTCTTAAATTAATAATCAGAATCTGCTACAGTATAATTTGATAATGTTTTCCACTACTTTAAATCACGACCGCTTATTTATTGCGGAGGGCTGTGAATAATCTGTCACTTATATATATTAACCATTGATTTACATCGAACGGCTGTTAACTATACTACGTCAACGCATATGCTGCACCGAATTGAATCCAAATCCTTCCACAAGCTGCATGTTCTATGCCACTTCGTGTTCTTTCTCTCTCACCCATGTCAATGCACTTTTTGCACGCCTCCCCCCCAAAAACTCTTACCATATTCCAATGCACTTTTTGCACGCCTACACAAGCCTCTGACTATCATTT
This sequence comes from Lathyrus tuberosus, assembly GCA_022829125.1. Taxonomy (NCBI): domain Eukaryota; kingdom Viridiplantae; phylum Streptophyta; class Magnoliopsida; order Fabales; family Fabaceae; genus Lathyrus; species Lathyrus tuberosus. The sequence continues at coordinate 380,757 of JALAZF010000213.1, forward strand.
ACTACCTCCATTCAATCATGTCTTCGGATTCTGTTTCCAACTCTCTGCCGTTTCAAATACCAGAATGTGGTTGCAATAAACCAATGAGGTTTTTCATTACCAATTCATATGATAACCCTAAAAGGAGGTATTGGAAATGTGCAAATTGGGGGGTGAGTTGGATTTCATTTTTATTTGTTATGAATTCTTATTTGTTACGATTTCTTATTTCTTGTGGGATGATGAATTTTAAATCAATTTCTTATGTTTCCCCAATTTCTCATTTTATGTTTCGTAATGTTTCGTTTGATTCATACACACAGGCAATTTCAAGTTGTAAGTTGTTCATATAGGATGATGATATTGATGGTCAACCTGCATATTTTCGTAAAATAGGACATGAAACAAGAAATTTGTTGTTGGATTCGAACGATGACCATACACACAGTGCGAAGAAATGTTGTGGTTGCAACTGGGCAGAGATTTTGAAGGACTTGACTGCCATAGTTACAGAACTTCAATGCAAGAAAGGAGAGAAGATGAAGTTGAAACTACAAAATGAAAGAAAGACATCCAAGATGTTCAAGTCCTTGCTGTTTTTTTCTTGGATTATAATCATTTGTTATTTTAAGATGTTTTAGACCTTGTTTTTTTTCTTGTATTATTGTCATTTGTTGAATGCCTAACACAAGAAATTGATTATGTTGTCAAAATTAGGTTGTTCATCTCTGTTTTAGATCTTGATGTTTATTGTATCATTGTCCAAATGTTGTATTCATCTCAGCTTTATCAAAAATTGAACTTATGCACCACTGATACACCAATGGCAGATCATATTTTTGTTAGCAGCGTTTTAATATGTGTTGGCCAAAGAAGATACACCATTACTTTGTGCTACACCATATAATTTGTTCAACTGATACACCATTAACCACAAAATGGATTCAACAGATACCACAATATAACCATGAAGGATTCAACTGATAAAACGTCTTGAAATTAGGCCATCGTGCATTCAGTTCCAAACACTTATATTAGGCATTCAGTTTCAAAGAAAACACAAGCAATACAAATCATGAGCAAAGATCATTTTTCAAGACATTGCAACTTTGCAAATATCCAACAAGTTATTTTACGATGTTCAACACCTTGCTGTTTTTATTTTGGATTGTTTTCATTTGTCTAATAACTAATACAAGAAATTCAATATGTGTTGGCCATATCTTTGGTAGTAGAGTTTTAATATGTGTTGGCCAAAAGAGATATACCACAATATAATTATGAACAAAGATCATTTTAGTTCATTGCAATATTGCAAAACTATAACAAGTTATATCAGTACAGTGAGGGTGCTTAAATTTCAGAGGAAAATGGTCATCACACAATGTCATACTAATCCACATCAGTTTCAAATAAGATGATGGAATTACACATACAAATTCACATACTTATAATATCAAAACACTTGGAGATTCACAGGTTCATTTCAGCCACAAACAACATTGTACGTTGAGAACATTATCACATTCCAGCATAGGCCCGGCCGATTTCATAAACACTACCTAAAAACATCGTTTTTTTGACTCAAATTACATAGATGGGTATACTCAATCATGACCAGCAGATTTCATCACTAGTTGTAGTAGAGACTGAAGCACGAACTTGAATTTTCCCCATCACTCATTTCATACATTGCTTGCAACATCCACATTTGCTGATAATTTCTTTTGCACACTTCTATCACCATTGCAGCTGCTTTTTATTTTCTTCTTCTGTTGATAAATATAAATTATTATTTGAATACAGATAATTACACAATATAATTATAAAAACATATAATACCTTTGAAATTTGGCTTAAAGAATCAGCTATCGACACCAACTCCAACTCCAACTCAACATTTCGCTCAGCTGGCGCGTTTTCTGTACTCTGCAAATTAAACAATAACAACTGTTATGTTTAAAAAAAACAAGACATTGACTCTAACAATCAGATCACAAGTTATCAAACTTACCGAACAATTCCTTGCATTATGAGTTGTACTATTGCATTTTGAACAGTGCCTGATAGCTTTTGTGTCATTCTTTCTTTTCTTCGGAGCACCTTTACTCTTCACCGTTATTGGATCACCTACAGCTGACCTTTGTGTCCCAATTTGATCGTCATTACTGCAATATTTTTTGTGTAACTTCATGATATCCTCCATTATTTCCCCGTAAACACCACTCTTTTTTTAAGCTTCTTTGCAGAAAGCAGTAAAAAGAGAACAATATGCACCAAAACGAGCAACCTCAATCGAATTTTCTTCAACTGTACCATTATCAACCATGTTCAAATATTCAATTTTGGCATCCTTTGTCCAGCACGACAAAACCATACTACTAGGTATTTTTTCAACATGTTCTTCCTTCATGACATAAAAAATATGAGAACATGGAAGCCCACGAGAATCAAATAACTTACAAGAACATTGAAATGTTGTACCTTCATAAATCACTTGTCTTTCATAGTTTTCCTGACAATATTTTGTCAATACGTACATCTTAACATCACCGCGTCTTACATAGCTCTTAACAATCAACGCACCAGCCTTCATAATTTCATCTTTAACTTCTTTGAAAATCTCGGCTGTATAAATTTTAGCGGCTTCGCTCTCAATCAAACGCAAGTGCGTTATCAACACCGGTTCTGAAAATTTCGATTTAAAATCGGCTACCAGTTCATTGTTTCTATAGTGTCTAAGAGCCTCATCAAAATTATGCATAAATTCAAAAATGCAGCCTTTCTTCCTTACGTAACTCTTGATTATTGCATTAACCGCTTCACATTGAGATGTTGTTCTTATACGTCCAAAAAACTTGTCACGTAAATACGCAGTTGCCCACAGTGACTTGTTCTCATAGGTCTTGGTTACCCATGGATTTCCTTCAAGTTCATTTTCTTTAATTAGCTCTGACCAAAATTCTTCAAATTCAACCTTTGAAAAATTTGAGTACATTGCTTTTTTAAAGCCTTCCAAAAATTCTGAGTTCTTTACATTTTCACCTGCATTCTTATTCAAATGCCAAGCACATAAACGATGGGTTGCATCGGGAAATATCTGTTTTATAGCCTCCCGCATAGCACCATCTCCATCTGTTACCACTGCTTGTGGGTATTTCTCATCCATGCACTCTAAAAAATAACTCAACAACCACTTATAGGTATCCGTTGTTTCATCCGATACCAACGCAGCACCAAAAATGACTGTCTGAAAGTGGTGGTTACACCCTGAAAATATAACCAGTGGGTAGTTGTATTTGTTCTTCTTGTAAGTTGTGTCAAATGCAACCACATCGCCAAAACAAAAATAGTCGGATCTACTGCTCCCATCAGCCCAAAAAAGAGACATCAGTCGTCCATCACCATTGACGGTATATTTTGCATATAGCATGGGATCAGTAGATGACTTTACATTTAGATAATTTAAAGATGCGGCAACGTCACCATCTTTAATAGTATCACGCATTTTTTTATCAAAACAATTGTACAAATCTTTCTTTGTAAATCCAACTTCAGCGTATCCACCCTTCTGAGTAACCATGTACCCCATTATATGACAAGTTCTAACTCCATGTGACTGAAGACCATCAATCTGAGCTCTATCCGCTTCAGAAATTTGACGATAACCGGGGTGTAAGTGCATAAACCTATATGGGGTTAATTCATGGTTATGAATCTCTTCGAAAAATGACACTACATATATACCCTTTTTGACTTTGTAGTGCACACGAAGCCTAGCTAAGCAATTAGTACGGGTCGTACGTCTCTCCTCTCTTTTCCTATCTAACCTACGAAAGTGTTTATCCTCTCTTAAACCATGCTTGTTGCATACAAACTGCCTCATTACTATTATTTTACTACCTTCAGGCCCTCTACTCCTAATATCACTTTTCCTAATGGCAAAACCTTTGCATTTACCATACTTAAAATAAAAATCATAAGCGTCATTAACAGAATCGAATTCCATAGCACGAATATCATCAGAAGTCATGGAATTAATTCTTACCCTTTCATCTAATTCTGCCGCATCAACTTCAACGGCATTATCAGCATCGTCGGCGTCATCATCTGAGCTTTGATAACTGTCACCCTCATCATCATTTAATTCAACATCAGAAATATCAGCATCAGTGGAATGAACTTCATTGGAATCAACCTCAAATGACTCATCTGAGTTTTCCATCGTGAACCTGAATTAAAACAACTTTTAACACATCAAAACTCAACATCAATCACAATACCTAATTCCATAATTAAAATCAAATGTAACTCAGAAAATTGAAAATCGAAATCATTAAATTTGAAACACATATACAGAAAACAAAATCAGACATATACCCTAATTCCCAAATTGAAATCAAATGTAATACACCAATTCGATATCATTAAATCTTAGTAACTAATATCAATTAAATATAACAGTGAATGGCGTTTTTACCTTAGCAATTCTGTTGTCACGAAGAACACAGTCAAACCCTTGTGAACAATGGCGGAACGCGATTTGCAGATTATGGGTGGTATGAGCCGAGCACGAACTGAGCACAAGCACACAATGGCGGAATGAGTATGAGGCCCTTGTGAACTAAACCCTAAACAATGGTGGCATGTTGCTGAGCATGGATTGAGAGTTGAAATTCGCAGAAGAAGAGAAAATGGAAAGATGAAAAATAGAAATATGAAGTTTATATAATTTTGCCACTTTTATTTGATTTTCAATTTAACAACTACAATAATAATTTTGTCATTTTTAATATGATAAGGACTTAATTGCAATATTAATAATATTAGATTACATAGTAAGTTGTATGTACAATATAATCCTACGTGGCACTCATTAAATTAGGGCAAATTAGGATTTGTTTCTGATTGGTCAAATTAATGACTTTACCAAAGAAGTCATTTCTGTGACTTCACCATATAGAATTTGCCATCAGAGAAAGGTCTAATGAAATCCATTTATCATACAATGCTTGATCAAGTAGTTTCAGTAGGACCAGTATGTTGTTTTATTTGTTTATGCTAACATAATAAGCCAGTTAGAAGATCAAACCTTCATTATAATTTAATTCATGAATTTACATATAGCATAAGTCAAAATAAGGTTTATTTAAATTTAAATTAGACAAACTCTTGTTAGATGGTTTTGTTAGTTACATAGTAGAAGTAACACGATTCCATATTGTCCTTGTGAAAATTATGTACATCATAATTAAATTAATGTGTGGATTGTCATGATATTTTGTAGTTTTGATACAAAAGATGACGAGAGGCTATTTGAGAGACTATAGTTTTCAATTAAGAGAATGGAACGATGTCTGAGGAGTTTAAGGTTGCGGAATTCGATCCAGGTATGGTGGATGGTTGGGTTAACGAAACACTAGTTGAGAAAGAGGGTTTTGAGAGTGTTCAAAATTTTGCAATTAAGAAGTTTGGTTTGTGCTCGCGTGATATGACCGAGTATATACCTTGTTTGGATAATGTGAAAGCAATTCAAAAGCCAAAGATGAGGTCAGAATTTCATCTTAGTTATTTCAATTAGGAACATTTTGAGTCTTTCTATATTCACAACATTGAATTAGATTTTTGTTTTTTCGGGAGTAGGTATGGTTCGATTTTCTCTTGAGCGTGGGGTGTCGACCATGGTTGCAGCTTTTGCAACTGAATGTTTATTTTATCCAAGTCAAGCTTTTGACTTGATAGATTGCTCCCGTTCTAGAATTCATTGGACTTGAGATGGTACATGCTTCTATCTTTTGTATAATATGCAATAGTTCTTGGTAGTAATGAGGATACAATTGATATGGAGAGGTCTATGGTCAACCAATAGAGTATAAGAGAAAGTATGTTGGAACTGCTATATTAAATTATGATGCGGGAACTTGTTTACTTGTGATGAATATGGGACGTTAAAATGAATTAATATATTAAATTTGTTTAATTCTAAATTCCTAAAAGTATTCTAATATATTAAATTTGTTGTCTCATATTTACATTGTGTAAAGAGGAAGAAATTAGTGTCATGTAATTTTCTTGATTTTCTAGATGATTGAGACACCTGGTCCAACTAGCTCTTACATGAAATTGATAGGACTATAAATGGATTCTTGCTTTTGGTTGGGGTTTGGGGGTTAAATTAATTTCAATCATTTATCGTTTTCTTTGGTTGATTAATTTTATTATTATGTGATTGTTTTTGTGGCTTTTGTTATGAATTGCAAGTAGTAATTGTAATGATAGAAAAAAGATTAAGGGTTTGAAGAAGGCACTGAAAAGGTTGCAGTGAAATGTCATTTTCCTGGGCCTAGTGGCATGCTGCTGATTATCTATGGGGGATGTCTCAGAACTTCACTCCTCAATTTGTTAATGGTGAAGCTTTTGTTCCTTATCAACCTATGCATGTGCCTCTGGTTAATAGGAATGTTGCTATTCATCCTTGGGGAATGCCTCCTCAGGTCTCTTCTCTGATGATTAATGTTGATAATGGTGATGTTCCTTAAGAACAGCCTTGCCAGAACTCTATGTCTATTACTGTTGAAGCACCTGCTGAAACAGAGAATGAGTAAATAGGTCCTCATATTCATGTGTAGATTCCTCTGGTTGTTCAACCTGCTATGCAATATCCTTATCAAGGCTTTCAGTGTGCTAATTCTGGAATACCTCCTTCCTACCTTGAGGTACCTTCTACCAATGTTGCTCCTCAGTATGTTCATCATGGGGCATCCTATGCTCCATGGGGTCCAATATGCTCAACCTGCCAATCCAGGCCTGCAGATTGTTAATCCTGGTAAGATTTATCCTCCAAATGTGTTTCCTTAATTTGATACTCCACAGCCTCATCAGTTCGATGTTCTTCAAATTCCTCAGTTTGCTACTTCTCAAGGTCATCACTATGCTAATTAAAATCCTCCTGATGCAAATCTGAACAAGCCTGTTGATTATCAATTGTTAGATGAACGTATCAGAGCTATTTAAGGGTTCTCTACTTATGGTATGGACGCAAAAGACTTTTCTCTAGTGCCAAATGTGGTATTACCTCAAAAGTTCAAAGTTCTAGATCTATAGAAGTACAAAGGGCTGAGCTGTCCAAGGAGTCACATCATAATGTATTGTAGGAAGATAGCTTCTTACAACGATAGTGATGCCTTGTTAATTCGCTGCTTCAAGATAGTCTGTATGGGTTTCACTTGATTGGTACATGGGTTTAGAGCATAGTAAGATCCATTCATGGGAGGATCTCTCTGACGCCTTCTTGAAGTAGTACAAGTATAAACTTGATATGGCTCCGACTAGATTGCAACTCCATAATCAGGCTCAAAGAAGCAATGAGACTTTCAAAGAGTATGTCCAACGTTGAAGGGAAGTGGAGGCTTGTGTTTGAACTCTGTTGTCTGACATTGAACTAGTGGACATCTTTAGGGGTACATTTCAAGGGATGTATTTTGAAAAGATGGTGGGTAGCATGTCGTCTAACTTCTCCAATGTTGTCACAATTGGGGAAAATATAGAGAATGGATTAAAAAACTGGAAAGATTTATGGCATTGCTAATAATCAGGCAGTGGCTAAGACACCTCAAAGCAGTTTTACCAAGAAGAAAGAAGGAGAAACAAGTGTTGTAATGACAAATGTTCATCCTCAGTTTCAAGCACCTATGGATCATATGTCATATTATCCACTCACATATGTTGTCGCAGCTCAATATCAACATCCTCCATTTCAATACCAAGCGCTTAGGTATCAATAGCCTCCTCAGGCACAGACTCTGCAAAATCAACGACCTACCCAGAATAATAGAAATCAAGTGAAGGAGCAGAACAGACAGTTGAATAATGGTCAAGATATGAGGCATCCTCATTTTGAAAAAATTTTGGTGCCTTACACCTAGTTGCTACCCTATCTCGTTCATGTGAGGGTGATTATGCCAAAGGAGACACCACTTGCTAGTTTTCCTAACCACCCAAGGCATAATCCTAATGCTTCATGTGCATTTGCTGCTATATATATAAGGAACTCTACTGAAGATTGCATAGTCTTTAAATCCAAAGTTCAAGAACTTATCGATCAAAAGATATTGTCCTTCTCTGAAGAGCTGCCAAATGTGAAGATTAATTCTTTACCTGCCCACAATGGGCATACGGTTAATGTGATCGATGAAGAAGAGTATACAGAAGTAGTCAAGGGGGTTGCTGAAGTCAGAACCCCAATGACGGTCGTTATGAAGAAATTGTAAGAGCATGGTCTCCTGAAAGATCTGCATAGTGATTGTCGTGTTTATGAAGTGGAACCTGATAAATATGTTGAGATGAAAAGTTGCGTACAAGATCTGATGAGTCAAGGGGTAATTCAGTTCATCAAGGCAAAAGTAGTTGATGAAGTATCAACCATTGAACTCATCACCATTGTTTACAGAAAGAAGCAAACTGAAGTACCTTTGAAGAAATTACAACCAATAAACATTTGTGTTCCTGGACCTTTTCCGTATCAGAGTACCAAGGTTGTGCCTTAGAGGTATGATACCACTGCCAATGTGGGAGGTAAATCTATGTAATTCTCTGAAATAGAAATAGTCAATATAGCAGGGGCTGGGGGCCTAATTCGTAGTGGTCGTGTTTTTGCTTTGAATTTCACGCCAAAGTCAGTGCCACCAACAGCTACTCTCCCTAAAGAGAAGATTGTGTCAACAACCCCTCCTCAACAGAATGGAGTATTAGCATATATCCCTACCACTACAGTTGCAGCGGCTGCTCCACCTATGGGGAAAGATGTCACTAGTAGAGCAATAAAAGTTGCATCCTCCAAAGGTAAATAAGTAGTGGATGTACAAGCCCAAGCAAAAAGCCACAAAAAGAAAGTCTCTCCAGAGGAAAGCCAAGAATTTCTCAAATTAATCAGAAAGAGTGATTTCAAAATTGTGGATCAGTTGGGGTAGACGCCATCCAAAATATCAATAGTATCCTTGTTATTAAGCTCTAAAGCTCACATGAATGCTTTGATGAAAGTCCTAAATGCCGCACACCTATTGCATGACATCATCGTCGATAAATTTGACGAGGTAGTCACCAACATTACGGCCGACCAGTACTTAGGATTTGATGACGCTGAATTGCCAACTAAGGGAAATTCCCACAATAAAGCCTGGCATATTTCTATCATATGCATGGATACCCTTTTATATTGAGTCCTTGTGGACACCAGTTCCTCTCTTAATGTGATGCCTAAAAATAGATTGAGTCAGTTATTGGTAGAATTGGAAGAGATGAGGGTCGATGCTTTGGTTGTGAGAGCTTTTGATGGCTCTAAGAGACAGGTAATTGGTGAAGTTGATCTGCCTATTCGAGTTGGACGACATTTGTTCACCATCACTTTCCAAGTGATGGATATCAATCCCGCCTACAATTGTCTGTTGGGAAGACCATGGATCCCCGTTGCTGGGGTAGTGACTTCCACGTTGCACCAAAAGCTAAAATTCATGATTGAGAAAAAATTGGTCATCGTTTGTGGTGAAGAAGATTTTCTTGTCAGTTAGTTATCATCATTCTGGTATGTTGAGACTAAGGAAGGCATAACAGAGGTTCCTTTCCATTTTCTAGAGTTGGAAGATGTCAGTTCTGCTACATCCAATCAAGACAAAGCATCAGAAGTGATCACATCATCCTTGAAGAGCGCCAAATAAACTCATGAGAAGGGTACTCATCCTGGTTGGGGTCAAATAGTAGATGTTGCCAAGAAGAAGAACTGTTTCGATATCGGCTATCATCTGTCATGTCTTCCCAATCCTGAAATTCCGAAGAAGTTCTGCCCTGTCAAGTTCAACAGTGCTGATTTTCAACGTGACAACATCGTGGCAATCATTGAAGATGCAAGCAGTAGAAAAATCCCAAGTTTTGTGTGTCGGTGCCCACTTGGCTTCACATTAAACAACTGGACGGCCTCCGGGATCCCTACGGTCATTTTTGTTACAAAGTAATGCATTTTGTACTTTCTCAATCCATTTTCCTCGCCCCGAGACAAGAGGATAGTTTGTAAGGGCCTCCATGTGTTTTCAAAGCATTATATAGTCAATAAATAAAAATATTTTTGCATTGAAAATAGTGTTCCTTTCCTTTCTTTTGGTTTTAATTTTTCACAAAAAATGGCAAAAGTTCATTTTCTTTTACTTTTTCATAAAGCCCGTTCTAAAATAAAGCTTCATAAACATGCAGAAAAAACGAATTCATTAGTAACAACATGGCTAATATCCCTTGTAACTCCGAGATTCCAATTAACTAAGCTGAAGACGACGGTGAGGTATATTGTGAATTGACGGCTGAACTAGCAAGGCTCCTTGAGCATGACCAAAAAGAGATTCAGCCACATCAAGAGCTGATAAAAGTTATCAATCTGGGTACTAAAGAAGCCAAAAAATAAGTGAAAGTCGGGGTATCCCTAGAAAAGCATGTGCACATAGAGTTGGTTAAGTTGTTGTAAGAATAATTAGACATCTTTTCCTGGTTGTACCAAGATATGCCCGGTTTAGACACCAACATCGTCGAGCACTACTTGCCACTCAAGCCTGAATGTCGTCCTGTCAAGCTGAAGCTCAAAAGGACTATACCAGACATGGCACTTAAAGTCAAAGAAGAGGTTAAGAAATAGTTTGATGCTGGCTTCTTAGCCATTTCTTAGTATCCTCAATGGGTTGCAAAGATCGTTCCACTCCTGGAGAAGGATGGCGAAGTCAGAATGTGCATAGACTATAGAGACCTCAATAAAGAGAGCCCAAAGGATGACTTTCCTTTGCCACATATTGACATCTTGGTCGATAACACTGATCAGTTCTCCGTCTTCTCATTCATGGATGGGTACTCCGGGTATAATCAGATAAAAATGTCTCCAGATGATATGGGAAAGACTACTTTTATCACTCCTTAGGGAACTTACTGCTACAAAGTCATGCCATTTGGTTTGAAGAATGCAGGGGCAACATATCAAAGAGCCATAGTAACCCTCTTTCACGATATTATCCATAAAGAGATATAGGTTTTTGTGGATGATATGATCACCAAATCCAAAACTGAAGATGAGCATCTAGACCATATGGGGAAATTATTTTCCAAACTCCGAAAGTACAAGTTGCGGTTGAATCCTGCAAAGTTCACCTTTGGGATCGGATTTGGTACAATTTTGGGTTTCATTATTATCAAAAAGTCATTGAAGTTTATCCCAAAAAATTTCGAGAAATTTAAGACATGTCACCTCCAAAAACAGAAAAGAAGGTCTGAGGCTTTCTGGGTCAACTATGGAGGTTGACTGTTACAACTATGCCAAAAGGTGTCACAAGTGCCAGATCTATGCTGACAAAGTCCATGTGCCACCAACTCTATTGAACGTCTTGACATCACCTTGGCCCTTCTCTATATGGGGAATTTATATGATTGGAGTGATCAAGCCAAAAGCTTTGAACGGTCATCGTTTCATTCTAGTTGCTACTGATTATTTCACAAAATGGGTCGAAGTTGTCTTGTATGCAAATGTCACATGATAAGTGGTTGCAAGGTTCACCAGAAAAGAAATAATTTGTCGCTTTGGAATTCATATCAAGATTATTACTAATAACGCCAGTAACCTAAACAAGATGATGAAATAGTTGTGCCAAGAATTCAAAATCGAGCACCATAACTCTTCACCATACTAGCCCAAGATGAATGGCATCGTAGAAGCAGCAAACAAAAATATCAAGAAGATCGCCCAGAAAATGGTCAAGACTTACAAGGATTGGCATTAGATGCTTCCTTTCACTTTGCATGGCTACAGAACTTCAGTCCGTACTTCCACTAGGGCAACTCCATTTTCACTCGTATATGGCATGGAAGTTGTCCTACCAATCGAGGTTGGAATTCCTTCATTTAGGGTTATCATGGAAGCCAAGCATGATGAAGCTGAATGATTTCAATCCAGATTTGATCAGCTGAATCTCATTGACAAAAAGTACTTGACAAACCTCTATCATGGTCAGCTATACCAGAGAAGTCTCAAGAAATATTTTTACAAGGAGGTTGGTGTAGCGTGCGATTTTTGTCAGTGACGCGACCGCCTTATCGCCATGGGTTTCTCCTCACGGCAATGGTAGGAGTGGGGTGCTACTTTCTAATTTCTTATTTATCCTATGAAGCTAGAAAGGAAAGGGAAGTTATCTCAAACTAACCTTACACGCAAATGTTTTCTTTAACAAAGGCTTAAGAGATTGGGGAGTTCGGGGTCAGGTTATACAATGGGGAGTTGTCAATTAACCATCCTATATGTGGTTATCCACGGGTTATTAGCAATTATACTGTTTTCTATAAACTGGTGTTTGTTCGTTGATTGGGAAAGTTTCTCCTTTATGAGGGTTTGAGAGAGAGTTTTTGTTGATTTCGGGTGTTTCCCGATGTTTTTGCTAAGGTGCTGGACCTAAAGTTCAATTAGTGTACGAAGGTACTGGACCTAAAGTTTTGGATTGGTGTGCTCACTAAGATTTTGCAATCTTATGCCTACGTATTCCCGTTTAAAGAAAACAGGGAAATCAGAGCAATCGTAGTTCCTCCTATTCTATGGGAGGAAAAGATATTTGGTGTCTTATTCAAAGCCAAAGATTGAAGCTGAATAGAGTATTTGTGTCTTGTTCAAAGCCCAAGATTGAAGCTAAAAGGTTTGATTGAGAGAGAAATTGTCATCGCTAAAGGGAGATATCTCGTCTGTTTATCACAACTGTTAGGTGACTGATTATAATGGAGAATTACTTAAACTGGGATGTGAGAATCTAGTAATGCCATAATTTCCTTTATAGGGGTGTTATCCTGAAGGAGAAAACTTTAACTCAGTGTTGAGCAATGCCATTTTTCCTTAGGAATCTTTCATGCTAAGAGAGGGATAGTGGCGTGGATGTTTGTAAGCCATAGGATTGCTCCTTACAGCAATTAGATGAAAGATGGAGATTTACCAGGGTAAGAGATGAGCCAGAGCTTGGATATTTGAATCAACAAGTGTGCCACTTACAGCAGTTATCTAGGATTAGGGTTTGTTTGATTTTCTATTTTGATGTGTGATATACAGAGAAATGTCCTCCTTTAGAGAGGTTTTGTATTTCCTCTTAGGGGATTTTGATTTTTTGTATGTGCCTTGATCAAAGCCCAAGGTTGAAGCTAAGAGATTGATTGACTCCACTGGGGAGGTCCTTATACCAAGCCTAAGAGGAGGCTGGAAAAGGCTAACTCAATAAGAGAGTGTTTATCTGTCTTGTACAAAGCCCAAGATTAAGGCTAAAAAAAGATTGACTCTTTTGGGGAATATCATTATATAAAGCCTAAGAGGAGGCTGAAAGTTGACTTTTCCAGGGAAATATTTTGTCTGTCTTGTACAAAGCCCAAGATTGAGGCTAAAAGAACTTATTGACTCCACTGGGGATATATTTGGGGTGTCTTGTACAAAGCCCAAGAATGAGGCTAAAAAAGAGATTGACTCTACTTAGGGAGATTAATTCACAGAGCCAAAAGGAGATTAGACTGTCCAAGTCTATTGGTATGGAAGGTTTGTCTTTGCATGATGCCCAAGAGGAGGCTAATGCTTTAAGGGATGAGAATCAACCCTAAATTGGTTTGAGGTCTTGACTCTTTGGAAAGACTGCTCTAATGAAGGATGACTAAGTTCTGTCCTATACCTATAAGAGGTCTCGAGTCCTTGTACTAAGCCCAAGAGAAGGCATGAGAACTTCTAAGAAGCCTGAGGGTCCTTGTACAAAGCCCAAGAGGAGGTTGAGATGCTTTTAGGAAGCCTGTGGGTCCAAACCTAAGGAAAGTTCAAGAAAGGTTTCACCGGGAATTAATCCTTTAGAGAACAGTTCTAGGGTTTAAAGAAATTCAGGAGAGGTTTCACCGGGAATTAATCCTCTATGGGGAAATGAATTTTTTTGATAATTTTCTAATAGTGATAGTCTGAGAAAAGTTTCACCGGGAATAATGCCTTTCTCTTTGTTCCATATTGTATAAGCCCAAGAGGAGGCAAGACTGTATCTGGAATTCCTATGGGGAACTAGTTTTGACTGTGTTAAAAGAGTGACCACTGGCTTTATCTAATCCTAGACCTAATTGTCGGGGAAAACTCTAAGCAGATAATATACAGGCATATATATACAGATGAAATATATACTATATGTAAAAGAGGGTAGGAGGACTTAAAGGTGAGCAAGCATCCAGCACAAACAAAAATATATATGTGTGTGTGTGTGTGTGTGTGTGTGTGTGTGTGTGTGTGTGTGTGTGTGTGTGTGTGTGCAAGTATGTAAGAGAAAGTTGTTTAAAACTTACAGGTGAGCAAGCTTCCATTGTAACAGCTGTATGGTTAGTTGTTCAAGAAATTAAAGAAAGTTTTGATAACAACTATGAATTTGAACCTAAATCAAAAGGGAAGTTGTTTTGAAAAGATTGGGGCTTACACTTAAGGAGAGGCCTAAATAATTGTTTATTTACAAAAAAGAGGGTTGGGTCTTACAACTCAAAGAGAGGCCCAGATGAAAAACAACGATCGCACCGTTATTTTGAAAATTGTACTAGGACTTATACAATGGCTGAGGCCCAAAAATTATTGTATTTACAAAGAGGTTGGGTCTTACACTCTATTAGAGGCCCAAAGTGTTTGAAAAAGAAAAGAAATGGGACTTACAACACAAGGGTAGGCCCAGATGATTTTGTTTTGAAATGGAGATCGCGCCGAGATTTCTGAAAACATGTCGGGACTTACACAATGACTGAGGCCCAGATTATTTTGTATTTACAAAGGGGATGGGTCTTACACTCTATTAGAGGCCTAAAGTGTTTGAAAAAGAAAAGAATTGGGACTTACAACACAAGGGTAGGCCGAGATGATTTTGTTTTGAAATGGCGATCGCGCCGAGATTTCTGAAAACGTGTCGGGACTTACACAATGACTGAGGCCCAAATTATTTTGTATTTACAAAGGGGATGGGTCTTACACTCTATTAGAGGCCCAAAGTGTTAATAAAGATCAAAATTTAGAGGAAACCCTAACTTTGAATTTAAAAGATATAATTTTCAAAGGAAATTAAATAAAAAATGATATGAATTATCAAATATATTCAAAAACAAGTTGTACACTTTGAAAAATGTTTTGAAAAATCATGTTTAATCACATGAAAGCTTGAAATCCAATTGGTTTTAAAAAATCAAAGTGGGAATTTCATTTAAAATGTTTAAAAATAATAAAAATGAAATTAATTACAAAAATTCTAACTATATTAAATAAATAATATAAATTTGATTTTTTTTGTAAAATAAAATATTTAAACATTTTTTTGAATTTTGAGAAAAAGAATCAATTCAAAAACACAAATATTCGGAGAGAAATTAATTTTTGAAACAATTAACAAAAATATCAAAATATTCAAAAATTCAAAATTTGAAAAAGGGTGCCAACTGTCAAGGAAGAACATGCGTGCACCCAGTTTCTGTAGATTTACGTTTTCTCACTTTTCTCCATGATTACTCAATGGTTTTGCACGATTCAAGTATCAATCTTGTTCGTTTTTGAACAAGGATCACAACCATATAGATTGATTGCATTTATATTAAATATGGAGGAAGAAATCAATGGAAAACCTCAAGAACCCTAATTTCAGCATGAACGCAATGAAATTTTATACATGATTTATTCATGGCAATTGATTGAGGGTTATCACTCTACATACATGCATAAACAAGATGGTAACTCAAAAATTCATTCATGATGCATGGATCATAGAGTTTGAAGGGTTCAGGCTTACCTCTTGCAGTTGGTGATCGAGTTTGATGATGGAGGTGTTGCAGATTGGTTCCAATGATCTGGACAACTTCCTTAGGTGCCAAGGAGTGTGTTTGAATGCTTGGAGTGGATTGAAATGAGCTGGAATTTGATGTGGTACCTCAACTGCAACTCTGTCAAGAACTTGAGCAATTGGCTGGTGATTTGATGAATTTGATGTTCCAGATGTTGTGTTAGTGTTTAGATCACTCACATATGATGTTTATGAGGTGTGTGTGTGTGTGATTGGTTTGGTTGGAATCACTCTCAATCTCAAAACTCGATAGTGACTTGAGTTAGAAGGCAAAATTGGAGTGAAAAGGAGATTTTGAGTAAAGCATCAGTTTGGGTGCTTTGATGTACTCAAAATGATTACAAATGAGCTCTATTTATAGTAAAGCAAGTTTGTTTTGGCTGCAATAATGAATGGCAACTACAGCATGTATATGGCAAATGTTGATCCAATGGAACATCAAGTCTCCTCTATCCATTGACTTGAGATTAGAGCACAGGCTATAAGCCTTCAGTGGCAGGGATGAGGCTCGACTGAACTTGGATAACATTGTCTTGATGAATACCACCTCTATGGACTTGAGGTTAGAGCACATGTTATGTCATGCCTAAACATAGATCCACGGACTTGTGAGGCTGGTGGATCAGTGTTTGTCCCTTGGTTGTTCCCCCTTGAGGTGTGCAGATGGATAACCATGCTTGAACTTGTCTAATTTTGCCAATTCGAGCAAAATTTCCAAATTCTGTCTTGCACAAAACAGTTGGAAATGGTGGTTTTGAGGGGATCAAATCTCCTTGCTCAAATGAAGTTATGGAAAGCTCTTGTGTTTTTAAGAAAGCCCTCATATGGTACAATCCATGTGTGATCATAGTTGGTCTTGAAACTATTTGAATCCAACTGAAAAAAACCCCATGAACTTTGATGTTCAAGGCTGGTAACTTAGGCTGATTTTCACTAAGTGTTGAAAAAGTGTTATTTTCTTCATTTTTGTCATTTTGATCACTCCATAACTAAAAATCCATGAAGAATTGGAGTTTGATGTAGTTGAAGCTTTTGTAGAGTGTAGGAAGACCTACAAATCAGGCTTTGGATAACTCAAAATGGCTGCTTGGATCACAAGTTATGATCCTTGGATGTTGGTACCAAAATCATTCAAATTTAGTAACTTAGAAATTTTTCAAATTTTCAAGATTACCCCTTTTACAAGTTATCTTGGTTTCTTGATCAATTCTTGTTCAAATGATATTATAAGTCATATTTTTTGAAAATATAGGTCATAAGGATCATTTTTTCCAAAAAAGTCATGTTTTCAGTTTTGGCTCCGGAGCGGTTCGGCGCGTAAAAACCCTAATTCCCGACTTTTGAGGAATGGATCCTCTGAGGGTAATTTAGCTTTGAAAATGGATTCTTAGGGTTATTTTGAGCATGTTGATTCACATGTTAAAGCCTTGGCTCATCCTTTTGTGAAATTCTCACTCTGGAGGTCTCAGTCGTCCAAAACCCTAATTTGGCGACATCGGGTGTTTCGAGGATCAAACCACTTGGAATGTGGCAACTTTGTGCTTGATTCTTGATGTGGGAGTCCTTTTGATCCCTTATGGGTGTTTTAAGGAGTTAGATAAGTTGAAGATCATGTCATTTCTTGATTGATTTTTTGTCTAAATGTTCTGAGAGGGCTCAAAAACCCTGATTCTTAATTATGGTGAATGTTCACCCATCTTTGAGGAGATTGATGAGGCATGATGGTATATCCATATTGTGGTGATGATTCTCACAATGATGGGAAATCTTGGTGGTCAAAATTTGGGGTATGACAGATGCCCCTATTTAATCTTCTTGGACCCGAAGGTGTGAATGAGAAGGTATTCGGGCATTCAGGGTGCAAGAGGATTAAATATCGGAATACTCAAAATTTTGACTGTGGTTATGAATGGCAGTTTGCTCATCCATCTTCTTTCGCTAAGTAACGATACTCATAAAAGGGTAAAACTCCCCCTCGATCCTGGTCTTCAGCTAAGGAACTGGTCTCAGTTTCTGATATAAACTTTCCTTGATCCTGGTTTTTAGCCACGGAACTGGTCTCAGTTTCTGAAATAAACTTCCCCTCTATCCTGGTCTTCAGCCAAGGAACTGGTCTCAGTTTTTTCTTATCAAGTTCCTTCCTTAACAAAGGATACTATGTGTAGCGGTCTTCGTCAAACTTCTCGCCTAGTTTTCCTGGGGAGACGCCATTTGATGGAAAAAAGTTTAGGTCAGACTTGCTGGTGGTACCCATTCATCTGAGCTGTAGAGGTGTGCAAACTTCTCTGTTGGAGATGCCATTTGTTGACTCTACTAGGTAAAATGAGTCTCTTGATAGACTGCTTTTCTGCTTGGGAGATATTACATCATACTTTCCTTCGAGATCTTTTCGGAGAAATTCCATGTGATGTAATCCAATTTTGAGGTGCTGATGACTTCATTAACACTGAATTTCTTGGGAGAAAAACCAATGTGTTGCTGAGAGTCTTTCTCTGGGGATTTTCCTTAATCTGGGAATGCGAAAATATCACCTTAAATGGTGAAGAGTGACGTTCGTCGAATATCTTCTTGCCTTTTAGAGGTTCAAGTTATCAAAGTGGTCGAGGATTGTCTCCAATCCAGAAATAAACTGGGGGAGAGATTGCTCAGACAAAACATTTCCTGACGAGGAAAGAACTGACAACTCGATTGATAAGAGGACTTTTATCACTTGGGAAATGAGTATGACCAGAGTGATAGTAATGCAATATGAATATGAATATGAATCAATAATGCATGATGTACGTATGTTTATGCTGACAAAACTGACGCGACATACAGACTAATAGATGAACACGACTGGATACTCGACCACGACGGGGGACAAAACGTATCATTGTTCGAAGATAGCAAATCTTGTCTTGCTTTGGAGAGGTAGTCCCTGTGGGGGTGAAAGAACTGTTTAATCGGTCTTAAGAGGTAAGAACACTGCCAGGGATATCAGATGGGATATTACATCTGACATAGTTGGTCTTTTATTCAGGCGTACTAGTTTAGAAGGAGTACTTTAATTCTGCACTCTGATGTTTAATCACTTCCGAAGAAGCGATCGATGTTCATCAGTCAAAAAGAATTTCCATCTTTATTTTAAAAGCAGAAAATTTTTTGACAATTAAATTCATTTTTGTTTTATTTCAAGAATCGTTGATCATGTTAAAAATGTCATTCTGTAAAGCTAAAACAAATGAGAATTGCAAACAAAAAGTACTATGGCTCAAATTTTATGGATAGGATGGAAATCAGCCAAACGCGTGATTCCATAGAGTATTTACAAAGTTTAGAAAATGGTAATTTAAGGGAAAAGGGGCTACATTGAAACATAATGACCGCTATCCTTTTACCAACTTTGAATTCTGGACATCCTGAGCTTCTATCGAAGATGACCTTGACTTGAAGTTTTTCAACGAATGGTGTTACCGCCGAGGATTTAATCTTGTCGGACATAGTTACTTGCCATGAATCCCTAACTTTTGCCTGGATTGTCTTTTGAGATTTCCAATCCATCGGGATGATTTTTGCTTATGTCTCTAATTTTTTCCTAGACCGCCTTTTTCAGGTTTTCAATCCACCGAGACATTTTTTTTATTATTATATTTTTTAGGCGGAGTATTTCTTGATTACGTCAACATTCGTGGGATAGTTAAATTCCTCTCCATCCATGGTTGCGAGTCTCAAGGCACTTCCTGAAAAGGCTTTCTTGACCACATAGGGGACATCATAATTCGGAGTCCATTTGCCCCGAGAATCAGTGAGGAATGGTTGTATCTTCATGAGCACAAGGTCTCCTTTTCTGAAGACGTGAGGTCGGACCTTTTTGTCAAATGCTTTCTTCATCCTTTGCAGATACAAATGACCATGGTATAGTGCCGTTATTCGCTTTTCCTCGATTAGGTTCAGTTCGTCGTGTCGATTTTGACAACATTTAGCTTCTGTTAGCTTAGCTTCCATCAATACCCGGATTGATGGGATCTCTACTTCTATGGGGAGCACTGCCTCCATGCCATATACTAGAGAGAAAGGGGTTGCCCCTATTAAAGTGCGGACAGATGTGCGATAACCGTGAAGAGCAAAGGGCAGCATTTTGTGCCAGTCTTTGTAGGTTACAACCATCTTTTGAACAATCTTTTTGATGTTCTTGTTAGCCTCTTCTACCGCGCCGTTCATCTTAGGTCGGTAGGGAGATGAGTTATGGTGTTCGGTCTTGAACTCAGCGCATAACTCTTTCATCATTTTGTTGTTCAAGTTGGATCCATTGTCAGTAATGATCTGGCTTGGAACACCATAACAGCAGATGAGATTGTTTTTGATAAAGCGGACCACCACTTGTCGGGTTACATTGGCGTATGACGCTGCTTCGACCCATTTGGTGAAGTAGTCAATGGTTACCAGGATGAACCGATGTCCATTTGAAGCCTTGGGTTCGATAATTCCAATCATGTCGATTCCCCATATGGAAAAAGGCCATGGGGAAGAGAGAACTTTGAGATGTGTTGGCGGTACATGGATTTTGTCTGAGTATATCTGACACTTGAGACATCTCCTCATGTGCTTGTAGCAATCGTATTCCATGGTCAACCAATAGTATCCTACTCTCAGAATTTTTCTCGCCATTGTGTGTCCGTTGGCATGAGTGCCAAAGGATCCTTTGTGAATTTCTTTCATCAGTATGTTTGCTTCTGGTCTGTCTACGCATCGAAGCAAAACCATGTCAAAGTTTCTCTTATAGAGTGTATCACCGCTCAGGAAGAAGTTGCCTTCCAGTCTTCTGATGGTTCTCCTGTCTTTTCTGGATGCCTCAGGTGGGTACTCTTGTTTCTGAAGGAAGCATTTGATATCGTTATACCAAGGTTTGTCGTCTATGACTGCTTCGATCGTGAAGATGTAAGCGGGCCGTTCTAGGCACATTATGTCGATCTTAGGTACGTCATTCCATTGACCTACACTAATCATGGAGGAGAGAGTGGCTAGTGCATCATGTAATACCCCAAATTTTGACCACTTAGATTTCCCATCATTGTGAAAATCATCATCACAATATGGATGAACCATCATGCTTCATCAGTCTCCCCAAAGATGGGTGAGCATCCAATACAATCAAAATTAGGGTTTCAAGCCCTCTCTGAGTGCTTAGACAAAGGATCAATCAAGAAATGACATGATCTTCAACTTGTCTAATCTCTCAAACATCCACAATGGATCAAAAAGGACTCCCACTTCAAGGATTAAGCACAAGGCTGCTCCCTTCTAGGTGGATCAAGTCTCAAGATCAACAATGTCACCAAATTAGGGTTTTGGTCGACCAGGGTCTCCAGATGGAAATTTTCATCTGGGCACAAGGCAATGATCCAAAACATGACCTAATATGCTTCATGGAACCTCATGAACCCATGCATCAAGTCAATTTTGCCTCAGGGGATGCATTCATAAAAAATCAGGAATTAGGGTTTCTTGACCTAATTCACCCCTAAGTTGACTTTTGGGACAAACCATGAGCCAAGACCTCAAGAGATGATTTGAGGGTATCTAATACACCATATTGATCCATTTGGAACAATGGATTGATCTAAGAAGCTTGAGCAACAAGTCTCATTTTCATCTGCACCACAATTAGGGTTTTAAGGGAAAAGTCAACTGTAACTTTGACTTTTGACCAGGACATGCTCCCAAACCCTAATACATGATTGAATATACCCTATGACACCCATGGAACATGTCCATCAAGTTTGATTTAGGTCAAGGACATGATTTCCTGAAGAATTGCACAGTTTGGAATTCATCTGATAAAAAGTCAACTATGCACAAAAGTCAACTTTGACTTTTTGAGATTTTTCACCAAAATGGATTTTTAACCCTAAAATGATGTTAATGTATGATTTGAATCATCATTCATCAAGAAAAATCAAGAAAAGTGAGATAACTTGTAAAAGGGGTAACCATAAAACTTAGAAATTTTTCTAAGTTAAAAATAAAGTGGCAAAGGTACCAACTTTGGAGGACCATAACTCCTAAACCACAAGGCCATTTTTTCTCATCCAAAGATGGATTTGTAGCCCTCATTATCACCTACAAAAACTTCAACTACAAGTCATTCCAATTCATTAAGGATTTTGAGTTATGGAGTGATCAAAGTGGCTGAAAAGTGAAAATGTCACTTTTTCCAACACTTAGTGAAATTTTCACTAAGTCAGAATTTGCCTTCACTTTTTACCAAATGTAGGGGGATTTTTCACTTGGAATCAAAAGAGATCAAAACCAAACTTGTTCAAATAGTTGTTGTATCATGTAAGAGCTTTCCAAAATGGCCAAGAACATTGCCAAATTCAACCTACACCATGAGATACAACATTGGCAAGTTGCCTTGCTGAAATCTGTCAAGGCAAGGCAGAATTTGCACTTTGGCTCGATTTGCCAAAATCAGCCAATTGCAATTGCTCCAATCCACTTGGACACCTCAGAGGATTGAATCCAAAGGGGACAATCACTGAGCCAAGCCTCCAAGGTCTAAGGAACAAAGAATAACATGTTGAACCTAGAATGGCCAAAATAGGGACAAGACTTCAAATTTGGAATGAGGCATTCAATGGAACCATCAAGGTGGCATGGACTGAGCCATTCTCATCTGAAATCAGTCAAGACTTATCCAAGACCAAGGGGACCAAAGCTCTGTGCCCTAACCTCTAGTCAATGGCTAGAGGAGACTTTCATTTCCATTGGCCAACATTGGCCAAACCTACTTACCAGCTGCCATGCACTATTCCTTGCAAAACAAACTTGCTCTACTATAAATAGAGCTCAATTGTGGTCAGTTTGAGTACACCAAAGCCATCTAACAGATGCTTTCCTCAAAATCTCTTTCTCTTGGCAAAAATGCCTTTCTTAGCAAGGTAGCTATCGGGTTTTGAGTTTGAGAGCAATTCTGCACAAACCAATCACTCACACACCTCACATACATCACATATGAGCTGATCAAACACTCACATAACATCTGTAACACCTCCAACTCAAAATCACATCTGCTCTTGCTGTCACGACTTGGAGGTAAGCACATACTTGGTCATCTCTCAATCTATGCATATTTCCTCGCACAATAATTTGGTCATATGTTCATAATCATGCATGGAATGTTTTCCCTCAATTAATTGCATTGTTTGGATCGTGTATAAAAAATCCTAGCCTTCATGCTGAAATTAGGGTTCTTGAGGTCTCTTCGTGATTTCTTGTTGTATGTTTAATTTAAATGAAATTAAAGTACATAGACATGATCGTGGGGTTGAGGCGAGCATAATGATATGTGGATTGCATGTTATAATTACGTATTCAGTGAGATTGGATGGAAAATGCAAATCTGGGCAAACTGAAAAACGCGCGTGTTCTTGGTGTTGTTCTTGGCGCCATTTTCAGATTTTCAAATATTTGAATTTTGTGATTTTGTTTAATTGATTCAAAAATTAATTTCTCTCTGAGTTTTAATGATTTTGAGTTGATTCTTTTTTTTTAATAATTCACAAAAATGTTAAAATATTTTATTTTATCAAAAAATCCCAAAAATATTATTTATTTCATATAATTGATATTTTTGTAAAGAATTAATATTTTAATTGTTTTTGACATTTTAAATATTTTTTCTACATTGATTTTGCAACTTTTAATGCTTTCTAATTATTTTGTAGGTCAATACTTAATTTTTGAAGCATTAATCCAAGATCACAATTTGTTTTCCATGTGTTAAACAATTTTTGATCATTTTAATTGAATTTTTATTCAATTAAATACATTTTGAAAACAAATTAGGGTTTTGGATTAATTCAACCCTCATAAATCATTTTCAAAACACTTTGGGCCTCTATTAGAGTGTAAGACCCAATCCTTTTTTTTGACCAAATCATCTTTGGGCCTCACTTATTGTATAAGTCCCGATACCGTCAAAAAACAAACGGCGCGATCGTCGCCTTTTCAAAAATCATCCGGGCCTACCCTCGAGTAGTAAGACCCATTTATTCATCTCAAAACACTTTGGGCCTCTTAAGAGAGTGTAAGACCCATCCCCCCTTGTACAAAAACTTTTTGGGCCTCACTCATTGTATAAGTCCCGCTGTACAAGTAAACGGCGCGATCGTCGCCCGTTTAAAAATAAAAACCATCTGGGCCTACCCTCGAGTAGTAAGACCCATTTCTTTTTCTTTAAACCTTTTTGGGTCTCTTAAGAGAGTGTAAGACTCATCCCTTTGTACAGAAAACCTTTTTGGGCCCCAGTCACTTGTATAAGTCCCTCTGTACAAATTCAAACAGTGTGCTCACTGATAAAACCCTAGGCCTCTCCTCGAGCTGTAAGCCCCAGATCTTTCTTTTTCAAAGCACTTTCTCCTTTGATTTTGAATATACTGTTGTTTTCAATCTTTCTTTGTTGAACAATTAACCAAACAGCATGGAAGCACTACAACCGAGTAAGTGGTTATCGCTTTCATTTACTGCTTTCATATTATAAATTGTATTGTGGGGCTGCTCACTGTAAGTCTCCTTTCATAAACTCATATCTACTGTGTAATAATAGTATAGATATTTTGAGTTTCCCCGGCAACTACGTCTAGAACTAAGTGACGCCGTTTCATTTATTCGTAGAAATAGACGCCTAGATCCCCAATAGGAGCACCAGATACAGTCTTCTCTTCGGCTGTCCTCCTTAGGAATCGTCAAGAAGCTCTACTCCCCAAGATGAATGTATTCTCTGTGAATGGCATCTTTGAGTTTCTTCCCAATTCTCGAACTTTCCTGACTTGATCTATTCCTTGTGGATAGCTTGCCTTGAATGTCTCAGGGTTTGGGTACCCACTACGGTCATAATCTTGGACCTTAACTAAGGAACCCTCTTTAAAAGTTAAAAGTCGCTGGATAGTAAACCTCGCACGTTTACCAGTGGTTTTTATCTTTAAAAGAGTTATCTCTCCTAATGTAAAGGAGATGATAGACCCACGGGCTTCTTAAAAGCATCGGCCTCCTCTTGGGCATTATTCAAGGACCCTACGGCTTCTTAGAAGTATTCACAGCCTCCTCTTAGGCTTCGTATAATGATCTCTTCCTCTGGGAATGATAGCCTCCTCTTGGGCTTCGTACAAGGACCCGTCGGCTTCTTAAAAATTTCCAGCCTCCTCTTGCGCTTCGTACAAATTGTCCTGACGACCTCCTAGAGGTATAGGAACAGAACCTAGTCATCCTCATAGAACAGTCCTTTCATAGAGTCTACTACTGTTTCTCGAAGCATAGTACAAGAGATAAAACTCTAGACATGGACACTCTAACTTCCTTGAGTCTCAAAGACATTCTCAAGCACCCTTCATTAAATAGGAAGGAAACCCGCAGACTCGGACAGTCTCAATACCCTTTGGATTTCCCATTTCCTCAAAGAGAAGGAAATATCCTTGATCCTCAAATCAAATCCCTGTGTACAGTGTTACTCATATAAGAACTGATTTTCTCTTTTAAATCAGTATATTGGATCTGTCACTCAACTGAAACAGTTACAATAGCCTCCATCTCGGGCTTCGTACGAGATACCAAAATTCTCCCCAGTGGAGTCAAAACAACCTTTTCGCCTCTCTCTCGGGCTTTGTACGAGATACAAAAACACTCTCTTACTGAGTATAAAAGATTCTTCAACTGAGTCAACTCTTTGCTAGCCTCCTCTTAGGCTTTGTATAACGATATGCCCCACTGGGTCAAAAACCTTTAGCCTCTCTCTCGGGCTTTGTACGAGACACAAAATAGCCTCCTCTTAGGCTTTGTATAATGATTTTCCTAGCGGAAATTAGCCTCCTCTTAGGCTTTATATAAGAAAACCACTGGTTGATCCAATCAACCTTTTAGCATCAAAGTTGTGCCTCGTTCACAGTACACAAACATCAACAACTCCTTCCCCTTCATCTAATTGCTGTAAGCGGCAAGCCTCTGGATCATCTACATCCATGCCACTGTCCCTCTTTTAGCATGAGAAATTCCTAAGGAAAGATGGCATTGCTCTACACTGAGTTAAAGTCTTCTCCTTCAGGTTAAAACCCTTTCTTCGGAAATTATGGCATTGCTCGGATCCGCGTATCCCAGTTAAAGTAATTCTCCTTTTCCCCTCTTTAGAGATGACAAATTCTCTCTAAAGTCGAGACCTTTCAGCTTCACGTCTTGGGCTTTGAACAAGACACAAATAGACCTTTTAGCTTCACATCTTGGGCTTTGATCAAGATACAAATTACCTTTCGCTTCACGTCTTGGGCTTTGAACAAGACACCAAAAACCAATTTCCTCCCATAGAATAGGAGGAACTACGAACGCTCTGATTTCCCTGTTTCGGTAAACGGGAATACGTAGGCATAAGATCGAAAGAAAAGATCTTAGCGAGCGCAATCAACAAAAAAACCCAAATCCCATATCTCCATCAATCAAAAGCAGTATTTCAAAAGCATCAGTCCTAACATCCTAATCCTTATTCCCTGCCAGAAACCTTCTGCCCAGGTAAAAAAGAAAGAGAACCGTATTGGCGAAAATACAAATAACCAGTACAAAGGCCCCCCACATTGATAGCATCCGTAACCTAACAGACCGCTGTTTAAACTCAGTATGCAAGCATGGTTAATTGGAGACATCTATTTCCCTTCCTTATTCAGCTCACAATAGGATAAAAAATGAATCGACCTGTAGTTTTAAGCTCAACCGCAGAGAGCGAGCAGCGCTTAAGAACCACGTCCAAAATAGCTCGCTACAGAAAAGTGGCGCCCACTGTGGGGCCCGTTCCTTTCTTTCTACTTCTCTTGTGTGAAAAATTACACAAATGGCGACTCTGCTGGGGAGTCTCCTTTTCTGCCTTAGGGCATCATCCCCGTTTTCCACGGAAAATGGGAACTCTACCGAAGAGAAAGATTGACCTATGCTGGTCCATCTCTTAGGCAGGGAACCACAGATTGGGGCTTCCGCCGGGGAACCCATTTCTGTCAGGAACTTAAGAATCATAGCTTTATAAGTCTAGAATGATTAGGACAAATATATATACTGCTTTTCCTAATTTCTATACGTGTTTAATTTTCTGCTACTGGGAATGCGTGTGATGCCGCATGTGGTGAGATTGAGTATACACTTAAGAAAAGCCAACCTTTTTCGTAGTGCGGAAGCTATCGGAAATAGCTGTTACGCGATACTACCCTCATTTGAGGCTGGTGATCTATTCTCGGTGAATGGCACTTACTCTAAGATTGCACACAACTCACTGGCGATCCGCTTGTTGTTTTGCTTTCCTGGGAGGAGCTGATGATAATGAGTACAGGTACAAAAATCACCTTAGTATAAACCTTTGGGGATGGGTAGAGCCTTGACTTCATGACAACGACCCTCTGACCCCATGTTTTTCTATGTTTTTGTGTGCTGCATTCATGCATTCATTTAAAAAACATTAAAACATTCAAAAAAATTTCTCTTATAGTCTCTCTGTTTTTCAAATTAAACTAAGACTGTGATTGCAAATATCAGAGAAAAAGATTGCATTAATGGATTTTGGTAGAAGGAGAACTCACCAGTATACCTTCAAGGTTCCAAAACTAGGGGATTTGAGAAGGTTAGTAAGGATAATCGTTAACCCAGAGGCTTTTAGAGCCAAGCACGGTGGTTTGCTACCACTGTTAAGAGTCCATGTGATTGAGGGAATCATGGACGCGCTCATTCAATTCTACGATCCAGTTTATCATTCCCGGATTACCAGCTATCACCAACGCTGGAGGAGTACTCTCATCTGGCTGATTTACATATCACTGATCGAGCTCCATTTTCTGGACTGGAATAAATTCCAAAGAATCAGACTATTGCAAGAGCAATTCATTTGGACGAGTCTGAGGTCAAGACTCACATGACCACTAAGGGTGGCACCCAAGGTTTGCCAGCCCAGTTCCTGACCAAGAAAGCTCTGTACTTTGCTAGTATAGGGAACATGACTGCTTTTGAAAGCATCTTTGTCTTGCTCACCTACGGGTTATTTTTGTTTCCCAACATTAATAACTTCGTCGATATCAACGCTATTAAGGTTTTTCTCATTGGAAACCCTGTGCCGACTTTGCTCGCAGATGCGTATTATTCTGTACACTTAGGAAATTTGTACAGCGGAGGGGAGATCACATGTTGTGTACCTTTTCTCTACAAATGGTTTATCTCTCACTTGCCCAAGTCTGCTGCTTTTTGGGATTGCAAGAGTGTCTTACGTTGGTCGCAGAAGATCATGTCTCTCACCAATTCAAATATAGATTGGTGTAATAGGATTTATGAGGGAATCAGAATCATTGACCGTTGTGGAAACTTCCCCAGCGTACCCCTCATAGGAACTAAAGGAGGAATCAACTATCATCCGATATTGGTTTTTCGTCAATTTGGATACCCGATGAGACACATCCCACTGGGTGTTCATCTGGAAGGTCTTTTCTTCAAAGAAGGAGAAAGTGACAGAGCGCTAAAGATGGAAATAGTGCAAGCTTGGAAACAGGTTCATAAGAAAGGACGAGAGTCTCTGGGAAAACCGAACTGTGTCTCGGTGGAGCCTTATCTCCATTGGGTACAAACCAGAGCTCTTAAGCTAAAGATGCCTTATCCTCGTTACGGAATTCTTCCACCGAGGGAGCAAGTACCGCACCTCGACGTAGTTCAAAAGGAAAGAAGATCTTGGAAGAACAAGTACCGCACCCTCGACGTAGAGTGTATCCAAATACAGCAATTACTGAAAGAGAAAGACACTCTGATTGAAATTTTGGAGCAGCATGCTGTGGAGAATCAAGATGACCAAAGGAATTTGCTCACTCCTTTCATTTGACAAAGGAATGACAACCCGACAACGGCCCAAGCGCCCCGGTCAAAGAAGAGGACTCGGGACCCATTAGTTTAGGTTTCTGTTTTTGCACTTTGTAATCTACTGTATTTCCATTTCTGTAATCCTTTGGAATTCAATAAAAAGGGGTTTCCCCACTGTTTGATATTTGCAATCTAATTGTCGAAGTTTATTTTAATTAAACCTAAAAACAATTAATATAATCATTGCATTCATCATTCTCACATCGCGTATTCTTCTTACCTACGAATCTCACGTTTGTGTCTCGATTCTAGAGTCAAACTGTCTCATTCATATAATACTCGGGCCAATCGTCAGAAAAAGATGGATGATCTTGAGGAAGAAAACAGAGAGTTGAAAGAAGAGATCGACGCTCTAAGAGAGGATATGAGAAAGCTTCGTAACGACATGCAAGCCATGGCAGAAGCTCAGCTACAAAGAACTGTGATCTCAGAGATCACCTCAACGCCCATCATAGAAAAGTATGATCCTAGGTATCAGATGCCGAAAGATCGTCCTTGGGGCATGCCTGTTAACTATATCCCTGAAGGATATGTTCCGCCGATCACTGAAGATCAGGGAATCGCAACAGAAGCCGCTGGGCCTGAAGGTTACAAACTTTGAGAAAGCGAAGATGCCAGGGGCATACTCAAGACTCCTGAAGGTTACAAACTTCGGGAGGCACCAAGACTTACTACCGTAGTCACGGTACCACCCCCCTGTGGTGCACACTGTCCCGGAAGGACAGATTCCACAGACACCTTCTGGTAAGAAGGAAACTATGTTTGACAGAATGGATGAATTCCAGGAGCAGTTCTTGGAAATGCAGAAAGAGCTGCAAGCCATTCGTGGTCAGGATCTATTTGGAAAGGACGCCGCAGACCTCTGCTTGGTCCCAAATGTGAAAGTCCCGCACAAGTTCCAAGTGCCCGACTTTGAAAAATACAAGGGTAACTCTTGCCCTCAAAGCCATCTAGTGATGTACGCTCGGCGGATGTCAGCTCAGACGGAGAATCAGGACCTGCTGATTCACTACTTTCAGGATAGTTTAACCGGTGCCGCACTCAAATGGTACATGGGTTTAAACCGTACTACGATCAGTACATTCAGAGATCTTGGTACTGCCTTCGTCCAACAATACAAGTATAATTTGGACATGGCACCCGACAGAGATCAACTCAGATCGATGTCGCAAAAGGACAAGGAAACCTTTAAGGAGTATGCTCAAAGGTGGCGTGAAATTGCCTCTCAAATTTGTCCACTTCTTGAGGAAAAAGAGATGACAAAGATCTTCTTAAAGACCTTAAGCTCATTTTACTATGACCGAATGGTCGCTAGTGCACCCAGTGATTTCACCGAAATGGTCGGCATGGGTGTACGTCTTGAGGAAGCCGTCCGAGAAGGACGTTTGGTAAAAGACACTGGATCAACGAGCGGTACTAAAAAATACGGTAGTGCTCTCCCTAAGAAAAAGGAGCAAGATATTGGGAATATCTCTCTCGGAAAGCAAAGGCGACGTTATCAGCCAGTAGCAGCTGTTACTCCTACTATCGGCCCCGTGCCTGTTCCTATGTATCAACCTTAGATTGCGCAGAGCCAACCTGACCAACAAAGGACACAACAGCCTCTTCAGCAGGCTCGTCCTCCATATAATAACAACCGTACAACACGGCCACCAGGATTTGATCCTATACCCGTAACGTACGCAGAGCTGTTTCCGTTACTGCTAGCTAAGGGGCACATTCAGACTAAGTCTCCCCTTTCAGTTCCAGAAAATCTGCCTTTCTGGTTTAAGGTGGATCAAACATGCCCTTATCATCAAGGAGGTTCAGGGCATAACATTGAGACTTGTCTTAATTTCAAATCCGACGTGCAAAATCTTGTTAGGAGCGGACTTTTATCTTTCAAAGATACGAATCCTAATGTTCTTACGAACCCGCTGCCTCAACACGAGAAAGCTGCAGTCAATCTGATTGAGAAAGAGACTAACAATGTCTATCAAATTCACGATGTACTCTTATTGGGGACCAATTTGGTCAGGATGCATTGTAGACAGAGTGGATATGGCCATGTGCCACCTCATAATTATCACCAGTGTGATATCTGCTCTAAAGATAACCAAGGATGTTCGGTAGTGCAATCAGCCCTACAGGAACAGATGGATCTCGGATGGATCCAAGAGCACCGAGTTCGTGGAGTTAACATGGTCTCTACAAATTCTAACGTCATTCAAAACCACGACATCCGTGTGATGAATGTCAACTTGGTGGCGATGCACTCAAGGCAAAGCCAGTATCATAATCTTCCGCGGCACGATTACAGTTCCTGTCTGATTTTCTCGGTAAACAAACAGGGATGCTCTTTCATACAAGAGGCCCTCCAGCGTCAGATGGATCTTGGATGGATCCAAGACTACCATGATACGAACTCCTATCAAATCAACATGGTTCAGATCTTTGACATCCGCATGATAAATACCAATCTGGTAGAGTTACATGCTGAGCAGGTCCGACTTGGATTCTTAATATCACATGACTATCAAAATTGTAAAGCGGGTTGCGAAAACGATCGAGGTTGTACCCTTGTCCAGGAGGCACTTCAGCACTTGTTAAATCACTGGTGGATGCCAATCTATATGGACGAAGATACTCAGCAGATTAGTATCAATCACAGGAATCTTACTCGTCGTCAAAGTCAGGATGTCCGATCAATGGAAGATAACCTAGTGAGGTTACATTGTATTCAAAGTGGCCGTGGCCAGGTGCCACCACACAACTATGACAGTTGTAGCGTCTGTTCGGAAAGTAACCAAGGGTGTTACCTTGTGAGAGCAGCTCTTCAGGGTCAGGTCGATCATGGAGAAATTTGTCCATATCCAGGTTCAGGACCCATCATTTGGTCGCCGAACTACCTTGCCGATCAAGTTGAGGATGTTGTCACGATCTCTGGTCATCACCAGATCAGGGATGTTTTTGCCATCGTCCCTCTACTTGACGAATCTAGAGTTCCCAACCGGGAACGGATTGAGGTTACTTATGATGGTCAGAAAAATCAGAAGGTTCCCATAGTCATCTATCTACCGGGACCACTACCGTATGAATCAGCTAAGGCGATCCCTTATAAATACGGTGCAACAATAATTGAAAATGGAAAGGAAATTCCATTACCCTCCGTCGTGAATATTGCAGACATCAGTCGTGTAACACGGAGCGGTCGAATCTTCAACCGAGGGGTTGGAGAATCCAATAAAGAAAAGGAACTTCAGGCAGAAATTCCTGATCCACCAGCCGGTCAATCTAGTAATCCCGACTTTTCAAAAGACAAAGATGAGATGCTAAAGCTCATCCAAAGGAGTGAATATAACATTGTTGATCAACTGTTACAAACTCCTTCAAAGATCTCAGTATTATCACTGTTACTCAGTTCAGAAGCCCACAGGGAGGCTTTACAGAAAGTCTTGGAGCAAGCCTTTGTGGAACAGGATGTAACAATCAGACAATTCGATAGCATTGTCTCTAACATCACTTCCTGCAATAATTTGGGATTTAGTGATGAGGAATTACCTGAAGAGGGTCGCCGTCATAACATGGCGCTCAACATTACAGTTAACTGGCAGGGCGATGCTTTAGCCAACGTACTGGTAGACACAGGGTCAGCCCTGAATGTTATGCCGAAGTACACTTTGATGCAATTATCATTTAAGGGCCCTCCGATGAGAACCAGCGAGGTCGTCGTCAAAGCATTCGACGGATCCAGAAAAACAGTTATCGGCGAAGTTGATCTTCCCATAACTATTGGTCCTCACACTTTCCAAATCACTTTCCAGGTCATGGACATCCGGGCAACATACAGTTGTTTATTAGGAAGACCTTGGATACATCAGGCTGGAGCGGTTACTTCAACCCTCCACCAAAAGCTAAAGTTCGTCAAGAACGATCAACTTATCACGGTTTGTGGGGAACAAGCCTTGCTTGTGAGTAACCTATCATCATCTACTTGTGTAGAACCCGAGGAGGTTATTGGAACTCAGTTCCAAGCACTATCGGTGAGCAAGAACGATCAATCCGAAGAAGGAACTTCAATTTCTTCATACAAAGATGCTATCAAAGCGGTCGAGAGTACCGATACAAAAGGATGGGGACGGCTTGTCATTCCTATTGACAATAAAACAAAGAAGGGTCTTGGTTTTTCTGCAACCTGTACCCAGACAGCCGCCAACGATGAAAGTCTTCATCCCCTTCAAAACTTCTTCCACAGTGGAGGTTTTCTTCACCCAGTGTCTCAGACAGTTCATGCTATCAATGAGGAAGATCCCTCTGACACAGATGAAGAATGGAAGTCCTACCTTAACAAGGATGGCTATATGTCTCAAGAAGAGGTGCCTATGCCTTTTTGCTTTCCTACAGAAAGTCCGAGATTTATACCAAGATCAGATGTCGAAATGATCTACGGAGATTGTGATCCAGAAGGATGCCGTGCTCCGCCAAATTCATTAGAGGAAGACACTCTGATGAAAGAAAACTCTGATCACAATTACTATGGCCCGATGGATGGCCTGCCAATGTGGCAGCCTTACCCAGGAAACTTGGGGCAAGAAAGTCAGCCGAGTAATGAAACTCAGCTGAGCGTCATTGAACAGAATACCTGTGTCCCCACCATGTCATGGGATCAACACTCAGGTCATTCAGAAACTACTCAACATGAAGATGAATTCGCAACGTTTGCAGGACTAGAATTCATCAACTATGCTTTTCCTGAGGTCAACGTCATCGAGAGGGATGACTTCTCCAGTTCCAAAGAAGTTTGGGACACCTTGGGACAACCGAGTGGAAAATACGACTATATGGTCAAGTACACTGCTCCCGAAAGCTCTCGTATCAGGCTCGAAGATATCCAGTCAACTGGATGGGGAGATACAGCTGAGAGCACCAATGCTATGCAAAATGCAACAGAGGAATCCTCCTACGACAATTCTGCTTGGGAGACAGATTCCAATGATCCTACTCCACCAGAAATCAGCGTCATTTCTGAAGACAAATCAAGGAAGGTGCCTGACTTTGTGATTCACCGAGGAGTTCTCCACCAATGGGTTGCTGTCGAGGTTCCGAAGGTCGTTCATCAGTCAAAGTAATTGCCATCTTTAACCTTTCACCCTGCCTAGGTGAAATGGATGTTTTGATAGGGCTCGTTTTCTGTAAATTTCCCTCTTCGCTTTGCCCAAAGCGACAGAGTTTTGTTTTATAGGGCTGTAGTTTCAAGATTCGACTTGTTCATTAATAAAATAACGTCGTTCTGTAATTTCCGCAGTAATTGCTGTTTTCTCTTTTTGCTTTTTCAGAAAATGGTAATCCTAAAAAATAATTCAATCATAAAAACAAGCAGTAAAACAAATACACTGCACACACTTACATTTTCTCTATCTCTTCTAAACACAAATCATCACGTCATACAGATTGCTTGTTTTATACCCCGTTGAAACATACGATCCGATGCCTTCTCCCAACTTTGAGTTCCCGGTATTCGAGGCTGAAGAAGAAAATGACGACGAAATTCCAGAAGAGATCTCCCAACTACTCAGACAAGAGGAAAGGTCCATTGAACCTCACAAAGAGCCGTTGGAAACGGTAAACTTGGGTTCAGAAAAAGAGAGAAAAGAAATCAGGATCGGAGCATTGCTCAGTCCAACTGCCAGAGAGGGTTTGATAAAGCTTCTCAAAGAATTCCCCGATGTGTTCGCTTGGTCCTATCAGGATATACCAGGGTTGGATACCAGCATCTTGGAACACCACTTACCGTTGAGATCGGAATGTCCGCCAGTAAAGCAAAGGTTGAGACGCACTCACCCGGACATGGCCATCAAAATCAAAGAGGAGATACAGAAACAGATCGACGCGGGTTTCCTCGCTACATCTGAATATCCTCAATGGTTAGCCAACATCGTACCTAAAAAGGACGGAAAGGTCAGAATGTGTGTCGACTACAGAGATCTGAACAAGGCAAGTCCAAAGGAAGACTTTCCTTTACCACACATTGACATGCTGGTAGACAGTACAGCAAAGTTCAAAGTTTTCTCCTTCATGGATGGATTCTCGGGCTATAATCAAATCAAAATGGCGCCGAAAGACATGGAGAAAACTTCGTTCATTACCCCATGGGGTACCTTTTGTTACAAGGTAATGCCGTTCGGTTTGAAGAATGCCGGGGCAACCTATCAAAGGGCCATGACTACTCTGTTTCATGACATGATACACAAAGAAATCGAGGTATATGTCGATGATTTGATTGCAAAATCAAGAACAGAGGATGAGCACGTTGAACATCTGTCAAAATTGTTCGAACGTCTAAGAAAATTCAAGCTCCGCTTGAATCCTAACAAGTGCACCTTCGGTGTCCGTTCAGGGAAACTACTAGGGTTCATCGTCAGCCAGAAAGGGATTGAGGTTGATCCTGACAAGGTCAAGGCCATTCAAGAAATGCCTTCTCCGAAAACTGAAAAACAAGTTAGAGGATTCCTGGGACGTTTGAACTACATCTCCAGATTCATATCCCTTATGACCGCCACTTGTGCGCCGATTTTCAAGTTATTAAAAAAGAACCAGGATTGCGTTTGGTCAGAAGACTGCCAAACTGCCTTCGACAGTATTAATGAATATCTGTTGAATCCCCCGATTCTATCACCTCCAGTGGAAGGAAGACCACTGATCATTTACCTCACAGTCCTAGAGGACTCAATGGGATGTGTACTTGGCCAACAAGACGAAACTAAAAGGAAAGAGTCTGCCATTTACTATCTAAGCAAGAAATTTACCGACTGCGAGACTCGGTACACAATGCTTGAGAAAACTTGTTGCGCTTTGGCTTGTGCAGCCAAACGTCTTCGCCAGTACATGATTCATCATACTACTTGGTTGGTCTCCGAAATGGATCCAATCAAGTACGTTTTCGAAAAACCTGCTCTCACGGGAAGGATTGCCCGTTGGCAGATGCTGTATCAGAATATGACATAGAGTACCACGCTCAGAAAGCTGTTAAGGGAA
Source organism: Lathyrus tuberosus (assembly GCA_022829125.1). Classification (NCBI taxonomy): domain Eukaryota; kingdom Viridiplantae; phylum Streptophyta; class Magnoliopsida; order Fabales; family Fabaceae; genus Lathyrus; species Lathyrus tuberosus. The sequence continues at coordinate 416,543 of JALAZF010000213.1, forward strand.
GTATTTTAGCCGATCATTTGGCTCATCAACCGATTGACGATCAAGAATCAATCGGGTTTGACTTCCCAGACAAAGATGTCATGTATCTAAAAATGAAAGATTACGATGAACCGCTACCCAGTGAAGGGCCAGAACCAGGTTCCCAGTGGGGACTTATCTTTGACGGAGCAGTCAATCATTATGGAAACGGAATTGGGGCAATCATTGTTACCCCTCAGGGTTCCCACATTCCTTTCACTGCCAGACTTACGTTCAAATGTACGAACAACGAGGCCGAATACGAAGCATGTATTATGGGTCTCGAAGAAGCAATTGATTTAAGGATCAAAAACTTGGACGTATACGGTGACTCAGCCCTGGTTATTAACCAGATAAAAGGAGATTGGAACACATACCAATCAGGATTGATTCCTTACAAAGACTATGCAAGGAGGTTGTTACCCTTCTTCAACAGAGTCGACTTTCATCACATCCCTCGTGATGAGAATCACATGGCTGATGCATTAGCCACTCTCTCTTCCATGATTAGCGTAGGTCGATGGAATGACCTACCTAAGATCGACATAATGCGCCTTGAACGGCCCGCTTACATCTTCGCGATTGAAGCAGTCATAGACGACAGACCTTGGTATCACGATATCAAATGCTTCCTTCAGAAACAAGAGTATCCATCTGGGGCACTCAGAAAAGACAGGAAAACCCTCAGAAGATTGGCTGGAAACCTTTTCCTGAGCGGTGACACTCTTTATAAGAAAAATTTTGACATGGTCTTGCTCCGATGCGTCGACAGACCAGAAGCAGACATGCTCATGAAAGAAATTCATGAAGGATCCTTTGGCACTCATGCCAACGGACACACAATGGCGAGAAAAATTCTCAGGGCCGGGTATTATTGGTTGACCATGGAATCCGACTGCTACAAGTACATGAGGAGGTGTCACAAGTGTCAGATATACTCCGACAAAATTCATGTACCGCCATCACATCTCAAAGTTCTTTCTTCCCCGTGGCCATTTTCCATATGGGGAATCGACATGATTGGCTTGATCGAACCTAAGGCTTCAAACGGACATCGGTTCATCCTGGTAGCCATTGACTATTTCACCAAGTGGGTCGAAGCAGCGTCATTCGCCAATGTAACCCGACAAGTGGTGGTCCAATTTATCAAAAACAATATCATCTGCCATTATGGTGTTCCAAGCGAGATCATTACTGATAATGGATCTAACTTGAACAATAAGATGATGAAAGAGTTATGCGTTGAGTTCATGATTGAACACCATAACTCATCTCCCTACCAACCCAAGATGAACGGAGCGGTAGAAGCGGCTAACAAGAACATCAAGAAGATCGTTCAAAAAATGGTTGTAACCTATAAAGATTGGCACGAGATGCTACCCTTTGCTCTTCATGGTTATAGCACATCTGTCCGCACTTCAACAGGGGCAACCCCTTTCTCTCTAGTATATGGCATGGAGGCAGTTCTCCCCATAGAAGTAGAGATCCCATCAATCCGGGTATTGATTGAAGCTAAGCTCACCGAAGCTGAATGGTGTCAAAATCGACACGACGAACTGAACCTGATCGAAGAAAAGCGAATCACGACACTATGCCATGGTCAGTTGTATCAACAGAGAATGAAGAGGGCATTCGACAAAAAGGTTCGGCCTCGTATCTTCAGAAAAGGAGACATCGTGCTCAAGAAGATACAATCATTTCTCACTGATTCCCGGGGCAAATGGACCCCGAATTATGATGGCCCCTATGTGGTCACGAAAGCTTTCTCAGGCGGCACCTTGAGACTTGCAACCATGGACGGAGAGGAATTTGCCTACCCCACGAATGTTGATGTAGTCAAGAAATACTTTGCCTAAAACTAAAAAAAACGACTCGGTGGATTGAAAACCCGAAAGGGCGGTCCAGGCAAAAGTTAGAGACATGAAAAAAATCATCCCGATGGATTGGAAATCTCATAGTACAATCCAGGCAAAAGTTAGGGATAATGGCAAGTAACTATGTTCAACAGAGGCAAGTCCCTCAGCCGTAGTTACATCATCTATCGGAGGAAATCTCCAGTCAAAGGTCATCTTCTACAGAAGCTCAGGATGCCCCGAATTCAAAGTTGGTAGAAGGATAGTGGTCGTTATGTTTCAACGTAGCCCTTTTCCCTGTAAATTACCGTTTTCTAACTTTGTATATACTCTTTGGAATCACGCGTTTGGCTGATCTCCATCTTATCAATAAAATTTGAGCCCTTGTGCTTTTGTTTGTAATTCTTGCTTGTTTTAGCTTTACAGAACGACGTTGTTTAAACTTAATCAGCGATTCTTGAAATAAAACAAAAATGAATTTACTTGTTAAAACTTTTTCTGCTTTTAAATTAAAGATGGCATTTCTTTTGACTGTTGAACATCAGAAGAACATCGATCGCTTCTCCCGAAGTAAGCGAACTTCAAAGTGCAGAATCAAAGTACTCCTTCTAGACCAGTACTCCTGAATGAAGGATCAATAATGTCAGAGACCTTGTTTCGTCTGACATCCTCGGCCGAGTTCTCATCTCCTAAGCCCGATCAACATAGCTCCCAACGGGACTATCTCTCCTAAGCAAGGTGGAATTGCTATTTTGAATCAACGGTACTTCTTCGCCCCGCGATGGCCGAGTATCCAATTGTGTTCATCCATTAGTCTGTATGTCGCGTCTGTTTTGTCAGCATATACATACATACTTCATGCATTTTATTTGCGTTCGCATTTCGTATTGCATCACTATCACTTGATTGGGTCTTGTCCCCTAGTGATAAACAGTTTTCTCAATCGAGTTTGTCAGTTCTTTCATCGTCAGGAAGTGTTGCGTCTGCACAATCTCGCCACCAGTGTATCTTTAGATCGGAGTCGGCACTTGGCCACTTTGATAACTTGAACCTCTGAAAGATCAGAGAACCTTCAACAGATGTCACTCTTCACCATTGAAGATGATATCCTCGCTTTCCCGGATTAAGGAAAATCCCCGGAGAAAGCCTCGTGATCAGAGATTCGGCAGTACATCAGTATTTCTCCGAAAAGTCGTTGATAAAAAGGTCATCGACACCTCAAAATTGGACCCCATCATATGGTATTTCTCCGGGAAGATCCCGAGAAAAGTATGATGTAACCCCAAACGAAAACAGTCTCTCAAGAGACTCGCTTTCCCCAGTAGAATCGACAAATGGCGTCTCCAAAACAGAGAAGTTTGTACAACTCTACAACTCAGACGACTGGGTTCCCCAGCAAGTCTGACATCAAAACTTTTTCCACTCAAATGGCATCTCCCCAGGAAAATTCTGCGAGAAGTTTGAAGGAAAGCCGCTACGAATAGCGTCCCTTGTTAGTAAAGTTTATTGACAGAAGAAACTAAGACCAGTTCTTGGTAAGAAACTAGGATCGAGGGGAAGTTTAAATCAGAAACTAAGACCAGTTCCTTTGTAGGAAACCAGGATCGAGGGGAAGTTTAAATCAGAAACTAAGACCAGTTCTTGGTAGGAAACCAGGATCGAGGGGAAGTTTAAATCAGAAACTAAGACCAGTTCCTTGGTAGGAAACCAGGATCGAGGGGAAGTTCAAAAGAAACCAAGACCAGTTCCTTGGCTGAAGACCGGGATCGAGGGGAAGTTTACCTTTTCTAAGCATCATTGCTTAGCTAAAGAAGATGAATGCGTAAGCTACCATTCATAACCACCATAAAAATTTCGGATATTCTGATATTTAATCCTCTTGCACCCCGAATGCTCGAATCCCTTCGTCATTCACACCTTCGGGTCCAAGAAGATTAAATAGGGGCATCTGTAATACCCCAAATTTTGACCACTTAGATTTCCCATCATTGTGAAAATCATCATCACAATATGGATGAACCATCATGCTTCATCAGTCTCCCCAAAGATGGGTGAGCATCCAATACAATCAAAATTAGGGTTTCAAGCCCTCTCTGAGTGCTTAGACAAAGGATCAATCAAGAAATGACATGATCTTCAACTTGTCTAATCTCTCAAACATCCACAATGGATCAAAAAGGACTCCCACTTCATGGATTAAGCACAAGGCTGCTCCCTTCTAGGTGGATCAAGTCTCAAGATCGACAATGTCACCAAATTAGGGTTTTGGTCGACCAGGGTCTCCAGATGGAAATTTTCATCTAGGCACAAGGCAATGATCCAAAACATGACCTAATATGCTTCATGGAACCTCATGAACCCATGCATCAAGTCAATTTTGCCTCAGGGGATGCATTCATAAAAAATCAGGAATTAGGGTTTCTTGACCTAATTCACCCCTAAGTTGACTTTTGGGACAAACCATGAGCCAAGACCTCAAGAGATGATTTTAGGGTCTCTAATACACCAAATTGATCCATTTGGAACAATGGATTGATCCAAGAAGCTTGAGCAACAAGTCTCATTTTCATCTGCACCACAATTAGGGTTTTAAGGGAAAAGTCAACTGTAACTTTGACTTTTGACCAGGACATGCTCCCAAACCCTAATACATGATTGAATATACCCTATTACACCCATGGAACATGTCCATCAAGTTTGATTTAGGTCAAGGACATGATTTCCTGAAGAATTTCACAGTTTGGAATTCATCTAATAAAAAGTCAACTGTGCACAAAAGTCAACTTTGACTTTTTGAGATTTTTCACCAAAATGGATTTTTAACCCTAAAATGATGTTAATGTATGATTTGAATCATCATTCATCAAGAAAAATCAAGAAAAGTGAGATAACTTGTAAAAGGGGTAACCATAAAACTTAGAAATTTTTCTAAGTTAAAAATAAAGTGGCAAAGGTACCAACTTTGGAGGACCATAACTCCTAAACCACAAGGCCATTTTTTCTCATCCAAAGATGGATTTGTAGCCCTCATTATCACCTACAAAAAATTCAACTACAAGTCATTCCAATTCATTAAGGATTTTGAGTTATGGAGTGATCAAAGTGGCTGAAAAGTGAAAATGTCACTTTTTCCAACACATAGTGAAATTTTCACTAAGTCAGAATTTGCCTTCACTTTTTACAAAATGTAGGGGGATTTTTCACTTGGAATCAAAAGAGATCAAAACCAAACTTGTTCAAACAGTTGTTGTATCATGTAAGAGCTTTCCAAAATGGCCAAGAACATTGCCAAATTCAACCTACACCATGAGATACAACATTGGCAAGTTGCCTTGCTGAAATCTGTCAAGGCAAGGCAGAATTTGCACTTTGGCTCGATTTGCCAAAATCAGCCAATTGCAATTGCTCCAATCCACTTGGACACCTCAGAGGATTGAATCTAAAGGGGACAATCACTGAGCCAAGCCTCAAAGGTCCAAGGAACAAAGAATAGCATGTTGAACCTAGAATGGCCAAAATAGGGACAAGACTTCAAATTTGGAATGAGGCATTCAATGGAACCATCAAGGTGGCATGGACTGAGCCATTCTCATCTGAAATCAGTCAAGACTTATCCAAGACCAAAGGGACCAAAGCTCTGTGCCCTAACCTCTAGTCAATGGCTAGAGGAGACTTTCATTTCCATTGGCCAACATTGGCCAAACCTACTTACCAGCTGCCATGCACTATTCCTTGCAAAACAAACTTGCTCTACTATAAATAGAGCTCAATTGTGGTCAGTTTGAGTACACCAAAGCCATCTAACAGATGCTTTCCTCAAAATCTCTTTCTCTTGGCAAAAATGCCTTTCTTAGCAAGGTAGCTATCGGGTTTTGAGTTTGAGAGCAATTCTGCACAAACCAATCACTCACACACCTTACATACATCACATATGAGCTGATCAAACACTCACATAACATCTGTAACACCTCCAACTCAAAATCACATATGCTCTTGCTGTCACGACTTGGAGGTAAGCACATACTTGGTCATCTCTCAATATATGCATATTTCCTCGCACAATAATTTGGCCATATGTTCATAATCATGCATGGAATGTTTTCCCTCAATTAATTGCATTGTTTGGATCGTGTATCAAAAATCCTAGCCTTCATGCTGAAATTAGGGTTCTTGAGGTCTCTTCGTGATTTCTTGTTGTATGTTTAATTTAAATGAAATTAAAGTACATAGATATAATCGTGGGGTTGAGGCGAGCATAATGATATGTGGATTGCATGTTATAATTACGTATTCAGTGAGATTGGATGGAAAATGCAAATCTGGGCAAATTGAAAAACGCGCGTGTTCTTGGTGTTGTTCTTGGCGCCATTTTCAGATTTTCAAATATTTGAATGTTGTGATTTTGTTTAATTGATTCAAAAATTAATTTCTCTCTGAGTTTTAATGATTTTGAGTTGATTCTTTTTTTTAATAATTCACAAAAATGTTAAAATATTTTATTTTATCAAAAAAATCCCAAAAATATTATTTATTTCATATAATTGATATTTTTGTAAAGAATTAATATTTTAATTGTTTTTGACATTTTAAATATTTTTTCTACATTAATTTTGCAACTTTTAATGCTTTCTAATTATTTTGTAGGTCAATACTTAATTTTTGAAGCAATAATCCAAGATCACAATTTGTTTTCCATGTGTTAAACAATTTTTGATCATTTTAATTGAATTTTTATTCAATTAAATACATTTTGAAAACAAATTAGGGTTTTGGATTAATTCAACCCTCATAAATCATTTTCAAAACACTTTGGGCCTCTATTAGAGTGTAAGACTCAATCCTTTTTTTTTTACCAAATCATCTTTGGGCCTCACTTATTGTATAAGTCCCGATACCGTCAAAAAACAAACGGCGCGATCGTCGCCTTTTCAAAAATCATTCGGGCCTACCCTCGAGTAGTAAGACCCATTTATTCATCTCAAAACACTTTGGGCCTCTTAAGAGAGTGTAAGACCCATCCCCCCTTGTACAAAAACTTTTTGGGCCTCATTTATTGTATAAGTCCCTCTGTACAAGTAAATGGCGCGATCGTCGCCCGTTTAAAAATAAAAACCATCTGGGCCTACCCTCGAGTAGTAAGACCCATTTCTTTTTCTTTAAACCTTTTTGGGCTTCTTGAGAGAGTGTAAGACCCATCCCTTTGTACAAAAAACCTTTTTGGGCGCCCCAGTCACTTGTATAAGTCCCTCTGTACAAATTCAAACAGTGTGCTCACTGATAAAACCCTGGACCTCTCCTCGAGTTGTAAGCCCCAGATCTTTCTTTTTCAAAGCACTTTCTCCTTTGATTTTGAATATACTGTTGTTTTCAATCTTTCTTTGTTGAACAACTAACCAAACAGCATGGAAGCACTACAACCGAGTAAGTGGTTATCGCTTTCATTTACTGCTTTCATATTATAAACTGTATTGTGGGGCTGCTCACTATAAGTCTCCTTTCATAAACTCGTATCTACTGTGTAATAATAGTATAGATATTTCGAGTTTCCCCGGCAACTACGTCTAGAACTAAGTGACGCCGTTTCATTTATTCGTAGAAATAAACGCCTAGATCCCCAATAGGAGCACCAGATACAGTCTTCTCTTCGGCTGTCCTCCTTAGGAATCATCAAGAAGCTCTACTCCCCAAGATGAATGTATTCTCCGTGAATGGCATCTTTGAGTTTCTTCCCAATTCTCGAACTTTCCTGACTTGATTTATTCCTTGTGGATAGCTTACCTTGAATGTCTCGGGGTTTGGGTACCCACTACGGTCATAATCTTGGACCTTAACTAAGGAACCCTCTTTAAAAGTTAAAAGTCGCTGGATAGTAAACCTCGCACGTTTACCAGTGGTTTTTATCTTTAAAAGAGTTATCTCTCCTAATGGAAAGGAGATGATAGACCCACGGGCTTCTTAAAAGCATCGGCCTCCTCTTGGACATTATTCAAGGACCCTACGGCTTCTTAGAAGTATTCACAGCCTCCTCTTAGGCTTCGTATAATGATCTCTTCCTCTGGGAATGATAGCCTCCTCTTGGGCTTCGTACAAGGACCCGTCGGCTTCTTTAAAGTTTCCAGCCTCCTCTTGGGCTTCGTACAAATTGTCCCGACGACCTCCTAGAGGTATAGGAACAGAACCTAGCCATCCTCATAGAACAGTCCTTTCATAGAGTCTACTACTGTTTCTCGAAGCATAGTACAAGAGATAAAACTCTAGACATGGACAGTCTAACTTCCTTGAGTCTCAAAGACATTCTCAAGCACCCTTCGTTAAATAGGAAGGAAACCCGCAGACTCGGACAGTCTCAATACCCTTTGGATTTCCCATTTCCTCAAAGAGAAGGAAATATCCTTGATCCTCAAATCAAATCCCTGTGTACAGTGTTACTCATATAAGAACTGATTTTCTCTTTTAAATCAGTATATTGGATCTGTCACTCAACTGAAACAGTTACAATAGCCTCCATCTCGGGCTTCGTACGAGATACCAAAATTCTCCCCAGTGGAGTCAAAACAACCTTTTCGCCTCTCTCTCGGGCTTTGTACGAGATACAAAAACACTCTCTTACAGAGTATAAAAGATTCTTCAACTGAGTCAACTCTTTGCTAGCCTCCTCTTAGGCTTTGTATAACGATATGCCCCACTGGGTCAAAAACCTTTAGCCTCTCTCTCGGGCTTTGTACGAGACACAAAATAGCCTCCTCTTAGGCTTTGTATAATGATTTTCCTAGCGGAAATTAGCCTCCTCTTAGGCTTTGTATAAGAAAACCACTGGTTGATCCAATCAACCTTTTAGCATCAAAGCTGTGCCTCGTTCACAGTACACAAACATCAACAACTCCTTCCCCTTCATCTAATCGCTGTAAGCGGCAAGCCTCTGGATCATCTACATCCATGCCACTGTTCCTCTTTTAGCATGAGAAATTCCTAAGGAAAGATGGCATTGCTCTACACTGAGTTAAAGTCTTCTCCTTCAGGTTAAAACCCTTTCTTCGGAAATTATGGCATTGCTCGGATCCGCGTATCCCAGTTAAAGTAATTCTCCTTTTCCCCTCTTTAGAGATGACAAATTCTCTCTAAAGCCGAGACCTTTCAGCTTCACGTCTTGGGCTTTGAACAAGACACAAATAGACCTTTTAGCTTCACATCTTGGGCTTTGATCAAGATACAAATTACCTTTCGCTTCACGTCTTGGGCTTTGAACAAGACACCAAAAACCAATTTCCTCCCATAGAATAGGAGGAACTACGAACGCTCTGATTTCCCTGTTTCGGTAAACGGGAATACGTAGGCATAAGATCGAAAGAAAAGATCTTAGCGAGCGCAATCAACAAAAAAACCCAAATCCCATATCTCCATCAATCAAAAGCAGTATTTCAAAAGCATCAGTCCTAACATCCTAATCCTTATTCCCCGCCAGAAACCTTCTGCCCAGGTAAAAAAGAAAGAGAACCGTATTGGCGAAAATACAAATAACCAGTACAAAGGCCCCCCACATTGATAGCATCTGTAACCTAACAGACCGCTGTTTAAACTCAGTATGCAAGCAGGGTTAATTGGAGACATCTATTTCCCTTCCTTATTCAGCTCACAATAGGATAAAAAATGAATCGACCTGTAGTTTTAAGCTCAACCGCAGAGAGCGACCAGCGCTTAAGAACTGCGTCCAAAATTGCTCGCTACACATCAGCCATGTGATTTTCTTCACGAGGGATATGATGAAACTCGATTCTATTGAAGAATGGGAACAACCTTCTCGCGTAATCTTTGTAAGGAATCAGTCCTGATTGGTATATGTTCCAATCTCCTTTGATCTGATTGATAACTAGGGCTGAGTCTCCATACACATCCAAGTTCTTGATCCTTAAGTCAATAGCTTCTTCGAGACCCATGATACAAGCTTCCTATTTGGCCTCGTTGTTTGTGCACTTGAAAATTAGTCGGGCGGTGAAAGGAATGTGGGTACCCTGAGGTGTTATGATGATTGCCCAAATTCCATTTCCATAAGTGTTGACAGCTCCGTCAAATATCAGTCCCCATTGGGATCCTGGTTCTGGCCCTTCATTGGGTAGTGGTTCTTCGCAATCTTTCATTTTTAAGTACATGACATCTTCGTCTGGGAAGTCAAATCCGACTGACTCCTGATCGTCAATCGGTTGATGAGCCAAATGATCGACTAAAATACTTCCTTTGACGGCTTTCTGAGCATGGTACTGAATGTCGTATTCTGATAACAACATCTGCCAACGGGCAATCCTTCCCGTGAGAGCGGGCTTTTCAAATATGTACTTTATCGGATCCATTTCGGATATTAACTAAGTAGTGTGACAAATCATGTACTGGTGAAGACGTTTGGCTGCCCAAGCCAGAGCGCAGCAAGTTTTCTAGAGCATAGTGTACCGAGTTTCACAGTCATTAAATTTCTTGCTCAAATAGTAGATGGCAGACTCTTTTCTTTTTGTTTCGTCTTGTTGGCCAAGTACACAACCCATAGAGTCTTCCAAGACTGTTAGGTAGATGATTAGCGGTCTTCCCTCCACTGGAGGAGACAAAATCAGTGGATTCAACAGATACTCTTTGATACTGTCGAAAGCTATTTGACAATCTTCTGTCCATACATAGTTTTGATTCTTTCTTAGTAGTTTAAAGATTGGCGTGCATGTCGCGGTCATAAGGGATATGAATCTTGAGATGTAATTCAGACGTCCCAAAAATCCTCTGACCTTATCAGGATCAACCTCAATTCCTTTCTGGGTGACGATGAACCCTAAAAGTTTTCCTGAGCGAACACCGAACGTGAATTTGTTGGGATTCAAGCGGAGTTTTTATTTTCTCAGACGCTCGAATAACTTTGACGATCATAAAATTTTTCTCTTCTGAAGTGTATTTTCTCATGACGCTCTGTTTCATGACATGACTACTCTGTTTCATGACATGATGCACAAAGAAATTGAAGTGTATTTTCACAGATGATATGACAAAGTTTTCCTCTTTGATTTTGATGGCCATGTCTAGATGGGTCCGTCTCAGTCTTTGTTTCACCGGAGGACATTCGGATTTCAAGGGTAGATGATGTTCCACGATGCTGGTATCTAACCCTGGCATGTCCTGATAGGACCAAGCAAACACATCTGGAAACTCTCTGAGAAGTCTTATCAAGCTTTCTTTGACAATTGGACTGAGTAGTGCTCAAATCTTAACTTCTTTCTTTTCTTGCTCTGACCCCAAATTGACCGTTTCCAACGACTCTTTGTGAGGCTCAATAGACCTTTCCTCTTGCCTGAGTAGTCGTGAGATCTCTTCTGGAATTTCTGCGTCCTCTTCTTCTTCAGCTCCGAATACCGGGAATTCAAAGTTGGGATAAGGCATTGGATCGTATGTTTCAACGAGGTTTAAAACAAGCAATTTGCATGACGTGATGATTCATTTTTTAGAAGAGATAAAGAGAATGCAAAAGTGCGTGCATTGTATTTTCTAAAAAATGCTTGTTTTTATTTATTTTTGGGTTATTTTAGGATTACCATTTTCTGAAAAACAAAAAGTAAAAATAGCAATCAATGCGGGAATGACAGAACGACGTTATTTTATTTATGATTTTGTCGATTCTTGAAATACAGCCCTATAAAACAAAACTCTGTCGCTTTGGGCGAAGCGAAGAGGGACATTTACAGAAAAGCGAGCCCTATAGAAACATCCGTTTCACCTGGGCAGGGTGAAAGGTTAAAACAAAGATGGCAATTACTTAGACTTGTGGACGACTTTCGGGACATTGACAGCAACCCATTGGCGGCAAACTCCTCGGTGAATCACAAAGTCTGGTACCTTCTTTCTTAGTTTGTCCTCATAAATGACGCTGATTTCTGGCTGAGCAGGATCATTGGAGTCTTCCTCCCATGTAGAGTTGTCATAAATGACCTCTTCTATTGTATCTTGCATAGTGTTTTCATTCTCAGGCAGACCTCCCCATCTAGTTGGCTGGATGTCTTCGAGCCTGATGTGAGAGCTTTCAGAAGCGGTGTACTTGACCAAGAAGTTGTACTTACCATTCGGTTGTCCTAAGGTGTCCCATACTTCGGTGGGACTGGAGGAATCATCCTTCTCGATGACGTTGACCTCAGGGAAAGCATAGTTGATGAACTCTTGTCCCACAATCTTTGCAGATTCATCGTTGTGCTGGATATCTTCGGAATGTCCTGCGTAATAATCCCATGACTTGGTGGGGACGCAGGTATTCTTTTCAATATTGCTTAGCTGATAAGCGTCATTTGGCTGACTCTTTTGCCCCAAGTCTTCTGGGTACTGTTGTCAGGTAGGCAATTCATCCAGTGGGTCATAATAGTCGTAGTCAAAGTTGCCTTTCATCGGATCGTCTTCCCATGAGTTAGGCGGAGCACGACATCCTTCAGGATCACATTCTCTGTATATCATCTTGACGTATGATCTTGGTTTATATCTCGGACTCTATGTGGGAAAGAAAAATGGGGTATGTGCCTCTCCCTGAGACATATAATCGTTGTCGTTTAGATAAGATTTCCATTCCTCGTCCGTAACGGAGGAATAACTCTTATTGATGGTATGTACTTCTTGAGATACTGGGTGGAGGAAGCCTCCACTGTGTAAGAGGTCTTGAATGGGACGAAAACTTTCGTCTTTAGTAGTCTGGGTACAGGCTAAAGAAAAACCAATACCTTTCTTTGTCTTGTGATCCGTAGGAATTACGAGTTGTCCCCATCCTTTTATGTCGTTACTCGTGATCACTTTGAGAGCAACTTTGTATGAGGAAATCGACGTTCCTTTTTCTGGTCGATTCTCATCGCTCCCCGAGAGTGCTTGAAACTGGGTTCCAATGACCTCCTCGGGTTCTACACATGATAAGGATGATAAATTGCTTACGATCAAGGCCGGCTCTCCACAGACCGTGACTAGCTTGTCATTTTTGACGAACTTCATCTTCTGGTGAAGTGTCAAAGTGACTGCCCCAACCTCGTGTATCAAAGGTCTTCCTAATAAATAGTTATAGGCTGCCTGGATGTCCATGACCTGGAAAGTGACTTGGAAAGTGCGAGGACCGATGGTTATGGGAAGATCAACTTTGCCGATAACTATTTTTCTGGATCCGTCAAAGGCTTTGACGATGACCTCGCTGCCTCTCATCGGAGATCCTTGAAATGATAGTCGCATCAGAGTAGATTTCGGCATAACATTCAGAGCTGATCCTGTGTCAACTAGTACGCTGGCTAGAGCATCGTCCTAGCAGTTGACTGTAATGTTAAGCGCCATATTGTGATTTTTGCGTTCTTCCGACAGTTCTTCATCACTGAATCCTAAATTGTTGCAGGAAGTGATGTTGGAAATGATACTGTCAAACTGTTTTATCGTCACATCTTGTTCTACGAAAGCTTGCTCCAAGACTTTTTGCAAGGCTTCCCTGTGAGCTTCGGAACTGAGCAAGAGAGATAGCACAGAGATTTTCGAAAGAGTTTGCAACAGTTGGTCTACAATGTTGTACTCGCCGATTTGTTGATTAGGAACTTCTGTTTGAGGTTCCTTTTCCTTGGCGGGTTCTCCTACTCCTCTGTTGAAGATTCGACCGCTCCGTGTTACTCGACTGATGTCGGCAATGTTTACGACGGAGGGTAATGGAGTTTCCTTTCCATTTTCGATTGTTGTTGCACCGTACTTGTAAGGGATAGCCTTATCGGATTTGTACGGTATTGGTCCCGGCAAGTAGATAACCACGGGAGCTTTTTTATTTCTCTGACCGTTATAGGCAACCTCGATCAGTTCCTGGTTGGGAACTTTTCTACTGTTAAGAGGAATTCTTGATTCATCGAGTAAAGGGATTATGGCACAAATGTCTTTGGTCCTTCCATGATCAGAGATTATGACAACGTCCTTGCTTTGATCAAGGAAATAGTCTAGTATCATGTTGATCGTCTCAAAATTTGAACATGGTCAAATCTCTTTATGGTACAACTGATTTTGAAGATCCGCTCGTACAAGGTAGCATCCTTGGTTGTTCTCTAAACAAACTCTACAGCGCTCGTAGTTGTGTAGTGGCACCCGGCCACGTCCGCTTTATATGCAGTGCATCTTTACTAGATCTATTTCCATCGAGCGGACATCCTGACTTTGATATCTAGTAGGAGTCCCGTCAGTCATACTGATCTGCTGTGTAGCTTCGTCCAAGTAGATTGGAAGCCACTAGTGGTCCAACAAGTGTTGAAGTTTTCTTTGGACAAGTGCACACCCTTGATGGTTCTTACAACACTCTTTACAGTCTTGATAATCATGTGAAGCCAGAAAGCCGAGCCTAACTTGCTTAGCGTGTAATTCTACCAGACTAGTATTCATCAAGCGTATGTCAAAAATCTGAATTATATTGACTTGATGGTTATTTCTTTCACGATAGTCTTGGATCCATCCGAGATTCATCTGACATTGGAGGGCCTCTTATACAAAAGAGCATCCCTTGTTGCTTGTTGAGCAGATCGGACAGGTATTGTAATCATGTCGCAACAGACTATGGTATTGACTTTGCCTTGAGTGCATCACCACTAAGTTGACATTCATCACCAGAATGTTGTGGTTATGGACAATGTTGGGATTTGCGAGAGCCATATTGATTTCACGGATTCGGTGATCTTGGATCCATCCGAGATCCATTTGTTCTTGTAGAGTTGATTGCACTATGGAACACCCATGATTATTCTTTGAGCAGATATCACACTGGTGATAATTGTGAGGTGGTACATGACCGTACACGCTCTGTCTACAATGCATCCTGACCAAATTGGTTCCTAATAGGAGTACATCGTGAATTTGATAACTGCGGCTAAATTCTTCCTCTATCAAATTTACTGCAGTCTTTTCATGTTTAGGCAACGGGTTCGTCTGAACGTTCATATTAGTATCCTTGAAGGATAATACCTCGTTCCTGACAAGTTTCTGTACATCAGACTTGAAGCTGATACAGTTCTCAATGTCGTGCCCCGGTCCTCCTTGATGGTAAGGGCAAGTTTGATCCGCTTTGAACCAAAAAGGCAGATTTTTCGGTACTGTAAGAGGAGACCTGGTTTGGACATTCCCCTTGACCAGTAGTAGTGGAAACAGTTATGCGTACAACATTGGTATAGGGTCGAACCCTGATGGTCGTGTCGTATGATTGTTGTTATTATACTAGTGACGAGCCTGCTGAAGAGGTTGTTGTGTCCTTGGTTGGCTCTGAGCAACCTGAGGTTGATAAGTCGGAGCCGGCGTTGGGTTGATAGCAAGAGTAACTGCTGCTATTGGTTGATACCTTCGCCTTTTCTTTCCAAGAGAGATATTACCAATATCTTGCTCTTTTTTCTTTGGGAAAGTACCACCGTATCTTTTGTTACTGCTCGATGATTCTGTACTTTTAATCAAACGTCCCTCTCTGACTACTTCCTCAAAGCGCACTCCCATGTTCACCATTTCAATAAAGTCATTGGGCGCATTTGCAACCATTCGGTCGTAATTGAATGAGCTCAAGGTTTTCAGAAAGATCTTTGTCATCCCTTTTTCCTCAAGAGGGGGACAAATATGAGCGGCAATTTCACGCCATTTCTGAGCATATTCCTTGAAAATTTCTTTGTCCTTCTGCGACATTGCTCTGAGTTGACCTCTGTCTGGTGCCATATCCAGGTTATACTTGTACTGCTGAACGAAAGCAACGCCGAGGTCTCTAAAAGTGTTGATCTTGGTGCGGTTTAAACCCATGTACCATCTGAGTGCGGCACCGGTTAAACTGTCTTGGACGTAATGGATCAGTAGCTATTGATTTTCTGTCTAGGTAGACATCTTTCGAGCGTACATCACCAAATGACTTTGAGGGCAAGAGTTGCCCTTGTATTTTTCAAAGTCCGACACCTTGAATTTGTGCGGGATTTTCACATTAGGGACCAGACAAAGGTCTGCGGTGTCCTTTCCAAATAAATCTTGACCGCAAATGGCATGCATTTCCTTCTGTATTTCCAGGAATTGTTCCTGGAACTCATTCATTCTTTCGTACATATCTTCGTTCCCACCCGAAGTTACTTGTGGAATCTGTCCTTCCGGGACAGTGTGTACCAATGGTTGTGGTATAGTCATTACGGCGGTGACTCTTGGTGCTTCCATACCCCGAAGTTTGTAACCTTCAGGAATTGCTGTCATAACTCTTCCGTCTTCGCTTTCTCGAAGTTTGTAACACTACTACAAAACGCCCAAACAACAACGCCAGGTTTACAACGGCATCCTATACATCGTTCTTATAGTGCGTACTAGATGTGCGCGCATTATTTTAATTAGAAATCTCAAGGCTATAATAACGGTTGTTATAAAAACCGTGGTGATACAATCTAGCTATCATGGGTTCGAACCTCATCGCCCTCAAATAGTTTATCCCTTTGACGTAAATGCTCCCTTTTAAAGTTTTATTAATATTTAACTAAAAATTAATAATGATATCACAACGGATTTTTCTTAAAACCGTTGTTACAAACTGTTATGTATTTTAAACACCACGTATATATCAATTTATCCATTGAAAAAAGAAACAAGATGAAACAACCCTAACACCAACGCCGTCACCATTGTCGGGAAAAAGACAACAACAACAAGAAAGTGTTATACTTTAAGGTGTTGCAATGTCACATTTGAAGACAAAATCATCCAAAGGCGTTTCTATGTATTCTTCCAGTGTAAAATCTCGATCTGGAAATTTTTGTGGTTGTGATGGTCGTATGGTTTCGTATCAATGCAAGGGACAAAATAAAGGAAGGCTTTTTTGGAGATGTCCATTTTGGAGGAGCGATGAAACATGTAATTTGTTCATATGGGATGAAGACGTGGGAGAAAGAGATGGAAATAACGATGAGAGCATTATGAAGTCAGAGTTGGAAGCTGTGGGCTATCTGAAGGTTATGTGTCATACCCCAAATTTTGACCACTAAGATTTCCCATCATTGTGCAATTCATCATCACAACATGGATGAACCATTAGTCTCCCCAAAGATGGGTGAGCATCCACTACAATCAGACTTAGGGTTTCAAGCCCTCTCAGAGGTCTTAGACAAAGGATCAATCAAGGAATGACATGATCTTTAACTTGTCTAGCCTCTCAAACATCCACAATAGATCAAGAGGACTCCCACATCAAGGATTAAGCACAAGGCTGCAACATTCCAAGTGGATTAAGCCTCAAGATCGCCAGTGTCACCAAATTAGGGTTTGGTCAACCAGGGCCTCCAGATGAATTTTTCCTCTAGGCATGAGCCAATGCTTCAAAGCATAACCTATGATGCTCCAAGGTACATCATGGACCCAATCATCAAGTCAATTTAACCTCAGGGGATGCATTCACAAAAAAATCAGGAATTAGGGTTTCTTGACCTAATTCACCCCTAAGTTGACTTTTGGGGCAAAGCATGAGCCAAGACCTCAAGACATGATTTGAGGATCTATAATACACCACATTGATCCATTTGGAACAATGGATTGATCCAAGAAGCTTAAGCAACAAGTTTCAATTTCATCTGAACCACAGTTAGGGTTTCGCGAGAAAAGTCAACTGTATCTTTGACTTTTGACCAGGACATACTCCCAAACCCTATGACATGATTCAATACACCATATAACACCTATGAAATCAATCCATCAAGTTTTATTTAGGTCAAGGACTTGATTTCATATAGGATCGCACAGTTTGGAATTCGTCTGATAAAAAGTCAACTGTGCACAAAAGTCAAACTTTGACTTTTTGAGATTTTTCACAATTATGGTTATTTAACCCTAAAATGATGTTAATATGTGATTGGAATCATCATTCATCAAGAAAAATCAAGAAAAGTGGGATAACTTGTAAAAGGGGTAACCTTAAAAACTTAGAAAATTTTCTAAGTTATGGAACAAAGTGGCTAGGGTACCAAATTTGCAGGATCATAACTCCTAAACCACAAGGCCATTTTTCCCCATCCAAAGCTGAATTTGTAGCTCTCATGGCCCTCTACAAAAGCTTCAAACATAACTCATTCCAATTCCTCATGGATTTTAAGTTATGGAATGATCAAAATCACAAAAAGTGAAAATGTCACTTTTTTCCAACACTTAGTGAAATTTTCACTAAGTCAGAATCTGCCTTACTTTTTTCCAAATGTAGGGGCATTTTTCACTTGGATCCAAAAAGTATCAAAACCAATTATGATCAAACAGTTGTTGTATCATACAAGGGCTTTCCAAAATGGCCAAGAACTCCATCAAATTCCACTTGAGCCATGAGATATGACAATGCCAATATGCCTTGCTGCAAACTGTCATGGCAAGGTAGATTTTGGAGTTTTGCTTGATTTGCTCAAATTTTGCAAAGGGCGAGCAACTCTATCCATCTGAACACCTCAAGGGGGGACCAAGGAGGAACCAATTCTGATCCCAAGCCTCCCAAGTCTTTGGAACCAAAAATAGCATGTCAAACCTAGAAATCCCTAAAGAGGGGACAAGACTCCAATTTTGTTTTGGAGCATTCAATGCATGAACCAAGGTGGCATGGACTGAGTCATTTCTAACTGAATTCAGTCAAGACTTATCCAAGACCAAGGGAACCAGTAGCCTGTGCCCTAACCTCTAGTCAATGGCTAGAGGAGACTTGGATTCTCATTGATCAACATTGGCCAAACCTATGCAGCAGTTGTCATTCACTATTCCTTGCAAAACAAACTTGCTCTACTATAAATAGAGCTCATTTGTGATCAGTTTGAGTACACCAAAGCCATCAAATAGATGCTTTCCTCAAAATCTCCTTCTTCACTCCAAAATTGCCTTCCAAAGCAAGTCACTATCGGGTTTTGAGTTTGAGAGCTATTCCAACCAAACCAATCACACACACACACACACCTCTCATAAACATCATATAGAAGTGATCCAAACACTCACATAACATCTGGAACATCAAAATCACAAAATCACCAGCCAACTGCTCAAGCCTTTGACAGATTTGCAGTTGAGGTACCAAATCAAGTTCCAGCTCAAATCAATCCACTCCAAGCACCCAGACACACTCCATAGCACCTAGGGAAGCTGTCCATATCCTTGGAACTAAGCTGTAACACCTCTAACACAAAACACGATCACCAGCTGCAAGAGGTAAGCATGAGCTCTTCTAACTCTATGATCCATGCATTTTTTGCTGCACAATAATTTGGCCATATGTTCATAATCATGCATGGAGTGTTTTCCCTCAATCAATTGCATTGTTTGAATCGTGTACAGAATTTCTGAACCTTCATGCAAATTTTAGGGTTCTTGAAGTTTCTCTTTGATTTCTTATTCCATGTTTAAAATAAATGAAATTAAAGACCATAAACATGATCGTGAGGTTGAAACGAGTAGATTGATATATAGATTGCATGATATTATCAAGTATTCAATGAGATTGGATAGAAAATGCAAATCTGCAGAAACAGAGGGTGGCGCGTGTTCTTGCCCTTGTTCTTGGCGCCCTTTTTTGAAAATTTGAATATTTGAATTTTGTGATTTTATTTAATTGATTCAAAAATTAATTTCTCTCTGAGTTTTAATGATTTTGAGTTGATTCTTTTTTTAATAATTCACAAAAATGTTAAAATATTTTGTTTTCCCAAAAAATACCAAAAATATTATTTATTTAATATACTTGATATTTTTGTAAAGAATTAATATTTTAAATTGTTTTTGACATTTAAAATATTTTCTCTTTCTTGATTTTTCAAATTTTAGTGATTTCCAATCATTTTATGGACCAAAACCTGATTTTTGAAACATTAATCCAAGATCATTATTTGTTTTCCACATGTTTAATAATTTTGATCATTTTAATTGAATTTTTATTCAATTAAAATACATTTTGGAAACAAATTAGGGTTTTTGATTAATTCAACCCTCATCAAACTTTTTTCAAACACTTTGGGCCTCTAATAGAGTGTAAGACCCATCCCCTATTAACCAAAACAATTTTGGGCCTCAGATATTGTATAAGTCTCTCTGCGTTAAAAGAAAACCTCGGCGCGATCGCCAGTTGAAAAATCAAACCCTTGGGCCTACCCTCGTGTTATAAGCCCTATTCTTTAAAAATCATTGGGCCTCTAGTAGAGTGTAAGACCCAACCCTTTTTGAAAACAAAAATAATTTGGGCCTCAGTGAATTGTATAAGTCCCGATACCATCAAAAAGTTCGACGCGATCGTCGCCTTTTAAAACAAAACTTTTGGGCCTCTCCTTGAGCTGTAAGCCCCGCCACTTGTACAAAAATAACCCTTTGGGCCTCTTGAGAGAGTGTAATACCCATCCCTTTGTACAGAAAACCTTTTTTGGGCCTCAGTCACTTGTATAAGTCCCTGTACAATGTACAAAACAACAGTGCAATCACTGATAAAACCTTGGGCCTCTCCTTGAGCTGTAAGCCACAACAATCTTTTCAAAGCACTTTCTCCTTTGATTTTGAATATAATATTGTTATCAAAGCTTTCTTTGTTGAACAAACTAACCAAACAGCATGGAAGCTCTACAACCGAGTAAGTGTTTACCCGCTTTCTTTATCCGCTTTCATATATATAACTGTATTGTGGGGCTGCTCACTGTAAGTCTTCTTTCACAAACTTTTATATACTCGTCAAATATCAACTGTGTAATACAAGTATAGTTATTTAGAGTTTTCCCCGACAACTATGTCTAACACTAGGTAAAGCCCTGTTGGCCACTCTTAATACAAACAAAAATAGATCCCCATAGGATTACCAGACACAATCTTCCCTCCTCTTGGGGTTAAACAATATGGAGACGTGAAAGGAAGCATTCTCGGTGATCCCTTTCTCAGACTGTCACCCTTAGAAATTGTCAAAGAGACTCTACTCCCCAGAGATGATCTTTTCTCCGTGAATGGCATCTCTTGAGTTTCTTCCAAATTCTCGGACTTTCCTAGCTTGATCTATTCTCGGTGAATGGCTTGTCTTGAACTTCTTGGGTTTGGGGACCCACAGGCTTTTTAAAAGCATCCCCGCCTCCTCTTGGGCGTTGTACAAGGACCCTTCGGCTTCTTAAAAGCTCTCATGCCTTCTCTTGGGCTTAGTACAAGGACCCAGAGACCTCTACAGGTATAGGAACAGAACCTAGTCATCAATTTGCTAGAGCTATCTTTATGAGTCAAGTGTCAGACGAGTTAATGGGTTGACCTTCATCCCTTAACATACCAGCCTTTTCTTGGGCATCATACAAAGATCATTCACTAACTGAGAATCGATTTCTCAAAACACCCGTAGACTTGGACAGTCTCAATACCCCTTGGATTACCCATTTCCTTAAAGAACAGGAAATAACCCTGATCCTCTGATCAATCCCTGAGCACAACATTACCCATATAAGAACTGATTTTCTCTTTTAACCAACATATTGGACCTGTCACTAAACTGAAACAGTCACCAGCACCCTAGCCTCCTCTTGGGCTTTGTACAATGATTCTCCCCAGCGGAGCTAACCTTTTTAGCCTCCATCTCAGGCTTCGTACGAGATACCAAATCACTCTCTTGTTGAGTATGACAGACTCTCTTGTTGAGTCAATCCCTTTAGCCTCCATCTCGGGCTTTGTACGAGATACTAAAACACTCTCTTGTTGAGTATAAAAGACTCTCTTGTTGAGTCAAGCGCCTTTAGCCTTCGTCTTGGGCTTCGTACAAGACACATACAAAAGCACTCTCTTATTGAGTCAACCCTTTTAGCCTCTCTCTCGGGCTTCATACGAGACACATAAAAACACCCTCTTGTTGGGTCAATAGCCTCCTCTTAGGCTTTGTATAAGGAAACCCCGGTTGAGTCAATCAACCTTTTAGCATCAAAATATGTGCCTCGTTCACAGTATACAAACATCAACAACTCCTTTTCCCCCTATTTAATTGCTGTAAGCGGCAAGCCTCTGGATTATTTACATCCACGCCACTGTCCCTCTTTTAGCATGAGAAATTCCTAAGGAAAGATGGCATTGCTTTAAACTGAGTTAAAGTCTTCTCCTTCAGATTAAAAATCCCCTATAAAGGAAATTATGGCATTGTTGGATTCACATATCCCAGTTAAAGTAATTCTCCTTTATAATCAGTCACCCAACAGTTGTGACAAACAGACCCCCTTTAGAGATGACAAATTCTCTCTAAAGTCAAAACCCTTTAGCTTCACATCTTGGGCTTCGAACAAGATACAAATAAACCCTTCAGCTTCATAACTTGGGCTTTGAACAAGATACATACCACCTTTAGCTTCACGTCTTGGGCTTTGAACAAGACACCAAAACGACCTTTTTCCGCCCATAGAATAGGAGGAATTACGATCGCTCTGATTTCCCTGTTTCGTTAAACGGGAATACATAGGCATAAGATTGCAAAAAAATCTTAGCGAGCACACTAATCAAAAACCCAAAATCCCGTACCTTCATACATCAATCGAAAAGCATCAGTCCTAACATCCTACCAATAGCATAGTCTCGTCCTTTCATTCTTAGCAAAATAAGCAGAGAGAGGCCCACAATCTAAACCGCGTCTGTAAACCAACAGTCATCTGTTTAAACTCAGTATGCAAGTAGGGTTAATTGGAGACATCTATTTCCCTTCCTTAGTCAGCTTCAATAGGATAAAAAATGAATTAACCTGTAGTACCCCCAGAGCGACAGTGCATAAGAACCACGTCCAAAATCGCTCGCTACATTATGTATAAGGATTTAAAGAAAAAGAACAAGAATTTGAAGAACAAACTGAAATCAGAGATATTTTCTGGAAATATCAAGATGTTATGTTTTCTTGTCTCCTTTATGTTTAATGTTTACTTTGTTATGAAATGTAATAGTTGAATTAGAGTTTGAATTACATTGTTGATGTTTAAACTGCAGATTCATTGTGAATTACATTGTTGATGTTTAAACTTCAGATGCATTAAGTGAGAAGTTAAGGCGCCCCTTTTCTTTTTTATTTATTTTAAAATTCACAAATAAAAGGGTTATCACTACGGTTCTCCTGGTTAAGCGTAGTGATATATTTATAATAAATAAATACATATCTATACGGTTTTTATTTATTTTAAAATTCACAGATAAAATGGTTATCACAACGGTTATTCTAGTTAACCGTAGTGATATATTTATAATAAATAAATACATATCTATACGGATGTTATTGTTAACGGTTGTGAAATAGTTTACCCATATATAAGCGAAATAACTTTCACTTAATTGACAGTAAGGCCGTTGCCTTCAAAGTGAAACCCTAGAACCCATTTTTTCTCTTCGTTTTCACCATTAATCGTGAATCTTGTGCTTCATATATTAAGGTATTCTTATTCTTCCATCTATTGTTAGATATTTCCCATTATCTCGTTTGTGGATTGTTATTTTTGTTGATTATTCTTATTTTTTCAGATTCGTTTTCACTACCTTAACAAAGACCATGCTTTGGAAACTTCATAATGTTTGCGTAGCTATGGAAAAAAATACAAGAAGCATGAAGCTATGATAGAAACTTCATCCACCTTGTACACTGTAAGCAAACTTTATCTAGTTTTAGAAACAATGAAAAGAAATATAAGAAGTATGAAGCTTTTGTGTAAGCTTCTTCCTCCTTATATTTTTTTTTCATTGCTTCCCAAACTAGTTCAACATCATAATTAATTCCTGTTCCGCGATTAGTTTCATTAAAAGGTGTGTTATTCCTATTCCTCTCTTTACTCTTCACTGGATTATGGTTTTAGGGTATGTTTTCAACTGAGGATGCTCATTTTTGAAGTTTGCTTTGTTTCCTTAACTACTACGAAAAACCCATTTAACAACGGTTGGGAATGACATATAATGACGCGGGCGAGGGTTTTGTTATGTAGATTGCTGTTGTATATATGATACTTATAACGACGGCCTTGTGTTGCGTTGTAATAATGAGGAAAGTGCGCTAACTATCACAACGGTTTTACATTACACCATTGTAATAAATATAATTGTCGTCGGTTCGATTCCCAGCAGCACAGTTTTGATATTTATTTTTTGCTGGACAGCGCGCCAGATATTATAACGGTTAGGAAATATAACCGTCGCTAAAGTTTCAGTAAAATTAACAAATATCATCCTGCTTTTATAATTAATCCCATTTTTTTACCTGTATTATTGTTCTCCATATCTCAGCACAGCAGAAAAATACAATTCACATTTTGTGATACAGTTTTCATAATAATATTAATCGTGTCATATTTATAATATCACATATACCAGATTACAGTTTATCAGAACAAACAACCTACATAAATAAAATATCACATATACCATATTACAGTTTACACACATTACATAACTTCACATAATTGTAACTTGGTGTATTGGTATCTTGTCTCTTGGTGTCTTGTCTCCTGGCCTGGTGTCTGGACTCAAAATACCTATGATTTCAAATAATTATACTTGTTAGTAAAAATACTTCTAAACTATAACATACAATTAATATATTATGAATAAATAATAAATTATGTACTTGTTAATTTTCCCATATGCCTTCTTCATGATCGAGTCGTATAGCATGTACGACATCTCCATCAACTTCATCATATGAGGTAGGAACTTGTGTTGTGTAAGAAGGTGTGGACGGAATATCAAGACTTTCATCACTAAGAGGAATGTATTTTCCTTGGAGAACGATTGACCATTTCCCCGATTTGTCCGATGGATCGGAAACATAGAAAACTTGTTTTGCTTGAGAAGCCATGATGAATGGTTCTGTATTAAAAGATGTCTTGCCAAGGTCGACCCGGGTGAATCCTAAGTCATCAATGTCTACACCATTACTATTATTGGGAACCCACTTGCATTTAAATAAAGCCACTTTGAAAATAACATAATCAATCTCCCAAATCTCATCAATGACACCATAAAACGCGGTAGTTTCCAATACCGGATTCTTATCTTTCGAACTAGAGAAATACATCAATTCGGCTTCAACCATAACCCCACTATTTTGCATTGTACTACGATCATATTTTGATTTTGTATAAAACGTATAATGACCAATGTCGTATGCACTCCAGGTAATGACACAAAATTTTGGCTCATACGACAACCATCTAAGTATCTCGGATGCACTAGGATCATTAAATACACTTTTATTAAACCAATCCATGAATCTATTGTTATGCTCTATCAACAACAACTTGTCATTCATTCGGAGATATTTTTTCTTCATAAGTCTTTTGTGAGTATCTATGAAAGGTTGAACCTCATCTATATTATTCAAAATATAGAAATGTGATTGAATAACTACATCCCGAGCCATTGACCTAACATTTAGACCTTGAATACCTCTTCCGTCTGTGTCAGCATGACGAGACTTTGGAATTCCTATAGAATCTGCATCCGACAAATAGTTTGTACAAAACTCAACAGCTTCTTCTGTGATGTACCTTTCAACAATCGAAGCTTCCGGTCGGTGATGATTCTTCATATATCCTTTAAAGATCTTCATATATCGCTCTATTGGATACATCCACCTTAAATAAACTGGACCACAAATTCTGATTTCTCTTACGAGATGAACAAATAAGTGAACCATAATGTCAAAAAATGATGGCGGAAAATACATCTCCAATTGACACAAGATTATGGCAGCCTCATCTTCTAATTCATCCAATTTTTTGAAATCAAGAACTTTATTACATATGGCATTGAAGAATAAACACAGTCTCGTTATAGTTACTCTCACATTTTTTGGAAGGATCCCACGGATAGCCACTGGTAGAAGTTGTTGCATCAATACATGACAATCATGAGATTTTAAACCAATTAACTTGAGATCTTTCATTGATACAAGTTTCTTGATGTTTGATGAGTAACCTTGCGGAACTTTAATACCTTGCAAACACTCGCAGAACATCTTCTTTTCCTTTTTAGATAGAGTGTGACATGCTGGAGGCAGATAAGTTCTTTTTCCTTTCTCTATTGGAGCCAACTGTTTTCGTATACCCATCTTCTCCATATCAAGACGGGAAGTCTTACTATCTTTAGTCTTGCCCGGAATGTTTAGAAGTGTGTCAATCAAACTATCACACACATTTTTCTCCACGTGCATCACATCAAGACAATGTCTAACATCAAGACTTGACCAATATGGAAGATCAAAGAAGATGGACCTCTTTTTCCATATATTTTTCGCAACTGCCCCTTTTTCTTTTCCTCTCTTCCCACCTTTTTCTTCTTCTCTCTTCCCACCTTTTTCTTTTTCTCTCTTCCCAAGGACAACATTAATGTATTCCTACCGTTGATAAACTTCATCACCGATTAAAGGTTTAGGAGCCTCACCAAACTCTTGCTCTCCATTAAAAGCCTTTCGCAATCTACGATAAGGATGACCCGGTTTTAGAAATTTTTGATGCCCAAGGTAAACGGTCTTTTTTCCAAACTCAAGTTGGTGATAACAAGTATCATCTTCACATATAGGACACGCTTTATGTCCTTTGACACTGTATCCCGCCAAGTTACCGTAAGCCGGAAAGTCGTTAATTGTGCAAAATAACATTGCACGCATATTAAACTTTTCCCCAGAATATGCATCATCAACTTCAACGCCTTCATCCCACAAGAGTCGTAAATCATCAATTAATGGACTAAGATAAACATCTATGTCGTTACCAGGTTGTCGTGGTCCAGAAATCATCATACTTAACAGTATATACTTGCGCTTCATGCACAACCAAGGAGATAGGTTGTAAATAGTGAGAAGAATAGGCCACGAAGTATGATTAGTGCTCATATTACCAAAGGGGTTCATTCCATCGGTGGCAAGCCCAAGCCTAAGATTTCTTGGCTCAACTCCAAAATCCAGAAACAACGAATCAATTTTCTTCCATTGCAAAGAATCAGCTACATGGCGAATGTTTCCATCACGAATCCTTTCATCTGCATGCCATCTAATATTCTTTGCGTCATTCGAATTAGCAAAAAGTCTCTTTAATCGTGAAAGTATTGGCAAGTACCATAACACTTTAGCAGGAGGATGCTTCCTACTAACATTGTCATAGTGATCATTGTCATCACCATTGCTAGCCTTCTGCTTGTAACGCGACACACCACATTTCGGACATTGAAACAAGTCTTCATACTCTTTATGGAATAATATGCAATCATTAGGGCAAGCATGTATCTTGATATACTCCAGACCCAGTGGACACAATATCTTCTTGGCCTCATAGCAACGATCCGGCAATTTGTTATCTTCTGGTAACATTTACTGTAGCAATTCAAGTAATTCCATGAAACTTTTATCCGACCATCCATTTTTTTCCTTCAGATTAAACAACTTTAACACCGCCGACAATCGTGTGAACTCTGTGCATCCCTTATATAATGGGGTGTCTTTATCACTACATAAATTATCATAAATATGAGCATTCATAAAAGAAGATTCCCCAATATCACGGAACATATCCTCTAGGTGATCTTCCATATATTCATCTTCCTCCACTCTTTGACTTTGTGACGCCCGACTTTCCTTATTATCCACCTCACCATGCCACGCCCATATTATATAATTTTGACATATACCATCACAACAAAGGTGATTGTGTATTTATTTCTTTGTACCTTTTTTATATTAGTGCAAACAACACAAGGACAATAAAAGATACCATCATTGCTGGGAAGATGTTTATCAGCGTATTCAAGGAATTCACAAACTCTGTTCTCATAAACTGGATCTAATCTATTGGCTTTCATCCAACTACGATCCATTACAACTTCTGAAATTTATACATGTATAATAATGTGATTGGCACACCAAAATATAATCCAAAAACTTAGGCATATGCATATATATGAACAAAGAAAAAATCAATGAAGATGTACTCTAATACTAAACATAAAGCATATGAAACATCTCATTCTGACTTGAGCATATACAATATGAACAAAGAAAGAAGGAATGAAGATGTTGAAGAGAACCTTACTTTGAAGCTGAAGAAGCAAATGAATGATGAAGACGGTCAATATTTGAGCATAAACCAAGAAAAAAGGAATGAAGATGTTGAAGAGTACCTTACTTCGAAGCTGAAGAAGCAAATGAATGAAGACGGTCAATATTTGAGCATAAACCAAGAAAAAAGGAATGAAGATGTTGAAGAGTGTAAAGGTTATGGCGTCGCTGGCTCACTTGTTCGATTAGGGCGTCTTAAGAAAGAAATACATAATAAGTTTTGTTTTAATTTATCAGTAAACCTTTTAATCTCGGTGGAGAAACAAACCGTAGTGGAATCTTAAGTGAAATGTACTCTACAAAATGGAAAAAATGTAGTTGCAGGGAATCGAAGCTTGTTACATTTCATTTATTACTACGGTTGCTCATCTTAACCGTTGTAAAATAATTTACAATTTATTTTATAAATAATGGACTTAATTGACACACGCTAAATGTACTCTAAAAAATGGAAAAAATGTAGTTGCAGGGAATCGAAGCTTGATACATTTCATTTATTACTACGGTTGCTCATCTTAACCGTTGTAAAATAATTTACAATTTATTTTATAAATAATGGACTTAATTGACACACGCTAAATGTACTTTAAAAAATGGAAAAAATGTAGTTGCAGGGAATCGAAGCTTGATACATTTTATTTATTACTACGGTGGTTTCATTCAACCGTCATTAAATGACTCAGCTTTTAAATGGGCGCGAAATTTTTAACCTATTACAACGGCATAAAAGGATGCGTTGTAAGTCTGGCGTTGTTGTTTTAACGTTTTGTAGTAGTGCTTTCAGGTTAAAGGGATGATACAGGGTGATGATGCTGGTGGAAGCAAGCATATTATATCAGTTTATAATTTCTGGATCTGGTATAGAATGTTGTTTGAGTTTATTATATTCTATTTACATTGTTTGTTTCACTAACCCTCACTTAAAGTTTGCTGGTGGTAGCAAGCGTATTATATGAGTTTATAATATCTGGATCTGGTATAGAATGTTGTTTGAGTTTATTATATTCTATGTAGATTATTTGTTTCACTAACCCTCACTTAAAATACATTCAGTTAATTTGACATAGATACTTATAATCTGCAAATTAAGTTGTATTTAAAAACCAACTTAAACAAACCAATGTTGTTTTCTGATTGCATGCCTCTCATCATTTATCTCACGTTCTTTTATATATAGATTATGGTATAATGATCTGGCTCCTTAGATGCATCGCCATCTTCCATTATAGTTAAATCAAAGATGAGGCAGATTATCCAATGTCTTGTTGATCTTATGGAAATTTAACTATAATAGAAGATAGCGATATATCGAAGGAGTCAGATCAATAAACCACAATATATGTAAAAGAGCATGAAATGCACGATGAGACGAATGCAATCAGAAAACAACATTGGTTTGTTTAAGTTAGTTTTCAAGAACAATTTAATTTGCAGATTATAGACATCTTCATCAAATTGAATCCATGTATATTTATTTAGTGAAGTGTTTGGAAAACAAGCAATCTACATTTAATATAATAAACTTAAGGTACTTACAACAATGATTATCTGTTGTAACCGATATCATAAGTAATTTATGTTTTATATAATTTCGCTGCTGATGGGTTTCGAACCCAGAACCTAAGTGTATGTATCGCAACGATTTATTATCATCACCGTTGTGATATATGGCGTGCGTCCTGCCTTTCAACAACGGTTTCCAGACCGTTGTAGAAACAGCGAACTTACAACGACAATCTACATAACAACGCCTTCGCCCGCGTCATTATATGTCATTCTTAACCGTTGTTAAATGGGTTTTACGTAGTAGTGTAACCTTCAGGCCCAGCAGTTCCTGCTGCAGTTTCTGGGTCTTCCGTGACTTGCGGGATGTATCCTTCAGGGACAAAGTTGATAGGCATGCCCCAGGGGCGACCTTAAGGCATGTTGTACCGAGGATCATATGTCTCCAATACGGGCGTAGATGTGTTCTCTGAGATCACAGTCCTTTGTTGTTGCCTCTTAGCTGCTACCAGGGAATGCATGTCATTGTGAAGTTTTTCCAAACTTTCCTTTAGAGCGTCGACTTCTTCTCTTAGCTCTCTGTTCTCTTCCTCGAGATCGTCCATTTTCTTTTGTCGATTGGCCCGAGTATTGTATGAGTGAGACGGTTTGACTCTAGAATTGCGACGTATACGTGAGATTTGAAGATAAGAAGAACGCGTTATGTGAGAATGATGAATGTAATGATATATTTTTTTGTTTTTTGCTTTAATCAAAATGAAACTTCAACAAGTAGATTGCAAATATCATACATTAAAGGATGGAGACCCTGTTTTATTGAATTTGAAAGATTGTGGAAATGGAAAAGTACAGTATTTTACAAAGTGTTGTAAAAGGAAACATCTAAGCTTATGGATCCTGAGTCCTCTCTGAAGAGAGCTCAGATGTTGGTTCCAGTATTTTCCTTTTCTTTGACCGAGGCTCTTTAGCCGTTGTCGGGTTGTCAGTCCTTTGCCAAGTGAAAAAAGCGAGCAAATTTCTTCGGTCTTCTTGATTCTCCACAACATGTTGCTCTAGTATCTTAATCAGAGCATCCTTTTCCTTTAACAGTTCCTGAATTTTGGTACACTCCACATTGAGGATACGGTACTTGTTTTTCCAAGAGCTTTTCTCCCGTTGAACTTTGTTGAGGGCGACCTGGAGTTTTTCCGTGTCAGACATGAAATAAAGGACAGATTCCTTTAACGGAAAACCTTCTTGGCGAGGGTAAGGTATCCTCAGCTTGAGAGCTCTAGTTTGTACCCAGTGGAGATAAGGTTCCATGAAGGTACAGTCTGGTCTTCCTAGAGACTATCTTCCTTTCTTATGAACATGTTGCCAGGCGTGCACTATTTCCTTCTTTAGTGCCCTGTCATTTTCCCCTTCCTTGAAGAAAAGACCTTCCAGATGAGCATTATGCGGGATATGCCTCATCAGGTATCCGAGTTGACGGCGAACTAAAATTGGATGATAGTTGATTCCTCCTTTAGTTCCTATGAGGGGTACATTAGGGAAATTTCCATAAATGTCGATGATCTCTATTCCCTCATAAATCCTATCATACCAATCTATGTCAGAGTTGGTAAGGGACATGATCCTTTGTGACCAACGCAGAGTACTCTTGTGATCCCAAAAAGCAGCAGACTTGGGCAAATGGGAAACGAACCATTTGTAAAGCAAGGGTACACAGCATGTGATCATTCCTCTGCTGTACATATTCCTTAAGTACACAGAATGATAAGCATCTGCGAGCAAGGTTGGTACGGGGTTTCCAATCAAAAATATCTTAACAGCATTGGTATCAACGAAGTTGTCTATTTTGGGAAAAAGGAACAACCTGTATGTGAGTAGGACAAAGATATCCTCGAAAGTAGTATCATTTCCTATACTGGCAAAGTATAGAGCTTTCTCCACCAAAAACTTGGCTGGTAAACCTTGGATTCCTCCCTTGGTGGTCATGTGAGTCCTAACTTCTGACTCGTCCAAACAAATGGCTCTTACGATGACCTGATCCTTTGGAATTTCTTCCAGCCCAGAAAAGGGAGTTTGATGGGTGATGGGTGTAACACCCCAAATAATTATACTATTTATTTAATTAAATTATTATGATTATTAGGTGTTTTGGTGCTTTTCGATAATTTTGTGACGTTGATGACTTTATGTGGTGCTGTGGGGTAGCCTTGGGTTAAGGGAACATTGAGACCTCTTAGAAGTAGTAATTAATTAGATTATTTTATTAATAATAATATTAGAATAATTTGAGTAATTAGAATATTATTTAGATTATTATTATTATTGTTAATTAAAACAATTCGATAGCCATTAAGGGTAAGACGGTAATGTTGAGGGGATTAATGGAGGATAATACGGTAAATCGTAATTAAGGCCCAAAACATAGGTTTAACAAAAGAAAAATAGGGATTATGAGAATTAGTTTTGTGCAACCCTAAGAAGTGATTTGAGAGCTGAGGAAAGGAGGCTAGAACGAGGAATCAACCGTAGAACCCCGGAAACGAAGAATCTCTGCTGGAAATTCGAGGTATGGGGGTAATCCGGGTTAATGTGTTTGATATGGGTTTAAGGTAAAGGTAATTGCGTGTTTGCGTTTTCTGATGAATTTATGCTAAAATCTATGACGAATCTGTGACGATTTCTCGTAGCTTTGTATGTGTATGAACTCTGTTGCGAATCTGATATATGTTGCTATAATCGATGTTGAATCTGTATGCATGATGTTGATGCTGTTGTGATGAACATGTGGGTAAACCAGATCTGAAAATCGAAACTGATAATAACTGGTTATGACTTAATAATTACGAAGAAATTGATATAGACAATGAAGTAGGATGAATAACATAGATCTGTGATGAATCGAAGCTGGTTTGAGGCAGATTTTGGTGGATCAAAGGTGCTGGAATGAGGAGGTTTGCGTTCAGATGCGAGATCTGAGTTTTGGGGTAGCTTCTGGTGATACGCGTAACGAGGGGAGTATTACACGTAATAGGGGACACTCCCAGGGTATTACGCGTAGCGTACGCACCCGTCCCCAAGGGCTGGCACGGCCCTCTGCTGGTAGGCGTAGCATACACGTATGGGATTGTGGGTAATACGCGTAAGAGGAGGCAATACGCGTAATGAGAAGCTGAGAAAAAGGGGGATACGCGTAATAGGGGGCAATACGCGTATGGGTTTTGGGGAAGAATGCCTTACGCGTATGGGCTAGCCATTACGCGTAAGGGGGAATCTGAAGGAGGATTGAAAGGAAAACCCTCTCTATTGATACACGTATGGTACGCGTAAGGGGTGGCGTGAAAATTGAGCCATACGCGTAACAGGGTGGTCCTTACGCGTATGGGCAGTGAGGTGGGCAGATTTTCCTGTTTTTGCGATTTCTGTCCCAATTTCACTTGTGACGTGGTTTCTTTGAGACGTAGGGCTATGATGAGGTAATAAGACATTAGTAATTTAGTAATAATGATGAACGGGATAAAAATCGGGGATTTTATGTGATGAACCTAATATGACGAATTGTGAAGTCTAATGACGAGCTTTGATGTGTGCGTATTGGTGATATATAATGATGTTTGTTTGAAAATTCATGAATGATGATGCAATTATGACGATTTTATGACGATGTTTATTATGACGATTTGCATAATGCATTCATGGCATAGTTGGGACTTCGGTCCATTTGGAGGCTTCAATCCCATTGTATGGATTGGAGTGTTTTATGACGTGCTCTGGTTCTTGTGTAGAATCGATCCTATTGGTGGGGATCTTTGGAGGGGGATGGTCCAGTGTCCATCGATTATGACGAGTTGGTACCACATGCTTGAGTCTATGATGTTGCATTGCATATTGTGTGGCATTGCATTATATTGATGTGATTTTGATGTATTCTTGACGTATGAATGACTTGATGATGTTGTGCTCGTACTTTATCTTTTACTTATATCTTATGTATTGATTTCGTGATTATTCACCCTGCCTGTTTGAATGTTGCCTCCACGTGGGTAACGTGCAGGTGATCAGGCTTAGCTTTCTTGGCGCATGAAGATTTAGTTTTGAAGTATTTGATTTCTCCGTCGATTAGAGGGTCTTGCACTAATATGTAACATCGGGTCGGGACGTTTGAGTCGAACGATTACGTTCTTTTGTTTTGTGGACATGATGTTTTTCATGAGTTTTCTTTGAGAAGTTTTGAACTATAAAAGCGTTCTTTAGATTTTGATTTCCGCTGCGTGGTGTTTAACTATATTGTGATGGAAAAACCCGTGGTACGGGACAGGTGGTTATTATGATGTTTTGTGACGATATGTGATGCCCTTTTTGGGACTTTACTCTGATTATTTGTCGTTTTATTTGAGATGTTTGTTGCGTAGAAAAATGGGTGTTACAATGGGTAGATCAATCAGATGAGAGTACTCTTCTAACGTTGGTGCTAGCTGATAATTCGGGAATGTGAAGCAGTGATAAACTGGATCGTAGAACTGAATTACCGTAGACAAGATTCCTTCAACTACATGGACCCTTAACAGAGACAATAGCCCTCCGTGCTTAGCTCTGAAAGCATCAGGGTTGGTGATCATCCTTGTCAACCCCCTTAAATCCTCTAGTTTTGGAGCCTTGAAAGTGTACTTGTGCGTCTTTCTTCTACCGAAATCCATAACGCAGTCTTTCTCTCTGATATTTGCAATTATTGTTTTAGTTTAAATTGAAAAAAAAGAAAGGAGGAAAGAGAAGAAATTTTTCTTTGTTTAAGAATTTTTTAAATGAAAACATGAATGCAGCACACAAAAACATTGAAAAAACATGGGTTCAAGGGTTCAACGTCACGAGCATGGAGTCTTGGCTCTACCCATCCCCAAAGGTTGTATTCTGGTCAATTTTTGTACCTGTAGAACGGATCCTAAGGTTTCCAAAATCATTGACCCCCCTAGGGATAACAACAGCAAGCTGGTTCACCCGAGCGAGCTGTAGCATCCTAAGATAACCTCATTTGAGTGTAGTATCACGTATCAATTATTTCCGATAGTCACCGCACTATCAAGTGGTCATAAGGTTAATGCCTACTAAATCCTCAGGTTCACAGGTGCCGCACTGGGATAACGTCTATTTTCACGACGATCGGTCATTCAACATAGTATCCACACGGGCCCTCGCCTGATTTGATGGTCTACCAGGTTCGCTTGTTCGGGATTCACTCCCTGCAAGTTTCCCCATCTATGCCATCTCTTATCTTAGGTTTCTCTCAAACTTTCCAGATGCGTATCAATCGCATTCCCATTGACAGAAAAATAAACACGGATATCAAGTAGGAAAAGCAGTATATATATATAGTATAGTATAGTATGATTGCTAACAACCTAGACCTCTTAGGAATTTTAATCATAGTCCTAGACAGATAAAATGCCATCCCCAGTAGAGTCGCCATTTTTCTGTAGCGTGCGATTTTTGTCGGTGACGCGACCACCTTATCGCCATGGGTTTCTCCTCACCGCAATGGTAGTAGTGGGGTGCTACTTTCTCATTTCTTATTTATCCTATGAAGCTGGAAAGGAAAGGGAAGCTATCTCAAACTAACCTTGCACGCAAATGTTTTCTTTAACAAATGCTTAAGAGATTGGGGAGTTCGGGGTCAGGTTATACAATGGGGAGTTGTCAATTACACATCCTATACGTGGTTATCCACAGGTTATTAGCAATTATACTGTTTTCTATATAGTGGTGTTTGTCTGTTGATTGGAAAAGTTTCTCCTTTGGGAGGGTTTGAGAGAGAGTTTTTGTTGATTTCGGGTGTTTCTCGATGATTTTGGTAAGATGTTGGACCTAAAGTTTGATTGGTGTGCGAAGGTACTGGACCTAAAGTTTTGGATTGGTGTGCTCGCTAAGATTTCGCAATCTTATGCCTACGTATTCCCGTTTAAAGAAAACAGGGAAATCAGAGCAATCGTAGTTCCTCCTATTCTATGGGAGGAAAATATATTCGGTGTCTTGTTCAAAGCCCAAGATTGAAGCTGAATGGAGTATTTGTGTCTTGTTCAAAGCCCAAGATTAAAGCTAAAAGGTTTGACTGAGAGAGAAATTGTCATCTCTAAAGGGAGATATCTCATATGTTTATCACAACTATTGGGTGACTGATTATAAAGGAGAATTACTTTAACTGGGATGTGAGAATCCAGTAATACCATAATTTCCTTTATAGGGGTGTTATCCTGAAGGAGAAAACTTTAACTCAGTGTTGAGCAATGCCATTTTTCCTTAGGAATCTTTCATGCTAAGAGAGGGACAGTGGCATGGATGTTTGTAAGCCAGAGGCTTGCCGCTTACAACAATTAGATGAAAGATGGAGATTTACCAGGATAAGAGATGGGCCACAGCTTGGATATTTGAATCAACAAGTGTGCCACTTACAGCAGTTATCTGGGATTAGGGTTTGTTTGATTTTCTGTTTTGATGTGTGATATACAGAGAAATGTCCTCCTTTAGAGAGGTTTTTGATTTCCCCTGAGGGGATTTTGATTTATTGTATGTGCTTTGATTGAAGCCCAAGGTTGAAGCTAAGAGATTGATTGACTCCACTGGGGAGGTCCTTATACAAAGCCTAAGAGGAGGCTGGAAAAGGCTGACTCAACTAGAGAGTGTTTATCTGTCTTGTACAAAGCCCAAGATTGAGGCTAAAATGAGATTGATTCTTTTGGGGAATATCATTATATAAAGCCTAAGAGGAGGCTGAAAGTTGACTTTTCCGGGGAAATATTTTGTCTGTCTTGTACAAAGCCCAAGATTGAGGCTAAAAGAACTTATTGACTCCATTGGGGATATATTTGGGGTGTCTTGTACAAAGCCCAAGATTGAGGCTAAAAAAGAGATTGACTCTGCTTAGGGAGATTAATTCACATAGCCTAAAAGAAGGCTGGGAGGAATTGATTCCACTGGAGAGATACTTAAACAGAACTTAAGAGAAGATTTTAGAAAGATTTGACTTTACTGGAGAAAGTTTATATGTGTCTTGTTCAAAGCCCAAGATTGAGGCTAAAAGGGAATGACTCAGCTGAGGATATTCCAGGTGTCTTGTACATAGCCCAAGATTGAGGCTGAAAAAGAACTGACTCAACAAGAGAATATTTTTATTTGTCTTGTACAAAGCCCAAGATTGAGGCTGAAAGGAGACTGACTCAACAAGAGAGTGCTTTTGAGGTTAACTCTACTGAGGAAAAATCGTTATACAAAGCCTAAGAGGAGGCTGAAAAGGGTTGACTCAACAAGAGAGTGTTTAAGAAAGAAGATTGACTCAACAAGAGAGTGCTTTTATTTGTCTTGTACAAAGCCCAAGATTGAGGCTGAAAAAGGTTGACTCAACAAGAGAGTGTTTAAGAAAGAAGATTGACTCAACAAGAGAGTGCTTTTATTTGTCTTGTACAAAGCCCAAGATTGAGACTGAAAAAGGTTGACTCAACAAGAGAGTGCTAAAAGGTCATGAGGAAGAAGAAAGGATCATTATGCAAAGCCTAAGAGGAGGCTGACTGAGGAATTTCTTATACAAAGCCTAAGAGGAGGCTAGCTTCTGCTGAGGATTATTGAGATCCAGAGGCAGGTCCAAAATGGGGAATCAACTCTTGCTGAGGATTACAGAAGAGTTGAGGTATCCGATGCCTTGAGGTTCTGATAGGCTAGTATTGATGATAACCTGACCCTTAGCTGGAGAATTTTAGGATGAAAGACTGAGTTTTAGAACCTATGGAGGTTTTAAACTCTGCTGGAGATTGATTAAATGACCAGGGTTTCTCCTGTGTTTGTAGGGAGCTTGCAGATTCCTTAAGATCCAAAAGGATATTAGACTGTCCAAGTCTATTAGTATGGAAGGTTTGTCTTTGCATGATGCCCAAGAGGAGGCTAATGCTTTAAGGGATGAGAATCAACCCTAAATTGGTATGAGTTCTTGACTCTTTGGAATGACTGCTCTAACGAAGGATGACTAAGTTCTGTCCTATACCTGTAAGAGGTCTCGGGTCCTTGTACCAAGCCCAAGAAAAGGCATGAAAACTTCTAAGAAGCTTGAGGGTCCTTGTACAAAGCCCAAGAGGAGGCTGGAATGCTTTTAGGAAGCCTGTGGGTCCAAAGCTAAGGAAAGTTCAAGAAAGGTTTCACCGGGAATTAATGCTTTAGAGAACAGTTCTAGGGTTTGAAGAAATTCAGGAGAGGTTTCACCGGGAATTAATCCTCTCTGGGAAATGAATTTCATTGACAATTTTCTAATAGTGACAGTCTGAGAAAAGTTTCACCGGGAATAATGCCTTTCTCTTTGTTCCATATTGTATAAGCCCAAGAGGAGGCAAGACTGTATCTGGAATTCCTATGAGGGAACTAGTTTTGACTGTGTTAAAAGAGTGACCACTTGCTTTATCTAATCCTAGACCTAATTGTCTGGGAAAACTCTAAGCAGATAATATACAGGCATATATATACATATGAAATATATATTGTATGTAAAAGAGGGTAGGAGGACTTACAGGTGAGCAAGCTTCCAACACAAACAAATATATATATGTGCAAGTATGTAAGAGAAAGTTGTTTAAAACTTACAGGTGAGCAAGCTTCCATTGTAACAGCTGTATGGTTAGTTGTTCAAGAAATTAAAGAAAGTTTTGATAACAACTATGAATTTGAACCTAAATCAAAAGGGAAGTTCTTTTGAAAAGATTGGGGCTTACACTTAAGGAGAGGCCCAAAGAATTGTTTATTTACAAAAAAGAGGGTTGGGTCTTACAACTCAAAGAGAGGCCCAGATGAAAAACAACGATCGCACCGTTATTTTGAAAATTGTACTAGGACTTATACAATGGCTGAGGCCCAAAAATTATTGTATTTACAAAGAGGTTGGGTCTTACACTCTATTAGAGGCCCAAAGTGTTTGAAAAAGAAAATAGATGGGACTTACAACACAAGGGTAGGTCCAGATGATTTTGTTTTGAAATGGCGATCGCGCCAAGATTTCTGAAAACGTGTCGGGACTTACACAATGACTAAGGCCCAAATTATTTTGTATTTACAAAGGGGATGGGTCTTAAACTCTATTAGAGGCCCAAAGTGTTTGAAAAAGAAAAGAAATGGGACTTACAACACAAGGGTAGGTCCAGATGATTTTGTTTTGAATTGGCGATCGCGCCGAGATTTCTGAAAACGTGTCGGGACTTACACAATGACTGAGGCCCAAATTATTTTGTATTTACAAAGGGGATGGGTCTTACACTCTATTAGAGGCCCAAAGTGTTATTAAAGATCAAAATTTAGAGAAAACCCTAACTTTGAATTTAAAAGATATAATTTTCAAACGAAATTAAATAAAAAATGATATGAAACATCAAATATATTAAAAAACAAGTTGTACACTTTGAAAAATGTTTTGAAAAATCATGTTTAATCACATGAAAGCTTGAAATCCAATTGGTTTTGAAAAATCAAAGTGGGAATTTCATTTAAAATGTTTAAAAACAATAAAAATGGAATAGATGAAAAGGAATTTTAGGGATACGATTTTTTGCTCTGCATTGGCAATTTCCGGCGAAGATACTAGACGGTTTCTGAAGGCGGCTAGGGTTGGATCACAGTGCCAATCTGGCCGGAGAAGGCAGCTTGGAGTGATTTACTACCTGAATCCTTAAAATAGAGTTGTTGATGAGACTCTATTTTTAGGGTTTGCGATGGGAAGAGGCCGGAAGAAAAAGGTGATGACGCCTCCGGCGAGGGTAGAGAAACCCTTACCAGACACAAACTCACAGGACGAAGAGGAAAATTCAATCACTGATGATCTCAATGCGCAAGAGAAGATAGAAAATGAAGTGATCCAAGAACCTTTCTTGGAGGAGGAAGACGAAGAGGTAAAACTTAATGGCACAAGTGAGGAAAAGGAATCGAAGCAGATACCGAATGGTGAAGAGGTGACTCAGCCAAAGCTATGGGTTGATGTGATTAGAGGTAATCGAGTCAAATCCAATGGAGTGGCGATTGAATTTGTGGCGATTGATTTGAAGTAGAGATAGTAGATGAAGATGTTGAATCGAAGATTAGATTCTGGGAGT
This sequence comes from Lathyrus tuberosus, assembly GCA_022829125.1. Lineage (NCBI taxonomy): Eukaryota > Viridiplantae > Streptophyta > Magnoliopsida > Fabales > Fabaceae > Lathyrus > Lathyrus tuberosus. Next base: position 456,067 of record JALAZF010000213.1, read on the forward strand.
TTTCTCTAATCATGTATGTGATTGGGACAAACTTGAGCATGAATGCGGTGAAGAACTATATGATGAAATCTTGGAGCTTTGTAGCACTACCAGAGATGTATTTCAAAGATTTGAAGCGTATTGGGGAAACCAATGTTCACTGATGAATGCACAGCAAATAAACTAAGGGTTTCATATGCTAGATTGCTGGTGGAAATTGATGTCCCACAGAAACTTTGTGAGGAAATTACAATCAAAGATATTTCAGGTGAAAGAATTAAGAAAAATGTGAGTATGAATGGAAACCTTCCTTTTGCGAGAAATGCTAAAAAATGGGACATAATTGCAACAACAAGAGGAGGGTGCTAGAACCTAGGAAGCTATGGAAACCTAAAGCTGATAGGCCTAAGATTGAAGAGGCAAAGCAAATTGTGGAAGAGCCTAAACCTTTGACTGAAGAAGCACAGAAGGAGAAGGAGATGGGGATACAACCTAATGATAGCTGGACTGAGGTGAATACCAGGACAAGAGATATAGGTAAAAGTATCTGTTCTACTCCTAAAGCTGATAATTTGAATTGTAGAAATGGGTTTGAGTCATTAAGGATTTGGGATGATCCTTCAATGACAAACAGCCCTGGAAAATGATTGTTGCCTGGAATGTGAGGGGACTGAATAAGATAGCTAAGACTAAGGAGATTAGTTCCCGTCTCCATAGCTGCCAACCTGAAATAGCTATCATCATAGAAACTCGTATGAAAAGCAACAAAGCTGAGAAGAGCAGGAAGATTTTAGGTAACCATTGGAACTATATAGACAACTATACTCATCATGCCAATGGGAGAATTCAGATCCTTTGGAATGATAGTAAGTTGGATGTGAAGTTTCATCATTGTACTGATCAACTGATCCACTGCAGCATGTTTAACAAGGAGGGTAAATTCAGGAGTTGGATCACTGCAATATATGCTTCTAATACTTTAAATCAAAGGAAGAAATTGTGGGCTGATATAGAGCAAATCAACCAAACTCAAACAGGGCCTTGGTGTATCATGGGGGACTTCAACAATATGTAATAAAAAATATGTAATTCATCTGCGAACAAATACACAATGTGTAATAAAAAAATATGTTCTGAATAACTTCGGAGATGTATCTCCAAAAAATTTTCGTAAATGCATTTTCGGATAAAATCAAATGAAAATGGGTCATGGGAGATATGGCGTTCGGAGATGTATCTCCAGAATCTAGGGACATTTGTGAAAAAACACATGGTAAAAAAGAATTCCATGAGGTGAGATAAGAAATTCTCAAATTTAAATGTAGCATTTGAATTGAAGAAGTCCCAAAAATACATCTAAACTCATATCATGTACGAAAAGCCCAATTAATAATTTTTTCTCTTTTTTAAAAAAGAAAACTTCTTAGTTGAGCTATAAGTGAGAATTATTTTAGAAAGTATGGCATCTTGAAAAATAATATTCGAAAAAAAAAATTATTAAAAATATTGGCAAAAAAATAAAAGTATTTTTTAGAAATAGTACACTAATTTTTTACAAAAATTTGAATTATATTTTTTCCAATTCAATTTTTTTTATCTTTTACTTTCATAACATATGATCTAATGACACAAATTAACATGATTTTAACTTTTAATTAACTTACATTTATGATTTTAATCTATATTATGTGTTCCACAAATTTTAACTCAATTGACAAAAATCAAAAATCAATATTATTAAATTAGACGTTAATCGCGACAACTTTGGAAATAGGTTGGATGGATTCCATAGTTTCTTTGGTGATTGTAGCAGTGTTTGCGCGGAACTTTGGGGTGTGTACTTAGGGCTTGATATGGCCTGCAATCATAATTTCAAGAAAGTGATCGTTCAAGTCGACAACAAGTCTGTGGCAAAAGCGCTCAACGGCGATTCTCGGTACCTCAGGCAAGGTTTGAACCTGATTAGACAGATTTTCCGTCTCTTTCCGAAGTTTGACGAAATCCGCATTTAACATGTCTTCAGATAAGCTAATTAGAGTGTTGATTCCATTGCGGAGATTGGTCTTACGAGTTTATTTGGAGTGCATTGGTTGGACGAGTGTCCTTCGACTTTACGAAGTTTGATCCGACATAACAGTTCTAGGTTCTCTTTGAAGCTTATTGTCTAATTTCTTTGTTTGGGCCTTGCGCCCTCCCTTTATAAAAAAAAAATTAGACGTTAATATCAAAATCTAAATATTGACTATTTGCGTTTGTGAATTTCTAATATGCGCTAAAACATGTCATTTTTTTTATCTCCGTCTTACTTTTTCTATTTTTTATTATAAGACGCTTTGTAGAAAAATTTTGCACTAAATTATAATTTATTTTGCAATATAAAAAAATCATTAATATTATTTTTTATTATACTTTTAAATATTTATTATATTATCTTCTCTCAATTATTTAAATTTGTCTTTTCAATATAATTAAAATTGTTCATAATTTTTTTTTCATACAACAGTAATTATACTTAAAATTTTTAATATGTGATAAATGAAGCTTATAATAAAAATCCAAGAGTTTATATATTTTTTACAGAAAATTTCACCTGTTGAAAAGTGATAGAGTATGTATTATACCATGTCATAATATATTGCAATATCGAAGAAAATTGAGACTACGTTATCCTCCACTCACCCCAAAGCATCTTCTTCTTCTCTAATGATAATAGAAACAAAGTCATGATTGGTATTTAGAGAGTATCAAAGATGCCAAGAGTTAGAGTACAAGAATCGTAATATCCGGAAGATCCCTTAAACTTGTTACATTACTGTTCATAATTACACCCACCACTATCATTCCAAACAACATATATACGCAAGTATTTTGAAACAAGACAACAGCTGTATATATTGCATCTTAGGATGCAGACAACTAACATATGGATGCTGGTGTCTCATATTAAATAAACTTTTTCCCTATACTCAAAATACTACACTGCACGATTTCCCGGATCATGTCATATACGTATTTTATCTTAGGGTTAGGGCCACACCACACCATTGAAATGGTTCTAAGTTTTAACATGTTATACTTAGGTTTACTAAAATATTGAAACATGATTTTTATTTTGATTTTATGGTTTTTTATAGGGTGAAATATAGAGAACAGTAGATAGTGGTGGCATGTTTACTTACTCTACTGCTCTTTCCCCATCCATCAATTTATCATTCTGAATGACTGACAGGATTGATATGCAAACCGACCACACCACCTCTCTTCAAATTCAACCCCCACCACTCCTTTTCGAAATTTTCATCATCTTCACACGCAAACCATCAACACTCACGCAAACAGAATAAAACATTGCCACAAAACTTTCACTTTTTTGTAGTATATAATATATTCATTCATTCAGTTTTTTTTATTTATTTTTTATCTCTGAAGATAAATTATTAAAACAATAAGCATTTTTGAGAAAAGAGAACATTGAAGAAACCCTCACGTGGGGTTGTCTGACACATCCAAAAATTTCCACTATAACCTGAATGAGAGATTGAGAAACCTCTTTCAAAAGTACTTGTCCTTGCTCGTTTTCTAACACACTACATAGTCACACACACCCTATCTTGCATCTTTAGTATACTTCATGTTTTATCTATATCTATATATACACGTACTTGTTTTTTTTATTAATTAATTTTTCTTCTTGTTTTTAATTTATTTTCTCACGCAAAAGAGAAAAGATATGAGTAATAAAGAAAAGGGTTTAGTTTTGGGAGTTTGTTTTTGTTTTGTCTTTGAGATGTGGGGTAGCAGTAAGGGCTCACGTGGGTATATCTGACACCAAGGCATGTTTTTCTACATTACCTTTTTTTTCTTCTTTCCATCCTCGTTTTACCTTTCCATACATCAAGTTGAGACAAAGAGGTTTCTTGCATTTGGGTTTAGCTTTTTTCTTTCTTTTTACTTATACATGTGCACGAGGGGGTTATATTTATTTAAATTAAAGTTTAGTGGTTTCATTATGAAAATATAATATTTTAATGGAAATTTAAATTTAATTTATCATTTCTTTATTGTTTATTTTGCACACAATTGAAGGGCCTAATTCTTCACTCTAAAAAGAACTACATTGAACAATAAAAACCTCAACTAAATTATTTAACTTTGCTGAAATCTCAAGACGTGAATAAGAATCTAACAAATTTGATTAAATTTTTATAAATATTTATTTGATTATACATTGGTTAATATATAAATAAAAAACGATAAAAATATATATTAAATTAAATTTTTAATAAAAAACTTTTATAAATTTAAAATTTTAATACAAAAATTCTAAAATGAAATCTATATATTTAATGCATTAATATGTGCTTATTTATAATTATATACTCCATTTTTATTTATCACTAATATATATATGTAAATACGTATATTTATTAATCTACAATCAATTATAATAATTATCTACTCACAATATAAACAAATTAATTTAAAATATTTTTAAATAATGATGTTAAATGTGTATATTTCATTTGAAACTTTTTATATTTAAACTTAATAAATATTTATAATTTTTTACTTATAGCCAACTAAATTGCATTAATATTAGATTTTTTTATCTCATGTTGCAGTTCTGAATTTTTTATCTCTATTTAAAATTAATTATTATTTTTATATACAAACTAATAAATATTTATATTTTTTTACTTCTAACTTAACTGATGTGCATTATAATATTAGATTTTTTATATCATATTACAAGTTCAAATTTTTCTCTCTATTTAAAAATGATTACTATATTTATATAAAATTTTTTTGAGGTTTTTTCTTTTAAATTTTTTTTAAAATTTTAAAATAAACTAGTTATTTTTTTATACAAATATTTTTTTACTATGTTACATCTTTTTTGTAATATGTATTAAATATATTTAATAATATTAAATGATTCTTTCTTTAAAATTATACAATATTTAAAACATTTACTATTTCAATCAACAGGTTTTAAAAAATTTATCCAAATAACTCAGTTTTTCAAAAAATAACCCACATTTAAAATTATATTCCAAACTACCTCAATTTCCATTAAAAAAAACTCGTCAAAGCATTAGTGACATACCAATTGGCGTCTGAAACCAAATTTTAAGAGGAGACGCCAATTGGATTGACGTCTGCACCTAGTGCTACCAATTCAATTGACGCATATGTGTAATGTTATAGTGCTGACGCCAATTGGCTTAGCACCAGTGTGTGTTATATTTTATTATTTTATAATAATTGACATTTTATATAAAAGTCGGTATCATAAATATTAATATTAATATTAGGTTACATTTACATACGAAAATAAAAAATGCTAATGTCGTTGACCAGGATGACCCAACCAACCACCAGTTCCACATCCCCTAACTATCCTAACGCGTGGCCTTAGCCCACGTTGTTGATTCACCCCAAGTTTTTTAGGATTTGAGGACCCATGAACATCACCATCACCATCATTATTATCAGATTCTCTAAGCAGTTCAGTCAATTCCATGAAGTCCTATGTATGGAATGACGCGCTACCTCTATAATTGAATTTGTGACCCATTTCAGAGTAGTTGAGGTGTGTTTGGGTTATTGGTATGCGGCCGGGACTATTGAAGGGAGACATTGGTGTGAATGATTTGTTGGGGAAAGGTTGAAATGGTTGTCGTGGTGTTTGGTCGCCATATGGTTGTTGCATGTTTTGATCTTGTGATGTTTGGGCTTCTTGGCTATAGTATAAGGAACAGTTGGTGTAATGATGGCTGAGTGTTTTGGCTAGGGCGACTATGGTAGGATGATGTGTTAGGCGCATATTGATGTTGGGTGTCTTGAAAATGATCATCTTGTTGGCAGTGGTACGGGGTATGCTCTTGGTATTATGGTTGGGTGTTTGGCATGTTAAGGTCATAGGTTTGTCTGTTTGTGGGCCAATAAATTTGTTGGGTAAAGGGTTATGAGTAACTGGTCTGGTAATTTTGTGGGTGGTTAGATGTTAAACCTTCTTGTGGCTAAGTGACTTGGCGTGGGTCGTATAGGTACATATCCTCGGCGAGAAACTCAAATTCAACCGATATGTACCAAGCCATATAAGTACGAGTTGGTTTTTCTTTAATTGGCATCACATCGTCACTTAAGACATGGTTATGTCGGTGCTTCCATTTTTTACCCTCAAATTTAGCGAAGCCTTGCCAAGGGTTAAAATTCCATTGGTCGTTAATGTTGGGGGGAGTTTACTACTAGGGAGCATTGATACATAGTGTAGGACTAGACACCTTTGTGAGAGACACACCACTTGTCCACCTAAAACCTTAAGGTGATAGGTGTATGAGTTCTCTCACTTATAAATCCTCAAGTCACCACATTCATATCCAATGTGAGACTATTTTCCCACTTACTCACACTTGCTTATATTATTCCAATACTCCCCCTCAAGTGTGAGTCCACAATGTTCCCCCTTTTTTATACTTGTACCGCCGTTGACACCTATTACTCATTAGGCATTTCGATACACCACTTCATGGGCAACGATTTCAACGGAACACCACTTCCTGGGCATTTCGATACAAGTAAGTCGGTCTCTTTACGAACCAGGGCTCTGATATCATTTGTTAGGGGGAGTTTACTACTAGGGAGCATTGATACATAGTGTACGACTAGACACCTTTGTGAGAGACACACCACTTGTCCACCTAAAACCTTAAGGTGATAGGTGTATGGGTTCTCTCACTTATAAATCCTCAAGTCACCACATTCCTATCCAATGTGGGACCATTTCCCCACTTACTCACACTTGCTTATATTATTCCAATAGTTAACTCTTCGTAGATGCCATTCTCCAAGGTCTGTCGGGGGATCTAGGATGTGTTGAAGCACGTCGAACTTTGATTTAACATGATTATTATGGTGCATCTCCACAGTGGTGAACCTGATGATCAGTGTGCATGCAGTCCAAATGGCTGCATCTTGTTCATTTATCTCATGTTCATGATCCAAGTTTATATATGGACGTCAAATGAACTGAAGAGGAAAAATATATTAGATTATAAAATGGGTGATATTAAAAACAAATTATTATGAATTAATTCGCTTAGTGGCAATACATCTGCTTGTCTAAGGTGATCCAAGAGATTGCGATACTGGGTAATACATTGTCTAGGACATCTAATGTAAGTTATACAATGAGCCGACCATCTTCACCAAAAAAGTAAATATATTATTTAGAGATAATAATCGGTAAAGTAATCAAATATAATTAATGTTAAGAGCTTACTTTTGTGCGTACGAGAATGTGAACGGGTTGTGGTTGACGAGTGCTAGGGACGATAGTCTGGACCAACCCTATGTTTGGAGCAAAACATCGCATCCAGAAAATGTAGATGTGTCTTTGTGTGCATTTTTACACAAATAACTATACAAATAAGACAAACAAGCGGACCCCTAACTATAACTTCATATTTTATCTACATGTCTTAATAAGGATATATACATAACATGCATATTAGAACCATTACTTTCGTGAAATAAAAATAAAAAAATTAAAAGCATAATATAACACCTAGTTTTTATTATTCGAGCATTTTCATTGGAGACTTCGTTGCAGAATAAATTACACGCACGTTTCTTTTAACGATTATGATAGAGTTACTGATAATAAAAAAAAAAGATTATGAAAAGAAGTGTGGCATTGAAATGCTAAAATACACCTTTATTTATACTAAAACACACACACACACACACTCTGGTGCCAAGTATATTGGCGTTAGGCTAGCACTATAACACTATACATAGGCGTAAATTAGATTGACAGCACTAGGTGCAGGCGCTAATTCAATTGGCGCCTCCTCTTAAAATTTAGGTGCAAGCGCCAATTGACCTGACACCAATACTTTAACTTATTATTATTATTTTTAAAATGAGATAGTTTAAAAAAAATTTAAAATGTGGATATTTTGAAAATTTCTTTTAAATACTGAACTAGTAAAACACCCGTGCTCCCGCACGGGTAAATTTATTTTGATATTGTAGAAATAATATATTGAGATACAATTGTAAAAAAACTCATTTATTCTAAATGGAAAATGTATAATGAAACATTTTGATATGAAAAATTTTCAACTATAAATTTGTAATATGGTTATACAAAATAATTTATTTTTGACAAAGGATATCAATGATCTAAAATAAGAAAAACAATGGAAACAAACTCCTTTATAACATCAGCAAGACCGTTTTCATTCTTAACACTGTGAACCAGTTTGCATTTATATTAACTTGCTTGAGGCTCTGCTTCAAAGTTCTAACAATGGCGGGCATACGATGGCTACGAAAGAGTTCCCCTGCTTCCTTTTCCCTGCTATGCTATGCAAACTGCACCAACAGCTAACAGAAAAAAATGGACATAAACATTGGAAAAAGCATAGATTATCATCTATAATAAACAGAGGTTATTCGTTTATAAATTCAATTGGCACCAGTTTCTATCAATGCCACATCAATTCAACGACACTAAACAACAAATAACCAGCAAGACGTTAAGAGTTTAGGAAATTAGGTTTCAGCCTAGAATTTATTCCCAAGTCATCGTCAACCACCAACAAATGGCAGATCAAGACGATTGTCTCAATTCAATGCCATGAGATGTAAAAGGGAAAGTATATCAGAAGGAACAACAGGAAGGACAGGATTTTTGCAGCAACATTCAGTGCTCAGAAGATTTATTTTCATCACAGCAAACCAACAAATAACATATGGAGCATCATAAAATTCAGAGCATCATAGCAACCCCTTAGGTGTTACACAAACCGATCACCCTGCAGATTTTTATCAGAGTAGTTCAAAAACAAATTGTAAACTGTTCGGTATGCAAGAAAAAAATTCTTCGATACGAATGCAATTTGCAGCACATGGCATACGATGAAAGTGTCCCGTGCAACAACGACAATAAACTCTGTTTCCGCTATAAAAAATGGTTATGTAAAATCAAACCAAGTTGTTATTAGCAGAATCCATATCAAACTGCACCAACAGCTAACAGAAAAAAATGGACATAAACATTGGAAAAAGCATAGATTATCATCTATAATAAACAGAGGTTATTCGTTTATAAATTCAATTGGCACCGATTTCTATCAATGCCACATCAATTCAACGGCATTAAACAACAAATAACCAGCAAGACGTTAAGAGTTTAGGAAATTAGGTTTCAGCCTGGAATTTATTCCAAGTCATCATCAACCACCAACAAATGGCAGATCAAGACGATTGTCTCAATTCAATGCCATGAGATGTAAAAGGAAAAGTATATCAGAAGGTACAGCAGGAAGGAGAGGATTTTCGCAGCAACATTCAGTGCTCAGAATATTTATTTTCATCACAGCAAACCAACAAATAACATCTGCAGCATCATAAAATTCAGAGCATCATAGTAACCCCTTAGGTGTTACACAAACCGATCACCCTGCAGATTTTTATCAGAGCAGTTCAAAAACAAATTGCAATCTGTTCGGTATGCAAGAAAAAAATTCTTCGATACGAATGCAATTTGCAGCACATGGCATACGATGAAAGTGTCCCGTGCAACAACGACAACAATCTCTGTTTCTGCTATAAAAAATGGTTATGTAAAATCAAACCAAGTTGTTATTAGCAGAATCCATATCAAACTGCACAAACAGCTAACAGAAAAAAATGGACATAAACATTGGAAAAAGCATAGATTATCATCTATAATAAACAGAGGTTATTCGTTTATAAATTCAATTGGCACCGGTTTCTATCAATGCCACATCAATTAAACGACATTAAACAACAAATAACCAGCAAGACGTTAAGAGTATAAGAAATTAGGGTTCAGCCTGGAATTTATTCCAAGTCATCATCAACCACCAACAAATGGCAGATAAAGACGATTGTCTGAATTCAATGCCATGAGATGTGAACGAGAAATTATATCAGAAGGAACAGCAGGAAGGAGAGGATCTCCGCAGCAACATTTAGTGCTCAGAAGATTTATTTTCATCACAGCAAACCAACAAATAACATCCGTAACATCATAAAATTCAGAGCATCATAGCAACCCCTTAGGTGTTACACAAACCGGTCACCCTGCAGATTTTTATCAGAGCAGTTCAAAAACAAATTGCAAACTGTTCGGTATGCAAGAAAAAAACTCTTCGATACGAATGCAATTTGCAGCACATGGCATACGATGAAAGTGTCCCGTGCAACAACGACGACAAACTCTGTTTCTGCTATAAAAAATGGTTATGTAAAATCAAACCAATTGTTATTAGCAGAATCCATATCAAACTGCACCAACAGCTAACAGAAAAAAATGGACATAAACATTGGAAAAAGCATTGATTATCATCTATAATAAGCAAAGGTTATTCGTTTATAAATTCAATTAGCACCGGTTTCTATCAATGCCACATCAATTCAACGGCATTAAACAACAAATAACCAGCAAGACGTTAAGAGTTTAGGAAATTAGGTTTCAGCCTGGAATTTATTCCAAGTCATCATCAACCACCAACAAATGGCAGATCAAAACGATTGTCTCAATTCAATGCCATGAGATGTAAAAGGGAAAGTGTATCAGAAGGAACAACAGGAAGGAGAGGATTTTCGCAGCAACATTCAGTGCTCAGAAGATTTATTTTCATCACAGCAAACCAACAAATAACATATGCAGCATCATAAAATTCAGAGCATCATAGCAACCCCTTAGGTGTTACACAAACCGATCACCCTGCAGATTTTTATCAGAGTGGTTCAAAAACAAATTGTAAACTGTTCGGTATGCAAGAAAAAAATTCTTCGATACGAATGCAATTTGCAGCACATGGCATACGATGAAAGTGTCCCGTGCAACAACGACAATAAACTCTGTTTCTGCTATAAAAAATGGTTATGTAAAATCAAACCAAGTTGTTATTAGCAGAATCCATATCAAATTGCACCAACAGCTAACAGAAAAAAATGGACATAAACATTGGAAAAGGCATAGATTATCATCTATAATAAACAGAGGTTATTCGTTTATAAATTCAATTGGCACCGGTTTCTATCAATGCCACATCAATTCAACGGCATTAAACAACAAATAACCAGCAAGACGTTAAGAGTTTAGGAAATTAGGTTTCAGCCTGGAATTTATTCCAAGTTATCATCAACCACCAACAAATGGCAGATCAAGACGATTGTCTCAATTCAATGCCATGAGATGTAAAAGGGAAAGTATATCAGAAGGAACAGCATGAAGGAGAGGATTTTCGCAGCAACATTCAGTGCTCAGAAGATTTATTTTCATCACAGCAAACCAACAAATAACATCTGCAGCATCATAATATTCAGAGCATCATTGTAACCCCTTAGGTGTTACACAAACCGATCACCCTGCAGATTTTTATCAGAGCAGTTCAAAAACAAATTGCAAACTGTTCGGTATGCAAGGAAAAAATTCTTCGATACGAATGCAATTTGCAGCACATGGCATACGATGAAAGTGTCCCGTGCAACAATGACAACAAACTCTGTTTCTGCTATAAAAAATGGTTATGTAAAATCAAACCAAGTTGTTATTAGCAGAATCCATATCAAACTGCACAAACAGCTAACAGAAAAAAATAGACATAAACATTGGAAAAAGCATAGATTATCATCTATAATAAACAGAGGTTATTCGTTTATAAATTCAATTGGCACCTGTTTCTATCAATGCCACATCAATTCAACGGCATTAAACAACAAATAACCAGCAAGACGTTAAGAGTTTAGGAAATTAGGTTTCAGCCTGGAATTTATTCCAAGTCATCATCAACCACCAACAAATGGCAGATAAAGACGATTGTCTCAATTCAATGCCATGAGATGTAAAAGGGAAAGTATATCAGAAGGAACAACAGGAAGGAGAGGATTTCCGCAGCAACATTCAGTGCTCAGAAGATTTATTTTCATCACAGCAAACCAACAAATAACATCTGCAGCATCATAAAATTCAGAGCATCATAGCAACCCCTTAGGTGTTACACAAACCGGTCACCCTGCAGATTTTTATCAGAGCAATTCAAAAACAAATTGCAAACTGTTCGGTATGCAAGAAAAAAATTCTTCGATACGAATGCAATTTGCAGCACATGGCATACGATGAAAGTGTCTCGTGCAACAACGACAACAAACTCTGTTTCTGCTATAAAAAATGGTTATGTAAAATCAAACCAAGTTGTTATTAGCAGAATCCATATCAAACTGCACCAACAGCTAACAGAAAAAAATGGACATAAACATTGGAAAAAGCATAGATTATCATCTATAATAAACAGAGGTTATTCGTTTATAAATTCAATTGGCACCGGTTTCTATCAATGCCACATCAATTAAACGACATTAAACAACAAATAACCAGCAAGACGTTAAGAGTTTAGGAAATTAGGTTTCAGCCTAAAATTTATTCCAAGTCATCATTAACCACCAACAAATGGCAGATCAAGACGATTGTCTCAATTCAATGCCATGAGATGTAAAAGGGAAAATATATCTGAAGGAACAGCAGGAAGGAGAGGATTTTCGCAGTAACATTCAGTGCTCATAAGATTTATTTTCATCACAGCAAACCAACAAATAACATCTGCAGCATCATAAAATTCAGAGCATCATAGCAACCCCTTAGGTGTTACACAAACCGATCACCTTGCAGATTTTTATCAGAGCAGTTCAAAAACAAATTGCAAACTGTTCGGTATGCAAGAAAAAAATTCTTCGATACTAATGCAATTTGCAGCACATGGCATACGATGAAAGTGTCTCGTGCAACAACGACAACAAACTCTGTTTCTGCTATAAAAAATGGTTATGTAAAATCAAACCAAGTTGTTATTAGCAGAATCTATATCAAACTGCACCAACAGCTAACAGAAAAAAATGGACATAAACATTGGAAAAAGCATAGATTATCATCTATAATAAACAGAGGTTATTCGTTTATAAATTCAATTGGCACTGGTTTCTATCAATGCCACATCAATTCAACGACATTAAACAACAAATAACCAACAAGACGTTAAGAGTTTAGGAAATTAGGTTTCAGCCTGGAATTTTTTCCAAGTCATCATCAACCACCAACAAATGGCAGATCAAGACGATTGTCTCAATTCAATGCCATGAGATGTAAAAGGGAAAGTATATCAGAAGGAACAACAGGAAGGAGAGGATTTTCGCAGCAACATTCAGTGCTCAGAAGATTTATTTTCATCACAGCAAACCAACAAAAAACATCTGCAGCATCATAAAATTCAGAGCATCATAGCAACCCCTTAGGTGTTACACAAACCGATCACCTTGCAGATTTTTATCAGAGCAGTTCAAAAACAAATTGCAAATTGCTCGGTATCCAAGAAAAAAATTCTTTGATACGAATGCAATTTGCAGCACATGGCATACGATGAAAGTGTCCCGTGCAACAACGACAACAAACTCTGTTTCTGCTATAAAAAATGGTTATGTAAAATCAAACCAAGTTGTTATTAGCAGAATCCATATCAATTCAACAACATTAAACAACAAATAAGCAGCAAGATGTTAAGAGTTCAGGAAATTAGGTTTCAGACTTGAATTTATTCCAAGTCATCATCAACCACCAACAAATGGCAGATCATGACGTTTGTCCCAATTCAATGCCATGAGATGTAAAAGGGACACTATATCAGAACGAACAACAGGAATGAGAGGATTTTCGCAGCAACATTCAGTGCTCAGAAGATTTATTTTCATCACAGACAACCAACAAATAACATCTGCAGCATCATAAAATTCATAGCAGCATAGCAAGGTTCATATTAGTGAAAAGGTTCCCTAATGTATGTACCAAAGCCAATGAAAATGTTGCTAAAACCTGCAAAAAGGAACAGAGCCATAAATATATTTAATAATAATACAAAACAGCACTAGAACAATATATAGAACAACATTCTAACAACATATGTATGATAATAAATAACAATACCTGTGAAGAAGTGAGTTTTGGTCTTTTATAAAGATTAAGACCCCACATGAACTATAATGAGCATTCAGTTTGAACTATAAGATACAAGACTGGTATTAAAATAACCAAAAATTGACAATAAGTAAAATGCAATAGAATAATAAAAAACTGATATTAAAATGCTAAATTCAATCAAAATAACAAAATGCATATAATGTAGCAAAATGGTTCCAAAAAACACATAAGGTGAAGTCGATCCTGACAATAATTAAATACTTTATCATAATTTCATAACAGCCCTAGATGAAAATATAAAATATTAAAGATCAAATCTAAAACCCCTAGCCCACATAAAGTTACTCCAGGTAAAAGGTGTTTCACCCTCATCATCTGAATCTAAAAAACGCATCCTGGCCTGTCTTCTTCGCAACGCCTTTCTTCTTGCCCTTCTTAATCGTCTCCTGGCTGAATTGTATGGGAAAAAAGTTTCACAGTTTTAATTCACGTGAATTGTATGGGAAAAAAGTTTCACAGTAATTAATTTTAAACAAAATAGTATATATATAAAAAAATTATTATTTTCTATTGAATTTATGAGATATATGTTTTGTTTATTTTAGTTTTTTTTATAATTTTCTTAATTTAAATAATTATTTTAAATATTTCATCGTTTTAGTATAAATTTTTTTAATATTAAAACATCATTTAGTTTTGAATTTATTTTAAATATTTTTTATAAAATTTATTTTTAAGATATATATATATATATATATATATATATATATATATATATATATATATATATATATATATATATATATATATATATATTAAATTTATAGTTATATAATATTAAAACATCATTTAGTTTTGAATTTATTTTAAATATTTTTTATAACATTTATTTTTAAGATATATATATATATTAAAATTATAGTTATATAATATTAAAACATCATTTAGTTTTGAATTTATTTTAAATATTTTTTATAAAATTTATTTTTAAGATATATATATATATATATATATATATATATATATATATATATATATATATATATATATTATAATTATAGTTATATAATATTAAAATTAACCTTTCAATTTATAAAAATTAAATTTATAAAAATTTTAATATTTAAAAAAAAACTTTAATAATTGATTTTAAACATAAAAAAGAAATTTAAGGTAAAACAACTCATAATATTCCTTGACCGATTTTTGTTTATGTTACATGCTCTTTCTTATTTTCTTTTTGATAAATTGAATAAGTAACACTACCTTTTTAGATCTTTATTATAAAAAATATATATATATATATATTAAATCAATATATTTAGATTATATACATTAATTAATGAATGTATTTAAAACTTCTTTTTTTTTTTTATAATAAGATGCTAATGGGTAGAGTATTATCAGTAATACTTTAGTGCATTCAAGAAAATGCCATATGTCAGTTTCAAATTGTATTTATTATGCTATATTTGGAGCATATTAATGGCAAGTTATGTGTCTTCCATTAACAAGACAAACAAAAATTAAGAACCTTTCCATGTTTGATGTGACCTTTAGAGGATCCAGCACTGCTACCAATGACTAATTCAAACATTAGTACCAACAACTCCCATGAAGTATTAACTCTACTCCTCATCTCTCTTTATACGGGAAATGGTTTTATTTCCTTGCAAAATGATTGATAGGCACGAACTTAAATTATCACATAAAGATTCTTTACGTAACCATTGATTAGTTAACTGTTTTTTTCTTCTTTTGCAGAAAGAGATAAGATAAGTTAATGTTAAAGAAAATGCAATCGTATTTCTTTTAATTTGAAATGCATTCCTTTTACTCACTAGTGTGTTATTTGAACATCTGAAGATAGACCCTCTATATCAACACTGTATAAAAATATATTTGCTATAACTAATGAAGATTGTCTATTTGTTATTTTTTATTAAAACTCAATTAAAAATGAAATTTTATTATTTTGTATTATTATTATTTAATGATTATACTTTTATTTAAACTTAAATTAGAATTTTTTTTTTTTTTTTTTAATTTTGGTTTAATGATTGTCAGTGTCAATGCACTTGATTAGTGTTCTAGACTGGGCCGGCGTCTGCCCACCAGTCGGGCAGGCCCAACCCAATACTATGAGAGGCCCATTAAGGCTCAATTCTCTCTCTCGTCGAGCACGCCCCGGTCCTTCTCGAGTGCTCCACGTGCTCCTCCCGCGGGGACACGTCATCAGGTAACTACCCACCTCCGAAAGAGTTGGTCTCCCCACTCTCCGAAGGTCTCGGGGCAGTTATCCCAGGGCGAAGACCACGTGCTGGTCTTCCCTACGCCACGTAAACCCTGACAGTTATCTGCATTGGGTCTAGCAACCCAACCTATTGCAGACGACCGTTGGCCCAACGCTGGGGGTACAATATAAATACCCTCTCTCATGAGAGGGTCAGGTATTCTATTCTCATTCTTACTCTCACTTTCTGTACTTGCTTGCTCCGTTCTTGACTTTAGCATCGGAGTACCTTGCAGGTACACCACTGTAGCGCGATTTTTGTGGTCCTGAGTCACTATCGCTTGGGTACTACAGTTCGATTCATTTTTTTTATCCTGTTGAGCTGATTAAGGAAGGAAAATAGATGTCTCCAATTAACCCTGCTTGCATATTGGGTTTGAACAGCGGTCTGTTAGGTCACAGATGCTATGTGGATGTGGGGCCTAATCTTCGGTTATTTTGTTAATAACACAGTGTTTGGATTATTTGTGAGGTTTTAGGTAATGTGTTTAGATTTGATGCTTTTGGGTTGATTTGGTGGAGATACTGAATTTTGAGTTTTTGATTAGTATACTCGCTAAGATTTTTCAATCTTATGCCTACGTATTTCCGTTTAACGAAACAGGGAAATCAGAGAATATGAGGAAAAAGGTTGTTTTGGTGTCTTGTTCAAAGCCCAAGATGTGAAGCTAAAGGTGGTTTGTATCTTGTTCAAAGCCCAAGATGTGAAGCTGAAGGGTCTATTTGTATCTTGTTCAAAGCCCAAGATGTGAAGCAGAAGGGTATATGCTGAGAGAGGATTTGTCATCTCTAAAGAAGAGTTGTTGATGTTTGTATGCTGTGAGCAAGGCACAACTTTGATGCTAAAAAGTTGATTGACTCAACCGGGGTTTTATTTATACAAAGCCTAAGAGGAGGCTAGTGACCCAACCAGAGGGTGTTTTTATATGTCTTGTACGAAGCCCGAGACGGAGGCTAAAGAGGTTTGACTACACAAAAGAGTCTTGAACAGGTGATTGACTCAACAAGAGAGTCTGGAGGTTGTTTGACTCAATGAGAGAGTCTTTTATACTCAACAAGAGAGTGTTTTCTATCTCGTACGAAGCCCGAGATGGAGGCTAAAAGTGGTTGACTCAACAAGAGAGTCTTTTATACTCAACAAGAGAGTGATTTTATCTGTCTTATACGAAGCCTAAGATGAAGGCTAAAAAAGGGGTTTAACTCAACAAGAGAATCTTTTATACTCAACAAGAGAGTGTTTTTCTATCTCGTACAAAGCCCGAGATGGAGGCTAAAGGGAGGTGACTCAACAAGGGAGTCTTTTATACTCAACAAGAGAGTGATTTATATCTCGTACGAAGCCCGAGATGGAGGCTAAAAGTTGTTGACTCAACAAGAGAGTCTTTTATACTCAACAAGAGAGTTTTTTGTTGTGCCTTGTATGAAGCCCAAGACGGTGGCTAAAAGTGTTTGACTCAACAAGAGAGTCTTTTATACTCAACAAGAGAGTAATTTTCTATCTCGTACGAAGCCCGAGATGGAGGATAAAGTGTTTGACTCAACAAGAGAGTCTTTTATACTCAACAAGAGAGTGTTTTCTATCTCGTACGAAACCCAAGATGGAGGCTAAAAGTTTTGACTCAACAAGAGAGTCTTTTATACTCAACAAGAAAGTGTGAAAAGGTTAGCTCCGTTGGGGAGAATCATTGTACAAAGCCCAAGAGGAGGCTATCTATGTTGGTGACTGTTTCAGTTTAGTGACAGGTCTAGTATGTTGGATAAAAGAGAAAATCAGTTCTTATGAAGATTAAAGGTAAGGTTGTGCTTTGGGATTGATAAGAGGATCAAGGTTATTTCCTGTTCTTTAAGGAAATGGAAAATCTAAAGGGTACTGAGACTGTCCAAGTCTACTGGTGTTTTGAGAAATTGATTCTCAGATAGCGAGTGATCTTTGTATGATGCCCAAGAGAAGGCTGACATGTTAAGGGATGAAAGTCAACCCATTAACAGGTCTGACACTTGACTCAGAAAGACAGCTCTAGCAAATCGATGACTAGGTTCTGTTCCTATACTTGTAGAGGTCTCTGGGTCCTTGTACTAAGCCCAAGAGAAGGCATGAGAGCTTTTAAGAAGCCGAAGGGTCCTTGTACAACGCCCAAGAGGAGGCAGGAATGCTTTTAAGAAGCCTGTGGGTCCCCAAACCCCAAGAAGTTCAAGACATGCCATTCACCGAGAATAGATCAAGCCAGGAAAGTCCGAGAATTTGGAAGAAACTCAAGAGATGCCATTCACGGAGAAAAGATCATCTCTGGGGAGTTAGAGTTTCTTTGACAATTTCTAAGGGTGACAGTCTGAGAAAGCGTTCACCGAGAATGCTGCCTTTCACGTCTCCATATTGTTTAACCCCAAGAGGAGGGAAGACTGTATCTGGAAATCCTATGGGGATCTAGTTTTGTTTGTATTTAAGAGTGACCAACAGGGCTTTATCTAGTGCTAGACGTAGTTGCCGGGGAAAATTCTAAATAACTATACTAGTATTACACAGTTGATATGTGATAAGAATATAAAAGTTTGTGAAAGAAGACTTACAGTGAAATAGCCCCACAATGCAGTTATATATATGAAAGCGGATAAAGAAAGCGGGTAAACACTTACTCGATTGTAGAGCTTCCATGCTGTTTGGTTAGTTGTTCAACAAAGAAAGCTATGATAACAATATTATATTCAAAATCAAAGGAGAAAGTGCTTTGAAAAGATTGTTGGGGCTTATAGCTCAAGGAGAGACCCAAGGTTTTATCAGTGATCGCACTGTTTGTACATGGACTTATACAAGTGACTGAGGCCCAAAAAGGTTTTCTGTACAAAGGGATGGGTCTTACACTCTCTCAAGAGGCCCAAAGGCGTTTAAAGAAAAGGAATGAGGCTTATAACACGAGGGTATGCCCAAATGATTTGATTTTTGAGCTGGCGATCGCGCCGAGGTTTCTTTACCGTACTGGGCCTTATACAATGCATTGAGGCCCAAAAAAGTTTTGGTTAAAAGGGGGTTGGGTCTTACACTCTATTAGAGGTCCAAAGGTGATTTTAAATGAAAATATGTGGCTTACAATTCAAGGAGAGGCCCAAGGGTTTTGTTTGAAAAATGACGATCGCGTCGAGATTTCTTTAACGTGTTGGGACTTATACAATGCACTGAGGCCCAAAAAAGTTTTTATTTACAAGGGATGGGTCTTACACTCTCTCAAGAGTCCCAAAGTGTTTGAAAAAGATTTGATGAGGGTGAAATTGATCAAAACCCTAATTTGTTTTCAAAATATATTTTAATTGAATAAAAATTCAATTAAAATGATCAAAATTGTTAAACATGTGTAAAAAAAATTGTGGTATTGGATTAATGTTTGACAAATCATGTTTATACCCACAAAATAATTGGAAATCAATTAAGTTTGGAAAATCAAGGGAGAAAAAATATTTCAAATGTTAAAAAGAAATAAAACATTAATTCTTTGCAAAAATATCTAATATATGAAATAAGTAATATTTTTGGGATTTTTTGGTAAAATAAAATATTTTAACATTTTTGTGAATTATTAAAAAAAGAATCAACTCAAAATCATTAAAAATCAGAGAGAAATTAATTTTTGAATCAATTAAATAAAATCACAAAAATTCAAATATTTGAATTTTCAAAAAGGGCGCCAAGAACATGGCAAGAACACGCGCCACCCTCTGTTTCTGCAGATTTGCATTTTCTATCCAATCTCACTGAATACTTGATTATATCATTCAATCTACATATCAATCTGCTCGTTTTCACCTCACGATCATGTCTATGGTCTTTAATTTCATTTATTTTAAGCATGGAATAAGAAATCAAAGAGAAACCTCAAGAACCCTAAAATTTGCATGAAGGCTCAGAAATTCCATACACGATTCAAACAAAGCAATTGATTGAGGGAAAACACTCTATGCATGATTATGAACATATGGCCAAATTATTGTGTAGCAAAAAATGCATAGATCATAGAGTTAGAAGAGCTCATGCTTACCTCTTGCAGCTGGTGATCGTGTTTTGTGTTAGAGGTGTTATAGCTAGGTTTCAATGATGTGGATAGCTTCCCTAAGTGCCAAGTGATGTGCCTGAGTGCTTGGAATGGTTCGAAACAAGCTGGAACTGAAGATGGTATCTCAACTGCAACTTAGTAAAAACCTTGAGCAGTTGGCTGGTGATTTTGAGAAATCAGTGTTCCAGATGTTGTTTAAGTGTTTGGATCACTTCTATATGATGTTTATGAAGTGCGTGTGTGATTGGTTTGGTTGGAATTGCTCTCAAACTCAAAACCCGATAGTGACTTGCCTTGGAAGGCAAATTTGGAGTGAAAGAAGAGATTTTGAGGAAAGCATCTGTTTGATGGATTTGGTGTACTCAAACTGATCATAAATGAGCTCTATTTATATTGGAGCAAGTTTATTTTGCAAGCAATAGTGAATGGCAACTGCAGCAGAGGTTTGGCCAATTGGATCATTTTGGAATCCAAGTCTCCTCTAGCCATTGACTAGAGGTTAGGGCACAGGCTGCTGGTTCCCTTGGTCTTGGATATGTCTTGACTGAATTCAGTTGGAAATGGCTCAGTCCATGCCACCTTGGTGCATCCATTGAATGCTCGAAAACAAAATTGGAGTCTTGTCCCCTATTTAGGGATTTCTAGGTTTGACATGCACTTTTGGTTCCAAAGACTTGGGAGGCTTATGGATCAGTGTTTGTCCCTCCTTGGTCTCCCCCTGAGGTGTTCAGATGGATAAGTGTGTTTGTCATTTGCACAAATTTGGCAAATCGAGCAAAATGCACAAATCTGCCTTGCTTTGACAGTTTTCAGCAAGGCATATTGCCATTGTCATATCTCATGGCTCAAGTGGAATTTGATCGAGTTCTTGGCCATTTTGGAAAGCCCTCATATGATACAACAACTGTTTGATCATAATTGGTTTTGATACTTTTTGGATCCAAGTGAAAAATGGCCCTACATTTGGAAAAAAGTGAAGGCAGATTCTGACTTAGTGAAAATTTCACTAAGTGTTGGAAAAAGTGACATTTTCATATAAGTGTTGAAAATTCCTGATTTTTGATGAATGCATCCCCTGAGGTTAAATTGACTTGATGATTGGGTTTATGATGTCTCTTGGAGCATCTTAGGTTATGCTTTGAAGCATTGGCTCATGCCCAGAGGCAAATTTCCATCTGTAGGCCCTGGTCGACCAAACCCTAATTTGGTGACATTGGCGATCTTGAGGCTTAATCCACTTGGAATGTTGCAGCCTTGTGCTTGATCCTTGATGTGGGAGTCCTCTTGATCCTTTGGGGATGTTGGAGAGGTTTAGACAAGTTGAAGATCATGTCAATTCTTAATTGATCCTTTGTCTAAGAGCTCTGAGAGGGCTTGAAACCCTAAGTTTGATTGTAGTGGATGCTCACCCATCTTTGGGGAGACTAATGAGGCATGATGGTCCATCCATATTGTGATGATGATTTACACAATGATGGGAAATCTTAGTGGTCAAAATTTGGGGTATGACAGATGCCCCTATTTAATCTTCTTGGACCCGAAGGTGTGAATGGCGAATGTATTCAGGCATTCGGGGTGCAAGAGGATTAAATATCGGAATACCCAAAATTTTGATGGTGGTTAAGAATGGCCGTTCACGCATCCTTCTTCTTATGCTAAGCAATGATGCTTAGAAATGGTAAACTTCCCCTCGATCCTGGTTTCTTACCAAAGAACTGGTCTTAGTTTCTGATTTAAACTTCCCCTCGATCCTGGTTTCCTACCAAGGAACTGGTCTTAGTTTCTGATTTAAACTTCCCCTCGATCCTGGTTTCCTACCAAGGAACTGGTCTTAGTTTCTGATTTAAACTTCCCCTCGATCCTGGTTTCCTACCAAGGAACTTGTCTTAGTTTCTGATATAAACTTCCCCTCGATCCTGGTTTCTTACCAAGGAACTGGTCTTAGTTTCTTTTGTCAATAAACTTCTTGACAAGGGACGCTGTTTGTAGCGGTTGTTCCTCAAACTTCTCGCCGAATTTTCCTGGAGAGATGCCATTTGATGGAAAAAGATTTGATGTCAGAGTTTCTAGGGAACCCAGTCGTCTGAGTTGTAGAGGTACACAAACTTCTCTGTTGGAGACGCCATTTGTCGACTCTACTGGGGAAAGCGGGTCTCTTGAGAGACTGATATCGCTTGGGGATATTACATCATACTTTTCTTCGAGATCTTCTCGGAGAAATGCCATACAATGTATCCCAATTTTGAGGTGCTGATGACTTCATTAACATCGACTCTTCGGAGAGAAAAATCAATGTGTTGATGAAAGTCTTTAGTTGTGAGGCTTTCTCTGGGGATTTTCCTTAATCTGGGAAAGCGAAGATATCACCTTCAATGGCGAAGAGTGACATTTATCGAACGTTTTCTTGTTTTTCAGAGGTTCAAGTTATCAAAGTGGTCAAGAGCCGGCTTCAATCGAGAAATAAACTGGAGGCGAGGTTGCTCAGACGCGACATTTCTTGACAGGGAAAGAACTGACAATTCGACTGAGAGGACTTTTATCACTAGGGAACAAGACCGACTAGAGTGATAGTAATGCAATATGAATATGAATGTAAATCAATAATGCATGATGTAGGTATGTTTATGCTGACAAAACTGACGCGACATACAGACTAGTAGATGAACACGACTGGATACTCGGCCACAATGGGAGATGAAAAGTATCACTGGTTCACGATAGCAATTCTGCCTTGCTTAGGAGAGATAGTCCCTGTGGGGAGCTACGTGAAGGTGTGAAACTTTACCCTTTTTCTAAAGAAAAGACAACTTGGTGAAACAAAGAGATATAAACAAGTTATGTTTATACTAGTTCACTTGAGAACCTCTCAAGTTAATCTAGTCCACCCGCCAAGGTGATTTCGCCTCTCTCAACCAGGTCTTAATCCACTATTTCAACAAAATAGTACACTGCACGAGCTTCCACAGCTGGTGCCTAACAACAACCTCTAGAACTCATACGTTCTAGACTTCTCAAGTAATCCAACCATACTTAAGGTATAATCTCTAAGACACACGTCCTAGACTTCTCAAGTAATCCAACCACACAGGTCTTACTTAAGGTATAATCTCTAAGACACACGTCCTAGACTTCTCAAGTAATCCAACCACACATGTCTTACTTAAGGTATAATCTCTAAGACACACGTCCTAGACTTCTCAAGAGATCTAATCACTAAGACTCTCCTAAGGAATAATACTTAAGTTCAAATGCAATGGGTTTACAGAAAATTGCTTCTTATCAAGCTGATAATGTAAACTAGTTTTTGGACCAAGAATAACTTAAGAAAGAACAGAGTTATAAGATATTGTAGTAGGTTGCGTATGTATCTTTCTTCAAGTCTTTGAGCTTCCTTTTATGGCCGAGTGAAAAGAGCCGTTGAGATGAAATCATGATAGCTAAGTAGGCTTACGGCTAGAAGCGTGAGGACAGGTACAAAGTCTTCTGCATGCTACGCGTCTTGTCTGTGTCAGTTTGTACTTCGCACAGTCTTCAAGAATTTTAACGTTGTAATGTGGTACAGCTGTACAGTGTGGCACGTTTTCTTGGCTTCTTAACTACAGAGGTTTTTTGTGAGCATGAGTAAGAAGGGAAAACATTGCTCGGTTCTTGAGATTATCAAGTCTTCGAATCATCATCTATGCGCTTCCAGAATCTTCAAAACTTGCCTTGAGAACCTTGTTCTTTTAATTCACTTTCTTTATATCTTCAGAGGCTTCTGATAATATTTGATTGAAGCATGAGAGTCGACTTTGGGTAGGTCTTCATAACCTTGATCAGAGAGCATGAGGCTTCAGCATCTGGACTTCATTCTGTCAGGACCTTTGTCTTTTGATCTTTAGAACTCATTCTCTTTTCCTTTCGTATCAGAGTTATGTGAATCTTGTCTTATCTTCGAATTGAGTTCAGCTCTTCGAAGCATCTTTCATTAAGTATTGCGCCAATTCACGGAAGCAGAACCTGTTTGCTAGGTTTTTACAAATAACACCATTAGTTGCACAAAATTGTTCATACAAATATTCATCTGTTATCATCAAAACTTAGAGATAATATTGCAGAACCAAATCTTGTTCTCACACTACGTTGGTCAGACTTAGGAGATGAGAACTCTGCCGGGGGTGTCAGATGAAACACGGCCTCTAACACAGTTGACCCTTCATCCAGGCGCACTGGTTCAGAAGGAGTACTTTGATTCTGCACTTTGAAGCTCGATTACTTCTGTCGAAGCGATCGACGTTCTTTCGATGTTCAACAGTCAAAAGAAATTGCCATCTTTATTTTAAAAGCAGAAAAAGTTTTAACAAGTAAATTCATTTTTGTTTTATTTCAAGAATCGTTAATCTTGTTAAAATGTCGTTCTATAAAGCTAAAACAAATAATAATTGCAAACAAAAGCACAAGGGCTCAAATTTTATTGATAGGATGGAAATCAGCCAAACGCGTGATTCCATAGAGTATTTACAAAGTTAGAAAATGGTAATTTAAGGGAAAAGGGCTGCATGGAAACATAACGACCATTATCCTTCTACCAACTTTGAATTCTGGACATCCTGAGCTTCCGTCGAAGATGACCGTGACTGGAGTTTTTCTTCTGATGGATGGCATTACTGTTGAGGACTTGAACTGATCAGACGTAGTTACTTGCCATTAATCCCTAATTTTTGCCTGGATTGTACTTTGAGATTTCCAATCCACCAGGATGATTTTTTATTGTGTCTCTAATTTTTGCCTGGACCGCCCTTTCGGGTTTTCAATCCACCGAGACATCTCTTTTTTTTTTTAGTTTAGGCGAAGTATTTCTTGACTACATCAACATTTGTGGGGTTGGAAAATTCTTCTCCATCCATGGTTGCAAGTCTCAAGGCGCCGCCTGAGAAAGCTTTCCTGACCACATAGGGGCCGTCATAATTCGGGGTCCATTTGCCCTGGGAATCAGTGAGGAATGATTGTATCTTTTTGAGCACAAGGTCTCCTTTCCTGAAGACGCGAGGTCGGACCTTTTTGTCGAAGGCCTTCTTCATTCTCTGCTGATACAACTGACCATGGCATAGTGTCGTTATTCTCTTTTCTTCGATCAGATTCAGTTGATCGTGTCGACTTTGACACCACTCAGCTTCTTTTAGCTTAGCTTCCATCAATACCCGGATTAATGGGATCTCTACTTCTATAGGGAGCACTGCTTCCATGCCATACACTAGAGAGAAAGGGGTTGCCCCTGTTGAAGTGCGGACAGATGTGCGATAACCGTGAAGAGAAAAGGGTAGCAGCTCTTGCCAATCTTTGTAAGTTACAACCATCTTTTGAACAATCTTCTTGATGTTCTTGTTAGCCGCTTCTACCGCTCCGTTCATCTTGGGTCGGTAGGGAGATGAGTTATGGTGTTCGATCTTGAAATCAGCGCACAACTCTTTCATCATCTTATTATTCAAGTTAGATCCATTATCAGTAATGATCTGGCTTGGAACACCATAACGACAAATGATATTGTTTTTGATAAATCGGACCACGACTTGTCAGGTTACATTGGCGTATGATGCTGCTTCGACCCACTTGGTGAAGTAATCAATGGCTACCAGGATGAATTGATGTCCGTTTGAAGCCTTGGGCTCAATCATGCCAATCATGTCGATTCCCCATATGGAAAAAGGCCATGGGGAAGAGAGAACTTTGAGATGTGTTGGCGGTACATGGATTTTGTCGGAGTATATCTGCCACTTGTGCCACCTCCTCATGTACTTGTAGCAGTTGGATTCCATGGTCAACCAATAGTACCCTGCTCTTAGAATTTTTCTCACCATTGTGTGTCCATTGGCATGAGTGCCAAAGGATCCTTCATGAATTTCTTTTATCAGCGTATTTGCTTCTGGTTTGTCTACACATCGGAGCAAGACCATGTCAAAATTTCTCTTATAGAGTGTATCACCGCTCAGGAAGAAGCTGCTTTCCAGTCTTCTGAGGGTTTTTCTGTCTTTCCTTAGTGCCCCAGGAGGGTACTCTTGTCGTCTATGACTGCTTCAATCGTGAAGATGTAAGCGGGTTGTTCAAGGCGCATTATGTCAATCTTAGGTAAGTCTTTCCATTGACCTACACTAATCATGGAAGAGAGAGTGGCTAATGCATCAGCCATGTGATTCTCTTCACGAGGGATATGATGAAACTCGACTCTGTTGAAGAAAGGTAACAACCTTCTTGTGTAGTCTTTGTAAGGAATCAATCCTGATTGGTATGTGTTCCAATCTCCTTTGATCTGATTGATAACCAAGGCTGAATCGCCATATACATCTAAGTTTTTGATCCTTAAGTCGATCGCTTCTTCGAGACCCATGATACAAGCTTCATATTCGACCTCGTTGTTTGTGCACTTGAATGTTAGTTTGGCAGTGAAAGGAATGTGGGTACCCTGAGGTGTTATGATAATTGCCCCAATTCCGTTTCCGTAATGATTGACAGCTCCGTCAAAGATTAGTCTCCATTGGGAACCTGGTTCTGGCCTTTCACTGGGTAACGGTTCATCGCAGTCTTTCATTTTTAGATACATGACATCTTCGTCTGGGAAGTCAAACCCGACTGATTCTTGATCGTCAATCGGTTGATGAGCCAAATGATCGGCTAAAATACTTCCCTTAACGGATTTTTGAACGTGGTATTCGATGTCATATTCTGATAACAACATCTGCCAACTGGCAATCCTTCCCGTGAGAGCAGGTTTTTCAAAGACGTACTTCGTTGGATCCATTTCAGAGATTAACCAAGTAGTGTGAAGAATCATGTACTGGCGAAGACGTTTGGCTGCCCAAGCCAGAACACATCAAGTTTTCTCGAGCATAGTGTACCGAGTCTCGCAGTCGGTGAATTTCTTGCTTAAATAGTAGATGGCAGACTCTTTTCTTTTGGTTTCGTCTTGTTGGCCAAGTACACAACCCATGGAGTCTTCCAAAACTGTTAAGTAGATAATCAGTGGCCTTCCTTCCACTGAAGGTGATAGAATCGGCGGATTCAACGGGTATTCCTTGATACTGTCGAAGGCGGTTTGGTAATCTTCTGTCTAAACGCAATCCTGATTCTTTTTGAGTAATTTGAAAATCGGCGCACACGTCGCGGTCATTAGGAATATGAATCTAGAAATGTAGTTCAAACGTCCCAGGAATCCTCTGACTTGTTTTTCAGTCTTTGGAGAAGGCATTTCTTGAATGGCCTTGACCTTGTCAGGATCAACCTCTATTCCTTTCTGGATGATGATGAACCTTAAAAGTTTCCCTGAACGGACACCTAATATGCACTTGTTGGGATTCAAGCGGAGTTTGTACTTCCTCAGACGCTCGAATAACTTTGACAGGTGGGTCACATGCTCCTCCTCTGTTTTAGATTTTGCAATCATATCATCGACATATACCTCGATTTCCTTGTGTATCATGTCATGAAACAGAGTAGTCATGGCCCTTTGATAGGTTGTCCCGGCGTTCTTCAGACCGAACGACATTACCTTGTAACAAAAGGTACCCCATGGGGTGATGAACGAAGTCTTCTCCATGTCTTTCGGCGCCATTTTTATCTGATTATAGCCCGAGAATCCATCCACGAAGGAGAAGACTTTGAACTTTGTTGTATTGTCAACCAGCATGTCAATGCGTGGTAAAGGAAAGTTGTCCTTTGGACTTGCTTTGTTTAGATATCTGTAGCCTACACACATTCTGACCTTTCCGTCCTTTTTCGGAACGGGTACGATGTTGGCTAACCATTGAGGATATTCTGATGTGGCGAGGAAACCCGCGTCAATCTGTTTCTGTACTTTCTCCTTGATTTTAATGGCGATGTCCGGGTGAGTCCGTCTCAACCTTTGTTTTACTGGCGGACATTCTGACCTTAACGGTAGATGATGTTCCACGACACTGGTATCCAACCCTGGCATATCCTAATAGGACCAAGAGAATACATCGGGAAATTCTTTGAGAAGCTTTGTCAAACTCTCTTTGGCAGTTGGTCTGAGCAGTGCCCCAATCCTGATCTCTTTTCTTTCTTCTTTTGAACCCAAGTTGACCGTTTCCAACGGCTCTTTATGAGGTTCAATGGACCTTTCCTCTTGTCTGAGTAATCGGGAGATCTCTTCTGGAAATTCGTCGTCATCTTCTTCTTCAGCCTCAAATACCGGGAACTCAAAGTCGGGAGAAGGCATCGGATCGTATGTTTCAATGGGGTTGAAAACAAGCAATCTGCATGACATGATGATTTGTGTTTAGAAGAGATAGAGGGAAAATGCAAGAGTGGTGTGCAGTGTATTTTTTCTTTGGAAAACTGCTTGTTTTTATTATTGAGTTGTTTTTTAGGATTACCATTTTCTGAAAAAGCGAAAAGAGAAAATAACAATAAATGCTGAAATTACAGAACGACGTTTATTTATTTATGATTTAGTCGATTCTTGAAACTACAGCCATATACAACAAAACTCTGTCGATTTGGGCAAAGCGAAGAGGGATATTTACAGAAAGTGAGCCCTATTAAAACATCCGTTTAACCTGGGCAGGGTGAAAGGTTAAGATAAAGACGGCAATTACTTAGACTTATGAACGATCTTCGGAACATCGACTACAACCCATTGGCGGAAAACTCCTCGGTGAATCACAAAGTCCGGTACCTTCCTTGATTTGTCTTCAGAAATAACGTTGATTTCTGGTAGAGCAGGATCATTGGAATCTGTCTCCCAGGCAGAGTTGTTGTAGGAGGATTCTTCTGTTGTATTTTGCATAGCATTTGTGCTCTCAGGCAAATCTCCCTATCCAATTGGCTGGATGTCTTCGAGCCTGATACGAGAGCTCTCAGGAGCGGTGTACTTGACCATATAGTCGTATTTTCCACTCGGTTGTCCTAAGGTGTCCCACACTTCTGTGGAACTGAAGGAGTCATCCCTCTCGATGACGTTGACCTCAGGAAAAGCATAGTTGATAAATTCTAGTCCGGCGAATGTTGCAAATTCATCGTCGTACTGGATATTTTCTGAATGACCTGAGTGTTAATCCCATGACATGGTGGAGATGCATGTATTTTTTTCAATGACGCTCATCTGATTTTCATTGTTCGGCTGATTTTCTTGCCCCAAGTCTCCTGGGTACGGCTGCCAGATAGGCAGGCCATCCATTGGGCCATAATAGTTGTGGTCAAAGTTGTCCTTCATCAGAGTGTCCTCCTCTAATGAGTTTGGCGGAGCACGACATCCTTCCGGATCACAATCTCCGTACATCATTTCGACGTCTGTCCCCGATATAAATCTCGGACTCTGTGCGGGATAGCAAAATGGCGTAGGCACTTCTTCCTACGACATATAGCCGTCCTTGTTAAGATAGGATTCCCATTCTTCCTCTATATCGGAGGGATCTCCCTCGTTGATGGTATGGTCTGCTTGAGGCACTGGGTGAAAGAAACCTCTACTGTGGAAGAAGTCCTGAATGGGATGAAGGCTTTCATCGTTAGAAGCAGTCCGGGTACAGGTTGCAGAAAAACCAAGACCCTTCTTTTTTTTTTATTATTAGTAGGAATGATAAGTTGTCCCCATCCTTTTGCGTTGTTACTCTCGATTACTTTAATAGCATATTTGTATGAGGAAATCGAAGTTCCCTTCTCTGATTGATTCTTATTGCTCACCGAAAGGGCTTGGAACAGAGTCCCAACAACCTCCTCGGGTTCTACACAAGTAGATAATGACAGGTTACTCACGATCAAGGCTTGTTCTCCACATACCGTGACAAGTTGATCGTTCTTGACGAACTTCAGTTTCTGGTGCAGTGTCGAAGTGACTGCCCCAACCTGGTGTATCCAAGGTCTTCCTAATAAGCAACTGTATGTTGCCCGGATGTCCATGACTTGGAAAGTGATTAGAAAAGTGTGAGGACCGATAGTTATGGGAAGGTCGACTTCGCCAATAACTGCTTTCTGAGATCCGTCAAAGGCTTTGACGATGACCTCACTGCCCCTCATTGGGGACCCTTTGAATGATAGTCGCATTAGAGTGGACTTCGGCATAACGTTGATGGCTGATCACGTGCCTACCAGTACGCTGGCTAAAGCATCGTCCTGGCAATTGACTGTGATATTGAGCGCCATGTTGTGACTTTTGCCCTCCTCTGGCAAATCCTCATCACCGAATCCTAAGTTGTTGCAGGAAGTGATGTTAGAGATGATGCTATCGAACTGTCATATTGACACATCCTGTTCCACAAAGGCCTGCTCTAAGACTTTCTGTAGAGCCTTTTTGTGGGCTTCAGAACTGAGTAAAAGTGATAACACAGAGATCTTCGAAGGAGTTTGTAACAGTTGATCAACAATGTTATATTCACTCCTTTGGATGAGCTTCAGTATCTCATCATCGTTTTTCAAAAGGTCGGGATTACTGGATTGACCGACTGGTGGATTGGGAGCTTCTGTCTGAAGTTCCTTCTCTTTGCTGGGTTCTCCAACTCCTCGGTTGATGATTCTACCACTCCGTGTTACTCGACTGATGTCTGCAATATTCACGACGGAGGGTAATGGAATTTCCTTTCCATTCTCAATTATCGTTGCACCGTATTTGTAAGAGATCGCCTTAGTTGATTCATACGGTAATGGTCCCGGAAGATAGATAACTACAGAAGCCTTCTGATTTTTCTGACTGTCGTAGGTAACTTTAATCAGTTCCTGGCTAGGAACCTTTGTGATCAGCGATTATGAAAACGTCCTTAATCTGATCAGCGAAATAGTCCGGCGTCCAGTTGATTGGCTCGGAACTCGGACATGGGTGAATCTCTTTTCGGTCCAACTGACCTTGAAGGGCTGCTCGTACGAGGTAGCATCCTTGGTTATTCTCCGAGCAGACTCTACATCGCTCGTAGTTATGTGGTGGCACCTGGCCACGTCCGCTTTGAATGCAGTGTAACCTCACCAGGTCTATTTCCATAGATCGGACATCCTGACTTTGATGCCTAGTAGGGTTCCCATTAAGCACACTGATTTGTTGCGTGTCTTCATCCATATAGATTGGAAGCCACCAGTGGTATAACAAGTGTTGTAAAGTTCTTTGAACGAGAGCGCACTCTTGGTTACTCTCACAACATCCTTTACAACTCAGATAATCGTGAAAAGTGAGAACACCGAGTTAGACTTGCCTGGAGTGTAACTCCACCAAGCTGGTATTCATCAGATGAATATCGAGGATTTGGATCATGTTGATCTGATAGGGATTTCTATCATGGTAGCCCTGGATCCACCCAAGATCCATCTGACGCTGGAGGGCCTCCTGTATGAAAGAGCATCCCTGTTTGTTTACCGAGCAAGTCAGACAAGAATTGTAATCATGCCGCGGCAGATTATGGTACTGGCTTTGCCTTGAGTGCATCGCCACCAAGTTGACATTCATTGCACGGATGTCGTGGTTCTGAAAGATGTTGGAATTTGTGTAGGTCATGTTGACTCCACGAACTCGATGCTCTTGGATCCATCCGAGATACAATTGTTCCTGTAGAGCTGATTGCACCACAGAACATCCCTGATTGTTTTTAGAGCAGATATCACACTGGTGATAGTTATGAGGTGGCACATAGCCGTATCTGCTCTGTCTACAATGCACCTTGACCAAATTGGCCCTTAATAAGAGTACATAATGAATTTGATAGATGTTGTTAGACTCTCCCTCTATCAAATTGACTGTAGCTTTCTCATGTTGAGGCAGCGGGTTTGTGAGAACATTCGGATTCGTATCTTTGAAAGATAAGACCCCGCTCCTAACAAGCTTTTGCACATCGGATTTGAAACTGTGACAATTTTCTATGTTATGCCCTGGTCCTCCTTGATGGTAAGGACAAGTCTGATCCGTTTTGAACCAAAAAGGCGGATTTTCCGGTACTGTAAGAGGAGACTTGGTTTGGACGTGCCCCTTGACTAGTAATAATGGAAACAGTTCTGCGTACAACATGGGTATAGGGCCAAACCCCGGTGGTCGCGTTGTACGATTGTTGTTGTACGGGGGACGGGCCTGCTGAAGAGGCTGTTATGTCCTTTGCTGATATTGTTGTTGAATCGGTTGGCTCTGAGCAACTTGAGGTTGATACGTAGGAACATGCGCAGGGTTGATAGCAAGAGTTACAGCTGCTACTGGTTGGTAACGTCGCCTTTGCTTTCCGAGAGAGATATTCCCAATATCCTGCTCTTTTTTCTAAGGGAGAGCACTACCGTGTCGTTTTGTACTACTCGATGATCCAGCATCTTTAACTAAACGTCCTTCCCGGACCGCTTCCTCAAGACGAACCCCCATGCCCACCATTTCAGTGAAGTCACTGGGCGCACTGGCGACCATTCTATCATAGTAAAATGAGCTCAAGGTTTTTAAGAAGATCTTTGTCATATCTTTTTCCTCCAGAGGTGGAGAAATCTGAGTGGCAATTTCACGCCATCTCTGAGCGTACTCCTTAAAGGTTTCCTTGTCCTTTTGTGACATTGATCTGAGTTGATCTCTGTCTGGTGCCATGTCCAAATTGTATTTATATTGTTGAACGAAAGCAGCGCCAAGATCTCTGAACGTGCCGATCGTAGCACGGTTTAAACCCATGTACCATTTTAATGCGGCACCGGTTAAACTATACTAAAAGTAGTGAATTAGTAGCTCCTGATTCTTTGTCTGAGCTGACATTCGTCGAGCATACATCACCAAGTGGCTTTGAGGGCAAGAATTACCCTTGTAATTTTCAAAGTCGGGTACCTGGAACTTGTGCGAAACTTTCACATTAGGGACCAAACAAAGGTCCGCGGTGTCCTTTCCAAATAAATCCTGACCGGGAAAGGCTTGCAGCTCTTTCTGCATCTCCAGGAATTGGCCCTGGAACTCATTCATTCTATCGAACATACTTTCATTTCCACCAGAAGGTATCTGTGGAATCTGTCCTTCCGGGACAGTGTGTACCACGGGCAGTGGTATAGTCATTATGGCCGAGACTCTCGGTGTCTCTCGAAGTTTGTAACCTTCAGGAGTCGTTGTCATGCCCCTGGCATCTTCGTTTTCCCGAAGTTTGTAACCTTCAGGCCCAGTGGCTCCTGCTGCGGTTCCTTGATCCTCAGTGATCGGCGAAACATATCCTTCTGGGATATAGTTGATAGGAATGCCCCAGGGATGATCTTTCGGCATTTTGTACCTAGGATCATACTTCTGGGCGTTAATGTGATCTCTGAGATCACAGTCCTTTGTTGTTGCATTTGAGCTTCTACTAGAGCTTGCATGTCGTTATGAAGCTTTCTCAGATCCTCTTTTAGAGTGTCGATCTCTTCCCTCAACTCTCCGTTCTCTTCCTCGAGATCATCCATCTTTTTCTGACGATTGGCCCGAGTATTATACGAATGAGACAGCAAGACTCTCTCTAGAATCGAGACACAAACGTGAGATTCGTAGGTAAGAAAAATGCGTTAAGTGAGAATGATGAATGATATGCAATGATTATTATATGTTTTTGTTTATTCAAAGTAAACTTCGACAATTAGATTGCAAATACCAAACAGTGGGGAAGATCCCGTTTTATTGAATTCAAAGATTGCAAAAACGGAAATACAGTAAATTACAAAGTGTTGTAAAAGGAAATCTAAACTATGGATATTGAGTCCTCTCTGAGGAGAGCTCAGATGCTGGTTCTGGTACTTTCCTTTTCTTTGACCGGGGCTCTTGAGCCGTTGTCGAGTTGTCATTCCTTTGCCAAGTGAAAGGAGCGAGCAAATTCCTTTGGTCTTCTTGATTCTCTACAGCATATTGCTCTAAAATCTCAATCAGAGCATCCTTTTCTTTTAACAGTTGCTGTATTTTCTTGCACTCCACATTGAGAATACGATACTTGTTCCTCCAAGACCTCTTCTTCTGCTGAACTTTGCTGAGAGTCACCTGAAGTTTTTCCGTGTCCGACATGAAATAAAGGACAGAGTCCCTTAATGGAAGAACTTCCTGGCGAGGGTAAGGTATCCTCAGCTTGAGAGCTCTAGTTTGTACCCAATGGAGATAAGGCTCCACCGAGACACAGTCTGGTTTTCCTAGAGAATCTCTTCCTTTCCTGTGAACGTGTTTCCAAGCGTGCACTATTTCCGTCTTTAGTGCCCTGTCATTTTCTCCTTCCTTGAAGAAAAGACCTTCCAGATGAACATTACGCGGGACATGTCTCATCGGGTATCCAAATTGACGACGAACTAAAACTGGATAATAATTGATTCCTCCCTTAGTTCCTATAAGGGGTACATTTAGGAAATTTCCATAATGGTCAATGATCCTGATCCCATCGTAGATTCGATTGTACC
Source organism: Lathyrus tuberosus (assembly GCA_022829125.1). NCBI lineage: Eukaryota > Viridiplantae > Streptophyta > Magnoliopsida > Fabales > Fabaceae > Lathyrus > Lathyrus tuberosus. The sequence goes on from JALAZF010000213.1 coordinate 490,724, forward strand.
AATCGATGTCAGAGTTGGTAAGAGACTTGATTCTCTGCGACCAACGTAAAGTATTCTTTTGATCCCAAAATGCAGCAGACTTGGGCAAGTGAGAAGTGAACCATTTGTACAGTAGGGGTACACAACATGTGATCCTTCCTCCACTGTACAAATTCCTTAAGTGTACCGAATGATACGCGTCGGCGAGTAAGGTCGGTACGGGGTTTCCAATCAGAAAAATCTTAATGGCGTTGATATCTACGAAGTTATCGATGTTAGGAAACAAAAATAACCCGTAGGTGAGCAAAACAAAGATGCTCTCAAAAGCGGCCACGTTCCCTATACTAGCAAAGTATAGAGCTTTCTTTGTCAAGAACTGGGCTGGCAAACCCTGGATTCCACCCTTAGTGGTCATGTGAGTCCTGACTTCTGACTCATCCAAACAAATTGCTCTTGCAATGGTCTGATCCTTTGGAATTTCTTTCAGTCCAGAAAAGGGAGCTTGATAAGTGATATGCAGATCAGTCAAGTGAGAGTACTCCTCCAGTGTTGGTGCTAGTTGATAATCCGGGAATGTGAAACAATGATAGACCGGATCGTAGAACTGAATTAGTGTGGACAGGATCCCTTTGATTACATGGACCCTTAACAGAGACAGTAGTCCCCCGTATTTGGCTCTGAAAGCCTCGTGGTTGGTGATCATTCTCGCCAGACCTCTTAAATCCTCTAACTTTGGAACCTTGAAGGTGTACTTATGAGTTTTCCTTCTACCGAAATCCATTAGCGCAATCTCCTTTCTCTCTGACATTTGCAATCGTTGTCTTAGTTTACTTTGAAAAAGAGAGACTAGAAGAGAATATTTTTCTTTGTTTTAATGTTTTTTAGATGAATGTATGAATGCATCACACAAAAACATAAAAAAAACATGGGGTCAAAGGGTCGGTGTCATGAAGTCAAGGCTCTAGCCCCCCCAAAGGTTTATACTGGTGATTTTTTGTACCTATCCGCAAAATCATTGATCCCTCTTGGGATAACAACAGCAAGTGGATCGCCAGCGAGCTGATGCATCTTAGAGTGATCTCAGATGAGGGTAGTATCGCGTGACAACTTTTTCTGATAACTTCCGCACTACAAAATGGTTTCACTCTGCTAAAAACCTTAGCTTCTCAGATAACCCAGTCGACCATACTACCGGAGTCGTATAGGCAATGTATCTGCAAAGGGAGTCTCCACTGAGTTTGATGGTCGATCGGGGACTCTTAATTGGGATTCACTCCCCGCAAGATTACCCACATTGCCATCACCTATCTTAGGTGTATACTCAATCTTTCAACATGCGGCATCACACGCATTCCCATTAGCAGAAAAATAAACACAAATATAAATTAGGAAAAGCAGTATATATATTTGTCTTAATCATCCTAGACCTCTAGTCTTATGATCCTATACAGACAATGACTCCCCAGCAGAGTTGCCATTTCTGTGACATTTCGAGAACTTAAGGTTTCTACCGAAGGTTGTAAGAAAGAGAAGACGGGCCCCACGGTGGGCGCCATTTTTTCTATAGCACGATTTTTGTGGTCCTGAGTCACTATCGCTTGGGTACTACAGTTCGATTCATTTTTTATCCTGTTGAGCTGATTAAGGAAGGGAAATAGACGTCTCCAATTAACCCTGTTTGCATGCTGAGTTTGAACAGTGGTCTGTTAGGTCACAAATGCTATGTGGATGTGGGGCCCAATCTTCGGTTATTTTGTTAAGAACACAGTGTTTGGATTATTTGTGAGGTTTTAGGTAATGTGTTTAGATTTGATGCTTTTGGGTTGATTTGGTGGAGATATTGGATTTTTAATTTTTGATTAGTATGCTCGCTAAGATTTTTCAATCTTATGCCTACGTATTCCCGTTTAACGAAACAGGGAAATCAGAGCGATCGTAGCTCCTCATATTCTATGGGAGGAAAAAGGTTGTTTTAGTGTCTTGTTCAAAGCCCAAGACGTGAAGCTAAAGGTGGTTTGTATCTTGTTCAAAGCCCAAGATGTGAAGCTGAAGGGTCTATTTATATCTTGTTCAAAGCCCAAGATGTGAAGCTGAAGGGTGTATGCTGAGAGAGGATTTGTCATCTCTAAAGAAGAGTTGTTGATGTTTGTATGCTGTGAGCAAGACATAAATTTGATGCTAAAAGGTTGATTGACTCAACCGGGGTTTGCTTTATACAAGGCCTAAGAGGAGGCTAGTGACCCAACCAGAGGGTGTTTTTATATGTCTTGTACGAAGCCTGAGACGGAGGCTAAAGAGGTTTGACTCAACAAGAGAGTCTTGAACAAGTGATTGACTCAACAAGAGAGTCTGGAGGTTGTTTGACTCAATGAGAGAGTCTTTTATACTGAACAAGAGAGTGTTTTCTATCTCGTACGAAGCCCGAGATGGGGGCTAAAAGTGGTTGACTCAACAAGAGAGTCTTTTATACTCAACAAGAGAGTGATTTTTATCTATATTATACGAAGCCTAAGACGGAGGCTAAAAAAGGGGGTTGACTCAACAAGAGAGTCTTTTATACTCAATAAGAGAGTGTTTTTCTATCTCGTACAAAGCCCGAGATGGAGGCTAAAAGTTGTTGACTCAACAAGAGAGTCTTTTATACTCAACAAGAGAGTTTTTTGTTGTGCCTTATATGAAGCCCAAGGCGGAGGCTAAAAGTGTTTGACTCAACAAGAGAGTCTTTTATACTCAACAAGAGAGTGATTTTCTATCTCGTACGAAGCCCAAAATGGAGGCTAAAGTGTTTGACTCAACAAGAGAGTCTTTTATACTCAACAAGAGAGTGTTTTCTATCTCGTACGAAGCCCGAGATGTAGGCTAAAAGTTTTGACTCAACAAGAGAGTCTTTTATACTCAACAAGAGAGTGTGAAAAGGTTGGCTCCGCTGGGGAGAATCATTTACAAAGCTCAAGAGGAGGCTATCTATGTTGGTGACTGTTTCAATTTAGTGACAGGTCCAGTATGTTGGATAAAAGAGAAAATCAGTTCTTATGAAGATTAAAGGTAAGGTTGTGCTTTGGGATTGATCAGAGGATCAGGGTTATTTCCTGTTCTTTAAGGAAATGGAAAATCCAAAGGGTACTGAGACTGTCCAATTCTACTGGTGTTTTGAGAAATCGATTCTCAGATAGCGAGTGATCTTTGTATGATGCCCAAGAGAAGGCTGGTATGTTAAGGGATGAAGGTCAATCCATTAACAGGTCTGACACTTGACTCAGAAAGACAGCTCTAGCAAATCGATGACTAGGTTCAGTTCCTATACCTGTAGAGGACTCTGGGTCCTTGTACTAAGCCCAAGAGAAGGTATGAGAGCTTTTAAGAAGCCGAAGGGTCCTTGTACAACGCCCAAGAGGAGGCGGGGATGCTTTTAAGAAGCCCGTGGGTCCCCAAACCCCGAGAAGTTCAAGACATGCCATTCACCAAGAATAGATCAAGCCAGGAAAGTCCGAGAATTTGGAAGAAACTCAAGAGATTCCATTCACGGAGAAAAGATCATCCCTGGGGAGTTAGAGTTTCTTTGACAATTTCTAAGGGTGACAGTCTGAGAAAGGGTTCACCGAGAATGCTGCCTTTCACGTCTCCATATTGTTTAACCCCAAGAGGAGGGAAGACTGTATCTGGAAATCCTATGGGGATCTAGTTTTGTTTGTATATAAGAGTGACCAACAAGGCTTTACCTAGTGCTAGACGTAGTTGTCGGGGAAAACTCTAAATAACTATACTAGTATTACACAGTTGATATGTGATAAGCATATAAAAGTTTATGAAAGAAGACTTACAGTGAAACAGCCCCACAATACAGTTATATATATGAAAGCGGATAAAGAAAGCGGGTAAACACTTACTCGGTTGTAGAGCTTCCATGCTGTTTGGTTAGTTGTTCAACAAAGAAATCTTTGATAACAATATTATATTCAAAATCAAAGGAGAAAGTGCTTTGAAAAGATTGTTGGGGCTTACAGCTTAAGGAGAGGCCCAAGGTTTTATCAGTGATCACACTGTTTGTACAGGGACTTATACAAGTGACTGAGGCCCAAAAAGGTTTTCTATACAAAGGGATGGGTCTTACACTCTCTCAAGAGGCCTAAAGTTGTTTAAAGAAAAGGAATGGGGTTTATAACACGAGGGTAGGCCCAAATGCTTTGATTTTTGAACTGGCGATCGCGCCGAGGTTTCTTTACCGTACTGGGTCTTATACAATGCATTGAGGCCCAAAAAAGTTTTGGTTAAAAGGGGGCTGGGTCTTACACTCTATTAGAGGCCCAAAGGTGATTTTAAAAGAAAAGATGGGGCTTACAACTCAAGGAGAGGCCCAAGGATTTTGTTTGAAAAATGACGATCACGCCGAGATTTCTTTAACGTGTTGGGACTTATACAATGCACTGAGGCCCAAAAAAGTTTTTATTTACAAGGGATGGGTCTTACACTCTCTCAAGAGGCCCAAAGTGTTTGAAAAAGATTTGATGAGGGTGGAATTGATCAAAACCCTAATTTGTTTTCAAAATATATTTTAATTGAATAAAAATTCAATTAAAATGATCAAAATTGTTAAACATGTGTGAAAAACAAATTGTGGTATTGGATTAATGTTTGACAAATCATGTTTATACCCACAAAATAATTGGAAATCAATTAAGTTTGGAAAATCAAGGGAGAAAAAATATTTCAAATGTTAAAAATAAATAAAACATTAATTCTTTGCAAAAATATCAAATATATGAAATAAGTAATATTTTTGGGATTTTTTGATAAAATAAAATATTTTAACATTTTTGTGAATTATGAAAAAAATAATCAACTCAAAATCATTAAAACTCAGAGATAAATTAAGTTTTGAATCAATTAAATAAAATCACAAAAATACAAATATTTGAATTTTCAAAAAGGGCGCCAAGAACATGGCAAGAACACGCGCCACCCTCTGTTTCTGCAGATTTGCATTTTCTATCCAATCTCACTGAATACTTGATTATATCATGCAATCTACATATCAATCTGCTCGTTTTCACCTCACGATCATGTCTATGGTCTTTAATTTCATTTATTTTAAGCATGGAATAAGAAATCAAAGAGAAACCTCAAGAACCCTAAAATTTGCATGAAGGCTCAGAAATTCCATACACGATTCAAACAATGCAATTGATTGAGGGAAAACACTCTATGCATGATTATGAACATATGAACAAATTATTGTGCAGCAAAAAATGCATGGATCATAGAGTTAGAAGAGCTCATGCTTACCTCTTGCAGCTGGTTATCGTGTTTTGTGTTAGAGGTGTTACATCTAGGTTCCAATGATGTGGATAGCTTCCCTAAGTGCTAAGTGATGTGCTTGAGTGCTTGGAATGGTTTGAAACAAGCTGGAACTGAAGAAGGTATCTCAACTGCAACTTGGTTAAAACCTTGAGCAGTTGGCTGGTATTTTGAGAAATCAGTGTTCCATATGTTGTTTAAGTGTTTGGATCACTTCTATATGATGTTTATGAAGTGTGTGTGTGTGATTGGTTTGGTTGGAATTGCTCTCAAACTCAAAACCCGATAGTGACTTGCCTTGGAAGGCAAATTTGGAGTGAAAGAAGAGATTTTGAGGAAAGCGTCTGTTTGATGGCTTTGGTGTACTCAAACTGATCACAAATGAGCTATATTTATAGTGGAGCAAGTTTGTTTTGCAAGCAATAGTGAATGGCAACTGCATCAGAGGTTTGGCCAATTGGATCATTTTGGAATCCAAGTCTCCTCTAGCCATTGACTAGAGGTTAGGGCACAGGCTGCTAGTTCCCTTGGTCTTGGATATGTCTTGACTAAATTCAGTTGGAAATGGCTCAGTCCATGCCACCTTGGTGCATCCATTGAATGCTCCAAAACAAAATTGGAGTCTTGTCCCCTCTTTAGGGATTTCTAGGTTTGGCATGCTACTTTTAGTTCCAAAGACTTGGGAGGCTTATGGATCAGTGTTTGTCCCTCCTTGGTCTCCCCCTAAGGTGTTCAGATGGATAAGTGTGTTTGTCATTTGCACAAATTTGGCAAATCGAGCAAAATGCACAAATCTGCCTTGCTTTGACAGTTTTCAGCAAGGCATATTTCCATTGTCATATCTCATGGCTCAAGTGGAATTTGATGGAGTTCTTGGCCAATTTGGAAAGCCCTCATATGATACAACAACTGTTTGATCATAATTGGTTTTGATACTTTTTGGATCCAAGTGAAAAATGCCCCTACATTTGGAAAAAAGTGAAGGCTGATTCTGACTTAGTGAAAATTTCACTAAGTGTTGGAAAAAAGTGACATTTTCACTTTTTGTGATTTTTGATCATTCCATAACTTAAAATCCATGAAGAATTGGAATGAGTTGTGTTTGAAGCTTTGGTAGAGTGCCACGAGAGCTACAAATCCAGCTTTGGATAGGGAAAAATGACCTTGTGGTTTAGGAGTTATGATCCTCCAAAGTTGGTACCCTAGCCACTTTGTTCCATAACTTAGAAAATTTCTAAGTTTTTTTTATGGTTACCCCTTCCCTTTTACAAGTTATCCCACTTTTCTTGATTTTTCTTGATGAATTATGATTCCAATCACACATTAACATCATTTTAGGGCTAGGGGACCATAATTGTGAAAAATCTCAAAAAGTCAAAGTTGACTTTTGTGCACAGTTGACTTTTTATCAAATGAATTCCAAACTGTGCGATCCTCTATGAAATCAAGTCCTTAACCTAAATCAAACTTGATGGATTGATTTCATAGGTGTTATAGGGTGTATTTGTAATACCCTAATTTTTGCCCCTAAGATTCTTTGCTTTTCATTTGCATTTTTGCACACCACAAACAAGATCACGCATTCGTCCCCTCTTTTGTAGGATTGTGCCTTGCAGAGATCTTTGAGTTTGTGTGTGTTTGTTAGTTGTTTTATTGCTTAATTTGTTTGTGTTTACTAACCATTAATTAAAATCCAAAAATATTTTGTTTTCTTTCACTAACATTTTCAGGGGAAGAACAGGTTAAAAATACCAAAAAAATCAGTCCCTCAGCTCGAATGAATTCCATCTGAACAAAGTCAAAGTTGATCTGTAAACAATTCAAAATCATCTGATCAAGAGTTTCCAAGATTTAATTGATTTTTATTCAAGAGACTCCAAGGTTCATGTGTTTATTTCCATGCCTTCTTTGACAAACAAAAGAATCGAGCCAAGATCCAGCACAATATAGCAAGAATGGCATTTTTGAAGATTTTCAACTGTGCAATCAATTGCACTAATGGTCCAATCGATTGCACCCTACATTTTTGCCTAGATTTTGAAATTTTCAGCAGTGCAGTCTATTCGCGCTACAGTGCAATTGACTGAACGAAGACAAATTTGGCCAAAATCAACATTTTTCAAGTTTTGAAGCATTTGGCACCAATCTTGACCATTGATCACATGTGGAATATTTTAGATCACCTCATTTTAATTCCTCTACATCATTTTGATCATTCCCCACCATACACCCTCACTAATCACCACTCTTTTGTGATTTCCCTCCAAATTTGAATTCTAATCCTAATTTTGATCATCCAAGCCTAATTCCAAACCACCAAATTTCCAAGCCTAAATTCTATAAATAGAGGCCTCATTTCATTCATTCTTCAAGCTTTTGAGAGCCAAATTCACCTTGCTAAAATTTCTCTTGAAGCTTTTGATAGCCAACAAACCTCTTGCAATTTCTCTCCTCAACCACAAAATTCACTCAAAGCTCACTTTTCTTCTCTTGAAAGTTAACAAGAATTCACATTGAATCTTGTTCAACTTTGAGCTAAACCTTCATCCAAACTTGTTTTCTTTACCAATTCTCATAGATCAAGGCTTTGGAGTTTGGATCTTGAAGCAATTTGAAGGAATTTTCAGATTTGAAGTGGTAACTCATCTTTCACCATTGTTGAAGCTTTAATTTCATCATCCACAATGTAGATCTTTGTTGATCTTGTTTGCTTGATCTTTGGATCTTGCAATTTGTGTTTAATTACTGTATTGGTTGCTATTTGCTTTGCATTTTCGTGCACTTTTGATTCCATGATCATGAGGTGTTTGAAGAAAGTTTTAGATCATGATCATGTTGAATTTTGATGAATTTTTGCTATCACAGCAGGGTGCAATCGATTTTCATTTTCGTGCAATAGACTGCACAGTGCTGTTTTTTGCCTTGTATTTGCAAATCTGTTAGTGTACAATCGACTGTACCTTTTGTGCAATCGACTGCACAGAGGCAGAATTGTGTTTTTGGCCTAATTTTGGGACTGTTTTGGTTCTTTTTCCATTTTCTTCCCTTTCCTTTTGTTCTTAGCCTTAGATCACATAATTGTGTGGTTTAATTTGGCTTTCTCTTCATCTATTTCTCTTTTCTTTTGATCGATGAAAGTCTTATGGATCATAGAATTCCGTTGTTGAATTTTGATCAAGACTAGATCGCTACCTTCTTTTCTTTTCGTGCGGTATTGCTTTCAGATGACGATCTACATATCGTTCATCTAGCATGCATTAGCACAAAGAGCTATTGACCGGCCTCATTGTAGGGTAATTACTCCGTAAATTACTCAGCGATTGCTAAACATATCGTAATATTTGTCCCGTATCGGAAAACTATCAAGAATGGTTGATTATTTGTCTTATTGTTCAAAACTCATGAAACTTGTTATTAGGAGGCTTTGGTCTTATCAATCCTCTAATGAGTTTCATCAACCTTGACCAAAGTGCAATTATTCAATTGTTATTGATCACTAACACTAACAACTAATCACTAACTTACTAACAATATTATTATATTAACTTTGTTTACATTTCCTTCCCGCTCCTTATCTTTTTTACTTTTATGCTTCATTATTATCATTTCATATCATGTTTATTCTTCCGCTATTTTTCCTTTGTCCGTTGGACACATGTTTATGCTTATGCCTCTTTTTTTTTTCGTTGTCCATTTGGACTCAAAAACATTAATAAAGGCTTAAACTCTAAAAAAAATAAAAAAACTTAATTCTCCTCATCTTGGACTATTGGTTACTATCTTATGCTTTGGAGTGATCTCTTTATGGACCTCTTTTGAAGTAATATCGGACTTATGGACCTAAAATTAGGACTTCTTATCCCTTTGCTTGGAGTATTGATTGAAGACTTGCCTTTATTTGGCCAATTTGCTTAAGGATGGAATTCTTTTAATATTGCTTTGAAGTGGCTCCATTTTGGTTAGATCCTTCTTTTCCCTAGCTTTTATTTTATGCACTAGGATAGTCACTTCTTCTCCTCCCCATTCTTGAATTTTCAAAATCCTCTCCCTTTTTCAAAACCTTCTTGTTTTCAAACTTAAAACCGCTTTCATAATAAAACCTTGACGTTGGTCAAGTGATTTTTTTAAATTTTGTTTTCTTTAATAAATGTCAATCCATCTTAATCATACTTTGACCATTTCATAAAAACATAAAAAAAATACAAAAACTCATCAAATCTTTTTGTGCTTTGTGAACCTCTTGTTTTTTTTCTTTTAAAACTCTTTTTAATAAGTTTAGACATGATTCATTTCTTTAAGCGGAATTATTCGCTTAGAAATGACGACTTGTCTTTACACTTAAAACCAACCAAAACAAACAATTTTTTGTTCTTTGTACCACGAACTACGAGGTTTTGATCCTACATTGCATATCGTGGGTACGTAGGCATGAGGCGATAAGTCTCTCTAAACACAAAAATATTAAAAAATAATTCTCCTCTCATCTCCTCAATCTCTTTACAAGCAAACCATTTTCAAACCAAAAAGCGATAGATTTTTCAAAGGGCTCCTATAGGGTACTATAGACGTTTTGGGTGCTAACACCTTCCCATTGCGTAACCAACCCCCTTACCCTTTCTCTGTTTGTTCTTGTTGTTTTAGAACTCTTTAGGTTTTGTTCGCTCTTTTTCCTTTCCCTTTGTGGATAAAATAAAAGTGCGGTGTCGACTCTTGCTTTATGAGTTAAGTTAATCAATAGCTTACACTCACAATTTTTACCGCTACAGTATTGAATCATGTCCCAAAGTTTGGGAGCATGCCTAGGTCAAAAGTCAAAGGCACAGTTGACTTTTCCCGCGAAACCCTAATTGTGGTTCTGATGAAATTGAAACTTGTTGCTCAAGCTTCTTGGATCAATTCATTGTTGCAAAAGGGATCAATGTGGTGTATTAGAGACCCTTAAATCATGTCCTGAGGTCTTGGCTCATGATTTCTCCCAAAAGTCAACTTAGGGGTGAATTAGGTCAAGAAAGCCTAATTCCTGATTTTTGATGAATGCATCCCCTGAGGTTAAATTGACTTGATGATTGGGTTTATGATGTCTCTTGGAGCATCTTAGGTTATGCTTTAAAGCATTGGCTCATGCCCAGAGGAAAATTTCCATCTGGAGGCCCTGGTCGACCAAACCCTAATTTGGTGACACTGGCGATCTTGAGGCTTAATCCACTTGGAATGTTGCAGCCTTGTGCGTGATCCTTGATGTGGGAGTCCTCTTGATCCTTTGGGGATGTTGGAGAGGTTTATACAAGTTGAAGATCATGTCAATTCTTGATTGATCCTTTGTCTAAGAGCTCTGAGAGGGCTTGAAACCCTAAGTTTGATTGTAGTTGTTGCTCACCCATCTTTGGGGAGACTAATGAGGCATGATGGTCCATCCATATTGTGATGTTGATTTACAAAATGATGGGAAATCTTAGTGGTCAAAATTTGGGGTATGACAACCCTCCACCGTCTCATCACCACCAGAGTAGCGGAGCTCATGACGTTTGCTGGCCACTAATCTATTTTCTGGTCAGGTACGATCAGTGGCGCCGTCTGTGGGAACCTTTTCTTCCCCGTTTTTCTCCTCGTAAAAACCAAAGCAATTTTCATTTTTTGACAATCATGGCCAGCCCTCGACCTGAGGCCAAGACTCCAGACACCGCCTTCGTTCAGTTCAACAACAGAGACGACCGCGAGCCCAACGTGGTCGTTAATGTCGAAGAAGGCGACCGAGGGATAGGCGTACTACCTCCCCCTTCTCTGATGACGCGGCCTTCAACACTGCCCAACATGACAGCAGTCCGGCTGCCTACCAGCCGGTCCCCGCGCCTCCGAACACTGACCTAAAGACGGTGGTCCTGTTCGCACTGGTCAACTTGACCAACCTGTTGATCTCCCAATAGAATGTGCGGATAGAAGTGCTCGAAAGAGGGCATCAACAACGCTCTCCCCCGCGGAGACATCGTCGCCCCATATCTCGTATCCCTTCTCCTCCTCCGCGGAGGACACGGCAGGACGACTCTCGGACTCCTTCCCCCCAACCTGTGGGGCGCCGCCCGCGTCTGGAACGACCCCAACCTGTGGTCGCCCATAAGCGCAATCGGTCCCCTGCTCGGAAGGAAAAATAGCGTTCCCCTGTCCAAAAGAAGAGCAAAGCTGACGGTTATGGCGAGAAGACGGAGAGCCGACCAAGGAGTCCCTCCCGACGAAACAGGCATGGTTATGGCGGTCACTCCCCTTCACAGTCACCAGTTAGGAGTGACGAAGACGACCAGCGTACCCCCCTGTCCAGGGAAATTATGGAGACACCTTTTCCCGTTGGGATAGAGAAGCCTCCACCTTTGGGGACGTATGATGACACTGCTGACCCGGACGACCACGTCAAGAGTTTCGAAGTAATGCTCGACTACAGGAATGTCCGGTGAGTTATCAAGTGCAGAGTCTTCCCGACCACCCTCCGAAAAGGTGCCATGGCGTGGTACAAGAGCCTCACATCGGAATCCATCACTGCTTGGAAGGAACTGAAGAGACAGTTCTCTAGGCATTTCACTGCGTTTCGACGCCACCCAAAGACGGTGGCCTTCCTAGAAGCCATCATTTAAGAGAGGGATGAATCTCTCAGAGATTACATCAAGAGATTCAACCGGGAAGTCGTCGAGGTAACCGCTACCAACGACATGAAGACGATTCTGATCGAGTGAGGATTACGACCTCGCACTGAGTTCGCCAAGGCTGTGGGCATCCAGAGGCTTTGCAACTTGGAAGAACTCCTCTACAAGGCCCAAGCATACACTCAATATGAGGAGCTGGAGGCTTCCTAGTGTGCCTATGACTCGCGGCACCAAGAGGGCCCCCGAAGCTCTAGGAAAGAAGACTCTACCGCTCCCCGACGAGGGGGTGATAGAAGAAGAGAAGACCGTCCCAGGGACTCTCGTGAATCGAGAGGTCCAGCTGGCCGGTTCACGGAGTACACACCACTCACTGCTCCCCGCGAGCGAATTCTGCCCGAGTGTGCCAACTCAGAATTCTAGAAAGGAGGTGTCCGCTTTCCTAAGCCGACACCCCTCAAAGCAAATGTTGACAAGTCCAAGTACAGCAGGTTCCATAGGAGCCATGGGCATGTCACCGAGGAATGCATCCACCTTAAGGATGCAATAGAAATTGTGATAAAGGAGGGGCACCTCAAGCAGTATACGAGGAGGAATGATCCCCCCAGACAGGATGCCTGGGAAACACAAAGGGTCGAGGAGACAGCCCCTTCCACCGGAGAGGGCAGGCTGTAAGTCTCTCTGAGCATCACCAGGCCGGAGGACTTCTACGTCCCCGATGTAGTACCCTAAATTTTGACTAGTGGTTTGTTACTATTTTTGTATTTTTGCGCTACCAGAGGGTGTCATTCAGGTGTCATTGGGCTTTTGAGTCTGTTAGCACTCTTAGGCCCAGTTTGGGATTGGTTTTATATAAGGGGTTCTTATCCTTAGATTAGAGATTAAAAGTTTTAGTTTAGTTTTATTAATTAGATAATAAGTAGGATTTTTGTTCTATAGTTAATTATTTTTAAAGAAAATGTTTTGTAATTGGTTCATTTTTGAAAGATTTTTTTTATATATAACTATTTGCTAAGGGTCATTAGAACTATATTATAATTCTAAGTTTAAGTTTGGTCTTTTTAAATTAATTAATATTTAGGGTTTTTTATTAATTCTTAATGATATTTAGGATAATTGGGAGGGACCGATCTAATAATGTCATTTTTGTTACTATTCATTAATATGGTTGATTTATTAATAGGGTGTTCATATTATTACTTTTATTGTTTTTATTATTATTATTATAATAATAATATTCACATTTTGTATATATGGTTGTTGCTACTATTGATATTTAAAATTAATTATTTTTTTAATTAATTTCGGTCAAAGTTGTTAACCCATTGGTGGGTCGTCTTCGCCAAGTGGCCCAAACCCTAACTGCGCAGATTGGAAAACAAAATCAGATGGAATCAAACAGAATCAATTTCGTTTAATTTTTTAATCAAATTTGTACAACAAATTACAATTAAATAAAAAACTTAAAATTACAAATTACAGAGCAAAACCCTAATTCTAAAAATCTATACAAAATCCAATCAAATAAAAAAGGACATCAAAAATTCCTAAAACAGATTCAATCTACGATTAATTTCTAAACCTAAGTTCTAATCCTATTTAAACGAAAGAAATTTAGAAAATGAGGGGGTTGGACGAGGAGAGGGAGAGACGCGAGAACCCAGAGCGACGAATCTTTTTTCACCTGCAAGGAAAAGAGGAAAGGGATTAGAAACGGAAATCAGAGAAAGATAAAGATAACAAAATACGACGAGTGTCACCGCAGGAGAGGTAAGGACTTAGCTCTCGTTTTTTATTGTCTCGTTGTGTTGTGGGTTGCGATTGGTATTGATCGTTGGGGTTTCTGGGTTAAAATGGGGTTAGGGTTCTTTAAGTAGGGTTAGGGTTCTTCAAATTAGGGTTAGGGTTCTTCCCAGAACCCTTAGGGTTCTTGGGGTTTGTTTGAATTATGGGTTTTGTCGTATGTTTAGGGTTAGGGTTCCAACAATGGGGTTAGGGTTCTTAGAGGTTGAGTTTTCCGGTTGGGACTCAACCGGATTCTGGGTGGGGGTGGTGGCTTGTGGGGTGTCGCACGGTGGCCGGACGGCCCACCGGCGACGGAAAGGAAGAGAGAGGAGGGAGCGATCTAGAGAGAAGCGAGAGAGAATGAGAGTATTGAGAGAGAGGGCAAGTTAGAGAGAGAGTGGAAGGAGAGAAATAAGAGCACTCTGAAGGGAAATGGGGTTTTATACCCTCCCTGCGTCCCCTCTGATGCGTGCCAAGTGGCGGATGTCAAACCCCAGGATCAGTTGACTTTCCAGTCAACTAGGAGATCCAGTGTGTGAGTTCCACCGTGAAACTGTCTTTGACCCTTAATCCTAACTGTTCGATTGTCCTAGTGTGAGATTAATGGTTGAGGCCAGTGTCAAGGAGAATCGTTTGATTTCCATCCAACGCCCCATAGAGAGTCAACTAGCTGACTCTCTCCCCCATGGCCTCCTTCCCAGACATGGGTTTTTGGCCATTTGGGCTTCACGCCCAATGCTGTCTGCACCCCCATTGCAAGCCTAGTCACTTTTGCAGTAGGAGAACGCACCCCCCTGGTTTTTTTTATTTAATTAAATTATTAACATAATTTAATTAGTATTTGAGTTTAATAATTCCAATTTAGGATTTAGAAATAGGGTTTTAGGGTTAATTCAATCAATTAAATTAATAACTTAATTTAGTTGTTTAATTAGGTTAAATTTTTCATTTAGGGTTTTTCTCAATAATTAAATTAATAACTTAATTTAATTTTTTGATTAGGATAATTTTTAATCAGGGTTTAGGGTTTTTAACTAATTAAATTAATAACTTAATTTAATTAGGTAATTGGGTTAATCTTTTTAATTTAGGATTTTTCTCAATTATTAAATTAATAACTTAATTTAATTACCTAATTAGGATAAATATTTAGATGTTTTTAAATTTTTGATTATTTTCATGATAAATAGTTTTATATATCTAAAATAATTTATTTGAGGAAATGGGGATTTAATTTTATCAGGGTTTTAGGGATGATTTGTGGGTTGGGTTTTAATGGGTATATTTAAAAATGTTTGGGTTTATACTTTTAAAAAATAGGATTTAAAATTCTTTTATTTTGGGGATTATGTCAAAAATCTTTTAAATTGGAATATTTTGGGGATTTATTTTTCTATGTTGCTTAGTAAATAGCATTTTGGGTTTTATTAAATTACTTGGGGATTTGAGGATCTTGTTATTTTAAATAAGGGATATAAGAGGGATTTTAAGGATTTAAAGCTTAGGGATAATGCTCTTGGTTCGAGAGCCTAAATAAGGGATGGGATATAGGGATAAAACTCTTAGGTTCCAAGAGTATAAATAAAGGCCAAGGGATAAGGGATTAAGGGATAAAACTCTCCTTCCGAGAGTATAAACAATGGATAGGGTTTTTAGGGATAAAACTCTCTATCCGAGAGTATAAACAAGGGATAAGGGATTTAAGAGATAAAACTCCTTATCTAGGAGTATAAATATAGATTAAGGGATATAACTCCTTATCTAGGAGTATAAATATAGATTAAGGGATAAAACTCCTTATCTAGGAGTATAAATATAGATTAAGGGATATAACTCCTTATCTAGGAGTATAAATAATGGATATGGGGATAGAACTCTTTATCCAAGAGTATAAATAGTGGATTAAGTTCGGGATTAGGGTTAGGAATAGGATTAGGGGATAAGAATAGGGGAGGTGAATTACGGTTACTCTGATCCTTCAAAATGAAGGTACATAGGCATAGGGTTGTAAACCCTAGCGAGTATAATAATAAAAAATTTAGGACTCTTTTGTAAATATGTAAAAAGTCAGACAACAAACAAACATACCCTAAAATCTAAGGAGGATCCCATTGAGTACAATGGAAGTGAGGGGTGCCTAACACCTTCCCCTCGCTTAATCGACTCCCGAACCTTAGGAATCTCTACCCTTAGGATTAGGATTTTAGGTTTATCATTATTTTCCTTAAAAAATATGGTGGCGACTCGATATTTTTTGCCGGCCGCGACACCCGACGAGACTGAGATCCCCGCGATCACTCCTAGCCCGTGGGAAAGTCTTCCCCCCGACGACCCTGTGACCACTCGCAGCCTGTGGGAAAGTTTTCCCACGACAATGGTTATATCCGGCGGAGGATTCAACAAGGTCTCCATAGGGTCGATCAAGCGGAAGTTTGACGAGCTGGAATCTGCGAGCTCAGCACAGACTGCCACTTTTGAGAAGGTACAAGGGAAGTCGAACCCCATCACCTTCTACCTCGAGGAACTGTCGGGTGGCACCTCCAACTCCACCATCCCTCTCCTGATCAGGGCGCAGATGGCAAATTTTGACGTCCGCAGAATCCTGGTCGACCAAGGGAGTTCGGTGGACATCATGTACGCCTACCTCTTCGAGACCCTCCAGCTTGATGAAAGGCATCTGACCCCTTACGTGGGCTAAGATCTCCAGGGTTTCAACGACATGACCACCAGACCATGGAGTTATATCGAGCTGATGGTTACTTTCGAAAGCGATGACAC
Source organism: Lathyrus tuberosus (assembly GCA_022829125.1). Classification (NCBI taxonomy): domain Eukaryota; kingdom Viridiplantae; phylum Streptophyta; class Magnoliopsida; order Fabales; family Fabaceae; genus Lathyrus; species Lathyrus tuberosus. The sequence continues at coordinate 507,190 of JALAZF010000213.1, forward strand.
TGCCCGACAAGTCAAGACCCGCTTCCTGTTAGTGGAGTGTCCTTACCTGTACCAGTTCATCCTGGGGAGGACAACTCTGGCCGAGCTCATGACAGTACCATCTACAATCCATCTGAAGATGTAGTACTACACGACCAGAGGCCGGGTTGTCACCCTCCACATGGATGTCGAAGTTGCTAGAAGATGCTTCAAAGCTGCAACCAAGGGTCTGAGCTCTATCAACCTCAAGCCCAAAACCAGAGAGAAGCCATCCCCAGATGCAGAGCAGAAGCCACTTCCGCACGCCAACATGGTGGACCTCGACAGTCGCTTCCCCGGCAAGCAGGAAGAAGGAGGAGCAGCAGACAACGACCTCCTAGCTCAAGGCAACAGGTAGCCTCTCCACCCAACGCGCCTCATTCCAAATGGAGACTTAGAACTCATTCCCCTCAGAGATAATCCAGACAGGAGTGTGAAGATTAATACCAGGCTCCCCGACCTGGCGAGGAAGCAGTTGAAGGCCTGCCTCCGGGAGAATGCTAATTTGTTCGTGTGGAGAGCGTCGAAGATGCTTGGCCTCGACCCAGAGGTGGCCTGTCACCAGCTTACTGTAGATCCATCCACTATGGATGTAGTGCAACGTAGGCGTAGGCAGTCTCCTGAGAAAGCGAAGGCTGCTGAAAAAGATGTAAAAGACCTCTTAGAGGCAAATTTCATTTCGGAGGCCATGTATACAACCTGGCTGTCCAACGTTGTACTTGTCAAGAAAAATAATGGAAAATGGAGGATGTGCATTGACTACACTGATCTTAACCAGGCGTGCCCAAAAGATGCTTATCCACTCCCTAACATCGACTAGATGATCGACAATTGTGCAGGTTTCAAATTAATGTCCTTCATTGGCGCCTACTCGAGGTACAATCAAATCCCCATGGCCAAGGCCGACAAGCAGCACACGGCCTTCATGACCGAGTCGGGCAATTACTACTACAATGTGATGCTCTTCGGCCTGAAGAACATCGGTGCGACCTACCAGCGGATGATGAACAAAGTCTTCCGATGAGAGATCGGCGACATGCTCGAGGTCTACATGGACGACATGATCGTCAAATCTGCAAAAGAAGTCGACCACGTTGCCCATCTCAAAAAGGTCTTTGACACGGCGAGGAAATGCAAGATGAGGTTCAACCTTGAAAAATGCACCTTCGGCGTCCGGGCAGGCAAATTCCTCGGTTTCTACCTCACAGAGCGAGGAATCGAGGCGAACCCCGACAAGTGCAGGGCATTCTCCGAGATCCCGACGCCGAACTCAAAGAAATTGATACAATCGTTGAACGGGATGGTGACCTCGCTTTCCCGCTTCGTGGCCAAGTCAGCACAGTACGCACTTCCATTTTTCAAACTCCTACGCCAGAAAGCCACGTTCGAATGGACTGAGGAATGCGAGCAGACGCTCCTCCACCTCAAACAAGTCCTTTCGCAACCCCCGGTTCTCTCGCGACTAGTGGGCGGGGAGACGTTATTCCTATACCTTGCCATCACAAGCGAAGCAGTCAGCGCGGTTCTAATCCGGGAAACCCCCGACGGGCAGAAGCCGATTTACTTCACCAGCAAGGCCCTCCAAGGTCCTGAACTTAGGTACCAGCAGATCGAAAAGGTCGCTCTGGCTCTCGTCATCGCGGCCAGAAGACTGCGACACTACTTCTTGGCCCACACGATCGTGGTGAGGACCGAGCAACCAGTAAGACAACTCCTCGGCCGGCCAAACATGGCGGGGAGGATGCTCAGGTGGTCGCTCGAACTCGCCAAGTTTGACGTCAAATATGAAGGGATAAAGGCCCTGAAGGCCCAGGTGCTGGCTGACTTCGTCACGGAAATGACTCTCCCAGAGCCTTCGACCAACGGATCTCAAAAGTGGACGATATACGTCTACGGGGCGTCCAGCTCGACAGGTAGTGGAACGGGCATCATCCTGGAGAATGAATAAGGTATCTTGATAGAAGTATCCCTCACGTTATCCTTCCCGACGTCGAACAACCAGGCTGAATACGAGGCTTTCCTCGCCAGGTTACGGTTAGCTGAGGACCTCGTGCCAAAGAGGTCAAAATATTCACCGACTCCCAACTCGTGGCATCCCAGGTACGGGGAGAATACCAAGCCAAGAACGACAACCTCATCGAATACTTGGCTCTGGTAAAGGAAAAGATGAATAAGTTCTCCTCGACAGAAGTGAATCACGTCATGTGCGAACACAATACTCGAGCGGATATTCTATCGAAGCTCGCAAGAACAAAAAAAAGGCGTGCTCTTGCGTTCCAGTATCAAGAAAACCGTCCCCACGGCTGATGTGAATGTCATTAGAGATGGCCATAGCTGGATGACCCCGGTGTACGAGTACGTCAGCATAGGCAAACTACCCGATGACCCCAAAGACGCCGGAGTTGTTAGGCGACGTGCCTGCTCCTATACGATTATCGAAGACAAGTTGCATCGACGCGGCTTCTCGAACCCCTTCTCAGGTGCGTCGAGGAGTCCAAGGTCCCCATCATACTCCAGGAGATGCATGAGGGGATCAATGCGCAACACCTTGGCGGACGATCACTAGCCCGTAAAGTGTTACGAGAGGGTACTACTGGCCCAGAATGCAGTAGGACGCAAAGGAGCACGTCAAGAAGTGCGACAGATGCCAACGACACGGGGACATGCACCTGGCCCCACCCAGCGAGCTCAAAATGCTCTCGTCCCCGTGGCCGTTTGTATGATGGGGGATGGACATCTTCAGCCTCTTCGTCATGGGGTCATACCAAAATAAGTACTTGATCGTCGGCGTCGACTGTTTCACTAAGTGGATCGAAGCTGAAGCCCTGGCCAAAATCACGGCCCCCAACATACTACGTTTCTACAAGAGGACATAGTTCGACGTGCCCTAGGCTATTGTCACCGACAACAAGACACAGTTCACTGACAAGAACTTTCAGGACTTCATCACGAAGCTGGGCACAAAGCAACACTTCACCTCGGTCGAGCACCCACAAACAAACGGTCAGGCCGAAGCCGCGAACAGGGTGATCCTGCGAGGTCTGAAACAAAGGCTCGGTGACACCAAAAAAGGTGGGCCGAGGAGCTACACAGCGTCCTCTGGGCCTATAGAACAACCCCACACTCGACTACCGGGGAGACCCCCTTCCGATTGACATACGGAATTGAGGCGGTGATCCTAGTGGAAATAAGGGAACCCTCAGGGGGAATTGAGTCTCCCCTCGACGAGGAGATAAACGACGAGGCCCTCCATGAGGAGCTTGACCTGGTCAAAGAGATATGGTCGGGCGCATCCCTCCACTAAGCCTCACTGAAGCAGAAGATAACTTTACGCTATAACAACAAAGTTATTAAACGTGATTTTCAGGTAGGCTCCCTCGTCCTACGAAGGAACTAGAAGGATTCGCGTGAAGGCAAGCTCGCGGAAAACTAGGAGGGCCCCTATCGCGTCCGCTCGAAAACGGGGACAAGAGCCTATTACCTCGAAAATCTACACGGGGAGGAACTTGCTCGACCATGGAATGCTGAAAAGCTTAAACAGTACTACAGTTAAACACTGCCCGCGACCCATCCACGTCACGACTACGGGGACATACTAAGGTACAACCACGACTCCCCTCCTCGAGAAGAGAAGACAAGGACCCACGTTGTGTGTGCGCGAGGACCCTTGATCTGAAGGGGACACCTCAACCGAGCTCCACCGTCGCCGTACCAGTTAGGCAGGGCACCCAGCTCGAAATGGGAAGCCCACGCCATGAAGCTAAGACCTTGATCGCGCTTTTAGCCTCGTTGAAGGTCTGAATACAGTTCTGACCACTCGACCAGTTCCCTGCACTGTCGAGAATCAACAAAGTCGAGCGAAACCCCCAAATACTTAGACAAAACAAAACAGATATATCATCAACATACAAACATCACTCACACAAGATAAAGAAAGATGATGCATTAGATCAGGCAGAAGCCCATTATTCAAAGTATATACAAAAATGTCATAAGCCCCTAGCGCGCAAGCCGGGAAGAAATTGATACAAAATTATGACACGCAGGCCAAACTAAACAAAGTTAAAAGAAAGCGGCGCACAGTGTCGCTCCCGGGATTTTCTTCCAAGTACAAACGCGAAAGTGGCACTGAAACAGAGTCGCCAGCAATGTGTATTTATCCCCAAGAGAGGGAAAGGAAACACTGCATAAACCTGGAGGAAGGAAAGAGCGTGGTCTTGCGACCAAGAGAACTGGGTTCGGGAGTCGGTTACGCGAGAGGAAGGTATTAGCACCCCCTCGCGTCCATCGTACCCGATGGGATCCACGCTTGCATGTCTCGATCAAAGGGTGTAAGGAAAGGATACTTGAAAAGGAGCTGCTAGCTGGAGAACTGGAAAAGGAAAAGGGAGATAAAGAGAAACAAATGTAGGGAAAATAAAAGAAGTGCTCGAATGGGCCCTACCCCACTGCCTACGTATCTCATCGGGAACATGAGAATCAGAGCGACGTAGTTCCCCTCAACGAGGGTCGCTTTGTTTGTGTTTTTTAGTGGAAACGTCAGAGTGCGCATTCTAGCAGTTAGGTGTTGTGGCTCGCTGTTGGGAGACTCAGGCGTTACCTGTTTGCAGTGGAACGGACACGACGAATCCCTTACGAATGTAGTGAAGGAGATGAGAAGAGAATTATTTGTTTGTTTTGTCTTTTATGAAAGAAGTGTTTTGTTTATTGGTGTTTAGTAACGCACATTGTATTTAAGTCCTTCATGTAGGATCGAATGCCTCGCATATCGACCCAAGACGGGACGTACGCTAAACATTCTAAGAAAGTGAGAGAAGACCCCTCACTATCTTATTCTCACATGAAAGGCTCAAATACAATATTTGTTATGCCTTTATTAAGTACTTTTTACTTTTTGTTTTGAGATGAGAAGAAGAAAAACTCAAAGGGGGATCAAAGGTGAAAATCTAATGAGGGAGACTAAGACTCCATCTTAATGTTATCATACATGGTGATCCTATGGTTAATGGGGTTTAAGAAATCTAATCCTAAAAGAAAGGAGAAGAAGAAAAAAGAAAGCAACTTACTTCCAAGATGGAAGTTAAGTTATTTCTAAGAGGGAAGAAAGAAGATCATGAAAGCAAAGCATCATTAAATGCTTAAACAACACAAATTGGATCATTAAAAGAACTAAGAGAAGATGAGAGAAAGAATTGTATGTGGAAGCATGTCCACACACTTACTTACCCTTAGCACCTACATGAAAAGGTTAGTTCAAAAACTATTTACAAGAAAAGCCTAAGCAAAAGAACTTGGTCAAACAAACAAATGGAAGGAAACAATGAAAACAACAGCTATTACAGCCCACATGCAACAGAACAGCAGTAAATTCAGCATCATATACCAAGCAACAAACAACAGCCCATGTTCAGCACACAAAATGGGTGTAACAAACATTTGGCAGCACATACTACAACACATATATGTTTAGGCAGCAGTGCAAGATTAGAGACAGCATGCATTAACAGACAATTTCAAACATGAACAACCATTATCATGCATCAAGCCTTGCACATTCATCAAACAAACATGATCACAATCACATTACAAATCATGGTGAACAAGCCTTGAAATCAAACATGTTATAATGCACATTACAAAAGAATACACATTGTCAAGAATATGAGCAAGTTAAAAACAAGTATACATCTCTTGAAATGGAAAGCAAATGAACATGCGCATAGTAATTCCAGCAACATAACATCAATTAGCAGTTAATAAGCTCAAAGTGTGTGCATCATGTGTTCATCACATAAATTAATCTACAATACAAACATTATGTTCAATGATGAAAAACAAAGGCACGCGTCGTAAAATCAAGTTCATACTGTGGTGTGAGTTAAAACAACTCAAAAACAATCCACCAATCATCAATGCATTTATCCATGAAGTTTAAACATGTTAAGGATGTCAAACAAGCAAGAAAATGCAAGAAAATCACATTCTGCAGCAGTGGTAACGGTTAGAAGTTATGCTGTAACCGGTTACACAGTTCAAAATAGCCAGAAACTACGCAAAAAACAACATGTTAACCGGTTACAATATAACTGCTAACCGGTTACACAGTAACAAAGTTAAAAAAAAAACAGTTCCAAAAGCACTTTTCAGCAGTAAATGACTTATTCAAACCACTCCAATGATCATGTAATCACTTATACACGAAAATAACATTCAAACACAGTATTCAAACATCATTTAGATCCAATAATCATCCACATTAAGAATCAAAATCAAGCATATGGATCCAAATCAAAAATCACCAACGATCTACATCGAATAAGTTGCAAATAAGCTAAATCAAGTATTGATTTGAGGAAAACGTACCTACAAAGAGAAGATTTGCTTTGGTAATTGTTGCAAAGTGATCTTAGTGCAGAAAATGAAAGAAAACCAGAGATCCCTCAATCGATTGCCAAAGCGCGTTGAAACCGAACGAAATCGCGAAAATCCACCAAAATCCAACTTGCACCAAAATAAATGGTGAGAAACCTTTGGATTGAAGAAGAACAAGCTGAAATTCCAGAAAATCCAACCAATGCAAACCGAGAGATAAAGTTTAGCTCAAGAATTAATCACTTTTCAAGGTAAAAAGTGATTATTCTTCAAGAAATAAGAGCTTTTGTGTGTGGTTTTGGAAAAGAGAAGTAGAAGTTGTAGCAAAGTGAAGAGAGAAATGAGAGAGAATTGAGAGTGAAATGTGAGAAATTTGAGAAAATGGTTGAAGTCCTTTGAAAATGAGTGAAGCATCTCTTAAATAGATTTTAGGTTTGGAGTATGAGAGGTTTGGAATGAGGTTTGGGTTGAGGTTTGGAGCTAGGGTCGGAGTTAGTTAGACTCAACTCACCGAGTCAAGTTAGTTAACTCAGTTAGTTAGGATCAACTCGGTTGCTTGGAAAACAAGGAACCTCAACTAGTGTATGGGTGTGTGACTTGGGCTGCAAGTAAGGCCCTGTGACTTGTGAACTTTCAGCATGAAACCACCATGTTCGAGCCCTCGTATGACCTTCATAACTTGTTCAAATGAAAAAATGTCCAACATCAAAGTTGAAGAGGGCATGGAGATGAACAAATTTGATGTTCAACAATTTTTCATTTGAAGCTTTCTTGATGGAGAAAATTGGCTTGACATTTGGCACGCCAACTGTTCGATGAAATTATGGCCTATGGGCCTGCGCTTGCCTTGCCATGACTTGAGATTTGCCTTGATTTTACCAAACTTTGATTGATCATAACTCCCTCAATTTTGATCCGATGGAAGAGTTATTTATATGGATTTAAAGCTTAGAACATGAACTTTAATTGGCTCAACTTGGGGTTGAGGTTTGGAGCTTTTATCTTGGAGAAAGAGAGCCTCAAAGTAGGGTGCAAAATGGTCCAAACTTGCCATTTTTGGAAACCCTAAAGTTTCTATTTTTGGCAGTTTTGTGATTTCTTGATTTTTCATAATTCCTCCATCATTTCTTGATCAAATCTTGTCCAATGAACATATATAACATGAATTTCATGAATTTGACCTCAAAAAGTCAGGAGTTGACTTTTTTCACTACACAGTTGACTTTTTCCCCAATTTCTTGATTATCAAGCAACTGATCAATTGAACCTCTTCTGAAATGAATCAATGGCCAATATTCCATCCTTAGACACTTAATATCATGTAAAAAACATTGAGATCAAGTTTGAATCAAAATTTCATTAGGAGACCACTTGAATCCAAAACCCTAATTTTGACTGTTTTTGATAGGAGGTGATGCACTGTCCAATCTTCTTGATGATTTCCCTTCTTTCAATGACTTGTGAGATCAAGGGGGTGATATATGATGTAATAAACCCTTGAGGCTTATTGAGAAACCCTTGGCTCTTATTCTCTTTCTTTGGATGATCCATCTTTGAGAATCAACTGATCCCATGCCCTCATGCAAGATGCAATGCTGTGCTTTATGTTTTATTTTTCTATGCTTGAATGCAATGCAATGAAATGAAAGCTCATGCTAGATGATATGAAGAAATGAGAGGGCAAATTTTGGGGTATTACAGCTGCCCCTATTCAATCACTGTAGACCTGAATGGATGATAGCGATTGCTGTCATACTTTCAAGGTATGGAGGGATTGAATACCAAAAATAACCAGAAAATTTGCACTCTGTGGAGAAGAAGAAAAGGACATAAACCCAGCCAAATGAACTCTGCTTGAATAAAACTCTGATGATGAAGAATAACACTGAAGGGATGTCTTTTTGAACAACGCCAGACGACTACTGGTTTGCCACGCTGCGGGTGGACTTTAGCAATGTATTTTCTACATCGCCAGATGACTACTGGCCTGCCACACTACGGGTGGACTTTAGCAACATCTTTTGTACAACGCCAGACGACTACTGGCCTGCCACACTACGGGTGGACTTTAGCAACGTCTTTTGTACAACGCCAGACGACTACTGGGCTGCCACACTACAGGTGAACTTTAGCCTACATACGGTTGGTCTTTGCAGCTGAATTGCCACACTGCGGGTGGACTTTTGCCAATCTACGGTTGGACTTGCTGATGATTTGCCCCCTTGGATAGACTTCTGCCAATCTACGGTTGGACTTAGCTGCTGTCTTTTTGAATGGAGTCAGACGACTACTGACTTGCCACACTGTGGGTGGACTTGCGCCAATCTACGGTTGGACTTTCAACTATCTTTTTGAATGGAGTCAGACGACTACTGACTTGCCACACTGCGGGTGGACTTTCGCCAATCTACGGTTGGACTTTAAACTGTCTTTTTGAATGAAGTCAGACGAATACTGACTTGCCACACTACGGGTGGACTTTTGCCAATCTACGGTTGGACTTTAAACTGTCTTTTTGAATGGAGTCAGACGACTACTGACTTGCCACACTACGGGTGGACTTTTACCAATCTACGGTTGGACTTACAGCTGAATTGCCACCCTTGGATGGACTTTTTCCAATCTACGGTTGGACTTTGCCTTGCTTTGCCACCCTTGGATGGACTTTTGCCAATCTACGGTTGGACTTGCAGCTGAATTGCCACCCTTAGATGGACTTTTGCCAATCTACGGTTGGACTTTGCCTTGCTTTGCCACCCTTGGATGGACTTTTGCCAATCTACGGTTGGACTTTAAGAATTTACCACCCTTAGATGGACTTTTGCCAATCTACGGTTGGACTTTGCTGCTTTGTCAACCTTAGATGGATTTTTGCCAATCTGCGGTTGGACTTTGCTGATTTGCCACCCTTGGATGGACTTTTGCCAATCTGCGGTTAGACTTTGTTGATTTGCCACCCTTAGATGGACTTTTGCCAATCTGCGGTTGGACTTTGCTGATTTTCCACCCTTAGATGGACTTTTGCCAATCTGCGGCTGGGCTTTGTCAAAATTCCAATACTGGATTACGCTCTGCATGCATGTCAGACATCCTTGCTGACTCTGCTGAGGAACAATGATCAATGATTTGACATTAGAGGCTCCTGCAAGGATGGTATCTCTGTTGGTGAATGAATGAACAATCTGTTTGCTTCGAATTGTCACGCTGGCCAAAAATAAATTGGACTTTGAGATGTAGGAGAGTGATGACTCTGCCAGGAATTACTTCATCTGACTGGGGACGAATTCTGGTCATAGCAACTCCGCTGGGGATGAGAATTTTCTGACTTGGCTGGGGAAAGAATGCACTAACACTCTGCTGAGGAGGACAAGTCATTAAAACTCTGCTTGGGGCTCTATCAAACCCGAGAAGAACATGTTAACACTCTGCTGAGGAAGAGATTCTGTGGACCCACTAAACTTCTGCGGGGAAGAACACAACTCAGCTGGGGAGTATTGTTGACAAGATTCAATGCTGGACTCTGTGGGGGATACAACTGCCAGAGATACGATCTTGCTGGGGACCAGAACTACTCCGTCAGGGATACACAAATCCTGGTTAGAAGACATTCTGTTGTGATATGCTGGGAAAAAGTCCTTAGAGATCTGCTGGGAGAACACACAGCAAATGCACTGTGATCTGTTGAGGAGCAAAGCTGTCGAGCTTAGAATAAGAGCCACAATGTCCCATGTTAGGCGACTCCACTGGGGAATAATGAGTTTACAACAAACTCTACTGGGGAAAACCGCTTCAAAGCGTCTCGTGCTGGGGAATGTCTCTTAAGAGGATTTTACAGAAGACCACACGTCCTCAAACTCTTAGACAAATATCGAGACTTGAGAGGTCACTCTACTGGAGATAATAGATCTGAAACACATCTCGCTGGGGAATTATATGATGCCCCATGTTTGGGAGGTTCAACAACTTGCTTTTGCCCCCGATTACACGACTGATTTGAAGAAAACGTCCCAAGAGGATTTTACAGAAGACTTGGTATCTTTAAACTCCTGAACATTAACAGCGAGGCAGCTCTACTGCGGAATTTGCAACCGTTATCGACACAGAAAAGCTTGTAGCTGTTGGAAGTACTGAATAGGAGAATCGACTTAATAAGATACAACGCTACCCAATTAACTTGTCGATATCGAATCGTCATGAGCGGCCGTCGGCCGAATGATGGACTCAATCAGCAAACGTTGTGACAAAAAGGGTGACATGTGAACCCCTTTCCTGAACTTGACTGCCCCAGTATTCTGTATGGGAATAAGTGATTCCTCTTCTAAAAGACATGATCTATGCCCTTGGAATACTTGTACCTGTTACCTGCAATAAAAGAATATGCATACGTACCCCAGGATATTGCGTGGTTTGAATCCACCATCCAGGATTACTCAACATTCAAAATGATTTAAAATGTTTTTCTACGCATGTTATTTGTAAGGCCGCAGTGTTTTCAAATTCAATGTTTTATCAAAAATTCAGACGTTTTTGCAAACAAAGCAGTAAAAAAACAAAATGAGAATCTTTTGAATGAAATTCAATTTATTGATTGAAAAGGCCCAGAACAGGCAAGTACAATTGGGAAGCAAACCATGGAAAGAGGAGATTGCTGTAAATTGAGAAAAGAAACTATCCTAATGGCAATGTGAAAACGGCATTCCACTGAGTTTCAATTCTGCTATGGCCAGTATGTCTTCAAGACTCCCCGACCTTGCCTTCTGAGGAATGATCAGACCGATTCCTACCCTTTGGAAAGTTAGTTGCTGAAACGGTGATGGAGTACAAATAACTCAGACCGTAGTCATTCGCTTAAATCCCTCTTTTGCATGGACCGCCCTTTCGGGTTTTCAATCCATTGGGATACCCTTTTTTGCCTGAGTTGACCTTGCGGATTTTCAACTCACCGGGTGTAAATTTTTTTTATTTTATCCCTAATTTTTGGCCGAACCTTTTTATTCTGTTTTTGTGGTTCACCGGGATGCCCTTTTTTGCCTGGACTTTTTTTTTGTCCAGCGGGTCTATTTATGCGAAGTATTTTTTGACTACGTCTGAGTTGACAGGGGACGAAAAGTCTTCGCCGTCCATGGTTGTAAGTAATAAGGCTCCGCCCGAGAAGACCTTCTTAACCACGAATGGACCTTCATAGTTAGGAGTCCATTTGCCCTGTGATCTGTACTAGGAGGAAGGATCCTTTTGAGTACCACGTCTCCCACTTTGTAAATCCGAGGACGCACCTTTTGGTCGAATGCCTGCTTCATCCTCCGCTGGTATAACTGCCCATGACATACAGCTGCCAGTCGTTTCTCTTCAATAAGGCTCAACTGATTAAATCTGGCACGAACCCATTCAGCTTCATCTAACTTGACATCCATCATGACTCTGAGGGATGGGATCTCAACTTTGACTGGTAGTGCTGCCTCCATACCGTATACAAGTGATAATGGTGTTGCCCCAGTGGACGTGCGTACTGACGTTCGGTACCCATGCAAAGCAAATGGTAACATCTCATGCCAATCTTTATATGTGACTACCATTTTCTGCACAATCTTCTTAATATTCTTGTTGGCCGTCTCCACAGCGCCATTCATCTTCGGGCGATACGGAGAAGAATTGTGATGCTCAATTTTGAAGTCCCGGCAAAACTCATCCATCATTTTGTTGTTCAGATTAGAACCATTATCAGTAATGATTCTCCCGGGCACTCCATAGCGACAAATGATATCCTGTTTCAAGAAACGAGCTACCACTTGTTTAGTGACGTTGGCATAAGATGCTGCTTCAACCCATTTAGTGAAATAATCAATGGCGACCAAGATGAAACGATGGCCGTTTGAAGCAGTAGGCTCAATCTTTCCGATCATGTCAATGCCCCACATGGCAAAGGGCCAAGGAGAGGATATGACACTCAACAGATTTGGAGGCACATGCACCTTGTCTGCATAAATCTGGCATTTGTGACATTTGCGGGCGTACTTGCAACAATCTGCCTCCATTGTCAACCAATAACATCCCGACCTCAATAGTTTCTTAGCCATTGCATGTCCTCCGGCATGGGTACCGAAAGAGCCTTCATGTACTTCCAGCATTAACATGTCCGCTTCGTGTCTATCCACGCATCTGAGCAGAACCATGTCAAAATTCCGTTTGTACAGCACGTCATCTTGATTCAAGAAGAAGCTACCAGACAACCTTCTCAATGTCTTATTATCTTTGGCAGATGCCCCAGGCGGGTACTCTTGACTTTTCAAGAAACACTTAATGTCATGAAACCATGGCTTGTCATCAGACGTTGCATCAACAACAAACACAAATGCAGGTCTGTCAAGACGAGACACCTCAATCTTAGGTACATGATTCCATCTTTGCACTAGGATCATAGAAGACAATGTGGCCATGGCATCAGCAAACTTATTCTCATCTCGAGGAATATGGTATAGCTTCACTGTTGTGAAAAATGTCAACAATCTCCTTGTATAATCTCTATACGGGACCAGATTTGCTTGGTGCGTGTACCAACTCCCTTTCACTTGATTGATTACCAAAGCTGAATCCCCGAAGATATCAAGGGTCTTAATTCGTAAATTAATCGCCACCTCAATCCCCATTATACAAGCTTCATACTCTGCTTTATTGTTGGTGCATCCGAAAGTTATTCGGGCAGTGAAAGGCATATGAACACCTTCCGGCGTGATAAGAACTGCTCCAACTCCGCACCCATTCATGTTGACAGCCCCATCAAACATCAAACTCCATTTGGATTCAGGGTCTGGCCCCTCCTCCGGGAGTGGCTCCTCGCAATCTTTAGCCTTGAGAAACATGATGTCCTCATCAGGGAAATCAAATTTCATGGGTTGGTAATCATCAATTGGCTGTTGCGCAAGATAGTCTGACAAGATACTTCCTTTGATGGCCTTTTGAGAAGTATACTGGATATCATATTCTGTCAAAACCATTTGCCACCGTGCAACTCTGCCTGTTAGTGCTGGTTTCTCCAAAATGTATTTGATAGGATCCATTTTTGAAATCAACAAAGTTGTGTGCCTGATCATATACTGCCTCAATCGCTTAGCAGCCCATGCAAGTGCGCAGCATATCTTCTCAAGCATTGAGTACCGGGACTCACAGTCATTGAACTTTTTGCTCAGGTAGTAGATAGCATGCTCCTTCCTACCTGTCTCATTGTGTTGACCGAGAAGACAACCCATAGAGCCTTCAAGCACTGTCAAATACATTATCAAAGGCCTTCCTGAAACTGGAGGCATGAGGATTGGAGGTTCCTGCAAGTATTCTTTTATTTTATCGAATGCCAATTGGCAATCGTCATTCCACCTGACCGTTTGATCTTTTCTTAGCAATTTAAATATTGGTTCGCATGTGGCTGTTAGGTGACATATGAACCTTGCAATGTAGTTCAATTTACCCAGAAAACCACGAACCTCTTTTTCTGTTCTTGGTTCAGGCATATCTTGTATTGCTTTCACTTTGGCAGGATCAACCTCAATCCCTTTTTCGCTCACAATGAAACCCATCAGCTTTCCAGAACGCACCCCAAAAGTGCACTTGTTCGGATTCAGCCTTAAACGGAATTTTCTCAACCTTTCAAACAACTTTTTCAGGTTAATCAGATGTTCTTCCTCCGTTCGTGATTTGGCAATCATGTCATCCACATAACATTCAATCTCTTTGTGAATCAAGTCGTGGAATAATGTTACCATTGCCCGCTGATACGTTCCCTTGCGTTTTTCAACCCAAAAGGCATCACCTTATAACAATATGTACCCCATAGAGTGATGAACGTGGTCTTCTCCATATCCTCAGGCGCCATCTTGATCTAATTGTACCCGGAGAAACCATCCATAAATGAGAACACTGAAAACTGAGCTGTATTGTCAACCAGCACATCGATGTGGGGTAGTGGAAAATCATCTTTCGGGCTAGATTTGTTAAGGTCTCGATAATCCACACACATTCTCACCTTTTCGTCTTTCTTCGGTACCGGCACGATGTTGGCAACCCAGGGAGGATAATTGGTCACAGCAAGAAACCCTGCATCCCACTGCTTCTGAACTTCTTCTTTGATCTTTATGGCCATATCGGGATGAGTCCGACGAAGTTTCTGCTTGACTGGCAGGCATTCTTCTCTCAATGGCAGCCTGTGCACAACAATATCAGTATCCAACCCTGGCATGTCTTGATACGACCAGGCGAAGATATCAACATATTCACACAACATTTCAGTCAAGGCTTTCTTCACATCTGCTCGCAGGCTGGCGCCAATCTTGATCTCTTTCTTAGCATCCTCAGTACCAATATTGATGATCTCTATAGTCTCTTGATGAGGCTGGATGGTCCTTTCCTTTTGTTTTAACAATCTGGCCAGTTCTTCAGGGAGTTCACAGCCCTTCTCATCCCCCACATCGGCTTGATAAATCGATTTGTCAAAGTCATACATAGCCATAGCAGAACCGTTATCAATGGAATCCGGAGGATCAAGTCTGCACGAATGGGTTCATGCTTTATTTTAGAATTTTTATTTTTTAAACAAAAAGAAATGAAACATTGCCATTTTATTACTTTTGTGCAAAAATAAAAATGAAAGACAAGGAACAAAATTTGAGTGCAAAACGTCCTTTATTG
Organism: Lathyrus tuberosus; assembly: GCA_022829125.1. Classification (NCBI taxonomy): domain Eukaryota; kingdom Viridiplantae; phylum Streptophyta; class Magnoliopsida; order Fabales; family Fabaceae; genus Lathyrus; species Lathyrus tuberosus. The sequence goes on from JALAZF010000213.1 coordinate 522,256, forward strand.
ATGATTAAAATTGCAAATACAAACAGGGTGGCCCTACAAATGAATCTATACGCCTTGGGCAGAGTGCAAGATTTTAACATGCATTATGGTTAGAAAAATAAAGAAAATTACTCTGTTTAAAGAGTAACTCTGATGACTTCTTCAACGGACCAATTCTGCAATGGTTGTCCCAGAGCCCGTGGGCGTACCCAGTTGTCCAAGTCACAGTCACTGTCAACGCCATCTTCTGTAGCGGCACAAGATTGATCTGTATATATGACTCCCCTACTGCTGAAAGTGATGGGTCCACTGTTCTCCGCAACTGAAGTCAAAGAGGGATGATAGCCAATACCAAACTTGTCCTCCTTCATTGATGTCTCTACCAGCTTGCCCCAGCCTTGGGCATTGCCTGCTCTAACAACCTCGACAGCTTGCTTATAGGACGAAATGGATGTACCGGCTCTATCTGGTGCAAGGGAAGATTCAGGTACGTTATCAATATTTACCGCTTTAAACGACTGACAAAGCATTTCGTGGATTTCCCCGTCCATCTCAACATACTTGAACGTGGACAAGTGACTGACAAAAATGTCCTCTTCGCCACACACTGTCACTACTTGTCCCTCGAACTCATATTTCAGCTTCTGGTGTAAGGTGGATGTAACGGCCCTGGCCGCATGAATCCAAGGGCGACTTAATAAACAGCTATAAGCAGGCTGTATATCCATCACATGGAATGTAGCTTTGAACACTTGCGGTCCAATTTGCACAGGTAATTCCACTTCACCAAATACAGATCTTTTCGTCCCATCGAACGCCCTGACAACCAAATCACTCGGCCTTAAAATCAACCCATCAACCTCCAGCTTCATTAGCGCCTTCTTAGGCAAGACATTGAGCGAGGAACCAGTGTCTACCAACACGTGAGACAACACTGCACCCCTACACTCCATTGTAATGTGCAAAGCTTTGTTGTGGTTTCTACCTTCAGACGTCAAATCTCTGCTTGTGAAACCCAATCCATGGCTGACGTTGACATTAGAAATCACGCCCTCTAGCTGATTGACAGTAATTTCTTGTGGGACGTAGGCTCTCTTCGACACCTTCAACAAAGCCTCTCGGTGCGCATCAGAACACATCAACAATGACAAATTTGAAATCTTTGAGGGCGTCTGGTTCAATTGATCGACAATTTTATAATCACTTTTCTTTATTATCCTCATAAACTCTTCTACCTCGTTGTCAAAGGTAATCTTGGTCTCTGTTCCAGGTACAAGCACATTCTCAACCACCTGTTTTCCTTTAGATTTTGCCGCAACTTCAACTTCTCTATCACTTCACAAAGTTTGGGGAGAAAACAACCTTCCGCTCCTAGTAAAGCCACCTACACCACCCACATTATCAATATCTGAACTGGCTGATGTCCCGACTTCCTGATTTTTCCCTTCATAATACACGTCTACCCCATAGTGCCATGGGATTGCTTTCGTAGATGTAAACGGAACTGGTCTTGGCACCGTGATGGTAACAGGACTGGATCTTTCTGGCACAACACTTGCTACAGGGGCTGTACTTGCAGGCACCTGAATTTTAGCGGGAGTATAATAGATGGTCACAGTTGACACCTCATCAATATCTTTCACAACCCGGTCAAACTGTAGACGACCCTCGTCAATCAGACTCTGTAGACTAATTCTCAACTTATCACAGCCATTCTCTTGACCCATACACTCAGAACAATCTTGATCACAACCCGGGAACACTTGTCCCTTCAACAAATGATCCTTCACCACTAGCAATGAAGTCTTCACCTAACTGATGTCTGCCACCAAGTTCAATCTCTTTCCGTTCTCAACAGCGTGCACATCTGCCACACCATGATTAGGCATGGGGTTCTGGATAACATTAGGAGGCAGAGAGAAATTGATTGCCTTAGCATCAATCAAGTCTTGCACCTTGTTCTGAAATGCCCAACACTTTTCAGTGATATGCCCCTGAGCACCTGAGTGGAAGTCACAACGAGCGTTAACATCAAAATTAGGTGGCAAGTTGCCAGCGGCAGGAGGTCTCATAGTACGAAGTTCAACCAACTTCAATTGGAGCAACTGAGGTAACAATGCGGAATAGGTCATAGGGAGAGGGTCAATCTTACGGTCCCTCTGCCTATACCTCTATTGGAAAGGAGGTTGCTGTTGTTGCTGCTAAGCCTGCTGTTGTGGTTGTTGTTGCTGAACAGATGGCGTTGGGATCGTCACTGCCCCTACTTGGTGATAAGCCTGAGAACGTCCTCTTCCTCGTCCTCTATACATAGCGTTTGTATCACCTTCTCTTCTTTTCTGACCACTAGCAAATGGTTTCTTCGTTCCAGAAGAGCCAGCCCCACTTACATCTTGGATCTTCCCAAGCTTCAACAAACTCTCGATCCTTTCTCCAGCAATCACGATATCAGAAAATTCGGTCGATGGACACGCAGCCAATCTTTCAAGAAATGCCCCTTGCAGGGTGCCCATAAACATACATGCCATTTCTCTATCCAGCAAAGGGGGTTGAACCTGAGCAGCCATTTCTCTCCACCTTTGGGCGTATTCCTTGAAACTTTCCTTAGCATTCTGTGACAACCCTTGCAATTGAGTGCGGTTGGGCGCCATGTCGATATTATACTGGTACTGCTTTAGAAACGCTTCTGCCAGATCCTTCCAGCTTCTCACCGCATCTCTGTTCAATTTCATATACCAGGTCAAAGAAGCTCCAGCCAGACTGTCTTGAAAGTAATGCATCCATAACTTCTCATCATCAGTATGGGCTGAAATCCTCCCAAAATACGCCTGAATATGTGTCTGGGGACACATATTGCCATGATATTTGTCAAAAGTGGGCGGCTTGAATTTTGGAGGAATTCTGACCCCTGGTACCAGACCCAAACTAGTAACATCAATACCCATAGAATTCTTGCACTCTATAGCCCGTATCTTCTCAGCCAGCTCATCATACCTTCTGTCACCAGGGTTACCCATATCAGCATCCAGCAGGGTAAATTGGTCTTCCTGAACATCTTCCTGAACACCACAAACATTTCTGCCATTTCCATTACCCAGATTACCACCAGGAGGAGGATTACCAACAGGAGGAGGAGTGCTCCTTATCTGTAAATTGTCAACTTGATTACCTTCAGGCGTGGTTTCTGGACGCTCGACCATAATCCTCAATCTTTCCTGAGCCTGTGCCATACCAGTCATGAGAGTCATGAACTGGTCCATGCGTGCCCTCATTTTAGCCAAATCATTCTGCATTTGATCCATTATCCTTGCTTGATTTCTTCGAGTTGAGTATCGGTGAATATGATTCTCAACTATAATGCCTGAAACCAAATAAAGGTTAGAGACCCTGCAACGAGTACCTGAAAAGCAAGCAACAGAATGCAAAAATGATATGCAATGTAAATGCCATGTTTATCACCGCCAGGGCGTTTTACACTCAGATTCCAGTTTTAATCACAAGAATCTCCATGATAGTCACATAATATTGAGAGAAAAATATTGCGAAGAACTGTGCTGTGATAATGTGCTGGTGAATAACGTGATGCCGAAGAAACCCCTTTGAATAAGTCATTCATTGAACAGAAAGCTAATAAGTGCTGAAACCTTTTACAATGAGTTCGTAAATGGGACATGCATCAATAAAATGACTCCATCAACAAGCCTGATGGTAGCCAACAATACATCAACAAGACTACATTAACGGGATGGGAAATTAAGATCAAACATCTAACTCCAAATCTTTCAATTTCTCACTAGAATGCTCGATTTCTTCAAAAAGGATTCTAGTGCATTGATGACCTGGATTTTCAATCAACTCCTTGATCAAAATGTCTCTCCTATTCAGAGATTCAGTTAATGAATCTGCGTGCATCAAGAGAGCTTTATCAGTACTCATTTCCTTAAACCTTTTCACCCCAGCTTGTATCTTGAGCCTTCCCATCTCTACCATGGCATCTTCAAGCTTTTTCTTGGACACTTTTAGTTCTTCATTAACATTCCTTAGCTGCTCTTGGCTTTTTCCGAAGTCTTCCTGATGTTTTCTCCATTGTTCATACGCTCTAAGAAGCTCGTCATCTTTGGTCCTTAATTGTTCCTGTAACTCTGCATTCTCGAGCCTCATCCCAGGCTTGCTGAAACTTGGCTAACTTCTCTTTGTTCTGCGCTAAGACCTGTTTGGTCTTCTTGTGAGCTTGAGTAGCAGCATCAGCACCTTTACTAACCTTTTGGAAATGTTGGGCTCTTTCAGCAAAGTCCCTCTCTCTTGCTGCCAACATTTGTTCTGCGTCTTGGGTTCTCCGCTCCATATCTTTGTTGGCATGTAGAGCATTCTGAAGAAGACTACTCAAATCAGAATTCTCCACCCGAAGCTCATTCACTGTAGCTTGCAATTTGTTAAACTCCTCCATGGGAACGGTGGTAGGTTGTTCCGGAATTGCTGGATATAGAGGTGCCTCTCTTGAAAAGGGCAAAAGAACCTCTTTAACCTTTCTCTGAATCCATTCTGTATACTGTGGATAGGCTCTACAATCACCTTTTCCAAAGACAGTCTTCCCAGTCTTGTGGAGGTGCCCCCAAGCATGTACAACCCTTCTTAACACTTATGTATCTTCATCCCCATTGAAGAACAAAGACTCTTCTATATGTTGGTCTTCAGGAGGGTTCCTTGAGGCATACCCGAATTGTCTGATAGCCAGGATTGGGTTGTAATTAATTCCCCCTTTCCTGCCTATCAGAGGCACATTCGAGAAGTTTCCGCAACTGGTAATGATCTCTACTCCTTGCAACTGACGGTCAAACCAAACAATGTTGTTAGCAGTCAACCCCATTATCCGTTTAGACCACTTTAGAGAATCCCTAGTGTCCATAAACGCACCAGATCGAGGCAAATGTTTCAGAAACCAATCAGACAAAAGCGGAGTACAGCAGTTAACAGGACCTCCTCTTCTTTTCTCATTTTTGAAATGCACCGAATGGTAGAAATCACCCAACAAAGTGGGAACAGGATTTTTCTGGATAAAAACCCTCACAACGTGCATATCCACAAAGTGATGTTGGTTAGGAAATAAAACGATGCCATAGATACACAAGGCCAGGATAAAATTATAGACCGTCCAATTCTTGGTGTTGGCACATTCCTGAGCTTGATCTGCAAGAAATTCCAAATGAAAACCTTTGACTCCGCTCTTACTAGCAACATTTCTCTTCAGCACTGACTGTTCCACCTGTAGGGCCGTTGCTATTTCTTCTATGCTGGGGTGATCTCCAGAAAAGAATGACACATTTGATTTGACTGAAATACCCAAGATGAATGAAAGCTCCTCCAGTGTAGGCATCAAGATATACCCCAGAAAGACAAAGCATCTCAGTGACGGCTTATAGAACTCCAGTAGAGTGTGGAGGACATCATGCTCATACTTTGTAATGTTACGGACCATTTTTTCCAATCTCCCATATTTCTTCTAGAAAGTGATAAGAATTCCCGGGTCGACCATGGCTATCATTTTGTGAAGTAGATCCAATGTCGGCTCTGGAAATTTGTAAGCAACATTATTCTTCCTCTTAGCATTTGTCTCCGTCGAACCCATGGACTGGAATCAGAGGTAAAATAAGCACCTGGAAATGACAAACATGAATGTTATGTTATGATAATGCAATGCAAAAGGCATGGTATCAGTGCTCTGTGTCTGTGCTGGACTGTGTGCACGGTGTCTGTACAAGTCTGAGAATAATACTGCAGATAGAAACCCACTGACTGTAACAAGTTACACCAACTGTCTGTGAAAATATCAGAGTATCAGGGTATGTAGGAGGCATGGTCACCTGCAAACCTGTAAACACCCGCCCATCCTCACATGTGGGTACTAGAACAGTGGTTCCTCAGCTTCGGATTCTCTATTTTGAGAAGCAATAGCACATTCAGCCCGTAGGATACAATGCTATCGCCAAACAAAGAGAACGTCCACTGATTCCCCAAAAATAAAGGCCATCCTATGCAAGTTCCAAAGTGGGCCCTCGGGTGCGAATGGGTTTGCCACAGAATGTGGGCTGCCACTGTCACCACTAAAGAGGGATGTTTCCACTAAGGTTCTCAATGATCGGTCACCAGAGTCGACAGCTTCCTAGGTCAACACCCCGAAATGCACAAGACGCGCAAATCAGAACATCTCCCAAGAAAACCTCGTCTGGTTGTGGATTTCGTATAAACCATACATAACAAGATGCTACGTAGGCCACACTACCGTCCACTCTAGTCATATGTATGCACTCAAGCCTGTGTAATGAGCTTATCTCCCAGAATACCCATCCCACCAAACAGAAAACCAGCACAGCACAGTCCAGTATAGCATAATATAGCATATGAAATGAAAAATGCTAAGATGCGGTAAATACAATAATATACAGTAAAGCAGTAATACAGTAAATATCAATACAGTACAACAGTAAATACAGCAAAAAAAGTAAACATCCAATGAAAGAAAACAGACAAGCACTAGGATTGACTCGCTAAGGAAACCAGAGATTCTGGGTTAGCTGTCCCCAGCAGAGTCGCCAGCTGTCGCTCCCGGGATTTTCATCTAAGTACAAAGGCGAAAGTGACACCGAAACAGAGTCGCCAGCAATGTGTATTTATCCCCAAGAGAGGGAAAGGAAACACTGCATAAACCTGGAGGAAGGAAAGAGCATGGTCTTGCGACCAAGAGAACTGGGTTCGGGAGTCGGTTACGCGAGAGGAAGGTATTAGCACCCCCTCGCGTCCATCGTACCCGATGGGATCCACGCTTGCTTGTCTCGATCAAAGGGTGTAAGGAAAGGATACTAGAAAAGGATCTGCTAGCTGGAGAACTGGAAAAGGAAAGGGGAGATAAAGAGAAACAAATGTAGGGAAAATAAAAGAAGTGCTCGAATGGGCCCTACCCCACTGCCTACGTATCTCATCGGGAACATGAGAATCAGAGCGACGTAGTTCCCCTCAACGAGGGTCACTTTGTTTGTGTTTTTTAGTGGAAACGTCAGAGTGCGCATTCCAGCAGTTAGGTGTTGAGGCTCGCTGTTGGGAGACTCAGGTGTTACATGTTTACAGTGGAACGGACGCGACGAATCCCTTACGAATGTAGTGAAGGAGATGAGAAGAGAATTATTTGTTTGTTTTGTCTTTTAAGAAAGAAGTGTTTTGTTTATTAGTGTTTAGTAATGCACATTGTATTTAAGTCCTTCATGTAGGATCGAATGCCTCGCATATCGACCCAAGACGGGACGTACGCTAAACATTCTAAGAAAGTGAGAGAAGACCCCTCACTATCTTATTCTCACATGAAAGGCTCAAATACAATATTTGTTATGCCTTTATTAAGTACTTTTTACTTTTTGTTTTGAGATGAGAAGAAGAAAAACTCAAAGGGGGATCAAAGGTGAAAATCTAATGAGGGAGACTAAGACTCAATCTTAATGTTATCATACATGGTGATCCTATGGTTAATGGGGTTTAAGAAATCTAATCCTAAAAGAAAGGAGAAGAAGAACAAAGAAAGCAACTTACTTCCAAGATGGATGTTAAGTTATTTCTAAGAGGGAAGAAAGAAGATCATGAAAGCAAAGCATCATTAAATGCTTAAACAACACAAATTGGATCATTAAAAGAACTAAGAGAAGATGAGAGAAAGAATTGTATGTGGAAGCATGTCCACACACTTACTTACCCTTAGCACCTACATGAAAAGGTTAGTTAAAAAACTATTTACAAGAAAAGCCTAAGCAAAAGAACTTGGTCAAACAAACAAATGGAAGGAAACAATGAAAACAACAGCTATTACAGCCCACATGCAACAGAACAGCAGTAAATTCAGCATCATATACCAAACAACAAACAACAACCCATGTTCAGCACACAAAATGGGTGTAACAAACATTTGGCAGCACATACTACAGCACATATATGTTCAGGCAGCAGTGGAAGATTAGAGATAGCATGCATTAACAGACAATTTCAATCATGAACAACCATTAACATGCATCAAGCCTTGCACATTCATCAAACAAACATGATTACAATCACATTACAAATCATGGTGAACAAGCCTTGAAATCAAACATGGTATAATGCACATTACAAAAGAATACACATTGTCAAGAATATGAGCATGTCAAAAACAAGTATACATCTCTTGAAATGGAAAGAAAATGAACACGCGCATAGTAATTCCAGCAACATAACATCAATTAGCAATTAATAAGCTCAAAGTGTGTGCATCATGTGTTCATCACATCAATTAATCTACAATGCAAACATTATGTTCAATGATGAAAAACAAAGGCACGCGTCGTAAAATCAAGTTCATACTGTGGTATGAGTTTAAACAGCTCAAAAATAATCCACCAATCATCAATGCATTGATCCATGAAGTTTAAACATGTTAAGGATGTCAAACAAGCAAGAAAATGCAAGAAAATCACATTCTACAGCAGTGGTAACCGGGTAGCAGTTATGCTGTAACCGGTTACACAGTTCAAAACAGCCAGAAACTATGCAAAAAAACAACATGTTAACCGGTTACAGCATAACTGCTAACTGGTTACACAACAACAGAGTTAAAAAAAAAACAGTTCCAAAAGCACTTTTCAGCAGTAAATGACTTATTCAAACCACTCCAATGATCATGTAATCACTTATGCACGAAAATAACATTCAAACACAGTATTCAAACATCATTTAGATCCAATAATCATCCACATTAAGAATCAAAATCAAGCACATGGATCCAAATCAAAAATCACCAACGATCTACATCGAATAAGTTGCAAATAAGCTAAATCAAGTATAGATTTGAGGAAAACCAACCTACAAAGCGGAGATTTTCTTTGGTAATTGTTGCAAAGTGATCTTAGTGCAGAAAATGAAAGAAAACCAGAGATCCCTCAATCGATTGCCAAAGCGCGTCGAAACCGAACGAAATCGCGAAAATCCACCAAAATCCAACTTGCACCAAAATAAATGGTGAGAAACCTTTGGATTCAAGAAGAACAAGCTGAAATTCCAGAAAATCCAACCAATGCAAACCGATAGATGAAGTTTAGCTCAAGAATTAATCACTTTTCAAGGTAAAAAGTGATTATTCTTCAAGAAATAAGAGCTTTTGTGTGTGATTTTGGAAAAGAGAAGTAGAAGTTGTAGCAAAGTGAAGAGAGAAATGAGAGAGAATTGAGAGTGAAATGTGAGAAATTTGAGAAAATGGTTGAAGTCCTTTGAAAATGAGTGAAGCATCTCTTAAATAGATTTTAGGTTTGGAGTATGAGAGGTTTGGAATGAGGTTTGGGTTGAGGTTTGGAGCTAGGGTCGGAGTTAGTTAGACTCAACTCACCGAGTCAAGTTAGTTAACTCGGTTAGTTAGGATCAACTCGGTTGCTTGGAAAATAAGGAACCTCAACTAGTGTATGGGTGTGTGACTTGGGCTGCAAGCAAGGCCTTGTGACTTGTGAACTTTCAGCATGAAACCACGATGTTCGAGCCCTTGTATGACCTTCATAACTTGTTCAAATGAAAAAATGTCCAACATCAAAGTTGAAGAGGGCATGGAGATGAACAACTTTGATGTTCAACAATTTTTCATTTGAAGCTTTCTTGATGGATAAAATTGGCTTGACATTTGGCACACCAACTGTTCGATGAAATTATGGCCTATGGGCCTGCGCTTGCCTTGCCATGACTTGAGATTTGCCTTGATTTTACCAAAATTTGATTGATCATAACTCCCTCAATTTTGATCCGATGGAAGAGTTATTTATATGGATTTGAAGCTTAGAACATGAACTTTAATTGGCTCAACTTGGTCCTGAGGTTTGGAGCTTTTATCTTGGAGAAAGAGAGCCTCAAAGTAGGGTGCAAAATGGTCCAAACTTGCCATTTTTGGAAACCCTAAAGTTTCTATTTTTGGCAGTTTTGTGATTTCTTGATTTTTCATAATTCCTCCATCATTTCTTGATCAAATCTTGTCCAATGAGCATATATAACATGAATATCATGAATTTGACCTCAAAAAGTCAGGAGTTGACATTTTTCACTGCACAGTTGACTTTTTCCCCAATTTCTTGATTATCAAGCAACTGATCAATTGAACCTCTTCTGAAATGAATCAATGGCCAATCTTCCATCCTTAGACACTTAATATCATGTAAAAAACATTGAGATGAAGTTTGAATCAAAATTTCATCAGGAGACCACTTGAATCCAAAACCCTAATTTTGACTGTTTTTGATAGGAGGTGATGCACTGTCCAATCTTCTTGATGATTTCCCTTCTTTCAATGAATTGTGAGATCAAGGGGGTGATATATGATGTAATAAACCCTTGAGGCTTGTTGAGAAACCCTTGGCTCTTATTCTCTTGCTTTGGATGATCCACCTTTGAGAATCAATTGATCCCATGCCCTCATGCAAGATGCAATGCTATGCTTTATGTTTTATTTTTCTATGCTTGAATGCAATGCAATGAAATGAAAGCTCATGCTAGATGATATGAAGAAATGAGAGGGCAAATTTTGGGGTATTACACACAGGCCGAGCAAATAAAAGAAACTCAAATAGCGATCTCCTCCTCGACCCGGGCCTCCTTCTCCCCATCACCATCTTCGTCCTCCCCAGGTACGATCACCTTGCTGTCGACCACACGGTGGAATGGGCTGAATCTTTCAAGGACGAGCTGGACCCCCGGATTCTCAGCCTCGATCTGCACCACAATACTCTTGAAACCCACCTCGAGACCCTCCAAATAGTCTTGCTCGAGCTCCCAAACCTTGGCGATCAGAGCACCACGGCCGACGAGGCCCCTCTCTTCCTCTGTCTCATCCTTCGCTGGATTAGCAACAACCTCTAGTTCGGAAACCTTGTTTCGAAGACAATCCTGTTCCTCCTGAGTTCTCTTCAACTCCGCATTCATCTCGTTTAGCTCTTAGAGGACGCACACGTGGTTCTCGCACCTCGTTCTAGCCTCCAGCATGTCGCTCTCAGCTTTGTTCTTCTCCTTCTCGATGGCATTGTACTCGTCTTGCAGCTTTTGCAGTTCAGAAGCTGGGCTTGTCTCATCGTTCATAACCAGGGTGGTCTCAAAAATACGCATCATGGTCGCCATATCCTTGGCAAGCGTTTTCCTCTTGGCTGCTCTTTCAATTCCAAGAATCTCCTGTGCCTCAGCTTCGACCATAGCAGGGGGATTCCCTCTGAAGAAGTCCCTCTGGAGGTGGCAGGTAGGCAGCATGAACTTCTTAGTGGGCACGGGCTCCTCGAAGTCCACGAGGACAGGACCCTCGGTGCGCGACCGCTTGGAAGGGGTCCTCTATAGGGGGAGACTGACTACAGTGTGGAGAAGAGGAGCCACTTACCCCCTCGATGGGCACCGTCATCTGTATAACCTCTTGGACCCGGCCTTTACTTCTCTTTGCACCCTGGGTAGGTGCTAGCTTCTTGATCCGCTCAGTTGCGTTCGACATTTGGCCTGCGACAAGAAACAAGAAACAAGTCAGTATAAGAAAACGAAACGGGGTGAACTCCTGAGCAAAGCAGAGGGCTACTACCTAAAAACCTCATGGTATCGTCTTTAGACTTCCATTCGAGGAGAGCTTTAGTGTTGATGAAACGGGGCTCATTTAAGACCTGACCTCGTGCGTCGAGGATGAATTTCCCTTCCCTGGTTATGCATTTGGCCCGAGTAAAGCCGATGACGTACTCGACCAGCTTCGTGAACGCCTCCCTGTCCTCGACGCACAATTCACTAGGCTTCACAATGTAGGCCTCCGTGCCACTCTCGAAGTGCGCCTCCTCCCACTCCAGGGGGCACTTGGACTCAAATCTTTCCTCCCCAGCGTCTCGGTCATGATGTCGTAGAGTGGGAGATTTATGCGTAGCGGGCATAACATAGTAAAATCTGTCCTTGAAGCAGCGAGCATAATCTAAATATGCCTTGAACAGTTTCCTCAGATGCTTCAAGGAAACACAACTATGTCGGCCATTGTCGGTTGACCGTTGCAGATGGAAAGTACGGAAAAAGAGAGGGAGAGTGGCCCCGACGCCAAGATATTCACACACGAGCTCAAATGCCCGCATGAAGGCCGTCACATTAGGGTAGAACGGGAGGGCGTTAGACGCAGCCAGTCTAACACCCCCCATTGGAAATCATTGAAAGGGAGACAGTTTCCAGCCTCTTTGAACGAGAACTCATACATGGGAAACCGTTATCCCCGGTAGGTCGACCAGTCCGCAGGCGTACGAATCGGTTCCTCCTCGGGCTGTCGTATAGGCTCCTCCAGATCGGGTTTAGTATCTATCTGGAAAATGGCCGCGAGCCTCACAACCATTTGATCTGAAAAGTAGAGGAGCACGGTGAATTCAACTTCCAAAATCAAATCCACCCTTCCACCGCAAATCAAGTGAAAGGGCGAAGCGGGAGGCCCGAGGATGCCCCTTGACGTCCTTGAGGCATTCATCCAGCGTCCCTGGGGAATTCAACCGAAGTCCCCGGGAAACTCATCCCTCCTCCTCGAGACCTTCATCGGGTCCTCGAGTTATTCATCTCAGTTCCCCGGGATATTCATCAGAAACTCAAAGAAGTTCCTCCGTTTTCGCTGGAAACTTCGCGGCCTCCCCGGGAACTTCATTAGTTCACCGGAGAAACCACTGTAGAAAGCATTAAATAGAGAGAAGGGGCCGGAAACTTACTTGGAATGGCGATTGTGAATTTCCGGTGCGGCGGCGAACGACGAAATAACGGCGACGAAAGCTGGAGAGGAAGAGAAAAAGCTTGGAGCGGAGAAGGTGGAAGCGTGCAAATGACACAGACTCGCCACCTATTTATAATCCTAACACGGGACTCGAGGCGTCCCTAGGCACTTGAGTACCCCTACTACTAGCCGCCCTATGCACTGATGATTCGCGCCACGTGGTACCATGGATCCCCGCGTACGCCGCTTCAGCTCCCTACGTACTCGCGACCTTAACACATCAACTTCCTTCCATCTCCCTTGCATGCTATACCAATATGCCAACGGGTACACCCCCCGACAAAGAGTGACCCATGGACGCCAGACGGACACACGTCCCCGTGACTCCCGTCTCATTCGGCGTTGCCGACGTCCACCGCCAACCCGATCCTTCGAGCACGAACTTCACTTACTACTTCCTCGAAAAATGAGCTGACCCTTAAGTCATTACTCCGACACTTCGGAGCAACGACTTTGGGGACTCCTGTTCTGGACTGGGCCGGCGCCTGCCCACTAGTCGGGCATGCCCAACGCAATACTGTGAGAGGCCCATTAAGGCCCAATCCTCTCTCTCGTCGAGCACGCCCCGATCCCAGTAATGTCGGGCAGAGACTGCTTGGCTCGAGGTGAGAACGCACATCCTCCTCGAGTGCTCCACATGCTCCTCTCGCAGGGACACGTCATCAGGTAACTACCCACCTCTGAAAGAGTTGGTATACCCACTCTCCGGAGGCCTCGGGGCAGTTACCCCAGGGCGAAGACCATGTACTGGTCTTCGCTATGCCACGTAACCCCTGGCAGTTATCTGCATTGGGCCTAGTAACCCAACCCAGTGCAGACGACCGTTGGCCCAGCGCTGGGGGCACAATATAAATACCCTCTCTCATGAGAGGGTCAGGTATTCTATTCTCATTCTTACTCTCACTTTCTGTACTTGCTTGCGCCGTTCTTGACTTTAGCATCGGAGTACCTTGAAGGTACACCCCCCACCGTCTCATAACCACTGGAGTAGCGGAGCTCACGATGTTTGTTAGCCACTAATCTACTTTTTGATCAGGTATGATCAATTAGGATGGAATAAGAGAGAAGAAAGAGAATGAAAAGTAATTTTATTGAATTATTATTGAGAGTTATCTACATATGTATTTGTATACAATATGGTTACTTATAATCTGATTAATTAATCATAACAAACTAACTAACTTGCTAATTATGTAACTAACTAACTTGAATTATATCACAACATACCTCTTATAATCCAAGTTACTAAACAAACGAATCGATCTGAACTATTCCTAATTTCTTTTTCAAATTTAAAAATCTGTCGATCATCAATCCTTTGGTGAAATATCGGCCAACTGTGCTTCCCTCGAGCAATGTCTCACTTCAAATTCACTTTGATTTACCTTCTCTCTTAGGAAGTGAAATCTAGCTTCAATCTGCTATCTCCTTCCATGCAAAATTGTATTCTTTGCAAGATTGATGACAAACTTGTTTTCGATCGACAACATAAGAGGTTTCTTTAATTCTACCTCTATCCCATCCAGCATATATTTTATCCAGATTATTGGACAAGTAACATAGGATCTTGCTATATACTCAGCTTCACACAATGATAATGCCACCACAGGTTGCTTTCTTGAGCACCGTGAGATTAGAGCACCAAATACTTGAAAGAAATAATCGGTTGTGCTTCTTCGATCTTCTTTATCTCCACACCAATGAGCATTTGAATAACAATTAATCACAGCTTCTTTGCTTTTAGAATCTCTTGGAAACATGATTTCATAGTTTATTGGTTCTTTTAGGTATCTCATGATTCTTCTTGCAACTTTCGTGTGTGACACCTTTGGTTCATCCATGTATCTGATTACCAATCTGACTGGGATACCTATATCAAGTCTACTATTGCACAAATACCTCAGAGATCTTACAATTTGTTTGAACAAAGTGACATCGACCTTGTCCTTGTCTCCATGCTTCTTTAGTTTCAGATTAGGTTCGACAGGTGAGGATGCATGATTCGAATCATCCATCCTGAATGTCTAGAATATTTCTTTGATGTACTTCCTTTGATGCAGCATCATACCTTGCTTGGTAATTTAAAATTACATGCCTAGGAAATACGACATGTTTCCCAGATCATACATTTCAAATTCCCCCTTCATCAACTCCTTGAATTTTGACAAGTTCTCCATGCTATTACCAATTACTAGGAAATCATCGACATATAAGAAGATGATGATAATATCTTGTGCCATGACCTGTACATAGACACCATACTCGGACCTATATTAGATGAATCCCAATTAGCCTAAGATGAGTCAATTTTATTTTTCCATACTCGTGCCTGTTTGAGACCATAAAGGGATTTGTGCAACTTGTACAGTTTCCTTACTTCCTATATATCACAAATCCAGGAGGTTGTATGACATACACGACCTCATCCATGGGACCATTCAAAAATCTTGATTTCACATCTAAGTGAAATGTCGACCAGCCTTGCTTGCATGCCAAGGCTACCACCAATCTGACCGTTTCCAATCTTGTTACTGGTGCATATACTTCAGAGTAGTCGAGTCTTGCTCTCTGAAGAAATCCTCGAGCTACTACTCTTGCCTTATGTCTTGGAATCGAACCATCAGGATTTTGCTTCAGCTTAAACACTAACTTCACTTTGATAACTTTTGCGTGTGTTGGCAATTCGACTAGCCCCCGTGTATTATTTTTTTCGATCGCTTGTAACTTCTCGACCATAGCAGCCTTCCAGTGTTTATTCTTTAAGGCCTCACTATAGTTGATTGGTCCATCTGGTGTGACTTCATTATCACCAACCACTTCATAGTCTTGAAGCCTTACTGGGAAAACTATTTTTTTTAGGTCTTTGGCTTGTGCTAGCCACACCCTCTCTATTGTCTGCTTCCACTTCAACTGTGAATGTAATGTTATTAATTGAAATTTCTTCATTCTCACTAATTTCTTCATAAAAAACATAGTTCATCAATGGCTTGTTAGTTGCATCACCTAGATTCCAATCCCATGCAAAGTTCTCATCAATCACAATGTCTCGACTCATTCCGATCTTATCATTAATTGGATTGAGTAACATGTATGTTCCAATCTTATGATATCCTACCAGAATCATAGGTTTACTCATATCAACAAGTTTCCTTCTCCTAGCATCAGGAACATGCTTGTAGCAAATAGATCCAAACACCTCTGGATGACTCACTGATGATCGTTTGCCACTCTATACTTCTTTAGGAACCTTCTTCAATTTCTTGGTAGGGCACCTTTACAAAATATAAAAAGCAGTGGTGACTGTTTTACCCCATAAGGATTTTGCCAATTTCTTTTGTTTTAACATGCACCTAGCCATATCCAATATGGTTCTGCTTCTTCTTTATGCTATTCCATTATGTTAAGGCGTGTAAGGAGCATCTACCTCATGATCAATACCATGTTCTGCATAGAACTCTTCAAATATCTTGGATGTGTATTCGCCACCTCCATCTGTTCGCAGAACCTTAAAATTCTTTTCACTCAAGTTTTCGACAAGCATTTTGAATGTCTTAATGATTAAAAATACTTCGTATTTGCATCTGCTCATATAAATCAAAAGCTTTCGACTTACTCATCGATAAATGTGACAAAATACATGTTTCCACCAATGGTTTGCTCTTCAACTGGGCCACATACATATGAATGTATTAATTTTAGTATCCAGGATCTTATTGGCATAGTCGAAACGAAAAACTTTCTGGATTGCTTCCCTACTAAGTGTAGAGTGCGATTTTTGTCGGTGACGCGACCAACTTACCGCATTGGTTGGAATTGGGTACTACTTTCTGATTTCTTATTTATCCTATGAAGCTGGAAAGGAAAAGGAAGCTATCTAAAACTAACCTTGCACACAAATGTTTTGTTTAACAAATGCTAAGAGATTGGGGGGTCCGGGGTCAGATTATACAAAGGGAAGTTGTTAATTGCCCGATGTATATAAGGTTATCTATAGATCTTGTGTGGCAAGTTCAAATACTTTCTGGTTTTTACTGTTATAGGTTGGGAAAATTTATTTTGAGAATGTTGAGAGAATGTTTTTGTTGTTTTTGGTTTTCTGTTGTTTTTGGTAAGGTACTGGACCTAAATTTTTGATTTGAGTGCTCGCTAAGATTTCGCAATCTTATGCCTACGTATTCCCGTAAAGATAACAGGGAAATCAAAGTGATCGTAGTTCCTCCTATTCTATGGGAGGAAAGATGTTTTGTGTCTTGTTTAAAGCCCAAGATTGAAGATAAAGGGTGACTGAGAGATAATTTATCATCTCTAAAGGGAGGTATCTCACCTGTTTATCACAGTTTGTGGAAGGTTTGGTTAAAAAGGGGAATTACTTTAACTGGAATGCATGGAATCCAGCAACACCATAATTTCCTTCATAAGGGTGATGTCCTGAAGAATGAAACTTTAACTCAGTGTAGAGCAATGCCATTTTCCTTAGGAGTCTTTACATGCTAAGAGAGGGACATGGGATTGGATGTAAATAATCCAGAGGCTTGCCACTTATAGCAATTAGATGAAAGAGGAAGTTTACCAGGATAAAAGAGGGACCACGACTTGGATTTTTTTAATCAACAAGTGTGCCACTTACAGCAGTTATCTGGGATTAGGGTCTTTTGATTATCTATTTTGATGTGTGATGTACAGAGAAATGTCTTTCTACAGAGAGAACTTTTGAGTTCCTCTGAGGGGATGTTGGTTTTATGTGCCTTGATCAAAGCCCAAGGTTTGAAGCTGAAAGGTTGACTCTATTAGGGAGTTCTATATCTGTCTTGTACAAAGCCCAAGATTGAGGCTGAAAGAGATGACTCTTCCAGGGAAAATTTTGTCTGTCTTGTACAAAGCCCAAGATTGAGGCTAAGAGAAATGACTCCACTGGGGAGAGGTTTTATCTGTCTTGTACAAAGCCCAAGATTGAGGCTAAAAGGTTTGATTGACTCAGCTAGAGAAAATGATCTGTAAAGCCTAAGATTGAGGCTAACTTTGCTGAGGAAAGATCATTATACAAAGCCTAAGAGGAGGATCATTGGGGAATTTCTTATATGAAGCCTAAGAGGAGGCTAGCTTCTGCTGAGGATTATATGAAAATCTAGAGACAGGTCTGTATTGGGGAATCAACTTTTGCTGAGGATTACAGAAGAGTTGAAATGTCAGAGACCATGAGGTTCTGATTCTGTTAGGGTTTTTTGGTGGTAATTTGACCCTAGCTGGGGAATTTAGAATGAAAGTTTAAAGATTGAGTTTTAAAACCTAGGGAGGTTTTATCTCTGCTGGAGGTTGATAAAGTGATCAGGATCTTTCTTGTGCTTTTAGGAAACTTGAGGGTTTCTTTGAGATCCAAGAGGAGATGAGACTTTCCAAGTCTACTGGTATGAGGAGGTTGATCTTTTTATGATGCCCAAGAGGAGGCTGGTGTTTTAAGGGAAGAGAATCAACCCTAGATTGGATGTTCTAAAATTCTGACTCTCTGGAGGATTGAACTAGTAGAGATGCCTAAGTTCTGTCCTATACCTGTAAGAGGTCTTTGGATCCTTGTACTAAGCCCAAGAGGAGGATGAGAACTTCTAAGAAGCCTGAGGGTCCTTGTACAAAGCCCAAGAGGAGGCTGGGGATGCCTTTAGGAAGCCTGTGGGTCCAAGCCTGAGAAAAGTTCAAGAAAGGTTTCACCGGGAATAATCCTTTCTTTAGTCAACAGCTCTAGGGTTTGAAGAAATTCAAGAGAGGTTTCACTGGGAATAATCCTCTTCGGGGAAATGAATTTCTTGTATAGATATTTCTAAGTTGTGACAGTCTTGAGAAAAGTTTCACCGGGAATAATGCCTTTCTCTGTTCCATATTGCATAAGCCCAAAAGGAGGCAAGATTGTATCTAGAATTTCCTATGGGGGAACTAGTTTTCACTGTGTTAGAAGAGTAACCACTGGTTTGATCCAAAACTAGACCTAATTGCTGAGGAAAACTCTAAGCAAGTATATACAGGCATACATATACAGATGAAATATATAAACCAGTATTTGTAGAAGAAAATAGTGGAACTTACAGTTGTGCAAGCTCTAGCATTAGAACCATAACTGTATAGTTAGTTATTCAAGAAATTGAAGAAAGTTTTGATAAAACTTTGAAATTGAATTTGAATCAAAGAGGAAAGTTATTTTAAATGAAGTTTGGGGCTTATACTTAAGGAGAGGCACAGATGAATTCTTTTGGAAAGGGGGCGATCGCGTCGTAGTTTTGAAAACCACAGAGGGACTTATACAATGACTAAGGCCCGAATTGTTGTATTTACAAAGAGGATTGGGTCTTACACTCCATTAGAGGCCCAAAAATGTTTGAAAAAGAAGAAAAATGGGTCTTACAACTCACGGAGAGGCCCAGATGACATTAGTTTTAAAAATGGCCATCGCACCGAGATTGTTTCAAACGTATCGGGACTTATACAATGACTGAGGCCCAAAAAGGTTTATTTACAAAGGGATGGGACTTAAACTCTATCAAGAGGCCCAAAAGTGTTTCAAATGAAGTTTGAAAAATTAAAATTGAGGGAAACCCTAATTTTAAATAATATAAGATTATTTTCAAAGGAAATTAAATATAAAATATCAAATATATTTAAAAACAAGTGGTAAGCTTTAAAAAATATTTTGGAAAATCATGGTTAATCACATCAAAGCTTGAAATTCAATTGATTTTGAATGATCAAGGTGGAAATTTCATTTTTTAAATGTATGAAAATAAATAAATGAAATTAACTACAAAAATTCAAACTATATTAAATAAATAATATAAATTCAATATTTTTTGTGGAATAAAATATTTCAACATTTTTGTGAATTTTTAAAAAAGGAACCAATCTAAAATAATTAAAATTGAGAGAGAAATTAATTTTGAGATTAATTAATAAAAATCATGAAAAATGAGAAAAATAGCAAAATATGAGAGAAATAGCAAAATGGTATGGGTGGGTCTTGAACCCATGACCTCTAACCAAACACAAACGCGCTTCTTCCACTGGGGTGGTGATACATCCGTGTATCAAAACCACCCCATAAACATATATGGGTGGCCTGAATTCTAGGCCTGACCAAGGCAAAAACCAAGTTTTGGTGGATTTGCAAGAAGGCCATAACTTCCTCAATTCTCCATGGAATTGGATGAATTTTAGATGGATCCTACCTAGAATTTCACGAGGAATCCAATGGTGCTTTTAGAATTTTCTAAAGATGCTTCTACTTTAAAACCCGATAGTGGTTTCAAAATAGGCCAAGATTTGCAAGTTCTATGTTATCCTACCATACAAGCAACAATAGCATGGTAAATTGGTTCAAACACAACATATTTGATATATATGACATGTTTATGATCAATGGACATCAAAGCAATGCATATTTTAAGAGTTCAAGTTGTGATGCACTTACCTCTTGATGCTCCTTGTGCTAACTGTCAATATGCTTGTGCCAGAAGAAATCCAATGCTTTAGATACTCTTGATTGATCCCTTAGAAGCTTTTAGGATGATCAAAATCAGCTAGAAACCTCAGGAACAAGAATTGGCTCTTTCTTGCAAAAGTGGCAAAAGTGACCAAAATGGTAACTTACTCCAATGGTGTTACAGTTGAGGGAAACCTGTTGGGACAGCTTGAGGATGATATTTGGAAAGTATTTAAAGGGTTAATTGGTTTTGAAAGTGATTGGATCAAGACATGGCTTGAAAAATGCATAAACGTCAAAACTTGAGGTTTTGGAGGTTGACTTTCTGATTTTGAGGTTGTACAATGTGGATGAAGGTTTGAACACCTCCAATGGATGATTTATGATGTGTTTGGATGGTTATTTGAGTGGTTTTTGCTCTGGTTTCAAGAATTCCCAAATTACTCCAATGTGACTTGAAATTGAAGTAAGAGAGGGAGAGTGAGAAAACAAGGCTTTGATATTGTTTTTGTGTGGTTTGAAACATCAGAAATGAACTCTATTTATAGATGAGGAGTTTTGTTTTTGAAGGAATAATGTTGGATGAGGGATCACTCTATTATCCAATAAATATGCCCATGTATCACTTCCTTAAATGCCAAGGTACCAAGTCTTCACTTGGCCATTGACTAGAGCTGATCTTTGTAGCTCCAGGTCTTCTGAGTTTTGAGTCAATCTTGACTCAGTTGGATGTATATGGCTTGGTTCATGACAGCTTCATGTTCCACATCAATGCCAAATGATAAACTTGGAGTTTTGGATTTGAAACTTGAATGATCACATGCCAAAGGATGGGATTCTTGCCTTAGGGTCCAATCTTGCAGGTTCTTCATGATTGACTGAGATTCTTGTTGAATTTGGATGAGGATCAGTCTTGCATAGTCACTAAAATTGGACTCAAGAATCGTGTGCCACAAGTAATTCACAAAGTCTATCTTGGAAATCAGTTTGAGCAAGGCATGTTGTGAGGTTCATAACTCCTTGATTAAGTTGAATCAATTGGAGTTCTTGTACTCTTTGGAAAGCTCTCATGACATACTTTAACTTTGATGTTCACAAATGGACTTGGTTTAGCTTGGATCATGATGAAAAATGACCTCAAAGTTGGTAAAAAATGAAACAGATTCTGACTTTTTGAAAATTTCACTAAGTGTTGGAAAAAGTGGTCATTTTCACTTTTTGTGATTTTGATCAATCCATAACTCAAAATCCAAAAGGATTTGGAATTTGATGTATTTGACACTTTTCAAGTATGTCATGTGAACTTTCATTTAAGCTTTTAATGGAAGAAAAATGCCTTAGGGTTTGGGAGTTATGACCTTGCAAAATTGGTACCAAACCCATTTTGTTCCATAACTTAGAAAATTTTAGGTTTTCTATGGTTGCCCCTTTTACAAGAAACCTCACTTTTCTTGATTTTTCTTGATGAATGATGATCAAAACCATACATTAACATTGTTTTTGACTTAGGGGAGCCATATTTGTGAAAAAATCCAAAAAGTCAAACTTGATTTTGGACACAGTTGACTTTTCGTCAGATGAATTTCAAACTGTGTGATTCTCTATGTAATCAAGTTATTGACCTAATTTAAACCTAATGGATGGATTCCATAGGTGTTTTAGGGTGTCTTGAATCTTGTCCCAAGGTTTGGGAGCTTGTCTTGGTCCAAAGTCAAAGGTACAATTGACTTTTTCTTCAAAACCCTAATTGTGGTCCAGATGAAACTGAAACTTGTGAATCAAGCTTCTTGGATCAATCAATTGTTGTAAATGGATCAATGTGGTGTATTTGAGGCCCTCAAATCATGTCTTGAGGTCTTGGCTCATGTCTTGCCTTAAAAGTCGACTGAGGGGTGAATTAGGTCAAGAAACCCTAATTCCTGATTTTTGATGAATGCTTCCCCTGAGGCTACTTTGACTTGATGATTGGGTCCATGAGGTCCCGTTGAGAATTTTGAATCATGTTTTGAAGTATTGGCTCATGCCCAGATGAAAATTTTCATCTGGAGGCCTTGGTCGACCAAACCCCTAATTTGGTGACACTGGCGATCTTGAGGCTTGATCCACTTGAAATGTTGCAACCTTGTGCTTAATTCTTTATGTGGGAGACCTCTTGATCCTTTTTGGATGTTTGAGAGGCTAGACAAGTTGAAGATCATGTCATTTCTTGATTGATCTTTGTCTAAGTTCTATGAGAGGGCTCAAACCCCCAATTCTTGAATGTAGTGAATGCTCAACAATCCTTGAGGAGATTGATGAGGTATAAAGGTACATGTATATTGTGGTGATGATTTGTACAATAATGGGAAATCTTGGTGGTCAAAATTTGGGGAATGACATATGCCCCTATTTAATGTTCTTGGACCCGAAGGTGTGAATGGTGGAGATATTCGGACGTCCCGGGTGCAAGAGGATTAAATATCGGAATACTCGAAATTTTGACTGTGGTTATGAATAACAGTTCACTCATCCATCATCTTTTTCTATGCAATGTTACTTAGAAAAGGGTAAAACTTCCCCTCGATCTTGGTCTTCAGCCACGAAATTGGTCTTAGTTTTCCTTTGAAATAAACTTCCCCTCGATCCTAGTCTTCAGCCACGGAACTGGTCTCAGTTTTCCTTTGAAATAAACTTCCCCTCGATCCTGGTCTTCAGCCACGGAACTGGTCTCAATTTCTTTTGAAATAAACTTCCTTTCAATCCTGGTCTTCAGCCACGGAACTGGTCTCAGTTTCTTCTTGTCGAGTTCCTTCCTCGACAAGGAACGCTATGTGTAGCGGTCTTCATCAAACTTCTCGCTGAGCTATACTAGGGAGAAGCAATTTGATGGAAAAAAGATTTGATGTCAGACTTGCTAGGGAAACCCATTTGTCTGAACTGCAGAGGTGTGAAAACTTCTCTGTTAGAGATGCCATTTGTCGATCCTACCGGGGGAAACGAGTCTCTTGAGAGACCGTGTTTTGTTTGGTGAGGTTACATTATACTTTTCTTCGAGATCTTTTCGGAGAAATGCCATGTGATGTAATCCAATTTTGAGGTGCTGATGACTTCCTTGAAGGCAATTTTTCGGGGAGAAACTGCCGTATTGCCAAAAGTCTTTGGTTGAGAGGCTTTCTCTGGGGATTTTCCTTAATCTGGGAAAGCGAAAAATATCATCTTCAATGGTGGAGAGTGATATTCCAGAGGTGTTTATTGAATGTCTTCTCGTCTTTCAGAGGTTCAAGTTATCAAAGTAGTCGAGGACCGTTTCCAATCCAGAAATAAACTGGGGAGAAATCGCTATCGCTCAGACGATACATTTCCAGATGAGGAAAGAACTGACAACTCTATTGGTGAGAGGACATTATCACTTGGGGATAAAAATGACCAGAGTGATATTAACGCAACATATGGATGAATATGAATCAATTATGCATGATGTATATATGTTTATGCTGACAAAACAGATGCGACATATAGACTAGGGAATGAACCCGAAGGGATACTCGGCCACTGCGGGGGATAAGAAGTATCATTGGTTCAAGATAGTGATCCTTTCTTGCTTAGGAGGGGTAGACCCTTCTGGGGAGAAGAAAAAAAATCTGTCGATTGGTTTTTAGAGGTAAAAACTATGTCGGGGATATCAGATGGGGTATTACATCTGAAATAGTTGATCCTTGATTCAGGCGTACTGGTTTAGAAGGAGTACTTTGATTTTGCACTTTAAGGTTTAATCACTCCCGGAGAAGCCATCGATGTTCCTTTTTTTGTGTTCATTAGTAAAAAAGAAATGCCATCTTTATTTTAAAAGCAGAAGACAATTTGACAAGTAAATTCATTTTTGTTTTGTTTGTTTCAAGAATCATTGATCATATTTAAAAATGTCATTCTATAAAGCAAAATAAATGAGAATTGTAAACAAAAGTACTAGGGCTCAAATTTTATTGATAGAATGGAAATCAGCTAAACGCGTGATCCCATAGAGTATTTACAAAGTTTAGAAAATGGTAATTTACGGAAAAAGGGGCTACATTGAAACATAACGACCGTTATCCTTTTACCAACTTTGAATTCTAGACATCCTGAGCTTCTGTCGAATATGACCTTGACTGGAGTCTTTCAACGGATGGCATTACCGCTGAGGATTTAACCTTGTCGGACGTAGTTACTTGCCATGAATCCCTAACCTTTGACTGGATTTCTTTTGAGGTTTCCAATCCATCGGGATGATTTTTTGCTTATGTCTCTAATTTTTACCTGGAGCGCCCCTTCGGGTTTTCAATCCACCGAGACGTTTTTTTTTATTTAGGCGAAGTATTTCTTGAATACATCAATATTTGTGGGTAGGTAAACTTTTCTTCATCCACAGTTGCGAGTCTCAAGGCGCCGCCTGAAAAGGATTTCTTGATCGCATAGGGGCCTGTTGCGGTGAGAATCGGATAACAAGCTATTAATTAACATGCATCACACATCTTTGAATTCACCACCGAGCTTTGATTTATCCAAATGAAAGGGTAAAGATCGAAAGAAAAACCCTTTTGCTCCATGTGAAGACACAGCTAAGAGATCGGGGGTTGGTTATACTAAGGGAAGGTATTAGCACCCTAATTATCTGTAGTACTCTACAGGAACCTCTTGTTTAGTTTGTGTTATGTTATGTTTTCTTGCCAAGGAAATCTGCTAAGGGTAAGGTAAAGACCTAAGGGTATGTACACTAAGTTTTCTCGCCAAGACGTCACATCTTGTGCCTACGTATCTGACTAAAGAATCAGAGCAACCGTAGCTCACCTAATTAAGGGTGAGGAACCATTGACTGTGGCCAAAGTTCCAAGGGGAATGAGTATGAACTCATGTAGAGTTTAAGAAACTCTCTAAATCTAAGTTGTGATGGGGAAGTGAATACTCAAGATGATGAGTTCACATAGAGTCCAAAAAACTCTAACTTGTTGTAAGTTATAAGAGGTGAATGGCTATGAGGCCAAGGGAGAAGGTGGCCATGACCATGAGGTCAAAGCTGGTATCCTATGACTATGAGGTCAAGGAGGGAGGTGGCTATGACTATGAGGTCAAAGCTGGTAAGTGGCTATGACTATGAGGTCAAAGCTGGTAATCCTATGACTATGAGGTCAAGGAGGGGGCCATGACTATGAGGTCAAGGCTGGTGATGAGCTTTCTATGACTTTGAGGTCAATAGAGAGACTTTCCTTTTGAAGGAAGGGGAAGCAACTTATGAACAAGAGTTGAATGAACAATATGAGTTCAAATGATCAAAGACAGTAGACATTTAATTAATACATGCAATCAGTTTCCAAGTAAGAACATGGCAAACATGGATAAACATAAGAGTACAACAGAGATAACATTATCAAGGTATGAAAACAGAAACATGCTAAGGCCATGAAACCTAACAACAGAAACCTAAACATACAAACAACAGAAACGATATTGTCCAAGTCAGGGAACAATTCTCACAAAATATTCAAAACTTAAAATCTTTAACACAGTTGATGATTCAAAAAGGTTCGAGAATTAAATGGAAAGTTTAAACATATTTTTATTTTTTTAAGCCTTTTAGAAAGGAAATGAACAAAGATAAAATGAAAAAAAGAATTAAGTTAAGCACATTTTTTTTTGTTCTGAAATATAGAAAGGAAATGAGATTTTTATAAGAAATGAAATAAAAAAAAAACAACATTTATTTAAAGTGGCAGGCACTACCATTTGGTGGCCAGTGCCACACTTAGTGGCATACCATGTGGCAGGCGCCACATTTGCTTATGGCAGGCGCCATAAGGATGCTTCATTGCATGATGGCAGGCGCCACTTCAAGAAATGGTGGCATGCGCCACCTTTGCTTTCATTTTTTTTAGTTTAGTTTCCTCTTTTTAATAACACTTTTCATAAAATGGAAACAATACCACACATAACATCTGCAACATTTAATCAGATTTTAACAACAAATGAAAATGGTATGAACACATGGTCATGATATTTGAATATGTAGGGATTAAAAAAAAGGAAAGAGTGTTACCTAGTGGAGACAGTCCACTGCCTCTTCACAGGTACGTATTCGGAAGAAAACCGGACGAACTTCTCTTTCCTCAAAGTGCCACAGCAAGGTTGGACGGTGGAAAACTCGAACCGAAAAACTCTTGTAATAAAAAACTCAGAATTATAATAGTGACTAGGGGGAGAAAATTATGGAGAGTATTCAACCCATTCTTTGGGTGAACCTGGTGTCCTTGGAGAAGAGGAGTAATGCTCTATTTATAGGAAAAAAGAGGTATGGTCTGATTGGTACATTTTGCCAAGAATACCCTTTGCCAAGTTTCTCGTGCAAGCTGGCGTGGTTTGAAAAATCTTCGATGATCAGAGTAGCCTTGGAAAATAGGTTGTGCTTATAAGACTGGAGCCATGCTTTTTACTGAAAAGCTTTTGTTTATTTCATGATGAAGTGAATCCACTTGCATAAAAAAACAATTTTAAATGTGTTGGAAATGGTGGCATGCCAGATTACATCATGGCAGGTGCCGTGGGTTTCATGGCAGGCGCCATGTACCCCCATGGTGGTGGGCGCCACCAAAGATCTTTTTTTTTTCTTTTTCTTTCTTTTCTTTTTTTTTTCTT
This sequence comes from Lathyrus tuberosus, assembly GCA_022829125.1. Classification (NCBI taxonomy): domain Eukaryota; kingdom Viridiplantae; phylum Streptophyta; class Magnoliopsida; order Fabales; family Fabaceae; genus Lathyrus; species Lathyrus tuberosus. The sequence continues at coordinate 549,147 of JALAZF010000213.1, forward strand.
TCTTTTTCTTTTCTTTCTTTTTCTTTTCTTTCTTTTTTTTCTAAATAAAATAAAATTCACAAGTGTCGATTCCTCGTGTCCTCAGTCAATGTTCGATCACATTAAAACGAGACATGGCTCAGATGCTTCTTTTTGGTCCAAAATCGTCAGAATCAGAGGCTCGATTTCTTCGCTCAAAACCTTAATTTCCTCAGGAATTCCAATGGATGATCTTTGAGGATCTTGCTTTTTTGACTCTCCTCCAAGGTCCATAGATGACCTTGTCAGGATCAACCTCGATTCCTTTCTGGCTGACGATGAATCCTAAGAGCTTTCCTGAGCGAACACCGAATGTGCACTTATTGGGATTCAAGCAGAGTTTGTATTTTCTCAAATGCTCGAATAATTTTGACAGGTGTGTCACATGCTCTTCTTCTGTTTTAGATTTGGCAATCATGTCATCGACGTACACTTCAATTTCGTTGTGCATCATGTCGTGAAACAAAGTTGTCATGGCCCTTTGATAGGGTGCCCCCGCGTTCTTTAGATCGAACGACATTACCTTGTAACAAAAGGTGCCCCATGGGGTGATGAATGACGTTTTATCCATATCTTTCGGCACCATTTTGATTTGATTATAGCCTGAGAACCCATCCATGAAGAAGAAGACTTTGAATTTTGCTGTGCTGTCTACCGGCATGTCAATGTGTGGCAGGGGAAGTCATCCTTTAGACTTGCTTTGTTCAGATCCCTGTAGTCAACACACATTATGACTTTTCCTTCCTTTTTCAGAACTAACACTATGTTAGCTAGCCATTGAGGATATTCTGAGGTGGCGAGGAAACCTGCGTCGACCTGCTTCTGCACATCCTCTTTAATTTTGATGGCCATATCAGGATGAGTCCTTCTCAGTCTTTGTTTTACTGGAAGACATTCCGTTTTTAGTGGTAAGTGATGTTCCACGATGCTGGTATCCAACCCTGGCATGTCCTGGTAGGACCAAGCAAACACATCTGGAAACTCTTTGAGAAGTTTTATCAAGTCTTCTCAGATAGTTGGACTGAGCAGTGCTCCAATCTTAACTTCTTTCTTTTCTTCTTCTGAACCTAAGTTGACCGTTTCCAACGGCTCTTTGTGAGGCTTAATAGACCTTTCCTCTTGCCTGAGTAGTTGGGAGATCTCTTATGGAATTTCTTCGTCCCCTTCTTCTTCAGCTTCAAATACCGAGAATTCAAAGTTGGGAGAAGGCATTGGATTGTACGTTTCAATGGGGTTTAAAACAAGCAATGTGCATGACGTGATGATTCGTTTTTTAGCAAAGACAGAGAGAGTGCAAGAGTATGTGCAGTGTATTTTCTGGCAAATGCTTGTTTTTATTTTGAGTTATTTTAGGATTACCATTTTCTGAAAAACGAAAAGTGAAAACAACAATAAAACGCTGGAATTTAGAGTGACATTATTTATTTTTGATTTGTCGATTCTCGAAATACAGCCCTATAAAACAAAACTCTACTGCTTTGGGCAAAGCGAAGAGGGACATTTACAGAAAAGTGAACCCTATAAAAACATCCGTTTCACCTGGGCAGGGTGAAAGTTTAAAACAAAGAGGGCAATTACTTTGACTTATGGACGACTTTCGATACATCGACAGCAACCCAATGGCGACGAACTCCCTTGTGAATCACAAAGTCTGGTACTTTCCTTCTTGGTTTGTCTTCAGAAATGACGCTGATTTCTGGTGGAGTAGGATCGTTGGAGTCTTCCTCCCATACAGAGTTGTCATAAACAAACTCTTCTGTTGTCTCTTCCCTAGTATTTTCACTCTCAGGCGGATCTCCCCATCCTGCTGGCTGGATGTCCTCGTATCTGATGCGAGAACTTTTGGGAGTAGTGTATTTAACTAGGAAGTCGTACTTGCCACTTGGCTGTCCCAAGGTGTCCCATGTTTATGTGGGAATAGAGGAGTCGTCCTCCTCAATGACGTTGACCTCAGGAAAAGCATAGTTAACGAATTCTTGTCCTGCAATCTTTGCAGATTCATCACTATGGTGTCAGACATTTTCGGAATGTCCTGAGTAATGATTCCATGACTCGGTGGGGACATGGGTATTCTTTTAAATATTACTCAGTTGATAGGCATCGTCCGACTGACTCTTTTTCCCCATGTCTTTCGTGTATGGCTTCCAGATAGGCAAGTCATCCAGGGGATCATAATAATCATAGTCAAAGTTGTCTTTCATTAGAGTGTCTTCCTCTAATGAGTTGGGCAGAGCACGACATCCTTCAGGATCATAATCTCCATAGATCATCCTGACGTCTGACCTCGGTAGATATCTCGGGCTCTGCTTGGGAAAATAAAATGGCGTATGCGCTTCTCCCAGAGATATATAACCGTCATGGTTAAGGTAAGATTTCCACTCTTCCTCTGTATCGGAGGAATCGCTTTCATTAATGGTGTGTACTTCTTGAGACACTGGGTGGAGGAAATCTCCGCTATGGAAGAAATCCTGAATGGGACGAAGACTTTCATCCTTCTTAGTATTCTAGGTACCAGTTGGAGAGAATCCAAGACATTTTATTGTCTGGTTATCCATAGGAATCATAATCTGTCCCCATCCTTTTATGTCATTACTCTCGATCACTTTGAGAGCGTCTTTGTATGAGGAAATCGACGTCCCTTTTTCTGGTCGATTCTCATTGCTCACCGAGAGTGCTTGGAACTGGGCTCCAACAACCTCCTTCAGTTCTACACAGGAGAATGATGATAAGTTGCTCACGATTAAGGCTTGCTCTCCGCATACTGTGACTAACTTGTCATTCTTGACGAACTTTAGCTTCTGGTGAAGTGTCGAAGTGACTGCTTCAGCTTCGTGTATCCAAGGTCTTCCTATTAAACAGTTGTATGCTGCCCGGATGTCCATGACTTGGAAAGTGACTTGGAAAGTGTGAGGACCGATGGTTATAGGAAGATCGACTTCGCCGATAACTGTTTTTCTAGATCCGCCAAAGGCTTTGACGATGATCTCACTGCCTTTCATTGGGGCTCATAGAAATGATAGTTGTATCAGAGTTGATTTTGGCATAACATTAAAAGATGAGCCTGTGTCCACCAGTACGCTGGCTAAAGCATCATCTTGGCAGTTGACCGTAATGTTAAGCGCCATATTACAACCTCCTCCAGTTCTACACAGGAGAATGATGATAAGTTGCTCACGATTAAGGCTTGCTCTCCGCATACTGTGACTAACTTGTCATTCTTGACGAACTTTAGCTTCTGGTGAAGTGTCGAAGTGACTGCTTCAGCTTCGTGTATCTAAGGTCTTCATACTAAATGGTTGTATGCTGCCCGGATGTCCATGACCTGGAAAGTGACTTGGAAAGTGTGAGGACCGATGGTTATAGGAAGATCGACTTCGCCGATAACTGTTTTTCTAGATCCGCCAAAGGCTTTGACGATGATCTCACTGCCTCTCATCGGGGCTCATAGAAATGATAGTTGTATCAGAGTTGATTTTGGCATAACATTAAAAGATGAGCCTGTGTCCACCAGTACGCTGGCTAAAGCATCATCTTGGCAGTTGACCGTAATGTTAAGCGCCATATTATGATTCTTACCTTCTTCCGACATTTCTTCATCACTGAATCCCAAGTTGTTACAGAAAGTGATGTTGGAAATGATGCTGTCAAATTGTCCTACTGTCACATCTTGTTCCACAAAGGCTTGCTCTAAGACTTTCTGTAGAGCTTCCCTGTGAGCTTCTGAACTAAGGAGGAGGGATAATACAGAGATTCGAGACGGAGTTTGCAACAATTGGTCCACAATGTTGTACTCGCTTTTCTGGATGAGCTTCAGCATCTCATCGTTGTTCTTTACAAGTTCTGGATTACTGGATTGACCGACTTGTTGATTGGGAACTTTTGTTTGAGGTTCCTTTTCTTTGGTAGGTTCTCCAACTCCTCTGTTGAAGATCCGACTACTCTGTGTGACTCGAATGATGTCAGTAATGTTTACGACGAAGGGTAATGGAGTTTCCTTTCCATTTTTGATGGTCGTTGAACCGTACTTGTAAGAGACAGCCTTTTCTGATTTGTATGGTATTGGACCTGGCAGGTAAATAACCATAGGAGCTTTTTGATTTCTCTGACCATCGTAGGCAACCTCAATTGGTTCTAGGTTGAGAATTCTTCTATTGTCAAGAGAGACTTTTGACTCGTTGAGCAGAGGAATTATGGCACAGACGTCCTTGGTTTTTCCATGATCGGAGATTACGACTGCACTTTTGCTTTGACCAGGGAGGTACTCTTGTATCATGTTGATCGACCCAGAACTTGAACATGGTCGAATCTTCTTCTGGTTTAACTGATTTTGGAAGGATGCTCGTAAGAGATAACATCCTTGGTTATTTTTTGAGCATACTCTGCAGTGGTCATAATTGTGCGGTGGTACCCGACCATATCCGCTTTATACGCAATGCATTTTTACTAGATCTGTTTCTGTTGAGCGGATATTACGACTTTGATGTTTACAAAGATCCCCATTAGTCATGTTAATCTGTTGTGTGACTTCATCTAGGTAGATCGGAAGCCACCAGTGGTTCAATAGATGTTGAAGGGTTCTTTGCATAAGCACACACCCTTGGTAATCTTTACAACATTGTTTACAGTCTAGGTAATTATGTGAAGCCAGAAAACCGAGCCTGACTTACTTAACATGCAATTCTACTAGCTGGTATTCATCAAGTATATGTCAAAGATCTGAACCATATTGACTTGATGTTCATTTCTTTCATGGTAGTCTTGGATCCATCCGAGATCCATCTGACGTTGGAGGGCCTCTTGTACAAAAGAGCTTCCCTGATTGTCTGTTGAGCAGACTGGACAAGCACTGTAATCGTGCCGTGGCAAATTATAATACTGACTTTGTCTCGAATGCATCGCCACTAAATTGACATTCATTGCACGGATGTCGTGCTTCTGAACAATGTTGGGATGTGCATGGGCCATGTTTACTTCACGAACCCTGTGATCCTGAATCCAACCCAGATCCATTTGTTCTTGCAGAGCTGCTTATACTATGGCACACCCTTGAGTGTCCTTAGAGCAGATATTACATTGATGATAGTTGTGAGATGGTACATGGCCGTACCCGCTCTGTCTGTAATGCATCTTCACCAGATTAGTTCCTAATAGGAGCGCAATTTGAATTTGATAATTGTTGACAGGTTCTCCTTCAATCAGGTTTACCGTAGTCTTTTCATGTTGGAGTAATGGGTTTGTCTGAACATTCAGATTAGTATCTTTGAAAGATAAAATCCCATTTCTGACAAGCTTCTGTACATCAGACTTGAAGCTGAGACAATTCTCAATGTTATGTCCCGATCCTCCTTAATGCGAGAGGAGTCCTGGTTTGGACGTGCCCCTTGGCCAGTAGAAGTGGAAATAGTTCTGCTACAACATCGGTATAGGGTCAAACCCTGATGATCGCGTAGTATGATTGTTGTTATTGTATGGTGGACGAGCCTGTTGAAAAGGCTATTGCAGCCTTTGCTGATACTGTTATTGAACTGGTTGGCTATGAGCAACCTGAGGTTGATTAGTCGGAGCTGGCGCGAGGTTGATAGCAGGAGTTACCGCCGCTACTGGTTGATACCTTCTCCTTTGCTTTCCTAGAGAGATATTACTGATATCTTGCTCTTTCTTCTTTTGGAAAGCACTATCGTATCTCTTAGTACTGCTAGATGGCTCTGCATCTTTGACCAATCGTCCTTCTCAGACTATTTCTTCAAGGCGTACTCCCATGTTCACCATTTCAGTGAAGTCACTGGGCGCACTGGCGACCATTCGGTCATAATAGAATGAGCTTAAGGTTTTCAAGGACATCTTGGTCATCTCTTTTTCCTCAAGAGGGGGACAGATCTGAGCGGCAATTTCATGCCATCTCTGAGCATATTCTTTGAAAGTTTCTTTGTCCTTTTGTGACATTGCTCTGAGCTGATCCCTATCCGGTGCCATGTCCAAATTGTATTTATACTGCTGAACAAAGGTTGCGCCGAGATCTCTAAAAGTACTGATCTTGGTGCAGTTTAAACCCATGTACCATTTGAGTGCGGCACCGGTTAAACTGTCCTGGAAGTAATGGATTAGTAGCTGTTGATTTTCTGTCTGAGTAGACATTTTTCGAGCGTACATCACCAGATGACTTTGAGGGTAAGAGTTGCCTTTGTATTTTTCAAAGTCAGGCACCTTGAACTTGTGCGGGATCTTTACATTAGGGACCAAACAGAGGTCAGTGGCATCCTTTCCAAATAAGTCTTGATCGCGAATGGCATGCAGTTCCTTCTGCATTTCCAAGAATTGTTCTTGGAACTCATTCATTCTTTCGTACATGTCTTCATTTCCACCAGAATTTGCTTGCGGAATCTGTCCTTCCGGGACAGTGTGTACCACTAGTTGTGGTATAGACATTACATCAGTGACTCTTGGCGCTTCAGTGCCCTGAAGTTTGTAACCTTCAGGAGTTGCTGTCGAAATCGTTGCATCTTCATTTTCCCGAAGTTTGTAACCTTCAGGTCCAATGGTTCCTGCTGCGGCTTCTGGGTCTTCAGTGACCGGAGGGATATATCCCTCAGGTATAAAGTTGAAAGGCATGCCCCATGGGCGACCCTTAGGCATGTTATACCGAGGATGATTCTCATACGTCTCCATTATAGGTGTAGATGTAATCTTTGAGATCAAAGTCCTTTGATGTTGTTGCTCCTGAGCTGCTGCCAGGGTTTGCAGGTTGTTGTGAAGTTTTTCCAAACTTTCCTTTAGAGCGTCGATTTCTTCTCTCATCTCTTTGTTCTCTTCCTCGAGATCGTCCATTTTTTTTTGTCGATTGGCCCGAGTATTGTATGAGTGAGACAGTTTGACTCTAGAATTGTGGCACTTACGTGAGACTCAAAGATAAGAAAAATGTGTTATGTGAGAATGATGTATGACATGCAATGACATATTTTTAGTTTTTCTTTTTTAAAAAAGAAACTTGAACAAATAGATTGCAAATATCATACACAGGGGGAGACCCCTTTTATTGAATTTGAAAGATTGTAGTATTTTACAAGGAAAAGTACAGTATTTTACAAAGTGTTGTAAGGAAATGTTTAAGCTCATGGATCCTAGGTCCTCTCTGAATAGAGCTCAGATGTTGGTTCCTGTATTTTCCTTTTCTTTGATCGGGGCTCTTCAGCCGTTGTCGGGTCGTCAGTCCTTTGCCAAGTGAAAGGAGCGAGCAAATTTCTTCGGTCTTCCCGACTCTCTATAGCATGCTGCTCTAATATCTCAATCAGAGCATCCTTCTCTTTTAACACTTCCTGAATCTTGGTACATTCCAAATTAAGGATTTGGTATTTTTTTTTCCAAGAGCTCTTCTCACGTTAAACTTTGTTGAGAGCTACCTGGAGTTTTTCCGCATCAGACATGAAATAAAGGACAAATTCCTTTAAAGGAAAAACATCTTGGTGAGGGTAAGGCATCTTCAGCTTGAGGGCTATAGTTTGCACCCAGTGGAGATAAGGTTCCATAGAGGTACAGTTTGTTCTTCCCAAAGACTCTCTCCCTTTCCTGTGAATATATTGCCAGGCATGTACTATTTCCTTCTTTAGTGCCCTGTCATTTTCCCCTTCCTTGAAGCAAAGACCTTCCAGATGAACGTTATGTGGGATATTCTTCATCGGGTATCTGAGTTGACGTCAAGCTAAAATTGGACGGTATTTGATTCCTCCTTTAGTTCCAATGAGGGGTACATTAGGGAATTTCCACATCTGTCGATGATCTTTATCCCTTCGTAAATCCTAATGTACCAATCTATGTCAGAGTTGGTAAGGGACATAATCCTTTATGACCAACGTAGAGTACTCTTATGATCCCAAAAAGCAGCAGACTTGGCCAAGTGGGAAATGAACCATTTGTAGAGTAAGGGTACACAGCATGTGATCATTCCTCCGTTCTACAAATTCCTTAAGTGTACAAAATGACAAGCATCTGCGAGCAAGGTTGGTACAGGGTTTCCTATCAGGAATATCTTAACAGCATTGGTGTCGACGAAGTTGTCAATATTGGGAAAAAGCAATAACCCATATATGAGCAGAACAAAGACGTCTTCGAAGGCAGCTATGTTTCCCATACTAGCAAAGTATAGAGCTTTCTCCATCAGGAATTTAGCCGGTAAACCCTGGATTCCTCCTTTAGTGGTCAGGTGAGTCCTAACTTCTGACTCGTCCAAAGAGATTGCTCTTGCAATGGCCTGATTCTTTGGAATTTCTTCCAGTCCAGAAAATGGAGCTTGATCAGTGATAGGTAGATCAATCAGGTGGGAGTACTCTTCCAGTGTTGGTGCCAGTTGGTAATCCAGGAAAGTGAAGCAGTGGTAAACCGGATCGTAGAACTGAATCAGCGTAGACAAAATCCCTTCAAATACGTTGACCCTTAACAGAGACAACAACCCTCCGTGCTTACCTCTGAAAGCCTAGGGATTGGTAATCATCCTTGCCAATTTCCTCAAGTCCTCTAGTTTCGGAGCATTGAAGGTGTACTTGTGCGTCTTTCTTCTACCGAAATCCATAACGCAACCTCTGATATTTGCAATTATTGTTTTAGTTTTTTTTTTAAAAACAGGTTTTTTCTTGTTTGAAAAGAGTTTCTTAATGAATGCATGAATGCAACACAAAAAAACATTTGAAAACATGGGTTCAAGGGTTCAACGTCATGAGCATGAAGTCATAGCTCTACCCATCCCCAAAGGTTGTACTATTTTGGTCAATTTTTGTACCTGTAGAACGGGTTCTAAGGTTCCCAAAGTCATTGACCCCCCTAGGGATACCAACAGCAAGCTAATTCACTCGAGCGAGCTGTAATATCCTAGGATGAATCTCATTTGAGTGTAGTATCGTGTATCAACTATTCCCAATAGTTACCGCACTACCAAATGGTCATATGGTTAATGTCTACTAAATCCTCAGGGTCATGGGTGTAGCGAGAGATTTTGGACGTGGTTCTTAAGCACTGTCGCTCTGGGGTACTACAGGTCGATTCATTTTTTATCCTATTGAAGCTAATGAAGGAATGGAAATAGATGTCTCCAATTAACCCTGCTTGCATACTGAGTTTAAACAGATGACTGTTGGTTTACAGATGCGGTTTAGATTGTGGGCCTCTCTCTGCTTATTTTGCTAAGAATGAAATGACGGGACTATGCTATTGGTAGGATGTTAGGACTGATGCTTTTTGATTGATGTGTGAAGGTACGGGATTTTGGGTTTTTTGTTAGTGTGCTCGCTAAGATTTTTCAATCTTTTGCCTGCGTATTCCCTTTTAACGAAACAGGGAAATCAGAGCGATCGTAGTTCCTCCTATTCTATGGGAGGAAAAAGGTTGTTTTGGCATCTTGTTCAAAGCCCAAGACGTGAAGCTAAATGTGGTTTGTATCTTGTTCAAAGCCCAAGATGTGAAGCTGAAGGGTCTATTTGTATCTTGTTCGAAGCCCAAGATGTGAAGCTAAAGGGTTTTGATTTTAGAGAGAATTTGTCATCTCTAAAGGGGTCTGTTTGTCACAACTGTTGGGTGACTGATTATAAAGGAGAATTACTTTAACTGGGATATGTGAATCCAGCAATGCCATAATTTCCTTTATAGAGGATTTTTAACCTGAAGGAGAAGACTTTAACTCAGTTTAGAGCAATGCCATCTTTCCTTAGGAATTTCTCATGCTAAAAGAGGTACAGTGGCGTGGATGTAAATAATCCAGAGGCTTGCCGCTTACAGCAATTAGATGAAGGAAAAGGAGTTATTGATGTTTGTATACTGTGAACGAGGCACAACTTTTGATGCTAAAAGGTTGATTGGCTCAATCGGGGTTTCCTTATACAAAGCATAAGAGGAGGCTATTGGCCCAACAAGAGGGTGTTCTTATGTGTCTCGTACGAAGCCCGAGAGAGAGGCTAAAAGGGTTGACTCAACAAGAGAGTGCTTTTGTATGTGTCTTGTACGAAGCCCAAGACGGAGGCTAAAGGATTGACTCAATAAGAGAGTCTTTTATACTCAACAAGAGAGTGATTTGTATCTCGTACGAAGCCCGAGATGGAGGCAAAAAGGAGATTGACTCAACAAGAGAGTCTTTGTACCTCGTACGAAACCCGAGATGGAGGCTGAAAATATTTGACTCAACAAGAGAGTCTTTTATACTCAACAAGAGAGTGATTTTTGTATCTCGTACGAAGCTTGAGATGGAGGCCAAAGGTTTGACTCAACAAGGGAGTCTTTTATACTCAACAAGAGAGTGTTTTTCTATCTCGTACAAAGCCCGAGATGGAGGCTAAAAGTGTGGTTGACTCAACAAGAGAGTCTTTTATACTCAACAAGGGAGTGTGGGGAGAATCATTGTACAAAGCCCAAGAGGAGGCTATTGGTGCTGGTAACTGTTTCAGTTGAGTGATAGGTCCAGTATGTTGGATAAAAGAGAAAATCAGTTCTTATAAAGGGAACGATTAAAGGTAAGGCTGTGCTTTGGGATTGATCTGAGGATCAGTGATATTTCCTGTTCTTTAAGGAAACGGGAAATCCAAAGGGTATTGAGACTGTCCAAGTCTACTGGTGTTTTGAGAAATCGATTCTCAGGTAGTAAATGATCTTTGTATAATGCCCAAGAGAAGCTGGTATGTCAAGGGATGAAGGTCAACCCATTAACTAGTCTGACACTTGACTCAGAAAGACATCTCTAGCAAAATAATGACTAGGTTCTGTTCCTATGCCTGTAGAGGTCTCTGGGTCCTTGTACTAAGCCCAAGAGAAGGCATGAGAGCTTTTAAGAAGCCGAAGGGTCCTTGTACAACGCCCAAGAGGAGGCGGGGATGCTTTTAAGAAGCCTGTGGGTCCCCAAACCCCGAAAAGTTCAAGACAAGCCATTCACCGAGAATAGATCAAGCCAGGAAAGTCTGAGAATTTGGAAGAAACTCAAGAGATGCCATTCACGGAGAAAAGATCATCTATGGGGAGTAGAGTTTCTTTGACAATTTCTAAGGGTGACAGTCTGAGAAAGGGTTCATCGAGAATGCTTCCTTTCACGTCTCCATATTGTTTAGCCCCAAGAGGAGGGAAGACTGTGTCTGGTAATCCTATGGGGATCTAGTTTTGTTTGTATTTAAGAGTGACCAATAGGGCTTTACCTAGTGCTAGACGTAGTTGCCGGGGAAAACTCTAAATAACTATACTAGTATTACACAGTTGATATTTGACAAGTATATAAAAGTTTGTGAAAGAAGACTTACAGTGAGCAACCCACAATACAGTTATATATATGAAAGCGGATAAAGAAAGCGAGTAAACACTTACTCGGTTGTAAAGCTTCCATGATGTTTTGTTAGTTTGTTCAACAAAGAAAGCTTTTATAACAATATTATATTCAAAATCAAATGAGAAAGTGCTTTGAAAAGATTGTTGGGGCTTACAACTCAAGGAGAGGCCCAAGGTTTCATCAGTGATTGCACAATTGAAGTTGTACAGTGGGACTTATACAAGTGACTGAGGCCCAAAAAAGGTTTTCTGTACAAAGGGATGGGTCTTACACTCTCTCAAGAGGCCCAAAGATTTATTTTTGTACAAGTGGTGGGGCTTACAGCTCAAGGAGAGGCCCAAAGATTTATTTTAAAAGGCGACGATCGCACCGAACTTTTTGATGGTGTCGGGACTTATACAATAAGTGAGGCCCAAATTATTTTGGTCTTAAAAAAGGGTTGGGTCTTACACTCTACTAGAGGCCCAATGACTTTTAAAGGATGCGGCTTATAACACGAGGGTAGGCCCAAGGGGTTTGATTTTTGAACTGGCGATCGCGCCGAGATTTTCTTTTAGCGCAGAGGGACTTATACAATATCTGAGGCCCAAAATTGTTTTGGTTAAAAGGGGATTGGGTCTTACACTCTATTAGAGGGCTAAAGATTTTGAATGGGTCTTATAGCTCGAGGAGAGGCCCAGATGATTTATTTTAAACGGGCGGTGATCGCGTCGAACGTTTGAAATACAACGGGACTTATACAACATTTGAAGCCCAAAAGTTTTGTATTTACAAAGGATTGGGTCTAACACTCTATTAGAGGCCCAAAGAGTTTGAAAAAGTTTGATGAGGCTTGAATTAATCAAACACCCTAGTTTGTTTTCAAAATGTATTTTAATTGAATAAAAATTCAATTAAAATGATCAAAATTGTTAAACATGTGGAAAACAAATTGTGATCTTGGATTAATATTTCAAAAATTAGGTTTCTATCCACAAAATGATTGGAAATCACTAAAATTTGAAAAATCAAGATGGAGAACATATTTTAAATGTCAAAAACAATTAAAATATTAATTCTTTACAAAAATATCAAGTATATGAAATAAATAATATTTTTTGGGATTTTTTGGGAAAATAAAATATTTTAACATTTTTGCAAATTATTAAAAAAAGAATCAACTCAAAATCATTAAAACTCAGAGAGAAATTAATTTTTGAATCAATTAAATAAAATCACAAAATTCAAATATTCAAATTTTCAAAAAAAGGCGCCAAGAACAAGGTCAAGAACACGCGCCACCCTCTGTTTCTGCAGATTTGCGTTTTCTATCCAATCTCACTGAATACTTGATGATATCATGCAATCTACATATCAATATACTCGTTTCAACCTCACGATCATGTCTATGGTCTTTAATTTCATTTATTTTAAACATGGAATAAGAAATCAAAGAGAAACCTCAAGAACCCTAAAATTTGCATGAAGGTTCAGAAATTCCATACACGATTCAAAAAATGTAATTGATTGAGGGAAAACACTCTATGCATGATTATGAACATATAGCCAAATTATTGTGCAGCAAAAATTGCATGGATCATAGAGTTGAAGAGCTCATGCTTACCTCTTGCAGCTGGTGATCGTGTTTTGTGTTAGAGGTGTTACAAGTTGGTTCCAAGGATATGGACAACTTCCCTAGGTGCTATGGAGTGTGTCTGGGTGCTTGGAGTGGATTGATTTGAGCTGGAACTTGATTTGGCACCTCAACTGCAAATCTGTCAAAGGCTTGAGCAGTTGGCTGGTGATTTTGTGATTTAGGTGTTCCAGATGTTATGTGAGTGTTTGGATCACTTCTATATGATGTTTATGAGGTGTGTGTGTGATTAGTTTGGTTGGAATAGCTCTCAAACTCAAAACCCGATAGTTACTTGCTTTGGAAGGCAAATTTAGAGTGAAGAAGGAGATTTTGAGGAAAGAATCTGTTTGATGGCTTTGGTGTACTCAAACTGATCACAAATGAGCTCTATTTATAGTAGAGCGAGTTTGTTTTGCGAGGAATAGTGAATGGACACTGCTGCATAGGTTTGGCCAATGTTGAGCAATGAGAATCCAAGTCTCCTCTAGCCGTTGACTAGAGGTTAGGGCACAGGCTACTGGTCCCCTTGGTCTTGGATAAGTCTTGATTGAATTCAGTTGGAAATGGCTCAGTCCATGCCACCTTGGTGCATCCATTGAATGCTCCAAAACAAAATTGGAGTCTTGTCCCTCTTTTAGGCATTTCTAGGTTTTGCATGCTATTTTTGGTTCCAAAGACTTAGGAGGCTTGGGATCAGAGTTGGTTCCTCCTTGGTCCCCCCTTGAGGTGTTCAGATGGATAGAGTTGCTTGCCCTTTGCAAAATTTGAGCAAATCGTGCAAAACTCCCAAATCTGCCTTGCCGTGACAGTTTACAGCAAGGCATATTGGCATTGTCATATCTCATGGCTCAAGTGGACTTTGATGGAGTTCTTGGCCATTTTGGAAAGCCTTCATATGATACAACAACTATTTGATCATAATTGGTTTTGATACTTTTTGGATCCAAGTGAAAAATGCCCTTACATTTGGAAAAAAGTAAGGCAGATTCTGACTTAGTGAAAGTTTCACTAAGTGTTGGAAAAAGTGACATTTCATGTTTTCAGTCATTTTGATCATTCCACAACTCAAAATCCATGATGAATTGGAATGATGTGTAGTTGAAGCTTTTGTAGAGGGCCATGAGGGCTACAAATCCAGCTTTGAATGGGGAAAAATGACCTTGTGGTTTAGGAGTTATGATCCTCCAAAGTTGGTACCCTAGCCACTTTGTTCCGTAACTTAGAAAATTTTCTAAGTTTTTATGGTTACCCCTTTTACAAGTTATCTCACTTTTCTTGATTTTTCTTGATGAATGATGATTCTAATCATACATTAACATCATTTTAGGGTTAAAAAACCATAATTGTGAAAAATCTCAAAAAGTCAAAGTTTGACTTTTGTGCACAGTTGACTTTTTATCAGATGAATTCTAAACTGTGCGATCCTCTATGAAATCAAGTCCTTGACCTAAATCAAACTTGATGGATTGATTTCATAGGTGTTATAAGGTGTATTGAATCATGTTCTAGGGTTTGGGAGCATGTCCTAATCCAAAGTCAAAGGCACAGTTGACTTTTCTCGCGAAACCCTAATTGTGGTTCTGATGAAATTGAAACTTGGTGCTCAAGCTTCTTGGATCAATCCATTGTTGCAAATGGATCAATATGGTTTATTGGAGACCCTCAAATCCTCCCTTGAGGTCTTGTCTCATGTTTTGCCCCAAAAGTCAACTTAGGGGTGAATTAGGTCAAGAAACCCTAATTCCTGATTTTTGTGAATGCATCCCCTGAGGTTAAATTGACTTGATGATTGGGTTCATGATGTCCCTTGGAGCATAATAGGTTATGATTTGAAGCATTGGCTCATGTCCAGAGGAAAATTTCCATCTGGAGGCCCTGGTCGACCAAAACCCTAATTTGGTTACACTGGCGATCTTGAGGCTTAATCCACTTGGAATGCTGCAACCTTGTGCTTGATCCTTGAAGTGGGAGTCCTCTTGATCCCTTGGGGATGTTTGAGAGGTTAGACAAGTTGAATATCATGTTATTCCTTGATTGATCCGTTGTCTAAGAGCTCTGAGAGGGCTTGAAACCCTAAGTTTGATTGTAGTGGATACTCACCCATCTTTGGGGAGACCAATGAGGCATGATGGTTCATCCATATTGTGATGATGGTTTGCACAATGATGGGGAATCTTAGTGGTCAAAATTTGGGGTATGACAGATGCCCCTATTTAATCTTCTTGGACCCGAAGGTGTGAATGACGAAGGTATTCGGGCATTCGGGGTGCAAGAGGATTAAATATCGGAATACCCAAAATTTTGATGGTGGTTAAGAATGGTAGTTCACGCATCCTTCTTCTCTTGCTAAGCAATGATTCTTAGAAAAGGTAAAAACTTCCCCTCGATCCTGGTCTTCAGCTAAGGAACTGGTCTTAGTTTCTGGTGTAAACTTCCCCTCGATCCTAGTTTCCTACCAAGGAACTGGTCCTAGTCTCTGAAATAAACTTCCCCTCGATCCTGGTTTCCTACCAAGGAACTGGTCTCAGTTTCTAAAATAAACTTCCCCTCGATCCTGGTTTCCTACCAAGGAACTGGTCTTAGTTTTTGAAATAAACTTCCCCTCGATCCTGGTTTCCTACCAAGGAACTGGTCTTAGTTTCTTTTGTCAATAAAATTTCTTGACAAGGGACGCTATTCGTAACAGTTTTCCTCAAACTTCTCGCCGAATTTTCCTGGGGAGATGCCATTTGATGGGAAAAAATTTTGATGTCAGACTTGCTGGGGAACCCATCTGTCTGAATTGCAGAGGTGTACAAACTTCTCTGTTAGAGACGCCATTTCTTGACTCTACTGGGGAAAACGAGTCTCTTGGGAGACTGCTTTCGCTTGGAGATATTATATCATACTTTTGTCGGAGATCTTCTCGGAGAAATTCCATATGATGTGATCCAATTTTGAGGTGCTAATGACTTCATTAACATCGACCTTTTGGAGAGAAAAATCAATGTGTTGCTGAGAGTCTGTAGTTGTGGGGCTTTCTCTGGTTCTTCAGAGGTTCAAGTTATCAAAGTGGTCGAGGGCCAACTCCAATCCAGAAATAAACTGGAGGAGAGAGATAGTGCAGACACAACATTTCCTGACGAGGAAAGTCCTGACAACTCGATTGAGAGAACTTTTATCACTAGGGGACAAGACCGACTAGAGTGATAGTGATGCAATATGAATGCGAATGTAAACAGTAATGCATGATGTATGTATGTATATGCTAACAAAACTGACATGACATACAGACTGACGGATGAACACGACTGGATACTCGGCCACAGTGGAAGATAAAAAGTATCGCTGGTTCAAGATAGCAATTCTGCCTTGCTTAGGAGAAGTAGCCCTCGTGGGGAGCTACGTTGGTCGGGCTTAGGAGGTAAGAACTATGTCGGGGATGTCAGAGGAGACATGGTCTCTGACATAGCTGATCCTTCATACAGGCGCACTGGTTTAGAAGGAGTACTTTGATTCTGCACTTTGAAGTTCGATTTCTTCTGGAGAAGCGATCGACGTTCTTTTGTTGTTCAACAGTCAACAGAAATTGCCATCTTTATTTTAAAAGCAGAAAAGTTTGACAAGTAAATTCATTTTTGTTTTATTTCAAGAATCTTTGATCATGTTAAAATGTCGTTCTGTAAAGCTAAAACAAATAAGAATTGCAAACAAAAGCACAAGGGCTCAAATTTTATTGATAGGATGGAAATCAGCCAAGCGCGTGATTCCATAGAGTATTTACAAAGTTATAAAATGGTAATTTAAGGGAAAAAGGCTACATTGAAACATAACAACCGTTATCCTTTTACCAACTTTGAATTCGGGGCACCCTGAGCTTCTGTCGAGGATGACCGTGACTGGAGTTTTTCTTCTGATGGATGGCATTACCGCTGTCGGGGAATTTGCCCTTGTTAAACATAGTTACTTGCCATTATCCCTAATTTTTTCCTGGATTGTACTGTGATGTTTCCAATCCACCGGGATGATTTTTTGCTTATGTCTCTAATTTTTGCCTGGACCGCCCTTTCGGGTTTTCAATCCACCGAGACGTTTCTTTTTCTCTTCTTCTTTTTTTTAGGCGAAGTATTTCTTGACTACATCAACATTTGTGGGGTAGGCAAATTCCTCTCTGTCCATGGTTGTAAGTCTCAAGGCACCGCCTGAGAAAGCTTTCTTGACCACATAGGGTCCATCGTAATTCGGAGTCCATTTGCCCCGAGAATCAGTGAGAAATGATTGTATCTTTTTTAGCACAAGGTCTCCTTTCCTGAAGACGCGAGGTCGAACCTTTTTGTCAAATGCCCTCTTCATTCTCTGTTGATACAACTGATCATGGCATAGTGCCGTGATTCGCTTCTCTTCGATCAGGTTTAATTCGTCGTGTCGACTTTGGCACCATTCAGCCTCTGTTAGCTTAGCTTCCATCAATACCCGGATTGATGGGATCTCTACTTCTATGGGGAGCACTGCTTCCATGCCATACACTAGAGAGAAAGGGGTTGCCCCTGTTGAAGTGCAGACAGATGTGCGATAACCATGAAGAGCAAAGGGCAGCATTTCGTGCCAGTCTTTATAGGTTACAACCATCTTTTGAACAATTTTCTTGATGCTCTTGTTAGCCGCTTCTACCGCTTCGTTCATCTTGGGTCGGTAGGGAGATGAGTTATGGTGTTCGACCTTAAACTCTGCGCACAACTCTTTCATCATCTTATTGTTCAAGTTAGATCCATTATCTGTAATGATCTGGCTCGGAACACCATAACGGCAGATGATATTGTTTTTGATAAATTGGACCACCACTTGTCGGGTTACATTAGCGTAGGACGCTGCTTCGACCCACTTGGTGAAGTAATCAATGGCTACCAGGATGAACTGATGTCCGTTCAAAGCCTTAGGCTCAATCATTCCAATCATGTCGATTCCCCATATAGAAAAAGGCCACGGGGAGGAGAGAACTTTGAGATGTGTTGGCGGTACACGGATTTTGTCGGAGTATATCTGACACTTGTGACACCTCCTCATGTACTTGTAGCAATCGGATTCCATGGTCAACCAGTAGTACCCTGCTCTCAGAATTTTTCTCGCCATTGCGTGTCCGTTGGCATGAGTGCCAAAGGATCCTTCTCGAATTTCTTTTATCAGCATGTCTGCTTCTGGTCTGTCTACGCATCGAAGCAAGACCATGTCGAAATTTCTCTTATATAGTGTGTCACCGCTTAGGAAGAAACTGCCTTTCAGCCTTCTGAGGGTTTTTCTGTCTTTCCTTAGTGCCGCAGGTGGGTACTCCTGTTTCTGAAGGAAGCATTTGATATCGTGATACCAAGGT
This sequence comes from Lathyrus tuberosus, assembly GCA_022829125.1. Lineage (NCBI taxonomy): Eukaryota > Viridiplantae > Streptophyta > Magnoliopsida > Fabales > Fabaceae > Lathyrus > Lathyrus tuberosus. Next base: position 567,417 of record JALAZF010000213.1, read on the forward strand.
TTGTCGTTTATGACTGCTTCAATCGTGAATATGTAAGCGGGCCGTTCAAGGCGTTGTATGTCGATCTTAGGTAAGTCAGTCCATTGACCTATGTAAATTATGGAAGAGAGGGTGGCTAAGGCATCAGCCATGTGATTCTCTTCACGAGGGATATGATGAAACTCGATTCTGTTGAAGAATGGTAACAACCTTCTCGCATAGTCTTTGTAAGGAATTAATCTGGATTGGTATGTGTTCCAAACTCCTTTGATCTGATTGATAACTAGGGCTGAGTCGCCGTATACATCCAAGTTATTGATCCTCAAATCAATTGCTTCTTCGAGACCCATAATACAAGCTTCGTATTCGGCCTCGTTATTTGTACACTTGAACGTAAGTCAGGCGGTGAAAGGAATGTGGGTACCCTGAGGTGTTATGATGATTGCCCCAATTCTGTTTCCGTAATGATTGACAGCTCCGTCAAAGAGAAATCCCCATTGGGAACCTGGTTCTGGCCCTTCACTGGGTAATGGTTCATCGCAATCCTTCATTTTTAAATACATGACATCTTCATCTGGGAAGTCAAATCCGATCAATTCTTGTTCGTCAATCGGTTGATGAGCCAAATGATTGGCTAAAATACTCCCTTTAACGGCTTTTTGAGCATGGTATTCGATGTTGTATTCTGATAACAACATCTGCCAACGGGCAATCCTTCCCGTGAGAGCAGGTTTTTCAAAGACGTACTTGATTGGATCCATTTCGGAGACCAACCAAGTAGTGTGACGAATCATGTACTGGCGAAGACGTTTGTTTGCCCAAGCCAAAGCGCAGTAAGTTTTCTCAAGCATAATGTACTGAGTCTCGTAGTCGGTGAATTTCTTGCTCAAATAGTAGATGGCAGACTCCTTTCGTTTGGTTTCGTCTTTTTGGCCAAGTACACAACCCATGGAGTCCTCTAGGACTGTGAGGTAGATGATCAGTGGTCTTCCATCCACTGGAGGTGATAGAATCGACGGATTCAACAGATATTCCTTAATACTGTTGAAGGCGGTTTGACAGTCTTCTGTCCAAATGTAGTCCTGATTCTTTTTGAGTAATTTGAAAATTCGCGCACATGTCGCGGTCATTAGGAATATGAATCTGGAGATGTAGTTCAAACGTCCCAGGAATCCTCTGATTTATTTTCCAGTTTTCGGAGAAGGCATTTCTTGAATGGCCTTGACCTTGTCAGGATCAACCTCAATTCCTTTTTGGCTGACGATGAACCCTAAAAGTTTCCCTGAACGGACACCGAAGGTGCATTTATTGGGATTCAAGCGGAGTTTGAACTTTCTCAACCGCTCAAATAGTTTTGACACGTGGGTCACATGCTCCTCTTCTGTTTTAGATTTGGCAATCATGTCATCGACATATACCTCTATTTCTTTGTGTATCATGTCATGAAAAAGAGTAGTCATGGCCCGTTGATAGGTTACCCCGACGTTCTTCAAACTGAAAGGCATTACCTTGTAACAAAAGGTACCCCATGGGGTGATGAAGGAAGTTTTCTCCATGTCTTTCGGCGCCATTTTTATCTGGTTATAGCCCGAGAATCCATCCATGAAGGAGAAAATTTGAACTTGGTTGTACTGTCTACCAGCATGTCAATGTGTGGTAAAGGAAAGTCATCGTTTGGATTAGCCTTGTTCAGATCTCTATAATCGACACACATTCTGAATTTTCCGTCTTTTTTTAGAACGGGTACTATGTTGGCTAACCATTGAGGATATTCTGGCGTGGAAAGGAAACCCGCGTCAATCTATTTTTGTACCTCCTCTTTGATTTTGATGGCCATGTCCGGGTGAGTCCGTATCAACCTCTATTTTACTGGCGGACATTCTGACCGTAACGGCAAGTGATGTTCCACGATGCTGGTGTCCAACCCTGGCATGTCCTGATAGGACCAAGCGAATACATCGGGATATTCTTTGAGAAGCTTTGTCAAACTCTCTTTGGCAGTTGGACTGAGTAGTTCCCCAATCCTGATCTCTTTTCTTTCTTCTTTTGAACCCAAGTTGACCGTTTCCAACGACTCTTTGTGAGGTTCAATGGACCTTTCCTCTTGTCTGAGTAATTGGGAGATCTCTTCTGGAATTTCATTGTCATCTTCTTCTTCAGCCTCAAATACCGGGAACTCAAAGTCGGGAGAAGCATCAGATCGTATGTTTCAATGGGGTTTAAAACAAGCAATCTGCATGACGTGATGATTTGTGTTTAGAAGAGATAGAGAAAATGCAAGTGCGTGTAGTGTATTTTTTTTGAAAACTACTTGTTTATTTTGAATTGTTTTTTAGGATTACCATTTTCGAAAAAAAGCGAAAAGAAAACAGTAATTAATGTGGAAATTACAGAACGACATTATTTTATTTATGATTTAGTCAATTCTTGAAACTACAACCCTATAAAACAAAACTCTGTCTCTTTGGGCGAAGCGAAGAGGGAAATTTACAGAAAGTGAGCCCTATCAAAACATCCGTTTCACCTGGGCAGGGTGAAAGGTTAAAGACGACAATTACTTTGACTTATGAACAATCTTCGGAACATCGACACCAACCCATTGGCGGCGAACTCCTCGGTGAATCACAAAGTCTGGTACCTTCTTTGATTTGTCTTTAGAAATAACGTTGATTTCTGGCGGAGTAGGATCGTTGGAATCTGTCTCCTAAGCAGATTTGCCGTAGGAGGATTCCTCTGTTGTATTTTGCATAGTATTTGTGCTCTCAGGCAAATCTCCCCATCCAGTTAGTTGGATATCTTCAAACCTGATACGAGAGCTTTCAGGAGCGGTGTATTTGACCATGAAGTCAAATTTTCCACTTGGTTGTCCTAAGGTGTCCCACACTTCTTTGGAACTGGAGGAGTCATCTCTTTCGATGATGTTGACCTCAGGAAAAGCATAGTTGATGAATTCTAGTCCGACATGCTTTGCCAATTCATCGTCGTACTGGATATTTTCTGAATGACCTGAGTGTTGATCCCATGACATGGTGGGGGACGCAGGTATTCTGTTCAATGACGCTCAGCCGATTTTCATTGTTCGGCTGATTCTCTTGCCCCAAGTCTCCTGGGTATGGCTGCCAGATAGGCAGGCCATCCATTGGGCCGTAATAGTCGTGGTCAAAGTTGTCTTTCATCAGAGTGTCTTCCTCTAATGAGTTTGGTGGAGCACGACATCCTTCCGGATCACAATCTCCATATATCATTTTGACGTCTGACCTTGGTATAAATCTCGGACTCTGTGCGGGATAGCAAAAGGGCGTAGGCACCTCTTCCTGAGACATATAACCGTCCTCGTTGAGATAGGACTTCCAATCCTCATCCGTATCGGAGGGATCTCCCTCGTTGATAGTATGGACTGCTTGAGGCACTGGGTGAAGGAAACCTCCACTATGGAAGAAGTCCGGGATGGGATGAAGACTTTCATCGTTAGCAGCTGTCTGGATGCAGGTTGCAGAAAAACCAAGACCCTTCTTTGCTTTATTATTAGTAGGAATGACAAGTTGTCCCGATCCTTTTGCGTTGTTATTCTCGATCACTTTGAGAGCATCTTTGTATGAGGAAATTAATGTCCCTTTTTCTGATTAATTCTCATTGCTCACCGAAAGTACTTGGAACTGAGTCCCAACAACCTCCTCGGGTTCTACACAAGTAGATAATGACAAGTTGCTCATGAGCAAGGCTTGTTCTCCACAGACCGTGACGAGTTGATCGTTCTTGACGAACTTCAGTTTCTAGTGCAGTGTTGAAGTGACTGCCCCAGCCTGGTGTATCCAAGGTCTTCCTAATAAGCAACTGTATGTTGCCCGGATGTCCATGGCCTGGAAAGTAATTAGGAAAGTGTGAGGACCGATAGTTATGGGAAGGTCGACTTTGCCGATAACTGCTTTCCGAGACCCGTCAAATGCTTTGACGATGACCTCAATGCCCCTCATCGGGGATCCTTTGAATGATAGTCGCATTAAAGTGGACTTCGGCATAACGTTGATGGCCAATCCTGTGTCTACCAGTACGCTGGCTAAAGCATCGTCCTGACAGTTAACTGTTATATTGAGCGCCATGTTGTGGCCTTTGCCCCCCTCTGACAAGTCCTCATCACTGAATCCTAAATTGTTGCAGGAAGTGATGTTAGAGATAATGCTATCGAACTGTCGTATTGACACATCCTGTTCCAGAAAGGCCTGCTCTAAGCCTTTCTGAAGAGCCTCTCTGTGGGCTTCGGAACTGAGCAAAAGTGATAGCACTGAGATTTTTGAAGGAGTTTGTAACAGCTGATCAACAATGTTGTATTCACTCCTTTGGATGAGCTTCAGCATCTCATCATTGTTTTTTAAAAGGTTGGTATCACTGGATTGACCGACTGGTGGATCAGGAGCTTCTGTCGGAAGTTCCTTTTCTTTGTTTGGTTCTCCAACTCCTCGGTTGAAGATTCGACCGCTCCGTGTTACTCGACTGATTTATACAATATTCACAACGGAGGGTAATGGAATTTCCTTTCCATTCTCAATTATTATTGCACCGTATTTGTAGGGGATTGCCTTAGCTGATTTATACGGTAATGGTCCCGACAGATAGATGACTACAGGAGCTTTCTGATTTTTCTGACTGTCGTAAGTAACTTCAATCAGTTCCTTGCTAAGAACCTTTGATTCGTCCAGTAGAGGGATGATTATACAAACATCCTTGTTCCTCTCAGGGTCAGAGATTATAACCACGTATCTGATTTGATATGCGAAGTAGTCTGACGTCCAGTCAATGGACCCCAAAGCTAGGTATGGGTGGATCTCCCTGCGATCTAACTGACTCTGAAGGGCTGCTCGCACGAGGTAACATCCTTGGTTATTTTCCGAACAGACTCTACAACGTTCATAGTTGTGTGGTGACACCTGGCCACGCCCGCTTTAAATGCAGTGTAACCTCACTATATTTATTTCCGTAGATCGGAAATCCTGACTTCGATGCCGAGTAGGGTTCCTATCAACCACACTAATTTGTTGCGTGTCGTCATCCATATAGATGGGAAGCCCCCAGTGGTTTAACAAGTGTTGTAAAGTTCTTTGAACGAGAGCGCATCCTTGGTTACTCTCACAACATCCTTTGTAGTTGAGATAATCATGCGAAGTGAGAAAACCAAGTTGGAACTGCCTAGCATGTAACTCCACCAAGCTGGTATTCATCAGACAAATATCTAAGATTTGAATCATGTTGATCTGATAAGGATTTCTATCATCGTAGTCCTGGATCCATCCAAGATCCATCTGACGCTGGAAGGCCTCTTGTACAAAAGAGCATCCCTGTTTGTTTACCGAGTAAGTCAGACAGGAATTGTAATCGTGTCGCGGCAGATTATGATATTGGCTTTGCCTTGAGTGCATCGCCACCAAGTTGACATTCATTGAACGGATGTCGTTATTCTGAATGACGTTGGAATTCGTATAAGTCATGTTAACTCCACGAATTCGATGCTCTTGGATCCATCCGAGATCCAACTGTTCCTGTAGAGCTGATTGCACCACAGAACATCCCTGATTGTTTTTAGAGCAGATATCACACAGGTGATAATTATGAGGTGGCACATGGCCGTATCTACACTGTCTACAATGCATGTTGACCAAGTTGGCCCTTAATAAGAGTACATCATGAATTTGATAGCTGTTGTTCGACTCTCCCTCTATCAAATTTACTGCAGCTTTCTCATGTTGAGGCAGCGGGTTTGTGATAACGTTTGGATTCGTATCTTTGAAAGATAAGACCCCGCTCCTAACAAGCTTTTTCACATCAGATTTGAAACTGAGACAGTTTTCTATGTTATGCCCTAGTCCTCCTTGATGGTAAGGACAAGTCTGATCCCTCTTGAACCAAAAAGGCAGATTTTTCGGTACTGTAAGAGGAGACTTAGTTTGGACATGCCCCTTGACTAGTAGTAATGGAAACAATTCTGCGTACAACATGGGTATAGGGTCGAACCCTGGTGGTCGCGTTGTACGGTTGTTGTTGTACGGAGGACGAGTCTGCTGAAGAGACTGTTGATTAGGTTGGCTCTGCGCAACCTGAGGTTGATACGTAGGAACAGGCGCAGGGTTGATAGCAGGAGTTACAGCTGCTACTGGTTGGTAACGTCGCCTTTGCTTTCCGAGAGAGATATTCCCAATATCTTTCTCTTTTTTCTTAGGGAGAGCACTACCGTATCGTTTTGTACTACTTGATGATCCAGCGTCTTTAACCAAACGTCCTTCTCGGACCGCTTCCTCAAGACGAACCCCCATGCCCACCATTTCGGTGAAATCACTGGGCGCACTGGCGACCATTCTGTCATAGTAAAATGAGCTTAAGGTCTTTAAGAAGATCTTTGTCATCTCTTTTTCCTCAAGAGGTGGAGAAATTTGAGCGGCAATTTCATGCCATCTCTGAGCGTACTCCTTAAAGGTTTCCTTGTCCTTTTGTGACATTGATCTGAGTTGATCTCTGTCCGGTGCCATGTCTAAATTATATTTGTACTGCTGAACGAAAGCAGCGCCAAGATCTCTGAACGTGCCGATTGTAGCGCGGTTTAAACCCATGTACCATTTGAGTGCGGCACCGGTTAAACTATCCTGAAAGTTGTGAATCAGTAGCTCCTGGTTCTTTGTCTGAGCTGACATTCGCCGAGCGTACATCACTAAATGACTCTGAGGGCAAGAGTTACCCTTGTATTTTTCAAAGTCGGGCACTTGGAACTTGTGTGAAACTTTCACATTGGGGACCAAGCAGAGGTCCGCGGTGTCCTTTCCAAATAGATCCTGGCTGCGAAGGGCCTGCAGTTCTTTCTGCATCTCCAGGAACTGTTTCTGGAATTCATTCATTCTGTCGATCATGCTGTCATTTTCAACAAAAGATATCTGGGGAATCTGTCCTTCCGAGACAGTGTGTACCATGGGTGGTGGTATAGTCATTACGGTCGAGACTCTCGGTGTCTCCCAAAGTTTGTAACCTTCAGGAGTTGCTTCCATGCCCCCGACATCTTCGCTTTCCCAAAGTTTGTAACCTTCAGGCCCAGCAGCTCCTGCTGCGGTTCCCTGATCCTCAGTGATCGGCGGAACATATCCTTCCAGGATATAGTTGATAGGCATTCCCCAGGGACGATCTTTCGGCATCTTGTACCTAGGATCATACTTTTCCACTATGGGCGTAGAGGTGATCTCTGAGATCATAGTCCTTTGTTGTTGCATCTGAGCTTCTACTAGAGTTTGCATGTTGTTATGAAGCTTTCTTAGATCCTCTTTTAGAGTGTCGATCTCTTCTCTCAACTCTCTGTTCTCTTCCTTGAGATCATCCATCTTTTTCTGACGATTGGCCCGAGTATTGTACGAATGAGACAGTTTGACTCTAGAATCGAGACGTAAACGTGAGATTCATAGGTAAGAAGAATGTGTTAGGTGAGAATGATGAATGCAATGAATATTTAATTATTTTTATTTATTCAAAGTAAACTTTGACAATTAGATTGCAAATATCAAACAGTGGGGAAACCCCGTTTTATTGAATTCAAAGGATTGCAGAAATAGTAGATTACAAAGTGCTGAAAAGGGAAATCTAAACTAATGGATCCTGAGTCCTATCTGAGGAGAGCTCAAGTGCTGGTTGGGTGCTTTCCTTTTCTTTGACCGGGGCTCTTGGGCCGTTGTCGGGTTGTCATTCCTTTTCCAAGTGAAAGAAGCAAGCAAATTCCTTTGGTCATCCTGATTCTCTACAGCATGTTGCTCTAAAATCTCAATCAGGGCATCTTTTTCTCTTAACAGTTGCTGTATTTTCTTGCACTCCACATTGAGAATACGGTACTTGTTCCTCCAAGACCTCTTCTCCTACTGAACTTTGCTGAGAGTAACCTAAAGTTTTTCCGTCTCAGACATAAAATAAAGGGCAGAGTCCCTTAATGGAAGAACTTCCTGACGAGGGTAAGGCATCCTCAGCTTGAGAGCTTTATTTTGTACCCAGTGGAGATAAGGCTCCACCGAGACACAGTCTGGTTTTCCTAGAGACTCTCATCCTTTCCTATGAAAGGGTTTCCAAGCGTGCACTATTTCCATCTTTAGTGCCCTGTCATTTTCTCCTTCCTTGAAGAAAAGACCTTCCAGATGAGCATTCCGTGGGACGTACCTCATCGGGTATCCGAATTGACGACGAACGAGAATTGGATGATAGTTGATTCCTCCCTTAGTTCCTATAAGGGGTACATTTGGGAAATTTCCACAACGGTCAATGATCCTGATCCCGTCATAGATTCGATTGTACCAATCGATGTTAGAGTTGGTAAGAGACATAATTCTCTGCGACCAACGTAAAGTATTCTTTTGATCCCAAAATGCAGCAGATTTTGGCGAATGGGAAGTGAACCATTTGCATAGCAGGGGTACACAGCACATGATTATTCCTCCGCTGTATAAATTCCTTAAGTGTACCGAATGATATGCATCTGCGAGTAAGGTCGGTACAGGGATTCCAATCAGGAAAATCTTAATGGCGTTGAGATCTACAAAGTTATCGATGTTGGGAAACAAAAGTAACCCGTAGGTATGCAAAACAAAGATGCTCTCGAAAGCGGCCATGTTCCCTATACTAGTAAAGTACAGAGCTTTCTTTGTCAAGAACCGGGCTGGCAAACCCTGGATGCCACCCTTAGTGGTCTTGTGAGTCCTGAATTTTGACTCGTCCAAATAAATTGCTCTTGCAATGGTCTGATCCTTTGGAATTTCTTCCAGTCCAGAAAAGGGAGCTTGATCAGTAATATGTAAATCAGTTAGGTAAGAATACTCCTCCAGCGTTGGTGCAAGCTGATAATTCGGGAATGTGAAACAGTGATAGACCGGATCGTAGAACTGGATTAACGTGAAGAGGATTCCTTCAATTACGTGGGCCCTTAACAGAGATAACAGTCCTCCATACTTGGCTCTGAAAGCCTCATGGTTGGTGATCATTCTCGCCAAACCTCTTAAATCCTCTAACTTTGGAACCTTGAAGGTGTACTTATGAGTTTTCCTTCTACCGAAATCCATTAGCGCAATCTCCTTTCTCTCTGACATTTGCAATCATTGTCTCAGTTTAATTTGAAAAAGAGAGACTAGAAGAGAAGATTTTTTTTTGTTTTAATGTTTTTTAAATGAATGCATGAATGCAGCATACAAAAACATAGAAAAAACATGGGGTCAAAGGGTCGGCGTCATGAAGTCAAGGCTCTACCCCCCCCCCCCCCAAAGGTTTATACTGGTGATTTTTTCTACTTGTCCGCAAAATCATTGAAACCTCTAGGAAAACAACAGCAAGCGGATTGCCAGCGAGCTGATGTATCCTAGAGTGATCTCAAATGAGGGTAGTATCGCGTGACAACTATTTCCGATAGCTTCCGCACTACAAAACGGCTTAAGTCTACTAAAAACCTCAGCTTCTCAGATAACCCAATCGACCACACTACTTTCAACAACCGAAGTCGTATAGGCAATGTATCTGCAAAGGGAGTCTCCACTGAGGTTGATGGTCGATCGGGGGCTCTTAACTGGAATTCACTCCCTGTAATATTACCCGCATTGCCATCACCTATCTTAGGTGTATACTCAATCTTTCCACATGCGGCATCACACACATTCCCATTAGCAGAAAAATAAACACAGATATCAATTAGGAAAAGCAGTATATATATTTGTCTTAATCATCATATACCTCTAGTCTTATGATCCTATACAGACAATGAGCCCCCAGCAGAGTTGTCATTTCCATAACATGAATTTAGGGTTTCAACCAGAGAGATAAGAGAAAAAGAGGGCCCCACGGTGGGCGCCATTTTTCTGTAGCGAGGGATTTTGGACGTGGTTCTTAAGCATTGTCGCTCTGGGGTACTACAGGTCGATTCATTTTTTATCCTTTTGAAGCTGATGAAGGAAGGGAAATAGATGTCTCCAATTAACCCTGCTTGTATACTGAGTTTAAACAGATGAATGTGGTTTACAGATGCGGTTTAGATTGTGGGCCTCTCTCTGCTTATTTTGCTAAGAATGAAATGACGGGACTATACTATTGGTAGGATGTTAGCACTAATGCTTTTCGATTAATGTGTGAAGGTACGGGATTTTGGGTTTTTCGTTAGTGTGCCCGGTAAGATTTTTCAATCTTATGCCTACGTATTCCCTTTTAACGAAACAGGGAAATCAGAGCGATCGTAGTTCCTCCTATTCTATGGGAGGAAAAAGGTTGTTTTGGTGTCTTGTTCAAAGCCCAAGACGTGAAGCTAAATGTGGTTTGTATCTTGTTCAAAGCCCAATATGTGAAGTTGAAGGGTCTATTTGTATCTTGTTCGAAGCCCAAGATGTGAAGCTAAAGGGTTTTAACTTTAGAGAGAATTTGTCATCTCTAAAGGGGGTCTGTTTATCACAACTGTTGGGTGACTGATTATAAAGGAGAATCACTTTAACTGGGATATGTGAATCCAACAATGCCATAATTTCCTTTATAGGGGATTTTTAACCTGAAGGAGAAGACTTTAACTCAGTTTAGAGCAATGCCATCTTTTCTTAGGAATTTCTCATGCTAAAAGAGGGACAGTGGCGTGGATGTAAATAATCCAGAGGCTTGCCGCTTACAGCAATTAGATGAAGGAAAAGGAGTTATTGATGTTTGTATACTGTGAACGAGGCACAACTTTTGATGCTAAAAGGTTGATTGGCTCAACCGGGGTTTCCTTATACAAAGCCTAAGAGGAGGCTATTGGCCCAACAAGAGGGTGTTCTTATGTGTCTCGTACGAAGCCCGAGACGAAGGCTAAAGGTTTGACTTAACAAGAGAGTCTTTTATACTCAACAAGAGAGTGATTTTTGTATCTCGTACGAAGCCCGAGATGGAGGCTAAAGGTTTGACTCAACAAGAGGGTCTTTTATACTCAACAAGAGAGTGTTTTTCTATATCGTACAAAGCCCGAGATGGAGGCTAAAAGTGTGGTTGACTCAACAAGAGAGTCTTTTATACTCAACAAGAGAGTGTGGGGAGAATCATTATACAAAGCCCAAGAGGAGGCTATTGGTGATGGTAACTGTTTTAGTTGAGTGACAGGTCCAGTATGTTGGATAAAAGATAAAATCAGTTCTTATGAAGAGAACGATTAAAGGTAAGGCTGTGCTTTGGGATTGATCAGAGGATCAGGGATATTTCATGTTCTTTAAGGAAACGGGAAATCCAAAGGGTATTGAGACTGTCCAAGTCTACTGGTGTTTTGAGAAATCGATTCTCAGGTAGTAAATGATCTTTGTATGATGCCCTAGAGAAAATGGTATGTTAAGGGATGAAGGTCAACGCATTAACTAGTCTGACACTTGACTCAGAAAGACAGCTCTAGCAAATTGATGACTAGGTTCTGTTCCTATACCTGTAGAGGTCTCTGGGTCCTTGTACTAAGCCCAAGAGAAGACATGAGAGCTTTTAAGAAGCCGAAGGGTCCTTGTACAACGCCCAAGAGGAGGCGGGGATGCTTTTAAGAAGCCTGTGGGTCCCCAAACCCCGAAAAGTTCAAGACAAGCCATTCACTGAGAATAGATCAAGCCAGGAAAGTCCGAGAATTTGGAAGAAACTCAAGAGATGCCATCCACGGAGAAAAGATCATCTCTGGGGAGTAGAGTTTTTTTGACAATTTCTAAGGGTGACAGTCTGAGAAAGGGTTCACCGAGAATGCTGTCTTTCGCGTCTCCATATTGTTTAACCCCAAGAGGAGGGAAGACTGTGTCTGGTAATCCTATGGAGATCTAGTTTTGTTTGTATTTAAGAGTGACCAACAGGGCTTTACCTAGTGCTAGACGTAGTTGCCGGGGAAAACTCTAAATAACCATACTAGTATTACACAGTTGATATTTTACAAGTATATTAAAGTTTGTGAAAGAATACTTACAGTGAGCAGCCCACAATACAGTTATATATATGAAAGCGGATAAAGAAAGCGGGTAAACACTTACTCGGTTGTAGAGCTTCCATGCTGTTTTGTTAGTTTGTTCAACAAAGAAAGCTTTGATAACAATATTATATTCAAAATCAAAGGATAAAGTGTTTTGAAAAGATTGTTGGGGCTTACAGCTCAAGAAGAGGCCCAAGGTTTCATCAGTGATTGCACTGTTGAAGTTGTACAGTGGGACTTATACAAGTGATTGAGGCCCAAAAAAGGTTTTCTGTACAAAGGGATGGGTCTTACACTCTCTCAAGAGGCCCAAAGATTTATTTTTGTACAAGTGGTGGGGCTTACAGCTCAAGGAGAGGCCCAAAGATTTATTTTAAACGGGCGAAGATCGCGCCGAACTTTTGAAATACAACGGGACTTATACAACAGTTGAGGCCCAAAAGATTTGTATTTACAAAGGATTGGGTCTTACACTCTATTAGAGGCCCAAAGAGTTTGAAAAAGTTTGATGAGGGTTGAATTAATCAAACACCCTAGTTTGTTTTCAAAATGTATTTTAATTGAATAAAAATTCAATTAAAATGATCAAAATTGTTAAACATGTGGAAAACAAATTGTGATCTTGGATTAATGTTTCAAAAATTAGGTTTCTATCCACAAGATGATTGGAAATCACTAAAATTTGAAAAATCAAGATGGAGAACATATTTTAAATGTCAAAAACAATTAAAATATTAATTCTTTACAAAAATATCAAGTATATTAAATAAATAATATTTTTTGGGAAAATAAAATATTTTAACATTTTAGTGAATTATTAAAAAAAGAATCAACTCAAAATCATTAAAACTCAGAGAGAATTGAATTTTTGAATCAATTAAATAAAATCACAAAATTCAAATATTCAAATTTTCAAAAAAGGGCGCCAAGAACAAGGTCTAAAACACGCGCCACCCTCTGTTTCTCCAGATTTGCATTTTCTATCCAATCTCACTGAATACTTGATGATATCATGCAATCTACATATCAATCTACTCGTTTCAACCTCACGATCATGTCTATGGTCTTTAATTTCATTTATTTTAAACCTGGAATAAGAAATCAAAGAGAAACCTCAAGAACCCTAAAATTTGCATGAAGGTTCAGAAATTCCATACACGATTCAAATAATGCAATTGATTGAGGGAAAACACTCTATGCATGATTATGAACATATGGCCAAATTATTGTGCAGTAAAAATTGCATGGATCATAGAGTTAGAAGAGCTCATGCTTACCTCTTGCAGCTAGTGATCGTGTTTTGTTTTAGAGGTGTTACAGCTTGGTTCCAAGGATATGGACAGCTTCCCTAGGTGCTATGGAGTGTGTTTGGGTGCTTGGAGTGGATTGATTTGAGCTGGAACTTGATTTGGCACCTCAACTGCAAATCTGTCAAAGGCTTGAGCAGTTGGCTGGTGATTTTGCGATTTTGGTGTTCCAGATGTTATGTGAGTGTTTGGGTCACTTCTATATGATGTTTATGAGGTGTGTGTGTGTGATTGGTTTGGTTGGAATAGCTCTCAAACTCAAAACCCGATAGTGACTTGCTTTGGAAGGCAAATTTGGAGTGAAGAAGGAGATTTTGAGGAAAGCATCTGTTTGATGGCTTTGGTGTACTCAAACTGAGCACAAATGAGCTCTATTTATAGTAGAGCAAGTTTGTTTTGCAAGGAATAGTGAATGGCAACTGCTGCATAGGTTTGGCCAATGTTGAGCAATGAGAATCCAAGTCCCCTCTAGCCATTGACTAGAGGTTAGGGCACAGGCTGTTGGTCCCCTTGGTCTTGGATAAGTCTTGACTGAATTCAGTTGGAAATGGCTCAGTCCATGCCACCTTGGTGCATCCATTGAATGTTCCAAAACAAAATTGGAGTCTTGTCCCTCTTTTAGGCATTTCTAGGTTTGGCATGCTATTTTTGGTTCCAAAGACTTGGGAGGCTTGGGATCAGAGTTGGTTCCTCCTTGGTCCCTCCTTGAGGTGTTCAGATGGATAGAGTTGTTTGCCCTTTGCAAAATTTGAGGAAATCGAGCAAAACTCCCAAATCTGCCTTGCCGTGACAGTTTGCAGCAAGGCATATTGGCATTGTCATATCTCATGGCTCAAGTGGACTTTGATGGAGTTCTTGGCCATTTTGGAAAGCCTTCATATGATACAACAACTGTTTGATCATAATTGGTTTTGATACTTTTTGGATCCAAGTTAAAAATGCCCCTACATTTGGAAAAAAGTAAGGCAGATTCTGTCTTAGTGAAAATTTCACTAAGTGTTGGAAAAAGTGACATTTCATGTTTTCAGCCATTTTGATCATTCCACAACTCAAAATCCATGATGAATTGGAATGATGTGTAGTTCAAGCTTCTGCAGAGGGCCATGAGGGCTACAAATCCAGCTTTGAATGGGGAAAAATGGCCTTTTGGTTTAGGAGTTATGATCCTCCAAAGTTGGTACCCTAGCCACTTTGTTCCATAACTTAGAAAAATTTCTAAGTTTTTATGGTTACCCCTTTTACAAGTTATCCCACTTTTCTTGATTTTTCTTGATGAATGATGATTCCAATCATACATTAACATCATTTTAGGGTTAAAAAACCATAATTGTGAAAAATCTCAAAAAGTCAAAGTTTGACTTTTGTGCACAGTTGACTTTTTATCAGATGAATTCCACACTGTGCGATCCTCTATGAAATCAATTCCTTGACCTAAATCAAACTTGATGGATTGATATCATAGGTGTTATAGGGTGTATTGAATCATGTCCTAGGGTTTGGGAGCATGTCCTAGTTCAAAGTCAAAGGCACAGTTGACTTTTCTCGCGAAACCCTGATTGTGGTTCTGAAGAAATTGAAACTTGGTGCTCAAGCTTATTAGATCAATCCATTGTTGCAAATGGTTCAATATGGTTTATTGGAGACCCTCAAATCCTCCCTTGAGGTCTTGGCTCATGTTTTTCCCCAAAAGTCAACTTAGGGGTGAATTAGGTCAAGAAACCCTAATTCTTGATTTTTGTGAATGCATCCCCTGAGGTTAAATTGACTTGATGATTGGGTTCATGATGTCCCTTGGAGCATCATAGATTATGCTTTGAAGTATTGGCTCATGCCCAGAGGAAAATTTCCATCTGGAGGCCCTGGTCGACCAAAACCCTAATTTGGTGACACTGGCGATCTTAAGGCTTAATCCACTTGGAATGCTGCAACCTTGTGCTTGATCCTTGAAGTGGGAGTCCTCTTGATCCCTTGGGGATGTTTGAGAGGTTAGAAAAGTTGAAGATCATGTCATTCCTTGATTGATCATTTGTCTAAGAGCTCTGAGAGGGCTTGAAACCCTAAGTTTGATTGTAGTGGATGCTCACCCATCTTTAGGGAGACCAATGAGGCATGATGGTTCATCCATATTATGATGATGGTTTGCACAATGATGGGGAATCTTAGTGGTCAAAATTTGGGGTATG
The DNA here is from genome assembly GCA_022829125.1 of Lathyrus tuberosus. Lineage (NCBI taxonomy): Eukaryota > Viridiplantae > Streptophyta > Magnoliopsida > Fabales > Fabaceae > Lathyrus > Lathyrus tuberosus. The sequence goes on from JALAZF010000213.1 coordinate 582,833, forward strand.
ACAATGGGTACCGTACTAGGAAAGACAATGCTTTCACGACAATCGGTCGTTCAACATCGATACTTCCACACGGGTACCTCGACTGATTTGGTGGACTACCAAGTTAGCTTGGTCGGGATTTACTCCCTATAAGCGTTTCCTGGATATGCCGCCACTTATATTAATGTTCTCTCAAACTTTTCACATGCGTATTAATCGCATTCCCAGTTGACAGAAAATTAAACACGGGTATCAAGTAGTATAACAGTAAATATATATATTATATAGTAGAAAGTATAGAAAATGCTAACAAAGCCTAGACCTCATAGGAACTCTAATCCTAAAGACTCCCCAGCAGAGTCGCCATGTTTCTGTAACATGTGATTTTTGTCGGTGACGCGACCACCTTACCGCATTGGTTGGAATTGGGTGCTACTTTCTGATTTCTTATTTATCCTATGAAGCTGGAAAGGAAAGGGAAGCTATCTAAAACTAACCTTGCACGCAAATGTTTTCTTTAACAAATGCTAAGAGATTGGGGGGTCTGGGGTCAGGTTAAACAAAATGAAGTTGTTAATTGCCCGATGTATATATGGTTATCCATAGATCTTGTGTGGTATGTTCAAATACTTTCTGGTTTTTACTGTTATAGGTTGGGAAAATTTCTTTTGAGAAAGTTGAGAGAATAATTTTGTTGTTTTTAGTTTTCTGTTGTTTTTGGTAACGTACTGGACCTTAAGTTTTTGATTTGTGTGCTCGCTAAGATTTCGTAATCTTATGCCTACGTATTCCCGTAAAGATAACAGGGAAATCATAGCGATCGTAGTTCCTCCTATTCTATGGGAGGAAAGATGTTTTGTGTCTTGTTTAAAGCCCAAGATTGAAGCTAAAGGGTGACTGAGAGAGAATTTGTCATCTCTAAAGGGAGATATCTCACTTGTTCATCACAGTTTGTGGAAGATTTGGTTAAAAAGGGGAATTACTTTAACTGGAACGCATGGAATCCAGCAATGCCATAATTTCCTTCATAAGGGTGATGTCCTGAAGGAGGAAACTTTAACTCAGTGTAGAGCAATGCCATTTTTCCTTAGGAGTCGTTACATGCTAAGAGAGGGACATGGGCTTGGATGTAAATAATCCAGAGGCTTGCCACTTATAGCAATTTGATGAAAGAGGAAGTTTACCAGGATAAAAGAGGGGCCACAACTTGGATTTTTTGAATCAACAAGTGTGCCACTTACAGCAGTTATCTGGGATTAGGGTTTTTTATTGTCTGTTTTGATGTGTGATGTACAGAGAAACGTCTTCCTACAGATAGATCTTTTGAGTTCCTCTGAGGGGATGTTGGTTTTATGTGTCTTGATCAAAGCCCAAGGTTTGAAGCTGAAAGGTTGACTCTATTAGGGAGTTCTATATCTGTCTTGTACAAAGCCTAAGCTTGAGGCTGAAAGAGATGACTCTTCCGGGGAAAATTTTGTCTGTCTTGTACAAAGCCCAAGATTGAGACTAAAATAAATGACTCCATTGGGGAGAGGTTTTATCTGTCTTGTATAAAGCCCAAGATTGAGGCTAAAAGGTTTGATTGACTCAGCTAGAGAAAATGATCTGTAAAGCCTAAGATTGAGGCTAACTTTACTAAGGAAAGATCATTATACAAAGCCTAAGAGGAGGCTGGTTGGGTAATTTCTTATATGAAGCCTAAGAGGAGGCTAGCTTCTGCAGAGGATTATATGAAAATCTAGAGACAGGTCTGTATTGGGGAATCAACTCTTGCTGAGGATTACAAAAGAGTTGAAATGTCAGAGACCATGAGGTTCTGATTCTGTTAGGGATTTTTGGTGGTAATTTGACCCTAGCTGGGGAATTTAGATTGAAAGTTTAAAGATTGAGTTTTAAAACCTGGGGAGGTTTTATCTCTGCTGGAGGTTGATAAAGTGATCAGGATCTTTCCTGTGCTTTTAGGAAACTTGAGGGTTTCTTTGAGATCCAAGAGGAGATGAGACTTTCCAAGTCTACTAGTATGAGGAGGTTGGTCTTTGTATGATGCCCAAGAGGAGGCTGATGTTTTAATGGATGAGAATCAACCCTAGAATGGATGTTATGAAATTCTGACTCTCTGGAGGATTGAACTAGTAGAGATGACTAAGTTTTGTCCTATACCTGTAGGAGGTCTTTGGGTCTTTGTACTAAGCCCAAGAGGAGGCTGAGAACTTCTAAGAAGCCTGAGGGTCCTTGTACGAAGCCCAAGAGGAGTCTAGGGATGCTTTTAGGAAGCCTGTGGGTCCAATCCTGAGAAAAGTTCAAGAAAGGTTTCACCGGGAATAATCTTTTCTTTAGTGAATAGTTCTAGGGTTTGAAGAAATTCAACAGATGTTTCAACGGGAATAATCCTCTTTGGGGAAATGAATTTCTTATACAGATATTTCTAAGTTGTGACAGTCTTGAGAAAAGTTTCACCGGGAATAATGCCTTTCTCTGTTCCATATTGTATAAGCCCAAGAGGAGGCAAGACTGTATCTAGAATTTCCTATGGGGGGGAACTAGTTTTTATTGTGTTAGAAGAGTAACCACTAGTTTGATAAAAAACTAGACCTAATTGCTGGGGAAAACTCAAAACAAGTATATACAGGCATACATATACAAATGAAATATATAAACCAGTATCTATAGAAGAAAATAGTAGAACTTACAGTTGTGCAAGCTACAGCATTGGAACCATAGCTGTATAGTTAGTTATTCAAGAAATTGAAGAAAGTTTTGATAAAACTTTGAAATTGAATTTGAATGAAAGAGGAAAGTTATTTTAAAAGAAGTTTGGGGCTTATACTTAAGGAGAGGCCCAGATCAATTCTTTTGAAAAGGGGACGTTCGCGTCGTAGTTTTGAAAACCATAGAGGGACGTATACAATGATTGAGGCCCAAATTGTTGTATTTACAAAGAGTACTGGGTCTTACGCTCCATTAGAGGCCTAAAATTTTTTTTGAAGAAGAAAAATGGGTCTTACAACTCAAGGAGAGGCCCATATGACATTTGTTTTGAAAACGGCAATCGCGCCGAGATTTTTTCAAAGGTATCGGGACTTATAGAATGACTGAGACCCAAAAAGGTTTATTTACAAAGGGATGGAACTTACACTCTATCAAGAGGCCCAAAAGTGTTCCAAATGAAGTTTGAAAAATTAAAATTGAGGGAAACCCTAATTTTAATTAATATAAGATTATTTTCAAAGGAAATTAAATATAAAATATCAAATATATTTAAAAACAAGTGGTAAGCTTTGAAAAATATTTTGGAAAATCATGGTTAATCACATGAAGGCTTGAAATTCAATTGATTTTGAAAGATCAAGGTGGAAATTTCATTTTTTAAATGTTTGAAAATAAAGAAATGAAATTAACTACAAAAATTTAAACTATATTAAATACATAATATAAATTCAAGTTTTTTTGTGGAATAAAATATTTCAACATTTTTGTGAATTTCTAAAAAAGGAAGCAATAAAAAATAATTAAAATTGAGAGAGAAATTAATTTTGAGATTAATTAATAAAAATCATGAAAAATGAGAAAAATAGCAAAATATGAGAGAAATAGCAAAATGGTATAGGTAGGTCTTGAACCCATGACCTCTAACCAAACACAAACGCGCTTCTACCATTGGGGTGGTGATACATCTGTGTATCAAAACCACCCCATAAACATATATGGGTGGCCTGAATTCTAGGCCTGACCAAGGCAAAAACCAAGTTTTGGTGGATTTGCAAGAAGGTCATAACTTCCTCAATTCTCCATGGAATTGGATGAAATTTAGATGGATCCTGCCTAGAATTTCATGAGGAATCTAATGGTGCTTTAGAATTTTCTAAAGATGCTTCTATTTTAAAACCCGATAGTGGTTTCAAAATAGGCCAAGATTTGCAAGTTCTATGCTATCTTATCATACAAGCAACAATAGCATGGTAAATTGGTTCAAACACAACACATTTGATATATATGACATATTTATGATCAATGGACATCAAAGCAATGCATATTTTAAGAGTTCAAGTTGTGATGCACTTACCTCTTGAAGCTCCTTGTGCTAACTGTCAAGATGCTTGTGCCAGAAGTAATCCAATGCTTTAGACACTCTTGATTGATCCCTCATAAGCTTTTAGGATGATCAAAATCATCTTTAAACCTCAGGAACAAGAATTAGCTCTTTCTTGCAAAAGTGGCAAAAGTGACCAAAATGGTAACTCACTCCAATGGTGTTACAGTTGAGGGAAACCTATTGGGATAGCTTGAGGATGACATTTGGAGAGTATTTGAGGGTTAATTGGTTTTGAAAGTGATTGGATCAAGACATGGCTTCAAAAATGCAGAAAAGTCAAAATTTGATGTTTTGGAGGTTGACTTTCTGATTTTGAGGTTGTACAATGTGGATGAAGGTTTGAACACCTCCAATGGATGATTTATGATGTCTTTGGATGGTTCTTTGAGTGGTTTTTGCTCTGGTTTCAAGAATTCCCAAATTGCTCCAATGTGACTTGAAATTGAAGTAAGAGAGGGAGAGTGAGAAAACAAGGCTTTGGTATTGTTTTGGTGTGGTTTGAAACATCAGAAATGACCTCTATTTATAGTGGAGGAGTTTTGTTTTTGAAGGAATAGTGTTGGATGAGGGATCACTCTATTATTTAATGGATATGCCCATGTATCACTTCCTTAAATGCCAAGGTACCAAGTCTTCACTTGGCCATTGACTAGAGCTGATCTTTGTAGCTCTTGGTCTTCTGAGTTTTAAGTCAATCTTGACTCAATTAGACTGATATGGCTTGGTTCATGACAACTTCATATTCCACATCAATGCCAAATGACAAACTTGGAGTTTTGGATTTGAAACTTGAATGATCCCATGCCAAAGGATGGGATTCTAGCCTCAGGGTCCAAGCTTGCAGGTTCTTCATGATTGACTGAGATTCTTGTTGAATTTGGATGAGGATCAGTCTTGCATAGTCACCAAAGTGGGACTCAAGAATCGTGTGCCACAAGTAATGCACAAATCTGTCTTGGAAATCATTTTGAGCAAGGCATGTTGTGTGGTTCATAACTCCTTGATTAAGTTGAATCAATGGGAGTTCTTGTACTCTTTGGAAAGCTCTCATGACATACTTTAACTTTGATGTTCATAAATGGACCTGGTTCAACTTGGATCTTGATGAAAAATGACCTCAAAGTTGGTAAAAAATGAAACAGATTCTGACTTTTTGAAAATTTCACTAATTGTTGGAAAAAGTGGTCGTTTTCACTTTTTGTGATTTTGATCAATCTATAACTCAAAATCCATGAGGATTTGGAATTTTATGTAGTTGACACTTTTGAAGTATGTCATGTGAACTTTCATTTGAGCTTTGAATGGAAGAAAAAAGGCCTTAGGGTTTGGGAGTTATGACCTTGTAAAGTTGGTACCAAACCCATTTTGTTCCATAACTTAGAAAATTTTAGGTTTTCTATTGATGGATGATGATCAAAACCATACATTAACATTGTTTTTAACTTAGGGGAGCCATATTTGTGAAAAAATCCAAAAAGTCAAACTTGATTTTGGGCACAGTTGACTTTTTGCCAGATGAATTTCAAACTGTGTGATTCTATATGTAATCAAGTTCTTGACCTAATTCAAACCTAATGGATGGATTCTATAGGTGTTTTAGGGTGTCTTGAATCATGTCCCATGGTTTGGGAGCATGTCTTGGTCCAAAGTCAAAGGTACAGTTGATTTTTTCTTTAAAACTCTAATTGTGGTCCAGATGAAATTGAAACTTATGAATCAAGCTTCTTGGATCAATCCATTGTTGTAAATGGATCAATGTGGTGTATTTGAGGCCCTCAGATCATATCTTGAGGTCTTGGCTCATGTCTTGCCTTAAAAGTCAACTTAGGGATGAATTGGGTCAAGAAACCCTAATTCCTGATTTTTGATGAATGCTTCCCCTAAGGCTACTTTGACTTGATGATTGGGTCCATGAGGTCCCTTTGAGCATTTTGAATCATGTTTTGAAGTATTGGCTCATGCCCAGATGAAAATTTTCATCTGGAGGCGTTGGTTGACCAAAACCCTAATTTGGTGACACTGGCGATCTTGAGGCTTGATCCACTTGGAATGTTGCAACCTTGTGCTTGATTCTTGATGTGGGAGACCTCTTGATTCTTTATGGGTATTTGAGAGGCTAGACAAGTTGAAGATCATGTCATTTCTTGATTGATCCATTGTCTAGGTGCTCTGAGAGGGCTCAAAACCCCAATTCTTGATTGTAGTGAATGCTCAACAATCCTTTAGGAGATTGATGAGGTATGAAGGTACATCCATATTGTGGTGATGATTTGCACAATAATGGGAAATCTTGGTGGTCAAAATTTGGGGTATGACACTAAGCAACCTTCACAGATTTTGTCGGGCATCACAAGACTAGGTATACCATTTAGCATATTTTGAGTAATCAGTTGATTGAATGACCTAAATTTAAAATGGCCAAACCTCAAATTCCACAGCCAACTATGCTTGTGGTTGACAACTACTTTCAAGCATTGTACCTCAGTTAAACTGATCATGGTCTTAAATATTCTATTCTTCGACATCAGAGATTTTAAGACCAAATTATTCTGGGTGTCGAACAATTTTAAGGCTCCATCTTTCATAACCACAGAGTGAAATTCTATTCCTCAAGGGACAAATGTTGAACTCGAAGCTTTAACAACAGGTTCAACAAGCTACACCAAAACCACTACAATAACAAGTACTAGATGATGGAGTAGAAAAGCAATAAAGAACACAATCAATTGTTTACCTAGTTCGGTGAAACTACAGCTACGTATGGGGGGCTGAGTCAACAACCTGAGAAAGGAAATTCGCTATTAGTAGCTTAATACAATTAGACTTACAAACAAAAACAAACCCTATGTTGTTCAATGCCTCTTACTAACATTACCCAATGACATTATATTTTGAGCCTCCCCCTAAACATGAGAACCTACTCACTTTCTTCTCTTCCACAAAACTAATGACAGGGGAAAACAACCACTAAACCCTATAGTGATCAACTTAAATATTAACAAGATGAAATATTGTTGAATAATACAAGTAAACTAGACAAACTTTCTATACCAAGTTACTGAAACATAGAGGTGTACATAACAATATTGAATTTACAACTCAACTAGACAAACCTTTTATGCAAAGTTACTAAAACATAGAGGTGTACATAAAATAACAAGGACTCTTGTAAACCCTAGCACTATAACATCTTCAATGGGAATGCTTGTTTTCTAATGTAGGTTTGATTTCATCTAGAATATTTGCGTAATCTGTTAGATATTTGATTTACTCCTTGAATATATCCTACAAAAAGATATGATTTGGTTTGTTACAAATTCAAATTTAAATCTCTTTTAAATTTGATTTGATCTTCACATCTCTCTAACAAATCATATAATCACATTTCTAAACCAATAGATATAAAGCACAATTGAATCTTCTCAAAAGATTATGTTAAAACGCAACAATCTGGCGCCTGTTGCACAAGGCCCGTATTTTGTACCAGCATGCGGACCATCACGCCCAGCATGTGTCCCTTTTGCAGTTCCATACATCATTAGCAGCCCAGATCAATTTTAAATACTTGGACACTTCTCAAAGTTGTTATTTTTCTAAATGCAGTCAATCTAAAGGACTAATCCACTTGGAACAACAATCCCCTCTTTGGCAAATTGTGGCAAGACAATTCTTCAAGATAAAAAGAACTTCTTCCATGAAAACAAGTGACAACCAGTAGATGTATTAGATCTTCAGAGCATTTCAACAACAACAACTTCCATGTATCAGAGTTAAGCACCAGCAACAACAGAATTCATAAGCATCAACATGCAGATGCTTACAAATGATCCATTCAGTTGCTCCAAACCAAACAAACAATCATGCAATCATTCACAAACTTAGTCATACATGAATCTAGTATCACATAGTTAGTAGCATACAATCCTACTGTAGCGAGCGATTTTGGACGCGGTTCTTAAGCGCTGGTCGCTCTCTGCGGTTGAGTTTATTACAGGTCGATTCATTTTTTATCCTATTAAAGCTGATGAAGGAAGGGAAATAGATGTCTCCAATTAACCCTGCTTTGCATACTGAGTTTAAACAGCGGTCTGTTAATTTACGAATGCTATCAATGTGGGGGGGCCCTTGTACTGGTTATTTGTATTTTCGCCAATACGGTTTTCTTTTTCTCTTTCTAGGACTTTATAGCGGGGAACAAGGATTTAGGATATTAGGACTGATGCTTTTGATAGATACATGAGAGTATGGGATTTTGGGTTTTTGTTTAGTGTGCTCGCTAAGATTTTTCTTTCAATCTTATGCCTACGTATTCCCGTTTACCGAAACAGGGAAATCAGAGCGTTCGTAGTTCCTCTTATTCTATGGGAGGAAATGGTATTTGGTGTCTTGTTCAAAGCCCAAGACGTGAAGCGAAAGGTGATATATATCTTGTTCAAAGCCCAAGATGTGAAGCTGAAGGTGTTGACTTTAGAGAGAATTTGTCATCTCTAAAGAGGGGGGTTGTATGTCACAACTGTTTTATAAAGGAGAATTACTTTAACCTGGATGTGTGAATCCAGTAATGCCATAATTTCCTTTATAGGGGATTTTGACCTGAAGGAGAAGACTTTAACTCAGTGTAGAGCAATGCCATCTTTCCTTAGGAATTTCTCATGCTAAAAGAGGGACAGTGGCATGGATGTAGATGATCCAGAGGCTTGCCGCTTACAGCGATTAGATGAAGGGGAAAGAGTTGTTGATGTTTGTATACTGTGAACGAGGCACAACTTTGATGCTAAAAGGTTGATTGGATCAACCAGTGGTTTTCTTATATAAAGTCTAAGAGGAGGCTAATATGTGTCTCATACAAAGCCCGAGAGAGAGGCTAAAAGGTTTTGACTCAACGATGAAGTCTTTTGGTATCTCGTATAAAGCCCGAGATGAAGGCTAATTGACTCAACAAGAGAGTTTTTTGTATCTCGTACGAAGCCCGAGATGGAGGCTAAAATTTGTTTGGCTCAATAAGAACCTTTTTGTATCTCGTATAAAGCCCGAGATGGAGGCGAAAGGGGTTATTGACTCAACAAGGGAGTCTCTTATGTATCTCGTACAAAGCCCTAGAGAGAGGCTAAACGTTGTTTGACTCCGCTGGGGAGAATCATTTGTACAAAGCCTAAGAGGAGGCTATGGTGACTGTTTCTGTTGAGTGACAGGTCCAATATACTGATTTTAAAGAGAAAATCAGTTCTTATATGAGCAACACTGTACTCAAGGATTTGATTCGAGGATCCGGGTTATTCCTGTTCTTTAAGGAAGCGGGAAATCCGAGGGGTATTGAGACTGTCCGAGTCTACGGGTTTTCTTCCCATTTTTGAAGGGTGCTTGAGAATGTCTTTGAGACTCAAGGAGATTAGACTATCCAAGTCTAGAGTTTTATCTTTTGTACCATGCTTTGAGAAACAGTAGTTAACTCTATGAAAGGACTGTTCTATGCAGATGATTAAGTTCTGTTCCTATACCTCTAGGAGGTCGTCGGGACAATTTGTACGAAGCCCAAGAGGAGGCTGGAAACTTTTAAGAAGTCGACGGGTCCTTGTACTAAGCCCAAGAGGAGGCTATCATTCCCGGAGGAAGAGATCATTATACTAAGCCTAAGAGGAGGCTGTGAGTACTTCTAAGAAGTCGTAGGGTCCTTGTACTAAGCCCAATAGAAGGCGGGGTTGCTTTTAGGAAGCCTGTGGATCCTTGTATAATGCCCAAGAGGAGGTCGATGCTTTTAAGAAGCCGATGGGTCCCCAAACCCCGAGAAATTCAAGGCAAGCTATCCCCAAGGAATAGATCAAGTCAGGAAAGTTTGAGAATTTGGAAGAAACTCAAGAGATGCCATTCACGGAGAAAAGATCATCTCTGGGGAGTAGAGTTTCTTGACAACTGCTTTTAAGAAGCCTGTGGGTCCCCAAACCCCGAGAAGATCAAGACATGCCATTCACCGAGAATAGATCAAGCCAGGAAAGTCCGAGAATTTGGAAGAAACTCAAGAGATGTCATTCACGGAGAAAAGATCATCTCTGGGGAATAGAGTTTCTTTGACAACTTCTATGAGTGCCAGTCTATGAAAGGGTTCACAGAGAATGCTGCCTTTCATATCTCCATATTGTTTAACCCCAAGAGGAGGGAAGACTGTGTCTGGTAATCCTATATGGATCTAGTTTAGAGTATTTCTAAGAGTGATCAACGGGCTTAATGCTAGACGTAGTTGCCGGGGAAACTCTAAATATCTATATTATTATTACACAGTTGATATGAGTTTATGAAAGAAGACTTACAGCGAAACAGCCCCACAATACAGTTATATGTATATGAAAGCGGTAAATGAAAGCAATAACCACTTACTCGGTTGTAGAGCTTCCATGCTGTTTGGTTAGTTGTTCAACAAGGAAAGATTGAAAGCAACAGTATATTCAAAATCAAAGGAAAAATGCTTTGAAAAAGAAAGATTTGGGGCTTACAGCTCAAGGAGAGGCCCAGGTTTTTATCAGTGAGCGCACTGTTTGAAGTTTGTACAGAGGGACTTAGACAAGTGACTGTGGCCCAAAAATTGTTTTCTGTACAAAGGGATGGGTCTTACACTCTCTCAAGAGGCCCAAAAAGTTTTAAGAAAGGAAATGGGTCTTACTACTCGAGGGTAGGCCCAATTGACTTTTCGTTTAAAGTGACGATCGCGCCGAGATTTTATTTTAACGCGAAGGGACTTATACAATAAGTGAGGCCCAAAATGTTTTGGTTAAAAGGGGGTTGGGTCTTACACTCTATTAGAGGCCCAAAAGTTTGAATGGGTCTTATAGCTCAAGGAGAGGCCCAATGTCATTTTTTAAATGGCGATGATCGCGCCGTTTGTTTTTGACGGTATTGGGACTTATACAATACACTGAGGCCCAAAAATGATTTGGTCAAAAAAAGGATTGGGTCTTACACTCTATTAGAGGCCCAAAAGTTTTGAAAATGATTTATGAGGGTTGAATTAATCCAAAAACCCTAATTTGTTTTCAAAAATATATTTAATTGAATAAAAATTCAATTAAAATGATCAAAATTGTTTAACATATGAAAAACAAATTGTGGGCTTGGATTAATGCTTCAAAAATTAAGTATTGACCTACAAAATAATTAGAAAGCATTAAAAGTTGCAAAATCAATGTGGAAAAAATATTTTAAATGTCAAAAACAATTAAACAATAAATTCTTTGTCATATTTGTGGCTAAAAAAGGGGAGTAGTAAGTGTGAGGGGGAGCAGCATTGTTATGTGCTTGTGCTATTGCAGGTAGAGTGTGTGTGCTGCAGGTGGATGGTGTGTTGCTGCTGTTGAGGGGGAGTTTTGCCAGTTTACTATGATGAGTGTTCTTGTGGTACTGTGTGTATATGCAGCTGAGGGGGAGTTTTTTTGTTGCTGCTATTAATGGTGTTTTTTTTTCCGCTGCTGATACTGATGGTATTTAAGTGTGTGTGGAGTTTTAGCCAAAAATAAGCCAAAGGGGGAGATTGTTATTTCCTTGGTTTTATGGTTGGCATTATTTTGCTAAAACTCATGTAGCAGTAGATGTTGAATGAAGATGTCTAATAATATTTTTCATTACTCCTTGTTCAACATGTCGTATGAAGATGTTCCATGGCAGCTCATAGGACATCGCGTTGTGAAGTCAGTTTTATTGCAGATTCTGTTACTATGATTTGTAACTGAATATTCTGTGAATATTTGGTTATCCTATTTGTTGGTTTTCGAATTTGCTGCTGTTTCTGATTATGGAGACATAATAGGAAACTTTGGATTGAAGACCTATTTTATTGGAGTTAATTTTGCAGATTTGTGAGCAGCCTAATTGCTGCGTTTTTGAAGCCCAATTCAGTCCAGATTTCAAGCTATAAATAGACTGATGAAAACCTAGTTTTAGTTGTCGAACTTACATGTATTTTTAGGGTTATGTGCTTGTGTTTTGTGAGCCTAACTGGTATCTTATGATAACAGTATAAGGACTGTAGTGTAAGTTGTGTAAGGTTGCTCATAAGCTTTTAAGTATTGAGTAGCTGTGTGTTAATTCTCATAAGCTGTGAAGTATTGAGAATTTGTGTTTCGACCATTGTTACTTGTCTTGTAAGGAACCAGTCACGGGTTGTGATTGAAGAGGGATTTGAGGAGGGCCTCATACCTAGGGGAGTCTTAGGTAGAAGTCATAGGAAGGGTAGTGATTAAGTGAGCTGATTGAACCGGGTGTGGTTATCAGTGAATTGATACTATCGAATATTGATTTCATCCCTGGCTTGGTAGCCCCCAGATGTAGGATAGTTAGATCCGAACTGGGTTAACAATTTCTGGTGTTCTTTACATTTTCTGCACACTTTTATTTTGAACTTATTCATTGTTGTTGTATATCAGTGTCTCGACATCTCAATAGGACATCTGATATATATAGGCCAGAATTTCAATTAGCATCAAGAGCTGGCACCCTTTGTTGTTTCTGGGTGAGATTCAGGGAAGGTACTTTCTGGTACAATGGACAAGGATGGAGGAGCTCTGAACAAACCACCTCTGCTAGATGGTTCTAACTATGAGTATTGGAAACCTAGGATGATAGCTTTCATCAAGTCCATGGATGATCAAGCATGGAAAGCTGTTCTCAAAGGTTGGGAGCCTCCAAAGGTAAGAGATGGAGAAGGAAATCTTACTGATGTTCTGAAGGAAGAAGAGGACTGGGATGATGCTGACTACAAAGGATCTGTTGGAAATTCTAAAGCCATGAATGCATTGTTCAATGGTGTCAACAGAAATATCTTCAGGCTGATTGAGCATTGTACTATTGCCAAAGAGGCTTGGCATGTCTTGAAAGTTGCTCATGACGGGACCTCAAAGGTGAAAATGTCAAAGCTTCAGCTTCTCAGTAGAAAGTTTGAGAGTTTGAAGATGAAAGAGGATGAGAGCATTCATGATTTTCATATGAACATTATTGAGATAGCTAATGCCTCTAGTGCCTTAGGAGAAAAGATGTCTGACAGCAAGCTGGTCAGGAAGATTCTCAGGTCTCTTCCTAGGAGATTTGATATGAAGGTTACTGCTATAGAGGAAGCTCAGGACATTGACAAGATGAAGGTGGATGACCTTATGGGATCACTCCAAACTTTTGATTTAAGACTCGGTGAAAAAGCTGAAAAGAAGAAGAGTATAGCATTTGTGTCAAGTGCTGATGACTCAGATGATGAAGGAAAACTGGTCAAAGATGAAGATGTGTCCAAAGAGCTAGTGTTGCTTGGAAGACAATTTAATAAAGTGTTGAAAAGGATGGACTGGAAGTCAAGAGAAAATGTTTGGAACAAGTCTCTCGACATCAACAAAGACCAGGAAGGAGGCAGAAGATCCAGAACTGAAGAAGACTCTAATCAAGGGAAGAGAGTGAAATGCTATGAATGTGAAGGATTTGGGCACGTAAAAACTGAGTGTCCCACTTATCTCAAAAGACAGAAGAAGGGATTATCTGTGACATGGTTAGAAGATGATTCTGAAACTGATGCTGATGAGAAATCTGCAAAGTTGGTGACAGCATTAACAGGAGTATATGAATCAGATAAAGAATCTGAAGAGCTTACTTTTGAAGGGCTGGCTATCTCTTATAAGAAGTTGTGCATTGAACATGAAGAAGTATGTCAGCAGAAAGAAGAACAAGCATGTGTTATTGTTCATTTAAAGGCTGAGAATACTGAGCATATGTCTACTATAGCTGATCTACAAAGTGAAGTAAATGTTTTGAATTCAAAACTGGACAACATGATCAAAAATGTCAGAATGTTAAATGGGAGTTCTGATGTACTTGATGAAATTTTGAAGTCAGGAAGAGATGCTAGAAATGTCAGTGGTATTGGATTTGAAGGTACAAATGAATTAAATGAAGGAAAGAAATCTGAGGGATTACCCGTTCAAGATAAGAGAAGGTTGAAGATGTTGAATAACACGTTGCAACATCCTCCCAGGCATCAGAAGAAGTTCATAAAGAAAAAGAATCAAAGATGGACATGCTACCATTGTGGGAAGTTTGGTCATATAAAAGCTTTTTGCTACAAGCTACATGGTTATCCCAAACCCATGCAACAGTATAGTAAGAAGAAGAGCAGGGTTGAAACAAAAAGGATATGGACTTCAAAGGATTTTGTAAAGGAACATAGGGACTACAAGTCTTTCAGAGTCTCTACAGATGAAAAATGGTTCTTTGATAGTGGGTGTTCTCGACATATGACTGGTGTTAGTAGATATATGTCACATGTTAAGTATCATGCTCCTAATGAGGTGATTTTTGTTAATGGATCAAAAGGAAAAGTGCTTGGTGTTGGAAGAGTGGATTGTCCAGGACAGCCAATTCTGGAAGAAGTATTGCTTGTTGAAGGGTTAGATACTAACCTAATAAGCATTAGCCAGTTGTGTGATCAAGGTCTTAGGGTCATCTTTACAAACTACGAATGTTTAATAATGGATGAAAAAAATTCTGTTGTTATGAGAGGTGAAAGAACCTCAGAGGATTGCTATTTGTGGAAAGCTGAAAGCACTGCTGTGGAAGTGTTAAATCAAAGAGCTTGTGAATGGCACGTATATAAGGACCCATTTCCAAAACTTATAAATAGCCCAGCTAACACATTCCAACTTCAATCCTACAGTGCAAAAACTTCATCTGACCTATTCTTTCAAAACCCTTCTCCGCTAGGGTTTGCTCTTACTCTCCTCAATACTGCTTATTGTGATCAACTAATCATGTCTCAACATCCTAACTCCGATTCCATGCACGGCTCCCCTGATAACACTGGTTCTCCACGAATCAATACTGGAGATGAAGAATCACTGCGGATGATAAACCTCTCTAACCTAGTGCTCGACATTGCTCCGTTGAAAGTTCTGCCGGCTGACCCAAAAGGCAACCAGCAAGCTTCTCACGCAACGAATGTCAACATTCCAGGTAAGAAATCTAAACCCTTCTCACCTAAAAAGAAAGTCCACTCCATGACCAGTTTGTATGCTAACTAAGTAAGCCCTAAGAAAGACGTGGCTGAAAAGGGATCTAAATCAGGCATAGTTGAGAAGCGGAAGGGTACTAAATCTTGTGATGTGAACAAGAATTCCACTGATGATGATGCTGTCAGAAAGGATAAGTAAATTAGAAGGGTTGTTGCCTCGATTCTGAGTGGAATTAAGGCAAATGTCGAGTCTAATGCTCCAACATCAGTGACAGAAAATATCAATAGCAGCCCTACTGATAGGACAGATGGTGATGTTTCCATGCATGTGGACCGTGAGAAAAGAAGTAAAAGGAAAGCTGATGTAAGGACTGACGATGTTATCAATGTTGATGACCTCACTTCTGATGAGGAATCTATTGCTAGAAAGCTGAGAAGAATTCAGAGAATAAGAGAAAAAAATGTAATAAGTGAAGGCTCCAAGTCTTCGAAATTGCGTGGTAAATCTGGAGGTGGGGAAGAAAAGTTCAAGCAGGGCCGCCTAAGCAATGGAGCAAGGTTGTAGTGCCCACTAAGAAAAGAAAAATTACTAATCAAAGTGATTCTGACTATGAAGTTGAAACAGATGTCCAAGACATCATTGGTATAAAAAACTCCACCTGCAAGAAGGCTTCTACTGAAAGCTCTATGAGAAATATAGATAGGTGGAAAGTTGTTGATCAAAGAAGGATTGCTCTGGAGAGAGAGTTGGGGAAGGACTTCGAATAGTACAAAGAAATAGTGGAGCTCATTGCAGCGGCTGGATTGATGAGAACAGTGTCCGAGTTAGGACCCTGCTATGGAAATCTAGTCAAAGAATTTGTGGTAAATATGTCTGAAGAGTGTGACGAGAACAGGGGCAACAATCCCAGACAAGTATGTGTGAGAGGAGAAGCTGTCACCTTTTCACCTAAAATTATCAACAACTATCTGGGCAGGAGTAATGAACCTCAACCTGAGTTAGAGGTTACTGATTATACTGTTTGCAAGGAGATAACAGGTGGTTGTATGAGACATTGACCAAATGCAAAGAAGTTGTCGTCTGGTAAACTAAGTGTCTAATATGCCATCCTCCACAGGATTGCCGTGGTAAATTGGGTTCCTACAAATCACACATCTACTATCTCGTCTACACTTGGCAGATTCATATATGCTATAGGGAAGAAGATTTCCTTTGATTTTGGATCATACATCTTTGAGCAGATCTTGAAACAAGCTAGCTCACCTGCTGTCAAGATGCCTATTGGTTTCCCTTCCTTGATCTGTGGTATTATTCTGGAACAGTGTCCTAATCTTGTGTTGAGGGGTGACACTGCACTCAAAAGAAAACCTCCTCTGTCCCTTCACTACAAGCTACTGGGTGGAGCACATGTCCCAGACATTGTTGGGACATCTACACAGACACCTGGTCCTGCTAATCTTGATGATGAAGCCATTGCTCAGCTGCAAGAAACCTGCAATAAGCTGGAAGAATCAATCATAAGAGATACAACAAGGAAGACAAAGCTAGAGCAGCTGATTAAAGCCTTGGTTGAAAAGAGAAATGCAGCTAAAGATTAAGAGTTGACTGAAGATGATGGACAAAGTGAATCTACTAAGTCTGATAGAAGGAGTTTCCAGCAATCTGATGATTCTGGTTCTGAGAAGGGTGCTTCTGAATCTGAAGGTGAAAGTGATAAGGTTGCTGATGAAGAGGACAGTGCTGATTAACTATGCTATCTGCAAATTTATTTTCTGTTTTTTTGTCTATTTTGGTTCTTTCTTTCCATTTATACAACTTACTTCTGGTTTGGTGTTGAACAATATACTGCTATGTAATTTGGTTACATTTGTCTATGACCTCTCTTTGTCATATTTGTGGCTAAAAAAAGGGAGTAGTAAGTGTGAGGGGGAGCAGCATTGTTATGTGCTTCTGCTGTTGCAGGTAGAGTGTGTGTGCTGCAGGTGGATGGTGTGTTGCTGCTGTTGAGGGGGAGTTTTGCCAGTTTACTATGATGAGTGTTCTTGTGGTACTGTGTGTATATGCAGCTGAGGGGGAGTTTTTTTGTTGCTTTTGTTGCTGCTATTAATGGTGTTTTTTTTTTCGCTGCTGATACTGATGGTATTTAAGTGTGTGTGGAGTTTTAGCCAAAAATAAGCCAAAGGGGGAGATTGTTATTTCCTTGGTTTTATGGTTGGCATTATTTTGCTAAAACTCATGTAGCAGTAGATGTTGAATGAAGATGTCTAATAATATTTTTCATTACTCCTTGTTCAACATGTCGTATGAAGATGTTCCATGGCAGCTCATAGGACATCGCGTTGTGAAGTCAGTTTTATTGCAGATTCTGTTACTATGATTTGTAACTGAATATTCTGTGAATATTTGGTTATCCTATTTGTTGGTTTTCGGATTTGCTGTTGTTTCTGATTATGGAGACATAATAGGAAACTTTGGATTGAAGACCTATTTTATTGGAGTTAATTTTCCAGATTTGTGAGCAGCCTAATTGCTGCGTTTTTGAAGCCCAATTCAGTCCAGATTTCAAGCTATAAATAGACTGATGAAAACCTAGTTTTAGTTGTCGAACTTACATGTATTTTTAGGGTTGTGTGCTTGTGTTTTGCGAGCCTAACTGGTATCTTATGATAACAGTATAAGGATTGTAGTGTAAGTTGTGTAAGGTTGCTCATAAGCTTTTAAGTATTGAGTAGCTGTGTGTTAATTCTCATAAGCTATGAAGTATTGAGAATTTATGTTTCGACCATTGTTACTTGTCTTGTAAGGAACCAGTCACGGGTTGTGATTGAAGAGGGATTTGAGGAGGGCCTCATACCTAGGGGAGTCTTAGGTAGAAGTCATAGGAAGGGTAGTGATTAAGTGAGCTGATTGAACCGGGTATGGTTATCAGTGAATTGATACTATCGAATATTGATTTCATCCCTTGCTTGGTAGCCCCCAGATGTAGGATAGTTAGATCCAAACTGGGTTAACAATTTCTGGTGTTCTTTACATTTTCTGCACACTTTTATTTTGAACTTGTTCATTGTTGTTGTATATCAGTGTCTCGACATCTCGATAGGACATCTGATATATATAGGCCAGAATTTCAATTGGCATCAAGAGCTGGCACCCTTTGTTGTTTCTGGGTGAGATTCAGGGAAGGTACTTTCTAGTACAATGGACAAGGATGGAGGAGCTCTGAACAAACCACCTCTGCTAAATGGTTCTAACTATGAATATTGGAAACCTATGATGATAGCTTTCATCAAGTCCATGGATGATCAAGCATGGAAAGCTGTTCTCAAAGGTTGGGAGCCTCCAAAGGTAAGAGATGGAGAAGGAAATCTTACTGATGTTCTGAAGGAAGAAGAGGACTGTGATGATGCTGACTACAAAGGATCTGTTGGAAATTCTAAAGCCGTGAATGATTGTTCAATGGTGTCAACAAAAATATCTTCAGGCTGATTGAGCATTGTACTATTGCCAAAGAGGCTTGGCAGGTGTTGAAAGTTGCTCATGAAGGGACCTCAAAGGTGAAAATGTCAAAGCTTCAGCTTCTCACTAGCAAGTTTGAGAGTTTAAAGATAAAAGAGGATGAGAGCATTCATGATTTTCATATGAACATTATTGAGATAGCTAATGCCTCTAGTGCCTTAGGAGAAAAGATGTCTGACAGCAAGCTGGTCAGGAAGATTCTCAGGTCTCTTCCTAGGAGATTTGATTTGAAGGTTACTGCTATAGAGGAAGCTCAGGACATTGACAAGATGAAGGTGGATGAGCTTTTGGGATCACTCCAAACTTTTGAGTTAGGACTCGGTGAAAAAGCTTAAAAGAAGAAGAGTATAGCATTTGTGTCAAGTGCTGATGACTCGGATGATGAAGGAAAACTGGTCAAAGATGAAGATGTGTCCAAAGAGCTAGTGTTGTTTGGAAGACAATTTAATAAAGTGTTGAAAAGGATGGACTGGAAGTCAAGAGAAAATGTTCAGAACAAGTCTCTCGACATCAACAAAGACCAGGAAGGAGGCAGAATATCCAGAACTGAAGAAGACTCTAATCAAGGGAAGAGAGTGCAATGCTATGAATGTGAAGGATTTGGGCACGTAAAAACTGAGTGTCCCACTTATCTCAAAAGACAGAAGAAGGGATTATCTGTGACATGGTTAGAAGATAATTCTGAAACTGATGCTGATGAGAAATCTGCAAAGCTGGTGACAGCATTAACAGGAGTATGTGAATCAGATGAAGAGTCTGAAGAGCTTACTTTTGAAGAGCTGGCTATCTCTTATAAGAAGTTGTGCATTGAACATGAAGAAGTATGTCAGCAGAAAGAAGAACAAGCATGTGTTATTGTTCATTTAAAGGCTGAGAATACTGAGCATATGTCTACTATAGCTGATCTACAAAGTGAAGTAAATGTTTTGAATTCAAAACTGGACAACATGATCAAAAATGTCAGAATGTTAAATGGGAGTTCTGATGTACTTGATGAAATTTTGAAGTCAGGAAGAGATGCTAGAAATGTCAGTGGTATTGGATTTGAAGGTACAAATGAATTAAATGAAGGAAAGAAATCTGAGGGAGTACCCGTTCAAGATAAGAGAAGGTTGAAGATGTTGAATAACACGTTGCAACATCCTCCCAGGCATCAGAAGAAGTTCATAAAGAAAAAGAATCAAAGATGGACATGCTACCATTGTGGGAAGTTTGGTCATATAAAAGCTTTTTGCTACAAGCTACATGGTTATCCCAAACCCATGCAACAGTATAGTAAGAAGAAGAGCAGGGTTGAAACAAAAAGGATATGGACTTCAAAGGATTTTGTAAAGGAACATAGGGACTACAAGTCTTTCAGAGTCTCTACAGATGAAAAATGGTTCTTTGATAGTGGGTGTTCTCGACATATGACTGGTGTTAGTAGATATATGTCACATGTTAAGTATCATGCTCCTAATGAGGTGATTTTTGGTAATGGATCAAAAGGAAAAGTGCTTGGTGTTGGAAGAGTGGATTGTCCAGGACAGCCAATTCTGGAAGAAGTATTGCTTGTTGAAGGGTTAGATACTAACCTAATAAGCATTAGCCAGTTGTGTGATCAAGGTCTTAGGGTCATCTTTACAAACTACGAATGTTTAATAATGGATGAAAAAAATTCTGTTGTTATGAGAGGTGAAAGAACCTCAGAGGATTGCTATTTGTGGAAAGCTGAAAGCACTGCTGTGGAAGTGTTAAATCAAAGAGCTTGTGAATGGCACGTATATAAGGACCCATTTCCAAAACTTATAAATAGCCCAGCTAACACATTCCAACTTCAATCCTACAGTGCAAAAACTTCATCTGACCTATTCTTTCAAAACCCTTCTCCGCTAGGGTTTGCTCTTACTCTCCTCAATACTGCTTATTGTGATCAACTAATTATGTCTCAACATCCTAACTCCGATTCCATGCACGGCTCCCCTGATAACACTGGTTCTCCACGAATCAATACTGGAGATGAAGAATCACTGCGGATGATAAACCTCTCTAACCTAGTGCTCGACATTGCTCCGTTGAAAGTTCTGCCGGCTGACCCAAAAGGCAACCAGCAAGCTTCTCACGCAACGAATGTCAACATTCCAGGTAAGAAATCTAAACCCTTCTCACCTAAAAAGAAAGTCCACTCCATGACCAGTTTGTATGCTAACTAAGTAAGCCCTAAGAAAGACGTGGCTGAAAAGGGATCTAAATCAGGCATAGTTGAGAAGCGGAAGGGTACTAAATCTTGTGATGTGAACAAGAATTCCACTGATGATGATGCTGTCAGAAAGGATAAGTAAATTAGAAGGGTTGTTGCCTCGATTTTGAGTGGAATTAAGGCAAATGTCGAGTCTAATGCTCCAACATCAGTGACAGAAAATATCAATAGCAGCCCTACTGATAGGACAGATGGTGATGTTTCCATGCATGTGGACCGTGAGAAAAGAAGTAAAAGGAAAGCTGATGTAAGGACTGACGATGTTATCAATGTTGATGACCTCACTTCTGATGAGGAATCTATTGCTAGAAAGCTGAGAAGAATTCAGAGAATAAGAGAAAAAAATGTAATAAGTGAAGGCTCCAAGTCTTCGAAATTGCGTGGTAA
The DNA here is from genome assembly GCA_022829125.1 of Lathyrus tuberosus. Classification (NCBI taxonomy): domain Eukaryota; kingdom Viridiplantae; phylum Streptophyta; class Magnoliopsida; order Fabales; family Fabaceae; genus Lathyrus; species Lathyrus tuberosus. The sequence goes on from JALAZF010000213.1 coordinate 604,017, forward strand.
ATCTGGAGGTGGGGAAGAAAAGTTCAAGCAGGGCCGCCTAAGCAATGGAGCAAGGTTGTAGTGCCCACTAAGAAAAGAAAAATTACTAATCAAAGTGATTCTGACTATGAAGTTGAAACAGATGTCCAAGACATCATTGGTATAAAAAACTCCACCTGCAAGAAGGCTTGTACTGAAAGCTCTATGAGAAATATAGATAGGTGGAAAGTTGTTGATCAAAGAAGGATTGCTCTGGAGAGAGAGTTGGGGAAGGACTTCGAATAGTACAAAGAAATAGTGGAGCTCATTGCAGCGGCTGGATTGATGAGAACAGTGTCCGAGTTAGGACCCTGCTATGGAAATCTAGTCAAAGAATTTGTGGTAAATATGTCTGAAGAGTGTGACGAGAACAGGGGCAACAATCCCAGACAAGTATGTGTGAGAGGAGAAGCTGTCACCTTTTCACCTAAAATTATCAACAACTATCTGGGCAGGAGTAATGAACCTCAACCTGAGTTAGAGGTTACTGATTATACTGTTTGCAAGGAGATAACAGGTGGTTGTATGAGACATTGACCAAATGCAAAGAAGTTGTCGTCTGGTAAACTAAGTGTCTAATATGCCATCCTCCACAGGATTGCCGTGGTAAATTGGGTTCCTACAAATCACACATCTACTATCTCGTCTACACTTGGCAGATTCATATATGCTATAGGGAAGAAGATTTCCTTTGATTTTGGATCATACATCTTTGAGCAGATCTTGAAACAAGCTAGCTCACCTGCTGTCAAGATGCCTATTGGTTTCCCTTCCTTGATCTGTGGTATTATTCTGGAACAGTGTCCTAATCTTGTGTTGAGGGGTGACACTGCACTCAAAAGAAAACCTCCTCTGTCCCTTCACTACAAGCTACTGGGTGGAGCACATGTCCCAGACATTGTTGGGACATCTACACAGACACCTGGTCCTGCTAATCTTGATGATGAAGCCATTGCTCAGCTGCAAGAAACCTGCAATAAGCTGGAAGAATCAATCATAAGAGATACAACAAGGAAGACAAAGCTAGAGCAGCTGATTAAAGCCTTGGTTGAAAAGAGAAATGCAGCTAAAGATTAAGAATTGACTGAAGATGATGGACAAAGTGAATCTACTAAGTCTGATAGAAGGAGTTTCCAGCAATCTGATGATTCTGGTTCTGAGAAGGGTGCTTCTGAATCTGAAGGTGAAAGTGATAAGGTTGCTGATGAAGAGGACAGTGCTGATTAACTATGCTATCTGCAAATTTATTTTCTGTTTTTTTGTCTATTTTGGTTCTTTCTTTCCATTTATACAACTTACTTCTGGTTTGGTGTTGAACAATATACTGCTATGTAATTTGGTTACATTTGTCTATGACCTCTCTTTGTCATATTTGTGGCTAAAAAAAGGGAGTAGTAAGTGTGAGGGGGAGCAGCATTGTTATGTGCTTCTGCTGTTGCAGGTAGAGTGTGTGTGCTGCAGGTGGATGGTGTGTTGCTGCTGTTGAGGGGGAGTTTTGCCAGTTTACTATGATGAGTGTTCTTGTGGTACTGTGTGTATATGCAGCTGAGGGGGAGTTTTTTTGTTGCTTTTGTTGCTGCTATTAATGGTGTTTTTTTTTTCGCTGCTGATACTGATGGTATTTAAGTGTGTGTGGAGTTTTAGCCAAAAATAAGCCAAAGGGGGAGATTGTTATTTCCTTGGTTTTATGGTTGGCATTATTTTGCTAAAACTCATGTAGCAGTAGATGTTGAATGAAGATGTCTAATAATATTTTTCATTACTCCTTGTTCAACATGTCGTATGAAGATGTTCCATGGCAGCTCATAGGACATCGCGTTGTGAAGTCAGTTTTATTGCAGATTCTGTTACTATGATTTGTAACTGAATATTCTGTGAATATTTGGTTATCCTATTTGTTGGTTTTCGGATTTGCTGTTGTTTCTGATTATGGAGACATAATAGGAAACTTTGGATTGAAGACCTATTTTATTGGAGTTAATTTTTCAGATTTGTGAGCAGCCTAATTGCTGCGTTTTTGAAGCCCAATTCAGTCCAGATTTCAAGCTATAAATAGACTGATGAAAACCTAGTTTTAGTTGTCGAACTTACATGTATTTTTAGGGTTGTGTGCTTGTGTTTTGCGAGCCTAACTGGTATCTTATGATAACAGTATAAGGATTGTAGTGTAAGTTGTGTAAGGTTGCTCATAAGCTTTTAAGTATTGAGTAGCTGTGTGTTAATTCTCATAAGCTATGAAGTATTGAGAATTTATGTTTCGACCATTGTTACTTGTCTTGTAAGGAACCAGTCACGGGTTGTGATTGAAGAGGGATTTGAGGAGGGCCTCATACCTAGGGGAGTCTTAGGTAGAAGTCATAGGAAGGGTAGTGATTAAGTGAGCTGATTGAACCGGGTATGGTTATCAGTGAATTGATACTATCGAATATTGATTTCATCCCTTGCTTGGTAGCCCCCAGATGTAGGATAGTTAGATCCAAACTGGGTTAACAATTTCTGGTGTTCTTTACATTTTCTGCACACTTTTATTTTGAACTTGTTCATTGTTGTTGTATATCAGTGTCTCGACATCTCGATAGGACATCTGATATATATAGGCCAGAATTTCAATTGGCATCAAGAGCTGGCACCCTTTGTTGTTTCTGGGTGAGATTCAGGGAAGGTACTTTCTAGTACAATGGACAAGGATGGAGGAGCTCTGAACAAACCACCTCTGCTAAATGGTTCTAACTATGAGTATTGGAAACCTATGATGATAGCTTTCATCAAGTCCATGGATGATCAAGCATGGAAAGCTGTTCTCAAAGGTTGGGAGCCTCCAAAGGTAAGAGATGGAGAAGGAAATCTTACTGATGTTCTGAAGGAAGAAGAGGACTGTGATGATGCTGACTACAAAGGATCTGTTGGAAATTCTAAAGCCGTGAATGATTGTTCAATGGTGTCAACAAAAATATCTTCAGGCTGATTGAGCATTGTACTATTGCCAAAGAGGCTTGGCAGGTGTTGAAAGTTGCTCATGAAGGGACCTCAAAGGTGAAAATGTCAAAGCTTCAGCTTCTCACTAGCAAGTTTGAGAGTTTAAAGATAAAAGAGGATGAGAGCATTCATGATTTTCATATGAACATTATTGAGATAGCTAATGCCTCTAGTGCCTTAGGAGAAAAGATGTCTGACAGCAAGCTGGTCAGGAAGATTCTCAGGTCTCTTCCTAGGAGATTTGATTTGAAGGTTACTGCTATAGAGGAAGCTCAGGACATTGACAAGATGAAGGTGGATGAGCTTTTGGGATCACTCCAAACTTTTGAGTTAGGACTCGGTGAAAAAGCTTAAAAGAAGAAGAGTATAGCATTTGTGTCAAGTGCTGATGACTCGGATGATGAAGGAAAACTGGTCAAAGATGAAGATGTGTCCAAAGAGCTAGTGTTGTTTGGAAGACAATTTAATAAAGTGTTGAAAAGGATGGACTGGAAGTCAAGAGAAAATGTTCAGAACAAGTCTCTCGACATCAACAAAGACCAGGAAGGAGGCAGAATATCCAGAACTGAAGAAGACTCTAATCAAGGGAAGAGAGTGCAATGCTATGAATGTGAAGGATTTGGGCACGTAAAAACTGAGTGTCCCACTTATCTCAAAAGACAGAAGAAGGGATTATCTGTGACATGGTTAGAAGATAATTCTGAAACTGATGCTGATGAGAAATCTGCAAAGCTGGTGACAGCATTAACAGGAGTATGTGAATCAGATGAAGAGTCTGAAGAGCTTACTTTTGAAGAGCTGGCTATCTCTTATAAGAAGTTGTGCATTGAACATGAAGAAGTATGTCAGCAGAAAGAAGAACAAGCATGTGTTATTGTTCATTTAAAGGCTGAGAATACTGAGCATATGTCTACTATAGCTGATCTACAAAGTGAAGTAAATGTTTTGAATTCAAAACTGGACAACATGATCAAAAATGTCAGAATGTTAAATGGGAGTTCTGATGTACTTGATGAAATTTTGAAGTCAGGAAGAGATGCTAGAAATGTCAGTGGTATTGGATTTGAAGGTACAAATGAATTAAATGAAGGAAAGAAATCTGAGGGAGTACCCGTTCAAGATAAGAGAAGGTTGAAGATGTTGAATAACACGTTGCAACATCCTCCCAGGCATCAGAAGAAGTTCATAAAGAAAAAGAATCAAAGATGGACATGCTACCATTGTGGGAAGTTTGGTCATATAAAAGCTTTTTGCTACAAGCTACATGGTTATCCCAAACCCATGCAACAGTATAGTAAGAAGAAGAGCAGGGTTGAAACAAAAAGGATATGGACTTCAAAGGATTTTGTAAAGGAACATAGGGACTACAAGTCTTTCAAAGTCTCTACAGATGAAAAATGGTTCTTTGATAGTGGGTGTTCTCGACATATGACTGGTGTTAGTAGATATATGTCACATGTTAAGTATCATGCTCCTAATGAGGTGATTTTTGGTAATGGATCAAAAGGAAAAGTGCTTGGTGTTGGAAGAGTGGATTGTCCAGGACAGCCAATTCTGGAAGAAGTATTGCTTGTTGAAGGGTTAGATACTAACCTAATAAGCATAAGCCAGTTGTGTGATCAAGGTCTTAGAGTCATCTTTACAAACTACGAATGTTTAATAATGGATGAAAAAAATTCTGTTGTTATGAGAGGTGAAAGAACCTTAGAGGATTGCTATTTGTGGAAAGCTGAAAGCACTACTGTGGAGGTGTTAAATCAAAGAGCTTGTGAATGGCACGTATATAAGGACCCATTTCCAAAACTTATAAATAGCCCAGCTAACACATTTCAACTTCAATCCTACAGTGCAAAAACTTCATCTGACCTATTCTTTCAAAACTCTTCTCCGCTAGAGTTTGCTCTTACTCTCCTCAATACTGCTTATTGTGATCAACTAAACATGTCTCAACATCCTAAGTCCGATTCCATGCACGGCTCCCCTGATAACACTGGTTCTCCACGAATCAATACTGGAGATGAAGAATCACTGCGGATGATAAACCTCTCTGACCTAGTGCTCGACATTGCTCCGTTGAAAGTTCTGCCGGCTGACCCAAAAGGCAACCAGCAAGCTTCTCACACAACGAATGTCAACATTCCAGGTAAGAAATCTAAACCCTTCTCACCTAAGAAGAAAGTCCACTCCATGACCAGTTTGTATGCTAACCAAGTAAGCCCTAAGAAAGACGTGGCTGAAAAGGGATCTAAATCAGGCATAGTTGAGAAGCGGAAGGGTACTAAATCTTATGATGTGAACAAGAATTCCACTGATGATGATGCTGTCAGAAAGGATAAGGAAATTAGAAGGGTTGTTGCCTCGATTCTGAGTGGAATTAAGGCAAATGTCGAGTCAAATGCTCCAACATCAGTGACAAAAAATATCAATAGCAGCCCTACTGATAGGACGGATGGTGATGTTTCCATGCATGTGGACCGTGAGAGAAGAAGTAAAAGGAAAGCTGATGTAAGGAATGACGATGTTATCAATGTTGATGACCTCACTTCTGATGAGGAATCTATTGCTAGAAAGCTGAGAAGAATTCAGAGAAGAAGAGAAAAAAATGTAATAAGTGAAGGCTCCAAGTCTTCGAAATTGCGTGGTAAATCTGGAGGTGGGGAAAGAAAAGTTCAAGCAGGGCCGCCTAAGCAATGGAGCAAGGTTGTAGTGCCCACTAAGAAAAGAAAAATTACTGATCAAAGTGATTCTGACTATGAAGTTGAAACAGATGTCCAAGACATCATTGGTATAAAAAACTCCACCTACAAGAAGGCTTCTACTGAAAGCTCTATGAGAAATATAGATAGATGGAAAGTTGTTGATCAAAGAAGGATTGCTCTGGAGAGAGAGTTGGGGAAGGACTTCGAATAGTACAAAGAAATAGTGGAGCTCATTGCAGCGGCTGGATTGATGAGAACAGTGTCCAAGTTAGGACCCTGCTATGGAAATCTAGTCAAAGAATTTGTGGTAAATATGTCTGAAGAGTGTGACGAGAAAATGGGCAACAATCCCAGACAAGTATGTGTGAGAGGAGAAGCTGTCACCTTTTCACCTAAAATTATCAACAACTATCTGGGCAGGAGTAATGAACCTCAACCTGAGTTAGAGGTTACTGATAATACTGTTTGCAAGGAGATAACAGGTGGCTGTATGAGACATTGGCCAAATGCAAAGAAGTTGTCGTCTGGTAAACTAAGTGTCAAATATGCCATTCTCCACAGAATTGCCGTGGTAAATTGGGTTCCTACAAATCACACATCTACTATCTCGTCTACACTTGGCAGATTCATATATGCTATAGGGAAGAAGATTTCCTTTGATTTTGGATCATACATCATTGAGCAGATCTTGAAACAAGCTAGCTCACCTGCTGTCAAGATGCCTATTGGTTTCCCTTCCTTGATCTGTGGTATTATTCTGGAACAGTGTCCTAATCTTGTGTTGAGGGGTGACACTGCACTCAAAAGAAAACCTCCTCTGTCCCTTCACTACAAGCTACTGGGTGGAGCACATGTCCCAGACATTGTTGGGACATCTACACAGACACCTGGTCCTGCTAATCTTGATGATGAAGCCATTGCTCAGCTGCAAGAAACCTGCAAGGAGCTGGAAGAATCTATCAGAAGAGATACAGCAAGGAAGACAAAGCTAGAGCAGCTGATTAAAGCCTTGGTTGAAAAGAGAAATGCAGCTAAAGATCAAGAGTTGACTGAAGATGATGGATAAAGTGAATCTACTGAGTCTGATAGAAGGAGTTTCTAGCAGTCTGATGATTCTGGTTCTGAGAAGGGTGCTTCTGAATCTGAAGGTGAAAGTGATGAGGTTGCTGATGAAGAGGACAGTGCTGATTAACTAGGCTATCTGCAAATTTATTTTCTGTTTTTTTGTCTATTTTGGTTCTTTCTTTCGATTTAGACAACTTACTTCTGGTTTGATGTTGAACAATATACTGCTATGTAATTTGGTTACATTTGTCTATGACCTCTCTTTGTCATATTTGTGGCTAAAAAAAGGGAGTAGTAAGTGTGAGGGGGAGCAGCATTGTTATGTGCTTGTGCTGTTGCAGGTAGAGTGTGTGTGCTGCAGGTGGATGGTGTGTTGCTGCTGTTGAGGGGGAGTTTTGCCAGTTTACTATGATGAGTGTTCTTGTGGTACTGTGTGTATATGCAGCTGAGGGGGAGTTTTTTTGTTGCTTTTGTTGCTGCTATTAATGGTGTTTTTTTTTCGCTGCTGATACTGATGGTATTTAAGTGTGTGTGGAGTTTTAGCCAAAAATAAGCCAAAGGGGGAGATTGTTATTTCCTTGGTTTTATGGTTGGCATTATTTTGCTAAAACTCATGTAGCAGTAGATGTTGAATGAAGATGTCTAATAATATTTTTCATTACTCCTTGTTCAGCATGTCGTATGAAGATGTTCCATGGCAGCTCATAGGACATCGCGTTGTGAAGTCAGTTTTATTGCAGATTCTGTTACTATGATTTGTAACTGAATATTCTGTGAATATTTGGTTATCCTATTTGTTGGTTTTCGGATTTGCTGCTATTTCTGATTATGGAGACATAATAGGAAACTTTGGATTGAAGACCTATTTTATTGGAGTTAATTTTTCAGATTTGTGAGCAGCCTAATTGCTGCGTTTTTGAAGCCCAATTCAGTCCAGATTTCAAGCTATAAATAGACTGATGAAAACCTAGTTTTAGTTGTCGAACTTACATGTATTTTTAGGGTTGTGTGCTTGTGTTTTGTGAGCCTAACTGGTATCTTATGATAACAGTATAAGGACTGTAGTGTAAGTTGTGTAAGGTCGCTCATAAGCTTTTAAGTATTGAGTAGCTGTGTGTTAATTCTCATAAGCTGTGAAGTATTGAGAATTTGTGTTTCGACCATTGTTACTTGTCTTGTAAGGAACCAGTCACGGGTTGTGATTGAAGAGGGATTTGAGGAGGGCCTCATACCTAGGGGAGTCTTAGGTAGAAGTCATAGGAAGGGTAGTGATTAAGTGAGCTGATTGAACCGAGTATGGTTATCAGTGAATTGATACTATCGAATATTGATTTCATCCCTGGCTTGGTAGCCCCCAGATGTAGGATAGTTAGATCCAAACTGGGTTAACAATTTCTGGTGTTCTTTACATTTTCTGCACACTATTATTTTGAACTTGTTCATTGTTGTTGTATATCAGTGTCTCGACATCTCGATGGGACATCTGATATATATAGGCCAGAATTTCAATTGGCATCAAGAGCTGGCATCCTTTATTGTTTCTGGGTGAGATTCAGGGAAGGTACTTTCTGGTACAATGGACAAGGATGGAGGAGCTCTAAACAAACCACCTCTGCTAAATGGTTCTAACTATGAGTATTGGAAACCTAGGATGATAGCTTTCATCAAGTCCATGGATGATCAAGCATGGAAAGCTGTTCTCAAAGGTTGGGAGCCTCCAAAGGTAAGAGATGGAGAAGGAAATCTTACGGATGTTTTGAAGGAAGAAGAGGACTGGGATGATGCTGACTACAAAGGATCTGTTGGAAATTCTAAGGCCATGAATGCATTGTTCAATGGTGTCAACAGAAATATCTTCAGGCTGATTGAGCATTGTACTATTGCCAAAGAGGCTTGGCAGGTCTTGAAAGTTGCTCATGAAGGGACCTCAAAGGTGAAAATGTCAAAGCTTCAGCTTCTCACTAGCAAGTTTGAGAGTTTGAAGATGAAAGAGGATGAGAGCATTCATAATTTTCATATGAACATTATTGAGATAGCTAATGCCTCTAGTGCCTTAGGAGAAAAGATGTCTGACAGCAAGCTGGTCAGGAAGATTCTCAGGTCTCTTCCTAGGAGATTTGATTTGAAGGTTACTGCTATAGAGGAAGCTCAGGACATTGACAAGATGAAGGTGGATGAGCTTATGGGATCACTCCAAACTTTTGAGTTAGGACTCGGTGAAAAAGCTGAAAAGAAGAAGAGTATAGCATTTGTGTCAAGTGCTGATGACTCAGATGATGAAGGAAAACTGGTCAAAGATGAAGATGTGTCCAAAGAGCTAGTATTGCTTGGAAGACAATTTAATAAAGTGTTGAAAAGGATGGACTGGAAGTCAAGAGAAAATGTTCGGAACAAGTCTCTCGACATCAACAAAGACCAGGAAGGAGGCAGAAGATCCAGAACTGAAGAAGACTCTAATCAAGGGAAGAGAGTGCAATGCTATGAATGTGAAGGATTTGGGCACGTAAAAACTGAGTGTCCCACTTATCTCAAAAGACAGAAGAAGGGATTATCTGTGACATGGTTAGAAGATGATTCTGAAACTGATGCTGATGAGAAATCTGCAAAGTTGGTGACAGCATTAACAGGAGTATGTGAATCAGATGAAGAGTCTGAAGAGCTTACTTTTGAAGAGTTGGCTATCTCTTAGAAGAAGTTGTGCATTGAACATGAAGAAGTATGTCAGCAGAAAGAAGAACAAGCATGTGTTATTGTTCATTTAAAGGCTGAGAATACTGAGCATATGTCTACTATAGCTGATCTACAAAGTGAAGTAAATGTTTTGAATTCAAAACTGGACAACATGATCAAAAATGTCAGAATGTTAAATGGGAGTTCTGATGTACTTGATGAAATTTTGAAGTCAGGAAGAGATGCTAGAAATGTTAGTGGTATTGGATTTGAAGGTACAAATGAATTAAATGAAGTAAAGAAATCTGAGGGAGTACCCGTTCAAGATAAGAGAAGGTTGAAGATGTTGAATAACACGTTGTAACATCCTCCCAGGCATCAAAAGAAGTTCATAAAGAAAAAGAATCAAAGATGGACATGCTACCATTGTGGGAAGTTTGGTCATATAAAAGCTTTTTGCTACAAGCTACATGGTTATCCCAAACCCATGCAACAGTATAGTAAGAAGAAGAGCAGGGTTGAAACAAAAAGGATATGGACTTCAAAGGATTTTGTAAAGGAACATAGGGACTACAAGTCTTTCAGAGTCTCTACAGATGAAAAATGGTTCTTTGATAGTGGGTGTTCTCGACATATGACTGGTGTTAGTAGATATATGTCACATGTTAAGTATCATGCTCCTAATGAGGTGATTTTTGGTAATGGATCAAAAGGAAAAGTGCTTGGTGTTGGAAGAGTGGATTGTCCAGGACAGCCAATTCTGGAAGAAGTATTGCTTGTTGAAGGGTTAGATACTAACCTAATAAGCATAAGCCAGTTGTGTGATCAAGGTCTTAGGGTCATCTTTAGAAACTACGAATGTTTAATAATGGATGAAAAAAATTCTGTTGTTATGAGAGGTGAAAGAACCTCAGAGGATTGCTATTTGTGGAGAGCTGAAAGCACTACTGTGGAAGTGTTAAATCAAAGAGCTTGTGAATGGCACGTATATAAGGACCCATTTCCAAAACTTATAAATAGCCCAGCTAACACATTCCAACTTCAATCCTACAGTGCAAAAACTTCATCTTACCTATTCTTTCAAAACTTTTCTCCACTAGGGTTTGCTCTTACTCTCCTCAATACTGCTTATTGTGATCAACTAAACATGTCTCAACATCCTAAGTCCGATTCCATGCACGGCTCCCCTGATAACACTGGTTCTCCACGAATCAATACTGGAGATGAAGAATCACTGCGGATGATAAACCTCTCTGACCTAGTGCTCGACATTGCTCCATTGAAAGTTCTGCCGGCTGACCCAAAAGGCAACCAGCAAGCTTCTCACACAACGAATGTCAACATTCCAGGTAAGAAATCTAAACCCTCTCACCTAAGAAGAAAGTCCACTCCATGACCAGTTTGTATGCTAACCAAGTAAGCCCTAAGAAAGACGTGGCTGAAAAGGGATCTAAATCAGGCATAGTTGAGAAGCGGAAGGGTACTAAATCTTGTGATGTGAACAAGAATTCCACTGATGATGATGCTGTTAGAAAGGATAAGGAAATTAGAAGGGTTGTTGCCTCGATTCTGAGTGGAATTAAGGCAAATGTCGAGTCTAATGCTCCAACATCAGTGACAAAAAATATCAATAGCAGCCCTACTGATAGGACGGATGGTGATGTTTCCATGCATGTGGACCGTGAGAGAAGAAGTAAAAGGAAAGCTGATGTAAGGACTGACGATGTTATCAATGTTGATGACCTCACTTCTGATGAGGAATCTATTGCTAGAAAGCTGAGAAGAATTTAGAGAAGAAGGGAAAAAAATGTAATAAGTGAAGGCTCCAAGTCTTCAAAATTGCATGGTAAATCTGGAGGTGGGGAAAGAAATGTTCAAGCAGGGCCACCTAAGCAATGGAGCAAGGTTGTAGTGCCCACTAAGAAAAGAAAAATTACTGATCAAAGTGATTCTGACTATGAAGTTGAAACAGATGTCCAAGACATCATTGGTATAAAAAACTCCACCTGCAAGAAGGCTTCTACTGAAAGCTCTATGAGAAATATAGATAGATGGAAAGTTGTTGATCAAAGAAGGATTGCTCTGGAGAGAGAGTTGGGGAACGACTTCGAATAGTATAAAGAAATAGTGGAGCTCATTGCAGCGGCTGGATTGATGAGAACAGTGTCCGAGTTAGGACCCTGCTATGGAAATCTAGTCAAAGAATTTGTGGTAAATATGTCTGAAGAGTGTGACGAGAACAGGGGCAACAATCCCAGACAAGTATGTGTGAGAGGAGAAGCTGTCACCTTTTCACCTAAAATTATCAACAACTATCTGGGCAGGAGTAATGAACCTCAACCTGAGTTAGAGGTTACTGATAATACTGTTTGCAAGGAGATAACAGGTGGTTGTATGAGACATTGACCAAATGCAAAGAAGTTGTCGTCTGGTAAACTAAGTGTCAAATATGCCATCCTCCACAGGATTGCCGTGGTAAATTGGGTTCCTAGAAATCACACATCTACTATCTCGTCTACACTTGGCAGATTCATATATGCTATAGGGAAGAAGATTTCCTTTGATTTTGGATCATACATCTTTGAGCAGATCTTGAAACAAGCTAGATCACCTGCTGTCAAGATGCCTATTGGTTTCCCTTCCTTGATCTGTGGTATTATTCTGGAACAGTGTCCAAATCTTGTGTTGAGGGGTGACACTGCACTCAAAAGAAAACCTCCTCTGTCCCTTCACTACAAGCTACTGGGTGGAGCACATGTCCCAGACATTGTTGGGACATCTACACAGACACCTGGTCCTACTAATCTTGATGATGAAGCCATTGCTCAGCTGCAAGAAACCTGCAAGGAGCTGGAAGAATCTATCAGAAGAGATACAGCAAGGAAGACAAAGCTAGAGCAGCTGATTAAAGCCTTGGTTGAAAAGAGAAATGCAGCTAAAGATCAAGAGTTGACTGAAGATGATGGATAAAGTGAATCTACTGAGTCTGATAGAAGGAGTTTCCAGCAGTCTGATGATTCTGGTTCTGAGAAGGGTGCTTCTGAATCTGAAGGTGAAAGTGATGAGGTTGCTGATGAAGAGGACAGTGCTGATTAACTAGGCTATCTGCAAATTTATTTTCTGTTTTTTTGTCTGTTTTGGTTCTTTCTTTCCATTTAGACAACTTACTTCTGGTTTGGTGTTGAACAATATACTGCTATGTAATTTGGTTACATTTGTCTATGACCTCTCTTTGTCATATTTGTGGCTAAAAAAGGGGAGTAGTAAGTGTGAGGGGGAGCAGCATTGTTATGTGCTTGTGCTGTTGCAGGTAGAGTGTGTGGGCTGCAGGTGGATGGTGTGTTGCTGCTGTTGAGGGGGAGTTTTGCTTGTTTACTATGATGAGTTTTCTTGTGGTACTGTGTGTATATGCAGCTGAGGGGGAGTTTTTTTGTTGCTTTTGTTGCTGCTATTAATGGTGTTTTTTTTTCTGCTGCTGATACTGATGGTATTTAAGTTTGTGTGGAGTTTTAGCCAAAAATAAGCCAAAGGGGGAGATTGTTATTTCCTTGGTTTTATGGTTGGCATTATTTTGCTAAAACTCATGTAGCAGTAGATGTTGAATGAAGATGTCTAATAATATTTTTCATTACTCCTTGTTCAACATGTCGTATGAAGACGTTCCATGGCAGCTCATAGGACATTGGGTTGTGAAGTCAGTTTTATTGCAGATTCTGTTACTATGATTTGTAACTGAATATTCTGTGAATATTTGGTTATCCTATTTGTTGGTTTTTGGATTTGCTGCTGTTTCTGATTATGGAGACATAATAGGAAACTTTGGATTGAAGACCTATTTTATTGGAGTTAATTTTTCAGATTTGTGAGCAGCCTAATTGCTGCGTTTTTGAAGCCCAATTCAGTCCAGATTTTAAGCTATAAATAGACTGATGAAAACCTAGTTTTAGTTGTCGAACTTACATGTATTTTTAGGGTTGTGTGCTTGTGTTTTGTGAGCCTAACTGGTATCTTATGATAACAGTATAAGGACTGTAGTGTAAGTTGTGTAAGGTTGCTCATAAGCTTTTAAGTATTGAGTAGCTGTGTGTTAATTCTCATAAGCTGTGAAGTATTGAGAATTTGTGTTTCGACCATTGTTACTTCTCTTGTAAGGAACCAGTCACGGGTTGTGATTGAAGAGGGATTTGAGGATGGCCTCATACCTAGGGGAGTCTTAGGTAGAAGTCATAGGAAGGGTAGTGATTAAGTGAGCTGATTGAACCGGGTGTGGTTATCAGTGAATTGATACTATCGAATATTGATTTCATCCCTGGCTTGGTAGCCCCCAGATGTAGGATAGTTAGATCCGAACTGGGTTAACAATTTCTGGTGTTCTTTACATTTTCTGCACACTTTTATTTTGAACTTGTTCATTGTTGTTGTATATCAGTGTCTCGACATCTCGATAGGACATCTGATATATATAGGCCAGAATTTCAATTAGTTTGATTGATGAACGATCTTCAGAACCTCGACGGCAACCCATTGGCGGCGAACTCCTCGGTGAATCACAAAGTCTGGTACCTTCCTTGATTTGTTTTCAGAAATAACACTGATTTCTGGTGGAGCGGGATCATTGGAATCTGTCTCCCAAGCAGAATTGTCGTAGGAGAATTCCTCTGTTGCATTTTGCATAGCATTTGTGCTCTCAGCTGTATCTCCCCATCCAGTAGGCTGGATGTCTTTGAAACTGATACGAGAGCTTTCGGGAGCGGTGTACTTGACCATATAGTCGTATTTCCCACTCGGTTGTCCCAAGGTATCCCAACCTTCTTTGGAACTGGAGGAGTCATCCCTCTCGATGACATTGACCTCGGGAAAAGCATAGTTGATGAATTTAAGTCCTGCAAACGTTGCGAATTCATCTTCATGTTGACTAGTTTCTGAATGACCTGAGTGTTGATCCCATAACATGGTGGGGACACAGGTATTCTGTTCAATGATGGTCAGCTGATTTTCATTGTTCGGCTGACTCTCTTGCCCCAAGTCTCCTGGATAAGGTTGCCACATTGGCAGACCATCCATCGGGCCATAGTGGGTGTAGTCAAAGTTGTCTTTCATCAGAGTGTCCTCCTCTAATGAATTTGGCAGGCACGACATCCTTCCGGATCACAATCTCCATATATCATTTCGATGTCTGACCTTGGTATAAATCTCAGACTCTGTGCGGGATAGCAAAATGGTATAGGCACCTCTTCCTGAGACATATAACCGTCCTCGTTAAGGTAGGACTTCCACTCTTCCTCTGTGTCAGAGGGATCTTCCTCATTGATAGCATGGACTGCTTGAGACACTGGGTGAAGGAAACCTCCACTGTGGAAGAAGTTTTGAATGGGATGAAGACTTTCATCGTTAGCAGCTGTCTGGGTACAGGTTGCAGAAAAACCAAGACCCTTCTTTGTTGTATTGCTAGTAGGAATGACAAGCTGTCCCCATCCGGTTGTATCGGTACTCTCGACCGCTTTGATAGCATCTTTGTATGAGGAAATCGAGGTTCCTCCTCGGGATTGATTGTCCTTGCTCACCGACAGTGCTTGGAACTGAGTTCCAATAACCTCCTCAGGTTCTATACCAGTAGATGATGACAAGTTACTTACAAGCAAGGCTTGTTCCCCACAAACTGTGACAAGTTGATCGTTCTTGACGAACTTTAGCTTTTGGTGTAGGGTCGAAGTGACCGCTCCAGCCTGATGTATCCAAGGTCTTCCTAATAAACAAATGTACGTTGCCTGGATGTCCATGACCTGGAAAGTGACTTGGAAAGTATGAGGACCAATAGTTATGGGAAGATCAACTTCGCCGATAACTGTTTTTCTGGATCCGCCGAACGCTTTGACGACGACCTCACTGATTCTCATCGGAGGGCCTTTGAATGATAATTCCATCAAAGTGGACTTCGGCATAACATTCAGGGCTGACCCTGTGTCTACCAGTACGCTGGCTAAAGCATCGTCCTGGAAGTTAACTGTAATGTTGAGCGCCATGTTATGACGGCGACCCTCTTCGGGTAATTCCTCATCACTAAATCCCAAATTGTTGCAGGAAGTGATGTTAGAGAGAATGCTATTGAACTGTCTGATTTTTACAACCTGTTCCACAAAGGCTTGCTCCAAGACTTTCTGTAGAGCCTCCCTGTGCACTTCTGAACTGAGTAACAATGATAATACCGAGATCTTTGAAGGAGTCTGTAACAGTTGATCAACAATGTTGTATTCACTCCTCTGGATGAGCTTCAGCATCTCATCATTATTTTTCGAAAGGTCGGGATTACTAGATTGACCGACTGGTGGATCAGGAGCTTCCGTCTGAAGTTCCTTTTCCTTGTAAAGTTCCCCAACTCCACGGTTGAAGATTCTGCCACTCCGTGTTACATGACTGATGTCTGCAATATTCACGACGGAGGGTAACGGAATTTCCTTTCCATTCTCAATGGTTTTTGCACCGTATTTGTAAGGGATAGCCTTAGTTGATTCATATGGTAATGGTCCCGGCAGATAGATGACTACAGGAATCTTCTGATTTTTCTGACCATCGTAAGTAATCTCGATCCGTTCCCGGTTGGGAACTTTAGATTCGTCAAGTAGAGGGATAATGGCAAAAACATCCCTGGTCCTGTGACGACCAGAGATCGTGATAACATCCTCACTTGATTAGCAAGGTAGTCCGGCGTCCAGTTGATGGGTCCAGAACTCGGATATGGACTAATCTCTCCACGATCCACTTGACCCTTAAGAGCTGCTCTCACAAGGTAACACCCTTGGTTACCTTCCGAACAGACGCCGCAACGTTCATAGTTGTGTGGTGGCACCTGGCCACGCCCACTTTGAATACAATGTAACCTCACTAGGTTATCTTCCACAGATCGGACATCCTGACTCTGACGCCGAGTAGGATTCCTGTTATTGAAACTAATCTGCTGAGTATCTTCATCCATATAAATTGGCATCCACCAGTGATTTAACAAGTGCTGAAGTGCCTCCTGGACAAGGGTACAACCTTGATCATTTTCGCAACCCGCTTTACAGCTTTGACAGTCATGTGATATTAAGAATCCGAGTCGGACCTGTTCAGCATGTAACTCTACCAGGTTGGTATTTATCACGCGAATACCGAAGATCTGAACCATGTTGATCTGATAAGAATTCCTATCATTGTAGTCTTGGATCCATCCAAGATCCATCTGATGCTGGAGGGCCTCCTGTATGAAAGAGCATCCCTGTTTGTTTACCGAGCAAGTCAGACAGGAACTGTAATCGTGCCGCGGCAGAATATGATATTGGCTTTGCCTTGAATGCATCGCCACCAGGTTGACATTCATTGCACGGATGTCGTGGTTCTGAATGACGTTAGAATTCGTGTAAACCATGTAAACTCCACGAACTCGGTGCTCTTGGATCCATCCGAGATCCATTTGTTCCTGTAGGGCTGCTTGCACCACAGAACATCCTTGATTGTCTTTAGAGCAGATATCACACTAGTGATAATTATAAGGTGGCACATGGCCATATCCACTCTGTCTACAATGCATCTTGACCAGATTGGTTTTCAACAAGAGTACATCGTGAATTTGATAGACATTGTTAGTCACTTTCTCAATGAGATTGACTGCAGCCTTCTCATGTTGAGGCAGCGGGTTCGTGAGAACATTTGGATTCGTATCTTTGAAAGATAAGACCCCACTCCTAACAAGCTTTTGCACGTCAGATTTAAAATTGAGACAAGTCTCAATGTTATGCCCTGATCCTCCTTGATGATAAGGGCAAGTTTGATCCACCTTAAACCAAAAAGGCAGATTTTCCGGTACTGTAAGAGGAGATTTAGTCTGAATGTGCCCCTTGGCCAGTAGTAATGGAAACAGCTCTGCGTACGACACGGGTATAGGATCAAATCCTGGTGGCCGTGTTGTACGGTTGTTTTTATATGGAGGACGAGCCTGTTGAAGAGGCTGTTGTGTGCTTTGTTGATCAGGTTGGCTCTACGCGACCTGAGGTTGATACGTAGGAGTAGACACATGATTGATAGCAAGAGTCACAGCTGCTACCGGTTGATAACGTCGTCTTTGCTTTCCGAGAGAGATATTCCCAATATCTTGCTCTTTTTTCTTAGGGAGAGCACTACCGTATTTTTTAGTACCGCTCGTCGATCTAGCGTCTTTTACCAAACGTCCTTCTCGGACGGCTTCCTCAACACGTACGCCCATGCCCACCATTTCGGTGAAGTCACTAGGCGCACTGGCAACCATTCGGTCATAGTAAAATGAGCTCAAGGTCTTTAAGAAGATCTTTGTCATCTCTTTTTCCTCAAGAGGTGGACAAATTTGAGCGGCAATCTCACGCCACCTTTGAGCGTACTCCTTAAAGGTTTCCTTGTCCTTTTGCGACATCGATCTGAGTTGATCTCTGTTGGGTGCCATGTCCAAATTGTATTTGTATTGTTGGACGAAGGCAGTGCCAAGATCTCTGAATGTGCTGATCGTGGCACGGTTTAAACCCATGTACCATTTTAATGCGGCACCGGTTAAACTATCCTGGAAGTAGTGAATCAGTAGGTCCTGATTTTCCGTCTGAGATGACATCCGCTGGGCGTACATCACTAGATGGCCTTGAGGGAAAGAGTTACCCTTGTACTTTTCAAAGTCGGGCACTTGAAATTTGTGCGGAACTTTCACATTTGGAACTAAGCAGAGATCTGCGGCGTCCTTTCCAAATAGATCCTGACCGCGAATGGCTTGCAGTTCCTTCTGCATTTCCAAGAACTGCTACTGGAATTCCTCCATTCTGTCAAACATAGTTTCCTTCTTACCAGAAGGTTTCTGTGGAATCTGTCCTTCCGGGACAGTGTGCACCACAGGGGGTGGTACCGTGACTACGGTAGTGAGTCTTGGCGTCTCCCGAAGTTTGTAACCTTCAGGAGTCTTCAGTATGCCTCTGGCATCTTCGCTTTCCCGAAGTTTGTAACCTTCAGGCCCAGCGGCTTCTGTTGTGATTCCCTGATCTTCAGTGATCGGCGGAACATATCCTTCCGGGATATAGTTAACAGGCATGCCCCAAGGACGATCTTTCGGTATTTGATACCTAGGATCATACTTCTCCACTATGGACGTTGAGGTGATCTCTGAGATCACAGTTCTTTGTAGCTGAGCTTCTGCCATGGCTTACATGTCGTTACGAAGCTTTCTCATATCCTCTCTTAGAGCGTCGATCTCTTCTTTCAACTCTCTGTTCTCTTCCTCAAGATCATCCATCTTTTTCTGACGATTGGCCCGAGTATTGTACGAATGAGACAGTTTGACTCTAGAACCGAGACACAAACGTGAGATTCGTAGGTAAGAAGAATACGCGATGTGAGAATGATGAATGCAATGATTATATTAATTGCTTTTTGGTTTAATCAAAATAAACTTCGACAATTAGATTGCAAATATCAAACGGTGGGGAAACCCCTATTTATTGAAATTCAAAGGATTGCGGAAACGAAAATACAGTAGATTACAAAGTGCAGAAACAGAAGCCTAAACTAATGGGTCCCGAGTCCTCTCTGAAGAGAAATCGGGTGCTGATTCTGGTATCTTCCTTTTCTTTGACCGGGGCTCTTGGGCCGTTGTCGGGTTGTCATTCCTTTGCCAGGTGAAAGGAGCGAGCAAATTCCTTTGCTCATCTTGATTCTCTACAGCATGTTTCTCCAAAATTTCAATTAGAGCATCTTTCTCTTTCAGTAGTTGCTGTATTTTGATGCACTCTACGTCGAGGGTGCGGTACTTGTTCTTCCAAGACCTTCTCTCCTTTTGAACTTTGTTGAGAGTAACCTGAAGCTTTTCAGTTTCCGTCATGAAGTACAAGACAGACTCCCTCGGCGGAAGAATTTCGTAACGAGGATAAGGCATTTTTAGCTTGAGAGCTCTAGTTTGTACCCAATGGAGGTAAGGCTCCACCGAGACACAGTCCGATTTTCCTAGAGACTCTCGTCCTTTCTTATGAACATGCTTCCATGCGTGCACTATTTCCATCTTTAGTGCTCTGTCATTTTCTCCTTCCTTGAAGAAAAGACCTTCCAGATGAACACCCCGTGGGACGTGTCTCATCGGGTATCCAAATTGACGATGAACGAGAACTGGATGGTAGTTGATTCCTCCCTTAGTTCCTATAAGGGGTACGTTGGGGAAGTTTCCACAATGGTCAATGATCATGATTCCATCATAGATCTTATTGCACCAATCTATATCAGAGTTGGTAAGAGACATGATCTTCTGCGACCAACGTAAGGCACTCTTGCAATCCCAAAAAGCAGCAGACTTGGGCAACTGAGAGATAAACCATTTGTAAAGCAGAGGTACACATCATGTGATCTCCCCTCCACTGTACAAATTTCCCAAGTGTACAGAATGATACGCATCTGCGAGCAAAGTCGGCACAGGGTTTCCAATGAGAAAAACCTTAATGGAGTTGATATCTACAAAGTTATTGATGTTGGGAAACAAAAATAACCCGTAGGCGAGCAAGACAAAGACGCTTTCAAAAGCAGTCACGTTTCCTATACTGGCAAAATACAGGGCTTTCTTTGTCAAGAACTGGGATGGCAAACCTTGGATGCCAACCTTGGTAGTTAGGTGAGTCCTGACCTCAGACTCGTCCAAATGAATTGCTCTTGCAATGGTCTGATTCTTTGGAATTTATTCCAGTCCATAAAATAGAGCTCGATCAGTAATGTGTAGATCGATCAGATGAGAATACTCCTCCAGCGTTGGTGCGAGCTGGTAATCCGGGAATGTGAAACAGTGATAAACCGGATCGTAAAACTGAACGAGTGCGTCCATGATTCCCTCAATCACATGGACTCTTAATAGTGGTAGCAGACCTCCGTGCTTGGCTCTGAAAGCCTCAGGGTTAGTGATCATCCTTGCTAACTTTCTCAAATCCTCTAACTTTGGAACCTTGAAGGTATACATATGAGTTCTCCTTCTACCGAAATCCATTAGTGCAATCCTTTTCTCTGATATTTGCAATCACAGTCTTAGTTTAATTTGAGAAACAGAGAGACTAGAAGAGAAAAAATTTTTTTTGAATGTTTTAATGTTTTTTAAATGAATGCATGAATGCAGCACACAAAAACATAGAAAAAACATGGGGTCAAAGGGTCGTTGTCATGAAGTCAAGGCTCTACCCATCCCCAAAGGTTTATACTAGGGTGATTTTTGTAGCTATACTCATTATCATCAGCTCCTCCCAGGAAAGCAAAATAACAAGCGGATCGCCAGCGAGTTGTAGAGCAATCTTAGAGTAAGTGCCATTCACCGAGAATAGATCACCAGCCTCAAATGAGGGTAGTATCGCATAACAACTATTCCCGATAGTTTCCGCACTACGAAAGGGTTTGGCTCCTCAGCTTCTCAGACTTAACAATCGGCCCATTGTCTAGGTGAGAGAATGGGTTGCATTGGTCAGCCTCCACCGAGGTTGATGGTCGACCCCGTCGCCATCACTTATCTTAAGTGTATACTCAATCTTTCCACACGCGGCATCACACGCATTCCCATTAGCAGAAAAATAAACACGTATAGCAATTAGGAAAAGCGGTATATATATTTGTCCTAAACATCCTAGACCTTTAAAGCTATGAATCCTAAGTTCCTGATAGAAAATGGGTTCCCCGGCGGAAGCCCCAATCTGTGGTTTTCACACAAGAGGTGAAAAGGAAGAAGAAAAACAGAGACGGGCCCCACGGTGGGCGCCATTTTTTTGTAGCGAGCAATTTTGGACGCGGTTCTTAAGCACTGGTCGCTCTCTGCGGTTGAGTTTACTACAGGTCGATTCATTTTTTATCCTATTAAAGCTGATGAAGGAAGGGAAATAGATGTCTCCAATTAACCCTGCTTTGCATACTGAGTTTAAACAGCGGTCTGTTAGGTTACGAATGCTATCAATGTGGGGGGCCCTTGTACTGGTTATTTGTATTTTCGCCAATACGGTTTTCTTTTTCTCTTTCTAGGACTTTATAGCGGGGAACAAGGATTTAGGATGTTAGGACTGATACTTTTGATAGATACATGAGAGTATGGGATTTTGGGTTTTTGTTTAGTGTGCTCGCTAAGATTTTTCTTTCAATCTTATGCCTACGTATTCCCGTTTACCGAAACAGGGAAATCAGAGCGTTCGTAGTTCCTCCCATAGAATAGGAGGAAATGGTATTTGGGGTCTTGTTCAAAGCCTAAGACGTGAAGCGAAAGGTGATATATATCTTGTTCAAAGCCCAAGATGTGAAGCTGAAGGTGTTGACTTTAGAGAGAATTTGTCATCTCTAAAGAGGAGGGTTGTATGTCACAACTGTTTTATAAAGGAGAATTACTTTAACCGGGATGTGTGAATCCGACAATGCCATAATTTCCTTTATAGGGGATTTTAACCTGAAGGAGAAGACTTTAACTCAATGTAGAGCAATGCCATCTTTCCTTAGGAATTTCTCATGCTAAAAGAGGGACAGTGGCATGGATGTAGATGATTCAGAGGCTTGCTGCTTACAGCGATTAGATGAAGGGGAAAGAGTTGTTGATGTTTGTATACTGTGAACGAGGCACAACTTCGATGCTAAAAGGTTGATTGGATCAACCAGTGGTTTTCTTATATAAAGCCTAAGAGGAGGCTAATATGTGTCTCATACAAAGCCCGAGAGAGAGGCTAAAAGGTTTTGACTCAACGATGAAGTCTTTTGGTATCTCGTATAAAGCCCGAGATGAAGGCTAATTGACTCAACAAGAGAGTTTTTTTGTATCTCGTACGAAACCCGAGATGGAGGCTAAAATTTGTTTGGCTCAATAAGAACCTTTTTGTATCTCGTATAAAGCCCGAGATGGAGGCGAAAGGGGTTATTGACTCAACGAGGGAGTCTCTTATGTATCTCGTACAAAGCCCGAGAGAGAGGCTAAACGTTGTTTGACTCCGCTGGGGAGAATCATTTGTACAAAGCCCAAGAGGAGGCTATGGTGACTGTTTCAGTTGAGTGACAGGTCCAATATACTAATTTTAAAGAGAAAATCAGTTCTTATATGAGCAACACTGTACTCAAGGATTTGATTCGAGGATCCGGGTTATTCCTGTTCTTTAAGGAAGCGGGAAATCCGAAGGGTATTGAGACTGTCCGAGTCTATGGGTTATCTTCCCATTTTTGAAGGGTGCTTGAGAATGTCTTTGAGACTCAAGGAGATTAGACTGTCCAAGTCTAGAGTTTTATCTTTTGTACCATGCTTTGAGAAACAGTAGTAGACTCTATGAAAGGACTGTTCTATGCAGATGATTAAGTTCTGTTCCTATACCTCTAGGAGGTCGTCGGGATAATTTGTACGAAGCCCAAGAGGAGGCTGGAAACTTTTAAGAAGTCGACGGGTCCTTGTACTAAGCCCAAGAGGAGGCTATCATTCTCGAAGGAAGAGATCATTATACTAAGCCTAAGAGGAGGCTGTGAGTACTTCTAAGAAGCCGTAGGGTCCTTGTACTAAGCCCAAGAGAAGGCGGGGTTGCTTTTAGGAAGCCTGTGGGTCCTTGTATAATGCCCAAGAGGAGGCCGATGCTTTTAAGAAGCCGATGGGTCCCTAAACCCCGAGAAATTCAAGGCAACCTATCCCCAAGGAATAAATCAAGTCAGGAAAGTTCGAGAATTTGGAAGAAACTCAAGAGATGCCATTCACGGAGAAAAGATCATCTCTGCGGAGTAGAGTTTCTTGACAACTGCTTTTAAGAAGCTTGTGGGTCCAGAAACCCTGAGAAGTTCAAGACATGCCATTCACCGAGAATAGATCAAGCCAGGAAAGTCCGAGAATTTGGAAGAAACTCAAGAGATGCCATTCACGGAGAAAAGATCATCTCTGGGGAATAGAGTTTCTTTGACAACTTGTATGAGTGACAGTCTATGAAAGGGTTCACAGAGAATGCTGCCTTTCATATCTCCATATTATTTAACCCCAAGAGGAGGGAAGACTGTGTCTGGTAATCCTATGGGGATCTAGTTTAGACTATTTCTAAGAGTGATCAACGGGCTTAATGCTAGACGTAGTTGTCGGGGAAACTCTAAATATCTATACTATTATTACACAGTTGATATGAGTTTATCAAAGAAGACTTACAGCGAAACAGCCCCACAATACAGTTATATGTATATGAAAGCGGTAAATGAAAGAAATAACCACTTACTCGGTTGTAGAGCTTCCATGCTTTTTGGTTAGTTGTTCAACAAAGAAAGATTGAAAACAACAGTATATTCAAAATCAAAAGAGAAAGTGCTTTGAAAAAGAAAGATTTGGGGCTTACAGCTCAAGGAGAGGCCCAGGTTTTTATCAGTGAGTGCACTGTTTGAAGTTTGTACAGAGGGACTTAGACAAGTGACTGTGGCCCAAAAATTGTTTTCTGTACAAAGGGATGGGTCTTACACTCTCTCAAGAGGCCCAAAAAGTTTTAAGAAAGGAAATGGGTCTTACTACTCGAGGGTAGGCCCAATTGACTTTTCGTTTAAAGTGGCGATCGCGCCGAGATTTTCTTTTAACGCGAAGGGACTTATACAATAAGTGAGGCCCAAAATGTTTTAGTTAAAAGGGGGTTGGGTCTTACACTCTGTTAGGGCCCAAAAATTTGAATGGGTCTTATAGCTCAAGGAGAGGCCCAGTGTTATTTTTTAAAAGGCGATGATCGCGCCGTTTGTTTTTTACGGTATCGGGACTTATACAATACACTGAGGCCCAAAAATGATTTGGTCAAAAAAAGGATTGGGTCCTACACTCTATTAGAGGCCCAAAAGTTTTGAAAATGATTTATGAGGGTTGAATTAATCCAAAAACCCTAATTTGTTTTCAAAAATGTATTTAATTGAATAAAAATTTAATTAAAATGATCAAAATTGTTTAACATATGAAAAACAAACTGTGGTCTTGGATTAATGCTTCAAAAATTAAGTATTGACCTACAAAATAATTAGAAAGCATTAAAAGTTGCAAAATCAATGTGGAAAAAATATTTTAAATGTCAAAAACAATTAAAATATTAATTCTTTGCAAAAATATCAATTATATGAAATAAATAATATTTTTGGGATTTTTTGATAAAATAAAATATTTTAACATTTTTGTGAATTATTAAAAAAAGAATCAACTCAAAATCATTAAAACTCATAGAGAAATTAATTTTTGAATCAATTAAATAAAATCACAAAATTCAAATATTTGAATTTGAAAGAAATGGCGCTAAGAACACACCAAGAACACGCGCGTGTTCTGGGTTTGGCCAGATTTGTATTTTCTATCCAATCTCACTGAATACTGGATTATAACATGCAATCCACATATCATTATGCTCGTCTCAACCTCACGATTATGTCTATGTCAATTAATTTCATTTAAATTAAACATATAACAAGAAATCATGAAAAATCCTCAAGAACCCTAATTTCTGCATGAAGGCTGGGATTTTTGATACATGATTCAAACAATGCAATTAATTGAGGGGAAACATTCTATGCATGATTATGAACATTTGGCAAAAGTATTGTGCGAGGAAATATGCATAGATTGAGAGATGACCAAGTTTAGGCTTACCTCTAGGTCGTGACAGCAAGTGCAATGTGATTTTTGATTTGGAGGTGTTACAGATGAGTGGTGATGATCTGAACAGCTTCCCTACACCCTATGGAGTGTGTTTGAATGCTTGGACTTGATTGAAATTGGCTAGATCATTTAATGACATCTCAACTGCACTTTGGTTAAAACCTTGAGCAATTAACTGGTGATTCTGAGAAATCAGTGTTCCAGTTGTTATTTAAGTGTTTGATCAGCTCATATGTGATGTATGTGAGGTGTGTGAGTGATTGGTTTGATTGGAAAAGCTCTCAAACTCAAAACCCGATAGTGACTTGCCTTAGAAGGCAAAATTGGAGTGAAAGAAGAGATTTTGAGGAAAGCATCTGTTTGATGGCTTTGGTGTACTTAAAATGATCACAATTGAGCTCTATTTATAGTAGAGCAAGTTTGTTTTGCAAGGAATAGTGAATGGCAACTGCAGCAGGTGTTTGTTCAATGTTGGCCAATGGAAATGCAAGTCTCCTCTAGCCATTGACTAGAGGTTAGGGCACAGGGTTGTGGTTCCCTTGGTCTTGGATAAGTCTTGACTGAATTCAAATGAAAATGGCTCAGTCCATGCCACCTTGATGCTTCCATTGAATGCTCCAATCCAAATTTGGAGTCTTGTCCCTATTTTGGCCATTCTAGGTTCAACATGCTATTTCTTGTTCCAAAGACTTTGGAGACTTGGCTCAGTGATTGTCCCCTTTAGATTCAATCCTCTGATGTGTCCAAGTGGATAGGAGCATTTGAATTTGGCTGATTTTGGCAAATCGAGCAAAAATGCAAATTATGCCCTACCTTGGCAGATTTCAGCAAGGCAACTTCCCAATGTCATATCTCATGATTCAAATGGAATTTGGTGATGTTCTTGGCCATTTTGGAAAGCCCTTACATGATACAACAACTGTTTGAACATTTTTGGTTTTGATCTCTTTTAAATCCAAGTGAAAAACCCCCCTACATTTGGAAAAAAATGAAGACAGATTTGGACTTAGTGAAAATTTCACTAAGTGTTAGAAAAAGTGACATTTTCATTTTTCAGCCATTTTGATCACTCCATAACTCAAAATCCTTAATGAATTGGACTTAGGTCTAGTTGAAGTTTTTGTAGAGGGTAATGAGGGCTACAAATTCATCTTTGGATGAGGAAAAATGACTTTGTGGTTTAGGAGTTATGATCCTCCAAAGTTGGTACCCTTGTCACTTTATTTTTTTAACTTAGAAAATTTTCTAAGTTTTTATGGTTACCCCCTTTTACAAGTTATCCAACTTTTCTTGATTTTTCTTGATGAATGATGATTCAAATCATACATTAACATCATTTTAGGGTTAAAAATCCATTTTGGTGAAAAATCTCAAAAAGTCAAAGTTGACTTTTGTGCACAGTTGACTTTTTATGAGATGAATTCCAAACTGTGCAATTCTTCAGGAAATCATGTCCTTGACCTAAATCAAACTTGATGGACATGTTCCATGGGTGTCATAGGGTATATTGATGCATGTCATAGGGCTTGGGAGCATGTCCTGGTCAAAAGTCAAAGTTACAGTTGACTTTTTCCTTAAAACCCTAATTGTGGTGCAGATGAAATTGAGACTTGTTGCTTAAGCTTCTTAGATTAATCCATTGTTCCATATGGATCAATATAGTTCATTAGAGACCCTCAAATCCTCTCTTGAGGTCTTGGCTCATGATTTTCCCTAAAAGTCAACTTAGGGGTGAATTAGGTCAAGAAACCCTAATTCCTGATTTTTGATGAATGCATCCCCTGAGGCAAAATTGACTTGATGATTGGGTCCATGAGGTTTCATGGAGTATATTAGGTTATGTTTTGTATCATTGGCTTGTGCCCAGATGAAAAATTTCCATCTGGAGGCCCCTGGTCGACCAAAACCCTAATTTGGCGACACTGTCGATCTTGAGACCTGATCCACCTAGAAGGGAGCACCCTTGTGCTTGATCCTTGAAGTGGGAGTCCTTTTTGATCCTTTGTGTATGTTTGAAAGGTTTAGACAAGTTGAAGATCATTTCATTCCTTGATTGACCCTTTGTCTAAGCACTCAGAGAGGGCTTGAAACCCTAATTTTGATTGTAGTGAATGCTCACCCATCTTTAGGGAGACTGATGAGGCATAATGACACACCCATATTGTGATGATGTTTTGTACAATAATGGGAAATATTAGTGGTAAAATTTTGGGGTATGACACCTACTAACTAACATATATCAGTATGCAATCATTCACATACTTAGTCATGCACACACAATTAGTTAGTAGTTGATATCAAAATATGCAATGAATACTACTAACACAAATATATCTGTTTTCACAAATACAAGGACCAAGACTAGATGTCCTTCCCGATGCTCCACCATGGAGCACAACATTAGTACTTCCTGAACATTCAATACTAAACAATCACCAGGTTTATCTGCACACATCTGATACACCCCTTCATCTCATTACTCCCCCATTTTTGCCATAATTTTGCAAAGGGTTAGTCCTTCAACTAAGCTATTATGCATAGAAAATATCATACATAAGGACACTCATGCAAGGTATACACAACCATATCATGAGAGAAAACTACCATAATCAGCATCAGCAGATGCACAACATAATTTGAATAAACCAGTCTTTAATAAGCTATAGAGCATTTACACAAAAAAAAAAAAAGAGATAGAAGAACCACTTAAAAACATAAACGTATTCATGAATCCATCCTCTACAGTGCTTGTGAGAAATCCAGTCTGCATTAGCCTCTAAGTGTGAATCATTTTTCTTCTTCACAGACTTCTTGGTAACAGTCTTTGATAGGTCCGCAAACGCAAAAAGATATCAGGTATAATATAAAAGTGTTGAACCCATAGAGACCAATGTCAACTACTGTTATCTATAATTACTATGTGCATCTAAGGCGATGAGAAAGTGACTTTGTTTGCAAAGGAAGGGAAATAAGTTGCTTTTAAATTAATATGAAGCAGAAGATCGGAATGTCGTTCTCGTCGACAGTTTACGCTCATAAGATCGTTAATTATAATTAAAATGGGACAATATTTTTGTGTAGAGAATAATTGATTTTTAAGGAACCATTAGCTTTCGCATAACCGGTACCGAATCTTATCATGTAATCTAACTGCCCGCTTTGGCTTGTCCAACGTGTTACAGTGCAAAAAATATTTTGAAAAAAAATTACTTTTAATTACTTGAAAAGTTGCTTAAGGTAAAAAAAATTAATTTAAAGGTACTTCCTGCTTTTGCACGTTTAGTACCGGATTTTAAGCGTATAAACGCTCGGTTTCGCGTCTTCGCTTATACTTTTAAAATCGCCTTTTTGAAAATTGATTTTTTTTTCTAATTGACTAGAAAATGCATTCGCAATGTTTAAATTCAAAAACTAGATTTTCCTACCGTTGGATAAAGGTCTCGTTCTTTTGAACTGAGACTGGTATCTTTATGTTTCTGCTTTCGTAATAAACTTAAAATTTAAAACATAAATTAATCCAGGCCAGAAACAATTCCCAAATTAATTATAATTTTTAATGACTTAATTATAGCACAGTCGGTACGACGGTCCTCACATTTCAGACTCGACAGAATTAGCTAGACATATTATTTATGTAAATGCTACTAGAAGTATTATTCATGTTCAAGTCTAACATAATAATAATAATAAAAATAATAATATTAAAATCAAACATGTAACTACAGTAAATAATAAAAAGTAGTAAAAGATCAAAGAACCTATATAACACAAACGTAATAATATAATAATAGCTCCAAACTGACAGAGAAAAAAATACCTGAATTAAATCCTGAAAAAATTATGCCGGTAAAATTGTAGTAGCAACGATCCAAATGCAGACAAATAAACTCCAAATTATGACTAAAACTTGCAATTATAGTTCCTCGATGTGAGAAATTTACTGCTTTACAAAAGTACTTTTTTCTGGCTTAAAAATAATACCCAGCTTGGATAAAAATTCTAATACTGAAATGTCTTATTTATAGTGTCTAAATTCGTATTGTGATGCCTCAGAACGTGTAGGAGAAATGGAGAAATTGGAGGAAGTGCTTTTTGCCAAGTTCGGTACGTGGGCAAAATATCTGGCCATTTTGATCATGACGAGCATCATGGAAATGATGACCCGTCCGTTATGAGGTGGGGGAAGATGACGAGCGTCACCCAAATGACAACCTACCAGTCATCCAGCTCAGGCACTTTTTCTTACTTTTTTGTTTGCTTCCTGTGACTGGTTAGCCTTGACATGTCATGACAACCGTCATGCTGGCAGTGTTCCCGTCATGACACTTTAAAACATGTCTTTTTCTCCCATTTTTGTCGTTTCACACTTTTTTCTGGCACGAGGGCCCTTAACTAATAAACGCCTTAAATAGGCATGGAATACCAACATAATACAATAAAAAGAAATAGAAAATGACACAAACAATGCATGTGAATCGAGTCGAAAATATGACATGTTTTCGAGTTATCAAACTCCCCTACACTTAAACCCTTGCTTGTCCTCAAGCAAGTCAACTAGCCTGTAAAGAAATGTAATGCAACATTAAAGATATAAAGATTTAAAGAAAACAAACCACTCGAATACTCATACGTGGCTATAAAAGTTGGTTCGGCTAAAATTGATTCATATGTACTAGTGTTGACACCAAGGATATTGTGACAACACTAACGACGTTTTGCGGTCACAAGTCTCCCTCCTATGCATACTGGTTCAAATCATTCCATTGAATCAGAGTATAATTTTCCTATTTGTTTCATCCTCTTTCGTTCGGGACAGTCACATTAAGGCTCTTTATCTCTCACACATATGGTAGAAAAACTGGTTAGTGATTATGATCAACATATCTTATTTAATTTACACATTTTTTTTCTTTTTCAAAGATGTATGTTTTTCGAAGGTTCAACCACCGTTGGGCTAAATGACCGGGTGAAGACCACCTAACTTAGTGGATGCAGTATTCCAATTTTATTTCTTTTTTTACGCAAAAGATCATTCACTTATGTTCATCGTCCGTTCAACTTAGTGTGTGACTATAGATGGTACCTGACTGGATAAGAAACTACCTTAGGATTACTACCAAATAGAGGTTCAAGATTAAGGCTCAAAGGGTATTTAAATTGACATGCATATTCGGGAGGCTCGAGGTGTTGGGACAATACCAATTTTGTCAAATTTTCTCAAGTCTCATCAACCTAGCCTCTCTTCCTTTTATAGCATATATAGTTTCAAATCATATTAAGAATCCTAAGTCTTTTTCAAAAAAATCCGGTGGGCTCAAGTATTTGGAGAAAACCAACAACAAACAGAAAACCATGGATAAAGGACTAGACAACACATGCAATAACTCGATACACTAAGCCAAACAGTAAAAATCAACAATAAAATAAATCTAAACTAACAAAACAAATAAAACATATAATCATAAGTATAGAAAATGGTAAAAACTTCTCCCCTACACTTAAATCCTACATTGTCCTCAATGTAAGGATAGAAGAGTAATAGAAGATGGTAGAACCTGGTAAGACGAAATCAACGTCTGCAGAGCCTATGATCAGAAGGTGGCATGCCCAGTCCTTGCAAGTAATATAGCATGTCCTCCAACATCTCATCATTCATGTGATCGTGCTAAGCTTTCAAAGAAATTCGGTCAATCATCTCCATTTGCATGTTTTGCATCTACTGAGTTAAGCTTTGCATCATCTCATGACGTTGAGCCTCATCTGCCTGTAAAATCTCCATCGACGCAATCATATAAGCCTGGGATGCTTGCATAGACCATATATGCTCTAACATATCTTGTTGCTACTAATGCATAGCATAAAACAATTGATCACGCTCCGATTCAAGATCGTTTTGTTCCTATATCTCGTAGCACAAGTCAACAATCTCATGCCTAAAGGCATTATAATCATACTAAACTGACTGATGCCAAGATGAGGTATCTGTAAAAGTGTTAGAGAAATGGGGTGCAATGCGTGAATGCAGAAAAAAAGCATTGGGGAAAAAATGGGCGAGTGTAGCCGGCGCGACTCTTCCCATTCCTTTCGAAATGGGGTTGCACTTTTTACATGTGAACTTTTTATTTATCCTAAAAAAAGGAAGGAAGAGAAAAAGTCTAAATAAACTAGTGAGTGTGTGGAATACAAAACAATGCACTTGAGAGATCGGGAATCGGGATTGGTTATACAAAGGGAAGGCATTAGCACCCTAAGTATCTATAGTATCTTATAGGAACCTCTTGTGTATATTTGTGTTACTATTTTTTTGAGTTACTTGTTGTGTAGTGGGGATTTGTTGATTATTTTGAGTGAATGATAAGATTGGAACATGTTTCTGTAGGGTATGTTGAGGTAAACTATGATAAAAGGTGTAGGAACCTAATGGTTTTATTTATTATTGTGCTCGCTAAGATCTCGCAATCTTATGCCTACGTATTCTCAAAAGGAAGTTAAGAAATCAGAGCGTTCGTAGTTCCACCTACTAATGGGTGGAATTGGGCTTGAGAAAAGAGACAAATTGTCATCTTAAGGGAGATATCTCACCTATTCACTACAAACATTTTGAGAAAGAAGATAATAAGGGAAGAAGCTTTAAACTTTGATGTAGAAAATCCAGAGTAATGCCACATCTTCCTTTAAATGAATCTTTGCATATTAAGAGAAGGACCTTGACTTGGATATATAATTAACAAGTGCGCCACTTACATCACTTAAATGAAAGGTTTTTTTTTTTTGTACCATAATAAGAGAGAGACTCTAGCTTGGATTGTGAATCAACAAGTGTGCCACTTACATCAATTAAAATGGAAAAAAAGTTTGAAATGTTTGATTTATGTTATGGGGAATAGAAGAGACATCTCTTCTATAGATATGACTTATGTCTCATCTCGGGAAAAAGTTTTGAATTTGAAGCTAAAGGTTGCCAAGGGTTTGACTTAAGGTTTGAAGGTTTGAAGCGAAAAGGGGCTATGGTTTTGAACTTTGAATGAAGTTGAAAACTTCAAGGGGGATCCTAAGGTTTTATTGAGGTTGAGAACCTCAAAGGGGATCCTAGGGTTTGAAATAAGTTGTAGCTTGAAGTGAATCCTAAAGTTTGAACTAAGGATAAGTATTGAAATGCAACATTTATATGAATGCAAGTGTTGTAAATGTCAAGAGAAACTTAACAAGATAAGATTGTCTAAACTTTTAAACAAGTGTAGTCATCGGGGATGACATGAGTATGGTATGATTAAGCATGATGTATCAACATGTGAATGTACATCATACAAAGAGATATGTTCATCATGGTAAGAGTTTATGAAGGAAATACTTGAATATGTGAGCAAAGACTTAATCAATTGAAGCAATCACAAAGAAGTTCAAGTAATATGTTCAAGATGAATTGAGGATCAGATGGTGATGAAGGGTAAACAAAACCCTAATAGAAGTTCATGAAGATAAGTACAGGAACAAAGCATTCAAACATGGTTGAATCAAGGGCTTTGGGGAATCCAAACTCACGTGGAAGCCCTAGTCATCCTCAAGATGTTTTGAAAAGTTTGATCAGGATAAAACCCTAAAGTTCTTCCTAATTAACATTTAACCAAAGTATTTTTTTTAAAGGAAATAATACTTAAACATGGTGTGTATAAGTCAAGAAAACATGTTATGTATATCTACAAGACTTTAAACAATGTGTATCATGACTATAAAGACATATGGATGTCATTAGGTTGATTAAAGAATCAAAAGAAATCAAGGAAAGGAGTGAAAAGTACTTAAAAAGTACTAGTTTTCAACCTAATAAAAATGTCAAAAATAAATATTATTTTTGGAATTTAAAAATGGATTCTCAAAATATGCAACATAAATGAGAAGTGTGTAAAAAATTGGCTCAAAAAGATTATTTTTGCTTGGTGAAATCAATGGGTGAAGTTGCGAAGAAAACCATAAAAAATAGTGTTAAAAAAATATAGGAATGGTTTCACTAAGGGTTGAACCCACGCCCTAGGACTGATGGGCCTAAAACATTACCATCTGAGTCATGCGCGTGTGGTTGAAAAAGAATGGATGATGATAATAATATATGAAAGTTTCCTTTTGAAAATGTTTAAAAAATAAACCAAAAGGTCTGGGGCAAGGGGGATTCGAACCCCAGACCTAAGGGTAACACAAAGCCTTCAACACACCCCTTCAACCACTGGGGTGGTGATACATCCATGTATCAAACCACACCCAATTAATTAAGTAGTAAAAATGAAGATTAAAATATGAAAATGGCGCCACCACCATTGTTGTTCATCTTCATCGTGTTCATCATCTTCATCATCAATTTGAATTTCTATCTCCCTCAATACGCAACCAAATTGAATGAAATAAAAATGAAAGTTGCTTGATTTTTCAAGAGAAATTGAATGGTACAATCCAATTTCATTTATTCTTGCTAGAATTTAAATTATCCCGTAAGAACACATAAACCCTAAATTTGCAAAATCTAAAGGGGGACCCTATATGTTAATGATACAAAGCAATTGATTGATGGAAAATAATCACAACATCATAACAAGCATATTTGGAATTTAAAATATCAAAAATGATGCATGGATCATAGAGTTTGAAAGTTTGAGGCTTACCTTGCAAGTGAGAATTGAATTC
Organism: Lathyrus tuberosus; assembly: GCA_022829125.1. Lineage (NCBI taxonomy): Eukaryota > Viridiplantae > Streptophyta > Magnoliopsida > Fabales > Fabaceae > Lathyrus > Lathyrus tuberosus. The sequence continues at coordinate 637,743 of JALAZF010000213.1, forward strand.
CCTGTTGGAGGTGTTACATAAATGATTTGATGATTTAGACAGCTTTCTTGACCCTCAAGGATGGTTTTGCAATGCTTAGATTGAGTTGAAACCTTCTGGATCGCTTGGCTCGATTCAAACTGCAACTTGATGCAAGTGAGATATGATGATGATGATTCTGGTGTTACAGATGATGGATGAATGTTTGGATCAACTCTATATGATGTTTATGAAGTGTGTGGATGATTGAATTGAGTGGAAATGACCTTGAATGGATAATTCAAGTTTTTCACTCCTTTGAGACTTGAAAAATTTGGAAAGAGGAGGAATGAGAGAAAACAAGTTCTTCAATGTTTTGGTGTACCTAGAATGAAGCACAATGACCTCTATTTATAGGAAAAAGAGTTCAGATATTTGAGAGTAAATTGGATGAGGATACATCTTATTATCCAATGTGTAATGATGTGTAGCTAGTTACTTGAGTGCTAAGGTTCATAGCTTCCAATCTTACATGGCTACAAAATCTTGATCATTTGAGTTTTGAAACTTCATATTGCACATGAATCCTTGGTGTTTTGATCATTTTTTGGCTCATTGTGGAGGTTTTTGATCAATTCACTATTCCAATCAATGCTAGAGGACAAAACATCACTTCAAGCTTTGTTTCACATGCATTTTGGATAGAAATTGCAAAATTCTATTTTGATCTTGTAGAGCACATGTTTTGTGATGATTTTGGTATTGATCTTGTGATGATTTAGGCTAGCAATGATTTAGGCTATCTAAAATTTCACTATGTGTTTTGGTTCAAAAAGTATGGAACCTCCAACTTCATGGCTTCATATCTCTCAATCTATGCATTTTTTGGGAATCCACCCTCAAGGAGAAATTTGTACTATGTAACAAGCTCTTCAATTTGATCTTTGGATCAAAGAAAATGGTTACTTGGTTTGGAAGTTATGGCCTTGGAAAGTGGGGAAAAAATCATTGAATTTTATAACTTAGAAAAAATTCAACTTCTCCAATGTTGTCCTTTTTACAAGTAACCTCATATTTCTTGATTTTCCTTGATCAGTCATGATCCAAATCACATATTAACTCCATTCTTGACTTGAAGAGGCTATGTTTGACCAAAAACTCCAAAATTCAAACTTGATTTTGACCACAGTTGACTTTTGTATCGGATGAACTTTGAACTGTGTGATCCTTTATAAAATCAAACCCTTGGGCTTTTTGAACATCATGGATGGACTTCAAATCTGTTTTTGAGTGTCTTGAATCATGTCTCAAGGCTTGAGATCATGTCTTGGTCAAAAGTCAAAGGTAAAGTTGACTTTTCATTAAAAACCCTAGTTTGGGGGACTAGATGAATTTAACTTCTTGCATTGCTTATGAATCAAGTTCTTTGGGTTAATCCAATCATATGAAGGGATTAATATGAGGCATTTAAGGTTCTTGAAACATATTTAGAGGTTTGGGATCATGCCTTTCTTCAAAAGTCAACTTAGGGAATGAATTAGGTCAAACCCTTATTATGGTGAATTAAGGATCTTGAGCTTTGATGAGCTTGTTCATGATGGAATTTTGCACTTGATTATTGATGAGTGAAAGCTCTTGATCTTCATGAATGATATGGGGACTTGAGATGTTGAACACGATGCTCATTCTCTAATAATTCATCTGCTTGAGCCCTTGAGGGATCACCTAACTTGTAAAGAAAAATGGCGACTCTGCTGGGGACAACCGTTGTATGATCTTGTTTCTTAGGTAGAAACCTTAGACAGTGCCGCAGCAGATTGGTGACCACAGTGGGAGGCATTCTTTCTTGCTTTCCCAAGGGACGAAACCCTAATTTCGTGTCATAGAAATGACAGCTCTGCTGGGGAGTCATTGTCTGTATAGGATCATAAGACTAGAGGTCTAGGATGATTAAGACAAATATATATACTGCTTTTCCTAATTAATATCCGTGTTTATTTTTCTGCTAATGGGAATGCGGATGATGCCGGATGTGGAAAGATTGAGTATACACCTAAGATAGGTGATGGCAATGTAGGTAATCTTACTGGGAGTGAATTCCAGTTAAGAGCCCCCGATCGACCATCAAACTCAGTGGAGACTTCCTTTGCAGATACATTGCCTATACGACTTCGGTTGTTGAAAGTAGTGTGGTCGACTGGGTTATCTGAGAAGTTGAGGTTTTTAGCAGACTTAAGCCACTTTGTAGTGCGGAAGCTATCGGAAATAGTTGTCACACGATACTACCCTCATCTGAGATTGCTCTAAGATACATCACCTAGCACGGTTCCCGGCCCGCTGATGTTATCGCGAAGGGGATCAATGATTTTGAGAGACAGATACAAAAAATCACCAGTATAAACCTTTGGGGGAGGGGGGGTAGAGCCTTGACTTCATGACACCGACCCTTTGACCCCATGTTTTTTCTATGTTTTTGTGTGCTGCATTCATACATTCATTTAAAAAACATTAAAACAAAGAAAATCTTCTCTTCTAGTCTCTCTTTTTCAAATTAAACTGAGACAATGATTGCAAATGTCAGAGAAAGGAGATTGCGCTAATGGATTTTGGTAGAAGGAAAACTCATAAGTACACCTTCAAGGTTCCAAAGTTGGAGGATTTGAGAGGTTTTGCGAGAATGATCACCAACCACGAGGCTTTCAGAGCCAAGTATGGAGGACTGTTGTCCTTGTTAAGGGTCCATGTAATTGAAGGAATCCTGTCCACGTTAATCCAGTTCTACGATCCGGTCTATCACTGTTTCACTTTCCCGGATTATCAGCTTGCACCAACGCTGGAGGAGTATTCTCACCTGACTGGTTTACATATTACTGATCAAGCTCCCTTTTCTGGACTGGAAGAAATTCCAAAGGATCAGACCATTGCAAGAACAATTTATTTGGATGAGTCAGAAGTCAGGACTCACATGACCACTAAGGGTGGAATCCAAGGTTTGCCAGCCCAGTTCTTAACAAAGAAAGCCCTGTACTTTGCTAGTCTAGGGAACATGTCCGCTTTCGAGAGCACCTTTGTTTTTCTCACCTACGGGTTATTTTTGTTTCCCAACATCGATAACTTTGTAGATCTCAACGCCATTAAGATTTTCCTGATTGGAAACCTCGTACCGACCTTACTCGCAGATGCATATCATTCGGTACACTTAAGGAATTTATGAAGCGGAGGAATGATCACGTGCTGTGTACCCCTGCTTTACAAATGGTTCACTTCCCACTTACCCAAGTCTGCTGCATTTTGGGATCAAAAGAATACTTTACGTTGGCCACAAAGAATCATGTCTCTTACCAACTCTGACATCGATTGGTACAATCGAATCTACGACAGGATCAGGATCATTGACCGTTGTGGAAATTTCCCAAATGTACCCCTTATAGGAACTAAGGGAGGAATCAACTATCATCCGATATTGGTTCGTCGACAATTTGGATACCCGATGAGGCACATCCCACGGAATGCTCATCTGGAAGGTCTTTTCTTCAAGGAAGGAGAAAATGACAGGGCACTAAAGACGGAAATAGTGAACGCCTGGAAACACATTCATAGTAAAGGACGAGAGTCTCTAGGGAAACCATACTGTGTCTCGATGGAGCCTTATCTCCATTGGGTACAAACTAGAGCTCTCAAGCTGAGGATGCCTTACCCTCGTCAGGAAGTTCTTCCATTACGGGACTCTTCCCTTTATTTTATGTCTGAGACAGAAAAACTTCAAGTTACTCTCAGCAAAGTTCAGTAGGAGAAGAGGTCTTGGAGGAACAAGTACGGTATTCTCAATGTGGAGTGCAGGAAAATACAGCAACTGTTGAGAGAAAAAGATGCTCTGATTGAGATTTTAGAGCAACATGCTGTAGAAAATCAGGATGACCAAAGGAATTTGCTCGCTCCTTTCACTTGGCAAAGGAATAATAACCCGACAGCGACCGAAGAGCCCCGGTCAAAGAAGAGGAAAGTACTAGAACCAGCACTTGAGCTCACCTCCGAGAGGACTCAGGATCCATTAGTTTAGGTTTCCTTTTTCAGCACTTTGTAATCTACTGTATTTCCATTTCCGTAATCCTTTGAATTCAAGAAAACGGGGTTTCCCCGCTGTTTGATATTTGCAATCTAATTGTCGAAGTTTACTTTGAATAAACAAAAATAATTAATAAAACCATTGCATTGCATTCATCATTCTCGCCTAACACATTCTTGTTACCTAGGAATCTCACGTTTGTGACTCGATTCTAGAGTCAAACTGTCTCACTCGTACAATACTCGGGCCAATCGTCAGAAAAAGATGGATGATCTCGAGGAAGAGAACAGAGAGTTGAGAAAAGAGATCGACACTCTGAAAGAAGATCTGAGAAAGCTTCATAACGACATGCAAGCTCTAGTTAAAGCTCAAATGCAACAAAAAAGGACTGTGATCTCAGAGATCACATCAACGCCCATAGTGGAGAAGTATGATCCTAGGTACAAAATGCAGAAAGATTGTCCCTGGGGCATGCCACTTAACTATATCTCGGAAGGATATGTTCCGTCGATCACTGAGGATCAGGGAACCACAGCAGGAGCCGCTGGGCCTGAAGGTTACAAACTTCGGGAAAGCGAAGATGCCAGAGGCATGACAGCAACTCCTGAAGGTTACAAACTTCGGGAGACACCGAGAGTCTCGGCCATAATGACTATACCACCACCCGTGGTACACACTGTCCCGGAAGGATAGATTCCACAGATACCTTCTGGTGGAAACGACGGCATGTTCGACAAAATGAATGAGTTCCAGGAACAATTCCTGGAAATGCAGAAAGAGCTGCAAGCCCTTCGCGGTCAGGATCTATTTGGAAAGGACGTCGCAGACCTTTGCTTAGTCCCCAATGTGAAAGTTCCAGACAAGTTCCAAGTGCCCGACTTTGAAAAGTACAAGGGTAACTCTTGCCTCAGAGCCATTTGGTGATGTACGCTCGGCGAATGTCAGCTCAGACAAAGAACCAGGAACTACTGATTCACTACTTTCAGGATAGTTTAACCGGTGCCTCATTAAAATGGTACATGGGTTTAAACCGCGCCACGATCGGCACTTTCAGAGATCTTGGCACTGCTTTCGTTCAACAATATAAATACAATTTGGACATGGCACCGGACAGAGATCAACTCAGATCAATGTCACAAAAGGACAAGGAAACCTTTAAGGAGTATGCTCAGAGATGGTGTGAAATTGCCGCCCAAATTTGTCCACCTCTTGAGGAAAAAGAGATGACAAAGATCTTCTTAAAGACCTTAAGCTCATTTTACTACGACAGAATGGTCGCCAGTGCGCCCAGTGACTTGACCGAGATGGTAGGCATGGGAGTTCGTCTTGAGGAAGCAGTCCGAGAAGGACGTTTAGTAAAAGACGCTGGATCATCAAGTAGTACAAAATGATACGGTAGTGCTCTCACTAAGAAAAAAGAGTAGGATATTGGGAATATCTCTCTCGGAAAGCAAAGGCGACGTTACCAACCAGTAGCAGCTGTAACTCCTGCTATCAACCCTGCGCCTGTTCCTACGTATCAACCTTAGGTTGCGCAGAGCCAACCTAATCAGCAGCCTCTTCAGCAGGCTCGTCCTCCATACATCAACAACCGTACAACGCGACCTCCAGGGTTTGATCCTATACCCATGTTGTACGAAGAATTGTTTCCGTTATTACTAGTCAAGGGGCATGTCCAAACCAGGTCTCGTCTTACAGTACCGGAAAATCCGCCTTTTGGTTCAAAACAGATCAGACTTGTCCTTACCATCAAGGAGGACCAGGGCATAACATAGAAAACTGTCTCAGTTTCAAATCCGATGTGCAAAAGCTTGTTAGGAGCGGGGTCTTATCTTTCAAAGATACGAATCCGAATGTTCTCACAAACCCGCTGCCTCAACACGAGAAAGCTGCAGTCAATTTGATAGAGGGAGAGTCTAACAACACCTATCAAATTCATGATGTACTCTTGTTAAGGGCCAACTTGGTCAAGATGCATTGTAGACAGAGTGGATATGGCCATGTGCCACCTCATAATTATCACCAGTGTGATATCTTCTCTAAAAACAATCAAGGATGTTCTATGGTGCAATTGGCTCTACAAGAACAATTAGATCTCAGATGGATCCAAGAGCATCGAGTTCGTGGAGTCAACATGACCTATATGAATTCCAACATCATTCAGAACCACGACATCTATGCAATGAATGTTAACTTAGTGGCGTTGCACTCAAGGCAAAGCCAATATCATAATCTGCCGCGTCACGATTATAATTCCTGCCTGACTTGCTCGGTAAATAAACAGGGATGCTCTTTTGTACAAGAGGCCCTCCAGCGTCAGATGGATTTTGGATGGATCCAGGACTACCATGATAGGAATCCCTATCAGATCAACATGATTGAAATCTTCGATATTCGCTTGATGAATACCAGCTTGGTAGAGTTACATGCCAGGCAGGTCCGACTCAGTTTTCTCACTTCACATAATTACCAGAACTGTAAAGGATGTTGTGAGAGTAACCAAGGGTGCACTCTCGTTCAGAGAACTTTACAACACTTGTTAAACCACTGGTGGCTTCCAATCTATCTGGATGAAGACACGCAACAAATCAGTGTGCATAATGGAAACCCTACTCGGCGTCAAAATCAGGATGTCCGATCTATGGAAACAAACCTGGTAAGGTTGCACTGCATTTAAAGCGGGCGTGGCCAGGTGCCACCACACAACTATGAACGTTGTAGAGTCTGCTCGGAGAATAACCAAGGATGCTACCTCGTGCGAGCAGCTCTCCAAGGTCAGTTGGATCGCAAGAAGATTCACCCATACCTAGCTTCGGGGTCCATTGACTGGACGCCAGACTACTTCGCAGATCAAGTCAGACACGTGGTTGTAATCTCTGACCCTGAGAGGAACAAAGATGTTTGTACCATCATCCCTCTACTGGACGAATCAAAGGTTCTTAGCAAGAAACTGATTGAAGTTACTTACGACAGTTAAAAAAATCAGAAGGCTCTTGTAGTTATCTATTTGCCGGGACCAGTACCGAATGAATCAGCTAAGGCAATCCCTTATAAATACGGTGCAACAATAATTGAGAATAGAAAGGAAATTCCATTACCCTCCGTCGTGAATATTACAGACATCAGTCGAGTAACACGGAGCGGTCAAATCTTCAACCGAGGAGTTGGAGAACCTGGCAAAGAAAAGGAACTTCAGACAGAAGCTCCTAATCCGCCAGTCGGTCCATCCAGTAATCCCGACCTTTCGAAAAACATTGATGAGATGCTGAAGCTGATCCAAAGGAGTGAATACAACATTGTTGATCAGCTGTTACAAACTCCTTCAAAGATCTCTGTGCTATCACTTTTACTCAGTTCCGAAGCCCACAGGGAGGCTCTACAGAAAGTCTTAGAGTAGGCCTTTGTAGAACAGGATGTGTCAATACGACAGTTTGATAGCATCATCTCTAACATCACTTCCTGCAACAACTTAGGATTCAGTGATGAGGATTTGCCGGAGGGGGGCAAAAGTCACAACATGGCGCTCAATATCACAGTTAACTTCCAAGACGATGGTTTAGCCAACGTACTAGTATACACAGGATCGACCATCAACGTTATGCCGAAGTCCACTTTAATGCGACTATCATTCAAAGGATCCCCGACAAGGGGCGGTGAGGTCATTGTCAAAGCGTTTGACGGATCTCGGAAAGCACTTATCGGCGAAGTCGACCTTCCCATAACTATCGGTCCTCACACTTTCCTAATCAATTTCTAGGTCATGGACGTCCGGGCAGCGTACAGCTGTTTATTAGGAAGACCTTGGATACACCAGGCTGGGGCAGTCACTTCGATGCTGCACCAAAAACTGAAGTTCGTCAAGAACGATCAACTCATCACGGTATGTGGAGAACATGCCTTGCTTGTGAGTAACTTATCATCGTCTACTTGTGTAGAACCCGAGGAGGTTGTTGGAACTCAGTTCCAAGCACTTTCGGTGAGCAACGATAGCTAATCGGAGAAGGGAACCTCAATATCCTCGTACAAAGATGCTCTCGAGGCGATCAAAAGTAATAACACGAAAGGGTGGGGACCACTTGTCATTCCCACTGATAACAAAACAAAGAAGGGTCTTGGTTTTTCTTCAACCTGTACCCAGACTGCTACCCACGATGAAAGTCTTCATCCCATTCAGGACTTCTTCCACAGTGGAGGTTTCCTTCACCCAGTGTCTCAAGCAGTCCATACCATCAACGAGGAGGGTCCCTTCGATACGGATGAGGAATGGAAGTCCTTCTTAACAAGGACGGTTATAGGTATCAGGAAGAAGTGCCTACGCCATTTTGCTATCCCGCACAGAGTCCGAGATTTATACCCAGGTCAGACGTCAAAATGATATATGGAGATTGTGATCCGGAAGGATGCCGTGCTCCGCCAAATTCATTAGTGGAAGACACTCCGATGAAATACAACTTTGACCCTGACTATTATGGCCCAATGGATGGCTTGCCTATCTGGCAACCATACCCAAGAGACTTTGGGCAGGAAGATCAGCCGAACAATGAAAATCAGCTGAGCGTCATTGAACAGAATACCTGTGTCCCCACCATGTCATGGGATCAACACTCAGGTTGTTCAGAACCTATCCAGTACGACGATGAATTGGTAAAGCTTGTCGGACTAGAATTCATCAACTATGCTTTTCCCGAGGTCAATGTCATCGAGAGAGATCACCCCTCCAGTTCCAAAGAAGTGTGGGACACCTTAGGACAGCCAAGTGGAAAATACGACTTCATGGTCAAATACACTGCTCCTGAAAGCTCTCGCATCAGGCTCAAAGACATTCAGCCAACTGGATGGGGAGATCCACCTGAGAGCACAAATACTATGCAAAATACAACTGAGGAATCCTCCTACGACAACTCTACCTAGGAGACAGATTCCAATGATCCTGCTCCACCAGAAATCAGCGTTATTTCTTAAGACAAATCAAGGAAGGTACCAAACTTTGTGATTCACCTAGGAGTTCGCCGCCAATGGGTTGCAGTCGATGTTCCGAAGATTGTTCATAAGTTAAAGTAATTACCGTCTTTAACCTTTCACCTTGCCCAGGTGAAAGGGATGTTTTGATAGGGCTTGCTTTCTGTAAATTTCCCTCTTCGCTTCGCCCAAAGCGACAGAGTTTTGTTTTATAGGGTTGTAGATTCAAGAATCGACTTGTTCATAAATAAAATAATGTCGTTCTGTAATTTTTGCAGTTATTGTTGTTTTCTCTTTTCGCTTTTTTTAGAAAATGGTAATCCTAAAAAACAATTCAAATAATAAAAACAACCAATTATCAGAAAATACACTGCACACACTCATGCATTCTCTCCATCTCTTCTAAACGCAAATCATCACGTCATGCAGAATGCTTGTTTTAAACCCCGTTGAAACATACGATCCGATGCCTTCTCCCAACTTTGAGTTCCCGGCATTTGGGGCTGAAGAAGAAGTTGACAACGAAATTCCAAAAGAGATCTCCCGATTACTCAGACTGGAGGAAAGGTCCATTGAACCTCACAAAGAGCCGTTGGAAACGATCAACGTGGGTTCAGAAAAAGAGAGAAAAGAAATCAGGATTGGGGCACTGCTCAGTCCAACTGCCAAAGCGAGTTTAACAAAGCTTCTCAGAGAGTTTCCCGATGTATTCGCTTGGTCCTATCAGGAAATGCCAGGGTTGGATACCACCATCGTGGAACATCACTTACCGTTGAAATCAGAATGTCCACCAGTGAAACAGAGGTTGAGACGGACTCACCCGGACATGGCCATCAAAATCAAAGAGGATGTACAAAAACAGATTAACGCGGGCTTCCTCGCCACGTCTGAATATCCACAATGGCTAGACAACATCGCACCAGTTCCAAAAAAGGACAGAAATGTCAGAATGTGTGTGGACTACCGGGATCTGAACAAGGCTAGTCCAAAGGATGGCTTTCCCTTACCACACATTGACATGCTGGTTGATAGTATAGTAAAGTTCAAAGTTTTCTCCTTCATGGTTTGGTTCTCGGGCTATATTCATATTAAAATGGCGCCGAAAGACATGGAGAAAAGTTCGTTCATTACCCCATGGGGTACCTTTTGTTACAAGGTAATGTCGTTCGGTTTGAAGAACACCGGGGCAACCTATCAAAGGGCCATGACAATTATGTTTCATGACATGATACACAAGGAAATTGAGGTATATGTCGATGACATGATTGCAAAATCTATTTGAACGGTTGAGAAAGTACAAACTCCGCTTGAATCCCAATAAATGCACCTTCGGTGTCCGTTCAGGGAAACTTTTAGGGTTCATCGTCAGCCAGAAAGGAATTGAGGTTGATCCTGACAAGGTCAAGGCCATTCAAGAAATGCCTTCTCTGAAAATTGAAAAATAAGTCAGAGGATTCCTGGGACGTTTGAACTACATCTCCAGATTCATATTCCTCATGACCGCGACATGTGGGCCGATTTTCAAATTACTCAAAAAGAACCAGGACTGCGTTTGGACAGAAGATTGCCAAACCGCCTTCGACAGTATTAAGGAATACCTATTGAATCTGCCGATTCTATCACCTCTAGTGGAAGGAAGACCACTGATCATATACTTAACAGTCTTGGAAGACTCCAAGGGCTGTGTACTTGGTCAACAAGATGAAACCAAAAGGAAAGAGTCTGCCATCTACTATTTGAGCAAGAAATTCACCGACTGCGAGACTCAGTACACTATACTTGAGAAAACTTGTTGCGCTTTGGCTTGGGCAGCCAAATGTCTTTGCAAGTACATGATTCATCACACCACTTGGTCCGAAATGGATCCAATCAAGTATGTCTTTGAAAAACCTGCTCTCACGGGAAGGATTGCCCGTTGGCAGATGTTGTTATCAGAATACGACATCGAATACCACGCTCAAAAAGCCGTTAAGGGAAGTATGTTAGCCGATCATTTGGCTCATCAATCGATTGACGATCAAGAATCAATCGGGTTTGACTTCCCAGACGAAGATGTCATGTATCTAAATATGAAAGATTGCGATGAACCACTACCCAGTGAAGGGACAGAACCAGGTTCCCAATGGGGACTTATCTTTGACAGAGCTGTCAATTATTACGGAAACGAAATTGGGGCAATCATCATAACACCTCAGGGTAACCATATTCCTTTCACCGCCAGACTTATGTTCAAGTGCACAAATAACGAGGCCGAATACGAAGCTTGTATTATAGGTCTCGGGGAAGCGATTGATTTGAGGATCAAGAACTTTGATGTATATGGCGACTCATCCCTGGTTATCAATCAGATCAAAGGAGATTGGAACACTTACCAATCAGGACTGATCCCTTACAAAGATTACGCAAGAAGGTTGTTACCCTTCTTCAACAGAATCGAGTTTCATCATATCCCTCGTGAAGAGAATCACATGGCTGATGCATTAGCCACTCTCTCTTCCATGATTAGTGTAGGTCAATGGAACGACCTACCTAAGATCAACATAATGCGCCTTGAGAGGCCCGCTAACATCTTCACGATTGAAGGAGTCAAAGACGACAAACCTTGGTATCACGATATAAAATGCTTCCTTCAGAAACAAGAGTATCCACCTGGGGCATCCGGAAAGGACCGAAAGACCCTCAGAAGACTAGCAGACAGCTTCTTTCTGAGCGGTGATACACTATATAAGAGAAACTTTGATATGGTCTTGCTCCGATGCGTAGACAGACCAGAAGCAGACATGCTGATAAAAGAAATTCACGAAGGATCCTTTGGCACTCATGCCAACGGACACACAATGGCGAGAAAAATTCTGAGAGCAGGGTACTACTGGTTGGCCATGGAATCCGACTGCTACAAGTACATGAGGAGGTGTCACAAGTGTCAGATATACTCCGACAAAATCCATGTACCGCCAACGCATCTCAAAGTTCTCTCTTCCCCGTGGCCTTTTCTATATGGGGAATCGACATGATTGGCATGATTGAACCCAAGGCTTCAAACGGACATCGGTTCATCCTGGTAGCCATTGACTACTTCACCAAGTGGGTCGAAGGAGCGTCATACGTCAATGTAACCCGACAAGTGGTGGTCCGATTTATCAAAAACAATATCATTTGTCGTTATGGTGTTCCGAGCCAGATCATTACTGACAATGGATCTAACTATAACAATAAGATGATGAAAGAGTTGTGCGCAGAGTTCAAGATCGAACACCATAACTCATCTCCCCACTGACCCAAGATGAACGGAGCGGTAGAAGCGGCTAATATGAACATCAAGAAGATCGTTCAAAAGATGGTTATAACCTATAAAGACTGGCATGAAATGCTACCCTTTGCTCTTCACGATTATCGCACATCTGTTCGCACTTCAACAGGGGCAACCCCTTTCTCTCTAGTTTATGGCATGGAAGCAGTGCTTCCCATCGAAGTAGAGATCCTATTAATCCGGGTATTGATGGAAGCTAAGCTAACAGAAGCTGAATGGTGTCAAAGTTGAGACGACGAACTGAATCTAATCGAAGAAAAGAGAATCACGGCACTATGCCACGGTCAGTTGTATCAGCAAAGAATGAAGAGGGCGTTCGACAAAAAGGTTCGACCTCGCGTCTTCAGGAAAGGAGACCTTGTACTCAAAAAGATGCAATCATTTAGGAAAGGAGACCTTGTGCTCAAAAAGATGCAATCATTTCTCACTGATTCCCGGGGTAAATGGACTCCGAATTATGACGGCCCCTACATGGTCAAGAAAGCTTTCTCAGCCGGCGCCTTAAGACTTGCAACCATGGATGGAGAGGAATTTTCCTACCCCACAAATATTGACGTAGTCAATAAATACTTCGCCTAAAAAATAAAAAAAAATAAAAAAATAAAAAAAAACCTCTCGGTGGATTGAAAACCCGAAAGGGCGGTCCAGGCAAAAATTAGAGACATGATCAAAAATCATCCCGGTGGGTTGGAAATCTCAAAGTACAATCCAGGAAAAAGTTAGGGATAATGGCAAGTAACTACATCTGATCAGTTCAACTCCTCAGCAGTAATGCCATCCATCGAAAGAAAACTCCAGTCAAGGTCATCTTCGACAGAAGCTCAGGATGTCCTGAAGTCAAAGTTGGTAGAAGGATAGTGGTCGTTATCTTTCGATGTAGCCCTTTCCCCTTAAATTACCATTTTCAAACTTTGTAAATACTCTACGGAATCACGCGCTTGGCTGATTTCCATCCTATCAATAAAATTGGAGCCCTTGTGCTTTTGTTTGTAATTCTTATTTGTTTTAGCTTTACAGAACGACATTTTAACATGACCAACGGTTCTTGAAATAAAACAAAAATGAATTTACTTGTAAAATTTTTCTACTTTTAATAAAGATGGCAATTTCTTTTGACTGTTGAACATCGAAAGAACATCGATTCCGTTGCCAAAGGTGTTTGAACCTCGAAGTGCAGAATCAAAGTACTCCTTCTAAACCACTACGCCTGAGGGAAGGATCAATTATGTCAGATGCGAATACTCCACCTGACATCCCCGGCAGAGTTCTTATCTCCTAAACCCGACCAACGGTTATCCCCACAGGGACTATATCTCCTAAGCAAGTCAGAATTGCTATCGTGAACCATTGATACTTTTCATCCCCCGCAGTGGCCGAGTATCCAGTCTTGTTCATCTACTAGTCTGTATGTCACATCATTTTTGTCAGCATAAACATACATACATCATGCATTGTCAATTTGTATTCACATTCCTATTGCATCACTATCACTCTAGTCGGTCTTATCCCCTAGTGATAACCGTTCTCTCAATCGAGTTGTCAGTTCTTTCCTCGTCAGGAAATGTCGCGTCTGAACAATCTCTCTCCTCCAGTTTATTTCTGGATTAGAGTTGGTTCCTCGACCACTTTGATAACTTGAACCTCTGAAAGACCATATAACTTTCGACAAACATCACTCTTCACCAGTGAAGATGATATCTCCGTTTTCCCAGATTAAGGAAAATCCCCAGAGAAAGCCTCTTAATCAGAGATTCGACAGTACGGCAGTTTTTCTCCGAAAAATCCGTCGACGAAAAGGTCATCAGCACCTTAAAATTGGATCACATCACATGGCATTTCTCCGAGAAGATCCCGAGAAAAGTATGATGCAATATCCCCAAGCGAAAGCAGTCTCTCAAGAGACTCATTTTCCCCAGCAAGTCGAACATCAGATATTTTTCTATCAAATGGCATCTCCCCAGGAAAATTCGGCGAGAAGTTTGAGGGAAATCACTGCACATAGCGTCCCCTGTCTAGAAAGCTTATTGACATCAGAAACTGAGACCAGTTCCTTGGTAGGAAACCAGGATCGAGGGGAAGTTTACATCAGAAACTGAGACCAGTTCCTTGGTAGGAAACCAGGATCGAGGGGAAGTTTACATCAGAAACTGAGACCAGTTCCTTGGTAGGAAACCATGATCGAGGGGAAGTTTACATCAGAAACTAAGACCAGTTCCTTGGTAGGAAACCAGGATCGAGGGGAAGTTTACATCAGAAACTGAGACCGGTTCCTTGGTAGGAAACCAGGATCGAGGGGAAGTTTATTTCAGAAACTGAGACCAGTTCCTGGGCTGAGGACCAGGATCAAGGGGAAGTTCACCTTTTCAAAGCATCATTGCTTAGCAAAATAAGAAGGATGTGTGAACTTCCATTCTTAACCACCATCAAAATTTCGGGTATTCCGATATTTAATCCTCTTGCACCCCGAATGCCCGAATACCTTCGCCATTCACACCTTCGGGTCCAAGAAGATTAAATAGGGGCATCTGTCATACCCCAAATTTTGACCACTAAGATTTCCCATCATTGTGCAAATCATCACCACAATATGGGTAATCCATCATGCCTCATTAGTCTCCCCAAAGATGGGTGAGCATCCACTACAATCAAGCTTAGAGTTTAAAGCCCTCTCAGAGCTCTTAGACAAAGGATCAATCACAGAATGACCTAATATTTAACTTGTTTAACCTCTCAAACATCTACAAGGGATCAAGAGGACTCCCACATCAAGGATTAAGCATAAGGCTGCAACCTTCTAAGTGGATCAAGCCTCAAGATTGCCAGTGTCACCAAATTAGGGTTTTGGTCGACCAGTGCTTCCAGAGGGAAATTTTCCCATGGGCATGAGCCAATGCTTCAAATCATAATTTTAATTACTCCATGGGACCTCATAGACCCCATCATCAAGTCAATTTAGCCTCAGGGGATGCATTCACTAAAAATCAGGAATTAGGGTTTGTTGACCTAATTCACCCCTAAGTTGACTTTTGGGACAAATCATGAGCCAAGACCTTAAGAGATAACTTGAGGGTCCCTAACACACCTCATTTATCCATTTGCAACAATGGATTGGTCCAAGAAGCTTGAGCAACAAGTTTCAATTTCATCAGAACCACAATTAGGTTTTCGCGGGAAAACTCAACTGTGCCTTTGACTTTTGACCAGGACATGCTCCCAAACCCTAGGACATGATTCAATATACCCTATAACACATATGAAATCAATCCATCAATTTTGATTTAGGTCAAGGACTTGATTTCATAGAGAATCGCACAGTTTGGAATTCATTTGACAAAAAGTCAACTGTGCACAAAAGTCAACTTTGACTTTTTCAGATTTTTCACAATTATGGTTCCTTAACCCTAAAATGATGTTAATGTGTGATTAGGATCATCATTCATCAAGAAAAATTAAGAAAAGTGGGATAACTTGTAAAAGGAGTAACCATAAAAACATAGAAATTTTCTAAATTATGGAACAAAGTGGCTAGGGTACCAACTTTGGAGGATCATAACTCCTAAACCACAAGGTCATTTTCCCCATCCAAAGCTGGATTTGTAGCTCTCATGGCCCTCTACAAAAGCTTCAAAGATAACTCATTCCAATTCCTCGTGGATCTTAAGTTATGGAATGATCAAAATCAGAAAAAGTGAAAATATCACTTTTTTCCAACACAGTGAAATTTCACTAAGTCAGAATCTGCCTTACTTTTTTCCAAATGTAGGGGCATTTTTCACTTGGATCCAAAAAGTATCAAAACCAATTATGATCAAACAGTTGTTGTATCATATGAGGGCTTTCCAAAATGGCCAAGAACTCCATCAAAGTCCACTTGAGCCATGAGATATGACAATGCCAATATGCCTTGTTGCAAACTGTCATGGCAAGGCATATTTGGGAGTTTTGCTCGATTTGCTCAAATTTTGCAAAGGGGAAGCAACTCTATCCATCTGAACACCTCAAGGGTGGACCAAGGAGGAACCAACTCTGATCCCAAGCCTCCCAAGTCTTTGGAACCAAAAATAGCATGCCAAACCTAGAAATCCCTAAAAGAGGGACAAGACTTCAATTTTGGATTGGAGCATTTAATGGATGCACCAAGGTGGCATGGACTGAACGATTTCCATCTGAATTCAGTCAAGACTTATCCAAGACCAAGGGAACCAGCAACCTGTGCCCTAACCTCTAGTCAATGGCTAGAGGAGACTTGGATTCTCATTGATCAACATTGGCCAAACCTATGCAGCAGTTGCCATTCACTATTCCTTGAAAAAAACTTGCTTTACTATAAATAGAGCTCATTTGTGATCAGTTTGAGTACACCAAAGCCATCAAACAGATGCTTTCCTCAAAATCTCTTCTTTCACTCCAAAATTGCCTTCCAAAGCAAGTCACTATCGGGTTTTGAGTTTTAAAGCTATTCCAACCAAACCAATCACACACACACACACCTCATAAACATCATATAGAAGTGATCCAAACACTTAAACAACATCTGGAACACTGATTTCTCAGAATCACCAGCCAGCTACTCAAGGTTTTAAACCAAGTTGCAGTTGGGATACCATCTTCAGTTCCAGATCATTTCCATTTATTCCAAGCATCCAGACACACTCCATAGCACCTAGGAAAGCTGTCCATATCCTTGGAACCAAGCTGCAACACCTCTAACACAAAACACGATCACCAGCTGCAAGAGGTAAGCATGAGCTCTTCTAACTCTATGATCCATGTATTTTTTGCTGCACAATAATTTGGCCATATGTTCATAATCATGCATAGAGTGTTTTCCCTCAATCAATTGGTTTGTTTGAATCGTGTATGGAATTTCTGAGCCTTCATGCAAATTTTAGGGTTTTTGAGGTTTCTCTTTGATTTCTTATTCCATGTTTAAAATAAATGAAATTAAAGACCATATACATGATCGTGAGGTGAAAACGAGTAGATTGATATGTAGATTGCATGATATCATCAAGTATTCAGTGAGATTGGATAGAAAACGCAAATCTGCAGAAACAGAGGGTGGCGCGTGTTTTTGCCATGTTCTTGGCGCCATTTTTGAACATTTGAATATTTGAATTTTGTGAGTTTATTTAATTGATTCAAAAATTAATTTCTCTCTGAGTTTTAATGATTTTGAGTTGATTCTTTTTTTAATAATTCACAAAAATATTAAAATATTTGATTTTTCCAAAAAATCCGAAAAACATTATTTATTTCATTTTCTTGATATTTTTGTAAAGAATTAATATTTTAATTGTTTTTTACATTTAAAATATTTTCTCCCTCTTGATTTTTCAAATTTTAGTGATTTCCAAACATTTTGTGGATCAAAACCTAATTTTTGAAACATTAATCCAAGATTACAATTTGTTTTCCACATGTTTAACAATTTTGATCATTTTAATTGAATTTTTTATTCAATTAAAATACATTTTGAAAACAAATTAGGGTTTTTGATTAATTCAACCCTCATCAAACTTTTTTCAAACTCTTTGGGCCTCTAATAGAGTGTAAGACCCAAACCCTTTTGTAAATACACCACCTTTTGGGCCTCCGTCATTGTATAAGACCCACTGTATTTTAAAAAACAACGACGCGATCGTCGTATTTTTAACTAATAAAACCTTGGGCCTCTCCTCGAGCTATAAGTCCCAATTATTTTTCTGAAAACCTTTTGGGCCTCTAATAGAGTGTAAGACCCAACCCATTTTTGAAACCAAAACCTTTTGGGCCTCAGTGTATTGTATAAGTCCCGATATCGTCAAAAAGTTCGGTGTGATCGTCGCCTTTTAAAACAAAACCTTTTGGGCCTCTCCTTGAATGTAAGCCCCATTACTTGTACAAAAATAACTCTTTGGGCCTCTAATAGAGTGTAACATCCAATCCCCTTTTAACCTAAACCTTTTAGGCCTCAGACATTGTATAAGTCCCTCTGTGTTAAAAGAAATCTCGGCGCGATCGCCAATTCAAAAACAAATCATCTGGGCCTACCCTCGTGTTGTAAGCCCCATTTCTTTTCCTTAAACTCTTTGGGCCTCTTGAGAGAGTGTAAGACCCATCCCTTTGTACAGAAAACCTTTTTTGGGCCTCAGTCACTTGTATAATTCCCTCTGTACAAATTCAAAACAACAGTGCAATCACTGATAAAACCTTGGGCCTCTCCTTGAGTTGTAAGCCCCAACAATCTTTTCAAAACACTTCCTCCTTTAAGTTTGAATATAATATTATTATCAAAGCTTTCTTTATTGAACAACTAACCAAACAACATGGAAGCTCTACAACCGAGTAAGTGTTTACTCGCTTTCTTTATCCGCTTTCATATATATAACTGTATTGTGGGGTTGCTCACTGTAAGTCTTCTTTCATAAACTTTTATATACTTGTCAAATATCAACTGTGTAATACTAGTATAGTTATTTAGAGTTTTTCCCGGCAACTACGTCTTGCACTAGGTAAAGCCCTGTTGGTCACTCTTAAATACAAACAAAACTAGATCCCCATAGGATTACTAGACACAGTCTTCTCTCCTCTTGGGGTTAAACAATATGGAGACGTGAAAGGCAGCATTCTCCGTGAACCCTTTCTCAGACTGTCACTCTTAGAAATCATCAAAGAGACTCTACTCCCCAGGGATGATCTTTTCTCCGTGAATGGAATCTCTTGAGTTTCTTCCAAATTCTCGGACTTTCCTGGCTTGATCTATACTCGGTGAATGGCATTTCTTGAACTTCTCGGGGTTTGGGGACCCACAGGCTTCTTAAAGCACTCGCGCCTCCTCTTGAACGTTGTACAAGGACCTTTCGGCTTCTTAAAAGCTCTCATGCCTCCTCTTGGGCTTAGTACAAGGACCCAGAGACCTCTACAGGTATAGGAACAAAACCTAGTCATCAATTTGCTAGAGCTGTCATTCTGAGTCAAGTGTCAGACCTGTTAATGGGTTGACCTTCATCCCTTAACATACTAGCCTTCTCTTGGGCATCGTACAAAGATCATTCACTATCTGAGAATCGATTTCTCAAAACACACGTAGACTTGGACAGTCTCAATACCCTTTGGATTTCCCATTTCCTTAAAACAAGAAATAAACCCGATCCTCTGATCAATTCCAAAGCACAACAATACCTTTAACTCAGTCCCTTTATAAGAACTGATTTTCTCTTTTATCCAACATACTGGACCTGTCACTAAACTGAAACAGTCACCAGCACACTAGCCTCCTCTTGGGCTTTGTATAATGATTCTCCCCAGCGGAGCTAACCTATTCACACTCTCTTGTTGAGTATAAGAGACTCTCTTGTTGAGTCAACCACTTTTAGCCTCCATATCGGGCTTTGTACGAGATACAAAAGCACTCTCTTGTTGAGTATAAAAGACTCTCTTGTTGAGTCAAACCCCTTTTAGCCTCCATCTCGGGCTTCGTACGAGATAAAAATCACTCTTTTGTTGAGTATAAAAGACTCTCTTGTTGAGTCAAACATTTTCAGCCTCCATCTCGGGCTTTGTACGAGGTACAAAGACTCTCTTGTTGAGTCAAACACCTTTAGCCTCCGTCTTGGGCTTCGTACAAGACACATACAAAAGCACTCTCTTTATGAGTCAACCCTTTTAGCCTCTCTATCGGGCTTCGTACGAGACACATAAAAACACCCTCTTGTTGGGTCAATATCCTCCTCTTAGGCTTCGTGTAAGGAAACCCCGGTTAAGTCAATCAACCTTTTAGCATCAAAAGTTATGCCTCGTTCATAGTATACAAACATCAACAACTCCTTTTCCCCCCATCTAACTGCTGTAAGCGGCAAGCTTCTGAATTATTTACATCCATGCCACTGTCCCTCTTTTAGCATGAGAAATTCCCAAGGAAAGATAGCATTGCTCTACACTGAGTTAAAGTCTTCTCCTTCAGGTTTAAAATCCCCTATAAAGGAAAATTATGGCATTGCTGGATTCACATATCCCAGTTAAAGTAATTCTCCTTTATAATCAGTCACCCAACAGTTGTGACAAACAGACCAAATACCCTCCCTTTAGAGATGACAAATTCTCTCTAAAGTCAAAACCGTTTAGCTTCACATCTTAGGCTTCGAACAAGATACAAATAGACCCTTCAGCTTCACATCTTGGGCTTTGAACAAGATACAAACCACATTTAGCTTCACGTCTTGGGCTTTGAACAAGACACCAAAACAACCCTTTTTCCTCCCATAGAATAGGAGGAACTACGATCGCTCTAATTTCCCTGTTTTGTTAAACGGGAATACGTAGGCATAAGATTGAAAAAAATCTTAGCAAGCACACTAATCAAAAAACCCAAAATCCCGTACCTTTATACATCAATCGAAAAGCATCAGTCTTAAACCTCCCACCAATCGCCCGGGCACTATTTTAACAAAATAACCTAAGAGAAACCCACAATCTTTGTAGCATTTGTAAACCAACAGTCATCTGTTCAAACTCAGTTTGCAAGTAGGGTTAATTGGAGACATCTATTTCCCTTCCTTCGTCAGCTTCAATAGGATAAAAAATTAATCGAGCTGTAGTACCCCAAAGCGATAGTGCTTCGCAACCACGCAAAAACTCGCGCTACACCCAGCTATCTAAAAAACTAATCTCTAGTTTCAAGAGAAAATGCTTAACTCTGAATGGAATTTCAAAGATTGATGAGTAACAGAAGATGTCTCACTCGAAGTATAATCTTACTAGACTCTGATAACAGATAGCTTCTGAAAAATTTTCAGCCTCTGAGATTCAAAAAAGGAATCTTAGCTTATGTTGGTGCGGTAAAGCGGCAAGCAAAAATTATTTTTGGAAGAATTTCGTCCAGGATTTATGTCGTCTCCACAGGGATCGGTGCGAGGGAAAGAATGTCATTCGACAATCTCTACGTTTCTAAGCTTGGGTTTAAATGGTTTTATGGTGAGCTAAATGAAAAAGGAAAAAACCTATGACAAGAAAATAAATACATTCTTAAGACATGAGAAAACTCGTCAGGAGTTGTATTTAATTCGACCCATCATGTACTAAAAAATCTATGGACCAAATGCATGCAACCTAAATCACTCGTCAAAATCCCCACGTATCGCTCACAACAAGAGGTTATGTCTAACGCAAATGTTGAGAGATCAACCGCATTCTCTCGGAGGTGATGTCTCACGCAACTAAACAACACGCAACATTAAGATCCGACACACATGAATATTAGACCATTTCCCATAGACAATAGACGCTCATCTTAGGTCGTGTTCGAAAAGTATATGTCTATAGCGATCCAAACCCATTATGATAGATTGTAAAGCAAAGAAGACATCGATTAAGAGTTGTAAAAGATATTTTATACAAAGATCCATAAATACACATACAATTAAAGTAAAATTACATGCAACAAGCCCAACAAATGAAAAATGCATAGAGAAGAAGAAAGAAGAGCAAACATCTCACGGTTCGTCAACTTCGATTGAAGTGGATTCGACTCTGGATCGTCAAGATGCATCCTCCATGTGTTGTTTCTATGATAACTCTACTAAAGAATGTTTTCTGATCAATTGGGTGTAAAAAGTCCCAAAAGATATATAAAATATCTAATAAGAACACTATAAATATATAAGTAAATCTGTGAAGTTCACACAACAAACTCCTTTCTCGCACTACGAACTCAACTTTATTGCAAGTGGTCCGGCATAATTTGCACTTAAACTGCCTTATTGAAAACATCTTGGCTTGCACTGCGAGCTCCAGGTTGTACTGCGAACTTCTTCGCCTTGGCCTCGCACTGCAAACATTGACCATAATTGCTACTGCCAAAATAGTAAACTGCCTCGCCTTGGCTTCGCTTTGTGTTCGCACTGCAAACATGGCAGCATGGAGAAAAATGTTTCTTGCTTTCATCACAACTTTAGCACCGTAACTCCGAATTAAGCACAGTCAAAATCGTCGGAAAGCTTATTCCATGCTCTATAATACAATGAGAAAATATCATTGCTTGAATACCTATGAAAATGAGATAAAGACAATCAAACTCAAGATATGTACATGATTACGCATATAACATAAATTACCTAAAACATACACAAAGTTTGAGGTTTATGAATGAAAATTAATTGAAACAAGTCAATAAGTGCTAATTATTCACACTAGAATTTACTACAATTTAGAACTTATCAAACTCTCCCCAACTTAAACTTGTTTGTCCTCAAACAAGAATCAATCAACTCAAGGAAACAAAAATAATTATCAAGAAATTATGCTCAACAAGTTTTTACAAACGAAAACAAACGTATGGTACAAATATTAAAAGTACATGCAAAACAATGCTTACCACTATACTACAACGACAACATCAATATGAAACAAAGTCTAAGCATAAAACACATGTCAAAAATTCTAAAGCAATACAAATGTTCAAGAATGAATCACACCTAACACACAACTTCATCAAGAGAAGAAGAAAACAAATATGAGGGACAAACTCACACACAACAATCTTGCTAACAACAATTCAAATTAGGCATTCATCTAAAAAAAACACATATTAAAAGTATAAAAGCACAAATCACAAGGGCTTTAAGGGTTGTAATGTGGCTTGGCTAACAAACAATTGTTTTTCCTAAGGTAAAAGAAATAAAAACTTGCCTAATCAAATGAGAGTGATTATTTCTCACAATCTCAAGCACTAAAAAATTTCTTTCACCTTTTTCTCATCTTCAAATTGTTACACCAATCGACACAACTTATTAGCACAATATTATTCTATTTTTTTTTCTTTTTCCAATGCTTTTCCTTTTTTCTTTTCTTTTCTTTTTCGCCTTTTTCTTTCTTTTTCAAACTTTTTCTTTTTCTCAACCTCTTAGCAACCAACCTTTCTTTTCCCCAACTTGAATACAACCACACATGTAATGTGAATGCTCCCAACTTATTAGGCAAGGGAAAAAAACTCAAATAACAAGTCATGGTTATGGTTCAAGAAAAAAAATTAGTATCCATACAAAAATGAACTTAACACCAACATGGATTCTAACAAAGGCTCAAGAGGGGTAAGCAAATTCTCACTCACTCACAAGGTAGATTGACTATTTGGTCAAGTGGTTATGCTCAAAATTAAACAAAATGCCTTGATAATTTTAGTGTTATCATACAAATCAACATAAATACAAGATTAAACGTATTTCGAACGAGTTAAACAAGAAAGTTGGTTTCCATGCAATCACTACAAGAAAATTGGCAAATTACGACGGTTCATTTTTCCAGATTACGACGGTTAGAATCATCGCAATTTGTAAGTTACGACGGTTTCAACTCTGTCGCGGAAACGTGCGTCACGAGGCCGTATTGCGACGGTTGTGAAAACTGTCGTACAAACCGTCGTTATTTTCACGACGGGTAGCTAACTGCCGTAATCTCCATATTATGATGGTTTCCAACCGTCGTAACTTGCTTAATGATTTTTGTTGTCATTGTTGATTGCGAAGGTATATTGTGGCGGTTTGAACCGCCGTAAGTTGCAAATATTTTTTTAAAAAAAATCTAAGGTATATTGTGGCGGTTTTAACCGCCGTAAGTTACAAATATTTAAAAAAGAAAAATCTGCAGGATTCAGAATACAACTATTAACAGAATCTCAGCTACTAAAATCTTCTATAGTGATTAAAACTTAAAATAAGATGCTTAGGTAGTTCATTAAAATAAATAAAATTTAATAAAACTAATCAATGATGGATTTAAACATTGAATTTTATTGATTACACCAATCAACAAGTTCATACCAATCTACTGGCTGCAATAGAGAAACTAAAAGGTTTCCCAGGAAAGAAGATAAACAAAAAGAACCAAAACATCTCCTATCTCAATTAAAAACTCCTATAGAATGTTTGTTTGAGTTGTTACTCGACTCGTTACCATTAAGATCCAAACTTCAATAACTAGTAACATTACATTTAAAGCTCGGCATTGTAACATTCAGACAATACATGCCAATGCACCAACATTAAATTCAGAAGTATTACCTTTTTTGCCTTGACATTTTTTATTTTCCTTGGAGGGAGAATGTCCCAATCTGTGTACATGCTTCCAAAATCTCTTTCTCGATTATCGACAAGGACATTATAAGAGGCATCCGGCCTTAGAATGAACGTATAAAAATGAGTTAATTTGTCTAAAAGCTATCTACTAAGGATTAATCTTCTCACAGCCCAAAAGCTATCTTAATCAGGAATAGGACCCATTCTTAGGAGACTGGTGAGCTTCATGACCTGTTCTTCCTGCATACAGAAAAAACATCATTCTTCAGTGTCTTGTTGATCTTTCTTTTGAACTGACCATAAAAAAAATTTGGTTTCTGAGGGAAGGGTGAGGGATTTCAAAAAGCACTGAAATTCATACCTATCAGTTCAAAACCAGCATTCCTAGAATCTGGACGACTTCCCTAATCCAAAGGATGGAAAGGAACCACGTTTACTCCATATTGCTGAGACATGAAATGACCTCCCCCCATAGCTTGATGCTTTTTGTTTCCTGGGATTGTATTCCCATTTGAAGAGTTAAGTGTTGGGCGGGAACCTAAACTCGGTGTGGATTCACCAACCGATGATGGTAACTTGCTGGTAGAAGTGTTGCCTTTTATACCAGCACCAACGTCCTTGGGTTCAATAGAAAACGTGCCAGTGATAACATGTGTGAATTAAATCGCAAGTGATTTCACATTGTAAGTTGTACCGCAACATGTTTTCTAAAAGCAAAAAATAAATATATCAAAAATAGAATAGTGAAATTCGACTATTTATTTAAATAAATTGATGCATGGCAAATAATACATATTTATTTATTTATTAGGATTTAATTAATCTCACTAAGATTTTGAACAAATTATTATTTCTATCCTAAGATTGAACAAGAGACATATTTGGGAGATTCAAATCTCTTGCACTCAAACCAACACAGCTTTGAAATCGAAATACTCTAAATATTAACTGATATTGCCTTTGTGTCTTCTTAGTCTTATCTACATTTAAGTTTGGAATTGACTTGTAGACTATAGTTTTCTCTAATTTTAATATAGTCAATTTTTGTATACTAGATTAGTTTTCTATACTCGAAAGCTATCATATCAAAAAGTAAGTTTCTACTTTGTATTAAGAAATTGATCCGGAAACAGGTCATAGTTCCCACAAGTTAAAGTTCAACTAGAATTCATAATTTGTTAGAAATCATGATCCATGTAGCTGGCCCCACTTACTGGGATAAGGCTTGGCTGTTGTTGCTAGAAATTACCTGAACTTGAGTAGCGGCTTTGAGGGGTCCGGCAATGCTTCCACCTACAAATTGCCCATTAGAATGAGCTAAGCATACACTGAGACCACCAGAACGACCTTCATTTTCATTACGGGCATAGGATCCAGTAAGGGAAATAATATCAAACCGACCCTATGACAAAAATAAAAATAGTTAAGCATTGACAACAACAATACAAGCATAAAAAAGAGTTATGTAGATAAAAACTTGTATTGCAAGCATTTCTTTAAAAAATTCATCATAACCAGTATGTTTAATCATATGTTTTCTTACAGCTGAGTCTCATTCCCATTGCAGGGTTACTGGAAGTTTAGAGATCAAAATAAAACATTAAGAGCATGGAGAAAAGAAAGTATTTGTTTACCTCATATGTATCTTGACTCATGTGCTACACTCAAGGAAAAAGCTTTATCTAAATAACTGATGTTAGAGCCACTGCTTTATAATTAAAATTTAAAAGTGTGAACACAGCCACTACCTGGGTCGGTAAGAGACATCAGTCTCAGGGCTAACGTTTCTTGCAACCTCAGTCTCAGTGCCACTGCTTTATAAAAATCTACTGATGTAACAATGTAACTAACTCTATCTAAAATGGAACTAACTCATAAGGCCTGTTAGCAAACATCTACAAGTTTTAGAAACTAATTATCAAGTTCTTGCCAAGCTCAACCTTCTCCCAAACCTTCAAATGACTCCTAAGAATATGTGTTAAATACTGTGGATTTTCATTTCTCTTTGGCTACTAACCATGTGTGCAAGATATAGGCTTGGTTGATAGGAATTAGTTGGATACTAAATATGGAAGGATAGAAGTTTATACTAAATATAATCAACTGTAATCAACTGTAACTTTTCTATACAAATTAAACATAAATCCCAAATTATAATCAACTGTAACTTTTGTATATAACCAAACCAGGTTTTGATATATTTTCTACCACAAGTTAGACACAAATTTCTCAAAATAATAAGGTAGCACTAAAGCCAAAGACATTTGCAAGTGCATTGAAGGTGCAAAATCAGTTGTTGTTATAGTGTTGTTCTAACGTTGTCGCACATAACCTTAGCCTGTACATCACAAATTTCAAACACAGAATCACATGCGAAATGTGAACCTGAAATTCACAAATAAAAGACAACCATGGATTGAAACAGAATTAACACCAAAATTGCAAAACTGCAGAACAACATTGGATACGATTCTAATGTTTTCAGGAATAACATTTCGGCTTCATCTCGTGACCAAGGAAATTCCTGAGGGCCACTGTGTCTTACTTCTAAGTTGTACTCAGCAAGTTGTGAATATATCAAAGTAAACAAAACCAATTTCCTAATCGAAACAAAACCAAGCAGAAAGCTCTGCTGCAAATTGTTGTAATCAAACCAATTATTAATCTTCAATGACTCAAACAAAATGTTGCGACTAAGATTGAAATGAGAACAGTTATTATTCTAGATTTGCAAAAGCCAGACCAAGTATAAACTAAATACAGTAGCAACATCATCAACCTTCTGAGGATCGAATCACAACATTATACCAATAACCAAATATTGAAAAAAGGCATTGAATAAACCATATCATCAACATCCTGCAGATCAAATCATGGCTACAGCACAATCAATTAAAACCCTGCTAATTGTGAAATTAAACAGAACAGAAATCGATTCACTCTGATATCCCAAGCGTGATATGTTATCAACTTATGAATAAAAGAGAAATTCAATTAAACAACAAGCAGAAAGAATGTTCAGATCAAAACAATACTTGAACCTCCATGTCGATTTTGCGATATTGAACATTACGGGGTCGTTGCGTCGTACTCGTAGCTGTTGAACCCGAGATGATACGCAGGGGATCGTTGCTGCTGAAGTTGTTGTGTGATCATTACCGTATACGTCGTCACCTGAGTTTTTGTTGTGATGCAATTTCGATGTGGTTTTGAAGATATTGAGGACAACCACCGCTCTAGACTCACAACCTGCACATGAAACAAACACACACAACAATCATAGGGTTTTGGATTTTTCAATGTTGTTCTGCTTCGTTGTTGAGAAATCACCGGCATCTAAGATTTGAGTTTTGAAATGTGTTTGCAAAGGTTAAATACGGTTTCTCCTTTTTGTGTTTCATCGATTGAAAATAGGGTTTGAAATTTGTTTGCAAATGTGTTAACAGAAGAAGAAGAATAACATTGTGTGAGATTTCTCAACAACGAAGCAGAAGAAGAAGAAGAATAACATCACAGATTCAGCGAGTTGAGAAAAGTAAACAAAATCAACCAACACCTTACCGATTTAGTATCGAAAACAAGTTGTGTCAGATTTGATTTGAGAATCGTTGAAATCTAGCTGAAGAGGTACTGAAGCCAAGAGATAGTTGAAGAGCGGAATCATTACGAGAATAACTGATGCTTGGATTGAACCGCGAATCTAGGTGAAGAGGTACTGAAGCCAAGGAAAGTTCTGAATATAGAAGATGAACAAGCATTTTCTAGTTTTCTTGTATAATTTAAGCGCTTGGCCAAATACTGAAGGGTAAGGACGGTTAACAACCGTCGCAAAAATAGATTTACGGCGGTTAGGAATAGAACCGTCGTAATATGTTTTTTATTTTATTTTAAGGGCGGTTTCAAAAAACCGTCGTAGTAACCGCCGTAATATATATATATATATAAGGACGGTTTTCAATGAACCGTCGCAACCTAAGTGTCGTAAATGTCATGTAAGTTGTACAAAGCCTAAGGTTCATAAACATGTTATGTTCTAGAAAAGCACTAAACACAAATATTAGCAATGCAACTCTCTTTAAACTTTTCACACTACCATAACATTTTCTTGTTGAAACAATCAAACATGAACAATCACAACATGCATCCTCAAGCTAATAAAAAATAATTCTTGAGAAAAACACAAAAAATTTCTAACAACCTAGCAAAATCAAATTAACTGACTAAACATAAAGCTATACAAACTCAAAATTCGTTAGGTTGCCTCCCAACAAGCGCTTGTTTCACATCGTTAGATCGACACCTTTATTTATGCACATGTTCCGCCATATTGCTTTGTTCACCGGTAGCTATCCAATAAAGCGTGCAACACTTGAGCAAACGTAAACCAAAAAGAAAAATATATACACACTCATACACAAACATGATGGACAACACATATATACAATCACTTATAGGAAACAACTATAGACAAGCATGTACAAAGCTAATAAAACTTAGAAACTATCGCAATGCGATTCAATATCAAAATCAATCCCCGACAACAGCGCCATTTTGTTGGTGCGGTAAAGCGAAAAGAAAAAATTATTTTCGGAATAATTCCCTCCAGGATTTTTGTCGTCTCTACAGAGATCGGTGTAAGGGAAAGAATGTCGTTCGACAATTTCTATGTAACGCCCCGTTTTATTTTAAATATTTTTTCGTAATTTAATTATGTGAAGTTGTGTGTATACATGTGATTATGTGTGTTTTGTTGTGTTTGGGAATACCATTTGTGTGGGGTAGTAACCTTAAGAGTAAACCTTGAGGGTGGAGAAGTGTGTGAGCATTTGAGTAGAGATTGGTGGTGTGTGAAGTAAAAATAAAGAAATATTAGTGATAGTTATTTAATTATTTAATATTAGGTGGATATTAATTCTATTAAATAATTGTTGGGAATTATTATTATTATTTGAATTAGATGGGATCAATAATAATAATATAATGAAATAAAATAAAATGAAATATTAGATGTGTAGAGATTTGAAGGGCAAGCTAGTAATTGTATGAGGATGAGTGATGGTAAGTGAGGTAAACCATAGTTGAAGGATTTTATAAAGGGAATTGGAGAATATGGGAGTCAGTTTTCATCGTACGTGAATTTGGAACTAAAGGTGAAAGAGGCTAGGGCAAGGAAGAGGGAAGAACTCCATTAGAGAAGGGAAAAGCTCATCAATCTAAGGTAAGGGTGGGGTTCTAATCTTCTAAGGGATAGTATGTTGAATAGTGGGTAAGGGTTTAGGTCCTTACTTTGTAAGTTGTGGTGTTTTCTATGCTATGATTGTTGTAGATTAATGGATGATGATTTGTTTAATCTATAGTTATGTGATGAATTTCCATTTGTCTATAAGTGTGATAATCTGTTTTGGAATGTTGATAAGTTTCCTCCATTGTTGAGTTTTGAAGGTTTGAGTCGTAGGTATGAAATTGATGTTGATATGATGTTAATCCATGAGTAAAACAAGGGATGATTAAGTTTTATAATGTTAATTTAGTATAAAATTGAGTCGATGATGATGGAATTTCGTAGCATAGGTTCTGGTATGATAATCTAGTGTGAAAGTGCTTTTTAAAAAAGTGATTTTTGAAGTTCGGAACAACATGCTTCAACATGAAGCTTCCAGAAACAAATACTTTGAAAACTGGAACAACATGCGTCGACATGAAGCTCTCATGCGTCGACTCATGCACTCAACTTTTGCAAAAAATGTTAAATACAATTTTGATCATAATTTTAAACCGTATATCTAAATGGCAAACCGTTTAAACCGCTGGAAAGCTAATGAACCAAAATTTAACATGGTATAATTAGGTGAATTTTTTTTCCAATATTTTTATGTCTAATATGTTGAGGGATGTGATTATTACTTATTGTGTACGTTAAGAAGTCTTGTTGTAAATGACGAATCTTGAGTGTTGTTACAAAGATGTTGTTGTGGTGTTAATGGTGGTAATATGAGTATTTTTTAATTATGTTGTTGTGATTTCATTATATATATATATATATATATATATATATATATATATATATATATATATCCATATTGTATGATATATATTGTTTTGCTTGTTGGCCAATTTGGGCGGTGTACAATAACCATGATGGTGGGTTATTGTGCACGATGATGTTATCGTTGTTGTATGTATAAATAGTCGCATTGCATACATTTGTGGACAAATGGTCCGTTGTTGGTGAGCTTAAAATTCCATTGTGTGGATTGGGCCAGTAGATGATTCGGAGGTGATGGATCAGTGAATGGTTCTGATCCTTGGAGGTGGGGATCAGAACGGTGAACTTGAGTGTTCACGAAAATTGGTACCACATGCATAAGCATTGAGTCAAGTGTGAGTCTCATTGCATTAGATATTATATATGTTGCTATGTTGCTAAATATGTGGTGTTGTGTGATTAATTGGATTTGCTATGGTGTGATTTCCATGTTTGTTGGGGAATAATTAGTAACGATGTTGTTGGGTGATTAATATGAGATGATTGACTAATTTGTTGTGTATTATCTTATGCTTGGATAATTTAGTGTTGATGTTGAGCATATTGTGTTGTAGAATGGGTGACAATGCATGTGATACCCTGATGCATACTGTTTATCATGCTTTCCTTTATATTATCATGATATCTCACCCCTTCTGTTTGAATATTTCCTCCACGTGGGCAATGTGCAGATACTCCACAGTAGGACTCAGATGTGAGCTGAAGATGGAGTCTCCTTACCTTTTTTCTATAGTTTGGTGTCTGCTCTGATTGTAACACTGGGGAGTTGTGGGAACACATTTTTTATTATAGTTTCTTTGAGATTTGTGAACGTCTTTCTTATTATGTTTAGTTGTTGTTTTGATGAATTGTTGAATTCCATGATAACTTTTATATATACCATGAGACGATAAATGATTTTTATTATTTCACTGCAATAAAAGTAACATTCAGACATGTTCAGGTTTTTCTGATTATACAAAAATATAAGTGTTACATGGTTTGTCTGATGAGCAAGTTTCGTATGTTGGCCGTAACATCCTAGGTTGCGCGTGTTTGATTTAATTACTCTGATGTTTTATTTTAAAAAAATACAGGGGAAATTTAGGGTGTTACATAGTGGTATTAGAGCAGATTGGTCCGTCCGACCAGGATGATTAATTATGTTTGTTCCCTAGTATGCGACATGTGTGTGAAAATACTGTCGATGCTTGTTTTGTTTTCCATTTGTATGTCGGGAATGAAACAAGTGGGGGAGAAGCGTCTACTTCTCTTGGATATTCCAACTGCTGAGAGCTTGGATATCGTCTTGCTGCATGCGAGAGTGCAGTGTTGGATAGTTCAACTGTTTTGAGAATGGTGTGATCCTTGAGGGAAGATGGTCAAGTGTTCTCGTTGGTCGCTTCCTGGTGATGGGGAAGGCAATGTTTTGGCTAGAGTTGGGCCAATGATGTTGGAGTATGCTGACGTGTTTTCTAAGGATAGGCACAGTTTGTCTTTAGTTGGAACCATTTAATGTTATTCTTGGAGCAGATTAGTGAGAATTAAACCATGTGTTTACCAATCGTTTGGATGAGTGGTGTAATGTACTGTTGATTAAGGGAGCTCAGGAAATGCCGAAGCTATGTTGTTTTTGACACTGAAGATGTTGTAGATTCGAGATTCCTGCTTGCTGACTAAGTTGGGATGTCTTTAGGGAGAACGATCAAGTATCGTTGATGTTGGATTCTCTGATAGTAGAGAGCAATGTGATGGCTAGTGTTATGCCAGTGGTGTGTGATCCCTGATGTTTTCTTGAAAGATATCTACGACTTGCCTTCAGACCGTGAAGTCGAGTTCGATGAAGGTAGAGAGTTTTTTTCCATCCGCTATGCAGGTTGAAGGATTCTTGGAAGCTGAGACTTGTGTGGAAAGGCTATACCTTGTTGTTTCTTCTATGAAGGGAGAAATGGTTATAGAAACTTCTGTTAAGGGATCGGTGGATACTTCTCTTGTTTTCTTAAATTATCCTTTGAGAATCTTTAATAGGGATTTTGGTGTGGATCTCATTTGCTTGCCGCTGATGAATCTTGATGTTATCTTGGGAATGAACTGGTTTATGTTTAACCATGTTTAGATTAATTATTTTAATCAGTCGGTGTGGTTTCCTACTCCTGGTGGTGAGGAAGGAATTGATTTCTTATCTATGGAAGGGTTGAATGAGCTTTTAAAAGATGATGCTCAGGTGTTTACGATGTTCGCATCACTATCTGTTGACAGCCAAGCTGTGATCGATGAAATGTAAGTGGGTACGAGAGTTTCCAGAAGTATTTTCGGAGGATATTTCAGATATGTCGCCAGAAAGAGAAGTGAGGTTTACTATTGATCTTGTTCGTGGTACTAGACCTATTTCCATGGCACCATATAGGATGTCAGCTTCAGAATTAGCGGAGTTGAAGAAACAACTGGAAGATTTGTTGGAAAAGAAGTTTGTAAGACCGAGTGTGTCGCCTTGGGGAGCTCTGGTATTGTTGGTAAAGAAGAAAGATGGTAGTATAATATTGTGTATAGATTACTGGCGGTTGAACAAAGTGACGATTAATAACAAGTATACACTTCCCAGAATAGATTATCTGATGGATCAACTAGTAGGTGATCGGGTGTTCAGCAAGATAGACTTGAGGAAAGGTTATCATCAAATACAAGTAAAAGATGAAGATGTTTAGAAGACAACTTTTAGGACTCGCTATGGACATTATGAATACTTGGAGATGCCTTTTGGTGTTTCTAATTCACCCGATGTATTTATGGAGTATATGATGATTCCAAGCTCTTAAAGTTGGCATCAATTTTGGTAAAACTAACTTGACAGCAAGATGTTGGACAAGATGTCCTAACATGAAGAACTAACTGAAGATCAAGATGTTGGACAAGATGTCCTATCATGATGATTCGACATCTTTGTCTGTTACTTTTCAGTTTTTAATTATGCTATTTTTAATTCCTGTTTTCAAATTATTCTGGGACTATTTGTTTTTCCTAGGTGGAATCCAAGATTGAGGAATCAGAGTTTCAGATTAGAATTTGAAGATATTGTTTCTAAATGTGGAGACACTTTAGGAAACTTAGGATTGAAGAAACTATTCTAGAGGAGAATTAGTTGCAGATTCTGTGGAACAGAATTGTTGCGTTTTTTAAGCCCAAATCCAGTCATGTTTATGGTTATAAATAAGATTGATTTAACCTAGGAAAAGTATGGAAAAATACATTGTTGCCTAGTGAGTTTAGGGTTTGTATTTGTGAGCCTCTCTTGTGTCGTGTTAATACTAGAGCTGGACTATTTATATTGAGTTGTAATTTCTGTCTCTGCTGTGATTGAAAGGGAATTGTGAAGGGTCTCATACCAAGGAAGTGTCTTAGGTAGAAATTAAGCACGGGTAGTGATTAAGTGATAAGTTGTAAACCGGAGGTTGTTTAGCTTAGAATTAATACTATCTAGTGGATTTTATTCCTAGCTTGGTAGCCCCCAGACGTAGGTGTTGTTGTTCACCGAACTGAGTTAACAATCATTGTGTGTTTGTTTATTTTCTGCATTTTTCTGCTCCTTATTGTCATTGTGTTTGAAGCAGAGATCAAGTGTCTCGACATCTCTCAGGACATCTGAGATATGTATACTAGAATTTCAATTGGTATCAGAGCAGGCATCCTACTCTGCATCTGGGTGAGATTCAGGGAAGTTACTTTCTGGTGCAATGGACAAAGAAGGAGGAATATTGAATAGACCACCCATTCTTGATGGATCCAATTATGAATATTGGAAAGTGCGGATAGTGGCCTTCATAAAGTCTATGGATGGTAAAGCTTGGAAGTCTGTGGTCAAAGGATGGGATCCACCAAAGACTAAAGATAAGGAAGGGAAGATCACTGATCTGATAAAACCCGAGGAAGACTAGGATGATGCAGATGATAAGCTTGCTCAAGGTACCTCTAAAGCATTGAATGCCTTGTTCAATGGTGTTGACAAGAACATCTTCAGGTTGATCAAGAACTGTACCGTTGCCAAGGATGCTTGGGAAATCTTGAAGACTGCTCATGAAGGAACTTCTAGGGTGAAATCTTCAAGACTTCAACTTCTCACCACCAAGTTTGAGAACTTGAGGATGAAAGAGGATGAAAGTATTCAAGACTTTCATATGAACATCATTGATATAGCCAATACTTCAAGTGATCTTGGAGAAAAGATTCCAAAAGCTAAGTTGGTCCAAAAAATTCTAAGATCTCTTCCCAAGAAGTTTGACATGAAGGTGACTGCCATCGAAGAAGCTCAAGATATAAATACCTTGAAGTTAGATGAACTCATGGGTTCTATACAAACTTTTGAAATTAGAAAACTGAGAAGAAGAAAAGCTTAGCCTTGGTGTCTAATCAAGATGAAGGTAAGACAAATTCCAAGGAAGAATTGTCCAAGGCTGTTGTGCTTCTTGGAAAATAGTACAATCAATTCCTGAAGAGGATGGAAGGGGAGTCAAGAGCAAATGTCAAGACTCAGTCATCTGACAACAACAAAAGGAGGGATTTTGGAAGAAAGTCCAAAAATGAAGAGAAAGCTGGAAAAGGCAAAGGAATCAAGTGTTATGAATGCGAAGATTTTGGACACATTAAATCTGAGTGTCCTACCTTTCTCAAGAAGGAGAAGAAAGGCTTGTCTACATCATGGTCTGAAGATGATTCTACAAGTAAAGGAGAATCACCTAAACAGGTTTCTGCTCTTATAGGGGTATTTGACTCTGATGGAGAATCATATATTGGAGAACTATCATATAATGATCTGGCCAACTCCTACAGGGAGATGTGCACTAGAAGTGCAGAAGTTTGTCATCTAGGAGAGGATCAGCATAGTATTATCATCCGTCTTGAGGCTGAAAGATTGAAGCACCTTGACATCATCTCTGATATAAAGGAGGAAGTTGTATTGCTCAACTCTAAACTTGAAAATATGACCAAAACTTTTAGAATGCTCAACAACAATTCTGATGTGTTAGATGAGATTCTTCAATTTGGGAGGGACGTTGGAGATATCAGAGGACTTGGTTACAATGACCAAGTTGTGATGAACAAAAGAATGGAGCCAGCATTGAGTTCTGCTCAGCCTAAAAGAAAACAGAATTAGAAGATGTCAAAAGGGATGTCTCAACATCAACACAGACATCAGAAAAATCCTTCAGGCAAAAAGAAGCAGGACTGGAAATGTCATCATTGTGGTAAGTATGGTCACATTAAACCTTACTACTATAAGTTACATGGATATACCAAGTCTGGTTCATAACCCAGAAAGATGCAAGTTGGTAAAACAGGAAAGAAGTGGATTCCCAAGAATGAGTATGTGGCCTTAATAGCTCATTCTTCTCTAAGAGCCTCTGCTGGAGAGAGGTGGTACTTTGATAGTGGTTGTTCGAGACACATGACTGGTGTCAAAAAAATTTTGGTGGATATAGAATCACATGCCTCCAACTATGTCACCTTTGGAGATGGATCCAAGGGGAAAATTAAAGGTGTTGGAAAATTGAACCATGTTGGGCAACCTAGACTTGATAATGTGTTACTTGTCAAGGGACTGACTGCAAATTTGATAAGTATTAGTCAACTTTGTGACCAAGGTATCAAGGTTAACTTTACCAAATTTGAGTGTCCGGTTATGAATGATAAAGATAAAGTTATCATGAAGGGTGCCAGATCCAAAAATAATTACTATGTGTGGACTTCTTTAGAGATAGAGTGCTCATCAATGTCAAATAAAGATGATGTGAAGCATCAGAAACCTTCCTCAGATCTGATTATTGATGGTGGAGGAATCAGTGGTGAATGGCATATTGGGAAGTTAACCAAGATGTCACACAAGAAGCTGCAACATATGACTACCTCAAGGATTCTGGAACTTCTTCATAGGGACTCAATGGTTGATGATCTTGAAGGAAAGAGGTGTGCTTATGCTGTCATTGATGACTCAACCATAGAAACTGAAGGAATATCAACATGGGATAGTTGCTCTCAGTTCATAGGGATGAGACAGGTGCTGATTAAGAATAATGTCACACAAGATGTCGTGACATTATCCTGTGACAACTTGAGCATCACTGATGGTATCAAAAATCAGGTCAAGATGTTAAGGGGCAAATTAGGGTTTTTCCTGTTTGAGGGTTTAGAGAAATTAATTTGTGGGAATGCTATTCAAGGGTATATATGTTACCAACAAATAGAGAGAGGGTTTCAAAATCAATCATTTCAAATTTATCTAAACCGCTCTCACACACATTTTCATCATACTGCACCATTTCTCACAAACTGTTTCATCTTCCTGCTCGAAGAAAAACCCAATCCTACTCTCAAGTGTTCCAAGATGTCTCAACAACAATCTTCTAGAGGGATAAACAAGAAGGAAACCGTTTCTTCATCAGCAGCTATGGGTAGGTCTGGGAAGTTGTCTGCTGAAGATGCCATTTATGTTGCCCTCTTGGTTGTGGTGCCATGCAAGCCTGATAAACTTCCTGTAAGAAAATCTAAGAACATTCCTACAGGTAATCCTTCAAATACCTATGGTGCTTTTTCTAACCCTATGACAAAAAAATAAATATTTGACACGGATAGGAGGATCAGAACAATAGTGGCTAAAACCTTAAATCTAGGGGGTCGGGTGAATGTTGCTGGAATTACTATACCCCTGGCTCAGATTCTTCCCACTACCTCTGCTCCTGTTGTTGAACCAGAGGTAGTGACTAAGGAGAATGTTTATGAGGATATTGTTGAAGGGGATGATCATCAAAGGTCAGAAGGGTATCTGTACACCCTTGCTGATTTGGTGGTAAGAGATGTTGAAGCAGATGGTGGAACATCTCCATCTGTAGAAGAATCTCAGTCAAAGGAACAAGCATCTGAGGGTACTGTTGGAAAGGCTGCTGATCAGGTTATCAATGTTGATGACTTGCCTTCTGATGATGAAATCGTTGCCAAGAGACTCCACCCTGGTGTGGCCAAGAGACTGAAGAGAAGAAAAGGTAAGGGTGTGGCTACTGAAAACACTCCTACCAAGATATCTAAGAAATCTGTGGTTGGACCATATAAACCTTGGAGCAAGGTTGCTATTGTGTCGAGAAAGTGAAAGGTTGAGTCTGATACTGAGTCAGACTATGATGTTGTAGAAGATGTCGAGGACATCATGCATGTAAAGAATCCAGCTTCTAAGAAGAAGCTTGTTGCTCTTCCTAAAGCTCCCTTGGACAACGTCTCCTTCCATGATCCTGAAAACATGGAGAAGTGGCAATATGTGTACCAAAGAAGAGTCGCTTTGGAAAGGGAACTGAGGAAGAATGCACTAGAATGAAAAGAGGTGTTGAAGCTGATTGAAGCTGCAGACCTGATGAAGACAGTCACTAAACTTGGGTCCTACTATGAGAAGTTGGTCAAGGAATTTGTAATGAACATTCCTGAAGGCTGTGATGATGCAACCAACGAAGACTAGAGGAAAGTGTATGTCAGAGGAAATGTTGTGACATTTTCCTCCACTGTGATCAACAGGTTTCTGGGAAGATCAGTAGAACCTCAACCTGAATGTGAAGATACTGATGATTAGGTGTGTCAGGAGATCACCTGTAATACTGTGAAGCATTGGCAAAGCAAAGGGAAGCTTTCAGCTAGGAAGCTCAGTGTGAAGTATGCAATTCTACATAGAATTGGTATTGTTAACTGGGTGCCTACCAACCATACTTCAACCATATCTGCTGGGCTAGGAAAATTCATATACATTGTTGGTAAAGGAAGAAAGTTTGATTTTGGGGCTTATATATTTGACCAA
Organism: Lathyrus tuberosus; assembly: GCA_022829125.1. Classification (NCBI taxonomy): domain Eukaryota; kingdom Viridiplantae; phylum Streptophyta; class Magnoliopsida; order Fabales; family Fabaceae; genus Lathyrus; species Lathyrus tuberosus. Next base: position 675,942 of record JALAZF010000213.1, read on the forward strand.
GTTCTGAAGCAAGCTTCATCCACTGCTATTAAGTTGCCTATCTGTTTCCCTTCCCTCGTTTGTGGTATAATTCTATAGCAGCATCCTGGTATACTGGTGACTGCAGATTATGCAATGAAAAGGGATTCTCCCTTGACATTGCATTATAAGATGTTTGCTGGAGTCATGTCCCAGATATTGTTTCAACATCTGCCCCAACATCTGTTCCTGGAACTTCAAAGGCGAATACCATTGCCCAGCTAAAGGAGACCTGCAAGAATCTTGATGCCATCATCAAGTCAAGTACAACTAGGATGGGTAAACTTGAACAGTTAATATAGGCCTTGAGAGCTGAGTAAGACAAGGGAACTGAAGCCGATACTAATGATGCTGAGAAGGATGTAGCTGGAGAAGATGAGATGGATGTTAATGATGATGCTGAAGATGCTGAAGATGAGGCTGATGATGATCTTGGAGAAGAGGAAGAGGATGATGATCTTGGAGAAGAGGAAGAGGATGATGAGGCTACTGAAGATGACATCTGAATGTAGTCTTATTTTTATTTGTGTGGTTATGTAAGGGATTAATGCCCGGGATAATTTTTAGCACTTTATGTGCTTGTTTTCTACTTTTATCTCTTATTTTATTGTTTGGTTATCTAGTTAGTTTAACTACCTTTGTCATATTATGGCTAAAAAGGGGGAGTAATACTAACTTTACTAACCACTGATTACTGCTGCCACTGCCATTGAGGGGGAGTGTTCTAGTCATTGCTGCAGAAGAAGAAGTAACTGATTGAGGGGGAGGATTTAGTATTTTGGTGTTTCCGCTGCTGATGTTCTGACTTTTGGCCTCTGACTCTGTATTTCTGCCTGCAAGTTTTATTTAGTTAATTTTAGCCAAAATCTGCCAAAGGGGGAGATTGATGAGTCCAAGCTCTTGAAGTTGGCATCAATTTTGGTAAAACTAACTTGACAGCAAGATGTTGGACAAGATGTTCTAACATGACACTACAAGAAAATTGGAAAATTACGACGGTTAATTTTGGCAGATTACGGCGGTTACAACCGACGCAAATTGCAAGTCACGACGGTTTTCTTATGTCGTAGAAACATGTGTCGCGAGGATGTTTTATGATGGTTTGTAAGACTGTCGCTCCAACTGCCGTAACTTTCTACGAAGGTGTTTCAAACCGTCTCCAATATATTATTATGACGGTTGTAACCGCTATAATTATATAATATATATTTCATTGTAAATAACGACAGTTTTAACTGCCACAATTATATATTATATATTTCATTTAAAATAGTGACGGTTTAGAACCGCCGTAATTTTATTTATTTATTTTTAAAAAATAAAAATTGCTACATTACAATATTCAATTCAATCAATACGAAATACAATGAAAATTTATAATTTTATTAAACAAAAAAATTATCAATATCCACAATAAAGAATGAAGTAAAACTGAACCAAATCCTACACAATTTTTCTAACTAAAAACTCACAGTTGGCCTCAAAAGCTTTTGAATGCACCAACTCTATATATCAAATCAAGAATAACAAAGAGACACAAAGACATTACAATAAAAATCAAATTTTATCAGAAAATAAACATGACATTGTTTGTTGATTTTGTAACCATCTTCTGAACTGCTTCAGATGCCGCAAATACTGCTTTGTCGAAACCTTCTTTAATACTAATATGAGCTGAATCAAAAGTGCATCCTTCTTTAATACTAATTGCAACAACAGCTTCTACCGAGCTTGTCATTTATGATGGTTTCAAACTTCAAAAGTATTTCTTTTCATAAGAAGCCAGCCCATGAATTCCTCCTTCAACCTGTGATGCTCCGGTACAAACCTGGACAAAAGCAGATCAAGCATTATTCAGATAAACTAATGGAGTTTCAATACCTTGTGGTAGTTGAAAGGGCATAAGACATGCCAAAATGTTACAAAACTCGTGCAAGAAATACCACATCCAACTCATATCAGAGATGGCCATATCCTATACCCCATACATGACAGAACAACAAACAGAAAAATTCTGCTACAAGACAGTACAGCAGAAATGGATTTTCATCTACCAGGCACTACAATACAAGGCTTTTTTAATTCTAGAGTTACCTAATCCTATTACTAGTTTCCTACCATTTCCACAAGTATCACCATGGAAACAAAAGCTAATGAAAAAAACTATGTATGTTAGTTCAATAGAAGATTGGCAGTCAGTTAACAAACAACATTAATTATTTTGATTGTGTAAATGAAGCAGCTACATTGACTGCTAAAGCTAATAACCAGAGCAATAAATAAATAACAAGTCGACTCGGTCAAACGTACCTCTAGCCTTAACACCCTGGATCTTAGAAGGTCATGTGCAGACTACAGAGAGTTGGCACCAATATCCTGAAACCCTTACCTTACTGCTTGTGTAGTGTATGGAATAAACTTTAACACAGAACCCTTATCTCTAACAGCTCCAACAATCCCCTGGGAAATTTTAAGCTTTGCTGTATCACCAAGGTACCTTTGATCACTGCCTTGAGTCATAGCTTCAAGGGAACCCATTCCTCTATACTTCTTGACACGTTGGCCATTCTGGTGCAGAAAAAAGTAGTTAAGCATATTACAACTATAGATACACGTCAGGCATAAATTATGTCACTCACTGGGTTTGCTTTGCTGCTTTAACTGGTGGAACAGCAGCAGGAGCTGCTGCTGGTATCTCTACTCCTCTAGGACCCTAAACATTTTACAAAGAAACAAAATCTCCATTAAACACTTGTATAACACTATAACAAAATCTCTATTAAATACTTGTTAAAACAGTAACTATAATTATTCATAATTGCTCAAAAATGGTGTTATACTTATTCCTGTTTTATACTTGGTGTCCTAACAAATGTCTCATGGTTAGTAAAACAATTAAAACCTAAAAACCTAACAGATGCTTGAGTTAATTAATTAAGAAAACCAAAATAAATAAAAGAAAGAACACTAATAACCAGCAATAGGCATTAGATAGAAATTAGACATCCAGAAAAGATAGATTCAACAACTAATCAACTAAAATATAAAGATTGTTTGGGTTTAACGATTCAACATCTCATTAATCACTTATCTAACAAACATCTTAAGATGATTTCATGGCTAACATTTCAATCAATAGTGGCATTTTTTTCCAAAATATTTTTTGTTGAATAGTTGGTTGGCTAACATTTCTTTCAAGACACGTGTGTTATTGTTATATCATAAAACAGTAATAAACATTAATTTTCTACCTTATTGACCTATCTGAACATTGAAGCCAACCTATATCTTTCCTATATATTTGGTCATGTCTAAGTTCCACTTTTTTCTCCCTCACACTCATCAACCAGTCACGTGGCATCCCGGTTGTTGTAGTACAGCTATTAGGAGGAAAGTTTAATATTACATTATAAATATCAGAAGAAGCCTAACTAGCCACTTATTATTTTGGATAGCAAGATATAGATCCAATTAGTACGTCATCTAACAGCAGATCTTGTATGCATGAAGTCATTACCAATAATTCTTTGTTTTCAATAATGGAGATCCTGCTACATGTAGTCAGCTTCATAGCAACCACCAACCGCTTGATCTGTCATTCAACAGGTAAGGATGATAGCAATTCAATGGAGTAGGTTGCATAGCCATATCCAGGGCGTTCCAACACTATCCTACATTGAAGTTTAATTCAAAATCAACATCATGGACTAAATAACACAAAGAAAACATGGACTCAAAGATTAACTTCAATGCATATCAACCACCTGTTATGCCTGTGAAAAACAAAAAAAATGATTGAAGATCTCGACACCAACCCAACTCAACAAGCCATTTTTGAAGCTTCAAACATCTTGCCTGTAGCATAAATAAAACAGGAATAAGTATAGTACCAAAACTTGTATAACAACAAATGCAGGTTAAATTTATTGATCCAAACACATTATAATTATTCATAATTGCTTCATAATTATTAAGCCTTTTATCATATAATTGTCTGAAACTTTTTATATGGAACACATGCTCAAGTTACCACCTTGAATTTGTTCCAACTTACAAACCAAGATCAAAAGAAATAAGAAATGTACTTGACACACTCATATTAGTGACTTGTGCATGTGTGAGGAAATCAACTATTATGCGCTACCTAATAAGAAGAGGAAAGATAATGGAACTTACTTGAAAATGCTAATATGAGGAATGTTGTGACGAACAATGAGTGAAATCGAACAAAATTTGAAAAATCCTGAGACGAACCATCTGAAATTGAACCCAAAAATAGATAATTTTGCAATGGAAGATAGCTTTATAAGTTCTTATTGGATGTTTGACAACTTTATTCATCTGTATGTTTAATAGCCATAACAAGACAAGATGAAAAATATTGAGATATAGTGTAAAATACAGGTGGTCAAAAACTCCCAACCATCTCTCTATGGTTTTAGGAATAATATCATCACTACATTAAAGTCATAAAGAACCATCCCTAGATAAGTGAGATACAAACTCATTGGCATTAGAAAGGTTCTTAACGTCAAATTAGAATTAGAATTACAGAATAGTAATAAAGGTACTGATCTCTAATATTCAACTTCATGAACTAATTCTCCCATATTAAGTATATAGAATATTGGCATGTATATATAAATACAACTATTGTAATAATCTTTCAATAAAGATGATTATTAATATATACATATATTTATATAGTGATGAACAATTTGAAACCAATGTTAAGATGTACAAGTAATACAGACATGTCATACACACATATCATGACCTATATAAAGTTATGGTAAAGGTAGAACAAGTACACATACACACAATGTAAATGTAGAATTGTGCTAAATCTCTACTTGACAAAAAGTGAGACATGTGAATCATATACCCTCACAAGTTGGCATGGCACACGTTTGGTTTTGATTGCTTTTAAAACAAAGAAATTTTTTTGAATTGGTTCAAAACCAGTTTGTCAAAAAACCAAACTAGTTCCAAAGAAGAAAATCTGGATAATCAGTCTAACAAAAACCCGTTTGTCAAAAACCAAACAGTTTTGAAATTCAATCCATAAATATGGATTTAATATGTACACCTCTAATTGTGTTCACACTTTCCTTGAAAATGCCAAGAAGTAAAGTAGACAAAACATGCTTAATGGTTTGAAGCAGAATAAACATGTAGCTGATTTAACACTGCTTTGGGGAAAACTCAAAATTGAGGTTTCATTGCAGGGAATAGAAGAACCTTATGTCACCAAAAGGACATCGGATTATAAGATATTTCCAAAAAAAGTGAGCATTAAAATTGATAGAAATAGAGACAGGGAGAAAACAAAGAATGTTAATATTTTGGAATTAAGTTAATAATATTGTTAACCTATCAATACCTAAATCCCAGCCGCCAGCTGGTGGAAAACCATACTTTAAAAATCTATAAAATGACTTATCTAAGATCATTTCTTTGTCATCACCTGAATTGTAGGATTACAATGTTTCTAAACATGGAATTATTCTAAATAATATTATTACACTAGGCAAGGAAATAGTATCATTACCTTTTAGGCTCATTGACATTGTCAAGGGTCTCAAGAAGGGTTGGACCCTTGTACCAGTCAAGATTTGTAGAGCGCTCAATCATGTTATCTCCCTCAAAACAGAGATGGGAGCAAATGGAACTATGTCAGGATTGTACCCAACCTTCTTCAAATAGTATGAAACTTCCTTCACGATTTCATCATACATAGCCTTCGAGTACTTGGGTGTAGTTGCATCCATCTGTTCAATATAAAAAATAATGTGTATTTGTATACATAAATCATGAAAATATCAAATACAAAAGAGGCTGAAAATTTCAATCACCTTGTTACAACAGGAGATCATTTGCTTCACACCGATAATGAAAGAAAGTAGAGCATGCTCACAGGTCTGTCTGTCCTTGGAAATTCCAGCTTCAAAACCACCAGTAGTGGAATCGTAATGATGAAAACAACATAGTCAGGTCTTTTTGTTTGCATACTCAGACACCCTAAAACCTAACATCATTTGTAGTAAACCAAATAACCAAATCATTTGTGGTAAACCAAATAAGTAAATCATATGTAGTAAACCAAATAACTAATCATTTGTAGTAAACCAAATAACTAGAAGAACATTTGAGATAAGATGATAATTTACCTCAAGTAAAATTGTCTCAAACACTTCACCAACTTTTGTTACCAATTCCCTGGGAACTTGATTCTCGTCCTTATTAAAAAGTGCATAGCTGGAGAAGATTATAAACAAGATTAGCATAGGAATTCCAATTTCAACACAAGTCCCCGCCTGAGAAAGGACAGAACAACATAAATGAACAACAATATATGAGACAAAAAAATATATTTAGATATTCTAAAGACTATATATAGTACTAGTCATGTGGTTTCGGTGTTTTACTATACCACAGGAAAGCCTCTGTCAAATAATCCAAAACAACTAATGTAATTACTAGAACCATTCCAAGAGGGCTGAAGAATCCGCATTAAATGAAAAAGGACATAAATACTTTCATATTTGATAATACTACATATTTATATAATAATTTTCACTCTTTGACTTTAAAATAAATGCTTTATTTACCTAGAACAAATATCCCAAATTTGACTAAATCCCAAAATAATATGTATACTTGATGCTACAATTAGTGCTCCTTGAATTGCTCTCATTCTGCTAAGAAATTTCTAAAACTCAAACATGTTCATACTAGTTAGCTAGCTAAACAAATATAAACTGCACTGCATGCATAAATGTATGACGAAACTAAAGAATAAAAATCATGTGTTCCATCATTGGCAATATCAACCCCATCAATGCTAAGGATAACATCAGACGGTTTCAAAACCTTTGGATTCATGAGAAGTAGGGTCAATTATTCTAATGTGCACACCTTTCTGATTAGATTTCATGCCCATTGCTATTCGTAGATCGGTATTTTCCATTTTCTGCCACTCAACCCCAAGATTAGGGAACCCTATAACAGAATATTGAGAAATTTTGACCTAAGCAAATAACCTAATTCACTCCTAAACACCCAAACAAGCTCTTACATGAAAAAAATAGCAGCAAACCATTAAAGCAAAATAATGTAGTATATTTTTCTCAGTAGCATTTTATCAAACATGTATTGGGCATTATAATGAGCATAAAATCAAGAAATTACAGCTTGAGACCATCAAGAACATAAGGTATAATTTGAACACAACCAAGTGAATATCTTATTCTCTCACATCTAGCTTCAACCTAAAACACAAAATTCTTCAATTACAAATAGAAAATATGTAAAACCTAGTATAAACCCTTTCAAAGATTCCACAGAGTTTCCCGACAGAATATCGATTGAAGAGAGGAACATTTCTATAATTATGGTGATTTGCAGTTATTCGATTGAGAAGACAAACCTGATTCGAATTGATGGTGGTTGCTTTCATGGTGATTCGCAGTGACGGCGTGAGTGACTGAGAAAAATGTTAGTTTCCCTCTTTCTCCAAGGGCGTAAGCGGCGAGTGAAAAAGAAGAGAAAAAAAACATAAAAATGGAATAAATATTCTGTTTTAGCGCGAAAGATATTATGGAGGACGACGGGTGAAATCACCGTCGCGACCTTTGTGAAGGGAATGGGAGAACGACGAGATGGTTCACCGTCGTGAAACATAAATTTTGGGTATATAGTTTTGAGTTTAATTTTTTGACATATAGTTTAATTTTAATACTTTAATTTTGGGTATAATATTTTGAGTTTAATTTTTTTTTTAATTAAAGTTTTATTTTGAGTATATATAGTATTTTAATTTTTATAGTTTAATTTTTTGATATATAGTTTAATTTTAATACTTTAATTTTGGGTATAATATTTTGAGTTTAATTTTTCTTTTTTAAATTAAAGTTTTATTTTGAGTATAGATAGTATTTTAATTTTTATAGTTTAATTTTGATATATAAAATATTTTAATAAAATTAACTATAATTTCTAAAAAATTTATGTATTTTGAGTTTAATTTATTACTATAATTATATTTTATAAATTTGTATAGTCATTTATTTATTTAAAATACATAAATTTTTAGTCTCTACAAACAAATAGTTTTAGACCTGTCACTGGTTATAGAATGTTGTAGTATAGATATTGTTATTATGCTTTAAATAAATAATTATAATAATTATTTATTAAAATTAATTAATAAAATTGAAAAGGTTGGAAAATAAAAATGAAAGAAAAAAGTGGGAAATTAAAGGAATAAAAAAATAGTGATTATGATTGGCTAAAGTAATAGCGACAGTTTGCCTTAACTGCCGCGAGTGTGGAAAGAGGGCGGTTCTTTGGTAACTGTCGCAATTATTTTATACAACATACCTAAAAAATCTGCGACGGTTGGCTCAAACCGTCGTGAGAACTGTCGTAGTCCAGGAATAAGGACGGTTTTTTGATAAATGTCGCAAAAATTCTACGACAGTTGACCCTAACTGTCGTGACAACCATCGCAATCCAGAAATAAGGACGGTTTTGTGATAACTATCGCAACTCAAGTGTCGTAAATCTCCTTTTTTATTGTAGTGTGAAGAACTAACTGAAGATCAAGATGTTGGACAAGATGTCCTATCATGATGATTCGACATCTTTGTTTGTTACTTTTTCAGGTTTTAATTATGCTATTTTAAATTCCAGATTTCAGATTATTCTGGGACTATTTGTTTTTCCTAGGTAGCGTCCAAGATTAAGGAATCAAAGATTCTGATTAGAATTTGAAGATGATGTTTCTAAATGTGGATACACTTTAGGAAACTTAGGATTGAAGAAAATATTCTAGAGGAGAATTAATTGCAGATTTTATGGAACAGAATTGCTGCGTTTTTGAAGCCCAAATCCAGTCATGTTTAAGGTTATAAATAGGATGGATTTAACCTAGGAAAAATATGGAAAAATACATTGTTGCCTAGTGAGTTTAGGGTTTGTATTTGTGAGCCTCTTTTGTGTCATGTTGATACTAGAGCTGGACTGTTTATATTGAGTTGTAATTTCTGTCACTGCTGTGATTGAAAGGGAATTGAGAAGTGTCTCATACCTAGGAAGTGTCTTAGGTAGAAATTAAGCACGGGTAGTGATTAAGTGATAAGTTGTAAACCAGAGGTTGTTTAGCTTAGAATTAATACTATCTAGTGGATTTAATTCCTGGCTTGGTAGCCCCCAGATGTAGGTGTTATTGTTCACTGAACTGGATTAACAATCATTGTGTGTTTGTTTATTTTCTGCATTTTTCTGCTCCTTATTATCATTGTGTTTGAAGCAGAGATCAAATGTCTCGACATCTCTCAGGACATCTGAGATCTGCATACTAGAATTTCAGTATATGAATCAAAATTTTCATAATTACTCAGATCAGTTTATTGTAGTGTTCATTGATGACATTCTGATCTATTCTAAGTTAGAATAAGAGCATGAGAAGCATTTGAGGATTGTGTTGCAGGTTCTGAAGGAGAAGAATCTTTATGCTAAGCTATCGAAGTGTGAGTTCTGGTTGAAGGAGGTTAGCTTCCTTGGTCATGCTATTTCAGGTAATCGTATTGTAGTGGATCCTTCCAAGGTAGATGTAGTTCTACAATGGGAAACTCCGTAGTCAGTTATAGAAATTCGAAGCTTTTTGGGGTTGGCTGGTTACTACCGCAGATTCATTGAAGGTTTTTCCAAGTTAGCACTTTCGCTAACTCAACTGACCTGCAAGGGTAAGTCATTCGTATGGGATATTCATTGTGAGAAGAGCTTCGTAGAGTTGAAGAAGAGGTTGACTACAACTCCGATTTTGGTTTTGCCTGAACCAAATAAACCTTTTGTAGTATACTGCGATGCTTCATTGATGGGTTTTTGTGGTGTGTTGATGCAAGATGGAAAAGTTGTGGCTTATGTTTCCCGACAGTTGAGCATTCATGAGAGAAACTATCCTACTCATGACTTAGAGTTGGCTGTAGTAGTCTTTGTATTGAAAATCTGGAGACATTATTTGTATGGTTATAGGTTCGAAGTGTTCAGTGACCATAAAAGCATGGGGTACTTGTTTGATCAGAAGGAATTAAACATGAGGCAACATAAATGGTTGGAATTTTTGAAAGATTATGATTTCGGCTTGAACTATCATTCCGGTAAAGCTAATGTTGTGGCTGATGCTTTAAGTCGGAAGTTGTTTCACATGTCAACAATGATGGTTAGAGAGTTGGAGCTTGTAGAACAGTTTAGAGACATGAGTTTAGTCTGTGAATTAACACATCAGAGTGTGAAGTTGGGGATACTAACAATCAACAATGATTTTCTTGTTAGAATTAAAGATAATCAGAAACTGGATGTGAAGTTGGTGGACTTGATGGCTGGAGATGATCAAGCTGCCGAGAACGATTTCAAAGTAGACGAACAAGGTGTGTTGAGATTTAGGAATATAATTTGTATTCCCGATAATGTGGAACTAAAGAAGATGATTTTAGAAGAAAGTCATCGGAGTAGCTTAAGTATCCATCCGATAGCTACTAAGATGTACTAAGATCTGAAGAAGATATTCTGGTGGTCAGGAATGCAGCGCTTTACGCAGTTTGTTTATGATTGTATGACTTGTTAGAAGTTGAAAGTTGAGCATCAGAGACCTGCATGGTTGATGCAACCATTGGATGTTCCAAAATGTAAATGGGACATCATTTCTATGGATTTTGTGACTGGATTGCCAAATACTCCGAGAGGGCATGATACTATTTTGGTGGTCGTGGATATACTGACAAATTTGGCTCATTTTATTCCGATTAACATCAGCTTTTATATGCAGAAGTTGGCAGAGATCTACATCCGTGTAATTGTTAAGTAGCATGGAATTCCGTTGAGCATTGTGTCGGATAGAGATCTGAGGTTCCCTTCCAGATTTTGGGAGAGTTTGCAAGAGGCGCTGGGTTCTAACTTGTGGCTGAGTTCGGCTTATCATCCACAGACGGATGGTCAGACGGAGAGGACTATTAAGTCGTTAGAAGATTTGTTGAGGGCTTGTGCTCTAGAATAAGGAGGCGCTTGGGACAGTCACTTGCCGTTGATTGAATTCACTTATAACAATAGCTTTCATTCTAGTATTGGGATGCCACCTTTTGAAGCGTTGTATGGTCGGAGATGCAGGACGCCTTTGTGCTGGCTTGAATCCAAGTGAAATTGTAGTGCTTGGACCTGAATTAGTCCAACAAACTACAGAGAAAGTGAAACTGATTCGGGAACAAATGAAAGCTTCTCAGAGTAGACAGAAAAGCTATCATGACAAGAGGAGGAAGGATCTTGAGTTCCAGGAAGGGGGGCATGTAATCTTGAGAGTCACTCTAGTGACCGGTGTTGGACGTGCCTTGAAGTCAAAGAAGCTCACTCCTTAGTTTATCGGTCCATATCAGATATTTGGGCAAGTAGGAGCCGTTGCTTTTAGAGTGGCGTTGCCACTGAGTTTTTCTAATTTATATGATGTATTACATGTTTCTCAATTGCGGAAGTACACCCCAGATCCGTCGAATGTGATTTCGATGGACGATGTGCAAGTAAGGGATAACCTTACTGTGGAGGCCTTACCTGTGAGAATTGATGGTCCCGAAGTGAAATAGTTGCAAGGCAAGGAGATTGCTCTCGTGAAGGTCGCGTGGGGAGGCGCTCCCGGAGGAAATATAACTTGGGAATTGGAGAGCGGGATGCGAGAGTCGTATCCTGAGTTATTTGCGTCAGATAATTTTCAAGGACGAAAATATTCTAAGTGGAGGAGAGTTGTAACGCCCCGTTTTATTTTAAATTATTTTTCGTAATTTAATTATGTGAAGTTGTGTGTATAAATGTGATTATGTGTGTTTTGTTGTGTTTCGGGATACCCTTGGTGTGGGGTAGTAACCTTAAGAGTAGACCTTAAGGGTGGAGAAGTGTGTGAGTATTTGAGTAGAGATTGGTGGTGTGAGAAGTAAAATTAAATAGAAATATTAGTGATCATTATTTAATTATTTAATATTAGGTGGATATTAATTCAATTAAATAATTGTTGGGAATTATTATTATTATTTTAAGGGTTAATACCCCTTTTGGACCCTGCCATATAGGCCAAATCCCAAAAACAACCCTGTAAAAAAAAAAACACAGATTCCATCCCTGCCATTTGTAGATTCCCTCGTTTTGCCCCCTGAGTGGATTTGGTCAACCATATTGATGACATGGCGCTGCTTAGTTGGAATTTTATTTATTTTTTATTTATTTAATTACACGCGTGGCATTTTTATTAATATTTTAATATTTAATTTTTTTTTTATTTTTTTTATTTTTTTAATTTTTTTTTTAATTTTTTTTTTATTTTTTTTTATTTTTTTTATTTTTTTTTATTTTTTTATTTTTTATTTTAATTTTTTTTTTAATTTTTTTAATTTTATTTTAATTTTTTGTTTTATTTTTTTAATTTGTTTTTATTATAATTTTTTTAATTTTATTCTTTTTTTTTATTTTTTTTCGTTTTTATTTATATATTTTATATATATATATATATATATATATATATATATATATATATTTTTTTTTTTTTTTTTTTTTCGTTTTTGGACCTAATTTTTATTTTTAATTCTATTTTAAACAAATTGTTCTTTTAAAAATTAGTTTCATTATACTAATCCATTTATTTCAATTTATTACCATACTAATCCATTTATTCTCATACTAATTTCAATTCAACAATACTTATGAGTGATTTATTACCATTATAACTCCACTCATCAACCATCTTTATAACCTCTCTCCACTTCTTTTTTTTCGTTACAATATTGTTTCATTTCTTCTCCATTGTTTTCAATACTCATCAACCATCCAAAACTCAATACAAAGCATACTCACAACACAACAATACCACACACCCTAATAAACAAGAATCTCAAGCTCTCATCACTCTCCACATCCTCATGAAAATGGTAACTTGCTACTGCCATGTTCACACCATAAGTTGGTAACTTACTATATCATTATCCTTTGGTATGAACAATTTTTTGTACAAAGAACATATGAATGTGCATGTAAGGGGAGGGTAAGGATGTTGTATCTCAAAACAGTTATATGATTGACAAGTAACATATATAAGTACATATGAATGTAATGTAAGGTAATAGCAGACTGTGTGTGTGCCCTATTATCTCGTCGGTAATAGCAGGCTGTGTGTGTGTGCCCTATTATCGCGTCGGTAATAGCAACCCTAACTGGGAAGTGACCTGGTGGTGCGCGCGTTCGATGGTTCTAAGAGGTCCGTTTTTGGAGAAATTGTATTGCCGATCAAAGTTGGTCCTGAAATTTTTGAAGCCATTTTCTATATCATGGACATTCAGCCTGCCTATAGTTGTTTATTGGATAGTCTGTGGATCCATGGTGCTGGGGCAGTGACGTCCACTCCAAGAGTGATCAGTCAGCCTGAGGTGGTTAATCAACCCGAGGTGGTAAATCAGCCAGAAGTTTCAATGTCTTCTTTCAAAGATGCACGCGCTGTAGTTGAAGTTGGTGATTCCCAGAAGTGGGGCCAAGTCATTAATGTTCAGGTGAAGCAGAATACTTATGGACTGGGATATAAGCCACCCCGACGAGCTCAAGAGCCTCTTAAGTTTTATGGTCCAGTCCAGTTCACAAGTGCTGGTGTCTTCTTTAATCGGTTTAATGCCATTGATGATGAGGGGGATAGTGATTGCGACATGGATGAGTGGATCCGCCCCTGCACTCCCGGTAAAAGTCTATGCAATTGGTCGTCTGAGAAAGTCATCCAAGTGACCCATCAAGAGTAATTGCCTTTGTTTTCTGTTTGTGTAAAATCCTACGTTCTGCCCAAGACGTAGTGATGTTTGTCTGTAGGGCTTTGATGTTTTTGTTTGCTTACTTTATCATCAATAAATGACGTTTTCACATTCAAATGTTTGTCTGTAAGGATAATGATATAGTAAGTTACCAACATTATCCTTATTGGTATATAACCCGATTAAAGAAGACACCAGCACTTGTGAACTGGACTGGACCATAAAACTTAAGAGGCTCTTGAGCTCGTCGGGGTGGCTTATATCCCAGTCCATAAGTATTCTGCTTCACCTGAACATTAATGACTTGGCCCCACTTCTGGGAATCACCAACTTCAACTACAGCGCGTGCATCTTTGAAAGAAGACATTGAAACTTCTGGCTGATTTACCACCTCGGGTTGATTAACCACCTCAGGCTGACTGATCACTCTTGGAGTGGACGTCACTGCCCCAGCACCATGGATCCACAGACTATCCAATAAACAACTATAGGCAGGCTGAATGTCCATGATATAGAAAGTGGCTTCAAAAATTTCAGGACCAACTTTGATCGGCAATACAATTTCTCCAAAAACGGACCTCTTAGAACCATCGAACGCGCGCACCACCAGGTCACTTCCCAGTTACGGTTGCTATTACCGACGCGATAATAGGGCACACACACACAGCCTGCTATTACCGACGAGATAATAGGGCACACACACAGTCTGCTATTACCTTACATTACATTCATATGTACTTATATATGTTACTTGTCAATCATATAACTGTTTTGAGATACAACATCCTTACCCTCCCCTTACATGCACATTCATATGTTCTTTGTACAAAAAATTGTTCATACCAAAGGATAATGATATAGTAAGTTACCAACTTATGGTGTGAACATGGCAGTAGCAAGTTACCATTTTCATGAGGATGTGGAGAGTGATGAGAGCTTGAGATTCTTGTTTATTAGGGTGTGTGGTATTGTTGTGTTGTGAGTATGCTTTGTATTGAGTTTTGGATGGTTGATGAGTATTGAAAACAATGGAGAAGAAATGAAACAATATTGTAACGAAAAAAAAGAAGTGGAGAGAGGTTATAAAGATGGTTGATGAGTGGAGTTATAATGGTAATAAATCACTCATAAGTATTGTTGAATTGAAATTAGTATGAGAATAAATGGATTAGTATGGTAATAAATTGAAATAAATGGATTAGTATAATGAAACTAATTTTTAAAAGAACAATTTGTTTAAAATAGAATTAAAAATTAAAATTAGGTCCAAAAACGAAAAAAAAAAAAAAAAAAAAAAAAAAAAATATATATATATATATATATATATATATATATATATATATATATAAAATATATAAATAAAAACGAAAAAAAATATAAAAAAAAGAATAAAATTAAAAAAATTATAATAAAAACAAATTAAAAAAATAAAACAAAAAATTAAAATAAAATTTAAAAAATTAAAAAAAAAATTAAAAAAAAAAATAAAAAAATAAAAAAAAATAAAAAAAAATAAAAAAAAAATAAAAAAAATAAAAAAAAAATTAAAAAAATAAATAAATAAAAAAATAAAAAAAATATTAAATATTAAAATATTAATAAAAATGCCACGCGTGTAATTAAATAAATAAAAAATAAATAAAATTCCAACTAAGCAGCGCCATGTCATCAATATGGTTGACCAAATCCACTCAGGGGGCAAAACGAGGGAATCTACAAATGGCAGGGATGGAATCTGTGTTTTTTTTTTTACAGGGTTGTTTTTGGGATTTGGCCTATATGGCAGGGTCCAAAAGGGGTATTAACCCTTATTTTAATTAGATGGGATCAACAACAACAACAACAACAATAATAATAATAATAATAATAATAATATAATGAAATAAAATAAAATGAAATATTAGATGTGTAGAGATTTGAAGGGGAAGGTAGTAATTGTATGAGGATGAGTGAGGGTAAATGAGGTAAACCATAGTTGAAGGATTTTATAAAGGGAATTCGAGAATATGGGAGTCAGTTTTCATCGTATGGAACTGAAGATGAAAATGGCTAGGGCAAGGAAGAGGGAAGAACTCCATTAGAGAAGGGAAAAGCTCATCAATCTAAGACAAGGGTGGGGTTCTGATTTTCTAAGGGGTAATATGTTGAATAGTGGGTAAGGGTTTAAGTCCTTACTTTGTAGGTTGTGGTGTTTTCTATGCTATGATTGTTTTAGATTAATGGATGATGATATTGTTTAATCTATAGATATGTGATGAATTTTCATTTGCCTATATGTGTGATAGTCTGTTTTGGATTGTTGATAAGTTTCCTGCATTGTTGAGTTTTGAAGGTTTGAGTCATAGGTATGAAATTGATGATGATATGATGTTAATCCATGAATAAAACAAGGGATGATTAAGTTTTAGAATATTAATTTAGTACAAAATTGAGTCTATGATGATGGAATTTCGTAGCATTGGTTCTGGTATGATAAGATAGTGTGAAAGTACTTTTTTTAAAAACTGATTTTTGAAGTTCGGAACAGCATGCGTCGACCTGAAGATCCTGTACGTCGACCTGAAGCTTACAGAAATGAATAACTTGAAAATAGGAACAACATGCGTCGACCTGAAGCTCTCATGCGTCGACTCGTGCACTCAGCTTTTGTAAAAAATGTTAAATACGATTTTGATCATAACTTTTTAACTGTATATCCAAATAACGAACCGTTTAAAGCGTTGGAAAGCTAATGAACCAAACTTTAACATGGTATAATTAGGTGAACCAGTTTCCCAATATTTTTTATGGCTAATATGTTAAGGTATGTGATTATTACTTGTTGTGTACGTTAAGATGTGATTTGAAGATCAAGTCTCCTAACCTTTTCTCTATAGTTTGGCGTCTGCTCTAATTGTAACACTAGGGAGTCGTGGGAACACGTTTTTGATTTACAGTTTCTTTGAGATCTGTGGACATCTCTCTTATTACATTTAGTTATTATTTTTATGAATTCTGGAATTCCATGATAACTTTTATATATACCATGAGACGATAAATGATTTTTATTATTCAGCTGCAATAAAAGTAACATTTAGACATGTTCAGGTTTTTATGATTATACAAAAATATATGTGTTACATAGTCGGTCTAATGAGTAGTTTTTGTATGTTGGTCATAACATCCTAAGTTGCGTGTGTTTGATTTAATTACTCTGATGTTTTATTTAAAAAAATTACGGGGGAAATTTAGGGTGTTACACTCTACACCTATAAGCTTGGGTTTAAATGGTTTTATGGAAAGAAAAATGAAAAAGGAAAAAACCTATGACAAGAAAATAAATACATTCTCAAGACATGAGAAAACTTGTCATGAGTTGTATTTCATTCTACCCATCATGTACTAAAAATATCTATGGATCAAATGCATGCAACCTAAATCACTCATCAAAATCCCCACATATCGCTCACAACAAGAGGGTATGTTTAACGTAAATGTTGAGAGATCAACCGCATTCTCTCGGAGGTGGTGTTTTATGCAACTAAACAACACGGAGCATTAAGATCCGACACACATGTGAATATTAGACCATTTCCCACAGAGAATAGACTCTCATCTTAGGCCGAGTTCAAAAAGTATATGTCTATACCGATCCAAACCCATTAAGATAGATAGTAAAGCAAAGATGACATTGATTAAAAGTTGTAAAAGAGATTTTATACAAAGATCCATAAATACACATACAATCAAAGTAAAATTACATACAACAACCCCAACAAATGAAAAATACATAGAGAAGAAGGAAGAAGAACAAACATCTCACGGTTCGTCAACTCCGATTGAAGTGGATTCGACTCCGGATCGTCAAGATGCATCCTCCATGTGTTGTTTCTAAGCTAACTCTACTAAAGAATGTTTTCTGATCAATTGGGTGCAAAAAGTCCCAAAATATATCTAAAATATCTAAGAAGAACTCTATATATACAAAACTAAATCTTTCAAGTTCGCACAACAAACTCCTTTCTCGCACTACGAACTTAACTTTATTGCACGTTGTCTGGCAGAATTTGCACTTAAACCGCCTTATTGAAAATATCTTGGCTCGCACTTCGAGCTCTAGCTCGCACAATGAACCTCCTCGCCTTGGCCTCACACTGCGAACACTGACCACAATTGCTACTGCCAAAATAGTAAACTGCCTCGCCTTGGCTTCACTTTGTGTTCGCACTGCGAACATGACATCATGGAGAAAAATGTATCTTGCTTCCATCACAACTTTAGCACCGTAACTCCGAATTAAGCACGGTAAAAAGCGCCGAAAAGCGTATTCTATGCTCTACAAGAGAATGACAAAATATCATTGCTTGAATACCTACAAAAAAATGAGATAAAGACAATCAAACTCAAGATATGTACATGATTACACATATAACATAAATTACCTAAAACATACACAAAAGTTGAGGTTTATGAATGAAAATCAATTGAAACAAGTTAATAAGTGCTAATTATTCACATTAGAATTTACTACAATTTAGCACTTATCAGCTTCTGTTAAGTAGTTTAAGTAAAAATGTTTTTGAAATCCTTGTCTTAATTATTTCCATAAAGTTGAGAATCATCTAGTGTGTTTAAGAAATTTTTTGGGTAAGGACTTTTGGGTAATGATGTTTTCTTTTTATTACATCTATAGTATTTATCCCTTGTCTTTGTGTAACATCATTTCTTGTCACCTTTTCTGTGCTTAGAATCTTGTTCATTTATTTTCTTTATATTCTTTTAATTTGTGTTGATCAAACCAAACCTGAGATGAATTCTCTAGTCAATTCTTCACCGAATCAACTAGTTGTCATCAATGAAAAATTTGTGGATTTTGAATAGTTGTTTAAGCTAGGTTTTAACTTCTGGAAGACTGTTTCTGAACAAGGTTGGAATGGATACTTTGAAATGCTCTGTGGTTTTACTTATCCAAATCTTGTTAAAGAATTTTGGGTTAATTCATCCATTGTGTAGCACCCCAAAATTTGCCATCCTCTTTCTAACAATAACTGGCTTATGTCTCATTTCATTTTGCATCATCATTTGTGCATGTCATTGGTTCTAGACAAGGGATCAGAGTATCTTGACTTGGTCCTCAAGGAGAAGAGCATCTATTCCAAAGGAAAACTTGAGTTTATTTTTTTAACCTTGGGGCTCCCTCAAAAGCCTCAAGGCCCTCACCTTATCAAGACATGTCTCATAATCAATTGAAGCACTAGACACATCCTCCTAGCTTGATTCTCAAGTTAGGTTTTTTGGATTTCTTGGGTATAACACTCCAATGGGCAAGATTTTTGAAGCTTTATCATTATCATGATGCACAATTCATCTTTTTTTAAGAGATCCTACATCATAATCAGAGGAATTTGAGTTTGGAGCTTGGGTCGATTCCTCCTAACATTTGGGGCCAAAATTAGGGTTTTGCATAAAATTAGTTTATTTATGATTCCTTGTGCAAGGCTTGATGCCATGGTATTCCACATATCCCAAGGTGCCTAGGAATGAGGATTGACCATCAATTTGAATCAGAAGGCTTTCAATTGATCAAAGGATTGAAAATCAGGAGAATTGGGGATAAAGTCAACTGTGCAGTGAAAAAGTCAACTCCTGACTTTTTGAGGTCAAATTCTTGTTCATCATATCAAATGTGATCAATGGATGGATTTTGATTAAGAAATGTCAAGGGATTCATCAAAAATCAAGAATTTGGAAAATTTACCATTTATGGAAAATTAGGGTTTTAGAGAGTTTCCATTTTTGGAAAGCTCTAGCCTAAAATTAGTCAACTTCTTGGTCAATTTTCTCCATTCTCTAGGCTTCATTTCAATTTTCCCCCAACATCAAAGTTGTAGAGCATTCTCTCAGCTTTCTTTTGAGTACTATAATGCCCTCATTGGATGTGTGGAGCTCAAGATATGATCTTCCCAAGTTAGGACTTTGAAGTTGATAACTTAGTGAAATTTTCACTAAGTTTTGGACAGAATTTTTGACTACTTTCCATGGCATTTTTCATCATGATCCCAACTTCATTTCAATATTTTTCAAGCATCAAAGTTGTAGGCCTTGATCTAAGCTTTCCAACCATTACTAGAAGTCTTCATTTGGATCAAAGTTGACAAAGTTATGGTGTTCACAAGTTCATGATTTTTCATGCCAAATTTCCAACACTTAGAATTTTTTGAGGTTTGATTTTGGGGCAGCTTGAAGTACGAATGTTCTACCTCAATTTTCATCACTTTCCAAACATCATTTCAATCTTTATTGAACACCAAAGTTGCTCTATGAAATGCAAGCTTTCCAAAGAGCATTCATTTGCTTAAATTGGGCAAAAACCCCATGAGTTATGGTGGGTTGAACTTGAAGATTTTCATGCACGGAAATATCATCTCTTGCACCAATTCTACAACATCATGCCCTACCCAAGCCGCACGATCCCTTGTTCATTTTCTTGCCAAAACATCTTACCAAAATGCTACCAAAATAAGCCACACAAAGCATGTACCAACCTTGTACCATTTGGAAGTTTTTTTGCCATAAAAGGAAAATGACAAAATTCCAAAACTTTCACTACAAGAATTCTCATTCCACTCACATTCTCTGAATCCTTTTCTCTCTCTCCAAATCACAATATAATCACAACAACACCACATGAGTGTGCCAAGCTCGTGACAACATCACCACCCTCCATTTTCCAAGTTTTCCATCAAAATCTGTTACCACAAGTTTACCACAGTGAAACTCACCTTTTAACCTCAAACCATCCATATAAAACCTCTAAAACCCTAATCCATTGGAAGCAGCCACTCATTTCTGAAGGAAAGAACCCTAGCACTCACACATTTCTCTCAAATTTTTCTCACTATCGGGTTTGATTTTCTAGAGCTTCTCCTCCATTTTTCTTGGTTCATTCACACTTCTGGGGATCCATAGGAGCTAAAGGGGGAAATTTGAAGCTTGCTCACACGTGGAAAAGAGGTATTCAAAGCTCACCGTGAGGTAATATTCTCATTTTGTTAAGCTCTTAAGCATGTAGTATGTTGTTCTGAAGTCCTACCAAGTTGTAGGCAATGTTTGTAATCTTTTTGTGCTTGTATACTGAAGTTTCAGGTTTGACATAAAATCTTGCTTGCTTCGATTCATAATGTTAATGTTGTATAAAATCATTTTTGATGATGGATTCGTGACCAGCGTGAGAAACCCTTGAGAATGATGTATGGTTTGCGTTGTTTGGTGGTGGTTTGATGACCTGCAACTCCGGCGTCGTTGCTGGAGAAGACGACCGGAGCCCTAGCTCCGGCGTCTTAGGTCTTTGGTCAATGGCTGACGTGTTCAGCTGACTTGCACGCGTGGATGTTGAATGACGAGGTGTCCAGTCCAATACGCACCGTTTCATTAAATCATATTTTTATTTGTTTTTCTTGTGTGTTTTGGGTTATAGGCCCACCATAATTGATATTCACACCCCCTTGGTTTTCAGCCCAAATGTGTTGGACATATGATTTCAGTTCAACTCAGATTTGCTTTCACACCCCCACCATGTTTATTTCTCTTTTTTATTTTCTTTCATTTACTTCTTTGATTTCATTTTATC
The DNA here is from genome assembly GCA_022829125.1 of Lathyrus tuberosus. Lineage (NCBI taxonomy): Eukaryota > Viridiplantae > Streptophyta > Magnoliopsida > Fabales > Fabaceae > Lathyrus > Lathyrus tuberosus. The sequence continues at coordinate 697,401 of JALAZF010000213.1, forward strand.
TAAATTACTTAAAATCATTTTAAAAATACAAAAATATTATTTCTAGGTCATTTAATGTCTTAATTTTTTTTCTTTATTTTTATTTTATTTTTTCCATTTAATTTCCTATTTTATTTGGATTTTTCTTGTGAGTGTATTTCCAATGATACCCTTCATCTAGGGTTAGGAGATTTCTTGGCTTTTACCCATAATTTGAGGCTGATTTTTTAGCCACACTTAGGCACTCATTAAGGGTTGTTTTTATGCTTGCTTGAGGTTGGTTTGAGTTACTTTAAGTGACTTTCCATTTGACTTTTGTTGACCCTCGATGCATCCTCGATTATTTGCTTACCTTGTGTTGTTGGTCCATTTTGAACATGTTCTTGAGCCTATTTGGATTCCATATTTTGTACATGTTTAATTGGATGTTTGAAATTGCTTTGTTTATTTTTTGGGATTTTATTTGATCATTTTACTATTTTTGGTTGATGCTCCCATTTGGTGATGTTTTGAGCATGTTAATGTACACATCTTGACCTAGTCTTGGAGCATTTGTGTGACATGGATCTTTTTGATGTTTGATACTCTTTCTTGACTTAATAATAAATGTTTAAGGTTCTAATTTTCCTTGGCTCTTGATGCACTGACCTTCTTTTGTGTTGTCTTACTTGTATAGAACATGTGAATCATCTTGGACTTGATCTTGTTGAATGCATGCCTAGTTTTGACATATGCTTTGAGTATGATACTTGATACTCCTCCTTGGATGATTTAAGTTTGATTATGGTTCATGGATTTACTTTGCTGCCCCTTTTGGATTCATACCTTCATCTTGCATGTTTACTTCTTTGAAGTTGTGATTTGCATGCAAGTTATGAATGATAATTGTTTGTGGGTGAATATAATGCGCGTCTTAGCCCTTTGTGATTTTAATTAGACTTTTGAGTTGTGTTTGTTATGACATGATGTGCTTGTTTTCCTATCTTGTATCTCACCTCATTTGGTATCATCTATCATTATTCTATGTCTTGTTGCATCTATTATGGAATTCTAGATCACTTGAGTGTGTTTGAACACTTTGTCTTGCATAATCTTGTTTGCTTGGACATGATGATTGGTGATTGATTTGTATGAGTATGATGTTTGCCATATTGCTTTGCTTCTTGAGTTGAACTTCCATGTTTGTTCACTTTGTTGCATCTTCTTCTTCATCTCTTACTTCTTTCTTCTTCCCTAAGTCTTAAGACTTGTTTAATTCTTAGATTTGATTTTGCATGTTCCCTTAGGATTCCCTAGTCCAACTTAATCTTTGATTAAGCTTGGAGTAGGATAGACCTTAGGGTCATTTTGTATTATAAGATTAGGATTTTCAGATTCCCATTAGTGTTTTCTTTTCAACCTTTGAGTCTTCTTTTCTCATCTCAAAAATAAGTCCAAAACATTTAATAAATACAACGAGCATTGTGCGCCATAAGCCTTAAGTACATAGGAAATGAAGAATGAGGGGTCTCCCTTCACTCTTCTAGAGTGTTTAGCATACGTCCCATTGGGGGCGACCATGCGACGCATTCGCTCCTATGTCATAGACTTTAGTGCAATGCGAGTTTCAAACTAACTTTAATCCACTTATGTCTAAAAAACACAAACCAAGTTCAAATCATTTTTATCCTTCAGGATTGTTGGGTTTCAAATCATTTTCAGAAAAGAGCACGTTATTTCCGTTCAGTCGCAAACAGGCATCGACCCTAACTGTCGGACGCGAATTTAACGTCGCTCATAAAAAAAACACAATGACCTTGTAAGTCGAACTACGACTGCTCTAATTTCCTCTCTCTAGTTAGATTGAGGATACATAGGCACAAGACGATGATGTCTTGGAGAGTAACATCCCCCCATTAGTGCGTAGTCCATCGAACTACGTCGACTCTGATTCTTCATTCGTCCATGAAGATATGTAGGCATAGGATTGTGACGATCCTTGCGAGTCCGTTTTTGTTTTTCCCTTCCCGTTTCCATTTAGTAGTAGGCTTTAGATAACTCACCCTTTGATTAGACAACAAGCAGGGATCCCATCGAGTACGATGGACGCGTGGGGGTGCTAATACCTTCCCCTCGAGTAACCGACTCCCGAACCCAGACTATGGTTGCGATGACCATGTCTTCTCCTTTTTGAGGTTTCTTCGATCGTTTCTTTTCCCTTCATCGGGATAAATAACGTTCAGTGGCGACTCTTTTATTCCGTGTCCGCCAATTTTTTTTTTCGTAGTTGCGATAGCTGGCGACTCTGCTGGGGACTGAGATTCCCTATGCGAGTCAATCTAAGCGCTTGTCTGTTTTTATTTCATTGGGTGTTTACTATTGTGCATTATTTGTTGTATATTGCTGTATTTTACTGCATTTATTGCATTTGATTACTGTTACCATATTTCTCTGCTGCTGTTGTGTTGTTGGGTGGGTTGGATTCATGAGAGATAAGCCCAATACCCAGGCTTGAGTATACACCTAGGATTAGAGTGGAAAGTAGTGTGATTTATGTGGCAATTGGCCAGACTTAGTATACATGAAAATTCCACATCCATACGAGGTTTTCTGTGATAATGTTCTATCCTGCGCATTGGGGCAGATGATAGAATGTAACCTAGAGAGCTGTCGACTCTGGCGACCATTCCCCGAGGACTCAGTTGAGGCACTCCTCCCAAGAGGTAATAATGGCATACCAGAAATGGTAAACCCATTATACTTCTTGATCCGAGGACCCGAAGCTGGGAACTTACTATAGGATGACCTTTTTGAGGGGAATCAGTTGAGGTCTCCTCGATTGGTGATGATGCCAAACCAGAAATGGTGACCGTATCATCATTTCTAAACCTGAGAGCCCGTGAAGCTGAGGATCCTCGATTTTTCTATAACCCACATGTGAGAGGGGCTGGGTGTTTACAGGTTTGTAGGTGACTTTGACCTTTAACCTACCCGGTATTCTAGTTTTCTTATCAGTGTGGACTTATCACCTCGATATTCTGGTATTCTGAGTGGTCCGTTATCCTGGATTTCTGGGTTTCTGGTTTTCCCTTTAGAGCAGAATTTTGAACTTATTCAGTCAAGTAGTACAACAGCAGTGCAGAGCTTTATGGATACCTTGATCCCATGTGTGCATTTGCATCATCATTTTGCATCCTAACATGTTTATTTATTAGTAGGGTTTGCATCATATCCTTGATTCTGGTTTCTGGAGATTGTTAGAGACGAATACTGAAAAGAAGAAGAATAACATATTGTACAAGTTCCTGCAGCTTACTTTGGATTCTATTCTCAAGGTGATGGATATGGCAGATCCCGGTGTGTTAGCAGACTTCAGGGAAGAATATGGAAAGATTCTGAATTTTGTTCGCAACATCACTGATTATGAGTTTAGGGCTCTGTACACTCTGGTGCAGTTCTATGACCCTCCATGGCAATGTTTCTTATTTCCTGATTATGTTCTGGTTCCGACATTGGAGGAGTTTGCTCTTATTTTGGGTGTCTCTATCAAGGAGGAGGCGTCTTTCTAGTATTCTGGGGAAGTTCCTAATCTGGAAAAGGTCTCTGCTGCTCTGCATTTGGATAAGTCTCTGTTGGAAAGTAACATTGCTAGTAAAGGAGGATGTAAAGGGTTTCATATGAAGTTCTTGGTTGGTCAAGCTGGTGTATATGCTAAGGCAAGAAGCTGGTCAGTTTTCAAAGCAATTTTGGCCCTGTGTGTTTATGGGATTGTGTTATTTCCAAATGTGAAGGATTTTGTGGATATGCATGCAGTCAGGATATTCATCATAAAGAATTCGGTACCTACTCTGCTTGCAGATCTGTACCACTCGTTACATTACAAAAATGAAAAGAGGAGAGGAGGACCCACATATTGTTGTGCACCAATTTTCTAAAAGTGGTTTGCTGATCGTCTTCCTAAGTCTAGGGCATTCGTGGATACTCGAGGGACGTTAGATTGGTCCAAAAGGCTGATGGTCTAAGAGCAGATAATCTGATATGGGTCAACCGTGATTTGTTGGGCAAAGAGATCATCATCAGTTGTGGAAATTTCTCGAACGTACCATTGATAGGTAGGAAATGGGGAATTATTTACAACCTTATCCTCGCTGTCAGACAATTTGGGTACGCCTTGAGAGAACCACCAAAAGAGGAGGATGTTCGAGAATCCTTATTTTTAAGTGGAGAAGTTAACCCAGATTTGTTAAAGGAAGCCGTGAATGATTGGGAAGATGTTCATAAGAAAGGGAAAGCCTCTTTTGGGAAGAGCAACAACAGAACCTTTCCTCCATATGAAGAATGGATACAGAAGAGGGTAGAAAAAGAGCTTCTGCCTTTCTCCATAGAGCCACCCTCGTACCCGCTGATGATTGAGCAGCCCACTACAATTGAGATGGAGAAGTATAATAAGCTGTGGGTCGAGAAGGAAAAGCTGCGTGAAGAGAATAATGAGTTGAAGAGAGAGATCATTCGGTTGAAGCATGATCGAGGAGAAACTATCTACACTGCTAAGGTGAAGACATAACTTCTGGCTAAGAAGGAAGAAGAGTTAGCAGAAGAGATCACAGCCAGGCAACGGGTAGTTCAAGCTTTGAAAAGCACTAGTAGTGTGCTTAAGTCCAAGAAGAAAGAGCTAACAAGAGCCTTGGTTAGAATTCAAAAGTTCAATGCTCGTCGAAACACCGCAATGGCTGCTAACAAGCAAAAGGAAGACGAGTTTCTGGATCAGATCGAGAATTTGAAGATGAAGCTCAGAAAGAAAGAGGAAGAAATCAGAACAAAGATATTTCAGAGGCGAACAACCGACGACCGACTTAATGAAGCCTTAGCTGCTATAGAAGAGCTTAAGATTCTAGGGGAGGTGAAGAAACCAAGAGGTGAAGGTCCTAAGCTAGAGGATGTTTTTGGCGAGGATGTCTGGGAAGAGTGATGTTAGTATTTGGAAGAAATCATGCGCAAGCGTGATATGCTTATTCAAGAACTAATCGAGAGACCGAAGCATCCCGATACGAGAAATCTCTTCAAAGAAATGCAAGCTTGGTGTGAGGATCGAGGAAATTGGAAAAGGCTGACCATGGTGGACTTTGATGATATGCCTTAGTTTTCTTTTTCTGTTTGATCACCGCCAGGCTTGTTGGTTGGAATCCCTGATTATTGTATTCAGACATATTTTCTTTATCTTGGGCTGTATGTATTGACAGATGATTATGCTCCATCTTTCTAATATATGAGCAGATATTGTCAGTATTCTGTTCCGTCTTGTTGCTTATTGCTAAACTGGAATCAAGGGGTGTATCGCCCTGTAAATACTCAAACATGTCATTTGTATTTGCATTTTCATACCTATGTGCATAACAGGTGTTTCTGTTCGGTTTATCTCTGCCTGATGTTTATTAGCAAGATTGCTGAATTTCACACTCACCACTACGGTACTCGCAACAATCAACGAAGAATCATGGATCAAGTTCAAACTGAGCTCCAGGAAGTCCGCAACTGCATGAATCAATTTATGGACTTAATGTAGAACGTTGCCCAAGGCCAAGAACAACTAAGGACCCTTGTTCAGCCCTTGATAGCCAGGGTTGATGAAGATGGAATTGTTCATGGGGGGTATTAAGACTAATGTTATTCCTCTGGGTGGAGGCGGTAATGGTGGTGCCCATATTGGTCCTCCGGGCGGAGGTATTCTTATCCCTAATGTTGTTATTTTTCTGAGAGGAGGAACAGCTCGGGAGATCCCTGCAGTGGTTGGAGGTGGTAACAGTGTGTGTGCAGTGCATGGTGCTGGGGGCCATCACTGGATGGAAGATCAACAAGATGATGTTTTCTCTATACAAGGTGGGGATGCTGGTCACCCATCTGATACTGACAAAAGGTTCAAGATGATTGAGGAAAAGATGAGGGCTTACGAGAATCAAAACTCGTTGGGTCTGGATATGGATGATTTGGGATTGGTTCCTGGTGTGAAGGTCCCTCAAAAGTTCCAAGTGCCTACCTGTGACAAATATACTGGAGTGTCATGCCCTAAGACTCATGTTAGGGCCTATTATAGGAAGATGTCTGCCTACTCTGAGGACGAGAAGTTGTTAATGCACTTCTTCCAGGATAGCCTGGCTGGGGCATCCTTGGAGTGGTACATGCAGCTTAAAAGGAGTCGTATCCGTAGTTGGTGCGTGTTGGTTGAAGTATTTGTTAGACATTATCAATATAACACAGACATGGCTCCTAATAGAATGCAATTACAGAGCCTGTCACAAAAGAACAATGAAAGTTTCAAGGAATACGCCCAGAGGTGGCGTGAACTGGCTGCCAGGGTTCAACTTCCCATGGTGGAGAGGGAGTTGATTGATATGTTCATGGCCACTCTTCCGGAGCCTTACTATGAAAGATTGGTAGGTTGTTTATTTGCTGGGTTCTCAGATTTGGTTCTAGCTGGTGAAAGAGTGGAGAGTGGAATTAAGATGGGAAAGATATCGACCAATAATGGATCCTCATCTGGAGGAGGTAAGAAACCATATGCTGGGAATTATAAGAAGAAAGAAGGGGATGCAAGTTCTGTTTCATCTTACCGTGGTAAGGGGAAAGCTCACCAGAATTATACCCTACAGGTTGCTACTGTAGCCATTCCGGCTGCGCCTCAGCAACAAAATACTGCTCCCCGTCAATACCCAGGCAGACAGAGAACGGTTGACAGGCATTTTCAGGCGCCGCCCTTGCCTTACTCTCAATTGTTGCAGTTGGTTCAGAAAAGGACTCTGGCTCCTCTTACCGACAATCCTCCACCCGATTATGACGTCAATGCCCTTTGCGAGTTCCATTCTGGAACGCCAGGGCATCATATTGACAACTGTAAAGCATTCAAACATAAGGTCCAAGATTTGCTAGATTCGAAAGCCATAAAATTCACCAATGATACTCCGAATGTTATCCAGAACCCAATGCTAAATCATGGTGGGCCGAGGGTTAATGTTGTGGAAGATGGAGAACCTTTGGATTAAATAATGGATGTAAATGAGTTGAAAACTCCTTTGTCGGTTGTTAAAGAAAGATTGTTGAAAGGGGGAGTCTTCCCCGGATGCGCATATGGTTGTCCAGAATGTTTGCTACAATCTGAGGGTTGTATTTTGCTAAAGTCAGGTATCCAAAAGTTGATCAATGAGGGACGGTTGCAGTTTGACCGAGTTAACAGTCAGAGGAAAGTTGTTGATGAGGGGGATGATATTGCCACGATATCCATTCCATACAGAACAATCAATATATCAGCACCAGCGAGACCAGCGCCGGTTATCATCATTGTCCCAGGACCAGTACCTTATGAGAGTACCAAAGTCGTTCCATGGAATTATAAGGCCGAGGTGTTCTGTAATGGGAAGAAGCAAGAGTTGGTAGGACCGTCAGTTGTGGATTCAAAAATTGAAAATACAGTTAAGGCTGGAGCTATCACAAGGAGTTGTAGGGTTCTTTCTCCATCAAATGGTCAAGTGGGTAGTTCGAGACAAGATAAGGGAAAACAAGTAGTTGATGATTCTGTACAAAGACCAGTTGTGAATGATTCGGTATCAAAGCAGGTTGATAATTCTTTTTTCAGAAAATGTAGAAGAATTCATGAGGTTGATAAGAAAGAGTGATTATAAGATTGTAGACCAGCTCAATCAAACACCGTCGAAGATCTCCATTCTGTCTTTGCTGCTGTTCTCAGAAGCACACAAAAATTCTTTGTTAAAAGTTTTGAATGCGGCGTATGTACCACAGGAAATATCAGTCAATCAGTTGGAAGGGGTTGTAGCGCATGTAAATGCTGGAAATGGTTTGGGCTTCACAGATTTAGACTTGACTCCGGCAGGGAGGAATCATAACAATGATTTGCATATTTCTTTGGAATGCAGAGGTTCTCTGATGTCTCACGTGTTGGTTGATATAGGGTCTTCGTTGAATGTGTTGCTGAAGAAAGCTTTAATGAATTTGGATACACGAGGTTTGATCTGCACGCCAAGTGATTTGGTGGTGCGAGCTTTTGATGGGTTGAGGAGGTCCGTGTTTGGGGAGATTGTGTTTGAGGAGGTTGGCCCAAAAATTTCCAACACTATATTCTACATCATGGATATCTAACCTGCGTACAGTTGTTTGTTGGGTCGCCCTTGGATCCACGGTGTTGGGGCAGTGACGTCAACATTGCACCAAAAGTTGAAGTATATGGTGGATGGTCATGTGGTTACAGTTTGGGGCGATGAAGATATAATGGTGAGTCACTTGTCAACATTCAAGTATGTAGAGATGGACGGGGAAATATATGAAACTTTGTGTCAGGCTTTTGAGGTTGTCTAGATTTCTAAGGAGCCTCCGGCGGAGGTTAATCAGCCTGAAGTTTCAATGTCCTCATTTAAAGATGCACGTGCAGTGGTAGAAGCTGGCAATTCCCAGAGATGGGGTCAGGTGATTGACGTGCAAATGAAGAAGGATACCTAAGGTTTGGGATACAAGCCACCCAAACGAGCTCAAGAGCCTCCAAAGTACTATGGTCTGGTTCAGTTTACAAGTGCTGGAGTTTTCTTCAACCGGATCAACGCTATTGGGGATGAAGGAGACAGTGACTGTGATATGGATAAGTGGATTCGTCCTTGCATCCCTGGTCAGAGTTTGTGCAACTGGTCTTCTGAGGAAGTCATCCAAGTGACCAACAAAGAGTAATTGTTTTGGTTTTCTGCATATGTTAAATCCTACGTTCTGCCCAAGACGTAGTGATTCTTTTCTGTAGGGCTGTGATGTTTCACTTTCAATTTCATCATTAATAAAGGACGTTTTTTCGCATTCAAATATTTTGATCCCTATTTTTCTATTTTTACTTTTGGCATTTATTCAAAGTAAAATGGCAATGTGTTTTTTGTTTGTTGCATTCATAATAAGCATAAAACATCAATCATGCAAGTTTATTTGTTCAGATTCTACTAATGATTCAGTTATGGCTCGATATGAATCTGACTATCCCATTTATCAGGCTGAAGAAGAGGCTGACGAAGATTGTGACTTGCCGGAAGAATTGGCCAGACTACTGAAACATGAGGAACGGATTATTCTACCTCATCAGGAGGAAATTAAGACTGTTAATCTGGGAACCGAGGACGTGAAAAAGGAAGTAAGAATTGGGGCTGCCTTGGAAGACAGTGTTAAGGGAAGATTGGTTGAAATACTTCGAGAGTTTGTAGACATCTTCGCTGGTCTTACCAAGACATGCTCGAGCTTTACACGGATATTATTGTACATCGTTTTCCGCTTAAAGAGGGTTGTACTCCGGTTAAGCAGAAATTGAGAAGAACAAAACCAGATATGGCTGTCAAAATCAAAAAAGAGGTTCAGGAGCAGTTAGATGCTGGTTTCCTTACTGTAACGAATTATCCTCCGTGGGTTGCTAATATTGTTCCTGTACCGAAGAAGGATGGAAAGGTCAGGATGTGCGTTGATTATCGAGACTTGAACAGAGCAAGCCCAAAAGATGATTTCCCGCTTCCCCACATTGACGTGTTAGTGGACAACACCACTCAATATTCTGTATTTTCCTTCATGGATGGCTTCTCTGGGTATAACCAAATCAAGATGGCCCCAGAGGACATGGAAAAGACGACGTTCATAACACCGTGGGGAAATTTTTGCTACAAGGTAATGCCCTTTGGATTGAAGAATGCTGGGGAAACCTATCAGTGGGCGATGGTGACTCTCTTTCATGATATGATTCACAAAGAGATTGAAGTCTATGTTGATGACATGCTTGCAAAGTCACAAACAGAGGAAGAACATCTGGTGAATTTACATAAGCTGTTTGAAAGATTGAGGAAGTTCAAACTGAGGTTGAATTTGAACAAGTGCACCTTTGGTGTGAGATCTGGTAAATTGTTGGGATTTATTGTTAGGGAAAGGGGTATCTAGGTAGATCCTGCTAAAGTAAAAGCCATACAAGAAATGCCTGAGCCGAGAACAGAAAAAGAGGTTCTTGGTTTCTTAAGGAGATTAAACTACATTGATAGATTCATCTCTCATTTTACAGCCACTTGTGAACCAATATTCAAACTGCTAAGAAAAGATCAAGAGGTCAGGTGGAATGAAAATTGTCAAAAGGCGTTCGATAAAATAAAAGAATATTTACAGGAACCTCCGATCCTCATGCCGCCAGTGCCAGGAAGACTGTTGATTATGTATCTTATGGTTCTTGAGAATTCAATGGGGTGTGTGCTCGGTCAACACGGCGAGTCAGGTAGGAAAGAACATGCCATCTACTACCTGAGTAAAAAGTTCACTGATTGTGAGTCGAGGTACTCTACGCTGGAAAAAAATGTTGTGCACTCGCTTGGGCAACTAAGCGTTTGAGGCAGTATATGTTAAACCACACAACCCTGTTGATTTCAAAGATGGATTCGATTAAGTATGTGTTTGAGAAGCAAGCACTTTCTGGGAGAATAGTTCGTTGGCAGATGGTTTTGACAGAATGCGATATTCAGTATGTTTCCCAGAAGGCCATTAAGGGAAGTGTTCTGTCAGAATATCTTGCTCAACAACTGATCGAGGATTATCAACCAATGAAGTTTGAATTTTCGGATGAACATATTATGTTTCTAAAGACTGTGATGAGACTTTGCCTGATGAAGGACCTGAAGTTGGATCTCAGTGGAGGTTAGTCTTTGATGGGGCTGTTAATTCATGTGGTAACGGAATCAGGGTAATCATTACAACCCCAAGGGGTTCTCATATACCCTTCACTGCCCGATTAGCGTTCATATGTACCAATAATGAGGCAGAGTATGAAGCATGCATCATGGGGTTGGAGGAAGCTATTAATGTAAGAATCAAGAACCTTGATGTGTATGGTGATTCTGCGTTGGTGATTAATCAGATCAAAGGAGAATGGGAGACTCGTCAGGCAAATTTGGTGCCTTATAAGAACTATGCCAGAAGGTTGTTACAGTTCTTTGATAGGGGGACTTTCATCATGTACCCCAGGTTGAGAATCAGATGGCTGATGCATTGGCAACGTTGGCTTCCATGTACAAGGTGAATCGGTGGAATGAGCCTCCGTCAATCAAAATTATGCATCGATAGACCAGCTTTTGTGTTTGCAGTTGAAGAGGTATCAGACGGCAAGCCTTGGTATCATGACATTAAATGTTTTCTCAAGAGTCAAGAGTACCCAGCAGGGGCATCTACCAAGGATAAGAAAACTCTGAGGAGATTAGCAGGCAATTTCTTTCTGAATGAAGATGATGTGATGTACAAGAGGAACTTCGACATGGTCTTGCTACATTATGTTGATGAACACGAGGCAGACCTGTTAATGGAGGAAGTTCACGAGGGTTCTTTCGGTACTCATGCCAATGGGCATGCTATGGCTAGGAAACTGTTGAGGGAAGGGTATTATTGGATTACTATGGAATCCGATTGTTTTAAGTACGCCAGGAAATGCCATAAATGCCAGATTTATGCTGATAAGGTGCACGTACCGCCTACTCCTCTGAATGTATTGACATCTCCTTGGCCCTTTGCCATGTGGGGCATTGATATGATTGGAAAGATTGAGTCGACTGCTTCCAATGGGCATCGTTTCATCTTGGTCTCCATTGATTATTTCACGAAGTGGCTGGAAGCGGCCTCGTATGCCAACGTCACCAGACAAGTGGTATCCCGGTTTATAAAGAAGGACATCATCTGCCGTTATGGGGTCCCAGAAAGAATCATTACTGATAAAGATTCAAATTTGAACAACAAGATGATGAAGGAGCTATGCCAGAGCTTTAAAAGTGAACGTCACAATTCTTCTCCCTATCATCCGAAGATGAAAGGGGCTGTTGAGGAGACAAATAAGAATATCAAGAAGATTGTGCAGAAAATGGTGGTAACGTATAAGGACTGGCATGAGATGTTACCTTTTGCCATACACGGTTATCGTACTTCGGTGCGTACATCAACTAGGGCAACTCCTTTCTCACTGGTGTATGGTATGGAAGCAGTTCTACCATTAGAGGTTGAGATTCCTTCTTTAAGAATCCTGGCAGATGTAAAGCTTGATGAAGCTGAATGGGTACATTCCAGGTTGGATCAACTGAAACTTATTGAAGAGAAGAGATTGGCAGCCATTGCACATGGCCGGTTGTATTAGAGCAGGATGAAAAAGGCCTTTGATCAGAAGGTGCGTCCTCGGTGTTTTCAGACAGGCGAATTGGTTTTGAAAAGGATCCTTCCTCCTCAGACAGATCTCAGGGGCAAGTGGACTCCAAACTACGAAGGGCCATATATAGTAAGGAAGGTTTTCTCCGGTGGAACCTTATTACTTTCGACTATGGATGGCGAAGATTTTACATCCCCTGTGAACGTAGACGCAGTCAAAAAATACTTCGCATAAAAAGAGACCCGCTGGACACAAAAAGAAAAGTCCAACCAAAAAAGGGCATCCCGACGAACCATAAAAAGAAACGGTTCGGAAAAAATTAGGGATAAAAGAAAAATAAAAAGAATAAACCCGCAAAGTTGAAAACCTGAAAAGGAAACTTTGGCAAAAATGGGTATCCCGGTGGATTGAAAACTCGAAAGGGCGATCCAGGAAAAAGTTAGGGATTTGAAAGCGAGAGGCTGCGATCTGCTTTCGATCTGTGAGAACTTTTGACACTTTGGAATTTCGAAGGAAAGGAATTAGTCCAGTCACTCTCTTCGAAAGTCAAAGCATCTGCGGATAAGCAACGTATATAGGTCATCGCTGAATCGAAGCATGGTGGATATTTGTTCCCACATTGCCGACATGTGTATTTTCTTTTCAATTTTGTGCAATTGCCTATTTTCAGAAATTACTTCCAATTGTAAATGCCTATTTACAAGCCGATTCATTCAATAATGTATTTAATTTCACTCAAAGAGCTTTCCATTTCCGTTTTTACTTTTACTGTTTTGTTTGCAAAAACGTCCAATATTTTTTATAAACATTGCATGTGAAAATGTTAGGCTTTGCGAAGCATATCAGAAAACAATGGAAATTGCTTGAACAATGGATATTGTGGATGGTAACCGAGGTAGCCATTTTGCATATAGAATATTTTGTTGTTGTTGTGTATTTGCAGGTAGCGAGATTTTTTCTCCCTAGTAGAGTTTCTCTCCCCAGCATTGAAATTTCATCATCCTCAGTAGAGCATACTTTCCCCAGCAAAAGTACAGAGGATTGTTTCCCAGCCAGAGTCGTGTTTTGATTATTACTCCCCAACAAGCATTCAGAAGTTGATTGCCCCAGACAGGATAGTGTTGCATCCCAGCAGGAGACTTGTTGGATGCCCCTGGTAGAGATTTTATTTTCCCCATAGAGTCTTTTTATCTACTTACCTCTGCAAGTCAGGAACTGTAACTTCGCAGCAATGGTGTGCTCTTATCCCCAGCAGGGTAAAGTCTTTTCTCCAGCAGCAGGTTAAGTTCAATGATACCCCCGGCAGGTTTGGTATTATTGACTTCTCTCCCCAAGCAGAGTTTGGTGTCAATTCTCGCAACGGTTTGTCCAACGGTGGTTAACATCCCCCAGCAGGTTTTAAGTCCAGTTGTTATTGGCGCTTTTCAGCATCAGGTTTTGGGTTTTATCTTTAGCAAGAGTTTTTTGTAATCCCTAGCGGAGGGGAAGTTCTCTTTGGGTTTCATCTTCAATAAAAGGTGGTGATCAGGAAATACGTTCAGTATGACTTCCTCAGCAGGGTTTATGACTCAGAGGACAATTCAGTTTGTCGTCCCCGGTGGAGTTACCTTCGTTTTTCAGCGTTTATTTCGCTGAGGTGTTTCTTTTGCATAGCATAAGCATCATTTGCATTGCATCCTCCCAAATGTGTAGCATTTCCATTTCTTATGGAGCATTACGCCATAGAAAAAATCAAACATATGCATTCGAAGCATAAGCCAGGTTTGTTGTTGTCCTTTCTAGACGTTTTTCTCAACAGAAAGTGATGTATTTTAGGAGATTCAATCTTACTTGGTCCCTGTTAAAGTTGCCGGTGATTCGTTCATCTTACTGGTATTTCCCAGCAGAGTCGTCTGTTCAGGCTTCTTTTTTCCCCAGCGGATTCATCTCCTCTTTAGGTCGTAAGTCCGTGAAGTCTACTTCTTGTATATCTTGTCCCTTATCCCAACTCTTGGTTGGTACTCTTTGTTATCCCAACTCTTGGTTGGTATCTCCTCCTTTATTCCAACTCTTGGTTGGTACTCTCTTTGATATCCCAACTCTTGGTTGGTACTCTCCATTGTTATCCCAACTCTTGGTTGGTACCCTTTGTTATCCCAACTAGTGGTTGATACTTTTTATTATCCCGACTCTTGGTTGGTATCCCCTTTTTTATCACAACTCTTGGTTGGTACCCTTTGTTATCCCAACTCTTGGTTGGTATCTCCTGCTTTATTCCAACCCTTGGTTGGTACTCACTTTGATATCCCAACTCTTAGTTGGTACTCTCCTTTGTTATCCCGACTCTTGGTTGGTACCCTTTGTTATCCCAACTCTTGGTTGGTACACTTTGTTATCCCAACTCTTGGTTGGTATCCCCTTTTTTATCCCAACTCTTGGTTGGTACTCTTTGTTATCCCAACTCTTGGTTGGTATCTCCTTCTTTATTCCAACTCTTGGTTGGTACTCTCTTTGCTATCCCAACTCTTGGTTGGTACTGTCCTTTGTTATCCCAACTCTTGGTTAGTACTCTTCGTTATCCCAACTCTTGGTTGGTATCTCCTCCTTTATTCCAACTCTTGGTTGGTACTCTCTTTGCTATCCCAACACGTGGTTGGTACTCTCCTTTGTTATCCCAACTCTTGGTTGGTACCCTTTGTTATCCCAACTCTTGGTTGGTACTCTTAGTTATCCCAACTCTTGGTTGGTATCCCTTTTTTTATCCCAACTCTTGGTTGGTACTCTTTGTTATCCCAACTCTTGGTTGGTATCTCCTCCTTTATCCCAACTCTTGGTTGGTATCCATTTTGTTATCCCAACTCTTGGTTAGTACTCTCTTTGTTATTCCAACTCTTGGTTGGTACTCTCTTTGTTATTCCAACTCTTAGTTGGTACTCTCTTTATTATTCCAACTCTTGGTTGGTACCCTTTTTATCCCAACTTTTGGTTGGTATATTTTGGAGTTATCCCAACTTTTGGTTGGTAGCTTTGGTTTCATCCCAACTCTTGGTTGGTAATTATTGTCGTATTCCAACTTTTGGTTGGTACCCTTCGTGAACTCGCCTTCGATCGGCGTTGTGTTATCCCAACTCTTGGTTAGTAATCTGTGATGTATCCCAACTTTTGGTTGGTATCCGCTGTTTACATCCCAACTTTTGGTTGGTACCCTCGGGTCTCATCCCAACTTTTGGTTGGTGCCTTTCGTTATTCCAACTCTTGGTTAGTATCCTCATTCTAGCTGAATCCCAACTCTTGGTTAATATATTTTGTTTAAACTCCCATTTTTTCAGTTTGTTGAATCATCTATTATCTTTTTCCATCCTGACTTTTGGTTGGTATCTTGCATCAGTTCGTTATCCCAACTTTTGGTTGGTATCCGCTATCTTTAAGTCCAGCTTCGGCTGGCAATCACTTTATCTTTTATTTCCCCACAGGTTGCAAATTTTTGGGTTCTTTTGGTATTCAATCTCCGTGCATCCTGAATGTCTGAAAGCCGTTGCTGACATTCCTTCAGGACCAGGTCGATTGAATAGGGGCAGCTGTAGCACCCCCAAAATTTTCCATCCTCTTTATAACACTAACTGGCTTATGTCTCATTTCATTTTGCATCATCATTTGTTCATATCATTGGTTCTAGACAAGGGATCGGGGTGTCTTGACTTGGTCCTCAAGGAGAAGAGCATTTATTCCAAAGGCAAGCTTGAGTTTATTTTTTTAACCTTGGGGTTCCCTCAAAAGCCTCAAGGCCCTCACCTCATTAAGACATGTCTCATAATCAATGGAAGCACTGGACACATCCTCCTAGCTTGAATTCTCAAGTTAGGGTTTTTGGAGTTCTTGGGTATAACACTCTAATGGGCAAGATTTTTGAAGCTTTATCATCATCATGATGCACAATTTATCTTTGTTTAAGAGATCCTACATCATACTCAGAGGAATTTGAGTTTGGAGCTTGGGTCGATTCCTCCTAACATTTGGGGCCAAAATTAGGGTTTTGCATAAAATCAGTTTATTTCTGATTCCTTGTGCAAGACTTGATACCATGGTATTCCACATATCCCAAGGTGCCTAGGAATGCAGGATTGACCACAATTTGAATAAGAAGGCTTTCAATTGATCAGAGGATTGAAAACCAGGAGAATTGGGGATAAAGTCAACTGTGCAGTGAAAAAGTCAACTCCTGACTTTTTGAGGTCAAATTCTTGTTCATCATGTCAAATGTGATCAATGGATGGATTTTGATCAAGAAATGTCAAGGGATTCATCAAAAATCAAGAATTTGGAAAGTTTGCATTTATGGAAAATTAGGGTTTTAGAGAGTTTCCATTTTTGGAAAGTTCTTGGCTAAAATCAGTCAACTTTATGGCCAATTTTCTCCATTCTCTAGCCTTCATTTCAATTTTCCCAACATCAAAGTTGTAGAGCATTCTCTCAGCTTTCTTTTGAGTACTAGAATGCCCTCATTGGATGTGTGGAGCTCAAGATATGATCTTCCCAAGTTAGGACTTTGAAGTTGGTAACTTAGTGAAATTTTCACTAAGTTTTGGATTGAATTTTTGACTACTTTCCATGGCATTTTTCATCATGATCCCAACTTCATTTCAATATTTTTCAAACATCAAAGTTGTAGGCCTTGATCTAAGCTTTCCAACCATTACTAGAAGTCTTCATTTGGATCAAAATTGACAAAGTTATGGTGTTCACAAGTTCATGATTTTTCATGCCAAATTTCCAACACTTAGAATTTTTTGAGGTTTGATTTTGGGGCAGCTTGAAGTACCACTGTTCTACCTCAATTTTCATCACTTTCCAAACATCATTTCAATCTTTATTGAACACCAAAGTTGCTCTATGAAATGCAAGCTTTCCAAAGAGCATTCATTTGCTTAAATTGGACAAAAACCCCATGAGTTATGGTGGGTTGAACTTGAATATTTTCATGCATGGAAATGTCATGTCTTACACCAATTCTGCAGCATCATACCCTGCCCAAGCCACACGATTCCTTGGTCATTTTCTTGCCAAAACATCTTACCAAAATGCTACCAAAATAAGCCACACAAAGCATGTACCAACCTTGTACCATTTGGAAGTTTTTTTGCCATAAAAGGAAAATGACAAAATTTCAAAACTTGCACTATAAGAATTCTCATTCCACTCACATTCTCTGAATCCAAATCACAATAGAATCACAACAACACCACATGAGTGTGCCAAGCTCGTGACAACATCACCACCCTCCATTTTCCAAGTTTTCCATCAAAATCTGTTACCAAAAGTTTACCACAGTGAAACTCACTTTTTAACCTCAAACCATCCATATAAAACCTCTAAAACCCTAATCCATTGAAAACAGCCACTCATTTCTGAAGGAAAGAACCCTAGCACTCTCACATTTCTCTCAAATTTTTCTCACTATCGGGTTTGATTTTCAAGAGCTTCTCCTCCATTTCTCTTGGTTCATTCACACTTCTGGGGATCCATAGGAGCTAAAGGGGGAAATTTGAAGCTTGTTCACACGTGGAAAAGAGGTATTCAAAGCTCACCGTGAGGTAATATTCTTGAACCTTTTTCTCTCATTTTGTTAAGCTCTTAAGCATGTAGTATGTTGTTCTGAAGTCCTACCAAGTTGTAGGAAATGTTTGCAATCTTTTTGTGCTTGTATACTGAAGTTTCAGTTTTGACATAAAATCTTGCTTGCTTCGATTCATAGTGTTAACGTTGTTTAAAATCATTTTTGATGATGGATTCGTGACCAACGTGAGAAACCCTTGAGAATGATGTATGGTTTGCGTTGTTTGGTGGTGGTTTGATGACCTGCAACTCCGGCGTCGTTGCCGGAGAAGACGACCGGAGCCCTAGCTCCGGCGTCTTAGGTCTTTGGTCAATGGCAGACGTGTTCAGCTGACTTGTACGCATGGATGTTGAATGATGAGGTGTCCAGTCCAATACGCACTGTTTCATTAAATCTGATATTTGTTTGTTTTTCTTGTATGTTTTGTGTCTTAATTTTTTTTCATTATTTTTATTTTATTCTTTCCATTTAATTTCCTTTTTTATTTGGATTTTTCTTGTGAGTGTATTTCCAATGATACCCTTCATCTAGGGTTAGGAGATTTCTTGGCTTTTACCCATCATTTGAGGCTGATTTTTTAGCCACACTTAGGCACTCATTAAGGGTTGTTTTGATGCTTGTTTGAGGTTGGTTTGAGTTACTTTAAGTGACTTTCTATTTGACTTTTGTTGACCCTCTATGCATCCTCGATTATTTGCTTACCTTGTGTTGTTGGTCCATTTTGAACATGTTCTTGAGCCTATTTGGATTCCATCTTTTGTACATGTTTAATTGGATGTTTGAACTTGCCTTTGTTTATTTTTTGGGATTTTATTTGATCATTTTACTATTTTTGGTTGATGCTCCCATTTGGTGATGTTTTGAGCATGTTAATGTACACACCTTGACCTAGTCTTGGAGCATTTCTCTGACATGAATATTTTTGATGTTTGATACTCTTTTTTTGACTTGATAATACACGTTTAAGGTTCTGATTTGCCTTGGCTCTTGATGCATTGACCTTCTTTTGTGTTGTCTTACTTGTATAAGAACACGTGAATCATCTTGGACTTGATCTTGTTGAATGCATGCCTAGTTTTGACATATGCTTTGAGTATGATACTTGATACTCCTTCTTGGATGATTTAAGTTTGATTATGGTTCATGGATTTACTTTTTTGGCCCTTTTGGATTCATACCTTCATCTTGCATGTTTACTTCTTTGAAGTTGTGATTTCCATGCAAGTTTTGAATGATAATTGTTTGTGGGTGAATATGATGCGTGTCTTAGCCCTTTGTGATTTTAATTATACTTTTGAGTTGAGTTTGTTATGACATGATGTGCTTTCTGTCCTATCTTGTATCTCACCTCATTTGATCTCATTTATCATTGTTCTATGTCTTGTTGCATCTATTATGGAATTATAGATCACTTGAATGTGTTTGAACACTTTGTCTTGCATAATCTTGTTTGCTTGGATATGATGATTGGTGATTGCTTTGTATGAGTATGATGTTTTCCATGTTGCTTTGCTTCTTGAGTTGAACTTCCATGTTTGTTCACTTTGTTGCATTTTCTTCTTCATCTCTTACTTCTTTCTTCCCCCCTAAGTCTTAAGACTTGTTTAAGTCTTAGATTTGCTTTTGCATGTTCCCTTAGGATTCCCTAGTCCAACTTATCTTTGATTAAGCTTGGAGTAGGATAGACCTTAGGGCCATTTTGTATGATAACATTAGGATTTTCAGATTCCCATTAGTGTTTTCTTTTCAACCTTTGAGTCTTCTCTTCTCATCTCAAAAATAAGTCCAAAACACTTAATAAATACAACGGGCATTGTGCGCCATAAGCCTTAAGTACATAGGAAATGAAGAATGAGGGGTCTCGCTTCACTCTTCTAGAGTGTTTAGCATACGTCCCATTGGGGGCTACCATACGACGCATTTGCTCGTATGTCATAGACTTTAGTGCAATGCGAGTTTCAAACTAACTTTAATCCACTTCTGTTTAAAAAACACAAACCAAGTTCAAATCATTTTTATCCTTCAGGATTGTTGGGTTTTAATTCATTTTCAGAAAAGAGCACGTTATTTCCGTTCAGTCGCAAACAGGCATCAACCCTAACTGCCGGACGCGAATTTAACGTCACTCATAAAAAAAACACAATGACCTTATAGGTCGAACTACGACTGCTCTGATTTCCTCTCTCTGGTTAGACTGAGGATACGTAGGCACAATACGACGATGTCTTGGCGAGAAACCTCCCCCCCATTAGTGCGTAGTCCGTCGAACTACGTCGATTCTGATTCTTCGTTCGTCCACGAAGATACGTAGGCATAGGATTGCGACGATCCTTGTGAGTCTGTTTTTGTTTTTCCCTTCCCGTTTCCATTTAGCAGTAGGCTTTAGATAACTCACCCTTTGATTAGACAACAAGCATGGATCCCATCGAGTACGATGGACGCGTGGGGGTGCTAATACCTTCCCCTCGCGTAACCGACTCCCGAACCCGGACTATGGTTGCGGTGACCATGTCTTCTCCTTTTTGAGATTTCTTCAATCGTTTCCTTTCCCTTAGTTGGGATAAATAACGTTCGGTGGCGACTCTTCTGTTCCGTGTCCGCCGGTTGTTTTTTCGCAGTTGCGACACATTGTTGAGCTAAATCCTGAGTATGGTATCCTTTCCAGGGTTTCTGGTGTTTCTATAATAGTATGCCAATGTAATCAACTGTGAGGAGATTGCAGAAATCCCAGGTACTCTTGTTTGGGAATACTATCTTCCTATTTGGCATACTTTTGTAGATCCATCAAACCTTTCTTAGGTCTCAAATCTTCGTCCTGACGCAATTGTTTGGAACCAAATTCTGAACTCAAACTTGCTACCTAAGGACAAGGATCTAGACCTTATGGATTCTGTTGAAAAAGATATGATACTTCTTTTCAAATCAGACATACAGATTGATCTACCTCAAATTATGTTTGACCATATGAAAAATACTTTTTTATCCTTTCACATGGGAAAGACATTCTTCATTCCTTATGGACGAGTTCTTTCTGAACTGTTAATCCAGCAAGGAGTTGTCATAACATTAGAATACGAGTCTTCTAAATTCTGGAGAGATAATTTTGAAGCTATCTATGAGAGGTTCTAATGCTGCTCATTTGCAAAAATATGCCTTGAAACTGTTATCATCTTGTATTAAGCAATCTTTAGTTTTAATAAAAAAATTGTTTATGTTCTTGTGTTTTTTTAACTGCTATAAGTGCATATCTTGTGTTGTTGAGAGAACCATAAATTTAGGATTAAACACTAGAAACAAGCAACATTTTCATTAAAAGATTGGTAGTTGTTACATCTCTGTCAAGAACTTTCTAGACATTTGGATATGTTTTAAGGTATTCCCTATAATCATCTGACATATCTAGACTGTTCAAGTAGTCCTCCCAATCTTCCTTTGCAAACTTAATAGCCTCATTCTTCTGGAGATTTATGCATTTTGACCTAGAAGTTCTTTCTTTCTATGTGTCTACACAAAGGTTGTTGTTGTTGTATGTGTCTATGAAGAAATCTACTTGTGTGAAGACTCTTCAGTTGCTACACTTTTCTCGTTTGCCTGAGTTGCTGCTCTTAGCAATGTTGGCTTTCTAAAATCTCTTTTTGGAGCCTAGATATGTTTCTGCTTATACATTTTTGTGTTCTAAAGATTAAGTGATTTAGATAGACAGTATGCTAGTCGTTTTATAAAGTTTATTCACCCGCTACCTTGAGTCTTTATTGTCGATGTGTTGATTAGTCAAATCAAGCTTTTAGCTTTTAACTCTTAGGAGGTGATGTCTAGTATCTAGCCCTAATAAAGATTCTCTTAAACAACTGTAAATATCATCTAACAGCTATTGTTTTTTTAAGAAAAAAAATCTATTTTCCTTCATTTATGCTAATGTCATAAAATAAATAAAAAAAGGAAAGTAAAAGATTGTAATCGTGCAAAATAATAGTAGTCAAAAATAACTTTCATTAACCACAGAAGGATTACAAAAAGGATGGAGATAATAAGATTACATTAATCTAATTCTTCTAAAGCTTTAAGACCCATGAAGTTTTCCCAAGTATAGTTTGGTTCATCTTCATCTTCAAAATCTAAAATAACAATCTGAAACACTCTTCTCTCTCTAGTTCTCTTCTTTTTCTTCTTCATTGTCACCTTCTTGGGTTTCAATGCAGTTGTTAAAGAAATTGCTTCAGAAGCTACAGAAACTTCTGGACTCTATGGACTTTGCGTCTTCAGACTTATAATTTCTTCTAAAATTTCTATTACTGTAGAGACGTTGTTACTTTCAGTTGTGGCCTTCATAGTGTTCTAAAAGATTCTGATAAAAAATACTTAGTATTTGGTTGCTTTTATAGTGGAGTCTTGGTAGACCAAACGGTTGGATAAAATCTGTTTCTTGATCTTTGGAAGCTCTATGATCAATAACTATTAAGAACACTCTATACATGCTTTTAATGCTCTCTGTTACTTGAATCATTTTCTCTTCTTTGGGAACTGCTCAAATAATGATGATATATTTTGCATTTATGAAATATTTTTTATTTTGTTTTGTTTTCTTCTGTCTGTTTTAAAATTTTATTTTTAATCTTTTTTATGTGACAAAAGGAGGAGAAAGATATAGAAGTATTTAAAGAGAATCTGAACCCTTCAGATTTTATATGTTGTTTATTTTAAATATTTTAAAATTCTGTTATTTTAATATTCTGTTATTACAGTTATTAGTTTACCCAGGAGATATATTTTATTTTTCTTGAATATAGAACTTAGGGGGAGCTTACAAACCTCAACCTTTGAACTATTAGACTCATGGGGAGCTTACAAACCTCAGACTTTGATGTTGTCAAGTAAATTAAAATATCACAATATTATTCTTAAATACTTATGTTTGTCATCATAAAAAAGGGGGAGATTGTTAGAACAAGATTTGTTCATGACATATATCCTTTAGGTTTTGATGATAAAAAAGTATTGAAACAAAAACGGTGTTATCTAATGTGTTCTCAGTGTGCAGGTTCCAAAGCTTAAAGAGAATCTACTCAGAATCTGTTAAGAGAACGCATTTGAGGGAAGCTGAGTTCTAGGCTTCTGATGGTTCAGAACTGAAAGACGTTCTTAAGTGAAGTCTGATGATATAGGAGTGTGTAGACACTGAAGTTGAATGTATCAGCATCAGAAGAGAAATATGTTATCTCTACACTTATTGAATGTATCAGCTTCTGGTGATTATTCATAACCATAGACAAAGCTAAGTGATTCGTACTGCATAAAGAAAGATACAATGTCAAATCAGTTTGTGTCATACCCCAAATTTTGACCACTAAGATTTCCCATCATTGTGAGAATCATCACCACAATATGGATGTACCATTATGCCTCATCAGTCTCCCCAAAGATAGGTGAGCATTCACCACAGTCAGGAATTAGGGTTTCAAGCCCTCTCAGGGCACTTAGACAAAAGATCAATCAAGGAATGACATGATCTTCAACTTGTCTAACCTCTCAAACACCCATAAAGGATCAAGAGGACTCCCACATCAAGAATCAAGCACAAGGTTGCAGCATTCCAAGAGGATCAAGCCTCAAGATCGCCAGTGTCACCAAATTAGGGTTTTGGTCGACCAAGGCCTCCAGATGGAAATTTTCCTCTGGGCATGATCCAATGCTTCAAAACATAACTTAAGATACTCCAAGTGACCTCATGGACCCAATCATCAAGTCAATTTAACCTCAGGGGATGCATTCATCAAAAATCAGGAATTAGGGTTTCTTGACCTAATTCACCCCTAAGTTGACTTTTGGGACAAAGCATGGGCCAAAACCTCAAGACATGATTTGAGGGTCTCCAATACACCACATTGATCCATTTGCAACAATGGATTGATCCAAGAAGCTTGATCTACAAGTTTCAATTTCATCTGGATCACAATTAGGGTTTTGAAGAAAAAGTCAACTGTGCCTTTGATTTTTGACCAAGGCATGCTCCCAAACCTTGGGACATGATTCAATACACCCTAAAACACATATGGAATCCATCTATTAAGTTTTATTTAGGTCAAGGACCTGATTTCATAGAGGATCGCACAATTTGAACTTCATCTGATAAAAAGTCAACTGTACAAAAAGTCAAAGTTTGACTTTTTGATTTTTTGGTCAACCAAGGTTCCTTAACCCTAATACAATGTTAATTTGTGATTGGAATCATCATTCATCAAGAAAAACTAAGAATAGTGAGTTAACTTGTAAAAGGGGTAACCATAAAAAACTTGGAATTTTTCTAAGTTATGGAACAAAGTGGCTAGGGTGCCAACTTTCAAGGATCATAACATGAGATCCAAGCAACCATTTTGGATTATCCAAAGATGGATTTGTAGCTCTCATGGCATACTTTAAAAGTGTAAACTACACCTCATTCCAATTCCTCATGGATTTTTAGTTATGGAGTGATCAAAATGGCTGAAAACATGAAATGTCAGTCTTTCCAACACTTAGTGAAATTTTCACTAAGTCAGAATCTGTCTTGGTTTTTTTCAAATGTAGGGGCATTTTTCACTTGGATCCAAAAATTTTCAAGACAAACTATGATCATACATGTGTTATATCATATGAGAGCTTTCCAAAATGACCAATAACTCCATCAAACTCCACCTAAGCTAGGAGTTGTGACAGCTGCAACATGCCTTGCTGCAAACTGTCTTTGCAAGGCATATTTGTGCACAAGAGCTCGATTTGTCCAAATTGTGCAATAACAAGCATGGTTATCCATATGCACACCTCAAGGGGGAACAACTAAGGGACAAACATTGATTCATCAGCCTCCAAAATCCCAAAATCTACAAGTAGCATGCCAAACCTAAAAAGGCTAAAGATGCTTCAAGACTCCAATTTTGTTTTGGAACATTTAATGGATGCTTAGAGGTGGCATGTATCAGAGCAATAATGAACACTTCAGTCAAGCCTTATCCTTGAATCAAAGAACCATAGGCCTATGCTCTAATCTCAAGTCCATGGCTAGAGGAGACTTGAGATTCCCTTTGATCACAATTAGTCACAAACCCGCTGCAGTTGCCATTCCCTATTCCGTGCAAAACAAACTTGCTCTACTATAAACTAGTGGGATACCCGTGCGTCTGCACGGGTTCCGCTGCGGACTTATGAAATTGGACCAATATATTTTGAATTTCCAAAATATAAATTCGCAAGTTTTAAAGGATTGTGCAAAAAAAATGTAATATGAAAGACTGATAAATCACAAAATTTGAGATAGAGAAAAAGTTAAATTATGAAGATAAAAATGTTAGGTATATGAGCCCATTTCAAAAAATTAGAAGGTACAGAAGAGAATAAAATATTTAATATTGCTTGGAAAAATAGTAATAGAAATAAAACTAAAAAAAATAAAATAAAAAATAAATAAAAAGTAAGCATGAAAACCCAGAAATGCCCTTGTGAGACTTATTTGACAATGTTGGAAAGGTTATATGAACCCTTGTTTCTCAATAGTGTCACCGTCTTCTCCCAAGCAACCGTGCGGACGCATGCAAAGGAGATGAAGTAGGTGGTGAAAGACACAATGGCTGCCCACTTCAAATGTCACAAGCGAAGCAACGATGGCATTTTGACAAAGTCCTTCACGATGAGGTAGGCGGCGAAAGACACAATGGGAGCTCATTTCGTCTCTCCCAACACGAAACCGGAACACAGATCACGGTAAGACTTCGATCAGAACTTGCCAATGGTAAAACATGGTGTTGGTTTTTGTAGAGTACAGTATTGAAAGAATATATGTATTGGGTAGGTTAAATTTGTTAAAGATCGCTCATTTAAGTTATATTTCTCCGTTTGCATGCATAAGGATCGTCGTTGGATTCCAGGAGTAATGTGTTTTTGTTATTCTGTTGCTACAGTACAGAGTTGGCTAATGAAGGGATGAAGAAACAGAAGGGAATTGTTATACACGATGCTGATGATCAGCCTTCGAATGGGAAGGGTAAAGCTAAAGCCGTGGCAATCGAGAAAGACGTCAAGGGGAAAAGCAAGGTTGGGGTTGGCTTTGTGAAAGTTAAAACAGAGTCGGACTATATTTGTATATCGTCTGATAGCGATGGGTGAGTATTTACGATGGCAGTTTCACTGTAACTGATATATTGGTGCAGGTACAATACAGTTTGGTTCATATGGAGGTATTGGGATATTGATATGGGTTATTCGGAAATGCAGGGAGGTTACACCCATTTACTGTGAAGAGTCCGAAGAAAATTGGGTCCGTGTAGTGAAAGATGCGAAGGCCTTGCGTTCGAATGTATACGTAAGTAATATATATTTTATGTTTGTTATTATGTAATGATTTCATGCATGAATTGATGTTATTTCCGTTGGCTTATTGGTTGTACAGCAAATACCGCGGGTCGTGATCAAGAGGTGCCTGCGCAAACGACAGGACTCTATCAACCTATATGATACAGATAGGTCATGCGCTTACTACTGTGAATTGAAAAAGAGGCGTGGACAAATGGAGAAGTATCTCCTCGGTGGATGGTACGACTTTGTGAAAGATCGAGACATCCAGGATGGAGATGTGCTGCATTTCTGCATCAGACACCCACCAGCCAGTGAAATATTGGTGTTTGTAAAGCGTGGGAATGTGAGGCGGTGAATTTACTGACAGTGGTGTTTGGAAATTTGCAGAAATAGTGGCGTTGAAATGTGCCGCTGTGTGGTTCAAGAAGCGTGGGAATTAGGTGTAGTTTAAATTGTCTGGTGGTGTAGTTTTGTTTTGGATCTGTCATGAGTTGTAATAGTTGTGGCTGTAGGACCAAACTTTGTAACTTTTATCAGTAACAATATGAAGCATATGTAGGTACTATGTTTTGATTTTGTTTTATAACACCCTGTAAAAGGATATAATGTTTGACTGATGCAATGGAAAAATTGAAAATGCTTCTGGTTGTGGAGTAAGTTATCATGTTGTTGTTTCTGTCTTAATCCAACAGTTTTCGAAGTGTGGAAATATAATATGGTTCGTGTTTTTATTAGCAGTGTTTCTGTAATGTATTTAAAACATAGTTGGAAAAACACAAAATAGACGTGGAGAAAACATAAGTAATGCATGCTTTGTAGACCACACAATGAGTACACAAATACAGCACAGGTGTAAAGCAAGTGAAATAACTTTAAACAGACCACATTATTCCCTCACTTCACATGGGCACTGGCGCACTGCAGGAGAAAATATAAAATATTAATCATATTGTTGACATGTGATTTTGATAGGGTAGAGGAGACATTAGTTGCAGCAATAAATGCCATCCACTCGTTAGTACAAATAGGCACAACATACCTGCAACCACCTCTTCAATTTAACAATTCATAGAGTTGCAATGGAAAGGGTTGGTCCTCTGCTGCATAAAGAGGTGAATGACACAGTTGTAATAGCAAAGTTATCCTTCCAAGTAAGTATAACCATGTGGCTGTAAAACATATGTGTTTTGGGTTTTTGTCTGCGTTTCTCACTGATTATAGGGTGTTATATATTAATCTCATGAACTAAATCATAAGAAAGTTATGTGTGTAGGCCTTTCCTGAGATCGAGCCTGTATTTGTTCGAGCGTACCGGGGAGACTTAAACAAAATGTGGATAGTACTAAACAACCAAGGTATTCATTATACTTTAGTATACAACAATAGGGAGGTTCAACCACTTATAATCAGTGGGTGGAAGGGTATTGAAGATTACTACTCACTACCAGCTAACGTCGTTGTTTGGTTCGGCTACTATGAGGACAATAACTTTGGGATATGTGGGTTTAAAGAGATTCATGCAAAACAGGAATTACCCAGGTTCCATAGTAGGTATCTGTATAACGAATCGATATATGCTTTTGACGTCGTGCTCCCACCACAGAGTGCGATCTCACCGAAATTAGTTGAGTTCTGTTTTTTATGTTTAAGTCAGTTGTGATATAGTTGTAAATTAGTTGAATAGCTGATAAATTGGGGGATCTTTTATACACATTCAGAAGCTACAGCCTGATTTTGCCGGCGTTCTACAAAAATTCGGTTACGAAGATCTGCTGCTTTATGGGGACAACGGACATTGTAAAATGCTGTCGATACTGAACATCGATGATGCATACCGCACCAAGTTAGGAAAAGACTGGGATGCAATCTGCGTGTTAAACAATTTCAAAGGTGGAGACCGAATACGCTTCCGTTTGGATACAACTGATGAAAACAAAGGGTGTCATGTGTATAAGATATGACACGGGTAAGCTTGCACTTGATATTAAAACTTTGTGTCGGGTTGTTGATATGCCTTACAGATTAATGTATGTTTCTGTATTATACTTATATACAGAAGTGCAAAATAGGTATGACTGCAGGTAATGTAATTTTGTACTATTTATACAAAAGGTGAAAATACATTAGTCGGTTGTGAATTAACAAAACAACCTACGGATATCCCACAAAGTATAGCAAAAAACCTGACACCTAAACAACAATGTTAAAATCGTCATATTAAGGTTACATACGGAGTTAAATTCATATAACTAAACATTGTTGAAAACCTCCTTGTAAACAACATTGGATGTACATGTTTTGGCATTGTTGTTTTCATCGTGTATCAATACTTTGATACCCTTTTTGCTTGTAACCCTTGAAAGTGTGACATAAATATGGCCATGAGTAAAAACGTCTCGTGGAATATAAAGCCCGACCCAATCCAATGATTGACCCTGCGATTTGTTAATCGTCATCGCGTAGGAGACAATGACGGGGAATTGTCTCCGGCTTAGCTTGAAAGGCCAAGGAGACTGTGACGGGGACATATCCATCCTGGGAATGTATACGACGTTGCCATGGTGTTTTCCCCCCATGATATGCGCCTCAAGCACATGTGTAGCCATTTTGGTCACGATTAGGCGAGTACCATTGCACAGGCCTTCGGACTGATCGATGTTTCGCATCAACATAATGGGTGGTCCGAGTTCCCATCAGTACTCATCACATCTTTCAATGTCTTGTCAAGTACTTCGAAACACCATTTGTTAGCCATGGGCACCTCATCCCAAATTATTAGTTTTGTTTGTCAAAGTAGTTCTGCAGCCTCATCTTTGTGAATGATATTACAAGTAGAGTTGGATAAAGTAGGGACAGGTATTTTAAATCTTGAGTGAGTCGTTCTCCCACCCGGTAACAACAGCGATGCGATTTCGCTGGTGGCGACAGTTAAACAAATGTCGTGCTTAGATCTAATTGTACTTGCCATCGTACGCCACATGTAAGTTTTCCCGGTTCCACCATACCCATGCAGGAAAAAAACTCCACCTTTCTGATTTGTTACAGCGGTCATAATCTTCTCATAGATTCCGTGCTGCTCGTCTAAAACAAATAACAAAAATATACGATCAAAGCAATGCCTAAGTATTAAATGAGGAATAGCATTTAGTTTCCTGGTAACTACCTGTAAGAGCAGCATTTAGTGATTGGAATTCGTTTTTCATTGTTTGTATGTCGTAACTATGTTCTTCATATATGAGACGGTTCCCCAGCTGCTCCAACACATAACTGTCGGGGTATGGTATAGGTTTGAAGTCATGGAGGCTTTTTCGATTCTTTTGAAGGAGAGTCTCAATATGATGCAACGTGAGATTTTGCAGCTCATGGTCATTCAATATTAGTTCTGTCAAAGGAAAATACCCATGTGGTCAGTATGGACAGACTATTCGAATGCACAACACTTAACCATGCAGTATGGCCATAATTGAAGGGTTGTATTGTTTTGCCACTTAAAATCCATATTAGAAAGGTATATGCTAAAGTAATTCAAATGGATGAAATCTAAAAGCTGACCTGTGTTATTAACCAAGAGCCTTTGTTGGTGCAACAAACCGTCGGACAGTAAAGGCCATATATGTGTCCACACATACGTCGGGCGATTGACGTTGCCGGTCATAAGCATAACAACGAAAAGCTTGCGTAGGAAATGAATGGACCCCCACTCTCTTGCCTCTTTAATGGCTCCGATGTATTCCTTATCGTCTTCAAGGAAACCCATAGAAAAACATGCATCTCTAAAGGAATCACACTGTCTATCGCCGACCTTGCGAATATCCTCATAGCACGTGGGTCCTTTCACGACAACCAGCATCATACGAAGATAAAACAACTCGCCAGTAGACTGTGGTACCCAAATTAATCAGCCAATTGTATACCCCTTTTTCCGAGGCTTCCACAATCTATTTCTTTTTTGGTAAACAAACCTTGTGACGAACTGACCATAAGGTAATTCCCTGGCTTCTTCGTAAGTCTGGTTGGCAATTAACCACGACGAAAACATAGTCTCCGTTATGCTAGCCTTCTCTAATATATTCTCCATCCAGTCATGATCGGTGTAGTAGACAGGTTTGTCACCTATAAGATGGAAAAACATGCGTTCCACAGCGGGTTTACGGCCATGAGTATTATAAGAGAAGATTCTCCAACTCGACTCGCACGGAGAGACGTATCTACAGTCAAGATATTGTTGAATTTTGTCTACGGGTTCGACACTATTTGAGGAAGGATGAGACCTATGTACAATAGAAGTTGTAACTCTATCATGGCCTTTGTGTATATATTTGAAAAGATACTTAATTGAAGTACTTTGATTACACCATTCCATGTTAATATGGGCTTGGTACTTCAAGAGCAATTTTGTGTTGTACGGGACGACATGCCTATTGTCTAGAGGGATACCGTTCTTGTGTATGACATGCGTAGTTGATCGTCGTCTGTATAGAGGGTAGCCATCAACATCAACAATGGTATTCTCAATGAACTTTTTTGGAAAGAATTTAGTGCACTTTCTGTTCTTCATACATGGTGATGATTGCCTAGCCATACCACAAGGTCCATGCACCATATGCGACTTGACCAAGTTGTACAACGTAGGATAAATGTCCGGGTCAAGTATCTCTGCGGAAATTATTCTGTCAATATCATTGGGTGTGGGGTATTTACTCTGAGGATGCAAGAAGATAAGAATGTGAGCGTGAGGTAGACCTCTTTTCTGGAATTCAATGGTGTACATAACTGTTGAATGGAATAGCACAGAAGTCAGCATAAACATAATAGTTGTACGTAATATAAGTGAACATAAAATAGAGGCAGAGTTCCAAACGTAGACTTACATGCCAAAATGCGTCCTAGGACATGTCTCTTTGTTATGTCACGCATAAGTTCGTCGAACTTAATTTTGAAGACCTTTGCTACAATATCCGGACGATTAACAGCACTTAAATTGTCGCTATGCAACAGACATTTTATTTTAGGCCATGCGGGGTTGCAGGTAAATGTTATAAACAGGTCAGGGAAGCCAAGTTTACTTGAAATCGCCATTCCATCAAAATAGAGCTGGTCCATGTATCGTCTGCTTCCGACAAACGTCGAAGGCAAAACAACACGCTTGCCCTGTTTTGTACTTTGATTAGAAGTACCGGCAGTGTTTTCCTGCTGTAAGTTGCTATATTTACCAACCCTTAATTTAGATTGATTTTTCCGCAACCAGTTCAGACGCTCGGATTCCATCATAGTATAACCGTCAACCAGGAACTGTTGGAAAAGGCGCCGCGAATAAAGTAAAGTCTTAGGTTTGGAGACGCGTTCATGTAGACGGAAGCACAACCAATCCTTGATTGTTTGACGATTTTTCTTCGTGACCTATCTTTGGTGACTATATTTGTGAAGAATATTATCTCTGTAACCGTTTTCGCCATATACAAAAATGAGTGGGTATTGGTATCCAAGGTATGCTGGATGGAATTCATCTATTCATTGTAATCCTCCATCACGTGGATGGACTATTATGTCCCTTTTTTCTGCATAATCAATATCGCCAACAATGAGAGCAGCAACTTCCGCAACAGTTGGCATATTATAGACACGACCGTCACTGGGTCTACTGGATATCAATTTCAACTTCAAGTCTAGAAAAGAATTATCCCTCAACAGATCCCTAGCATTTCTAAACGATTTGGCATGGACATTGACAGAATCCAACATCACCTTCAAGTCCCTAACAAATTCTCTCTCAAGTTTTTTGTTGTCCCTATAATAAACAGCAATAACATATATTAGTGCACATACAATTTTCAGTTCAAAGAGATTGACAGACATTTAGTTGTACATATGAGAAAAGAGAGTTGAGCTACCTGAAATAATCCATCCTGTTATCAACCTCATTGTCCGTATCGAAGATGTATAGCTGAGTATACTACGTAGGTTGACCGATATCGGGAAGCATAGTACCTATCCGGTGACACACCTTACCGTGTGGTCGTAAAGTTGTAGGACCGTTCCCTCTCTGTGATGTTGTGACAAATTTCATCCCAGGAGAAGTGAAAGAGAACATAGCTTTGTATGTTCGTATGTTGGCCTGGAAGTTTTTACTACAGGGGGAATTTCCATCGAAAAGGAGCTTAGCTAATAAAGGTGGCGGCTGCCTCATCAGTGGTAGCACGACTCTTCCAGACTTACAGCAAATGTGAAACTTAGGTGCAGTTGTGTGTCTATGTTTGGATTTACGTTCCTGGTACCACATACATGCCTTGCAATACTGGCATTCCAAAGTAGGAATTCCGATATCGACGTATTCTATGCATGTAACAATTAGCTGTCCATAATACGGGACTATGAAACAAATGGAAATTATGTTAGTTAAATTGGTAAAGAAATTACCTTGTAGGTGATCTTCGACATCTTCAACACCAGCTTTAATGTCAGAGTCTGAAGAATCTGCAACCGTATGATCAGAATCTGAATCAGAGTTTTCCTCAGAAGATGAATGTGTAGGTGTGTTGCGTTGTGGAGTGCCAGAAGCATAAGCATTATATGGTGAATGTGCATTACTTCCGACAGGAGGCTGGATTTGGCGAAGGACCGTCCGCGAGGAGTCACAGGGCATGAATGAGGGTGGTGGGGAAGTATAGCTAGAAGATGCAAAAGTGCATGTGTTGGTTGATGAGGACGCATTCAAGGGAGAATTAATGTTTCTTACTGACATAGGCACGGTAGAATTTAACATGGGAAATAGATTTATGCCAGAACTAATATCGATTCGTCTACGCTTCAGAGGGGCAGTAGGAAGATTGTGCCAAATAGACGGTCCAGTGTGTGTCGTATCATCGACATTACTGTGGGGGGATGTACGTTGAGTTTGGGAGTTTTTTGCATTAGGAAGCTAAGGTGTTGATGGTGAAGCAACATTGTTCTCCTTGTTGGGTCGCAAATTATGTTGTCTCTTGTTACTCAAGAATAATTTTCTTTTCTGTCTTGCAATAATGGCAGGCGTATGACTATCACCATCCATGGGAAGGCTGTCGTAAAACCTTAGACGTGCAAAAGGAATACCTAGTAAAGATTTGTCACCATAAAATTTGAAGGAGAAACTTTGAAATCGTAAGCAAACACATGGGCAGTGGGACAGAAGAAACGCAGGTTGCTTGCTTTGCTGAGGTGATGAAGGACTGGTTGTGTGTTGTAATTCGTTTCCCACTAAATATTTGAAATTTTAAAAAGCCCCTCCAAATAGATGCAGCAGAGCACTAATATTTTAGTGCCAAGTTTGTATTGTTATTTTTATTGTTATAATATGTTGGGAAGGCAAATAGTGATTATCAGTAAGTTTGAACTTGTTTTTTCACATGAAGCAGGAAGAAACGGCGACGTGACATATGACAGAGGTGGTGCTTGAGTGCTTTGTAGTGCTACCTACTGAGCAGATGTGTTTAGGTACTGCACAATGTACAAAAGTTGGTAAGATCAATATTTTAATATTATTGTAACATGGTTAGTAGGACATACATGGTTTTCTGCTGTTTAATAACAAAATTTGTGCTGCTATTGTCAAGTAATTCGACTAATGTGGTAAATATAATGCTAATGGCATGACTTAGTAAGGGGTAGCTGCCAATGCTTTTATGTCTCGTTAATAGTAAAATGTATAGCATAAGCTTATGTTTATCCGTTATGGTTCAGTTGTTATAATACAAATGCATTGAAGCTGTAGATTAGGGTGCTTGTATCAATGTATCTTAACAATACAGATCAAAATATCTTGAATGAGAAAACAGATCACATTAATAGAATACAACATATATTACACATAAGATCTCCTGGGAATCTTAGAAATAAACCCTATTGTTGTAGTGATTTGATCAAACAAAGATCAAAAAACTTCAAAACATATACACAAATTTGTTGTATTAAATAGACACTGTAGTAGTGTCACGTGAAACTTCAAAAAAGAGTCCAACAACATGTTCCATCTCCGGCAGTTGTCGACGGTCAAACTTGTTTTTTACCCCGCTTGTTAAGTTTCTTGGCTTTTTTGGACGAAAGGTCCCCATCTGGTTCAGCTTTGATCGACGGTTCACCGGCTGGTTCCGTAGACATCCTCTTAACATTGGCCTTAGGGGTTAAAGGATCAGGAGCGTGGGTGGATGTGATTTCACCATCCTGAATTCGACAACAATACAGAAAGGCTTACAATTGCAAGGTGTGGTAAATAGTCCTAGTAAATTTAGGAATGACATATAAGAACAGATTACCATAGGAGGAGTTAGTTTTACAAACGGTACATCCTCACCAACACTCTCCACAACCTGTGTAAATCATAATGCATTTGCATCTTGTTAGAGTCATTACTTGTTGGTGCTATGGTTCGTGTAATACATCATTCCTAAAGGAATCATTATAAAGGACAATTAAGCTGCCTGAATTGAATTAGAGGAGGCCTCAACAAAGTGGTCGCTGTCTTGAATGAGCTTGTCATCCTGGCATTTGTAAAATACAGTTATAACAAATTCTAAAAAAAATATTTGTGATAGACGAAATACGAAATGTTACAAAATAGTAACCTGAGGAATTGCAAGCGGTCCTTCAAGTTTGTTGATCAACTGGGAATCGTCAAGAAAGTGGATGACGGAGCAACTCTTAAAGCGAGGATTCCACTTCACCTTGAATGCCAACTTCTTTCCCAACATTTTATCAAGGGCTAGCGGGAACTCAAGCGGATCAGTGATTCCGGCCTGTTTGCCATCATGTTTAAACCCAATAATACAGATGGAATTTGAATTGGATAACAGAAACAGTTAGAAATGTTGTTTATTATAGTTTTCAGTCACCTCAATCATTGTGGCTCCTAAGTCAGCAACAGATGTTGCCAAAAGTTGTGCTGCAATTTCATCCCAGTAAACAAATATTGCCGAACATCCCGCATGAACTGCAAACACCTCTATTTTATACCTACAGATGCAACCAAAATCAGACATGGAAAACGTATATTTCTAAACAACATTAAGTACGATAAAGATTATGAAAGTTCAACCTCCATATTTCTTCCTCAGTGTGGTGGCCATCTCTGCAGATAAAAGGAGGCATGGAGCCCTTGGCAACTTGAGGACATTGGTGGCAAGCTCTGTAGCACCACCCATTTGGCGAAGCGATAAGTTTGTCGGTTGTTGTAACCGTGACGCATACAGTTGCCTGAATAGGATTAAAAGGTGGCTCAGCTCTATTGAATTGCGTGAAATTTAGAGAATATCATTGCCAACATGTGTTACCTGGTACAGTTGGATGATTTCTCGCAGTGATAACTGAACAGATTTTGTAAAAAAAGCTTCACTTGCAGATTGTTGAGACCCAAACGACATATGAGACGAATCACGTGTTTGGTTGCTAGCCGTGGAGAGTGCTTTCCCATAGTCAGTCCCTTAGGGCAAGCTGTAGATGAAAATTCTATTATAAAATAGTAATGGCTGATAATATCAATGGAAGAAAGTCTATAGTTGTTTACCTATTCATAAACGATTTGATCTCAGGAAAATCGTCGTTAATATGTAACTTTGTCACGTTGTAAGTGTTTGCCACGGCTAGGGGGTACTTTCCTGCACGACCAAAAGGGAATATATTATATTATGGAATTAAGCAAGAACTTCAAAATTGGTAAGGGATATTAAAGAGCAGACTGAAGCGGGTTACGGGAATACCTTCTTCCTTAATCTTTGCGTACTTTAGAAGAATAACAGTTGGGGTGTTAATCTCATGTTGATGTTTTTTATATTCAAAGAACTTGATAGCATAGTCCTCCCAGAGGGTACACAGCAACGTCTGGTCACTAAATCGCGTAAACGTTGAAGAAACGGAGTCAGTTGGAAAACAAACATTCAACCTGCATGAAACGTTATGGTTAGCTATTGAAATACCTTAAATCGCGCAACACCAGGTTGACTTGAGGGTTCTTCCCCCCAGTCTTTGGTTGGGAGTATCCCACCTCATCAATAACACCAACAACATCTACAAATAACAGAAGTTTCGTGAAAACATAAGAAAAATACAAGGAGAAGCAAACAACAGCATGAAGGAAAAGCTATATACCGTAGAGAAGATTTGTCTGCCATTTTCCAGAAATTATGTCAGAAAACGATGTCAAGTTGATAATCTTGTCAGGAATGTGTGCTTGCCAATATCCGCAACGGTTGTTCCACCTGTGAACTTGAGGAGATATTTGTGGCTAGTAGGTTTGAATAGCAAATCGTTAGGGTGGACCTGAAAGTTTGATATGGTGCAGGTGACGTTAACCGACAACACCGAGTCAATTTTCTTTTTATAAACAGTTGGAACAATGACGTGAATGTTATGTCCCTGCAATGAAAAAAATTTGTCAAAATTCATTTCAGTCTACGCAAGACAGGAAAAGAACTGCTTATTTACATCAACACAAACAACACCATGAGCAACGGGTTGAACTTGAAAGTCAAATAAGAACTTTCAGTTGCTGAACAACTCCATCAACAACAACATAAAGAACATCATGAACAACACAAGCAAGAAATAAATAAATGCATATTAAGAGAACATAAACAACACGATGACCAAACTTGCAACACCCACGTTGACAAAGCGGATGAAGATGCAGAGATGGACAAATATGCAAAAATGAGCAATTTGTGTAAAACTATAATGTATACTACAGAAAAATCGTAACTAACTCACGTTTGTGTCGCCAACGACCATTTTGAAATGCTCATTTGCTGAAGTTTTGACTGTCCATTTGTGGTGAACCTTTACAGCGATCTTCCACAACTCTTTACGGTCGTTGATATTGGTGATGAGTTCGAAAGGTTGCGCCATTATTGAGGAGTTGTTGACGATGGGTTCAAGCCGGAAGAGACGAAGCAAATGGAAATGGAGACTGTAAATACACAGACAAAAAGAAATGGTAGAGTCTACAGTTGCTATAGCTGTCTCTTCACTTCATTGGGCAGTGTGTTTGAGGTCGGTGAGCAGGACATGGTGTATGTACTCTCTTCACTTCATTTGGTTATCGTAACAATGGTTAGGAAAGGGTGGTGAAATGACACAAATTTTGGCAAAAATTGGTATATGGGAATTAGTAGATGTGGGGCATTAATGTAATATGCAATACCATAGTAATTTTTATATAGTAACTAAGTGGTAAAGAGTGGTTAGTGTAAAGAATTGTTAGGAAATGGTGGTGAAAAGACAAAAATTAGGGCAAAAATGGATATGTGGCAATTAGTAGAAGTGGGGTAGTTTAGTAAAATCCAAGACCTTAGTTTTTCTTATATAGTAAGATAGAGCTCAATTGTGATCAGTTTGAGTACACCAAAGCACTACAACTGATGCTTTCCTCAAAATCTCCATTTTCACTCCAATTTTGCCTTCCAAAGCAAGTCACTATCGGGTTTTGAGTTTGAGAGCAATTCCAACCAAACCAATCACATACACACCTCACATATAACATATAGAAGTGATCCAAACTCTCACATAACATCTGGAACATCAGAATCACAAAATCACCATCCAATTGCTCAAGTTCTTGACATAGTTGCAGTTGAAGTACCATCTCAAGTTCCAGCTTGTTTTAAACCATTCCAAGCATTCAGACACATCACTTGGCACCTAGGGAAGCTGTTCAGATCAGTGAAACCACCTTGTAACACCTCCAACTCAAAACACGATCACCAGCTGCAAGAGGTAAGCCTCAACTTTGTAATCTCATGATTCATGCATATTTCCTTGCACAATAATTTTGCCATATGTTCATAATCATGTATAGAGTGTTTACCCTCAATCACTTGCTTTGCATGAATCGTGTATGGAATTTCTGAACCTTCATGCAGAATTTAGGGTTCTTGAGGTTTCTCTTTGATTTCTTATTCCATGCTTAAAATAAATGAAATTAAAGACCATAGACATGCTCCCATAGACATGCTATCTCTACACTTATTGAATGTATCAACTTAAAATAAATGAAATTAAAGAATTATTTTTTATTTGTTTTTTGACATTTAAAATATGTTTCCTTCTTGATTTTCCAAACTTGATTGGTTCTTAATCATTTTGTGGATAAAAACATGATTTTTGAAACATTGATCCAAGATCACAACTCATTTCTCACATGTTTTCAATGATTTTTATTAATTTTTAATCAAAATTAATTCCATGTTAAACAAAATTAGGTTTTTGATTGATTTCACCCTAACAAATCTTTTTTAAAAATACTTTGGGCCTCTAATAGAGTGTAAGACCCATTCCTTGTAAATAAAAAACCTTTTTGGGCCTCAGATATTGTATAAGTCCCTCGACGATTTTCAAAACGACGGTGCGATCACTATCCACCACTTAGGCCTATCCTTGGATTGTAAGCCCCATCTTTTGTATATAAACACTTTATGGGCCTCTAATAGAGTGTAAGACCCACTCCTTGTAAATAAGATACCTTGTTGGGCCTCAGATATTGTATAAGACCCACTGTGTTTTCAAAAACCTCGGCGCGATCGCCGTTTTCAAACAAACCATCTGGGCCTACCCTCGTGTTGTAAGTCCCACTTTTCTTTGTCAAGACCTTTTTGGGCCTCTAATAGAGTGTAAGACCCAACCCCTTTTTTGAAACCAAACTTGTTTTGGGCCTCAGACATTGTATAAGTCCCTCTGTACATTTTCAAAAGTTCGACGGGATCGTCGTCTTTTTAAACAATAACCCTTGGGCCTCTCCTTGAATTGTAAGCCGCATCACTTGTACAAAAAACAAATCTTTGGGCTTCTCCTTGAGTTGTAAGACCCTTCCCTTTGTACAAAAACCTTTGGCCCTCAGACGTTGTATAAGTCCCAGTACAATCTTTTCAAAACAACTTCCCTTTTGATTTAGGTTCAAATATACAGTTGTTATCAAAACTTTCTTTAATTTCTTTGAACAACTAACAATACAGCATGGAAGCTCGCTCGCCTGTAAGTTTTATCCGCTTTCATTTACTTGCTTTAATATATATAATTGTATTGTGGGAAGCGGCGCATGGTTAGTCTTCTTTCATTCTTTTAAATACATGTCAAATATATATAACTGTATTGTGGGAAGCTACGCACAGTTAGTCTTCTTTCATATCCTTTTTAATACTTGTCATATATCAACTATATATATACTAGTATAGTTATTTAGAGTTTTCCCCAGCAACTAGGTCTAGAACTAGGTAAAGCCCATTTGGTCACTCTTAAATACAAACAAAACTAGATTCCCCTAGGATTTCCAGATATAGTCTTCTCTTCTCTTGGGGTTAAACAATATGGAACAAAGAGAAAGGCAGTATTCTCGGTGAACCTTTTCTCAGACTGTCACCCCTAGAAATTGTCAAAGAAATTCTACTCCCCGGATTTGATCTATTCTCTGTGAATAGCATCTCCTGAGTTTCTTCAAACCTCAGAACTTTCACTAAATTATCTATTCTCTGTGAATAGTATTTCTTGAACTTTTCTTGGTTTGGGACCCACAGGCTTCCTAAAAGCATCCCCGCCTCCTCTTGGGCTTTGTACAAGGACCCGTCGGCTTCTTAAAATAGGGTCAGTAGCATTATATTCATTGCGATGAATCCCTAAACGTCTAGCTGTGAAATCCTAGCAGTAGATCTTGCGAGATTTGAACCTGCAGGACAATGTTCGTTATATTCATTAATTTGAATCCCTGAACGGTTCATTGCATGTTAGTCACAGTGCGGTTGTGCAGTTTGTTAGTCACCAGCTATGTGCTCGTGCATCTGTAATCGAGTTTGATTGTAGTGGATTAAGACCTTGTGTTCAAGGCGAAATCACCTGAGGAGGGTGGACTGGATTAGCCTTTATGGTGAACCAGGATATATCGTGTGTTCTTTGCTCTTATGCTTAATGTCTTTGTTTATGTTTCTATATTGAGGATCAGAACCTTACATAAGCAAGTCAGAACCTTGCAACTCTGATAAGCTTCCGCTCTCCAAGTTCTGAATGATGTACATAACGTCCAGACTCTTATTGGTTCTCATGCTCTAAGCATTGTCAAGTTTGAATATAACTTCGCAAGTCAGAGTCTCTCAACGAACTCTGATGTAACGTAAAGTGCCTTATTGACAAGAAGCGAAAAGTTGTTAAAAGAGTAAATACACAATTCAAACCCCCCTTTCTTGTGTCTTTCTCGCACCTTCAATTGGTATCAGAGCTCCGGTTCTGTTATTGATGGATATTAAACACTTAACAGTGTCAGAAAAAGATCCAGATACGGTGCGTAGATATACTCTGGGTGAGATTGAAATCCACTTACAGTTTCTGTAATAGTTCAGAAGATGACTGTGTACAAAATTGTAATCAATCTGAGTACTTTAGCAAATCACTGATTCTGGAAGTTTTTGCAGTTGTCAAACAACTAAATCTTCCTCACTTAAGTTTTAATAAAGATTGAAGAATCAGCTGATAAGATAGATTCATCAGATAAGAAGTAGTATCTGTTGAATGCTTATCTTGGAAGATACGTGTGGATGAACCACGTATTTGCTCAAAGTTGAATCATCAGAAAACAAGAAGTCTTGTTTGCTGAAGATTAATTCTTTATGAGTTTTTGAGATGTTTTCAAGAAACAGATTAGGTCCACCCTTGACTTTCTCGTGTAAAAACTCATTCAGAACTTCTTCATGTAAAGAAAAAAAATTGTTGTTCTATGATTTTGAACTTCATTGTGAAGTCTATTGAAGTCAGAAAATCTGAAGAATTCAAACTCTTATAAATGATTCAACATCTGAATCTTGAATGATCTAGAGGTTAAAAGATTCATGAAGAATTGAATATTGTTTTCTTGGTGAGTCATACAGAAAACTGAAAGAATATTCAGGAAGAAGAAATTCAATAATTCATAAAGAATTTAATTGAGAATGAATTCTAAGTCTTGGTTGAATAAACTCAGATGATTAAGTTCTGTTAAACTTGAGATTCTATCTCAGTTGAATCAAATGTTATTGGTCAGATTCTATCTGATAAGTTTCTCATAACCGAATTAATCCGAAATCAGAAGATGTTTAATTTGACGCATTAACTAAAGTCATCCCTTGAAGTCAAAAGGATTTTAGTTGCTGATGTTTTCAGAATGAAGAAATCAGTTGACATTCTTTTAGAAGAAGATATGTTGTCAATCCTCTGATAGACTAACTTTAAACAAGTTAGATAAGCCTTGCAAGAACAAAGATTGTCATGCAAACTATGTCATGTGAAGTGTATGTTTTAGTGACCCTCTGAAAATCAGTCCTCCACACTTTGAGGATTACCTTCAGAAACCAGATGAATACTCCTGAACAATAGAACGTAGTGGTCATCTGAAGAGAAAGTTAACTCCAGTTCTCGACTAGAAATCCAAGTTCAGTGGACATCAGATTACTCTGAAGGAAGCAGAAGCTAAAAGATGATGATCAGAAGCTCAGAGTCAGATTGGAAAACACTCAGAATTGCTGTAAAAAGATTTATGAATCTCTAAGGTATGTTTGTCTTCGTTCATCCTCATTTTTGGAATGTAAAACAGTAAGCAATAATTTGAACTTAGTCACTCACTGACATATTAAGTTTATTGAAACTATAATAAGATTCTTACGCATTTATGATTAGACATTTTTTTAGAATTAAATAAACAGTTATGATTACGTGTGTCAGCTACTACTCTGCTACCCATAGGTTTACGGCGATTTAGTATATCGTATGTCCTTTCAGCTGACCATCTCAGCTATTCATTGCTTGTCTCGGAAATAATGACCTCGCGTGTTCCAGCTTCATAAAAAGCTATCACTCCTAAGTTCTCCCCACATTTTCATCCCTTCTCTAGGAAGAATCTCTATTCAACTATCCAGTAGTTTAGAACCTCTCTCCTCAAAACTAAATTGCTCAAAATGTCTTCCCACAATATCAGAGGAGAAATCTCTGATCTTGAACTCCTAATGGAATACACTCTTGACTTAAACCTTCTAACCCAACTCAATAAAACAAGTCTTCTCTCTGGAATTGAATTTCAGAACTGGGAAAACTACGTCAACATGCTTGTTGGACCTGTTTTTCCTTCGCTTGTAACTGCGTTCTGGGCAAATGAAAGAGTACTAGAATATGACTTTGGCAAAAATGCTATTTTGTCTGTGCTTGCTGGCTGTCCAGTCTTGATCAACCCTACTATCATAGCTAAAGCCATTAAGTGTGTTGAAGATGGTGTGACTGTGGACAGAAATATCAACAACCATAGCTTTGACAGGCATATGCATGTCATTTTTGAAATCGAAGGCTGTCCCACTCAACCATGCACCCTCACTCCTATTGCTAAAGATTGGTACAAGCTCATGATAACTAATTTAAGACCAAGAGAAAGAGGAGCAGGATGGTTATCTGATAAAGAAAGATTATTTGTTTTCTTCCTAGTGTCTAGGATCAAAATAAACCTACCCCAGTCCATGTATAATCATCTAAAGGATGAAATCCATCTGTCCAGTAATGACACAATCTATCAAATTCCATATTGTAGAATCATCTCCCACATTCTTGACCTTCAGGGAATAGTTAGTCATTGCAGAAGAAATGGAATGACTGAGAAGATCCTTCCTGAGTTTTGTTAACCTATGACCTTCTTAGTCTAAGATAGGAAGTTAGTCTTTCTAGAATCATAAATTAATTAAGGTTCTCATCTTATGGATATCTATCTTCATGATTAATTATTGAAGTATTCCTAACTATATATATTGCTTATCCTCTTGAATGTTTCTCTATTTCTGATTAACTAACTGGAAATTAAAACAAAATAATTAAGCCTCTTAATCAGCAATAATTATCTCTTAAAGATCACACGAAAAGGTTAGGACTATCTAGAACCACAAATCCCTTTCAGGTCATAATTAAGCAACGGTTATTATTACGACTCTTGAAAAGATAATCCTTATTAAAGATGATAATCATTAAACCTCTTTTCCCATGTTATTGAGTGTGTCTAGGAAAAATCAACCGTTATTCTCCCAAATTCTCCAAACATTTCTCTACTAATTCCTTTATAAAAAGCGCTAAACCCTAATTCAGTAACACAGTTCTTACCAATCTGAAATTGTTAAGAAACTCTGTCTAAATACCTTCTACCTTCTTCATTCCATCATCCTCTATAATGGCTTCCATCTCCCAAAATGACTTAACCCCCATAACCACACAGATTCCAGTTGACCATCTCATCGTCATGTCAGAAACAATTGTGAACTTCAACAATCTGAAATCAAATGGATGTGATATTACTCCTTCAATGGAAACTCAAGGATGGAGTAATTACTTCAAGTGGTTGGAAGGACCAACTTACAGTCATCTGGTTAAGGATTTCTGGATCCATGCCAACACATCCAATACCCTCATTGTCTCCTTCGTTTTTGGAAGAAAATTCTTCATCTCTGAGAAGACTATTGCAGATCTCTTGATGCATGAGAAAAACGGGTTCAGAATCACTAAGAATCTACTTAGTAAAGAAAGAG
Source organism: Lathyrus tuberosus (assembly GCA_022829125.1). Classification (NCBI taxonomy): domain Eukaryota; kingdom Viridiplantae; phylum Streptophyta; class Magnoliopsida; order Fabales; family Fabaceae; genus Lathyrus; species Lathyrus tuberosus. Next base: position 741,004 of record JALAZF010000213.1, read on the forward strand.
AGGTTAAGGTCATGGCTTCGATTTTCAAAGATGAAGTTACAGTTGAAAATCAAATCTTCCCAAATCTGAAGGATTCACTACAAGTGTGGCTCAAAATCCTACAAGGAAGTGTCTTTCACCATCTTACTTCAGATCAACTTAATGACACTCAAAAGTGTGTCCTGTTCCTTCTTCTTAAAGGAATTAAGATCCATCTGCCTTCCATTCTCTTCAAACTTCTGAAGGAAGCCCTAAGAAACTCCAGAACAGGTTTTGTCACGGAGGACAGACATATTCCGTATGGAAGACTTATTTCTGACATCTTGGTGGAATCAGGAGTAGTTGACGATATTCTGATTAATAAGGGAGAATCAAGAAAGTTGCTTAAAAGCGCTGGAAAAATTTTCAGGTTTGAGAATCTTAAAAGAGAAAACTCCACTCTGGATAATACATCATTTAGGAAATTAACATTGACCCCAAGGGTTCTTGTCGAAGGATTTCCAAACTTCTCCGAGCACAATCAAGCAGATGTAGGAAACTATCTGCAGCAATTTAAGGAAGACGACATCAGCATTTGGATTAATATGGAAAATATTTCGGATGTGCTGCAAGAACTATCAGGATGGAAGAACAGAAAAAAGAAGCAAAAGAGTACTGATGATGGAGAACCTTCATCAAAAAGATTAAAAACGATAAATGATGCATTAACATCCTTTAAGGATAATGCCATCACACAAATCCAAAGCTTAGTAGATGCTTCCAGTTCAAGCATAGATCCCTTAGAAATAAGAAATATCTGGACTGAGTTCTATGAATGGATCTCAGAGGAAATTGTGAAGAGCGAGATGCTGGCAATTACTCAAGCAGAAGAAAAGCTGCATACCTCAAGAACAAATGGTTCTGAAAGCTCGTTCTCATGTTCCTCATCATCATTAGGCTCCTTTTAGTCTAACCCCTAGGAACCTATCCTCATTAGGTCTATGTTTTGATTACCTTGAACCTTTTAGGATTAAGCTTAACCTATGCTTTATGTTTTAAAACTACTTTATGGTTATGTGTTGAAGTTTCAATCTAACTGTCCATCTATGATAAATGCCTTATCTGATCACTGTTCTTTATCATTTTTACCTAAATATGCTTAATGCTTAAATGATAATATCTTTTGAATCTATCTTTTCAATCTAATGCTTAAAGCCTAAATGCTCAAATGCTCTAAAACTTTTTGATGATGTCAAAAAGAGGGAGAAATATAATATGATTTTGATTGGAAAGAAAAATATTAAATCAGAAAGAATGCAAACTCAAACAAGTAATCAATCATATAAAATGTGTTACTACTAACGTTTGTTGTTTGATGTTTAACCGAGGAACTCTAAACAAGTTCACTAGGCATTCTAAGAACAGGTTAAGAAAGAAGAACTCTGTTATAAGTTCTTATGAACTGTTGGTCATATGATAGAAGTTGTACACTTCATGAACATGTATTCAGAATCAGATCTACCCAGTACTGTTCAGAAGTTGAGAACTGTCTGAAAGTCAAAGTTTATCTTGATCTATGTCTCACTTGGTTCAGAAGCTGTAAGCTGTCCAAGAATATGAGATTCAGAACATAAGAATCAGAAGAAGGAAACTCTGAAAGCAATCAAGACAAAGTCTACATCTCAAGATGCTTATTCAGAAGAACTGTGCAAACCAGAAGTCAAGAACTGTCTGAAGATCCGGATTGAAGATCCAAGAACAAGTAGTTCTGATGTCTACCAAGAACCAATTAAGAAGAAAATGATTTGGTATCAGACTAAATCAACAAATGGTAATCAGACTCAATATACATAAACATTGGTATCAGACTCAGTCTGCAGTAATATCAATCAGAGCTAAGCTGTGAAATGTTTTCTATACCTTCATTGGTATCAATCTCATCACACTAAGGAAATACCCTTCAAGTGGTATGAAAAGAATTCCTTCGGTTAGAATCAGACACAACATACTCTGGTATAACTCAGTATCAGACTAAGATTAAAACATGTGTACCAAATTCAGAATCAAGCGTTGATTGATCACAATAATTAACCTTCAATTGGTATCTGATCAAAAATCAAGCTTTGATGAACTAATGAGTTGTGACAGTAACAAGGTTCTGAGATGAAGACCTGTGTTCAAAAGTCAAACTCTGAAAAAGTCATGATCCATATTGGTGATTAAAAACTCATATTCCTGAATTACGATTCTGAAGATCCCAATATCTGACTTATGGAAATTAGAGGGAGACTACCCAGAAGATTCAATTGCTAAATCTAAAATCTTCACTAAGTCTGAAACTCAGGGGGGGGTTCTCAAAAGAAAGTGTCTGTCTCTGATGAATAGCGATGCTATGTTATTAGATAAGAAATGTTTTGTTTGTACTTAAATGAATCTGCTGAAAAGTAGAAATGCTTCAGATGTCTCTAAAGATTATAAGCTCTGATACGACTACAAAGGAACTGAGTTCTGAAGATCTGAAGATGGAAGTTATGATGAACTAGTCCAGATGCTAAAGACTCTATGTTTTCTTATAGACAAGATAGAGAAGTAATCCTTTTCTATTCTTTGTTCTGGCAACTCAAGTTGTTATTCTGTATATCTTTGGATCATATAAGATTCTAGATGATCACAGATAAAACTTTGAGGATAACACATTCAGGGGGAGATGTTGTTCCAAACTCTGAATATGTTTGTTTGGTGATTACCTTGTATAAAATGTTCAATCAAAATACTTGGTTTTGTCATCATCAAAAAGAGGGAGATTGTGAGAGTAAGAGTTGCCTCTACAAGTCAATCTATGTTTTGATGATAACAATACGTATTTGTGAAAGAACTATTTTATGTTATAACGTGTGTTGTGTGCAGATCATAATCATAGAAGATATCAGATCAAACAAACACCAGCCAGATGTGCGTAATTGATAATATGCGAAGTTACTATGTGTGACACAAGTCACAAGAAGCAAGAACGCTTCTGTATCTGATCATGATCAGTCAGATCCAAGGATGCCGATATTGCTGTTCCAATGCTCTTGTGGATGTTCTCTGAAAGTGGTTGAGATTCTGAAGATAGCAAAGCTTCTAAAGAAGATAATCTTCTGGAGAACCGAAGTGCTGAAGACTCTCATGACTTGAAGCTCTGAAGGAGGAAGGATCTGAAGACCAATTGCAAAAAGATTCTGAAGACTTATGTGTTCTGAAGATTAAGGTTCCAAAGGTCAAGTGCTGAAGACTCTGAAGACAGATTCCTAATGGACGAGTTCTGAAGTTTCGGAAGACTTGAAGTAGTAAAGGATAATGTTCTTAAAGACAAGTGCTGAAGTTCTGAAGACTGATTCCTAATGGACTTCTTCAAAAGACTGAAGACTTGACGTATCAGATATCCTGTTGAGAAGTCTCTACTCATGCTTCAAATAATTACCATCAGAAGCCTCTGAAGATTTGAAGACAAATGTTACCGTTGTGAGTAACTGTACACAGCGCCCAAGAAGATATATCCTGTCACTTCTCCCACAGCAAAAAGGAGATGTGTCAGTACAGCTAATTATTATATAACGTCTCTTTTCTAACAGCCAACAGTATTTCAACGGCTATATTTTACTGGGCTATTTAAAGAAAGGAGTAAACGCTTCTGAAGGTATCGATTCAGTCCATGAATGGAGAATTGATCAAAGTCATTATGTGAAGATAGCAACAACGATGAGTTCTCGTTGTAACACTTAAATATCAAAAGCTATCATCATTTACACATGGCCATTGTTGTTGAAGCTCAAAGACAAAATCAACACAACAACAACAAATTGGTACAGAAGTTGTTGATGAAGAAGACAACATTGCAAATTAGTCAAGTCATCAACCACCTTCTCGTCAGGGCTACATTGAAGATCTGAAGCAAGGAGTTATTGCTCAAAGCTTTCTCAACCAAGAAGACGAAGAAGAAGAAGATCTACAAGATGTCAACAACTATCAAATCATTATACATCTTTGTAGTTTCTTAGGATAGCAAGGAGTTGTTGCTCATATCTTGCTTGGACACTTATGTGTTCTTTGTACTTAAACTTAGGAGTAATCTACTTATTAAGAAGCATTGTTGTAATCTCCTGTATAACTAATTCTTGGTGAATTAGAATTCCTTGAGTGGTCAGTGTGACTGGAGACTCGAGAAGACAATGGCGAGATGTCATTGTTTGAAATCCTGAAATAGGGTCAGTAGCGTTATATTCATTGCGATGAATCCCTAAACGTCTAGCTGTGAAAGCCTAGCCGTAGATCTTGCGAGATTGGAACCTGCAGGTCAATGTTCGTTATATTCATTAATTTGAATCCCTGAACAGTTGATTGCATGTTAGTCACAGTGCGGCTGTGCAGTTTGTTAGTCACCAGCTATGTGCTCGTACATCTGTAATTGAGATTGATTATAGTGGATTAAGACCTTGTGTTCAAGGCGAAATCACCTGAGGAGGGTGGACTGGATTAGCCTTTGTGGTGAACCTGGATATATCGTGTGTTCTTTACTTTTATGCTTAGTGTCTTTGTTTATGTTTCTATATTGCGGATCAGAACCTTACATAAGCAAGTCAGAACCTTGCAACTCTGATGAGCTTCCGCTCTGCAAGTTCTGAATGATGTACATAGTGTTCAGACTCTTATTGGTTCTCATGCTCTAAGCATTGTCAAGTCTGAATAAAACTTTGCAAGTCAGAGTCTCTCAACGAACTCTGATGTAACGTAAAGTGTCTTATTGACAAGAAGCAAAAAGTTGTTAAAAGAGTAAATACACAATTCAAACCCACCCTTTCTTGTGTCTTTCTCGCACCTTCAGACTCCAATTTTGTTTTGGAACATTTAATGGATGCTTAGAGGTGGCATGAATTAGAGCAAGAATGAACACTTCACTCAATCCTTATCCTTGAATCAAAGAACCATAGGCCCGTGCTCTAATCTCAAGTCAATGGCTAGAGGAGACTTGAGATTCCCTTTGATCACAATTGGTCACAGACCTGCTGCAGTTGCCATTCCCTATTCCTTGTAAAACAAACTTGCTCTACTATAAATAGAGCTCAATTGTGATCAGTTTGAGTACACCAAAGCACTACAACTGATGTTTTCCTCAAAATCTCCATTTTCACTCCAATTTTGCCTTCCAAAGCAAGTCACTATCGGGTTTTGAGTTTGAGAGTAATTCCAACCAAACCAATCACACACACACACACACACCTCACATATAACATATAAAAGTGATCCAAACTCTCACATAACATCTGGAACATCAGAATCACAAAATCACCATCCAACTGCTCAAGTTCTTGACAGAGTTGCAATTGAGGTACCATCTCTAGTTCCAGCTTGTTTCAAACCATTCCAAGCATTCAACACATCACTTGGCACCTAGGGAAACTGTTCAGATCATTAGAACCAGCTTGTAACACCTCCAACTCAAAACACGATCACCAGCTGCAAGAGGTAAGCCTCAACTTGGTCATCTCATGATTCATGCATATTTCCTCGCACAATAAATTTTCCATATGTTCATAATCATGTATAGAGTGTTTACCCTCAATCACTTGCTTTGTATGAATCGTGTATGGAATTTCTGAACCTTCATGCACAATTTAAGGTTCTTGAGGTTTCTCTTTGATTTCTTATTCCATGCTTAAAATAAATGAAATTAAAGACCATAGACATGATCGTGAGTTAAAAACGAGCATATTGATATGTGGTTTGTGTTATTTCATCAAGTATTCAGTGAAATTAATGAGAAAGTGCAAATCAGCCAAGAACAGGGCACGCGGGCAAAACCAAGGTGTTCTTGGCGCCCTTTTTCAAATATTTAAATATTTGAATTTTGTTATTTTATTTAATTGATTCAAAAATTAATGTCTCTCTGAATTTTAATGATTTTGAGTTGATTCCTTTTTTAATAATTCACAAAAATGTTAAAATATTTTATTTTACAAAAATTTCCCAAAAATATTATTTATTTCATATATTTGATATTTTTACAAAGAATTATTTTTTATTTGTTTTTTGACATTTAAAATATTTTTCCTTCTTGATTTTCCAAACTTGATTGGTTCTTAATCATTTTTTGGACAAAAACATGATTTTTGAAACATTGATCCAACATCACAACTCATTTCTCACATGTTTTCAATGATTTTTATTAATTTTTAATCAAAATTAATTCCTAGTTAAACAAAATTAGGGTTTTGATTGATTTCACCCTAACAAGTCTTTTTTAAAAAACACTTTGGGCCTCTAATAGAGTGTAAGACCCATTCCTTGTAAATAAAAAACCTTTTCGGGCCTCAGATATTGTATAAGTCCCTCGGCAATTTTCATAACGACGGTACGATCACTATCCACCACTTGGGCCTATCCTTGGATTGTAAGCCCCATCTTTTGTATATAAACACTTTATGGGCCTCTAATAGAGTGTAAGACCCATTCCTTGTAAATAAGATACCTTGTTGGGCCTCAGATATTGTATAAGACCCACTGTGTTTTCAAAAACCTCGGCATGATCGCCGTTTTCAAACAAACCATCTGGGCCTACCCTCGTGTTGTAAGTCCCACTTTTCTTTTTCAAAACCTTTTTGGGCCTCTAATAGAGTGTAAGACCCAACCCCTTTTTTGAAACCAAACTTGTTTTGGGCCTCAGACATTGTATAAGTCCCTCTGTACATTTTCAAAAGTTCGACGCGATCGTCGTCTTTTTAAACAATAAACCTTGGGCCTCTCCTTGAGTTGTAAGCCCCATCACTTGTACAAAAAACAAATCTTTGGGCTTCTCCTTGAGTTGTAAGACCCATCTCTTTGTACAAAAACCTTTGGGCCTTAGACGTTGTATAAGTCCCAGTACAATCTTTTCAAAACAACTTCCCTTTTGATTTAGGTTCAAATGTACAGCTGTTATCAAAACTTTCTTTAATTTCTTTGAACAACTAACAATACAGCATGGAAGCTCGCTCGCCTGTAAGTTTTATCCGCTTTCATTTACTTGCTTTAATATATATAACTGTATTGTGGGAAGCGGCGTATGGTTAGTCTTCTTTCATTCTTTTAAATACATGTCAAATATATATAACTGTATTGTGGGAAGCTGCACACAGTTAGTCTTATTTCATATCCTTTTTAATATTTGTCATATATCAACTATATATATACTAGTATAGTTATTTAGAGTTTTCCCCGACAACTAGGCCTAGAACTAGGTAAAGCCCATTTGGTCACTCTTAAATACAAACAAAACTAGACCCCCCTAGGATTTCCAGATACAGTCTTTCCGTCTCTAGGGGTTAAACAATATGGAACAAAGAGAAAGGCAGTATTCTCGGTGAACCTTTTCTCAGACTGTCACCCCTAGAAATTGTCAAAGAAATTCTACTCCGTGAAGTTGATCTATTCTCTGTGAATAGCATCTCCTGAGTTTCTTCAAACCTCAGAACTTTCACTAAATAATCTATTCTCCCTGAATAGCATTTCTTGAACTTTTCTTGGTTTGGGACCCACAGGCTTCCTAAAAGCATCCCCGCCTCCTCCTGGGCATTGTACAAGGACCCGTCGGCTTCTTAAAAGTTATCATGCCTCTCTTGGGCTTCATACAAGGACCCTCACGACCTCTTAAAGGTATAGGAGAGAACTTAGTCATCCTTTGTTAGAGTTGTATTTCTAAAAGGAGTTACAAAAGCCCTCAGACTAATTTTAGGGTTGATACTCATCCCTTAAACGAGTCGGCCTCCTCTTGGGCGTTGTAATAGATAAACCTTTCCAGTAGATTTGGACAGTCTAAAAACCCTTGAGTCTCAAAGGCATTCTCAAGTACCTTTACAAATATAGGAGAAACCCCGGATTCTGGATTACTCTCCAGCTGAGTTAAAACTTGTGGGTTCTAAAACCCAACCCCTCTCCTAAAAACTCCCCAACCAGGGTCAGTTTATCATCATATAACACTATCCCAAATCAGAACCTCAAGGTATCTGATCTATCAACCCTTCTGCATTCCCCTGCAAAAGTTGGTTTCCCTATTTGGACATGCCTCGGGATCTCAAGAATCCCCAGCATAAACTAGCCTCCTCTTAGGCTTTGTATAATGATCCTTTCCTTAGGAAAGTCAGCCTCCTCTTGGGCTTTGTACAATGATTCTCCCCATCAGAGTTAACCTTTTCAGACTCTCTTGTTGAGTCAATCAATTACTTCCCAGACTCTCTTGTTGAGTCGATCACCTTTTCAAACTCTCTTGTTGAGTCAATCACTCTCATAGACTCTCTTGTTGAGTCAATCACCTGTTAGCACTCTCTTGTTGAGTCAACCCTTTTTAGCCTCAATATCAGGCTTCGTACGAGACAGATAACAAATACTCTCTTGTTGAGTCAATCCTTTCCAGCCTCCCTTTGGCTTGGTATAAAGATTTCCCCTAGTACGAAGTTAGCCTCCTCTTAGGCTTTGTATAATGATTTCTCCAGCTTGTTCAGCCACAATCCTGGGCTTTGTATAGGACAAATAAAAGCACTCTCTTGTTGAGTCAAACCCTTTTCGCCTCAATCTTGGGCTTTATACAAGGCAGATAAAGACTTCCCTAGTGGAGTCAATTAACCTTTTAGCATCAACCTTGTGCTTTGATCAAGACACACAAAAATCAATAATCCTTCTTTAGAGATGACAAATTCTCTCTCAGTCAAATCTTTTAGCTTCAATCTTGGGGTTTGAACAAGACATAAATACCCTTTTAGCTTCAATCTTGGGCTTTGAATAAGACACCAAAACATCATTTTCCTCCCTTAGAATAGGAGGAACTACGATTGCTTTGATTTCCCTGTTTCGTTTAAACGGGAATACGTAGGTATAAGATTGCGAAATCTTAGCGAGCATACTAATCAAAAACTCTAGGTCCAATACCTTCATACATCAATCAAAACTTAGGTCCAGCACCTTCCCAAAAACATCAACAAAAACTCACTCTCCCTGTCACATTTCCCAAGAAACTTTCCCAAAACCCATTAACGGATAAACACCATCAAGTACAAAGCGAAACCTAAAGCTAATATCCTGTGGATAACCATATATAGGATGGGTAGCTGACAACTGCCCATTGTATAACCTGACACCGAACCCCCCAATCTCTTTAAGCGTTTGTTCAGTTAAACATCCGTGTGCAAGGTTAGTTTTAGATACCTTCCCTTTCCCTTCCAGCTTCATGGGATAAATAAGAAACCAGAAAGTAGCACCCCTTTCTCCTCGAGGAGGAAAACCCAACCCCAGAGATAAGGTGGTCGCGTCACCGACAAAAATCGCTCCCTACAGTTTGTCAGCTAGAGTCTGTGTTCACATGGCTTAATAAGAGTTGGCATGCTTTATGGATATCCACTCTAAATGGATCTATAGTACAACTCACAAAGAAGACATTATGGTTAAACGAGTTACACAATGGATAAAGCTCTTTTTGTGTATCTATCTTCAACGTCTCTTAGTATTATGGAGTAACAAAGACACTTATACAAGTTATCTCTTCCAACAACTATCTTTAGTATATGCTATTTAAGTAGCTGAAGATTCAATTTGAAGAATAAAAAAAAAAAGAAAAAAGAAAGAATTCCAAGAAGAAAAGGAGCGTCTCACGCTTCTATCATCGTAGAAGAATAACAAGATCAACAACAACATTGAGTATGCAGAGTTTCTGTTATCTGTTATAAATTATAAAAAGCCTTAAGATTTCTTAAACAATGAATATCTTAGAAATCTTAAGTGTTATGATATTTGTTATAGTTATTGCCATGTACCTATGATAGTATATTAAATACACCTTGTTGTCTTTTCTGCTAAACAAGTTGTCTAGTAGTTTAGAAAGAAAGCCTCTTACTATGTTCTTGAGCATTAAAGTCTCTTGTTGTGAGCTTGAGCCCTGTAAGTCTCCTTCTATGTGCTTGAGCATTGAAGCCTTTATCAAATTGTTGATTAAGCAGGAAGTTTTGAATTCGTGGGATTTAAGCGGGAAGTTTTGGATTCGTGGAATCTGAGCAGGAAAGTCTTGGACTTCAGGACAAAGCAGAAAAGTTTTGTACTCGAGGGTATGAACAGGAAGTCTTGAATCCATGGGACTTAAGCAGGAAGTCTTGGATTCGTGTAATCTAAGGGTGCAATTCTTAGGTTGTGAGTCTGAGCAGGAAGTTTTGTACTTGAGGGTATAAGCAGAAAAGTCTTAGGATCTGAGGATCTAAGCAGGAAGTCTTGATCAGGTGTTAATTGAGCAGGAAAGTCTTAGGCCGTAGGTATGAGCAAAGAAAAGTTTTACACTTAAGGGCATAAGCAATTGTAATCATGATTTGATTATAGTGGAAAATCTCTTGTGCTGCAAGGGGACTGGACTACTCTCAGTTTGGGAGTAACCATGATAAATCTCTCTATGTTCATTTTTCATTTACTTGCTTCTGTTATTATTCCACTGCACCTTTTTATCAGACTCTATACTATTGTTTAGAATCTGAACTCTGTTCGAAGCAACACAAATTGGAGAACACAATTCAACCCCCCTCCTTCTTGTGTATTTTTCTCACCTTCAGACCAATCCTTCCTAGTGGTGAAAACCATTTTCTCTAGTATCCTCTTAATCTCTCTATTGGAGATTTCCACTTGTCCGCTAGTCTACGGATGGTAAGGTGTCACGACTCTGTGCTTAACTCCATATTTAGTTATAAGGTTTTCAAAGAATTTAGAAATAAAGTGTGAGTAACCATCACTGATAACCACTCTGGGGTTCCAAATCTAGGGAAAATGGTATTTTTAAACATCTTAATCACTGCTTGTGCATTGTTGTTAGGAGAGGAAAAGGCCTCGATCCATTTAGACACGTATTTTACAACAACAAGTAAGTATTTTTTCTTGTTCTAAGACATAAACGGTCCCATTAAGTCGATCCCCCAAACATAAAAAAATTCTACTGCCAGGATGTTTTTAAGAGGCATATCATCCCTCCTTGAAATGTTTCTAGTGTACTGGCACTGGTCACACTCCGTGGTGAAGAAGTGCACATCCTTAAAAATGGTAGGCCAATAAAGGCCGGCCTGGAGAATCTTGGCAGTAGTTTTTGGATAAGCTCATATGCTCTCCAAAGGGCGAAGAGTGACAATGAGTCATGACACTCTCGATCTTATCATCGGGGATGCATCAGCAGAAAATACCATTGACGCCTATTTTAAATGAGAAAGGGTCATCCCAATAGTATTATTCAAGGTCATGGAAAATAATCTGCTGGTAGGTTAGGTCAAGAGGCAAAACACCGACATTAAGGTAGTTGTTATAATCAGCATACCACGACACTGCAGATTTCATTACAGCTGCCTCTTCAAGGAAATCAATAATGTGAGCATAGCGAGGCGCTTTAGCTCTGACAAAGGATACCAGGATATGTAAGGAAAGTAGTCATTAATTGGTATATCTTCACACTTACCATCACTTATTATAGACAAGTGATCTGCCACCATATTTTCTGTACCTTTCTTCAAACTCTTGTAGTAGTAGAATCCACATAATCAGCCTCGTCTCTGCATCCTTCTTAGTTAATAGGTATCGGAGGGCACTGTGGTCTGTGTATACAATAATTTTTTATCCTACATGGTAAGAACAAAATTTATCAACTGTGAACACGATTGCCAGAAGCTCTTTCTAAGTAGTGTGATAGTTTATGTGAGCTTTGTCCAGGGTCCTACTGGAATAGTAAATGGCATGAAACTTCTTATCCTTGTGCTACCCTAAAATAATGCCTACTGCGTAATCACTAGCGTCACACATAATCTCAAAAGGTTCACTTCAATCGGGAGGTTGCATTATGGGTGTGGAGATTAGTGCGCTTTTCATTAACTTAAAGGACTCAGGGCATCATTCATCAAAGATAACCTCAGCGTCCTTCATTAACAAACTAGTCAGGGGTTTGGTTATCTTGGAGAAGTCTTTTATGAATTGCCATTAAAAACTAGAGTGTCCAAGAAAGCTCCCGACTTCTTTAACATTTTTCAGAGGTTGCAAATTCTTAATAACCTCAATCTTGGCTCTATCAACCTCTATTCCTCTAAATGACACTAGGTGTCCGAGGACTATGCCTTCCTTAATCATGAAGTGGCATTTCTCTCAGTTTAAAACGAGGTTTGCCTTTACACACCTCTCAAGTACCTTCTGTAACGCCCCATTTTGTCCGATTTATTTAATCGAGTCGATTTAATTATTTTCGTTTTTATATTATTTTATTCTTGACTTTTATTTGACAATATATTATTTTTCATTGTTATTATGCTTTATCGCGTTTTGAGAGCGTTTGCGAGATATTTGAGCTGAGGGGTTAGATATTTTAGAAAAATTATATATTTTTATATAAGTAGAAATAGGGGGGAAAGAAAAAGAGAAAAAAGAAGAGAAAAAGAAAGGAAGGGAAAGAAGAGGGGAGAAAGAGAGGAGAAGAGGAAAATCGAGGAAACCTCTGTTTCAAGCGCGATTAATCGGGTAAGGGTGCGAAACTCGGTTATGCTATGCTTGTGTATGATTATGTATGTGTGTGTTTGAATGTTCTCTTGCCTTTCCTAGTTTTTCCATTTTAGGTTGAAATGAGAAAAATGAATCGAAATCGATGTTTTCACGGTCGGAAATCGATATAAACTGTGTTGAATGATCGTATTATATGTATGAACATTGTTGATACTTGTTTTGATTGGTTGAAAATGTTTTGGTTGGAGAAAGTGGGATTTTGGTGGTGTGGAAAAGTGTAAACGCAAGCAGAATTTTCTGTTTCTGGTGTAGTCTGCTGGGCGGTGCTTTGAGCGCCGGGCGACGCATGGGTTGCGCCGCTGCTCCGTCGGGCGATGCCCAAGAGGTGCAACTTGTCACGCTGCTGACTCTTTTAAGTTTTGGTTGGGGTTTTATGCCGCTGCTTCGCCGAGCGATGCAGAGGCGAAGGGAGCACCGCCGGGCGAAAATAGGTACCACCGGGCGCTCCTGAGGATTTTTCAATACTTTTGTTTTCTTTGAAAATGCATAACTTTTGATCTGTACTTCAGATCGGGACGTTCCTAGTATCATTGGGAAGCTAATGAAATGTTCTTTCTTATAAAAATGGTTTTGAGACTAGTGGCCGATTTAATTATGTCGGGAATTGGAATAGTGTCGTTTTGTCGACTTTCACCGTCGTAATTGTGTGTGATTGATGTGTTATCATGTGGTACGCTTTTGGTATATAACGTATAGTTTGTGTGCTGTTATATGATGTGAATGTATGTGATGAAATGTTGTGATGATGGTTTGTGGCCTAAGGGAAAATAAATGCATTGTGTTATGTTTGATTGTATAGGCATGATTATGGATATTGAAATGGTTCACATGGTTGTATATGTGTATGCATTTGATTGTCATGAGTCATTGTATACCAAGCATCATGATATGCATTCTTGTGATGTCGTGTGCCCTAATGGGTGTGAGCAAAGAAACGATTCCCGAGGGAATCCTGCTATAACGGTCGTGAGCCTTATACAAAGAGGACCGAAAGCGATCGGATCGTGAGCCTTATACAAAGAGGACCGAAAGCGATCGGATCGTGAGCCTTATACAAAGAGGACCGAAAGCGATCCATAAACGTCGTGAGCCTTATACAAAGAGGACCGAAAGCGACGGGGAACATCGTTTGCCCGACGGGGAGTTACACTAAGTAACAAGAGATGATTCCAATAATTCCTGAGTGAATTAATGATGAGAATGATGGATGGAACGGTACCGCATTGCATTTGCATAGAGTCGTTGTGTCGGTCTCTTTGCATTTGCATAGATCATGAATGGATTGATTATGTGTGGAAAATCATGAATGGATTGATTATGTGTGGAAAATCATGAATGGATTGATTATGTGTGGAAAATTGTGAATTGATTGATTATGTGTTGAGCTTGTGATAGCATTGGTGAATTGATATGCATTTGTGATAAATGTATTGGTTATGGATGATATGTTTTATGTATAGACATATGCCATGTTGTGTGGGGATGTTGCACATCACAATGATTGTATTACTTATCTATGATATGCTATATATGAATATATGTGATGTGGTGGTGTGTTTCCATATGTCATAACATTGGCGTGCATTATGTGTGAATATGTTATTGTGTTAGATTATTAGAAATATGTTATGTGTCTGTGGCATGCTATATGTATTAGTATGTGAAGCTTGTGGTGAGAATGTTGTTGTGTGCGTATTTCCTGTTATTACATAATTGTATGCAACCATATTATAATTGTGTTTCTCACCCTTCTACTGTGGTTTGTTGCTCTATGAGGCAATTGCAGATTAATAGTCTTGGAGGCTTTTGTGAAGATTAGTTCTTCATCCGTTTGTCAGTCTATCTACTCTGATACGTAGCACGGGAGTCGGGGAACGCTTTTGTTATATATGTATACATTTGTTGGATCTATTTTGTATTAACTTTGTATGAATATTTTGACATTATAAAACAACTTATTTTGTAAACAAGTCGGTTATGGATCTTTCCGCTTTATTCCATAATTGAACTTTCCTTTTGTTGGAAAAAGTTTCCCTTTTAGGTTTATTCCATTTTGTGTTATGTATTAAATTTATGAGCAGGGATGTGTGTTTTCGTTCTTTAAATGTGGCACCCTTGTTTCTGTCTAAGAATAATAAATTTTTATTTACTCTGATTTATTTATGTATTATTTATTCGCGATGGAAACTAGGGTGTTACACCTTCTCTAGATTAAATTAAAAATTCTCAAAACTCAACCCACACACGGAAAAGTCATCTATGAATACTTCCATTATATCCTTTATAAAGTCCACAAATATGGACATCATGCATCTCTAAAATGTGGCTGGAGTGTTACACAACCCAAACGACATTTGCAGGTAGGCTAAAATGCTATTGGGGCATGTAAAGGTAGTCTTTTCATGATCACTTGGGTGTATCGGGATATGGAAGAATCCCAAATACCCATCCAAATAATAGAAATGTGAGTGCCAAGCCAAGTGCTCGAGCATCTAATCAATAAACGAGAGGGGTAGTGGTCTTTCATAATGGCTTTATTTAACTTCCTATAATCAATACACATCCTCCACCCTGTTACCGTGCGTGTGGCCAAAGAATCTCCCCTCTCATTCTTCACCATTGTCATCCCACCTTTCTTTAGTACCACATGTACCAGACTTACCAACTTGCTATCTGAGATATGATAGATTATCATGGTGTCAAGAAGCTCAATAACTTCTTTCTTGACCACCTTGAAGGTGAGAAAAATACAAGAATGAGGGTTAAATTATGTTGGATTTTCACATTTTTTATGCTACTGCTTCTGACTGATCTTAATTAGAGTATGAACCTACCATTCAGAGTCTGACTTCTGAATCACTTAGATTCTAAACTCTTAAAAGTGTTTAACAGATTTTGCAATAGAATCTGATTGGCATTTAAACAATAGATAGTAATGGAATATTTCAGAACCAAAGAAAGTAAAAGCATAAGACACAAGTATTTTATTCTGGTTCCTCTCACAACTTGAGAGTAGTCCAGTCCCCTTGATCTCCAAGGGATTTCTACTATAACCAAATCTGATTACAAATGCTCAAGCCCACAAGCAAAAGACTTTCTTTGCTTACACACACAAGTATAAGACTTCCTTGCTCATACCCACAAGTCTAAGACTTCCCTGCTCAAGTACACAAGCATAATAATTCCTTGCTCTTTCACACAATTTAAAAACTTACTTGCTCAAACACACAGGTTTGATACTTTCTTGCTTAAGCACACAAGATTAAGACTTCAAAGGCTCAATCACTAAAGTAAGAGACTTCTGGCTCTAAACAAACTGTTAAGAGTTTTGGGTAAAACACAATCAGAGGCGTAGACAAAATACAACTTAGTAAAACTCTATGACTAAGAAATTCTAAAATATTCACAAAGTTAAGATGTTCTAAGTCTTGTAAAATTTATAGAGTATCTTCTCTTGAATGTTAATCAACAAAGTCTATAGCAGAGTTGTATTAGCGCATTGGTTATCTTCTTCTTCAAGTCTGTAGCTCTTTTTCCTTAAGTCTTCATGTGATCAAAACTTTGAGTCTGTCAGAGTTGCCTCGATAGAAGAGCTTCTACTTTATAGGCTGACTTTTCTTTAGGCTTCACTCTTTAGAGGTTGATGACATCAGAGTCCTCTTCTTTGGCTTCTGAAGCTTCAAAGTGTGGGTCACCAGAGGCTGACTATCTCCAGAGTTGACTTCTTCAGAGTCTAGATCTCCATTAAAGGCAGAGTCTTCAGAAGTGATCTTCAGAGCTAGAGTCTGTTCTTCAGAATTAAATTCCTCAAGCATTTCTTCATCTGTTCTTAATGATTATATTCTTGCAAACTTGAATAGATGTTGGAATACCCAATTGTTCTTTAAATACTTAATTATCATCAAAACCAAAGGGATATGGTATAAACCAATTTTGTTCCAACAATATCCCCCTTTTTGATGATGACAAACAATAGTATTTAAGGACAATGGTTGTTGATTTAATTAACTTCTTGACATCAAGATCAGAGGTTTGTAAGCTCCCCCTGAGTCTGATACTCCAGAGGGAGAGGTTTGTAAGCTCCCCCTAAGTTCTATCCATAATCTTCATAAATAATATTAAGCAGCAGTAGAATGATCAACAAATTCAGGTGCTTAAATACTATATATCTCTCCCTATTTTGTCATCAACAAAAAGATAAGGGAAAGAAAATAAACTGAAGAACAAAATGCATGGGAAAAATAATTCTGAATAAAAATGATTTACAATTAGTCTTTACTTCCCCTTAGTCAAAGAGTTAATTAAAAAAAAATTGGCTAGTATGGTTGATAAAGGCATCTTAAATTTTCAAGGTGGTCAAACCTCGGTTCTGACGACTGAGCATAAATAAGTAGGGATCAAAACTAGGGAGACCTGCCTAAAGACCAATACCAGCTTCTTCTTCTTGTATTTATTAGGGCTCAAAGATCAAGATTGACTGTGCATTATCCTATACAACCTATAAAGAGTAGATTTGCATAATCAACAAGCTCACATTCCTCTTCTTCCAAATTTAAGTAGTATGGACAAGCCAAAGCATGATAAGAATTTGAGGAAAGACTTTGCTAAGGAGATTAGTAAGCTTATGAGGAAGCAAAAGAGAAAAGATATCATCAGTGTTGAAGCTACAAAGGTTCAAAAAGCTGAAGAAGCTGGAGGTTTAAGCACATCTGCTGAAATCTCCAAGATAAGGGATATTTAAGATGCATCATTGAGGTACCCTAAAAAGAATAAGAAGCCTGCTGAAAATTCTGAGACAGAGAACCAAGTCTGAAGATTGTAACCTGTAATGATGCATTTGTTGTCTTCAGACCCTGATTCTGAATCTTGTACTCCTTTTTCTTTGAATAATAAATCAGATCCTTTTCTCATAGCTTATTATAATAATGCTTATTAGCCACTATCAATCTTTGATTTAACCATGGATATTGAGATCTCAAAGCAGTTTTCCACCATTTTAGCTAGAATTTTGAAAATAAACAAATATTTGACTAAGGGAGAATTATCACATGATTTTGTTTTGCCAAAATTAAAACACTAAGTCCTAGTTAATGTAGCTCAGAGTATCAGAAATAAGCATAAACTGAAAACCTTAATAGATATAAGACCAAGTCAAAATAATTTCTCGATTTGTGACACATAAGTGGACTTAAAACATAATAAACAGAAGAACCACTTATATGCCATCAGAGACAATCAATCAAGTTCTGAGCATTAGAGGTTGATATGCTTTAAAGGTGTATATTCATCAGAAGCTGGTTCAGAGCTTCTGATAATAATAGCTTCTGATCATGTCAGTCTCTGATTCTTCATTCAGAAGCAAGCTTCCACAAAATGCATGTTCAGATTCTTTTTAATGAAATCAAATATATCTATTGTAAGAGGCTTGGTAAATATATCAGCCCATTGATGATCTGTATCAATGATCTGAATATTTATTACACCTTTTTGAACATAATCTCTAATAAAATGATGTTTTACTTCAATGTACTTGGTTCTAGAATGTTGAACTGGATTTTTAGTTAAACAGATGGCAGTAGTATTATCACAGAAGATGGGAATAATGTTTCCACAAATCTGATAATCTTCCAACTGATATTTCATCCATAGGATTTATGTGAAACATTTAGCAGGTA
Source organism: Lathyrus tuberosus (assembly GCA_022829125.1). Classification (NCBI taxonomy): domain Eukaryota; kingdom Viridiplantae; phylum Streptophyta; class Magnoliopsida; order Fabales; family Fabaceae; genus Lathyrus; species Lathyrus tuberosus. Next base: position 759,213 of record JALAZF010000213.1, read on the forward strand.
AGATATATTCTCCTCCTGCTGTGGAAAAAGCAATAGTTGCTCGTCTTTTACTAGCCCAAGATACTAAGTTTTCACCTATGAATTGACTGTTTCCACTAGTGGATTTCCTTTCAATTTTATCCCTAACATAGTCAGTATCACAAAATTCAACCAACCTGTAATGTAGGGATTTTTATAAAGCAACCCAAGATTAGTTGTTCCCTTCAGATACCTAAATATACTCTTAACTGCAGTTAGATGAGTCTCCCTAGGATCTGATTGGAATCTTGCACACATACATACCCTAAACAAAATATCTGGTCTAGAAGATGTTAAGTAGAGTCAAGAGCCAATCATACCTCTATACAACTTATGAAAAACTTTGAAGCTTTCCTCTTCCTTGTTCAGATTGCATGTTGGATGCATAGAAGTGTTCATTACTCTACAATATTCAAGCTTGGACTTATTTCGAAATTCCTTATCATATTTTGACTGATGAACATAGACTCCATCTTTGCTTTGGTTGATCTAAATTCCAAGGAAGAACTTCAAATCCCCCATCATGCTCATCTCAAATTCAACCTGCATAGTCTTAGAAAATTCTTTGCAAAGAGATGCATTGGTATAACAAAAAATTATGTCATCAACATAAACTTGGACAATCAAGATTTCCTTATTAAGAGTCTTCCTGAACAATGTTGTATCAACTTGACCTTTCTGAAAGACATTTTCTAGCGAGGAATTACTTAGTCTCTCATACCACGCTCTTGGAGCTTCTTTGAGTCCATAAAGTGATTTCTTAAGTTTAAAAACAAAATCTGGGAGGACTGAGTCCTCAAACCCAGGAGGTTGTTTGACATACACTTCTTCATAAATGACTCCATTTATGAAAGCACTCTTGACATCCATTTGATATAAAATAATATCATGATTAATAACATAAGAGAGAAGAAGTATGATTCCCTCTAACCTTGCAACTGGTGCAAAGGTTTCAGATAAATCTATACCTTCTTGCTGACTGTAGCCTTGAGCTACTAGTCTAGCTTTATTTCTTACCACCTCTCCTTGCTCATTAAGCTTGTTTCTGAACACCCATTTTGTTCCAATGATGTTATTCTGATGAGGTCTGGGAACCAGATCCAACACATCATTCCTTTGAAATTGGTTCATTTCTTCTTGCGTTGCAACAATACATCCATCATCTGATAAGGCTTCATCAACAGAGGTTGGTTAAATCATGGAAATAAGTCCCAACATTGACTGCTTCTCTATGAATGCATATATAGTTTTCCGAAAACTATCTTTATTTCTAATGATCAACTCTTTTGGATGCGAAGACTTGTATTTGAAGGACTTCTTGAGAGACACAAATAGCTTCTACAAAACTTGCTTCCTATGGATGTGTTTCAGAAGTTGGGATTGGTTCTGAACCACAAGCTTTTGAGCATCTAGCTTCTGAAGTGCTAGCATTTGGACAGACAACTTCTAAAGGAGCTATAGCTTCTGATTCACAAGCTTCTAGAGAGACTTCTGGTACATGAAACTATAAAAAAAAATTTCAACTAGCTCTGACATTTTACTTCCAGGCCCTTTGTCGTCAAATTTGATGTGTATAGACTCTTCAACCATTATGGTTTTAGAGTTATACACACTGTATGCCTTAGAGCATTCATAGTATCCTAAAAAGATACCCTTTTGAGACTGGGCATCAAATTTCTTCAGATAGATTTTATTGTTTAAGATGTAACATGTGCATCCAAACTGATGAAAATAAGAGATGTTAGGTCTTCTTCCTTGGAAGAGTTCACATGTTCTTTTATTCAGAATAGGTTTGATGTAGATCCTGTTGTGAACATAACATGTTGTGTTTATAGCTTCTACCCACAAGTACTTTGTCAAATTATTTTCATGAATCATTGTTCTGTCCATTTCTTGTAAGGACCCGTTCTTCCTCTCTACAACTCCATTTTGATATGGATTTCTAGGAGAGGAGAACTCATTAATGATTCTATATTTTTCACAAAAGTTTTCAAAAGGTTCATTTTCAAATTGTCCTCCATGACCACTCCTTACTATTAAACTTTTTTACCCCTTTTCATTTTTTACTTGAGTGCAGAAGACATTAAACACATCATATAACTCATCATTGGTTCTGATGAATTTAACCCAAGTCCATCTACTAAAGTCATCAGCAATGACAATTCCATATTTATTCCTATTGATTGAAGTAGTACTAACAGGACCAAACAAATCAATGTGAAGTAGTTATAAGTGTCTAGAGGTAGAGACAATGTTCTTTGTCTTAAAATAGGTTTTGTTAATTTTGCCAATTCGGTATGATCTACATAGAGCACCTGAATGATAGTTAAGATTTGGCAGCCCCTTAACATGTTTTAACTTGCTAAGCTTGAAGATTGATCTCCAGTTAGCATGACCTAACCTCCTTTGCCAGACCCATTTTTCATCATTCACTGTTAGAAGGTAAACTACCTTCTAATCAGCCAGTTCATAAAAATTTATGTTATAAACATTTCCTCTCCTCTTTCCCTTGAACTCTACAGACTTATCAGACTCAATCATGATTGTACAAATGTTCTCATTAAACATTACTTCATAACCACTATCACAAAATTGACTTATGCTAAGTATGTTATGTTTCAATCCATCTACCAACTAAACATCATTAATAGATAAAGAGGAGTTACCAATAGTACCTATCCCAATAATCTTCCCCTTTTGGTTTCTCCAAATCCCATAACTCCTCCCTCTTTCCGAGTGATGGTTTGGAACATACGCCTTTCTCCTATCATATGTCGTGAGTAGCCACTGTCCAGGTACCATGATTCTTGTTTTTCTTCTCCCTTGAAGCATATTTGTAACAAAAATAATTTCAGATTTAGGTACCCATAGTCTTATGAGTACTTTAGGATTAATTCTAACATGTCTTATTTTATTTTGCTCTGAGTTTTCTTATGAAAAGGTTTAAAATCATTCAAGACCTTTGATTTAAAAATTTCTTGTCTTGAATGAGTCTCGACCTTAGGTTCTGAACATTTCAGACCTTTATGGCCGGATGTCTCAAGTTCTAGCTTCTTTAGGACCTTTAACTTCAGAGTCTTAGGTTTTGGTTGGTTTCCAAATCTTGCATTGATAGAGTCAAGTACAAAACTAAAATGTTGCAGAATCAAAATATTAATTAGAATATTATAGCATTTATATTGTTTATTTTTTTAGTTATTATATTATTAGGTAGTCAACTATTGTCAATAGCCTGTAAATATGTTAGGATCTCTACAATTAATTTAGGATTCTAACTCTTCTCTATTTTAGAGAGAAATCCCCTATACATTATGAAATACATCAAGGAATTATTCTCCTCTCATTCTTTTCTACTTGGCATCAGAGCAAGTTCTCTTTAACCCGTGCCTCTGTACTTCCATGGCTGACATTTCCTTGGCCAATAGTGAAGAGGAGAATAGAACTCCCAAAAATACCCTGTCTCAAAAAGAGCAAAAAGTTGCTTATGGTAGCGATTCTCATTTTATCCAAATCACCTCTTTTTGACTCAATGGGTCAAACTATTTGAGGTGGTCTCAATCTGTCTAGATGTATATCTATGGCAGAGGAAAATGGGATATCTTATTGGTGATAGCATAAAACCAAATGTTGGTGACCCACAACATGATGTGTGGGATGCTGCAAATTCCATGGTAATGACATGGTTGGTAAACTTCATTGAAGAGCAAATTAGCATCAACTATATATGTTATTCCACAATGAAAGAATTGTGGGAAATTGTGAAAAGATGTACTCTGATCTGGAAAATAAGTCTCAGATTTATGAACTTACGTTGAAGGCTAGAGAAATCTGGCAAGGAAGTGATAATGTCACAAAATACTTTCATTCCTTAAAACAGGTTTGGCAAGACCTTGATCTCTTCAACACCTATAAATGGAAGTCAACCGAGGATGCCAAACACCATCAACAAACAGTGGAAGAAGGAAGAATTTTCCAGTTCCTTGTTGGCCTCAATAAGGAGTTAGATGAAGTTCGTGGAATAATCATTGGAAGATCAATCTTACCTTCATTAGGAGAAATGTTTTCTGAAGTTAGAAGGGAGGAAAATCGCAAGAGTGTGATGATGGGAAAGGAAAAAGATGATTCAATTCCGCCTAAGACCAATGCCTTGATTGTAGATACTGTTGCATTTAAAAATTCATCATATCAGAGGAACACATCTAACATCTGGTGTGACCACTGCAACAGATAATGTCACACTTGAGAGACTTGCTGGAAACTCCATGGGAAACCAGCATATCTGAAAAATGGCAAACTAGGTCCCAGATATGTCCCTACAGAACATGAGGCTAAAAAATCCATGCCCAACCAGGATCAAGTTGAGGAGCTCATAAGGTTGCTAAAATCTAGTTCTTTGTCTAGTATTCCTAATGCTTCTTTGGCACAAATAGGTAATTTTAGTACCCATACTTATCTAAGTTGCACCTCAAATATGTATGCACCATGGATCATAGATTCGGGTGTTTCTAACCATATGACCAGCCTTTCTTCTCTATTTCATACATATTCACCTTGTCCTGGAAATAAAAAAGTTAGAATTGCAGATGGATGTTTTTCACCAATTCCAGAAGAAGGAAAAATTCCTTTGTCTACGTACATTGATTTAAAAAATGTGCTACACGTACCAAAACTTTCATGTAACCTTCTCTCTGTTAGTAAAATCTGCAAAGACTCAAAGTGCAATGTGAAGCTTTTTAACACTCTGTATTTTTCAGGACTGGAATTCGAAGAAGATGATTGGCAGTGCTAAAATGATGGATGAACTCTATTACTTTGAGGATGGTTTTGAGAATAAAGTGGCTCATGGCCTTAGTGGTATCAGTTCTACCTCTGTGAGGGATCAAATAATTCTTTGGCATAGTAGACTCGGGCACCCTAATTTTCAATATCTTAGACATTTGTTTCCAGATTTATTCAAAAATGTTAATCGTTCTTCTTTTGAATGTGCAAGTTGTGTTCTTTCTAAAAGTCACAAAACTCCTTATTCCTCTCGACCTTATCATGCATCCAAACCTTTTTATTTAATCCATATTGATGTATGGGGTCCCTCAAAAATTACAAATCAATTTGGAAAAAGGTGGTTTGTGAACTTTATTGACGATCATACACGGTTATGTTAGGTCTATCTTATGAAGTATAAATCTGAAGTACCAGATATATTTAAATTTTTTCAAAAATGATTAAAACTCAATTTGATGCAGAAATTTCCATTTTAAGAAGTGACAATGGTACTGAATCTTTTAATAAAAACCTCGGAGATTTTTTCCAGCATAAAGGTATTCAACATCAATCAACATGCCCAAGTACGCCTCAACAAAATGGCATAGCTAAAAGAAAGAATAGGCATCTTCTTGAGGTAGCTCTTGGCATTATGTTTGAGAGCAATGTTCCTAAATTTTTACGGGGAGATACGGTTCTAACAACATCATATCTCATAAATAAGATGCCCAATCATGTGTTAAGTTATTGCACACCATTGGATGTTCTCAAAACTTTTTTCCAACATGTCGATTGCATACTGATTTATATTTAAAAGTGTTTGGTTGTACTATTTTTATCTACATCTCATAACTCTCGGTCTAAACTAGATCCAAGAGCTGAAAAATGTATTTTTGTTGGTTATTCTCCCAACCAAAAAGGGTACAAGTGTTACAATCCTAACATAAAGAAACTTCATGTTAGTATAAATTTCACTTTCTTAGAACTACAACCTTTCTATCACAAAAATTCCCTTCAGCGGGAGAATGTCAATGAAGACAATTTTTTAAGTGACAAAAATTTGAATGAACCTTTGCCAAATCCTATTTTTAACATTGAGGATATAGAGTTAATTGATCACACAATTGCACATAAAGAAGTAGAACATGGGGAAACTGATCTTGAAATTGATAAGGGAAACCTTGTCCCAAGCTTAGGTGGTGCCCAAATAGGGAAAGAAATACCACAATCAAAACAAGAGCTTCATGTTTATAGTCGGAAATATCCTTAAAAGATTAGAAGTCAATCCATCATTTCAGCATGCAATCAACCAGAATCCTTGAAAGATGGTTCAACAAAGATGCCTAAAAAACAAATGGGTAATTCTGAAATTTCCACTTCTAATATTGATCTACCCATAGTCATTAGGAAAGGCACCAGTTGCAAAACTTAACTTCATACGGGTTCTTTTATCTAACTAAGGGATTTACCCAAACTTATGGTATAGATTATCAAGAGACCTTTGCTACATTGCAAAACTTAACTCCATACGGGTTCTTCTATCCCTTGCTGCCAACTTCAATTGGCATTTACATCAACTGGATGTAAAGAATACTTTTCTAAATAGAGATCTAGAGGAAGAAGTATTCATGAGTCTTCCCCCTGGATTTGAGGAAAAACTAGGAAGAAATAAAGTATGTAGATTGAAGAAGTATTTGTATGGTCTGAAACAATCCCCAAGAGCTTGGTTTAAGAGGTTTGAAACCATGGTAAAAGGACTTGGTTACATCCAAAGTCAAGATGATCATACACTATTTTATAAACATTCAGCCACTAATAAAATTGCTATTTTGATTGTATATATGGATGACATCATATTAACAGGCGATGATAGCTTGGAGCTAAAAAACTTAAGGGAGAAACTTGCTAAGGTCTTTGAAATCAAAGAACTTAGCCCTCTAAATACTTCCTTGGAATTTAATTTGCAAGATCAAAGGAGGGTATTTTTATGAATTAGCGGAAGTATGTTCTGGATCTTTTAAAAGAAACTAGTTTACTTGGATGTAAGTCTGTTGAGACGCCCATGGAACCCAACATAAAATTGCAGCCTGCTGAAGCCAGAAATATGGTAGATAAAGGAAGGTATCAAAGATTGGTAGGAATACTAATATACTTATCTCATACGCGTCCAGAGATAGCCTTTGTTGTAAGTTTGGTGAGCCAGTTCATGTATGCACCTGGACCTGAACATCAAGAGGCTGTTTTCAGGATCATAAGATACTTGAAGGGATCACCCGAGAAGTGAATTCTTTATAAAAATTGTGGACATCTCCAAATAGAAGCCTACATCGATCCATATTGGGCTGGAAGTATAACTGATCGAAGATCAACATCAGGCTATTGTACCTTTGTTGGGGGAAATTTGGTTAGTTGGAGGAGAAAGAAATAAAGCGTTGTATCAAGAAGTAGTGCTGAAGCTAAATTTAGAGCAGTGGCTCATGGAATTTGTGAGGGGTTGTAGGTGGAAAAACTACTGCAAGAATTGAATTTTTATAATTCTCCACATATAAAACTTTATTATGACAACAAGTCTGCAATATCTATTGCACACAACCTAGTTCTATACGACAGGATCAAACATGTTGAAGTTGAGAAACATTTCATCAAGGAAAAAATTGAAAATGGGGAGATATGTATGGCCTATATTCCCACTGCAGAACAATTGGCAGATATCTTGACCAAAGGACTACCCAAGAAACCTTTTGACTACATAACTCGCAAGCTATCCATCGAAGACGTTTTCAAGCCAGCTTGAGGGAGAGTGTTGCAGAATCAAAATATTAATTAGAATATTATAGCATTTATATTGTTTCTTTGTTTAGTTATTATATTATTAGGTAGTCAACTATTGTCAATAACCTGTAATTATGTTAGGATCTCTGCAATTAATTTAAGATTCTACCTCTTCTCTATTTAAGAGAGAAATCCCTTGTACATTATGAAATGCATCAAGGAATTATTCTCCTCTCATTATTTTATATTTAAGAGTCTAAACCTTTTGAGAAGATTTAGAAGAAAAAGGGCCTGAAGGTTTAATCAAGGTTTCAGTCCTTAGATTAAAAGACTTTTTATAGTAGCCCAAACCTTCTCCTCTACTTCTTCTTACTCCATAGATCATGGAAGCAAGTTTGGTTCTTTTAAGACTTGATAAGATAAGTTATCAAAGAGCTCATTCATGCTCATCAAGGGTATTATCAAACATATTTTTAACATGAGCAATATGATCTCTCTCAAGAGCTTTATTTTTGTTTTGAATAGATTCTTCTTTCAAAAGATCATATTGCTTTGTTAACATTTTCATATGTTTGGCCTTTTCTTGACATCTACTCATAAAATATTGGATGAGGGAAATTAAATTAGAACGAGATAGTTTAGAAAATACTTCATCATCTTCAGATTCTGAATCAAATTCAGGAGATGTTAGAGCCATTAGAGCTAGATTGGCCTATTCTTTATCTTTCTCATAATCTTCTTCATTGTTGAGTTCATCCCATGTTGCCATGAGACCCTTCTTGAATCTGTTTCTGAAGCTGTTTTCTGGAAGCTTCCCTTCTTTGTTTGTCCTTTTGCAGCTTTGGACATTCAGCAATAAAGTAAACAGACTTCTTGTAATTGAAGCAGTCCTTCTGATCATCTATATTATCTCTTGAACTTGATCCTCTGAAGCCATTACTTCTACAAGAGAATATGTTCTTCTTCTTGGCCAAGTATTGAAATCTTTTAATGATAAAGGTCATCTCCTCATTGTTTAAGTCTTGTTCAGAAGCTTCTGATTGAGAAGCTTCTTCAGATTTCCAGATTTTGGGAGCCTTTACAGATTTAGCTAAAGATTTCAAGGTGAGGGACTTTGACTTCTTAACAGGTTCATTTCCATTGAGCTTCATCTCATGACTCTGGAGATTGCTGATAATACTTTCAAGACTTAACGAGTTTAAGTTTTTAGCCTCCTAGATAGTTGTTACCTTGGGTCTAAATTTGACAGGAGGTCTCCTAAGAATATTCTTGACATGGTTAGAGGTAGTATAGCTCTTGTTCAACACTTGAAGACAAGACACAAGAATTTGAAACCTAGAAAACATGGTTTCAATGTCTTCATCTTCCTTCATCTTGAACAACTCATATTGATGAACCAGAAGGTTAAACTTAGCTTCATAAACCTGTTGATTTCCTTCATATGTATCACATAGGGATTTAAATATGGTATTAGCAGTGGATTTATCAATGATAATGATATACTCAGAATAACGTAGAGCATCAACCAAGATGCCTCTTACTCTATGATGTTTTCTATAAATCATTTTTTGAGTAGGTGTGAGAGAATTTCTATCAGACACGATTCCAACACCATTAACCTTAATGTTAATCCATTTTATAACATGTCCCATAACTCATCATCAAGACTTATGATATGGGTATAAATCTTGCTTTTCCACCATTCAAATTCAGTAGAGTTTCCACTGAATGTTAGAGGTCTAACAACATAGTTGTTCCTCTCAGATGTACTTTGATCCTGGTTGTTATCGCCACGAGGAGTACCCCCACTTGAACCAATTCTAGATTCATCATCCATGAAAGAATATGTATTTTTCTCAGGATCTTTTTTGTACCACTATTAAGTGTTCAACACATACCGTGCTCCGATGCCAACTGAAGGTGAAAAAAACACAAGAAGGGGTTGAATTATGTTGGCTTTTTCACACTTTTTCTGCTACAACTTCTTATTGATCTTAAATAGAGTCTGACTTCAGAATCACTCAGAGTCTGAACTATTAAAAGTGTTTATTAGATTCTGCAATAGAATCTAATTTAGAGATAAATAATAGATAGCAGCGGAATAGTTCAGAAGAAATTAAAGTAAAAGCACAAGACATAAGCAGTTTATCCTGGTTCCTTTCACAACTTGAGAGTAGTTTAGTCCCCTTGATCTCCAAAGGATTTCCACTATAATCAAATCTGATTAAAAATGCTCAAGCCCATAAGCAAGAGACTCCCTTTTCTTACACACACAAGTATAAGACTTCCTTGCTCAGACCCACAAGTCTAAGACTTCCCTTCTTAAGCACACAAGCTCAAAATTTCCCTGCTTTAGCACATAAGCTAAAGACTTCCTTGCTTAAACACACAGCTCTGAGACTTCCTTGCTTAAGCATACAAGCCTAAGACTTCAAATGCTTAAGCACTAAAGCAAGATACTCCTGACTCTAAACAAACTATTAATAGTTTTGGGTAAAAGCTACACTTGATATACAATCAGATGTGAAAACAAAATACAACTTCGTAAGACTCTAAGACTTAAGAACTTCTAAAATATTCACAAATTTAAGATGTTCTAAGTCTTGTAAACTTGACAAAGTAACTTCTCTTGAATGTCAATGAACATAGTTTATAGCAGAGTTGTATTAGCGCATTGGTTGTCTTCTTCTTCAAGTCTGCAGTTCTTTTTATAGAGAGGAGAAAAAGAGAAGTTAAAGACTTTCTCCAAATAGGTTTGGATAGCTTTGTACTTGAATAAACTTATCAATAAAGCACCTTTCTACAAGATGAATTATCCATGAAGCTCAATCACCAAGAGAGAGATTTTCCTTAAGTCTTCACATGATAAAAAAGGTTATGAGTCTGTCAGAGTTGCCTCGGTAAAAGAGCTTATACTTCAAAGGTTGACTTTTCTTCAGACTTCACTCTTTAGAGGTTGATCACATCATAGTCCTCTTCTTTGGCTTCTGAAGATTCAGAGTCTGAGTCACTAAAGGCAGATTATCTCATGAGTTGACTTCTTCAGTGTCTAGATCTCCATTAAAGGCAGAGTCTTCATAAGCGATCTTCAGAGCCAGAGTTTGATCTTCAAAATCAGATTCCTCAATCATTTCTTCATTTGTTCGTAATGATTATATTCCTGCAAACTTGAACAGATGTTAAAATACCCAATTGTTCTTTAAATACTTTGTTATCATCAAAACCCAAGGGATGTGGTATTAACCAATTTTGTTTCAACACACCTCACTCATGTTGGGATTCCTCCTTCTCCGGTGTTCTCTAGAGGTTTTAGAATCCTCTTCAAGCATAATTTGGTGCATACACACATATAGGTTAATTCCCTTAAGGTCGTTTTTGGTGTACCCTAATGCACCGGGACATCTCTTAAACACAACAAGGAGTTAATCAGCCTCTTATCTACCTAGGTTGGCATTAACAATGATTGGTTGGTTAAATTATGTATCTAGGAATTCATATCTAAGGTTTTTCAGGTAGCTCCTTAAGCTTAACTTTAGGATGCTCTGTGCCAGGCATCATATCGGGAGTAAGGGCGAGGCATTATTCTAAGGCTTCTTTTAAATATAACTCAGCCTCAAGATCCTTTACTTCCGGTGTCAATGGTACAACTAACTTTTCAGAAGGTGGTTCCTCTAACGACAACTCTTTCAAACACTCATCAATGATGTCCACAAAAAAAACACGTATCATCAATAGTATAGGCTTTCATAAACAAGGAAAATATAAACTCAATCTTCTCCTCACCAACCTCAAAAGTAAGTTTCCCTCTCTTCATATATATTATAGCACCAGTTGTGGCTATGAAAGACCTTCCTAACAAGATCGGGATATTAGAGTCTTCCTTGATGTCCATCACTACAAAGTCTGTAGGAATGTACAACTGGCGGATTCTGACTGGGATGTCTTCCAATATTCCTACTGGGTACTTGACTGATTATTCATCCAACTGAAGGGACATTTTGGTGGGTTTTAGATCACCTAAATTCAGCCTCTCATAAGTCGAGCGAGGCATCATGCTAACCTTAGCTCCTAAATCACATAAGGCATTATCAATGACGAACTTTCCTATAACATAGGAAACCCAAAAACTCCCTGGGTCTTTTAGCTTGGGTGGCATCTTATTCTATATAATGGCGTTACACTCTTCAGTGAGGGCCATTATACTATCATAATCGAGTTTCCTTTTATTAGATAAAATCTCTTTAAGGAAATTAGTGTGCGAAGGCATTTGAGTCATCGCCTCCGAAAAGGGAATAGTAATATGGAACTGCTTCAAGAGCTCCACAAACTTCTTAAATTGACCCTCAGTCTTAGACTTAGCAAGTCTTTGAGGGTATGTAATGGGCAACTTATAAGGAGGAGGAGGTACATATGGTTGTTCCTTCTCAACTGTCTATTTTGGTTTGGGTGCCTGCCCATTATCAATTCAACTACTAGATCTCTTACAGGGATTTTGTCAACCATCCTCTCTAGGTCCTTCTCTACACTTCTTCCTACGGTCTGGTATCTAACTCTATGATCAACGGGGCCGTCTAACTCTGTCCCACTTTGCAATGTGATGGTGTTTGCGCCTCCATTAGGATTAGGCTACGATTGGCCAGAAAATATTCCAGCTGGGGCAGAAGTTGCTGCTTGTTTATGGGCTACTTGTGAGATCTGGGTCTTAAGCATCTTGTTATGTGTGGCCATGGCATCTACCTTATTTTCTAACTACATAATCAACTCATTTGTATGAACATTTTGGTTCATAAACTCTTTATTCTACTGAGTTTAAGACATGACAAAATTCTCCATCATGAACTCCAAATTAGACTTTTTGGGTACAGGAAGAGCAATATGGGATCCTTTATGATTTTGGAATCCAGGTAGAGTAAGGGGTGGATGGCTAGGTGAAAACAGAGCATTATTGTTCTTGTAGGAGAAATTCGGTTGATTTCTCCATCCAGGATTATACGTATTAGAATAGGGATTCCCCTGGGCATAATTAGCTTGGTCATGGGTATGGTCGGATAATAACTAATAATCAGGAGCCACATGTCCTTGGACTCCACATATTTCACAATTGGGAGTCACAACAACTACGGTAACTTCCTGGGTAATGGTCAGATTATCGATCTTTTGGGTGAGGGCATCTACTTTGGCATTCATGTGATCAAAGCCGCTCACCTCGTATATACCACATTTAGGTTGAGATTTTTCAATAGGAGCACGCCTGCTTCCCCATTGATAGTGGTTATGGGCCATGTTCTCTATGAGTTGGTAGGCCTCAGAAAAGGGCTTATCCATCAGAGCTCCTCCAACCGTAACATCAACTGTCATCCTTATGTTATTAATCACTTCTCTAAACCATGATTTAGGAAGAGTCTCATCATGTCCTTATACCTTTCCCATGCTTTGAAAACAGATTCATTGTCAGCTTTTCTAAAGAAAGTTATATGGTTTCTTAACACGACTGTCTTACTTGGCGGGAAATGTCTAGCTAAGAATGCATGTTGTACCTCAAAACATGAGAACACGACGCTCGCGAAGTGCAGTCGCACGCTCGTAAGATTGACTGAATAGAGTCGCCACCGAACTTTATTTATTCCCAAAGATGGAAAGGGAAAATATCGATAAAACTCCTAAAAAAATACAATGATATTGGTCATCGCAACCAAATCAGGTTTCAGAAGTCGTTTACAAAAGGGGAAGGTGCCTCACGTCCGTTGTACTCAATGAGAACCGTTTGGTTAGACATGCATGTTAGTGTTAGTTTAAAATATTAGGCTTCTCGAGTTTATTAAAGGGAAAATAAAGGACACAAAAGTTTATTTTTTATTAGGGTGCAAAGAAAAAGGACCTAAAAAGGTTTTTATTATTGGGGGACCTGACAAGATTTCGCAATCCTGCTCCTACGTATCTCAATAGAGAACTCAAGGCACACCTAGTTCTGGGTAGAAAATGTTTATGTGTTGGTCGATTTTAGCAAAATCTATTTTGTATTAATTGACGGAAAACATAGTTTTACCCAAAACAGGTGAGGAGCGGACGTTTGCATCACATGGATTTACAAATCAACATTCACGGGAAAACGTAATTATCTCAACTCAACAATTGTGGATGAAGCATTGCTTTGCATCATCTTAAGACAAACCATCTTTCGTTTTTGAAAATGTTTTAGGTTGTGCCAAGAGGAAAAAAGGTTTGAATGTGTTTGATGTATTTTTGGATTTGAAAGACGAGTATTTATGACTTACAAGCTCTTACAACTTGGGTCTAATACTCGGGACTACGTCAAGACCTTTCACCCAGGTAATCTTTTTCTTTCAATTTTATTAAGAAAAAGGTTTTGAATATTTACAAGTGTTTTGAAGGAAAGACGAATGCTTATGGCTTGCAAGCTCTTACAACTTGGGCCTAGCATTCGACACTACATCTGGACCTTTCACCCAGGTAGTCCTTTTCTTCCGATTGTATTAAGAATATGATTTGAAGTTAATAAAAAATATTAATGGAAAGTGGTTTGAAATTGTTTGGAAATTGATTAGAAGTGTTAGTGAAGTTAGCATGAAATTGGAATGTTAATATGATGTCGAGAATGATTATTTACATGTGAGAGTATGAACATGGATAGAGATTAATTGACTAAACACATAGTAAACAAATAAATAAATAAATCTACTTAATAAAAAAGAAAACAAGCATCTTAATAATTAAGATCTAATCAACAAATTGAAAACAAAATTTGATCGAATATCCAAATACTAAATTAAGTAATTAAATTAAACAAAAATTACAAAACATAGAAGCAAAAGGGTACACATAGTAGTGTGGATTGGAAAAAGGCTACTAAGATCCAAAACCTAATTACTAACCCTAAAACCAAACCAAAAAAAAAGTAAACAAATAAGGATGATATAAAGAAAAAAAACATAATAAAAACAAGAGATGGGGCAGTGCCCCCTTTGATCAAAGGAAATTTTAAATTTTAAAACCAATCCAATTGGAATTTGACATGTGGCAATGCATAAAAAAAATAAGATAAACACTATCTTTCTCGTGTAAAACTCTTTGCAGAGGACAAACAAAATACTTTCTCATAACCTCTCTCTTACGTATAATATTTCCGCTATCTTTAGGAAACAAAAGCAAAGAATCACATGTCCAGTCTCTATCTCTCTCGTTTTTTACAAAAGCCAACAAAAAACCAAACATACATTCTTACCTCTCCACCATACAACTCTCTCTCTCTCTACCAAAAGTTGGAACGGTCGGTGTTGTATTTATTGACGTTGTGGCAGTGCGGACGTAGAGATCGTGGCTATCATGGTGGAGGTGCTTTGGTTGTGAGTGCATCTTTCCATTTAGTCATGTTTTGAATGATGTCAAAACTAGGATTAACCGTAGCGCTTTTGTACATTGGACGGTATAAACCAAATTCTAGATGTGCATTGATCATGTTAACATTAGGGTACATATAAATATATTTTTAAATTATTGGAAATGCTTAAGACATGCTTCATGCCTCAAAAATAAGTTTTTAGTGTGAAAATGTTGAATAGGCCGAAACACACGCGCCCATGTCGACCTATAGAAGCTTTTGCTTTAATATAGGTCAACGCATAGCTTTCTCAAGTCGACCTCCACACATCAATATCAAAGGCTGTAGCCACTGCCCATAAGTCACCTCAAACAGGCCGACCTAAGACTTTTACAGGTCGACCTATTGCTTTTATAGGCCGACCTATTCACTTGAAAACTTAAAAATTTGTTTTTCCTTTTAATTTTTCTTGCATTCCTTTTGCTTCATATCTCTCATACATATATATACTCATACATGCATCATTTTCTAGTAAGGTTCTAGTGTAAAACCTATACGAAACCAGAATTACAAAGCATACTCATCATCTTCAACCTTTCTTCTATGCATACACACAATCAAACTATACATAATTATTTTTTGATTGGGTAACCATCTAGATTAGGTTTGATAACGTCCAATTAGGTTGGTGTACTAAGAATATTGGGTTGAGTTCTTTATGTGTTTCAAATAAGAAAATCAAGCTGGGGTTTTCCTTCAAGATCATTGAGGATTTGAAGAATTTGGACAAGATTATGCAAATACGGATCCGGTCGAGTGAAGGCCTAGAGACAAGGTGGTTTCCTTGCAAGGGAGTAGCATGAGACAGTGAATCGTGTTTGTAAATCTTGGGTTCAATAAGTGTGTGCTTGGGATTAATTCGACAGAGCGAAAACCTTGAGATGAGAGGTCTTGCAAGGTAGTAACAAGAACTGGTGGATTGAAGAGCATGCTAGTGACTTGATCAACTTTAATCAAGGGTTTTGGAGGTGGTAGAATGAATAACAAACCATAGGGTTTGTAGGGTTAAATGTTTTCATCTCTTGTATATATACTTTTTGCAAAGTAAGGTTAATTACAACTATCTCAATTCAAATTTGAATTGAGGGCAAGCGTACCCATAGCGAGGCCGATTGGGGAACTTCCTAAACAAATTCTTCTCTCTCTCTCTCTCTCTCTCTCTCTCTATATATATATATATATATATATATATATATATAGTTCTTGCAAATTATCAAATTTGTGTGTTCTTGATCAACTCGTTTGAAAATCAAATTTTTGATTACATTTTGAATTAAGGTTTGTTGATATAATCATAATCACTTTGATTGTGATTAGCTTTAACATCAACAAAAAAAAGTTTAATTTCCAAACGTTATCGATTGCACACAAGGTGTTCGATAAATTTCCTTTAGTACTTTATTTGATTTTTATATCATTGGAAATAAGCTCTACGTGTAGCTTAGCATTTAATTGGTTTGTGATTAATCGTTGTTGAATAATTTGTGTTCATTATGATTCAATTATGTAACTTTATGCATATCCGAGCTTTTCAATAGTATGTTTGGTTAGATGATTCGATTTGGGTTGTTTTCTGTTGTGCCATAAAACTTTTGAAAACCACTTTTGCCAAAAGTTTAAATTTTGATTTTGTGATCTATTCACCCCCTCTAGATCGAAGCATATCGTCTAACATTGGTAAGGGTGTTCAATGGAGGTATAGTGTGCTCCGAAGTTTTTGCTGGCTGTGTGAGAAGCTTTGTGAGGTTAGGGATCATTCATGCTCACCGGAGAGAGTATGGTCAGCGGCCAGAAATTGAGTAGAAGTTTGGAGATGTTGTGTATAATTTTTTGGATATAGAGATTGGTGGAGGGATCAGCGATTGTTATTGTCCCAAAATGGTGGTCGGAAATTTTAAGGGTGGAGAACAAAGGTGGTTGTGTTTGGCCGCGAGACACGAGCTTCTTTGCATGTGGCTATGTTTTACAACCTGTTGAAAGCTGCAAGTGAGTCAAGAAGTTACAGGAGGGCGGGTGTGGTAGTATGGTGGTGATAGAAGTTGTGTAGGGTGAAAGATATAAAAGGTGTAGATGTAGTTGGAAGGGTGTTTGTGGAAGAAGGAGGTGAGTATTACAACGTGAATGTCAAGCGTGATGAAGTTATTGTTGTAGTAAGTGTTGATGAAAGATGGAAAGAAGACATGCTAAGGTGGCTTTGTAGTATCAAGGTCCATTTGAAGTTTGAAGAATGAGATGTTGGTTTTGTGTTTTGTTAACTAGATGTGTGGTTAATTTGTGATGAAAAAGTGAGAACGTGTAATGTTGTTGTCAAATGGTAGAAAGAAGTTGGCATGGATTATGGTGGTTCATGAAGGTTGTATGTGTTGTTGGTTTTGAATGGTGTGTGGTTTTAGTAAAGAAGGTAATCTTTGGAAGTGATGAAGTTAGTGAGAAGTTGTTTGTGTGGTCTTGTTGTTCGTTAGTGGGAAGAAGATGGAAAATGTATGAAGGTGAAGATGGAAGGAGTTAGTATAAAGAGAAAGAGAGGTTTGAATGGTGTGTTTTGCATGAAGAGAAAGGGCAAGGCGTAAAAAAGTAAAGGAAGAAGAGTCCTCACATTTTTCTCCTCTCTAGAACTTGTGAATCATTTGTTCCTTTAATGTTTTAAATTGAGAATGAGGGTGTGATTTGGTGTATGGAAGGATGTCACATTTGTAGTGAGTATGTTTCGAAGATTAAGAGTGGGAGAGAGAATACATGGTTCAAAGAAGAAACACTGCCAATCTCTTTTTCTAACCTTTTTTTTTGTTGCCCTTTTTAATGAAAGAGGGAGGGACTAGTGTACTATAGGTGTAAGTAGCTCTGCATTCGATTGGTGTGTCTCTGTTCATGCACACCACCATTGTATATTAGGGTTTCAATAATTTTAAAAATCCAAAAATACCCCTAATGAGTAAAAATGGAGTAAAAATAAGTTTTAAAAAACTAAATCAAAAATAAATTTGAATTAATCTAAATAATCAAAATTGAATTGAAGCAAAAACATGGAAAATTCTATTTATTTATTTCAGGCACGTTGACAAAAAAATAAAAATAAACTGACTCAAAATGAATAAAAGTCGGGCTTAAAATTGCTCGAAAAATTAAACAGAGTGCACCAAAATGATAAGTGCGAAATAAACCTCTCGAAAACATACAGGTTTTGATCAAATTTTGAAATAAAAATTAGCAGGTTAAAATGCACATACCGATCAAAATGCGGCCGAAAAAGTTGTCGAAAAAATAAAACGGGCATGCCAGGTTAAACTACGTTGACCGTAGATTAATAATATTGACGTCTACAAACTCAATTTTGAAATTTTTCGCCTGCTAATTTTACGCACAGTTGAGAATCAGTTTGACTAGTCTATCTGTAAATTCGAAAAATTATTCCGATTAACATTTTGAGCATTGTGCAAGATGAAATGCATGCTATGTTATGCAGATGATGTGAAACCTATGATAAATGTACTGATTCAAATATTTAGGTTCAAAATTGGGGTATGACAATGCTTTCTTGAGCTCATTCCACATGGTGATGGAATTAGATGGTAGGGACTGTAGCCAAGCTCTGGCTCTGTCCCTCAGGAAAAAAGGAAAAAAAAACCTAGTTTAATTGCTTATAGATCAACGCCATTACTCTTTAACGTGTCAACGTACTGTTCGAACAAGGAAATATGTAGATTAGGGTCCTCTGTTGGGCTACCAGAGAACAGGTTCTGCTACACGATTTGTAGCAGAGAGGGTTTCAGCTCAAAGTTGTTAGTCTAGATTGCAGGATTAACAATACTCGAGTATAGCTCGTCCTGGAATAGGAAAACAAAGTCCTTAATAGGATGATCATCATTATTGCAACCATTGGGATAATGTATTGTGCGCGAAGTTGTTATAATCGGAGTCTAATATGAAGAAAATGCTCGATCTCGTCAATCGGTTGCAATAATTCATCCCTGGAGTTACGAGTACTTACCATACAACCGAGAAAAGGGAAATAGAAGAATAAAAATGTGCCTTAGTCTATACGGTGCAACAATGGAGTTACAATATTAACTAAATTGGTCCTCCAACAACAACGCCAAAAATTGGATAGGTCTCCAAGTGCACAGAAATATTGGTTATTATATAAATATTGTCGAACCCACAGAAACCAACATCAACTACCATTATCTATCGTTACTATGTGTATCAAAGGCGATGAGTAAGTGATTTTGTTTGCAAAGCAAGGGAAATAAGTTGTTTTGAAATTAATATGAAACGGGAGTCCAGAATGTGGTTCTCATCGACCGTTTGCGCTCACAAGGTTGTTACTTATAATTAAAATGGGATAACATTTTTTTGTATAAAAATAATTAATTTTTAAGGAATGTTTTGCTTTCGAGTAACCAGTAACGAATTTTAGCCCGTAATCTAACTACGCGTTTTTGCGTGTCTAACGTGTTACAGTGAAAAATTCTTTTTGAAAAACAATTATTTCCTTATGATTTTTTTAAATGGTAATGTATTATGGGTTGATCTGGAGATAAATTGAGACAAATCTATTAACATATTGTTTAGTCTTTGAATGCCCTTCTTGGTCTTGGGTGCTCCCATATTAACAACTTCTTGGCATATATCCAATTTTATTTCTATTCATCTCTCTATGACGTAATACCCCCAAGAACTTCTCAAATTTAACCCCTAAAGTGTATTTATCAAGGTTCAAGTGCAATTCTATGCTTTCTAACTTCCCCAAATACGACCTCTAAATGGTTTGTATGTTCTTCTTATTCCTTAGATTTAAAAATCATGTTATCCATGTTAAACTCTAGCATATCTCTAATTTTCTCCTTAAAGGAATTGTTCATCATCTTCTAATGTGTGACTCCTACGTTTTTTAGGATAAACCACATTACGTTATAACATAAGTTTCTTACATTCTTCAAAAATGCAGTTTAGTGACAATCGTGGGGATCCATTGCTATCTAGTTATACTCGGAGTAGGCGTCCATAAAATATAGGAGCTTGAACCCATATGAGTTGTCGTCGAGCTTGACAATGTTGGGAAGCATATATGCGTACTACACGCATGCTCTATACAAATTTAAATAATCCTCGGACATGTGCCACATCTTGTTTACTTTTCATACCAAGACCATATTGGATTACCACATCATTTGTTTTTTTCTCAGTTATGAATCCGGCTCTGTGGAATTCTTCAACGGATTTTTAGTTGCTTCCGCTTTATTTTCCAAGGATTGTTTCCTTATGCCTTCTTCTACATATGAGACATCATCCCGAAGGGCTAAGCAAATAGATTATACTTTGGGGTTAAGGCCTGACATCTCCTTTATTGGCCACATGAATATACCATTGTTTCGTTGCAGGCATTTTGTCAATACCTTACACATGAAATCAAGAAGGTATGCTCCAACCTTAATAGTCTTTGATGAATCTCCCCTTAATGGTCAAATATTGTGGTGAAGTCTCAAATTGGTTCAAGCCTTTCCACCTTTCTTCGCTTTTCTATCGATATCACTTTCTCGTTTCCTACGCCTTTGTTGGGCTACAACATTCTAACGGGCACGTATCTCCAATGTTTCTTCAAATTCTACCCCCACTATTTGGTCCTCCATAGTAAGAAATTTAATCTTTATGTGGATAATTGATGAGACAGCCACAAGAGTTCTCAGTGTTGATCTTTCGAGGATGCCTTTGTAAACAAATTAGTATTCCATGAAATTAACTCTAAGAATTCTCATCTCTTTGCCAACCCCGATGGCCACCAGAAGCTCAACGTATCACAAAGGTCTTGTGATCGTTTTGTCAAAGCCTTGGAGTCTTCTCCCGTTGTATGGTTGCAAAATTGGATTTAATCCAAGTTTTCCTTATGTTTTGCCGTACATGATATCACATGAATTCTCCTAGACTACTAGCACACCACGAACATCATGGCAAACCATCTCTACCATAATGAAGATGAGTATGTGGTGGTTCAGGACGCCATTGACTAATTCCTCGTCATAAAATGAAATAAGGGGTTTCTCACTTGTTTGAGAGCTCTTAAGAAGTGAATTCATTCACTAGAGAATACAACAACTCTATTCGAGAGGTGAATAGTGAGTACCGACGACAAGAATTTGTTGAATATCACATTTCTTGCTATTATAGAATGAGTTGATGAGTAGATCTTCCCAACTGGTGCATAATTGTCCACTGTCATAAGCTGTGGTAGATACATCATCCCACTAATTGAATATTTGTCTGAGTGGAAGATGAAGTTCTTGAGCCTGAGTGAGAGTTGGGCTATTTTTTTTTTTCTGTTGATGCCCTGAATACTCGATCCTCAAGTGTAAGTGTGTGACAGGAATGTGTCATTATTACAAAATGTGAAAAAAGAGTGTCATATATAGCGATTCCCACATACGAGACCAAATGTCGCATCTGAACCTAATGTATTTTGGTGAGAGATTCAACTTTGGTAGAATTGTAGATTCCAACCATGTTTCCTTTGTTAATGCTTTCCTCGACGAAATGATGCAAAAAAATAATGTTTTTAAATTTTAACAAGTGTATAACTTGATTATTACATTTTACCTTTTAATAGGTATACCCTATAATTTTAGGAGTCTGGAACCTTCTTCAAAAAGAACATTTGTCATAATATTAAAAATCTTCCTTCAATCACATCTCCCTTAAATGAGTGTATTCTTAAGACAAAACTTATTATGTTTTCGAGATCTCATATCCCTTTCCTTTTAGACAGCCTTTCCTTGCTCTTCTAAAGCCAACATTGGGTTGGATCACCTTTGATACGGACTGATGTCTTAATATAGCTGTGTTTTTTTGAGGTCTGCTTAGATAGAAAGAAGAGCTATTCATTGGTCTTTTATTTGTTGGACGTGGTTTATTTCCATAGCCATTTGTTGAATTGTTTAATTATAATATATTTAAAAATTTAAAAGTAATCCATTATTTTTCTCTATACATACGTATAGTAGTTTGAAGTACTTCAGATTCGACATTGGATAAAGTACTGTGCAAATTAATGATGAACATGAGACATCCTAGTGTTGTCAATGGATTCACTGTATGCTGCAAAATATAGAATGGCCAAAGAAAGTTGAAATATATATTTCCTACTTTGATCAAAGTCTTCCATTCACAATTTCATATGCTTTTTTTATTTATCAAAGTAAACCTTTTTTCTCATTCAGTCATGGTCCATTTCTTACTACATACCAAAATGAGAAAAATCAAGTTCAAGAATCACTTATAGATTACACAAACATTACTTACAATAACTTTTTTTTTTTAAGTATATCATAAATATATGCATGAGTGGCTTTTTGTTAGCATCCATTTGTCTTGGTATATTATATGACGAGAAAGTGTCAAAAAGTTTCCTTTGCAGAGGATCCCTATGTACTTAAGGAATATATGATAAGAAAGCCAAAATCCTTGTAAATCTCTCTAATCTGTGCCAATTAGAATCAGGTCGACAAGAATAAAAGATCCGAATTTCTTTGTTCTTTCCATCAAAGGGAAGTAACATAAATAAATATTAAAAAAAGCTTCATAATATTGTTGCTAACTGATTAATAACAAGTATACTTTAGATGCATGTCGTTGACTATAGTGTGTTTTCTTTCCTATAATATTTTACAACATAAAGGTATATGTATATTATGGAAATGTAGCTATAGATATGGTGAAGAAAAGGAATAGTATATTGATAAAGATATATACTAACTTGTTATTATTAATTAGAAGGGCAAAGAAAAAAGTGTGTATGTAAATTAATAACAGAGAATTGTTGAAGGACGGTACGATTGATTCCCTAATGACACCGCTGTCTCTTGTCCAATTCATATGGCATCTTCTAAGCCATCTCAACTACCAAAGGAGTAAAAACCTCTTTAATATACATTTGTTTTTTCATTTCAAAAAGGTTTCTAATTTTATTAATAATAATAAAATAATTAATGAAAAAATCAATGTGATTTCATGACCCAAGACACTGATTGTAATAAAGAATATAAAGATGCCCCTCATTTCTTAATCTCTCCGTCTTATAGCAAAATTGTATATTACTATTTCACTTCTCTTTTAATTATTTTTTTCATTTGTGTTAAATAAGATATAGGAAGGCAGATAATCAAGCTCAATAGACAGTTATTCATCTTTAAACAGCAAATTTTTAGACATTAGATTATTTGATAAAGAACAAAATATAAAAGATACGTTATGAGAGTAATTAATTGGCTATTTTTTTATATTAAAATTTTCACTAGTTTATTACTCATGTGTTAATTGATATGTATTAATTAAGTTAAATATGTGTAAATTTTTTATTGAATGAACAATAGAATCGCATAACTCATATTTTAATTAAATTAAATATGTGTAAATTATTTATGAGATTAATTACTATGCACTGACAGTGTAAAAAAATTTACACTGTGAATACATCACTATCATCCGTTTGGGTTACTTTACAGATTATTAAATTAAAAGTCAAATTTCTCTTTATATCCAACGGTTATAATTAATTGATAGTGTAAAATCCTTTTACACTGTTAGTGCATTTCAATTAAATCCATTATTTATTTAAATTTTTATTATTTATTTATATTTATGTATTAATGTAAATGTGGTTTTTTTTAATTAAACATCAAACAATAATAATTTAATAAATAAAGTTGATCATTATTATCTTTATTTCTTTTTAATATTTTTCCATTATCATAGTAGTATTAACTAAGAAAGTAGTGGAGTATAAGAAAATAAAAAATCTTTGATCCTTCTTTCTTTGGTCTCTTCTTCCTATATATAGCCATGTTATGACATGAAGGAATTTTTGTGAACTTCTCCCTCATAAAAGTCCACAAACCATATCACCCTTTTATGTCATAGATTTTCTCTCTCCCCTCTCTCACTTTCACAAACACACTCTCTCTAACACAAACAAAACTCATTATATTTCTCTCATCTTTCAAATATGGAAGATTCAGAAGAAGATGAGCTTCTAAATCTCAGCCTTTCCGTTAACAGAGAAAGAAAAAAGAAAGGAAAAATTATCACAAGAGAAAACATTAGCAACCACAACAACAACACTTTCTCTATGATTTGTACCAATAGAAACTCCTACGAAGGCTACGAAGGAAAAATCTTCAGACTTCTTCAAATGAGAGAACAAATGCTCCGAAAAACCACCATCAACGTCGAAGACTCAAACGGTCTTCCATTAATTCACCTCCTTCTCACAACCGCAACCTCCGTCGACGAAAACAACTTCGATTCATCTCTCGAAAACCTAACAGATCTTTACCAAACCGTTTCCCTCACCGGCGATTCAGTTCAACGAGTCGTCGCTTATTTTACCGACGGCTTAACCGCGAAACTCCTCACAAAAAAATCACCATTCTACGAAATGTTAATGGAAGAACCAACCATCGACGAAGAGTTTCTCGCATTCACAGATCTCTACAGAGTCTCACCGTATTACCAATTCGCGCATTTCACTGCAAATCAAGCTATCTTAGAATGCTTCGAGAAAGAAGAAGAGAGAAACAACCGGTCAATTCACGTGATCGATTTCGATGTTTCATACGGTTTTCAATGGCCTTCACTGATTCAATCACTCTCAGAAAAAGCTACAAGCGCAAACAGAATCTCGCTCAGAATAACTGGATTCGGTAAGAATTTAAAAGAGCTTCAAGAAACTGAATCTAGGTTAATTTGTTTCTCAAAAAGCTTCGTAAACATTGTTTTCGAATTTCAAGGTTTGTTAAGAGGATCGAGAATAATTAACCTAAGGAAGAAGAAAAACGAAACTGTGGCGGTTAATTTAGTTTCTTACCTAAACAAATTAACTTGTTTATTGAAAATTTCTGACACATTGGGATTTGTTCATTCTCTTAACCCTTCCATTGTGGTGATTGTTGAACAAGAAGGTTCTAAGAATCCGTCTAGAACCTTCTTGTCAAGATTCACAGACACATTGCATTATTTCGCAGCGATGTTTGATTCACTTGATGATTGTTTACCATTAGAGAGTATTGAGAGGTTGAGAATTGAGAAGAAACTTTTTGGTAAAGAGATTAAAACCATGCTTAATAACTATGATATAGATGATGGTGGTGGTGGTGGTGGTGGTGTTGATTGTGCAAAATATGAGAAAATGGAAACATGGAAAGTTAGAATGGAGAATCATGGATTTGTTGGGATGAAAATGAGTTCAAAGTGTTTGATACAAGCAAAACTGTTGCTTAAGATGAGAACACATTATTGTCCACTTCAGTTTGAGGAAGAAGGTGGTGGTGGTTTCAGGGTTTCTGAAAGAGATGATGGAAAAGCTATTTCATTAGGATGGCAAAATAGGTTTTTGCTTACTGTGTCAGCATGGAAATCACTTTGATGATATGATTTGATATGATAAGATAGATCCTAACTCTTTTCATCATCATTTTGTGTGATAATCTACACTCAAATTGATGATTGAAAATGTTACTTTAGCTAATATTTTTGTCATTATTTTCATGAGTTGTTAATTTAAGAGCTTTAATTTTATGTAGTTGGTAGAATGTTCAAGTAAATATATGAAGCATATATGTATGTAACTTTCTTATGGAATTAATTAATGTTCTTCTTTTTTTTTTTTTGTTATAATTGTGTTAGCATGATAAACCCTATTTTTTTTTGGATGAATATGGACAAACCCTAATTGAAGTGAGAAAGATATCTTTTATGAAACCCAGGTTTATACTTGAGTAAGATGCGGTTTCTTGTTATCCTAAAATGTCATTTTATGTAAAGATAAAGTTATTTTAAAAGGTCCCTTTCAACTATATAAAAAAACTTATAATTAAAAGATACCAGTGACTTCTTGAATCATCTTATAATAATGTCGAAATAAAACTAAAAAATAATTTATTTTTATGGGAACTGTTTTTATCCTTGAGCGGGACGAGCAGCATGTTATTGGAGAAAATGTTATTTTGAGAATTTAGTCAAAACAAAATATTTAAATATTTTTTTGGCCAAAATTATTTGTTTAGTATAAGTTAATTATATACACGCCCAATAAATAATGGTGTAAAAATTAATGATTGATTGACGGTACATAAAATTTTTAATGTACATAGAATATAAAAAATAAACTATTAAAATATAAGAAATTTTGAAGTAATTGTGAAAACAGTCGAAGTATTAATTTTTTTTAAAAAAATGAGTTTAAAATATAACTTTTTCTAGAAATATCTCATTATATCATCATTATTTTACATTGATATATTACTTTTTAAAATATACATGCTAAAATATTTATTATTGCGTATAATTGATTATATATATATATATATATATATATATATATATATATATATATATATAGAGAGAGAGAGAGAGAGAGAAAAGGGATGGTGCACTGACAGTGTAAATTATTTTTACACTGACAATCAATGACAATCATGTATCCCGCCATGTCAACCTGTAAATCTTAAATTATTTAAATGTATGTGCAATATTTTTTTATACTGACAATGCACTACCGTTAAAAAAAACACACACACACACACATATATATATATATATATATATATATATATATATATATATATATATATATATATATATATATATATATATATATATATATATATATATAATGTTTAAATTTAAGATTGCGATGCATCAAACTTATTAGATAATCATAAATCTAATTATGTTTTGAATACAATTCAATGTAAAGGTTTCTAAATCGCTTTGTTTAAAAGTGGTTCTGGTTATCTTGTAATTGGGTTATATTAGAAATAATCATGCATTTAATGGTATCTTGTAATATTCATATTGAATTAATTTATTGAGAAGTTTTCAAGCTTTTTTCGTGTTTTGTTTTGTTTTTGCGTATTTTAAAATTTCTGATTTAATTTTATTGGACCTAAAATATATTTTGGAAGTTGAATTTTTGGGGATAAGTCTAGTTAACACCCTCTTCTAGACCTTTTTGTATCCACATTTTCACCTAACACAAATGTCATCAATCCGTGACACTCATATGACTTCTTCTCTTAACTCTCTTCTTAATTCTTACATCCATAATTAATACTCTATGTTAGGTAGTCAAACTCTTTTTTAGAATAATTTTGTAGTCCAAGTAAATCTTCCTATCCGACTTTCAAATAAGAAAAAAATTTATCTGAAAACATGTCACTCCACTCTTGTATGTGATAAGATGTTAATCTTTTTTTTAAAACCAAGTATTTGGTATGTAAGATCAAAGGCCGACGATAGCTCCAAGATGAATTTATCCTCGTCATTTACCTCTTCAAGGCCATACGCCCATGCATGCCCTCAAAACCTCTTACTACGCTCCCTACATGTTCATTTAGATCCTCTTCTATAAAGTGCTTCTCTCCTTAGGGTATATCTTGAGTAATCATTCAAAATCCTCCCTACATGTTCTTCCAACCAAACATGAGATGCGTAAACACTAATAAAATTAAAGGTGTGTTGTTGCATTACAAATGTAAAGGTTGTAATTCAAGCTCATACCATTTTTCCATCTACAATATCCTACTCTCACTCCTTGTCCACAATAATCCCACCTCATTTTTAGATCTAACTTTTTCGGTGAACTAAAGCTTAAATTCTGAGTTGACTAATTCTCTTCCCTTATATCACCACTCAACTTTGTTTCTAGTAGACACATAAAATTGATCTTCCTCTTAACTATATTTTCCATTATTTACATATATTTTCCTATAAGCGTGCTATATTTCATGATTCAAAATTAATGAATCATACACTCATAAACTAACTTTTTTACTCACACCTGTTAACAAAAGTGTGAGAACCCTTACTTATTTTTTATTCCATCAGGCGATGCAACGACTCTTTCTCTTTTAACACTATATTCGAGATATACAGCACGTTGTTTATGGGCAACTACTAGTATTTACATTATTTCGTAGTTAATTCATGTTATAGAAATTGAAAAAAGTTTTATGATGGCCGTCGACCGACTAAAATAATCCTTTTTCTTTATTTGAGCTTGGGACCAACAAAGCTAACATATGTATAGCAAGGCTACCAGGACCGGCCCTGTGCAAGAGCAACAAGCTCTATCGCACAGGGCCCCAAATATTAGAGGGCCCTAAATTTTAAAAGTTGCAATTTTTTTATTAATATTAATAAATATAAAAATATTATAATAAAAATTCAATAAAAAAAATACTATGATAAAAACTCAATACATCAAAAATTAGATGAATCAAATTCAAAATAATTATAATTAAATTTACTTTTAATTAATATATAACTATATTTTTATATGTTATTTTTAATTATTTTAATTTCATTTTTCTTTAAAAAATAAGGTCCATTTTTTAAATTAGAACGGGGCCTCTAGATTTATTGGGCCGGCCCTGAAGGCTGCCTTAGGGCTGGATTTTGTTAGGTTATAATATTTCAAAAAAATTGTTTGTATTTTAATTAGTGTAATTAGTGTAATTTAAAGACATAATATATCTCTCTTACATGTTCAGATTGTTAAATTAAACCCCTTAGAAAGGCTGGAATTAGAAATTACCCCATAAACTCTTTTAGTTTTCATTCATGTTACCAACTTTGCTTGCTCAAGTTCTGCATAGAATTTAATGAATCAAAATTTATATTAGATCATATATACATTTTACTTACCACCCATTACTGACACGAAATGGGAAGCTGAAGCTCCTATGCCTAGCTAGCTATATATGATTCTCTCCTATATCTATACATGCATCTCGTACGGACTATTTGTGCATACCTTGTAATTAATACGGTATAATTTCTTTTACCACAATATACTACTATTACTATGTTGAGAATGTCACCATGGTTGTTATAAGTTGTAAGCTATAATTGGTAATTGTCTAGTGTTAATTGGTGCAAGAGAGAATTAGAATACTCTCAGTCAGTCATAGATGTTTTAGCAGCAAAAACAATGTTGTCAACCCTTCATTTTAATTAATTCCATGCATTAATTTCCGTTCATGTTATGTTATTGAATTATGTACCTGCAGCCACCTATTAATGATCACCATATATAGCTACATTTTCATTAATTTTCTTAGCTAGGAGTACAATATCTGTAGCTATATACAAAGTTGCATTTAATATTAGCTTGTAGATCACAATTTGTTATCTCTTTAGGGGATCGTGATCCTGATAAGAAACTGGAAGAAAAAACCTATAGCTTCTCTACGCTAGTATTGCAGGGAATCTCTTGTGCCAGAGAAAGAAAGAAAAAAAGAACAAGATTTAAGCCATTTGCGGCAAATAAAATTGCTACTAGTAATGTCTTATGCATTATTGATATAATACTAAAAAATACTTTGTATGACAAAATTAAAAAAAAAAATAGTGGAAATGACATATTCATTTGAGGGGCACAAGAAGAATTAATATTGGTATATTTTGATGTGTTGAAATAGAATAGATGAAGGACAAAGTTGAATGATGAATTGTGAAAAGAGTGACTGTCTGCTGCAAACACTAGACACATATATTTAACTTGTGGAATACATTTGCAGTTGAGGGGATTGGAAATTTGTGTCATAGTAACTGTGACATGTCAACCACCGAATCATCCTCAACTCTTTTGTCATTACTACCACTTAAGTTATATACGAATCATGTTGAGGGCAGTATGTGTATGGCCCAAGGTCACTCATGCATACAGTGTATATACTCTCTCCATTTTGCAATGAACATCAACTTAATAAAGAAAATTTAATTTTAAAAATATTTTTTTTAAATAGCAAAGAATGATTTATATATTAAAATAAAAATAAAAAGAATTAGGTTTAAACAAAATTTAATTAAAGTACATTGTTAAAAAGATTTTATACAATGAGTTAATTATAGATATTTGACGTCGAAAAGAATTTGACTTTTATTTTTATCACTTTTAAAATAACACAAACATATAATAGTGTTTGGATGAGTACTTTGAGAATTTTTAGGGAATTTAAAATTTTAAGTAATTCAAATGATGCAATTGAAATTCATTCATTTTTAAATTTTTTTGTTTGGATGGAGTATTAAAATGATTCAATGTAAAAAATTTGGGGTCATTTTTATAATTCTTAAAGCTTTTGGGTCAAATTTAAAATATGAAAAATCGAGACCAATTTGTAATTTTTGAAAATTTGAAGGGATTAATTTGTAAAATTTTAAAATTATTAGGGACTAATTTGCAATTTTTTGAAAATTTTAGGGGTAAATTTGAAATTTTCATAAAATATGAGGACTATCTTGCAAAATTTGAAAAATTAATAATAAACAATTTAACATTCATATTATATAGAGTTAAGAAGCAATTTGAAATTTTTTACTTTTTGGTGTCATTTTAAATTCCTTAAATTTAACATGAATTGAAGACTCCATAAATTTTACATCATTTTAACAATTCTCCATATTTTTTATCCAAATAATAGATTTTGATTAAATCATTTCAAATTCTCTTAAAAAATTACTTTCCCTCATTAAAATCCTTCATCCAAACACACTCTAAGGTTTTAGATGAATATGTGGTGTCTATCTCACTTCTTTTGGTGAGTCTTAAATCTTTAGGTGGGTGTTTGACCCAATGTGGATGTTTCCCTCTCATAATGATCCATCAGTGGTATCAGAGCGCAGTTCGAATGTGAACGCTTCCCCCTCATGATGACAACCGTCAAACATTTCTCTCTAAAAGTATTGTTATTCTCTTTTTTTAATATAATATTTTATATATATTTCATTGTGTATTTACACTACGCCAAAATTCGCTTTTGGAAGCACTACAAAGACAACACTTTTATCACAAAGCGTTGCTATAAGTTTTGAAAAAAATTCGCTAAAAAAAGCGCTGCTAAAGGATACCTTTAGAAAGCGCTTTCTAAAAGCGCTGCTAAAGGTCGTACATAGACCCCACCTTAGAAAGCGCTTTTATAAAAGCGCTGCTAAAGGTATAACTTTAGAAAACGCTTTAAAAAAACGTTGCTAAAGGGTAACCTTAGAAAGCGCTTTTAAAAAAAGCTACTAAAGTCTTTAAATTGGCCCCACATTTGAAAGCGCTTTCTAAAACCGCTGTTATAGGCCAATGAAAAGAAAGCACTTTCTAAGGAAAAAACACTGCTATAGGCTAATCTAAGAAAGCGCTCTCAAAAAGCGCTGCCTTAGGTCATTTATTAATTAAAAAATAAAAAAAACCCCCAATTTTCAGAAGCCCTAATCATTTGTTTCTAATCATTTTCACGTATTCTCTCTCCTTTCTCTCTGGCGACACTACGCCAAAAATCGTTTTTAGCAGCACTACAAAGACAGCGTTTTTATCACAAAGCTCTGCTATATGTTGTGAAAAAAATTCGCTGAAAATAAGCGTTGCTAAAGG
This sequence comes from Lathyrus tuberosus, assembly GCA_022829125.1. Taxonomy (NCBI): domain Eukaryota; kingdom Viridiplantae; phylum Streptophyta; class Magnoliopsida; order Fabales; family Fabaceae; genus Lathyrus; species Lathyrus tuberosus. Next base: position 790,574 of record JALAZF010000213.1, read on the forward strand.
CTGCCTTTAGAAAGCGCTTTCTAAAAGCGCTGCTAAAGGTCGTACCTAGGCCACACTTTAGAAAGCGCTGCTAAAGGTATAACCTTAGAAAGCGCTGCTAAATGTTAACCTTAGAAAGCGCTTTTGTAAAGCGCTGCTAAAGTCCTTAAATTGGTCTCCATTTGAAAGCGCTGCTATAGGCCAATGAAAAGAAAGCGCTTTCTAAGGAAAAAGCGCTGCTAAATCTAGCACCTAAGAAAGCGCTTTCCAAAAGCGCTGCCTTAGGTCATTTATTAATTAAAAAATAAAAACACCACATTTTCAGAAGAGCCCTAATCATTTTTTCTAATCATTTTCACTCGCGGCTGTTCTTCCTTTCTCCGACCGCCACTGAACTTTCTCCGACCGCCAGCATTCTCCGACCACCACCGTTCTCCGACCGCCAGTGTACTTTCTCTGACCGCCATCATTCTCTCTCGCGTCTGCTATTTTCGTTTTCGTTCAAAGAAGAAGAAGAAGCGGAAAACGAAGTAGAAGAAGAGGTATGTACCATTTTCGTTCTCTCTCGCCACTGTTGTTGTTGAATGTTGCTTTTATTGTTATTGTTGATACAATGTTGGTTCTATAGTTGTTGTTGATACAATGTTGATAAAATGTGGTTCTGTATTTTCTGAATGTGGTTATGTATTTTCTGAATGTGGTTTTGTTGTTGTTGATACAATGTTGGTTAGAATATTTGTCGTTCCGTAACTCTCACACCAAGTGTTCGGTGAAATGCTTGAACCAAGTTTAAAATGCAGTTTGGTTATGAGCTTTTAAGTTAGTCGTGTAGTTAGTTTGAAACGGTTAGCATGAATATTGAAAAATCTGTTTTGTGAAATTGTTGTATGTGGAGTGTAGTTAGCTTGTAGTTAGCTATTGCGAATAGGAGTATTTGCTAACTACTATGAGCTTGTGATGAGTGAACTTATGAAATTAGTTTATTGCAGTCAGGTTTGTTATGGCTCAATCTCAAATTCTGTTATGGCTTGCAAATGTGAAAAAGTGTTGTTCTTCTTGGTTTGTTGCTTAGTAAAACAAAATGGAATTGTTATGCCTTTGAAAATTTGTTATGAGCTAGTTATCAGGTTGTTGTAGTTACTTTGTCACGAGGTCAGCTATGAAATTGTTTGCAAGGGCGTTTAATTTGTGATATATTATGGTGGTGGTTACTTTGTGAATTTGTTATAGGGGTTACTTGTGAAGAGTGAAAGTCTGATCGTTTACAAGAATCTTACACTGTGTGGGTCTAGAAGTTGCTTACTTTTCTACAGGTAAAACCATGTGAATGAACTGCTTTGAATGAACTGCTATGATGGATGCACATTGCTTGCAATGATTGGGAACTAATTTATTGATTTTGCTATATATAGGGGTTACTTGTGAAGTGTGAAAGTCGGATTGTTTCCCTACACGTAAATAGTTTTTATTTTGTTTTTGTTTAGCTTAATTAGTAAAACCATGGATAAGAAATGGATGTCTTCTAGTCGATTGTCGAAAGAGTACGAGAATGGGGTATCAGAATTCGTTAAGTTTGCGGTTGCGCATGCCAAAAACCCGAGTCGAATGAAATGTCCTTGCTTGGATTGCTGTTATGGGAGTCGGGTTGACGCGAATCAATTGGCATCGCATTTAAAGAGGCATGGAATTGATCGAAGTTATACATGTTGGAATTTGCATGGTGAGAAAAGTAACGAGAATGTTGAACCGGGGGATAATACGACTTATGCTTCAAACGACAATGGCACAGATACATACAATTGTGACCGAGTCGAAGAGATTGCAGAAGGACTTGAAGAAGATCTTAAGGATTGTCCCAAAATGTTTGAGAGGTTGGTAAGCGATGCAGAGAAACCGTTGTAAAATGGTTGCACTAAATTCACAAGATTATCTGCGGTATTAAAGTTGTACAATGTAAAGGCGGGAAATGGATGGTCGGATAAAAGTTTCACAGAGTTATTAGCCCTTCTGAAAGATATGCTTCCAGAGGATAATGTTCTTCCCAATCGAACATATGAGGCCAAAAAGATGTTGTGCTCTATTGGAATGAGATATGATAAGATACATGCTTGTCCAAACGATTGTGTTTTGTTTCGAAATGAGTATGCATCGTTAAATGAGTGTCCTAAATGCGGTGTCTCTCGATATAAGAAAAAGTTGTCTCCAGCAAAAGTCTTGTGGTATTTTCCTATAATTCCTAGATTCAGACGCATGTTTCGTAGTGAAACCGATGCAAGAAACTTGACTTGGCATGCAGATGAAAGAATTATAGATGGAAAGTTTCGACATCTGGCAGATTCACCACAGTGGATGAAAATTGATAATGATTATTCTGAATTTGGAGAAGAAGCAAGAAACCTTCGCTTGGCATTATCTACTGATGGAATGAACCCACATGGTCTTCAAAGTATCTCATATACCACATGACCTGTGATTATTATGATTTATAACCTACCTACATGGCTATGTATGAAGCGTAAGTACATGATGTTATCTATGTTAATTTCTGGGCCTAAACAGCCAGGGAATAACATAGATGTATACTTGACACCCTTAATCGAAGATTTAAAGATTTTGCGGGAGACCGATGTGGAGGTTTATGATGGATATAGGAAATAAACTTTCAACTTGAGGGTGATGTTGTTTGGCACAATTAATGATTTTCCAGCATACGGAAATCTATCAGGGTATAGCATAAAAGGTCAATGTGTGTGTCCTATTTGTGAAGATAAAACAGATTGGACGCGATTGGAGTTTGGTCAGAAGAATGTCTTTCTTGGTCATCGTAGATTCTTAAATTCTAATCATCACTGCCGTGGGTGGAGAAAAACCTTCAATGGAGAGGCAGAACAAGGTAGAGCTCCACATATACTGACAGGTGATCAAGTTTTGAAAAGGTGAAAGATGTGAGTACTCATTTTGGCAAGCCTTTTGCACATACCCTTGTCAAGAGTGGGTGGAAGAAGAGGTCAACATTTTTTGAATTGCCATATTTGAAGTCGTTGTATGTAAGACATTTTCTTGATGATATGCATATTGAAAAAAAAAATGTATTTGACAGTGTTTTTGGTATGTTACTCAATATACAAGGAAAGTCTAAGGATGGCCTTAAAGTAAGAAAGGACTTGATAGCGATGAGGATAAGAATTGAATTAGGACCCTTGAAGAAAGCAAAACGAACATATCTACCACCTGCTGCCTATACTCTATCTAGAAAGGAGAAAAAAAATATTGTGTAAGTTTCTAAGTGAAGTTAAAGTTCCAGAAGGATACTCTTCAGATATTAGAAGACTTGTGTCTATGAAAGACCTCAAATTAAAGAGTTTAAAGACGCATGATTGCCATGTTATAATGGAACATTTTCTACCAATAGGTATACGTTCTATTTTGCCAAAAAAAGTAAGACGCACAATAACTAAATTGTGTTTCTTCTTCAGGTCAATTTGTAGTAAGGTGATCGATCCTGCGATCTTACCAACATTGCAAAAAGAAATAGTTATTACATTGTGTGAGCTTGAAATGTTCTTTCCTCCCTCGTTTTTTGACATAATGGTACATCTAGTTGTTCATCTTGTAAAGGAGACACAATTGTGTGGACCAACTTATATGAGATGGATGTACCTTGCTGAACGGTATATGAAAATATTAAAAGGGTATGTGAAAAACCGAAGTCGACCAGAGGGTTGTATTGTTGAACGATACATTGTTGAAGAAGCGATTGAGTTTTGTACTGAATATCTTTCCAACGTTCAATCCATTGGACTTCCCAAATCTCACGTCGTTGAAAAAAAGAAGGAAAAAAGTTAATTGGAAATAAAATTGTGACCGTATCAAGGGCTGAACGGGAGCAAGTGCATTTGTATGTTCTGAACAATGACAATGAGGTTGAGCCGTATGTTGAAATGCACAAGGATTTTCTCCGAGGTTTAAGTCCGAATAGAAATGAAAATTGGATAGTACGAGACCACAATCGAAGTTTCATACCATGGTTTAAGGATCACATTTATTCAAAGTTTTGTGTAGATCCCGCTTCAATAACAGAAAGGTTGAGATGTTTAGCATATGGTCCAAGTTTGCATGTGTTTTCTTATAGCGCATACGCAGTTAATGGATACACATTTTATACCAAAGAACAAGATGACAAAAGTACAATGCAAAATAGTGGTGTCACCTTGGTAGCTGAATCAATGCACATTTCAAGTGTGAAGGACTTAAACCCCAAATATGCAAATATGTCATATTTTGGGGTTATCAAGCGCATTTGGGTTTTTGATTATGAGAAGTTTCAGATTCCTATCTTTGGTTGCAAGTGGTTTGAAAATAATAGTGGCATACGAATGGATAAGTCAAGATTTTTGCAAGTGGATCTTAATTGGGTGGGGTACAAAGATGAGCCTTTTATTCTAGCCTCTCAAGCTAGACAAGTGTTCTATGTCACTGACCCGACAAGTATGAAATGGTCTATAGTGCTTTTATCTAACAAAGTAATTGATGATAACATTGGAGATCAAGGTGATATTGTTGTAGCGAATGCATCATATATTATAAGTGATCAAGATAAGACTGTTGGAGCGAGTGAATCATATATTAGAAATGATCATAATGAGGGAATTTGGATCACTCCATCCATCTGTGTTGTTAAGAGACAAGTAGATCATCTTCCTACCCGGAAAAGAAAGAGACGTTAATAAAGAGGTAATAGTAAAATTATATTCTGTCATGTATTTTTCATATTTGAGAATGATTATGGATTATGGATTATAGATTATAGATTTATATGTTTGTCATGTGTTTGTCATTTCATATTTGATTATGGATCATGGATTTATATGTTTGTCGTGTGTTTGCCATTTCATATTTTATTATGGATTATATTATGTTCAACTGATTATGGATTATGGATTATATTACGTACTTGTCATTTCATATTTGAGACTGGATTATGGAATATGGATTATGGATTTATATGTGTTTCTTTATTATAGGTAAAATGGCTACTGATGAGGAGAACTCGTACGATACTTCCAAGAATGATCCAAAAGAATCAGTTCAAGATGCGGAAGGAGATATTTCAAGAGGAATAACAATAATGAAAGGAGTTATTCGTGCTAGAGACGGGAATAAAATACGACGTTCATTGGAATGAAACAGGTCAACTTATTGAGCCTAATGGCGCAATTTTGACTAGTTACATTGGTGCACTTGTCCGTTCACTAGTTCCTATTACTTGTGACAATTGGAGAAATCCACAGTTGAAACCCGCCAAAGATAAAATATGGAGTGAGATACAAGTACTATATGTGATGTTATTTGTTATTTTTGACGATTATATTTTTAAATTAATTATACTAACACACTTTATTTGCTATTGTAGAGATCTTTTAACATTGGTGACAAGAAGCAAAAATATTGTCTTCAATTAGCCGGAAGAATACTTAGAGGGTTCCGAGCATTTTTATCCAACAAGTTTCTGAAGGATGCCCAAGGAAAGTTTGTTGAAGCGGAATGCCCGAAGAAGTATGCGGACTTGATTGCACCCGAAGAATGGGACATTTTTGTCGCCAAACGAAGAACTGAAGAATTCCACGTAATCTTAATTTAATTTATCATGAACATTATATTATATTCATGTAGTTATTACATGTGTTCTAATATGACTTATAATTGTTTATGCAGGTTGTGAGTGACGTAAATCGTCAAAGAGCCTCGAAACCCGCGTATCCATACAAGAAAGGACGTTTGGGATATGCACGCTTGGAAAAAAAATTGTAAGTATATATAATTGCTATGGTCTTTTTGTATTATTATTCATCCTAATTTTTGACTTAATGTGTAGTTTGCAGAGGAGAAAAGTGAAGAAACATCTCTTCCGGAGCATGTTTTGTGAAAGGTTGCCCGTGTGGGAAATGATGGAGTTGTTACTGAAGGTATTCAACAAGTTTTTGAACAATGTGTAAGTATAACATTATTTGTTTAATTAGATAGAAAGTTCTTGTTTATCTAATATATTTATGCGTTGCTCTAATATTGAATTTCAGGAGACTCTATCTCAGTCCTTAACTCTCACAGAAGACCAGGATTGCAGGAGCATACTGAGTCGATATTAAATATTCCTGAGTATTCTGGTCGCGTGAGGGGTAAAGGATTTGGAGTCACTCCATCTGCCTTGAATGAGCATTCAAAGTAAAAAAATCCTAGCAATAGAGAGGTGATGGAAACTTTGGAAGAATTAAGAGCTCAAGTTCGTGAACTGCAACAAGATAAAGAAAAATATATGTCAGAAAGGCGCGGTTCAGAATTTAAAGATACTAGTGACAAGGCCAGTATCAATTGTCAAAAAAAAATTTCGGAGGTAATTATATTTATTAAATTAGTTTAGTTTTTTATATTTACATCATTGCACAATAACAATTTCGTATTATTTTTGTTTTGTTTAGGGCATTTCACCTTGTCAGCTATATTTATCGGCACCGACATATCGCATGGTTGGCAAGGGAAAAGTGCATAACACTCCGGGAGACGTCCTTCACACTAGACCGCTCCCTGCTAGATTTTTGAAGGTTTCAATTGATATTGCTTTAGAGCAGGATGTATTACTATCTATACATGACGACGTTTCAGATGCAACATTGGTGGGGGACGCAATAGGGTCGTACGTTGCATGGCCGTCAAACCTCATCGTCATAGATGACTCGGTATGTCGAAAACCATTATTAACCTTTTAGTTTTCAAATGTTTTACTTGCATATAATTTATGTTATGCTTACTGATCGTACCTGGATCAGACAATTTCTAGTGGCCAACGACGTCGTCTGGGCTTCAACTCCAGTGAGGTTGAAAGACGACGGGGGGGTGTACCTGCAAGGTACTCCGACGCTCAAGTTAGATAACTGTCAGAGATAGCAAGTACAGAAGTGAGAGTAGAAGTGAACATAACCTGACCCTCTCAAGTGAGAGGGTATTTATAGAGAGCCCCCAGCGCGGGGCCAACGGTCACTTGCATTGGGCTGGATTGCCAGGCCCAATCTAAGTAACTGCCAGGGCTTACGTGGCGTAGTGAAGACCAGCACGTGGTCTTCGCCCTGGGATAACCGTTCCTAGATCTCCGGAATTAGGGCAGACCGATTCCATCGGGAGTGGAGTGGTTACATGAGAACGTGTCCTCGCGGGGAGGACTCTTACATGTCGGGGAGAGATGTGTCCTCGCGGGGAGGACTTGCTGCATGGACGGAGACGACTCATCGCGGGGAGCAACGTCCTCGTGTCGAGGAGGGGGAACCCCGGGGAAGGCTCAATGCTTCTGCCCAAAACTCTACGCCATTTGTGCCCGACACTGTGGTGTGACACTTGCCCGACACTGGCTTGACTAAGTCCTACGTATGGGCCGCCGCAGAGCGTGTGGGCTGGGCCTGCTTGGATGTGGAGCAGGTCCCCGACCCAGTCCGGAACAGGAGCCCCCCAAGTCGTTGCTCTGAGGCGTCAGAGTGATGACTTAAGGGTCAAGGTTATGTCGAGGGCGTGCCCGGTCGGGAAAGGGACTTCGAGAGAGGACGGTTGGTGAACCGGGCAGAAACAAGTAGGTATGCTCGTGCGAGACTGGCCGCAGAGGGCAACGTCGTGGGGATACGAGGAGTCAAGGCCGAGGTGAACGAAGAGACGCGTGTTGGGGGATGAACAGACGTGCCTAGGGAAACGTGTGCCACGCGTCACACCTCATTATTACATAGGGCGGCTACCCTAGGGTAGCGTAATCGATTGCCTAGCGACTCCTCGAAGCTCGTGAGGGGCTTATAAAAGGGGCGAGTTCGTGCCATTCGCACGTTCCCACCTTTTTCGCTCTGCATCTCATCTAGTCACCATTGCTACTCCGCTGCCGTACACCGCCGTGCACCGTCGTCTTTGCTGTTCTAGTCTGCTCTCCACTGCTCAAGTAAGTTCTTAATCCCTTATGGTTCATTTGTTTTTTCTCTCTTTTAGTAGTTTTTCGGTGAATTGAGGGCGTTCCCGGCGCTCCGTTAGGGTTCCGGCCGGGAACGGCAGGACGTTCCTAGGGTTCCGGTGGGTTTTGACGGTGGTTTAGGACGAACATCCCGAGGACAAGATGAATGTCCCGAGGACTCCTATGAATACATCGAGGACACACGATGAATGTCACGGGGAAGTGAGATGGGGAGATCGGGGAGCGAAGAGAGAGAGGACGGGGTGACGGCCTCGGGCAGTTCGCCGTGTCCCCGAGTATTTTCTTGCTCGCTGCCCTTTCACTTGATCGGCGGTGGAAGGGTGGACTTGGCCGCGACCGACGAATTCAACTATTACCTCTGCTTTTCAGGTAAAAATGGTCGCGAGGATTCCGGGGATTCTCTACGTAGACACCGAACCCGACGTGAATGGACCCGCTCAGATCCCCGGGGAGGCGACCGTGCGTCCGGCAGCCGAATGGGCCGGGGAAGAGCCTCTGCGTATAGGGTCGTGTTTCTCCGTCGACAACACAGACGCGTTCGCCTTCGTCGAGAACGTCCCCGAAGGAGAGGAGGCCACATGGACGGTTTACCAGCCCCGGGTACACCATCGCATCTGCTCGAACTATCGCGGGCTGCGGTTTCCCATGTACGAGTTCACCTTTAAACAGGCCGGTATCCGCCTCCCCTTCAATAGCTTTCAGCTAGGGGTTTTCAACCGTCTGCACTTGGCGCCGTCGCAGCTTCATCCTAACGCACTCGCTTTTATGCAGGCGTTTGAAATCGTCTGCGACTATCTCTAGATTGGGAACACCCTCGAGCTCTTCTTCCGCGTCTTCCATTTGCAACGCTCAACGGACAATGGGCGACATAGTTGGGTTTCTTTCAAACAACCCAGGAAGTTTTTCAAGGCGTACGCGGATTCAATAAGGGGCTTCAAGAGAAGGTTCTACTATGTCATGCCCGTGACGCATTCGGCCGTGGATACACTTTATGACATTGTGCTCGACGTGTCCAAGTGTCCCCTGGAGTGGGAGGACGCCCACTTCGCGCTCGGCACGGAGGATTACGTCGTGAAGCATAGCGCGCTGTCGGAGGACGACAGAGGGGCGTATGCCACGTTGGTCGCATTTGTCAATGGTTTCAACCGGGCAGAATGCGTTGGTAGGGATGGAAACTTCCTCCTCGACTCCCAGGGGAGGGTTGTGAGAGAGGTTCGCTATATAAACACCCGGGGGCTCCTCGAATGCAAGTCTCCCGACGAGGCCAAGAGGTTCTTAGGTGGGATCTCCTCGTCCTGTTCGGTCCTTCATTTAGCTTTGCCTCTGTGCTAACTTTTTCCATGTTTCCTCTTGCAGCTCAAATGTCTAATGCCACTGAGCGTATCATGAAGTTGGCCGCCGAGCGGGCACCCAAGCGTACCAAGAGCCGTGTCCGAGAGATTATTCAGACCGCGACGCCGGTTGGAATAACGAGTGGCTCCTCCTCGCCACAGTGCAGCCAGTCCCCTCCCCCGGAGAGCACCCCTGCCAAGAAAACAAGGACCGAGGGGCCTGTCCTCGTGGATCTCGTGGACCCTGTCTCGCCGGAGAAGTTTCAGATGCCCGCTTGCCATCTCCAGCGGAATTTCTTCGGGGGAAGCCCCCCTGTCATTGCTGATGCCGAGGTGAAGGCAGTTCTGGGTATGGACGGGGTGGCGAGGAGAGAGGCGCTTGTCGAGGACCTTGCGGCCATGATGCGGGTCTTCGAGACTGCCTTGATATTGAATGATAGGGCCCCCTCTTCCTCCGAGCTACAGAAGCTGAAAGACGACTATACTGCCCTCGAGAAGGAGAAGGATAAGGTTGCGGCTGATCTGCTGAAGGCCCAGGCCGAGTGCGAGGGCCACGCCAATGCCCTCAGCGAGTTGAACGAGGTCAAATCTACCCTGAGGGTGACCAAAGAGGAGCTTGATCGCTCTCGGGAAAGGGTCGAGGAGTTCGAGGCTGCTGTCCATCCCGCGGAGAATGAATCTCCCGTGGAGAAAAACCTTGCTGACCGCGCCGCTCTGATTGGCAAAATTCGGGAGCTTTAGGCAGATAGTCTAGAAGCTCTGGAGATAGGCTTTAAGAATGCCGTGGAGCAGATCAGCGCTGAGAATCCATGGGTCCGCTGGTGCTCGACAGAATCGACCCGTTCCTTCGTGTGGTCGACGTCAAGCTCAATCTTCCAGAGGAGGGGGAGGAGGAAGATGGAAGGCGGGTCGAGGATGAGATCACCGTGTAGTTCTTTTGATTGTTTGGCCTGCGCGCCATTTTCTTTGTAATGATTTGTGCCTGGCATATGTGCCAGGGGCTTTTTGATATTTTTGTAATATTCGTACACTGGGCTTCTGCCCGTTTCAATGTACCCTCGTTTACTTGCTAGTATTGTTTGCATGGTTTGAATTGTGTGTGATGTATTATGTGTTATACTTTATTTTTTCCTAAGTAAAAAGGCTTTGGGATTTGCTCGACCTTTATAGTCCCTGACCGCGTGGAGAGCTGGTCGGGCGGCCGGAGGCGTATTCCGACCTTTAACGAGGCTAAGAGCTCGGGCGAGGTCTTAGCTTCGTGGCATGAACCTCCCATCGCGAGCTGGGTGTTCTGCCCGATTGGTACAACGACGGTGGGCCTCGATCGAGGTATCCCCGTCGGATCAAAGGTCCTCGCGCACACACAACGCGGTCTCTGACCATCGTGTTCTGTATAGGGGTGTCGCGCTCGTACCTAAGCGGGTCCCCGTGATCGCGGTGCTAGTGAGCCGCGGGCAGTGCTTAACTATAGTACTGTTTGAGCTTTTCAGCATTCCATGGTCGAGCAAGTTCTTCCCCGTGCAGATTTTCGAGGAAGTAGACTCCTGTCCCCGTTTTCCCGCGGACGCGGTACGGGCCCTCCCAATTCGCGGCGAGTTTGCCTTCTCGCGAGTCCTTCTGGTTCCTACGTAGGACGAGGGTGCCTACCTGAAAATCACATTTGATAACTTTGTCGTTATAACGTAGTGTTATTTTTTGTTTAAGTGACGCTTCTCGGAGAGAAGCGCCCGAGCGTGTTTCTTCGACGAAGTCAAGCTCTTCCCTCAAGGCTTCATCGTTCGCGTCCCCGTTGAGGGGGGCTTCTGTCCTCCTCGAGGGTTCCCTGATCTCCACGGGGATCACTGCTTCCGTTCCGTTGGTCAAACGGAAAGGGGTCTCCCCGGTCGTGGAGTGTGGGGTCGTTCGGTAGGCCCAGAGGACGCTGTGTAGCTCCTCGACCCACCGTTGTTTGGCATCGCCTGATCGGCGTCTCAATCCTCGGAGGATTACTCTGTTTGCTGCCTCAGCCTGCCCGTTTGTTTCGGGGTGCTCGACCGACGTGAAGTGCTGCTTCGTGCCTAGTTTGGTGACGAAGTCTTGGAAGTTCTTGTCGGTGAACTGTGTCCCGTTGTCGGTGACAATGGCTTGAGGCACGCCGAATCGGGCGAGGATGTTTCTTTTGTAAAAACGCAGTATGTTAAAGGCCGTGATTTTGGCTAATGCTTCCGCCTCGATCCAATTCGTGAAGTAATCCACCCCGACGATGAGGTATTTGTTTTGATATGATCCTATGACGAAGGGTCCAAGGATGTCCATTCCCCACCACGCGAACGGCCACGGGGAGGATAGCGTTTTGAGCTCGCTAGGAGGAGCGAGGTGCATGTCCCCGTGTCACTAGCATCTGTCGCACTTCTTGACGTGTTGCTTGGCGTCTTGTTGCATGGTGGGCCAGTAGTACCCTGCTCGTAGCGCCTTACGGGCTAACGAGCGGCCGCCGAGGTGTTATGCGTTGATTCCGTTGTGGATTTCCTGGAGGATGTCGGGGACCTTCGTCTCCTCGACGCACCTGAGGAGGGGGATAGAGAACCCACGCCGGTATAGCTTATCCTCGACTACGGTGTACGAGCACGCCCGCCTCTTGACCATTCCTGCTTCTTTGGGATCTTCGGGCAGTTTTCCAGTCATGAGGTATTCGTATACCGGGTCATCCAGTAGTTGCTGTCCCCGATGGCGTTGATGTTCGAAACCACGGTCGGCTTGTCGATGCTCGGGTGGGAAAGCACTTCTTGTATGACGGATTTGTTCCCGCCTTTCTTCTTTGTGCTCGCCAATTTGGACAAGACATCTGCTCGGGCATTGTGCTCGCGGGGGATGTGAGTTACTTCCGCGGAGGTGAACTTTTTCATCTTTTCTTTTACCAAGGCCAAGTATTCTATGAGGCTGTCGTTCTTGGCTTGGTACTCTCCTCGGACTTGCGAGGCCACGAGCTGGGAATCGGTGAAGAGTTTGACCTCCTTGGCGCTGAGGTCTTCCGCCAGTCGAAGTCCTGTGAGGAAGGCCTCGTATTCGGCTTGGTTGTTCGATGTCGGGAAGGACAGTTCGAGGGATACCTCGATCAAGATGCCTTCCTCGTTTTCGAGGATGATGCTCGCCCCGCTTCCCTTTGGGCTGGACGCCCCGTCGACATAGATCGTTCATTTCTGTGATCCGTTGGTCGAAGGTTCCGGGACGGTCATCTCTGCTACGAAGTCGGCCAGTACCTGTGCCTTCAGGGCTTTCCTCCCTTCGTATTGGATGTCAAACTCGGAGAGCTCGAGTGACCACCTGAGCATCCTCCCCGCCATGTCCGGTCGCCCGAGGAGCTGCCTTATAGGCTGTTCGGTCCTTACGACGACGGTGTGGGCGAGGAAGTAGTGGCGTAGCCTTCTGGCTGCGGTGACGAGGCCCAGGGCGACTTTCTCAATCTGCTGATATCTGAGCTCGAGGCCCTGGACGGCTTTGCTCGTGAAGTAAACTGGCTTCTGCCCGTCCGGGGTTTCCCGAATGAGGACGGCGCTGACTGCTTCACTCGTGATCGTAAGATACAAGAAGAGTGTCTCCCCGTTCTCAGGCCGTGAAAGGACCGGGGGTTGTGATAGGACCTGTTTTAAGTGGACGAGTGCCTGCTCGCATTCCTCGCTCCAATCAAACTCCGCCTTTTGTCGAAGAAGTTTGAAAATTGGGAGTGCGTACTGTGCGGATTTGGCGACGAACCGGGAAAGGGCAGTGAGCATCTCATTCAATGATTGTATCTACTTCTTTGAGTCTGGGGTAGGGAGTTCGGAGAAAGCCCTACACTTGTCGGGGTTGGCCTCGATTCCTCGCTCTGTGAGGTAGAATCCGAGGAACTTCCCTGCCCGGACGCCGAAGGTGCACTTTTCGGGGTTAAACCTCATGCGACACCTCTTCGCCGTGTCGAACACCGTCTTGAGGTGCGCGGCATGGTCGACTTCTTCTGCAGACTTGACGATCATGTCGTCCATGTAGACTTCGACCATGTCGCCGATTTTATCTCGGAAAACCTTATTCATCATCCGTTGGTAGGTCGCACCGGCATTCTTCAGACCGAAAGGCATTATGTTGTAATAGTACTTGCTCGACACGGTCATGAAGGCCGTGTGTTGTTTGTCGACCTTGTCCATGGGAATTTGGTTGTATCCCGAGTAAGCGTCCATGAAGGATAGTAGTTTGTAACCTGCAGAGTTGTCGACCAGTTGGTCGATGTTAGGCAAGGGATAACAGTCTTTCGGGCAAGCCCGGTTAAGATCAGTATAATCAACACACATTCTCCATTTTCCATTATTCTTTTTAACAAGTACAACGTTGGACAACCATGTCGTGTATTTGGCTTCCGAAATAAAATTTGCCTCTAGGAGGTCTTTTACAGCTTTTTCAGCAGCCTCCGCTTTCTTGGGAGACTGCTTGCGCCTACGTTGTGCTATGGCCCTAGCGGCCGGATCTACTGCGAGCTGATGACAAGCCACCTCGGGGTCGAGGCCAGGCATCTCGGACGCGCTCCACGCGAAGAGGTCAGCGTTCTCTCTCAGACACGCCATCAGCTGCTCCTTTGCCAGGTCGGGGATCCCGGTGCCAATCTTCACGTTGCGGTCTGGATCGTCCCCGAGTACCACGAGCTTGAAGTCTCCATCTGGGATAGGGCGCGTTGGATGGAGAGGCCGCCCGTTGTTCTCCGCCTGGTGGTCGAGATCTTCGACTCTGTCTTCGTTGGGTTCGTCGGAGAACCTGCTGTCAAGGTCGACCGCGTTGACGCGCGAGAGAGGTACATGTTCCGCATCCTGGGGTGGCTTGGCCACGGTCTTGGGTTTGGAGCTGATGGAACTTAGGCCTTTGATGGCGGCGTCGAAGCATCTTCTGGCTGCGTCGATGTCCACGTGCATCGTCACTACTCGTCCCCTGGTCGTGTAGTACTTCATTTTGAGGTGGACCGTTGAAGGTACCGCCATAAGCTCGGCCAGGGTGAGAGTAGAAGTGAACATAACCTGACCCTCTCAAGTGAGAGGGTATTTATAGAGAGCCCCCAGCGCGGGGCCAACGGTCACTTGCATTGGGCTGGATTGCCAGGCCTAATCCAAGTAACTGCCAGGACTTACATGGCATAGTGAAGACCAACACGTGGTCTTCGCCCTGGGATAACCGTTCCTAGATCTCCAGAATTAGGGCAGATCGATTCCATCGGGAGTGGAGCGGTTACATGAGAACGTGTCCTCACGGGGAGGACTCCTGCATGTCGGGGAGAGATGTGTCCTCGCGGGGAGGACTTGCTGCGTGGACGGAGACGACTCCTCGCGGGGAGCAATGTCCTCGTGTCGAGGAGGGGGAACCTCGGGGAAGGCTCAATGCTTCTGCCCGAAACTCTACGGCATTTGTGCCCGACACTGTGGTGTGACACTCGCCCGACACTGGCTTGACTAAGTCCTACGTATGGGTCGCCCCAGAGCGTGTGGGCTGGGCCTGCTTGGATGTGGAGCAGGTCCCCGGCCCAGTCCGGAACACTTACTTTTACCTACATTTTATTTACATGACATTGTTAGACTCTTACAAAATCCAAATCAAAAGATAAAGGGATTGTGCGGCAAACCGAGCCAGTTGCATCACAAAAAGAGGTACACTGATATATATGCATCGAAAATGTTAATTCTATGATCCTAATTCAAAAGATTCATGATTAATATGTTTATGAATTATATGATTTTCAGATTCCTACACAAGAGGTGCAACAAGGGAGCAAGAACAAGAAGCCAGTAGTAGCCAAGGCAAAAAAAGCATCTATTTATCGATTTCGGTTGTGCCTTGAAACAATTGTAGGCATAACGGATTTGATGGAAGGTGGTATCCGTGAAATACCTATGGAAGCAGGTATTTTTGGGTTTGCCTATTCAGAAACAATTGCTAAAGAAGACTTTGATCAGATATTTTGCATTCTGAATTAGGCGTCGGTGTTATGAATTCATACATCAGGTAATCCATCGATTTTATTTATTTGATTGATCAATTTATTTACTCATTTCAATGAATATTAGAATGTTAATTATAATAACATATTTATTATAATCCGTTTTTATTTCAGGTTCTTGTATGAAAAATTGATGCTCCCGCGTCAATTGACTGAAAGATACTCCTTCTTGGCTCCCAACTGTGTCAATGCAAATTTACTCAATCGAACTACAGATGCGGTCAAAGATCACGTAGTAGGTGCATTTATGACCAACATTGATACAAAGAAGTTGTATCTTTTACCATATAATACTGGCCATGGGTAAGATTTTCATCCTAACTTCCTTTATTATAATCTTTCGCTTTTTTACGTTGTGTATAACATTTCCATCTATACTTTTGTTTTATTTTACAGTGACACTGGTTGTTACTTGCGATTAATCCGATAAAAGAAATAGTCTATTATCTGGATTCGCTAGAGGGTGATCAAACAAAATACTCGGAGATGAAGAAGATGATTGATACGTAAGTGATGCGTTTGTTCTAAATATTCGCGTGTGTATTTCTTTATTTATGTGAAATTGTTCTAAATATTCGTTTATAATATGATAGATCCATAAAAATATTCCGATCACAACGACAAGCTCGGGTACCAAAGAGCAAAGCAAACAACATTACATGGATAAGAGTGGAGGTATGATTTGTTATTATAATAGTAATGCTACTTGATAACACAAGTCATCTATGATACTTATTAATACTTTTTTTTCTATGTGTAGTGTCCTCGGCAGCGTAATGGTATCGATTGTGGTTATTTTGTCTTGAGATTCATGAAAGAAATTATTCATATGGAACAAATAGAGATTCCAAACATGGTATGGATTTATATATAAGTTATGATTTATTTTAAGATTTATTATCGGATATTTCATCTAATTAATTACTTTTAACTAAATCATGCATATTATGTTAAATGTAGTATTTTGATGAATTCAAGTGTGCCACCTACACGAAAGACAAATTGGAAGAAATAAAGGAGGATTGGTGTCAATACATGGTTGAAATGAGAATTTGTTAGTTTTAGAAATTGTGTTAGGTTTATGGAAGGTGTTGTATATATAGGTGATGGATATGGTGTATAAGGTTTCGAATTGGTGTATGGAATTGGTGTTGCATAGTTTGTATTGAGTTATATATATGTAATGGTTATTTTGGTGTTGTATATATAATGGTTTTTACGGTTTATGTGTTGAATTTTAATCGTATAAAGGCCTAATGTTGAATTATAATGCTATAAGGCTTATGTGTTGAAATATAATGGTATCAAAGGCCATGTGTTGAATGATTATGAATTCCGTTAAATTATACAGGTTTAATAATTGATTTTAAAAAAAAGCTTTTAAAAAGCACTTTTATAAAAGACAGCGCTTTCTAAAAAAAGCGCTGCCTAAATGGGAGTCATGGAGTATACATAAGACAGCGCTTTTAAAAGCGCTGCTAAAGGAGGCATACGAAAGCGATTTTCTTTGAAAAAGTGCTGCCTAAAGGGGGACCTTTAGCAGCGCTTTTAAAAGCGCTGCTAAAGGGGGTCCTACGAAAGCGCTTTTCTTTGGAAAAGCGCTGCTATATGGGGGTTATACGAAAGCGCTTTTAAAAGCACTGCTAAAGGGGGTCCTAAGGGGGACCTAAGACAGCGCTTTTAAAAGGAAAAAAAGCGTTGTCTTTACCTTTAGCAGCGCCACCTTTGGCAGCACTTTTAAGCGCTGCTAAAGGAAAAAAAAAACGCTGATAAAGGTCTTCTTTGGCGTAGTACGATTTCTCCACTGTTCTGTTCTCCGACCGCCGTTGTGTTCTCCGACCACCGTTCTGTTCTCCGACTGCCATCGTTCTCCGACCGCCACTGTTCTGTTCTCTCTCGCGTCTCGTTTTCGTTTTTCGTTTTTCGTTCTCCGACCAACAGAAGAGGAAAACGAAGTAGAAGAAGAGGTACATTTTTTGTTTTCGTTTTCGATTTCTGAATGTGCTTCTGTTGTTGTTGAATGCTGTTTCTATTGTTTGTAGAATCATAAAAACACCGCCAAAAGAGAGAATGGTTGGAATACATCACAACCTTCTTTAAAACAAATAAGTAAGAAGAAAGAAAAAAATGAGTTGAAGATTATGTCTTTTCAAAACTTCTATGTATAATACAATAATACTGTTTTTAAACTATAACGCAAATTTATTAAACTCTTAATAACCAGCAAATTTGATAATGTGAAGAATAGATGGTTCATGCGTATTAGTCTATGATTTGTATCACTCATATTATTAGGAAATGAATTTTGTAAAGCTAGCAAGTTTTTGCGATTTGAATGATTAAAAAGGACATAGAATTGTTTGCGAGACCTGTTCATTGACATAGTTTTTGCGATCCGTGTCTCACTAGTGAATAACCCTCAACTTCAGATATGTGGGATGAAATGCTTCCATCGGGATCGTTGTTACACCGCCGGAATTGGGAGTTTAGTATCATTTTTGTTAGAATCACCTTTAATTTTCACCCTTATATTTTTCATTGTTTATGGTCAATTGTCGTTTTTAGAAGCCCTGATCATTTCAATTCTTTTTTGGTTCTATTTTTTGTCGATTTGTTTTCAGATGCATATATGAATATAATATGAACTGTGTAGAATATAATGATGTAGTTATCTGAGGTGTTATTAACTTATTGAATTTGCTATATATAGGGGTTACTTGTGAAAAGTGAAAGTTGGATTGTTTCTAAGAATCTTACAATGTCGGGGTCCAGAAGCTGCTGACTTCTTTACAGGTAAATAGTTTTTATTTTGTTTTTGTTTAGCTTAATTAGTAAAACCATGGATAAGAAATGTACGTCTTCAAGTCGATTGTCGAAAGAGTACGAGAATGGGGTATCAGAATTCGTTAAGTTTGTTGTTGCGCATGCCAAAGACCCCAGTCGAATGACATGTCCTTGCTTGGATTGCTGTTATGGGAGTCAGGTTGACGCGGTTCAGTTGGCATCGTAATTAAAGAGGCATGGAATTGATCGAAGTTATACATGTTGAAATTTGCATGGTGAGAAAAGTAACGGGAATGTTGAACCGGGGGATAATACAACCTATGCTTCAAACGACAATGGCATAGATACATACGATTGTGATCGAGTCGAAGAGATTGCAGAAGCACTTGAAGAAGATCTTAAGGATTATCCCAAAATGTTTGAGAGGTTGGTAAGTGATGCAGAGAAACTGTTGTATAATGGTTGTACTAAATTCACAAGATTGTCTGCGGTATTAAAGTTGTACAACGTAAAGGCGGGCAATGGATAGTCGGATAAAAGTTTCACAGAGTTATTAGCCCTTATGAAAGATATGCTTCCAGAGGATAATGTTCTTCCCAATCGAACATATGAGGCCAAAAAGATGTTGTGCTCTATTGGCATGAGCTATGATAAGATACATGCTTGTCCAAATGATTGCGTTTTGTTTTGAAATGAGTATGCATCGTTAAATGAGTGTCCTAAATGCCGTGTATCTCGATATAAGAAAAAGTTGTCTTCAGCAAAAGTCTTATGGTATTTTCCTATAATTCCGAGATTTAGACGCATGTTTCGTAGTAAAACCGATGCAAGACACTTGACTTGGCATGCATATGAAAGAATTATTGATGGAAAGTTTCGACATCCGGCATATTCACCACAGTGGATGAAAATTGATAATGATTATCCTGAATTTGAAAAAGAAGCAAGAAACCTTCGCTTGGCATTATCTATTGATGGAATGTGAAATTCTGGTATCAGACGTGTGATGTTAAGGTGCGATGTCACAACAACACACTCTGCACAATGGACAAAATAAACAGCAGAATAACACACCAAATTGTTCACCCAGTTCGGTCTAACTACCTACGTCTGGGGGCTACCAAGCCAGGGATGAAATTCACTACTTGTAGAATTAATTTACAGACTCAACAACCCAGTTGACAATCTCCTAAACATAATTCCTACTAGTGACTTTCTACCTAAGAAACCACTTAGATATGAGAACGCTACTCAATCCCTAAAAACAATACTCAAGGAACACCCTCTTTGAGCAACCTTGATCTTACTTCACAGCTTTGATCAAGTAATAACTCTCTATTACTTCACAGCTTCTAAGAGAGGACAGAAAACGACTCACCAATTCAACCTAGAATGGTGTATACAAAACTCGTACAATATACTCTAGACACTCAGCCTATTTCTCTTGATCTTCTCTCTGTGTTTCTGTACCTTTTCCTTTGGTCTTGTGTGCTTTATATAGCCACCTGAATTGGGCTTGGACTGCTACAATATCTGACTTGATTTGTTATTTAAAACTGAATATTCAAAACAGATTTTCTCCTAAAATCTTTTCAAATCTTCAACCTTTTAAATCTCCTACAAATCTGCATCAAATCTCCTATGCAGCGGAAAATATCTAACCCAAGATATTGGCATCCAATGAGACAGCTTGCTCTCCACAATTCTAGCTAACACGCAAACACTAACAACATCACAACCTGATGTTATTAATTCTGCAGATCTAATGTCACAACATCGCGTGTGACATCAGACATCCAAACTTCAGTAATTTAAACACTTAACACAGCTCAGTGTTAAGACTCAATGTTGCAACATCACCACCTTGACATCAACATTAAACATACTTTATTTTACCAAAATTCCAGCCAATCCAAGAACTAACAATCTCCCCCTTTGGCTAATTTTGGCTAAAACAATCTCTGCACCTAAAACAATCTCTGCACCTTCAGAGACTTCAGCAGCGGAAAAACTTCAATCAATGATATTGAAACTCCAAGCAGCAGCAGCATCTTCAATTCACTTCACAAAACTCTGTTGTATCTGCTGCATCACCAAGTTCAACAGCTACACTCTTCAAACATTCAAACAGCTGCACATATTTCATTATTAGCAGCAATGAGCACTCCCCCTCAATGCAATTAGTCCCCCTTAATTTCTGCACTTCTCTGCATCACAACACTTTTTGGACTGCATTATGGCTACTTCTCCCCCTTTTTAGCCACAATTAGACAATCTTCAATCAGAAGCCCTATTAACTACAGTTATTACACCCTAGCTCTCATTGTTAGCCTCACAGTTAGTAACCAGGCAAAACAAATCATAGAAAAACATAAAAGGTGCATATAACAGCACAAAATTCAAATTACATAACCGGCATAACAAGTGCAAAACAAAAAAAAAACTAAAACTACTAATTAAGAGGATCATTAAGAGCTTTAATCATCTAAGCTGAGATCATCATCTTCTTCATCTTCTTTTGGACTGTCATTATCAGACTCATCTTTCTTATCAGCAACTACTTTCTCACTTTCTTTTTCTTTCATCTTCAGAGTTATAAGTAATTTTTTAAACTTGTCCTTCCTTTCAATGTTTACTCTGATGACTTCATCTAGTTCTTTACAGGCTTCCTCCAGTTCATAAATCATATCAGTCTTGACATGAGTATGATTAGTAGATGTTGAGGCATATGCTTTGACATTATCAGCAACATGTTTTCCTTTAAACAACTTCTGATGAAAAGACAATTCAGGCTTCCTTCTACACACACTATCATCCAGGTGGAGAATCCCAGGATGCTGAGACAGTATTATCCCACAAATGAGGGATGGAAATGCAATAGGCAATTTCACAGCTCTTGTTGCAGCGTGCTTGATAGTCTGATTATAGATGTAAGAGCCATAATCAATTAGTCTCTTTGTTCCAATGGCATAAATTAATTTGCCCAACCCAGCAGAAACAGAGGTCTTGTGGTTAGTAGGAACCCAGTTAACCACACCTATTCTATGAAGAAGAGCATATTTCACACTTAATAAACTTGCTGACAACTTTCCTTTTGAAGGCTAAACTTCTACCTGACCGGCTGTGATTTCTTTGCAGATAACATTATTAGAAACTCCTAATTCACCATAATCTTCCTCACTTCTTCCTAAGTAGGCATTGATCACCTTAGGAGAGAACCAGATACACTTACCCCTGACGGTAACTCTTCTGAAGGTTAGGCTTTTGCTGTCATCAATAGACTCAGGGATATTCACTATAAATTCTCTGATCAGTCTATCATAGCAACTAGTCAATCCTGACACAGTCCTTATGAGACCAGCAAACTTAATTAGATCTATAATTCCAGTAGACTCTAAGTCATCTGCTACTAGCTCTCTTTCCAGAGCTATCCTACTTTGGCTTACACAATTCCACATGGATGCACTTCTGGCACAGTGGAATGAGATTTTATCAGGCCCTTGATCAGCAGCTCTGTTCATCACAGGGTTGATGTCTTGAACATCACACTCTGAATCTGATTCTTCCCTGATTCTCCTCTTCTTGCCAAACCTGGCAACTTTTCTCCACGACTTGGGAGAGTCTGCAACTGAAGTCCTTTTCTTGACTATATTTTCATTAGAAAGTGACTCTACTCCTTTCCCTTTCCTATCCTCCTTTCTTCTTGCATTACCAATGATATCACTATCAGATGGGTCCTCAACATCTATAACCTCAACCTGATCCTTCCCTTTACTCCTGTGACTTTTATTCCTAGGGGACGATGTTCTGACATCAGAGATGACACCAGTATCTTCATGATCTTCTTCTTTACTCCAACCTTCAGCGTCTTGAATCACAGACAGGGTCAGTCTTTGAAGATTTGTGTCCTCACTTTGAGAGTTCACCTGTTCAGCAGGCATTTGCCTTAAAGGGACAGAAATCCCTTTCACACGTATTCCCTTCTCAAGAATTTTGGTGGCAATCTGCTCCAAATACATGTCCACACCATACTTCTCCTCAACAGCTTGAGAGGATGATGACCTAGTTTCTGTTTTATTCAACTTGGTTGAAGGTTTAGCATTACCCGAATCTGGAGGTGCCCTAGGAATGTGTTCTTTGTTAACAAGTTCTTTTTCCGAAGAAACCCTAGTTCGTATGTGTGCAGGTCTTTGAGAATCAGAGTTCTTGGATGGGAAAGACATCGTTCCTTTGTAACAGACTAGGTTTGGAGAAGATTTTTCTATAATGGAGATGAACCGTTGAGACGAAAATGCTCTGATGAATCTTGATATAAAATCAATCTGGTAAGGCGCCTGATTTTGAGTCCCTCTTAAAGGCCAATCACTAATTTTCTCCCTCCATAAAGACTTTCCTTTTAAAAATTTAAAAGAATTCACATCAGAACTCATTAACTCTGAGTGACCTTTCAGCATCCTAATGTCATAGTCTGATGTTATAACATCAACTCGAACATCATTAGTTGAATTTACTTCAAGGGAAATCCACTAATAGCAGTTATCTTTGGTTCTGGCACCCTTCATAACAACTTGATTCTGCTCACCAGATACCACACACTCATCTTTGGTGTAGTTAACTTTGTAACCTTCATCACATAACTGACTTATGCTAATCAGATTAGCCTTCAAACCTTGGACAAGGATCACACTATCAAGAGTAAGACCATCAAGATTCTTCACTCTTCCACTTCCTTCTACTACTCCTTTTTCTCCATTGCCAAACACAACCTTATTTGCATGGCAAGGATTGAACTCCACCAACTGCTCATTTAATCCAGTCATGTGCATTGAACATCCACTGTCAAAGTACCATGCATCCATGGCAACATGTCCATCTGAGGTATGAGCCAATAAACATGTGACATGAGCTTTAGGAACCCATTGTTTAGCAACTTTGGATCTGACCTCCTTCTGTCTGGTTTGAGGAACTGAATCTGGATAACCATGGAGCTTGAAGCACGAGGACTGCATATGTCCAACCCTGCCACAATAGAAGCATCTTACTCTGTCATCTCTAAATTGTTTATGTCTTCTACCATTATGATGATATTGCTGTGGCTCCCACCCATAATGTTGTCTCCTTCTGCCATAGTTGGATTGTCTTCTTCTGTACTGAGGATGCTGTCTTCTAGGCTGTCTCCTATGGTGATGAGGCTTCCTTCTTCCATAGTGATGAGGTACAACATTGTTGTATCCATATCCATACCAGTTTTCTTGATGTTGAGACATCTGATGAGACATGTTCTGTTTGAACCTTGCAGCTTGCATGCTCTTGTGATATTGGGGAGGCATATACTGACTAGCTCCTCGAAGCTGCATCTTCCTCTGATGGGGACCATTCTTTTTCTCAACATTCTGAGGCTGAACAATCTTCTTAGGGGTGGGATCCTGTCTTTTTGTTTGAGACATTGGTTGGGACACCTCCTCCTTTGCTCCTGAAGTGCTTGCTTCAGCAGAAACCTTTTTCTCAGCCACAAATCCTATACCTGACTTATCACCAGCTACTTTTTCTGTCTGAAGGATCTTATCAAGTGTGTCTGTACCACAGCTCAGCATCCTAACAGATTTGGTCATATGATCAAGATGAGCTTTGACCAGTGAGACTTCGTTTTCCAAATCAGCTTTAGCAGTCTCAAGCTGAGCAATCTGTTCCTTTTGACTCTTGTTTTCTTGACAGATTTCAGCACTCTTTAGGCAAAGCTCTTGATAAGTAGAAGCTAGTTCCTCAAAGGTTATTTCTCCATCACTAGAATCATCATCAGAGACAACAGTTCCTGTCAAAGCTCTAACATGCTTTGCTGACTCACCTTCACCTTCACTATCAGAGTCAGACCAGGAAACTGTCATGCCCTTCTTCTGCTTTTTCAAGAAGGTGGGACACTCTTTCTTGACATGTCCATACCCTTCACACTCAAAGCACTGAACTCCTTTATCTTGGGCAGTTTTCCCTTCATCCTTCTCTTTTGACTTGCTGATGTCAGAAGATATGTTCTTGACATTAGGCCTGGAGTTATTGTTCATCCTCTTGAACACTTTGTTGAACTGTCTTCCCAACATAATTATGGCCTGAGATATATCATCCTGGGATTCAGAACTATTTCCTTTTTCTTCTTGATCATTTGACACCAAGGCTATACTCTTTGGCTTCTTTTCTGGTTCTTCCTCATTCAACCCAAGCTCAAAAGTTTGAAGAGATCCAATGAGCTCATCAACTCTCATCTTGCTGATGTCTTGTGATTCTTCAATGGCAGTTATCTTCATCTTATACTTCTTAGGAAGGGACCTAAGGATCTTCCTTACAAGCTTTTCATCTGACATTTTTTCACCAAGAGCACTGGATGCATTAGCCAGCTCCAGAACATTCATGTGGAAGTCATGAATAGTCTCATCTTCCTTCATCTTCAGGCTTTCAAATTTTGATGTTAGAATCTGAAGTCTTGACATTTTAACTCTAGATGTACCTTCATGAGTGGCCTTCAAAATATCCCACGCTTCCTTAGCAACTTCACAGGTATTGATTAACCTGGAAATATTCTTATCCACTCCATTGAAGATTGCATTTAGAGCTTTGGAATTTCCAAGGGCAAGCTCATCTTCTTCCTTGGTCCATTCTTCTTCAGGCTTTGGCTTTGAGGTGCCTTCTTTATCTTTGCCAGCATCATCTTTCTCACGCACAACAGGTGATTTCCACTCTTTAATAATAGCCTTCCATGCCCTGTTGTCCAAGGATTTTAAGAAAGTAATCATCCTTGGCTTCCAATAGTCATAATTGGATCCATCCAAAATAAGGGGTCTGTTGACGAATCCTTCAACTTCTTTGTCCATCTTTACACCAGAAAGTAACTTCCCTAGATCTCACCCAGAGACAGACAGGATGCCTGCTCTGATGCCAATTGAAATTCTGGTATCAGACGTGTGATGTTAAGGTGCGATGTCACAACAACACACTCTGCACAATGGACAAAATAAACAGCAGAATAACACACCAAATTGTTCACCCAGTTCTGTCTAACTACCTACGTCTGGAGGCTACCGAGCCAGGGATGAAATTCACTACTTGTAGAATTAATTTACAGACTCAACAACCCAGTTGACAATCTCCTAAACTTAATTCCTACTAGTGACTTTCTACCTAAGAAACCACTTAGATATGAGAACGCTACTCAATCCCTAAAAACAATACTCAAGGAACACCCTCTTTGAGCAACCTTGATCTTACTTCACAGCTTTGATCAAGTAATAACTCTCTATTACTTCACATCTTCTAAGAGAGGACAGAAAACGACTCACCAATTCAACCTAGAATGGTGTATACAAAACTCGTACAATATACTCAAGACACTCAGCCTATTTCTCTTGATCTTTTCTCTGTGTTTCTGTACCTTTTCCTTTGGTCTTGTGCGCTTTATATAGCCACCTGAATTGTTAATTTCTGGGCCTAGACAACCAGGGAATGACATAGACGTATACTTGGCACCCTTAATCGAAGATTTAAAGTTTTTGTGGGAGAACGGTGTGGTGGTTTATGATGGGTATAGGAAAGAAAGTTTCAACTTGAGGGCGATGTTGTTTGGCACAATTAATGATTTTCCAGCATACGGAAATCTATCAGGGTACAGCAAAAAAGGTCAATGTGCGTGTCCTATTTGTGAAGATAAAACAGATTGGACGCGATTGGAGTTTGGTCAGAAGAATGTATTTCTCGGTCATCGTAGATTCTTAAATTCTAATCATCACTATCGTGGGTGGAGAAAAGCATTCAATGGAGAGGCAGAACATGGTAGAGCTCCAACTATATTGACAGGTGATCAAATTTTTGAAAAGGTGAAAGATGTGAGTACTCAGTTTGGAAAGCCTTTTGCACATACACTTGTCAAGAGTGGGTGGAAGAAGAGGTCAATTTTTTTTTAATTTCCATATTGGAAGTCGTTGTATGTAAGACATTTTCTCGATGTTATGCATATTGAAAAAATGTATTTGACAGTGTTATTGGTACGTTACTCAATATACAAGGAAAGTCTAAGGATGACCTTAAAGCAAGAAAAGACTTGACAGCGATGGGGATAAGAACTGAATTAGGACCCTTGAAGAAAGGAAGTCGAACATATCTACCACCCGCTGCCTATACTCTATCTAGAAAGGAAAAAAAAAGTATTGTGTAAGTTTCTAAGTGAAGTTAGAGTTCTAGAAGGATACTCTTCAGATATTAGAAGACTTGTGTCTATGAAAGACCTCAAGTTAAAGAGTTTAAAGACGCTTAATTGCCGTGTTATAAAGGAACATTTTCTAACAATAGGTATACGTTCAATTCTGCCAAAAAAAGTAAGAAGCAAAATAACTAAATTGTGTTCTTTCTTCAAGTCAACTTGCAGTAAGGTGATCGATCCTGCGATCTTACCAACATTGCAAAAAGAAATAGTTATTACTTTGTGTGAGCTTGAAATGTATTTTCCTCCCTCGTTTTTTGACATAATGGTACATCTAGGTTTACATCTTGTGAAAGAGACACAATTGTGTGGACCAGCTTATATGAGATGGATGTACCCTGCTGAACGTTATATGAAAATATTAAAAGGGTATGTGAAAAACCGTAGTCGACCCGAGGGTTGTATTGCTAAACGATACATTGTTGAAGAAGCGATTGAGTTTTGTACTGAATATCTGTCCAATGTTCAATCAATTGGACTCCCCAAACCTCATATTGTCGAAAAAAAAGAAGGAAAAAAGTTAATTGGAAATAAATTTGTGACAGTATCAAGGGTCGAACAGGATCAAGTGCATTTATATGTTCTGAACAATGAGAATGAGGTTGAGCCGTATGTTGAAAGGCACAAGGATGTTCTCCGAGGTTTAAATCTGAATAGAAATGAAAATTGGATAGTACGAGAGCACAATCGAAGTTTTATACCTTGGTTTAAGGATCATATTTATTCAAAGTATTATTCCGATCCCGCTTCAATAACAGAAAGGTTGAGATGTTTAGCATATGGTCCAAGTTTGGTTGTGTTTTCTTATAGCGCATACGCAATTAATGGATACACATTTTATACCAAAGAACAAAATGATAAAAGTACTATGCAAAATAGTGGTGTCACCGTGGTAGCTGAAGCAATGCACATTTCAAGTGTGAGAGACTTAAAGCTTAAATTTGCAAATCTGTCATATTTTGGGGTTATTGAGCGCATTTGGGTGTTTGATTATGAGAAGTTTCAGATTCCTATATTTGGTTACAAGTGGGTTGAAAATAATAATGGCATACAAATGGATAAGTCAGGATTTTTGCAAGTGGATCTTAATAGGGTGGGGTACAAAGATGAGCCTTTTATTCTAGCCTCTCAAGCTAAACAAGTGTTCTATGTCACTGATCCGACAAGTACAAAATGGTCTATAGTGCTTTTATCTAACAAAGTAATTGATGAAAACATTGGAGATCAAGGTGATATTGATGTTGATATTGAATCATTTACTAGAAATGATCAAGATGAAAATATTATAGCGAATGAATCATATACAAGAAATGATCATAATGAGGGTATTTGGATCAATCCAACCGTCCGTGTTGTTAAGAGACGGGTAGAACATATTCCAACAAAGAAAAGAAAGAGACGTTAGTGAAAAAGGTACTAGTAAAATTATAGCTTATATCATTCAATGATATTAAATATTTGTCATGTTATATATATTCAATGGTGTTATGCATTCCGAAACAATTGCAAAAGAGAAAATGGATCAGATTTTTCGGCATCTTGAATTAGGCATCGGTGTTATGCATTCATACATCTGGTACGCCGATCAATCTATTATTTAATTAGTTAAACAATTTATTTACACATTTCAATGAAAATAGTCTAATGTTTATTATGTTTTTATTTAAGGTTCTTGTATGACAAATTGATGCGCGGGAATCAATTGTCAAACAGATTCTATTTCGTGTCTTCCGCCCGTATCAACGCAGCGTTATGAAGAATATGGTTGATACGTAAGTGAGATTGTTCTAAATATTCTTGTGTATTTGTATATTTAATTACTTATGTGAGATTGTTATAAATATATGTTTTTATTTTGTTAGAGCAATACAAGTATTCCGATCACAAAGAGAAACTCGAGTATCACGGTCTAAAGCAAACAACATTACATGGATCAGAGTGAAGGTATATTAATTTTCACAATTTTGCTTATAATAGTGATGGTACTTGATAAAACAAGACAACTATATATTCTTATTTGTTTTTCTGTGTAGTGTGCTTGTCAGCGTAATGGTATAGATTGCGGTTATTACGTTTTGAGGTTTATGAGAGAAATCCTTCATTTGGACCAAATAGAGATTCCAATCATGACATGGATTTATAACTTAGGATTTATTTTAATATTTATCGAATATTTCATATAATTTATTACTTTTAACTAAATCATGCATATTATGTTTTATTATGTAGTACTTTGATGAATACAAGTGTGCTCATTACTCGAAAGACAAATTGGAAGAAATCAAGGAGGAATTGTGTGAATACTTTATTAAGAAAAGAATCATATAAGGTATGGAAGTTGTTGTGTAGTTATGGAATGTTGTATAGTTTTGGAAGTTGTTGTATATTAGGAATATTTAGAAGTTAAAGGATTTCTAAGTGGACAAATTGTTATTAGAATTATGGATTGGTGTATATATGATGCTTGTTTGTGTTGATTTATATCAAATGGTTTATGTGTTGAATTATAATGGTGTATATATTTTGGATTATAATGGTATATAATGCCTATGTTTAAATAAAGGCTTGTTTGTTGAAATAAAGGCTCAATGGTTGAAATATAAGGCCTATGTGTTGAAATAAAGGCTTGTTGAATGTCATATAATGCCTATGTGTTTGAAACAAAGGCTTGAATTATACAGGTTTATGGTATTATTTCCAAAAATATGATTTCTAAAATAGAGAGAATAGGCAGCGCTTTTAAATAAAAAACGCTTCCTAAATTCTGATTTTTAAAAAAGTGCTTTTAAAAAGCACAATTTACGTGAAGAAAAGAAAGCGCTTATTAGAAAAAGTGCTGCCTATAGTACACAATAGAAAGCACTTTCCATTAAAAGCGCGGCCTTAAAGTGAAATAAAAAATACATTAGACAGCGCTTTAAAAAGCGATGTCTAAAGGGGGACAATAGAAAGCGTTTTTTCTTGAAAAAGCGCTGCCTAAAGATGCCAATAGAAAGCATAAAAGGCCAGAAAAAGTGCTGCTAAAGGTCCACTTTAGAAAGCGCTTTTCTAGGAAAAAGCGCTGCTAAAGGCCTACTTTAGACAACGCTTTTCAAGGTAAAGCGCTGCCTAAAGTATACATAAGGCAGCGCTTTTGCATAAAAAAAGGCGTTGTCATTACCTACAGCAGCGCCACCTTAGACAACACTTTTAAGCGCTGTTAAAGGCCAAAAAAAGCGCTGTCTTTTCCCTTCCTTGGCATAGTGTTATTTATGCGGGTAGGAAGCATATGAATAATTTACAAAGTTAATTTAATATATATTTTCATGTATTTAGACAACTTTATTAGAAAAATTTTAAATGTCACTCGTTATAAATTAGAGAGTATAATAACAATAATAATTATTTTTTATATCAAATTGAATGCATTAATCAACTCTTGTCTTAGTATTGTATTTAAGATCATGTTTTTTTTCGATTAGTTAATTTTGAGATTTTTCTTAATAGTTTCTTTTATATCTTTCTATACTTTTAATTATTTGACTTTTGTTCATCTGATCTACTCTCCTTACACCATAATTTATGGTCTTTCCTCTACATGTCTAAGCCACTTAACTTTATTATCTATCAATTTTTCTACTATAGGGGCTACCCTAACACACTTTCTCTAATATTGTCATTTCTAATTTTAGTTTGTCAAGTTTTACCACACACATCCAAAACAACATCTTCATCTTTGCTAAACTTAATTTATTTTCGTATTGATTCTTAACCGTCCAACATTATGTCTCATACAACAATGTGGATCTTACTGTTTTCGATAAAAATTCTTCTTCAGCTTGAATAGTACTTTTGGGTCACATAAAACCCCTAAAATCCCCTCATTTCAACCATCCAGTTCGAATTCAATGGTTTTCACTCACTTCTCTTTTTCCATTGTTTTGTACTACGAACCCAAGATATTTAAATTCTGTTACTCGTGGTATGTTATGGTCTCTCACTTTCACCTATAAGTTAGAAACACTTCTCCTTTAATTAAAATTACATTTCATATACTCTGTCTTACTTTTGATTAGCCAAAAAACATATGTTTCTAAGGCTCATCTTCAAGTCTCTAACCACTCATTTGCAATATCATTTGACTCTCGAATTAGGACTATATCATATGCAAAAATCGTGGATCTTAGTGCTAGCTCTTGAAAGTTTTCTTTGTGATTACATCCAAAAATTAAACTAAAAATGTAACAGCTTAAGGTTGAACCTTGGTCCAATAATATTGTGATGGAGAAATCGTCAATCTCTCCACCATATGTTTGCACACTAGTCGATACCCCTCATATATATCTTGGATAACTCGAATATAGGTAATATTAACCTATTTCTTCTATAGGATTTTCCACAAAATCTTTTTAGGCACCCTATGATACGCCATCTCCAAGTGAATAAAAAATAAGTGAAAGTATTGTTAGTTCATCCGACAACGCTCAATTACATGTCGTAGTAGATAGGTCCTTCTATGGTCGATATCCTAAACATTAAACTAACGAGATCATCACTAACTTGAGTTTTTTTTATAAGTATGCTTCATTGTTTGACTCATTAGTTTAATATCATATAATTTTCACAATTTTGAATATCCCCCTTATTCTTATAGATTGAAACTAAATGCTTTTCTTCATTCAACAGATATTTTTTTAAGTGCATAATTTCGTTAAAAGTTTGGTGAATCATTCATGTCTCTATCTCCAAGAATTTGCCACACTTTAATAGGTATGTTGTTTGACTCAATTGCCTTACTATTACTCGTCATTTTCATTACTTTTATTAGTTTTTGTTTTTTAATATGACAATATTGTTTATAGTTTCGATCCTATTCTATGTCAAACCTATTAGAATCCAGTGAGATATCATATCCTTAATCCAATCAATTATAGAAATACTTCTTCCGTCTATCAGTTATGTCCTTTCCCTAAATCACGATTGTATCTTCTTCATCTCTAACACACTTCATTTGATCCAAATCTTGTCTTTCTTTCTATTCCCTTAGTAAGCCTATTTATAAATTTTTCTCCCTCATTAATTCTTAAAGATTGGTATAATCCATAAAAAGCTTGAGTTTTTGCTTCACTAATTGCCTTTTTGGTCTCTTTCTCATCTTTCTTGTACTTTTTTCAAGTTTTTGAATTTTTACACCTAAATCATTCTTTCAAACATTCCTTTTTTACTCTAACTTTAATCTGAATACTTTCATTCTACCACTTTGATTCTTTACCCCTAGGTCAAAAAATAATCATTCTCTCAATATCTCTTTAGTTGATTTTCTAATCTCATATGTCATATTGTTTCATATAACATTTTTATTCATTGTTGTTGTGTAAATCCTCCCTCTAAGATCTTGTTTTGTAAACTACTATATTTTTCATCATTCAAATGTCACCACTTGATATGTGGAACTTGCATGTGAATTCTTTTCTTCGCTTTCTTCTTAACTCTTAAATTCATAATCAAATAAGCGGGTACGAGTGCAAGGATAAATAATTTAGTAGTCACCTTGACTCATACTTACATAATATATATTTATATATATTATCATTTATATTATTATATAAAAATACTTGTTTATTAATTTTTAAAAAATATATCTTTATTAAACTTGTTCTGGACTGAACCGATGGCTAGACACGGCCCAATCCGCTTCTGCTCCCAGAACGGCCCAATTGCCTAAGTCTAATCCACTAAGGGGTAAAAGTTACCTTTCTGCCCCTCCAACCGGGCAAGGACTGCAACGTACCTCCCCAGAATCGCTGCCCGTTACGCACGGCTTCTTCACTCCCCGAACAGCTAAGGGCAGGTGCCCGAAACTGTGCTTATGCCCGACATAACGGCTAGTTTTGGGCACCCTGCCCGACATAACGGGTAGTTTGGGCAGTTACCTATTCTTCGGGAAAACGGTTATTTCGCCCCGAAAATAGGACCATTAGGTACGCGCTGGGGGCTCTATATAAACCCTCTCACTTTAGAGGGTCAGGTATCCAATATTCACCCTACGAACTCATACTTTGTACTTGCCCCTTTTCTCTGACCCTTTCTTACTTGAGTGTCGGAGTGCCTTGCAGGTACACCCTCTCCTCCTCTTCATACGACCAGCATCTTAGACGTACTTGGTGGCCCACTTCTACAGGATCTGATCCAGCCTTCACGATCAGTGGCGCTGTCTGTGGGAAGTCTTGTTCTCCCCATCTTTCTTTCCCCGGAAACCAAAGATCAAAGCAAATTTTCAAGATCATCATCATGGCCTCTCAAGATCACACCAAAGGTGCTCTCCAACCCTCTGTCCTCCCCGTCAACAAGACTGATGTTGACGGCCGGTCATTTCTTCTCCGAGAAGCTCGTTTTATGAGGGATGGAGCCACAACTTCTCCTTCCCCTACCCTTGCTGACCGCAACAACGATCACCCCTCGCTGGACGTCCGGCCCATTCCTATTCCGCCCATCGCCGACCCGGCCGTGGCGGTCCTCCTGGAGGCGATCAACAAAACCAACAGCCTGATCCTGCAGCAGAACAAAAGGATCGGGGCGCTAGAAGAGTCCAACCATCCAAGATCCCCTCCTCCGAGGAGGAACCAGCTACGATCAAGGAGCCCGCAACCCCGGAGAGATATCGACCGAAGACTGCGCCATGAACCTGGCCCTCGCGCCATCCAGAAGCGTGACCAAGTTTCCCCGCGTGACCAGCACTTTCCCGGCCACAAGAGGACTCGAAGGAATGAGCAGTCTCCCCCGGTCAAGTCTAAAGGTCGGGCCCGTTCACCTTCTCCCCGAAGGAACCGCTCGCCTTCTC
This sequence comes from Lathyrus tuberosus, assembly GCA_022829125.1. Lineage (NCBI taxonomy): Eukaryota > Viridiplantae > Streptophyta > Magnoliopsida > Fabales > Fabaceae > Lathyrus > Lathyrus tuberosus. The sequence goes on from JALAZF010000213.1 coordinate 823,724, forward strand.
CACGAAGGAACCGACGCCGCGAGCATACACTTCGGTCCCGTCATTCACCAGCTTCAGTAGCGACGATGATCCTCGCGGCCCATTGTCCCAGGAAATCTTAGCTACCCGTCTCCCTAAGGGCCTGGAGAAGTCCCCCGTCACTGGGCACATACGACGGGACCACTGACCCCGACGAGCACATCGAGAACATCGATGCATTATTGGACTATCGAGGCGTACGGGGCGCCATCAAATGTCAGCTATTTCTGATCACGCTCCGAAAAGGGGGGATGACATGGTACAAGTAGCTGCCCGAAGAGTCCATTACCTCATGGAGGAAATTGGGCAGAATGTTCTCACAGCATTTCACAGCTTCTCGTCGTCACCCCAAGACTGAGGCCTCCCTCGGAGCCATAATCCAAGGAAATGACGAACCTCTCTGCGCATATATCGAGAGGTTCAACAAAGAAACATTACAGGTCCCTACAACGGACGAGATGAAAAAGTTTCTGCTCGAGCAAGGACTCCGCCCAGACTCTGATTTTTCCAAAGCCGTCGGCCTCGCACCACCGAGGAACCTAGATGCCCTCCTCCTCAAAGCCCAATCGCACATTCAGTACGAAGAGAAGGTTGCGGCCAGCAACGTTCGAGCATCACGCCATCAGGAGAACGCTTGGGCCTCCAGAGGCGAGGAAACCTCAACATCTTGTCGAGGCGCGAGGACCATCCCTGGTACTCCCGCGACAAGAAGGGGCCATCTGGGCGATTCCACGACTATACCCCCTGACTGTCTCCAGGGAGAAGATATTGTCCGAGTGCAAGAATTCAGAATTCAAGCAGGCGGGGGTCCGCTTCCCCAAACAACTGCTGGCCAAACCCAACGCCGACAAATCGAAGTACTGCCGTTTCCACAAGAGTCACGACCACACTACTGAAGACTGCATCCATCTAAAGGATGCCATCAAGATACTGATCAGGGACGGCCACCTAAAACAGTTCGCGAAGAAGAAGGACGCTCCTCAGCAGGATGCCTAGGAGTCCAAGAAAATTGAGGAAAAGGTACCCTCCTTGGAAGAAGCCAACATCCAGGTCGCTATGTCCATATCGCGACCAGAGGACTTCTACGTCCCGGACGAGCTCAGTGCCCCTGCTTATTTCGCGGCCCACGGGTCATGGGAGACGTTTCCCTCCGCCATGGTTATCTCTGGCGGGGGCTTCAACAAAGTCACGGCGGGCTATGTGAAACGAAAATTCGAGCATCTGATCAACACAAACTCTAATAAGGTGACCACGCTCGATCAAGCCCAGAAGGGCTCTATCCCCATCTCCTTCTATCTGGAAGAGCTCCTCGGGGGGTCTCCAAACTCGAGCATACCTTTGCTCGTCAGAGCCCGAATGGCGAACTTCGACGTTCGCATAATCCTCGTCGACCATGGCAGCTCGGTCGACATTATGTACTCCCAGCTGTTTTCAACACTTCAGCTGGACGAATCACACCTTACCCCCTTTGTGGGGTCCGATTTATAGGGATTCAACGGATCAGTAACCAAGCCATGGGGATACGTAGAATTGATCGTAACCTTCGGATCAGCTGAGATGGCCAGATCCGTCAAGGTACAATTTCTGGTAATCGACTGCCCGTCGCTTTACTAGTGCATATTCGGAAGACCAACTCTGGCCGAGTTGGTAGATGTGCCTTCAACAATCCACCTCAAGATGAAGTATTACACTTCAAAAGGGATGGTTGGCACCCTCCACGGCGACATCGAAGCTGCACGACGGTGTTTCGAAGTAGCCACAAAGGGGCTCAACGCCATTGCATCTAAGCCAAAGGTATCAAGTAAGCCAGCCTTGCCCAGCAGCTCCGAGGAAGCCAAGCCTCTGCCCCAGGTCGACTCCATCGACCTCGACAGCCGCTTCCCCGAAGAAGACCAACAGGAGGACTGAGCAGCTTCAGCCAACCTGTCTACATCGTCCAGCAGCAGCTCCCATCCGATGCGCCCAATCCCGGATGGCAATTTCGAGATCGTTTTGCTTGGCGACGACCCTCAGCGAGGAGTGAAGATTGGAGCAGACCTGCCCGACATCGCGAGGAAGTAGCTTAAAGCATGCCTCCGTGAGAACACCGACCTCTTCGCCTGGAGCGTCGCTGAGATTCCCGGCTTGGACCCATCCGTCGCCTGCCACTAACTGACAATTGACCCGGCCGTCAAGGCACGCATGCCGGACAAATCACAACAACATAAAGAAACCCCCTCACTCATCCATCTGGGTGGCAGGATCGGGCTAAGGCTCCTGGTTCTCCGCGGGCTGGTCCACGGCATTCTCTTCAAGGAGGGCGACAAGCATAACGATCCGGCCATCCTCAACATGCGCCAGATAATGCGTACCCTCGGTAGAAATGTCAAGTCCAGGGTTCACCACCCGCAGTTTAGACACGGCATTTCTGAAGGATTCATCCGCAATGACGATACTATCATCCTCGACCGCCAACATACGGGCAACTAGCTCGGACCTTGTCTTCAGTTCCTTAACATCCTCGGGTTCATCTTCCCCCGGGGCATTAACTGCCCTCAGCTACTGGACCAGCTCCTCAGCCGCATTCTCCGGCGCCAACACAGAATTCTCCTTCTTCAGCCTGGCCACCTCCTCGTCAGCCTTCTTCCGAGCATCGCCAACACTCTTCACCTCTTCCGTGAGAGATGCCACGGTAGCCCGAGCAGCCTTGAGCTCTGACTCAGTTGTGGAGTCCTCTTCAGCGTATATGGCCGCCATTTCCAGAACTCTGACCAGTGCGGAAGCATCTTGGGCCACCAACGCCCTCTTACTCGGACAGTCCATGCTTTCCAGTCGAAGAGATTCTGCCCGCGGCACGATTAGGGAGTTCCCCTCAAAGTATCTTCTATCAAGTATGCAAGGAGGAAGCTCGAACCTCCCTTTCTCTAGGGCCCAGCTGAGATCCACGGCGTCGTTGGCCCTCGGCCGCTTGGTTCGCGGGGTCAGAGGCAGGGGAGATCCCCGAGGAGCAGGAGGGTGAGAAGAGGTCCCCGTAGTAGGCTGAGCAGGAGTGGGAGCACGCACATTGGCAAATCGAGACTTCAGAGGAACTGCCCCGGCCTTGTTCCTTGCAAGAGCATTCTTCACCACCCTCTCATGAGCCTGAGGCATCTCACCTGCACAAACAGAACACAAGCATATTAGATACTATAAAAGAAAATAGTTCGGGAAAATTATAATAACTAAGACTACCGAGCAGCTTCTGGGCTTCCGCAGGAGTCTTGCACTCCAGGAGGGCCTTGGTATTAATAAAACGATATTCAACCCTCTGACTACCATCCTCCTCGAAAATCGGAGACCCCTTCTTCGTCCAGCATTCAGCGAGCCGGAGGGAGTTAACGTACTTCACCAGCGTCTCGTACGCAGCGGCATCCTGCCCGTCTAACTCGTGCGGCTGAAGAACGTAATCGCCATGCTTCTTGGTGAAATGGCCAGGTCTCCAGTGGATGGAGAACTTATACACTCTCTCCCCGATGAACTTCCCGGACTCGTCGCGCAGCTCATTTCCCTCCTCGTCAACCTCGATCTCCCAGAGATAAGTGTTATCCTGGGCAGCTTCCGATATGGGCTCAATGATGTAGTATCTCTCCTTAAACGTCCGTATCAATTCAGAGAAAGGCTTGAACAGCTTACGCAGATTCTTCAACGAGACCCATCCGTATTTCCTCCCCAACAGCTGCCGTTGAAGGTGGAAGACTGTGAAGAATAAGGGAAGAGTAACCCCAATCCTCAAGAAAGCACAGGTCAGCTCGAACGCCCATATGAAGGCCAATGAGTTCGGGTGCAGCTGCGTGGGGGCCAACTTCAAGTGCACGAACACTGATTGCTGAAAATCAGTGAACGAGAATCTCAACCCCAGCTCTTTGAAGGCATATTCGTACATAGTAAAGCGATCCACGAAATCCGTGCAGACCCGATCATCTTCGGATGGAAAGTGCACCTTTCACTGCCCCTCTGGTCTGACCTGCGTAAAAACGTCCCCTAGGTATGTGGCGAAGGTGGACCCATGCTCGGCTGGTTCGGCCACCTCCCACTCCTCCGTGGAATCAACGACGATGTTCTCTTCCATATCATACATTTCCTCTTCTTCCCCGACCTCGCTGGGGACACTTGAAGTAGCCGAACTACTACTGTCCGAGGAACTTGCTTCCTCCTCGGACGAGTCCAGGATAATTTCTCCATCTGGCCCCATCGCCATATCGATCACCTGAAAAGCAGAGAAAAAAATGAATTCGGCAATAAATCAAATACACCCTTCCACTGCTAGTCAAGTGAAAGGGCGCGCAATGGGCTTAGGACAATGTCCCCGGCCTAAGCCCTAACATCAAAAGAACAAATGAAACCTCCTCGCGAGGAGACGCTCGAAATAAGTCATCCCCAAGCGAGGAGCTTCCCCGCACTCATACCCAGTTTCCATTTGAAGCTTCACCGAAAACCGCAAAGCTTTACCGGAATCTGGGAGTATTCGACCGGATAATTCAACACCAACTCAGAAGATGAACAATCACGGCAGTTACACATGCATCACCGTTGCAACTACGCCGTGAACCGCCCTCCTCACAAAACATACCAAAACATCCGGCAACGTACCAGAAGTGGAAAATGGCACGGCCGCCATCCACCACCAACAGTCACCAGAAATCAGCCTATTTCATCTCCTAAACCTAAACCTAACCGCATGCAAGGCTACAAACAGCCGTTTAATGGGTAAAAAAGCACAGAATAAGCAAACTTACTTGATTTAGAAGATAAAAGACGGTTCCCCGGAAGCTGACGCGGCGACCAGAATAGCAGATGACGGTGACGAGCAGGAATTCTGAAGAAGACAAAGAGAAATCAGAGTGTAAAGTTCAAAATGGAGCGAGTTTCCCCCTTTTATACAGAGGGGCACGTGTAGTGGCACGCGCTCGTAGGTCATGATGGCTATTAACTAGCCATCATTGCCTAGTAACTGCTACACGGAGCTCTAGGCACACGTGGCGCCCTAACGTTTCCAATTCTAACTAACCGTTAGTCTCCCCAGACGCCGGGCAGCACGGTCACGGTCATGAATGCCACGGACACCAGGGGTCACGGACGCCACAAGACAATCCTCGTCGTCTCCGACGACGACTTCACGCTATCTCCCCAGAGCATCGAGCTGTCCTTAAGTCATCACTTCCATGCTCGGGAGCAACGACTTGGGGGACTCCTGTTCTGGACTGGACCGATGGCTAGACACGGCCCAATTCGCTTCTGCTCCCAGAACGGCCCAATTGCCTAAGTCTAATCCACTAAGGGGTAAAAGTTACCTTTCTGCCCCTCCAACCGGGCAAGGACTGCAACGTACCTCCCCGGAATCGCTGCCCGTTACGCACGACTTCTTCACTCCCCGAACAGCTAAGGGCAGGTGCCCGAAACTGTGCTTATGCCCGACATAACGACTAGTTTTGGGCACCCTGCCCGACATAACGGCTAGTTTGGGCAGTTACCTATTCTTCGGGGAAAACGGTTATTTCGCCCCGAAAATAGGACCATTGGCTACGCGCTGGGGGCTCTATATAAACCCTCTCACTTGAGAGGGTCAGGTATCCAATATTCACCCTACGAACTCATACTTTGTACTTGCCCCTTTTCTCTTACCCTTTCTTACTTGAGTGTCGGAGTGCCTTGCAGGTACACCCCCTCCTCCTCTTCATACGACCAGCATCTCAGACGTACTTGGTGGCCCACTTCTACAGGATCTGATCCAGCCTTCACGATCAAAACTATTATACATTTTAATATAAATATTAAAAACATAAAATAATATAATATTTTATAATTTATTTATTTATTTTTATTAGAAATTCAGATAACAATTACTTGTATAATATTTAGATACCATAAGATATAAATATATGTACCAACATTAATGCTCACATATGGACTCAAATACTAGAATATTTTTAAAAAGCTTGTATGAAGCACCTCACCTTTAGACTCTCTTCATTGCCATCCCTATTCATAACTAATATAATAATATAATAATATTTTTAATAAGAATTTAATATTACCACAAACTAATATTTCTTAACTATTAATCAAAAAACTCTCATCTAGAATCTAAAAAGATGATTAAAATAAATAGTTAATGAGTTCATCAAAATTATTAAACTAAATAATTTTTTCCTTAAAAATAAGTCAAATATTAAAGAAAATGAAAAAGTAAATTATAACATAAAAAAATGGAAATTTTTTTTTCTTATCTTATAAAGTATTGACTCAATAACACGGTTACATTATCAACCCATCTTACCATTTCTACCTATATGTTTGGGTCCGCACTTAAGATTCTGATTAAGATTGATGCGTGTCTAAAATATGCCATTCGGTTAATCTTGTCCTAGATTTAACCGTAAGTATATTCCACTTAAAATGGTGCTTTACAACTGCAGTCAAAGATTGAGACAGATTAACAAATTGAGTATCATTAAATGTCAAATTACTAATAATAATAAACTAACGAAAATATGGATGAATAACATCATCGACAAACGACAGTGACTGAGAATACAGTGTGGCACTAATCTAGTTTATGACTCTACTTTTTAATATTAGTATTGGTCGTCGTTTTCTGATTTTAGAAACTTCTAATCCATCATAAGATTTATTTTAAAATAAATTAATATAAAAAATATGATATGAACATTTAATAATTGGACTGTGGATATATGTATTCAATTAAGTTTTAAGGTATCAAGATACTATTACTTGGATGTTTTATTGGTCTTCCATGTTCCGTCTAAGAAATACGTCATTTCCTAAACCAAAAACTTTTGTCTCTAATCAAAATACAAAGTATATTGTTGTGACAAAAGCTGCATTAAAAACAAATAAAAATAATGAGAAAATTGAGTTTTTTTAAACCAAAGCAAAAAACTTTTTTAGTTTTACGAAAGACAGAGAAGATGGAAGAAGAACAAAAATTTATTAAAATTGTTTTTCTATTCACATTTTCAATTAGGAGAAAAGGTTACAGGTGAATAACAACAACCAACATTTTATTTTCTCTCAACAATATGAGAGAGCATCATATTTATATATTACAAGCTAACTTAACCAACAAGCGAATTTAGAAAACTGCATGTTTGAGCAGACTTCAACTATAGTATGCACAACTTTGTCGAAACATAAAGTTATCCTTGTCGAGACTAGAGTTTGATCCAAAATGCCACAAATCTCCACCTTAGAACAAACTCTACAACATTAAGGAACAAACTAGCTTTCATCATGCAGTTTTATCAGCTGCATACAATGAAAGAACTTTCTACTAGGAAATGACTTGGCAATCATATCAGCAACATTATCATCAGTCGACACCTTCGGCACTTTCACTTCTCCTTACCGATTTTCTCCATGACAAAATGCAGCTTAACATCAATGTGTTTGGTTCTCTCATGATAGGCTGAATTCTTCAACAGATGTATGACACTTTCACTACGCCAAACAAGACTTTAGAAAGCGTTTTTTTAGGCCTTAGACAGCGCTTAAAAGCGCTGTCTAAGCCAGCGCTGACGTAGGTAAAGACAACGCTTTTTATTTACGAAAAAGCGTTCTCTAAAGTATACATTAGAGGGCGTTTTTTCAACAAAAAGCGCTGTCTAAAGGCCCCCTTTAGACAGCGCTTTTTTTAAGCGCTGTCTAAAGTATACCTATAATTTTAATTATCAATTTTTCTATACCTTTAGAGGGCGCTTTTTCAATAAAAAGCGTTGTCTAAAGGCCCCCTTTAGACAGCGCTTCTAAAAGCGTTGTCTAATGTATGCCTATAATTTTAGTTATGAATTTTTCTATGCCTTTAGAGGGCGCTTTTCAGGAAAAGCGCTTTCTGTTGTGAACAATAGACAGCACTTTTTCTAGAAAGTGCTGTCTTTTCTCTACGTATAATTTTAATGATTTTTTAAAAAAATCCCATTTTAACCATTTTTTTATGCAGAAACCTGTATAATTCAAGCCATTTCAATAAACCTGTATATTTCACATTTCCATTAACAATTTATAGTATGGTTCATTAACCATTTCCACTAATCCCATAAATCACATAAACCACATAAACCATTTCCATTATAATTCAAGTCATTTACCTTAACCATTCACAAAACTATACAATTACATTCCAAAATCACATAAATAACATAAACCATTCACAAAACTATACAATCCCATAAAATAAACCATTCACAAAACTATACATTCACATAATCCCATTATCCTATACCTTATATGACTTTTTTTCCAATAAGGTATTCGCACAATTCCTCCTTAATTTCTTGCAATTTATCCTTCGTGTAATGAGAACACGCGTATTCATCAAAGTACTACATAACAAAACAAAATATGCATGATTTAGTTAAAAATAATAAATTATATGACATATCCGATAAATATTAAAATAACTCCTAAGTTATAAATCCATGCATACCGTAATCTCTAATCGATCCATTTGAAGGATTTCTCTCATAAACCTCAAAACAAAATACCCGCAGTCTATGCCATTACGCTGACGAGGGCACTACACATAGACAAACAAATAAGAATTAATATATAGTTGTTTTGTGTTTTCAAGTAGCATCACTAATAAGCAACATTGTGAAAATTAATATACCTTCTAAGCTTCATTTTCATCATGTGTCTCGTGTGTGTCGTCATGGTCACTAGCCATTTCACCTGTAAGAAAGAAAAAAATAAAAATTAAATGACAAATATAAAAATCCATAATCCATAATCCATTGAATGATATAAGCTATATATAACATGACAACTAATTAATATTATTAAATGATATAAGCTATAATTTTATAACTAGTACCTTTTTCACTAACGTCTCTTTCTTTTCTTTGTTGGAATATGTTCTACCCGTCTCTTAACAACACAGACGGTTGGATTGATCCAAATACCCTCATTATGATCATTTCTTGTATATGATTCATTCGCTATAATATTTTCATCTTGATCATTTCTAGTAAATGATTCAATATCAACATCAATATCACCTTGATCTCCAATGTTTTCATCAATTACTTTGTTAGATAAAAGCACTATAGACCATTTTGTACTTGTCGGATCAGTGACATAGAACACTTGTTTAGCTTGAGAGGCTAGAATAAAAGGCTCATCTTTGTACCCCACCCTATTAAAATCCACTTGCAAAAATCCTGACTTATCCATTCGTACGCCATTATTATTTTCAACCCACTTGCAACGAAATATAGGAATCTGAAACTTCTCATAATCAAACACCCAAATGCGCTCGATAACCCCAAAATATGACAGATTTGCAAATTTGGGGTTTAAATCTTTCACACTTGAAATGTGCATTGCTTCAGCTACCACGGTGACACCACTATTTTGCATAGTACTTTTATCATCTTGTTCTTTGGTATTAAATGTGTATCCATTAATTGCGTATGCGCTATAAGAAAACACAACCAAACTTGGACCATATGCTAAACATCTCAACCTTTCTGTTATCGAAGCGGGATCTGAATATAACTTTGAATAAATATGATCCTTAAACCAAGGTACGAAACTTTGATTGTGCTCTCGTACTATCCAATTCTCATTTCTATTCGGATTTAAATCTCGGAGAACATCCTTGTGCATTTCAACATACAACTCAACCTCATTCTCATTGTGCAGAACATACAAATGCACTTGATCCCGTTCGACCCTTGATACTGTCACAACTTCATTTCCAATTAACTTTTTTCCTTCTTTTTTTTCGACAATATGCGATTTGGGGAGTCCAATTGATTGTACATTGGACAGATATTCAGTACAAAACTCAATCGCTTCTTCAACAATGTATCGTTCGGCAATACAACCCTCTGGTCGACTTCGGTTTTTAACATACCCTTTTAATATTTTCATATAACGTTCAGCAGGGTACATCCATCTCATATAAGTCGGTTCACACAATTGTGTCTCTTTCACCAGATGAACAACTAGATGAACCATTATGTCAAAAAACGAGGGAGGAAAAATCATTTCAAGATCACACAAAGTAATTACTATTTCTTTTTGCAATGTTGGTAAGATCGCAGGATCGATCACCTTACTGCAAATTGACTTGAAGAAAAAACACAATTTAGTTATTGCGCTTCTTACTTTTTCTGGAAGAATAGAACGTATACCTATTGGTAGAAAATGTTCCATTATAACATGGCAGTCATGCGTCTTAAAACTCTTTAACTTGAGGTCTTTCATAGACACAAGTCTTCTAATATTTGAAGAGTATCCTTCTGGCACTTTAACTGCACTTAGAAACTTACACAATACCTTTTTCTCTTTTCTAGATAGAGTATAAGCAGCAGGTGGTAGATATGTTCGTGTTCCTTTCTTCATGGGTCCTAATTCATTTCTTATTCCCATCGCTACCAGGTCCTTTCTTGCTTTAAGGCCATCCTTAGACTTTCCTTGTATATTGAGTAACGTACCAATAACACTGTCAAATACATTTTTTTCAATATGCATAACATCGAGAAAATGTCTTACATACAACGACTTCCAATATGGCAGTTCAAAAAAAAATTGACCTCTTCTTCCACCCACTCTTGACAAGTGTATGTGCAAAAGGCTTTCCAAACTGAGTACTCACATCTTTCACCTTTTCAAAAATTTGATCACCTGTCAATATAGTTGGAGCTCTACCATGTTCTGCCTCTCCATTGAATGCTTTTCTCCACCCACGATAGTGATGATTAGAATTTAAGAATCTACGATGACCGAGAAATACATTCTTCTGACCAAACTCCAATCGCGTCCAATCTGTTTTATCTTCACAAATAGGACACGCACATTGACCTTTTATGCTGTACCCTGATAGATTTCCGTATGCTGGAAAATCATTAATTGTGCCAAACAACATCGTCCTCAAGTTGAAACTTTCTTTCCTATACCCATCATAAACCTCCACACCGTTCTCCCACAAAAACTTTAAATCTTCGATTAAGGGTGCCAAGTATACGTCTATGTCATTCCCTGGTTGTCTAGGCCCAGAAATTAACATAGATAACATCATGTACTTACGCTTCATACATAGCCATGGAGGTAGGTTATAAATCATTATGATCACAGGCCAAGTGCTATGTGAGATACTCTGAAGACCGTGTGGGTTCATTCCATCAGTAGATAATGCCAAGCGAAGGTTTCTTGCTTCTTTTCCAAATTCAGGATAATCATCATCAATTTTCATCCACTGTGGTGAATCTGCCGGATGTCGCAACTTTCCATCAATAATTCTTTCATCTGCATGCCAAGTCAAGTGTCTTGAATCGGTCTCACTACGAAACATGCGTCTAAATCTCAGAATTATAGGAAAATACCATAAGACTTTTGCTGGAGACAACTTTTCCTTATATCGAGAGACACCGCATTTAGGACACTCATTTAACGATGCATACTCATTTTGAAACAAAACACAATCATTTGGACAAGCATGTATCTTATCATAGCTCATGCCAATAGAGCACAACATCTTTTTGGCCTCATATGTTCGATTGGGAAGAACATTATCCTCTGGAAGCATATCTTTCATAAGGGCCAATAACTCTGTGAAACTTTTATCCGACCATCCATTGCCCGCCTTTAAGTTGTACAACTTTAATACCGCAGACAATCTTGTGAATTTGGTGCAACCATTATATAACGGTTTCTCTGTATCGCTTACCAACCTCTCAAACATTTTGGGACAATCCTTAAGATCTTCTTCAAGTGCTTCTGCAATCTCTTCGACTCGATCAGAATCGTATGTATCTGTGCCATTGTCGTTTGAAGCATAGGTCGTATTATCCCCCGGTTCAACATTCTCGTTAATGTTCTCACCATGCAAATTCCAACATGTATAACTTCTATCAATTCCACTCCTCATTAAATGTGATGCCAACTGAACCGCGTCAACCCGACTCTCAAAACAACAACCCAAGCAAGGACATCTCATTCGACTGGGGTCTTTGGCGTGCGCAATAGCAAACTTAACGAATTCTGATACCCCATTCTCGTACTCTTTCGACAATCGACTTGAAGACATCCATTTCTTATCCATAGTTATACTAATTAAACTAAACAAAAACAAAAATAAAAAATATTTACCTGCAGGGATGTAAACAACTTTTAGACCCACACAGTGTCCAGATAGGTTAGAATTACCAAGATCCCCATGTACACGTATCATAAAATGAAATATCATTAATTGACCAATTATGAGTCATAACTTGATAAGTGGCAACATGTAATCACAAACAAGCAACATACTTAACAGCAAGCATACTTAAACAAGTAATCATCATATCACAAAGATAATCATCAAAGCAATTATTGAGCAAGATAAACATCTTATGCAAAGACAAATATCATACTTTCTTTGACCATGCAATACAATAACTATCATAACTCCACTTTCATGGCTCTATATATCATAACTCCATCAATACAATAACTATCAATATTACAATAACTATCATACTTTCTTTAATCTAGAATATAGAAACAATAACTAATGAAAATAGAAACAACATGTTCAATATTAGTCATTCTAAACATGTTCAAAAATAAAAGTCTCAAAACTTTATAACTATGGTCATTACCCATATCAACACTACACACAAAATAAGTCAGAAGTATGCAACTAAATAATACACAAAATGGAAGTATGACGCAGGAACTCCGAACCACCTCAACAACACCTGTACTACGACGGCAAAATGGTAGCTAGTGACCAGAATGAAAACAGAACAAAAATCGTACGATGAAAACAAGAATGAAAAGCGTACCTCTTCTTTGTTCCGTCTTCTTCTTCACGAAAGAAATGGCGAATGAACAACGACGGCAATGGCGAACAACGACGGCAATGACGAACAACGACGGCAATGGAACGACGACAATGGCGAACAACGACGGCAATGACGAACAACGACAACAATGGTTTCAGTAGAGAAGAACGATATCGAGGGTTTCAGTAGAGAAGAACGGTCGAGAGAAGAAAATGAAAAGAAATGTCTGAAACTGATTAGAAATTGTTTTATATTTTAATTCATAAATGACTTTAGACGGCGCTTTTAAAAAGCGCTTTCTTAAGTTCTACCTATAACAGCGTTTTTTTTCAGAAAGCACTTTCTAAGGTGGGGAGACTTTAAAACCTATAGCAGCGCTTTTGCAAAAGCGTTGTCTAAAGTGATGCCTATAGCAGCGCTTTACAAAAAGCGCTTTCTAAGGTGACTTCCATTTTGGTCATTTAACAGCGCTTGTAAAAAGCGCTTTCTAAGGTTAACCTTTAGACAGCACTTTTATAAAAGCGCTGTCTAAAGTAATTCCTATAGCAGCGCTTTACAAAAAGCGCTTTCTAAGGTGACTTCTATTTTGGGAATTTAACAGCGCTTTTAAAAAGCGCTTTCTAAAGGCTGTCTTTTACAGCGCTTTTTTTAAGCGAAATTTTTTAAAGACTTATAGCAGCGCTTTGTCCAAAAAGCGCTGTCTTTTTAGCGCTGTCTTTATTCAATTTTGGCGTAGTGTTTGATTATCACATTTAATAGTGATAATTTGACCTTGAAGTTTCAGTTCCTTAACAAACCCTTCAAGCCACAATGCTTCTTTCACAACTTTAGTGAGGACAATATATTCAGCTTCAGTGATTAATAAGGCAACAACCTTCGGAAGAGAAGTTTTCCAACTGATTGTTGTACCAAACATAGTTAAAATATATCCAGAAAGAGATTTTCTGGTATCCATACATCCTACATAGTCATAGTCGACAAATCCTTCGACTTCGGCTTTGTTGTCACTCATGGCTCCACCATAAATCAGGACCTTACTCTGGGATCCTTTTATGCACCTCAGAATCCATTTTAAAGCTTGTCAGTGTGCCTTCCCAAGATTGGCCATATACCTGCTTACAAGGTCCACTCTGTATCCTATGTCTGGCCTCGTACAGACCATAACATACATCAAATAACCTATCATACTAGCATACAGAATACTATTTGATCTAACCTGTCGATTATAGTATGTGAGTGGCCAGTAACACGTCTGCGGTCTTGAACGGTCGACGGAGAGGGGGTGTACCTACAGACACTCTGATGCTTAAGTTAGTTCGGGTGAAGAGGTGAGTAAGAAAGGGTAAAGAATATAATACCTGACCCTCCTACAGAAGATGGTTTTTATAGTGAGCCCATAGCGCTTGGCCAATGGGTGACAGGACTTGAAGAGACAACGTATTGTCTCCTCGAACTGCGTGTCAGAGCCATTTAATGATTAATTATGGCCTATGACTAGGCGTACTCATGAGCTAGGCGGCGACACGTTTATCTATGCCACATATTTGGCTTATATATAGGAAGGAGTTGAGGGCCATTGCATATTTGCTCAATTCTTCCCTCTACTTTCTTTCGAACTTCAGAGGACTGTCTCTGCTGTCTGTCATCGTCGTGTTGACCGACCATGATTGGTTTCTGAAGTGTTTTGTTTTGATATTTTGGTTTTAATGAAAGAAAAGATGGGGAAACAAGATTCTCACAGAAGGCGCCATTGATCTAACCTGTCGATCAGAGTAGGTGAGTGGCCAGCAACACGTCCACGGTCTTGAACGGTCGACGAAGAAGGGGTGTACCTACAGACACTCTGATGCTTAAGTCAGTTCGGGTGAAGAAGTGAGTAAGAAAGGATAAAGAATAAAATACATGACCCTGCTGTAGAAGAGGGTTTTTATAGTGAGCCCTCGGCGCTTGGCCAATGGTATCCGTTGTGGGCTGAGTGTCTAGGCCCATAACGGATGCCTGCCAAGACTTCCACGTGAGAGTAGGGTTGAGCAGCTTATGCTCATCGTCCTGGGTCAACCGCTCCGCACTCCCCGGATAGTGGATGGACTTGCCCGTTACGAAGGGAAGAATGATTCCACGAGGGCCGTGGGTCAGTTGCTGACGTGTCCTCGGGTGAGGGGCATGTGGGGAACGTGTTCTCCACTGGCCTTAACGGGTTGGGCCAGCACCTTGGAAAGCTATTGGATAAATGTTCATGACCGAATCAAGCAATATATATTGCTGCATTTTTGTTAATTTTCAAACTTTTTGTTGTTTATTTGCTAATTTTGAATATACCATTATGTTCATGAGATTGAGTAGATAAATTTTCATTATTTATTTGCTTAATTCCGTGAAAATGGAAAAAGTTATGGTTTTTTACGTTTTCATTGAAACACTTTTTCCTCCATTTTTGTTGCTACGGAAATAGTAGCCAAATGTGGGTTTGGGGAAGATGAAGTCTCCCTGTTAGTTCTGTAATTGGCAACAATTTTGGTAAAACAATGTGTGTGTTCAAGATGTCTGATGTGATGTCTTGACATGTGCTTCCAACATTCTACATATGGTGGTTTTATTAGTATTGTTGTATTCTGCAGATTTTGTGTGTGATGTCGAACACGATGTTCTGACATTTGTTAACAGAACTTTATTTTCAATCTGGTATGTGTTTTTAGGGCTGCGCTTTAGTAGCTATATCTTGGGAGATTTTGTTAGAGAGATTGCAGGCGAATTTATTGAAGAAGATTTTATCTGATTCAATCAATTCTGCATATTTTGTGGAGTATATTTCGTTTCTATTTTAGGGCGAATAGATTTGAAATTAAATCTGTTTTTAATTAAGGATCAAATCTGAGATTATGTGATTGCCCAAGCCCAAGTATTCTGATTCTTTATAAAGTTGGTGTTCTGACAGAATGGAAACATCCTGTCATTGTGGGAAAAGATGGTGTGTCAAAGCTGAAACCTGAGGAGGAATGGACCAAGGAAGAAGATGAACTCGCTCTTGGGAATTCTAAGGCATTGAATGCTTTATTTAATGGTATTGACAAGAATATTTTCAGGCTGGTCAACACATGTGAAGTGGCTAAGGAGGCTTGGGATATCCTGAAAACAACTCATGAAGGAACTTCCAAGGTCAAGATGTCAAGACTTCAGCTGCTTACATCAAAGTTTGAAAATTTGAGGATGAAAGATGAAGAGACCATTCATGATTTTCACATGAATATACTTGAACTGTCAAATGCTTCTAGTGCCTTAGGAGAGAGGATGTCTGATGAAAAGCTGGTAAGAAAAATTCTCAGATCTCTTCCCAAGAGATTTGATATGAAGCTGACTGCTATAGAGGAAGCTCAAGACATCAGCCAGATTAGGGTAGATGAACTGATTGGTTCACTGCAGGCATTTGAATTAGGGTTGAATGACAGATCTGAAAAGAAGGTCAAAAGCATAGATTTGGTGTCTAGCACAGAAGATGATGAGAAAGAGTGTGGTCCTAAAACTCAGGAAGAGCTATCCAATGCTATTGTTCTGCTGGGAAGACAGTTTAATAAGGTTTTGAAAAGAATGGACAGGAGCTATAGACCAAATGTTAAGAACATCTCATCTGACATTAACAAGTCAAGTGATCAGATGAAGAGAACAACAGCTGAAGAGAAGCCTAATCATGACAAAGGAATCCAATGTCATGAGTGTGAAGGTTATGGTCATATCAGAAAAGAATGTCCTACATATCTCAAGAAACAGAAAAAGGGGTTATCTATTTCCTGGTTTGATACTGATAGTGAGAATGATGAAGAGACTGCCAAGCATGTTAGGGCATTGACTGGAATATGTGCTTCTGCTGGAGAGTCTAGTGATGATGAATTGACCTTTGAAGATCTAGCAGCTTCTTATCAAGAGCTGTGTCTGAATAGTGAAGAGGTCTGTCAAGAAGGGGAGAAGCATAAGAAAATTATAATCCAGCTTAAGGCTGATAAAGCTGAGCTTGAGAATGAAGTTCTGTTGTTAAAATCCCAACTTGATCAAATGTCCAAATCCATCAGAATGTTGAATAGTGGAACTGAAACTCTGGATGAAATCCTTCAGGCTGGAAAATGGGCAGGTGATAAGACTGGTCTAGGATTTGATGGTGAGAAGAAGATCTCTGCAGATGCTAGTTCTTCTGGACTTAAACAGAACATGTCTCATCAAATGTCTCAACATCATGGGAAAGGACATGTTTCTGGACCTAAGAAGGTTGTACCTCACCAGATGCCACAACGTTATGGAAAAGGTTATGTTCCTGTACCTAATCAGTTTGTGCCACAACCTCATGGGAAGGCTCACGGAACTAGACAGTTTATGCATCATCAAGTGCCACACCATCATGGGAAAAGAAAACCCCAACATCATGGGAGAAGACATCCCAACCACTCAAGAGGTAGATTTCAGAGATGGAGGTGTCATTACTGTGGAAGGTTTGGCCACTTAAAACCTTTCTGCTTCAGGCTCTATGGTTACCCTAAACCTGATCCTCAACCTAGACAGAATCAGAACAGGCCTCTAATTGTTAAACAATGGGTTCCAAAGACTGTCACTACTTGTTTGTTAGCTCATATGTCTCTAGGAGGCTCTACCAAAGAGGAATGGTATTTTGATAGTGGTTGCTCTAGACACATGACAAGTGTGAAGAATTTGTTGGTTGAAGTTGAACCTTATTCCAGCTGTGTAACTTTTGGTGATGGTGTCAAAGGAGAAGTCAAGGGTGTGGGAAAACTGAATTGTGCAGGTGCTCCTAGGTTAGATGATGTGTTACTGGTCAAAGGACTGAAAGCCAACTTGATCAGTATTAGTCAACTATGTGAGCAAGGACTTAAAGTTCACTTTACTAAAGCTGAATGTATTGTCACTAATAGGAAAGGTGAAGTTGTCATGAAGGGTGCTAAGTCCAAAGACAACTGCTATCTATGGGTATCTCTAGACTCGGGCTCTTACGCATGTGGTTATACTGAAGAAGATGAAGTTAGAGTATGGGATCAAAAGGTGGAACATCTAGAGGAAGGAAGAAGTTATGAAGACTGCCAAATAGGGAAGCAGATCAAGATGTCACATGAAAAGTTTCAACATCTCACTTCTCCTAAAAAGTCTATGCAGGTGAAAAAGTTAGGAGGGAAAGTCATGTTATGTTTTTTAAAATGGAAATTAATGACATGTGTTGGTAATCAAAAGCAATCATTTCCAACTTTTCTTCCCACACGCAACATACATCCTGTGTCATACTTGTACCATTCTTGTTTCATCTTCTCCTTCAGAAATTCTTTTGTCCCCAAATCTAAGCTTTGCAATAAGAACAATATATCTCAATAATCTACATCATCACCGTCCAAATCTGCTTCTAAATCGAAGGTTCGCTTTGAAGACATTTCTCCTGAAGGTGCTCTCGATGTCGTTCCTTTATCAATGATTCCTCACACTACGACTGAAACAAAAAGGATCAGAAAATCGCATGCAAAAGGTAATCCTTCTAAATCCTCTTCTGAAAATAAGGATGGTAAAGTTAGGAAGCATGATGATAGTGAACTTAGAAGCTTTATTACTGGGATTCTATTTGGAGACAACAGAACTACTATCCCTCCTTCTCATGATAATCAAAGCAAGGAAGAAATATTTTCAGTTGACAAAAGTGTAGATAAAATTGTTTCTTGGGTTTTAGATGAAGGTTTTGCTGTTGCTGGAATATCTAAACCTCTTGCTCAGATCACTGCTCCTCATTCTTTTGAGGTTACAACAGATGATAGGGAACCTATTGGTGCTTCTGTTAGTGAAAAAGATGATAAGCTTCATAAGCTTGCTGCTTCTGTGTTGAAGGATGCTGAAACTAATGTTGAAACAGATGTTGAAACATCTGTTGCTGAGAAGGGAAAGAAATCTGTGAATGATGATGAAATTGTGAATGTTGATGATCTGTCTGATAATGATCTGATTCCCTATGTAAATCCTGGGATAGCAAAGAGGATGAAGACTAGAAAAGAAAAGGTTGTTGCTATGATAGGTTCTCTTAGCAATAGTAAGAAGAAGTATGTGGTTGGTCCTCCAAAATCTTGGAGTAAGGTGTCTACATCATCCAAGAAACGAAAGGCAAAGGCTGATTCTGAATCTGACTATGATGTTGAAGAGTATGTTCCAGACATCTCTCCTGTGAAAAAGACTGTTGTAAGGAAGATTGTTGACAAAGTTCCTGATGCTCCATTAGATAACATTTTATTCCATTCTATTGACAATGTGAGTAAATGGAAGTATGTTTATCTAAGAAGAATTGCTCTGGAGAGAGAGCTTGGTAAAGATGCCTTAGAGATCAAAGAAATCATGGAGTTGATTCATATTGCAGGATTATTAAAAACTGTGTCAGATTTTTCCAAGTGTTATAATATGCTGGTTAAGGAATTCATAGTGAACATTCCTGCTGATATTGCTGATGGTAGAAGTGAGAACTTTATGAAGGTTTTTGTTAGGGGCAAATGTATTCATTTCTCTCCAAGTGTCAGCAACAAGTACTTGGGAAGGAGTGATCAAGAGGAGTGTGAGCTGGAGGTTACTGACAACCATGTGTACAAGGTGATCACTGCCAGTCAAGTGACTAGTTGGCCCTTGAAAGTAAATTGCCTGCTAGCCAACTAAGTGTCAAGTATGCAATTTTGCATAGGTTTGGGGCTGCAAATTGGGTACCTACAAATCACAAAACTACAATAGCTGTGGGGTTAGGAAGGTTCATCTATGTTGTTGGCAACAAGGTTAAGTTTGATTATGGGAATTACATCTTTGATCAGATTGTGAAACATGCTACAACTAATGTTGTTAAGATGCCTATAGCATTTCCATCCCTTATTTGTGGAATGATTTTGAATCAACATCCTGGAATTTTAACCAACTCTGATATTTCTTGCAAGAGGGAGGCTGGATTGACTTTGCATCCTAAGCTGTTTATAGGGAATCATGTCCCAGATATTGTCTCAACATCAGGTTCTAGTGACAATAAGACATGCACCAAAGGTGAACTGATCAATGAGTTGAAGTCAGCATGTAAAGATCTGGATGTTGTTATCAACACCAGCACTGCCAGGAAGATGAAATTTGAAAAATTGATCAAGTCTTTAGAACAGGGTGAAGATGGTGAGGATGATAATGTCAAGGAAGTTGATAATAATTCAGGTTCTGAGGAGGGTGATTTAGCAAATGATAATGAGGGTGATGAAGATGTTTCTAATGCTTCTGAGGAAGATTGATTCTGCTGGTTCTGTTGGTTCCTGATGCCTTCTTTTGGGTGGATTTCTTTAAGCTCTTTTGGATGCTCGTTTCTGTTTGCACCTGTGTGTGCTTATTTTGTGACTTTACATAGTTGTACTGCTATTGATGACAGCTTCAGTTTGATATATTTAGCTGTGTTTTGTCTATTCTGTGGCTAACAAGAGAGAGCTATTGTGACTGACTAGTAGTTAGTTTGTCTAACAATGAGGGTTTTTGCTGGGAGTAGTAGGAGTGAGTTCTTGTTTTGTGTGTGTCTATAGTTTGTCAAATTATGGCTAAAAAGGGGGAGAGTAGACTGTTTATTTTTAGTGTGTATATGAGTGGGTTTTCTGAAGTGGGGTTTTCTGATCTGGTATGTGTGGATTAAGGGGAAGTTTAAGTTTTTGAGAGCATGTGTGTGGAATGCTGCTGATATCTCTGATGTGTGCTAATGTTGTTTTAGCCAAAATTTGCCAAAGGGGGAGATTGTTAGTTCTGTAATTGGCAACAATTTTGGTAAAACAATGTGTGTGTTCAAGATGTCTGATGTGATGTCTTGACATGTGCTTCCATCATTCTACATATGGTGGTTTTATTAGTATTGTTGTATTCTGCAGATTTTGTGTGTGATGTCGAACACGATGTTCTGACATTTGTTAACTGAACTTTATGTTCAGTCTGGTATGTGTTTTTAGGGCTGCGCTTTAGTAGCTATATCTTGGGAGATTTTGTTAGAGAGATTGCAGGCGAATTTATTGAAGAAGATTTTATCTTATACAATCAATTCTGTATATTTTGTGGAGTATATTTCGTTTCTATTTTAGGGCGAATAGATTTGAAATTAAATCTGTTTTTAATTAAGGATCAAATCTGAGATTATGTGATTGCCCAAGCCCAGGTATTCTGATTCTTTATAAAGCTGTGCCAACCCTACTTGAAGATGCAGAGAGAAGAAATCATTGAGTGTAGAGTTCAAGTATTAGGGTTTGAGTTTGTGTGTTATTTGTGAGCCATTCACTCATCTCTTTGATGTTTGAATAAGACTATTTTAGTTGAGTTGTATGTTGTCCACTCTAAGCTTTTAAGCACGAGTGTTTGTTCTTAATCAAAGCTTTTAAGCAAGATCAAGGTGTGTCTTTGAAGTGTGATCTTCTAAATACTGTAATTGTTATATTGTAATCACTGTTGTGATTGAGGGGGAGTGAGAGGTATCTCCTATCTAAGTGAGCCTTAGATAGAAATTCCATAGGTAGGGGTTAGGTGATAGGGTTGAAAAATTGTGGGTTTTGGCCTTTGAACTAATTCTATTGAGTGGATATTCTTCCTGGCTTGGTAGCCCCCAGACGTAGGTAGTTAGACCGAACTGGGTGAACAATTCTCTGTGTTGTTTATTGTTTTTAAGTACTATTATTGTCTTGTTCATTTAACAGATATTGATGTTGTGACATCTCACGTGACATCACATATCTGATACCAGAATTTCAATCCCCACTCCACCTAATTGCTCAACGCACCCCTGTGGAGTCCCCCTCCTTTGGGCCTAGAGCATTTTCCTAGTTGCACCCCCAATTTTCATCATGTTTTTGTCTTTTGTATATTTTTTTATTTATTTGTTTTCTTATTATTTCTTCATTTACTTATTGTTGTTTTTTCTTCTATTTCCTTTATTTTTTTAAATTCTTTTACCTCTTGTATTGATAGTATGCCCTCTCCCTTCTATTATTTGTTTTATTTTTTATTTATATATTTTTTATTGCTTTTTTTAGTATTTTTAGTTGATGCATAATTTTTAATCCAAAAAGATAAAATGACCCTTAAAATTTACCTTTCAAAAATACTAAAATCAAATGTGTTTGATCAACATCAAGTACATTTTTCAAAATCACACTAAAACTTTTCCAAACTAAAACCAATCTCTTAACCTCCATTAACCTTCATAAATAAAATAAAGTCAACTTATTCCACAATCATTTTTAAAATCAACTTGGTCAAAACCAAGTCTTTCTCTTTAATAAGCATCCCATCTCAATCTCAAACCATTTTCAACCTCATCTTTTCTCAATAAAACCATTGATCCAACGTCATGCGGCATTTTTTCAATTAACCCAAAAACACTTTTAAAATATGATTAGAATTGCGCGCCACGAGCCTTAAGTAGTGGAGAAGGAGTGAGAATGGATCTTTCCTACCCTCACTCTGAGTATTTTGAACACAAGATCCTTGGCTTGGTCGTTTGAAATATTCGCCTTTACTCATAGTCTTTAGTGCAATTCGAATCAAAAATAACATTCTTTTCAAAACCCTAAAATCAACATCAACGCATCCAACATATCTTTTTCGCCCCCGTTCGATTGAAACATTTCAAAACCTAATTACTCGCCCCCATGCGATCAAACATCTTTTTGCAAAAGAACATTGTTTAGTCCCTTCTAACGCGTATGCAAACTAGTGCTTAAGCCTCCCCCGAGAGTAGACAAGCAAATAATAAAAAAACTATGAGTATTCATAGGCATCTTTTGTAAAGACAAGCAAACATCTTTTGTTCATTAAAAAAACACAAATTGTCATCTTTCCAAACTACAGAGCTCTGATTTCCTTATTGCATTATGAGGATTCATAGGCACAATGGCTCCAATCCTTGGCGAGCACACTAATAAAAAAACTCCTTTTTCCCCTTTTGAGGTTTTATTTCTTTTCTCTTTTTAATATTTTTACCACTTAAAGAAAGCAAATTAAACATGAGCTAACATTCAATCACAAATCTAACTAAGAGGCTCCTGTTGAGTACAACGAACGTGGGGGGTGTTAATACCTTCCCCTTGCGTAATCAACTCCAGAACCCGAATATGATTGCGACGACCATTTTCTTTTTAAAGGTTTTATCGATATTTTCCTACTCCTTCATTGGAACAAATAAAGTTCGGTGGCGACTCTGTTCGAACAAATTTTTTCGCGACCATCGCGAAGGATCATATTTTTTGAGGTACAACAATCATCCATGGCTTTCATCTATTCAGTATTATTTCAACTCCTCACAACTTCCTTGTAGTATCTTGGTTCTTCATAAAGAACCTCACTTGTAGAGATTAAGGCAAAAGCTATGAGAAATGAATAACCAAGTCTTTAAGGTATCTTGATGAATCTTCTCGTCCTAACTCATGCCAGGAGGTAGTGATTATCTATCTCCTCATCTACATTAGCAACTTGTGTTTCTTCTTCGACTTCATCTGAGTTACGTAATTCATCATCACTATTCTCCACCTTAACAGGAATCTTTTCTTGTTCCAGCTCATCTACATAGATCTTCGTACTTTGACCATCGTCACTAGATTTCTAGAAAGCCATCTTAGCTTCATTATAAACTACATCTTGACTTATGATACACCTCCTATGACCGGGCTCTAGGAACCATGGCTTATAAGTTTTGACTCCTTCAGGGTATCCAACAAACATACATCTCAGATCTCTAGGTTTGACCTTATCTTGCCTAATGTGAGCATGCGCTAAACAACCAAATACTCTAACTCTGTCGATATTAGGTGGATGTCCTTACCGTACTTCTTCAAGTTTCTTCATCCCCAAGGCAATCAAGGGACACCTATTTATCAAGTATGTTGCAGTCACTATAGCCTCAGCCCAAAACACCTTCTTCAATCTCGCACTAACCAGCATGCATCTAACCTTTTCTAGGATAGTTCGATTAAATCTTTCAGCCATGCCATTTTGCTGAGGATTATCTTCTATAGTCTTGTGCCTTGATATACCATACATAGCATAATACTTGTCAAAAGATTCATTGCAGAACTCAAGGCCATTATGAGTTCTCAACCTCTTGCCTTTCTTCCAATCTAATTTTCGACCAAAGTCTTCCAATTTTTGAAATTCTCTAAAGTTTAATCCTTAGTTTTATGAGTGAATATCCAAACTTTATGGAATATTCATCAACTACGGATAGAAAATAACTTGCCCCTAAGTGTGAAGGATTTCTTGTAGACCCCAAAGATCAACAAGAGTGTAATAAAGGGATCCATGTGTTATTTGTTTGCCTTTGTTGAACTTCATTGTGGTTCAGAGAACTCCAGCTTGTCATCCTTGTCACCACCTATCCAATTTTGTTTCCCTAGTTCAACCAGGCCCCTTTCACTGACATGGCCTAATCTCATATGCCATAGCTCATTCTTCGACACAGGTTTTGTCAATGCAATACCAGTTGAACCACTTACAACCTCAACCTCAAAGGTATACAAGCCTTTCTTCCTACTTCCTATCAAGACTTTCTTCGACCCCTTTATGAATTTTCGGATACCATGTTCTCCATTGAAGACATATCCTTTCTTGTCAAATTCACCAAGAGAAATAAAATTTCCCTTAAGATCGGGTACATACCTGACATCAGTCAATAGCCTTATTGACTCATCATGAAGCTTGAATTCGATAGATTCAATTACTCCTATCTTGTAGGCTCTATTGTTACTCTTTGGTTACATTCAATGTTTTACAATATATATATATATATATATATATATATATATATATATATATATCTTAAATTTATGTTATTTTCATGACTAACCATTTAAAACATTCATTTTGTTGAATATAGGCTACCAAAGGACTCCCATGTTGGAACTCCAAGTCAACTTATGAGTACACATTCTAATATGTGGTCACAAAACTCATCTTGATATCAACTTACTGTTTATAATAAGTTCATGTCACAAGCTACACCTCGTTGTCTGAATGATATTATAAAGCTTCTAGATGTAAGTATCTTTATATTTCTTTTGAATGATTCATGGAACCTGGAGCAAAAGTCTTGAGTCAGTGTGACTTGAGCAGGAGAGCTCAATACATGGAATTGGAGTTGTAAGTTTTGACCAAAGGGGTTCAATTAGGGAGGCTCGTTTCATGGGACTTGGAGCAGAAGTCTTGGACTGAGGCCCTGAGCAAGGAAGTCTTGGGTTCGTGGAACCTGAGCAGGAAGTCTCGAGTGAGTAGCTTAAGCAGAAGTCTTGGACCTTGGGTCTGAGCATTTGTAAATTTCTTATGCATAATGCATAAGCGATTCTAATCATGATTTGATTATAGTGAAAATCTCTTATGAAGCAAGGGGAATGGACTACTCTCATTTTGGGTGGAACCAGTATAAATCTTTGTGTCTTCTGTTATTATTGATTTGCTTCTGTTAACATTGTGCTGGTAAGAATTAACCAAAATCTGAACACTAGTTTAGATTCTGAATTCTGATCAGATGCAAACTAAGAAAACGAAAAACACAATTCAACCCCTTCCCCCTTTCTTGTGTACTTTTCTCACCTTCAAATGACATCAGAGCATTATCTATGCTTATCACTTAATAGTGGCACAAATATTGATCCAATAAGAAAAGTATGGTTGTCAAGACTTTCCTTCAAGAAGGAATCAAGTGCCACATGAAAAATATTATACTGCTTTTCCTACCATATTCAAAGGGTGATTCCACTGAATTTAAATGATGGAAAAGTAAAACATATTTTTAACTCATTGGTCTTGATAAAAGGGTTTTCTGAAGGTCTATATAATATCCTTGAAAAAGGTATTACTATAGAAGTTGATGGTGTAGAGATGATTTGTTTGAAAGTCTCTATCACCAGCTCAGAAGAAGCTTATTGAATATCTTCAAAGGTAGTTACATTATGGTAGGTGCTCTATCTCACTTCTGAGTATGTCAATATCGTTGAGATGTCTGATGCTCGTACTATCTTTGAATCCTAGTGCTCAGATTTGTGGGAATCAAGTTTGAAGCTTGTATAGTTACACTTCGTATAATCCTTCAAGTAAATTCTAATAAGATTGGTTTAGATTCAAACCTGAGGTCACAGTTATTCAAGAAGTTATACAACTTGAATTTATTGTGCTCTGTTGATTTGTCTTGCAAATCTTCAAAGAAAAGAAATGAAATTAGTAGATGAAAAGCTATCAAACAGATCACCCTTCCTAAAGCTTGGTTATTTGAAATGTCTGATGATGAGGGATTTATATTTCTTGTCAGAAGTACTTATTAACCAGCTGGATGGGATGTAACATCTGTTGATAGAAGAGTAACTTCAGAGGCTTCTGAAATACTTGTATTTCAACTTATCTCCTAGATCTAAAAGCAAGGAGAAACACTACCAGAACCTAATGTCAATTAACCTTACTACATATTCTCTTGAAGATGACATTAGTGCAGGATTCAGATAAAAGAGTAATTTGGCTCTGCCAGTCATTACTGCTTCTGAAGAAGCATATGAGTCTTGAAATTAAGATCAAGTGTTGAAGAGAAAGAGATTATTCCAAATCTATCTTGCTTCAAAATTTGATAATAAGGAGTCTGTTCTTTAAGGTGATATCTTAAGAGACTTCATTGCTCCTTGATTAAGGGTCATCATGGAATTTGTATTAAAGGACAAGTCTATGAGAAACCTTCAATTTTTCTTTGTGTTCTGCAGGCAATTGGATGATGGTGCTTTAATTTTTTTTTGTGCCATTTTTTGATAGCTAACATCATCTGGTTCTTTGCTTATCAAAGATCTCAAAGTCTTAAGTCAAGACAATGAAATTAATGATTCTGCTAAGAACAAGATCTTGTTCTTATCATGATTTATTCTAGATTGATACTCTGGAATAAATCATGGTATTTCTATCAGAATGTGGCATAAGGCGAAGGAAAGCATGTCTGAACATTTATGTATGGTCTCATAGAAATATGAGTGTCATTTTTTTAAATCTATTTGCTGCAGATGTCAAAGAAATGAGCAGAGGCATCTTCCATTGAATTTATCAAAGGTTGTTTACAACATTTGATGAAAGAAGAGCCTAGAACCCAGACTCAAGTGCTAGAGGTACTGATCTTGGTGAGAGAAGTGGAGTTATTTGTTTAACAGCCATTGAATCAGAATCCACTCAAAGCGGTGTTCAGACTCTATGGTCAAGTCTGAATACCGATACGTCTCTGATCGAGAAAATTACAAAAAAAAAAGGTATGTTTGTTCTTTTCTAGCTTATCTCCTGATTCAATGAGACATCTGTGTAGGTGTAAATACAAAGTTTCTGTTATATTTCTAGAGAAGCTCTTTTGAAAAAGTATCTTCAGAAATCTTTAAGAAGAAACTCTGTTGTATTTATCTATACTGAATATTTCATTAAGCTAGATGATGATCATATTTATGGAAACAATTTCCTCACTTTTTGTGATACTACTTTTGTTTGTTTGTTGTCAAAGTAAACAATTCAATATTCAATTATCACTCATGACTCTTGTCTTAAGAGGAATGTTAGTTCTGAATAGAATCTTGGAGACTAATGACTGACAAAAGATATATCTCTCTCTCTCTCTCTCAGTCTAGTTCTACTAGACTCCGATGGATGATGGCTTCTGGAAGTTATCAGATTCTGATATTCAGAAGAGGATTCTTTACTTCTGATAAAGTTGTTTTAAGTAAAAGGTTTTTCAAAAACTTTTATAATACTTAAACTTTCTAAAAGGTGAAATTCATCTAGTGGATTCATGAAATCTGCTGGATAAGAACCTTTGGGTAATGATGTGTTCTTTTTGGATACTTATTATCATTATCCCTTGTCTTATGAAACATCATTTTGTCCTTCTTCTGACAGGTTTCTTATTCCTTTAGGAATCTTGTTCAGTTCTTTTCTTTTTATTTTCTCTTTGGTTATGTGTTGATCAAGCCAAACTTGAGATGAGTTTCCTAGTCAATTCTTCTTTGAATCAACTGGTTATAATCAATGAAAAGTTTGTGGATTTTGATGAGTTGCTTAAGTTAGGCTTTAACTTCTGGAATATTGTGTTTGAACAAGGATGGAATGGATACTTTGAGATGCTCCGTGGTTTCACTTATCCAGATCTTGTCAAAGAGTTTTGGATTAATGCTCCCATTATTGAGCTGAATTATGAGTGTCCTATTCTTTCTAAAGTAACTGGTGTTTCAATAATAGTAACCTCTAAGGCGATTGCTAATGTGATCAATTGTGAGGAGATTGGAGAAATCCCAGGAACTCTTATTTGGGAACACTATCTTCCTACTTGACATATCTTTGTAGATCTAACTAATACATCAGATGTCTCAAATCTTTATCCTGATGCACTGGTTTAGAATCGAATTCTGAATTCAAACTTACTTCCTAAGGATAAGGATTTAGACCTCGTGGACCCTATTGAAAAAGATTTTCTTCTGCTTCTCAATTCAAACTTGCAAATTGATCTTCCTCAAGTTATGTTTGACTATTTGAAGAAGACCCTTTCTTCCTTTCACAAGGGATAGATTTCCTTCATTCCTTTTGGACGAGTTCTTTCAAAATTACTTGTTCAGTAAGGAGTTATCATAAGTTCTGAGGCTGATTTGTCTAAAATCTAGAGAGACGAGTTTGAAGTTATCTATGAAAGATTCTGATGTTAGATTTTTGCATAGTTATGCCTTGTAGTTGTTAGAACCTTTGTATTAAGCAATCTTATTATTTATTCAAAGTTTGTTCATGCTTTTGTGCAGTTTAACTGTTGAATATATTTATTTATGGTTGTTCAAAAGAATTAAAAGTAATGGGAGTAAGAACTCAATGTGTGCAAATTTATCATTAATAAAATGGAAGGATTATAAATTATTTTGACATTCGATTATGTTAGATTGGCCCTAAGGTGTTCCCTAGGATCATCTGGCATGTTTAGATTATCTGAGTAATCTTGCAATTCTTCCTTGGCAAACTCCAAAGCCTCCTTTCTCAGTTGATTTCTACGTCTGGACGCAAAAGATCTTCTTCTTCTGTGTGTCTTCACAAAGGATGATGAAGAGGTAAGAGCCTCTGAAATTATCTGCTTGCTAATAGATCCTTCAGTTGTTGTTTTGCTTTCTGTTGCTTGAGTTGATGCATTTAGTATGGTTGTCTTTCTAAAATCTCTCTCTGGAAACCAGATTTGTTTTTGTTTATACATCTTAGTGTTTTGAGGATTAAGTGATTATGAAAGTAAGTCTGCTATGAGTCCTTATATAGACGTGTTACATACATTGTTCTAAGTATCGGTTGTTTTAATATTGAATAGGTGTATTCAATGTCTTAAATAATAAATCTTAGAAATGTTTTTTAACAGTCTGGCATATTAAAGAATCTTTAATAACTATGAATATTATAGTTAACTAGTTTAACTGTTGCTTCTGGTGTCAGTTTTATGTCATTAATTATTTTCAGAAAATCAAAGGGAAGTTATTGAAAGTATTTGCCTGCAATAAACAAAATATGGTAAAAAAAAGTGCTTTTTCATTAATTGAAGCAGAAGGATTACAAAATATTGATTCATAAGGAAATGTTAATGCTTAGTATAGATCCATATCTAAGTCATCCTGAGCTTTATGATGATAACAGTTGTCATAATCTATGTCTATCTCATCCTCATCAGCTTCTTCCTCGTCTACCTCTGGGATTGGACGATATAACATCTTGTTGGACCGCCTTTTTCTCTTTGAACTCTTCAGTATCTTCCTTCTGGGTTTCATCACAGCTTCTGATGAACAAACCCCTGTAGGTTGTGTTGGAGCTGCTGAGGTTGCCTCTTCAGAAGTGAAATTTAAAGAAGGCACAGGCCTAGTTGTGGACGTCTCAGAAATAGCTCATTTTTGTATGTTCTGGACATCTTGTCTTGTAGAGCTCTCAGAGATTTCTGTCACTACAAAAGTCTTATGACTCTCAGCTGATGTCTCCATGACTCTGGTGGATGTAGGTTTGGATTGCTTTTATAATGACTTATGAGTAATTCAAACGACTGATTTAATCCTTGCTTAATTTTTGGAACAATAATGACCACTAAAAATTTAAAGCATGCACTATACAATCCTTAATGACCCCATGTTACTTGATCGTTTTTCATTTCTTGGAAACTGATTCTGTAATGATGGTCTGTGATGCATTTATGACTGTAATTCTTTTCTTCATCTCTTTTTATTTCTTTTTGATGTGACAAATGGGGGAGAAATAATGGTAAGTATTTAATTAGAAACTAAACCCATTGAGTACCAATTCAGTTGTACATATTGGTCATTTATAATTTTGTTATTTATATTTCTGTTTTTATGGTTATCTTGCTCGGGCGACACATTTTAACTTTCTTGTACATAGAACTAAGGAGGAGCTTACAAACCTCAACCTTAGCCTATCAGACTCAGAAGGAGCTTACAAACCTCGTATTCTGATGTTGCCAAAGGAAGTTAAAATATTATTTTTGGTTTTCTTAAATATGGAACTAAGGAGGAACTTACAAACCTCAACCTTGGAACTGTTTAACTCAGGGGGAGCTTACAAACCTCAGACTCTGATGTTACTAAGAAAACTTAATTACTTTTTCTTGAAAGTAGTACCTAGTATGAAGTCTACAGAACTCAGTTTTAGACTATTAAACTCAGGGAGAGCTTACAAACCTCATACGCTGATGTTGCAAAGAAAATTATAACTGCCCAACATTGTCCTTTAAATACTTGTGTTTGTCATCATCAAAAAGGGGAGATTGCTAGAATAAGATTTGTTCATGACATATCTTCCTTGGATTTTGATGATAACAAAGTATTGAAAGAATAATGGTTTATTTGATGTGTGTTACATGTGTGCAGGTTCTAATACTTGTAAATATTATAGTCAGAATTTGTGTTACATTAAGCACACTTTGAGAGTTGCTAAATTGATAGCTTCTGGTGGCAGAATCTGAAGAACACTTGATAAGTCATGTCTGGCGTAGACTCTGAAGCTGAAGGTCTCAGCATCAGAAGAAGCAACATAATTGTCTCTACACTTAGTGAATGCAAATTGGCTTCTGGTACCATTCAGAGTTGGTGATAATGTTGAAGTTGTCCATACTGCAGAAAGCAAGTTGTATTGTCAAATCAGTTTATCAGCTAGAGTCTACAGATTCCAAGGCTCAAGAAAGACTGAGATGCTTTATGGATATCTACTGTCAATGACTCTAATAGTACAGAAACTCTTGAAGACTCAAAGGTTAAACATGTTACAAATTGGATCAAGATCTTCTAGTGTATCTATTTTCAACGGCTCTTGTACTATGGAGTAACAGCAAAGACTCTTGATCAAGTTTCCTCTTCAACGGCTAGTTTCTAAAAAGGCTATAAATATGGATGAAGGTTCAAAATGAATCTTTAACAAAGATTATCCAGAAGAATGAGTAACAAGATCAGCAATTATCAACACGTTGTATATGTAGATTTTTCTAACGTAGGTTGTAAATGTAAAAGCCTTAAGTTTCTTACACAGTGAATATCTTAGAAATCTTAAGTGTTTTTGATGTTTGTTATGGTGATTTCTCGTACCTCTGATACTTGTATCATGTACACCTTGTTCTCTATTCTACTGAGCTTGTTCAGCAGTTTAGATAAAAGTCTTGTGTTATTGGGATACAAGCAAGGAAGTCTCAAGCCAAGATGCTTGAGCCACGTAAGTCTCTTGCAATGTGCTTGAGCTGTGAAAGTCTTAATCAAGTGGATTAATTGAGCAGAGGTCTTGTATCATTGGGATACAAGCAAGGAAGTCTCGAGTCAAGATGCCTGAGCCACGTAAGTTTCTTATTATGTGCTTGAGCAGTGAAAGTCTTAATCAGGTAAATTGATTAAGCAAGGTTAGCTCGGTGCATGAAATTTGGAGCAGTAAGTCTTGTATCTGAGGGATCAAGTAGGGAGGCTCGTTTCATGGCACCTGGAGCAGAAGTCTTGAGCCAGTGTGGCTTGAGAAGGAGAGCTCAGTACATGGAATTGGAGCAGTAAGTCTTGACCACATGGGTTCAAGAAGGAAGGCTCATTTCATGGGACTTGGAGCAGAAGTCTTGAGCTGAGGGCCTGAGCAAGGAAGTCTTGGGTTCATGGAACCTGAGCAGGAAGTCTCGAGTGAGAAGCTTGAGCAGTTATTTTGGACCTTGGGTCTGAGTATTTGTAAAAGTATTATACATAATGCATAAGCGATTGTAATCATGATTTGATTATAGTGAAAATCTCTTTTGAAGCAAGGGGACTAGACTACTCTCAGTTTGGGAGGAACCAATATAAATCTTTGTGTCTTCTGTTATTATTTCTTTGCTTCTGTTAACATTCCGCTACTAAGAATTAACTAGAATCTGAACACCAGTTTAGATTCTGAACTCTGATCAAATGCAAACTAAGAAAACGAAAAAACACCATTCAACCCCCCCCCCTTCTTGTGTGGTTTTCTCACCTTCAGATGGTTGTCGTGCCATTTTTGTCTCATGGGACCATGATTGTTCAGAATTGTTGGAAATTTTTGTTGCTGAACTCCTTGAAACAATGCTTGAGGTCTGGTCATATATTTTATCTAATCAACATATTTTTTGTTTTTATTTTATACTTTTTATTTTCATATAGGCTGGTGTTGATGATCCACTAGAATTTCCTTTAGTCCTTGATAAATTGCTTGGTAAAAAACATGCCTTCAAAGTTAAATGGAAACCTAGTTAGGGTAATGCAAGTGTTATGTCGGTCAACCGTGATAAAGACATGATTAAGAAGTTACTTTCACTATGGGATGTTTGCATGGTATTTCACAAACACATGTCTAATTTGTGTCATACTTTTAAACATATATTTGACCCCAACATAATAGTTTCCCTTTTTGTTACATGACCCAACGTCCATTGAAGTTAATAATGATTAAATTCTGCAGGTAATATATATATATATATATATATATATATTATGACATTTAATTACATTTGTTTATTTACTTTTATTTTCATCTAGTCAAATGTTTTACTAATTTTTTTAGAACCCCTTTAGATTAAGGAAATTGTAGATGAAGCAACAATTGTTGATGAATAGAATATCATAACAGTAAGCATTACATAATATTAACATGCTACAATGTTGTTGTTTGTGTTGTTATTCAAATGTTAGTGATCAAAGTATTATGATTTGTAATATAACTTTATGCTTTATGTGGCAGTAATTGGAAATCATCTCTAAATTGAATCCATGATCATTACCTCATGTTCTTTTTGCAAAGATGGTTGATTAAATACGAATTAATTTAATGACATGTTTATTGAATGTTAATTTGTAATGGTTTGTTTTGACGTTGTATTTTTATCAGGACTTTATAACTCCTAAAAAACAACCACAGCTAATCACTCCTGTCAACCATGGCAAAACAGATGCAGTTCATGGGTCGAGCGAGTCATCCACCGTGAAAGGCCTTGCTGAAGGAGAACAGTCTTCAACCAGACTATGTCGCAAACATGTCAAGATGGAGAATAAATAATTTATTATATGTTGTTGGAGACCCTCCCAAAGTCTATGTTTCCTACTTCTAACCTTATCCATTCCCCTTATGATTTTTGTTATTTGAATATTACCCTTTTCGTAACAAGTTATGTTTTGAAATATGTACCATGTATGCAATTTGTTTTTTAAACTCAGACAAGTTTACTTCCTAAATTAGTTGTATGAATATTTCTCCTATTTTCTGCATCAAGAAGAATGACTTTTCTTTCTTGTAAACTTCACAATTTTAGTATTATACAACACTATTAGTGTGGCTCACATAGAGTTTTGTTATTTATATTTTCGTTTTTCATTAAAAAATATTAAAAAAACCAGGACCATAATTTAAAATTCATATATACACAGTCATTTGAAAGTTAACTCTATCTGGTCAAACCCATTTGTTGAATGAAGAAGTTTGGAAATATAATTTAATATTTTTGGAAATATATTGTTAAAACATAGTTAGCTTATTAGGCCTCCACTAGCCGTTATTGTTCGGCCCACTTTGTTTGGCCTTTTTTATTATATATTCAGCCCTTGGTTTTCAATGTAAAAACAGAGAAAAATATTATTTTCAATTCAATTTCTTTTATTCTTTTCTTCAATGCTAATCATTGTGTACAGTTTAACATGGTATCCAATAGCCTGAAGATCCCTTATCTCATTCAAAAGCAATTTTTCTTTCGCCACGTGCCATCCGTGTAACCCTATCCTTTTCTCTCATCCCCTTCGTTGTTTCATCTCCATTTTTTCCCCCAATTTTTTTTTTAGAAACCCTAATCTCTTGCGTGTTTCCCCCGTCTTTCTCGGTTTCTTGCTCGTTCTTTCTGGTTTTCTCTTCCTCCAATGGAGTCACCACCAAAAACGCCTCCACCAAAGCAAAATGAAAACACCGTCTCCAACACCCTTCGTAGCTATCAAACTGATATGCTCGACCCTTTTTTCATGCACCCTAGCGATAACCCCGGCCACGCCATTGTCACACCTGCGTTGAACAATACCAATTACCACACTTGGTCTCGCTCGATTCACGTTGCCCTCCAATCCAAGAACAAGCTTGGATTCATTGATGGAACCCTAGCTCAGCCTGATGATTCCGATTCCAAATCTTTACCATGGAAACGCTGCAACACCATGGTTATGGCATGGATTACGAATTCAATTGACAAAGAAATTTCCGAGAGCATTTTGTGGATGGACACTGCGAAAGAAATCTGGGATGAATTGAAGGATCGTTATCATCAAGGTGACTTGTTTCGCATTTCTGATCTCCAAGAAGAAATTTACTCTCTTCGTCAAGGCGACAACAACGTCACTCAATACTTCACTTCCCTCAAGAAATTATGGCAAGAACTTGAAAATTTCCGACCCATCCCTAATTGCACTTGCACTCCCAAGTGTTCTTGTTCCCTTTTGCCTACCTTCAAACAATACCGAGATAGCGATTACGTCATTCGATTCCTCAAAGGGCTCAATGAAAGTTACGCACCGGTTCGCTCTCAGATTATGCTCATGCAACCTTTACCCCCAATCAACAAGGTTTTCTCTCTTTTAATTCAACAAGAGCGGCAACATCTCATTCCCAATGCAGAAGACAAAATCATAGCTTCTTTCAACAATTCTGGATATAAAAATCGCTCCTTTGATTCTGCTTCAAAATCTCAAGCCCCTAGTCGAGGTCGTGGCACCAGAACGTGCACCTATTGTCACAAAACCGGACACACCATTGAAGTTTGTTTCAAAAAACACGGTTTGCCGCCCTATCTTCGCAAGCCAACTGCAGCTCAAGTCAACACTTCTGAAGACACCCCTGAAGGCACATCTGCTCCCACTGATGACTCAAATTCATCTACTTCTCCTCTTGGATTCACAGCTGAGCAACAGAAGGCGCTTCTTGCCCTCATTCAGAATCCTCCAGCCAATGCTCACCACATAACAAGCTCCATGAATTTCAACACAGGTACAATCTCTAACTGTAATTCCATCTTTACAAACAAAACCCTTGATTGGATATTAGACACTGGGGCCACAGACCATGTGTGCCATTCCAATCGCCTTTATACATGTATGTATGCCATTCCCCCTATCAAACTTAGGCTCCCAAATGGAACTTTTATCACAACTAGATATGCTGGCACCATTTATTTCTCTAAGTATTTCTATCTTCTAAATGTGTTATACATTCCTAGTTTTTACACCAATCTTATATCTGTCCCTCAGCTCACCAAATCCCTTAACTGTCACATTGATTTCAATTCCACCACTTGCTTCATACAGGGGAACCATACCCTGATGAAGATTGGTGCAGCTGAGCTCCAAGATGGCCTCTACATTCTTAGGAATCCCTTCAATACTGCACACTGTGATCAACATGTTTCAAATTTAACTTGTAATGTTTCCTATGTTTGTAATTTGTGGCACCAACGGTTGGGCCACCCATCCACTGACACTATGCATCATGTACACAAAAATTTTACTTTACCACATTTTACACAACATGTAACTCCTTGTGATATTTGCCACTATGCTAAACAAAAACGTTTGTCTTTTCCTACTAGTAATACTCATGTTACTGCTTGTTTTGATATCTTACATATGGACATTTGGGAACCCTTTCCTACCCCTTCAATGTCTGGCCATAAATATTTTCTTACTATTGTTGATGACCACTCTAGATTCTGTTGGATTTATCTTATGAAAATGAAATCTGAAGCCTCTCCCCTAATACAATTCTTTGTTCAACTTGCTTTAACACAATTTAATACGAGAGTCAAAACCATTAGGTCTGATAATGGTCCTGAATTTACCATGACAAATTTTTTCCTTACACATGGGATTCATCATCAGACTTCATGTGTTGATACTCCTCAACAGAACGGTATTGTTGAGCGTAAACACCAACATTTACTTGGGGTCACACGGGCTCTCCTTTTTCAATCTCATCTTCCTAAGATTTTTTGGTCATATGCTTTATCTCATGCTGTTTTTCTCATTGATAGATTGCCCTCCAAATTGTTACATTTTAAATCTCCTTTTGAACTATTACATAACCAAACACCTGATTACAATTCCCTTAGAGTGTTTGGCTGCCTTGCCTTCACCACTAGCCCTAAGCATAACAGAACTAAGTTAGATTCTAGATCCCGCAAATGTATATTTTTAGGCACAAAACCTCATACAAAAGGACACCTTTTGTATGACCTTCAAAACAAACAAATTTTTATATCCCGTGATACCATTTTTTATGAAAATATTTTTCCCTACACTACCACAACCTCAGCTAGTTCCCCAGTTACCATTACATCTCACAATTCAGATGATTTTTCTTTTGATTACCTTTCTTCTGATATTACCAATGATAATACTCAACCTTCCCCTCTACACCAACATGGAGAGACCACCCCTGCACCTCAACAACTCAGTCCATCTACATCTTCCCAGGCTGATGTCTCACCTATCATCCCTCCTCCTAACACAACTACCCCTAACCCCCCCATAACTGCTATACGGAAATCCACCAGACAATCTGTTCAACCCAATTATCTTCGTGACTATCACTGCTCATTGCTGCAAGGTAACTGCCACTTCTCAACAGGTACTTCTCTGTATCCTATCTCTGATTTTTTATGCTATGATCACCTTTCCTCTAGTCACAAATTGTTTACTATTAAACTATCCTCTTTATCTGAACCAAACACTTACTCTGAAGCTGTTACTGACCCGAACTGGAGATTAGCTATCTCCAACGAGCTTCAGTCCCTCACTGCTAATAATACCTGGACCCTAACCACCCTACCTACTGATAAAAAGGCTATAGGGTGTAAATGGATATTTAAACTAAAATTTCTTGCTGATGGCTCTATAGAACGTCACAAAGCGCGTCTCGTAGCTAAGGGGTACAATCAGACAGAGGGTATTGATTATCATGAAACCTTCAGCCCTGTTATAAAAATGACAACTATTCGTATGCTTCTTTCTATAGCTGCCTCTAAAAAATGGTTCTTACACCAACTTGACATAAACATTGCTTTTCTTCATGGAACCCTCCATGAAGAGGTTTATATGAAATGCCCCCCGGGCCTGCACACTTCTTCTAAACACTTAGTCTGTAAATTAAATAAATCCATCTATGGCCTCAAGCAGGCCAGTAGACAATGGAATGATAAATTAACCACCTCTCTCATTGCCCTTGGATACACTCAATCCAAATCGGATTACTCTTTATTTATTAAATATCACACACCTTCTATTACTTGCATATTAGTCTATGTCGATGATTTATTGCTTGCAGGTGATAATTTACATGAAATACACACTATCAAGCCCTATCTTGATCATACTTTTACCATCAAAGACCTTGGTCATGTGAAATACTTTCTTGGTTTCGAATTAGCTCGTTCTACTCACGGCATCTCTTTATGCCAGCGAAAGTACACATTAGACTTGCTGCAGCACTATGGTCTTCTTGGTTCCAAGCCTGTCACAACACCTATGGATCCTACAATCAACCTTCATGACACCACTTCAAAACAACTCTCTAATCCATCCGTTTTCCGCAGCCTAATAGGTAAACTTCTCTATTTAACACATTCTCGTCCTGATATTTGCTTTGCTGTTTGCAGGTTGAGTCAACATCTTGCCTCTCCTACAGACATACATCTTCAGGCGGCTTTCCGTATTTTGAAGTACCTCAAAGCCCAACCAGCCCTTGGCCTTCACTTTCCTAGCAACAACAACCTCACCTTACAAGGCTTTAGCGACTCAGATTGGGGTGCCTGCAAATCTACCCGCCGGTCCACTGCTGGATTCTGTTTTTACTTGGGCTCCTCCATCATAAGTTGGAAAAGCAAGAAACAACAAATTGTAGCAAGATCATCCTCCGAAGCGGAATACCGTGCCGTTGCCAATGCCTCCTGCGAAGCACAGTGGCTCCTCTTTCTTCTACAGGATTTCAGAATTCCCCACCAACAGCCGGTCTCTATCTATTGCGACAACCACAGTGCAATTCATATTGCAAACAACCCCATTTTTCACGAACGCACGAAACATATCGAGATGGATTGTCACCTTGTTCGAGACAAAATCAAGCAGCACATTCTTCACCTTCTGCCCATTTCATCACAGAACCAAGTCGCGGACATCTTGACGAAACCTTTACATGCTGGCCCGTTTCACAATATGCTCACCAAACTTGGATTGACCAACATTCACTCCAGTTTGAGGGGGGTGTTAAAACATAG
Source organism: Lathyrus tuberosus (assembly GCA_022829125.1). Lineage (NCBI taxonomy): Eukaryota > Viridiplantae > Streptophyta > Magnoliopsida > Fabales > Fabaceae > Lathyrus > Lathyrus tuberosus. The sequence continues at coordinate 862,376 of JALAZF010000213.1, forward strand.
TTAGCTTATTGGGCCTCCACTAGCCGTTATTGTTCGGCCCACTTTGTTTGGCCTTTTTTATTATATATTCAGCCCTTGGTTTTCAATGTAAAAACAGAGAAAAATATTATTTTCAATTCAATTGCTTTTATTCTTTTCTTCAATGCTAATCATTGTGTACAGTTTAACATATATATTAACTTATTGGTTCACAATCTGTTTACTTTTTTTAAACGAAGAAGTTTGTCACCTTTCTTATCTATACAAATTAACATTGTAACTATCGGTTTACCATCACCATGTGAAACTCCATAAACATGACCTTGACCTGTTACAAGAGCTATAAACATGGAGCCTGCAAACAAAGTTGATTTCCAACTATTCTAATGATACTCCCAGATATAATATTATTTCTCTACTGCATACATGTGGTTATCTTTTTCGGTTGATATTTCTCTCATGCTAATACAATCAATTTATTCATTGTATAATGTTGTTCATGTTTCTTATGTACTATGAGGCATGATGTAGTAAACTAAGGAGTATAGCTCTTGACAATATCATTTTTCCTTTGTAAACACGCGACCTTCTTTTCCATTAATGTTTTGGAAAGCTACAAGCCAATGCATGCACTTTTCCATGGCAGACCTACTATCTTACACCATTAAAATAAGATATTGTAAAATCTCCAACCTATCTAGTAGTATTAAAGTTCATCCACTCCTTCTTTGAGGATACTGTCAGAGATGTCAATCTCAAGACATTGTAAAATATCATCAATCCACCAATATATTTCTATGAATTATGATAATTTGTTATTAAATTAGTTGTTCAATTCATGTCTACTGTCAGAGATGCATGTATGAAGTAATGTATAAAAAATAACGTATTTTCATGTTGCCCATTTTTCTAAAATGTGATAGAAGGAAGCACACATTACTAATCGCCAGAACTGTTTAGTTACATATAATAGATGTTATAAAGTACAACCAGGTAAAAACACATAATTTCATTAATGCTAAACTAATTGGCTAATATTATACATAAACAATTTCATACCATTGCAACAATGAAGCTTCCAAAACACAATACGTAATCCACCTTTTTCACCTTCTACCACTGAAATCAACGGTTGATCTTTTTTACATACACCCTTTCTGCATGAATGTTAAATGTAAATCCCAACACATCACTTTTTCTGAGTTTTTTTCGCTTTTTCATAATGATACCACCCTCTTCCTACAAAAATTTCGTGTTCGTTTGGCTTAGCTCAGTGAACGTCACTACGATAGATTTTTTCATTCTCGACGTCAAACAAATCTATTCGACTCAGGTTCCTGATCACACGCTTCTCTAAAACTAACATCGGCAAATGCTGTAAAATCTAAATTAAGGAAATTAAATATACATGTATATTGTTGAACCTTATTCCTCCAAAAAAGTAATCGTATGTGTCTTACCAGTACATTTTTGGTGGCCTTACGTGGTGAACGAATTTCTCTTTTCTAATAAAACTCAAATTCATCAACTTCATTATATACCTCGTCATCTTCATATTCAATTTGATCATCTTCATATCTTCATGATCAGATTCCGCCACAGTTAAATCCATGTCAAACTTAAGTGGTTCATTTTTAGCCTGCATGATAGGATTGATAGCCATATTGAGCTTGATGTCTTGAATCTGATCATCACAATTGGCATATGAGCTGCAATTAAACCATTAATCGTGAATGCACTTACAATTTATGAATTGATAAGCGTATCCAAATTTTATTGATATTTTTACAGAACAGTTAGACATTTGAATTCTTAAACTTATTAATTACCTACTTCGTAAGCCAGTCACAAAATTCTTTGACTCCATTTTCTTTGTACCTCTCTTTCTCAACATATGTATGAAAATATCTTGCCTTATGGCTACTTATAATCAATATTTTTTATTTTTCCTGTGTGTTTCAAGCCCAAACATTTTGGTCCAACCAACAACCCACCAAATTTTGTTACAATGATAATACTATGAAACCTGTTTCCACATAAATACATAACAGTTATTGAGTCAACTGCCTATTTTTTACTACATTATATCCCATCTGCTGCCTCATATTTTTTTCGCAAATCATATTACTTACATTAACTTAGAGTAACTATTGTAATACTCAATGATTATTAATCTTAACCTTTAACTTCAATTGTGTACTTGTAACCTCACCATTAATCTTACTCCTTGCTCTCTTGTAGAAAATATGGGATAGATTGAAATAAAAATAAATTTCAAACAGGTTTGATAAATATGTGATTACACAGTTGACCTAAACCACAAAAGCAATGGTGAAAGGTAAATCGATTTGTATGCAACAAAAGATTGTTATATGATGTTTAATATATATATATACTGCACTACAATATCTACATAAAAAGTGAACATTTATTTCCAATCATTGTTAATATTCAATGGTTTCTTACTCAATGTCATTCCATAATCTACAAAGAAGGCATAAGTTAATGCATTTAATTCCATGTTTATGCTACTCTAAACAAGGGGATAGTTATCTTTGTTTTTATTGTATGCTTTAAATTAGATTACTAAATGTTTTCTGTAAGGTTTATGTGTACAACCATGACATTAATGTGTTACATTTTATTATTGATTTGGGTGTCATTGTCTTCTTTCCATAGATTTTATATAAACATACATACACCCATGGATAATAACAACACCCCTACTATTGCTGCAAGGAAAAGGAGGAAATTGACACTAATGAATAGGACGGTTTTATCAAATAGATCAGTTAAGGAGAATATCCCTTCTAATGAACATTCATGTCAACCTATTTGTCAAAAAAGGAGATTGTCTAACCATACACCTCTTGATGATTCAACTTTGAATGTTTTGAATACTCAACATTTAAAACATCATTATTGGTGTAAAACTACATCGTTAGTAAGACATGTCGTCGTTAATTGATTGGTCACCATTTTTACTATGATTGTGTCACTTATTCAACATCAATCCATGTAATTGGTAATACTTTGTTTCGTATTTTTATTTCTTTTTGAGTTAATTTTTATTTCCGCAAGTAATTTTTGCATTTTAGAATTTTAAGTTTTATTTCAATTATTCTGCATTTTATGCTTTGGTGTGTTGGTTGTTATTGTCTTCAGGTTCCATCAATAGTGTCAAAAGAACTCGATGCAAGAAAGCAAAAATTTACGGAGTTTCAGTGGAATTTTGCCCATCCTACAGGGGGCCAACACGGGCACCCGTGTCACCTGACACGGGCCGTGTCAGTATAGATGGAGCTTAAAAAGCAAATTGGAGAGAAACAGTGGACTGACACGGGCACCCGTGTCACCTGACACGGGCCGTGTCAGCAGGCCTGGGACAAGGAAGCTTGAAGAAAGAGACACAGGGAGCCAACACGGGCACCCGTGTCACTTGACACGGGCCGTGTTGGCCTTGACGCTAATTTTCCAGTTTTTGCTGATTTCAACTGAATATTGACCTAGAGGGTATTTTTGGCATTTCCACCTACCGTTACTTGATATTTCGCTATTTAGAAGAGTTTTTGGAAAGAGAAGAAGGACTTTTGACGGGAGAAGAATTTTACGATCAAAGATTGGAGAGCACAAGGTTTTCGGAGGGCGAAGGATTTTCATGAGCAGAAGCATTTGACGATCCGAGTTTATCCAAATTCTCGTAATGTCTACTTTTTACATTGTATTTTCTTTGAACAATATGAGTAGCTAAACCCCCCAATGTTAGGGGGTGTCCATGATTTGATTATGTAAGGACCATAATTTCTTATTTTCAGTAATACAATTGTTTTTCATAATCAATTTAATCGCTCAATGTTTCTAATGCTTTCTCTGTCGGACCAATAGGGATTGATTTATGATTAGCAATTAGGTCTGACCACCATTGTTAATGCTTTTGTGCGATTATGCTTCAGTAGATATTACCTAGGACTAGGGATACCCTGTAGCAACTAGAATACTGTTGACATTATAATGCTTGATTTCAACCTTGATTATCTATGGACATAGTAATTAGGTTGAGTAATCATAAGTTTTCTCACTAAGGACTTAGGAGTAAACAAACTAAAGTACCAGTAATTGATTGTTTCCAACTTTTATTGAAATAAGGATTCTGTGTTGTTACACAACAAATCATACACCTAACCCTAGCATGCTTCTCATATTTGTCAAAACTTATTTTATTATTCTGTTATATTTTCTTCCTGTTGAATTATAATTTTCCAAAACAAATCTCAAACTCCCAAGGTATTTTTGTCTAATTGAATTACAATTCGAAATATATATTCATACGCAGTCCTTGAGATCGACATTCGGGGAATTTTCCCTTATTATTACTACATCGGCGAAAATAGTACACTTGCTATTTTTCTGATCAAGTTTTTGGCGCCGTTGCCGGGGACTACCAAAATACAGAGTTTTGATTAAGTTCAATTGAAGTTTTGTTGCTCTGCGACAAAAATTTTATTTTCTGCATATTTATTTTTTATATATAATCATTTTTCTCTACTAATATCTATCTAATCTGTGTATGCGAGGAAAGACCTCAGCTGAATTTCCTTTTGACGCAGACGCGGAGCGATCGTTGCACGCGAGGCTTAGAAAAGCTAAACAAGCAAGGCTGGCAGCTTCAGAAGCAGAAAATTCAGATTCGGAACACGAAGGAGAGGAGGAAGTTTCCAACCACTCCGACACAGAGTCTGACAAAGAAACAATAATGGGTGAGCCTCAGGAAAGACTTCTTGGGGACTATGGAGGAGTAAATGCTCCAGCAGGACGGTTGACCATAGTGAATCAACTGGTTAATGTGGCACACTTTCAGTTGCACCCAATAACGATTCGACAGCTCGAAAAGAGACCTTTCACAGGAAAGATGAATGAAGATGCAAATAAACATTTGCAAAGGTTACGGATGTTTCCATTCACTTTAGCAGAGGATGCCAAAGAGTGGTTTTACTCCTTACCTGCAGGAAGTATCACCACTTGGGAAGAGATGGAGACAACATTTCTGAACGAGTATTTCCCTAGTTCTATTTATATTCACAAACGATATGACATTGTGAATTTTAAACAGAAGGAAGGAGAATCACTTGGAGATGCATACAAAAGGTTTAAGATGTTATTGATAGCTTGCCCGACTCACAACATGGATTCAACTGAGCAGATGTTGATGTTTGTGAATGGTTTGAGGATAAAGACCAAACAACTCATTGATACAGTTGTCGGTGGCTCATCAAACTTTACAACTGCCACTGATATTAAAAAGATTATAGAAGCCATAGCTACAAATGAGCATTTGGAATTGTACGATCGTAGTGTGAGTAAACCAGAAGGGATAATTGACTTAAAGCTGGCTAATCATGTGGTGAAAATGGAAGATAAATTGCCGCTGAGGTAGAAAGAAGGCTTAAAGCAATGAATGTAAGTACTCAGATTGTTGCTTAAGTTCAACCGGTCCAAACAGTTAGTTGCAAGATTTGTGGTGGACCTCATTTTACTATGAATTGTGTCGCAACTGCACAATAAATTGAGGCAATAAATTTTCTAAAGCAAAATAACCCTTATTCCAATACGTACAATCCCAGTTGGAAGAATCATCCCAACTTTTCTAGGAAAGATCAACAAGGGAATGTTCAGAATCAGCCACAACAGCAACAAAGGAACACTACCGCTTCCATTAAAAATCTTAAAGTGCAAATGATTCAGATAGCACAACAACTAGCAAAATCTCAAGCACAAGGAGCTCTACCTAGTGCTACTGTGACAAATCCAAAAGATCATAATAATGTTAGCATTGTGACAACGAGAAGTGGGAAATTTGTTAAAGCTCCTGAGGATAAATCTGAAAATGAAGACTAACTGCTTGAAGTAGATCTTGAGATCAAAGAAAATAAAATCAATAATAAGGAAGTGGTTGGACCTAAACAGGTGGTGAAAGAGAAACCAATTGAGTCCAGACCTGTCGTGAAGCTCCCTTTCCCCCCAAGAAACAAGAAAAAGGGGCAACACGAGAAAAGCTTTGAAAAGTTCTTAGAGATGTTCAAGAAGTTGGAAATTAACATCCCATTCTTTGAGGCACTTGAGAAAATACCCACTTATGCCTAGTTCATGAAAAACATCATCTCCAAGAAGGGAACCATTGATATTGATCTTATTATTCTAACCGAAACTTGTAGTGCTATTTTGCAAGGTATGAAAATTTTGGTGAAGAAAAAAGATCGAGGTTCGGTCACCATTCCATGTTCAATTGGAGACAGGTCATTCAAAAAGGCACTTATTGATTTGGGAGCAAGTGTAAGTCTCATGTCGTTATCCATCTACAAGAAATTGGGAATATGGACAGTGCAAGATACAAGGATGACACTTCAGTTTGCAGATCATTCGGTAAAGAGATCGTGTGGTGTAGTTGAATATGTTCTTGTGAAGATAGATAAATTTGTGTTCCCAATGGATTTTGTGATCCTCGAAATGCCGGAAGATGAAGAGATTCCTCTCATTTTAGGGAGACCATTTTTAGAGACCGGAAGGTGTATGATAGACATAGAGGAAGGCACTATGACTCTGAAAGTTTATGATGAAGAATTAAAAATTGATGTTCGAAACACCATGAAGTACAAAGACGATGTTGGCACAAGTCATAAAGTAGAGGTGATAGATCAAGTGATTGCCCATGATAGTCCTTTGAATGTACCACAATAGCCTTTGGAAAGAGTGTTGAGTTTGTCAATTTTTGAAAGTGATCAAGAAGTGGACGAGGAAGAGTCAGAAGTGCTATCCATGATGAAAACACAACCGCCATAGAAAGGATCTAGACCACACCAGTGGGAAGATCTAAGGCCACCTCAGTCATCAGAAGATAACCAAGAGTCTAAAAAGGGGCGGAGTCGAAACAATTACCTGAGAATCTCAAGTATGTTTTCCTCGACACAGAAGGTAAATGCCCAACTATAATAAATTCCAGCCTCAATATAAGAATGTTATTGGATGGGCCATTGAAGATTTGAAAGGTATTAGTCCTACAGTTTGCATGCACAAGATTCTCATGGAGGATGATCACAAGCCGGTTGTCCAACCTCAAAGGATACTGAACCCCGCCATGAAAGAAGTAGTTCAAAAAGAAGTGGGGAAGTTGTTAGATGCAGGTCATATCTGTCCTATATCTGACAGCTCATAGGTTAGCCCAGTGCATGTGGTACCCAAGAAAAAGGGAACCACCGTCATTATGAATGAGAAGAATGAGCTAATTCCTACAAGGACGGTTACGGGTTGGCGAGTGTGTATTGACTACAGGAGGTTGAACCTTGCAACAAGAAAATACCACTTCCCTTTACCATTCATTGATAAAATGTTGGAAAGGTCGGATGGTCATGATTTATATTGTTTTTTTATGGTTATTCCAAGTATAATCAGATTGCAGTTGCGCCTGAAGATCAAGAAAAGACAGCATTCACATGCCCTTATGGTGTTTTTGCTTACAGAAGAATGCCATTTGGGTTGTGCAATGCACCGACCACATTTCAAAGATGCATGACATTCATTTTTGTTGACATGCTTGAAAAGCATATGGAAGTTTTCATGGATGATTTTTCTATTTTTGGGTCTTGTTTTGATAATAGTTTGACTAACCTCTCTCTTGTTTTAGAAAGATGCCAGCAGACTAACTTGATTCTCAATTGGGAGAAGTGCCATTTCATGGTGCAGGAAGGAATAGTTTTGGGTCACAAAATTTCCTACAAAGGAATAGAAGTGGACCAAGCAAAATTTGAGGTGATATCAAAGCTTCCACCTCTGGTGAATGAGAAAGGTATAAGAAGCTTCTTGGGACATGTAGGTTTTTACCACAGGTTTAAAAGAGACTTCTCTAAGATAGTAAAACGTCTGACCAGTCTATTGGTTAAGGACAAACCTTTTGTGTTTGACAAAGAATGTGTCGAAGCATTTGAGACATTAAAGAGTAGATTAGTGTCGGCACCTATTGTGATTGCCCCAGATTGGTCTCTACCGTTTGAGATCATGTGTGATGCAAGTGATATTGCAGTGGGGGAAGTTTTAGGACAACGGAAAGAAAAGCTATGACATGTAATTTATTATGCTAGTCATGTTTTGAACCCTGCTCAGATGAACTATGCAACTACCGAAAAAGAGTTGTTGGCAATGGTTTACTCTTTTGAAAAATTCAGGCAATATTTGTTAGGATCTAAAGTAGTTGTTTATACTGACCATGCTTCTTTGAAGTATTTGCTTGCTAAGCAGGATTCTAAGCCAAGACTATTGAGGTGGATCTTGCTCCTTCAGGAGTTTGATGTTGAAATTCGGGACAAAAGAGGATGTGAAAACACTGTTTCTGATCACCTATCTCAGATGTGAAAACACCGTTGTTGATCGCCTATATCGGATGTCCCCGATTGAAGAAACAAAGGATAAACGTACAAGTAAGGATGAGTTTGCTGATGAACACATCCTAGCTGTTACTGGTGCTTCATGGTTTGCAGATTACGTGAATTATCTGGTAGGTGGTGTGATCCCTGATAATTTCGATTATAACAAGAAGAAAAAGTTTTTGCATGACTGCGGGTTTTATTTGTGGGATGACCCATTCTTATACAAGAGAGAAGTAGATGGATTGGTTAGAAGATGTGTTCCTGAGGAAGAACAGATGAGGGTTCTTATAGCTTGCCATGACTCATAATATGGAGGACACTTTAGTGGTGATAGGACAGAGGCAAAAGTCCTCCAATCGGGGTTATACTGGCCTACAGTGTTCAAGGATGCCCAAGACATAGTCAAGGAGTGCGACAGATGTCAAAGGACATGCAACATTTTGAAGAGAAATCAGATGCCTCAGAATCCCATGTTGGAAGTCGAGTTATTTGATGTGTGGGCATAGATTTTATGGGACCATTCCACCGTCGTTTGGAAAGAGTTACATTTTAGTGGCGGTGGATTATGTATCTAAATGGGTGAAAGTTATGGCATTGCCGACTAATGATGCTAAGGTGGTTGTTAAGTTTTTAAAGGCAAACATTTTTGCGAGGTTTGGAGTACCGAGAGCTCTGATAAGTGATGAAATAACTCATTTCCTAAATCGTCTCATGGAGAAGTTGCTCAAGCAGTACAATGTGAGGCATAAAATCGCCACTCCTTACCATCCTCAAATCAGTGGCCAAGTGGAAGTTTCTAATCGGCAGCTCAAGCAAATCCTAGAGAAGACTATAAGCTCATCTCGCAAGGATTAGGCAACCAAGTTGGATGATGCGTTGTGGACGTACAGAACTGCATTCAAAACACCAATAGGTATGTCTCCCTACCAGTTAGTTTATGGAAAAGCTTGTCACTTACCTCTAGAGTTGGAACACAAAGCTTTGTGGGCCTCAAAATTCATAAATTTTAATCTTTTGAAAGCGGGAAAATCCCGAATCCTTCAACTCCATGAATTAGAAGAATTTAGGAATCGAGCGTACGAGAATGCCAAATTATTAGCAAACGAAAAAATGGCATGATCAAAAGATTCAAAGGAAGGAATTTTGGGAAGGACAATTAGTTCTTTTGTTTAATTCCAGGTTAAAGTTGTTTCCTGGAAAGCTGAGGTCTAGATGGTCAGGACTGTTTATGGTTAACAAAGTGTTGCCACATGGAGCAATCGAGCTAAAAAATCAAGCGAACGAGGATACCTTTAAGGTAAATGGATAGAGGTTAAAGCCTTATTACCAAGGACAAGCGAGTGGTCGGATAGATGATGTTCGTCTTATAGGATAAGATGGACAACCGTCGAGCCATGCGATGTTAAACGAAGCGCTTCGTGGGAGGCAACCCACACATTTTATTTCTAATTTATTTCCTTTGTTTTTTTTTGTGTTGTAGGTTTTATTTAGGTATGCACAGTGCCTTGCACAAGAGAGGGAGATGTGCCTGTGAAAAAATGGAGAAAAATGACAAAAACATGAAAAAAAAAAAAAGCCACCTGACACGGCCGCCCGTGTCAGGGTCACTCAACCAACAATACAAAAATTCCATTTTCCAGCATGCTGACACGGACGCCCGTGTCACGGGACACGGCCTGTGTCATCCCTCCTGAAGCAGTGAAAACTTGAAGTGTGGAAAAAATGGAATTCCAGTCGCCTGACACGGTCGCTTGTGTCACCGAACACAGTCCGTGTCAGGTTTGCGAGGATTGCTTTTTCTTGAAATTTGTTTTCTTGGACATGTGGACCCCACCTCTCATTTAATTCAATTACCACTCATTATACCCCATTCAAATTAGATGTTTGGGTATCATTTTATCTCTTATTCCATTAACTTTTCATATTATCTCTCTTCCCTCACCAAACATAACATAAACCTTCATCTTCTTCATCTCCTCTCTCTAAACCTCTATTAAAACAAAACAAAAAGCTTCCACCTTTCACCTCTAAACCAACCCAATTCAACAACCGTCTTCACAAAACCTTCCCCATTCTCCATCCTCTACCACATTCCGGAACCCGTGTTTCCTAATTCCATAGTTCAATTTTTCTCAATTTTTTTGCAGGTATGAAAATGCCACCAAATAGAATTGCCAAAGGAAAGAAACCAGTGGCTGAGACTTCAAGGTCATCGAAGAGGAGTAGTTGTACCCCGAACGCGAATGACATTGTCTTCGACAATCCGGAACAAGAGAGGCGATACTCTTTTCATGTAAAGCGTAAGATAACGCCCACCAGGTACATGTGTAATAAAACTCTTACTGCCTTAGGTTTGTGTAGCGAGCGATTTTTGTCGGTGACGCGACCACCTTATCGCTAGTTTTTGGGTTTATCCCCACAATGAGGAGGGGGTGCCACTTTCTGATTTCTTATTTATCCCGTGAAGCTGGAAGGGAAAGGGAAGCTATCTAAAACTAAGCTTGCACTCGATTGTTTAAATGATCAAAACTTTTAAAGAGATTGGGGGTCTAGGGTCAGGTTATACAATGGGGAGTTGTCAATTATCCACAGGATATTAGCTTTAGGTTTCGCTTTATAGTTGATAGTATTTATCCGTTAATGGGTTGGGAAAGTTTCTTGGGAAATATGAGAGAGAGTGAGTTTTTGTTGATGTTCGGGTGTTTTTGGAAAGGTACTGGACCTAAGTTTTGATTGGTATGAGGGTATTGGACCTAGAGTTTTTTATTAGTATGCTTGCTAAGATTTCACAATCTTATGCCTACGTATTCCCGTTCAAAGAAACAGGGAAATCAGAGCAATCGTAGTTCCTCCTATTCTAAGGGAGGAAAAAGATGTTTGGTGTCTTGTTCAAAGCCCAAGATTGAAGCTAAAAGGTTTTAACTGAGAGTGAATTTGTCATCTCTAAAGAGGGATTGGACTTCCTCTGAGGGGATTGTTGATTTTTGTGTGTCTTGATCAAAGCCCAAGGTTGAGGCTAAGAGGTTGATTGACTCCATTGGGGAAGTCCTTATACAAAGCCTAAGAGGAGGCTGGAGATGACCGACTCAACAAGAGTGTGTTTATATGTCTTGTACAAAGCCCAAGATTAAGGTAAAAAAAGAGACTGACTCTTTAGGGATATCATTATACAAAGCCTAAGAGGAGGCTAAAAGTTTGACTTTTCTAGGGAAAATGTTCTATCTATCTTGTACAAAGCCCAAGATTGAGGCTAAAAAGGGATTTTGAATCCGCAGGGGAGATTTGTATATGTCTTGTATGAAGCCCAAGATTGAGGCTGAAATGGGAGATTTAACTGACTCGGATGAGGATATTTTTATGTGTCTTGTACAAATCCCAAGATTGAGGCTATACTGAGTTTGACTCTGCGGGAGAGTATTATCTGTCTTGTACAAAGCCCAAGATTGAGGCTAAAAAGAGTTTGACTCAGCTTAGGGAATTTATTTCTCGAAGCCTAAAGAAGGCTAGGAGGAATTGACTCCACTAGGGAAGATACTTGTCCCAAGCTTGAGAGAAGGTTATGAAGATTTATGTCTTGTACAAAGCCCAAGATTGAGGCTAAACGGGTTTGACTCAACAAGATAGTGCTTTTATTTGTCCTGTACAAAGCCCAGGATTGTGGCTGAACAAGCTGGAGAAATCATTCTTCCTAAGAGGAGGCTGACTTCTGCTAGGGGAAATCTTTATGCCAAGCCTAGGAGGAGGCTGGAAAAGATTGACTCAACAAGAGAGTGTTTTTACCTGTCTCGTACAAAGCCCGATATTGAGGCTAAAAGGTTGACTCAACAAGAGAGTACTTAAAGGCAATTGACTCAACAAGAGAGTCTGCAAAGGTGATTGACTCAACAAGAGAGTCTGAAAGTGATTCACTCAACAAGAGAGTCTGAAAAGGTTAGCTCTGCTGGGGAGAATCATTGTACAAAGCCCAAGAGGAGGCTGACTGTGCTGAGGAAAGGTCATTATACAAAGCCTAAGAGGAGGCTAGCTTCTGCAGAGAATTATTGAGATCCCTAAGCAGGTCCAAAAGGGGAATCAACTCTTGCTGAGGGTTACAGAAGAGTTGAGGTATCAGATGCCTTGAGGTTCTAATTTGGGATAGTGTTATACTGATGATAAACTAACCCTGGCTTGGGGATTTTTATGAGAGAGACTGGGTTTTAGAACCCATGGGTTTTAACTCTACAAGAGATTTATCCAGAGTGATCGGGGTTTCTTCCTATGTTTGTAAGGAACTTGAGAATGTCTCTGAGACTCAAGGTTAGATTGTCCCAGTCTACTGGTGTGGAAGAGTTTTATCTTTTGTATGATGCCCAAGAGGAGGCGGGTGTTTTAAGGGATGAGAATCAACCTTAAATTGGTCTGAGATTTGACACTGGAAAGACCACTCTAGCAAAGGATGACTAAGTTCTGTCTTATACCTTTAGGAGGTCTTTAGGGTCCTTGTTTTAAGCCCAAGAGAAGGCATGAGAACTTCTAAGAAGCTGCAGGGTCCTTGTACAAAGCCCAAGAGGAGGCGGGGATGCTTTAAGAAAGCATGTGGGTCCCAAACCAAAAAAGTCCAAGAAATGCTATTCACAGAGAATAGATCATTTAGTGAAAATTTTGAGGTTTGAAGAAATTCAAGAGATGCTATTCACCGAGAACAGATCAACTCTGGGGAGTAGAATTTCTTTGACAATTTCTAATAGTCACAGCCTGAGAAAAGGTTCACCGAGAATACTGTCATTCTCTTTGTTCCATATTGTTTAAGCCCAAGAGAAGGCAAGGCTGTATCTGGAAATCCTATGGGGATCTAGTTTTGACTGTATCCAAGAGTGACCAACTGGCTTTACCTAGTTCTAGACCTAGTTGTCAGGGAAAACTCTAAATAGCTATACTAGTATATATACAGTTGATATATAACAAGTATTTAAAAGGATATGAAAGAAGACTTACAGTGCGCAACTTCCTACAATACAGTTATATATATGAAAGCGAGTAAATGAAAGCAGTTAAAACTTACAGGTGAGCAAGCTTCCATGCTGTATTGTTAGTTGTTCAAAGAAATTAAAGAAAGTTTTGATAACAACATGTATATTTGAATCTAAATCAAAAGAGAAGTTGTTTTTGAAAAGATTGTTGGGGCTTATACTTAAGGAGAGGCCCAAGTTTTAACAGTGATCGCACCGCTGTTTTAAATGTCGTATCGGGACTTATACAACGACTGAGGCCCAAAGCGGTTTTCTGTACAAAGGGATGGGACTTACAACTCAAGGAGAGGCCCAAAGAGGATTTGAAAAAGAAAGATGGGACTTAAAACACGAGGGGAGGCCCAATGAAAGACAATGATCGCACCGTCATTTTGAGAATCGCAGAGGGACTTATACAATGACTGAGGCCCAAAAAGGTATTATTGTACAACAAAGGATTGGGTCTTACACTCTATTAGAGGCCCAAAGAGTTTGAAAATGAATAAAGATGGGTCTTATAGCTCAAGGAGAAGCCTAGTTGATTTTGTTACAAAGGCGACAATCACACCGAACTTTTGAAAATATACAGAGGGACTTATACAATGTGTGAGGCCCAAAAAGGTTTATTTACAAAGGGATTGGGTCTTACTCTCTATTAGAGGCCCAAAAGTGTTTTAAAATTTAAAATCAAGAGGAAACCGTAATTTTAAATAAAAATGTTATTTTTCAAAGGAAATTAAATGAAAAAATGATATAAAATGCCAAATATATTCAAAAATAAGTTGTACACCTTGAAAAATATTTTGAAAAGTCGTGTTTAATTACATGAGAGTTTGAAATTCAATTGGTTTTGAAAGATCAAAGTGGGAATTTCATTTAAAAATGTTTAAAACAACAAAAATGAAATTAATTACAAAAATTCTAACTATATAAATAAATAATATAAATTGGATTTTTTTGTAAAATAAAATATTTAAACATTTTAGTGAATTTTGAGAAAAAGAATCAATTCAAAAACATAAATATTTAGAGAGAAATTAATTTTTGAATCAATTAACAAAAATAACTAAATATTCAAATATTCAAAAATTTGAAAAAGGGCGCCAAGAACACCAAGTTCTTGCCCGCGCCCTCTGTTTTTCCAGATTTGCATTTTCTCACTTTTCTCCATGATTTCTCAATGGTTTTGCACGATTCAAGTACCAATCTTGCTCGTTTTTGAACAAGGATCACAACCATATAGATTAATTGCATTTATTTTGAGTATTGAGGGAGAAATCAGAAGAAAATCTCAAGAACCCTAATTTCAGCATGAACACCATGAAATTCCATACACGATTGATTCATGGCAATTGATTGAGGGTTATCACTCCATACATGATTAGGAACATATGGCAAAATTATTGTGCAGTAAAATATGCATGCATCAAGGAGTTTGAAGAGTTCATGCTTACCTCTTGCAGCTGGTGATCGAGTTCTGAGTTAGAGGTGTTACAGCTAGGTTCTAATGATCTGGACAGCTTCCCTAGGTGCCAAGGATTGTGTTTGAATGCTTGGAATGAATGGAATCGATCTGGAACTTGAAATGGTACCCCAACTACAAATCTGTCAAGAACTTGAGTAATTGGCTGGTGATTTTGATAATCTGATGTTCCAAATGTGATTTTATGTTATGGATCACTTCTATATGTTATATGTGAGGTGTGTGTGTGATTGATTTGGTTGGAATTGCTCTCAAACTCAAAACCCGATAGTGACTTGAGTTAGAAGGCAAAATTGGAGTGAAAGTGGTAATTTTGAGGAAAGCACCAGTTTGGGTGCTTTGGTGTACTCAAACTGATCATAATTGATGTCTATTTATAGTGCAACAAGTTTGTTTTGGCATCAATAGTGAATGGCAACTGGTACAGGCCTGTGGCCAATTGTGATCAAATGGAATCTCAAGTCTCCTCTAGCCATTGACTTAAGATTAGAGCACAAGCTTTGTAGCTTTGGTTCAGAGATAAGTTTGGACTAAATTCAGTTGGAATAGGATTAGTTCATGCCACCTTGATGCATTCATTAAAGGCTTGGAAACAAAATTGGAGTCTTGGCACTTTTTACCTCTTTTAGGTTTGGCATGGCTACTTGTAGATTCTTGGACTTTGGAGGCTTGGAGATTAGATCATCCCCCTTGGACTTGATCCTCAGATGTGTCCAAATGTATGACAAGGCTTGGATTTATCAGATTTGGACAAATCGAGCAAAATGTACAAATTCTGCCTTGTAAAAACCAATTCATGATGCCATGTTTACAGGGATGTATCTCCTTGCAAAAATGGAATTTGGAGATGATCTGGTACTTGTTGGAAAGCCCTTATGGAATACTTTAACTTTGATGTCACCCCTAGACCTGGTTTGACTTGGATCAAGGTGAAAAATGTCCCTACATTTTGGAAAAAGTAAGGCAGATTCTGACTTAGTGAAAATTTCACTAAGTGTTGGAAAAATGTCATTTTCATGTTTTTAGCCATTTTGATCACTCCATAACTAAAAATCCATGAAGAATTGGAATGAGATGCAGTTGACACTTTTGAAGTATATAATGAGATCTACAAATCCAGCTTTGTACCATCCAAAATGGTTGCTTGGATCTCAAGTTATGGTCCTTGGAAGTTGGTACCCTAGCCACTTTGTTCCCTAACTTAGAAAAATTCTAAGTTTTTTATGGTTACCCCTTTTACAAGTTAACTCACTTTATTTGATTTTTCTTGATGAATGATGATTCAAATCACATATTAACATTGTTTTAGGGTTAAGGAACCTTGGTTGACCAAAAATCCAAAAAGTCAAACTTTGGATTTTTGTACAGTTAACTTTTTATCGGATGAAATCCAAACTGTGTGATCCTTTGTGAAATCAAACCCTTGACCTAAATTAAACCTAATGGATAGATTCCAAAGGTGTTATAGGGTGTATTGAATCATGTCCCAAGGTTTGGGAGCATGTCCTGGTCAAAAGTCAAAAGTACAATTGACTTTTTCCTTCAAAACCCTAATTGTGGTCCTGATGAAATTGAAACTTGTGGATCAAGCTTCTTGGGTCAATCCATTATTGTAAATGGGTCAATTTAGTATATTGGAGGCCCTCAAATCATGTCTTGAGGTCTTGGCTCATGCTTTGTCCCAAAAGTCAACTTAGAGGTGAATTAGGTCAAGAAACCCTAATTCCTGATTTTTGGGTAAATGCATCCCCTGAGGTTAAATTGACTTGATAATTGTGTCCATGAGGTCCCTTGGAGTATCTTGGGTTATGCTTTGAAGCATTGGCTCATGCCTAGAGGAAAATTTCCATCTGGAGGCCTTGGTCTACGAAAACCCTAATTTGGTGACACTGACGATCTTGAGGCTTGATCCACTTGGGGTCAAGAAACCTTAATTCTTGATTGTGGTGAATGCTCAAACATCTCTGAGGATATTGATGAGGTATGATGGTTCATCCATATTGTGATGATGATTTGCACAATGATGGGAAATCTTGGTGGTCAAAATTTGGGGTATGACAGATGCCCCTATTTAATCTTCTTGGACCCGAAGGTGTGAATTTAGAAGGTATTCGGGCATTCAGGGTGCAAGAGGATTAAATATCAGAATGCCCGAAATTTTGATGGTGGTTAGGAATGGCAGTTTGCTCATCCATCTTCTTTTGCTAAGCACTGATACTTAGAAAAGGTATAACTTCCCCTCGATCCTGCTCTTCCGCCATGGAACTGGTCTCAATTTCTGATATAAACTTCCCCTCGATCCTGGTCTTCAACCACGGAACTGGTCTCGGTTTCTGATATAAACTTCCCCTCGATCCTGGTCTTCAACCACGGAACTGGTCTCGGTTTCTGATATAAACTTCCCCTCGATCCTGGTCTTTAACCACGGAACTGGTCTCAGTTTCTGATATAAACTTCCCCTCGATCCTGGTCTTCAGCCAAGGAACTGGTCTAAGTTTTCTGAACTAAACTTCCCCTCGATCTTGGTTTTCAGCCAAGGAACTGGTCTCAGTTTCTTCTTGTCGAGTTTCTTCCTTGACAAGGGACGCTATGTGTAGCGATCTTTATCAAACTTCTCGCCAAATTTTCCTAGAGAGATGCCATTTGATTGAAAAAGTTTTGATGTCAGACTTGCTGGGGAAACCCATTCATCTGAGTTGTAAAGGTGTACAAACTTCTCTGTTGGAGACGACATTTGTTGGCTCTACTGGGAAAACGAGTCTTTTGAGAGACTGTTTCCTGCTTGGGGATATTACATCATACTTTTCCTCGAGATCTTTTCGAAGAAATGCCATGTGATGCAATCCAACTTGGAGGTGCTGATGACCTTTTCGTCAACGAATGTTCCGAAGAAAAACTGTTGTATTGCCGAATCTTTGATTAAGAGGCTTTCTCTGGGGATTTTCCTTAAATTCGGGAAAGCGAGCATATCATCTTCAATGGTGAAGAGTGACGGTCGTCGAAAGTTTTCTTGCTTTTCAGAGGTTCAAGTTATCAAAGTGGTCGAAGACTGTCTCCATCCCAGAAATAAACTGGGGAGAAAGGTGGTTCAGACAAAACATTCCCTGACGAGGAAAGAACTGACAACTCGAATGAGAGGACCGTTATCGCTAGGGGATAAGACTGACTAGAGTGATAGTGATGCAATATGAATATGAATGTAAATCAATAATGCATGATGTATGTATGTATATGCTGACAAAACTGACACGACATACAGACTAGTGGATGAACATGACAGGATACTCGGCCACTGCAGGGAATGAAAAGTATCACTGGTTCAAGATAGCAATCCTGCCTTGATTAGGAAAAATTAGTTCCCGCGGGGAAAAACGTTGGTCGGGCTTAGGAGACAAGAACTCTGTCGGGGATATCAGATGGGAAAATCACATCTGATACAGTTGATCCTTCGTTCAGGCATACTGGTTTAGAAAGAGTACTTTGATTTTGCACTTTGAAGCTTAATCGCCTTTGGAGTAGCGATCGATGTTCTTTCGATATTCAACAGCCAAAAGAATTGCCATCTTTGTTTTAAAAGCAGAAAAATTTGACAAGTAAATTCATTTTTGTTTTATTTCAAGAATCATTAATCATGTTAAAATGTCGTCCTGTAAAGCTAAAACAAATAAGAATTGCAAACAAAAGTACTAAGGCTCAAATTTTATTGATAGGATGGAACTCAGTCAAACGCGTGATTCCATAGAGTATTTACAAAGTTAGAAAATGGTAATTTAGGGGAAAAGGGCTACATTGAAACATAACGACCGTTATCCTTCTACCAATTTTGAATTCTAGACATCCTGAGCTTCTGTCGAAGATGACCTTGACTGGAATTTTCCTGATGGATGGCATTACTGCTGCTGGGGGATTTTCCCCTTTGCTGGACGTAGTTACTTGCCATTAATCCCTAATTTTTGTCCGGATTGTACTTTGAGATTTCCAATCCATCGGGATAATTTTTTATTATGTCTCTAATTTTTGCCTGGACCTCCCTTTCGCGTTTTCAATCCACCGAGACTTTTTTTTTGTTTAGGTGAAGTATTTCTTGACTACGTCAACATTTGTGGGGTAGGCAAATTCATCTCCATCCATGGTTGCGAGTTTCAAGGCGCCGCCTGAGAAAGCTTTCTTGACCACATAGGGGCCGTCATAATTCGGAGTCCATTTGCCTCGGGAATCAGTGAGGAATGATTGTATCTTCTTTAGCACGAGGTCCCCTTTTCTAAAGACTCGGGGTCGAACCTTTTGTCAAATGTTTTCTTCATTCTCTGTTGATACAACTGCCTGTGGCATAGAGCCGTTATTCACTTTTCTTCTAACAGATTCAGTTCTTCATGTCGACTTTGACACCATTCAGCTTCTGTTAGCTTAACTTCCATAAATACCCAGATTGATTGGATCTCTACTTCTATGGGGAGCACTGTCTCCATGCCATATACTAGAGAGAAAGGGGTTACCCCTGTTGAAGTGCGGACAGATGTACGATAACCGTGAAGAGCAAAGGGTAGCATCTCGTGCCAGTCTTTGTAGGTTACAACCATCTTTTGAACGATCTTTTTGATGTTCTTGTTAGCTGCTTCTACCGCTTCGTTCATCTTGGGTCGGTAGGGAGATGAGTTATGGTGTTCGATCTTGAACTCAGCACACAACTCTTTCATCATCTTATTGTTCAAGTTAGATCAATTATCAGTAATGATCTGGCTTGGAACACCATAACAGCATATGAGATTATTTTTGATAAAACGGACCACGACTTTCCTGGTTACATTGGTGTACGATGCTGGTCCGGCCCACTTGGTGAAGTAGTCAATGGCTACTAGAATGAACCGATGTTCGTTCGAAGCCTTGGGTTCGATCATGTCGATTCCCCATATAGAAAAAGGCCATGGGGAAGAAAGAACTTTGAGATATATTGGCAGTACATGGATTTTGTCCGAGTATATCTGACACTTGTGACACCTCCTCATGTACTTGTAGAAATAGGATTCCATGGTCAACCAATAGTACCCTGCTCTCAGAATTTTTCTCGCCATTGTGTGTCCATTGGCATGAGTGCCAAAGGATCCTTCGTGAATTTCTTTTATCAGCATGTTTGCTTCTGGTCTGTCTACACATTGGAGCAAGACCATGTCGAAGTTTCTCTTATAAAGTGTATCACCGCTCAGGAAGAAACTGCCTTCCAATCTCCTGAGGGTCTTTCTGTCTTTTCTGGATGCCCCAGGTGGGTACTCTTGTTTCTGAAGGAAGCATTTGATATCGTGATACCAAGGTTTGTCTTCTAGGACTGCTTCAATCACAAAGATGTAAGTGGGCCATTCAAGGTGCATTATGTCGATCTTATGTATGTCGTTCCATTGACCTACACTAATCATGGAAGAGAGAGTGGCTAATGCATCAGCCAAGTGATTTTCTTCACGAGGAATATGATGAAACTTGATTCTGCTGAAGAATAGTAACAACCTTCTCGCGTAGTCTTTGTAAGGAATCAGTCCTGATTGGTATGTGTTCCAATCTCCTTTGATCTAATTGATAACCAGGGCTGAGTCTCCATACACATCCAAGTTCTTGATTCTCAAGTCAATCACTTCTTCGAGACCCATGATACAAGCTTCGTATTCGGCCTCGTTCTTTGTACATTTGAACATCAATCTGGCAGTGAAAGGAATGTGGGTACCCTGAGGTGTTATGATGATTGCCCCAATTCTGTTTCCATGATGATTGACAGTTTCGTCAAAGATTAGTCCCATTGGGAACCTGGTTCTGGCCCTTCACTGGGTAGTGGTTCATCGCAGTCTTTCATTTTCAAGTACATGACATCTTTGTCTGTGAAGTCAAATCCAATTGATTCTTGATCGTCAATCAGTTGATGAGCCAAATGACCGGCTAAAACACTTCCTTTGACGGCTTTCTGAGCATGGTACTCGATGTCGTATTCTGATAACAACATCTGCCAATGGGTAATCCTTCCCGTGAGAGCAGGCTTTTCAAAGACATACTTGATTGGATCCATTTTAGAGATTAACCAAGTAGTGTGATGAATCATATACTGGCGAAGACGTTTGGATGCCCAAGCCAGAACACAGCAAGTTTTCTCGAGCATAGCGTACCGATTTTCACAGTCTGTAAACTTCTTGCTCAAATAGTAGATTGCAGACTCTTTCCTTTTGGTTTCGTCTTGTTGGCCAAGTACACAACCCATTAAGTCTTCCAAGACTGTGAGGTAGATGATCAATGGCTTTCCCTCCACTGGAGGTGACAGGATAGGTGGGTTCAATAGGTATTCTTTGTTACTGTCGAAGGCGGTTTGGAAGTCTTCTATCCAAACACAGTCCTGATCCTTTTTGAGTAATTTGAAAATTGGCGCACATGTCGCGGTCATGAGGAATATGAATCTGGAAATGTAATTCAAACGTCCCAAGAATTCCCTGACTTGTTTTTTAGTCTTTGGAGAAGGCATTTCTTGAATGGCCTTGACCTTGTCAGGATCAACCTCAATTCCTTTCAGGCTGACGAAGAACCCTTGTAGCTTCCCTGAGCGGACACCGAACGTGCATTTGTTGGGATTCAAGCGGAGTTTGTACTTCCTCAGACGCTCGAATAGTTTTGACAAGTGGGTTACATGCTCCTCTTCTGTCTTATATTTGGCAATCATATCATCGACATATACTTCTATTTCTTTGTGTATCATGTCATGAAACAAAGTAGTCATGGCCCTTTGATAGGTTGCCCCAACGTTCTTCAAACCGAACGGCATTACCTTGTAACAAAAAGTGCCCCATGGGGTGATGAATGAAGTTTTCTCCATGTCTTTCGGCGCCATTTTGATTTGATAATAGCCCGAGAATCCATCCATGAAGGAGAATACTTTGAACTTTGTTGTACTGTCTACCAGCATGTCAATGTGTGGTAAGGGAAAGTCATCCTTTGGACTTGCTTTATTCAGATCCCCGTAGTATACACACATTCTGACTTTTTCGTCCTTTTTCGGAACTGGCACTATGTTGGCTAACCATGGAGGATATTCTGATGTGACGAGGAAACCTGCGTCAATCTGTTTCTATACTTCCTCTTTGATTTTGATGGCCATGTCTGGATGAGTCCGTCTCAACCTTTGTTTTACTAGCGGACGTTCTGATCTTAACGGTAGATGATGTTCCACGATGCTGGTGTCTAACCCTGGCATATCCTGATAGGTCCAAGTGAATACATCAGGAAACTCTTGGAGAAGCTTTATCAATCCTTCTTTGGCACTCGGACTGAGCAATGCCCCAATCTTGACTTCTTTTCTCTCTTCTTCTGAATCTAAGTTGACCGCTTCCAACGACTCTTTGTGAGGTTTAATGGACCTTTTCTCTTGTCTGAGTAATCGGGAGATCTCTTCTGGAATTTCTTCATCATTTTCTTCTTCAGCCTCAAATACCGGGAATTCAAAGTTGGGAGAAGGCATTGGATCATATGTTTCAATGGGTTTTAAAACAAGCAATCTGCATGACGTGATGATTGTTTTAGAAGAGATAGAGAGAATGCAAGAGTGTTGTGCAGTGTAATTTCTGAAAAATGCTTGTTTTTATTATTTGAGTTATTTTTTAGGATTACCATTTTCTGAAAAAGCGAAAAGAGAAAACAGCAATAAATGCGGAAATTACAGAACGACGTTATTTTATTTATGATCTTGTCGATTCTTGAAACTACATCCCTATAAAACAAAACTCTGTCGCTTTGGACAAAGCAAAGAGATACATTTACAGAAAGTGGGCCCTTATCAAAACATCTGTTTCACCTGGGCAGGGTGAAAGGTTAAGACAAAGATGACAATTACTTAGACTTATGAACAACTTTCGGAACGTTGACAGCAACCCATTAGCGGCGAACTCCTCGGTGAATCACAAAGTCTGGTACTTTCCTTCTTGATTTGTCTTCAGAAATAACGCTGATTTCTGGTGGAGCAGGATCATTGGAATCTGTTTCCTAGGCCGAGTTGTCGCAGGAGGATTCTTCAGCTATATTTTGCACAGTGTTTGTACTCTCAGGCAGATCTCCCCATCCAGTTGGTTGGATGTCTTCGAGCCTGATACGAGAGCTTTTAGGAGCGGTATACTTGACCATGAAGTCGTATTTGCCACTCCGTTGTTCCAGGGTGTCCCACACTTCTTTAGAACTGGAGGAGTCGTCCCTTTCGATGACGTTGACCTCGGGAAAAGCGTAGTTAAGGAACTCTTATCCTGCAATCTTTGCAAATTTATCGTTATACTGGATATCTTTTGAATGCCCTAAGTAATGATCTTATAATTCGGTGGGGACACAGGTATTCTTTTCAATGATGCTCAGCTGATATGCATCGTTCGGCTGACTCTTTTGCCCTGAGTCTCTTGGGTACGGCTGCCAGATAGGCAGGCCATCCATTGGGGCATAATAGTCATGGTCAAAGTTGTCTTTCATCATAGTGTCCTCCTCTAATGAGTTTGGTAGAGCACGACATCCTTCCGAATCAAAATCTCCATATATCATCTTGACATCTGACCTCCGTATATATCTCGGACTCTATGCGGGATAGCAAAATGGCATAGGCACCTCTTCCGGAGACACATAACCGTCCTCATTAAGATAGGAATTCCAATCTTCATCTGTATCGGAGGAGTCACCCTCGTTGATGGTATGTACTTCTTGAGACACTAGGTGGAGGAAACCTCCACTGTGGAAGAAGTCCTGAATGGGATGAAGGCTTTCATCGTTAGTTGCAGTCTGGGTACATGTTGAGGAAAAACCAAGACCTTTCTTTGTCTTGTTATCCGTAGGAATGACAAGCTATCCCCATCCCTTTGTATTGTTACTTTTGATTACTTCGAGAGCATCTTTGTACAAGGAAATCGATGTTTCTTTTTCTGATTGGTTGTCATGTCTCACTGAAAGTGCCTGGAACTGGGTTCTAACAACCTCCTCTGGTTCTACACAAGTGGACGACGATAAGTTGCTCACGATCAAGGCTCGCTCTCCACAGACTGTGACTAGTTGGTCATTCTTGACAAACTTCAGCTTCTGGTGAAGTGTCGAAGTGACTACCCCAGCCTCGTGTATCCAAGGTCTTCCAAACAAACAGCTATGTGCTGCCCAGATGTCCATGACCTGGAAAGTGACTTGGAAAGTGTGAGGACCGATAGTTATGGGAAGGTCGACTTCACCGATAACTATTTTTCGGGATCCTTCAAATGCCTTGACGATGACCTCACTGCCTCTCATCGGAGATCCTTTAAATGATAGACGCATTAGAGTAGACTTTGGTATAACATTCAGAGCAGATTCGGTATCTACCAGTACGCTGGCTAAAGCATCGTCCTGACAGTTGACTGTAATATTGAGTGTCATGTTATGATTTTGGCGCTCTTCCGGCAGTTCCTCATCACTGAATCCCAAGTTGTTGCAGGAAGTGATGTTGGAGATGATGCTGTCGAATTGTCTTATTGTTACATCTTGTTCCACAAAGGTTTGCTCTAAGACTTTCTGTAGAGGCTCCCTGTGAGCTTCGGAACTGAGTAAAAGAGACAGCACAGAGATTTTTGAAGGAGTTTGCAACAGTTGATCAACAATTTTGTACTCACTCTTTTGGATGAGCTTCAGCGTCTCATCATTGTTCTTTGAAAGGTCGGGGTCACTGGACTGACCGACTGGATGATTAGGAACTTCTGTTTGAGGTTCCTTTTCTCTGATAGGTTCTCCAACTCCTCGGTTGAAGATTCGACCGCTCCGTGTTACTCAACTGATGTCTGCAATATTCACGACGGAGGGTAATGGAGTTTCCTTTCCATTCTCAGTTGTTGTTACGCCGTACTTGTAAGAGATAGCCTTATCGGATTTGTACGGTAATGGTCCTGCCAGATAAATAACTACAGGAGCCTTCTGATTTTTCTGACCATTGTAGTCGGCCTCAATTGGTTCGAGGTTGAGAATCCTTCCACCATCGAGGGGAACTCTCGATTCATGGAGTAAAGGGATTATGGCACACACATCTTTGGCCACTTCTCGCTTAGGGATTAAGATAACATCTTTGCCTTGATTAGGATGATAGTCTGACATTGAACCAGAGCTTGACCATGGTTGAATCTCCTTATGGTATAACTGACTTTGAAGGGCTGCTCGCACGAGGTAGCATCCTTGGTTATCCTCTGAGCAAATTCTACAACGCTCATAGTTGTGTGGTGGCACTCGGCCACGTACGCTTTGTATGCAGTGTAACCTTACTAGATCTGTCTCCATTGATCGAACATCCTGACTCTGATGCCTAGTAGGGTTCCCGTCAATCATACTGACTTGTTGTGTGTCTTCATCTAGATAGATCAGAAGCCACCCGTGGTTCAACAAGGGTTGCAGTGTCCTTTGAATGAGTGCACAGCCTTGATCACTCTCACGACACACTTTATAGTTCTGATAATCATGCGTAGTCAGAAAACTGAGCTGAACTTGCTTAGCGTGTAATTCCACCAAGCTGGTATTCATCGGGCAAATATCAAATATTTGAATCATATTAACTTGATACTAACTTCGATCGCGGTAATCCTGAATCCATCCAAGATCCATCTGACGCTGGAGGGCCTCTTGTACAAAAGAGCATCCCTGATTGTTTACCAAGCAAATCAGACAGGAATTATAATTGTGACGTGGCAGATCATGGTGTTGGCTTTGCCTTGAGTGCATTGCCACCAATTTGACATTCATTGCACGGATGTCGTGGTTCTGAATGATGTTGGAATTTGTATAAGTCATGTTGACTTCACGAATGCGGTGATCTTGGATCCATCCAAGATCCATCTGTTCCTGTAGAGCTGATTGCACCACAGAACATCATTGATCGTTTTTAGAGAAGATATCACATTGGTGATAGTTATGAGACGGTAAGTGACTGTATCCACTCTGTCTGCAATGCATCTTGATCAGGTTGGTTCCTAATAAGAGTACATTGTGAACTTGATAGTTGTGGTTAGATCCTTCCTCTATTAAATTGACTATAGCTTTCTCGTGTTGAGGCAACGGGTTCGTCTGAACATTTGGATTTGTATCCTTGAAGGATAAGACCCTGCTCCTGACAAGCTTCTGTACGTCGGATTTGAAGCTGAGACAGTTTTCTATGTTATACCCCGATCCTTCTTGATGATAAGGGCAAGTTTGATCCGTTTTGAACCAAAAAGACTTATTCTCCGATATCGTAAGAGGAGCCCTGGTTGGACGTGCCCCTTGACCAGTAGTAGTGGAAACAGTTCTGCGTACAACATCGGTATAGGGTTGACCCCTGGCGGCCGCATTGTACGGTTGTTGTTGTATTGAGGACGAGCCTGTTGAAGAGGTTGTTGTGTCCTTTGCTGATATGGTTATTGATTCAGTTGGCTCTGAGCAACCTGAGGTTGATACGTCGAGACAGGTGCAGGGTTAATAGCAGGAGTTACAGCTGGTATTGGATGGTACCGTCGCCTTTGCTTTCCGAGAGAGATATTGCCAATATCTTGCTCTTTTTTCTTAGGGAGAGCACTACCATATCTTTTAGTACTGCTTGATGGTCCAGCATCTTTGACCAGACGTCCTTCTCGGACTGCTTCTTCAAGACGAACTCCCATGCCCACCATCTCAGTAAAGCCGCTGGGCGCACTGGCGACCATTCGGTCGTAGTAAAATGAGCTCAAGGTTTTCAAGAAGATTTTTGTCATCTCTTTTTCCTCAAGAGGTGGACAAATCTGGGCGGCAATTTCACGCCATCTCTGAGCATATTCCTTAAAGGTTTCCTTATCCTTCTGCGACATGGCTCTGAGTTGATCTCTGTCTGGTGCCATGTCCATGTTATACTTATACTGCTGAATAAAGGCACCGCCAAGATCTCTGAAAGTGACGATCTTAGTGCGTTTCAAACCCATGTACCATTTGAGTGTGGCACCGGTTAAACTATCTTGGAAGTAATGGATCAGTAGCTGTTGGTTTTCTATTTGAGTTGACATCCTTCGAGCATACATCACCAAATGACTTTGAGGGCAAGAGTTACCCTTGTATTTTTCAATTCGGGCACCTTGAATTTGTGCGGAACTTTCACATTGAGGACCAAACAAAGGTCTGCGGCGTCCTTTCCGAATATATCCTGACCGCGAATGGCATGCAGTTCCTTCTGCATTTCTAGGAATTGCTCCTGGAACTCATTCATTCTGTCGTACATACTTTCGTTTCCACCAGAAAGTATCTGTGGAATCTGTCCTTTCGGGACAGTGTGTACCACGGGTGGTGGTATAGTCATTACGGTAGTGACTCTTGGTGCTTCCCTCTCCTGAAGTTTGTAACCTTCAGGAGTTGCTGTCATGCCTCTTACATCTTCGTCTTCCCGAAGTTTGTAACCTTCAGGCCCAGCAGTTCCTGCTACAGTTTTCGGATCTTCCATGATCGGCAGAATATATCCTTCCAGGATATAGTTAATAGGCATGCCCCAGGGACGATCTTTAGGCATGTTATATCGAGGCTCATACTTTTCCACTATGGGTGTCGATGTGATCTCTGAGATCACCGTCCTTTGTATCTGAGCTGCTGCCAGAGCTTGCACGTCATTGTGAAGTTTCCTTAGATCTTCTTTCAGAGCGTCTATTTCTTCTCTCAATTCTCTATTCTCTTCCTCGATATTATCCATTTTATTTTGTCGATTGGCTCGAGTATTGTACGAATGAGACAGTTTGACTCTCTCTCTCTAGAATTGAGACACAAACGTGAGATTCGTAGGTAAAAAGAATGCGTTATGTGAGAATGATGGATGATATGCAATGATTATATTAATTGTTTGTGTAATCAAAGGGAACATCGACAAATGGATTGCAAATATAATACAGTGAGGAAACCCCATTTTATTGAATTCAAATATTGCGGAAATAGAAATACAGTAATTTACAAAGTGTTGTAAAAGGAAATGTCTATACTTATGGATCCTGAGTCCTCTCTGAAGAGAGCTCAAGTGCTGGTTCTGGTACTTTCCTTTTCTTTGACCGGGGCTCTTTAGTCGTTGTTGGGTTGTCATTCCTTTGCCAAGTGAAAGGAGCGAGTAAATTCCTTTGGTCTTCTTGATTCTCTATAGCATACTGCTCTAAAATCTCGATCAGAGCATCCTTTTCTTTTAACAGTTATTGTATTTTAGTACACTCCACATTGAGAATACGGTACTTGTTTTTCCAAGACTTTTTCTCCTGTTGAACTTTGTTGAGAGTGACCTGGTGTTTTTCCGTATCAGACATAAAATAAAGGAAAGATTCCTGTAACGGAAGAACTTCCTGGCGAGGGTAAGGCATCATCAGTTTGAGAGCTCTAGTTTGTACCCAGTGGAGATAAGGTTCCACAGAGACACAGTCTGGTTTTCCTAGAGACTCTCTTCCTTTCCTGTGAACATGTTTCCAGGCATGCACTATTTCTGTCTTTAGTGCCCTGTCATTTTCTCCTTCCTTGAAGAAAATACCTTCCAGATGAACATTACGCGGGACATGTCTCACCGGGTATCCGAATTGACGATGAACTAAAGCTGGATGATAGTTGATTCCTCCTTTAGTTCCTATAAGGGGTATATTAGGTAAATTTCCACAACGGTCAATGATTCTTATCCCGTCATAGATTCGATTACATCAGTCTAATTTTGGAACCTTGAAGGTATACTTGTGAGTCTTCCTTCTACCAAAATCCATAACGCAATCTTTCTCTCTCTATTATTTGCAATCATTGTCTTAGTTTAATTTGAAAAGAGAGAGACTAGAAAGAAGATTTTCTTTGTTTAAAGTTTTTTAATGAAATGAATGCATGAATGCAGCACACAAAAACATAGAAAAAACATGGGGTCAAAGGTTCAGTGTCATGAAGTCATGGCACTGCCCATCCCCAAAGGTTGTACTGGTGATTTTTTGTACCTGTCCTCAAAATCATTGACCCCCCTTGGGATAACAACAGCAGGCTGGTTCACCCGAGCGAGCTGCACTATCTTAGAGTAATCTCAAATGAGGGTAGTATCACGTGACAACTATTTTCGATAGCTTCCGCACTACAAAATAGTAACATGGTCTCAGCCTACTAAATCCTCAGTTTCATGGATACCATAATCGAACAATCTGCTTTCAACAACCAAAGTCGTTTAGACATTGAATCCGCAAAGGGTATCTCCACTGATTTGATGGTCTACCGGGGTCTCTTATTTGGGAGTCACTCCGTGTAAGATTACCCGTCTAATTGTAGCGAGCGATTTTTGTCGGTGACGCGACCACCTTATCGCTGGGTTTTCCTCACCGCAATGAGGAGGAAGGGGTGCTACTTTCTGATTTCTTATTTATCCCATGAAGCTGGAAGGGAAAGGAAAGCTATCTAAAACTAACCTTGCACGCGAATGTTTAACTGAACAAACGCTTAAAATAGATTGGGGGGTCCGGGGTCAGGTTATACAATGGGGAATTGTTAGTTACCCATCCTATATGTGGTTCTCCATAGGATATTAGCTTTAGGTTTCGCTTTGTAATTGATGGTGTTTATCTGTTAATGGGTTGGGAAAGTTTCTTGGGAAATATGTGAGAGATAGTGAGTTTTTGTTGATGTTCGGGTTTTTTCGATGTTTTTGGTAAGGTACTGGACCTAATTTTTGATTGATATAAAGGTACTGGACCTAAAGGTTTTGATTAGTATGCTCGCTAAGATTTTGCAATCTTATGCCTACGTATTTCCGTTTAAATGAAACAGGGAAATCAGAACAATCGTAGTTCCTCCTATTCTAAGGGAGGAAAAATATATTTTGGTGTCTTGTTCAAAGCCCAAGATTAAAGCTAAAAGGTTTATTTGTGTCTTGTTCAAAGCCCAAGATTGAAGCTAAAAGGTTTGAGTGAGAGAGAACTTGTCATCTCTAAAAAGGGACTGTTGATTTTTGTGTGCCTTGATCAAAGCCCAAGGTTGAAGCCAAGAGGTTGATTGACTCCAGTGGGGGAATCCTTATACAAAGCCTAAGAGGAGGCTAGAAATGACCGACTCAACCAGAGAGTGTTTTTATCTGTCTCGTACAAAGCCCGAGATTGAGGCAAAAAGAGGATGACCCTTTAGGGATATCCTTATACAAAGCCTAAGAGGAGGCTAAAAGCTTGACTTTTCCAGGGAAAATGTTTTATCTGTCTTGTACAAAGCCCAAGATTGAGGCTAAAAGGGGTTTTGACTCCGCCGGGGAGATTTATATGTGTCTTGTACAAATCCCAAGATTGAGGCTCAAACGAGTTTGACTCTTGCTGGAGAGTATTATCTGTCTTGTACAAAGCCCAAGATTGAGGCAAAAATGAGTTTGACTCTACTTGGGAAAGATGTTGGTTCCAAGCTTAATAGAAGGTTATGAAGATTTATGTCTTGTACAAAGCCCAAGATTGTGGCTGAAAGAAGACTTTACTGACTCAGCTGAGGATATTTTAGGTATCTTGTATAAAGCCCAAGATAGAGGCTAAATAGGCTGACTCAACAAGAGAGTCTGAAAATGTGATTGAGTCAACGAGAGAGTCCGAAAGGGTGAGTGACTCAACAAGAGAGTCTGAAAGGTAATTGACTCAACAAGAGAGTCTGAAAGGTAATTGACTCAACAAGAGAGTCTGAAAAGTAATTGACTCAACGAGAGAGTCTGAAAAGTAATTGACTCAACAAGAGAGTCTGAAAAGTAATTGACTCAATGAGAGAGTCTGAAAAGTAATTGACTCAATAAAAGAGTCTGAAAAGGTTAGCTCCGTTGGGGAGAATCATTGTACAAAGCCCAAGAGGAGGCTATCTTTTGTCGGGGATCATTGAGATCCCGAGGCAGGTCCAAATGGGGGAATCAACTCTTGTAGGGGATTGCAGAAGAGTTGAGGTATTAGATACCTTGAGGTTCTGATTTGGGATAGTGTTATACTGATGATAAACTGATCCTGGCTTGGGGATTTTAAGGAGAGAGACTGGGTTTTAGCTCTGCTAGAGATGGATCCAGAGTGATCAGGGTTTCTCCTATGTTTTTGTAAGGAACTTGAGAATGTCTTTGAGACTCAAGGGGTTTAGACTGTCCAAGTCTACTGTCTTGGAAGTGTTTTATCTTTTGTATAATGCCCAAGAGGAGGCACGAGTATTAAGGGATGAGGATCAACCCTAAAATCCGATATTTGACACTGAAAAGACTGCTATAGCAAAGGATGACTAAGTTCTATCTTATACCTTTAAGAGTTCGTCAGGGTCCTTGTATTAAGCCCAAGAGAAGGCATGAGAACTTCTAAGAAGCCGAAGGGTCCTTGTACAAATCCCAAGAGGAGGCATGGATGCTTTTAGGAAGCCTGTGGGTCCCAAACCAAGAAAAGTTCAAGAAATACTATTCACCGAGAATAGATCATTTAGTGAAAGTTCGAAGGTTTGAAGAAACTCAAGAGATGCTATTCACCGAGAATAGGTCAACTCCGGGGAGTAGAATTTCTTTGACAATTTCTAGGGGTGACAGTCTGAGAAAAGGTTCACGAAGAATACTGTCTTTCTCTTTGTTCCATATTGTTTAAGCCCAAGAGAAGGCAAGACTGTATCTGGAAATCCTATGGGGATCTAGTTTTGATTGTATTCAAGAGTGACCAACATGGCATTACCTAGTTCTAGACCTAGTTGTCGGGGAAAACTCTAAATAACTATACTAGTATACATACAGTTGATATATGACAAGTATTTAAAAGGATATGAAAGAAGACTAACCATGCTCAGCTTCCCACAATACAGTTATATATATATATAAGCGAGTAAATGAAAGTTGTTAAAACTTACAGGTGAGCAAGCTTCCATGCTGTATTGTTAGTTGTTCAGAGAAATTAAAGAAAGTTTTGATAATATCATGTATATTGAATCTTAATCAAAAGGGAAATTGTTTTGAAAAGATTGTGGGACTTATACTCAAGGAGAGGCCCAAGTTTTAACAGTGATCACACTGTTGTTTGGAATACCGTATCGGGATTTATACAATGTTTGAGGCCCAAAGTTTATTTAAAAGGGTTGGGTCTTACACTCTAATAGAGGCCCAAAGAGTATTTAAAGAAAAGAAATGGGACTTATAACACGAGGGTACGCCCAGATGATTTTGTTTTAAAAGGCGACGACCGAGTCGTTGTTTTGAAAATACAGTGGGACTTATACAACATCCTGAGGCCCAAAGATTATTTATTTACAAAGGGGTTGGGTCTTACACTCTCTCAAGAGGCCCAAAGAGGTTTTGAAAAGGAAAAGTGGGACTTACAACACGAGGGTAGGCCCAAAATTGTTTTTGCTCTGAAATGGCGATCGCGCTGAGATTCTTTTAATGCCGAGGGACTTATACAATATCTGGGGCCCAAAATGATTTTGGTTAAAAGGAGATTGGGTCTTACACTCTATTAGAGACCCATGAGTGTTTGAAAAAGATTGATGAGGGTGGAATCAATCAAAACCCTAATTTTTTTTAAAAATGGAATTAATTTTGTTTAAAAATTAATAAAAATCATTGAAAACATGTGAAAAATGAGTGGTGATCATGGATCAATGTTTCAAAAATCATGTTTTTATCCACACAATGACTAAAATCATTTAAGTTTGGAAAATCAAGAAGGAAAAAATATTTTAAATGTTAAAAAATAAATAAAAATTAATTCTTTGCAAAAATATCAAGTATATGAAATAAATAATATTTTTGGGGAATTTTTGTAAAATAAAATATTTTAACATTTTTGTGAATTATTAAAAAAAGAATCAACTCAAAATCATTAAAATTCAGAGAGAAATTAATTTTTGAATCAATTAAATAAAATCACAAAATTCAAATATTTGAATATTTGAAAAAGGGCGCCCAAGAACACCTTGTTCTTGCCCGCGTGCCTAATTTTGCCTAGATTTGCGTTTTCTCATCAATCTCACTGAATACTTAATGGAATCATACAATCCACATATCAATCTGCTCGTTTTCAACTCACGGTCATGTCTATGGTCTTTAATTTCATTTATTTTAAGCATGGAATGAGAAATCCAAACAAAACCTCAAGAACCCTAATTTCTGCATGAAGGCTGAGAAATTTGATACACGATTCACATAAAGTAATCAATAGAGGGGAAACATTCTATGCATGATTATGAACATTTGGAAAAAATTTTGTGCGAGGAAATATGCATAAATTATGAGATGACCAAGTTTAGGCTTACTTGAAGGTCGTGGCAGCAAGAGCAATTTGATTTTTGAGTTAGAGGTGTTACAGATGAGTTGTGATGACCTGAACAGCTTCCCTACACCATATGGAGTGTGTTTGAGAGCTTGGATTGATTTGAAATGAATTGGAACAGATTATGGCACCTCAACTGCAACTTTGTTGAAAACTTGAGCAAATGGATAATGATTTCATGAAGACACATATGGATAATTGATTTTAAATGAATTGGAACAGATTATGGCAGCTCACATATGATGTTTATGAGGTGTGCGTGTGATTGGTTTGGTTGAAGACACGTTCTAATTCAAAACCCGATAGTAGCTTGTATTAGAAGGCATTTTTGGAAGTGAGAGTGTGATTTTGGAAAAGGCAAGTGTTATAGGCCTTTGGTGTACTCAAACTGATCAGAAATGAGGTCTATTTATAGTGTGTCAAGTTTTTTTTGGCATCAATAGGGAATGGCAACTACCGCAGGCCTTTGGCTAATGTAGATCAAATGGAATCTCAAGTCTCCTCTAGCCATTGACTTGAGATTAGAGCACAGGCCTATGGTTCTTTGATTCATAGCTTATCCTTGACTCATTCAATTGGAATAGACTCAGTTCATGCCACCTTGGTGATCCATTGAATGCTTGGAAACAAAATTGGAGTCTTGGCCTCTTTTAGGCTTTTTTAGGTTTGGCATGCTACTTGTAGATTTTGGGACTTTGGAGGCTGATAGATCAGTGCTTGTCCTTTGTTTGTTCCCTCTTGAGGTGTGCAGATGGATAACCATGCTTGTTGTTGCACAATTTGATCAAATCGAGCCCTTATGCACAAATCTGCCTTGCCAAGACAGTTTGCAGCAAGGCATGTTGCAGCTGTCATAACTCCTAGCTCAGATGCAGTTTGAGGGTCTTCTTGGTCACTTTGGAAAGATGACATATCCTATTCCAACATGATGTCCAACTTTGGTTTTGAGCCAACTTGAATTACAATGAAAAATTCCTCTACATTTGGGAAAAAATAAGGCAGATTCTGACTTAGTGAAAATTTCGCTAAGTGTGGGAAAAATGTCACTTTCATGTTTTTTGCCATTTTGATCACTCCATAACTAAAAATCCATGGAGAATTGGAATGAGATGTAGTTGACACTTTTGAAGTATGCCATGAGAGCTACAAATCCAGCTTTGGACCATCCAAAATGGTTGCTTGGATCTCAAGTTATGGTCCTTGGAAGTTGGTACCCTAGCCACTTTGTTCCATAACTTAGAAAATTCTAAGTTTTTTATGGTTACCCCTTTTACAAGTTAACTCACTTTCTTTGATTTTTCTTGATGAATGATGATTTCAATCACATATTAACATTGTTTTAGGGTTAAAGAACCATAATTGTGAAAAATTCCAAAAAGTCAAATTTGATTTTGTGCACAGTTGACTTTTTATCGGATGAAATCCAAACTGTTCGATCCTTTATGAAATCAAGTCCTTGACCTAAATCAAACCTAATGGGCATATTCCATAGGTGTTATAGGGTGTATTGAATCATATCCCAAGGTTTGGGAGCATGTCTTGGTCAAAAGTCAATGGTACAGTTGACTTTTCCCTTGAAACCCTAATTGTGGTCCAGATGAAATTGAAACTTGTGGATCAAGCTTCTTGGATCAATCCATTGTTGCAAATGGATCAATGTGGTGTATTGGAGACTCTCAAATCATGTCTTAAGGTCTTGACTCATGTTTTGTCCCAAAAGTCAACTTAGGGGTGAATTAGGTCAAGAAACCCTAATTCCTGATTTTTGGGTAAATGCATCCCCTGAGGTTAAATTGACTTGATGATTGGGTCCATGAGGTCCCTTGGAGTATATTGGGTTGTGCTTTGGAGCATTGGCTCATGCCCAGAGGAAAATTTCCATCTGGAGGCCTTGGTCGACCAAAACCCTAATTTGGTGACACTGGCGATCTGGAGGCTTGATCCACTTGGAATGTTGCAACCTTGTGCTTAATTCTTAATGTGGGAGTCCTCTTGATCCTTTATAGGTGTTTGAGAGGTTAGAAAAGTTGAAGATCATGTCATTTCTTGATTGATCTTTTGTCTAAGGCTCTGAGAGGGCTTGAAACCCTAATTCTTGATTGTGGTGAATGCTCAACAATCCTTGAGGAGATTGATGAGGCATGAAGGTACATCCATATTGTGATGATGATTTTCACAATGATGAGAAATCTTAGGGGTCAAAATTTAAGGTATGACACTAATGCCATCACTTATCTTAGGTGTCACTCAAACTTTCCAGATGCAGCATCACCCGCAGTCCCATTAGCAGAAAAGTAAACACGGATATCAAGTAGGAAAAGCGATATATATATATATATATATATATATATATATATATATATATATATATATATATATATTCATTCCTAAAACTAACATCCTAGACCTCTTAAGAATTCTAGTCTATAATCCTAACAAAAAAATGATTCCCCAGCAGAGTCGCCATTTTACTGTAGCGAGTGATTTTTGTAGGTGACGCGACCACCTTATCGCTGGTTTTTGGGTTTCTCCCCACAATGAGGAGGTGGTGCTACTTTCTGATTTCTTATTTGTCACGTGAAGCTGGAAGGGAAAGGGAAGCTATCTAAAACTAACCTTGTACACGATTGTTTAACTGAACAAACGCTTTTAAAGAGATTGGGGGGTTCGGGGTCAGGTTGTACAATGAGGAGTTATCAATTACCCATCCTATATGTTGTTATCCATAGGATATTAGCTTTAGGTTTTGCTTTATACTTGATGGTGTTTATCCGTTAATGGGTTGGGAAAGTTTTTTGGGAAATATGAGAGAGAGTGAGTTTTTGTTGATGTTCGGGTGTTTTTGGTAAAGTACTGGACCTAAGTTTTGATTGGTATGAAGGTACTAGACCTAGAGTTTTTGATTAGTATGCTCGCTAAGATTTCGCAACCTTATGCCTACGTATTCCCGTTTAAAGAAACAGGGAAATCAGAGTAATTGTAGTTCCTCCTATTCTAAGGGAGGAAAAAGATGTTTGGTGTCTTGTTCAAAGCCCAAGATTGAAGCTAAAAAGTTTTAATTGAGAGAGAATTTGTCATCTCTAAAGAGGGATTGGACTTCCTCTAAGGGGATTGTTGATTTTTATGTGTCTTGATCAAAGCCCAAGGTTGAAGCTAAGAGGTTGATTGACTCCACTGGGGAAGTCCTTATACAAAGCCTAAGAGGAGGCTGGAGATGACCGACTCAACAAGAGAGTGTTTATATGTCTTGTACAAAGCCCAAGATTGAGGCAAAAAAAAAAGATACTAACTCTTTAGGGATATCATTATACAAAGCCTAAGAGGAGGCTAAAAGTTTGACTTTTTCGGGGAAAATTTTCTATCTGTCTTGTGCAAAGCCTAAGATTGAGGCTAAAAAGGGATTTTGACTCCACCGGGGAGGTTTGTATATGTCTTGTATAAAGCCCAAGATTGAGGCTGAAATGGGAAATTTAACTGACTCGGATGAGGATATTTTTACGTGTCTTGTACAAAGCCCAAGATTGAGGCTATACTGAGTTTGACTCTGCGGGAGAGTATTATCTGTCTTGTACAAAGCCCAAGATTGAGGCTGAAAAGAGTTTGACTCAGCTTAGGGAATTTATTTCTCGAAGCCTAAAGAAGGCTAGGAGGAATTGACTCCACTAGGGAAGATACTTGTCCCAAGCTTGAGAGAAGGTTATGAAGATTTATGTCTTGTACAAAGCCCAAGATTGAGGCTAAACAGGTTTGACTCAACAAGAGAGTGCTTTTATTTGTCTTGTACAAAGCCCAAGATTGTGGCTGAACAAGCTGGAGAAATCATTCTTCCTAAGAGGAGGCTGACTTCTGCTAGGGGAAATCTTTATGCCAAGCCTAGGAGGAGTCTGGAAAAGATTGACTCAACAAGAGAGTGTTTTTATCTGTCTCGTACAAAGCCTGAGATTGAGGCTAAAAGGTTGACTCAACAAGAGAGTACTGAAAGGTGATTGACTCAACAAGAGAGTCTGTAAAGGTGATTGACTCAACAAGAGAGTCTAAAAGTGTTTGACTCAACAAGAGAGTCTGAAAAGGTTAGCTCCGCTGGGGAGAATCATTGTACAAAGTCCAAGAGGAGGCTGACTGCGTTGAGGAAAGGTCATTATACAAAGCCTAAGAGGAGGCTAGCTTCTGTTGAGGATTATTGAATCCCTAAGAAGGTCCAAATGGGGAACCAACTCTTGCTGAGGGTTACAGAAGAGTTGAGGTATCAGATGCCTTGAGGTTTTGATTTGGGATAGTGTTATACTGATGATAAACTTCCCCTGGCTTGGGGATTTTTAGAAGTGAGACTGGGTTTTAGAACCCATGGGTTTTAACTCTACAAGAGATTTATCCAGAGTGATCGGGGTTTCTTCCTATGTTTGTAAGGAACTTGACAATGTCTCTGAGACTCAAGGTTAGACTGTCCCGGTCTACTGGTGTGGAAGAGTTTTATCTTTTGTATGATGCCCAAGAGGAGGCAGGTGTTTTAAGGGATGAGAATCAACCCTAAATTGGTCTGAGATTTGACACTGGAAAGACCGCACTAGCAAAGGATGACTTAGTTCTGTCTTATACCTTTAGGAGGTCTTTAGGGTCCTTGTATTAAGCCCAAGAGAAGGCATGAGAACTTCTAAGAAGCTGGAGGGTCCTTGTACAAAGCCCAAGAGGAAGCGGGGATGCTTTTAGAAAGCCTGTGGGTCCCAAACCAAAAAATTCTAAGAAATGCTATTCACAGATAATAGATCATTTAGTGAAAATTCTGAGGTTTGAAGAAATTCAAGAGATGCTATTCACCGAGAACAGATCAACTCTGGGGAGTAGAATCTCTTTGACAATTTCTAATAGTGACAGCCTGAGAAAAGGTTCACCAAGAATACTGCCTTTCTCTTTGTTCCATATTGTTTAAGCCCAAGAGAAGGAAAAACTGTATCTGGAAATCCTATGGGGATCTATTTTTTACTGTATCCAAGAGTGACCAACTGGCTTTACCTAGTTCTAGACCTAGTAGTCGGGGAAAACTCTAAATAGCTATACTAGTATATATATAATTGATATATGACAAGTATTTAAAAGGGTATGAAAGAAGACTTACAGTGCGCAGCTTCCCACAATACAGTTATATATATGAAAGCGAGTAAATGAAAGCGGTTAAAACTTACAGGTGAGCAAGCTTCCATGTTGTATTGTTAGTTGTTCAAAGAAATTAAAGAAAATTTTGATAACAACATGTATATTTGAATCTAAATCAAAAGAGAAGTTGTTTTTGAAAAGATTGTTGGGGCTTATAGTCAAGGAGAGGCCCAAGTTTTAACAGTGATCGCACCGTTGTTTTGAATGTCGTATCGGGACTTATACAACGACTGAGGCCCAAAGCGGTTTTCTGTACAAAAGGATGTGTCTTACGACTCAAGGAGAGGCCCAAAGAGGTTTTGAAAAAGAAAGATGGGACTTACAACACGAGGGGAGTCCTAATGAAAGACAGTGATCGCACCGTCGTTTTGAGAATCGCAGATGGACTTATACAATGACTGAGGCCCAAAAAGGTATTGTTGTAGAACAAAGGATTGGGTCTTACACTCTATTAAAGGCCCAAAGAGTTTGAAAATGAATAAAGATGGGTCTTATAGCTCAAGGAGAAGCCCAGTTGATTTTGTTACAAAGGTGACGATCGCGCCGAACTTTTGAAAATATACAGATGGACTTATACAATGTGTGAGGCCCAAAAAGGTTTATTTACAAAGGGATTGGGTCATACACTCTATTAGAGGCCCAAAAGTGTTTTAAAATTTAAAATCAAGAGGAAACCCTGATTTTAAATAAAAATGTTATTTTTCAAAGGAAATTAAATGAAAAAATGATATAAAATACCAAATATATTCAAAAATAAGTTGTACACCTTGAAAAATATTTTGAAAAGCAATGTTTAATTACATGAGAGTTTGAAATTCAATTGGTTTTGAAAGATCAAAGTTGGAATTTCATTTAAAAATGTTTAAAAACAACAAAAATGAAATTAATTACAAAAATTTTAACTATATTAAATAAATAATATAAATTGGATTTTTTTGAAAATAAAATATTTAAACATTTTAGTAAATTTTGAGAAAAAGAATCAATTCAAAAGCATAAATATTCAGAGAGAAATTAATTTTTGAATCAATTAACAAAAATAACAAAATATTCAAATATTCAAAAATTTGAAAAAGGGCGCCAAGAACACCAAGTTCTTGCCCGCGCCCTCTGTTTTTCCAGATTTGCATTTTCTCACTTTTCTCCATGATTTCTCAATGGTTTTGCACGATTCAAGTACCAATCCTGCTCGTTTTTTAACAAGGATCACAACCATGTATATTAATTGCATTTATTTTGAGTATTGAGGGAGAAATCAGAAGAAAATCTCAAGAACCCTAATTTCAGCATGAACACCATGAAATTCCATACACGAGTGATTCATGGCAATTGATTGAGGGTTATCACTCCATACATGATTAGGAACATGTGGCAAAATTATTGTGCAGTAAAATATGCATGCATCATGGAGTTTGAAGAGTTCATGCTTACCTCTTGCAGATGGTGATCGAGTTCTGAGTTAGAGGTGTTACAGCTAGGTTCCAATGATCTGGACAGCTTCCCTAGGTGCCAAGGATTGTGTTTGAGTGCTTGGAATGAATGGAAATGATCTGGAACTTGAGATGGTACCCCAACTGCAAATCTGTCAAGAACTTGAGCAATTGGCTGGTGATTTTGAGAACCTAATGTTCCAGATGTGATTTTGTGTTATGGATCACTTCTATATGTTATATGTGAGGTGTGTGTGTGTGTGTGTGTGTGTGTGTGTGTGTGATTGGTTTGGTTGGAATTGCTCTCAAACTCAAAACCCGATACTGACTTGAGTTTGAAGGCAAAATTGGAGTGAAAGTGGTGATTTTGAGGAAAGCATCAGTTTGGGTGCTTTGGTGTACTCAAACTGATCACAATTGATGTCTATTTATAGTGCAACAAGTTTATTTTGGCATCAATAGTGAATGGCAACTGGTACAGGCCTGTGGCCAATTGTGATTAAATGGAATCTCAAGTCTCCTCTAGCCATTGACTTGAGATTAGAGCACAGGCTTTGTAGCTTTGGTTCAGAGATAAGTTTGGACTGAATTCAGTTGGAATAGGCTCAGTTCATGCCACCTTGATGCGTTCATTAAAGGCTTGGAAACAAAATTGGAGTCTTGGCACTTTTTAGCTCTTTTAGGTTTGGCATGGCTACTTGTAGATTCTTGGACTTTGGAGGCTTGGAGATCAGATCATCCCCCTTGGATTTGATCCTCAGATGTGTCCAAATTGATGACAAGGCTTGGATTTAATATATTTGGAGAAATCGAGCAAAATGCACAAATTCTGCCCTGTAAAAACCAATTCATGGTGCCATGTTCCAAGGGTTGTATCTCCTTGCTCAAATGGAATTTGGAGATGATCTGGTACTTGTTGGAAAGCCCTTATGGCATACTTTAACTTTGATGTCCACCCTTAGACCTGGTTTGACTTGGATCAAGGTGAAAACTGCCCCTACATTTTGGAAAAATTAAGGCAGATTTTGACTTAGTGAAAATTTCACTAAGTGTTGGAAAAATGTCATTTTCATGTTTTTAGCCATTTTGATCACTCCATAACTAAAAATCCATGAGGAATTGGAATGAGATGTAGTTGACACTTTTGAAGTATGTAATGAGAGCTATAAATCCAGCTTTGGACCATCCAAAATGGTTGCTTGGATCTCAAGTTATGGTCCTTGGAAGTTGGTACCCTAGCCACTTTGTTCCATAACTTAGAAAATTCTAAGTTTTTTATGGTTACCCCTTTTACAAGTTAACTCACTTTCTTTGATTTTTCTTGATGAACGGTTATTCAAATCACATATTAACATTGTTTTAGGGTTAAGGAACCTTGGTTGACCAAAAATCCAAAAAGTTAAACTTTGGATTTTTGTACAGTTGACTTTTTATCGGAAGAAATCCAAACTATGCGATCCTTTGTGAAATCAAACCCTTGACCTAAATCAAACCTAATGGATGGACTCCATAGGTGTTATAGGGTGTATTGAATCATGTCACAAGGTTTGGAAGCATGTCCTGGTCAAAAGTCAAAGGTACAGTTGACTTTTTCCTTCAAAACCCTAATTGTGGTCCTGATGAAATTGAAACTTGTGGATCAAGCTTCTTGGGCCAATCCATTGTTGCAAATGGGTCAATGTAGTATATTGGAGGCCTTCAAATCATGTCTTGAGCTCTTGGCTCATGCTTTGTCCCAAAAGTCAACTTAGGGGTGAATTAGGTTAAGAAACCCTAATTCCTGATTTTTGGGTAAATGCATCCCCTGAGGTTAAATTGGCTTGATGATTATGTCCATGAGGTCCCTTGGAGTATCTTGGGTTGTGCTTTGAAGCATTGGCTTATGCCCAGAGGAAAATTTCCATCTGGAGGCCTTGGTCGACCAAAACCCTAATTTGGTGACACTGACGACCTTGAGGCTTGATCCACTTGGAATGTTGCACCCTTGTGCTTGATTCTTGATGTGGGAGTCCTCTTGATCCTTTATGGGTGTTTGAGAGTTTAGAAAAGTTGAAGATCATGTCATTTCTTGATTGATCCTTTGTCTAAGGCTCTGAGAGGGCTTGAAACCCTAATTCTTGATTGTGGTGAATGCTCAAACATCTCTGAGGATATTTATGAGGCATGATGGTTCATCCATATTGTGATGATGATTTGCACAATGATTGGAAATCTTGGTGGTCAAAATTTGGGGTATGACAGATGCCCCTATTTAATCTTCTTGGACCCGAAGGTGTGAATGGCGAAGGTATTCGGGCATTCAGGGTGCAAGAGGATTAAATATCGGAATACCTAAAATTTTGATGGTGGTTAGGAATGGAAGTTTGCTCATCCATCTTCTTTTGCTAAGCACTGATACTTAGAAAAGGTAAAACTTCCCCTCGATCTTGGTCTTCCGCCACGGAACTGGTCTCGGTTTCTGATATAAACTTCCCATCGATCATGGTCTTCAACCACGGAACTGGTCTCGGTTTCTGATATAAACTTCCCCTCGATCCTGGTCTTCAACCACGGAACTGGTCTCAGTTTCTGATATAAACTTCCCCTCGATCCTGGTCTTCAGCCAAGGAACTGGTCTAAGTTTTTTGAACTATACGTCCCCTCGATCCTGGTTTTCAGCCAAGGAACTGGTCTCAGTTTCTTCTTGTCGAGTTTCTTCCTTGACAAGGGACGCTATGTGTAGCGGTCTTTATCAAACTTCTCGCCGAATTTTCCTGGGGAGATGCCATTTGATTGAAAAAGTTTTGATGTCACACTTGTTGGGGAAATCCATTCATCTGAGTTGTAGAGGTGTACAAAATTCTCTGTTGGAGACGCCATTTGTTGGCTCTACTGGGAAAACGAGTCTTTTAAGAGACTGTTTCCTGCTTGGGGATATTACATCATACTTTTCCTCGAGATCTTTTCGAAGAAATTCCATGTGACGCAACCCAACTTGGAGGTGTTGATGACCTTTTCGTCAGCGAATGTTCCGGAGAAAAATAGTTGTATTGCCGAATCTTTGATTAAGAGGCTTTCTCTGGGGATTTTCCTTAAATCCGAGAAAGCGAGCATATCATCTTTAATGGTGAAGAGTGACGTTCTTCGAAAGTTTTCTTGCTTTTCAGAGGTTCAAGTTATCAAAGTGGTCGAAGACCGTCTCCATCCCAGAAATAAACTGGGGAGAAAGGTGGTTCAGACAAAACATTCCCTGACGAGGAAAGAACTGACAACTCGAGTGAGAGGACCTTTATCGCTAGGGGATAAGACCGACTAGAGTGATAGTGATGCAATATGAATATGAATGTAAATTAATAATGCATGATGTATGTATATGCTGACAAAATTGACACGACATATAGACTAGTGGATGAACATGACTGGATACTCGGCCACTGCAGGGA
Organism: Lathyrus tuberosus; assembly: GCA_022829125.1. Lineage (NCBI taxonomy): Eukaryota > Viridiplantae > Streptophyta > Magnoliopsida > Fabales > Fabaceae > Lathyrus > Lathyrus tuberosus. The sequence continues at coordinate 905,491 of JALAZF010000213.1, forward strand.
ATGAGAAGTATCACTGGTTCAAGATAGAAATTATGCCTTGCTTAGGAAAAAGTAGTTCCCGCAGGGAAAAACGTTGGTCAGGCTTAGGAGACAAGAACTCGGTTGGGGATATCAGATGGGAAAATCACATCTGATACAGTTGATCCTTCGTTCAGGCATACTAGTTTAGAAATAGTACTTTGATTCTGCACTTTGAAGCTTAATCGCCTTTGGAGTAGCGATTGATGTTCTTTCGATGTTCAACAGTCAAAAGAATTGCCATCTTTGTTTTAAAAGCAGAAAAATTTGACAAGTAAATTCATTTTTGTTTTATTTCAAGAATCGTTAATCATGTTAAAATGTCATTCTGTAAAGCTAAAAAAAATAAGAATTGCAAACAAAAGTACTAAGGCTCAAATTTTATTGATAGGATGGAACTCAGTCAAACGCGTGATTCCTTAGAGTATTTACAAAGTTACAAAATGGTAATTTAGGGGAAAAGGGTTACATTGAAACATAACAACCGTTATCCTTCTACCAATTTTGAATTTTGGACATCCTGAGCTTCTGTCGAAGATAACCTTGACTAATTTTTCCTGATGGATGGCATTACTGCTCCTGGGGGATTTGCCCCTTTGCTGGACGTAGTTACTTGCCATTATTCCCTAATTTTTGCCTGGGTTGTACTTTGAGATTTCCAATCCATCGGGATGATTTTTTATTATGTCTCTAATTTTTTCCTGGACCGCCCTTTCGCGTTTTAAATCCACCGAGACGGTTTTTTTTCTTTTTTTTTTGTTTAGGCGAAGTATTTCTCGACTACGTCAACATTCGTGGGGTAGGCAAATTCCTCTCCATCCATGGTTGTGAGTCTCAAGGCGCCGCCTGAGAAAGCTTTCTTGACCACATAGGGGCCGTCATAATTCGGAGTCCATTTGCCCCGGGAATCAGTGAGGAATGATTGTATCTTCTTGAGCACGAGGTCCCCTTTTCTAAAAACTCGGGGTTAGACCTTTTTGTCAAATGCTTTCTTCATTCTCTGTTGATACAACTGCCTGTGGCATAGAGCCGTTATTCGCTTGTCTTCGATCATATTCAGTTCGTCGTGTCGACTTTGACACCATTCAGCTTCTGTTAGCTTAGCTTCCATCAATACCCGGATTGATGGGATCTCTACTTCTATGGGGAGCACTGCCTCCATGCCATATACTAGAGAGAAAGGGGTTGCCCCTTTTGAAGTACGGGCAGATGTGTGATAACTGTGAAGAGCAAAGGGTAGCATCTCGTGCCAGTCTTTGTAGGTTACAACCATCATTTGAACGATCTTTTTGATGTTCTTGTTAGCTGCTTCTACCGCTCCATTCATCTTGGGTCGGTAGGGAGATGAGCTATGGTGTTCGATCTTGAACTCAGCGCACAACTCTTTCATCATCTTATTGTTCAAGTTAGATCCATTATCAGTAATGGTCTGGCTTGGAACACCATAACGACAGATGAGATTGTTTTTGATAAAACGGACCACGACTTGTCTGGTTACATTGGTGTACGATGCTAGTTTGACCCACTTGGTGAAGTAGTCAATGGCTACTAGAATGAATCGATGTTCGTTCGAAGCCTTGGGTTCGATCATGCCGGTCATGTTGATTCCCCATATAGAAAAATGCCATGGGGAAGAAAGAACTTTAAGATGTGTTGGCGGTACATGGATTTTGTCCGAGTATATCTGACACTTGTGACACCTCCTCTTGTACTTGTAGCAATACTTGAGTAGGAACTTGTCATACCCCAAACTTGTCCTACCTGTATATAATCTTCATATGTACATCCTGCCCAATAACCATTATTCAGAAAATCCAAAAATATGTTGCTTTTAGCATGAGATTGATTTGAATCGAATCAAGTCTCATTTGAGGTTCAATGGTCAGACAAGTTTCAAGGTTTGGGTGTGCACAATTCAAATGGGGTATATGTATCTGAGGATCTAATTAGGGTTTTTAGGTCCATATGACAAGTCGCTGTTTTCTAATTTCAAGGCATATTGTTGACTGAATGTCTGGTTCATGATGGGTTCATCAGTACTTAAGTGGCAAAGTTCAGGTGGATTTTAATGGGTCAATGCGCCAATTCATTCTCATTTCAGGATTAATTCAAGATTGATTTATCATTTTGAATTGGTTTCGAGTGTGGTGTCAATATTAAAAATTCAAGCTTCAATCATCAAGAGTTTCTTTATAAACAAGTTTCACAAGTCGTACGTCATCATTTCACATCGAATTGCAATTTCAAGTTTATTCAAAGGAAGTTGCAATTAACATTGTTATTCCAAACCCATTTCATTTTTGGCCCAAGTCAATTATTCATGGGAAACGGCAAAGGTGCAAGTACAAAATTCCAAAAAAAAACACATTGCCACAAAAATGTCCAAAAGTTCAATAAAAAGAAGGTCAAGCTCATTGCCATACGTTGTGGGGTCCATGTCAAAAATATAATCAAATTGCAAAATATACAGAAGCAAGACCTCTGCGCTGAATACAGGCCAATTTCAATTGCTAGATTATATGATTCAAAAAATCACATCCACGCTGCAAGCAACAACATTATCACCCCGAACGGACCACGTTTTGCTGCAACCGCAATAGCCATTTCACATAATGTTTCTGCAAGCAAAATTTCAAGCATATATACTAATCCAGCTCCACAACCAATTTCACCCACAACTTGTACCTGCATAACAAACACCGAACATAGCAGCACTACACAAATTTCACAAAAAAATACAAGGACCCCACACAAATTTCCCTCTGTCAATTTCACATACAACAAAAACCTTCCGCAGCGAAATCGTATAACTCGCTCACCCATTTTCCAAATACAAAACCGTACACGCTACAACCACAATCCGGCGCAACAATTCCTCCAAACTCTTTCACCATTCTACCCTTACATCTCCTCCTATAAATTCAACCGTCTTCATCTCACTTGAGAGGAGCCCTAGCCGCAAAAAAAACCTCCCTTCTCCAACCTCCATTAAACTCGAATCACAACCTTCTTCCTCCTTCAAATTTCTCTGCTCACAAATACCCCAACAACCACCAAACTTTCAACTCACTCATACCTCCTTCTTCTCTTCACACAACAACACAACGCTAACCTCACCTTCATTCATAACCTTCATCATCCATCAACAACCCTCTTCTAAACCTTTCACCCACAACCATTAAAAACCCAAAACCGAACCAAAAACAAACCCCAAACAGCTCAACCCATTGACACAGAAATCGAGAAAGATGAAGAGAGATTCTTTGAACAAAACCCACCGCAAATCACATACCCAGAACAAATAAGAAAAAGAAGGAACCGAGATCGAAACGGTAATCCAAACCTGACGAATCAAGCGATCGAGATGGAAAAACAAAGACAGAAGCGAGATTCGATGGTGTTCTTCATTTCCTTCTTTTGATCTATTTTGGTTTTACTTAAAAATAAACTGGTGGTGTTTTCTTTTTCCCATTTAAATCGTTTCCTTCAAATGGCATTGACTTTTCTTTTTCTTTACTATTGCCTTGCCATGTGTCCAGCTGAATCGGATTAGGGGCCGTGGTTTTGGATTGTGGGGTTCAGCCCATTTCAATGTTCTCTGCCACCCTTTTTATCCATGCTTTTTTTCTTTTTTTAAAACCGTATGGGCCATGTTGCTAGAATAAGAGATGATGGTTTTGCAGCCCACATGAATCTCATTGATTCTCGCACACCCTTGCTAATGCATGCGCCCATTTCCTTGTTTTCTTATTCATTGTTTAAATTCCACTTTTTTTTTAAATCATTTCTTTATTTATTATTTTGGATTTAGATCTGATTTTCATTTTGGATTTTCGATTCTTTTGGGACAATGATATCAAAAACATCTTGATATTGGGTGATTTTTTAAAATCGGTACCAAATCTTGATTTATATGAGGCCTACCACCTATTTATTTTCTTTTTGATTTATTTGTTTTTACCATTCATTTTGGGTCAATGAAAACCAAACATCAAAGATTTATCGATTTTCGATTTAAAATCTTGATAAAGGTGAGACCTTTCTTCTTTTTCTCGATTTTATTTCATTTCTTATGATTTTCATTTCACATATTCTTTTATTTTCACTTTTGGTCAATGAAAGTCAAAAATCATAGCTTATCGATTTCTCGATTAAATCTTGATTAAGCCGAGACCAACTTTATTATATCTTGTTCATTTTTATCTTTATTATATTGCTCATATTATTCATATTGTCCATATCATATTATTCATACTTGTTCATACCATTTTCCTTTGTTCATACTTTAATCAAAAAAACATTAACAAATATCGAAACCCTAAAATAATAATTTGATGGACTATTGGTTACTATACTTCGCTTGGAGATTCGGTTCAAGGCTTAGTTTAGGACACCTTGCACACACACGGCTTTCTCTTGGGCTACCTTACAATGAGACCCTTTATTTCATGTCATCCCTTGTAATTTACATGTACCCCTCTCCCCATTTCGATGTACACATTCGTTGTTTCTTTGATTGTGGTTTGTTTACTAGGAGTACCCCTAGGGACTAGCATAGACAACCCATTTTCAAACTAATCCTCGATTCGTCGTTGAGCCATTTTTAAGCAAACCCTTTTCAACCAAACTCTCGATTCGTCTTCGAGCCCATTTTCAAATCAACCTCTAACCAAATAATTTTTCAAATCAAACTCTTTTCATACCAATAAACCCTTGATCCAACGTCAAGCGGATTTTCATAATCAAACTTCAAAAATAACTAACAACTATCGCAACTCTTTTAAGGAGAGAAATGGGGGTTCAAGTCTTTGATCTTCCTTCAATTGTTTGGGTGCGAGTTCTCTTACTCGTGTGTGAGTAATTGACGCCTTTTCTTTTAACAAATCAAATTCTTTTCAAAATAACCAAGCACATACAATAAACCCTTGATCCCATGTCAAGCGGACTTTCATAATCAAACCTCAAAACGACTAAAATTATCAAAACTATTTTTGAAGGTGAAAATGGGGGTTCAAGTCTTTGATCTTCCTTCGATTGTTTGGGTGCGAGTTCTCTTACTCGTGTGTGAGCAATGGACGCCTCTTTTAAAAATCAACACACCATTATTTCGTGGGCGTACCACGAACTACGACTGCTCTGATTCTTTATTCTCGTCCGAGTAAAGATACGTAGGCACAAGATTGCGATAATCTTGGCGAGCACACTTTTTTTTCCCCGTTTGCGTCCACACTTTTTCTTTTTTCCCTATTTGTGTCCACACTTTTTCTTTTTTCCCCGTCTCCACACTACCATCTTTTTCCGTCAAACCCCGTAGTCGAACTACGATTGCTCTGATTCCTCATTCTCGTCCAAATTAGCATACGTAGGCCCGAGGTCGCGATGATCTTGCCGAGCACCCTATCCTTAAACCACCCATTTCCCCTTAGTATCTTTTCCTTTTATCTATACCTTTCCGCATTTATTTTAGAGAAGAAAACAAACAAGCTTAGCTAATGAGTATCGCGATTCGAATCAAGAGGTTCCCGTTGAGTACAACGGACGTGAGGGGGTGCGCGTACCTTCCCCTCACGTAACCGACTCCCGAACCAAGAATGTGGTTGAGACGACCATGTTCTTACCCCCTCCTTAAAGGTTTTCTTGATATTTTCCTTTCCCTCTTTTGTGTTACCTTTTGTGACATTGTTGGGTTGTTCTGACATTGGAAACTTTGTGAGGTGGCTCTACACCCGAGTCGAGAAAAACACTAGGATGAGGATGGTGGTTGTGTAGTGTAGGCTTGCGTGGTCTCTTCCGTGTGAGTTGAAGCGAAAACCCCGCTTGGAGTAGATTCCCTTGGAGATATTATTGTCGTGGTGAATCTTTGCCATGGCGGTAATATTTTCGAGGTGAGTCGTTGATCCCAAGAACCATTAACCTATTTATCCATGGTGGTTGGTAGTGTTAACTCTTTGTGAGTTAATACGAACGCCCCAATCAGATGAGATCCCTCGAACGTATTACTTCCTGACAGTAATATTTTCGACCTCGATCTAGAATTCTGAGAACCCTATTTAGAACCCGTGTGTCGATGGTTGTGTAGTGGACGCCTCCGAGGAATCTTTCTCGTGGGGAAGAAACGAAGACCTCAGCTAGACGAGATTATTTCGAGGATATTAGAATCAGATGTCTCTTCGTATTGGTTATAATGTGTCAAAATATAGCCATAACTCTAGGCACCTATCTATCTTAGAAACCTACCTGTGGGCTTTCTAGATCCTAGTTGTGGTTCTTGACCCGTTCCTCCGGCCAACCTCAAAACTGTTTGAAGCTGTTTGATCCTGCGATCCTGGATCTTGCATCTTGCATTGCATCTCATGTCATTGCATTGCATTGCATCTGTTATACATCTTGCATTGCATTTCAACCTCAAAATCTCACTTCAACTTCCTTCCTTCTCCAGTATATCAAGCTGATTCCTCGTCACCAGTACGCAACTCGAGCCAATACTAGACGAATGATGGAGCAGATTCAACAAGAGCAAGCCGCCTTCAGAGAAGAGTTAGACTCTATCAAAGGAAAGATCGATCGGATTCTCGAAGCCATCATGATGGCCAGAAAGGAGGAAGAATTGTGTGAAGCTGCTGCTGCCAACAACACTGTGCCTTTTCAAGCATCTACCTCAAGGCTCTCTGTTCCTGTTCCCAACCCCATCACTTATGGGATACCAATGAACTTCACTCCTGCCGCTGAAGGAGCAACTCCTCAACCACTTCCAACAACTAGAGTTACTGTTGGAGCTATTCCGCAAGCCTAACCTGTTGTCACTCAGATTCCTATTCCTCATGACAAAGAAAATCTGTTAGATCAGTATGATGAGGTACAGAACTACCATGCTGCTATCCCAATTATCAATCCTACTGCTGCTCAGGATTCTGAAGCCATCAAAATATGTCGTGACCTAGCTGAGAAACTCCGAGTCATGGAGGGACGCAACTCAACTTCTTTGAATGCTCTGGATATGTGCTTGGTGCCAGATGTTGTCATTCCTCCCAAATTTAAAGTGCAAGAATTCCCCAAGTACAAAGGTCTCAGTTGTCCTCACATCCACATCTGAAGACGTACTGCCGCAAGATGGCTGCCTATGCCAAAGACGAAAAGCTGATGATCCATTGCTACCAAGATAGCTTGTCTAGGGCATCTCTTGAGTGGTATATGCAGCTGGAGCGTAGCAATGTGTGCACTTGGGATGAGCTAGCTGATGTATTTATCAAGCAATACAAATACAACACTGACCTTGCTCCAAATCATACTTAACTTCAGAGTATGGCTCAAAAGGACAACGAATTCTTTAAGGAGTACGCGCAACACTGGAGAGAGCTAGCTGCAAGAGTGCATCCACCTCTGGTTGATCATGAACTGATTGACATCTTCATGGGTACTTTGTAAGGTCAATACTATGAAAAGCTGATTAGTAGTGTTTCTGCTGGATTCTCTGATTTGGTAATCGTCGGTGAGAGAATCGAAGAAGGTCTAAAGAGCGGAAGGATCCAAGGAGGATCTAGCAGTCAGTCTCAAGCCAAGAAGCCCTTCAATGGATACAAGAAAAAAGAGGGTGAAACAAATGCTGTCTCTGCTCAGAAAGGGCAAGCTCAACAACAAGCTCCTGCTCCAATGCCTTATCAAATCCCTTACTTCCAGTATCCGTATGTTGCTGCTGCGCAATACGCTCCAATGCCTTATCAGCCAACAGTTCAAGCTGTTCAAGCTCCAATGCCTCAACAACAGGCTCCTCAGCAACAATCCTATAATCAACAAGGGTATCAGTATCCTCCTCAATATCAACAACAGAGAGCTGCTCAACAACGTCAGCCTAATCAACAAAGGACACGGAGGTCTGATAGAGACTTTGATCGTCTACCAACATCATATGCTCAGATCTTTGCTCAATTGATAGAGAAGAAGGCAATCACTCTGAGGGACCTAGCTTCTCCAACTGTCACTCCCCCAGATTATGATGCTAATGCTCATTGCGAGTTTCACAAGGGTGCTCCAAGACATACGATCGAGGACTGCAGAGCCTTCAAACACAAAGTTCAATACCTGATCGACTCAAAGTTTCTCATGTTCAATGGAAGGGATCCAAACGTCATCAAAAACCCTCTGCTGCCGCCAAACTAGTGTCAGCATCAAGTCAAGTCAAGTCAAGTTAAGTTTATTCCCCGAAGAAGGCAGACATGTTACCATCCCATCATTTGCATTCTTGTATTTTCGTCTTTATTTGTTTAAGTACTGTATGCTTTGAACATTGTCATTTGTATTTGGTTTTCTTAATGTATTGACAATGCATGTTTTGAATCAGTTATGTCGTATTCACTCATTTTTTTCCTTTTACTGCAAATCATCGACACATTTATCCACTTCACTCTCTATATCAAACTGTTGTTAGCAATGATTGGAGGGAGGATGATGAAAACTAAATACCCATAATTGCAAAATGTATGCTTTCGGATAGAATCCCGCCGATGATGTACAGGCATTGTTTCAATTCCCCATACACTGGAGAGACAAGGAGTTAATCCCTAGTTAAGCCACTTCGAGCCAAGAAGTATCAGTCTCCTTCGGATATTCAAACCCTTACACTCAACCCGGGGCAAGGTAGTGTTCAGTTAACCCAATTACGCACTCAAATCACAAATCCAAAGACCAAAAGACATGACGGTTGTTTATCAATAACTCACGACTTGGCAGTCACTATCCTCTAACAAAAAAAAATAAAAAAATCAAAAGCCTGCTAAGTCGAGCACCTCAAAGGAGACTTAGGCAAAAATCAAAGCAACCCTGATGGACTCGAAAGCAAAATCAGTCCATGCAAAAGATAGGAATCAAAAAACAAAAGAGGCCATCGAATCCTCAACAAAAACAAAATAAGATTCAGTGGCCACCATGTTCAAATCAAGGGGCACTGACACCCATAAAAAACAAAATAAAGGTGACTGCCATTTCAAGCATACCTTGAACCGTCAACCCTTTTGGAATACAAACACGTGCAGAATTAACTGAACATAGGACTGGAGATCATCACGAAGAAGGGGTGGGTACAAATCATCTTTGAGCCTAATATCCTTTGTTTCATAAACCGTGACCCAGACCACATTACAACCCTCGAAAGACCTAATTGAGACGAGGTTTATTCTGAAAGCATACTATTGCAAGGTTGCGTAAACTGACTCCCCATATTTGCTAATCTTCAGCATTGGTGCCATTCTCCTTGCTATATCTTTCACACCATCAAAATCAGCACATGTCTGGACTAACGGTCCATTCGTCTCACAATATCACGACACTCGAATAAATGACTCTTTTTCAAATCTTGCATGAGCATTGCATTAAAATTACCATTTATGAATGTGCAATTTTAACTGCAAATCAGTGCTTGACATCAATGTAATTCCAACAAGGGGCAATCAAAGAGGAATTTGAGCTCTCAGTGGCCGTGACTCGAAGCAAGACTCCCTCAAAACCCTCAAGCTGGGGTAAATCTTTCAGCAGCTCAATCAGGGGCAAGCCACCTCAAAGCACATCAAAGCTCAGCTTTCAAAGATCAAATCACTTCAGAATTGGTTAATCAGGGGCAGACCATTACCATGTTCAAACTGGGGCAAGACACATTACAGAATAGCATATCCTCTGTATCTTCAAGTTGGACAAGCATACCTTTCCAGACATTAGCAATCAACAAGTTTAGAGCAAAGGCATGGTCTTCATGAGTCGATCACGTCGCTACGCTCATTTTTTCAGGCCACCCTGACCATCAAGCAAAGTTGTGGTTCTCTTAGAAACAAGTGCCACGACTTACCACCAAGTCATCAAACTTGAGGCATCAAGAGTGTCTTCGTCTGCTTCAATCATGGCGTCTTCAGCAAACTGAGTGTCGAGGAAATCAAATCCCTCCCACCGCCCAAAATTCCAATCCTCATTGGCAACTTCCAAAAGTCCACCATGTTGGCACCATCTCAAAACATATCCAATCACCCGTCTGCAATCATATGCATCATATGCATCACATTCGTCATCATAAACATCATTTGTATCATATGCATACCAAAACCAAATCATACTCCCCCAGCACTTGCATCTCAGTGCGTCGGCATTTGCATTTGCATTTCCATTCGACATGGAACATCATTACAAAATCAAGCATTCACATATGCATGTCAAGATCCAGGATCAATCTCAAGACTCCAAGATGATCTCCAGCCCAGTCAAGGGCATCTTCTGCAAGTCCGTGGGCGTTCCTCACGAAGCTGGTTCAAACTTTTGTTGATTTCAAGCTCGAGCGATCATCAGCCCAGTCAGTGACGTCTTCTTCAAATTTGTGGACGTTCTTCACGAAGTTATTCCGAGGCAATCTTAAGCCCAATCAGGGGCATCCCCTTCAGCTCATGGGCGTTCATCATGAAGTTCTTCAACCTTTTGCTGACGGAATGGTTAGCCTTATACCAGTCGTGGTCATCCTACAAACAAATTCAACCTTCCCCTTGGGCGTTCCCCAGTAAGTTAGTCCTTTCAATCTTTTGTTGACAAGGATGGTGTTCCTCAGTGACTTCTTTGCTTCAACCTTTTGTTGATGTCTCCAAATAAGCCTCACCCATCATATCCCCGGCAAACTTGACCTTTTGTCAATTACCTTACTATCATCCTTTTGGTGATAGTCGAACCCTGTCAACTCAATTCAACCTGCATCCTTTTGGTGTTGGTAACCCTCAATCTCAAAATCTTACTATCATCCTTTTGGTGGTAGCCATCCTATCAATTCAACCTAACCTGCATCCTTTTGGTGTTGGTCCTCGCAAAAGTTCCTATCATCCTTTTGGTGGTAGTAGCTTATATTGATCCGTCATCCTTTTGGTGTCGCCGATCCGTGAACCTATGGTATGTGAATCATCCTTTTGGTGAATGACAACCTTTGTTATTGTTTTGCTTGCTATTATCCTGCTGGTAGTAGCAAGTTGTGACCTCACTTTCATCCTTTTGGTGAAGGGTCACTGTGTGCGTGTGTTACTATCATCCTTTTGGTGGTAGGTCTGTCATCCTTTTGGCGTCAGATAGCTGTGTGTGTGCCCTATTATCCTTTTGGTAATAGTAGGTTTTGACCTCATTTTCATCCTTTTGGTGGAAGGGTCTGTGTGTGTGTGTGCGTGTGTGTCCTATTATCCCTTTGGTAATAGCAGGCTTTGACCTCATTTTCATCCTTTTGGTGGAAGGGTCTCTCTGTGTGTGTGTGCCCTATTATCCTTTTGGTAATAGCAGGCTTTGACCTCGCTTTCATCATTTTGGTGGAAGGGTCTGTGTGTGTGTGCCCTATTATCCTTTTGGTAATAGCAGGCTTTGACCTCGTTTTCATCATTTTGGTGGAAGGGTCTGTGTGTGTGTGCCCTATTGTCCTTTTGGTAATAGCAGGCTTTGACCTCATTTTCTTCCTTTTGGTGGAAGGGTCTATGTGTGTGCCCTATTATCCTTTTGGTAATAGTAGGCTTTGACCTCATTTTCATCCTTTTGGTGGAAGGGTCTGCGTGTGTGTGTGCCCTATTATCCTTTTGGTAATAGCAGACTTTGACCTCATTTTCATCCCTTTGGTGGAAGGGTCTGTGTGTGTTTGTGCCCTATTATCCTTTTGGTAATAGCATGCATTGACCTCATTTTCATCCTTTTGGTGGAAGGGTCTGTGTGTGTGTGTGTGTGCCCTATTATCCTTGTGGTAATAGCAGGCTTTGACCTCATTTTCATCCTTTTGGTGGAAGGGTTTGTGTGTGTGTGTGCCCTATTATCCTTTTGGTAATAGCAGGCTTTGACCTCATTTTCATCCTTTTAGTGGAAGGGTCTGTGTGTCTGTGCCCTATTATCCTTTTGGTAATAGCAGGCTTTGACCTCATTTTCATCCTTTTGGTGGAAGGGTCTGTGTGTGTGCCATATTATCCTTTTGGTAATAGCAGGCTTTGACCTCATTTTCATCCTTTTGGTGGAAGGGTCTGTGTGCGTGTGTGCCCTATTATCCTATTGGTAGTAGCAGGCTTTGACCTCATTTTTATCCTTTTGGTGGAAGGGTCCGTGTGTGTTTACCCTATTATCCTTTTGGTAATAGCAGACTTTGACCTCATTTTCATCCTTTTGATGGAAGGGTCTATGTGTGTGTGTGTGCCCTATTATCCTTTTGGTAATAGCAGGCTTTGACCTCATTTTCATCCTTTTGGTGGAAGGGTCTGTGTGCGTGTGTTACTATCATCCTTTTGGTGATAGGTCTGTCATCCTTTTGGTGTCAGATAGCTGTGTGTGTGCCCTATTATGCTTTTGGTAATAGCAGGCTTTGACCTCATTTCCATCCTTTTGGTGGAAGGGTCTGTATATGTGTGTTCACTATCATCCTTTTGGTGATAGACTCGTCATCCTTTTGGTGTCGGGAATCTATGGGCTTACTATTATCCTTTTGGTAATAGCGAGTTGGGGCCTCATTTTCATCCTTTTGGTGAAGGGTCTGCGTGCGTGAGTTTACTATCATCCTTTTGGTGATAGGTCTGTCATCCTTTTGGTGTCAGATTTTATGTTATCATCCTTTTGGTGATAATGACCTTTACAAGTTTCTCATTGTCTACTCGAGGGTTGACATTGATCACCATTCCACCTCCCAAGCATTTTCTTTCTTCTCGGACAAATTCGTGGTCTTCTTCATATCTAATTTACTTCTACCTCGAAAGAATGAATGCCACAACAGTTCATCTTACTCAGTTTAAGCCAATTAGATAGGGGCATCTGTCATACCCCAAATTTGTCCTACCTGTATATAATCTTCATATGTACATCCTGCCCAATAACCATTATTCAGAAAATCCAAAAATATGTTGCTTTTAGCATGAGGTTGATTTGAATCGAATCAGGTCTCATTTGAGGTTCAATGGTCAGACAAGTTTCAAGGTTTGGGTGTGCACAATTCAAATGGGGTATATGTATCTGAGGATCTAATTTGGGTTTTTAGGTCCATATGACAAGTCGCCGTTTTCAAATTTCAAGGCATATTGTTGACTGAACGTCTGGTTCATGATGGGTTCATAAGTACTTAAGTGGCAAAGTTCAGGTGGATTTTAATGGGTCAATGTGCCAATTCATTCTCATTTCAGGATTAATTCAAGATTGATTTATCATTTTGAATTGGTTTCGAGTGTGGTGTCAATATGAAAAATTCAAGCTTCAATCATCAAGAGTTTATTAATAAACAAGTTTTACAAGTCGTACGTCATCATTTCACATCCAATGCAATTTCAAGTTTATTCAAAGGAAGGTGCAATTAACATTGTTATTCCAAACCCATTTAATTTTTTGCCCAAGTCAATTATTCATGGGAAATGGCAAAGGTACAAGTACAAAATTTCAAAAAAAACACATTGCCACAAAAATGTCCAAAAGTTCAATAAAAAGAAGGTCAAGCTCATTACCATACGGTGTGGGGTCCATGTCAAAAATATAATCAAATTGCAAAATATACAGAAGCAAGACCTCTGCGCTGAATACAGGCCAATTTCAATTGCTAGATTATATGATTCAAAAAATCACATCCACGCTGCAAGCAACACCATTATCACCCCGTACGGACCACGTTTTGCTGCAACCGCAATAGCCATTTCACATAATGTTTCTGCAAGCAAAATTTCAAGCATCAATACTAATCCAGCTCCACAACCAATTTCACCCACAACTTGTACCTGCATAACAAACACCGGACATAGCAGCACTACACAAATTTCACAAAAAAATACAAGGACCCCACACAAATTTCCCTCTGTCAATTTCACATACAACAAAAACCTTGTGCAGCGAAATCGTATAACTCGCGCACTCATTTTCCAAATACAAAACCGTACATGCTACAACCACAATCCGGTGCAACAATTCCTCCAAATTCTTTCCCCATTCTACCCTTATATCTCCTCCTATAAATTCAACCGTCTTCATCTCACTTGAGAGGAGCCCTAGCCGCAAAAAAAAAACCTCCCTTCTCCAACCTCCATAAAACCCGAATCACAACCTTCTTCCTCCTTCAAATTTCTCTGCTCACAAATACCCCAATAACCACCAAACTTTCAACTCACTCATACCTCCTTCTTCTCTTCACACAACAACACAACGCTAACCTCACCTTCATTTATAACCTTCATCATCCATCAACAACCCTCTTCCAAACGTTTCACCCACAACCATTAAAAACCCAAAACCGAACCAAAAACAAACCCCAAACAGCTCAACCCATTGACACAGAAATCGAGAAAAATGAAGAGAGATTCTTTGAAAAAAACCCACCGCAAATCACATACCTAGAATAAATAAGAAAAAGAAGGGACCGAGATCGAAACGGTAACCCAAACCTGACGAATCGAGCGATCGAGATGGAAAAACAAAGACAGAAGCGAGATTTGATGGTGTTCTTTATTTCCTTCTTTTGATCTGTTTTGGTTTTACTTAAAAATAAACTAGTGGTGTTTTCTTTTTCCAATTTAAATCGTTTCCTTCAAATGGCATTGACTTTTCTTTTTCTTTACTATTGCCTTGCCATGTGCCCAGCTGAATCGGATTAGGGGCCGTGGTTTTGGATTGTGGGGTTCAGCCCATTTCAATGTTCTCTGCCACCCTTTTTATCCATGCCTTTTTTTTCTTTTTTTAAAACCGTATGGGCCATGTTGCTAGAATAAGAGATGATGGTTTTGCAGCCCACATGAATCTCATTGATTCTCGCACACCCTTGCTAATGCATGCGCCCATTTCCTTGTTTTCTTATTCATTGTTTAAATTCCACTTATTTTTTTTAAATCATTTCTTTATTTATTATTTTGGATTTAGATCTGATTTTCATTTTGGATTTTCGATTCTTTTGGGCCAATGATATCAAAAACATCTTGATATTGGGTGATTTTTTAAAATCGGTACCAAATCTTGATTTATATAATGCCTACCACCTATTTATTTTCTTTTCGATTTATTTGTTTTTACCATTCATTTTGGGTCAATGAAAACCAAACATCAAAGATTTATCGATTTTCGATTTAAAATCTTGATAAAGGTGAGACCTTTCTTCTTTTTCTCGATTTTATTTCATTTCTTATGATTTTCATTTCACATATTCTTTTATTTTCACTTTTGGTCAATGAAAGTCAAAAATCATAGCTTATCGATTTCTCGATTAAATCTTGATTAAGACGAGACCAACTTTATTATATCTTGTTCATTTTTATCTTTATTATATTATTCATATTATTCATATTGTCCATATCATATTATTCATACTTGTTCATACCATTTTCCTTTGTTCATACTTTAATCAAAAAAACATTAACAAATATCGAAACCCTAAAACAATAATTTGATGGACTGTTGGTTACTATACTTCACTTGGAAATTTGGTTCAAGGCTTAGTTTAGGACACCTTGCGCACACACGACTTTCTCTTGGGCTACCTTACAATGAGACCCTTTATTTCATGTCATTCCTTGTAATTTACATGTACCCCTCTCCCCATTTCGATGTACGCATTCGTTGTTTCTTTGATTGTGGTTTGTTTACTAGGAGCACCCCTAGGGACTAGAATAGACAACCCATTTTCAAACTAATCCTCGATTCGTCGTCGAGCCATTTTTAAGCAAACCCTTTTCAACCAAACTCTCGATTCGTCGTCTAGCCCATTTTCAAATCAACCTCTAACCAAATCATTTTTCAAACCAAACTCTTTTCATACCAATAAACCCTTGATCCAACGTCAAGCGGATTTTCATAATCAAACTTCAAAAACAACTAACAACTATCGCAACTCTTTTAAGGAGAGAAATGGGGGTTCAAGTCTTTGATCTTTCTTCGATTGTTTGGGTGCGAGTTCTCTTACTCGTGTGTGAGCAATTGACGCCTCTTCTTTTAACAAATCAAATTCTTTTCAAAATAACCAAGTGCATACAATAAACCCTTGATCCCATGTCAAGCGGACTTTCATAATCAAACCTCAAAACGACTAACAACTATCAAAACTCTTTTTCAAGGTGAAAAATGGGGGTTCAAGTCTTTGATCTTCCTTCGATTGTTTGGGTGCGAGTTATCTTACTCGTGTGTGAGCAATGGACGCCTCTTTTAAAAATCAACACACCATTATTTCGTGGGCGTACCACGAACTACGACTGCTCTGATTCTTTATTCTCGTCCGAGTAGAGATACGTAGGCACAAGATTGCGATAATCTTGGCGAGCACACTTTTTTTCCCCCGTTTGCGTCCACACTTTTTATTTTTTCCCTATTTGTGTCCACACTTTTTCTTTTTTCCCCGTCTCCACACTACCATCTTTTTCCGTCAAACCCCGTAGTCGAACTACGATTGCTCTAATTCCTCATTCTCGTCCGAATGAGCATACGTAGGCCCGAGGTCGCGATGATCTTGCCGAGCACCCTATCCTTAAACTACCCATTTCCCCTTAGTATCTTTTCCTTTTATCTTTACCTTTCCGTATTTATTTTAGAGAAGAAAATAAACAAGCTTATCTAATGAGTATCGCGATTCGAATCAAGAGGTTCCCGTTGAGTACAACGGACATGAGGGGGTGCGCGTACCTTCCCCTCACGTAACCGACTCCCGAACCCAGAATGTGGTTGCGACGACCATGTTCTTACCCCCTCCTTAAAGGTTTTCTCGATATTTTCCATTCCCTCTTTTGGGATAAATAAAGTTCGGTGGCGACTCTGTCGAACCGTTTTCCGCGCCTTTCGCGCGAGGGTCGTGTCTTCGATCAAGCGATTTTTTTCAAGGTGCGACAGAACTAAGGAGTCCAGCTTAAAAAGGTGTCTGAAAATACCCCTATGATGAATAGTCCAAGTGACACAGTGACAAGAATGACAACACTGATTCTGAGCCCAAAACCATTTGTTTTCCAGTTTCTTTTGTTTATCCCACCATAACCTAAGCCCCGATACAACCTTAAAAGACCTCAAATAGTGTATGTGGTATGTGTGTGAAATGAAAATAGAATGTATTCAAGCTCATGAGTTGATATTGCATACTTTGACATTTGAGTGAAAAACAGTTTAACCCAGAGAGATTTGGCGAGAGTGTGAAAAACCTGGCAGGTAAAGTAGTGCTTTGATGTGGAAGTATGGCGAAACATTCAATTCGGGGAGGCAGGAGAATTTGGAAGGAGAGTGAAAGTGAGTTTCGAAAGATCTCAGCAGTATTGTGGTAAGTCGATTGTGTATGTATTTTGGGGGGTGACCTATGTGTTGTCCTGAACATTGCTTGAGGGCAAGCAATGAGCTAAGTTTGGGGTTGTGATCGATCACCATTTTTACTATGTTTCTGTCACTTATTCGACATCAACCCATGTAAGCGGTAATACCTTGTTTCGTATTTTTATTGTTTTTTTAGTTAATTTTTATTTTCGCAAGTAATTTTCGCATTTTAGCATTTTAAGTTTTATTTCAATTATTCTGCATTTTATGCTTTGGTGTACTGGTTGTTATTATCTTCAAGTTCCATCAATAGTGTCAAAAGAACTCGGTGCAAGAAAGAGAAAATTTACGGAGTTTCAGTGGAATTTTGTCTATCTTACAGGGGGGGCAACACAGGCCGTGTTAGCATAGATGGAGCTTAAAAAGAAAATTGAAGAGAAACAATGGGCTGACACGGGCACCCGTGTCACCTGACACTGGCCGTGTCATCTGACACGGGTCGTGTCAGCAGGCCTGGGACAATAGAACTTGAAGAAAGAGACATAGGGAGCCAACACGGGCCGTGTTGGCCTTGACGCTAATTTTTCCCGTTTTTGCTGATTTCAATTGAATATTGACCTGGAGGGTATTTTTGGCATTTCCACCTAATATTACTTGATTTTTCGCTATTTAGAAGAGTTTTTGGAAAGAGAAGAAGGACTTTTGACGGGAGAAGAATTTTATGATCAAAGATTGGAGAGCACAAGGTTTTCGGAGGGCGAAGGATTTTCATGAGCAGAAGCAATTGACGATCCAAGTTTATCCAAATTCTTGTAATGTTTACTTTTTACATTGTATTTTCTTTTAACAATATGAGTAGATAAACCCCCCAATGCTATGGGGGTGTCCCTGATTTGATTCTGTAAGGACCATGATTTCTTATTTTCAGTAATGCAAATGTTTTTCATAATCAATTTAATCGCTCAATGTTTCTAATTCTTTTCTGTCGAACCAATAGGGATTGATTTATGATTAGAAATTAGGTCTGACCACCATTGTTATTGCTTTTGTGCGATTAAGCTTCAGTAGATATTACCTAGGACTAGGGATACCCTATAACAACTGGAATATTGTTGACATTATCATGCTTGATTTCAACCTTGATTATCTATGGACATAGTAATTAGGTTGAGTAATCATAAATTTTCTCACTAAGGACTTAGGAGTAAAAAAACTGAAGTACTAGTAACTGATTGTTTCCAACTTTTATTGAAATAAGGATTCTATATTGTCACACATCAAATCATACACCTTACCCTGACATGCTTCTCATATTTGTCAAAACTTCTTTTATTATTCTGTTATATTTTCTTCCTATTGAATTATAATCTTCCAAAACAAATCCCAAACCCCCAAGGTATTTTTGTTTAATTGAATTACAATTAGAACTCTATATTCATACGCAGTCCTTGAGATCGACATTTGGGGAATTTTCCCTTATTATTACTACATCGGTGAAAATAGTACACTTGCTATTTTTTCGATCATTAATCTATTAAACCAGTTCCAAGATACTACTTCTTACGTATCAACTTCTCATCCCCTTCCAGCTACAATACAACATGTTAACACTAGGACTGTTCCAAATGCTAATCATGGACAGGTAGACATTATTTTTGAAGTTCGTGAAAACACTTCAGCACAACTAAGAAGTAACAATTATCCATGCTTACCCGGGGAAGAAGAAAAATCTGAATTCGATAATGATAATACAAGCATTGATAATTCTGACTGTGATATATTGAGTGAAGATGAAGAAATGGTAGAAGACCACCTACAAGGTATTTTATTTATGTCGTTAATGGGCGAATGTTGTAGTTATGTTCTTCTGTAATTAACACTTTTAATGACTACATAATATAATGTTTAACTGAGTTTTATGATATTGGAGATCATGTGTGGGAATGTCAATATTGTCAAGCATGGATGTGGTATCAAGAACGTAAAACTAAATCAAAGAATATAACATTACCCAAATTTCAACATTGTTTTCATGGAGGAAAATTAAAACTACCAATGATTGGTGACCCACCGTAAGTTCTTCAGAAGCTCCTATTTGATCATACAATGGTTAAGGGTAAGAATTATCAAGCGAATACAAGTACTTATAATGCAATGTTCTCATTCACTTCACCCGTATGAAGTTTGAAAAAAAGTCAGTGTAGGTGGTCCGCCAACTCTAAGACTTCATGGACAAACTTGCCATAGAATAGGGACAATGCTACCAGAAATTGGCAACGCCCCTAAATATGCACAACTATATATATTCAACACTGACAACAAAATCGAAAAGTTCATAGAATGTTTCAGGTAGTTACAAAAAAACTTAGTTTTATCAACAATCATATTAATAATTGTTACAATATAAATATGTTTTCTCAATTTTTGATATACAGGGAAAACAAAAATATAGATAAGGCAATGCACAAATCTTAAGTTAATGTTGGATCAACGTAATGTTCATGCGAAAGCTTTTGGAATGGCACACGATATAATAATACAACAACATGTTCAGAATTTGAGAATGAGACTAATATTTTACCGTACAACAAGCCTACAATGTCCGAAGTTGTTGCCCTTATTGTTAGTAATATTGAGCCTGATACAAAAAGGGATATAATAATGCAAGAGCATGGTGGTAACTTTCAAATAATTGATGAGTTTCATCCAAGTTACCTTGCGTATCAATACCTATTGTTATTTCTGTATGGTGAGGATGGTTATCGGGATAATATTTTGCATCCTTATGATGGTGATGTAGTTGTGAAAAAAAATCATCAGACCATTATGGATTGGCTTTCATTTAGATTGCAACAGAGGAAATGTGAGGCAGCAACAATTCTTTCTTCACGAAGATTATTTCAACTATTTTTGGTTGATGGCTACACAATGATGGAGACTGGGCGGCTAAATTGGCTACGAAAGAATCAATCAAAATTGAGAGTTAATAAATACCACAAACTTCAAGAAAATGCAGCAAACACTAATAAACAGACTAATGCAAAGAATGAAAAAAGAGTTGTCCAGCCTTCTACATTCAGTTAGGTTCACAGATTTGTTTTAGGCATTCACATGTAATCCTAATTGGCCTGAAATCAAAAGAGAGTTAGCAAAAATACAACTTAAGAACACATGATCGACCTAATGTCATTTCAAGGGTTTTCAAAATTAAATTTTACGAGTTGATGGTTGATATCATGCGATGACATATTCTCGGAATGGTTTTAGAATGTGAGATGTTTATTCATTAATGTATCATTTTCTGCTATGTCTCATTGCATGTTATGTTATACACCAGTTTGTATGTTAACTACATCTTATAACTAATACTTTTTTCATGATAACATTTATATATACAATTGAATTTCAAAAAATAGAATTGTAACATGCACATATTCTAATTATTTCCACCCTCAGTGTAAATATATGAACCATTTCGATATTGATAAGATCGTCTCATGTAAAATACCAAACCCTTCATTACATTTTAGACTTTACAATTTGGTCAAGAAACATATGATATATGGCCTTTGTGTATTGTCAAGATTATCATCACCGTGCATGAAAAACAGAAAATGTTTAAAATACTACCCTAAAAAGTTCAATGAAACAACTATTGTTGACAAAGATAGTTATCCACAATATAGAAAAAGGTCAAAAAGCCACACAATTGAGAAAAATGGTATTACTTTTGACAATAGACACGTTGTGCCTTATAACACTAGGTTATTATTGAAGTATCAAGCTCACATCAATATGGAAAGGTGTAACCAGTGTACCTCTATTAAGTATTTATTCAAATATATACACAGGGCCATCTTTGAGGGTGTACAAGGCGACCTACAGCACAGGGCCTCATAATTTTTTAAGATTATTATATGGCAAAAAGGGCCTTGTTACATATATTTCATGGTTAATTTATGAATAAAAGGGCCCGTAAAGAAAATTTAACAAGCTTACTCCAGCTTCTTACACAGGGCCTCTCAAAAGTTTGAGAAGGCCCTGTATATACATAAGGGTTATCATAGAATCATAACTTCAATTGTCTCTGCCAATAATGAAACTTCTTCATCAATACCATTTTTTGACGAAATTCAATAATATCTTGATTGTAGGTATGTGTCACCAAGTGATGCATATTGGAGAATATTGGCATTCAAAATTCATTTCAAAAAACCTGTTGTATATCGTATGTTCTACCATCTCATTGGAGAAAAGCCAATATATTTCATTGAATATGAAACAGTGGAAAATGTGCTTGAAAAGGCCAGTGTCACTGAATCTATGTTTATAGCATGGTTGGTTGCAAATAAAAAGTATGAAGAGGTAAGAAATCTGACATAGGGTCAGTTTGTATCCAAATTTGTTTATGACATAAAAAGTATGGAAACCATGGAAGAAAGTTTTTGCCATTAGGAGGTTAATATGGGTTCCATCTACTACAGGTGAACTATTATTTTTTAGAATGATGTTAACTATAGTAAAAGACCTAACAAGTTAAGAGGATATGTGTAAAGTAGGTGAAACACAATAATTTTCCTTTAGAGATGCATGTTTTGAAATGAGATTTCTTGAGGATGATAAGGAATTTATTTTGTCTATAAAAGAAGCAAGTGAATGGGGTTCCGAACACTTTTTGAGGAAACTATTTGTCGTTATGTTGTTGTCAGGTACAATAAATAGACGAGGACAAGTTTTGAGCAATACTTTGGCATGGTTGTCAGATGGTATATTGCCCTCACAAAAAATGTTGTTAAATAATCCATGTATTCAACAATTATTCTTTACAGTTTCCAATATATGTCGATATGGCTATATTTTTCGACAAAATCACAAACTAACATTATTATAAATTATATTTTCGTATATCTAATTCTGAATGACTCGGATTTACAAAATCTGACATTAATGGAGATTGAATTGATATTGCAAGCAAATAGACGTGCATTGAAAGACTTGCGTACGATTCCATATCCAAATGGGTATGTTCTTGAACAACTTGGAAATCAATTGATTTACGAAGAAAGGAATTATGATGTTGAACAACTTAAAACAGAATTTGCAAAACTATTTGGGTCATTAACTGATATGTCTTCTACTGTAGCATTTGTTTATGTGTTGTATATGCTACTGTTACATTGCAATTTAATACTATACAATTTATTACGGTTTATACTATTGAACACCTTTTAGGTGTGAATATTTGACTGTATATAAAAGGGATACCTATTTTGTAGACAACAACATATTATTTATGGCAAAATCATAAATGATATTAACAAGCAAAAAGGTGGTGTATTTTTCTTACATGGCTATGGAGACACTGGTAAAACTTTTATGTGGAGCACCCTTGCAAGTGCTTTAAGATCCAAGCATAAAATTATGTTGATAGACACATCCAATGGAATTGCATCGCCATTGCTCCCATGTGGGAGAACTAGCCATTCAAAATTCAAAATACTAGTGCCTGCTTTGGAAAACTCACTTTGCAACATCGAACCTAAGTATGACCTCGCAAAATTGTTGAGACAAATACAGTTGATAATTTGGGATGAGGTACCTATGGCTCATAAATAATTTTTTGAGGTGCTTGATAGAACATGTAGAGATATTATGAGTAACCACCCTAATTCTAATACCATATTTGGCGGAAAAGTTATTGTTTTGGTGGTGATTTTAGAAAAAATTATCCCTGATTTCCAAAGAGGAACCCATTCGTATATAGTCTGTAATTCAATAAATGCGTCATACATATGGAATCACTATGAAGTATTAACTTTGACCAAGAACAAGAACATGTGGCTACAACGTGGTTCTAACACAGATGAATGTCTTGAAATCGAACAATTCTCTAAATAAATTTTGAAAATTGGGGAAGGTAAGATGTCCAAACCTAATGATGGATATGCGGAGTTTGATATTCCATTAGATATTTTACTCACAAATTATGATGATCCAATTAAGGCTATTGTACAAAGTACATTTCCCAATTTTTTGGAGAATTACCAATCATATGACTACCAAAGAAGTCGAGATATTCTGGATGCAACCATAAATACAATTGAATAAATAAATAAACATGTTTTTAATGCCAAGTAATTAGTAATATGTGCCATATTTTTTACATGACAAGATGATATATAAGCATTTCATATACCTTGCCAATTTTTATGTCATTAGGGGAAGCAAAAGACTACTACAGTTCAAATTCCATTGATAGATCTGAAATACATGGCATGGACGTTATAGAACTTCTTAGTCCTAAATTTCTTAGTTCTCTAAGAACATCAGTGTTTCCTAATCATCATATAAAATTGAAGATTAGAACTCCGGTAATGCTCACGAGAAACATTGATCAGTCAGGGGGCTTGTGTAATGGAACATGTTTAGTTGTGACTAAAATGGAAAATTATGTTACAAATGCACAAATTATGGGTGGTAAAGTCCATGGGAACTTCATCTACATACCCCGTATGGATATGTCTCAGTCATAATCTTTATGGTCTTTCAAACTAAATCGTAGAAAATTCACATTAATCGTGTCATATGTAATGATCATCAACAAATCACAAGGTCACTCTCTTTATTGGGTTGGGTTATATCTACCACGAGATTTTTTTAGTCACGAATAGATCTATGTTGAAATTTCTAGGGTGACTTCTAAGAAAGGGATCAAAATATTTGTACATGATGAAAAATTTAATGTCAAAGGTAGTACAATTAATGTTGTCTATAATGAGATCTTCCACAACATATAAGAGGGATATGTCAAATTTGCAAAGTATTGTTGTATCCCTCAACTATTATGTTGTGGTAACAACATCATTCAATATCTATAATAGTTTTTTCAACTAATAATTATCTTCTTCCAGGAACATAAGTATTTTGCAAAGTATTGTTGTGCTGGAAGTTTGGCTGCCAGAGTTAAACTATTGAAGTTGACACCACCATCAAGTAGACATCTCTGATTTGGAATTCATGTTCTTTTGTATTTACTATATTGTTTAATGGATACAGACTCCATAATCATGTTTACAAATTTAATATGCACCTCAGTTTTATTTGTCATCTCATATCCTAAACTATTATTAGTTAAATTATTTCATGAGCAATTGGTGTGTTCAACCCATTTCTGTTGCGTTTTTTCTATTTTTTTAATTCATCTCATAATAATTTATATGGCACATTATGTATTTGTATTACTTAAGTCATCAATTGTTTGCATATTTCCATAATTACTTACACTTAAGATATAATTTATCATATAGTACAAACAACTGATATATGAAAGTAAACAAGTGTGCATTACAATGGATATGTTCAACAATTCACCATATATGACACGATAGCATACAAGTTAAACATTACTAATAACCAAAATATACTACATGACAGCTGACCAAATATTCCAAAAACTTCAGCACCTCTTCACCACAACGTAGAATATGTCTCCTGGTGGAAAACGGTGAAACCAACCACATCACCTTACCTAAGTTGCTTGTGTTTCACATACTCATACTAACCATGTCAAATTGATTTTTCATAAGGATTTAGGCCTGCAGTATGAACCATACAGTCACATATATCCCCAGTTTCTTCATCATGTAAAGTTATTTTAGAAAGACTCTTTGGCTGATAATTCCTTGCAATCTTCCTTGAAAATGCTACATTAATTATAAAATGACATTTATAAGAAAATTAATTAAAATGGCTTAGCATGTTCTATAGGAATAAAATTTACTGTAAATTAATATCGAAACATTAACTCCTTTATTTAATGAGTCTGTTACCACGTGCTCCCAGTAAATTCTATCATATTCTACATTTACATCACCTACTTCTTCATCCATCTCCAGTAGAACAGTGCCAGCATCCACATCTTCAATCAATTGTTCATTTACATTCTCTTGGGGGTCTATATTAGGATTCCTTTCAACTTCCCTCATTAGAATTTCTATAGTAGACATTACTTCTTCCATGCCTACAGACGAAACACTGCAAATTAATGACATCAAAGTTTTTTTACTACATGCATGCATACACAACATAACAAACAACAACGACTTCTTTCTGCGTTGTAGTAAAACAACATACAGTTTTTTTCAACCATACACAAAAACTATGATTGTTATTGTAACATATGATTCATGTAAAATAACATTACCTGGTAGAACCCGAAGAAATAGATGTGTGGTTCTCCATTATATTATGAATGCAACTTATTGGTTATTAGTGGTTAAATATAACTATTTATGTGTTTATAAAGAACTTCTCCTACTCTCTGTCATTGGGCCCTTCAACTGTCTTAATTGTGGTGATATACAAAATTTTCTCAATATCTTCTACACTATGTATTCTTTGTTGTTGAATTCCAACTTACTTAAACAGTTTTGTAATGGGTATAGAGGTCAGCGATTGGGATTTTAAAGCAATGTTATAAATAAATGTAGTTAGCAAACATTCTGGTGGGTACAATTGAGTGAGATGAGTTTTGTATCAATGCAATGATATTTAACATACAGTTGGTTTTTCCCACACATTTGGTTATATCATTGCTGAAACCTATCATACTTGATATTCTTCTTTGGCAAAAATAACAACTTTTTCCATTCACATGCCATTTAAATTAAACAGTATAATATTTATAAAATGTTTCCATTCAAATGCATTCTTCTACAAATCTATTACACTAGTTATTCATCTTTAACATATTTTTTCCTTCCTTTGTAAATATGTCATCCACTTTTGGATTTCAACATATTCAGTGATGCAAATATATATTGCAACCTACCATATATTGCAAATTACAACAAACTAACAAAACTGATAGAGAAATTCAACAAAATTAGACTTCAACATAAATTCTATCTATCAAATAACATAATTATCCAAATAAAAAATTACTTTCAATAAAATAAGTAAATTATCCAAACATTACATAAAACAAACCATCCAAAATAACACTAACTATAACAAATCCAACACAAGCTTCAAAAACATTAACTTCTATTCCCATACATCATTTCCTACTACTGTGAAGCACATACATGAAATCAGCATATTTAGGCATCCTAAAAGACAACACATCCCCACTACGAAATTTGTGTGTCTTTTCGTATTCATATCATCCAGTTCCTATGTACTTTTCATGCTTGTCAACATCATGGTTGTTCCTTTTTGCCATTAGAATTCTGCAGTTGTAAATTTTTTGCCTTTGAACATCATACAATTGAATGTCTTTCTGATTTGGCCTAAGAACGCTCTTGGAAATTTCCTTGGGAAAGTGCTGCAACTTAAAAATACAAACTATGCATTATGTTTTTAACTAACAGAAACATAAATCTAAATAAAGACAACAACTTAGACTTGGCCACAAATGTAGTACCAACACATTTTTTTCCTTTGGTTTTCGGATTATTGACCTTACTCTCCCAATGGAAAATATTCTAGTACATCTCCCCATTCTCATTGATTCTGTTATAAACACCACTAGCATTTCGGTTTTCCTTCCTAGACTTCTCAATTTCCTTCACTTCAGTTGTTTCCTGATCAGCTCTTCCATGATTTGAAGTTGTTGTTCTTTTTTTCTTTACAACATGTAAGGTATCATGACCATCTTCAATTTCATCATCCGATGAACTATAAAAACATCTATACACAATGTATTTAAATTTTAAACTCACATATGTCTTCTTTAAACAACACATAACACAAAAGGGGAACATTGTTACTACACCTACTATGAATTTGTTTTTGCATGTACTCTTTTCAAATAGAACTATCTAACTACTTAGATCATTACTATACAAATCTTTGTTATTTACTACATATATATCGGCCAGTCAAGATGAGAATTAAAACCATTATCAAAACAAGACAGCACCAAATATTATTGAAGAAAACACTTTGAATGAAAAATATGAGTAACTAAAACTATACCTGCTACTTGAAAATGACATCCAACCGTAATAGGGTTTGCAGTGACCCTTTCATGCTAAGTTTCAAGTACAATGCAATGTTTGGAAACCCTAAGTGAGGACCACAAATTAGACCTATATGTTTTTCACGACTGGTTTATGTGAGCCACAACAAATATACCAAATACCTATATTTAAAAATGGTAAATTAATATATGAGCCCATGTGTCATCCATAATTAAATTATATTCTTTTATTATGATGAAAACATTTTCCAAGTTACAATTATATCATACGTTTTACTGTAACCAATACATTGTTGCCTGTTACAATTCGGATACCAAATATTATTAAATGTACTTAATTTAAGATCTTTTGCATTTATGACTATACGTTTGCATTCTCATCCAACAATACATCAATACCCGCCGTTTACTTTACCCACTAAAACATAATAAATCTTAAAAATTCCAACTTGAGTTAAGGTTTTCTGTATTTCATCTTTTTTGTGGGAAGACAAAAATATCCAACAATGGCGAAGCCCTTGATCATTGATATTTCATCATCATCTAGCATGAGATACAGTAAGCATTAATATTTATACCGTTTATAAATTTCATATTCTTCGATTTGTGATTTTCTTTTCTTCTAGAAATGAAGTTATGTATATCACTGTTACCTCAAATAGAGATGCGGTTTTTTATTATAACATATTAGTGTTTGTAATCTACTATGAAATGCTTAGCAAAAAACCTAATAAACAAACAAAATTTCTACAATTTATATTTCTATTATTATTCTGGGTTTTGATACAATTGCATTCATAATATGAATTTTTGAATTTGTTGATAGTTTCTAAAAAAACTAAATGTTTGGACTTATTGATGTTTAACATTGTTATACTACTGTTTCAAGTTTATCTGGTGAAGAATGAGACTCAATGATGCAAACCATATGAGATGTTGACAAGTTTTGCAAAAATTATGCAAAAAATAAACTACTTCACAAACATCTTTATCATATTAATAACCAGAATGATATGAAGGATGCTCGTGAACCTGGCCATCAAGACAGATCTTGTAATCACACTTCTGGCTACAAACAATCCTACAGAGGAACAATTACTGAAATTTTATTTGAAGCGAAAAATGGTGAAGGTTTGAAGACTAATGGATGTGTTTATAAGGGAAATGGTGAAAACTTGAAGGCCATTCCTATTACAACAAAGAGCGCGGCTGTTTCTGGTCTGAATGTATGCATCATTCAATGCTTGGAAGAGAAGGATAACTAATTCCAAAAAAATCAAAAAATGTTTTGGTAAGATTTTTTCAATCCTTATCTTACTTTATTAATCACATTCTTTTCTAAGCACTTTACTATTGACTTAATATTATCTTTAAATGTTTTTCAGCACTTCCCCAAAAACATTACCAAATATTGTATCAGGCTCGGGTTGAAGGAAATCAAATTGATTGATCATGAATCTAAAAATATTTACTACTGCTTCATTCATACAGCAAAAAGGAACCACATAGAGAAGTTCATTGGACGGGGTTTGTATGAATATGCCAAAACAAAGAAGATTTGTAACGGGGATATTTTGGCATTCAAGATTCACAGATTTTCTAAATACTTATATGTTAGTTTGAGGAGGAATTGATTGTTGCTAATATAAGTTTTTTTGTTGGGTTGAAGTACTAGTTATTTCAAACTTTATTATGACTTTTTAAAGTTTCTTTTAAATGTTGTAATCTTTTAGATTTGTGATGGTGTTTAAACTATTTTGCTATTTGGTTGTCTTGGGTTGTAAAACAATGCTCATACTTTATTTTGTACCTATAAGTATGGTATATTATTATGTTTGGTCTGATTTTAATTTTTTTTATTTCTTACAATTTGAGAAATTAAGGCGCGGGCACAGACATATTAGGTCATCAAACCGTCCCCGTGCATAGGCACGAGTTTGTTACTAGTTTATACTAAACTAAAGATAATCGTATGCGAAAACTTATTCCTAGAAAATAGACATGTATTTAAGAACATGCAACTTAAACTTGTGAAGCACTGCCACGTTTTTAGAACATAAAAACTACTGAAAAACCATTATCCCGCATTTATAACCACTCCAAGCATATAATTGTCTGTGTCCACTCTCAATAGTATTAGTACAAATAGTATTAGATGAACAACCCGTGTTCAGTTTCTCTCTTCCTAATACTACATGTGTCTTTCTAGTTAGGACTCCCTCTAAATATTAGAATCTCTTTCACTTTCTCTTAATCACTAACCATAGTGATAAATACATAAAACAAATTTAAGGATTGTTGAAATACAACTCAACTAACAAAATAAACTCTATGTCTTTGATAGGAAACTTAGCCACTATAAAGGTGCACAAATAAAAACAAGAACAAAGACTCAAGGAACAAACCATAACAGACTAGATCTTCAATATTTGCACTTGCATTATTTGTTAGGAATAAGTCTTCTTTTATATCAAACCATTTGTTGGCCTGGGAAATGGACTTAAAAATAACCATATTTGATTCTATGCAAAATTAGTTTTGATACATATTTGATTTTCTTATTCATTAATGTCTATAAATAGGTTTGATCTCATTTAAGTTGATTTAGTCTTGGACAATCTTTTTATCCAATCTTCTTTAAAAATATATTGCAAAAAGATACAACTCTTAAATGACAAATCTCATTGGAATAAATCAGAATCACGTAATAATTTACTCATAAACCATGACATTAGACTGAGGCCGGATGTTGCACACATGCTGGAACATCTTGTCCCACATGATGCCTTTTCATAAATATCTTGTATTGTCCATGTTGTTTTACCTAAATCAGCCAATCAAGGGAACAACACTTAGTGTGCAAGATGAATTGAATCAATTTGAAAGAAATTAAGTTTGGGAATTAGTTCCTAGATCTAATGGTAAACACATTATTTGTATAAAATGGGTGTTTAAAAATAAACTTGATGAAAATAGAATAATTATTAGAAACAAGGCTAGATTGGTAGCCCAATGTTATAATCAAGAAGAAGGTATTGATTTTGATGAAACATTTTCTCCTACTTCAATATTAGACGTTATTAGATTATTGTTTGCATATACATGTTTTTTGAATTTTTCAGTTATACCAAATGGATGTCAAAAGTGAATTCTTAAATGGATACATTCATGAAGAAGTTTATGTAAGCCAACCACTAGGATTTGAAGATTTCAAGAATCCCTCTCATGTTTACAAAATAAAGAAACCTCTTTATGGCTTGAAGCAAGCAGCAATGGCTTGGTATGATAGATTAAACAAATTTATTTGTGAAAGAGGTTTGAAAAAGGAAATGTGGATACAACTCTATTTATCAAGAATATTAATGATCACACTTTAATACTACAAATCTATGTTGATGATATTATCTTCGGCTCCACGAATGAAACCTTATGTGATGAATTTTCAAGCATGATGAAAGGAGAGTTTGAAACGTTGATGATGGATAAAGTTAATTACTTCCTTGGTTTGTAAATTAAACAAGCAAAGAGTGGCATATTCATATATCAATCCAAGTATTGCAAAGAACTTTTGAAGAAATACGAATTGGATAAATTCAAGAAAATTGTCATTCCAATGAGTTCAAGCACATATGTTGATCAAGATGAATTCAAAATTCCAATTGATAAAACAAGATATCAAGGTATGATTGGTTCATTGATCTATCTTACTCCTATCAGACCTAACATGATATTTAGTGCTTTTATAAACCGGGTATCCTCAACGCGTAACTGTAGAGACTAACCCTCGACAGGCTAGGACCATAATAGGCGACAAAGTTTTTCCTTAAGAGATTTAACATTGTTGTGCTCCTAGGGATGAGTTCAAACCCATGACCTCTTGTTAAGATGGAAGAGACCCCTACCATCTCAACCAAGTGCTTTTGGGTTACATAATGTTTAGTGTTTATTTATGTGCTCGTTATCAATCTTGTGCAAAATAATCTCATTTCTCTTTTGTTAAAAGGATCATGAAATATCTTAAAGGAACAACGGAAGTAGGTTTATGGTATCCAAAAGGTAGTATATGTCATTTAATCGGATATTCTGATTCTGATTATGCCAGATGAAAAACTGATAGAAATAGCAAGAGTGGTAATTGTAACATTTTAGGAAATGCACTAATTTTTTGGTCTTGTGAAAAGCAAACATGTGTTGCCCTAAGTAACTCAAAAGTAGAATATATTGCTATTGGAAGTTGTTTTGCTCAGGTACTTTGGTTAAAGCAATAATTATTTGATTATGGTTTAAATCTGGGGTGCGTTCCTCTAAGATGTGATAACACAAGTGCCATAAATTTAACTAAAAATCCAATTATGCATTCATGAACAAATCATATAAATATCATACATCATTTCCTAGGAGATTGTGTTCTTAAAGGAGATGTTGAAATCATATTCATTGATACTCATGATCAATTAACCGACATTTTTAGAAAATCTTTGGCCAAAGAACCTTTCTTTAAAATAATAAGAGAATTGGGAATCTTGGATGAAAATGATATCTGAGTTATGAACATTCATCTGGTACACACTACTTGATATGATGATCTTAAAGAAATTCATCCATTTCATCAAACCAAGGTACATATCCTATTGTTATCCCTATATGTTTTCTATGTGCCATATTACTTAATTGTGTGTTTTCATGTGTTTTGATATGTATATATAGCACAAAAGTATATTAAAAAAATCTAAAATTTTTTGGTGGTATTTAAATACCAGAGTCATTGTATTCGAATACCAATATAAAAAATTGAAAAATTTTGCCCTTGCCTAAAGTGGTATTCGAATACCACATACCCTGTATTCGAATACCATAACGCATTTTTGCCCATATATAAGCGTTGTTTCATAATTTTTCTGCATTCTCTCTCATTTTTCACAATTAGTAGCCGAATACCCACTTCTTCCTTTCATAAACCCTAAACTCCATCTCTCATTTCATCATCTCACAAAGCAAAATACTTTTAAGGAACCCTTAATCCTTTCATTTCCAACTACTTATTGCCCCAATATCCATGTCCTTCAACTCAAGATACCTAAAAAATCCTCAAACCCAATGAAAAAAACCAAAAACTCCATTTTCACCATGAGTTCAAGAATAAATGCTCCCAGAACCAAGAATCATTCAGTGGGTCTTCCTCCAAGAAGAAATCAAGAACCTCATCCATTGGAACTCTCTTGTCTCATAAACACTCTTGAAGAAATGGAAATATTCATAACCATTTACTCTTACAAGAAGCTCATTTCTCCAAAATATGGTACACTTGATACTTTCTCTGATTTCTTTTTTGTTGAGTTTCTAAATTTTAAAATATTAGAGAAATTTGTAAGCTTTTTTATACCTGTGTACCCTGAATTAGTAAGGTTTTTCTACTACAACCTTGCTTTACATGGAAAAACCTTGTGTTCATTTGTTAAAGGGATAATTATTAAGCTTACATCTGCAGAAATTAGTGAAATGTTGGATATTCCTAATGAAGGTACATGTTTTCACCCTAAAAAGTTGTGTCCTTAGGAATATTTTTCAAAGAAAGATTTTTATGTATCTTTGTGTAGAATGGGTGAATTTGAAATTTAAAACAAAAGTGATAGGTCTAATTCGGGTTATGTTAGGAAAAGATCCGGTGTTGGAAATCTTATTATGGATAACGAGTTGCTACATTATTTTATCTACTACATTTTGGTTCCTAAAGCTAGAAATTATTCTCAAACTAATGAATTTGAACTGCAAATTATGTATGCTTTGTTGAATTGTGTTCCTTTGAAGTGGGTACTTTGTGAAAACAAACATGTTTATGTTAAGAGAAGTTGTAGGTTTATTGTATGCGAAGGAAGTAATCAGGATTCTCAATATTCATGGTGTGGACTTTGATGGAGAAGTTAGTATGGATATGCAAAAAGAAAATGTGTTTGATCTTGGTATTTTTTCTGGTATGGGAATTTTTTGGAGTAAAGAAAAAAATGTTTATGTTCACAAGATTGATTTGTTTCCACCTTACTATGCTTCTTCTACATCTTCTGTTGGCCCATTTAAACCTTTAGACCCTGAATCTAAAGTCATCACAAACAAGATGATTATAGATTAGCTTCTTGCCATGCAAATAGGGATGTCAGTTTGCATCTGTTAGTGGGGATCCCCGCGGGGATTGCCCCTTTTGGGCCCACGAAGATGTGGTAATTCCCCTCACGGGGGCGGGGATGGGGAGAAAAATTACCCCGAGAGCACTTCGGGGACGGGGACGAGGAATACATCCTCCGCTCCGCCTATTTATTTTAATATAGTTAATTTAATATATAATTTATATTTTACATTAAGTTTTTTTCATTTCTTTTATGTTTATTTTAAAAATAAATAAATATTAAGGTATTTATTAAGAGATAGAAATGTAGATATTAAAACCCTAAGAAAAGGTTGAAGCGTTCATTTTCTTCTATCACACTCGTTCATTTTTCTTCTGACTTAAAACATAGGGATGCCAGTTTGCATCTGTTAGCGAGGATCCCGGCCCGCTCTACGGGGATGGAGATACAAACTCCTCCGTGACGGGGATCGGGAACGGGGACGGAGAATGAATTTGGTGGCGGGGACAAAGATGAGGAAGTGTCCTTTGCCTCTGCCCCGTCCCATTGACATCCCTACATGCAAACCTTTATAACCACCAAGTTTGATTATATTGGCAACTAGTTTCAAGGCTTGTCATACCAGTTGGAGCAGTTTAAGTTCAATGGATATGAGGAAAAGTAGTTGGTTCATGAGGCTTCCATCATTTTCTTTGCATTCCTTTGCATTTTAGTTTAAATTATCTCTGTACTATGTTTATTTGTATGTGTTTGGGCACTCTTTTTTATTGTATGTTCGTACTTTAGTTTATGTTCGTATTACACAATTAATATCATAATGTATGACTATTATGTTTGTTATCTCATTGTGTGTGTGTGTGTGTGTGTGTGATTATTATGTGTGTCTGCTATGTTGGATGTATGATGTTCTCTATCTAGTTTAGCCACTTTTTTTTCTTTTTGATAATGTCAAAAGGGGGAGAAAGAGTTTATTGTGTTTTATCTATGTTTCAATTAAATTGCAGAACTATAAGAAGTTCAATATTACAAGATTCACTAATTAAGAGGGATACATGTATTTTAGGGGAAGACTTTTCAATTCTTAACAAAAACACAAGTTCAAAGTGTTTGTCATCGTCAAAAAGGGGGAAATTATAAAAAAAAAACATATTCTATCTAGTTTGATTTTGATGAGGACAAGTGGTATCAAAGAAGAAAAATGGTTAAAAGTGTCATGTACATTAATGATGAAGTTAATCAAGAAGGTTGAACATTGAAATTCAAGTGAAGAATTGAGACATGTACTCATTGCAATTCATGTTATATTACTTTAAAATATTCAGAATTTCATCTCTCACTTCATCAAAAACTTTCTTACATCATTATGCATAAAAACACATGAAGTCCTACCATTAAAAATTCATTTTTAGTGCTGGAAGAACAATGGTATTCGAATACAAGTGGTGGGAAAAAGTTATATTTGAATACCAGTGTGGTATTTGAATACCAGTGTGGTATTCGAATACTAATGTAAATTTTTCAAAAAAAAAATATATATGAACGTGTTTGCCTGGAAAATTAGCAAACAACCGCTGATCTTCAAATTTTGTAAAAATTAGTTTACTTGCAGGATCGATCAAACAAATCCTAGGACAATGTGCTTAAAAATGTTGACAATTTACGTAAAAATTAAACCTTTTGTGTGTTGAATTTGTCATTGTTTTCACAAACTACTATATTTCGACTGAAAAGTAATAAAGACTTTTGTTTTTTAAAGAAATGGCGAAAATGTAAGTAAATTGCGAGAATGAAATTGTAGAAATGTAAAGGGAATTGTAAATGAATGACTTAGAACTTCATTAAAATACAAGGAATAAAACTGGTGTTTTTCAAACGTACATTTTCTCAGTAACTACTCTTTTCTCTCTCACGGTTACTTTGAGTATTCTTGAGTAACTTGTACAAATTTGGAAACGCACACCGAAAATCTAACACTAAGACTCCCTATTTATATACAATCGAAATAACTGTCAACAACAGCTATTTTTCCTAATGGCGACAATTGGCATCCTGCATGCCTTCACGTCTTGGATGTACTCCACGCGTCTGATTTTCAAAGCGAATCTCCCTCCTAAATTTGAATTTCAAAATGTCTGTCGAATAAGGCCTTTACAACAAATTGTTGAAACCTTTTCCAATACTTAGAGAAAATCTCCAAATATATTCCTCCAATTTATCACCTATTTTCGACTGATCTTCTCTTTTCAAAACTACACTTCTGTCGAAATAGCCTGGCAGATTCTTAACTTATTTCCTGAACAAAATCCAGGCGTCGAAATCAGCAGCTTACAGAACGTTGCAATGTGGTATTTGAATACAAGGATGTGGTATTTGAATACCAACTAAACCAATGCACTTTATTATAAAATAGATGTAAAACATTGTAAAGCTTCATGAATACATTTTAAATTCATACGTCTTCACAAAGAGATACCTAAGGATGTATATAAAGATTTATACATCATAAAAATATTTCTCGCCTCTTTCATAAATCATTTTCATACAATTCAAACACATTTTTTAAAATCATTCTTATTTTTCAAGTTTAGGAACTTTTGCATAATTTTATATTTTTCAAAAAGTTTCATCAAACATTCTGAGCACTTACAGTATATAAATTTGAAGTGTGACTTAGAGAAAGAGAATAACAAATTATTCAACTTTATTGAAAATCACTTAAATTATGTGTTGTAACTTAATCATCAAGTTTGTAGGAATAAATTGTTAGAAAAAGAAAGTATGGTTCTTTCTTTGGCTTATGTATTAGAATATTGTATGGAGGTCTTGTTGAAGACTTATACAAGAGTGGATAATCCTTTAGGACTTCTGATAAAATCAAAATTATAAGTTAAGAAATTTTGTATATAATCAAAAAAATTCAACAATATGAACGGTGAAAACCGTCAACTGTAGTAGAATCTGTTTAGTCTGAAATGGAAACAATCACGAAATTGTTCAAGTATAGAAAAATACGAGGACCCCCATTTTCCTACTCTCCTAACCTCTCATCTTGTCGGAGTATTATCTAATTAGTTTTGAAATGGAAGTTAGCTAGTTTGTTGTGAAAACGATGCCTTTGCACAAAGTATTAACGATTTCTTTATGATCAAGAAACACACAAGGGTTTGGATTAACGAAGAAACAAGAAGAAAAACAACAAGGATTGGGGCAAATATTTTATGTTTACTGTTCACTTTCTCATTTAGGGTTACAAATGATTACAAATGAATATCACAATTTGCCACACTCAACAAACTGAGTGTACTAGCCTATTTATAGACTAACTATATAACTTGCAGCCTAAGCTACCTAAACAATTAGATCCTTAACACAAGGCCCAATTCGACAAACATTTCGACAATACATATTAGAACAGACTTCGACTACAATATGTACCCTTCGACTATAGCATGTGACCCAGCTTCGACTTCATGCTTGTCTCCTGTCGAAATACATGAAAGCTTTCCCTCAACAACGCTAGAGTTTGACCCAAAGTCTCACAAATCTCCACCTTGGATCTAACTCTACAAACAACAGGGAATAAACTAGCTTTCATTGTGCAGCTTTATCAACTGCATACAGTGGAAAAACTTGCAACTCGGCAACGTCTTGGTGATCATATCAGCAGCATTGTCTGCAGTCGAAACCTTCAGCACCTGGACTTCACCACGCTCGATTATCTCTCTGACGAAGTGCAACCTCACATCAATGTGCTTAGTTCGCTCATGATAGGTTGAATTCTTCGACAAGTGTATTGTACTTTGACTATCACATTTAACAGTGATACTTCGACCTTGAAGTTTCAGCTCTTTAGAAAAATCTTCAAGCCACAATGCTTCTTTCACAGCTTCGGTGAGGGCAATATACTCTGCTTCACTAGTTGATAAGGCAACAACCTTCTAAAGCGTTTATTTCCAACTGATTGTTGTGCCAAACATTGTGAACACATATCCAGAAATAGACTTTCTGGAATCCATACAACCTGCATAATCAGAGTTGACAAATCCTTCGATTTTGACTATGCTATCACCACCACAGGCTCCACCATAAATCAAGACTCTTTTCAGAGACCCATTTATGTACCTGAGAATCCACTTTACAGCTTGCTAGTGTGCCTTTCCAGGATTGTCCATTGATAACACGAAAATGTATCGTATTTTGGCCTTGATTTACATTTAATTATTATATCGTTTTCGTCTAATATCCGATTTTCTCGAGAATATTTAAGTGTTTTTGCAAGTATTTCTATTTCCAAGTTAAAAGTATGCAAAGTGGAGAA
This sequence comes from Lathyrus tuberosus, assembly GCA_022829125.1. Lineage (NCBI taxonomy): Eukaryota > Viridiplantae > Streptophyta > Magnoliopsida > Fabales > Fabaceae > Lathyrus > Lathyrus tuberosus. The sequence goes on from JALAZF010000213.1 coordinate 943,157, forward strand.
AAGAAGCAAAACAAGGAAGAAAAGATGCAGAAAAGAGCAGAAAACAGCAGAATCCAAATTCTGCTGGTGTGACGACCGTGGCAGGTCCACCACGACCGTGGCAGACACAAAATGCATCACGAGCGTCACAGAAACATCACAATCGTCATGGATCCAAAACAGATTTAATACGTTGTGCACAGACGTGGACACGAAGCATCAGAAGTTCAGATTTTCACAGTTACACACGTTCAACCAGTTTCCCGGAGACTTCTCCAACTTCCCACTACTCCCACTTTCTCCACCACTCATTTATGCTCCATGGAAGTTATAGAACGAAATGTCCCTCTATATATAGTAGTTTTCTTTACATTTGAAAGGATCCAAGTTTCAGTGCGCGAAAGCGCTGTTCATAGTTTTAGGCAGTAAATTACCATTGTAAAAGTGGTAGTTATCTCACATTGAGGAACTACCACACCATTAGTATTTAGGCCTTTAATTTGTAACGCTTGGATCAAAGCTTGCCGTCATTATTTAAGTTAATTCAAGTTCTTTATTTTCCACATTCTGCTTCGAGTCTTTACAGGTTCTTTATTGCATTGCTTATTATTATTGTTTATCATTCTCCTACACTAGTTATCGTAATGCTTTCAAATTTAATTACCATGTCTGTGTTGTTTTCATCTAATTCTATGTCCGACTAAATGTTTAGAGTCCGGTATGTGAGGATCGTCGTTCCGACGGGACTCGGTAATTAAATTAGCATTAACTTATAATAAATTTTGTTTTGGTCTTTGTTTCCAAGTTTAATTTAAATAACTTCGTCACGAGAGTGAGAGGTTATTTAACACTGTTTCGTCACGAGAGTGAGAAGCAAGTAATGGTTAGAGCCGGCACTGCGAGAGCGTGGGGGTCGAACCAGATAGTGGGAACGGGGCATTGATCCTAAAAACAGCGAGAGCGCTTTAGGTATCGATTAGGATCTAATTGATTTTCAAAATACGTTTTCTAATTAAAGCGGGCGAGCGAGAGCAAAATCCTGTGGTTAGGAGATGTGGCTTTAGTCAATAACGCGAGAGTGTGAGGCGGAGTCTTTAAACCAATATTTTCTACGAAACATACGTAAATTAACGCCAACCAATTACAGAGTGCCTGAGGTACACGGAATCCACATTCCGGTCTCTCTCCTTTCTTTCATATTTTCTAAAGTTCATTTTAGTTCTAGTTTTAGTTTCCCTTTTATCAATTATCATTAGCCTTAGCTTTACAAAGTAACGATAGATTACGGTAGGTTGACATTGGTCTCTGTGGGTTCGACAATCTTTTATATTACTTCGATATTTCCGTGCACTTGCGGAGCATCAAGTTTTTGGCGCCGTTGTCGGGGACCAACAGTCAATATTATTTTTCCGTTGTTGCACCGTATAGACTAAGGCACTCTCATAAAAAAAAAATTTTAAAAATATGTATCACCCAAATTTTCTCTATAATAACCACTTACAATATCTTGAGGAGCCGCACCCAAATTTTCTCTACAACTACCAACCGCAATACTCCCAATATTTTGAGGAACCGCAACCAAATTTTTCCTACGATTACCATTCCCAAAATTTCGAGGAACCGCAAGAATCACATAATTCCGATCTCGAAACAATAATGGAGGATTTCCACGCGACACTAACTCATTTCCACCCAAATTACCACTCCCAATATTTTGAGGAACCACAAGAATCCGTCAATCCCAACCTTGAAACATTAATGGAGAATTTCATTGAAACAACAACTAACTCTAGGTTAGAATATATGATGGAGCACTTTGTGGAGACCCAAACTCTCCATAATGAAGAGCTTAGAAGACAACATCTCGATACTCATGAAACCCTTAGGCAGATAAACACTATGGTCGAGTCCCTCGTGACTCACGCCGAGGCATTGGAGACCCAAATCTTACTACTTGCACTGACACCTATAGAACCCTCCCCTGAGGAGAATGCGTATGTTATAATAACTAGTAGTGAAAAACAACTCGAAAATCCTAAGGAGAGTGATAATGAGGTTGAGGAGAGTGATAATGAGAATGGTGAGAGTTCTGGTGAGGAAAGTGTAGAGAAAAATCCACCGACACCATCCGAAAGGGAGGTTGTCATAGAGGTAGAGAATGAAGCAACTATTGTTGTTCTTCCTCCATATACCCCACCAATTCTTTTCCCGCAAAGGTTTGTAGAGGCTAAAGTAGAATCCCAATCCAAAACGAATATGGAGATGTTGGAAAATATCCACCCTAACACACCTTTGTCTGAGGTCCCGCATAAAAAGAGAAAATTAGAGGACCGCGAAACTATGGAAAACATTACTGCTAAGAGGGTAAGGTTAAACTTTAAGGTGATGGATGAAATAACTAAACCCAAACTTGAAAAGCTAATACTTAGCATAGATCCAGAACCACCACCACAAGTTCAAAAGAATGAACTACCCCACAGAAGGAAGAAAAGAAAAGGTGAGGGATATGTGAGATGGCTTGATAAATGGCCATGGAAACCGAAGATTAACACTTCCATCCGTCGAGCTATCGACGTTAAACAAAGCTCTGCGTGGGAGGAAACCCACAAGTTTTTAATTTAAATGTTTTCCTTTCATTGTTTGTGTTTGCAGAAAATAAAGAATTGTATCGCTTGTCACGTCTCAGCTACATTTAGGCGAACGATCTCTTGATGACAATCCCTTAAGATGAGTTGGTGCCCACGCACATTCCTACGAATGTCGCTGCTGGTGGTGACACCGATGATGAGTATGATAGGAGAAGGAATATCTCTCCCATTCGTAACTCACCTCTTCTTTGTCCTTTCGCTTGGTCAGGTTCCACCTGCACACATCGCACCGTATTTTTCTAACAAATTTTTGCAGGTACTTCCTTCGGAAACAAGCCATATAATGAGCGGCTTCAAGAAAGTGAAGTTTCAGCAAATTCAGATATCTCGTAGTACAAGACGCCGGAGTAAAAGTGGTCAGCAAAGACAAGGACAGCAAGGGAAGAATCAGAGTGAATTTGGCTATGGTAGCACGCATTGGCAGTTATACAAGTTCTATCTTTCCTTTACCACCTTTTATCAAAACATTGAGGACAATGTTTGGTTTAAGTGTGGGGGAGGAACTCTACCGCTTTCATTTTAATGCATTTTAGTTAGATTTATTGCTTTCTAGCATGATTTTAAAATTTTTTTCTATTTTTGTTGCGTCTTTGCATGTGCTGTCAAGTCTTTATATGCGATTTTGTGTTTATCGATTTCCCACTCCCTTGAGCCACACCAAATATTTTGAAAATTTTTGGGTTAAAAATAGGGTTACTTTTGAAAATCTTAGGTTACAGACGAAATTAAGGTTAGATTGTGAGTCGTGGGAAAAATTCCGCAAAATCGATATCGTCTTAACACCGTGAGCCTCCCTATTATGGAAATCGATTTTAGTACTTGTTATGTCGTAGCCTTAAGTTCTCACCCCTTTAGTAGTCCCTAATTAGTTTATTTAGCAGTCAACACCATCCTAAGCACGCACTAAGTAGGAAGCCGATGCAAATAAGTGTATGATCTCATGTTTAAATGGTAAATTGAAAAAAAATGAATGAAAATAAATGCTCCTTCTAAGTTAGGTGATCCTCACCCGATCATTTAGCCCAACGGTGCAAACTTCTTTATTTTATTGATATTTAAGCCAATGTGCAAAAGAAAAAACAAAAGAAAAAAAAAATTGAGATCATAGTCACTAACAGGTTATCCTACCATGAGTGTGAAAGGATAACGGGCTTAATGTGATTGCGCCAGAATGAAAAGGGATGAAAGAAGGATGAGTTAGTTAGGTTTAGGTATAATGACATGATTCGGATTGGTTTGTATAGGAGGGAGGTTGATGACCGCAAAAGCGGAATTGTGTTGTTACGATATCCTTAGTGTGAAAGCTAGTACCTATGACACAAACTCAACCGAAGTAGAGTTGGTAGCCTAGGATGAGTATCCGTATGCACTATTTTTCTTACGAGTCATGGTTTGCTTGAGGACAAGCAAAGGTTTAAGTGTGGGGGTGTCTGATAACACGAAAATGTATCATAATTTGGCCTTGATTTACATTCAATTATTATATCGTTTTCATCTAATATCCGATTTTCTCGAGAATATTTAAGTGTTTTTGCAAGTATTTCTATTTCCAAGTTAAAAGTATGCAAAGTGGAGAAAATAAGCAAAACAAGGAAGAAAAGATGCAGAAAAGAGCAGAAAACAGCAGAATCCAAATTCTGCTGGTGTGACGACCGTGGTAGGTCCACCACGACCGTGGCAGACACAAAATGCATCACGAGCATCACAGAAACATCACAATCGTCATGGATCCAAAACAGATTTAATACGTTGTGCACAGACGTGGACACGAAGCATCAGAAGTTCAGATTTTCACAGTTACACACGTTAAACCAGTTTCCCGGAGACTTCTCCAACTTCCCACTACTCCCACTTTCTCCACCACTCACTTATGCTCCATGGAAGTTACAGAACGAAATGTCCCTCTATATATAGTAGTTTTCTTTACATTTGAAAGGATCCAAGTTTCTGTGCGCGAAAGCGCTGTTCATAGTTTTAGGCAGTAAATTACCATTGTAAAAGTGGTAGTTATCTCACATTGAGGAACTACCACATTATTAGTATTTAGGCCTTTAATTTGTAACGCTTGGATCAAAGCTTACCTTCATTATTTAAGTTAATTCAAGTTCTTTATTTTCCACATTCTGCTTCGAGTCTTTACAGGTTCTTTATTGCATTGCTTATTATTATTGTTTATCGTTTTCCTACACTAGTTATCGTAATGCTTTCAAATTTAATTACCATGTCTGTGTTGTTTTCATCTAATTCTATGTCCGACTAAATGTTTAGAGTCCGGTATGTGAGGACCGTCGTTCCGACGGGACTCGGTAATTAAATTAGCGTTAACTTATAATAAATTCTGTTTTAGTCTTTGTTTCCAAGTTTAATTTAAATAACTTCGTCACGAGAGTGAGAGGTTATTTAACACTATTTCGTCACGAGAGTGAGAAGCAAGTAATGGTTAGAGCCGGCATTGCGAGAGCGTGGGGGTCGAACCAGATAGTAGGAACGGGGCATTGATCCTAAAAACAGCGAGAGCGCTTTAGGTATCGATTAGGATATAATTGATTTTCAAAATACGTTTTCTAATTAAAGCGGGCGAGCGAGAGCAAAATCCTGTGGTTAAGAGATGTGGCTTTAGTCAATAACGCGAGAGTGTGAGGCAGAGTCTTTAAACCAATATTTTCTACGGAACATACGTAAATTAACGCCAACCAATTACAGAGTGCCTGAGGTACACGGAATCCATATTCCGGTCTCTCTCCTTTCTTTCATATTTTCTAAAGTTCATTTTAGTTCTAGTCTTAGTTTCCCTTTTATCAATTATCATTAGCCTTAGCTTTACAAAGTAATGATAGATTACGGTAGGTTGACATTGGTCTCTGTGGGTTCGATAATCTTTTATATTACTTCGATATTTCCGTGCACTTGCGGAGCATCATCCATATACCTGCTCACAAGGCTCGCCCCATATGCTATTTCTGGCCTCGTACAGACCATAGCATACATCAAAGAACCCACTACACTAGCATATGGAATGCTACTCATATAGATTCTTTCAGCTTCATTACTCGGACTTTGAGTAGTACTAAGCTTAAACTGAGGATTTGTAGGTGTCACAATAGGCTTTGAATTCGACATACCAAACTTGTCGAGAAGCTTCTGTAGGTATGTCTCTTGAGATAAGCACAACTTCGACTGCTTTCTATCTCTCCAGATGTCAATCCCAAGAATCCTGGCGGCAGCTCCCAGATCCTTCATTTCGAACTCCTTACTGAGTTCAGCCTTCACCTCCATTACATCCTCAACATTGTTGCTAGCTATTAGGATATCATCCACATAAAGCAACAAAATAACAAGTGAGTTTCCAGGTCGAAATCTGAACACAATGATCGAACTGGTTCCTAGTGAAACCAATGTGTGCCATGAACTTGTCGAATCTCCTGTTCCACTGTCGAGGAGATTATTTCAGGCCATACAAAGACCTATTCAGCTTGCACACATAATCTTCCTTATCCTTTTCTGCATACCCTTCAGGTTGACGCATCAGGATCGTTTCATCTAGATCACCATACAGAAATGATGTCTTCACATACATTTGCTCAATTCCAAGTCGAACTTTGCCACCATGGCCAACAACATTCGAATAGATCTATGCTTTACAACAGGCGAGAACACATCATTGAAGTCGACTCCTTCTTTCTGAGTGAACCCCCTAGCAACTAACCTTGCCTTAAAGCGCTTCGACATCACTCCTTCAATTCCTTCCTTGACCTTGAAAATCCACTTACAACTGACTAACCTTGCTCCTGCAGGTTTCTCAATCAGCTCCCAAGTGTTATTATCATGAAGAGACTTCATCTTGTCATCCATGGCTTTTTTCCATTCAGTCTTGTTTCGACTCCTTATAGCATCCTTGTAATCTCTAGGTTCTTCCTCAAGCACCTCACTTGCAGAGATTAAAGCAAACGCTATAAGATCTGCATAACCAAGTCTCTGAGGTAGCTTGATGATTCTTTTCGACCTATCTCTTGCCAGTAGGTAGTCATCGACAGTTTCCTCAGCCTCTTCAGCATCTTGCTCTTCTTCTTCGACTTCATATGGGCTATGCACTTTACCATTACTATGCTCCACCTCAACGGGCATCTCTACCTGTTCCAGCTCCTCTTCAGAGATTTCTGCACTTCGACCAACATCACCAGTTTTCTTGAACGCCATCTCGACCTCATTGAAAACTACATCACGACTTGTGATACATCTTCTGTGACCTGGTTCTAGGCACCACAACCTATAACCCTTGACTCCCTCAGGATATCCAAGGAACATGCATCTCAGAGCTCTAGATTCGACCTTGTCTTGTCTAATGTAAGCATAGACTAAACATCCAAATACTCTCAGTTTGTCGAGATCTGGTGGATGACCCGACCAAACTTCTTCAGGTGTCTTCATTCCCAAGACAGTCGAGGGACATCTATTTATCAGATAAGTTGCTATCAAAATAGCCTCCGTCCAAAACACCTTCTTCAATCCAGCACTAACCAACATGCATCTAACCCTTTCAAGGATTGTTCGATTGAATCTCTCAGCTAAGCCATTTTGTTGAGGAGTACCTGCTACAGTCTTATGCCTTGCAATCCCAGACTCAACAGAGTAACTGTCGAATGCTTCGTTGCAGAACTCAAGGCCATTGTCGGTTCTCAACCTCTTAACCTTTCTACCAGTTTGAGTTTCGACCAGAACCTTCCAACTTTTGAAATTCTCAAAAGTTTCATCCTTCGTCTTCTGAATGAATACCCATAACTTCCTGGAATAGTCATCAACGATGGATAGAAAATACCTTGCACCTGAGTGTGAAGGATTCCTTGCAGACCCCCAAAGATCAGCATGAATGTAATCCATGGATCCATGTTTTCTTTGCTTATCTTTGTTAAACTTCGCCCTACAGGATTTACCAAATACACAAGATTCACAAAACTCCAATTTTTCGACTTTGTCACCTCCTAGCAGGTTCTGCTTCCCCAATTCGACCAGGCCTCTTTCGCTGACATGGCCCAATCTCATGTGCCATAATTCTGTCTTCGACACAGGTTTCATGGATATAACATTTGTCGAACCACTTACAACCTCATCCTCAAGGGTATACAAGCCTTGTTTCTTCACGCCTCTCAAGAGTTCCTTCGACCCCTTCATGACTTTCAGGAAACCTTGCTCTCCTTTGAAGACATATCCTTTCTTGTCGAATTCACCAAGAGAAATTAAATTCTTCTTAAGGTCAGGTACATACCTAACCCCAGTCAATAACCTTGTTGACTCATCATGGAGCTTTAATCTAACAGATCCAATACCTGCAATCTTGCAAGCTTTATTGTTCCCCAACAGCACTGATCCACCATCTTGATCACATAATTCTTCAAACACATTCTTGTTTGGAGTCATATGCCAAGTACATCCAGAATCCATAATCCACTCTTCGCTAGAGTTGCTGCTCGAAACTACAAGGACATCAGATGATTCATAACCATCTTGCACAATAGTTGCATTTTCATTGTCCTTACCTCCATGATTATTCAGGCGCTCAGGGCACACCTTTCTTGTGTGACCCTCCTTGTTACAGTTATAACATTTAATACCAGACATATCACCACCATAAGACTTCTGTTGAGCCTTACCTTTCTTCTTGTCAAACCTACCATCTTTCTTTGACGATCTCCCCTTCACGGACAACCCTTCGCCAACTGATGATGATGGTTTCTGCTCCTTTCTTTCGTTCAAATCCTTCGAATACAAGGCTGCTTGAACTTCTTCAAAGGTCAGGGACTCTCTTCCATACAAGAGGGTTTCTTTGAAGTGAGCATGCGTTCTGGGCAAAGCACACAACAGCAACAGTGCTTGATCTTTGTCGTCGATCTTCACATCAATATTTTCAAGATCAAGAATCAGCTTGTTGAACGTATGCAGTTGCTCCGTCAATGCTTTATCTTCATTCATCTTGAATGAATACAAAGCCTGCTTCATGTACAAACGATTTACCAAAGATTTGTTCATGTACAAGCTTTCAAGCTTCACCCATAACCCCGATGTCGTCGTCTCCTTTGATACCTGTTGCAGAACCTTATCACCAAGGCTCAACAAGATTGTGTTGTGTGTTTTCTCTATCATGGTAGTCTTTTCTTTTTCCGTTAACGCAGCGTACATGGCTGACCTTCCAAACAACCCTGCTGAACCAGTAGGGCTTTCATCTTCAAGCGCCACAGACCGAAATCGTTCACTCCAGTGAACTTTTCAATCTCATACTTTGTTGAAGACATCTTCTTCACGCTCACCACACCAATTTGTTGTGAAAAACGATGCATTTGCACAAAGTATTAACGATTTCTTTATGATCAAGAAACACACAAGGGTTTGGGTTAACGGAGAAACAAGAAGAAAAACAACAAGGATTGGGGCAAATATTTTCTGTTTACTATTCACTTTCTCATTTAGGGTTACAAATGAATATCATAATTTGCCACACTCAACAGCCTGAGTGTACTAGCCTATTTATAGACTAACTAGATAACTTGCAGCCCAAGCTACCTAAACAATTGGATCCTTAACACAAGGCCCAATTCGACAAACATTTCGACTATACATATTAGAACAGACTTCGATTACAATATGTACCATTCGACTACAGCATGCGACCCAGCTTCGACTTCATGCTGGTTTCCTGTCGAAATACATGAAAGTTTTCCCTCGACAACGCTAAAGTTCGACCCAAAGTCTCACATAGTTAAATTAATATAGTTCTGATAAAAAATTACGTATAGTATAGTTAAAAAATCCTTATAGTTGACATTTGAAAGTTGTACCCAAAATTTTAGAAGAACACTTAATTGTATGAATTTAAAATTGATTTTCAAGAAAATGGCAAGAGTATATGGAGACTGAGTTTAAACTTTTAATTACCTAAGTATTGCTCCTCGAGTGTTTTATTATGAGCTTGTGCTTATATTGCAAGTAGAATGTCTGTGAAAGTGTAGCTTGTTCTCCCTTTTGTGTTCCAGTTATAATTCTCTCATTTTCATATGAAAGGAAAACATTAGAGCACTGAAATTTCCAACTAAATTTTCTTTGCATTCCTTTGCATTTTAGTTTAAATCATCTTTGTACTATGTTTATTTGTATGTGTTTGGGCACTCTTTTTTATTGTATGTTCGTACTTTAGTTTATGTTCGTATTAGACAATTAATATCATAATATATGACTATTATGTTTGTTATCTCATTGTGTGTGTGTGATTATTATGTGTCTCATTGGATGTATGATGTTCTTTATCTAATTTAGCCACTTTTTTTCTTTTTGATAATGTCAAAAGGGGGAGAAAAGAGTTGGTTGTGTTTTATCTATGTTTCAATTAAATTGCAGAACTACATGAAGTTTAATATTACAAGATTCACTAATTAAGAGAGATACATGTATTTTAGGGGAAGACTTTTCAGTTCTTAACAAAAACACAAGTTCAAAGTGTTTGCCATCATCAAAAAGGGAGAATTATAAAAATAAAAAAAATAAAAATAAAAAAAAAACATATTTTATCTAGTTTGATTGTGATGAGTGTTGAATGTAATCCATTGTTGTCGAAGTCGAAGTCGAAGACAACAGGTTGTTGTCTAGTGTCGAAGTCGAAGTCGATTTGCTTAGTGTCGAATTGTCGAAAGTGTTTCGACAGATTCATTTAGATGGGATTCAGATTTTGCTTTTATTAGATTAGATTTGATTTGATATCATTTAGATTAGATTTGATATTTTGGGCTTTTATAGTTTGGGCTTTGTCTTGAGATGCAAGCAAACCTAATTCTATAAATAGGGAGTTGCCCTCATTATTTTGTATCAATCAATTACAACACTTTGTAATTTCTCACAGAATTCTGCAGTTGCAGAGTGAGTAATAAGAAGAGAGAAAGTCCCACAGTTTGTGGGCAGCAAGAACACTATTCATCTTCTTCTTCCCTATTCTCTTTCTACTTTCTGTATAATTGCTGCGTGATAGTAGGAATTCCCATAGTCTTTGGGTTGATTCCAACATGGACAAGTGGTATCAAAGAAGAAAAATGGTTAAAAGTGTCATGTACATTAATGATGAAGTTAATCAAAAAGGTTGAACATTAAAATTCAAGTGAAAAATTGAGACAGGTGACCATACTCATTGCAATTCATGTTATATTACTTTAAAATATTCATAATTTCATCTCTCACTTCATCAAACACTTTCTTACATCATTATGCATAAAAACACATGAAGTCCTGCCATTAAAAAGTCATTTTTAGTGCGGGAAGAACCATGGTATTCGAATACAAGCGGCAGGAAAAAGTTGTATTTGAATACACCAGTGTGGTATTCGGATACTAATGTAAATTTTTCAAAAAAATATATATATATAAACGTTGCAATGTGAATTTGAATACAAGGATGTGGTATTTGAATACCAATGCACTTTTTTATAAAATAGATGTAAAATATTGTAAAGTTTCATGGATCTATTTTAAAGTCATACACCTTCACAAAGAGATGCCTAAGGATGTTTATAAATATTTCTCGCCTCTTTCATAAATCATTTTCATACAATTCAAACACATTTTTTAAAATCTTTCTTATTTTTCAAGTTTTGGAACTTTTGCATAATTTAATAATTTTCAAAAAGTTTCATCAAACTGTCTGAGCACTTACAGTATATAAGTTTGAAGTGTGACTTAGAGAAAGAGAATAACAAATTATTCAACTTTATTCAAAATCACTTAAATTATGTGTTTAACTTAATCATCAAGTTTGTGGGGATAAGTATAAATTTGAAGTGTAACTTAGAGAAAGAGAATAACAAATTATTCAACTTTATTCAAAATCACTTAAATTATGTGTTGTAACTTAATCATGAAGTTTGTGGGGATAAGTTGTTAGAAAAAGAAAGTAGGATTCTTTCTTTAGCTTATGTTTTAGAATATTGTAAGGAGGTCTTGTTGAAAACTTATACAAGAATCTAATTATAGTGGATAATCCTTTAAGAAACAAAAAACTCATGATTAATAAAACAAATTAGTATAACTTTTGTGTATCCTTTATCTTTATGTCTTTCGATTTTTGCACAAACATTCATATTAAAATAGATTCAATCACTTACTTCCGATAAAATCAAAATTATAAGTTAAAAAATTTTGTATATAATCAAGAAAATTCAACAATATGAACGGTAAAAACCGTCAACTGTAGTAGAAACTGTTTAGTTTGAAGTGGAAACAATCATGAAATTGTTCAAGTATAGTAGAATACGAGGACCCCCATTTTCCTACTTTCCCAACCTCTCATCTTGTTGGAGTATTATCTAAGTACTAGCGTACCATGTGTAACTGAGCCAACTAAATAGTTTTGAAATGGTAGTTAGTTAGTTAGTTAAATTAATATATTTCTGATAAAAATTTACTTATAGTATAGTTGAAAGTCCTTATAGTTGACATTAGAAAGTTGCACCAAAAATTTTAGAAGAACAATTAATCGTATGAATTTAAAATTGATATTCAAGGAAATGGCAAGAGTATATGGAGACTGAGTTTTAAACTCTTAACTACTTATTATTGTTATTATTATATGTATTATTACTACTATTATTAGTTATTGTTATACATCTATAGAGACAAATACAACAATGATATATATTGCAAAATACATTATTATCTTCTAACCAAACCACCGGAACCTTTGAGCCTTTTCCCAAACACAAGATGTAGGGCTGAACCAACCAGTGGCCAACTTGTGTTGATAGCAATATAAACCAGCAACCAGATGGACCATCGATTTTGCCGAGATAACTGGCCTATGTATCTTTTGAGAGGTGCTATTACATCTAGAGGTACTGGATTATGGGTACTGGCTGTTTTTGAAATACAGGCAGAATCGCCACTCTCTGTTTTAGTCACAAGCTCGTCTTGCTTATTTTCTTCTGGAACCTTGTCATGACCATCATCATGTGTATCCTGTTTTACATGTATTTCTTCCTCATTGTCTGTTGTTGCCTCATTGTTGGATGCAGCTACCATTCCATCCTCGGTAACATTGACGTAAGGGCCCTGATCAATTGCCGAGTCCAATAGTTTGTTTGGTGCAGAGATCTGCAATGCCATTCGCAGGGGAAACAACAGTGTCAGCCAAAAGAAATGGCAACACTTAGTACTTAGATAAAGATAAGATAGCTAAAATCAGTCTTGATTATAACATCTTTTATGCCATCTCAATGCGTATATATTATTTACATTACAGATAGAATAGAAACAGAAGATGAATATGCATTGTCAATAAGCAAAATATATAAATATAATAGCATATTGCTTACCTTTTTCTGAACATGCATATACTTGCTAGAGAGTAGTACATCAAGGAATTCATTAGAAGCTCTTACCCACCTGCAACAGGGAAAAAAGTTACTACACATTTCTTTATATATAATAGTGACTTCTTAATTGGAATTTTGGTGATATACCATGAATATTATACTTCAACATGAACCAATCAAAAAGTTATATCAAACACATCATAATCTTTCAACAAAATGTTGCAACAATTGAAGACAGATAAAAGCATGAAATGGAAGATATGACAAGATGGATGAGTCAGATGTACAAAAGTTACCATAGGCTAGATCCAGTTAACCCTTCAAAGAAGGCCAGATGTCCTCCATGCTTTATAGTGGCCAATACAATATTTTTATTTGCCCTATGAAAACAGTAAATAAAAAGCAGCTGAAGTAATGCAAAAAAGAAAGCAAATTAATCCGAATTAAGGGGGAAAAATAATAAATAAAGCAGCATACCTGCATTCATCCCAAGGAATGGCTTCCCTGGTACATAATGGATCATCCAGCGCACTAATACAGAGAAGTGGAATCGATACAGATGGCACATAAATAGAACTGCTACATCGTCTATAATATGTATCAACAGTCTAAAGAAAAAAGATCATTTTTATAACCAGCACAAGGAAGTATAACAAGAGATAAGGCAAGAAAATAGAAGATTATAAATCATAAGTGCTGCATATGTACCTCATATTTCCCAACAATGCGGGTGGCATGGTTATCAAAATCTCGAACAGAAACTGACTGTAAAACATAAGAATACGTATGCACTCAGAATTGATTAAAACCTAAAAACTTAAGCAAATCAATAATATCTGACACACAGCATTTAAGAATGTGGTACATATTAGAATTATGTAGTCATTTGGGTTAAGAGAAAAGAGGTAACTTATATCCAACCTAAAAAATGGACCACAACTAATTGGTCTCTAAAAGTAAAATGCAAAAAAAAAAAAAAAGACCTCTGTTAGTGGTGGGTCAATAACACCCTTTCGAGCATCTTCCTCATTTACTAATGTGGATGTAATTTATCATGATTGCTAAACTAAAATACCATGAAAAAGGAAGGAAATTCTGGCTTACTTAGAAGATATATATCAATCCCTAACTTCAGGAGATTTAGGTGTTTGAATTGTGAATAGTTTTATCATAAAATTGAGTGCTGAGAGAGCTTCCCTCTAGCAATCCAAAAAATTCAACAACTAATAGAGATTAGTAACTTGCCTCAAAACTACAATAAAAACATAGCTTTGTTTATTTTCGAATGTAAATCAACCAAAAACGAGTTTACCAGATAACAGAATGAAAAGGGAATAAACATTAGAAGAGCCATACAACTGTAGAATAATCTTTTGATTTTGATATTATACAACAGCGGTAATAAATATGAAATTATGAAGCAGAAGGCAACCTTTTCTATCCCTTCCCAATTAGCTAGGCGAGTAAACTGAGGCTGGTGTCTGCATGCAATGAATAATGGGAAAACATGTCAAATCAAAACTGATTACGAACTACACAGAAAATTCTTAATTTTTACATGTTCGTCTGCAAATGAAGAATTTTCTAGATGAAAAACAAATAACACATCAAAAAGAATATTTAAACCTCAAATGGGAAGATACAAACTTACAATTTTGCATAACCTGTAAGTCCAATTGCTAGTGCTTTATCATAGAACTTCTGCACACGCTTACGAGTTATAAATCGGTCCCCTATCTGCATACGTAAATACATTTTACAGGCAAAATAACATCCGGTAAAGGTACAATAATAGCCAGAATGCAAAACAATTCAAACTTTTAAGTAACTCCCAAACCTACTCTCCCCATTTAAGAAATATTTGCAATTTATATACTTTGTTCCCAAAGTTGAAAATCTTACAACAACAGAGAAATGCATTACTTGTAAAGTTGAGTATAACTAAGAGCTATTAACCAAGAAAACCAATAAACTGCTCTATGGGAAAAAATGAAGATGGCGTCATTATTATACAAGTTACTCAATTGCGTAAGCTATGATTAATTTAGAAATTCTATAACAGAGAAGTCACATAAGCATTAACAACAGATCAAAAATGTGTCAGATTGAGGACTATTTAATTAAAGATTTAGGGGACGTTTTGGAAGAGTATGTTTTAGACTTATCTCATAACTTAAGCACCTATATATGAGTGTTTGGATATAACTATAAAAAATAACTTTCGGCATGTTTATAATTTTTTAGTTTTAGTTTATTTTAATAAACTCCCCTAAATAGTTGATTCTAGGGTGATATTAATAGATCAATACAGAAGGGAATTTTTTTGGGGAAATATACTATTTAGAAAAAAGAAATACAATGGTTGGATGATAACTCTCCATGCAATAATGGAAAATTAAAGATAACAGAAATGATATTCTCACTATGAGAATACCCCCTTACTCAGATGAGAATGGCTCTCACTCCTCAGTCCCAAATTCCACTCCAAAACCAACTTCCCCTTCCTTCTGCATGATTTCTCCTAAATGCATACTCTCCTCTTTCTCTTCACTGATTCCTTCAATTGCCATCACCAACCCTAAGCTGCCACATGCACAGTTATCCTCCCTCTTAGTTTATCATTCCCCTCACTTTCTTCATCACTTTCCTCATTCTCTGCTGCCACCTGTTGTCCTAGCATAGCCACTCCCTCTATTTCCTTACTCATTCTACCCTTCTATACACATGTTTATGAACAAGGTTTTAAATAAACATCAAAGAATAACTTATTAAATACGTGCTTATTTAATTTTGTTGCCCAAATGCATCCATAGTGTACTGTGTTAATATTAATGTCCCTTGAAGATAAAAATGATTTGGAAATAATCCTTACGATTTGTTTCAACTGGATCCAAATTCAGATGAAAGATGGATAATCATGATTTTTCATAATATATGTGCACATTAATAAATGCCAACTGAAATTCAAAAGTTATACTTTGAAATCAAAATACTGACCAGAAGGTCCCAAGGAGAGCAAACTGCTACAGCTCCAGCTACAGGAATATTCTCGCCATCCTCCCCAAGATATTTTATCTGCATGCAAATTCTCAAATGAAACAATGCAGTGCCGAAAACAAGCTCTTTGCACATGTGAGAAAAAGTTAATATTCATCAAATTCCTAGTTTAAGTGTTGTTTGAAAAGCAGATAGTGTATGCATCAAATGTTATGACACGAGTAAAAAAAACACAAACATAGGAGTCAAAACTTATTGAAAAATATGTGGCTAGGAACAAGCGTAATGTATCCCCATATATTACCTGTATTCTCATCATGGGAGATCAGGACAGAGGGTGCTTATGACATAAAGAAATATCAGTGCAATAAATGTTCAAACTAGTGTGTTCTGTCTCTAACAACCAGTGTATTTTTAGGTTCTTTAGATTGCCATTACAAAGCATAAAACATAACCAGTGAAGCAAGGAGAAAATAGACTAAGTGTATATCGAAAGCTACAAATTAGGCTTCAAATGGACATGCAAACTGTGAAGAGTCCCACATCGGACAATCTATGGCCTGAACATGTGTTTATAAGTGGGGGCAATTCTCACCCTACTAGTCGGTTTTGTAGGGTTGAGTTAGGCCCAACCACACATTCTTAAGACATACGAAGCCATTATATCACAGTTTTAAACACTGTAAAACGACGTAAAACGACAAGAAACAAATTTACATGAACAGCAAAGAAGGATGAAATGCCAAACAACTAAGAGTAATATAATACACATATTTGAACAAGCCCCAGCCAGAAGAGAGCATATTTCACAGGTGAAACAAAGGTCGGTGTGAGGATGCTATGTCCTAGCAAGTAGAACTTGAAAATGTATGTAGTTATATGGAAATTTTCAGGTTTGGATTAGCAATTTAATTAATTAATTTCATGAACTGCTAAGACATTTGATGTAGCACTGCATAAGACTCGAGCTATGAATTTACCAGAATATTAGCTCCAATACTAGTTCCAATAAGAAACAAAGGCGCCCTGGGATTTTCTTTGTGAACATAATTAACCACTGTGCGGGCATCCTCAGTCCACCCAGCATTGTAGAAACAATCAGACTGCAACAGTTTTAATAAGAAATTATGTTACTATAGGAAAAAAAACAATAAATTGTTAAAATACACTGTTAATAGTATTGAGATGCACACCAATCCAAACATTATAATAAAAAGGAACCCAAAAAAAAATCAAGGACATCCGGCTGCTGCCATTTCCATTTTCTAAAAAGACTCCTTAAAACTAGTTATTGTTCTCAGACAACTGTTGTTTCAAGAATTTGTTTCTTGACATGCAAATAGATTAGCAAGCTTAAAGTAACCTAAATTTTAAGAATATGAACTGATAGGTACGATTCCTGACGGAAAATCTAACAAATATATGAAACTAATCTTAAATTTTCACCTAATATTAACTCTAAATTTCCAGTTGATCAGATGATATTATGCAACTACAATAAAGATGCTGATGATTTTTCATATGGAACAATGTTATTCAAGTTATGTCTTAAAGCATGTCAAAGTTGTTAATCTATAAAATCTCAGTTTGCAAATAAACTAACCGTGATTGAAACACCTCCAAGTCCTCGGTGATTACCGATGACAACTTTCCATCCATGCTTTGCTGTATTATATGCAAGATGTTTGAGATACTACCAAGGGGAAGGAAGAAATAGAAAAAAGTAAACTGTAAGACACTGCTAAAATATAAATGAATATCCTAATTGGCAAAAAGCGATGAAAAATTAAAAATTAATTAACATTTTATAAGGGTAGAAGCGTACAGTGAATAATTAAAACAACAATCTCCAGTACAACATCTCCATTTTGACAACTATATTTTGAGGAAACAATCTATCTTTTAGCAACAACACTTTAGCATGAATCAAATATCAACCTGATATTGTACTTAACTCACTTCCTCTTAATACTACTATGAAAAACAACCTTCCCTTTAATCATTAATATCTTAAATATGCATCAAATGTCAACTTGTTTTTCTCTCTTGGCTCACTTCCTCTTAGAATGTGCTCTTAGGAAATTTATAATTCTGAGCCATAGGCCATAAGACTTACAAGTGGAAACTTATTCATCAGTGTTTCAAGGAGAACTTTAATGTGGGACATGTAATATTCAATCTGCACTTTCCTAATATGTAAAGTATATAAAATAATATATGATATAAACTAGGACGGGTTTCAGAAAAGAAATGGACAGTGGTTCTATTATAGGCAGATTTGTGTTGCATTTAATAGAGGCTGATTTCTCTACTAATGTATCATTAACATGTATTGCAAAGAAGCAAACATTATTATATATAGTTAGATGATATTACTGTTGAATCATACAAAATAAATAACATCAAAAACCAATTTTTGGGACTGAAATAAGTGATTTTAGAAGCATGAAATTGATTTTGACATGTTTTAGTGTACTAAAGTAGAATTGTTTCTGTCACCACTCACCAAAAATGATAATAAATTGAAGTTAGGATTTGGAGTTTTTTCTTCCGTTATTGACCTTTAGCCTCAAATTTATAGTTCAAATTTATAGTTCAACTTACTTTCACGTTAATATATACATATATATATATATATATATATATATATATATATATATATATATATATATATAAATCATTCACATTCACTTAACTTTAACTAAAACCAATTTATTCAAAATCAAGATTTAAGCAGAGACATAAACAATATATAATCAATCAATGATAACAGTACAAGCCTAGGATGGAGTTTCAATCAATGCTATAGAAGAGATGGATAATCAATTATGAAACCTCCAACTAGAGTATATGTATATGACTTTTCCCAATTCCACTTAAGTTGATTAAAAGAAGAAAACAAAGAGAGCAATAAAACCAACATTTAAGCAGAGACATAAACAATATCAAATGCTTCATATAACAATAGCTTACAGGAGATGAAGAGTCACTTGTTAAACCAGGAATCACTACAACAATGGGAGTAGATTCGTCGTCTTTAGTAACACCATCCACATGGACATCACTGTCAGAAACTGTAACATGGTCAGAAACAGAAACAAAATTCTAAAAAATCAACCATGGAATCGTAAGGCTAAGAAATCCGGAAAACAAATTGATCATTTCAATATACCATCAGAGTATTTAAGCCAGTCCAGAGCAATAGTTCCACCATCAGAAGTAGTAAATAATTGTCTGAAATTTGAGAAATAATAAACAATAGTTAGATTCATGAAACCAAACGGATTAATCAGTGTATAAACAAGAAGAGAATTATTGTGACCTTTTGTATTTGAAAGTGGGAGGTCTTCCGAAGAAGTTGAGGAAAACAGTTTGAAGATGAGGACTGGAAAGCCATGGCGTGACGGAATATCTGCCTTGAAGAACCCGGCACTTTGAAACGATGGCGTCGTAGATTTCGGAGGAGGAGTTGTAGGTGAATTCCACGGGGTAGCCTGAGAATCCGGTGAAGAGATCTCGGAAGAAATGGATTTCGAGGAAATAGTAGAGAAAGCATGTGAGAGCAAAGGCGGTGGCGAGGGCGTAGTGGTGGATTGGGATTTGAGATAGCGCTTGGAGAAGGAGTTTGTAGGAATCAGAAGAAGACGGTGGAATGAGTTGGAGGTTGGAGCAATTGCAATCCATGGAATTGTGGAGTGAAAGGAATTGAATTGAATCGGGAATGGTTTTGATGAGGTGAGTGAGTGGGTTGTTGTGGAGGAGGTTACGGTGGCGGTAGGAATGAGGGAGGAAAAAAACGATGCGTGTTGTTAGGGACCTTTCTGAATCCTCCACGTGACCGAACCCTCTAGTCGACCATGCACTAAAAACATGTGCTCTTACATTATAAGGAATTTAATGCACTTCTTCTCTCCTTGATTATAACTAAGGTCCACTTGCAATTTACTATGGTTTCGGATGCATTAGTAACTTACTATGAGTTTAATGGTCACTGTCACCGACTTGTAAAATAAACAATCGGTTTGTTATGTTATCAAAATAATTCTATTGCTTGAGCGAATAAAATTCTACTAATCTACCAACCCATTATAAATTATCCTTCCTTTTCTTAATATTTAGTATACTAGTTCTAAAATGGCTAATATCAAATTAACAAATGTATTAATTAAATCACTTTTACATCTCTCATGTAGCATTTTCTTATTAGTCCAATTTATCAAAACTACTTTCCCACCAAAACTCTCTCTCTCTCTCTCTCTCTCTCTCTCTCTCTCTCTCTCTCTCTCTCTCTCTCTCTCTCTCTCTCTCTCTCTCTCTCTCTCTCTCTCTCTCTCTCTCTCTCTCTCTCTCTCTCTCTCTCTCTCTCTCTCTCTCTCTCTCTCTCTCTCTCTCTCTCTCTCTCTCTCTCTCTCTCTCCTCTCTCTCTCTCTCTCTCTCTCTCTCTCTCTCTCTCTCTCTCTCTCTCTCTCTCTCTCTCTCTCTGAAGTTTCAAACTCATCTCATCAGACCTCATTCATTTCAAAGTTCTTACTCTTCTCCTTTTTATATCATTTGTTTTTCTCTTCAAAAATCATTGTTCATTTATAAAAGATTGTTCCTTTCTTCTATACAAAAGAGCTAAACATTACATTTTATGGTTTGTTGGAAAAAAAGCTAAATATTACTACATCTGTCTCAAATTATAAGTCACTTTGCCAAAAATATTTGTCTCAAATTATAAGTCACTTTATCATCCCAATACAACATTACTGACATTTTTCCTAATATACCTTTAAGTATTTATTTCTCTTTCTTCTTTTGATTCGATTAATTTCTCTTTCCTTTATAATTAATGAAGGATAATAGTGTAAAATCATACATAATTTATCTTTCTCATACAACATTAATTATGTTTTCTCATACAACATTGATTATGCTTCTTAAACTGTGTGAAATATCTAAAACGTCTTATAATTTAGGACGAAGGGAGTACATTTTATGGTTTGTTTATATAACTTTTTGTAAGAAGAAAATTTGTTTAATGAACCCAAATACTTTTTTGTTGCAGTAACTTTTTATGTTTCTCACCCAAATCAAACTGGTTAACAATGATTTTTGAAGGATTTCGTGAAAATATCAAATTGTTTGTTAGTTATTTTGTTACAAAATACATGTTAAATGACTCTGTTCACAGGCAGATACGATGCTCATTTTTCTGCTAAATGAGTTTGAAGCTCTGTTAAAACCATTAAACTTCATTAAAACATGTTTATAATGTATGTATTTGTCATGTTATTTATCTTATTAAGTTTGTTGTTCGTTAAAATTATTTTTGTTTTCTTAGAGGATTTTTTATTCTCATGATAACTATGCATCTTTACATGTTATAACTATACATCTTTAATAAAAGGATTGTTTCGCCACAATCATTGACACTGCCAAGAGATTCAAAGCTTCCAAGTTTGGATGGTATTTTGAGACTTGTCTGGCTTACAAAACATCTAACAAGTCCCCTGGAAACAATTTTGAATATATTTGTGGAGTGAAAGATGTGGAACCTATCACTAAGTGAGCAATCATTTTTTCATACTTCTTTGCCATCTTATAAAGGAGTTTGTTATACTTCCATAAATAATTTTTTATTTTCTTCATGTCTTAGATACAAAATAGAAACTGAGGTTGAGTTTGATAACCATGTTGGATGCTTTGTGTTTTGGGATAAGGATTGTATCCCATCCATTGAAATGAATGCTAGAGAATTAAGATAATTCGTGAAGGCGGTAAGTACTGTTAGACGACGACAATTGATCTAGAAGGGGGGGTTGAATAGATCACTTCTTTTTAAATGTGAGTCGGCGCTAAAATTTGTTTTTAAAAAAATTGTTTATGGAAGTGGCCGAGGATAATTCGGATATACATAAGTAAAATGGAACGAAAGGCTCGATGAGAAAAATTGAATCGCAACTTAACTATTAATCAATTTACCAACAGCAGTCAATATGCTGCAATCTCCAATGAACAGTCAAAAATTAAACCAAAATGACAATATATCAAACACCTTGTAAGCGTTCAATTTATTGAGCACTTGGAGTGCAAAACACTCCAAGCTAATCCTTCTATGATAGTTGGTGCAGAATTTTCACTAAGCACAATCCAAAATGATTGTGCAATGGTTTTCAAATCAGTTTTTTTGCACTATACTATACCAGAATTTTTATCGATCAATTGAATAATCACAAGCGTAAACAGTTCAAAAATTAAATGAGATAGGGAAAGAGAAACGACACCAAGTTTGTTTAGGCAGTTCTCCTTTCGTCCTCGCTTCGGGTATGTCTGCCCCCAATTCTAAATCTAGAATTGAGATATCTATAATCTTGTTTGCAAATTGTTTTTAACAAGAGAAAACTTAGCTATCACACACTCAAGAAACTCCATTGATGCATATACTATGTCTTCTCTTCCCTTGATTCGAGTCGAATCAAGTGTCTCGAACTTGTTGGATGAACCTCCGTTTACCGTTACTAAATTGAATGAACACACCGGTCTTCAATCACCTTCACTCGGCTGATTCCGATCCACACACAATTTGATCCCCAAACCTTTGTAGCACAATCCTCCGATTAACGCTACTAGATCGACAAAACCCACCGTTCTTCGATCACCTTCGCTCGGCTGAATTCAATGCACCCACAGATCTGATAAAAAACCCCCAAATCCAATTGATCTTGGAGGACAAAACCCTAGAGGTTTTATTCAAGAAAAAACCCACTGAAACACTCACCCCAAACAAGATACAATTCTATGTTTGGACGTTATCACCTCACGATGCAAAGGATCAACAAAAATGATTATGTGTATTTGTTGAAAAAATGCAAGAATGAAGATGAAGGTGATGAGAGAAAAGTTTCAATGTAAATCTTTCACTTTTTCTTGTTGTTGTGTAAAAAATGAGGAACCAAGTATTTATATGATGTTAGGACCAACTACCAATCATAACAGCATTTTGAACTTTGTAAAAACTAGAAAAATGAGTCACACTCAGCGAAGAGTCGACCATAACCATACATTAATGAGGGTCAGCCTGCGCTGACCCCTTCATAATATAAAATAACTCCTAATACATCAAAATACTAATAAAATTCATCTAATTAATATTAATTATTTTAGTAATCTCTCTATCATTCTCATTTCTCAATGATGAGTTGGCAAAGGATTATGAGAGTACTGCAGGCGCCACTGTTTTTTTTTACAATGTTCATTCACTTTCCATAATTAGGTATCTCCACCTTTCAATCTCTTTTGCATCTCTTTGTTTCTTTGAATGCATGTGTTTTTCGCTGTAACATAATATCATTAATTTCATAAATATTAATTAAGATTAGGAATAACTTTTTTAGTAATCGTGTTTTTTAATTTTTTCAAGCATGTTAATTGATAAACATGAATTATTGTTAGATAGTTGTGAGGCTATTGAATTGTTTTTATGCTAATTTAATCGATTTTTTTATATATCGATGAACGAGTGTTGTAGATAAATAAAAGGTTCGGCAATGGAAGAACCATGAATGATGTATATATTACAATGTCATGTGCTTATATAAAAATAGGGCCTTAATTTTATATTTTGCTATATAAATAGCTTATATACAAGTGTTTTTGTTTATCCAAGTAGAGCCTAAGTGTTTTTTTTTTTTTGTGATTGTTCTATTTTTAGGTATTATGGAGGAAGAGCTGCACCTAACATATACAAGTTTGGAAAAATTCAGTGGTGAGTTTGATGCTGCCAGAAGCACTGGTCATCTTTGTGCTGCAACTGTTGAAAACTTTGAACAAGATTAGTTCTTCCCTAACTTTAGAGAAAATAGTACATGTTATATTTTTCTTTTCTTACTATGCATTCAGAATGAAAACTTGATTTCTTCAAATTTGATGGTGTTGTTGTCATAATGATAAACAATTATTATACCCAAAACTACTTGCCAATGCTATTTTATCCTGGAATAACGATAGGTTGATAAGACAAGTTTGAGGTTCAGAATGCACCTCTAATCATGAATGAGAGATTAGAAAAAGCTACTCCATTGTGTTTAATATCCACTATTCAAAATTCATTCTATATACTGTTTTGACCTCTAAAATTTGATGCATGTGTCAAAATTATAATCATTGCTTAACGTATAGTTTGATACCAATCTGGCCTCACAAGGGGAAATACCTTTTAAGAAAAAACCTTTTTAATTTGGCAATAACTATTCTTGAACAACCAATTGTGATGTTGAAATTAAAAGACTGCTATTATAAAAATGTTTAGTGATTATCTTTCATATTGCTTCCGGAACTTATTTATATTGCAAACCATAACTTGTTATTGTTTTTTCTTTTTTGGATTAATGCATTGTTGTTGTGTAACTTGTAGGGTGTCTTGGATGGCAAGTACGATGACCTTTGAGAGCAGTCATTTGTTACTTTGAATTTCTTGTTAAGTGGTTTCTCTGTGTTTGCTTACTTTGAGTTTCTTTGTTGACTTCGGAGTATGGTTCTTCTGAAGGTTGGATTGCTTCAAACGTGAACCCTAAAGTGTCTCCTGAATTTGCTACTTATGTTATTCTTACTCAAATTTCTTACTTTGAATTCATTTCATTGGCAGAATTTGATGAAAGTCAGGTATAGAACTTGAACCAGTTGGTTTAACTGATGTGAAGATTTGAGAGGAGTATGAAGTTGATTTCACCAATCCTGAAGATATCAAATTCTTTAACACCGTCTTAGTAGTGTTGGTTTAAGTTAATTATATGTTTTAATTAATATAGGATAATATGCAGGTTTAGGTATAGGCTAGGAGATGTCGTAAAGATTATGGGGTTCTATAACTTAATTCTAGAAATCAAATTTATGCGTTGAAGTAATCTTTTGCTTACCATCAACATTGGCAAGAACACTGAGAATGATTTGTGAGCAAGCCTTTAAGTTTTTGTATGATAGCAAATTGTGTGATAAATGCAAAGTGTGTGATATGCATGATATAAGATTAGTATGCATGATTAGCTGATACATACATATGATTTCATACCTATACTATGCTTTAAAAGACAATGCAAATTGATTCATATTATCATTGAAATCATAAAAACAATTTTCCTTATGTATGCATCGATTCATATGTGTCTTGCATCGACACATACCTTTGATAAATTCACAAAAACAATTTTGCTTCAGTATGTGTCGATTCATACGAATCTCGTATCGATACATGCTCCTGTGTAATTGTGTTATGTATCGATTCATTCGCATCATGTATCGATGCATGACTGACTTTACATTCTGGAAATTAATAGTTACAGTATGCATCGATGCATACAATTATGTGCCGACTCATGTATGTGTTATACCTACTATGTATCGACTCATACGATATTTGTATCGATACATAAAGTTGTTTGTTGCTTTTAACCGTTTCTGTTTTTCACATATAAGATGTTATGACAGTTCAGTTTTCAGTTAAGAATTTTGTGAAAGTGAAAGGTGTGCAATCAAAGCAAAAGGCAAGTTTGGTGTGCATCAATTCTGCGAGCAGCTTTAGAGACCTGAAAGATACTTTATCTTCATCATCTTCTCAATCTCTTTAATTCAAGAACATCAACACATAATCATTTTTGTTCTTCTGATTAAAGGATCTTCGAGATAACGTTCAGTGGTACGATCAAGGATCTAGCTGAGTTGAAGATTCAAAGGGGGTTTCGAGGAAAAACCATCTGGTTTGTCCTTCAAGAACGGGTGTGTTCTTGAGGGTTTGTTAGTCACGATTGCAGAACATATTCAGCCGCAGCGTAGGGTTTGGAAATTTGGATATTTCGCAAACAGGTCGTGGAACCGGTGAATTGTTTGTATTTCTTGCAGAGAAAATTCTTGATCAAGCTCAGATCAAGTGAAGGTTCATACAATAGGAAAATCTTGGGGTTTAGATTTCTGGCTTTGTATTGTAACCTTGTAAACAACGAATTCAGCATTATTGATATAACAGGTCTCAATTTCAGTTTGAAATTGAGAGGGAGACGTACCCACCCGCGAGGACGAAAGTGGGGAACTTCCTTACCAAATCTCTGTGTATTGTATTCTATCTTTAGCTCTTTACGTTTTCAACAATTTTGTGATTCGTTTGGTGTATGGTGTATTAAAGTTTCAAGATACAATAGTGGTACGAAAACTCTTGTCAAAATCACCATTATTGTCAATCATTGAACACATACACACCAAGTGTTTGACAAAATTGTTTGCTGAGTTTTTGTTCATTGGAAATAGTATTTGTATGATAAGTGCATTTGATTCGATTCTAATCCGGTGTTAATAAATCTTTGTCATCCTAATAAATCCAGCATAAACTCGTGTGTCCGGTTTTCTAGTAGCTGGTTCAGAATAGACGGAAGTCGATTCGGGATCGTATTTTTTCCGCTAACTTGAAAGACTCTGATAAGCATTTTTAAATCCCTGAATTTCAAGGAGGTGATCTATTTACCCCCCCTCTCGATCACTAGCCACACCGTCTAACAAGTGGTATCAGAGCGCCGGTTCGCTGGTGCTTTGTGGCTGCTTGTAACGATATGGATTCTGAACCAAAGGGGGCGTATAATAGAGCGCCTGTTTTCAACGGTGAAAATTATGGCTACTGGAAAGACTGCATGCGAGTTCACATAAATTCTGTGGATAGGAATGTGTGGGCTGCCATCCAAAATGGTCCTTTTCAAATTACTATGAGAAATGAGGCTGGCGCCATAGTTCCTAAACCAGAAGATGATTACGATGAGAAAGATGAGAAAAAGTGGTCGAGTGATTGGAGAGCTCGAAATATGCTAATCTCAGCACTTAGTGCTGATGAGTATTATCGGGTATCCCATTGCTCGACAGCTAAAGAAATGTGGGATGCTTTAGAAATTGCCCATGAGGGTACTACTGAAGTAAAACAGTCCCGTATTAACACACTTAATCAAGAGTTCGAGCTCTTTTGCATGAAACAAGTAGAATCTATCTCTGACATGCAAAAGAGATTCGTTCATCTCATAAATCGGTTGAATGCACTTGGAAAACCTGTTTCCAATGAAATAGCCACTAATAAAATTCTGAGATGTCTTAGCAGGGAATGGCAACCTAAAGTAACAGCTATTAAGGAAGCCAACGACCTCACGACGCTTGCGATTATAACTTTATTCGGCAAGCTGGAAGAACATCAGCAAGAACTGGAAAGTCTCGAAATATTTGAGAAAAAGAGCAAAAAGGAAAAGAATAAAGACAAAGAGAGTGAGAAGAAGCCAATAGCTCTTGTGGCCTCTAACTCAAAGTCCTCACAAAAAGAGCAAAGCGACAATGATTCAAGTAGTGACGAAGATTCGGGTGATGAAGAAATGGGACTTTTTGTTAGGAGATATAATAGATTCATTCGAAAGAATGGAATCTAGCATTCCGACAAAAATCTCATTAAGTTTCGAAGACAATCTATAGAGTCAAAACAGGAAGAGAATAAGAAGCATAAAGTAAAAGGATCGTGTTTTAATTGTGGTAAATCTGGACATTATAAAACAGAATGTCCTATGAAGAAAAAGGGCAAAGGAAAAGCTCCACCAAAAAGGTCAAATAAACAAAGAAGAGCTTACATAGCATGGGAAAGTGATAGTGATTCATCAAGCTCACAAAGTTCAAATAATAGTGATGAGACAGCAAATCTGTGTCTTATGGCTCACACCAAAAATCAGTCCTACCACAAGAAGAAAATCAACGATAAGAAAGTAAGACAAGCCTACTATAGTAATGTTTCCTCTATGTCTTTTTCTGAACTGAAAATAGCTTTTGAAAAACTGCATAACGAAGCTGTAGATGCTTTTAAAAGATTATCTTCCGATAACCAAATTTTTTCATTCTTGGAAGGTAAAGTATACAAAGCTGAAAAAGATTTAGAAAGCTTGAAAGCTAGTATTGCAGAAAATTCAAAAGATATTAATTTTAACGGATGCAGTAAAGTTAGGTATTGTGAAGCTTGTCATATTTGGCAACAAGAGGTTAAAACTCTTAAAGTCAAATTGGAAAAAGCTTTACAACCCAAGGTTACTTATGCCGTTGATTCTAGGTTGTTTACGAAGTCATTAAATCCACCATATGCAAAATACTCTTTTATTCCAAAGGATTTAATGACCAAAAATAAACAAATACATCATCGTGGCTTATGTCATTATTGTTGTCATGCTGGTCATACCATTGAAAAATGCAAGTTTAGGAGATTTCTTGTTCCTAAAGGCATTTATCAATGGAGGCCTAAAGGCAACCATGTTACCACTTACCCACATGGACCCAATGAAAATTGGGTACCTGTTTCTCTCTTTTGATATTGTAGGATGAGTGTCTTGCATCCGTAGATAGAAGATGGTTTCTAGACAGCGGGTGCTCAAGGCACATGACGGGTGACATATCGTTTTTTATAGACTTCAAAGCAAAGAAGAAGGGATATGTTACTTATGGAGACAATAACAAAGGAGCTATACTTGGCAAAGGTAGTGTAGGTAATCCCTCTACCACTACTATTTCTGATGTCCATCTAGTAGAGGGGCTTAAACACAATTTGTTAAGTATTAGTCAATTGTGCGACAAGGGTTACAAGGTTTCTTTCACAAAAACTTGCTGCATAATTGAACATACTGAACAGAATATTGTGTTTAAGGGTGTAAGAGTAAACAATATCTATATGCTTGATCTTTTTTATGTACCTTTAACAAGCTCTAAGTGTCTAGTTGCCTTGAATGATGATTCTTGTCTTTGGCACAGACGCTTAGCGCATGTTAATTTCGATTTGCTTAACAAGGTTGTATCTAAGGATCTAGTAGTCGGTCTTCCAAAAATAAAGTTTTCAAAAGACCACCTATGTGACGCGTGCCAAATGGGAAAGCAAACAAGGGTCTCTTTTAAATCCAAAAATGTAATTTCAACTTCACGACCCCTTGAGCTTCTCCATATGGATCTCTTTGGGCCCTCTAGGACAAAGAGTCTAGGTGGAAACTATTATGGTTTAGTAATCGTTGATGACTATTCTAGATTTACTTGGACTATATTCCTTCATAGCAAAGATGAAACGTTTTCCGCTTTTAAGAGTTTTGCAAAACTGTCCCAAAATAAAATGAATTCTAAAATAGTTACAATTCGAAGCGATCATGGAGGAGAATTTCAAAACTATCTCTTTGATAAGTACTGTGATAAGAATGGTATTGAGCATAACTTTTCTGCTCCTCGAACTCCACAACAGAATGGCGTTGTGGAGCGCAAAAATCGCGTTTTAGAAGAGCTGGCAAGAACAATGCTAAATGAGGGTGGATTGCCAAAATATTTTTGGGCTGATGCAGTTAGCACAGCTTGTTATGTTTTAAACAGGATTTTAATTCGCCCTATTTTAAACAAAACCCCTTATGAGCTTTTAAAAGGAAGGAAGCCAAACTTATCACATCTTCACGTATTCGGTTGTAAGTGTTTTGTTTTGAATAATGGTAAGGAAAAACTTGGGAAGTTTGATGCAAAAGCGGATGAAGGTATTTTTCTTGGTTATTCACAATCAAGTAAAGCATATAAAGTGTATAATAAGCATTTACTTTCTGTTGAAGAATCTGTTCATGTCTCTTTTGATGAGTCTTATCTGAAAAATGTCGGAAAAGGTATTTCTTTTGATGACACAGGTATATCTACAGAAGACATACTCAAAGAAGATGTTTCGGAAATTGATCAGTCCAAAATAGAAGACAATGAGGAGGAGGAAGATACCAGTCATGTAAAAGATAAGGAAGAAGGACAAGCTGAAGTGAATGATCTTCCACCAGCTTGGAGATCTTCAAAAGATCATCCTATTGACAATATCTTGGGAGACATTTCAAAGGGAGTAATGACTCGTTCTAGGATAAGTAATTTCTGCTCTCACTTCGCTTTTGTTTCACAAGTAGAACCTAAAAATGCCAAAGAGGCCTTGATTGATGAATTTTGGCTAATGGCCATGCAAGAAGAGCTTAATCAATTTAAAAGAAATGACGTTTGGGAACTTGTTCCTCGTCCGCGAGATCATCATATCATAGGTACTAAATGCGTTTTTAGAAATAAGCTTGATGAAAACGGAGTGATAACTAGGAACACGGCACGTTTAGTGGCACAAGGGTATAATCAAGAGGAGGGCATAGACTATGAGGAAACTTATGCTCCAGTTGCTCGCCTCGAAGCTATACGTCTCTTGCTTGCTTATGCGTGTTCTAAAGATTTTAAGCTTTATCAAATGGACATAAAGAGTGCATTTTTAAACGGTGTCCTAAATGAAGAGGTATACGTCTCACAACCTCCTGGTTTTGAGAATGCTGAATATCCAGATTATGTTTACAAATTAAAACGAGCTTTGTACGGTCTTAAGCAAGCCCCTCGGGTTTGGTATGAAAGGCTTAGCAAATTTCTACTTGATCATGGATATTCAAGAGGTAAAGTGGATACCACCCTCTTCATTAAACACAAGGGAAAACACATTCTTTTAGTTCAAGTTTATGTAGACGATATAATTTTTGGTTCAACTAACATACACTTGGTCGAAGAGTTTTCAAATGTTATGCAGGGTGAATTTGAAATGAGTCTTATAGGGGAGCTAAATTACTTCCTCGGTCTCCAAATAAAGCAGCTTGATGAGGGTGTAATACCCCAAATTTTGACCACTTAGATTTCCCATCATTGTGAAAATCATCATCACAATATGGATGAACCATCATGCTTCATCAGTCTCCCCAAAGATGGGTGAGCATCCAATACAATCAAAATTAGGGTTTCAAGCCCTCTCTGAGTGCTTAGACAAAGGATCAATCAAGAAATGACATGATCTTCAACTTGTCTAATCTCTCAAACATCCACAATGGATCAAAAAGGACTCCCACTTCAAGGATTAAGCACTAGGCTGCTCCCTTCTAGGTGGATCAAGTCTCAAGATCGACAGTGTCACCAAATTAGGGTTTTGGTCGACCAGGGGCTCCAGATGGAAATTTTCATCT
This sequence comes from Lathyrus tuberosus, assembly GCA_022829125.1. Lineage (NCBI taxonomy): Eukaryota > Viridiplantae > Streptophyta > Magnoliopsida > Fabales > Fabaceae > Lathyrus > Lathyrus tuberosus. Next base: position 974,147 of record JALAZF010000213.1, read on the forward strand.
GGACACAAGGCAATGATCCAAAACATGACCTAATATACTTCATGGAACCTCATGAACCCATGCATCAAGTCAATTTTGCCTCAGGGGATGCATTCATCAAAAATCAGGAATTAGGGTTTCTTGACCTAATTCACCCCTAAGTTGACTTTTGGAACAAACCATGAGCCAAGACCTCAAGAGATGATTTGAGGGTCTTTAATACACCATATTGATCCATTTGAAACAATGGATTGATCCAAGAAGCTTGAGCAACAAGTTTCATTTTCATCTGCACCACAATTAGGGTTTTAAGGGAAAAGTCAACTGTAACTTTGACTTTTGACCAAGACATGCTCCCAAACCCTAATACATGATTGAATATACCCTATGACACCCATGGAACATGTCCATCAAGTTTGATTTAGGTCAAGGACATGATTTCCTGAAGAATTGCACAGTTTGGAATTCATCTGATAAAAAGTCAACCGTGCACAAAAGTCAACTTTGACTTTTTGAGATTTTTCACCAAAATGGATTTTTAACCCTAAAATGATGTTAATGTGTGATTTGAATCATCATTCATCAAGAAAAATCAAGAAAAGTGAGATAACTTGTAAAAGGGGTAACCATAAAACTTAGAAATTTTTCTAAGTTAAAAATAAAAGTGGCAAAGGTACCAACTTTGGAGGACCATAACTCCTAAACCACAAGGCCATTTTTTCTCATCCAAAGATGGATTTGTAGCCCTCATTATCACCTACAAAAACTTCAACTACAAGTCATTCCAATTCATTAAGGATTTTGAGTTATGGAGTGATCAAAGTGGCTGAAAAGTGAAAAAGTCACTTTTTCCAACACTTAGTGAAATTTTCACTAAGTCAGAATTCTGCTTCACTTTTTGCCAAATGTAGGGGGATTTTTCACTTGGAATCAAAAGAGATCAAAACCAAACTTGTTCAAACAGTTGTTGTATCATGTTAGGGCTTTCCAAAATGGCCAAGAACATTGCCAAATTCAACCTACATCATGAGATACAACATTGGCAAGTTGCCTTGCTGAAATCTGTCAAAGCAAGGCAGAATTTGCATTTTGGCTCGATTTACCAAAATCAGCCAATTGCAATTGCTCCAATCCACTTGAACACCTCAGAGGATTGAATCCAAAGGGGACAATCACTGAGCCAAGCCTCCAAGGTCCAAGGAACAAAGAATAGCATGTTGAACCTAGAATGGCCAAAATAGGGACAAGACTTCAAATTTGGAATGAGGCATTCAATGGAACCATCAAGGTGGCATGGACTGAGCCATTCTCATCTGAAATGAGTCAAGACTTATCCAAGACCAAGGGGACCAAAGCTCTGTGCCCTAACCTCTAGTCAATGGCTAGAGGAGACTTTCATTTCCATTGGCCAACATTGAGGAAACCTACTTACCAGCTGCCATGTACTATTCCTTGCAAAACAAACTTGCTCTACTATAAATAGAGCTCAATTGTGGTCAGTTAAGTACACCAAAGCCATCTAACAGATGCTTTCCTCAAAATCTCTTTCTCTTGGCAAAAATGCCTTCTTAGCAAGGTAGCTATCGGGTTTTGAGTTTGAGAGCAATTCTGCACAAACCAATCACTCACACACCTCACATACATCACATATGAGCTGATCAAACACTCACATAACATCTAAAACATCAATTTCACAAAATCACTTGCCATCCACACAAGTTTGAAGTGAAGTTGCAGCTGAGATGCCATAAACTGATCCAGTCCATTTCAATTCAATCCAAGTGTTCAAACACACTCCATATGGTGTAGGGAAGCTGTCCAGATCATCACAACTTGTCTGTAACACCTCCAACTCAAAATCACATCTGCTCTTGCTGTCACGACTTGAAGGTAAGCCTAAACTTGGGCATCTCTCAATCTATGCATATTTCCTCGCACAATAATTTGGCCATATGTTCATAATCATGCATGGAATGTTTTCCCTCAATTAATTGCATTGTTTGAATCGTGTATCAAAAATCCTAGCCTTCATGCAGAAATTAGGGTTCTTGAGGTCTCTTCGTGATTTCTTGTTGTATGTTTAATTTAAATGAAATTAAAGTACATAGACATGATCGTGAGGTTGAGGCGAGCATAATGATATGTGGATTGCATGTTATAATTACGTATTCAGTGAGATTGAATGGAAAACGCAAATCTGGGCAAACTGAAAAAACGCGCGTGTTCTTGGTGTTGTTCTTGGCGCCATTTTCATATATTTGAATATTTGAATTTTGTGATTTTGTTTAATTGATTCAAAAATTAATTTCTCTCTGAGTTTTAATGATTTTGAGTTGATTCTTTTTTTAATAATTCACAAAAATGTTAAAATATTTTATTTTATCAAAAAATCCCAAAAATATTATTTATTTCATATAATTGATATTTTTGTAAAGAATTAATATTTTTGATTGTTTTTGGCATTTTAAATATTTTTTCTACATTGATTTTGCAACTTTTAATGCTTTCTAATTATTTTGTAGGTCAATACTTAATTTTTGAAGCATTAATCCAAGATCACAATTTGTTTTCCATGTGTTAAACAATTTTGATCAATTTAATTGAATTTTTATTCAATTAAATACATTTTGAAAACAAATTAGGGTTTTTGATTAATTCAACCCTCATAAATCATTTTCAAAACACTTTGGGCCTCTATTAGAGTGTAAGACCCAATCCTTTTTTGACCAAATCATCTTTGGGCCTCACTTATTGTATAAGTCCCGATACCGTCAAAAAACAAACGGCGCGGTCGTCGCCTTTTTAAAAAACATTTGGGCCTCTCCTTGAGCTATAAGACCCATTCAAAACACTTTGGGCCTCTATTAGAGTGTAAGAGCCAACCCTTTTTTTGACCAAAACATTTTTGGGCCTCACTTATTGTATAAGTCCCTCTGCGTTAAAAGAAAACCTCGGCGCGATCGCCATTTTTAAACGAAAAATCATTTGGGCATACCCTCGTGTTATAAGCCCCACTCTTTTTCCTTTAAACCTTTTTGGGCCTCTTGAGAGAGTGTAAGACCCATCCCTTTGTACAAAAAACCATTTTGGGCCCCAGTCACTTGTATAAGTCCCGCTGTACAAAGTCAAACAGTGCGCTCACTGATAAAACCCTGGGCCTCTCCTTGAGCTGTAAGCCCCAAATCTTTCTTTTTCAAAGCACTTTCTCCTTTGATTTTGAATATACTGTTGTTTTCAATCTTTCTTTGTTGAACAACTAACCAAACAGCATGGAAGCACTACAACCGAGTAAGTGGTTATCGCTTTCATTTACTGCTTTCATATTATAAACTGTATTGTGGGGCTGCTCACTGTAAGTCTCCTTTCATAAACTCATATCTATTGTGTAATAATAGTATAGATATTTCGAGTTTCCCCGGCAACTACGTCTAGAACTAGGTGACGCCGTTTCATTTATTCGTAGAAATAGACGCCTAGATCCCCAATAGGAGCACCAGATACAGTCTTCTCTTCGGCTGTCCTCCTTAGGAATCGTCAAGAAATTCTATTCCCCGGAGATGATTTATTCTCGGTGAAACTTCTCTTGAATTTCTTCAAACCTCAGAACTGGTCATTTAACCCTCTTTCAGAGTTAAAGTTGCTGGATAGTAAACCTCGCACGTTTACCAGTGATTTTATCTCTAAAAGAGTTTTCTTGGACTTTTCTTTGGTTTGGGACCCACAGGCTTCTTAAAAGCATCGGCCTCCTCTTGGGCATTGTACAAGGACCCTCCGGCTTCCTAAAAGCAACCTAGCCTCCTCTTGGGCATTATTCAAGGACCCTACGGCCTCTTAGAAGTATTCACAGCCTCCTCTTAGGCTTCGTATAATGATCTCTTCCTCCGGGAATGATAGCCTCCTCTTGGGCTTCGTACAAGGACCCGTCGGCTTCTTAAAAGATTCCAGCCTCCTCTTGGGCTTCGTACAAATTGTCCCGACGACCTCCTAGATGTATAGGAACAGAACCTAGTCATCCTCATAGAACAGTCCTTTCATAGAGTCTACTACTGTTTCTCGAAGCATAGTACAAAAGATAAAACTCTAGACTTGGACAGTCTAACTTCCTTGAGTCTCAAAGACATTCTCAAGCACCCTTCGTTAAATAGGAAGGAAACCCGCAGACTCGGACAGTCTCAATACCCTTTGGATTTCCCGTTTCCTCAAAGAGAAGGAGATATCCCTGATCCTCAAATCAAATCCCTGAGTACAGTGTTGCTCATATAAGAACTGATTTTCTCTTTTAAATCAGTATATTGGATATGTCACTCAACTGAAACAGTTACAATAGCCTCCATCTCGGGCTTCGTACGAGATACCAAAATTCTCCCCAGTGGAGTCAAAACAACCTTTTAGCCTCTCTCTCAGGCTTTGTATGAGACACAAAAGATTCCCTCGTTGAGTCAATCACCCCTTTTTTTTGCCTCCATCTCGGGCCTCGTACGAGATATAAATCCCTTAAGCAAGAGTCGAACTCTTTGCTAGCCTCCTCTTAGGCTTTGTATAACGATATGCCCCACTGGGTCAAAAACCTTTAGCCTCTCTCTCGGGCTTTGTACGAGACACAAAATAGCCTCCTCTTAGGCTTTGTATAATTATTTTCCTAGCGGAAATTAGCCTCCTCTTAGGCTTTGTATAAGAAAACCACTGGTTGATCCAATCAACCTTTTAGCATCAAAGCTGTGCCTCGTTCACAGTGCACAAACATCAACAACTCCTTCATCTAATCGCTGTAAGCGGCAAGCCTCTGGATCGTCTATATCCATGCCACTGTCCCTCTTTTAGCATGAGAAATTCCTAAGGAAAGATGGCATTGCTCTACACTGAGTTAAAGTCTTCTCCTTCAGGTTAAAACCCTTTCTTCGAAAATTATGGCATTGCTCGGATCCGCGTATCCCAGTTAAAGTAATTCTCCTTCTCCCCTCTTTAGAGATGACAAATTCTCTCTAAAGCCGAGGTATTTTAGCTTCACGTCTTGGGCTTTGAACAAGACACAAATAGACCTTTTAGCTTCACATCTTGGGCTTTGAACAAGATACAAACCACCTTTCGCTTCATGTCTTGGGCTTTGAACAAGACACCAAAAACCAATTTCCTCCCATAGAATAGGAGGAACTACGATCGCTCTGATTTCCCTGTTTCGGTAAACGGGAATACGTAGGCATAAGATCGAAAGAAAAGATCTTAGCGAGCATAATCAACAAAAAACCCAAATCCCATATCCCCATCAATCAAAAGCAGTATTTCAAAAGCACCAGTCCTAACATCCTAATCTTTGTTCCCCGCCAGAAACCCTTTGCCTAGAAAAAAGAAAGAAAGAACCTGTATTGGCGAAATACGAATAACCAGTACAAAGGCCCCCCACATTGATAGCATTCGTAACCTAACAGACCGCTGTTTAAACTCAGTATGCAAGCAGGGTTAATTGGAGACATCTATTTCCCTTCCTTATTCAGCTCACAATAGGATAAAAAATGAATCGACCTGTAATTTTAAGCTCAACCGCAGAGAGCGACCAGCGCTTAAGAACCGCGTCCAAAATCGCTCGCTACAGAAAAGTGGCGCCCACCGTGGGGCCCGTTCCTTTCTTTCTACTTCTCTTGGGTGAAAATTTACACAATTGGTGACTCTGCTGGGGAGTCTCCTTTTCTGCCTTAGGGCATCATCCCCGTTTTCTACGGAAAATGGGAACTCTACCAAAGAGAAAGATTGACCTATGCTGGTCCATCTCTTAGGCAGGGAACCACAGATTGGGGCTTCCGCCGGGGAACCCATTTCTGTCAGGAACTTAAGAATCGTAGCTTTATAAGTCTAGGATGATTAGGACAAATATATATACTGCTTTTCCTAAATGAATATGTGTTTATTTTTCTGCTACTGGGAATGCGTGTGATGCCGCATATGGTGAGATTGAGTATACACTTAAGAAAAGCCAACCTCTTTCATAGTGCGGAAGCTATCGGAAATAGTTGTCACGCGATACTACCCTCATTTGAGGCTGGTGATCTATTCTCGGTGAATAGCACTTACTCTAAGATTGCACACAACTCCCTGGCGATCCGCTTGTTGTCTGCCTTCCTGGGAGGAGCTGATGATAATGAGTACAGGTACAAAGATCACCCTAGTATAAACCAGTGGGGATGGGTAGAGCCTTGACTTCATGACAACGACCCTTTTACCCCATGTTTTTTCTATGTTTTTGTGTGCTGCATTCATGCATCCATTTAATAAAACATTAAAATATTCAAAAAAATTTCTCTTCTAGTCTCTCTGTTTTTCAAATTAAACTAAGACTGTGATTGCAAATATCAGAGAAAAAGATTACGCTAATGGATTTCGGTAGAAGGAGAACTCACCAGTATACCTTCAAGGTTCCAAAACTAGGGGATTTGAGAAAGTTAGCGAGGATGATCATTAACCCAGAGGCTTTCAGAGCCAAGCACGGTGGTTTGCTACCACTGTTAAGAGTCCATGTGATTAAGGGGATCATGGACGCGCTCATTCAGTTCTACGATCCGGTTTATCATTGTTTCATATTCCCGGATTACCAGCTGGCACCAACGCTGGAGGAGTATTCTCATCTGACTGATTTACATATCACAGATCGAGCTCCATTTTCTGGACTGGAAGAAATTCCAAAGAATCAGACTATTGCAAGAGCAATTCATTTGGATGAGTCTGAGGTCAGGACTCACGTGACCACTAAGGGTGGCATCCAAGGTTTGCCAACCCAGTTCTTGACCAAGAAAGCTCTGTACTTCGCTAGTATAGGGAACGGGACTGCTTTTGAAAGCATATTTGTCTTGCTCACCTACGGGTTATTTTTGTTTCCCAACATTAATAACTTCGTCGATACCAACGCTATTAAGGTTTTTCTCATTGGAAACCCTGTGCCGACTTTGCTTGCAGATGCGTATCATTCTGTACACATAGGAAATTTGTACAGCGGAGGGGAGATCACATGCTGTGTACCTTTGCTTTACAAATGGTTTATCTCTCACTTGCCCAAGTCTGTTGCTTTTTGGGATTGCAAGAGTGTCTTACGTTGGTCGCAGAAGATCATGTCCCTCACCAATTCCGATATAGATTGGTGTAATAGGATTTTTGAGGGAATCAGAATCATTGACCGTTGTGGAAACTTCCCCAGCGTACCCCTCATAGGAACTAAAGGAGGAATCAACTATCATCCGATATTGGTTCTTCGTCAATTTGGATACCCGATGAGACACATCCCACTGGATGTTCATCTGGAAGGTCTTTTCTTAAAAGAAGGAGAAAGTGACAGAGCACTAAAGATGGAAATAGTGCAAGCTTGGAAACATGTTCATAAGAAAGGACGAGAGTCTCTGGGAAAACCGGACTGTGTCTCGGTGGAGCCTTATCTCCATTGGGTACAAACTAGAGCTCTCAAGCTAAAGATGCCTTATCCTGGTTACGGAATTCTTCCGCCGAGGGAAATTGTCATGTACTTCATGACGGAAACTGAAAGGCTTCAGGTTACTCTCAACAAAGTTCAAAAGGAAAGAAGGTCTTGGAAGAACAAGTACCGCACCCTCAATGTAGAGTGTATCCAAATACAGCAACTACTGAGAGAGAAAGATGCTCTGATTGAAATTTTAGAGCAGCATGCTGTAGAGAATCAAGATGACCAAAGGAATTTGCTCGCTCCTTTCACCTGGCAAAGGAATGACAACCCGACAACGGCCCAAGCGCCCCGGTCAAAGAAAAGGAAGATACCAGAATCAGCACCCGATTTCTCTTCAGAGAGGACTCGGGACCCATTAGTTTAGGTTTCTGTTTCTGCACTTTGTAATCTACTGTATTTCCATTTCTGTAATCCTTTGGAATTCAATAAAAAGGGGTTTCCCCACTGTTTGATATTTTCAATCTAATTGTCGAAGTTTATTTTGCTTAAACCATTAAACAATTAATATAATCATTGCATTCATCATTCTCACATCGCGTATTCTCCTTACCTACGAATCTCACGTTTGTGTCTCGATTCTAGAGTCAAACTGTCTCATTCGTATAATACTCGGGCCAATCGTCAGAAAAAGATGGATGATCTTGAGGAAGAAAACAGAGAGTTGAAAGAAGAGATCGACGCTCTGAGAGAGGATATGAGAAAGCTTCGTAACGACATACAAGCCATGGCAGAAGCTCAGCTACAAAGAACTGTGATCTCAGAGATCACCTCAACGCCCATCATAGAAAAGTATGATCCTAGGTATCAAATACCGAAAGATCGTCCTTGGGGCATGCCTGTTAACTATATCCCGGAAGGATATGTTCCGCCGATCACTGAAGATCTGGGAATCGCAACAGAAGCCGCTGGGCCTGAAGGTTACAAACTTCGGGAAAGCGAAGATGCCAGGGGCATACTGAAGACTCCTGAAGGTTACAAACTTCGGGAAGCGCCAAGACTTACTGCCGTAGTCACGGTACCACCCCCTGTGGTGCACACTGTCCCGGAAGGACAGATTCCACAGACACCTTCTGGTAAGAAGGAAACTATGTTTGACAGAATAGAGGAATTCCAGGAACAGTTCTTGGAAATGCAGAAAGAGCTGCAAGCCATTCGCGGTCAGGATCTATTTGGAAAGGACGCCGCAGACCTCTGCTTGGTCCCAAATGTGAAAGTCCCGCACAAGTTCCAAGTGCCCGACTTTGAAAAATACAAGGGTAACTCTTGCCCTCAGAGCCATCTGGTGATGTACGCTCGGCGGATGTCAGCTCAGACAGAGAATCAGGACCTGCTGATTCACTACTTCCAGGATAGTTTAACCGGTGCCGCACTCAAATGGTACATGGGTTTAAACCGTACTACGATCAGTATATTCAGAGATCTTGGTACTGCCTTCGTCCAACAATACAAATACAATTTGGACATGGCACCCGACAGAGATCAACTCAGATCAATGTCACAAAAGGACAAGGAAACCTTTAAGGAGTATGCTCAAAGGTGGCGTGAAATTTCCGCTCAAATTTGTCCACCTCTTGAGGAAAAAGAGATGACAAAGATCTTCTTAAAGACCTTAAGCTCATTTTACTATGACCGAATGATTGCCAGTGCGCCCAGTGATTTCACCGAAATGGTCGGCATGGGTGTACGTCTTGAGGAAGCCGTCCGAGAAGGACGTTTGGTAAAAGACACTGGATCAACGAGCGGTACTAAAAAATACGGTAGTGCTCTCCCTAAGAAAAAAGAGCAAGATATTGGGAATATCTCTCTCGGAAGGAAAAGGCGACATTATCAGCCAGTAGCAGTTGTTACTCCTGCTATCGGCCCCGCGCCTGTTCCTATGTATCAACCTCAGGTTGAGCAGAGCCAACCTGACCAGCAAAGGACACAACAGCCTCTTCAGCAGGCTCGTCCTCCATATAACAACAACCGTACAACACGGCCATCAGGATTTGATCCTATACCTGTAACGTACGCAGAACTGTTTCCGTTACTGCTAGCCAAGGGGCACATCCAGACTAAGTCTCCCCTTTCAGTTCCGGAAAATCCACCTTTCTGGTTTAAAGCGGATCAAACATGCCCTTATCATCAAGGAGGTTCAGGGCATAACATTGAGACTTGTCTCAATTTCAAATCCGACGTGCAAAAGCTTGATAGGAGCGGGCTCTTATCTTTCAAAGATACGAATCCCAATGTTCTTACGAACCTGCTGCCTCAACATGAGAAAGTTGCAGTCAATCTGATTGAGAAAGAGACTAACAATGTCTATCAAATTCACGATGTACTCTTATTGGGGACCGATCTGGTCAAGATGCATTGTAGACAGAGTGGATATGGCCATGTGCCACCTCATAACCATCACCAGTGTGATATCTGCTCTAAAGATAACCAAGGATGTTCGGTAGTGCAATCAGCTCTACAGGAACAGATGGATCTCGGATGGATCCAAGAGCACCGAGTTCGTGGAGTTAACATGGTTTACACGAATTCCAACGTCATTCAAAACCACGACATCCGTGCGATGAATGTCAACTTGGTGGCGATGCACTCAAGGCAAAGCCAGTATCATAATCTGCCGCGGCACGATTACAGTTCCTGTCTGATTTGCTCGGTAAATAAACAGGGATGCTCTTTCATACAAGAGGCCCTCCAGCGTCAGATGGATCTTGGATGGATCCAAGACTACCATGATAGGAATCCCTATCAAATCAACATGGTTCAGATCTTTGACATTCGCGTGATGAATACCAACCTGGTAGAGTTACATGATGAGCAGGTCCGACTTGGATTCTTAATATCACATGACTATCAAAGCTGTAAAGCGGGTTGCGAAAACGATCGAGGTTGTACCCTTGTCCAGGAGGCACTTCAGCACTTGTTAAATCACTGGTGGATGCCAATCTATATAGACGAAGATACTCAGCAGATTAGTATCAATCACAGGAATCCTACTCGTCGTCAAAGTCAGGATGTCCGATCAATGGAAGATAACCTAGTGAGGTTACATTGTATTCAAATTGGGCGTGGCCAGGTGCCACCACACAACTATGACAGTTGTAGCGTCTGTTCGGAAAGTAACCAAGGGTGTTACCTTGTGAGAGCAGCTCTTCAGGGTCAAGTCGATCATGGAGAAATTCATCCATATCCAGGTTCAGGACCCATCATTTGGTCGCCGAACTACCTTGCCGAGCAAGCTGAGGATGTTGTCACGATCTCTGGTCATCACAGGACCAGGGATGTTTTTGCCATCATTCCTCTACTTGACGAATCTAGAGTTCCCAACCGGGAACGGATCGAGGTTACTTATGATGGTCAGAAAAATCAGAAGGTTCCCATAGTCATCTATCTACCGGGGCCATTACCGTATGAATCAGCTAAGGCGATCCCTTACAAATACGGTGCAACAATAATCGAGAATGGAAAGGAAATTCCATTACCCTCCGTCGTGAATATTGCAGACATCAGTCGTGTAACACGGAGCGGTCGAATCTTCAACCGAGGGGTTGGAGAATCCAACAAAGAAAAGGAACTTCAGGCAGAAATTCCTGATCCACCAGTCGGTCAATCTGGTAATCCCGACTTTTCAAAAGACAAAGATGAGATGCTAAAGCTCATCCAAAGGAGTGAATATAACATTGTTGATCAACTGTTACAAACTCCTTCAAAGATCTCGGTATTATCGTTGTTACTCAGTTTAGAATCCCACAGGGAGGCTCTACAGAAAGTCTTGGAGCAGGCCTTTGTGGAACAGGATGTAACAATCAGACAGTTCGATAGCATTGTCTCTAACATCACTTCCTGCAATAATTTGGGATTTAGTGATGAGGAATTACCTGAAGAGGGTCGTCGTCATAACATGGCGCTCAACATTACAGTTAACTGCCAGGGCGATGCTTTAGCCAACGTACTGGTAGACACAGGGTCAGCCCTGAATGTTATGCCAAAGTCCACTTTGACGCAATTATCATTCAAGGGCCCTCCGATAAGAGTCAGCGAGGTCGTCGTCAAAGCATTCGACGAATCCAGAAAAATAGTTATCGGCGAAGTGGATCTTCCCATAACTATTGGTCCTCACACTTTCCAAATCACTTTCCAGGTCATGGACATCCGGGCAACATACAATTGTTTATTAGGAAGACCTTGGATACATCAGGCTGGAGCGGTTACTTCAACCCTCCACTAAAAGCTAAAGTTCGTCAAGAACGATCAACTTGTCACGGTTTGTGGGGAACAAGCCTTGCTCGTGAGTAACTTATCATCATCTACTTGTGTGGAACCCGAGGAGGTTGTTGGAACTCAGTTCCAAGCGCTATCGGTGAGCAAGAATGATCAATCCGGAGAAGGAACTTCAATTTCTTCATACAAAGATGCTATCAAAACGGTCAAGAGTACCGATACAAAAGGATGGGGACGGCTTGTCATTCCTAATGACAATAAAACAAAGAAGGGTCTTGGTTTTTCTGCAACCTGTACCCAGACAGCCGCCAACGATGAAAGTCTTCATCCCCTTCAAAACTTCTTCCATAGTGGAGGTTTTCTTCACCCAGTGTCTCAGACAGTTCATGCTATCAATGAGGAAGATCCCTCTGACACAGATGAAGAATGGAAGTCCTACCTTAACAAGGACGGCTATATGTCTCAGGAAGAGGTGCCTATGCCTTTTTGCTTTCCTACAGAAAGTCTGAGATTTATACCAAGATCAGATGTCGAAATGATCTACGGGGATCGTGATCCGAAAGGATGCTGTGCTCCGCCAAATTCATTAGAGGAAGACACTCTGATGAAAGAAAACCTTGATCGCAATCACTATGGCCCAATGGATGGTCTGCCAATATGGCAGCCTTACCCAGGGAACTTGGGGCAAGAAAGTCAGCCGAGTAATAAAACTCAGCTGAGCGTCATTGAACAGAATACCTGTGTCCCCGCCATGTCATGGGATCAACACTCAGGTCATTCGAAAACTACTCAACATGAAAATGAATTCGCAACGTTCGTAGGACTTGAATTCATCAACTATGCTTTTCCTGAGGTCAACGTCATCGAAAGGGATTATTTCTCCAGTTCCAAAGAAGTTTGGGACACTTTGGGACAACCAAGTGGAAAATACGACTTTATGGTCAAGTACACCGCTCCCGAAAGCTCTCATATCAGGGTCGAAGACATCCAGTCAACTGGATGGGGAGATGCAGCTGAGAGCACCAATGATATGCAAAATGCAACAGAGGAATCCTCCTACGACAACTCTGCTTGGGAGACAGATTCCAATGATCCTGCTCCACCAGAAATCAGCGTCATTTCTGAAGACAAATCAAGGAAGGTGCCAGACTTTGTGATTCACCGAGGAGTTCGCCGCCAATGGGTTGCCGTCGAGGTTTCGAAGGTCGTTCATCAGTCAAAGTAATTGCCATCTTTAAACCTTTCACCCTGCCCAAGTGAAACGGATATTTTGATAGGGCTCGCTTTCTGTAAATTTCCCTCTTCGCTTTGCCCAAAGCGACAGAGTTTTGTTTTATAGGGCTGTAGTTTCAAGATTCGACTTGTTCATTAATAAAATAACGTCGTTCTGTAATTTCCGCATTAATTGTTGTTTTCTCTTTTTGCTTTTTCAGAAAATGGTAATCCTAAAAAACATTCAATAGTAAAAATAAGCAGTAAAATCAAAACACTGCACACACTTGCATTTTCTCTATCTCTTCTAAACACGAATCATCACGTCATGCAGATTGCTTGTTTTATACCCCGTTGAAACATACGATCCGATGCCTTCTCCCAACTTTGAGTTCCCGGTATTCGAGGCTGAAGAAGAAAATGACAACGAAATTCCAGAAGAGATCTCCCGACTACTCAGACAAGAGGAAAGGTCCATTGAACCTCACAAAGAACCGTTGGAAATGGTAAACTTGGGTTCAGAAAAAGAGAGAAAAGAAATCAGGATCAGAGCACTGCTCAGTCCAACTGTCAAAGAAAGTTTGATAAAGCTTCTCAAAGAATTCCCCGATGTATTCGTTTGGTCATGTCAGGATATGCCAAGGTTGGATACCACTATCGTGGAACATCACTTACCATTGAGATCGGAATGTCCGCCAGTAAAGCAAAGGTTGAGACGCACTCACCCGGACATGGCCATCAAAATCAAAGAGGAGGTGCAGAAACAAATCGACGCGGGTTTCCTCGCTACATCTGAATATCCTCAATGGTTAGCCAACATCGTACCCGTTCCTCAAAAGGATGGAAAGGTTAGAATGTGTGTTGATTATAGAGATCTGAACAAGGCAAGTCCAAAGGATGACTTTCCTTTACCACACATTAACATGCTGGTTGACAGCACATCAATGTTCAAAGTATTCTCCTTCATGGATGGATTCTCGGGCTATAACCAGATCAAAATGGCACCGAAAGACATGGAGAAAACTTCGTTCATTACCCCATGGGGTACCTTTTGTTACAAGGTAATGCCGTTCGGTTTGAAGAATGTCGGGGCAACCTATCAAAGGGCCATGACTACTCTGTTTCATGACATGATACATAAAGAAATTGAGGTATATGTCGATGATTTGATTGCAAAATCAAGAACAGAGAGTGAGCACGTTGAACATCTGTCAAAATTGTTCGAACGTCTAAGAAAATTCAAGCTCCGCTTGAATCCCAACAAGTGCACCTTCGGTGTCCATTCGGGGAAATTACTAGGGTTCATCGTCAGCTAGAAAGGAATTAAAGTTGATCCTGACAAGGTCAAGGCCATTCAAGAAATGCCTTCTCCGAAAACTGAAAAATAAGTCAGAGGATTCCTGGGACGTTTGAACTACATCTCCAGATTCATATTCCTTATGACCGCCACTTGTGCGCCGATTTTCAAGTTATTGAAAAAGAACCAGGATTGCGTTTGGTCAGAAGATTGTCAAACCGCCTTCGACAGTATTAAGGAATATCTGTTGAATCCGCCGATTCTATCACCTCCAGTGGAAGGAAGACCACTGATCATTTACCTCATAGTCCTAGAGGACTCAATGGGATGTGTACTTGGCCAACAAGACGAAACTAAAAGGAAAGAGTCTGCCATTTACTATCTAAGCAAGAAATTCACCGACTGCGAGACTCGGTACACAATGCTTGAGAAAACTTGCTGTGTTTTGGCTTGGGCAGCCAAACGTCTTCGCCAGTTTATGATTCGTCATACTACTTGGTTGGTCTCCGAAATGGATCCAATCAAGTACGTTTTCGAAAAACCTGCTCTCACGGGAAGGATTGCCCGTTGGCAGATGTTACTATCAGAATATGACATAGAGTACCACGCTCAGAAAGCCGTTAAAGGAAGTATTTTAGCCGATCATTTGGCTCATCAACCGATTGACGATCAAGAATCGATCGGGTTTGACTTCCCAGACGAAGATGTCATGTATCTAAAGATGAAAGATTGCGATGAACCGCTACCCAGTGAAGGGCCAGAACCAGGTTCCCAGTGGGGACTTATCTTTGACGGAGCAGTCAATCATTATGGAAACGGAATTGGGGCAATCATTGTTATCCCTCAGGGTTCCCACATTCCTTTCACTGCCAGACTTACGTTCAAATGTACGAACAACGAGGCCGAATACGAAGCATGTATCATGGGTCTTGAAGAAGCAATGGATTTAAGGATCAAAAACTTGGACGTATACGGCGACTCAGCCCTGGTTATTAACCAGATAAAAGGAGATTGGAACACATACCAATCAGGGTTGATTCCTTACAAAGACTATGCAAGAAGGTTGTTACCCTTCTTCAACAGAGTCGACTTTCATCACATCCCTCGTGATGAGAATCACATGGCTGATGCATTAGCCACTCTCTCTTCCATGATTAGTGTAGGTCGATGGAATGACATACCTAAGATCGACATCATGCGCCTTGAACGGCCCGCTTACATCTTCGCGATTGAAGCAGTCATAGACGACAGACCTTGGTATCACGATATCAAATGCTTCCTTCAGAAACAAGAGTACCCATCTGGGGCACTCAGAAAAGACAGGAAAACCCTCAGAAGATTGGCTGGAAACTTCTTCCTGAGCGGTGACACTCATTATAAGAGAAATTTTGACATGGTCTTGCTCCGATGTGTCGACAGACCAGAAGCAGACATGCTCATGAAAGAAATTCATGAAGGATCCTTTGGCACTCATGCCAACGGACACACAATGGCGAGAAAAATTCTCAGGGCTGGGTATTATTGGTTGACAATGGAATCCGACTGCTACAAGTACATGAGGAGGTGTCACAAGTGTCAGATATACTCCGACAAAATTCATGTACCGCCATCACATCTCAAAGTTCTTTCTTCCCCGTGGCCATTTTCCATATGGGGAATCAATATGATTGGTATGATTGAGCCCAAGGCTTCAAACGGGCATCGGTTCATCCTGGTAGCCATTGACTATTTCACCAAGTGGGTCGAAGCAGCGTCATTCGCCAATGTAACCCGACAAGTGGTGGTCCGATTTATCAAAAACAATATCATCTGTCGTTATGGTGTTCTAAGTGATATCATTACTGATAATGGATCCAACTTGAACAACAAGATGATGAAAGAGTTGTGTGCAGAGTTCAAGATTGAACACCATAACTCATCTCCCTACCGACCCAAGATGAACGGAGCGGTAAAAGCGGCTAACAAGAACATCAAGAAGATCGTTCAGAAGATGGTTGTAACCTATAAAGATTGGCACGAGATGCTACCCTTTGCTTTTCACGGTTATCGTACATCTATCCGCACTTCAACAGGGGCAACCCCTTTCTCTCTAGTATATGGCATGGAGGCAGTTCTCCCCATAGAAGTAGAGATCCCATCAATCTGGGTATTGATGGAAGCTAAGCTCACCGAAGCTGAATGGTGTCAAAATCGACACGACGAACTGAACCTGATCGAAGAAAAGAGAATCACGGCACTATGCCATGGTCAGTTGTATCAACAGAGAATGAAGAGGGCGTTCGACAAAAAGGTCCGACCTCGTGTTTTCAGAAAAGGAGACCTCGTGCTCAAGAAGATACAATCATTTCTCTCTGACTCTCGGGGCAAATGGACCCCAAATTATGATGGCCCATATGTGGTCACGAAAGCTTTCTCAGGCGGCGCCTTGATACTTGCAACCATGGACGGAGAGGAATTTGCCTACCCCACGAATGTTGATGTAGTCAAGAAATACTTCGCCTAAACTAAAAAAAAAAAACGTCTCGGTGGATTGAAAACCCGAAAGGGCGGTCCAGGAAAAAGTTAGAGACATGAAAAAAAAAGAATCATCCCGATGGATTGGAAATCTCATAGTACAATCCAGGCAAAAATTAGGGATAATGGCAAGTAACTATGTTCAACAGAGGCAAGTCCCTCAGCAGCAGTTGCATCATCTGTCAGAAAACTCCAGTCAAAGGTCATCTTCGACGTAAGCTCAGGATGCCCCGAATTCAAAGTTGGTAGAAGGATGGTGGTCGTTATGTTTCAACGTAGCCCTTTTCCCTGTAAATTACCATTTTCTAACTTTGTATATACTCTTTGGAATCACGCGTTTGGCTGATCTCCATCTTATCAATAAAATTTGAGCCCTTGTGCTTTTGTTTGTAATTCTTTACTTGTTTTAGCTTTACAGAACGACGTTGTTTAAACTTAATCAGCGATTCTTGAAATAAAACAAAAATGAATTTACTTGTTAAAACTTTTTCTGCTTTTAAATTAAAGATGGCAATTTCTTTTGACTGTTGAACATCAGAAGAACATCGATCGCTTCTCCCGAAGTAAGCGAACTTCAAAGTGCAGAATCAAAGTACTCCTTCTAAGCCAGTACTCCTGAATGAAGGGATCAACTGTGTCAGAGACCTTGTTTCGTCTGACACGCCTCGGCCGAGTTCTCATCTCCTAAGCCCGATCAACATAGCTCCCAACGGGACTATCTCTCCTAAGCAAGGTGGAATTGCTATTTTGAATCAAAGGTACTTCTTCGCCCCGCGATGGCCGAGTATCCAATTGTGTTCATCCATTAGTCTGTATGTCGCGTCTGTTTTGTCAGCATATACATACATACATCATGCATTTTTTATTTGCATTCACATTTCATATTGCATCACTATCACTCTAGTCGGTCTTGTCCCCTAGTGATAAACAGTTTTCTCAATCGAGTTTGTCAGTTCTTTCCTCGTCAGGAAGTGTTGCGTCTGCACAATCTCGCCACCAGTGTATCTTTAGATCAGAGTCGGCACTTGGCCACTTTGATAACTTGAACCTCTGAAAGATCAGAGAAACTTCAACAAATGTCACTCTTCGCCATTGAAGATGATATCCTTGCTTTCCCGGATTAAGGAAAATCCACAGAGAAAGCCTCGTGATCAGAGATTCGGCAGCACGCCAGTTTTGCTCCGAAAAAAGTCGTTGATGAAAAGGTCAACGGCACCTCAAAATTGGATCCCATCATATGGCATTTCTCCGGGAAGATCCCGAGAAAAGTATGATGTAACCCCAAACGAAAACAGTCTCTCAAGAGACTCGCTTTCCCCAGTAGAATCGACAAATGGCGTCTCCAAAACAGAGAAGTTTGTACACCTCTATAACTCAGACGAATGGGTTCCCCAGCAATTCTGACATCAAAACTTTTTCCACTCAAATGGCATCTCCCCAGGAAAATTCGGCGAGAAGTTTGAAGGAAAACCGCTACACATAGCGTCCCTTGTCAATAAAGTTTATTGACAAAAGAAACTAAGACCAGTTCTTGGTAAGAAACCAGGATCGAGGGGAAGTTTAAATCAGAAACTAAGACCAGTTCCTTGGTAGGAAACCAGGATCGAGGGGAAGTTTAAATCAGAAACTAAGACCAGTTCCTTGGTAGGAAACCAGGATCGAGGGGAAGTTTAAATCAGAAACTAAGACCAGTTCTTGGTAAGAAACCAGGATCGAGGGGAAGTTTAGTTCAGAAACTAAGACTAGTTCCTTGGTAGGAAACCAAGAACGCGGGGAGGTTTATTTCAAAAGAAGACTGAGACCAGTTCCTTGGTAGGAGACCAGGATCGAGGGGAAGTTTACCTTTTCTAAGCATCATTGCTTAGCTAAAGAAGATGAATGTGTAAGCTACCATTCATAACCACCATCAAAATTTCGGATATTCCGATATTTAATCCTCTTGCACCCCGAATGCTCGAATACCTTCGTCATTCACACCTTCGGGTCCAAGAAGATTAAATAGGGGCATCTGTAATACCCCAAATTTTGACCACTTAGATTTCCCATCATTGTAAAAATCATCATCACAATATGGATGAACCATCATGCTTCATCAGTCTCCCCAAAGATGGGTGAGCATCCAATACAATCAAAATTAGGGTTTCAAGCCCTCTCTGAGTGCTTAGACAAAGGATCAATCAAGAAATGACATGATCTTCAACTTGTCTAATCTCTCAAACATCCACAATGGATCAAAAAGGACTCCCACTTCAAGGATTAAGCACTAGGCTGCTCCCTTCTAGGTGGATCAAGTCTCAAGATCGACAGTGTCACCAAATTAGGGTTTTGGTCGACCAGGGGCTCCAGATGGAAATTTTCATCTGGACACAAGGCAATGATCCAAAACATGACCTAATATACTTCATGGAACCTCATGAACCCATGCATCAAGTCAATTTTGCCTCAGGGGATGCATTCATCAAAAATCAGGAATTAGGGTTTCTTGACCTAATTCACCCCTAA
Source organism: Lathyrus tuberosus (assembly GCA_022829125.1). Taxonomy (NCBI): domain Eukaryota; kingdom Viridiplantae; phylum Streptophyta; class Magnoliopsida; order Fabales; family Fabaceae; genus Lathyrus; species Lathyrus tuberosus. The sequence goes on from JALAZF010000213.1 coordinate 993,325, forward strand.
GTTGACTTTTGGGACAAACCATGAGCCAAGACCTCAAGAGATGATTTGAGGGTCTTTAATACACCATATTGATCCATTTGAAATAATGGATTGATCCAAGAAGCTTGAGCAACAAGTTTCATTTTCATCTGCACCACAATTAGGGTTTTAAGGAAAAAGTCAACTATAACTTTGACTTTTGACCAAGACATGCTCCCAAACCCTAATACATGATTGAATATACCCTATGACACCCATGGAACATGTCCATCAAGTTTGATTTAGGTCAAGGACATGATTTCCTGAAGAATTGCACAGTTTGGAATTCATCTGATAGAAAGTCAACCGTGCACAAAAGTCAACTTTGACTTTTTGAGATTTTTCACCAAAATGGATTTTTAACCCTAAAATGATGTTAATGTGTGATTTGAATCATCATTCATCAAGAAAAATCAAGAAAAGTGAGATAACTTGTAAAAGGGGTAACCATAAAACTTAGAAATTTTTCTAAGTTAAAAATAAAAGTGGCAAAGGTACCAACTTTGGAGGACCATAACTCCTAAACCACAAGGCCATTTTTTCTCATCCAAAGATGGATTTGTAGCCCTCATTATCACCTACAAAAACTTCATCTATAAGTCATTCCAATTCATTAAGGATTTTGAGTTATGGAGTGATCAAAGTGGCTGAAAAGTGAAAAAGTCACTTTTTCCAACACTTAGTGAAATTTTCACTAAGTCAGAATTCTGCTTCACTTTTTGCCAAATATAGGGGGATTTTTCACTTGGAATCAAAAGAGATCAAAACCAAACTTGTTCAAATAGTTGTTGTATCATGTTAGGGCTTTCCAAAATGGCCAAGAACATTGCCAAATTCAACCTACATCATGAGATACAACATTGGCAAGTTGCCTTGCTGAAATCTGTCAAAGCAAGGCAGAAATTGCATTTTTGCTCGATTTGCCAAAATCAGCCAATTGCAATTGCTCCAATCCACTTGGACACCTCAGAGGATTGAATCCAAAGGGGACAATCACTGAGCCAAGCCTCCAAGGTCCAAGGAAGAAAGAATAGCATGTTGAACCTAGAATGGCCAAAATAGGGACAAGACTTCAAATTTGGAATGAGGCATTCAATGGAACCATCAAAGTGGCATGGACTGAGCCATTCTCATCTGAAATCAGTCAAGACTTATCCAAGACCAAGGGGACCAAAGCTCCGTGCCCTAACCTCTAGTCAATGGCTAGAGGAGACTTTCATTTCCATTGGCCAACATTGAGGAAACCTACTTACCAGCTGCCATGTACTATTCCTTGCAAAACAAACTTGCTCTACTATAAATAGAGCTCAATTGTGGTCAGTTTAAGTACACCAAAGCCATCTAACTGATGCTTTCCTCAAAATCTCTTTCTCTTGGCAAAAATGCCTTTCTTAGCAAGGTAGCTATCGGGTTTTGAGTTTGAGAGCAATTCTGCACAAACCAATCACTCACACACCTCACATACATCACATATGAGCTGATCAAACACTCACATAACATCTGAAACATCAATTTCACAAAATCACTTGCCATCCACACAAGTTTGAAGTGAAGTTGCAGCTGAGATGCCATAAACTGATCCAGTCCATTTCAATTTAATCCAAGTGTTCAAACACACTCCATATGGTGTAGGGAAGCTGTCCAGATCATCACAACTTATCTGTAACACCTCCAACTCAAAATCACATCTGCTCTTGCTGTCACGACTTGAAGGTAAGCCTAAACTTAGGCATCTCTCAATCTATGCATATTTCCTCGCACAATAATTTGGCCATATGTTCATAATCATGCATGGAATGTTTTCCCTCAATTAATTGCATTGTTTGAATCGGGTATCAAAAATCCTAGCCTTCATGCAGAAATTAGGGTTCTTGAGGTCTCTTCGTGATTTCTTGTTGTATGTTTAATTTAAATGAAATTAAAGTACATAGACATGATCGTGAGGTTGAGGCGAGCATAATGATATGTGGATTGCATGTTATAATTACGTATTCAGTGAGATTGAATGGAAAATGCATATCTGGGCAAACTGAAAAAACGCGCGTGTTCTTGGTGTTGTTCTTGGCGCCATTTTCATATATTTGAATATTTGAATTTTGTGATTTTGTTTAATTGATTCAAAAATTAATTTCTCTCTGAGTTTTAATGATTTTGAGTTGATTCTTTTTTTAATAATTCACAAAAATGTTAAAATATTTTATTTTATCAAAAAATCCCAAAGATATTATTTATTTCATATAATTGATATTTTTGTAAAGAATTAATATTTTTGATTGTTTTTGGTATTTTAAATATTTTTTCTACATTGATTTTGCAACTTTTAATGCTTTCTAATTATTTTGTAGGTCAATACTTAATTTTTGAAGCATTAATCCAAGATCACAATTTGTTTTCCATGTGTTAAACAATTTTGATCAATTTAATTGAATTTTTATTCAATTAAATACATTTTGAAAACAAATTAGGGTTTTTGATTAATTCAACCCTCATAAATCATTTTCAAAACACTTTGGGCCTATATTAGAGTGTAAGACCCAATCCTTTTTTAACCAAATCATCTTTGGGCCTCACTTATTGTATAAGTCCCGATACCGTCAAAAAACAAACGGTGCGATCGTCGCCTTTTCAAAAAACATCTGGGCCTCTCCTTGAGCTATAAGACCCATTCAAAACACTTTGGGCCTCTATTAGAGTGTAAGAGCCAACCCTTTTTTTGACCAAAACATTTTTGGGCCTCACTTATTGTATAAGTCCCTCTGCGTTAAAAGAAAACCTCGGCGCGATCGCCATTTTTAAACGAAAAATCATTTGGGCATACCCTCGTGTTATAAGCCCCACTCTTTTTCCTTTAAACCTTTTTGGGCCTCTTGAGAGAGTGTAAGACCCATCCCTTTGTACAGAAAACCATTTTAGGCCCCAGTCACTTGTATAAGTCCCGCTGTACAAAGTCAAACAGTGCGCTCACTGATAAAACCCTGGGCCTCTCCTTGAGCTGTAAGCCCCAAATCTTTCTTTTTCAAAGCACTTTCTCCTTTGATTTTGAATATACTGTTGTTTTCAATCTTTCTTTGTTGAACAACTAACCAAACAACATGGAAGCACTACAACCGAGTAAGTGGTTATCGCTTTCATTTACTGCTTTCATATTATAAACTGTATTGTGGGGCTGCTCACTGTAAGTCTCCTTTCATAAACTCATATCTACTGTGTAATAATAGTATAGATATTTCGAGTTTCCCCGGCAAATACGTCTAGAACTAGGTGACGCCGTTTCATTTATTCGTAGAAATAGACGCCTAGATCCCCAATAGGAGCACCAGATACAGTCTTCTCTTCGGCTGTCCTCCTTAGGAATCGTCAAGAAATTCTATTCCCCGGAGATGAATTATTCTCGGTGAAACTTCTCTTGAATTTCTTCAAACCTCAGAACTGGTCATTTAACCCTCTTTCAGAGTTAAAGTTGCTGGATAGTAAACCTCGCACGTTTACCAGTGATTTTATCTCTAAAAGAGTTTTCTTGGACTTTTCTTTGGTTTGGGACCCACAGGCTTCTTAAAAGCATCGGCCTCCTCTTGGGCATTGTACAAGGACCCTCCGGCTTCCTAAAAGCAACCTAGCCTCCTCTTGGGCATTATTCAAGGACCCTACGGCCTCTTAGAAGTATTCACAGCCTCCTCTTAGGCTTCGTATAATGATCTCTTCCTCCAGGAATGATAGCCTCCTCTTGGGCTTCGTACAAGGACCCGTCGGCTTCTTAAAAGATTCCAGCCTCCTCTTGGGCTTCGTACAAATTGTCCCGACGACCTCCTAGAGGTATAGGAACAGAACCTAGTCATCCTCATAGAACAGCCATTTCATAGAGTCTACTACTGTTTCTCGAAGCATAGTACAAAAGATAAAACTCTAGACTTGGACAGTCTAACTTCCTTGAGTCTCAAAGACATTCTCAAGCACCCTTCGTTAAATAGGAAGGAAACCCGCAGACTCGGACAGTCTCAATACCCTTTGGATTTCCCGTTTCCTCAAAGAGAAGGAGATATCCCTGATCCTCAAATCAAATCCCTGAGTACAGTGTTGCTCATATAAGAACTGATTTTCTCTTTTAAATCAGTATATTGGATCTGTCACTCAACTGAAACAGTTACAATAGCCTCCATCTCGGGCTTCGTACGAGATACCAAAATTCTCCCCAGTGGAGTCAAAACAACCTTTTAGCCTCTCTCTCAGGCTTTGTATGAGACACAAAAGATTCCCTCGTTGAGTCAATCACCCCTTTTTTTTGCCTCCATCTCGGGCCTCGTACGAGATATAAATCCCTTAAGCAAGAGTCGAACTCTTTGCTAGCCTCCTCTTAGGCTTTGTATAACGATATGCCCCACTGGGTCAAAAACCTTTAGCCTCTCTCTCGGGCTTTGTACGAGACACAAAATAGCCTCCTCTTAGGCTTTGTATAATGATTTTCCTAGCGGAAATTAGCCTCCTCTTAGGCTTTGTATAAGAAAACCACTGGTTGATCCAATCAACCTTTTAGCATCAAAGCTGTGCCTCGTTCACAGTGCACAAACATCAACAACTCCTTCATCTAATCGCTGTAAGCGGCAAGCCTCTGGATCATCTATATCCATGCCACTGTCCCTCTTTTAGCATGAGAAATTCCTAAGGAAAGATGGCATTGCTCTACACTGAGTTAAAGTCTTCTCCTTCAGGTTAAAACCCTTTCTTCGGAAATTATGGCATTGCTCGGATCCGCGTATCCCAGTTAAAGTAATTCTCCTTCTCCCCTCTTTAGAGATGACAAATTCTCTCTAAAGCCGAGGTCTTTTAGCTTCACGTCTTGGGCTTTGAACAAGACACAAATAGACCTTTTAGCTTCACATCTTGGGCTTTGAACAAGATACAAACCACCTTTCGCTTCACGTCTTGGGCTTTGAACAAGACACCAAAAACCAATTTCCTCCCATAGAATAGGAGGAACTACGATCGCTCTGATTTCCCTGTTTCGGTAAACGGGAATACGTAGGCATAAGATCGAAAGAAAAGATCTTAGCGAGCACAATCAACAAAAAACCCAAATCCCATATCCCCATCAATCAAAAGCAGTATTTCAAAAGCACCAGTCCTAACATCCTAATCTTTGTTCCCCGCCAGAAACCCTTTGCCTAGAAAAAAGAAAGAAAGAACCTGTATTGGCGAAATACGAATAACCAGTACAAAGGCCCCCCCACATTGATAGCATCTGTAACCTAACAGACCGCTGTTTAAACTCAGTATGCAAGCAGGGTTAATTGGAGACATCTATTTCCCTTCCTTATTCAGCTCACAATAGGATAAAAAATGAATCGACCTGTAGTTTTAAGCTCAACCGCAGAGAGCGACCAGCGCTTAAGAACCGTGTCCAAAATCGCTCGCTACAGAGGGTACAGTTGTGAGTCAAACAAAATACTGCAGAGAGCTGCTCAAGCGCTTTGGAATGAACGACTCAAAATCAATAGACACACCTATGCCTACCAACGGAAACCTAGATAAAGATGAACATGGTAAGAGTGTAGATGTCAAACAGTATAGATGTATGATTGGGTTTCTCTTGTATCTTACTGCGTCTAGACCTGACATCATGTTTAGTGTCTGCATGTGTGCACGATATCAATCGAATCCTAAGGAGTCACACTTGAAAGCTGTCAAGCGCATATTTAGATATCTTCATGGAACATCTAAATATGGGCTCTGGTATTCCAAAGGAAGCGATTGTAGCTTAGTAGGTTACTCCGATTCTGATTTTGCTGGCTGCAAATCAGATAGGAAAAGTACTAGCGGTACATGTCACTTATTTTCAAACTCTTTGGTCAGTTGGCATAGCAAGAAACAGGTGTCTGTCGCATTGTCAACTGCTGAGGCTGAGTACGTTGCAGTCGGTAGTTGTTGCGCTCAGATGTTGTGGCTAAAGCAACAACTACAAGATTTCGATATTCAACTCAAACGTATTCCAATAAAGTGTGACAACACCAGTGCTATAAATCTTACTAAGAATCCTGTTTTACACTCACGCACTAAACACATAGAGATTAGACATCACTTTCTTCGCGATCATGTTGAAAAAGAGGACGTTGTATTTGAGCATGTTGATACTAAAAACCAACTTGCTGACATTTTTACTAAACCATTAGCAACGGAACCGTTCTTCAACATTCGTCGTGAATTGGGGATTTTAGATCTCTCCTCATCGATGTCTTAAGCATGTTGGTTCTTATTTATATATGTCTCACTTTGGCTATTGAGATTTGTTTTTAGACCTTAATCAGACTTCATAAGGTTACATCAACAGAGGTAACATCATTCCTTTCTAAATCTCTTTGGAACTTTGTGATTAGTGTATGGTAGAACAAATTCTTTAAGATCGTTTATATGTATTTCATTGCATATGTTGTTTGAACATAAATGCTTGATTCGTGAATTATACTTGAGCATCATCATCATGACATAATTCATACTGCATTGACTTAGAGCTGCTGACAAGTTTCTACACTCAACATATAGTCAAAAATTAGTTCAAATTTAGGTTAGCATCAGTATGTATCGATGCAACAAGTGCATGTGTCGATACATTAGCGTTTCCGGTCGATGCATTCGTGATATGAGTCGATTCATGTCCTTTTATTTCAAATTTTTCAAAACTTGTTTCAGTATGTGTCGATGCATCCGTGCTTTGTGTCGACACATAGGACATTTTCAAAACCAATCAATTCGTGAAATGAATCGATCTATATCCCCTTGTGTCGATACATACTGTCTCTTTTCCCATAAATGCATGTTAAATTAAGTTGTGGATCGACACATCAGCCATTTTTAAAGGGTTAATTCTCTCTAGACTCTCTTCTCCTCTCATACCCACACGGCTAACCCTAACTTCTTCAAACATCTTCATCTCCAAAACCCTAAGTCACTTCCTATCCTTCATCTTAACTCTTCTCCAATTCATCACCATGCCTCCAAGAATCATCCCGGCTAGACAAAGAGGAAGAGGAAAAGGAAAGGAACCCATTGGGACGTCTCGTCAGTCTCCACAACCTCCAGAAATCCCTCCTAGTGCTCTCACTCTTCTTCATCCTGCCATCGCTGAGGAGTTTGAGGCCTCTTTCAAGACAAGGTTAGTTATGAAACCCCATGTCTTTGATAAAACTGATGCATCTGCCCTCCATCTCAAAGATGTTGTTGATTTGTTGAATGCACAAAAACTTGGTACATTTTTGACCATAAATGATGATTATCATGAGGACTTTATTCGTATATTTTATGCTGGTCTGCAATCTGGTAGAGGCTATATGTTTAAATGTTCTATTGGGACTAAAACTTATACCTTTGAAGCTACTGATTGGGACAAAGTGTTTCAAATCCCTTTTGGGTTGCCTGGATTGAAGAACTGGCATGACCAGAGTTATGATACAGAATTTAAAATAAGGGAATATGTGGCATCAATTTCAAAATTGGATAGACCTCTGGGTGAGGATGAATCACTCACATCTGGTATGATCACAAGCGTACCTAGAATACTTCACTGGATTGTCTCGCACATCTTGCGTCCAAAGTCCGGTGGTCATTCTAGGTTGGATAAATCAGATATTCATCTTGTGTATCTTCTTCACAATAGGGTTTCGTTAAATTGGCCAAACTACTTCGTGAAACGCATGTTTCTTATGCGTAACAGTGCGAAGAATATTACACTTGGATATGCTGCCCAGATCATGAGAATCATCAAATACTGGAATATAACCACACCCTTAATACCTCTCATATCTCCCTCTTCTGCTCAAGAGTTCAACACTGCCACGTTATCTCATATGGGATACCGGTGGGATAAGGAGCGTCAATGTTTCTATTTTCTGGAAAGAGGATCCAAAACAAGGGTATATAACTTTGATGTGCCTGCTGAACAAGTGTTTGTGCCTGAAGACCAGATGGATGAAGAAATGAATGATGCAAATGAAGAGAACCAGCCTGAAGCAAATACTAATGCTGGCTGGGGTGATAGGGTGCCACAAAGGTGGTCTCCAACAAATTATGAACCCGGTCCAAATGTTCCTCCGTTCTCTGGTGCTGCTTCTTCTTCAACTGCTCCTGCGTATTTGACTCAAATGTTTCAGCAAATGGAGCTTGCTAATCAAGCCCGTCATGAACAGGCGCTCGCTTGGCATAATCAGCAAAATGAGTGGCATAAGGAGCATCGTGAGTGGCATGATGAACACACACAGATGTATCATAATCAGCATGCTTGGCACACGGACTTGGTTAAATGGCATCAAGTCTTTTACAATGAAATGTCTGGTTTTATGGACGATTGTCGTGCCAATCCTGGTATCATGGACAGATTCAGAAGTGTTGAAGTTTAGAACCGGTTCCGGCGATATAGTTTCATGGGCCATAATCCTGATGAGATGCCTCATCCGCCGCCCACCAAGCTTCAGAGATCCTGACAGAAATGATGAGGAGTCCTGTGGAGGCCATAACCCTTTTAAGCTATCATCATGTCATTTCATTACATTTCATTTCATCATAATGTTGCTTCAGTTTCCTTGTTAAATTGTTCAAACTTTATATGCTTTGGTTTTGCTTATGTAAACTCTAAGTACTTTCTTAACAATTTAATGCTTATTTCTTTTAGTTTTGTTTACTTGTGTTAGTCTTGCCCTTTTCTTGTCATTCTTTGTGAATGATTCTTTTATGTTAAGCTTCTTTCTTGGTGATTGTGAGCTTCTATGTCAATATTGCTGTCTATTGTTACATCAATTTTGCTGTCTAGCTTTGGGACTGTCTGTTTCTTCTTTTTGATGTTGACAAAGGGGGAGAAGCAAGACACCAAGATGTTGACAGCCATGCACAAACTCAGGGGGAGTGTTCCATCACATCTTGCAAATTTTCCATCATCAAAAAGGGGGAGTTTGTGAGCAAGCCTTTAAGTTTTTGTATGATAGCAAATTGTGTGATAAATGCAAAGTGTGTGATATGCATGATATAAGATTAGTATGCATGATTAGCTGGTACATACATATGATTTCATACCTATGCTATGCTTTAAAAGACAATGCAAATTGATTCATATTATCTTTGAAATCATAAAAACAATTTTCCTTATGTATGCATCGATTCATATGTGTCTTGCATCGACACATACCTTTGATAAATTCACAAAAACAATTTTGCTTCAGTATGTGTCGATTCATACGAATCTCGTATCGATACATGCTCCTGTGTAATTGTGTTATGTATCGATTCATTCGCATCATGTATCGATGCATGACTGACTTTACATTCTGGAAATTAATAGTTACAGTATGCATCGATGCATACAATTATGTGTCGACTCATGTATGTGTTATACCCACTATGTATCGACTCATAAGATATTTGTATCGATACATAAAGCTGTTTGTTGCTTTTAACCGTTTTTGTTTTTCACATATAAGATGTTATGACAGTTCAGTTTTCAGTTAAGAATTTTGTGAAAGTGAAAGGTGTGCAATCAAAGCAAAAGGCAAGTTTGGTGTGCATCAATTCTGCGAGCAACTTTAGAGACCTGAAAGTTACTTTATCTTCATCATCTTCTCAATCTCTTTAATTCAAGAACATCAACACATAATCATTTTTGTTCTTTGGATTAAAGGATCTTCGAGATAACGTTCAGTGGTACGATCAAGGATCTAGCTGAGTTGAAGATTCAAAGGGGGTTTCGAGGAAAAACCATCTGGTTTGTCCTTCAAGAACGGGTGTGTTCTTGAGGGTTTGTTAGTCACGATTGCAGAACATATTCAGCTGCAGCGTAGGGTTTGGAAATTTGGATATTTCGCAAACAGGTCGTGGAACCGGTGAATTGTTTGTATTTCTTGCAGGGAAAATTCTTGATCAAGCTCAGATCAAGTGAAGGTTCATACAATAGGAAGATCTTGGGGTTTAGATTTCTGGTTTGTATTGTAACCTTGTAAACAACGAATTCAGCATTATTGATATAACAGGTCTCAATTTCAGTTTGAAATTGAGAGGGAGACGTACCCACCCGCGAGGACGAAAGTGGGGAACTTCCTTACCAAATCTCTGCGTATTGTATTCTATCTTTAGCTCTTTACGTTTTCAACAATTTTGTGATTCGTTTGGTGTATAGTGTATTAAAGTTTCAAGATACAATAGTGGTACGAAAACTCTTGTCAAAATCACCATTATTGTCAATCATTGAACACATACACACCAAGTGTTTGACAAAATTATTTGCTGAGTTTTTGTTCATTGGAAATAGTATTTGTATGATAAGTGCATTTGATTCGATTCTAATCTGGTGTTAATAAATCTTTGTCATCGTAATAAATCCAGCATAAACTCGTGTGTCCGGTTTTCTAGTAGCTGGTTCAGAATAGACGGAAGTCGATTCGGGATCGTATTTTTTCCGCTAACTTGAAAGACTCTGATAAGCATTTTTAAATCCCTGAATTTCAAGGAGGTGATCTATTCACCCCCCCCCCCCCCTCTCGATCACTAGCCACACCATCTAACATGATTTACAATTATCAGTAGAAACTGCATCCAAGTTTTCAGCTGAGGAGAAAATTGAGCTGATTGACTACACTAGCTACATAGATTTATCCAAAGAACCAGGTTACTGTGTCATCTTTTGGGAAATTAGTGGTGAAGCAAGTGAAGAAGCGCCTGTTGTGTGTTGCAACTGTTTCGATAAGTCTTTTATTGATCCAGGTTATGTTACTTCTAGAAAAGTCCAAGGTATTAATGCTCTTGAACTTCGAGTTGTTGAGAAATGAACATTCCAGAAGATTCTTGAGAGCCAAGTTGAAAGAGGTGTACCTGTGAGTATTCCTTCTAAGTAAAACTTTAAGATTCAGATCTGTATGAATCTTTCTTATAACCCTCGTTTAGGATCATAGGTTTAGATTGGAAAGAAGACAATGGAATAAAGATGATGTTGAAAAGTATTTCGAGGGTGTTTTATCGTATCCACAGGGATTGAATGTATATTATCGCCGTTCTATAGTCAAAAGCGTTTCAAACTTTAATAGTAACAAAGAGTTTGGTTTTTTCGAATCGGATTGTTTGTATAAAATTTAGTAATCAACGGTAAAGAAATTTGGTTTTAAAGATTTGTAAAAACATGCCAAGATTAGTGTCCGATAATCCGTTTTATACGTATTTACTCGATAAAGCGTGTGAACTCGTTAACGATAAATATAACCACATATCCTCTCAACAAGTTTCTCTCGAACACTTGTTATGAGATTTATCATATTGATCATTTGATGATCTCTCACTCAAACTACCAATATGATAACATTCAAGTTCAATATTTATGAACATCAACTTTCAAAACTATCTCTAGCCTTATGATTATTGATGGATTAAAACTTAGGTCAAGTTTTAGAACATATCTCTAGATCATGAATTAAAACAAAATATAAACCATGTAAACAAAGTTTTTCTTCTATATATATCATCAACAAAGTTAACAAACTTACAATCAAGATCAATACATACAAAATGATGGATTACCTACCACTAATCTTGACACAAGATTGTGTTTAGCTACACATATTCATGGTAGCTTGCTTCACAAGTTTCGTGAGGAGATGAAAAAGCATCCGCGTCGAAGAATCGAGATCAGATGCAAATCCAGCTTCTCTATGTGAAAAATCTCTCTTAGATGAAGAAATATCAGAAAAATAGGTTTTGGTGTGTTAAAGTGAAGTTATGATCCCAAGAAAATGCATAAAATCTATTTATAGTACACTTGAAATCAGACACATTCGCACTGCGAATTATCTATTCGCCTAGCGAATAAAGAAAGTGGCACCTGAAGTGCCTTCTGATAAGCTAAACTGCCCTTGTTTGTCTGCATAAGTTCGCAATGCGAACTTTTCATTCGCAAAGCGAACTATTCTCCAAAAAGTTCACAAAGCGAACTTAGGCCCCTTTTCGTACTGCCTCAGTCAAGGTTTTTCGCCAGGTCCTTCGCAAAGCGAACTTTAGTCCCTTTTCCTACTGTCCAATTCTGGGACCATTCGTTGGGGGCATCGCCAGTGTTCGCAAAGCGAACGTTCGCTGGCAAGTTCGCTTTGCGAACTTGCTGATGTTTTCCTCTTTTCTTTAGCAACTTGCATCATCTCTTTGTGTTTTACCTCTTGATCAATTAGTTCCTTTTCCTGCACAATAGCACACATATTACAAGCACCAAAGGAATGTAAACAAGGTTTGAAGAACAACAACAATTCAATACTAAAATCAACAATTTAAACATGAAAGTGTTGAAAAATGCCAAGTATACAATAGAAATATTAGTCATGTTTGACATCTAATAGATGACAAGTATAACACTGAATATAATATTGGTGTGTAATATTCTATAATTGTTCACCTGTATTAGGAGTATATTTGTGCATTTATAATACCTATTTTCATAAAATTATTTGTTACATCAGTAATGTGAAATTATTATTAGGTTATTCTCATTAGATGATAGATAACAACAATAAAAGTATAATAAATTTAATTTAATTTTTTTTATTCTAGAAAAGCATTACATGAAGATTTAGACTCCTGCAAATTTACTTGCGAGTTTTGATTCCTGCGATTTTATTTCCTGCTAATTTACATAACCAACGAAGGTTTTAACTGGGAGCGAAAAACAGTAGGAAAAATCGAATTTTTAGCTAAAATTCGCTAGTAAATCCGAAGAAAATCGGAGTATTTCTAGTACTGATATATATATATATATATATATATATATATATATATATATATATGAAATTCTGGTACCAGATGTGTGATGTTAAGTGCGATGTCACAACAACACACTCTGCAATGGACAATGCAATAACAGCAATAAATCAACACAATGAATTGTTCACCCAGTTGGGTCTAACTACCTACGTCTGGGGGCTACCAAGCCAGGGATGAATTTCACTACTTGTAGAATTAAATTATAGACTCAACAACTCAGTTGACAATCTCCTAATCTTAATTCCTACTAGTGACTTTCTACCTAAGAAACCACTTAGATATGAGAACACTACTCAATCCCTAAAACACTTCAGTGATATAATTCAAAGATCACACACTTTGAATAACACTACTTGATTCTGATTCACAGCTTTGATCAAGAACAACTCAAAACAATAATACCAATTCACACTTGAATGGTTTACAAAACATACACGAAGACTTAAACAACTCTCAGTCTTTAGCTCTTTTTCTTCGTCCCTTTTCTTTCAGGAATGATGCGCATTATATAGCTATCTGAATTGGGGTTGGACCTGCTACAATATCTGACCTGATTTGTTATTTAAAACTGAATCTTCAAAACAGATTTTCTCTCTCAAAATCTTCTTAAATCTTCAGCATTTAAACCTCCTACAAATCTGCATCAAATCTCTATGCAACAGAGAATATCTATCCCAAGATATCTGCAACCAATGAGACTAACAGCTCTCTACAATTCCAGCTAAAATGCAAACCCTAACAACATCACTAAACCTGATGTTATTAATTCTGCAGATCTAATGTCACAACATCGCTTGTGACATCAGACATCCAACTTAACTCTTAACACAGCCCAGTGTTAAGACCCAATGTTGTGACATCACCCATATGACATCAAACATTGAACAACTTCACTACTTAACACAGCCCGGTGTTAAGACTCAATGTTGCAACATCACCACCTTGACATCAACATTGAACATCCTTTGTTTTACCAAAATTCTAGCCAATCCAAGAACCAACAATCTCCCCCATTGGCTAATTTTGGCTAAAACAATCTCTGCACCTTCAGAGACTTCAGCAGCGGAATAAACTTCAATAATTTTTGAAACTTCAAGCAGCAGCATCTTCAATATATTTCACACAAAACTCTACTGCAGCACCATCTTCATCAGCAACTTGGCAACAACCAAAATGGTGCTCCCCCTCAATCATGAACCAGCATACCAGCTGTTCAACAGACCATCACTTACTCCCCCTCAATATCTGCACTTCTGCATCACATCACTTTAGCAGCATTCTGCATCACATCACGTTAGCAGCATTTGACAAATGTACTATTTGATACTCTTGGCTCTCTTGGCTATTTCTCCCCCTTTTTAGCCACAATTTGACAAACTGTAGACTCTTTGATTGTAACATTTTATGAACTCCAATCTTGTATGCCTTCAGCAGTTGAATCAATTTTCAATAAAGTACACAACTGCACAATACACTCTCCAGTACACTTAATCTTCATAAATACAGATTCCCAATTTGCTTCTTAAACTTTCAAATTGGTTTGCATCTAAGGCTTTAGTGAAAATATCAGCTAATTGCTTATTTGTAGCAACATGTTCTAAGACAACAACTTTGTCTTCAACCAACTCTCTTATAAAATGATGCCTTATATCAATATGCTTAGTCCTGCTATGCTGAATAGGATTCTTAGAAATATTGATAGCACTCAAATTATCACAGTACAATGTCATGACATCTTGCTTGACATTGTATTCAGTCAGCATTTGCTTCATCCAAACAAGTTGAGAACAACTACTCCCTGCGGCTATGTACTCAGCTTCAGCAGTAGAGAGAGACACACAGTTCTGCTTGCTAAACCATGATATCAGATTATTCCCTAGGAAGAAACAACCTCCTGAAGTGATTTTCCTATCATCATCACTCCCAGCCCAGTCAGCATCACAATATCCCCTTAACTCAGTCCCAGATCCATGACTATACAACATCCCATAGTCACTAGTGCCATTAACATATTTCAGGATCCTCTTCACTTGATTCAAGTGACTAGCCTTAGGTTCAGATTGATATCTGGCACAAACTCCAACAGCAAACGCGATGTCAGGTCTGCTTCTATATAAACTTTGATCCACACTGACACCATGTTCATCCTTGGACAATTTTAGATGAGTAGGAGCAGGAGTCCTCTTGTGATTAGCATTCTCTAGACCAAACTTCTTCACTATGTTCTTTGCATACTTGCTCTGAGAAATGAATATGGAGTCCTCCATTTGCCTAACTTGTAGACCAAGAAAATAGTTCAGCTCACCAACAAGACTCATTTGGAATTCAGACTGCATCTGTTCCACAAAATGTTTCACCATTGTATCTGACATCCCACCATAGATTTGAGCTATCATCAGTTTTCCTCCTTCCTCTTTAACAAACAAAGTATTGTCAATCCCACCTTTTCTATAGCCATTCACAACCAGGAATTCAGTAAGTCTTTCATGTAACAGCCCAATTTTGATATTTCCATTTTTGTGTTAATATGTTATGTTTGTATAATTATGTGATTTTACCGTTTTTGAGAGTTTGCGGGAAATATTAGATTGGAGGGTATTTTAGATATTTCACATTTAATGATAGTTAGTTAGTTAGTAGATATTTTGAGAAAATATGAAGAAATAGAAAGAAAGAAAAGTATAAGAAAGAAAGAAAAAGAATAGAAATAGAAAGTTAGAAAGAAAAAGAGAGAAAAGAGAGCAAGAGAGAAAAAGAGAAGAGAAAAAGAAGAAAAGCTACAAATCATCAAGATCAAGCTTCCAAGAATCGAGGAATCCGGGTAAGGGTGTGAAACATTGTTATCTTATCAATGTGTATGATTATGTAGGGGTTTGCTTGGATGTTTTCTTGTTTCCATAGCTTTTGAGTTTTAGGTCGAAAACGATAAAATGATTGGGAATCAATGTTTTTACGGTCGGAAATCGATATAATTTGTGTAGTATGATTACCATGTGTTTATGAATCATTGCTAATGATTGTTTTGTTGTTGGAATTAATTTGGGATGAAAAATGAGGTTTTTGGGGGTTTTGGGTCGTGTAACCCGTAACAGCATTTTTCTGGTTCTGGTGTGATTCGCCAGGCGAATTTGGGATTCGCCAGGCGGATTGGGTTTTGCCACTAGCTCGCCAGGCGAAGTGCTGGCGAAGGCAGATTCGCCAGGCGAATTAGTAAGTCGCCAGGCGAATTTGGAATTACAGAAAGGGGGTAGCTTCTGTAACTCTTGGAGTTTTTCTATATTGGTGATTCGCCACTGGCTCGCCAGGCGAAGTGCTGGCGAATGGAATTCGCCAGGCGAATTCTCAAGTGGCCAGGCGAATTTGGCTGTTTCTCAATAATTCTTAACTTTTGAAAATTCATAACTTTTGATCCGTAACTCGGATCGGGACATTCTTTATATCGTTGGAAAGCTTATGAAATGTTTTTTCTTGTAAAAATGGTTTTTGAGATTGTTGGCCGATTAAATTATGTCGGAAATTGGAAAACGTGTTGTTTTGTCGAATTTTACGGTTACAATTGTGTGTAATTAGTGTATATCATGCAATGTGTTGATGGTATGGATATGGTATGACTTCCGTGTTGCTGTGAAGTGAAATTGCATGAAATACATGTTGTGGTGATGAATTATGGTCGAAAGGCAAGAAATTGCAATGTGTGTATTTAATGGTATATGCATGACTATATTGTAAAATATGTGTGCATTGC
Source organism: Lathyrus tuberosus (assembly GCA_022829125.1). Classification (NCBI taxonomy): domain Eukaryota; kingdom Viridiplantae; phylum Streptophyta; class Magnoliopsida; order Fabales; family Fabaceae; genus Lathyrus; species Lathyrus tuberosus. Next base: position 1,009,856 of record JALAZF010000213.1, read on the forward strand.
ATGAGTGTATGTGGTCATTTTGGATGAGAAACATCATGATATGCATTCATGTGTCGCGATTCCGTGGAGAATCGGGTGTAATATCACGTCCCTGTTGGGTGTGAGTGATTGATTACACAAATGATCATTGAGGATCCTCTGAACATTGCTTAGTCAATGGGTGTAATCGTTGCGATGAGTTACACTTGATTCCGTGGGAATCTTCAGGATGATTGTGTGCCCTTGTGGGGTTTGAGCAATCGAATTGTGTCTGCGTGAACAATCCAGAAACATCGGATGCCATGATGGTATGAGCGATGGGGAAATATCGTAGGCCCGGCAGGGAGGATATTTCCATTGAGTTCTTCAATTGAGCTCGGGTGATGAGTCGGTACCGCATGCATCTGCATAGAGTCGAGAGTCGGTCTCTATGAGTTGCATTTGTCATCATTGTATTTGTGCATTGATGAATAAACATATATATGTATATGTTGATGTGGAATGATAAGCATTATGAGGGATATGCTTGGTTTTATATATATATGCCTTGCGATGTATATTGAATGAGATGTGATGAATTGTGATAAGAATTGTATCGTTGTCATGATGCATTGTTTAATGAACAAGTATGTGTGTGTTCATGTGGAATGATGATAATGGTGAATGTATGCATAACGAATATGCTTGATGATATATCTATATTGTGATATATGATGAGTTGTGGTGAGAATATGTGTTATATGTTTATGTTGTAGTACATAATTATATGCATTGTTATTATGATAATATTTCTCACCCTTCTGCTGTTTTATGATGCTCTATGAGGCATTGCAGATTAGGTATCTGGCGGTCTTTTTGTGAAGCGTGTCTTCATTTTCCTTGTTGGTCGGTTGGCTCTGATATGTAGCACCGGGTAGCTAGGACGTTTGATCTTTTTGTGATACATTTGCATATGTATCTTGCTGATGAATTTGTGTATATAAACATGATGTTGCTTGTGATTCATACTGGATGATGTATATATATGTTGGTGTATATATGTAGTTGTTATTCAATATTTTAGATGTTTCCGCTTTTATTCTAAATATTGAGATGTGGGTGTAAGGACAAAGTTCCTCTGTGGCAAGCTACCCCACTGTTGCATATCAATAGTTTGAGCAGGTGTTGTATGTATTAAATAAAGTATGATGTGACATGCCTCTTTTATACTATGTTTTAATCATACTCTGGCGAATTGATTTTATATGTGCCTAAATGATTTATGTGATTATTTGGGGGTATAGAAAGGGGGTGTTACATTAAGTGGTATCAGAGCCAGAGTTGAGTCAGTTGTGTCTGTCTTGTAGTTGTGTTGGTTGAACTGTTGTTTAACCTTGTTGTAATTTTTGGGAATGATCAGAATATGGCTGGTAGAAATGATAATGCGATGGCTGCTGCTTTAGAAGCAATGGCTAGGGCGGTGCAAGGTGCGCCGAACGTGAATGCTAATGACGAGTTCAGGAAGAATCAACCACCGGTCTTCAAAGGAAGATTTGATCCCGATGGAGCTCAACTGTGGTTGAAAGAGATTGAAAGGATCTTCAGAGTTATGGGTTGTGCAGAGGAGAATAAGGTGAGGCTTGGATCTCACATGCTGAAGGAAGAAGCCGACGATTGGTGGGTCGGTATGCGTGAAGTTCTTGAGGTGGATGATGAAGAGATAACTTGGGATTTATTTCGTACCGAGTTCTTGAGGAAGTATTACCCTGAGAGTGTGAAAGGGAAGAAGGAGATGGAGTTTCTTGAACTGAGACAAGGTAGTATGTCCGTAGTGGACTATACTGCTAAGTTTGTGGAGTTGGTTCAATTCCATCCTCACTATGCTGCAATTACTGCTGAGTTCTCAAAGTGTATTAAGTATGAGAATGGTTTAAGTCTGGAGATTAAGCAAGTTGTTGGGTATCGAAGGATAAGGAGGTTTACGGATTTGACCGAATGTTGTAGAATCTTCGAAGAAGATAGTAAGGCTCGTTCTACACATTACAAAAGTTTGAATGAGAGGAAGGGAAAGCAACAAGCTCGAGGTGGACCTTATGTGACACCCGTTGATAAGGGCAAGCATAGGGGAAACTTTGATAGGAGGTCTGGAGGAGGAAGTTCTGGTTTCGTAAAGTGTTTCAAGTGTGGAGGTATGGGTCATAAATCATTTGATTGTAGGAAGACTGTGGTGAAATGTTCTAACTGTGGAGGAGTAGGGCATGCTACTACTGAGTGTAGGAGGAATGTAGTGAAGTGTTATAATTGTGGAGAAGTGGGTCACATTAGTACTAAGTGTACTAAGCCGAAACAAGCTCAAGCGGGCGGAAAGGTGTTTGCATTGGCGGGGACTCAAACTACGAATGCAGACCGTTTGATTAAAGGTACGTGCTTTATTAATAGTACACCTTTAGTTGCTGTTATTGATACGGGAGTGACTCATTCGTTTATTTCGTCTGAGTGCGCGAAGCGTCTAAATCTTGTGTTGTCTCTGATGGATGGTAAGATGGTTATTGATACTCCAGCAATGGGGTCAGTAACTACTTCGTTGGTTTGTTTAAGTTGTCCTTTGACCATTTATGGTAAAGACTTCGAGATGGATCTAGTGTGTTTGCCGTTGGAAGGATTGGACGTGATCTTGGGTATGAACTGGTTGCAATTTAATCGAGTTCATATAGATTGCTATCACAAGTTAGTAAGGTTTCCTTCTTTGGAAGATGATGAATTTGAGAGTTTCCTATCCACTAAAGAGTTGAAGAAACTTTTAGCGGACGAAGCTCAATTGTTTGGTTTGTTTGCATCATTGTCGGTGGAGAGTCAAGTTGAGCTTGATGTGTTCCCAGTAGTGTGTGAATTTCCATAAGTGTTTCCGGAAGATATTACGGATGTACCGCCGGAAAGAGAAGTTGAATTTTCAATTGATCTAGTTCCAGGTACTAGACCGATTTCGATGGCACCGTATCGTATGTCGGCGTCGGAGTTGGTAGAATTGAAAAAGCAATTGAATGACTTGTTGGACAAGAAATTTGTAAGACCAAGTGTTTCTCCTTGGGGTGCTCCGGTATTGTTGGTAAAGAAGAAGGATGGGAGTATGCGGTTATGCATTGATTATCGACAGTTGAACAAGGTGACAATTAAGAACAAGTATCCGCTTCCAAGGATCGATGATTTGATGGACCAATTGGTTGGTGCGAATGTTTTTAGCAACATTGATTTGAGATCAGGATACCACCAGATTCGTGTGAAAGGAGAGGATATTCAAAAGACGGCATTTAGGACACGGTATGGTCATTACGAATATTCCGTGATGCCATTCGGGGTTTCTAATGCGCCAGGTGTGTTTATGGAATACATGAATCGTATTTTTCATGAACAGTTGGATCATTTTGTGGTTGTGTTCATCGATGATATTTTGATTTACTCTAAGTCTCAAGAGGAGCATGAAGACCATTTGAGGATTGTGTTACGAATTTTGAAAGAGAAGCAATTGTATGCTAAGTTGTCAAAATGTGAATTTTGGTTGTCGGAAGTAAGTTTCCTTGGACATGTTATTTCCGGTAGTGGTATTAGTGTTGACCCATCCAAGATAGATGCGGTGATGCAATGGGAGGCTCCTAGATCAGTTACGGAGATTCGAAGCTTTTTAGGCTTGGCAGGTTATTATCGGAGGTTTATTGAGGGATTTTCGAAGTTGGCACTTCCTTTAACGCAATTGACTTGTAAAGGAAAGGCTTTCATTTGGGATATTCATTGTGAAGAGAGTTTCAATGAGCTAAAGAGAAGGTTGACAACGACTCCGATCTTGATTTTGCCTAATCCTAATGAACTATTTGTTGTGTATTGTGATGCTTCATTGGTGAGTTTAGGTGGTGTTTTGATGCAAGAAGGAAAAGTTGTGGCTTATGCTTCTAGACAATTGAGAGTGCATGAAAAGAATTATCCTACGCATGACTTGGAGTTGGCGGTCGTGGTGTTTGTTTTGAAAATTTGGAGGCACTATCTTTATGGTGCAAGATTTGAAGTTTTTAGTGATCACAAGAGCTTGAGATATTTATTTGATCAGAAAGAATTGAACATGAGACAAAGAAGGTGGTTAGAGCTTTTGAAGGATTATGATTTTGGTTTGAATTACCATCCGGGTAAGGCAAACGTGGTGGCCGATGCTTTAAGTCGGAAGTTGTTACATATGTCCGCATTGATGATGAAAGAATGGGAGCTTTTGGAGAATTTTAGAGACTTGAGTTTGGTTTGTGAAATGACGCCGAGAAGTGTGAGACTTGGTATGTTACATGTTACGAATGATTTTCTTGCAACGGTTAGTGAAAAGCAAAAGTTGGATTTGAAGTTCGTTGATTTGATGATGAATGAGAACGAGGATTTTAAGGTTGATAATTTTGGAGTTTTGAGATTCCGTGATCGTATTTGTATTCCCGACGACGCGGAGTTGAAAAAGATGATTCTAGAGGAAGGACACCGAAGTAATTTAAGTATTCATCCGGGTGCGAATAAGATGTATCAAGATTTGAAGAAAATCTTTTGGTGGTCTGGATTAAAGAGGGATGTGGCTCAATTTGTGTATGCGTGCTTAACTTGTCAAAAGTCTAAGGTGGAACATCAAAAACCGAGTGGATTTATGCAACCGTTGGATATTCTGGAATGGAAATGGGATAGTATATCGATGGATTTTGTTACAGGATTGCCGAATACGCAAAGAGGTCATAATGCTATTTGGGTAATTGTTGATAGGCTTACTAAATCTGCTCACTTTATTCCAATTGATATTAGTTATCCTTTAGAGAAGTTAGCCGAGATTTATATTCTTGTGGTTGTGAAGTTACATGGAGTTCCTAAGAGTATTGTATCGGATCGAGATCCGAGATTTACATCGAGATTTTGGGTGAGTTTACAAGAGGCTTTGGGTTCTAAGCTAAGATTGAGTTCGGCTTATCATCCGCAAACGGACGGTCAAACCGAAAGGACAATTCAATCGTTGGAGGATTTATTGCGTGCTTGTGTACTCGAGCAAGGTGGTGCTTGGGATGGTTATTTGGCGTTGATTGAATTCACTTACAATAACAGTTTTCATTCGAGTATAAGTATGGCACCATTTGAGGCTTTGTATGGTCGGAGATGTCGAACACCTTTGTGTTGGCATGAAACCGGTGAGAGGACGATTGTTGGACCGGAATTGGTGCAACAAACGACGGAGAAAGTGAAGTTTATTCGTGAGAAGATGAAAGCTTCTCAAAGTAGACAAAAGAGCTATCATGACACGAGAAGGAAAGATCTTGAGTTTCAAGAAGGCGACCATGTGTTTTTTAGAGTTACACCAGTTACGGGTGTAGGTCGTGCTTTGAAGTCGAAGAAGTTGACTTCTCGTTTTATTGGTCCGTATCAGATTACTTCACGAGTTGGTGTTGTGGCTTACCGTGTGGCGTTGCCTCCGAACCTTTCGAATTTGCATGACGTATTCCACGTTTCGCAACTTCGGAAATATGTTCCGGATCCGTCACATGTTATTCCTATGGACGAGGTTGAAGTGAGAGATAACCTTACGGTGGAAGCTTTACCGGTTAGGATTTTGGACCGCGAAGTTAAGAAACTAAGAGGCAAGGATATTGCGCTTATGAAAGTAGCGTGGGGAGGCGCTGCGGAAGGCAATATGACTTGGGAACTAGAGATTGGGATGCGAGCGTCGTATCCGGAGTTGTTTGAATCAGGTATTATTTTCGAGGACGAAAATTTCTAAAGTGGGGGAGAGTTGTAACAGCCCAATTTTGATATTTCCATTTTTGTGTTAATATGTTATGTTTGTATAATTATGTGATTTTACCGTTTTTGAGAGTTTGCGGGAAATATTAGATTGGAGGGTATTTTAGATATTTCACATTTAATGATAGTTAGTTAGTTAGTAGATATTTTGAGAAAATATGAAGAAATAGAAAGAAAGAAAAGTATAAGAAAGAAAGAAAAAGAATAGAAATAGAAAGTTAGAAAGAAAAAGAGAGAAAAGAGAGCAAGAGAGAAAAAGAGAAGAGAAAAGGAAGAAAAGCTACAAATCATCAAGATCAAGCTTCCAAGAATCGAGGAATCCGGGTAAGGGTGTGAAACATTGTTATCTTATCAATGTGTATGATTATGTAGGGGTTTGCTTGGATGTTTTCTTGTTTCCATAGCTTTTGAGTTTTAGGTCGAAAACGATAAAATGATTGGGAATCGATGTTTTTACGGTCGAAAATCGATATAATTTGTGTAGTATGATTACCATGTGTTTATGAATCATTGCTGATGATTGTTTTGTTGTTGGAATTAATTTGGGATGAAAAATGAGGTTTTTGGGGGTTTTGGGTCGTGTAACCCGTAACAGCATTTTTTTGGTTCTGGTGTGATTCTCCAGGCGAATTTGGGATTCGCCAGGCGGATTGGGTTTTGCCACTAGCTCGCTAGGCGAAGTGCTGGCGAAGGCAGATTCGCCAGGCGAATTAGTAAGTCGCCAGGCGAATTTGGAATTACAGAAAGGGGGTAGCTTCTGTAACTCTTGGAGTTTTTCTATATTGGTGATTTGCCACTGGCTCGCCAGGCGAAGTGCTGGCGAATGGAATTCGCCAGGCGAATTCTCAAGTGGCCAGGCGAATTTGGCTGTTTCTCAATAATTCTTAACTTTTGAAAATTCATAACTTTTGATCCGTAACTCGGATCGGGACATTCTTTATATCGTTGGAAAGCTTATGAAATGTTCTTTCTTGTAAAAATGGTTTTTGAGATTGTTGGCCGATTAAATTATGTCGAAAATTGGAAAACGTGTTGTTTTTTCGAATTTTACGGTTACAATTGTGTGTAATTAGTGTATATCATGCAATGTGTTGATGGTATGGATATGGTATGACTTCCGTGTTGCTGTGAAGTGAAATTGCATGAAATACATGTTGTGGTGATGAATTATGGCCGAAAGGCAAGAAATTGCAATGTGTGTATTTAATGGTATATGCATGACTATATTGTAAAATATGTGTGCATTGCATGAGTGTATGTGGTCATTTTGGATGAGAAACATCATGATATGCATTCATGTGTCGCGATTCCGTGGAGAATCAGGTGTAATATCACGTCCCTGTTGGGTGTGAGTGATTGATTACACAAATGATCATTGAGGATCCTCTGAACATTGCGTAGTCAATGGGTGTAATCGTTGCGATGAGTTACACTTGATTCCGTGGGAATCTTCAGGATGATTGTGTGCCCTTGTGGGGTTTGAGCAATCGGATTGTGTCTGCGTGAACAATCCAGAAACATCGGATGCCATGATGGTATGAGCGATGGGGAAATATCATAGGCCCGGCAGGGAGGATATTTCCATTGAGTTCTTCAATTGAGCTCGGGTGATGAGTCGGTACCGCATGCATCTGCATAGAGTCGAGAGTCGGTCTCTATGAGTTGCATTTGTCATCATTGTATTTGTGCATTGATGAATAAACATATATATGTATATGTTGATGTGGAATGATAAGCATTATGAGGGATATGCTTGGTTTTATATATATATGCCTTGCGATGTATATTGAATGAGATGTGATGAATTGTGATAAGAATTGTATCGTTGTCATGATGCATTGTTGAATGAACAAGTATGTGTGTGTTCATGTGGAATGATGATAATGGTGAATGTATGCATAACGAATATGCTTGATGATATATCTATATTGTGATATATGATGAGTTGTGGTGAGAATATGTGTTATATGTTTATGTTGTAGTACATAATTATATGCATTGTTATTATGATAATATTTCTCACCCTTCTGCTATTTTATGATGCTCTATGAGGCATTGCAGATTAGGTATCTGGCGGTCTTTTTGTGAAGCGTGTCTTCATTTTCCTTGTTGGTCGGTTGGCTCTGATATGTAGCACCGGGTAGCTAGGACGTTTGATCTTTTTGTGATACATTTGCATATGTATCTTGCTGATGAATTTGTGTATATAAATATGATGTTGCTTGTGATTCATACTGGATGATGTATATATATGTTGGTGTATATATGTAGTTGTTATTCAATATTTTAGATGTTTCCGCTTTTATTCTAAATATTGAGATGTGGGTGTAAGGACAAAGTTCCTCTGTGGCAAGCTACCCCACTGTTGCATATCAATAGTTTGAGCAGGTGTTGTATGTATTAAATAAAGTATGATGTGACATGCCTCTTTTATACTATGTTTTAATCGTACTCTGGAGAATTGATTTTATATGTGCCTAAATGATTTATGTGATTATTTGGGGGTATAGAAAGGGGGTGTTACATTTCATACCAAGCTCTTGGTGCTTGCTTCAAACCATATAGAGCTTTTCTTAGTTTGTACACATGGTCAGGAAATGTTGGATCAATAAATCCTTTTGGTTGATCAACATACACCTCTTCATTCAAGTAACCATTCAAGAAGGCACTTTTAACATCCATCTGAAAAAGCTTGAATTTGAAATTACAAGCCACACCTAAGAGTAATATGATAGATTCCAGTCTTGCCACAGGAGCAAAGGTTTCATCATAATCAATTCCTTCAACCTGAGTGTATCCCTGAGCAACCAATCTGGCCTTGTTTCTGGTGACCACTCCTTGTTCATTAGATTTATTCTTGTAGATCCACTTGGTGCCAATCACATTAACTCCATCAGGCCTAGGTACAAGCTCCCATACTTCATTCCTCTTGAATTGCTCCAGCTCTTCATGCATTGCATTTATCCAAAACTCATCAGTCAATGCTTCCTTGACATTCTTTGGCTCAATTTTTGAGACAAAGCATGAACTTGCTATAACATCTCTTGACCTCGTCCTCACTCCAGAGTTTGGATCTCCTATAATGAGCTCCTTTGGGTGGTCCTTCTGCACTCTGATGGAGGGATCCTTATGAGGTTGCTCAGTTTCAGGCTCAGCAGCAGCAACACTAGGAATTGGACTTCTGTCTTCCGCATCTGGATTAACTTCACCAACTGATGTTCCAACATCATCTAGGACATCATCATCTTCCTGCTTGTCCTTGTCATCAATCACCACATTGATTGACTCCATCATTACCTTGGTTCTAGAGTTAAAAACCCTATATGCTCTGCTGTTAGTAGAATATCCCAAAAATATACCTTCATCACTTTTGGAATCCAATTTTCTTCTCTGTTCTCTATCATCCAGAATATAACATCTACTTCCAAAAACATGAAAGTATTTAACATTAGGTTTTCTTCCCTTCCATAGTTCATACAGAGTGGATGAAGTGCCTCTTCTCAGGGTAACCTTGTTGTGAATGTAACAGGCAGTATTCATGGCTTCAGCCCAGAAATGATAGGGAAGTTTCTTGGCATGAATCATAGCTCTAGCAGATTCTTGAATAGTTCTGTTCTTCCTCTCAACTACTCCATTTTGCTGAGGAGTAATAGGAGAAGAAAACTCATGACTTATACCTTCAGCAGAGTAAAATTCTTCAAACTTGCTATTCTCAAACTCTCTTCCATGGTCACTTCTTATTCTGATAACCTTACTCTCCTTTTCTCTTTGGAGTCTTTGACAAAGATCTTTAAAAACATCAAACACCTCTGATTTGTCTTTGATGAAGTTCACCCAGGTGTACCTAGAATAGTCATCCACAACTACATATGCATATTTCTTTCCACCCAGACTTTCCACCTGCATAGGTCCCATCAAGTCCATATGAAGTAGTTCCAATACCTTGGAGGTGGTGTCATGTTGAATCTTCGGATGAGACATCTTTGTCTGCTTCCCTTTTTGACAGTCTCCACACACTTTTCCTTCCTCAATATTAAGTTTGGGAATTCCTCTGACTGCTTCTGAGGAGATGATTATCTTCATTCCCTTTAGGTGAAGATGTCCCAACTTCTGATGCCAGATTTTGACATCATCTTCTTTAGCAAAAACACAAGTGGAAGAACTTGAGTCTTGTGGCACCCAAAGATAACAGTTGTCCTTAGACCTGGATCCTTTCATAATGACTTCTCCTTTATCATCTTTGACAATGCATTCAGACTTTGTAAAGTCTACTTTAAATCCTTGATCGCAAAGTTGACTAATGCTAATCAAATTAGCAGTCAGTCCTTTAACAAGAAGAACATCCTCCAGTCTGGGAGCACCAACACATTTCAGTTTACCACTCCCTTTGATCTCTCCATTGACCCCATCACCAAATGTAACATAACTTGAAGAATGAAGCTTCACATCTACCAACAGATTCTTTACTCCAGTCATGTGCCTTGAACACCCACTATCAAAGTACCAGTCTTCTTTGGTAGAAACCCTTAAAGAAGTGTGAGCTATCAAGCTGGTAACCTTAACTTTAGGGACCCATTGCTTCTTAGGCTTGGAACCCTGCCTTCCTTTGTAACAGTTTTGTTGGGGAACAACCTGATGAGCCTTATGTGGATACCCATGTAGCTTATAACAATAAGCCTTAATGTGTCCAAAACATCCACAATGGTGACACCTCCAGCATCTGTATTTCTTCTTAGATGGAGTTCTGTCATGATGTTTTAACATCTATTTTAACATCACTGGTTTTGGGGTGATAGAACCTGCATCACTGGTGAATCCCCAACCACATTTGTCTCCAACCATCTTCCAAATACTAAGAATGTTGTCTAACGCATTAGTACCATTGTTCAACATTCTAATAGTTTTGGTCATAGAGTCCAACTTATAGTTAAGTATACTGACTTCAGCTTCAAGGTCAGTCTTTTCTGCTTTTAACTGTACTATGGTTTTCTTCAGCTCTTCTCCTTCAAGACACACTTATTCACTTTTCATGAAAAGATCTTTATAAGTGACAGTAAGTTCATCATAAGTAACCTCATCATTCCAAGACATATCATCTGACTCATAAACCCCCACCATAGCTCTAACAAGTTTAGCTGAATTTTCTTCAGATTCACTCTCACTGTCAGACCAAGAAGCTGATAACCCTTTCTGCTTCTTTAGAAAAGTAGTACATTCCTTCTTGACATGTCCATACCCTTCACACTCAAAGCATTGTATCCCTTTGTCATTACTGGATTTTTTTTCATCTTTAGACTTCTTCCCTTGTTCTCCTGATCTGTTGATGTCATAGGTAATGTTCTTGACATTGGGATTATAACTCCTATTTATCCTCTTCATCACTTTGTTGAACTGTTTACCCAGCAAAGCAATAGCCTGAGACAGCTCCTCCTGAGAGTCATCTACTTTCTCTTTCTTGGTTTCTTCAGAACTGGAAACTAAAGCTATACTCTTGGACTTCTTCTCAGGTTCTTCTTCACTTAACCCTAGCTCAAATGTTTGAAGAGATCCAATGAGCTCATCAACCCTCATCTTGCTGATGTCTTGAGCTTTTTCAATTGCAGTCACCTTCATCTTGTACCTCTTAGGAAGGGACTAAGGATTTTCCTTACAAGCTTTTCTTCTGTCATCTTTTCTCCAAGAGCACTGGATGCATTGGACAGCTCAAGAATACTCATGTGGAAGTCATGGATAGTCTCATCTTCCTTCATCTTCAGACTTTCAAACTTCGATGTTAGAAGCTGAAGTCTTGACATCTTGACTCTAGATGTTCCTTCATGTGTAGCCTTCAAAATATCCCAAGGTTCCTTAGCAACTTCATAGGTATTGATCAACCTGAATATGTTCTTATCCACTCCATTGAAAATTGCATTTAAAGCTTTGGAATTTCCAGGGGCAAGCTCATCTTCTTCCTTGGTCCATTCTTCTTCAGGCTTCGGCTTTGAGGTGCCCTCTTTATCTTTCCCAGCATCATCTTTTTCAAACACAACAGGTGCTTTCCATTCTTTAATGATAGCCTTCCAAGCCCTGTTGTCCAAGGATTTAAAAAAGGTGATCATCCTTGGCTTCCAATAGTCATAATTCGAGCCATCCAAAATAGGGGGTCTGTTGACAAATCCTCCAACTTCTTTGTCCATCTTTACACCAGAAAGTCACTTCCCTAGATCTCACCCAGAGACAGACAGGATGCATGCTCTGATACCAATTGAAATTCTGGTACCAGACGTGTGATGTTAAGTGCGATGTCACAACAACACACTCTGCAATGGACAATGCAATAACAGCAATAAATCAACACAATGAATTGTTCACCCAGTTCGGTTTAACTACCTACGTCTGGGGGCTACCAAGCCAGGGATGAATTTCACTACTTGTAGAATTAAATTACAGACTCAACAACCCAGTTGACAATCTCCTAATCTTAATTCCTACTAGTGACTTTCTACCTAAGAAACCACTTAGATATGAGAACACTACTCAATCCCTAAAACACTTCAGTGATATAATTCAAAGATCACACACTTTGAATAACACTACTTGATTCTGCTTCACAGCTTTGATCAAGAACAACTCAAAACAATAATACCAATTCACACTTGAATGGTTTACAAAACATACACGAAGACTTAAACGACTCTCAGTCTTTAGCTCTTTTTCTTCGTCCCTTTTCTTTTAGGAATGATGCGCATTATATAGCTATCTGAATTGGGGTTAGACCTGCTACAATATCTGACCTGACTTGTTATTTAAAACTGAATCTTCAAAATAGATTTTCTCTCTCAAAATCTTCTTAAATCTTCCGCCTTTAAACCTCCTACAAATCTGCATCAAATCTATATGCAACAGAGAATATCTATCCCAAGATATCCGCAACCAATGAGACTAACAGCTCTCAACAATTCCAGCTAAAACGCAAACCCTAACAACATCACTAAACCTGATGTTATTAATTCTGCAGATCTAATGTCACAACATCGCTTGTGACATCAAACATTCAACTTAACTCTTAACACAGCCCAGTGTTAAGACCCAATGTTGTGACATCACCCATATGACATCAAACATTGAACAACTTCACTACTTAACACGGCCCAGTGTTAAGACTCAATGTTGCAACATCACCACCTTGACATCAACATTGAACATTCTTTGTTTTACCAAAATTCTAGCCAATCCAAGAACCAACAATATATATATATATATATATATATATATATATATATATATATGATCGTGAAGGCTGGATCAGATCCTGTAGAATCAGGCCGCCAAGTGCGTCAGGGATGCTGGTCGTATGGAGATGAGGGGGGTGTACCTGCAAGGCACTCCGATGCTCAAGTGAGAAAGGGTCAGAGAAAAGGGGCAAGTACAAAGTATGAATTTTTATGGTGAATATTGGATACCTGACCCTCTCAAGCGAGAGGGTTTATATAGAGCCCCCAGCGCGTGGCCAATGGTCCTATTTTCGGGGCGAAATAATTGTTTCCCCCAAAGAATAGGTAACTGCCCAAACTAGCCGTTATGTCGGGCAGGGTGCTCTAAACTAGCCGTTATGTCGGGCATAACGCAGTTTCGGGCACCTGTCATTTGCTGTTCGAGCAGCGAGGAAGCCATGCGTAACGGGCATCAACGCCGGGGAGGAACGTTGCATTCCTTGCCCGGTTAGAGGGGCAGAAAAGTCATTTTTCCCCTCTGTGGATTGGACTTAGGCAATTTGGGCCGCTCTGGGGCAGAGGCGGATTAGGCCAATTCTAGCCATTGGTCCAGTCCAGAACAGGAGCCCCCCAAGTCGTTGCTCCCGAGCATGGGAGTGATGACTTAAGGACTGTTCGTTGCTCTGGGGAGCTAGCATAGAGTCGCCGTTTGTCGACGAGGAAGGTTGTCTCAAAGTGCTCGTGACCCCAGGTGTTCGTGAGATTTGTGGTCGTGACCATGTTGCCCGGTGTACGGGGAGACTAATGGTTAGACAGAATTTGAAACGTTGGGGCGCCACGTGTACATAGAGCTCCGTGTAGCAGTTAATAGGCAATGATGGCTAGCGGATAGTCATAATGGCCTACGAGCGCGTGGTTGCACGCGCCCCTTTGTATAAAAAGGGGGGAAACCGTTTCATTTGAAACTTTTTCCTTTCTGATTCCTCTTCGTCTCTTTCAGTTCTTGCCCGTCACCATCTTCAGGCTTTCCGACCACCGTCACCAGCTTCGAGCAGCTTCTACCTTCTTCCAAAATCAAGTAAGTTTTCTGATCTGTAGCTTGTTTTACTCCCTTTTGTTATTAGTGGTAGATTGTATGCGGTTAGGGTTAGCTTTAGATGACAAAATAGGTGGATTTCTGGCGAGTGTTGGTGGTGGACGGTGGTTGCGCCATTTTGCTGCCTCCAGCACTTCGCCGGAGTATGTAGTATGTCCAGCGAGGAGGGTGGTCCATGGCGTGGTTGCGATAGTTGTGCATGCATGACCACCGTGCTTGTTCATCTTCTGATAGAGCGATGAGTTTTCCTGTAGAACGTTTCCAGGTTCCGGTGAAGCTTCAAACGGAATCTGGGCATGAGTGCGGGGAGGCTCCTCGCAGGAGAATGATATGTTTCAAGCATCTCCTCTCAGGAAGGCTTTAGCTTTTCTTTCGATGTTAGGGCTTAGGCCAGGGACGTTGTCCTCAGCCCTTTGCGCGCCCTTTCACTTGACTTAGCAGTGGAATGGTGGATTTGATTTGCTGTCGAATTCACTGTCTTCTCTGCTTTTCAGGTGATCGTAATGGCGACGGGGCCAGACAGAGAAGTTATTCTAGATACGTCCGAGGAGGAAACTGGCTCCGAGGAAAACAGTAGCTCGACGGCTTCGAGCTCGGCGACCTCAAGTTCCTCCAGCAATGCTGGGGAGGAAGAAGAGGTTCGGGATGATATGGACGAGGATGACATCGAAGGGTTCTCCGTGGAGGAGTGGGAGGTGGCCGAACCTTTCGAGCACATTCCTACATTCGCAAAGTCTTTGGCGGACGTCTTTACGAAGGTAGGACCGGAAGGGGAGTGGAAGGTGCATTTCCCTACTGTGAACGAGCGGGTCTGCACGGACTTTGGGGACCGCTTTACAATGTACGAGTATGCCTTCAAAGAGCTGGGACTGAGGCTGCCTTTTACTGATTTTCAGCGGTCGGTGTTCGAGCATCTGAAATTAGCCCCCACACAACTGCACCCTAATTCGCTGGCCTTCATCCGAGCTTTTGAATTAGTGTGCGAGCATCTTGCTTTGGGGGTCACTCTCCCTCTATTCTTCGCTGTTTTCCATCTACAAAGGCAGTTGACGGGGAAGAAGTATGGCTGGGTTTCTCTGAAGCAGCCTTGCAAGCTGTTTAAACCGTTTTCGGAGTCAGTCCGAACATTCAAGCAGCGGTACTTCGTTGTTGAACCCGTGTCCGAGGTCGCCCAGGACAGCACATATGTCTGGGAGATAGAGGTTGATGACGACATAAACGAGCTGCTTAACGAGGAGGGGAAGTACATCGGGCAGAGGCTTTACAGGTTCCCCATTCATTGGTCACCCGACCATTTCACCAAGAAGCCCAGCGATTACGTTTTTCAACCGGGAGACCTGCGCGGGCAGGACGCTGTGGCTTACGAGGCGTTGGTGAAGTGGGTCCACTCCTTCAATTTCGCTGAGTGTTGGACTAGCAAGGGCAGCCCGATCTTCGAGGAAGATGGGAGTCAGAGGGTCGAGCGCCAGTTCATCAACGTTAAGGCACTACTGGAGTGCAAGACTCCCGCGGACGCTGCTTGGTAGTCTTAGTCATTTAGATTTTGTTCATGTTATTTCTTTTCTTCGTATCTAACATGCTCGTGTTTTGTTTGTGCAGGTGAGATGCCTCAGGCTCATGATCGGGTTGTGAGGAATGCTCTGGCGAGGAACAAAGCTGGGACGGCTTCTCCGAAATCTCGGTTCGCTGGTGCCCGCGTTCCTCCTCCCGTTCAAGCTGCTGCGGGGACCTCCACTTCTCTGACTCCTGCTCCCCGGGGATCTCCTCTGCCTTTGGCCGGGCGACCAAAGCGGCCAAGGATTACTAATGTCGTGGACCTTACTCGGGTAGCGGAGAAAGGGAGGTTCGAGCTTCCTCCCTGCATCCTCGATAGGAGGTTCTTCGAAGGTAACTCTTTAGTGGTTCCCCGGGCAGAATCTCTTCGCTTGGAAGGCATGGATCGCCCGAGCAAGAGGGCGCTGGTGGCCCAGGATGCTTCTGCCTTGGTCAGGATGCTAGAGATGGCGGCTGTGTATGCCAAAGGGGACTCCGCGACTGAATCCGAACTCAACGCTGCTCGTGCTTCTGTGGCATCCCTCAAGGAAGAAGTCAAGGGTGCCGGCGAGGCTTGGAAGAAGGCGGAAGAGGAAACAGCCAGGCTAAAAGAGGAGAACTCTAGGTTGTTGGCGGAGAAGAAAGCTGCCGAGGAGCTGATCAGGGAGCTGAGGGCAACAAATGCCTCGGGTGCTGACGAGCCGGACGATGTGAGGAATTTGAAGACTAGATCCGAATTGGTCGCTCGTATACTTCTGGCCGAAGACGATGGCATCGCCATTGCGGAGGAATCCTTCAGAAATGCTGTGGCTCAGCTGCGCGTGGTGAACCCTGGGCTTGAAATCTCTGCCGAGGGTACTCACTATCTTGCGCGTGTTGATGATGGTCGTATTGTCTTGCCCGAAGGTCTCTTTGCCGTTACCCCCGAGGATCAGCCCGCAGAGGAGCAGGGACCCGAGTCAGAGTCAACCGAGCATGCTGATGAATGAGGAATTTGTTATTTTGTTGTAATTTGTCTGGCCTGCGTGCCTTTGTAATTTATTTTTGGGGGGCATGGCCCCCGTTTTATGTAACAATGTACAATTGTGGTCTTTGCGGCCACTTGTTAAATTATCGCATATTTAGCTCTGTTGTTCGCATGACTTTACTTGCTTTTATTTTCGCTAAGTGTTGTATGCATACTCCCTATGAATGTATGTCCACCCGTGATAGGGGGTATTTGACTTGTGTGAATATTTTTTGGGGAGATTGCTCGTAATAGATGTGTTCGGCAGTGTGGGGAACTGGTTAAACTGCCGGGGAATGTCCTGGCGGGGAGCGGAGCTCAGGTCGCGTTTGAGGCCTGAGTTCGCAGCGTGAATGTCCCATCGCAAGCTGGGGTTCTGCCAATCATGGTACTCTGACGACGGCGATGCTCGATCGAGGACCGCTGTCGAGTACTTACCGGGCTCGTTACTGAGCGGGGTTATACTTTAGTCATATGCGACGCTTGTACCTAGACGCGCATAGTGGTCGGTAGCTGACGTTCGTCATTGCGATAAGTCGAACCGAGGATTTAGCTATAGTATTGTTTTAGCTTCTCAGCGTTCCATGGTCGAGCGAGTTCTTCCCCAGTGAGATGTTCTAGGTAGTAGGCCCCATTTTCTGTTTTTTCTCGGACGCGATAGGGTCCCTCCTAATCGGCCGCTAGTTTGCCTTCGCGAGAGTCTTTATTGTTTCTTCTTAGGACAAGGCTTCCCACGTCGAACTCTCGTCGTATCACTTTGACGTTGTGCCTGATGGTGATCTTTTATTTCAGTGAGGCTTCGCGGAGAGCTGCCCCGGTTCTGATTTCCTCGACGAGGTCGAGCTCTTCCCTTAAAGATTCGTCGTTCATCTCCTCGTCTAGAGGCGCCTCTGTCCACCTAGAGGGCACGTGAACTTCGACTGGAATTACAGCCTCGGCTCCGTATGCCAGACGGAAAGGTGTTTCCCCGGTCGTCGAATGGGGAGTTGTACGGTACGCCCAGAGCACGCTGTGTAGCTCGTCGACCTATGCCTTCTTTGTTTCGTCTAGCCTTCGCTTGAGGCCTCGAAGGATGACTCGGTTAGCTGCCTCAGCCTGCCCGTTTGTTTCGGGGTGTTCGACGGATGCGAAGTGTTGCTTCGTGCCCAGTTGGGCGACGAAGTCCTGAAACTTCCTGTCCATGAACTGCGTCCTGTTGTTCGTTACTATCGCTTGGGGAATACTGAAACGTGCAAGGATGTTTCGTTTGTAGAAATGCAGGATGTTGAGGGCAGTTATTTTGGCTAGAGCTTCTGCTCTATCCATTTTGTGAAATAATCTACGCTCACTATGAGGTACTTGTTCTGACTTGATCCTACCACGAAGGGTCCTAGGATGTCTAGGCCCTACCAGGCGAATGGCCACGGGGAGGACATAGCCTTGAGCTCGTTGGGCGGAGCCAGGTGCATGTCCCTGTGCCGTTGGCATTTGTCGCATTTCTTCACGTGTTCTTTCGCATCGTTTTGCATGGTCGGCCAGTAGTACCCTGCTCGGAGAGCCTTGCGAGCAAATGACCTTCCTCCGAGATGTTGGGCGTTGATTCCCTCGTGGATTTCGCGTAGGATGTGCGTGACCATCTCCTCCTCGACACATTTGAGCAGTGGAATGGAGAATCCCCGCCTGTATAGTTTACCTTCGACTAGGACATACGAGCAGGCTCTTCACCTGATCGTGCTGGCCTCCTTTGCGTCGGACGGGAGTTCGTCTTTGGCGAGATAGTTGTAGACTGGGGTCATCCAGCAGTTTCTGTCGCCGATCACCTACACGTCGAGTGTCGGGGAGGTCTTCTTGATGCTGGGTCGAGGAAGCACTTCCTGTATGACGGACTTGTTTCCGCCTTTCTTCTTCGTTCTGGCCAGTTTAGACAGCACGTCTGCTCGTACGTTATGTTCGCGGGGAACGTGTTTCACTTCCACTGTTGCGAGTTTCGCCATTTCCTTCTTTACCAGGGCCAAGTATTCGGTCAGGTTGTCATTTTTGGCTTTGTATTTACCCCGGACCTGGAGGGCCACGAGTTGTGAGTCCGTGCAAATGACGACTTCTTGTGCGCCCAGGTCCTCGGCAAGGCGTAGCCCAACGAGGAAGGCTTCGTATTCCGCCTGGTTATTGGAGGTTGGGAAAGACAGCGTGAGTGATACCTCGACGATAATTCCTTCGTCGCTCTCCAGTATGATGCCCGCGCCGCTTCCTGCCGAGCTTGAGGCACCGTCGACGAAGATGGTCCACTTGCGCGCTTCGCTCGCGGGGGAGTCTGCGAATGTCATTTCCGCGACAAAGTCGGCCAGAGCTTGGGCCTTGAGGGCTTTTCTGCCTTCGTATTGGATGTCAAATTTGGACAGGTCCAACGACCATTTGAGTATTCGGTCGGCCATATCTGGTCGTCCGAGCAGCTGCTTTATGGGCTGGTCTGTTCGAACCACGATCGTGTGAGCCAGGAAGTAGTGTCTTAATCTTCTGGCTGCGTTGATGAGGGCCAATGCCATTTTCTCTATATGATGGTATCTTAACTCTGGTCCTTGCAACGCTTTGCTTGTGAAGTAAATGGGTTTCTTCCCGTCAGGCGTCTCGCAGATGAGAGCGGCGCTCACCGCTTCGGTCGCGACGGCCAGATATAAGTACAGTGTTTCGCCGTTGTCTGGTCGAGAGAGGACCGGCGGCTTTGAGAGTGCCCGTTTCAGGTGGAGAAGGGCCTTGTCGCACTCCTCGGTCCATTCGAATGCTGCCTCTTTGCGGAGGAGTTTGAAGAATGGCAGGGCATGCTGGGCGGACTTGGCCACGAAACGAGATAGTGACGCGAGCATCCCGTTGAGGGACTGGATGGATTTTTTGGACTTGGGCGTAGGAAACTCGGAGAATGCTCGGCATTTGTTGGGATTGGCTTCGATTCCTCGTTCCGTTAAGTAGAAGCCGAGGAATTTGCCTGCCCGGACACCGAACGTGCACTTCTCCGGATTAAAACACATTTTGTATTTCCTGGCCTGTTCGAAGACCTTTCGTAATTGGGCAGTATGATCGGTTTCCTCGTGGGACTTAACGATCATGTCATCTATATATACTTCAAGCATGTCGCCTATTTCTCCCCGAAATACTTTGTTCATCATTCGTTGGTACGTTGCTCCGGCGTTCTTCAGGCCGAAGGGCATTACGTTGTAGTAATAGTTCCCCGATTCGGTCATGAAGGCCGTATATTTTTTGTCAGACATTGCCATTGGGATTTAATTGTAGCCCGAGTAGGCGTCCATGAACGATAAAAGTTTAAAACCAGCAGAATTATCAACAAGTTTATCAATATTGGGGAGGGGGTAGGCATCCTTCGGGCATGCCTTATTGAGATCGGTATAATCAATGCACATGCGCCATTTTCTATTAGATTTTTTAACCAATACAACGTTGGACAGCCAAGTGGTGTACTTGGCTTCCGAAATAAATTTGGCCTCGAGGAGGTCCTTTACAGCTTTTTCGGCAGCCTCCGTTTTCTCCGGAGACTGATTCCTCCTATGTTGTGCTACGGCCTTGATGGTCGGGTCAATGGTCAGCTGGTGACATGCGACGGATGGATCTAAGCCGGGCATTTCCGCGGCGTTCCACGCGAACAGGTCGGCATTCTCTCGGAGGCACACTTTGAGCTGCTTCCTCGCGATGTCAGGCAAGTCTGCTCCGATCTTTACTCTCCGTTTGGGGTCTTTGCCGAACAGGACTAGCTCGAAGTTGCCATCCGGGATTGGGCGCATTGAATGGGAGCTGCTGCTGGATGGCGTGGATGGGTCGGCTGAAGCTACTCGTTCCTCCTGTTGGTCCTCGGGGAAGCGACTGTCGAGGTC
This sequence comes from Lathyrus tuberosus, assembly GCA_022829125.1. NCBI lineage: Eukaryota > Viridiplantae > Streptophyta > Magnoliopsida > Fabales > Fabaceae > Lathyrus > Lathyrus tuberosus. Next base: position 1,030,310 of record JALAZF010000213.1, read on the forward strand.
GATAGAGTCGACCTGGGGTAGAGGCTTGGCCTCCTCGGAGCTGCTTGGCAGTGCTGGCTTGCTCGATGCTTTAGGCTTGGGCGCAATGGCGTTGAGCCCCTTTGTAGCTGCTTCAAAACACCGTCGGGCAGCTTCTATATCACCGTGGAGGGTGGCGACCATTCCTTTCGAAGTGTAATACTTCATCTTCAGGTGGACGGTCGATGGCACCGCTACGAACTCGGCTAGAGTTGGCCTTCCGAAAATGCATTTGTAAAGTGACGGGCAGTCGATTACCAGAAATTGCACCTTGATGGATCTGGTCATTTCAGCTGCTCCGAAGGTCACGATCAACTCGACGTAACCCCACGGCTTGGTCACAGACCCGTTGAACCCCTGCAAATCGGACCCTACGTAGGGGGTAAGGTGCGATTCATCCAGCTGCAGCGTTGAGAACAGCTGGGAGTACATGATGTCGACCGAGCTGCCCTGGTCGACTAGGATTCGGTGAACGTCGAAGTTTGCCATTTGGGCTCTGACGAGCAACGGAATGCTTGAGTTCGGGGAGCCGCCGAGGAGTTCCTCCCTGTAGAAGGAGATGGGGATGGAACCCTTCGGGGCCTGATCAAGCGTGGTCACTTTGTTCGAGCTGGTGTTGATCAGGTGTTCGAACTTCCGTTTCACGGATCCCACAGTAACTTTGTTGAAACCCCCGCCAGAGATGACCATGGCAGAGGGAAAGGTCTCCCACGGGCTGTGGGCTGCGAAATAGGCAGGGGCGCTGAGCCCGCCAGGGACGTTGAAGTCCTCGGGTCGCGATATGGACATAGCGACCTGTATGTTGGCGCCTTCCGAGGAGGGCGCCTCCTCCTCGACCTTCTTGGACTCCTGGGCGTCCTGCCGAGGAGTGTCCTTCTTCTTCGCGAACTGCTTCAGGTGGCCGTCCCTGATCAGTATTTCAATGGCATCCTTCAGATGGATGCAGTCCTCTGTAGTATGGCCGTGACTTTTGTGGAAGCGGCAGTACTTTGACTTGTCCACATTTGGTCTGTTCAGTAGCTGTTTGGGGAAACGGACCCCGGCTTGTTTGAACTCCGAATTGGCACATTCGGTCAAAATCTTCTCCCTGGAAACGGTCAGGGGAGTGTAATCATGGAAACGCCCGAAGGGCCCTTTGCTGTCACGGGAGTCGCGGGGACGGTCCTCGTGCCTTCGTTCACCTCGACGAGTCGTCGAGGCTTCTTCTCCTTTGGAAGCCCGGGCGTTCTCCTGGCGGCGAGACGCTCGGACATTGCTGGCCGCAATCTTCTCCTCGTACTGAATATGAGATTGGGCTTTGAGGAGGAGGGCGTCCAAGTTCCTCGGTGGCGCGAGGTCAATGGCTTTGGAGAACTCGGAGTCCGGGCGGACCCCTTGTTCGAGCAGGAACTTCTTCATCTTATTTGTCGTCAGGACCTGCACAACTTCCTTGTTGAACCTCTCGATATATGCGCGGAGAGGTTCGTCTTTCCCCTGGATTATGGCTCAGAGGGAGGCCTCAGTTTTGGGATGGCGGCGAGATGCTCTGAAGTGCCGCGAGAACATCCTGCCCATCCACGAGGTGATGGACTCCTCGGGCAGTTGTTTATACCATGTCATTGCTCCCTTCCGAAGCGTGGTCGGGAACAGTCTGCATTTGATGGCGCCCCGTATGCCGCGGTAGTCTAGCAGCGCATCGATGTTCTCGATGTGCTCATCGGGGTCGGTGGTCCCGTCGTATGTGTCAAGTGGCGGTGGTTTCTCCAAGCCTTTTGGGAGACGGGTGGCCAGGATCTCCTGGGACAACGGGCCGCGAGGCTCGTCGTCGTCACTAGAACTGGTGTATGATGGTGACCGGACAGTTTGCTCGCGTCGGCGGTTCCTTCGCGGAGAAGGTGAGCAGTTCCTTCGAGGAGAAGGTGAGCGGTTCCTTCGAGGAGAAGGTGAGTGGTTCCTTCGAGGAGAAGGTGAGCGTGTCCGTCCTTTGGACTTGATCGGTGATTCCTCATTATGTCGAGTCCTTTTGTGGTCATGAGCGTGCTGGTCACACGGGGAGATCTGTTCGTGCTTTCGGGCTACGCGAGGATCGTGCTCTTGGCACAGTCTTCGGTCAATTTCTCTCCGTGGCTGCGGGCTTCTAGATCGTCGCTAGTTCCTCCGCGTAGGAGGGCATATTGGACGACGAGACTCTTCCAGTGCCCCGATCCTCTTGTTCTGCTACAGGATCAGGGTGTTGGTTTTGTTGAGGGCCTCTAGGAGGGCTGCCATGGCCGGGTCGGCGCTGGGCGGAACAGGAACGGGCTGGAGGTCGAGAGACGGTTGATCGTTGTTGTGATCAGCAGGGGTAGGGGAAGGAGATGCAGTGGCTCCATCCCTAAGGAAACGGGCATCTCGGAGGAGAGATGATTGGCCGTCAATGTCAGATTTGTTGACGGGGAGGATGGTGGAATGAAGAGCATCCTGGGTGCGATCTTGGGAGGCCATGATCGTGATGATGTTCGAAAGTTATTTTGATCTTCGGTTAAAGAAAGAAGGGGAGAACAAAATTTCCCACAGACGGCGCCACTGATCGTGAAAGCTGGATCAGATCCTGTAGAATCAGGCCGCCAAGTGCGTCAGGGATGCTGGTCGTATGGAGAGGAGGGGGTGTACCTGCAAGGCACTCCGACGCTCAAGTGAGAAAGGGTCGGAGAAAAGGGGCAAGTACAAAGTATGAATTCTTAGGGTGAATATTGGATACCTGACCCTCTCAAGCGAGAGGGTTTATATAGCGCCCCCAGCGCGTGGCCAACGGTCCTATTTTCGGGGCGAAATAACCGTTTCCTCCAAAGAATAGGTAACTGTCCAAACTAGTCATTATGCCGGGCAAGGTGCTCGAAACTAGTCGTTATGTCGGGCATAACGCAGTTCCGGGCACCTGTCCTTTACTGTTCGGGCAGCGAGGAAGCCGTGTGTAACGGGCATCAACGCCGGGGAGGAACGTTGCATTCCTTGCCCGGTTGGAGGGGCAGAAAAGTCATTTTTGCCCCTCTGTGGATTGGACTTAGGCAATTTGGGCCGCTCTGGGGCAGAGGCAGATTGGGCCAATTCTAGCCATTGGTCCAGTCCAGAACAATATATATATATATATATATATAGCTTAAATAGTATTTTTGTCCCTGAATCTTTTTTTTTGTATGAGTCCCCGTATGTTCATTTCTCTTTGACGTTAGTCCCTGCTGTTAATGGGACATTAAGAAAAGATGAGATGGCTGACGGTGATGACTTGGCTTATTCCTTATCATTCTTATTTATATTTGCTTTGAACACGTGGATATAATGTTTTCCCCCAAAAAATAAGGCATCCAAAAGACATTTCCCTCTTTTATGTTTAGTCCCTATAAATTAGGGTTTCAATTTTAGAAAGGAAATCAGCTCAGAGAAGGTGAAGCGACTGATGCGATAGCTTGTCTGGGTAAGCCGATGGAGGGTGACGAAGCTACATTGAAGATTGAGGGACCTATTTGAATCTACCAGGTATGATCTTTACGATGAACATTCATTATGAGAGGAAGTTTATTAAGGATAATGTCGTGTACTACTTAGGTGGGGATAAAGTTGAAGTATATATTGACCCTGATAGGTGGAGCTTCTTTGAAGCAACTGGTATTGTGAAAGATCTTTGCAACCTTGAGTCCACAGATTATTGGTTATGGTGGTATAACAGTGTATCGGGTAAGCATGCAAGGATAGTTAGTGATATTGATACTGCTGTTGTTTATGAAAAAGCTGTTGAAACTAGTTGTATTGTGGATTTATTTGTTAAGCATAGGGTAGTAGTAACTGATAATGTTGTTAATGATGTTGATAATTTTATTGAGGATGATGCTATTGCGGATAATGTTGGTGATGGTAATGTTATTGAGGATGATGTTATTGAGGATAATGCTGGTGATGGTAATGTTATTGAGGATGATGCTATTGAGGATAATGTTGGTGATGGTATTGAGGATAATGTTATTGAGGATGATGTTCATGATAATGCAGGAAATGTTGAAGTTGATGAACCTCCCAATGTTGATGAGAATGTAGATGAAGTTGAAGGAGATGATATTGATGATAGTGATGATAGTGATTATAATGGTTTATCTTTTGAGGACACTGAGGATGAGAGGGCCCTTGGCATGGATGATGGATTTGATGTTGTAGACAAACCAAATGGAAGGGTTAAGCAGATAGCAAGGAAACACAGGGATACTCCAACAAAGATAAGAAATGTTGAAGCTAACCTGGGTTCCTCAAGTGGAGTTAGTGTTGGTAATGAAGGGATTGAAACTAATTATTTAAGTGATGATCTAGGCAGTAGTGATCCAGATGCATCAGATGGAGAGAAAGGACCAAAATATCCTAGGTTTAAGATGGAAGAGTTAGATAAGGACAACAAGTTCAGAGTTGGTTTGGAGTTTGTGTCTCTTACTAAATTCAAGGAGGCAATAACTGAATGGTCGATGCTAAATGGAAGAGAGATAAAGTATGTGAAAAACGACAAGGTTAGAGTGAGAGTAGTTTGCAAGGGCAATTGTGGGTTTTTGGCTCTTCTTAGTAAAGTGGGGAATAAGCACACGTATAGAATGAAGAAATGGGTTCACTACTACGAAAAACCCATTTAACAACGGTTGGGAATGACATATAATGACGCGGGCAAAGGCGTTGTTATGTAGATTTTTGTTGTAAGTTCGTTGTTTCTACAATGGTCTAGAAACCGTTGTTGAATGGCAGGACGCGTGCCATATATCACAACGGTTATGATAATAAACCGTTGCGATACATGCACTTAGGTTCTGGGTTCGAAACCCATCAATAGTGAATTTATATAAAACATAAATTACTTATGATATCGGTTACAATATATAACCGTTGTTGTAAGTACCCTAAGTTTATTATATTAAATGTAGATTGCTTGTTTTCCAAACTCCTCACTAAATAAATATACATGGATTAAATTTGATGAAGATGTCTATAATCTGCAAATTAAACTGTTCTTGAAAACCAACTTAAACAAACCAATGTTGTTTTCTGATTGCATTCGTCTCATTGTACATTTCACGCTCTTTTACATATATTGTGGTTTATTGATCTGACTCCTTCGATATATCGCTATCTTCGATTATAGCTAAATTTCCATAAGATCAATAAGACATTGGATAATTTGCCTCATCTTTGATTTAACTATAATGGAAGATGGCGATGCATCTAAGGAGCCAGATCATTATACCATAATATATATATAAAAGAACGTGAGATAAATGATGAGAGACATGCAATCAAAAAACAACATTGGTTTGTTTAAGTTGGTTTTCAAATACAACTTAATTTGCAGATTATAAGTATCTATGTCAAATTAACTGAATGTATTTTAAGTGAGGGTTAGTGAAACAAACAATCTACATAGAATATAATAAACTCAAACAAAATTCTATACCAGATCCAAATATTATAAACTCATATAATACGCTTGCTACCACCAGCAAACTTTAAGCGAGGGTTAGTTAAACAAACAATGTAAATAGAATATGATAAACTCAAACAACATTCTATACCAGATCCAGAAATTATAAACTGATATAATACGCTTGCTTCCACCAGCATCATCACCCTGTATCATCCCCTTAACCTGAAAGGAAACAAAGCAAACTTCAAAAATGAGCATCCTCAGTTGAAAACAAACCCTAAAACCATAATCCAGTGATGAGTAAAGAGAGGAACAGGAATAACGCACCTTTTAATGAAACTAATCGCGGAACAGGAATCAATTATGATGTTGAACTAGTTTGAGAAGCCATGAAAAAGAAATATAAGGAGGAAGAAGCTTACACAAAAGCTTCATACTTCTTATACTTGTTTTTATTGCTTCTAAAACTAGATAAAGTTTGCTTACACTGTTGTTTCTTCATTTCCTAACATCTTGTTCGTGATGCTATAAAAAAAAGTACAAGGTGGATGAAGTTTCCATCATAGCTTCATGCTTCTTATACATTTTTCCATAGCAACACAAACATTATGAAGTTTCCAAAGTATGGTCTTTGTTAAGGTAGTGAAAACGAATCTGAAAAAATGAGAACAATCAACAAAAACAACATGCAACAAACGAGATAATGGGAAATATCTAACAATAGATGGAAGAAGAAGAATACCTTAATGTATGAAGCACAAGATTCACGGCTAATGGTGAAAACGAAGAGAAAAAATGGGTTCTAGGGTTTCACTTTGAAGGCAACGGCGTTACTGTCAATTAAGTGAAAGTTATTTCGCTTATATATGGGTAAACTATTTCACAATGGTTAACAATAACAACCGTATAGATATGTATTTATTTGTTATAAATATATCACTACGGTTGACCAGAATAACCATAGTGATAACCCTTTTATCTGTGATTTTTAAAATAAATAAAAACCGTATACATAGGTATTTATTTATTATAAATATATCACTACGGTTAACCAGAAGAATCGTAATGATAACCCTTTTATTTATGAATTTTAAAATAAATAAAAAAGAAAAGGTGCGCCTTAACTTCTAACTTAATGCATCTGCAGTTTAAACATCAACAATGTAATTCACAATGCATCTGCAGTTTAAACATCAACAATGTAATTCGAACCCTAATTCAACTATTACATTTCATAACAAAGTAAATATTAAACATAAAGGAGACAAAAAAACATAACATCTTGATATTTCCAGAAAATATCTCTGATTTCAGTATGTTCTTCAAATTCTTGTTCTTTTTCTTTAAATCCTCATACATAACCTTCAGATAGCCCACAACTTCCAACTCTGACTTCATAATGCTCTCGTCGTCATTTCCATCTCTTTCTCCCACGTCTTCATCCCATATGAACAAATTACATGTTTCATCGCTCCTCCAAAATGGACATCTCCAAAAAAGCCTTCCTTTATTTTGTCCCTTCTTGCATTGATACGAAACCATACGACCATCACAACCACAAAAATTTCCAGATCGAGATTTTACACTGGAACAAGTCGTAGAAACACCTTTGGATGATTTTGTATGCAAATGTGACATTGCAACACCTTAAAGTAGAACACTTTGTTGTTGTTGTTGTTGTCTTCTTCCCGACAATGGTGACGGCGTTGGTGTTAGGGTTGTTTCGTCTTGTTTCTTTTTTCAATGGATAAATTGATATATATACTTGGTGTTTAAAATACATAAAAAGAAGCTTCAATTTGTAACAACGGTTTTGAGAAAAATCCGTCGTGATATCCTTATTATTTTTTAGTTAAATATTAATAAAACTTAAAAAGGGAGCATTTACGTCAAAGGGATAAACTATTTGAGGGCGATGAGGTTCGAACCCATGATAGCTAGATTGTATCACCACGGTTTTCATAAAAACCGTTATTATACCCTTGAGATTTCTAATTAAAATAATGCGTGCGCATCCAGTACGCACTATAAGAACGGTGTATAGGATGCCGTTGTAAACCTGGCGTTGTTGTTTGGCCGTTTTGTAGTAGTGGTTGGTGCACACACGTGTGGTAGGGTTTTGAATAACACCACTGCTAACTCCAAGTGGATTGCCAAGACTGTGGCGGCTAGGATAGCTTCATCTGATGGAATCAAGCTTCGTGATATTGTGTCTGAGATTAGGAGTACTTACTCTGTAGGTATAACTATGAACAGGGCATGGAAGGCTAAGCAAATTGCAAAAGCTTTGGTTGAAGGTGATGCAACAAAGCAGTATACACTACTGTGGAGGTATGCTGCAGAATTAAGGGGGGTCAATGTAGGGAACACCTGCAAAACTAATGTCTCTAGGATTGATCCAACAATTTAACCCAGGTTTGGATGCTTTTATTTTTGCTTTGATGGGGTAAAGAAGGGATTCACTATTGCTTGCAGGCCATTCATTGGTGTTGTTGGATGTCACCTAAAGACAAAATAGGGAGGCACATTGCTTGTTGTTGTTGGAAGGGATCCTAACGACCAATATTACCTATTGGCCTTTGGTGTATGTGAGACTGAAACAAAGGAGTCATGGAGGTGGTCCTTGACCTTGCTTTTGGAAGACATTGGACAAGACAAAAGATGGGTATTCATATCAGACCAACAAAAGGTACTTTTCAGATCTATTTAATTTTTTAATTCATCCTTAATCTATGTAATTGTGTTTTGATTTAGTCCTTGTATATGTCAACTAGTTTTGATCTAGGTCCCTGAATATGTCAATATGTTTTGTATTAGGTCCCTGAATATGTCAATTTGTTTTATATATTTCTGTTTTCTTGAAATAGGTACCTTCTTTTATTATTTGTTTTGATTTGTAGGGCTTAATTCCTGTTTTTGAAGAGATGTTTGAAAGGGTGGGGCATATGCTTTGTCTTAGGCATTTATATGCCAATTTCAAAAAGAAGTTTGGTGGTGGCACACAAATTAGAGATTTGATGATGGCAGCAGCAAAGGCCATATATATACAAGCATAGGAAGCAAAGATGAAAGAGTTGAATGTGTTTAATCCTAAGGCTTGGGAGTGGTTGATCAAAATTCCTACAAAATCATGGTGTAAGCATGTTTTCTCATTCTATCCCAAATGTGATGTGTTAATGAATAATGTCTCTGAAGCTTTTAATAGCACAATCTTAGTGGCTAGGGATAAACCAATCTTAACCATGTGTGAATGGATAAGAAACTACCTTATGAATAGAAATTCTAAATTAAGAGAAAAGGTGGATAGGTGGGAACATAGGATAATGCCAAGACCTAGAATTAGGTTAAATAAAGAGGTAGAAAATGTTGGTAATTGGATTCCAAACTGGTCTGGTGATTTTACTTGGCAAGTTGAACATATACATAGCAAACATAGCTTCATAGTTAAAACTTCTAAGAGAACCTGCACATGTAACTTTTGGGAATTGGTTGGCATACTATGTAGACATGCAGTTGCTTCCTTAGGCTTTATGAACCAACACCTTGAAGACTATGTAGATTACTGTTATTCTAAAGAAACATATGTGGCATGCTATGATTTCAATGTTAGCCCAATTAATGACCAAGACATGTGGCCTGAGGTTGATGCTGAGGAGATGTTGCCTCCATCATACAAAAGAGGCCCTGGTAGGCCAAAGAAACTAAGGAGGAGGGAACCTGATGAGGACCCTAACAAGGGAAGGACACAGACATCTTATTGTTGTACCAACTGTGGTGTACATGGCCACAATGCAAGGAGCTGTACAGTTTTGGTGCCTGATCCTAAAGCTCGGAAAAGAAAGGTATTAACTTAATTATGTATTTTTACTGAGTGTTTCTAACTGATAATGATTGAATCACTCTATGTGCAGAAAAAGCCAAAGAAAACTGCTACACAAACAACACAACCCCAAGCTTCTACACAAACAACACAACCTGAGGCTTCTACACAAACAACACAACCTGAAGCATCTACTGAACAACCACAACATCATCCTGAACCTCCCACTGAAGAACGGCCAGAAACACAATGTGATGTAGACCCAGAGTTTAAAATGCTTGCAGCAGATCTTTGTGCAGGTTTTGAAAGAACACAACCTCAACCCAATGGCAATGATGTCACTTCCCAAATTCTAGCTCTAACTAATGTTGCTAGTGTCCATGCTCCAACTGTTGAGGCTGCTACAGAGGTTGGTGACTCACAAGGAGTTGGTGAATCACAAGCAAACTACATTCTGCCTACACCTGTTACAGAGTTTGAGCCTACACCTAATGTACTTGTTCATGCACCTCCTCCTACGGAACCTGCTTCCGCCCCTCCTAAACCAGTTGAGTATTGCTACTGACTAATTGACATAATGTGTATGTTTCTCATTTTTTATTGAATTAATGAACCTGCACAACTAGTTGAGTATTGCTCCATTGTGTTTTTGTAGGCAAAACAACCCAAACAAAAGGTCGCAAGGAAGTTGGCTTTGAGGGAAAGTGATAGACCAAGGGTGCTCAGAAGCAACAAGCACAAAGGAGGAGAAGGAAGTAACCTTGCTAAAAGGAGAAAGAAGTAACCCTACACAAGTGGGTACCATGGAATTTGTAGACATTGGTGTACTTAAGCCTTGTAGTTTTCTGTTTTGACCTATGTTTTATTGAATAACTTTACTACAATGGTGTACTTAAGCTTTGTAGTTTTCTATTTTGTATTTTGATGCCAATGTGTATTTTGGCTTAGGACTTAATGTTTATGCTACAATGTGTGTTTTGGCTTAAGCCTTTATGTGTATGATACAATGTGTTTATGATACATTATCAATTTTGTTTAATGAAGTTTATCAGGTGTGTTTAATGATACATTACCAAGTTTGTTTAATGCAGTATACCAAGTTTGTTTAATGCAGTAATTTATGTACACTTTTATACCAAGTTTGGCTCAAGTTACTTTTATGTACACTTGATATGGCCTATTACCAATTTGGATTTTATGCAAATTAAAAAGTCTGGTTTATACACAATTCAAAATAGGAGGAGCAATACAATTGCATACATAAACTGTCCGAAACCATAACATCTTTTTCATTCATCATATTGTACAGGGACCAATCTCAAAATACATCAATGTTACAAGGACTAACAAAATAAAAAAGAAACAGACATAAACAAATGGGATTAACCACCATTTTTTATAAGCAAAGAAAAACCCCCAGGACACAACCAACAATCTCTTCAACAGATACGCTTTCCTCTTCTCCTTCTCCAACTTAATCTTCATCTTGGCCTTTTTTCCAATCTCAATCTCTTTAACATAATGGCCCCTAAATCCTTCAACATTTATGAGCAGTTGCAACCACTTGAACTTCTGAGATCACTAACTGGATTTCTTTGAAGCTCATCGTCCCAAATGAACAACTTGCAACCAGACATTAACCCTGCATTTTAACACTTCCAAAATCTTCTTTTAGGGTTTTCAACATAATTAGACATAAATATTTTCATGCTTCTATTGCAACCACAAACCGGTGCTTGAAATTGAAGAGAGTTCGCGGACGAAGAAGACGCCATGGATGTAGATGGAGCAGACGAGACCTAGGGAGGGATGAATAAGAAACCACTGATTGAAGGAGGAAGGAAGGAGAATCAACCCAAAATGTTCTTTTTTTACATTTGAGCCCTCATTGAAAACTATATCCACGTGGGTTCTCTAAAAAATAAAACAAATAATAAAACATTGGTCAGGTCATCACCGTCTACCATCTCATCTTTTTTTAACGTCCCATTGACAGCAGGGACTAAAGCCACAGAGAAATGAACATATGGGGACTCATACAAAAAAAAAGATTCAGGAACGAAAACCACAAACACGCTAACTTACAGGGACGAAAACAATATATATATATATATTCAGAAGAAGCTTCTAATGAACACATACCCCATATACCCCTAATTTGTAATAAAGAAAGAATATTTCAAATTAAGGTATGGGCAAAAATTAATATTCATGGTTTTGAAAGTACCACACCTATTATAATTGACATTATATTGTTAGGCAAATATCCACATTTGAAACAATGATGAAAATTATTAAAGATGAATTATCCACTCTATCAAGAGTATAATGGATCTAGCAAATCAAAGAAAAGATCTGAAAGAACTCAGAAAAATGATTTCTGATTTAAAAATAAATTTATCACTAAAAAATTTGCAAATTAGGAAAGAAAGAACTAATTACTCTTATTTAATTTCCCAGAAAACATTAATTCAGCAACAATTAGCCATAGCTAAAAACAGTTTTGTTGTATTATGTTTCTTTGAGAAATCAGGGTGAAATAATTTTCACTTCCTTGCCTGATTAGTAAGTCATTCAAACTTAAACTTTCTTCTAATCTGATGACCATTTTTCTGTATTCCTGTAAGCAATATTTTTGGTTTGCAATATCCATTAATTGTTGTAGTGTAGTTGTGTGGGAATTAGTAGAATTGTGATTAACAGAGTTGTGTGTAGCGGAAAAGTGTTTTTGCATTTAAATTCTTGATAAGATAGATAATTCATCTTTTATTGTTCTTATCATGTTTTTAGCTATGGCTAATTGTTGCTGAATTAATGTTTTCTGGGAAATTAAATAAGAGTAATTAGCTCTTTCTTTCCTAATTTGCAAATTTTTTAGTGATAAATTTATTTTTAAATCAGAAATCATTTTTCTGAGTTCTTTCAGATCTTTTCTTTGATTTGCTAGATCCATTATACTCTTGATAGAGTGGATAATTCATCTTTAATAATTTTCTCATTGTTTCAAATGTGGATATTTGCCTAACAATATAATTTCTTCTTAGAATTAAAATAGGATAAGTTCTTTCCGTACTGTATTCTAGTAGTAAGTTTACTCTTCTTAAGTCTTGTTTTAAGTCAGAAGTATAGTTTCTATAATTTTTAAGATGTTCCCTTTGTAAGGTTAAATCCATTTTATGTAATGAAATTTAATCTGTGTCATAAAAATCATCATCCCATGTTATTTCATTATCTGAGTAGTTTGGATTAAAGTTTCTACAGTCAATAGAAACTAGGGTTTTAGAATTTTTATGGTGAAAGAGATTAAGTTCTTTCCGTACTGTATTCTAGTAGTAAGTTTACTCTTCTTAAGTCTTAGAAACTAGGGTGGTGTCCTTACATTATTATGGTGAAAGAGATTAAAGTTCGTACTGTATTTCATTATCTGAGTAGTTTGGATTAAAGAGATTAAAGTTCGTACTAGGGTGGTGTCCGTACTGTATTTCATTATCTGAGTAGTTTGGATTAAAGTTTCTACAGTCAATAGAAACTAGGGTGGTGTCCTTACATTATTATGGTGAAAGAGATTAAGTTCTTTCCGTACTGTATTCTAGTAGTAAGTTTACTCTTCTTAAGTCTTATTTGTCAAACACTCCAGGCCAAAATTGGTAGAGGCCTACAAAAAGAGAAGTCAGGCTGGAAGGATTAGGATCACTTCTTCAAACTCTTCTTTTGAAAAAATGACAATGTAATTCTTTACAAAGACACGTGGAAAATTGCCGACACAAGAAGACAAGGCACATAGAAAATTATCTACAAGGAATCTTAGCTGGTCCCCACCATAATAATGTAAGGACAGTTGGTCCTAAATTCACGGCTATTGAAAGAGGGCCTTTCTCTTTCAACCTTATCTCTTAAGCAATAATGTCTTAAAGTTTTAGAGATAAGTTACTTAGAAGTCGTAAAGTCTATAGTAGACCAGGACTTAAAGTAAAGTTTTTTTTGTCTTTTGATAATGTTGTTGGATAGTTGTAGGTTACTACTGAAAGCATAGAGGCTTCCTTGCATGTATATAAGGAAGTACTCACTTCATTGTAAAATAGACCATAGCAATATACCATCGAAGAGAATTATCAACCATATGTACCAAAAACAAATATCAGTAAATATGTTTTCATATATATCTTTTTCACACTAAATTCCTTACTCCAACTTCCTAAATTACAGATAAAGAGGTATGATTTCTTAGCACTCTAACCATTTATTCTTATATGTCTATGCTTATAGTTATTATTAATTCATGTTTATCTTCAATCCAAAAGACGTAAGTCTTGTTTGAACCCAAAGAGACTGTTATGAATCTAAGAAAGAATCCGCTAGGGAAAAAGTACCAAGAGGGGAAAAGAGTACCAATAGGAAGAAATTCTTAGAGGATAGGTCTTAAACGCAGAGATGTCTGTGGTAGTAGGCTAGAGACGACAAGGTGAGGAGTCAAGATAAAACATTAACTATTTAATAACTAAAAGCATAAACATACAAGAATAAGAGTTAAGTTATAAGTGTCATATACCTTGAAACAGCAATAAGGAAGGAGTAAGCCTAAAATTTTAAAGAAGAAGTAAGAATAATTTTTCAAAACTACAAAACTTTTCAAGAGTTAAATGGAACGTGAAGACACTTACCCAAATACAAATTTTACTACACAAAGATATTACTCAAACTACTTTGGAACTGATTATTCAGAACCAAACTCAAACAAAAAATTTTCAGACCTAATTTATATCCAAGATTTTGACAAGAAAATAAGTTACTTACTCAAAAGCTTTCCTTACCCAGACATGGTTAAAAGCATACTGAAAAAACTAAAATTTGCTTATTTCCAAGAAAAAGTTTTCCTAGATGAAATAAAAGCTACAATAGAAAGAGATTTTGAAGAACATGAACTAAAGTGTTTAATTAAAGAATTAAATCAACTTACTTCTACTTCAAAATACTTAAATTACTTTGATGGACATTTTTACGGAAACAACTCAAGAGTAAATTACAGATCTGAAAGAACTCGGAAAGATCTAAAAGAACTCAGAAAAATGATTTCTGATTTAAAAATAAATTTATCACTAAAAAATTTGCAAATTAGGAAAGAAAGAGCTAATTACTCTTATTTAATTTCTCAGAAAACATTAATTCAGCAACAATTAGCCATAGCTAAAAACATAATAAGAACAATAAAAGATGAATTATCTATCTTATCAAGAATTTAAATGCAAAAACACTTTTCCGCTACACTCAACTCTGTTAATCACAATTCTACTAATTCCCACACAACTACACTACAACAATTAATGGATATTGCAAACCAAAAATATTGCTTACAGGAATACAGAAAAATGGTCATCAGATTAGAAGAAAGTTTAAGTTTGAATGACTTACTAATCAGGCAAGGAAGTGAAAATTATTTCACCCTGATTTCCCAAAGAAACATAATACAACAATGTAACGCCCTGTATAATATTCATCTAGAATAATACCATACAAGTGTTTTATTTGGTACTGACACATCAAAAGTGCCTAATGACATTGTTCACATACTTGTCCATTTCTAAAACATAAATACAACATATGGCACAAGGCATGGAAACTAGCCAAAAATAAAAACCTAAGAATAATATACAATATCCTCAATTGTATACAACAAAATACTACACAGCGGAAAATAAGCTTAACTAAGCTTCTCTTGAAACATCCACGCATCGCTCCACTTGTAAATCAAACCTGCAAACCACACCTGAAATAAAGCAACTATAGTGGGGTGAGATACATCAAATCTCAGTGAGTTCCCTATCTTATAGGTCCTCTCGGCTTTACAAGGTTCTATCAATCCTAACTCAAGTCAAGGGGAAGGGAAAAGACCTTGAGTACACAAACTCACAATCTCACACTATATGGAAACATGCATGAGTTCACCAACTCAAAATATCACTAATCGATAACCATACCAAGGTACCTCCTGTTCCCGTCCGCTTCGACGTCTAGAAGGCGATCCGAGTTATAGATCCTTGTAATCTACTTGACATACGAATGGATTCGGGTTCTACGGGCCTTTTACCGTTATGAACCGTCACTTCACACGGGCCTTTTACCGTCACAAGCATACGCTCCATGGGCGCCATTCGTACAGCACGGAGAATCAAACCTGCCAAGTAGTTGTGCATCCATTTTAGAGGAGCTCGAGACTCATGAAACTACACTCAAGATAAACCGGTTATGATTACATGATCACACACACACAAACGTGATTGTATTCGACAATCACAAGGCCACAAAGCCTTAAGACCTCTTTTGTATTTTCACAAAACCACAATGGTTTACACACATGTTCCATACTAGTGTTCCACTCTTCCTATGACATTGCATCTGACACACGCCTCAGCACCGCATGCACGAGCGTTGTCAGACACCCGCCTCGACACCTCAAGCACGAGCGTTCGTCATAAAGTTATCTACTCTATGCCAGAACTCGTCAATGAATGCACGAGTATCGCCATCCAGAGTTTCTATCACAATTTTATTCATAACCTAGAATTATAACAATCTTAACTATGCCATTTGTTTTGGGGTACGGTTTCCTCACTCTACCTAATTCATATTCTAAGCATGCATATTTCTTTCATTCATACTTAACAATGATTAGATAGACATGGTATAATCACAAACATTACAAGTAACACATATAATAGCATAACATGTCAAACATAATCACATTATAGTTCATACACATTTTAAGGCACACAAGCCACTATTATCCTCTACCAAGCATCCTTGGTTAAATCATGGTCTCACATCACCATTCACTACCTTATTGGATTATCTTTCCAAAGGCTTTGGACTCGTATCAATCGGATTCCCGATCCTTGAGTTTTGGTGGAATCAAAATCACATACATTACATTTCTATATTTTTCTTATCAATCCATAGCATATAACTATGTTTCTACCTCACTATCACATAGAGCATAAAATTAGCTTTCCAACGCTTCGAACGGGGGTCAAAACGGACTTACGGTTCAAAAGTTATGAAGAAAACAAAATCGGACATTTTGGAAAATTTGTGTCACGCGCAGGTATGCTCAGGTCGACTCATGAGTCGACGCAAGGGTACTATGAGTCGACCTAAAATCCTATGAGTCGACGCATACTGCGCAGATTCTGCTAAAAACTCAATTTTCGATCATTAAATGCCTTCCGTACCTCCGATTTCGATTCCGTAAAAAGCCCCGGTCTCAGAATTCAACATACTACGATATTCTCATAATTAAAAAGCCATCCCAAACATTTTCTATTTTTGAAATATTTTGAAACATAATTTTTATCAATTTATCAAATAGGAAAAGTTTAGGTTTTACAACCAAACCCAATCTAAACCTCTTCAAACATCATAACAAGTATTAACAGATGATTCCCCATCTATATTGATCATACGATGCAATTTATATCACATTTCATCCGTTAGATTTTATCGAATAGCAATTAAAGCATTTTTTCACAAAACCTAACTTAAGTTAAACAATCTCTAACTCTAAAACTTAAAGCTTCTATCTAGAACCCACCTGATAATCGAAGAGGAGTTTGAAGAAGATGATGATGATCCATAAGCTTCTTCTCAAGCTTTCCCTCTTTCTCTTCTTCTTTCTCTTCCCACGTTTTCTTCTTTTTCTTCTTCCTCTGTTTTTCTCTTTTCCTTCTTTCTACCCACTTTCTATTCCTTTCTCTTTACAAATATATATATATATATATATATATATATATATATATATATATATATATATATATATATATATAAACCAATATTATATAATATAAATCCAATAGGGTAAAATATCTCCAATTGATATTTTGTCTTCTAACACCAATTGATCAATTATTTATGTTACCTTAAAATACTTTCTTCAGTTAAAATAATTGATGTGTCTCTTTATTAATTAATTGATCTCTTCAGAGTTCACTAGTTGCTCTATTGATCCCAAATGTCAATACTTAAAGTACTTAGAGGATTCCATTATTCCAATTTACCAAAGATAGAGCACATAGATACTCATCTGATCTCATCTGATATCCAATTGAGCATTTAAGTAATATGGGGTATTACACTCTCCCCCCATTAAATTGAAATTCGCCCCCGAATTTCCTTCGCTCAACAATAATCACAACTTGAATCAATGTCTTAGATCCACACTTAATCTTTACTTCCGTTTAAATATTGACGTATTCCAATTCCAACTTAACTTCACAGACTAAAATCTTTATTTTCACGACTTATCAAACGTCACCTCCTTAATTATACTCTTGTTCCAATATTGGGTTAAGTTTCAACTTGCCCTCCATAATTCCTCTGTTGTTCCATACAAAAGACTTGGTCGCATCCTACCTCGGAAGGAGCGTACCATTCTACATTCCTCTACCGAGTCACAAACCAAACCGTAACACCTCATCTCAAATTCAGGATAACAAACACCCATCAAATTCTCATGAGGTAATTCAGTGATTCCTTTCCTATAAGCAATTACCTACAATTATCTTTTCATAAATCTTTTAATGTTCAAAACCACTTCGAAATTCGTTAACCGACTTCTTTACTAGTTCCATCAAGTCTGATGCTATACACTGTACTCATTCAATCCGATATTTCATCTCTTTCGTATCACACCAAAAGGTAGCACACTTAGAACAAAATCTTCTTATTTCCAATCTTATAATCAATTTCTCCTTCAATTCTTATAAATACTACTGAGCCCTTTCATTTGTCACCTTCCACTGCGCAATCCAAATTCTAACAGTGGAACACCACGCATTCTTAAGAACTACCAATTAGCTATCAGTCCATGGAGAACACACTTATCCACTGGGGTCCTCACTAACCAACGATACACGAACTTACTAACGTCCAAAGGTAGAACAATTTCCTCGCCAACACACAATATACAAACATCGGTCCAACACTCTCCAGACGATGAAGATGTCAGAGTTACACTGTTACAACCATAACATATACAACTCCGAAATTCACTCTAACTCGAATAATACATCCAAAATAGCTTAACAGCTTTCGATGCTAGTTACCACATTCCAAATCGATTATACTTACGGTTTTCTGACTTACTCAAGATTCCTTGTTGACACGAGATCTCGTCCAACATCAACGTAACACCATCATGGAACTACAATCATATGCGAATCACCATTTATCAAAACTCAAACCATCAAGCACAACTGTGAGCTTCCATATTACTCACCAATTCACATACCACACTCCACACGTACACACACCCTCAAAGGATATGCCACGCTCCTCAATTGAATCCACTTTTCTTATTCGTTACGTTCCACAAACGATTCCAAGTTAAACGCTTAACTTCGAAACGTCCAATTCTCACTCTTACTTGGAAAGATAACTTTCAAATTCTCTTCTCTGGGTAAAACACAGCTGCACACAATTGGTACCACTCTTACGGAGTCTAAATCCAATACCATGAACTCACAGAAGATAGCACTTACTAACTCTGACCAATTGTTCATACCTTACTAATACCATGATTCAACACCGAAATATTCCTTGTGAGGTCAACACCTCGTGAATATTCTCTGACTTCGCCCTCAAGTCTTTCAACAGTACTGATAACAATACACTTAAGACTTTCCCACACTTAACACAGTTCACAAGATTACTTTCCCAAAAGTCAAACTACCTTGTCATCTAAACAAATGATCGACTAAGTAACACCCTTCCTGAAGTTCCGGTTTCAAAATACAAATTCATCTTTCATTCACTTGCAATTCCATTTCACATTCACATCATACTCTCCAATCGGAGCAACGTAAGTTAACAAAACACAGATGATGGTTCCCAAGGAATTTCACAATTTACACAACCGTTAATCGATTAACCATCCAAGCTAATCGGATTAACTTCTTAAAATTCCACGTAAGACACCTTTCATGCACGGGTTAATCGGTTAACACTGTTGCAGAAACAAAACCAGTTACTCATAATTCAAATCCACCCTTTCCCAAACCATTAATCTGATTTGTTCTTATCTTAGAGTATCATTATCAACTGGTGGCTCCTTAACTGGTGTTACATTCACTAACCATGATCCACCCAAGGTAAAACCGACAAAATCAAAACATGCAGATGACACACTCCAACCAAGTAACAAGGCAAAATTCCAAATTCTGATGCGGTCACTCTACAAAACTTCAGCGGGATAGTTCATCTTTCTGCTCAAACAACTACACTGGCTGGAAGTCAATAATGACGACATTCTAAAGTTTTTGCCACAATTCAACTTAATTCGTCCACAAGCAAAACCCAACACACTACCATTATACGATACCACAAAAGCGATGGACATAACATGTCGAGCACACAACCTTATTCCCTCACTTGAATTTCTTGGTGAGAAATAAGACAACAACGTCCTTAGTCCAACAAAAGGTAGATTCCGAATAATCCAATCATTCACAAATACAAAAGTTTCTCTATACTTGAAAATAGATCGGGGTAATGCATCCTCTTGAAGAACCTTTCTATCACTTCGTACACACTAACCGGGATTTCTTTCCTTTCACTACCCATTACACATCCCACTTACACCAAATTACTTAATGGAAGATTCGCAACCGACAATTCTCATCAACTAGTTACAAAACCCTTCCGGTATAAATCATTTCATGATTTACACTTAGTCCGTAATAAGTCCTGATTTTGCTTCTCGTTGTTTTACCACAATCTTGTTTCTTAAAATACAATACTCACTGTTCCACAAAGTATGTCTCTTCACACTTATCTCAAGAATAAGAACCCATCACGTACACTTGTTACCACGGTGCTACCACTACGCTTGTTCTTAATACCAAGGTGTAACTTTCTCATAACATACCATCGATACCGTTTTCCATATCGTGTTTACTTTGCTCTCCAAGGTAATCCTCTTAGGTCCAAATATAAAACCATCTCACTAAGATTCCCTTCAATCCAAGATACTTACTCTGTCTCTTAATACAAACTACTTTCGGTCCATATCACTACACTTTCCATTACTAAATGAAGTCCAAACTTTCTCCAACACAATACCTTATACCCTTCCTTGGGTAAGTTACCAAATCCTAAATTGGCCTCTTACTAAAAACGGAAAACCTGAAGTATTATCCTAAACTTAATATCCACGCATAACTGAAGATACACAACTCATGTCTTACTCTTCTTTCGGCTCACACTTGTTTCACTTGAAGCATGTAAACACATCCTTGTGTTCTTTCACACACTTCTCTACTACTTTAAGTTCCCACAACAGCCGAACGTCCTTAACTCTCAACTTTAACCAGTCAGAAGATATTGTTCTGAACACATTCCTTAAGGTACTCTCGTCCATTTAAGATACCATAACCAATCGTCCACTAGAGATTCTTAACTTTCAAACTCCATCTTTTCCAAAGGATTGCTTAAACAACACACCACTCTTCAGTTCCATGCTACCCCAAAGCACGACTTCTACTAAAACATCAACTGAGCTAACCAAAACTCATCACTACTAACTCTTGGCTTGAGCCTTCCCTCACAGCACAAGTTCCGACAACACTTCGGAATCCTAGTGGTCGCTCAACCATGATTCTACCTATCACATACATAGTATTAGGTTGATCAGGCCCAACACTACATAATATGATATTAAGAGTCATGCTGGCAAGACACACTTAAGAGGCAGGAAAAAGATTTACTTATGATCTTTTAAGGCTAGGTCGAGGACACGACCTGCTTTGATACCAACTGTAACGCCCTGTATAATATGCATCTATAATAATACCATACAAGTGTTTTATTTGGTACTGACACATCAAAAGTGCCTAATGACATAGTTCACATACTTGTCCATTTCTAAAACATAAATACAACATATGGCACAAGGCATGGAAACTAACCAAAAATAAAAACCTAAGAATAATATACAATATCCTTAATTGTATACAACAAAATACTACATAGCGGAAAATAAGCTTAACTAAGCTTCTCTTGAAACATCCACGCATCGCTCCACTTGTAAATCAAACCTGCAAACCACACCTGAAATAAAGTAACTATAGTGGGGTGAGATACATCAAATCTCAGTGAGTTCCCTATCTTATAGGTCCTCTCGGCTTTTCAAGGTTCTATCAATCCTAACTTAAGTCAAGGGGAAGGGAAAAGACCTTGAGTACACAAACTCACAATCTCACACTATATGGAAACATGTCATGAGTTCACCAACTCAAAATATCACTAATCGATAACCATACCAAGGTACTTCCTGTTCCCGTCCGCTTCTACGTCTAGAAGGCGATTCGAGTCATAGATCCTTGTAATCTACTTGACATACGAATGGATTCGGGTTCTACGGGCCTTTTACCGTTATGAACTGTCACTTCACACAAGCCTTTTACCGTCACAAGCATACGCTCCATGGGCGCCATTCGTACAGCACGGGGAATCAAACCTGCCAAGTAGTTGTGCATCCATTTCAGAGGAGCTCGAGACTCATGAAACTACACTCAAGATAAACCAGTTACGATTACATGATCACACACACAAACGTGATTGTATTCGACAATCACAAGGCCACAAAGCCTTAAGACCTCTTTTGTCTTTTCACAAAACCACAATGGTTTACACACATGTTCCATACTAGTGTTCCACTCTTCCTATGACATTGTATCTAACACACGCCTCAGCACCGTACGCACGAGCGTTGTCAGACACCCGCCTCGGCACCTCAAGCACGAGCGTTCGTCATAAAGTTATCTACTCTAGGCCATAACTCATCAATGAATGCACGAGTATCGCCATCCAGAGTTTCTATCACAATTCTATTCACAACCTAGAATTATAACAATCTTAACTATGCCATTTGTTTTGGGGTACGGTTTCCTCACTCTACCTAATTCATATTCTAAGCATGCATATTTCTTTCATTCATACTTAACAATGATTAGATAGACATGGTATAATCACAAACATTACAAGTAACACATATAATAGCATAACATGTCAAACATAATCACATTATAGTTCATACATATTTTAAGGCACACAAGCCACTACTATACTCTACCAAGCATCCTTGGTTAAATCATGGTCTCACATCACCATTCACTACCTTATTGGATTATCTTTCCAAAGGCTTTGGACTCGTATCAATCGGATTCCCGATCCTTGAGTTTTGGTGAAATCAAAATCACATACATTAAATTTCTATATTTTTCTTATCAATCCATAGCATATAACTATGTTTCTACCTCACTATCACATAGAGCATAAAATTAGCTTTCCAACGCTTCGAACGGGGGTCAAAACGGATTTACGGTTCAAATGTTATGAAGAAAACAAAATCGGACATTTTGGAAAATTTGTGTCACGCGCAGGTATGCTCAGGTCGACTCATGAGTCGACGCAAGGGTACTATGAGTCGGCCTAAAATCCTATGAGTCGACGCATACTATGCAGATTCTACTAAAAACTCAATTTTCGATCGTTAAATGCCTTCCGTACCTCCGATTTCGATTCCGTAAAAAGCCCCGATCTCAGAATTCAACATACTACGATATTCTCATAATTAAAAAGCCATCCCACACATTTTCCATTTTTGAAATATTTTGAAACATAATTTTTATCAATTTATCAAATAGGAAAAGTTTAGGTTTTACAACCAAACCCAATCTAAACCTCTTCAAACATCATAACAAGTATTAACAGATGATTCCCCGTCTATATTGATCATACGATGCAATTTATATCACATTTCATCCGTTAGATTTTATCGAATAGCAATTAAAGCATTTTTTCACAAAACCTAACTTAAGTTAAACAATCTCTAACTCTAAAACTTAAAGCTTCTATCTAGAACCCACCTGATAATCGAAGAGGAGTTTGAAGAAGATGATGATGATCCATAAGCTTCTTCTCAAGCTTTCCCTCTTTCTCTTCTTCTTTCTCTTCCCACGTTTTCTTCTTTTTCTTCTTCCTCTGTTTTTCTCTTTTCCTTCTTTCCACCCACTTTCTATTCCTTTCTCTTTACAAATATATATATATATATATATATATATATATATATATATATATATATATATATATATATATATATATATATATATATATATATAGGGGTGGACATCGGTTCGGGCCGGTTCGGGTTCGGGCCCAAAACCCCAATCCGGGCCAACCCTCGGGTGACAAATATTGGCCCAATTTCGCCCAATTTAACTTTCGGTTTTTTCGGGTTCGGATTTTTTCAGGTTCGGTTATCTGGATCGGTTTATTTCGGTTTAAACTAATTGTTGGGCCTGTACAATTTTATGGCCCAATTAAAAATTTTGAATTTTTTATTTTTTTTTTCATTTTTCATTTCAATTAATTGGGCTATTTCAAGCCTATATTGATTCTACGTTGGGCTCTATTATTGGGCCAGTTAAAATTTTATGGCACGCTTAATTTGTTATTTTTAATTTTTTTCTCATTATTCAATTTAATAAATTGGGCTATTTTGAGCCTTTATTCATTCAAAATAGGACAATCCATTTTTTAAGAAATTAGGACTCCAGATTAAATTCTTCAAACAAATTTAAGATCCTAAATAAAGTAAATTTTTCATCTCAAGATACACTTCTCAAGATATAGTCATTTTTCTCAAGATATAGTCATTTTTTCAAGCTTCCATTCCAAGCTCACTTTTTCGTAACCCTTAGACATACATTTTAGATAATCACATTAAATATGTTGCATCTTGTTAATGGAGAAGTATGGAACAAACACATCTACCAAGCTTCCATTTCTATTGTGACAGGAAAAAAACAAACTCATATACTCTTTTAATCCATCATTCTTTTCAGGAACACTTGGGACTCATCATATTTGCTTGTTGTTTGTTCCAATAGCTGTTCCAATAGTTGTTCCAATAGTTGTTCCAATAGCTATAAAGTATAAAGTATTGGCTAAAATTAGATGGAAAATACACTCAAGTGACTAAACATTTATCATATCAATAATCTTTCATAGACAAAGAATACTCACATAAAACATTCTCAGTAACCATTTCACCATGGGTGGCTATTTTTTATGTGCAAAGGTTTCAAACATGGCCGGAAGACAATTTTTTCATTTAAAAAGGTTTCAAACATTAAACAAAGACAACTTTTAAATAAAACATGAAAGTCTAATTGACAAAAGTATTCAATTATGTACCCTTTCTAACTTTCTTTTGAGTGAGATATACAACCACCAAACATTTAGCAAGATGAGCAACTCACAATGGCTTTCTGCAAATTTAATATCAAACACTTAGTTATGAAAACATAAAGAATATAACTACCAATGTACAATATTAACAATAAAACAAGATGAACAATCCATAATTATAATTACATCATTCTCATTTCAAATAATATTATACATAATTGACTTAGTATAGCCATCAAACTATTTATCATTAAAGCACTAATTATCATTAAAGCATTGTGTTTGTAAACAATTCTAATACAAATATTTCATGAAAATTGGTTAGCATCCAAATTGAATTCAAACACAATGGACTTAGTATAGCCATCAAACTAACCAATTCCACTAAGAATTTTATAAGAGTTACTACCGGAGAAACAATGGACTTCAGAAACACAAAACAACATCAATATCTACTACTTGCTACAGAAACACAACAAGCAACCAATCGTGAAGAAGAAAACAAAAAAAATACGTCGGAGAGAGAGTGAGATACTTACCGGAGAACCAATGCATCATGTTCAATTTATCCAATGCATTTTCACGTTCATATTATCATGTTCAGTACATATGCAATTTATTCATTCAACAAGTTCATCAATATTCAATCACTAAGGTAAAGCAGGTGGGACCACATGATCACTACCACCAAAATATAAGCAACTCCACTTTTAATATACTGAATATTTTGTTTATTTTGCAAGACAAGATTAAAAATCAAACTTATTTTGCTTATTTACCAAATTAACTATGTAAATGAAACTTCAATCTACTAAATCAAACTAATGACAGAAGTTTGCAGCAAAACCAATTTACCAAATTAACTATGTAAATCAAACTTCAATCTACTAAATCAAACTAAATCAAACTTCAATCAGCAAGAGGTTTTTAATTGAGTATGTTACTTACCCAAAGATACAATGCTGGCAGCAAAACCAATTTGCTACAATGTTACTTCATCCGGAATACTTGTGTCTGCTTTAATACAAAAACAATACAACAAACAACATTGCTATTAACTAATGAAAAAAGTTGTTTTTCAAAACTAATAACAGGAATTGAGGGAAAAGTATTGCTACCAATTCTAGCTAGCATAACAGCTAATGACATAAATTGTTATCAACCTAATAACAGAAATTGAGGGAAAATTATTTCTACCAAATGATAGTGCGAATAACCGAGTATCACTTTTAGTTCCATCCAAAAGAGCTTCAACTGGGCCAGTTCGTATTTTCCTGCAATAGTACTGTACATGATTGTTTTAATTTGATAGTCTTAACTCTTAACAACATACTGTATAGATTAAGAAATAATTCCAACAATTAAATTTCTAACAAAATATGATAAAATCAGCAATTGGTTATTTTGATATTCTTACCAAAATAGAGATGTGCAGGACTGTTTTGATAGTCTTTCAAAAAGTGTTTAGTTGTGTTATTCAAGGCTTCAATTGTTTTAAGCCTCCAATTGTTTTAAGCACAACCAGAAGGCTGTGACTGAGTCGGAGAGGATGACGGGGCCACACTTCCGGCTGTTGTTTCATTAAATCCTATAATACATTTTTAAAAACAGTGAGTAAAATATTACAAAACAAATTACTAAAAACATTAATACAAGAGATTAATTTAACTACTTGCTTCATGTTGTTACATGCTATACATCAAAACATTTAAGCATAAAGACTAAAAACACCATTAATATTCAAAAACAAAAGAAACAGAAATACAAAAACATTTAGTCTAGTAACTCAAATACAAACCTGGGGAAAAATACAAAATCAAAGTAACTGAAACAAAAGTTTCAGAGAAAAATCAAAAACAAGTAACTCAAATAAAAATCAAATTTAATGTAACAAAAGATTGAGAGAAAAATACATACCCAATGGGATGACGATGATGGATGGTGAGGTTCTATGTTAACCCTAACCTGAAACCAACAAGAATAGTGGATGTGTTGGCTCTAAAAAGATGACGGTACACAGAGAGAGAAAGAGAGAGAGAGAGAGAGAGAGAGAGAGAGAGAGAGAGAGAGAGAGAGACGATGATGGAGGCGTGGAGCAAACCTGGAGATGATGGAGACGATGATTGAAGATGGAGAACGGCGCTTCTCTTCGTAACCCTAATTTTTTGGCTTGGATAAAATATGAAAGTGAAAACACTAAGTTACTGAAGTCTGAACTCTGAAGTATAAGCAATAAAAATAATAGTTAAAGAATAATACTATTATAATTGGTCGGTTCCGGATTCCGACGGGTCAATATTTTAAAACCGAATCCGACCATTCATATCCATTAATACCCAATCAAACGCGATTGTATTCGACAATCACAAGGCCACAAAGCCTTAAGACCTCTTTTGTCTTTTCACAAAACCACAATGGTTTACACACATGTTCCATACTAGTGTTCCACTCTTCCTATGACATTGTATCTGACACACGCCTCGGCACCGCATGCATGAGCGTTGTCAGACACCCGCCTCGGCACCTCAAGCACGAGCGTTCGTCATAAATTTATCTACTCTATGCCAGAACTCGTCAATGAATGCACGAGTATCGCCATCCAGAGTTTCTATCACAATTTTATTCATAACCTAGAATTATAACAATCTTAACTATGCCATTTGTTTTGGGGTACGGTTTCCTCACTCTACCTAATTCATATTCTAAGCATGCATATTTCTTTCATTCATACTTAACAATGATTAGATAGACATAGTATAATCACAAACATTACAAGTAACACATATAATAGCATAACATGTCAAACATAATCACATTATAGTTCATACACATTTTAAGGCACACAAGCCACTATTATCCTCTACCAAGCATCCTTGGTTAAATCATGGTCTCACATCACCATTCACTACCTTATTGGATTATCTTTCCAAAGGCTTTGGACTCGTATCAATCGGATTCCCGATCCTTGAGTTTTGGTGGAATCAAAATCACATACATTACATTTCTATATTTTTCTTATCAATCCATAGCATATAACTATGTTTCTACCTCACTATCACATAGAGCATAAAATTAGCTTTCCAACGCTTCGAACGGGGGTCAAAACGGACTTACGGTTCAAAAGTTATGAAGAAAACAAAATCGGACATTTTGGAAAATTTGTGTCACGCGCAGGTATGCTCAGGTCGACTCATGAGTCGACGCAAGGGTACTATGAGTCGACCTAAAATCCTATGAGTCGACGCATACTGCGCAGATTCTGCTAAAAAATCAATTTTCGATCATTAAATGCCTTTCGTACCTCCGATTTCGATTCCGTAAAAAGCCCCGGTCTCAGAATTCAACATACTACGATATTCTCATAATTAAAAAGCCATCCCAAACATTTTCTATTTTTGAAATATTTTGAAACATAATTTTTATCAATTTATCAAATAGGAAAAGTTTAGGTTTTACAACCAAACCCAATCTAAACCTCTTCAAACATCATAACAAGTATTAACAGATGATTCCCCGTCTATATTGATCATACGATGCAATTTATATCACATTTCATCCGTTAGATTTTATCGAATAGCAATTAAAGCATTTTTTCACAAAACCTAACTTAAGTTAAACAATCTCTAACTCTAAAACTTAAAGCTTCTATCTAGAACCCACCTGATAATCGAAGAGGAGTTTGAAGAAGATGATGATGATCCATAAGCTTCTTCTCAAGCTTTCCCTCTTTCTCTTCTTCTTTCTCTTCCCACGTTTTCTTCTTTTTCTTCTTCCTCTGTTTTTCTCTTTTCCTTCTTTCTACCCACATATATATATATATATATATATATATATATATATATATATATATATATATATATATATATAAACCAATATTATATAATATAAATCCAATAGGGTAAAATATCTCCAATTGATATTTTGTCTTCTAACACCAATTGATCAATTATTTATGTTACCTTAAAATACTTTCTTGAGTTAAAATAATTGATGTGTCTCTTTATTAATTAATTGATCTCTTCAGAGTTCACTAGTTGCTCTATTGATCCCAAATGTCAATACTTAAAGTACTTAGAGGATTCCATTAATCTAATTTACCAAAGATAGAGCACATAGATACTCATCTGATCTCATCTGATATCCAATTGAGCATTTAAGTAATATGGGGTATTACAAACAAAACTTAAAAACATTCAAAGATATGATTAGGTGGATTATGAATGACTTATCTTCTTTATCCAGACCATAAATTACTCATCACTAAAATTACTATTCACTATTCAAAATTTGACTTTTTTACTATACATGCTCAACCTCAATAGAGTTTTTAGAAAATTTTAACTCAAAATGGTTGATAATTCTCTTAGATGGTATATTGTTATGGTCTATTTTACAATGAAGTGAGTACTTCCTTATAGACTTTACGACTTCTAAGTAACTTATCTCTAAGACTTTAAGACATTATTGCTTAAGAGATAAAGTTGAAAGAGATAGACCCTCTTTCAATAGCCGTGAATTTAGGACCAGCTGTCCTTACATTATTATGGTGGGGACCAGCTAAGATTCCTTGTAGATAATTTTCTATGTGCCTTGTCTTCTTGTGTCGGCAATTTTCCACGTGTCCTTGTAAAGAATTACATTGTCATTTTTTCAAAAGAAGAGCTTGAAGAAGTGATCCTAATCCTTCCAGCCTGACTTCTCTTTTTGTAGGCCTCTACCAATTTTGGCCTGGAGTGTTTGACATCGAATGGGAAAAAGAACATCCTTACAATCTCTAAATTGCAGTAAATTTTTCCAAATTTATCCTCTCTTAACAGATTTTTATCATCCATCTTGAGTTTTGTCCAGTCAAAATTATTGGCTAAGATCTTGGCTCTAGAAATTTCTACTTGTGATTGTAAATCATCAAGCTGGATTAATTTTGGTCCCGTGTTCTGGACTTGAAATTCTTCAAAATTGTCATCCAAATCTTTAAAATGTATCCAAATCATATGATAACTCGGATAATTATTAATCAACTGTGGATATAAGGAAACTATTTCCAGTTTTGCCTTTTGTGGATATTCTGGAAATAACATCTCCATGGTTTCTGCCAAGAATGGTGGTAAGTGGGGTGTAAAGTCATACAAAGGTGGTGTGTTGATCACACTTAGCAGTCCATGTTTAAGTAATTCACCTAAGGTAACCATGTAATCCCTGACCTTGAAGGGTTTGAAATCTGGGATCGAGATTCTTGCTTTTCTGATAGCAGAATCCAATTTACAGTAACAATTTCCCATTTGATTTTCAGGACAGTCTTCATACTGATTTTGACATGTTTTGTAATTGTTATAAACGAATTCCCATTCTGTGGAAATCCCTTTTGGAAAAATTTTATTGTCACCAATTTGTGTTAAAATTTCTTGAAGCATTATAAAAGTCTTTATTCCCATTTCTTCCATTGAAGGTTTGGGTTGAGACTGTAATACAGGTTTACCCAAATTTATAAAATTTGTGGGTTTTTCAGCTTTTACCTTTGTAGAGGAGGATGTTACAGAGTCTCTAAAAGATCTCTGTGGCCTCAAAGAAATTTCTTTTCCCTTTCCTTTAGGGTTTTTGTTTTGAATTTCATTTAAAAATTCTTGGTCACCAAAGGTTTCCAAGTGTTTTAAGTATTCCTGGTATTTAAGCACTCTGGGTGAAATAACAATTTCATTTCCACAGGTCTTAATTACGGAATCAATTGCTTCTTTGATATTGAAAAATACTTTGTATAAAGGTTGTCCATATCGTGGAAATAATTTAATTTCTTCAAGTAGAAGGGCCATTTCTTCCCAATCTAAGTAAACTCCGGCTTTTGGTCCGGTGTATAATGTATAACAAGCAAAAGGTTTTTTGCTAAAATGCCTCCCAGTACTGAAATAAGTTGCCAAAGCATTTATTACAGCTACCTTTTTGGGGTTTTATGCAGATGTAGTCTGCAAATTCCAAATGTTATCCATTAGACATTGTTCTTCTTCCTTGAGTTGGTTTCTCAAGGTAGATTTGAATTGTTCCTTTGCAGGAAATGTTTTGAGTTTAGTGCCTTCAAAGTCAATAAATTTTTCTGTCATTGCAGATGTGCAAATTTCTTTTTCTGCCTTAACAGATGTACAAATTTCTTGAAATTTTCTGAAAAACAAAAGCTTAAATGTTAGTCATGTAATAATTTTCTAGACAATAAATCAGGTAATTTATTATCTTTTCCTTTTATATGTTCCCATTTTATTTTAAACCCTCTGTTTAAAACAAATTCTCTGAATTTAAGCCACTATTTGAGGTTAATTTCTTTTCGTTCTTAGTGTCAAAAAATTTCACAATTGCTTCGCAATCTGTTCTGATAGTAATTTGTTTTTTAGATAAAATAAACAAAGCAAATTTTTCTAATATGTAAATAATTGCTAGGATTTCATAATCTAAGGACGTCAAATATCCATTTTCTTTAAATGTTCCAGATGTATATCTGCAGATTTTTTCTAAAGATTTAGAGGAAAATTCATTAGGTTTTTTAATCAAAATTCCTCCCCATCGTAATTCACTACCATCAGTTTCAACTATTAAATAATCTGATTCCAAGGGTAATGTCAAGGGTTCTAATTTTGAAATTGCCAATTTTAATTTTTGTACAATTTTTATGTCTTGTTCGTTGAATTTTCTTGTTCCTTTTTGTTGAGCCTTATTATATAAATGAGAAGTTAGTTTAGACAAATTTTTAAAATAAGGTCTAACATAATTTACTAATCCTAAAAAGGATTGTAATTGTTTTAATTCTTCCAATTTATCCGGGAATTCTAAGATTTTTCTGGATATGTGGGGTTGTAATTTAATAGTTCCATTTCCTATTTCTGCCCCTAAAAAGGAAATATAATTTTTTCCAATTTCAATTTTCTTTTTGGATATTATTAATCCATGCTTTTCAAATAGTGAGAAAATTATATATAAATGTTCCAGGTGTTCTTTTTCTGTTTTAGAAAAAACAAGAACATCATCAATATAAACACAAGTAAAGTTGTAACAGATTTCAAAAATTTCATCCATCATTCTCTGGAAAATTTGTGGTGCATTTTTTAATCCAAATGGCATTACTAGCCATTCAAAATGTCCTAGAGGACAGGAAAAGGCTGTCCATTCTATACTATCTTTCTGCATTTTAACTTGCCAAAATCCAGATTTTAAATCAAATTTGGAAAACCAATTTTTTCCTTGTATTTTATTAATCAGTGTATCTTTATCAGGTATACAATACCCATCTTCAAATGTATTATCATTTAATCTTCTGTAATCGAAAACCATCCTAGATTGTCCTCTTTTCTTTTCTGCTTCTTTTTGAACAATAAAAGCAGGAGTCCTATGTCTAGAATTTGATTTTTGGATTATTCCTAATTTTAGGAGTTGATCAATGTGCATCTTAAATTCTTCTTGTTCCCAAATGCCATACTTGAAATTTGGGGATTTAATTGTTATGTCAGGATTTATAATTTCTAATTTACAAGAAGTTTTATTTCTTTCCCAAAACCTTGTAGGGTTTTCGCCTATAATTTCCATTTTTTCTAATTTTTTTATTATTTGATCTAACTTGTAATCCTGTAGATTTTTTGTAAAATCTTTTGTATCTATTAAGTGTAATTCAAGTTCTATTCCATGCTTGTAATTTAGATTTTCTAAATTATTTGTATCATAACTTAGATTTAATTTTGACTCTTGTGATTTTATGTGATTATAAGAACAACATTCCTTATTGTCATCACATGTGCAAGTTTTAGTTTCTATTTTTAGGTTTGAAATTATAGGAATTATTGAACATTTTTTACTTATTGTTACATAATCTTTGGTAACATTTAGCTGTCCAGAGTTACATAGAATAAAGTCTAAGCCCATTACAATAGGTGCTCCTATATCTATGTCTTGTACCCATAATTTTGGCCATGAATAATACTCAGACCAGTAATTACAATTTGTTTGGAATTTTACTTGAATATTTCTGAGTTGGGTGTCAACAGTTGACTTTGTTCCATCAAACTGTATAGTTGTTGTTGGTTTAACTTTTATAATTTTCTTTTTTATTTCTTCGGTTAGAGCTTTACTATCTATGGTAGAAGAAGTTGCTCCAGTGTCAATTATAATAGGTGTGGTACTTTCAAAACCATGAATATTAATTTTTGCCCATACCTTAATTTGAAATATTCTTTCTTTATTACAAATTAGGGGTATATGGGGTATGTGTTCATTAGAAACTTCTTCTGAATTGTTTATCACATTATATTCTTCTGGTGTTATTTCCGTGAATTTTATATTTGTCTCAAAATTTGTTTCAAGAGTTTTTCCTTTGTCTAAAATTAATGTTAATTTTTTAATACTTTCATTTAAACTTTCAATTCTTGATTCTAATTTATCAACTTTTTCTTCCAAATTTTTTACCTTTTCTTCTAATGTATCTAACCTTTTATCAGTATTAGAATTTTCAGGAGTTTCTTGGATTTTGGTTTCTATGTTAAAGTGTCTTTTAATACAGTTAGCACAAATCTGTAGTAAACACTTTTGACATTTCCATCTTTTATCGAAAGATGAAAACCAGTTGCATTTAAAGCATTTTATGTTGTCACTTCCTGATTTATGTTTCCAATTATGGTTACATTCAGTCATTGAAGGTAAATTTTTTTAATTTTTCTAAAAGTATATAATTGTTATTTTCTTCATCTTCTAATGGAATTTCAATTTCTTTATTGTCTATTCCTTCTAGAGAACAAATGCTCCATATTTCAGAATTATCAGAAATATCAGAAGTTATTTCTAAAATATCTTCTTGTATTGTGGACACAAGATTTGATTCTCTTGTAAATAAATTTTGTCTGTTTGGACACATAGAGGATAAATGTCCAGGTTTATTACATGCAAAGCAAGTAATTTGGTTTTTATAAGTCTTGTTAGGATTATATTTCTTAACATGCCTTCCCTTATTTAGATAAGGTTTTTTGGCATTGGATTTCCTCAAATAATTTTTCTTAACATAATTTTTCTTTTGTTTTGTTCATTTATTATGGTATTTATCTTCAGGATGTCTACCATACTGTTGGGGTGTGTAGATTTGTTTACAGAAACCTATGTTTTTCTATTTTAATTCTTTTTGAATCTGAATATAAGTACACTTTTTCTTTAATTCAGAGATAATATGTTGTATCCTTATTCCTATATTATCGAATTCATTTTCTACAGTGAGGTTTTTCCAACTTTCATGTATTTCTTGACCTAAAGGTCCAGGTAATTTGGTAAAAAGTCTTTCTCCTAATTCATCAGAGAAATAATTTCCAGATATGCTTGCTAATGCATAAAAATCTTGTAAAAATTTTATTATACGAGTCCAATCATATAATTGAATTTGTTCTAGATTTCTCATGGCTTCAGCTTGTCTTATATTTAATCCAACATTAGCGTCTCTGGCTGTGATAATTCTATGGACCAAATATGTAAAATTGTGAATATTATTTCCTTGAAGTACTAGTTTTGCCAATGTTTCAGGAAATTTAGCTTTAAAAGCTTCCCATGCTGCTCTTGCAACATCTCCTAAATAATTTTCTGCAATTTTTATCATTTCTTCTCCAGAAGTAATTTTGTGATGTTTATTTTCATAATCTCTGATTACTAGGGATGTCCATTGTTCCATATATGTGTCTATTAATTGAGGATGTATGTTAGATATGTTTAACATAATATGTTCATATCCATGTAGGTTAATTTCATTGGGGTTTCTTTTTCCTAATGTTCTTACATTGGGGTTATTATTGTTATACAAAACAACGGGTAACCTTGGAGGGTGTCCTATAGAATAACTCATTTGTACTGGGTTAGTCCTAGGAAATCTTGATGAGTCAGAATTACTAGATTCTTCATTTACAAAATTATTTTCAGTGTATGTATTTGCAAAATTCTTTTCTGTGTAAACACTTTGTGAATTTATCTCTGAGATAGTATCTTCTTCAAAGATATCTTTTAAACTTTGTATATCTTTCATATACTTGTTCATTATGAAACTTTTATCTGGGTTTGAGTTAAACTTTTCAATCTCTAGGTTATATTTTTTCATTAGAATTTCATCATTTCTGATTTTTTCTAATTCTGAGAGGGTTAATGTTTATTCATTCATCATTAACCTGTGTATATGATTCTTCATACCCTTTGAATCTTAAGGATAAAGCTCCTTTAGTTGCATATGTCACAACTTCTGTAGGTTTTAATGTCTCAGCTTCTTCCTCAATATTTTCTTTAATTTTCCATTCTTCTCCTGCCAGGAGTGAAGATGGTATTGGTTCTGGTCCTAGAAAGTTAATTCCTTTGGATGTTATAGTTTTTACCATTTCATTAATCTTTATTTTAAATTTTGGTGACACTTGGGTAGATAATTTTCCTAAGAAGATTATGTCTACTACAATGTTTGATCCTTTAAAATTTTTAAATCCTTTACTTTGGACCTGTATTTTTATATGTTTTAAATCTTTTAATGCTATGGTAAAATTTGGACACAAATAATGGATTCCACAATTATTATTCATGTCAACTTCAATTATTCCCATAATTTGTCTAGCTAATTGAGGGTGTCTAGTATCCAGTATGGCTACCAATACTTTGGCACCATTTTGTTTCATTACTAAGCCTCTTACAGCTGTAGTAATTAATCCTCAATGTACATAGTTCATATTTTTATCTGTTAGTTGAGTTATGCTATCCATAGTTAATAATCCAAATTCTTCAACTTTTTCATCTGATAATTCTAATATTTCAGATCTGTGTGTTCGAATTAAGCTGGAATTATTTTCAAATATTCCAAATTTGTATAATTGTGTTGGTTTTAAAAGATTTATGTGATCATTTGTCATTACTTCTAAATCTTTGTCAGTATTCACAATTTGTTCCAATGTTGAGGAATTTTTATTTTCTTTCTTACTAAAAATTCTGTCTAAATAAGAGGTATTTTGGGTGTAATGCCCTGTATAATATATACCTAGAATAATACAATACAAGCATTTTATTTGGTACTGACACCATCATAAGTGCCTAATGGCGTAATTCACATACTTGACCATTCTAAAACATAATACAACTATGGTACAAGCTATGGAAATTAGCCAAAAAATAAAATAAAACTAAGATCAATATACAATATTCCTCATTGTACAAGAACAATAAAATACACAGCGGAATAAGCTTAACTAAGCTTCTCTTGAAACATCCCAGCATCGCTCCACTTGTAAATCAAACCTGCAGACCACGCCTAAAATATAGCGACTATAGTGGGGTGAGATATATCAAATCTCAGTGAGTTCCCTATCCTATAGATCCTCTCGGCTGTACAAGGTTCTATCAATCCTAACTCAAGTCAAGGGGAAGGGAAATGACTTTGAGTTCACAATCTCAAACTATATGGAAACATGTCATGAGTGCATCAACTCAAAATATCACTAATCGAAAACCATACCAAGGCATCCCCTGTTCCCGTCCGCTTCTACGTCTAGAAGTCGACCCGAGTCATGGATCCTTGTAACCTACTTGACATACGAATGTATTCGGGTTCTACGGGCCATTAACCATTATGAACCGTCACTTCACACGGGCCATTAACCGTCACAAGCATACGCTCCATGGGCGCCATTCGTACAGTACGGGGAATCAAACCTGCCAAGTAGTTGTTCATCCATTTCAGAGGAGCTCGAGACTCTTGAAACTGCACTCAAGATAACCGGTTACGATTACGTGATCACACACAAACAAACATGATTTTGTATTCGACAATCATAAGGCCACATTCGCCTTTTCTCATAATCACAAAAGTTCACACATGTTCCATACTAGTGTTTACTCTCTCCTAGACCATTACTCGTCACAGATGCACCTTTCTACATCAAGTGCCCGAGCATCGCCATCTAGGTTATCTACTCCAGGCCAGAACTCGCCAATGAATGTACGAGCGTCGCCATCCAGAGTTTCTATCGCAATTCTAATCACAACCTAGAATTATACCGTTTGTTTTGGGGTAAAGTTTCCTCACTCTTCCTAATTCATAATTTAAGCATGCGTATTTCTTAATCGTATTTCACAACAATATATAGACATCGCATAACACAAATACTACACGTAAAACATTTAACACAACATATCACATAAAATATATTTCATCAATCCATGACATATAATCATGTTTCTACCTCACCATCTCATAGAGCATAAAATTAGCTTTCCAAAGCTTCCGATCGTGCGTCAATCGGAGTTACGGATCAAAAGTTATGGCGAAAATACGAAAAATAATGTTTTGCTGTCCCAGGTAAATTCTCCTGGCGAATCCCTGGCGAATCAGACTCGCCACCTCCTCGCCTGGCGAATCTGGACGAACCAGAATTCTCCTAAAACGGGTTTGGGACCCAAAAATGATCCAAACCTTCAACCCACATGATATTAATGCATCCAAATACCCAAAACAACATGTTAGAACACATTTAGACACACATTTCATCAATCTATCCGTTAGATTTCATTGATTTAACAAAATTACTCATTTTATCCAAATCTAACCTAACTCTAAAACCTCCAAAAATTTACTCTAAAGTCTCTATCTAGAACCCACCTGATAATCAAAGAGGAGTGTGAAGAAGATGATGATGATCCATGAGCTTTTCCCAAGCTTTCCCTCTTTCTCTTCTTCTTTCTCTCTTCCTTCTCTTCTTCCTCTTTTCTTCTTCTTCCTTTTCTTTCTATCTTTTCTAACAATATATATATATATAATACTATTATTATATAATATAATCCAACATGGTAAAATATCTCCAATTGATATTTTGTCGTCTCAACCAATTGATCAATTATCAGAGTTACCAAAAATTACTTTCTTGAATTAGTAAATATTAATCCGTCTCCTTAATAAAATAATTGATCTCTTAAGAGTTCTCCAGTTGCTCTATTGATCCCAAATGTCAATACTTAAAGTACTTAGAGGATTCCATTAATCCAATTCGCAAAGATAGAGCACATAGATACTCATCTGATCTCATCTGATATCAAAATGAGCATTTAAATAATATGGGGTATTACACTCTCCCCCCCTTAAATTGAAATTCGCCCCCGAATTTCCTCTACTCAACAACAATTACAACTTATACCCCTGTCTTAGATCCACACTTAACTTTACGTCCGTCCAAATTTCTGACGTATTCCAATTCTAACTTGACTTCACAGACCAAAAATCCGCATTTTCACAATTTATCAAACTTCGTGTCCTTAGTTATACTCTTATTCCAATATTGATTTAACTTCCAACTTGCTTTTTCCATAATTCATCTGTTGATCCATCCAAAACACTTGGTCGCATCTTACTTCAGAAAGAATGTACCATTCTACATTCCTCTACTGAGTCACAAACCAAAACGTAATATCTTATCTTGATTCAGGATAACAAACACTCATCAAATCCTTTAACATTCAAACCCACTTCATAAATTGTCAAACGACTCAATTACCAATTCCATCTAGCCTGATGTTGTACACTATACTCATTCAATCCGATATTTCTTTTCTTTCGTGCCACACCAAAGGTAACACACTTAACACAAAAACTCCTTATTTCCATACTTCCAAGCAACAATCCTTCTAAATTCTTATTATCTTGGCTTAATTCCTTCGTCTGTCACCTTTCACTGCGCAACCCAAATCCAAACAGTGGAACACCACAAATCCTCAAGCACCACAAAGTAGATAACAGTCATTGGAGGAACACACTTGTCCACTTGGATCCTTACTAACCAATGATACAAGAACTTACTGACGTCCTAGTAGAACAATTTCTTCGCCGACACACAATATTATAACATCCGTCCAACACTCTCCGGACGATAGAGGTGCAGGAGTTACACTGTTACTATCATAACCATACAACTCCAAACCCATTCAAAACTCGAAATAATTCATCCAAAAGTAGTTTAACAACTTCCGTTTCTGATTACCACATTCCAAATCGATTCCTCTTACGGATTTTTGCGACTTACTCAAAAATTCCTTGTTGACACGAGATCTCAATCAATATTACATAACACCATCACGATACTTCAATCATACGCGAGTCACCATTTATCAACTTAACCTGTCCAAAGCACAATTGTGAGTTTCCATATTACTCACCAATTCACGTACAACACTCCACATACACACACTTCTCGGTTGAATCAACTCTTCTCATTCGTTCCATTTCATAAACGATTCCAAGTTACATACTTAACTTAGGAACGTCCAAGTCTTACTCGTACTTGGAAAGCTAACTTTCAAATCTCATTCTCTTTGAAAAACACCACCGTACACAACTGGTACCACTTTCACGGGGTCTAAATCCAAAACCACAGACTCACGGAAGATAACAATTACTAACTCCGACCAACCGTTCGTTCCTTAATAACACCATAAATTAAATTACCGAAATGATCTTTACAAGATCAACACTTC
The DNA here is from genome assembly GCA_022829125.1 of Lathyrus tuberosus. Lineage (NCBI taxonomy): Eukaryota > Viridiplantae > Streptophyta > Magnoliopsida > Fabales > Fabaceae > Lathyrus > Lathyrus tuberosus. Next base: position 1,069,294 of record JALAZF010000213.1, read on the forward strand.
GAGAATATTTTCCAACTTCGCCCTCAAGTCCTTCAACAGTAATACACTTAAGACTTTTTCATACTCAACACAATTCACAAGATTATTTCTCCAAAAGTCAAACTCCCTCGTCGTCTAAACAAAGAGTCAACTATGCGACACCTTTCCAAAAGTCACGTGTTCAAAACGCAATTCCGTCTTTCATTTACTTATAGTCCCGTTTACATTCGCACAATACTCTTAACTCGTAACAACATAAGGTAACAAAATACAGATGGTGGTTCTTAAGAGATTCCAGAGTTTACCCACATGTTAATCAATTACCCCTCTGAGGTTAATCGGTTAACTCCTCAAGTTCAGCGCTAAATACCATCCTTGCACATGTCAATCGGTTAACCACATAGCGTTAATCGGTTAACACTGCCATAGAAGCCGAAAAACCAATTCTTATAACTCACAAGTCATCACCACTCAAACCACCAATCCAATTTGTTCTAACTTGAAATATCATTCTCAACTTGTGGCTCCTTAACTTGTGTAACATTCAATAACCCTGATCCATTCAAGATAAAACCGACAAAGTCGACGACACACTCCAACCAAGTGACAAAGCAAAATTCCAAATTTGACGCGGTCACACGACAAAACTTCAGCGGGGTAGTTCATTCTCTATTCAACATCTACACTAGCGGGAAGTCAAATAATGACGACCTTATAATGTTTTAGCCACATCTCTTACTCGATTCGTCCATAAGCAAAACCCAACACACAACCATGGTACGATACAACAAAAGCGATGGACATCTCATATCAAGCATACCATCTTGTCCTCTCACCTGTAATTCCTTGGAGAAGTTAAAACAACAACGTTCTTAGTTCAACAAAAGGCAGATCCCGAATATTCCGATTATTCACAAATACAGAAGTTTCTCTATACTCGAAAATAAATCGGGGCAATGCATCCTCTTGAAGAACCTTTCCATCACTTCGCACACACTAATCGGGATTCCTTGCCCTTCTCTATCCATTACACATTACACTTACACCAAATTAATCAACGAAAGATTCGCAACCGTCCCCTCTCATCAACTATTTATAAAACTTCTCTGGTGTAATCGTTCCATGATTTACACTTAGTCCGTAATAAACCCTAATTCGCTTCTCGCTATTTTACCGTAATCCTACTTCTTAGGATACAATACTCGTCGTTCCACCAGGTATGTTTCAAGGGTAAGAATCCATCAAGTACTCTTGTGACCAAGGTGCTACCACTACGCTCGTTCTTAATACTAAGGTGTGACTCTCTCATAAAAAATATTGTTAATACCATTTATTCCACATAATCGAATAAAATCCACCTCATAACAATAATTTCACTTTCCACGGCATAGAACACTTTCATAGCTTCATATCGATATAAGGAACGCTTAAATCGGACACCCGAGTCAAAAGATATGAATTTCTGAAGAAAGGAAAATTATTGGAACAGCCAGATTCGCCTGGCGATTAATAATTTCGCCTGGCGAGTCCCCCTTCGCCAGCACTTCGCCCGGCGAACATGCGGCGAATCCTCATTTCATAAAACCCCAAAAGTTCCAGTAGCTACACAAGTTCTGTTTCTTCATTTTCGCCTGGCGACTAAGTAATTCGCCTGGCGAATTCCTCTTCGCCAGCACTTTGCCTGGCGAACCCGCAGCGAGACCCCATTCGCCTGGCGATTTCCTGATTCGCCTGGCGAATCACACCAGAAGCAGAATTTTCTACTGCGTTTTTAATGGTTCCCACACCTCAAAATCCAACTTTTCCAAACCAAAACATTTTCAATTTCCAAATTGGTCTCTAATCGAATACAGAAAATCCCGATGTAATTTCTCGAACTTAATCTCTCTTCATAACCGAAGATACACAATTTATCTCCTAGTCTTCATCCGGCATATACTTATTTCACTTGAAGCATGTAAACACATCCTTGTGTTCCTCCTCACACTTCTATACTACTTTAGGTTCCCACAAAAGTCAAACTTCCTTAACTCTCGACTTTTGCCAGTTGGAAGACATTGTTCCCAACACCCTCCTTAAAGTACTCTCGTCCATTTAAGATACCATAACAACCTTAGAAACTAAAGCACCAAAACTTATCTCACTTCCGGACCTTACGCCACGCGTTCCACAAAACAACCTTTCTTTTTCACGGAATGAGATTACTTGAAATCCTTATCCATATTAGTGGCCAATCCAGCTCTACTAGCGACTTTACATATTCCTTAATACCTTATCAAAACGTCCGATAGAGAGCCTTAACTCTCGGACTCCATCCATTCCCAAGGATTACTTGAATAACACACTACTCTTTAATTTCCATGCTACCCAAGCACAACTTCTATTAAAACCTCACTGAGCTGACCCAAAACTCTTCACTACTAACTCTTGGCTTAAGCCTACCCTCACAGCACAAGTTCCGACAACACTACGGAGTCCTCGTGGTCGCTCAACCAGGATTCTACCTATCACATACATAGTATTAGGTTGATCAGGTCCAACACTACATAGTATGATATTAAGTTTCATGATGGCAAGACACACTTAAGAGGCAGGAATAGATTTACCTATGATGTTTCAAGGCTAGGTCAAGGATATGACCTGCTCTGATACCAACTGTAATGCCCTGTATAATATATACCTAGAATAATACAATACAAGCATTTTATTTGGTACTGACACCATCATAAGTGCCTAATGGCGTAATTCACATACTTGACCATTCTAAAACATAATACAACTATGGTACAAGCTATGGAAATTAGTCAAAAAATAAAATAAAACTAAGATCAATATACAATATTCCTCATTGTACAAGAACAATAAAATACACAGCGGAATAAGCTTAACTAAGCTTCTCTTGAAACATCCCAGCATCGCTCCACTTGTAAATCAAACCTGCAGACCACACCTAAAATATAGCAACTATAGTGGGGTGAGATACATCAAATCTCAGTGAGTTCCCTATCCTATAGATCCTCTCGGCTGTACAAGGTTCTATAAATCCTAACTCAAGTCAAGGGGAAGGGAAATGACTTTGAGTTCACAATCTCACACTATATGGAAACATGTCATGAGTGCATCAACTCAAAATATCACTAATCGACAACCATACCAAGGCATCCCCTGTTCCCGTCCACTTATACGTCTAGAAGTCGACCCGAGTCATGGATCCTTATAACCTACTTGACATACGAATGGATTCGGGTTCTACGGGCCATTAACCGTTATGAACCGTCACTTCACACGGGCCATTAACCGTCACAAGCATACACTCCATGGGCGCCATTCGTACAGCACGGGAAATCAAACCTGCCAAGTAGTTGTGCATCCATTTCAGAGGAGCTCGAGACTCATGAAACTGCACTCAAGATAACCGGTTACGATTACGTGATCACACACAAACAAACATGATTGTATTCGACAATCATAAGGCCACATTCGCCTTTTCTCATAATCACAAAAGTTCACACATGTTCCATACTAGTGTTTACTCTCTCCTAGACCATTGCTCGTCACGGATGCACCTTTCTACATCAAGTGCCCGAGCATCCCCATCTAGGTTATCTACTCCAGGTCAGAACTCGCCAATGAATGTACGAACGTCGCCATCCAGAGTTTCTATCGCAATTCTAATCACAGCCTAGAATTATACCGTTTGTTTTGGGGTAAAGTTTTCTCACTCTTCCTAATTCATAATTTAAGCATGCATATTTCTTAATCGTATTTCACAACAATATATAGACATCACATAACACAAATACTACACGTAAAACATTTAACACAACATATCACATAAAATATATTTCATCAATCCATGACATATAATCATGTTTCTACCTCACCATCTCATAGAGCATAAAATTAGCTTTCCAACGCTTCCGACCGTGCGTCAATCGGAGTTACGGATCAAAAGTTATGGCGAAAATACGAAAAATAATGTTTTGCTGTCCCAGGTAAATTCGCCTGGCGAATCAGACTCGCCACCTACTCGCCTGGCGAATCTGGACGAACCAGAATTCTCCCAAAACGGGTTTGGGACCCAAAAATGATCCAAACCTTCAACCCACATGATATTAATGCATCCAAATACCCAAAACAACATGTTAGAACACATTTAGACACACATTTCATCAATTTATCCGTTAGATTTCATTGATTTAACAAAATTACTCATTTTATCCAAATCTAACCTAACTCTAAAACCTCCAGAAATTTACTCTAAAGTCTCTATCTAGAACCCACCTGATAATCGAAGAGGAGTTTGAAGAAGATGATGCTGATCCATGAGCTTTTCCCAAGCTTTCCCTCTTTCTCTTCTTCTTTCTCTCTTCCTTCTCTTCTTCCTCTTTTCTTCTTCTTCCTTTTCTTTCTATCTTTTCTAACAATATATATATATAATACTATTATTATATAATATAATCCAACAGGGTAAAATATCTCCAATTGATATTTTGTCGTCTCAACCAATTGATCAATTATCAGAGTTACCAAAAATTACTTTCTTGAATTAGTAAATATTAATCCGTCTCCTTAATAAAATAATTGATCTCTTAAGAGTTCTTCAGTTGCTCTATTGATCCCAAATGTCAATACTTAAAGTACTTATAGGATTCCATTAATCCAATTCGCAAAGATAGAGCACATAGATACTCATCTGATCTCATCTGATATCAAAATGAGCATTTAAATAATATGGGGTATTACATTGGGTCTGATTTAGAGTTGTAGTTCTGGATGTGCTAGCTTCACTATCCATTAATGTTCTTGGTCTACCAGAGAAAGGATTCATAGTTTCAAATGTTTCTTAACTTCTTCACTATTATATGTTAAGAAATTTTTAGTTTTTGTAGTACTGACTTTTCTTTCAGTTTTAATTTGTGAAAACTGTTCTGTTAAAGAATCTATAGATACTTTTAATTCATCTGCTCCAGTAATTGGAGTTTTTTGTTTTGGAGAGTCTTTTAAGAGATTTAAAACTTGTTTGTTACAAGTCATATTTTCTCTAATTAGTCTATCTAGAATATCTATTTTCTTTTCTAGTTGATCTAAACAAGTTTTGAGATAATTTAAGTTATTTTCTATTTATGGCTCAGATCACAAGCTCTGATACCAATATAAAAGAGGTTTTTCCTCCGTGGAGGTTAATTTGTCAAACAATTTGGTGTTTTGGAATTTTGAGTTAAAATTTTCTAAAAACTCTATTGAGGGTTGACCATGTATAGTTAAAAAGTCAAATTTTTGCCTCCGTGGAGGTTAATTTGTCAAACAATTTGGTGTTTTGGAATTTTGAGTTAAAATTTTCTAAAAACTCTATTGAGGGTTGACCATGTATAGTAAAAAAGTCAAATTTTGAATAGTGAATAGTAATTTTAGTGATGAGTAATTTATGGTCTGGATAAAGAAGATAAGTCATTCTTAATCCATCTAATCATATCTTTGAATGTTTTTAAGTTTTGTTGTATTATGTTTCTTTGAGAAATCAGGGTGAAATAATTTTCACTTCCTTGCCTGATTAGTAAGTCATTCAAACTTAAACTTTCTTCTAATCTGATGACCATTTTTCTGTATTCCTGTAAGCAATACTTTTTGTTTGCAATATCCATTAATTGTTGTAGTGTAGTTGTGTGGGAATTAGTAGAATTGTGATTAACAGAGTTGTGTGTAGCGGAAAAGTGTTTTTGCATTTAAATTCTTGATAAGATAGATAATTCATCTTTTATTGTTCTTATCATGTTTTTAGATATGGCTAATTGTTGCTGAATTAATGTTTTCTGGGAAATTAAATAATAGTAATTAGCTCTTTCTTTACTAATTTGCAAATTTTTTAGTGATAAATTTATTTTTAAATCAGAAATCATTTTTCTAAGTTCTTTTAGATCTTTTCTTTGATTTGCTAGATCCATTATACTCTTGATAGAGTGGATAATTCATCTTTAATAATTTTCATCATTGTTTCAAATGTGGATATTTGCCTAACAATATAATTTCTTCTTAGAATTAAAATAGGATAAGTTCTTTCCGTACTGTATTCTAGTAGTAAGTTTACTCTTCTTAAGTCTTGTTTTAAGTCAGAAGTATAGTTTCTATAATTTTTAAGATGTTCCCTTTGTAAGGTTAAATCCATTTTATGTAATGAAATTTAATCTGTGTCATAAAAATCATCATCCCATGTTATTTCATTATCTGAGTAGTTTGGATTAAAGTTTCTACAGTCAATAGAAACTAGGGTTTTAGAATTTTTCATTCTGTAATTTACTCTTGAGTTGTTTCCGTAAAAATGTCCATCAAAGTAATTTAAGTATTTTGAAGTAGAAGTAAGTTGATTTAATTTTTTAATTAAACACTTTAGTTCATGTTCTTCAAAATCTCTTTCTATTGTAGCTTTTATTTCATCTAGGAAAACTTTTTCTTGGAAATAAGCAAATTTTAGTTTTTTCAGTATGCTTTTAACCATGTCTGGGTAAGGAAAGCTTTTGAGTAAGTAACTTATTTTCTTGTCAAAATCTTGGATATAAATTAGGTCTGAAAATTTTTTGTTTGAGTTTGGTTCTGAATAATCAGTTCCAAAGTAGTTTGAGTAATATCTTTGTGTAGTAAAATTTGTATTTGGGTAAGTGTCTTCACGTTCCATTTAATTCTTGAAAAGTTTTGTAGTTTTGAAAAATTGTTCTTACTTCTTCTTTAAAATTTTAGGCTTACTCCTTCTTCCTTATTGCTGTTTCAAGGTATATGACACTTATAACTTAACTCTTATTCTTGTATGTTTATGCTTTTAGTTATTAAATAGTTAATGTTTTATCTTGACTCCTCACCTTGTCGTCTCTAGCCTACTACCACAGACATCTCTGCGTTTAAGACCTATCCTCTAAGAATTTCTTCCTATAGGTACTCTTTTCCCCTCTTGGTACTTTTTCCCTAGCGGATTCTTTCTTAGATTCATAACAGTCTCTTTGGGTTCAAACAAGACTTACGTCTTTTGGATTGAAGATAAACATGAATTAATAATAACTATAAGCATAGACATATAAGAATAAATGGTTAGAGTGCTAAGAAATCATACCTCTTTATCTGCAATTTAGGAAGTTGGAGTAAGGAATTTAGTGTGAAAAAGATATATATGAAAACATATTTACTAATATTTGTTTTTGGTACATATGGTTGATGATTCTCTTAGATGGTATATTGCTATGGTCTATTTTACAATGAAGTGAGTACTTCCTTATATACATGCAAGGAAGCCTCTATGCTTTCAGTAGTAACCTACAGATGTCCAACAGCATTATCAAAAGACAAAAAAATACTTTACTTTAAGTCCTAGTCTACTATAGACTTTACGACTTCTAAGTAACTTATCTCTAAGACTTTAAGACATTATTGCTTAAGAGATAAGGTTGAAAGAGACAGGCTCTCTTTCAATAGCCGTGAATTTAGGACCAGCTGTCCTTACATTATTATGGTGGGGACCAGCTAATATTCCTTGTAGATAATTTTCTATGTGTCTTGTCTTCTTGTGTCGGCAATTTTCTACGTGTCTTTGTAAAGAATTACATTGTCATTTTTTCAAAAGAAGAGTTTGAAGAAGTGATCCTAATCCTTCCGGCCTGACTTCTCTTTTTGTAGGCCTCTACCAATTTTGGCCTGGAGTGTTTGACATCGAATGGGAAAAAGAACATCCTTGCAATCTCTGAATTGCAGTAAATTTTTCCAAATTTATCCTCTCTTAACAGATTTTTATCATCCATCTTGAGTTCTGTCCAGTCAAAATTATTGGCTAAGATCTTGGCTCTAGAAATTTCTACTTGTGATTGTAAATCATCAAGCTGGATTAATTTTGGTCCCGTGTTCTGGACTTGAAATTCTTCAAAATTGTCATTCAAATCTTTAAAATATATCCAAATCATATGATAACTCGGATAATTATTAATCAAATCTGGATATAAGGAAACTATTTCCAGTTTTGCCTTTTGTGGATATTCTGGAAATAACAACTTCATGGTTTCTGCCAAGAATGGTGGTAAATGGGGTGTAAAGTCATACAAAGGTGGTGTGTTGATCACACTTAGCAGTCCATGTTTAAGTAATTCACCTAAGGTAACCATGTAATCCCTGACCTTGAAGGGTTTGAAATCTGGGATCGAGATTCTTGCTTTTCTGATAGCAGAATCCAATTTACAGTAACAATTTCCCATTTGATTTTCAGGACAGTCTTCATACTGATTTTGACATGTTTTGTAATTGTTATAAACGAATTCTCATTCTGTGGAAATCCCTTTTTGGAAAAATTTTATTGTCACCAATTTGTGCTAAAATTTCTTGAAGCATTGTAAAAGTCTTTATTCTCATTTCTTCCATTGAATGTTTGGGTTGAGACTGTAATACAGGTTTACCCAAATTTATAAAATTTGTGGGTTTTTTAGCTTTTACCTGTGTAGAGGAGGATGTTACAGAGTCTCTAAAAGATCTCTGTGGCCTCAAAGAAATTTCTTTTCCCTTTCCTTTAGGGTCTTTACCTGGTATTTAAGCATTCTGGGTGAAATAACAATTTCATCTCCACAGGTCTTAATTACGGAATCAATTGCTTCTTTGATATTGAAAAATCCTTTGTATAAAGGTTGTCCATATCGTGGAAATAATTTAATTTCTTCAAGTAGAAGGGTCATTTCTTCCCAATCTAAGTAAACTCCGACTTTTGGTCCGGTGTATAATATATAACAAGCAAAAGGTTTTTTGCTAAAATGCCTCCCAGTACTGAAATAAATTGCCAAAGCATTTATTACAACTACCTTTTTGGGGTTTGATGCAGATATATATATATATATATATATATAACACTAAAAGATCGGCAAATTAATTATAAATAATATTTGAATCCATTTTTAAAAAATTATTTGAATTCTGAAACACGAAGGTATATAGACAAGCAACAAGCATTTGATGTCTTTGTGTAATTCTTCTTTATGGAAGAAAAAAAAGTACATTATCTGTGTATGTACAATATATTAAGGATCATTTCTTTTATTAGGAGACTTGTCATTGGCTTCATCCTTTTATTTTGCAAAGGTTGGTATAAATATTTGTACATCTTCTATTTTGGAATTTCAAAATGGAGTAGTTTCAAGAAGTTAACTTAATCATTTGATGCCGTCGAGGTTGAGTCGTCCATTATGAATAATAGAAGTTAAAATGAATAATAGAAGATAAAATGGATGATGAAAACTAATAAAAAAACTAAAGTGTGAGGGTTATATTTACATGATTTAATTATTTAATAATTACACTACTGTGCTTAATAATAGTAATTAGTATGGCTCTAGATTCCTTTAAAGTAAGTGGTGACTACAATGTGAAATAAAAACTAATTAGAAAACTGAAGCGTGAGGGTTATAATTACGTGATTTGATTCTCTAAGTTAACCATAAAAAGCAGTCTTAACAACGTAAAATTGTTGGATAAGGAGTATTGGTGCTATTGATTATACTCTGCTCATATTTATGTTTGCTTTTGAACTGTAAATGTGATAAGCACAGTGCCAATACCATCTTTTTATTAAAATTGAATTTATTAGAGAGGAAAGAAAACAAGTACTATCTCAATGCCAATGAATGGTAAATGGTAACAGCAATATAATCAGCGTTCAGATGGACCATCAATTTTATCGAAATAACTAGCCTATGCATCAAAATTTAAGAGGCATTGTGCTGAAATGCTTATTTGTGCAATGCCACTCTTTGCAGTTGCAGTAGTCCCTAACTCACCATATTTGTTAAAGTATTCTTCTGGAGCAAGTCATGATGCTGATGCATATCCTGTACTACTTGTTTTTCTTCTGGTTTTCTGTTGTTGGTTCATTGTTCAATGCAGCCACCATTCCATCTTCGGTAACATTGATATAAGGGCTCTGATCGATTGACGAGTCTAATGGTGTTTTTGGTTTAGAGACCTGCATTGCCAATAATAGACAAAACAGCAGTTCAGCCACTAGAAATGCTCCACTTAGTGCACCAAGATGATATAACTTGCATAGCATTCAAAGATAGTATAGAACAAAAGAAAGAATAAACCCTTTGTCAATAAGCTTATTAATTACACAAATTTTCTACCTTCTTCTGTTCATGCATATAATGGCTAGAGTGTAGTACATCAAGAAATTCATTAGCAGCTCTTACCCACCTGCAACACGAAAATTACTTTTCAGTTGTTTTATAATAGTGGTTGCTTATTTGGAACTTAGATGATATTATAGCCAATCAAGGAATAATATCGATGATATTAAAATCATTTGTTTAAATTGTTTTAAAATATAATAATTGAAGGACAAGGGCATAAGGTTGGTAGATGTAACAAAATAGTGAAGAGTCAGATGCACAAAATGAATCAAGTACCACAGGCTAGATGCAGTTATTCCGTCAAAGAAAGCCAAATGTCCTCCATGCTTTACAGTGGCCAACACAATATTTTTATTTAACCTATCGAAGGATTAACACGTTAAAATGGAAGTTGAAGTAATGCAATAGAAATAGAAACCAAACTAATTAGAAAAAAACAACAAAGCAGCATACCTGCATTCGTCCCATGGAATGGCTTCCTTGGTACAGACGGGATCATCCAGAGCACTAATACAGAGAAGCGGAATTGATACAGATTTCACATAAGGAGTACTGCTGCAACGTCTATAGTACGTATCAACAGTCTAAAGAAACAAAAGGATTTTAGATAGCAGACATAAGGAACCAGAAAAGAGAAGACAACAGAAAGTAGAAGATTACAAATCTTAGGTGGTACATGTACCTCATACTTTGCGAACAAGCGAGTGGCGTGGTCGTCAAAATCTCGAATAGAAAGTGCCTGCAAAACATAAGAATACATGAGTACTAACCAAGTTTTAAAAACTTAACCAAATTAATAACACTGAACAACATTTGAGAATAAGTTTTGCGTCTTAAGAAGAAAAAGCTATATCCAACAGGTAAATGAGTAGCAACTATTTGGCCTAAAATCAGCACGCGTTTTCAATCACTTAATATCCTGGACTAGTAAACATTTAAAATGTCTGGTATAAAATAACAGAATTAAGAGGATTAATGAATCAAAATGAATGGTCAATAGCTTGAAACCCTTGAGACATATTCCATGTTGAATAGTACTTACTAGTAACTTATTGTAAACCCAATCACACACAAAAACTTACTGCAGTTTTTGGAAAAAGTGTCGATAGAAATGTGTATCAGAAAACATAATGATTATGTGATAAGTCAACATCAAACAACTGTAGGATAAGCATTCAAATTTATCATATATTTATATTAAACAGTATTACAAATTATAAACTTATTGAGAGTACGATCACCTTCATTATCCCTTCCCAATTCCCAAGCCGAGAAAAGAGAGGCTGGTGTCTGCAATGAATATTTGTCAAATCGAGTCAAATATGAACTATAGAGACACATCTAAATACTTTCATGTTTGTCTGCAGATGATCATAGATGAAAATTAAGAGCTTATCAACCAGAAAGATAGAGGCATACAATTTTGCATAATCTTGAAGGCCACCTGTTAGTGCTTTGTCATAAAACTTTTGAACAGGAGCACGGGTTATAAATCTATCAGTTATCTGCAAACATTTTCGGTAATATTACTTCCAGTTAAGGAGCGATAACAGGCAAAATGAAAAATAATAGAAACTTCAAGCTAAGACAAACTGATAGTGAAATTCAACAAAGCCCCATTCATTATATCAAATAGATTATGTTAAACAATTTTGAACCAGAAGCACATATAGCTTGAATGCTAAAGGTCGGAAAGTATATCACAAGAATGTTTTAGATAGTTTCCATTATGTTCATACGATTCCAAACCAAAATATTGCAATGTGCACACTCCGTTCCTAAAGCTTCAAACATGTTAAAACTTTGACATTCCATTTAGATTGCATGATTTTTCAATTGGATTCATAAACAATTAGATTGAGTCCAAATTCAGAAGATAGATCCATTAGATTGTGGTTAATTTTCACAACATATTAGGTGCATTAATACATGTCATTTCAGCAAAAGTTAAACTTTGAGATCAAAATATTTCAGTAATTACTAACCAAAAGGTCCCAAGGAGAGCAAACAGCTACAGCTCCAGCTACAGGAGTATTCTCACCTTCCTCACCAAGATATTTTACCTGCAAAAATCCTTACAATCATACAGTGTTGTGCCAAGCCATTTGGATATTTGAGCACACGTTAATGTGGGAAGGGAGCACACGTTGGAAGAAATAGAGATCAATGTGGGAAGGCCGTAATTGAAGATGATATATGGAAAATTCAACCTTCAGATTAGTTGAGGTATGTAATTAAATTAATCAATAGTGACTCAAACATGACATGAAGAGATTTGATGCAAGAAGATTATAAGACTATAGCCGCAAATTTACCAGAATATTAGCTCCAACACTATTTCCAACCATAAACAAAGGTGCCTTGGGATTCTCTTTGTGGACGTAATTAACAACTGTGCGAGTATCCTCAGTCCATCCAGAATTGTAGAAAATATCAGACTGAAATAATTTTAATAAGCATTTACATTACAAGAAAAAGAAAACAACAAAAATTATACACCTTAATATTATTGAGATGCATCAATCCTACCTACAACTCCAATAAAAAGAAATGCAAATAATCAAACTCGATAATCTACATATTTCTAACCGTGATTGGAACACCACCAAGTCCTCTGTGATTACTAACAACAACTTTCCATCCACGTTTTGCTGTATGATATGCAAGGTGTTTAAGATACTGCAAAGAAAGGGAGAATATAAACTATAAGACAGCACTAAATATAACTTAGCCACACAAATAAACAATAGTAGCTTGAAATAACTTACAGGAGCTGAAGAATCACTTGTTAAACCAGGAATCAAAATAACAATGGGAGTAGATTCATCTTTATTGACAACAGTGCTAGAATCTGTAAAATGACCAAACACAAAATTCTGAAAGATCAACAAGTTTTTCTAATTTGATAAACAATAGTCCAATAGTACCAAAATTACTATGCATTTTCCAATACTAATTTCCTCCCTAAATATAAGATTATCCGGTGCTTATTCTTTAATCTAAGAAAAAATTAACTAATTATCTCAAAATGAAAACGGCACGACAAAACAGTATCCGAAGGTGCCGATACTGATACTGTTATTCAAACAAATTGTGTGGTTAAATCAGTATCGCGGCATCTATACCAACCAAAATCGCAAAAATCAAAGTGCGACCGCGACGGTTATTCAAAACCTTTCCATCAACAAATTTTCTGAAGGACAAAAAAGTAATTATGAGAATATTCTCTATTATATGCATACCGTCAGAGTTCGTAAGCCAGTCCAAAGCAAGAGTTCCACCATCAGAAGTAGTAAATAATTGTCTGAAATTGAAACCAATGAACTAATAAGCTTTACTTTATACTTGATTATCTCTATATAGATAAAAAAAATAACATAGAGAAAAAGGAGAAGGTGAAATGACTGTTATGACCTTTTATAACTGAAAACGGGAGGTCTTCCAAAGAAGTTGACAAAAACCGTTTGAAGATGAGGACTGGAAAGCCACGGCGTAACAGAATATCTTCCCTGAAGAATCCGGCACTTTGAAACGACGGCGTTGTAGATTTCGGAGGAGGAGTTGTAGGTGAAGTCAACGGCGGAGCCTGAGAATCCGGTGAAGAGATCTTCGAATAAATGGATTTCGAGGAAATTGTAGAGAAAGCATATGAGAAGAGTGGTGAGGATGAGGAAGTAATGCCAGATTGGAAGAAGAGAAAGTCCTTTGAGAATGAACCAGTAACCGTTTGAAGGCGATGCTGCTGGATCAAACTCCATAGAAATTGGAATTTGAGTTTGTTACAGCATGTTGAAATGTTTTTGATAGGTGTGTGAGAGTAGATAACAGTCAAATATGCACAACGGAATACAAATTTTTTAATTATTATTTATGATTGTGAAATGTGTTAAAAATAAGTTGAATTATTGACTCTTTGTCGATTATTGACTGGATCGCATATCATGTCGTTTCTTGACTGGCGGTGGACTGGTGATGCAGTTCCATACATAGGCGCAGCAGCCTCGTGACTGATTTCTTTCTTGCGCGCGTTAAAATAGGGTAACTAAGAACATCTCCGATGAGATTTTTTTTCTTTCCTTTTTGGGTCCTAATTGTCTAAACAATCTTTAAAGAAAAAAAGGGACAATTTTGTTACCCATCATAAAAAAGTTAGATAGTTTATCTTCAACCAATCTACTAATGTCATATTATTTTATTATACTTAATTATTTATTTAATGATTTAGATTTTGTAGATTTTCAATGCAATGTAGTATAATTTACTCTATGGGTAACTCTACCCAACTTTTTAAAGTGGATAAATAAGAATTCACCTTTAAAAAATATAATTATTTGCGATAATTATGGAAAAAATAATTCGAAGAGAGTCGTTATGAAACTTTATTTATTCCAATGAAAGAAAAAGAAAATATATATATAGAACCTTTAAATAAAACAAAATGGTCATCGCAACCAAATTTGAGTTCAAGTGTCAATTACGTAAAGGGAAGATATTAGCACCCCTCACATCTGGTGTACTCAACGAGAATCTTTTAGTTAGATTTGCGATTGAATGTTAGCTTATGTTATTTGTTTTCTTCAAATGGTAAAAAGAGAAAAAGAGAAAGAAGGAAAAGGAAAAGAAAGAAACCGCAAAAAGTCTTATTAAGGAAAAGAAAAAGAGAATCTTCCCATTTCTTTGGTGGGTTATATTTTCTGAGTTTTACCAAATTTTTACTCAAATTCTTTATATTGGTTCTCTTTGTGATTTATTGATCATTTTATGAACAAACCCATTTCTTTTTCTTTCAAATAATCAGCATTGGTTCTATCTTCAAATTCCTCTACCTTTGCCTCGGAAGTGGAAGTATTCAAGGAGATGCTCCTTATTTCTTCCTTAAACTTTTCTTTCTTTTTCACATTTAATTCATTTACACCGAATCTTTTCAACCCCGTGTTCATGTTCAGTAAGCTTTATTAACAGATTAGAAATATATATATACTTTTAAGATCATTTGACTATTTTATAGCAGACACTTTTTGTTGCCTTCCTTGCATATAGATCTTAGTACTTTTTTAGCACAATCCTAGTTAGATAAAGTTTTTCCTAAATTTCTAACTTGTTGATTATGTGAACAAAGCACATATGCATGTAAGTGATGGCTTTATCGGGTTCCATACATAATAGATCATATTTGTATGCCAACATGTTAATCTTAGACTGATTCACGTCTTTCGTTCCCTCATTGAGAACTTAAAGAACGTCTCACATTGTCTTGGTTGTTTTACAATGTGAAATCGAAAAATACACATTAGGGCTCAAGGTGGAAATTAGTATATTCCTAGATTTAGGGGTTTATCAATTCCAATGCCATCGACGATGATTTTTGGAACAAAGGGAGTGTTCTTGATAGTAAACAAAAACATTTTATCTGTTGACATTACATGAACAAACATTCACTCTTTCCAATACACACAATTTACTCTCTTAAATATGGGTGCTCTATTATACACCCATTTCAGATTCCCTTTTCCAGATTCACAACTTTTGAAGTTACGAGACTTGATCAAAAGACCAATTCTTTATGCCAATTGTGGGGCCAAATATGGGAGTAGAATGGTCTAGAATGAGGGGGGTGAATATATATATTCCCCTAATAAAAAAATTCAAAAGGTTTTTAAAATAAAAGTTTTGAAAATGTCAAAAGCAGAAGTTCTTAGAAAATATGAATTATAGACCGAGTTCATGTATTACTTAATGAACAAAAAATATAATGAAAAGCAAAGTGATGAATTAACTAACATATAATGTGTCAGTTAATTGAATCAGATTCACAACGAGATGTTTTGAGTGAAATTTTATTAATCGAATGAGAATCTAGTATTACAAGTTTATACAAATATAATCACCAAAAAGAATGTTTCGCAGACAAGATATAACAAACACCTAGCTTAAACTTTAAAACATTATGAACGATTAACCTAACAAGATGAAATTCTAGAAACCGATAAAACCCTAAAATCATACAATGATATAAATAGATAATCAAATTATGAAAATTAAAAATATACAAAAATTTAAAAGAAAGCGATAGAGAGAATTGTGCATCAGTATTTAGAGCGAATTATGCACCGATATTTATACTGGTTCGATGTGTCATCCTCACTTGCACCTAATTCAATCTCCAATGGAGAACCATTGAAAATTCGTTAGTTTTCCCCTAAGTTTAGAATAACAAGTTTCTTTTAGTTGTATTAAATAATTACATATAAACTGAAAACTTAATTCAACTACTAAGCAAATCATATCTAAATCTTAATTCTTCTTCTTTTGAACACAACTCATTAAGTTGTGAATTCCCCAAGATCTCCACTCGACCTTGAATTCGTTCACCCTCTTAGAACAAAAACACACCAAGATTTCATCTACATCAATCTTCATTTTATCCTACCGAAATTTCCCTTATCTAAGTCTTTGAATTGCCGAAGGAACCAGAAACTCCAAAACTTTATTTGCAACGATCTTCACTTGACCCTACCAAAATTTCCTTTTGGAGAAGAAACTATTCTTTTTCTTTCCTGAATATCACTATCCAAAACAACTAAACACAAACCTTTTATTCAATTTGAAATGAAAACTTCACAAGGGATTAGTTTTTGGCTATAGGTTTAAGATGATGAATTTCAGAAAGAATCTCACACACACACTTATTAGAACACTCGAGAATTCAATACAATAAATTTTTTATTTCAAGTTTAAACTGAGAGAGAAAGTTGTGTTTCTGAAATGTGAATGAGTATGCAAAAATCTCTTTGTAAGTGATGCATTTTTCTTACAAGATTTTGAACGATGAAGAGAGAAATTTTTTTTGGTTTTTATATGTGCTAGAGAAATGCACTATAAATGAGTAAAATTTAACCCTTTGATTCGAGTCAATAACAAGAATTACGATTCAACTCAAATGAGAAAATGACTTTAGTAAAAAACATAAAACTAGATTTTACACCCTTGATTTGAGTAAAAAAATTCCCAAATTCCGGTCACATTATTCGAAATGATTCCAAAATGACAAGTGTAGTAATGATTCAAAACGAGTTGTTATGTGATTCGAATCAAATTGTTCCATGATTCAGATCAGGAGATCTTATAATTTGAATCACATTACTAATTTCAAATTCTGATTTACTCACAAAGTTTATGATTTGAGTTATCCAATTCATTGATTCGAATCATGACTGCAGAAATGTAATTTTGAGAAAATAAAATGTTCATGACTGAATATTGATCGTACCAGATCAGAATTGGATCGGTGGCCAACTGCGCATTATGAGCTCCGTTACTCCGGTGGTGGTGAGAAGGTGGGAGTGTACCTGCAAGGTACTCCGATGCTAAAGTCAGAGACGGGGTAAGCAAGTATAGAAAGGTAGTGAGAGTGAGAATTAGAATACCTGACCCTCTAGTGAAAGAGGGTATTTATAGTGTGCCCTCAGCGCTGGGCCAATGGTCGTCTGCACCGGGTTGGGTCACTAGGCCTAATGCAGATAACTGCCAGGACTTACGTGGCGTAGGGAAGACCATCACGTGGTCTTCGCCCTGGAGTAACTGCCCCATAATCTCTGGAAAGTGGGTTGACCAGCTCTTCCGAAAGTGGGTAGTTACCTGATGACGTGTCCCCGCGTGGGAAGCACGTGGAGTTCGTGGGGTAGACACGGGATCTCTCCCCGAGTTATGTGATAACCTGCCCGACGACAGTGGGATCTGGATGTGCCCAACAAGGGGAATGATTAGGCCTTAATGGGCTGGTTATTGTAATATTGGATTGGGTATGCCCGACTGATGGGCAGGCGCTGGCCCAGTCCAGAACAGGAGCCCCTAAGTCGTTGCTCCTAAGTGTCGGAGTAATGACTTAAGGGTCAGCCCATTCGTCGGGTACGTGCTGAGTGAGGCTCATGCCTGAAATACCGAGCTGGTGGCGGACACCGACGACACGGGACGAGACAAGAGTTGCGGGGACGTCTGTCCTGGTCGGCCATGCGAGGAGACGGAAAGAAATGGACGCTCTTAGGCCGCGAGCACGAAGGGAACTGAAAAGACACACGCGGGGTTTCATAGTGCCACATGGCACGTGTCATTAATGCCTAGGGTGGTTGGGAGTAGGGGCACTCAAGTGCCTAGAGATGTCTCGAGTCCCGTGTTAGGATTATAAATAGGCGGCGAGTCTGTGTCATTTGCACGTTTTCCTTCCACTGACCAGAGTCTCCCACGCCCTTCAAGCTCTTTATCTGTGCTCGCTGCCACCGCCGCCGTCGTCGTCGTTGTCAAGAGCTCCCCGCCATCCGAACTCATAATCATCAAGTAAGCTCTCGTGTTTTATCTATAGTAGTTTGACTTTACCGTATATTTTCTGGGGGAGAGACATAGGTTTTAGGGTGGCATTTGAATATTCTGGGAACTTTCGTGAGTTTCCCGGTTGATATATGAGTTTTTCAGCCATATTCGTGAAGTTTCTGGCGGGGTTGCTGGAAATCCCAGGGGGATTCCGGTGGCTTTAACGAATTTTGCGATGAATGCCCCGGGGACATGCGATGAATGTCTCGGGGAGCCGATGAATGCTACGGGGAGTTGGGATAAAGGTTTCGGGGAGGCTGGCTCCCCTAGCGCGCAGGGGTCATTGCATGTCTCTGTCGGGGAGCCCCCCACGCCTGTTAGATCCCATCAGTCGGGGCAGTTCCTGACTTAATGACGGGGAGAGTTATCCGAGTTGCTCGTCGCCCTCTACGCCCTTTCACTTGATTTGCGGTGGAAGGGTGGATTTGATTTCGAAAGTTGAATTCACCATGCTCCTCTGCTTTTCAGGTAAAATGGTCGTGAGGCTCGCGGGTATTATATAGATAGATGACGAGCCCGACCTGGAAGAGTTCGTACAACAACCCGGGGAAGAACCGATTTGTACGCCCGCGGACTGGGCAGGGGAAGAGCCCCTACGACTCAGATCGTGGTTTGCCCTCGATGATACTGATGCTTTTGCGACGGTCGAGGACGTTGTCGTGGGTTCTCCGGCGAATTAGACGGTCTTTAAACCTAGAGAACATCATCGCATATGCTCGAGCTTCCGGGGATTGAGGTTTCCCATGTACGAGTTTACGTTCCATGAGGCCGGCATCCGTCTCCCCTTCATCGACTTCCAAATGGCGGTGTTCCACTGGCTACGTCTGGCGCCCTCCCAACTCCACCTTAATATTATGGCCTTCGTGCGGGCGGTTGAGCTAGTGTGCGAATATCTCGGCGTTGGGGCCACCCTTCCTCTATTTTTCCGCATTTTCCACTTGCAACGGTCGACTGTCAACGGCCGACATAGTTGGGTTTCCTTGAAGCAGCCGAGGTAGTTGTTCAAGGTATACTTAGATTCTGTACCCTGCTTCAAAGACAGGTTTTACATTGTCTAGCTCGCCACGCACAAAGTCGTTGGCTCTCTATACGACCTCGTGGTCGATGACATGGGCGAGGAAAGATTCGAGTCTAAGTGTCCCTTGGAGTGGGAGGAGGCGCACTTCGAGAGTAGCACAGAGAGCTACTTCGTGAAGCCCGGTGATTTGTTCGTCGAGGACCGAGAGTCGTACACGAAGCTTGTCGAGTATGTCGCTGGCTTTAATCAGGCTAAATGTATAAACAAAGATGGGAGTTTTATCCTCGACGCCCAAGGGCAAGTTGTCACTGAGCCCCGTTTGATTAACACCAAAGTCCTCCTCGAGTGCAAGTCCAAAGACGAAGCCTTGAGGTTTTTAGGTAGTGTCCTTTTGCTTTGCTCGGACGTTCACCCCCTTTTATTTTCTTACACTGACTTGTTTCTTGTCGCAGGCCAAATGTCGAACGTGACTGAGCGCATCATGGAGCTGGCAGCTACCAGGGGCGCGAAAAGGGGTAAAGGCCGGGTCCAAGAAGTCCAATAGACGGCGACGCCTGGCGAGGGAGGAAGTTGTTTCGCTTCCCCTAAATACAGTCACTACCCCCCACCCACCCACCCCCACCCTGCGCGCGCGCACACACAAAGGACCCCTTCCAAGAGGCTGCGCGCTGAGGGGCCTTGAAATTCTGGTATCAGACGTGTGATGTTAAGGTGCGATGTCACAACAACACACTCTGCACAATGGACAGAATAAACAGCAAAATAACACCAAGGAATTGTTGACCCAGTTCGGTTACAACCAACCTACTCTGGGGGCTACCAAGCCAGGGATGGAATTCACTACTTGTAGATATAATTTACAGACTCAACAACCCGTTGACTATCTCCTAAACTTATACTCTACCAATGACTTCCTACCTAAGAAACCACCTACGTATGAGAACACCACTCAATCCCTTACAAACACTCAAAGAACCCACTTTGAGTAACCTTGATCTTACTTCACAGCTTCGATCAACCAACCACTATCTATTGCTTCACAGCTTCTAGAGAGGACAGAAACACAACACCTATTCAAACCCTAGAATAGTGTAAAAACAATCACTCTAAACAAACTCTAGATACTAAGCCTCCAGCTTCTGATCTTCTGAATGTTTTCTGTCCCTTTTTCCTTTGGTCTTGTGCGCTTTATATAGCTCCTTGAATTGGTCTTGGACCTGCTACAATATCTCCCAGATTTGTTATTTAAAACTGAATATTCAAAACAGATTTTCTCCTAAAATCTTTTTAAATCTTCAACCTTTTAAATCTCCTACAAATCTGCACCAGATCTCCTATGCAGCAGAAAATATCTATCCCAAGATATTCGCATCCAATGAGACAGCTTGCTCTCCACAATTCCAGCTAACACGCAACCCTAACAACATCACAACCTGATGTTATTAATTCTGCAGATCTAATGTCACAACATCGCCTATGTGACATCAGACATCCAACTTCAACAAATACATACTTAACACAGCCCAGTGTTAAGACCTCAATGTTGCAACATCAGTACCTTGACATCAACATTGAATATACTTTATTTTACCAAAATTCCAGCCAATCCAAGAACTAACAATCTCCCCCTTTGGCTAATTTTGGCTAAAACAATCTCTGCACTCTGCACCTTCAGAGACTTCAGCAGCGGAAAAACTTCAATCAATAATTTTGAAACTCTTCAACAGCAGCAGTTTGACAATTTTCATATAGTCTTCATCACTTGATCTGCTGCAGCACCATCTTCATTATTGACAACAGCCAATTGGCGCTCCCCTTCAAAAATATGAACCAGCATCACAGCTGTTAAGTAGCTCACATTGTGCAGCACTTCTCCCCCTTGATGTCTGCTTGGCTGCACTCTTCAAATGCTATGATATCTTCACTTTTGCTCCCCTTCAATGCAACAACCAGCATAGCAGCAGTCAATTTCTCCCCCTTAATATTTGCATCACATTAGCAGCATTTGGCATTCTTTGACACTCTTGACTCTCTTGGCTATTTCTCCCCCTTTTTAGCCACAATTAGACAAGCTTCAATCAGAAGCCCTAATAACTACAGTTAGTACAGCCTAGCTCTCATTGTTAGCCTCACATTTAGCAACCAGGCAAAACAAATCATAGAAGGAAACTAAAAACATAAACAAGTGCATAAAACAACACAATATTCAAATTACATAACCAAGCACATTAAGTGCAAAAATAAAGCTAACACTACTAATAAAGAAGGCAAACATTAAAAGCTTGAATCATCTGAGCTGAGATCATCATTATCTTCTTCATCACCAGGTCCATCATCAACATCCTTACTTGTGTTGGCTGCTTCACCTTCCTTTGCTGCCAATCTCAAAGTCATGACAAGTCTTTCAAATTTTTGTTTCCTTTCAGTACTAACTCTTATGACTTCATCTAACTCCTTGCAAGCCTCCTTTAGTTCTGTAATCAACCCAGTCTTGGCTGGTGACTGTTGAGATGTTGAAGCAGATGTCTTGACACTGTCAGGAACATGTTTCACTTCAAACAACTTGGAATTGACTGACAAGGCAAGCTTCCTTTTGCAAGCAACATCTGAATACTGTAGAATTCCAGGATGTTGATACAAGATAATCCCACAAATGAGAGAGGGAAAAGCAATGGGCATCTTCGCAGCATTTGTAGCAGCAAGCTTAATAGTATAATCATAGATGTAGGAGCCATAGTCAATTCTTTGCTTTGTCCCAACTGCATAAATTATCTTCCCCAATCCAACAGAAATTGTGGTCTTGTGACTATTAGGAACCCAGTTGACAACACCTATTCTGTGCAGGATAGCATATTTGACACTCAACAAACTGGCTAACAGCTTTCCTTTTACGGGCCAAACATCTACCTGACCAGCAGTGATTTCTTTGTATATAACATTATTGGAGACTTCTAATTCTCCATAATCTTCCTCACTTCTTCCTAAGTAGGCATTGATCACTTTAGGAGAGAACCAGACACACTTACCCCTGATGGTAACTCTTCTGAAGGTTAGGTTCTTGCTGTCATTTATAGAGTCAGGGATATTAACCATGAATTCTCTAACCAGTCTATCATAGCAGTTAGTCAACCCTGACATAGTCCTTATGAGACCAGCAAACTTAATTAGGTCTACAATTTCAGTAGACTCTAAGTCTTCTGCTACTACCTCTCTTTCCAGAGCAATCATTCTTTGGCTCACACAATTCCACATGGATGCACTTCTAGCACAGTGAGATGAGATGTTATCAGGCACTTGATTAGTAGCAGGGTTGAGGTCTTGAGCATCACACTCAGAATCTGACTCTTCCCTGATTCTCCTCTTCTTGCCAGACCTGGCAACTTTGCTCCACGACTTGGGAGAGTCTGTAACTGAAGTCCTTTTCTTATCCTTTCTTCTTCCAATTCTATCATCATCAGACGAGTCCTCAATCTCTATAACCTCAACCTGATCCTTCCCTTTACCCCTGTGACTTTCATTCCTAGGGGACGATGTTCTGACATCAAAGATAACATCAGTATCATCAGGATCTTCTCCTTCAGCTTCTTGACTCAGGGCCTGTCTTTGAAGATTTTTGTCCTCACTTTGAGAGTCCACCTGTTCAGCAGGCATTTGCCTTAAAGGGACATAAATCCCTTTCACAAGTATTCCCTTCTCAAGGATTTTGGTGGCAATCTGCTCCAAATGCATGTCTACATCATACTTCTCCTCAACCGCATGAGAGGATGATGACCCAGTTTTAGTTCTATTTATCTTGGTTGGGGGTTTAGAATTACCTGACTCGGGAAGTGCCATTGGAGTGTGTTCTTTGTCAACCAGCTCTTTGTACGGAGAAACCCTAGTTCGTTCATATGCAGTTCTTTGAGAACCAGAGTTCTTCGATGGAGAAGACATCGTTCCTAGGTTTAGAGAGGATTTTTCTATTATGTTGAGGGAGTTGAATCGTTGAGATGAGAACCCTTTGATAAATCTTGATGTAGTATCAATATGGTAAGGCGCCTGATTTTGTGTACCTCTTAAAGGCCAATCACTAATGTTTTCCCTCCATAAAGACTTTCCTTTTAAATTTTAAAAGGATCAGAACTTGTTAACTCTGAGTGACCTTTCAGCATCCTGACATCATAGTCTGATGTTATAACATCAATTTGAACATCATTAGTTGAATTTCCTTCAAGAGAAATCCACTGATAGCAGTTGTCTTTGGTTCTGGCACCCTTCATAACAACCTGATTATGCTCATCAGAAACCACACACTCATGCTTAGTGTAGTTTACCTTGTAACCTTCATCACACAACTGACTTATGCTGATCAAATTTGCATTTAAACCACTGACAAACAGAACATTGTCAAGTTCAGGTCTACCATCACCTTTCACTTTCCCAACTCCTGCAACAACTCTTTTTTCTCCATTGCCAAACATAACCTCATGAGAGGGACAATGACTGACTTCAGCAAACATGGATCTACATCCAGACATGTGTTTAGAACACCCACTGTCAAAATACCATGTTCCTTCTTTAAACTCTTTGTCAGTCATGTGAGCCAATAAGCACTTCACCTTCTCCTTAGGTACCCATTGTTTAACAACTTTGGGCCTGTACTCTCTCCATCTGTTTTGGGGCTGAGGGTATCCATGCAGCTTGTAGCAAGAGTACTGCATATGTCCAAACCTTCCACAATAAAAGCATCTCACCCTTTCATCTCTGATTCTTCTGCCATGATGAGATTGCTTAGGCTGTCATCCATAATGTGGTCTCCTCCTACCATAACTGGCCTGCCTTCTATTATGCTGGTATCTTCTTCCATAAGAAGGCTGAGAATGCTGTTTCCTGGATTGTCTCCCATGATGGTGTGGATTTCTTCTTCCATAGTAATGAGGCACAGCATTGTTGTATCCATATTCATATCCAAGCCAGTTTCCTTGACGTTGAGACAACTGATGAGACATGTTCTGCTTGAACCTGGCAGCTTGCATGCTCTGGTGATATTGGGGAGGCATATACTGACTAGCTCCTTGAGGCTGCTTTCTCTTCTGATTAGGACCAGTCTTCTTCTCAATCTTCTTAGGTTGTGAAACATCAGCTTTCTTAGGTGTAGGATCATGCTTCTTTGGCTGATGTTGAGACAAGAGTTGTGACACCTCCTTCTTTGAACCTGAAGTGCTTTCTTCTGAAGTTCCCTTGTCCTCAGCCACATAACCTATCCCAGCTTTGTCTCCAGCAGCTTTTTCTGTCTGAAGGATCTTATCAAGTGTGTCTGTTCCACAGCTCAGCATCCTAACAGACTTGGTCATTTGATCAAGGTGAGCTCTAACTAGTACAACTTCATTTTCCAGGTTAGCTTTTTCATTCTCTAACTGAGTAATCTGTTGCTTGTGGCACTTGTTTTCTTGACAAATCTCAGCACTTTTTAAACACAGCTCTTGATAGGTAGATGCTAACTCCTCATAAGTTATTTCTCCATCACTAGAATCATCATCAGAACCAACAGCTCCTGTTAATGCTCTAACATGCTTTGCTGACTCACCTTCACTTTCACTATCAGAGTCAGACCAGGAAACTGTCATGCCCTTCTTATGCTTTTTCAAGAAGGTGGGACATTCTTTCTTGACATGTCTATACCCTTCACACTCAAAGCACTGAACTCCTTTATCTTGGACAGTTTTCTCTTCATCCTTCTCTTTTGACCTGCTGATATCAGAAGATATGTTCTTGACATTAGGCCTGGAGTTATTATTCATTCTCTTGAATACTTTGGTGAACTGTCTTCCTAACATGACTATGGCCTGAGATAGATCCTCCTGCGATTCATAACTCTTTCCTTTTTCTTCTGCATCATTTGACACCAAGGCTATACTCTTTGGCTTCTTTTCTGGTTCTTCCTCATTCAACCCATGCTCAAAAGTTTAAAGAGATCCAATGAGCTCATCAACTCTCATCTTGTTGATGCCTTGTGATTCTTCAATGGCAGTTACCTTCATTTTATACTTCTTAGGTAGGGACCTAAGGATCTTCCTAACAAGCTTTTCATCTGACATCTTTTCACCAAGAGCACTGGATGCATTAGCCAGCTCCAGAACATTCATGTGGAAGTCATGAATAGTCTCATCTTCAGGCCTTTAAATTTTGATGTTAAAATCTGAAGTCTTGACATCTTAACTCTAGATGTTCCTTCATGTGTAGCCTGCAAAATATCTCACGCTTCCTTAGCAACTTCACAGGTATTGATTAACCTGAAGATATTCTTATCCACTCCATTGAAGATTGCATTTAGAGCTTTGGAATTTCCAAGGGCGAGCTCATATTCCTCCTTGGTCCACTCTTCTTCTGGCTTTGGCTCAGAGGTGCCTTCTTTATCTTTGCCAGTATCGTCTTTCTCACACACAACAGGTGCTTTCCATTCTTTAATAATGGCCTTCCATGCTCTGTTGTCCAAGGATTTTAAGAAGGTAGTCATCCTTGGCTTCCAATAATCATAATTGGATCCGTCCAAAATAGGGGGTCTGTTGACGAATCCTCCAACTTCTTTGTCCATCTTTACACCAGAAAGTAACTTCCCTAGATCTCACCCAGAGACAGACAGGATGCCTGCTTTGATACCAATTGAAATTCTGGTATCAGACGTGTGATGTTAAGGTGCGATGTCACAACAACAGACTCTGCACAATGGACAGAATAAACAGCAAAATAACACCAAGGAATTGTTGACCTAGTTCGGTTACAACCAACTTACTCTGGGGGCTACCAAGCCAGGGATGGAATTCACTACTTGTAGATATAATTTCGTGACTCAACAACCCGTTGACAATCTCCTAAACTTATACTCTACTAATGACTTCCTACCTAAGAAACCACCTAGGTATGAGAACACCACTCAATCCCTTACAAACACTCAAAGAACCCACTTTGAGTAACCTTGATCTTACTTCACAGCTTCGATCAACCAACCACTCTCTATTGCTTCACAACTTCTAAAGAGGACAGAAACACAACACCTATTCAAACCCTAGAATAGTGTAAAAACAAGCACTCTAAACAAACTCTAGATACTAAGCCTCCAGCTTCTGATCTTCTGAATGTTTTCTGTCCCTTTTTCCTTTGGTCTTGTGCGCTTTATATAGCTCCTTGAATTGGTCTTGGACCTGCTACAATATCTCCCAGATTTGTTATTTAAAACTGAATACTCAAAACAGATTTTCTCCTAAAATCTTTTTAAATCTTCAACCTTTTAAATCTCCTACAAATCTGCACCAGATCTCCTATGCAGCAGAAAATATCTATCCCAAGATATTCGCATCCAATGAGACAGCTTGCTCTCTACAATTCCAGCTAACACGCAACCCTAACAACATCACAACCTGATGTTATTAATTCTGCAGATCTAATGTCACAACATTGCCTATGTGACATCAGACATCCAACTTCAGCAAATACATACTTAACACAACCTAGTGTTAAGACCTCAATGTTGCAACATCAGTACCTTGACATCAACATTGAATATACTTTGTTTTACCAAAATTCCAGCCAATCCAAGAACTAACAGGCCTGTCCTCGTGGACCTCGAGGAGCCCGTGCCCACTGAGAAATTTATGCTGCCCGCCTGCCACCTCCAACGGGATTTCTTCAGAGGTAACCCCCCTGCTGTGGCTGTGGCTGGGGCCAAGGCGATCATGGGGGTTGAGAGGGCGGCCAGAAGGAAGGCGCTGGTCGAGGACATGGCTGTCATGGTGCGAATTATTGAGAGTGCCCTGGTCCTAAATGTTGAGACCATTCCAGCTTCCGAACTGCAGAAGCTGCAGGATGAGTATGACGTCCTCGAGAAAGAGAAGAACAAAGCCGAGAGTGACATGCTGGAGGCCAAGACAAGGTGCGAGAGCTACGTGCGTGTCCTCCATGAGCTAAATGAAACGAATGGAGAGCTGAAGAAAACCCAAGAGGAGCAGGACCATCTTCAGAACAAGGTCGCAGAGCTGGAAGCTGCTGCCAATCCCGCAGAGGATAAAACAGAGAAAGAGAGGCACTCGTCGACCGTGGTGCTCTAATTGCCAAAGTTCGTGAGCTCGAGCAAGACTGTTTGGAGGCCCTCGAGGTGGGTTTTAACAGTGTTGTGGCGCAGGTCAAGGCTGAGAATCTGAGGGTCCGACTTGCCCTTGAGAGATTTAGTCTGTTCCACCGTGTGGTCGATGAGAAGGTGATCGTACCTGGGGAGAACGACGATGATGATGGCCGTGGTGACGGGGAGACGGACGTCCGGATTGAGGAGGAAATAGTTGTTTGAGCTTCTTTTGTTTGTCTGGTCTGCGTGCCACTTTTTTTACTTTTGTTTAGTTCGGTCTGCGTGCCGCATTTTTGTACTGACTTTTGCCCGGCCTGCGCGCCAGGGGCTTGGATTTCTTTTTTGTACCTCTTGAACAATGGATTTCTGACCAATTTGAATATATTGTCTTTTCTTATCTTGTATGTGATGTTTGTATGTTGATTATATATTTGTTACTTTTGTTTTTGTTTATGTATTTAGGGCATTTGCTCGACTTTGCTGATCCTCGACAATGTAGGAAACTGGTCGAGTGGTCGGAGCTATATTCCGACCTTCGAAGAAGCTAAGAGCTCGGCCGAGGTCTTAGCTTTGTGGCGTGAACTTCCCTAGTTGGTACGGCGACGGTGGAACTCGGTCGAGGTATCCCCGTCGGATCAAGTGTCCTCGCGCACACACAACGTGAGCTCTTGTCTTCTTGTCTGGAGGAAGGGAGTCGCACTTGTACCTTAGTACGCCCCCGTGGTCGCGACGCAGATGGGTCGCGGGCAGTGTTTAACTGTAGTACTATTTAAGTTTTTCAGCATTCCATGGTCGAGCAAGTTCCTCCCCGTGCAGACTTTCGAGGTAGTAAGCTCCCGTCCCCATTTTTGTGCGGACGCGATAGAGGCCCTCCCAGTTTGCGGCGAGCTTGCCCTCGCGTGAATCTTTTTTATTCCTTCGCAGGACAAGGGCGCCCACCTGAAATTCGTGTTTGATAACTTTGTTGTCATGGCGTAAAGTTATCTTTTATTTGAGCGAGGCTTCGCGGAGGGATGCGCCCGTCTGTATCTCCTCGACCAGGTCGAGTTCCTCCCTTAGGGCCTCATCGTTCATCTCCTCGTCGAGGAAATACTCGGTCCTTCTCGAGGGTTCCCTTATTTCCACTTGGATTACCGCCTCAGTTTCGTAGGTTAGTCGGAATGGGGTTTCCCCGGTAATGGAGTGTGGGGTTGTCTTGTAGGCCCAGAGGATGTTGTGTAGCTCCTCGACCCACCTTTTCTTGGCGTCACCTAGCCTCCGTTTCAGACCTCGTAGGATCACCCTGTTCGCGGCTTCGGCTTGCTCATTTGTTTGTGGGTGTTCGACCAATGTGAAGTGTTGCTTCGTGCCTAGCTTGGTGACAAAGCCCTGAAAGTTCTTGTCGGTGAACTGTGTCCCGTTGTCGGTGACAATTGCCTGGGGCACGCCGAACCGGGCAAGTATATTCCTCTTGTAGAAACATAGTATGTTGTGAGCCATGATTTTGGCTAGGGCTTCAGCCTCGATCCACTTGGTGAAGTAGTCGACGCCGACAATCAGGTACTTATTCTGGTACGACCCTACGGTGAAGGGTCCAAGGATGTCCACCCCCACCAGGCAAATGGCCACTAGGACGAAAACGTTTTGAGTTTATTGGGTGGTGCCAGGTGCATGTCCCCATGTCGTTGGCATCTGTCGCACTTCTTGATGTGCTCCTTGGCATCATACTGCATGGTGGGCCAGTAGTACCCCGCTCACAACGCTTTACGGGCCAGGGACCGTTCGCCGAGGTGTTGTGCTTTGGTCCCCTCGTGGATCTTTTGAAGTATGTCGGGGAACTTAGACTCCTCGACGCACCTGAGGAGGGGGATCGAGAAGCCGCGTCGATATAACTTGTCCTCGACAATCGTATATGAGCAGGCACGTCACCTTACTACATTGGCATCCTTGGGGCTGTCGGGTAGTTTTCCTGTGGTGAGGTATTCGTACACCGGGGTCATTCAGCAGTGGTTGTTTCCAATGGCGTTCACGCCAGCAGCGGGGATGGGTTTCTTGATGCTCGGTAATGGAAGCACTTCTTGAATGACGAACTTGTTCCCGCCTTTTTTCTTTGTGCTTGCGAGCTTTAATAGGACATCTGCCCGAGTATTGTGTTCGCGCGGGACGTGACCCACTTCCGCCGAGGTGAACTTTTTCATCATTTCTTTCACCAGAGTCAAGTACTTGATGAGGTTGTCGTTCTTGGCTTGGTATTTTCCTCGCACCTGGGAGGCCACGAGCTGGAAGTCGATGAATATCTTTACTTCCTTGGCACCGAGATCCTCGGTCAGTCGTAACCCGACGAGGAAAGCCTCGTATTCGGTTTGGTTGTTTGACGTCGGGAAGGATAACGCGAGGGAGACCTCGATTAGGATACCTTCCTTGTTTTCTAGGATGATGCCCGCTCCGCTCCCTGTCGAGTTGGATGCCCCGTCTATGTAGATCGTCCTTTTTTGGGATCCGTCGGTCGAAGGTTCTGGGATGGTCATCTCCGCCACGAAGTCGGCTAGCACCTGGGCTTTTAGAGCCTTTCTCCCCTCGTATTGGACGTCAAACTTGGCGAGTTCGAGCGACCACTTGAGCATCATACCCGCCATGTCTGGTCGGTCGAGGAGTTGTTTTACGGGTTGCTCGGTCCTCACTGCGATCGTGTGGGCCAAGAAGTATTGTCGCAGTCTTCTGGCCGCGGTGACGAGGGCCATAGCGACTTTTTCGATCTGGTGGTATCTAAGTTCAGGACCTTGGAGGGCTTTGCTGGTGAAGTAAATCGGCTTTTGCCCATCGAGGGTTTCCCGGATTAGAACCGCGCTGACCGCTTCGCTCGTGACGACGAGGTATAGAAACAACGTCTCCCCGCCTTTTGGTCGTGAGAGGACCGGGGGTTGCGAGAGGACTTGTTTAATGTGGAGGAGCGCTTTTCGCACTCCTCGGTCCATTCGAACGTGGCCTCATTGCGTAGGAGTTTGAAAAATGGAAGTGCGTATTGCGCCGATTTGGCCACGAAGCAGGAAAGCGAGGTGAGCATCCCGTTTAGCGATTGTATCAATTTCTTTGAGTTCGGTGTCGGGAGTTCGAAAAATGCCCTGCACTTGTCGGGGTTTGCCTCGATCCCCCGCTTTGTGAGGTAGAAACCGAGGAACTTGCCTTCCAGTACGCCGAAGGTACATTTTTCTGGGTTGAACATCATCTTGCATTTCCTTTACCGTGTCGAAGACCCTTTTGAGGTGTGCAACATGGTCGACTTCTTCTGCAGATTTCACGATCATGTCGTCCATACAGACCTCGAGCATGTCGCCGATCTCTCCCCGAAAGACTTTGTTCATCATCTGCTGGTAGGTCGCACTGGCGTTCTTCAGGTCGAAAGGTATTACATTGTAGTAGTAGTAGTTGCCCGACTCGGTCATGAAGGCCGTGTGCTGCTTGTCAGCCTTCGCCATGGGGATTTGATTGTATCCGGAGTAAGCGTCCGTGAACGACAATAATTTAAAACCTGCAGAATTGTCGACCAGTTTGTCGATGTTAGGCAGTGGATAAGCATCTTTTGGGCATGCCCGGTTAAGATTAGTGTAATCAACGCACATCCTCTATTTTCCATTATTTTTCTTAACAAGTACAACATTGGACAACCAGGTGGTGTACCGGGCTTCCGAAATAAAGTTTGTCTCTAAGAGGTCTTTTACAGCTTTTTCAACAGTCTCCACTTTCTCGGGAGACTGCCTACGCCTACGTTGCACTACAGCCCTAGCGGCTGGATCTACAGTAATTTGGTGACAGGCCACATCTGGGTCGAGGTCGGGCATCTCCGGCGCGCTCCACGCGAACAAGTCAGTATTCTCCCGGAGGTATGCCTTCAACTGCTTCCTCGCCAGGTCGGGGAGCCCGATACCAATCTTTACATTCCTGTCTGGATTGTCCCCGAGAGTGATGAGCTCGAAGTCTCCGTCTGGAATAAGGCGTGTTGGGTGGAGAGGTTTCCCGTTGCCTTCGACTGGGAGGTCGTTTCTCGCTGCTTCTCCTTGTTCCTGCTCACTGGGGAAGCGGATGTCGAGGTCCACCTCGTTGACGCGCGAGAGTGGCTTCAGCTCTGCATCCGGGGCTGGCTTCTCTGTGGTCTTGGACTTGACATTGATCGAGTTCAGACCCTTGGTCGCAGCTTCGAAGCATCTCCTAGCAGCTTCAATTTCTCTGTGGAGGGTGACGACCCGGCCTCTGGTCGTGTAGTACTTCATCTTTAGATGGATTGTAGATGGTACCCGCCGTGAGCTCGGACAGAGTCGTTCTTCCCAGGATGCACTGGTATAGGGAAGGGCACTCCACTACCAGGAAGCGGGTTTTGACTTGTCGGGCAGTGTCGTCACTCCTGAAAGTAACCATCAGCTCGACGTAGCCCCACGGTCTGGTGGTGGTGTCGTTGAAACCCTGTAGGTCTGAGCCCACTTAGGGGGTCAGATGTGTTTCATTGAGCTAGAGGGTCTCGAAGAGGTGGGTGTACATGATGTCCACCGAACTACCTTGGTCAACCAGGATTCAGCGGACATCAAAGTTCGCCATCTGCGCCCTGATTAGGAGAGGGATGGTGGAGTTAGGGGTGCCGTCCGACAATTCCTCGAGGTAGAAGGTGATGGGGTTCGACTTCCCTTGTACCTTCTCGAAGGTGGAAGTCTGTACTGAGCTCGCGTCGATCAGCTCGTCGAACTTCCATTTGATCGACCCCACAAAGACCTTGTTGAACCCCCCGCCGGATATGACCATTGCGGCGGGGAAACTTTCCCACGGGGCTACGAGTGTTCACAGGATCTCGGGCTCTTCGGGGAAGTAGAAGTCCTTTGGTCGGGTGACACACAGAGCGACCTACAGTCCATTTTCTCCAGAGGGAGAGGTCGCCTCCTTGACCTTTTGCGTCTTCCAGGCATCCTGTCTGGGGGCACCGTTCCTCTTCGTGTACTGCTTGAGGTGCCCCTCCTTGATCAGGATTTCTATCGCATCCTTGAGGTGGATGCAATCCTCTGTGAAATGCCCGTGGCTCCTATGAAACTTGCATTACTTGGACTTGTCAACGTTTGGTTTGGGTGTGTCGGCTTCAGAAAGCTGACACCTTCTTTCTGGAATTCCGAGTTGATGCACTCGGCCAGAATTCGCTCGCGGGGAGCAGTGAGTAGCGTGTACTCTGTGAACCGGTTAGCTGGTCCTCTCGGCTCGCGAGAGTCTCTAGGACGGTCTTCTTTTCTTCTTTCTCCCCCTCGTCGGAGGGCGGTGGATTTCTCGTGCCTAGAGCTTCGGGGGACCCTCTTAATTTCGCGAGTCGCGGGCACAATGGGCGACCTCTATCTCCTCATACTGGATGTATGCTTGGGCCTTGTGGAGGAGCTCTTCCAAGTTGCGGAGCCTTTGAATGCCCATAGCCTTGGCGAACTCAGTGCGAGGTCGTAGTCCTCGCTCGATAAAAAACTTCTTCATGTCGTCTGTGGTAGCTCCCTGGACGGCTTCCCTGTTGAATTTCTCGATGTGATCCTGGAGAGATTCATCTTTTCTCTGGATGATGGCTTCAAGGGAGGCTTTCGTCTTCGGGTTGCGTCGGGAAGCAGTGAAATGCCTAGAGAACTGTCTCTTCAGTTCCTTCCAGGTGGTGATGGACTCTAGTGCGAGGCTCTTGTACCACGCCATGGCACCCTTCCGGAGGGTGTTCAGGAAAAGCCTGCACTTGATAGCTCCTCGGACATTCCTGTAGTCGAGCATTGCATCAAAGCTCTAGACGTGGTCGTCTGGGTCGGCGGTGATGTCTTACGTCGCCAGGGGTGGAGGCTTCTTCGTCCCGATGGGCAGAGGGGTCTCCATGATTTCCCTGGACAGTGGGGTGAGATGGTCGTCCTTGTCACTCCTGACTGGTGATTGTGACGGGGATTGGTCACCCGGTCGCGCCTGCTTCGTCGGGGGGGGGGGGGGACTTCTTGGTCGACTCTTTAGTTTCTCGCCGTATTTGTCGACCTTGGTCCTCTTCTGAATGGGAGAACGTCGTTCCTTCCGAGGAGGGGACCGATCGCGCTTTAGTATGACCACGGGTTAAAGTCGCTCCAAGCGAGGGCGACACCCAGTCGGTCGGGGGAAAGGACTCCGAGAGTCGTCTTGTCGTGTCCTCCGCAGGGGAGGAGAGAGGCTGTGAGAAATGGGGCGACGATGTCTCCGCGGGGGAGAACGCTGTTGTCGCTCCTTCTCGAGCTGTCCAATCTATTTGTTTTGTTGGAAGATCATCAGATTGGTCTAATTGATCACTGCGAACAGAGCCACCGTGTTCGGATCAGCATTAGGTGGCGTGGGGATAGGCTGGTAGACAGCTGGGCTATCATCATGTCGGGCTGCGTTGAAGGTCATGTCATCAGAGGAGGGGAAGGCGGTGTGACCGTCCCTGTGGTCGCCTTCTTCGCCATGAACGACCACGCTGGGATCGTGGTCGTCCCTGTTGTTGAATGGCACGAAGGCGGTGTCCGGAGTGTTGGCGTCAGTTCGAGGGCTGGCCATGATCGTCAGAGATTGAAGGTTGCTTTGGTTTTTACGGGAGGAAAAACAGAGAAGCAAAAGTAATATTGGGTTGGGCCTGCCCGACTGATGTGCAGACGCTGACCCAGTCCATAACAAATATAGAATTTATCTGACTTGAACTATGCTTATGTGAGTTTCTTGATTCAAGTTTTAGACTTAGAGACTTAAATTGTTTTGCATTGACTTTAAGTCAAAGATCTGCTTTATGGTTGCGAAAATATGTTTTAATGAAAATGCTCAAATTTAAGAGGTATGGAGAAACCTAACGGTGAGGAGACTCAATTACTAAAATGATCAAAATAAACAAGCACGCACAAAACAAGCAGCAAAATCCTAAGAGTCATTGCAAGAACGAGTACACTAAAGAGCATCTTATAAAATGGTGTTCTATCAACTTCTATTGCACTATTATTAATGTAAATGACAATTTGAAATGACACTTCAACCCATAATGGCTTTGGTGGAACCATTCGAAGTGCTTCATGGGCTAGACTTTTTCAAAAACCTATTTAGTTAAAAAGGTTAGATCTCAGACCATAAAAAAGTTTTTCAAGATTATTAAACCAACCTATTTAAATAAATATGAGTATTTTTTGTGTTATTATATTGTGTAATGTACTTTAAATTAAATCACAAATTTTTTAAAATTTAGTAATCTTGAAGAACGTATGAAAATAGAATGAAAACACCTTATAAACAATGTTGTAAATTCTTTTCATAAAAAATCTTTTTAAACAAATAATCTCATAAAACTTACATTACTAGGCAAACTCAAATAAATCATTACAAACAAATTTTTAGTATATTGATCTTTTAATATTTTAATCTAAATAAACATTAATTGAATTGTTTATTTATATATGTTCAAATGAAATAGATTTTTAAGTAGGCTAGAAGATCAACCATACATTCGAAAAATCCATACTCATACTTTAAAATAAAGGTATAATAAGCTACAAACTAAACTAGGCTTTAATACTTTTAACATGATAAGTTTAACATTGATAAAGCGGTTGATTCACTCTATTCTCACCCCTAGTGTGGCTTTACTTCATCCTTAATCTTAAAAATTTCTAAACTACTAATTAAAAAAACTTTAAAAGTACATTTCTGTAAAAAGTTTGAAATTCTAAAATAACGTAACTCTGTCACAAGTCCATAAAATCAAGAAACATATGCCGTAAAGAACCTCGCTTGAAAACGCAAGCGAAGTTGTTCATCGCTGCCAAAAACATCGAGAAAGTTCAGGTTTTCTTTCTTCTTCTTTTCCTTCTTCGTATTTTCGTTCTCCTCACTAGGCGCGACAACGCGCTCTAAGATGCAATTCCAGTGCAATTTCGCGGCGCACACACTAGTAAATTGCGTCGCAACAGAGAAAATTTCTACCTCGCATCGTGTGATTTTAAACAAAGGTCTCTCCCACACTCATAAGACTGAATATTACTGAACCTAAAATTCAGGCCCAAGAGATTTCTAACGTCAACCTTAAGAATACTATAGACAAAACTTTCCACCTTCCCTGCGCGAGCTTGCTAGGGAAGGAAAAATAAAAAAGCGTACCCGCGAGTATCTACAAATAAAATCTGTCACGAATAAGGGGCGAGTAACTTAATAAATATTCACGAATAAAATAAATGAATATTCAAATGTTCGTTTGTTAATGGATACAAATACAAATTTAATGATACTCGTGCCCCTGGATATCTGTATCCATTAATAAATTATAAAAATTATTTAAATACATCATTATATTATTGTACTTTGCCTTTTTATCATCTAAGAAAATTAATCATCTTATATTTTTTTTTGAAAATTTCTTTGAAGAAAACCTTTCACATTCCATATAAATCATATTTGGCTATTTCATATTTAAGTTTTTTCAATACTCCAGACCTCAATCCAACAATTCCACCATTAGGCATGGCAACGGGGCTAGGGGTGGCAAAACGGGCCGTCCGCCCCACCCTGCCTTATGCCCGCTAAAAAAAGGCGGGGCGGGCAAGTCCGCCAAGTAGAAATGGGCTTGAAAATCTAGCTCGCCCCGCCAAGGTGGCGGGTTGGCGGGCGGCGGGCTTGCCCGCCTACTTTATTTATTTATTTATTTTCATTTTTTTAATAGATTAATAGGTTTGTTTTTACATTTCAATTAGATTTTTCACTTATTTTTTAGAATAATTTTTATAAAGCATCTTTTTAACAAATTTTACTTTAAAAAATATTGCATATATTCTCAAATAAAAGTATAAAATAAAGCCATCAAGAATTGGAATTACTATAATTAACTAAAAAATTGCGGGTTTAAGGTGGGACAAGTTGAACGAATAAGTGCGGCGGGCTTTGGCGGGCGGCGGGTTTTGGCGGGGCGGGCTTTGGCGGGTGGCGGGTTTTAGCGAGGCGGGCTTTGGTGGGCGTCGGGCCCAAAATCCCAATCCAACTCGCCATTTTTGGGCGGGTGCGTGGGTCGGTCCGGCGGGTCAGGACCCGTTTTGCCACCCCTACCCAAACCCGGTCGGGGCTAATAATTGGTCCCCTGCCCTCATCGAGGAACGGGTATCCTCGCACCCACCCCCACCCGCATAAATTGCATTTTTTTAATGTATTTTTTTCAATAACAATAAAAATAAATAATTTAACTAAATAATTGATTATTGACACTTTTATTTAGTTTGTATTTTCAAAAAAATAAATAATAATTATAATAAACATGATATTGTAAGATTAAGAAGTGTAAATGAGTCATGAAATTAATAAAAATAAAGGAAATAAATTAAATTTAATAGGCGGGTGCGGGGCGGGGTGGGTGCGGGGAGGGTACTAGCATCCTCCGCCCCCGCACCCGTAAATAAAAGTCGGGTTTTCCTCGCACCAATACCCGCCCCCAATTATATCGGGTTTTTCCCGTTAATTTCGGGGCGGGGCGACCGGGGCCTGGTGGGGACGGGTTTATTTGCCATGCCTATCCACCATCCAACCAAACAGTGTCGCCTTTCCTTTGTCCAACCAGTATCTTCCTTCCCAATCGTCTGTTATCCGCTCTTCCACCTTTCCTACTCGTTCATCGTCCGTTGTTTCACCATAACTCACAATCACAATATCTTTTATTTGTTTTGGTTAAAAATGAAATGTATAGATATTATATTTAGATTTTATTATGTTTGGTAAAAAAAAGAAAATTATTATGATGAAATTTTGTTTTTAAATTGAGAGCGAATTGTATGGATGTTATATGATAGTAACTTTTTGTGTCTTTAAAAGAAATTGAAAAATATTTTTTTTTTTCAAAAAAATAATTTTAGAAAAAAAATGTTATCTATGGATATTTGTAGGTGAGTTCGCGGGCCATTTTGATTCGGTTTCAAGAGAATCCGATGCCCAAACCGATAAAATATATATGGATTAATTTTGATTGGATTTGCACATCTTTTCGATAAAATCCAAACCACAAAAGAACGAGTTGGTTTGGGTTGGATTTATCGGATATATTAAAAACAAATATGCAAAAATGTTTTAAAAAATATCTAATTTTTATTGATTAATTTTCTATAATAATATAAAATTCTTAATTTTTTTCTCCATATAGTTGTGAATGTCAC
This sequence comes from Lathyrus tuberosus, assembly GCA_022829125.1. Taxonomy (NCBI): domain Eukaryota; kingdom Viridiplantae; phylum Streptophyta; class Magnoliopsida; order Fabales; family Fabaceae; genus Lathyrus; species Lathyrus tuberosus. Next base: position 1,107,052 of record JALAZF010000213.1, read on the forward strand.
AAATGACATTTCACTTTTTTATGTTTGAAGCTGAATATCTTATACTAGTTTATATGATAACGGCGATATAAATTAATATGGTTGGTTCGGGTAGACGAGTCCGCGGGTAGAATTTTAAAAATCCGTTGTCTGAATCAATTAACATTGAGTTTTATTGGTTTGATTCAATTTTTGTCCGAACTAAAAAAAGTCCGACCCAAACACCATAGTTTGGTTTGGATTTCGATTTGATTCAGATTTGTCCTTAAATATTTGTAAATATCTACAGATTTGTACAAATATCTACAAGTATTTTAAAATCTACGGATTACCCAATTAACAGATATTCATACAAATATGAACAGATACAAATGTGTGTGCGTGTGTGTGGCATAGTGGTGAAACGCTTGAGTCTTGAGAGTGTGCTCCTTTTAAGATCGCAAATTCAAATCCTACTGTGATATGCAGCGAGAGACACATATCATAAATTTATTGCGTTTGCTTCTTGCTAACACATTCTTTATAGTTGTTCACTCTCTGAAAAAGAAATAAGATATTGATTTTCATGGCCAAAATTAAAACTACATGTAACATTCACCTCATAGTACACGCCTCTCCCTCCCAAATTATGTAATATCCTGCAAATGATGTTGGATGAATTTTCTTTTTAGACCATAGTCCTTTCTTTTCATTTAGCTTCATAACAAAAAAACGATCCCCGATGTAAAATTGTTTAAAAATCAGGATCATTTTAATTTTTTACAATTACTTAAACCCTTTAATAAAAATTTCTTTTATCATTTGACCATTTAACAAAAATAAAAAACTCTTTTTTTTACACAATAAAAAAATAAAAAAAACTCTTTAAAATGTACATTTCGCGTAAAAAATTTGAAGCCCTAAAATAACGGAACTCAGTGAGAAGTCCACAAAATCAAGAAACATTAGCCGTAAAGAACCTCGCCGGAAAAAGCAGGCGAAGTTCGTCACCGCCACCGCCACCGCCACCTCAAACATCGAGAAAGTTCAGGTTTTCTTTCTTCTTCTTTTCCTTCTTCGTATTTTCTTTCTCCTCACCAGGCGCGGCAGCGCGCGTTAAGGTGCAATTCCAGCGCGACTTCGCGGCGCACACACCAGTGAATTGCGTTGCAGCAGTGCAAAGTTCCACTTCGCACCGTGTGATTTTAAGCAAATCTCTTTTAGGTTCTGGTTCTTCTTTCTTTGCGCTGATTATCTTCCTGGTTGGAAACAGAGGTTCATCATATTTTGGTAGGATTCACATCAGATCTATATACAGCTATGTCCAGCAATACAGGTTGCACCGTTTACATAGGTAACCTCACTATTTCACTATTCAATTTTGTTCTTCAATTTTCTTGTTTTTCTTAGATAGTCAAATTTATTACTGAACGCAACTTTATTAATACATTACGGTGAAGATGTGAGATAATTTAGATTTCAATATGTTGGTTATATTAGGTGCATTATGTTATAAGTATATGATGATTTATCATTTAGGTTTTTTTTTTTTTACTGAACAGCCCATAACAGTTATCTAGTAGATTACTGAACGTATTAAGAATAAGAATTCTTGGGGATTAGTTGTCATGGTATAAAAAACAGTATTTTATGACTATTGTCAATATCATTCACTTGTTATTTGATCACCTTTTGCTCCAAATAAACTGGCAAATCCATGTAATATGTTCGTAAATATGATAAAATGTTGTTATGGTGAATTTTCCATTTTGTAAAATTTTTTTCTTCATATATTATTTATTTATTTATTTGCAATATTAGAGATTGCTGGAGTAGCAACTATAGTAGAAAAGATGATGGAAAATAAGCTTAGGTGGTTTGAGCATGTAGAGAGAACTGAGAAGACTTGTAGATTATGTGGTAAGGAGAGTAGAGGAGATGGGGAAGAGTCAAATAGCTAGAGATAGAGGAAGACCTAGAAAAACTATAAAAGAAGTTATTAAGAAAGACCTTGAGATTAACAATTTGGATAAAAGTATGACCTGGATAGAACATTATGACAAAAGTTGATTCAGTCAAATAGCTAGGGGTAGAGGAAGGCGGCCTAGAAAACTATAAAAGAAGTTATTAAGAAAGATCTTGAGATTAACGATTTGGATAAAATCATTGTCCTGGATAGAATATTATAGCGGAAGTTGATCTATGTAGCTGACCTCATTTATTAGGATAAGACTTGGTTGTTGTTGTTGTAGTATTGTTATTATCTTTTCTTGCATGATTCTATATATTTTTAAGTTTATTTTGTTAGGATAAAGAAGAATGAACTGTGATGATATGAAAATATTTTGTTGATGGTGTATAGGTTGAAGACTAAAACATATTTTTTAAGTGTTATATTTAGTATGGTATAATATTATTAACAGCTGTAAACAAATACGATAGGAACTTTTGTTGATGAAAGAAGTTGATTTTATTAAAAGGATAGAATTGATATACTCCAAAGAAGTTGATTTTATTAGGGATGGAAGAAGATGACCTTATAAGTTATAATACCAACAATTTGAATAACCAACTGAATCAAATGGAACATATTAAGATGGAACCAAATTGAACAGGGTAACCAACAACCTACAGAATCCAATGGAAACCTTATAAAAACCATGAATTTAAACAACTCACCACTCCAATCCCTATTAAATCTGCTGAAGTGATTCTTCAGAAACTAATACTATACAACACCTTGCCCCATAACCTGCTCACTAAGCAGATTTATCTAGATACCACTCTCTATTCCATCTTTGAGTTATGTGTTCATGGCACTGTCTTGATTAACACTAGAAGTGTTGCATATTCATGTAAAGAGAAGTGTGATATTTCTATTTTGTTTACTGGAAATGGAGATCATTATGTAAGTAGATTTTACTGACTCATTTCTTCCATCTCTGTGCTTTGTGTTTATAGTACTTTTTGTTGAAAAATATAAATTTTGCTTGCCAAGTGCCTTCATACCATATTACTCTTTAAATAAGATTCAATTCTCTTTCAACCAGGGATGATTTTGTTTTTTTGAATTATTTTGTATGTATCCTATAATGTGTTAGATCTCCCTTTCTCTCTTTGCTATCTATGTTCACTTTTGTAAAAAAAGTTATTGATGGAATGATTCTTTGATGAATACACTTCTCAATAATGTTCTATATGATCTGAGGTTTCCTACACTGTTGGTGGATTTTATTTCTTTTAGCTTTAGTTATGCTCAATATCCCACAGTTATATTTTCCTGGTTTTTATGAAATAGTTTTGATTCTTATCAAGGATAGCTGGTTCGAACTTTCATTTTTGCATAATCATTTTTTTTTTTGGATTTTGAATGTACACCTCTATGTATAAGTAAACATGAGGCATCTACTTTTAGGTTCTGATTTGGGTACTTGTATTTAATTCAGGCAATCTGGATGAGAGGGTTACAGAAAGGGTTTTGTATGATATATTAATTCAAGCTGGACGAGTGGTGGACTTGCACATTCCTAAAGATAAGGAAACTGAGAAACCTAAAGGCTATGCCTTTGCAGAGTTTGAAACTGAGGAGATTGCAGAGTATGCCGTCAAACTTTTCTCAGGCCTTGTAACACTGTACAAACGGACACTGAAGTTTGCGGTGCGTTCTGACATCTTTACTTTCCACCTTTTGTAACCTATTAACTTGGACAGTTTTTAATCTTTCTTTAAAAATGTTGAATATAAATTTAGCTCCTTCATTAGAGTTTCACAAGCTGAACTGAAACATTTGAAAGTTTTAATCTTTCTATAAATTGTTGAAAATATTTTAGCCCTGTTGATTGGAAGTTCACAAGCTTTGTTGTGTTGTGCAACACTACAAACTTTGGCTATAGTATGGATGCATCCAAGTATTCAACTATCATGAGTCAGGACACCATATAACAGGGCTGCATATGTTTTGATTACATAATCATGTAATAAGCAAATAAATTCCATTTGATAATTTGAATTTCTTTCATGTTGTCCTGCATTGTTCGTGGCGTGTATAGTCTGCTAATAAGGACAAAAACACCACTAATAGTTCTCCAGCTTCGACACCCACCTCAAATTCTTCTCAACGACCAAGGCCTTACCCCGTGCAAATAACTAGTTCAGAAAATTTTCAGCATTCCCCTAGGCAAGCAATACCTAGCCGGTTCTCAGATCATCCGATAAATTATTCTCAAGGTAACATCTATATTACTTACCTACTTCAATTTCTCTCAAGTCTAAGTTTATTACTTCACTGAAACTCAGTTTAATACTTGCTGTGCTTTTTTTTTTTTTTTTTTTTAAAATTCAATGGCAGCTCCACCTCCTCATCGTGGAACTGATCAATATGGGCATGGATCTCACAACAGTGGCAACCAATATGATTACAGTCGGAGAGCTTTTGAGGAGGCATTGGATAGTGCTAACGGTTCTAGCGGTTCTAGGTCACGCCGTCCTGATGGAATTAGCCCGATCTCTTATTCACATCACTAATATTTTCAATAGATCTGAGAGATTAAACTTCCATTAAATATTAGTTGGAAGTGAAAGTAGAATGTGAATGGTAGATAGTCAATATCTACCAATGCTTTAAGCAAAGCATTGTTGTTGTAGGTGTACCAAAGTTCTTAGTTATCCATGTGGGTTGGTGCTTATGAACAAACTGATTATCATTTCCTTATTATTAAGGAATACCTGCCATGTACTTCTGTATGTTAAACTGCATAGTTAGTTACAAAAGGTTTTTGATTGCCTCTTTATGACATGGAAGTGAAATTTGTTTGCCTGTTTATGACATGGAAGTGAAATTTGTTTCAAGGTTAATTATATTCATATATCAGACCATAGAGTGTGCCAAAGCATGTTAGTTAAGTAGTTAAGGATCTGAATCATTCTCAAAGTGAGTAATTCAGCATGTAAATTTTTATCTGAAAAAAACTATTTGATGAATGCATGAAAAACATGATTTAGTCGTGTTCCGGGGTTATAGTGAACATCAAGTCTGTTCTTATTTCCCAAACAAAGGAAGAAAACAAAAACAGAAAAATTGAAGATGCAGGCCAAAATAAAATAAACTAACAATATATCCAAATAATGGTAATAATAATAATATTAATCAAACCAATAAAGATTTAAGAACCGACTCAACAAAAGAATCAGAATCAGTAGAGAAAAGCAGTTGCAACGTCTTTTAATAATGTTGATTTAACTGTCATGAAAATTATTGTAACTAAAAAAATTGATATCATGTTAAGGATTGCATAGGCATGGGAGAAGGAGACTAGTGTAAGGGAGTAAGAGGAAATTATATCATGTTAAGGATTGCATAGGCATGAGAGAAGGAGACTAGTGCATGGGAGTTAGAGGCAAAAGCAAAGGAAGTTAAAACAAAGCAAGGGAGGACGGAGACTTAGAAAAAGTGGTATGAAATTCTATTCAAGGATATATCCACTATGAACTAGACACCATTTCGGGATCGTAAATTTTATTGTCATAGAGTGAATTAGGAATGAAATGATCAAATAAATATGCATACATCATAATGCATGACATGGTTGAAGACCAAGATGATACATATAATGGTAATTTTAGTTACGATGATCATGTTGATATTGACATTTTATCGGTTGAAATATCTAACTGTCCTCATCTACGCCTTATAGAATAGATTGAATTACACTTTATAGAATAGATGACAATCAGATAAATGCCTAAAATCTTCAACCAAATTTGTACACAGCTTTAAATTTTGTCAAAGAGCTCACATTCTATGAAAAGATCTTGAGAGTTCTTCTTTTCACATCCATTTTTACATCCCATCAATCTAACATTATTATTGTTGGAAATGGTTAAAAATATACATGTTAAAAAAATTCTACATCGTTTAGTTTTGTGAATGAAGAGAGAGTCTAATGTTATATATAGGATCCAAATTCTTTTAAGTTCTACATCGCTTAGTTTTGTGAAAGAAGAGATAGTCTAGGGTTATGTATATGATTAAGTTTTTTTCATTCTAAAATGCATCAGTCAAAAGTACTTTAAACATGTATTTGATTTTCTTTGTTCCTTTATACTCTTGTATTAGAATGTTGTAAGATGTAATTAAATATTTGTTTTGGAGGGTGAGGGTATACTGGGGCCTGGGTTAGTTAAGGGTAGTCTATGAGTTGTAACAATTTTCACATAATGTTATTCTCTGATTGTCATTTGATAACGATCGTTGTTTTTTCCTCCGGTTTTAAAGTTTCCACGTTATGTTCTTGTATTGGGATCATGTTCCTCTTTTTTATCTATACTTTGTTTTTTTTTCCAACAACTGGTGTCAAAGCTTTTGGTTCGACCCGGGGATAAGTGTTCTTAGTATGCTTCGTGGCGGTGTAGTGAAAGAGAACTACAGTCACAAATTTCGCTGTGCAGTTTGGGCTAGAGAAAATTTATGGAAGAATTTTTTTTGACTTGTGGAAAGTTCAAGTCAAAGATGTGCTGATACAATCAAGGTTACACAACGTGCAAGATTATATCGGTGGTTGAAGAGTTTTCTGCCAACAAGGAAGTTGCACCATAATGTTTCAACCTGGTTTTCGACATGTGAAAATTCTTGAAGTGGTTTACCTTCAAGTGAAGTATACTCTTCTTTAGATAGAGTATGGTAGTTTTTTAAAACTATGATTATCGGTGAAGACAATGTGAAATTCTTGGAGTGACTTAGCTTCAAGTGAAACTTATTCTTCATGATAAAGTATATGATTGTCGGTGATGATAATGTGAAATTTTTGAAGTGGTTTATCTTCAAGTGAAATATATTCTTCATGAGAGAGTACGATAGTTATTAAGACTATGATTGTCGGTGAAAACAATTGGAGTGGTGTAGCTTCAAGTTACTATACTCTTTATGGTGGAGTATGATTGTCAGTGAAGACAATGAAAACTTATGTATTATTTTCAATCAAGGTGGATATTGTTGGGGTTAGTTGAAAATAGACATGTTGATACTCTTTATGGTGGAGTATGATTGTCGGTGAAGACAATGAAAGCTTATGTATTATTTTCAATCAAGGTGGAAATTATTGGGGTTGGTTGAAAATATACATATTGAAGAAGTCCCATATCGCTTAGTTTTGAGAATGAAGAGAGAGTCCAAGACTATATATATGATACAAGTTCTTTCAAGTCTCACATCGCTTAGTTTTGTAAAGGAATAGAGAGTCCAAGGCTATATATAGGATTCAAGTTCTTCATTCTAAGATGCACTGGTCAAAAATACTTTTAGCTTGTATTTGACTTTCTTTGTTTTCTTATACTCTTGTATTATGTCCAACAAAACTAAGCGATGTCAAAATCATCCAACTGTCAAAACATTATTCTTCAAAACAAAGTTATATCCAGCAAAAACCAACATTATATCACCGAATTTTCATCCCATGCAAAAAGTCTCTTCCACCACCTCCACCCTAGACTCTCAGACTCCTAACCTAACCTTCTCATCTTCGTAACTAATATATTTTTGCCAACTGACAACTCATATACACGACATAATCTAGAACTACGACCGCCTTTCTCCAACTAAGGGTCACTCCAAAAGGATGATCCTTCCTCATGACCCATCAATCGTGATAATCAATCGTCTAACGATGGACCTTGACTCACCCACCCTTCCCTAATTCTATCCAAATTTATCCACCACACAGACACCCTACTACCTTCACCCTTAACATTTTCATTTTCAATCCCTTACTTCGAGGCCAGTAACTTAAAAAAAATACATCCTAGTAGAGACCAAACATACATTTTTTTAACACTAATAATATGGAGAGCATAGGTAAATGACAACCTAGCAGTCAGTCGAACAAGTAGAATTATGCAGTCAACCCAGTCACATGAGCAAGATGTTAGTTGACTAAAAATAATATCCAGAACTTGCATAAAGACATTTTATCCTTTAAAATAGGGAAATACTCTTTCCACCCTTACAAGTGCATACCACACCATTGAAAATTTGAAACTGCCCTCCGAACGCACCCAAATCACAACTAAAATGTGTTATTCTGAGATCCACATTTTAGGCCAAATTGTGGTCCAGAGATGCATCTTCGTATGGGTATTTGGTGTATTCGGAGATGCATATCTGAAATGTCCCTTGAAATTTTTTGAAAACGTGGTAAATACAAGGGGGGTTTATTTAGGAGATGTGTCTCTGAAATCCTCCCTGAATCATATCAGAACAACACCATTGTCCAAAAACTCAATTTTTGTGAGGCCAACTTATATTAACATAACATCAAAGTAAAATCCAGTTATATCAAAGTTAAAGGAGGGTGAAAATTCATACATAAATAAAAAAAATCAAGATAATTCATGCATAACATTGGTCAGAAAATACATCGATAATACCCACACAAAAAAATCCCAATATAAACTACTGGGTATGTCTAACCGTTTGCCTACTCCGCCGTTGTCCTGCACGATATTGCGTAACTCAGAAACCATGTACTCCACTATGGAAAACTGGGAACTACCATCCACAAAGAGTCTTGACTAAATGGTTGCTCTACCCATCTCTGCAACACGCAACATACTGCTGTCACGATGTTTTCCTGCTCATCGCAAGCCTTTTGTACCTCCTAGTTAGCTGGCTTAGGAAGTTCTTCAAAAGTGTCTGGTGTCATGATAGGGTGTGATACCCTATAGAACAATGTCATGTAACCCTCAACACAAGCCCATTATACAGGAGTTGGCTCTCAATGATACTTCTTTAGTATTAGGTGACTCTCAAAATCATACAGTATTGTCCTGTAGGTCTTTGCGGGGGGACAGAGAGAGGAACAAACTCATGGAGAGGTCTCAGAATAATCTGTAAGTAGCTAAACTGGCAAATCATTCGCTCAGGAAGATAGGGATACATAAGAGATGATATATATCCCAACCAACCAGAGTATAAGGAAATGACGTCAAACTGACGTATTTGGCGGTGACCCTCGTATGGACAGAATTAAATGTTATATGTTACCATACAATCAAGAGAGACTCTAAATGGATCGACTGCACCATTCCCCTTGTACGGAACAAAAGCGGTTGCACGAGACTAGTCCTTTGTGTAATGAGGCGCAGCTTCCCACCCGGTGATGCGAGGGAAGTGAGAGATGATCCATCCCTAAAAATGTTATGGATAAAACATTAATAACAAGTGTAACAAATGAATTATGAAAATATTAGTAATAAGAAATTACAGTAAGAAGCGTGCAACACCCCGTCAATCGCTTTGTCTTCCAAAGACAATTATCTCCCAACTTCAAGTAGAGATAGACCAAACAGGCGTCCCCCAGTTGTACTCATGAATCGCAGTCAAGTATGTGAAGTGCTTTAGGTATACCACATTGACATATGTTGCATTTTTGTCCACAAACATGGACGTGTCAACCAAGAACAAAAGATAACACCTCAATGTGCAATGTCGGTGGTACTCAACCTGCACATCATTGCCTAAAAAATCCGTAACCCCTTCACATTGAGCATTATAAATATTTTCCAAAAAGATAAACCCTGCACGAGCATCTCTAGTGCGAGCTGCCTCCTCCGACGCTCTACTAGGGTCAGCCCTCAACAGGGTGACTATCAGATCATCCCCTTCCTCTCGCTCGATCATCCTATGGTCTAGTAATTTTCCCTAGATGGTAAGATGCATGAGGCATGAGACATCATCCAAAGTGATGGTCATCTCGCCTATAGGTAGATGGAAAGACTACGTCTCTGAGTTCCACCTAACTACAAAAATCAACTGCATGTCATGTTTATGGTCACATGTGTAGTTGAACATAAACCATAAAAACCTGAATAGCGAATAACATTACCAAACCAATGATCAGTGGGTTGTGGTGAAACCAGTATCTTCCTGCCACGGTTAATCATTTTCAAACAATCATGCTCTTGAAAAAAGAAAACATAATTAGTATGGGGTTAATTAGTTGACATCATATGTATTGCAAACGAAAAGAAATATACATCTCCATTCCCTACATTCCTAGCAGCATGCTTTGCATGATTATAAAATAAGGAGGTTTTATATGACCCTCATGGATAACCCTCTAATGGGGCATCTTGAATGACTTCCTACTAGGCTTTAGAGGCTTCAGGGTCAACAAGAGCTTCAGAATCCCCAGGTTCTACTGCATCATATTCCTGAGATGTCTGAGAGAGTCGACTACAAGACCTAGACGGTCGGGCCTGCGAAGTAGATGCATCATCCAATGAGTTATCAGTAACTCGTGGCCTCGTGGTCCTCGTTGCGGTCCTCTCACGTCGTATCGACGCGGTTTGGGACACACTCCTGAGCCTAATCCGACTAGTGTTGTCTTCAGCCATTGCACATGCGTTATAAAACAGAGATAAATATCAACAACATGCCCGGAGAAATTCACAAAATCTTCTAATTTTTTTACTGAGTCCAATCTTAAGATGCATTTCCGAAAACAATGTAGAGCAAAACGGAGATGCATTTTCGGACAATGCTACGATTTTGTTCCCATGGCAGCAACTCATTTTCTGCCCTAACAGTTTCAAAAAACACATTGCATGTTATTCTTAACTACTAAGTTTGTTTACATTACTACCTAAAGTACCTAAAACAACTAATGTATCATAAAAAAACTAGCTACAAATCAAAATACAAAAAGAAAATAAAATTTGAAAAACTTGCTAAAATGGAATTGATTGATGAAAAAGAGATGTTTTGATGTTATGAGATTACAGAAAGGAGGAGAAAGAGGTTCACTGATGCTTCAATGCATTGAAGGGATGCTTTAATGGTTGGGAGAGAGAGAGAGAGAGAGAGAGAGAGAGAGAGAGAGAGATGTGAAATGTTCTTTTTTTGAGAGCTTTTTAGAAAATGAAGAAGGATGAAGAGGGAATGGTTATGTCACGAGTTATGAAAGGAAAGCGTCTGAAGATGCATCTACAGGCCACTAACACGTTTTTGAATAAATGGTGTTTACAAATATGCATCTTCGAACGCTCTTTTAATACATACAAAGATGTATCTAAGGACTAAATTTAAACATTAAATGATGTCTCTTCATTTTGGTCTGAGAAATTGTAAAAATAGGTGCGTCCGAAGATGCATTTTTGGATGCTATAAACATCAAAGACTTTTCACAGTGATATGGGATTATCCATAAGGGTGGAAAAAGTATTCCCTTTTTATATGGTGGTGAAGGACATGATTGACTTATATGATGGTTTATAACTTGGTGAATTCTTATCTACCCACCTCAAAAAGTTAAATAGAGTTACTCATAGAATAAATTGCATTAGAAATATACAAAATTTAAACAATTAAATAAATAATTAAATATAATGAAATAATATGAAATTAATTGATTGATCGAAGATATACTATCTAACTTTATGTAGTGCATAAAGAAATTGTTCCCTTATAACTTAATCGATAAAGCAGATTTGAAATATGTCTCATTTTTAGTCTGCGGAGTAGTTACCTACATTAATGATGCTAACTAATATGGTAGCCAATGGGCCAAAAATAAGGCAAACAATTTAATTTAGATGGTTTAGTAATTCTAAATTTTACGGGCATAATCAATCAAACAAAATAAATTTGGCTAAAATACAGTTTTGGTCCTCCTGCTTGTCAAAATTCACGGTTTTGGTCCTCCCATTTTGTTTATTAACAGTTTTGGTCCCCCACCCCTCATTATTCATGCACTGTTCATGTACGGACATGTACTATTCATGTACGGACATGTACTGTTCATGTACGGACCATGTACTGTTCATCAATTTTTTGGGTCAAAATTGGAGTGGGGACCAAAACTGTTAAAAATTAAAATGGGGGGACCAAAACCGTGAATTTTGACAAACAAGAGGACCAAAACTGTATTTTAGCCAACAAATTTTTATGCTTTTTCTATTATTATTTTTTTAAAACTTTTTCATGCATTCTTAGATAGTAGTTCAACCTTCAAAACCAAAAACATTCTTAAGAGTAATATAGAAACCCATAACCAAGATATAAATTCTTTCTCAACATAATTGTTTGATAAAAAAAAAAAAAAAAGTGGATCATTGTCACAAATATAAGTTAGACAGTAGTATACTATTATTTTATTAACGGTAAATAAAACAAGCAGACAACTATTTAATTGACTAGTTGGCTTTGGCTAAACAACAAATTTCGAACAGCAACAATACTGGCTTGTATTGAAAGAGATGAATTGTTATTGTTCCATTTTTTTTTTGTTGCGGTAGAAGAGTATGCAATACATCACAAATCACGTGCATGAAAGTAACAGGAGAAGTAGTTGCTCATGTGTCATGAGTCACGACATGATAAAATAATATTATAAAATGATGTAAGACTTACTTCATCAAAGATTCAAAATGGGGTCACCTTTGTTGAAAGATTCCGTTCAAGTAAGGTACACCAAGTGGGGTATTACTATTGACAGCTATTTTGGCCCAATTTTCAGGAAATATGATACAATATCCTCACGTTTTCAAAGTCCACATTTTCTTGGAAATAAAGATTGTTTTTCCAAGATTTGAATTTGATTACGCCCTTTATTGAATGCTGTAACTTTTTATTTGTTGAAGAATGCAGAGACATAACTTTGACAACATTAATTGACTTGGATGGATAAGAACTCCAACTCGTTGCTGACTTTATTGAACTAACATTGCATTTAAAAGTTAATGAGCATTATGCATGGTTATTTATTAAAAAATTTGTTGACAAATTGTTCTTTAAATTAAAGATTGTTTTTAATATATGTAGAGAGAGAGAGAGAGTGGTATTTTGTGGAGAAAATACTTTTAAATTTGGTTGTTTAAGATTCTGTCTAGTTTTATTTGAATTATAGTAAATAGTATTTAGATCATCCTATAAAAATTGTTTTTAGTTTTTTTTGTTTAGATTGATTCAAAATATAATAAAGACAAAATGTTGTCTAGATTGATTCAATTTACAATATAGGTGATAAGAACTACACGATAAAAATTTATGTTTTTGTTTTGGATTGTTATATTTGCAAAAAGTTTTGCCTTGCTAAGGACGACGTCTTGGAATCAATCACCTTTAGAAAAAGGCGACGATATAAAGTCGTCTGAAAGGAGGTATTGACTCGCCCTTAAGTCTTTTTTGACCATGGAAAAAAATGTGAGATAAGACGTGTTTCAGATAAAAGAGAAAGTCAACGTCGTTACTGACTCACGTCTCCATTGGACATAGGGATTTAATTGTCCACCATTTGACTAACTTGACAGTGACCTTTTTTGAGGAAACCCTAAGTCCTAGAAACCCTTTTAAATACATTATCCCTCAAAGGGAAAGACATACTCTAAGTCATACACATTCTCCACAACTCAAAGAGCATCGCACTTGTTACCAACGTAACATACACGACTAACCTAACTGCCCGCCTGCAACCTAGCAGCGCCAACCACCAACAGGGCCTTAAACAACCTCAAAAACCACCGCACGAGGCTTCTCGCCGCCTCAAAAAATCTTCCAATCTATTGGATTAAGGTCTCAATTGATTGGTTAGTTCAAAAATGTTTCAAAAAGGAAATTGACAATATCCTAATCAACTGGATCATGTTTGAAAACATTTTTAAGATCTTTCATAGATAAAATGAAGTTTAAAATGTGTGTGTGTGTGTCTCTGTGTGTATGTGTGTATGTGTGTGTGTGTGTGTGAGAGTGTGTGTGTGTGTGTTTGTGTGTTTGTGTGTGCTTTTGTGTGTGTGTGTGTGTGTGTGTGTTTGTGTGTGTGTGTGTGTTTGTGTGTGTGTGTGTGTGTTTGTTTGTGTGTGTGTGTGTGTGTGAGTGTGTGTGTGTTTGTTTGTGTGTGTGTGAGGGAGATAGTGTGTGTGTGTGTGTGTGTATGTGTGTGGCCTTTGTATCTTAGGAGTTACTTCCTTATTTTCACAAAATTATGGTCACTCAGACAGACACAGACAGACATAACCTGCTGAACTTTTACGCTTCCTCTCTTTCATTATTCCGAGGCTTCAAGATTCTTTGCTAGATTCTTTGATCATATAAGCACTTTAATCTTGAGTCTCTTTTGATGAGGCTTGAGATGTTTTCCGGTTGGGTTCACCATCATCTGAGAGTTGAAAGTTGTTGCCACAGACTTCAATGAGCATCTTTTGCAGGTTAATCAACTTTATACCTACAAGCGCATAAATCCACATTCTCCCCATTTTTTATGATGACAACACATATCTCATGGAGGTGGTAAAAAGAAACATATAGATATATGATTAGAATGGTTAAATTCCCCCTCACATGAGTCAATAATATATTCTACTTCCCCTGAGAGTATACTTCTCCCCCTTTGTCATGAATAAAAAGGTGGAAAATAATCAAAACACATAGATCTCATGTAAAAGAAACAAGTTACCTTATAGTAATAAACATGGGCAGTCCAGAGTAAGGCATAAAGAATGTGATATAAGATCTTATTTCTCCTCACAGAAGGTAGCATCCAACTTTGAAACCAACTGGTGGTTAAACTTTGGAGAACTTCTCCCCCTTTATTCTTTCTCGACCAGAACTCAACAATCTTTGAAACTTTCTAAACTGTGAGAAAATTATGGAGTCTACTTCTTTCTTGATCAAATTTCTCCAAGAGATAATTATTTCCCCTTAAAATTCTTTTGGACAACCTCTTTTTAGGCTCCTTGGGTCTTATCCTAGTATCAGGCTCTAGGTGTTTTGCACCACTTTACTCCACAAACACTTAAAAACTCAACCCAAGGTTAGTAAGAGAATAAATTCACTAAGAAATTAATAAATCACTTACTAGAGATTCAATCAAAGTTTTTCAATTTTTCAATCTCTATTAAGTTTACTACCTCAAAATCTTAAGATAACTTGATAAAAAAACCCTTTCAAGGGAACAACAAGCCACAATCGATTTTCATTTTCTACTAATCATTTGATGTGAGAGTTGGTCCAAGATACATGACTGATAAATCATTAAAATTTTATAATCTTAGCCTTATAAGAGGTTACATGGTCAACTTCAACACCTTGATAACATCCGTTGAAATGGACCATCAATGTCTTGATTAAATCTATCAGAATTAACAATTACCGTCATATATCCACTTCTTATTGTACACCCAAAATAGTCCAAAAATCTCTCTCATATTTCTTTCTTGCTAAGGGAGTGCTGAGAAACAATTCCCTTAGAAATATATCAAATAAAATTGTGAATGGGATGGTCCTTCATTGTTAAGACACACATTCATTCTCTTAAATTGAATAATTTAACTTGAATCTCTCCATTTAGACTTTGGAATTCCTCTTTTCTTTGATATTTTTATTTATGCGTGTATGTGTGTGCATGTGTGCGTGTGTGCGCGCGCGCGTATATGTTTATGTGTGTGCGTGTATGTGTGTATGTATGTGTGTGTGTGTGTGTATGTGTGTGTGTGAGAGAGACACACACACACACAGATGCCTTAGTATCTTAGGTGTTACTTCCCTACTTTTACAAAACTTTGATCACTCAGACACACACACACACACACACATATATATATATATATATATATATATATATATATATATATATATATATATATATATAACCTGGAGGGCCTTCACACTTCCTTCTATTATTATTCTGATGCTCCAAGATTCTTTGCTAGATTCATCGATCATATAACCCCTTTAATCTTGAGTCTTTTTTGATGAGGCTTGAGATGTGTTTCCAGGTGGTTTCACCATCATCTGAGAGTTGAAAGTTGTTATCATCGACTTTAACTACCATTGTCGTCGTCAAAACTTCATAGAGAGTCATTTGCGGGTTAATCAACTTTACACCTCCAGGCACATAAATTCACACATGGGACAAATAACATTATGGCTTCCACAAATCACTATACTCCCTCCTAACTCATATCTAGTTGGAAGCTTATTAAGTAGTAATCTCCAACCAAACAACTGCATTTTGCTTAGCATATTTGACTTCCATAATCTGTTTATCTCTCTTAAAATGTTTCCTTCCACCCTGATACATGCATTACAAATTTCAGACAAGTCTTAACAAAGAACCTATTATTATTCTTCCACGACACAAACAATCCTCAATGTCATGAATTGGTTGTACCATATGTAAAATGTCCAACATCTCCTCCATTTGTTTGCCTTCTTCTTCAAATAGGTTGATTACTTATACTCAAATATCTCATGCACAAGGATTTTCAGCCCATTACCCCATATCAATCACTTTAGAATTTGTACGAAATGAGCATGTGTACATATTTGGGAACATAATACTTAAATATTCAAGGCTTAACCATACATGCTTTCAAAAGTCTATAGCTTTACCATTTCCTAGCTTACAAGTGATGTTGTTAGAGAATCAAATTTGCTTTTCTACAAGGGACACGTCTACTGATCTTACATACCTCAACCACAAAGAGTCTCTTCTACCATTAGTAAACACAATTTCATAAAGGATTTTAGCTTTGACGTCTTCAAACCTCTATGCAAGCAATTTGGACCAGATGGCATCCTGCTCATTAAGGATTCTTCAATTCCACTTGTTTAGCAATGTAAGGTTGAAAATTTCACACTATTTGACTCCTAGACCTCCTTATTTCTTGGACTTGAACACATTGGGCTAGTTAAACCAATCGATTTTCTTCCTTACATCACCCTCCCCCCCCCCTCCACAAGGAAGGTATAATGCAATTTCCCAATCTCTTGAATTACCTTTGGCACCTTGTAGAAGAAAAATAATAGATTGGGATATTGTTCAATATTGCATTCAACAACATAGCCCTGCCCCCTATTGATAATTTTTTCCCTTCTAGGTAGATATCCTTCTTCAAAGATTTGTAAGAATTGGATTCCAATTAACATATCTCATTGGGTTAACCCCCACGGGGATCCCTAGAAAAAAGAAAGGTATTGAGCCAATGCCACACGTCAAGAATGTTAAGGCCGCTTGCCAGAAACCCTCTTTCAAGTTGATGCTCCATAAAAAATTTCAATGAACCATCACCCACTAATATAGTGTTATCTGATAGGTAATCATGAAAAGAAAAATCCACATTAGGTCAAATAATCACCCAAACAAGTGAGAGACACACCATGTATTCACCTAAAATCTTAAGGTATTGGGTATATGGGTCATCTCACTTATAAAGTTCTCAACCTTCACTTTTCTAAGTAATAGGAGACTTAAAACTCACACTTGTATCTCAACAATCTTCCCATTAAGTATAAGTACATCCACTATGATCCCCCTCAAGTGGAAGCTCTTTCATATACATATACTTATATCGTCGTTGATACCTTTACCACATTATGGGAATTTCAACGGGACACGTCGTCTAACCACCACCTTGTTGGAAAGACTTTCGATACAAAGAGTTGAGATCTTATTTGAATCATCGACTCTGATATCACTGATGGGTAATCATGACGGGGAGCATCCATATTGGATCGAAGGCTCACCCTAAACAAGTGAAATGTACATCATATATTCACCCAAAACCTTAAGGTATTGGGTATATGGGTCCTCTCACTTATAAAGTGTTCAACCTTAACTTTTCAAGCAATGTGAGACTTATTACTCACACTTGTATCTCAACATCATCCACAAATTATAGAAATTCAAAGTGAATATCTTTGTTAACTTGAAAACCTTGAAACTTTATCAAACGTATTGCATTACACATTAACTCCGTCAATCTTTCAGTCACCATTGAGAATAAGAATTGAAACATAGGGCCCCCCCTAACACGACCCTCTACAAACATGGAACCAAATAGTGTAATGTTTCTTCTATATAAAGGTGATCACTTGAGCATTAGACTAATATAACCTTTTGCATGTACCTATATTCACTAGAAAGCCATAATAATTGGAATAGAAACTTCAATGTAGTGCTCATCTTCAACCTTTCATCTATTTTTCATTTATGTTCTAGTACGAAATGCTTCCTCTACAGGTTTGAGCCTACAGAGGTAGATATTATAGATAAAATTGCAAAAAATGACCGACTTAGGAGATAAGGTAAAGTATTTTTCCCTTTTATTTCTTCATTGTTGAACAACAAGTAAGTCAGGATTTCTAATTTTTTCTATTATTTCATGTTGTGTTTATTTTATTTAGGCTTAAATAGTATTTTCGTCCTTGTAAGTTGGCGAGTTTTTGGTTTTCGTCCCTGAATTTTTTTTTTGTTTTAGTCCCGATATCTTACTTTTTGTTGGTATTTAGTCCCTACAGAGGTTTCCTGCGGATTTTTCTGCGGATTTTCCTGAAAATTTTCCTGCGGATTTTGATTTTCAGGAAAATCCGCAGGAAACACCTGCGGATTTTCCTGCGAGTTTTGGCTTTAGGGACTAAACACCAACAAAAAGTAAGATATAGGGACTAAAACAAAAAAAAAAAGATTCAGGGACGAAAACCAAAAACTCACCAACTTACAGGGACGAAAACATTATTTAAGTTTTTATCAATATCATTAAAGGTTATTAGAAGTCAACTCATTGTTGATTTTCCTTTTTTTTATGATTCTTTTGTTAAAAAAGATTTTTTTTAAAAGCTATTTTTGAAACAAAAATTCAAAATTTATTTTATTATATTTTCTGCATATAATGATCAATTACCACTTTTTATTTTTATTTTATCAGGATAAATAATATGCTTATTTATGAGGTACTCTCTCCACTCATTTTTATTAAAATAATAATAATTTTACAAAATTAGTTATATATAATAAACTGTCATGTAAAAAAATGTACTATTATATTCTTATTGATATTTCATAAGTTAACTATCAATATTAAAAAAAATCAATTAAATTAATGATATATTAGTAATACAATATTAATTAGTTTTAAAGTTATTAATTTTTCTTTATAATAGTAATTAAGATTTAAATTTTTTTTTCGATTGTAATATTAACCAAGAGGGAGTGAGACATATTGATGGTTGTATTTTGTTTCATTAATTTATATACTTCCATATAAAATTTAGTTGTAAACATACATTGTTGGAAAATTATGTGTTTTATTGATTTATTATTAGTTTTTTATCGGATGTTTGGTTGATTTGTATACATTTTTTTAATAATTATTTATATATATTCATACACACGATAGACCGAGAAGCCAAGAAAAAAGAGTTTTATAGTATAAAATTTATGTTTAGTTTTAACGACAATTATTTGCATTGCTATTTTATTAATTGATTGACATCAATACTTAAATAACAATATGTAATACTTTTATTTATCAAATAAATTGGTGACACTTTAATTCAATGAGAAGCCAAAAAATATATATTTAACAATTTTTTTGGAAGGATACCTATTGAGTGTTTATGGAATATGGAATATTGTATATAACATCAAATGTATATAGACAAATAATGTTTCTAGCAAAATTTTATTATAATGTTTAAAGCGCATGTGACTTATGAAGATGTTTAATTTGTATTATACATGTTGTAAAACATCTACATCAGCAAATATGTGACAGAATGATGAGAAAAATGAAAGGGGATGAAAAGGGAGAATAAAATGAGATCAACTGATAACATGTAATTGTAATTATAATTAGCAATTATATTTTAAAAAGAAATTAAAATATTTGTTCATATTAAATATTAAAAATTATAAGTTAAATTTGAAAGGATCATTTAACAATTTTGTTTGAAGCATTGGAATAGGACTTTCTCTTCTTTATTTTAGTATGATTTTAAAATTTTGTTTGAAGTAAAATATTATATAATGTATTTTAGTTTTTGAAAAAAAAGTTAATAAACACGAGAAAAATAAAAGTTTTGATTAGTATATAAAAAAGAAAATAGAGAAATATAAGTGGTTTATTTTTGTTAAAAATTGATAGTTGCATTGCTCATATTTAGTTGTAACTAACCTTTTATTGAATTGAAATTGGTAGGTATAAATAACTGCAATTGGTTGCATTTATAGTAGCAACCAGTTGACATGCTATTATGTGACTTACAAGTTACATTAACAACTATCTGTTATGGTAGTTAAAACTATCCTAAGCTAGCAAATCTCTAATACCCCTCATCTCAACCACTAATTCATGGGGAGTGAGTTAGCTAAGTTTGTATTTTAATTCAAAAAACTTAGTTGACACAAGAGGTTTAGATAACACATCAATTAATTGATTAGTCCCACGAATATGCATGACATTAAGTTTTTTTTGCCAAGACCTTCTCTCTAACAAAAAATAAATCAGCTTGGAGTGCTTTGTGGGATTTTGTGCAAGGAAAACAATTGATTAGTTGTTACATAAGATCAATAGAGTCTTGGTAACTCCTTGAGAAGTGTTTTAACATAAAGTAAACCAACAATGGCTTGTCCTAAACTCTTGGACTCTAGTTCAGTACTAGATCTAGTTATAACTGGATGCTTTTTAGACGGCCATGAGATGAGGTTAGCACAAGTACATTTCGAAAATTTTAAAGACCGAGCTTTTGTAGGTCGAGATTAAAGGGGAAAATAAATTGGATTGGTTGTTACATAAGATTAATAGAGTCTTGGTAACTCTGTTTTAAACTAAAGTAGACCAACAATTGCTTGTCTTAAACTCTTGGACTCTGATTCAGTACTAGATCTAGCTATAACTGGATGCTTTTTAGACGACCATGAGATGAGGTTAGCACCAGTACATTTCGAAAATTTCAAAGACCGAGCTTTTGTAGGCCGAGATTAAAGAGGAAAATAAATTGGATTGGTTGTTACATAAGATCAATAGAGTCTTGGTAACTCTGTTTTAAACTAAAGTAGACCAACAATTGCTTGTCTTAAACTCTTGGACTCTGGTTCAATACTAGATCTAGCTATAACTGGATGCTTTTTAGACGACCATGAGATGAGGTTAACACCTGTACATTTCAGAAATCTTAAAGACCGAGCTTTTGCAGGCCGAGATTAAAGGGGCCAAATAAGTCGGATTGCATAAATCCTAAGTAGGTCAGATCCCGGTCTAGGGGAATATTGTTACAAGGCATGAGCAAGTCGAATCCGATCACGTAATTACTCGGGTGGACAAGAAAATCGGATCTGGTTTCAGAAAGGGTGCCAGGAGGCGACATGAAAATCCATAGATGACGGTTACGAAACATCTCCATGATTACATAGGAGTTAAGAAATTAAGAGAAGAAGCGTTACTTAGGGAAGACGACGGTTGTTACCAAAGGTCGCTTTAACATGGGATATGAAGGGGCATTCCTTTAAGAGTTATTTATGAGTGAACGAGTATAAAAGGAGACTTCCCCAACGATGGAAAGGGACAACTAATACCTCCTCACAAATAGGACAGTTGTGATCTCTCCTGGCTAGCTTCAGGGAGATTTATCCAAATAGTGTTTAAGAATAACATTTGGCACCCAACGTGGGGTCTCGGTAAAACTTTCCCAAGTCTCACAAAAACCATACATATTATTAAACCAACGCGATGTCTAGATCATCTCCTAGTAGGAGTGAACCTCGAAATTCTCCAGACATGGCACAAGTCCTGTCAATTATGGAGAATCTGCGCCAGCAGAATGAATCTCTACAAGAAAGTGTCCATACACTACAGCAGTCACAAAGTACTAAGGAAGAGGAAAATGAGGAAGAACTCCTTGACCCACAACCACTGTCATAAATAATTTGGGGTGATCAAGTCCCAGAAAATTTCAAACCACCACATTTGTCATCCTTCGAAGGCAAAAGTGATCCGCAAGAGCACATAATAGTAATCAACAATCAAATGGAAATAGTCAGGGCTTTCGAAAACCTGAAATACAAACTTATGACGAGAACATTCAAATATGTGGCATTACGTTCGTACATGAGTCTGCCTAGACTATCAATCACATACTACTAAGACCTGACTAAAAAAATGGTACAACATTTCTCCGTCAGCAAACATAGAAAAGTGACTACCACCAACTTGTTCAACGTGCATCAAGGACCCTTCGAGTCCATCAGAGAATATATGGCATGATTAAATGAAGAGACTATAAGAGTATCCCATCCAAATCAAGAGATGTTCGTAGGAGCTTTCAAAAATAGTTTGAAGGTCGGCCATTTCAACGAATGAAAACCCATAGATCACGGTTACAAAAAATCTCCATATGGGAGTTACATAAATTAAGGGAAGGGGCGTTACTTAGGGAAGATAGCGGATGTTACCAAAGGTCGCTTTAACATGGGATATGAAGGGGCATCCCATTAAGAGCCATTTATGAGTCGACGAGTATAAAAGGAGACTTTCCCAACGAGGGAAAGGGACAACTAATACCTCCTCACAAATAGGACGATTGTGATCTCTCCTGACTGGCTTCAAGGAGATTTATCCAAATGGTGTTTAAGAAGAACATTTGGCGCCCAACATGGGGCCTCGGTAAAACTTTCCAAGGCCTCACAAAAACCATACATTTTATCACAACAACGCGATGTCTGGATCATCTCCTAGTAGGATTGAACCTCGAACTTTTCTATACATGGCACAACTCTTGTCAATTATGGAGAACCTGCACCAGCAGAATGAATCTCTACAAGAAAGTGTCCATACACTACAGTAGTCGTAAAGTACTAAGGAAGAGGAAAATAAGAAAGAACTCCCTGACCCTCAACCTCTGTCATAAATAATTTGGGGCGATCAAGTCCCTGAAAATTTCAAACCACCGCCTTTGGCATCCTTCGACGACAAAAGTGATCTGCAAGAGTAATGTTGGCTCGTAATTTCGATGCTTGGTTTGGATTTATGGAATAAATAGGGAAATTGTAATTTCTGTGAAGTTATGATGAGCTTCGACAGAACAGTGTAACTATGGAGTCTAGTCGAAATCTCCCTTGTACAAGGGGGAATGGTTGGTTAGACTTAGGAAGATTTTTTTAAGTTTACAAATATGGTTCAACAGTGACACTACTGATGGTGTTTTCGACGGAAATGCCAATAATGGTATCTTCGATTTGAAGTTTTGAATTTAAATAAAGGAGGGAACTTTGTTCTTATCCGATTTCAAGGAAAAACACGTGGAGCACAGTGAAGAAATGAAGACATGCCGAGCGCCACTTGTCTTGATTTAGGAGAAAGGTCGTTAGAGACAGTTATTTTGATTCAATATAAATAAGAGGTCTTAGTGTTAGGATTTCGTGTGTGGTCAAGTTTGTACAAGTCACTCAAATTACTCAAAGTACCCAGTGTGTAGAGAAAAGAGTTATTGAGAAATGTACGTTTAATGAAACACCATTGTATTACAATTTTTATCAAATTCAGTTTATCCTTTTCGCCCATAAATTTATCTTTTTTATTTGCACGAGTTATGTTTAAAGCAATTTACTGCACTTTCGATTACTTTTTCTGCAACGCTATTTCTTTTATGTTGTCGAAGTAAACTATTTTCCAACCATGAATGTTGTCGAAATGTTCATTGTTTCCAGAACTTTAATTTAAAGATCATTAGCACATGTCCTAGGATTCACTGGTTGATCCTGTAAGTTAACCAACATTTGGAGACCAGCAGTTGCTTACCAATTTCCACGGTAAACAAATTGGAACACCCAGTGGGACCGTGCTAGTGACAGATTTGTACAAATTCTCTTTTGAAATTTTTTACTAAGTTCTTCATATTTTGTGTCTCTCTCTTTCAAAACTTCGTTGGATGTTATTAAGAAGTGGTAAAGTAGCTGCTACTAACGAAGACAGACCAAGGAGAAGATATACGAGGAGAATGGCAAGCCAAAATCAGCCGAACAATTCAAATTCTCAAAATACATCTAATAACAATGGAGAACCTACCCCGGTGTCTTCGATAGGGGGAACAATGGTGTCAGCACCTATTTCTGAACTAATACAGGCCACAGCAAGTTAGGCACTGACGCGGTCGATTGCCCACAGTGAGCCCGTTTTGACGTACATTTGGCCAGAGGTCCTCCGATGACCCCCCACCAATAGGGAACGTATTGAACAGACATTTTATGCCTCCAGGCTTCTCTATGCCTTTAAGCAAGAACAACCTTATGGAATGCCAACATCCACAATGGCGAACTTACATAACATGGGGTCGACATTCTCAGAACCTGTAATAAATGTAACTTCTCCATTGCAAGGATCAGGGTCTGGGATTAATAATATGGGTCGAAATGTCCAGCCCTTAGGGATAGGTGTTTCCACCCAGATGCCAAGCATAACCAATAGTTATGCAAAAATTATTAGCCAGCAAATGGACGAGATTAACCACGAAATGGTCCAGATGCTTGCCTAAACAATGGGGACAATCTTTAATCCCCTAATCTAAAACACTACCCAAACCAACCAACAAATGGCCGCGCAAATGACGCGTATTGCAGAATTTTTTCGTGTACCACAGCCTCCTCGACACCCACTAAGGGAGTATATGGTGAAAATCAAGGGTTAGCCTTTGGAGAGGATATTACTATTAACCAAGTCCAACAAAACAAAGGAATACACCCCGAGCGAATGTGGTAAACCTAGGAGAGGTAATCGAACAACCTAGAGTCGAACCCCCTAGGAATCAACCACAAATTCCATTAGAAGAGGAATCAAGGGTAGTGATGGTGAATAGAAACCAGAATACTGACAATGTCATACAACAAATTCGACGTGATGATTTGGCGGCAGACAACAATCTAGCACCCATGGTCGAAAGGATTATGGCACGAAATGGGGTAAGTTTTGGCCTGCGAAGACCAAACTACACATCACCATTTTCAGAATATATTTTGCAATCAGATTTACCTGCCAGATGGAAAGTCCCTAAATTCACTAAATTCTCGGGGGACACCAATGAGTCTACTGTCGAACACGTGGCCAAATATTTAATAGAGGCAGGAGAGATTTCGAATAACGAAAACCTTAGGATTAAATATTTTCCAAGTTCTCTCACTAAAAACGCCTTCACATGGTTCACAACTTTGCCAGCAAACTCAATCCATACATGGACTCAATTGGAGAGATTGTGCCATGAACAATTTTACATGGGACAAACCAATATTAGTCTAAAAGAATTGTCTAGTATCAAACGAAAGTTTACTGAGCCAATAGATGATTATCTGAACAGATTTTGCCTACTTAAAGCTATATGTTTTACTCAGGTGCCAGAACATGAGTTGATCAAAATGGCCATTGGGAGACTTGACTAATCTATTAGGAAGAAATTGGACACCCAGTACTTAAGGGATATGGCCCAGTTGGCTGACAGGGTTCGATAGTTAGAACGCCTAAAAGAGGACAAGGCTAGGGCAAATAAAAATAATAGAAGAGTAGCCTAAGTCGAATTCAATGAAGACGACGCAGGAACATATAACGAGCCCTTAGACTTCGACGAGAACGAAGTTGACCTTGCTGAACTAAAGCAAGGGCCACCTTACTCTTGTAAGGTCTTAGCCCCTTCGAATTGGAAAAACTCGGTCGAACCAAAAACGAACGCTAGATTTCCTAAGAAGACTTACACTTTCGCGTCACAAAATGTGATGAAATCTTTGATTTGTTAGTTAAGGACGGTCAAATGATAGTGCCTCCGGGTGCTAAAATGCCTCCTTTAGAGCTAGGGAAAAATAGAGGTTTTTCTAAGCATCACAATTTCTTGGGTCATAAAACGTCTCAATGTTTTCTTTTCAGGGATCTTGTTCAGAACGCAATTAAAGACATAAGGCTCAAATTTGGAGAGAAGTCGAAAGCCCAAATGAAGATTGATTCTGACCCTCTTCAGGTGGCTGATGCCCACTACACTGATCCATCTGTAATTAACATGGTCGAAGTTACTAAAGACTTCACTAACAAAGCTGACATGATCGAAGTTACTGATGACTTCGTCAACGAGGCAGTCATGATCAAGGTTACTGAGGATCTTGACAAAAAAATCATTGAAAATTACATCTATAAAGTCACTGAAGGCTTCACCAACGGAACCACTGAAGGTTTCGACACAGAGATTGCTGGTAGTTTCACTCATGGAGTCACTGAGGGCTCTAACGAAGGAGTTACTGAAGGCTACAACGAAGGTATCACTGAAATCCCAACTCGATGATAACAACAAAAGAAACCACTGAAGGTTTCGTGTAAATTGATAATGTTACTGAGGCTACTGAGGGCCTTAGGGTGAAACTGGAAAAGTTGGACATTACTGGAATGGTCGGCGCGGGTGTGAACATGGTCGAAGTCTCTCAGGAAACTTCGATGGAAGTGGATGAGGATCTTCGACAAGAATAATACAATAAGTTGGCTTACCCAAAGGAGGAGGAGAGCCTGACTGACTTCCTTCACAGATGCCAGAAAAAGAAATCAGAAGTTATGTTATGCCCTCGATGCAGTGCGGTCTTCGACAAGAAGGCGGATCAGAATCTCGAAGGGGTTAATAAAGCAATGAATAGAAGGAATTCGAAAGCATCTCATGGTCGTCAGACTTTCGACAATAGGAGTGGCCCTAGGAGACGAATATAAGCAAGGCAAAGATTTAGCGGTAATAAACCAGTTGGAAATCAAGAGCAGGGTCAAATAAAATAGAAAAATTTTAAAGTCCAGAGGGGTTCCTCTTTGACATACCGAAAACAATTTCAGGCATCGAAGCGGATGGCATACCCTTTAGAGAATTATAAAGGAAAGAATCCAATGTCGAGATCCCAGTGGAGGAGGCAGCAAAGGTGCAGGAAAGCTGAAAGGGAAGCCATGGAAAAGGAGAAGCCTGAATCTAGTAGCAACATACAGGCGAAGAAAGAAGAAAAAAAAACCTGTCGAGAGGAAGTTGTTCTCTCCTCAGAAGGAGGCGTCTTCAAAATAGACTGACCACGAGGACGACGTAATGACTGATGATTTCGACTCTAGGTTGGAGGCCTCACTAGACATCATATGTAATGTGGTGTCAGTACTCCCCAGAGAGTACAATTAAGTGATGGAAGTAGAAGAACCAGAAGATGCTATGGAAATGGAGACGACTCGACACAAGCCTGTCTATTACTACATTATGAATAATGGCTTTGTAGAGGAATAAAATTCCTTTTTCGAAAGGCCCGATGAATAAATGAAGAGCCATTTAAAACCTTTGTTTATCAGAAGAAAAATAGGAAATATCGGAATAAGTAAGATCCTGGTCGACGGTGAGGCAGCAGTCAATCTAATGTCGCATTAAATGCTAAAGAAGATCGGGAAAAACGACACTAATACAAAGCCTCATAATATGGTATTGTCGAATTATGAAGGCAAGATAGGAACCACCATGGGAGTTATACAGGTGGACTTAACTGTCGGCACTATAACTTGGCCGACGATGTTTATGGTGATAGCCTCGAAGGCTAATTATAATCTACTGCTAGGTAGAGAATGGATTCACGTCATCGGCGTCGTCCCCTCCTCAATGCACCAAAGGATCACTATTTGGCACAACAATGAGATCGTCGATAACATTGAAGCAGACCAAATTTATTTCTTGGCCGAAGTAAATAGGGTTAATAGAAGGAGTTTCAAATGGAATTTGGCCCACATTGGTCCATGTAATCCTGCAGAATTCGACATGATGCCAACAGACAACGCCTTTAATTCTCTCTATCTACGCCTAACTTATGGGTTCCAGTGGGACAGAGAAGTTATTGGCGAAGAATACTATGTCCTCGGAACAGCACACATCCAACCAACTTGCTGGGGAAGCAAAATCGATGACGATGAGTGAGTCACTGGTGCTAGAAAGGATTTCGACTTATATAGCCAAAAATAAACTAAAAGCAGCTTTAGAGGCCGGAGTAAAATTTATGGTTGTCGAAGCCAAGAAAAATGAAGCAGATCAAGGAGGTCCTGGAAAGGATTTCGATCCAGAGCCACCTAATAAGGTGCAGGATTAGATAGATACAAGGCCAGAGGCTCGACGCAATCTATGATGATGAGCCTTTGGGCTTCGAGAAGGATCCACTAGCAAGCAACATCAAAATGTTGGCACAAGATCCACTTGAAGAGATTGACCTGGGAGAGGGGGCAAAAAAGAGGTCGACATATATCAGCGCCAACATCAGCCCACAGCTCAAGGTTGAAGTAGTCTAATTACTGAAGGAGTTTAAAAACTGTTTTGCATGGGATTACGACAAAATATCTGGTTTGAGCAGAGAGCTGGTCGAACTGAAGTTGCCGATAAAGCCTGGGAAGAAGCCTGTCAAGCAGACTCTAAGGCGATTCGCACCCGAAGTTCTCTCGAAGATTAAAGAGGAGGTCGAAAGACTTCTTAGATGTAAATTCATCCGCACGACCAGGTATGTCGAATGGCTTGCCAATATTGTTCTAGTTATTAAGAAAAATGGGAAGTTAAGGGTGTGCATAGACTTTAGAGATTTAAATTCTGCAACACCGAAAGATAAATATCCTATGCCTGTGGCGGAAATGTTAGTCGATTCTTCCGTAGGACACGAATACCTTAGTATGCTCGACGGGTATTCTGGTTATAATCAAATCTTCATTGTTGAGGAAGACGTCCCAAAAACGGCGTTTAGATGTCCTGGATCCTTAGGCACTTATGAATGGGTCGTAATGCCTTTTGGTTAAAAAAATGTTGGGACAACATACCAAAGAGTTATCGAGACTTTTATGCAAATATATATTGACGATATTGTTGTTAAGTCCATTTCAGGGAAGAGTCATATAGACCATCTTCGACAGTCCTTTGAAAGGATGAGGAGACATGGTATGAAAATGAACCCTCTCAAATGTGATTTTTGTGTACAGGCAGGAGTTTTCTTAGGCTTTGTGGTCCACAAAAGGGAATCGAAATAAACCAGAACAAGGCCAAAGCCATAATGGAAGCGAAAGCGCCATTAACAAAGAAGGAGCTGCAGTCACTACTTGGCAAGATTAATTTCCTAGGGAGGTTTATCTCGAACCTTAGTGGCAAGACTCAGGCCTTCTCACCTCTACTTCGACTCAAGAGGGAAAACTTTGAATGGGGGCAAGATCAGTAAGAAGCCTTAGACAAGATTAAGGAATACCTGATCGACCCTCCAATTCTGATGCCACCTTGTAGGAATAGAAGTATGAGGTTGTATATATCTGCGTCGGACAAGATTTTAGGGAGCATGTTGGCTCAAGAGGATGAAAATGGCGTCGAAAGAGCCATTTACTATCCTAGTAAGGTCTTGAACAATGTAGAAACTAGGTATAGCGTAGTCGAAAAATTATGCTTATGTTTGTATTTCTCATGTATGAAATTGAAGCATTATATAAAACCAGTAGATGTTTTTGTTTCATCTCATTTTGATGTTATAAAACATATGTTGTCTAAACTAATCTTGCACAGTCGAATTGGTAAATGGGCATTAGCTTTAACTGAATATTCCTTAACCTATATGCCTTTAAAGGCTGTTGAGGGACAAGTGGTAGCCGATTTTATAGTCGACCACTCTATAACTGAGAATTCATTAGACTACCTTGAGCTTGAGCCTTAGAAGTTGTATTTCGACGGCTCTAGTCATAAAGATGGAATCGGTATAGGAGTCCTGATTATTTTTCCTAACAAAATTCAAGTATAAAGTCGAAGGCATATGTTCGAACAATGAGGCTGAATATGAGGCTCTTATAGTCGAACTTGAGATGTTGGAATTGGGGGCAACTCGAGTCGAAATAATGGGTGACTCAAAGTTAGTCATAAAACAAATTACAAAGGAGCACAAGTGCGTTAAGGAAAATCTTATCATGTACTTCGTGATAGTGAATCGACTCTTAAAAAGGTTCGAGATGGTTAGTATTCGACACATCCCTCGATTAGATAATCAAAAGGCCAATGATTTGGCACATATTGCCTCTGGGTATAAAATTTCAAAAGAAAAATTGCAAGAAGCAATCGAAGTCAGAGGAAGGGTTGTGTCAGCCAAACTATCCCCATCAGATTTGGAAACGACGAAGCTAGGATATGCTGACAAAGAAAACTTTGAGATACTAAATATGGAAAGCCTGATGGATGAAGATTGGAGAAAGCCAATGATATAGTACTTACAAAATCCAACAACATCTGTTGAGCGAAAAATCAGGTATCGAGCTTTAAGTTACGTTCTTTTGGGAAAAGAATTATTTAAAAAGACTCCCGAGGGAGTTTTGCTCAAATGTCTTAGCGAATTTGAGGCATATTTAGCCCTTTCGAATGTCTATAGTAGGGCATGTGGGGCACATTAGGTAGGCCATAACATGAAGTGGTTATTGTCTCGACAAGGAATGTATTGGCCTACCATATTGAAAGATTGTATTGAGTTTGCCAAGGGTTGTCAAGAGTGCCAAGTGCACGCAGGTATACAACATGTTCCTGCAAGCGAACTGCATTCCATAGTGAAACCTTGGCCCATTAGAGGTTGGGTTTTGGATCTGATTGGAGAGATTCGACCAGCATCATCCAAAACTCAAAGATACATTTTGGTTGACATCAATTATTTTACAAAATGGATCAAAGTTATACCATTGGCAAAGGTAGATCAAGATGTTGTAATCGAATTCATCCAGAAGCACATCATCTACAGGTTTGGAATCCCAGATACCATTACAACGGATCAAGGATCTGTCTTTACTGGTCGCAAAGTGCAAGAATTTTCTAAGGGAACGGGTTTCAAATTATTGACGTCTACACCTTATTATGCACATGCCAATGGTCAGGTCGAGGCAGCAAATAAGGTCGTGATTAGCTTAATCAAGAAACATGTGGGGAAAAGCCAAAGAATTGGCATAAGACATTAAACCAGATTCTCTGGGCATGTTCAACCTCCCTTAAGGAAGCTACTAACACTACTCCTTTTCGACTAACGTATGGTCATGTTGCGGTCCTACTAGTCGAAATCTACTTACAATCATCAAGGATCCAAAGACACCATGAGATTCCATTTGAATCATATTGGAACATGGTGTTGGACGAGTTGGTTGATTTAGATGAAGAGAGGCTAAATGCCTTAGAATTTTTTAAAAAGCAGAAAAAGAGAGTAGAGAAGTCATACAACAAAAAGGTCAAAGTTAAAACATTTTCGCTTGGAGACTTGGTTTGGAAAGTGATCTTTCCCATGGATCGAAAGGACAAAACTGTGGGGAAATTGTCCCTTAAGTGGGAGGGTCCCTTCCAGATTATACAAGTTTTTTCAAATGGCGCATACGAAATCGAAGAACTAAATAAAGACAAAAGGATCTTGAGAGTGAATGGAAAGTATTTGAAGAAATACAAACCTGCACTTCAAGAAGTAAAAATAGCAAAGGAGTAATTACATACACAATGGTCGAAGCCAACATGGTAAACCAAACATATTGCCAAAATGGCTTAAGTCATTACAAAAAAAAAAGGCCACGAAGGGCTCAGAGTCATTGCATTAAAAAGAAAAGTTGAAAAGCCAAAGAAATGGATATTAAAACGAAAGCGAAGCTTTCATGCTAAGATACTTCGACTTCTGAAATGCCAACCGTTTCTCACAAACAGATTTGTCTGATATGAGATTTTCAATTTTGGTCTCCTGTTTCTGAGCCTTGTCGACATGTGTCAGCCCAACTTCGATCTCTTTGGTCAACTCAGAGTCATCAAATTTTAAAAGTTCAGCTTTCTCTTTCTTGGCCTTCGAGATTTTAGTCTGCAATTCCTTTATCTATTCTTCCCAAGACGCGATGTTTCAATCATGGCTTTATATTTTCATTTTGTTTTGCTCCTGGGACTTCTCCATTTCAGAAACTCTAGCGGTGAACTCAGTAGCAGCATCCCATACAACTATTATAGTTCCAGCCACTTCTTTGATCTCACTCGAATCACGCTTGATTCTGTTGAAATCAACAATGGCGTGTTCGATCATTGAGTTGAGCTCTATGATGATATTTGCGACTTCAGGAGAAGCATTCAGAATTTTCACTTGTTTGGGGAGACTTTTCAGGGCAAATTGTGCAGTAAGATCGCTTTTCAGTGTCTGAAACAAATTGACTCCAAATATTTTTTCTTTAATCTTTAAGAGCGCATCATCAACGGGTTTACTTGACGACTGGTCGCCCAACATTGAAGAAGAACTGAGAGTTTTCTCTGACGAACTCCCTCTAGAGCTAATCATAGCTTTTAAGTATCTGATAGGATTGTTCTTTTTTAAGGCTGCTAGTTCTTCTGAAGAAAGATCCGCAGTTATTCCAGTCGAAGTCTTTGGGTTTGCAAGGGCAGTGTCAGGTGTTAGGGTATTGGCTGAAAAATGGTACAACATTTCTCAGCCAGCAAACATAGAAAAATGACTACCACCAGCTTGTTCAACATGCATCAGTGACCCCCCGAGTCCCTCAGAGAATATATGGCATGATTTAATGAAGAGACCATAAGAGTATCCCATCCAAATCAAGATATGTTCGTAGGAGCTTTCAAAAACGGTCTTAAGGCCGGCCATTTCAATGAATGACCAGCCATAAATGACGGTTACGAAACATCTCCATGATTGCATGGGTGTTACATAAATTAAGGGAAGAGGCGTTACTTAAGGAAGATGATGGTTGTTACCAAAGGTTGCTTTAACAAGGGATATGAAGGGGCATCCCTTTAAGATCCATTCATGAGTGGACAAGTATAAAAGAAGATTTACCCAACGAGGGAAATGGAAAACTAATACCTCCTCACAAATAGGACGATTGTGATCTCTTCTGGCTAACTTCAGGGAGATTTATCCAAATAGTGTTTAAGAAGAACATTTGGCGCCCATTATGGGGCCACGATAAAACTTTCCCAGGCCTCACAAAAACCATACATTTTATCACAGCAACGCGATGTCTAAATCATCTCCTAGTATGAGTAAACTTCGAACTCCTCCAGACATGGTACAACTCTTGTCAATTATGTAAAACCTGCTCCAGCAAATTAAATCTCTACAAGAAAGTGTTTATACACTACAACAGTCACAAAGTACTAAGGAAGAGGAAAATGAGGAAGAACTCCTTGAACCTCAACCCCTGTCATAAACAATTTCGGGTGATCATGTCCCAAAAAATTTTTAACCACGACCTTTGTCATCTTTCGATGGCAAAAGTGATCTGCAAGATCACATAATATCAATCATCAATTAGATGGCAATAGTCTGGGCTTTCGACTCCCTAAAATGCAAGCTCATGGCGGGAATATTCAAAGATGTGGCACTATGTTGGTACATGAGTCTGCCTAGACTATCAATTACCAGCTATCAAGACCTGAATAAAAAATGGTATAACATTTCTCCGCTAGAAAACATAGAAAAGTGACTACCACCAGCTTGTTCAATGTGCATCAGGGACCCTCCAAGTCCCTCAGAGAATATATGGCATGATTCAATGAAGAGACCATAAAAGTACCCCATCCAATTCAAGATATGTTCGTATGATCTTTCAAAAATGGTCTGAAGGCCGACCATTTCAACAAATGAACAACCATAGCCGACGGTTATGAAACATCTCCATGATTGCATGGGAGTTATAGAAATTAAGAAAAGAGGCGTTACTTAGGGAAGGCGGCGATTGCTACCAAAGGTCGCTTTAGCATGGGATATGAAGGGTCATCCCTTTAAGATCCATTTATGAGTGGACGAGTATAAAAGAAGACTTCCCCAACGAGGGAAAAGGACAACTAATACCTAATCACAAATAGGATGATTGTGATCTCTTTTGGCTAGCTTCAGAGAGATTTATCCAAATAGTGTTTAAGAAGAACATTTGGCGCCCAACGTGGGGCCTCAGTAAAACTTTCCCAAGCGTCTCAAAAGCCATACATTTTATCACAGCAACGCGATGTCTGGATCAATTCCTAATAGGAGTGAACCTTGAACTTCTCCAGACATGGCACAAATCCTGTCAATTATGGAGAACCTGTGCCAGCATAATGAATCTCTACAAGAAAGTGTACATACACTACAGTAGTCGTAAATTACTAAGGAATA
The DNA here is from genome assembly GCA_022829125.1 of Lathyrus tuberosus. Classification (NCBI taxonomy): domain Eukaryota; kingdom Viridiplantae; phylum Streptophyta; class Magnoliopsida; order Fabales; family Fabaceae; genus Lathyrus; species Lathyrus tuberosus. Next base: position 1,140,930 of record JALAZF010000213.1, read on the forward strand.
GGAAAATGAGGAAGAACTCCCTGACCCTAAACCTTATCATAAATAATTTGGGGCGATAAAGTCCCAGAAAATTTCAAACCACCACTTTTGTCATCCTTCGACGGTAAAAGTGATTCGCAAGACCATATAATATCAATCAATAAATAGATGGCAATAGTCGGGGCTTCCGACTCCCTAAAATGAAAACTCATGGTGGGAACATTCAAAGATGTGTCGTTTCGTTGGTACATGAGTCTGCCTAGACTATCAATTACCAACTACCAATACCTGACTAAAAAATGGTACAACATTTCTCCACTAGTAAAAATAGAAAAATGACTACCACTAGCTTGTTCAACGTGCATCGGGGACCCTCTGAGTTCCTCAGATAATATATGGAATGATTCAATGAAGAGACCATAAAAGTATCATATCCAAATCAAGAGATGTTCGTAGGAGCTTTCAAAATTGGTCTGAAGGCCGACCAATTCAACGAATCATTGGAGCAAAAGTCGGTCACTAGCATGGAGGAGGTCATGAGCAGAGCGGATTGTTATGTAAAGGAGGAAGAGAGTAACATGGAGAAAAGGTCCATGAATGCTAAAGAAAAAACACAATTTAGGCACGAAAGATCCGGGCCCATGAAAGAACACCACAAGCACGAGTCGAGGGAGAGGTCAATGGCAAAACCTTCCCGGAGGCCATATGATAACTTCATTAAGAATTTTACCCCTCTTAATGCAAAGCGTGGTGACGTTTTGCGAGAAGTGTATCATCTCGAGTTGATACCAGAACTTATTCGTCCCAAGAGGGTCAATGTTATGCTAGGAAAGGGTGAAGAAGTATGGCGCGTCTATCATCGTGTGAGAGGCCATCATACTGAGGATTGTCACAACTTAAAAAGAGAAATTGAGACTCTGATCCAAAGAGGATGGCTATATGTGAAAGAAGCAGTTTGATAAGCAGGAAAGAGAAGTCCGTCCAGGAGAGTTCCAAACACAGAGAATACTCTTGCCAAAAAGGGAAATAACACTTAGAAAGTGCGTGAGATCCGGATACAACATAGTTTCTTCTTAAAGTGCTCTGAATATTCTTTTATCAAAAGAACTTTTCTAGAAATGTAACAGAGACTTTGTTTTTACATATACACAAATATATCATTGATTCAAGTAATAAGCCAGAAAAGCACAGACATACTTTTTTTTGTTATTTTCTCGATCAGACTCATATGAGTATTCATATTTGACCATAGAATCTGAATATTTCTTTGAGTGGATTCTTATTCAATGGTTGTTAAACCCTTTACTCCACTTTTTTCACCAAACTCAGTACCTCTAGCACTTGAGTCTGGTTTGTAGGCTCTTCCTCCATCAAATGTTGTAAATAACCTTTAATAAGTAACATGGAAGATGCCTTTACTTCTTTCTTCGATATCTGCAGCAACTACATTTTAATAATGATACTCATATTTCTATGAGTCCATACATGTTGGTCCAGACAAGCTTTCTTTTTCCTTATACCTCAATCTGATAGTAATGTCGTGATTTATTCCAGAGTATTAGTCAAGGATGAGTCGTGATATGAACAAGATCTTGTTCTTAGCAGAATCATTGATTTCATTATCTTGGATTAAATCTTTTGACTTTGACATCTTTGACAAGCATAGAACCAGATAGTGTTAGCTATCTGAGATTGGCATAAAACAAATTAAAGCATTGTTATATAACTGATGGCAGAACACAAAGAAGAATTGAAGGCTTTTCATTAAATTGTCCTTTAACATAAATTCCATGATGACCCTCAATCAAGGAGCTATGGAGTCACTTAAGATATCACCTTAAAGAACAGACTCCTTATTATCAAATATTGAAGCAAGATAGATTTGGCATAATCTCTTTCTATTTGATACTTTTATTCCAGGATTCAGATGCTTCTTCAGAAGCAGTAATGACCAGTAGAGCCAAATTACTCTTTCTTCTGAATCCTGCACTAATGTCAACTTCAAATGAATATGCAGTGAAGACCTCTGACATTAGGTTGTGGCAGTATTTCTCCTTGTTCTTGGATTTGGGAAATCAATTGAACTACAAATATCTCAGAAGCTTCTGAAGGTACTCTTCTAACAACATATGTCACGTTCCATTCAGCCAGTTAAAGAAATCTTCTAATTAGAAAGGTTGATTCCTCATCATCAGACATTCCATAGGAAGTGTCCTTCAACATGATTTAGGAAAGATGGTCTGTTAGAAAACTTTTCATCATCTAATTCTATTTCTTTTCTTTGGAGATTGCAAGATATACCTACAAGGCACAATAAACTCAAGTTGTATGACTTCTTGAAAAACTGTGACCTCATGTTTGAATTCAAAACAATCTTCTCAGAATTTGCTTGGAAAGATTAGATGAAGTGTAACTAGACAAGCTTCATAACTGATTCCCACAAATCTGAGCACAAGGATTCAAAGATAGTTTGAGCATTAGACGTGTCAATGATGTTGATATACTCATAATTGAGATAGAGCACCTACCAGAATGCATCTACCTATGAAGATATTTTTAATAAGCTTCTTCTGAGCTGGTGAGAGAGACTTTAAAACTTTGATCATCCCTACACCATCAACTTCTGTAGTAATACCTTTTTCAAAGGTATTCTACATACCTTCACAAAACCCTTTATCAAGTCCAATGAATTAAAAATATGTTTAACTTTTCCATCATTTAAATTCAGCAGAATCACCCTTTGAATATGGTAGAAAAAGCAATGTAATATTTTTCATGTGGCATTTGATTCCTTCTTGAAGGAAAGCCTTTAATAGACATACTTTTCTCATTGGATCATTATATGCATCACTGTTAAGTGTTATGTACAGACCATGCTCTGATACCAACTAAAGGTGAGAAAAGTACACAAGAAAGGGGGTTGAATTTTGTTTTTCGTTTTCTTCATTTGTGTCTGATTAGAGTGCAGAATTCAAACAGGTGTTTAGATTCTGGTTATACTTAGCAGCAGAATGTTAACAAAAGAAAATAAATAATATCAAAAGGCAAAAAGATTTATATTGGTTTCTCCCAAATGAGAGTAGTCCAGTTTCCTTGCTTCACAATAAATTTTCACTATAATCAAATCATGATTACAATTGCTTATGCATTCTGAATAAGGCTTTTAAAATGCTCAAACCCTAAGTCTGATACTTCTTTTTTAAACCCCTAAGGCTCAAGACTTCCTTGCTTAAGTCCTACAGACTCAATACTTCCTTTCTCAAGTCCTACAGACTCAAGACTTCCTTGCTTAGACCCTCATCCTAAGACTTTCCTGCTCGGGTCCCTCAAACCTGAGACATCTATCTCAAGCCCATCAGGCCCAAGACTTCTTGCTCAGACCCAGAGTTCAAGACTTCCTTGGTCATGTTTCACGAACCTAAGACTTCCTGCTTAAACCCCTCAGGTTCAAGACTTTTGCTTAAACCCTTGATCTGAGACTTCCTTGCTTAAATCCCATGGATTCAAAACTTCTTCTCAATCAATCCACTTAATTAAGACTTTCATTGCTCTAGCACATAGCAAGAGACTTACATGGCTCAAGCATTTTGGTGAGAGACTTGGTTGCTCAATCAATCCACTTGATTAAGACTTTCAATGCTCTAGCATATAGCAGAAGACTTACATGGCTCAAGCATTTTGGTGATAGACTTGTTTACCCAATCAATCCACTTGATTAAGACTTTCAATGCTCTAGCACATAGCAGGAGACTTACATGGCTTAAGCCTCTTGGCGAGAGACTTAATCTAAACTGCTAAACAACATATTCAGTAGAATAGAGAACAAGGTGTACTTGATACAAATATCAGAGGTACGGAGAAATCACCATAACAAATATCTAAAGCTCTTAAGATTTCTAAGATATTCAATGTATAAGAAATATTAAGGCTTTTACAATTACAACCTACAACCGAAATTTTGCATACTCGATTAAGTTGATAATTGTTGATCTTGTTACTCCTCCATCAGGTTAATCCTTGTTAAAGATTCAGTTTGAAACTTTAGCTACTTATATAGCATTTGCAGAAGACTAGTCATTGGAAAGATAACTTGATTAAATGTCTTTACTTTCTCCATAGTACAAGAGACGTTAAAGATAGATACACTAAAAGATCTTGATCCACTGTGTAACGTGTTTAACCATTGAGTCTTCAAAGAGATCCTGTACTATAGAGTCGTTAAGAGTTGTTATTCGTAAAACATGCTAACTTTTCTTGAGCCTTGTGAACTAAGACTCTAGCTGATAAACTGATTTTACGATGCTGCTTGCTTTCTGCAGTACGGATAACTTCAGCTTTATCACTAACTCTGAATGATCACCAGAAGACAATTTACATTCACCAAGTGTAGAGACAATTATGTTGCTTCTTTTGATGTTGAGACCTTCAGCTTCAGAGTCTACGCCAGATATACTTAGAGAGTGTTCTTTAGATTTTGCACCACCAGAAGCTAGCAATTCAGCTTCTCTCAAGTGTGCCCTTGTATATCAAATTCTGAATATATATCTATAAGTATTAGAACCTACATACATGAAACACACGTCAAATATAACCATTGTGCTTTTAATACTTTGTTATCATCAAAACCCAAGGAATATATGTCATAAACAAATTTTGTTCTAACAGCCTATTGGTACGTTACCTAAAGTCATTTTTGTTGTAGTGATTTTAATCACTTGTCAATACAAATTTAGTGGTGTGAGCATCTCCCAACAACACTTTTTATCTTTAGTATTCCTGTATATTTTAAACATTACACAATCATAACTGACATGACAAGAAACACCTGTGTCTATCCACCACCATCAGATCCACCAACCATGTTGATTTCAGTTATCATAACAATAAATTGCTCATCAGTCAGGTAAACCTTTCATTAGGGTAACACCAGGTTTAGGCCTGCTTTTTCATTATAATCCGGTTTTCCATAATTGTAATAAGAGAAAACATCAACATTATGTCTTTGTGGTGATGGTTGTTGCATAGTAATTAGGGTAATTAGGGCCCTTGAGGGATTTTGCTTCTTAATTTGTTTCATAATATTGTGATTTTGAGTCTTTAATAGTTTGTCGGATGGCATTAGAACCATAATGAACTTGTTTTTATTATTTGAAACAACCCAAGACCTTTTCTTTTTGATATGGTCTCTCAGATTCTTCTTCAATTAGGAGACGAGTAATCAGACTATCAATTGAAAATTCTTTTAATTTATGGTGAAGCAAATTTTTAAAATCTTTCAAACCAAGAGGTTGGTTGTCAATAATAAAAGTAATTCAAAATTTTATCTAAAGACATACCTTCAGTGATGATCTCATGAGCAATTTTTTTTTTTAATTTCGTGACATTGAGACTCCATAGATCTTTCATCATCATCTGATACTTCATGTCAACTAACATCATACTTAGTTGCTCCAGCCTCTTTAGTATCATTCTTCTTTTTCAAAACCTCTTAAACGTGTTTTGTAGTATCGACTACTATAATAATCATACCGATCATTTGCGAGTTCATTGAGAATATGATTTTTACAAAGATAATCATTTTCTTTCTGTAAGGTGATTTCTTTCCTTGGGTGTAAATACTTTTCTTTAATACGTGCTACAAATTTAGATTCATCATAATTAACTTTTCTATCTGAATCCACAAATTTCTTACCATTATTTTGTTCGTTTGATCCAGAAGGAACAACAAAAATGTCATTAGTCAAAACATTGTCAAACTTAACGATTTTATAGAGACAACAACAGAAATACCAATAATTTGTTCGGTAGTCATGGAAGTCTGAAATGTCTTAAAATTGTTGTTTTATGATTTTGAAAATATGCCATAGCAAAATTTAATGGGTCGAGTCGTGGACTATGTCACTCTCTTTAAGACGTTTCATGGCACTGTTCAATTTTGTGTAAGACATACAATCAACCACGATGCCTCTAGAATAAAACAACTCAGTTCAAAACTGATACAACTACTACTGCATAATAGATAATCATTATGGAAATACACCCTAAAATAATTATCGTTTGACCATCCTAAGTAATTTCTCAAACCGAATTCTTCAAAGATAATTCAATAATTAAGTAATTTCTCAAACCGGAAGAAATCCAAATAATTCTCTAAATATAGTTCAATAATGGTTGTTTGACCACCCTAAATAATTTATCGAATGAGGGGAAATTAAAATAATTCTTCAAAGAAAATTCAATAATAGTTGTTTGACTATTTCAAATAATTTCTTAAACGAGGAGAAATTTAAATAATTCTCCAACAAATACTCTTTGATTCTCCAAAAAAAATTGAATGATTAGAAGAAGAAAAAAAAATTTTTGATGTTTCGACATTTTAAGAACATACAATAAAGAGAATGAAAAAGAAAAAATTTAAAAATAATTTTTAATGTATTTTAGAGTAAAACATGTGTATTTCTTATATAATAAATTAGTTCTTTTTAATGTTGTAAATTAACAGAATATTTTCAATTAACACAAATAGACATAATTTTTTAATAATGTGAGACTCAACAAATTTTTTCAAATTCCTCCTCATATTAAAATTTAGAAATGTTTCAATAAAAAATGGCACTTATTGTATACAATTATGAGCTCCAAAATTCAAACATAAATAATACTAACATTCAATCTTCTAATATTAGTATTTGTTACTTGAATAGTATAATTCATGAAATGGATCGATGTCATTTATGTTATTTTGGACTATATATTTTTATATAGACAAAAAATGTGTTTGTAGGCCACTGCGATAGAAATTTGTAAGTCAATGAGGGAAAATGCCATATGGCTGGTTGGTGCTAGAAAATCGTTACTTTCACGAAATAGGCCACGGATTGTCCCAAGCTAAGGTAATGGTAAATTTTAAGATTTGTTTTGTTTTGCTTTTTGACAGCAAATTTATTTGTTTTGTAATTCTACTTGAATATTCACATATTATCCATTCTTGATTCCCTCCTGCAATTTTGGATGTCAATTGTCAAGAAGATAACGTGACTGAAATCCTTCTGGCATGATGAGATATTATATTCCCTATTCGCACCACGAGATACATAATTGAAAACTAAACAATTTTATTTTGGATCAAGTTCCCTTTTATACGCATCTGACTCATATCCTCGTCACAAATTTCTTTTTTAAAAGACAACAGCAACAACAAAATATCGTTTAAAAATATTATTCTCATATATGTTATGGATTTATGGGAAGCATGTCTTGTCAATTGGATCCATAAGATTTAATTAGTGGAGCTTATATATGACCTCGTATAAAATGTTTTGGCTTATTTATCGATGAAGTCTCTTAATTTAATTTTAGATTTTGATTTAGTCTTTTTTTATTTAAGAGCTAAATATATTTGTAGTACTTTTAAATATTTTAAATTTTGTTTTTAATTTTTAAAATTTTTTTTTTTAAAGAATGATCCTCATAAAATTTTTTATCCACACATTTGGTCTCTTTGGCAACTTAGCGACGGTTTTTACAACTTATCGACAAAATTAACGACGGTTTTAAAGATATATTATTAGTTAGTGATTGAATTAACAACAGTTTTAGAGACGATTTTAGTATTATGAACCAAAAGTGTGAATGAAAATTTTTATGAAGATCATTCTTTGAAGAAAATATTTTGAGGGACTAAAAACAAAATTTAAAATATTTAGGAGGACCACAAACATATTTAACCCTTTATGCAGAAAAAATGTTACCTGGACTGATGTGGCATGACAATAATGTCGCAACCCAAAATTTGACCTCTCCTTTTGCCTTTTGCATAGGCATGTGCATTAGCATTGCTGGCATACGCATTAGCACTTTCTCTCTGCATGAATATTCAAGTTTTTCTAAATTCGATTAATCGCATCCTCACAAAGTCATCACATCATCAACACAAGCAAAACGTAAGGGTTTCTATGCCTATTCATCAAAGCAAAAGGTCGAAAATCGGAACCACAATCATAACACCTTTTTTTGAAACAAATTGAGCAAGTTTTGACTGTGTTAATCGATTAACCATTTGCTAGTGCAAAATGGTTAATCGATTAACCCTTGTATTTTGGCAGATTTTGCTGCATTTTCATGACAACAACTTTTCCACTGCTTCTTTGGGGTCTACTTGGTTCTAGCATCATATGGAATATTCTAGACACTTCAAGACACTTCAAGAATCCACTTACATTTATTCCAATACATCATTTTCAATCAAGACCACCATATAACTTCATTTCCAAGCATGTAACCATTAGATTTTGGACTTGCATTGGGATTGCTCCATTGAGTTAACAAATAACTAACTGAGTCAACTTCTGACTCAGTGAGTTAGATGTAACTAACTCTAAAGCTAGCTCCAAAGCAAGCTCAAAACCGAAGTCCAAACCTAGCCCACTCCTAACCTCCACTCTATATAAAGAAACCTTCACATTTGTAAAAAGGGGTTCAACCATTCTCACCATTTGCACTTGATCACTCTCTCATTTCTCTCAATTCTCTCTAATTTTTCTGCAACTTCTTCACATTCATCTTCGTCTTCTTCCCAAACCACACATAAAAGCTCAATTTCCACCATTAGAGTGTAACAAACTTCACATCGAAATTATTATTCTCTTGAGCTAAACCTCTATACTACTCTATTTCTACTTGGATTTTTGGATTTACAGTAGCTTCTACTTCAATTCAAGGGATCTTTTCAATCATTTCGATGCAAATTCGTTTTCGGAGCATTTATCGTGTTTTTATCGGTTTCTCTACGATTTGATCTCAAGCTTGGAATTCTCTAGTTTTCTTTGCTTGTTATCACTACATTTTGCTTACAACAATTACCAAGGCAATCCTCCGCCTTATAGGTTGGTAATTCTGGCTCGATTTAATGTTTTCGATCACTTTCGCATGTTCACAATGTAGTTCCTACGATTTTTCGTTATTAATTAATCATGTGATTGTTTGATTATTGATCTTGATGTTTGATGCTTTCAATTGATGATTAATTGCTTCAACTTGATGTAATTTTCGTGTACAAATGTATGCCATAACATGTGGATAATTGTATAAGTAATTAATTGCTGGAAGTGCTTTTGAAAACTGATTTTTCTGCTGTCTCAGGGTTAATCGATTAACCATTTGCTAGGGAAAAATGGTTAATCGATTAACACCTATGTTTTCAGCAAATTTCTGTTGTTTTTCAAGAGTTAATCGATTAACCATTTTTGTCTAGCAAATGGTTAACCGATTAACACTGAACCAGAATGCCATTTTTGAACTGTTCATGCTTGTTTGGTTTTCTTTCCTCATTTAACTTCCATGGCTTGATATGCTTGATATTTGTGGCTGTTTTAAGAGCTGTTTAACCTCTGTTTGAAGCATGTATGCAAACTTTCGATGCATGATTTATTGATTATTAGAATTGTTTGCATTCTTGACATTGTATGATCATGTTGATTCTTGCACATTTTTGCTCACTTGATAACATGATTAGTAATGCATGCTAATTGATGTTTGCTACTGCCTTGAAAATTCTCGCTTGATTGCATTAAGTTGTTCTTTATTGAGCAAATTTAATTTTGTATAATCAATACTTCGCACGTTTGCTTTGACGATCTTTTGATTCGTTTGGAAGATTGTTGGCTTGATTATTTCCTTTGATTGATTGATCAAAACCTTGTTTCGATTAGTCAATCTCCCTCTTCTTCTTTCTTTAGGGTCTGTTATAGCCTTGTTCTCTTAATCCCCTACTGAGTTGAAAGTCTGCACAATGCACCGGAGCACTGTACAAATTGGCGCTGTTACTCTGTCGATTTCAATTTCTGCATTATACTCTGAGTGCTAGAGAAGGGATGAGTGTAGAATTCATACACTCATTCTGATTATTCTGGGTAGGAGACGAATGACACTGTGCTTGGAATAATCATCTCTATCTCCAGACTGTAGTGTCTCTCAATTCCCAGCCGAGTTCATCTTTGATCATTCTTGCCCCTCTAGTATCCATTTCGATCAATCACCATACCTTTGATTTAAGATCATTGTCTCTTGGTTTAACAACCGTCTTCCGGTTCCCCATCTTCTACTTTTGGTTAATCATTGTTCATTGATACACCATAAGAGTCGTAATCATTCTTTCGTTGATAATGATCAGTTTGTTAACTACCAAATACTTTTCTTCCTCAGCAAAGTCTCAATTCCTTTCTTCGGTTAATCACAGTCTTCCTTTTAAACACCAAATCCCTAGCGGAATTCATAACCTTCTCTTGGTTCTCTCCCTTTCTTTCGGTTAAACACTGCCTGTCAGTCAAAACACCAATTTGCATCTTTTCTCAATTAGTCACAGTTTATCTATTAACACACTGAGCTTCTTTTGAATTACTCACCTTCTCTTGGTTAATCACTCATTTCTTTTTGGTTAATCACAGTCCTTCTGTTAAAACCAATACCCCTGTGAGTTAGCAATCTTCTTTTTGTTCAAACCCTCACACCTTGGGGTTAGTAACCTTCTTTTGGTGCAAATACCATTTTCTCCGGTCAAGTATTGCTTGTTCAGTTAATGTACCACACTCCTTTTGGGTCACCACCTTCGCTTGGTTCTACACCCATCCTTTAGGTCACAACTTTCCCTTGGTTCCACACCTGCTCCTTTGGTTAACCATTGTTTATCAGTTAATATACCGAAATCCCCTCAGAGTCAAACACGTCCTTTTGGTTCATTACTCTCTCCTTTCAGTTCATCACAGTTCGTCTGTTGACACCAATCCTTTGTTCCTCACCAGAGTTGTACTCTTTTATTTCTTCGGTTAACCATTGATTGTTAGTTAATATACTGAATTCCCAGTGAATCTTACTTTGCCCCGATTTAATATCCCTTGCTCCTTTATTATCTTGGTTTCGACACCATTCCCTTTGTTTACTCCCCGGTAAAGTCGTCAATATTCCCTTGCTCCTATATCCTCTTGGTTTCGACACCATCTCTTTGTCCTATCCTCAGTGGAGTTGCCACCATTCCTTTGCTTTTCCTTCTTGGTTTTGACACCATTTTGTTGCTTTCCCCAGTAGAGTCTTGCTGACTCCTTTCGCTCTTGGTTTTGACACCATTTCTCTTCCTTTCTCTATCTTTGCTCCGAACTACGTAGGCTCTGAATTGCTCATTGTACTATAAGGATACGTAGGCACGAGATTGCGAAATCTTGGCGATCCACCTTCTTTATTTTCCTCAGTTCCATGAACTACGACACTCTGATTTCCTCATTGCACTATGAGGGTACATAGGCACGAGGGCCCTAATCCTCCGCGAGCATTCTCTTCGTCTCTTTTCTTTTCCTCCTTAGAAGCCTTTAGATAGATAACCCATCTAAGCCTAGAAGTAAGCAAAACGGTTCCCGTCAAGTACGACGGATGCGTGAGATGCTAATACCTTCCACTCGCATAACTGACCCCATTACCCGTTTCTCTTCCCCTTAGGTTTTATCGATCTTTTCCCTGTCCTTTGGGACTAAATAAAGTTCGGTGGCGACTCTGTTGTATCTTTGAGTGTGCGATTCACTCAGGTATAATCCCGCTAGCTTCAGCTGGCGACTCTGCTAGGGAGTCCTTGCTCTTGCAAGTTGGGGTCTCGCCTAGTTTGGTTTGCTTTCTTGCTTGTTTCAGTGTTTATCTTTATACTTTACTTTATGCTTTATGTTATTTACTGCATTTCTTTATTGCTTTAAGTATTCATATGGTGTATTTTCTGGATATCTGCTATATATTATTCTGTTGATGGGATGGGTTGATATTATTGGAGACATAAGCTCTATAACCGGGCTTGAGCATACACATAGGATAGAACGTGGATAGTCGTGACACCTGCGTTTTGCGCGTTGGGTTGTCACGAGAGCCACATCCCAAACTGTGATTTGCTTGAGAATACCTTCGTCCTGCGAGAATTCGCTACGGCGGGGGATTTTCACTTGAGTCCATTGGTTTGGGAGACTTTCTAGGGACCACCTTGTTGAGTCTAGATCACACATGTGAGGGGTAATTGGGTTTTTGCAGGAAACCAAGACTCTTCATACCTTTTATTCCCTCACGCACGTCATATTTTTGCACCGACACAGAATTATATGCAGATATCCAGATTATTCAGATTTGATTATTCAGACTGTGCTTGGCTTCTTAATTCTTGTGTTGCATATCATTTCATCATGTCAATTAATTATTGCATGTGCATTTCCAGGTTATCCGAAGGCTTACTCTTTGTTGACATAATCATAGAAGATGAGTACTGGTTGCAGATGTATCTTTAGCTACAAGTTTGTGGAGCCTAAGCTGAAGACTTTGAGAGGTTTAGCATCCCGTGTGGTTGAAGATAACATAGAGGTTTTCAAATATGATTATGGTAATCTGTTGGCTGTCCTCAACACTGAAGTCAGTGTCACCACCATTCATACACTTGTTCAGTTCTAAAACCCGCCACTTATGTGCTTCACATTTCAGGATTATCAGTTGGCACCTACACTTGAGGAGTACTCTTATATTGTAGGGGTAGAGATCAAGGATCAGGTTCATTTTGTCTACACCAGCAGTTGTCTGAAGTTTCCCCTTATTGCTGAAGCTCTTTGCGTTAGTAAGAAGGATGTGGAAGCTAATCTCAAGAATAAAGGGAATGGTATTCGAGGGTTTACGTCAAAGTTTATGGTAGACAAGGTCATCTATTTTGCTGAAGCTAGAAGCTGGAAGGCTTTCAACGCCGTGCTTGCTTTGTTGATATATGGGATTATTTTGTTCCTGAACATGGAGGATTTTATAGATCAGGCTGCCATCAGTATCTTCTTGTCCAAGAGACATGTTACTACACTTCTTTTTGACACCTATTATTCTATTCATTCGAGGAATGAAAAGAAGAAAGGAACTATTATTTGTTGTGCTTCTCTGCTGTACTGTTGGTTCATGTCTCACCTTCCGCAGAAGGGTCCATTCGTTGAGAATAAGGAAATCTCAAATGGTCTCAAAGGATCATGTATCTCACTGCTGAGGACATCTCTTGGTATTCTCGAATCTACGACAACACTAGGATCATTCTTCATTATGGTAAATTCTCCAATGTGCCTCTCTTAGGTACAAAGGGTGGAATTAACTACAATCCGAGACTTGCCTTCCGTCAGATCCTGAGGTAGTGAAAGAGTTCATCTTTCATGAAGGGGTTGATAACATGGGATTACTGAAGAGATTTAGTGATGCTTGGACTCAGATTCACCGTGAAGGAAAAGCCGATCTGGGTAAGAATAATTTCATAGCCAAGAAAGCCTACACACAATGGGTTAAGGAACGAGTCAAAGAGATCTTGTTGTCATTTCCTTCTGAGTCTTCCATGAATGTCAAGCTTCTTGAACTTGCCATTATTCCTCCATCTGAAGTCGACCAACTCAAACAGACCATTGAGATGTTAAAAAAAGGAGAATGTTGATCTTTGTCTCAACCTTGATAGAGTCACATCCGAGAAGGAAAGCTTACAAATTGAGCTCCATCAGAAGAGATAGCACATGCTCAAAGAGGTGGAAGTTAAACAGAACAAGTGGAGGAAAGTGGGTGATGCTCTAAAGAGTACTTATGACAGACTTACCTCAAAGAAGAGACAACTCGCCAACATGAAATATCAAGCCTACAAGGATGAGTTGAGCTACAAGAAGCAACTTGGTAAACTTCGAGGAAAGTTATCAGAGTACAAGACAAAGCTGTAGAGTGAATGAAGCCATGTTGACCAGTTGGTGAAGGACTTTTATCAGTGTCAAGCTAAGCTCGACAAAGCCTTTGGTGAGATTCAGAAGCTACAAGATCAAGCACATCAGAGCGGAGAGGAGATCAACCAGCTCAATATGGAGAGTACTCATTGGGAGCATCAGAGGCGTCATCTGCAAGTCCTCTTGGATCAGAAAGAGGCCTTTCTACAGGATCTTCTTCAGGGACCTAATCATTCTTTACTACGTAACCTCATGAAGGATGCAAAGTATTGGAGTGAGAGACACGGCCGTCTAGCCAGATTTTTCGAGCACGCACTAGAGGACTTGTCAGGGTTGCTGAAGGATGCATATGTTGATGTGCTGCCACACAAGACTCCTTGGGTTGTTTTTCACTTCTTATCTGTTTGTAGGGTGGTTTTTGATAGGATCCAGGTTGATCTTGTTGTAGCCCAAAAGGCAGATATTTGATTTGTACTTGACTTGTACTTCTTTTCCTTTGTTGAATGAATGAAGAGTTTCTTGCCAGTTTTATTTGTGCACCTTTACTTGTTTGCTTTATGATTATTGTTAACAAATATAAGCTCACGAATTCCTGGAATTTAAAACTTTATTTTTGCATGCATTGCATTCATTCATGCACACATATGCACGTCCCTCATCCAGAAAAACCAAATGCTTACATTGTCTGTCTCCGCCTTATAGCAAGACGGCGACTCGACATCGCTATTTCACTCGCTCAAGCAAATCTAAGATCATGGCTGACTTTGAAGCAAAGAATGTTGCTTATAAGGAAACCTTGGCTCAGTTTCAAGGTCGGATGGATCAGTTCCAGACTAACATGGATGTTATCATGGAGTTCCTTCACGCTCAGAAGGACGTCGCTGTTGCTACTTCTGTTGTTGCAACCGCTACTGATGCAACTATTGTCACTCCCGTGGTGATTTCTCCTCCTGTTGTTACTTCTTCTCCTGTTGTTGATGAACCGCCAGTCGAGACTGCTATTTAACCTACTGTTAACCTACCAAGCTCTCAGCCTAGTCTGAATTGGATGTCTGCTGACTTTCCTTGGGGAATGCCCCCGAACTTCACCCCTTAGAATTCCAGTGGTAATGCCTTTATGCCGTATCAACCTTTTGTTGCACCCATGCCAAATGGGAATTTTGTTGCTTACCTATGGGGCGTGCTTACTCTGATTCTGCCTCTTGTGATGAACAATGATGATCATGAGATTCCTCAAGCATAGACTTGCCAGACTTCTGTGTCTACCGATGTTGAAGCCTCTGATGAAGATAAACCTGTGTACAGAGGTCCTCCGATTCATGTTCCAGTTTTGTATCAATTTGCTCAAACTGCTATTTAGAATGTTCATTCTAGAATGCCTTATCCTGGGGCATCCTCAGCCGCTGTGGTACCTCCTCTTAGTTATCAATATGGTTTTCAGATGGGTCAGAACTCTGGTCAGATGGTAAATTATGGGTTGGTATATCTGTCTCAGTTTGCTTCCCCACAGGTGCCTGCTCTGGCCGCATCACAACTTCCAAATCCACAGACTCTTGTCAGAACTGCTGATCATAACAGGCATACTGATTATAAGCTGCTAGATGAAAGGATCAGAGCTATCAAAGGATATTCTGCTTTTGGCACGGATGCCAAAGATTTGTGTTTGGTTCCCAATGTTGTGCTGCCACAAAGGTTCAAGATTCTAGAGCTGTCAAAGTACAAAGGGTTTAGCTGTCCGCGAAGTCACGTGATAATGTACTATAGAAAGATGGGATCTTACATTGACAATGATGAACTGTTAGTGCATTGCTTCCAATATAGCTTGTCTGGAGCTTCTTTGGATTGGTACATGGGTTTAGAGCGTAACAAGATTCGCTTGTGGAGAGACTTATCTGAAGCGTTATTGAAACAATACAAGTATAACCTCGATTTGGCTCCTACCAGATTGCAGTTACAGAATCATTCCCAGCGCACAACTGAAACCTTTAAAGAATATGCACAGAGGTGGCGTGAGATGGCTTCTCGTGTACGTCCTGCTCTTTCTGACACTGAGTTGGTTGATATCTTTATGGCAACTTTGTAGGGGTTGTACTATGAGGAACTGGTGGACAGTTCTTCTTCAAACTTCGCTGATATTGTGACTATTGGTGAAATAATTAATAATGGTTTAAAAATTGGTAAGATTGCTAGTTCCGCAAGTCAACACTCAACCAATTAGAAACCTCAGAGCAGTCATTCGAAGAAGAAATAAGGCGAGGTGAATGTTGTAATGGCAAAAGCCCCTCCTCAGTATCAGGCTCCTCTGGCTCCCATGCCATACTATACATATCCATATATCATTGCTGGCCAGTATAAAAAACTGCCATATAAATATCATCCACAATAACAAGCTCATAATTCTCAGAAGCAACAATCGCAATATCAACAATCTCAATAAAACAATGGTAATCAGCAAAATAGATAGAACAACAGTAATCATAACAATCGCAAGCGTCCGAATTTTGATAAAATTCTTGTGCTGTATACAGATTTGTTCCCTTATCTGGTTTATCAAGGGGCAATTGTTCCGAAAGAGACATCGCATGCAATTCCTCCTTATAGCCCGAAGCATAATCCGAATGCATCATGTGCTTACCATTCTGGGTACATAGGACATGCTACTGAAGATTGCATTGTTTTAAAGACCAAATTTCAAGAGCTTATTGATCGAAAAATCCTGACATTTGCTGAAGATCAACCTAACATATAGACTAATCCTTTTCCTACTCATAGTGGACCGGGGGTTAACATGGTCGAAGACAATCAAGGAGCTGAATTGATCAGAGATGTCGATGAGGTGAAAACTCTGATGACTGTTGTGTTATAGAAATTGAATGAGGAAGGGTTATTGAAAGGTCTTCATGGTAAGTGCCAGATCTATGAAGATAATCTTAATCAGTGTCGAAGGTTGAAAGGTTGTGTTCAGATCTTGATGAATCGGGGTGTGGTTCAGTTTTCCAGATCCAAGTTTACGGAAGAGGTAGCTACCATTGAGTCGTTCACGATCATATCTAGGAAGGTTCCCGTGGAAGCTCTTAAAAAGAAAATACAGTCTATCACTGTCTATGGTCCAAAGCCTTACCCGTATCAGAATTCAAAGGAGGTACCGTGGAAGTATGATTCTACCGTGTTTTCTGGGGGTTGAGAAGTTCAGTTTTTCGAATCCGAAATTGAGAATGTAACCACCGCTGGAGGCATGACTCGTAGTGGGCGAGTGTTTGCTCCAAAGGCCACTTATAAGCCAGTGCAAATTCCAACTGTTGTTCCTCACAAGGAGAAATCTGCTACAACAACCCCTATTGTGCAACAAGGGGCATCTACTGCTGCATCAGTGCCCGTCTCGCCGTCTGAGGATATTATAAAAAGTAAAGAGGCAATTGATGATCAAGAATTTCTCAAGCTGGTCAAGAAGAGTGACTTCAAGATTGTGGATCAACTGGGGCAAACACCCTCAAAGATTTCGATTTTATCTTTGCTTATGAGCTAGCTCGCGCACAGATTGGCTTTGCTGAAACTTTTAAATGCTGCCCGGTAATGCACGATATCCCCGTAGAGCAGTTTGATGATGTGGTCGCAAACATAACAACAAGTCAGTATTTGGGTTTCAATGAATCAAAGTTGCCTCCTGAATGAAATGCCCATAATCTAGCCTTGCATGGACACCTTGTTATCTCGTATCCTTGTGGATACTGGTTCTTCTCTCAACGTGATGCCTAAGGGCACGTTGAGTCAACTACTGGTAGAAGGGAGCAAGATGAGGTCGAGCGCTTTAATTGTCATAGCTTTTGACGGTTCCAGAAGGCAAGTTATTGGCGAGGTGGATTTACCTATTAAGGTCAGACCGCACTTGTTTACCATTACTTTCCATGTGATGGATATCAATTCTGCATATAGTTGCCTATTGGGTCGACCCTGGATTTATGCCGCAGGGGCAGTTACTTCCACATTGCATCAGAAACTAAAATTCATGATTGACGATAAATTGTTCATTGTTTGTGGCGAAGAGGATTTGCTAGTAAGCGAGTTGTCATCCTTCTGATATGTCGAGACTGATGAAGGCATAGTTGAGGTGCCATGTCTTGAGTTCGAAGATGTCAGCTCTGTTTCAACTAGTCAAAGTAGATCACCGAAAATGACATTGTCATATGCCAAAAATGCTAAAAAAACCATTGAGAAATGTGCCTTGCCTGGCTGGTGGCATGTGTTGGATGTGGTAGAGAAACATGATAGTTTTGGATTGGGTTACTGTCCTAATTGACATATTAGCTCACATGGTCAGAAGCAGTGCAACCTAATCAAGTTCAGTAGCGCAGGTTTTCAGAAGGGTGATATTCTAGCATCCATTGACGATGTTGGTCCTAGCAATCAGAGTGAAAACTTTGTACGCAAGTGTCCACCTGGCTTCAAGTTACATAATTGGACATCTACCGTGGTTCCCGTGGTTTTTCCTACAAACATGTAATGCATTTTGCTTTCTCTTCCCCTCGTTCTTGCCCGAGATGAGTGGATAACTTGTAAAAGGTCTCCTGCTTTTGAAATATTATGCGATCAATAAATAAATGTTTTTTTGCATTCAAATTATGCTCTATTTTCTTTCTTTATTTTTACTTTTTCACAAATAATAAATGGAAAAAAGTTTTTTTTATTTTCACCTTTGAAAATAACTCATTTTAAACAAATTCATAAACATGCAGAACAAATAAATGCATTGATAGCAACATGGCAAACATCCATTGTAATTTTGGGATTCCAATCAACCAAGCCGAAGAAGATGGTAAGGAAGATTATGAATTACCGACTGAACTAGCAAGAAAGAGATTCAGCCACACAAAGAGCCAGTGGAAGTTGTCAATCTTGGCACTAATGATGTTAGAAGAGAAGTCAAGGTTGGGGCATCCCTCGCTAAGCATGTACACTCAGAGTTGGTCAAGTTATTGAGTGAGTATGTTGATATCTTTGCCTGGTCTTATCAAGATATGCTTGGGTTAGATACCAACAACGTAGAACATCACTTGCCACTAAACCCCGAATGTCCTTCTGTCAAGCAAAAACTCAGAAGGACCAGACCCTACATGGAACTTAAAATCAGGAAGAGGTAAAAAAATAGTTTGATGTTGGATTCCTAGCCACTTCCGAATATCCTGAATGGGTTGCTAACATCGTCCCAGTTCCTAAGAAAGATGGGAAAGTCAGAATGTGTGTGGATTATCGAGATCTCAATAAGGCAAGCCTGAAAGATGATTTCCCTTTGCCTCATATTGATGTCTTGGTAGACAACATTGCGCAGTTTTCTATATTCTCATTCATGGATTGTTTCTCAGGAAATAATCAGATCAAGATGTCCCTAGCTGATATGGAGAAGACCATGTTCATCACGCCTTGGGGTACATATTGCTACAAGGTCATTCCATTCGGTTTAAAGAACGCAAGGGAAAAATACCAACGTGCCATGACAACCCTCTTCCACTATATGATCCATAAAGAGATTGAGGTTTACGTGGACGATATGATTGCCAAGTCTAAAACCGAAGATGATCACTTGATCCATCTGAAGAAACTATTTGATTGACTCTGGAAATTCAGACTGCGGTTGGATCCTGCAAAGTGCACCTTTGGAGTTCGATATGGTAAATTGTTGGGTTTCATTGTGAGCCAGAAGGGCATTGAAGTTGACCCCAACAAGGTTCGAGCAATCCAAAACATGCCGCCTCCCAAAACAGAAAAAGAAGTCTGTGGATTTCTAGGCAGACTTAATTACATCTCAGAATTCATTTCTCACTTGACGACTACCTGTGAACCGATATTCAAATTACTAAGAAAAAACCAATCAATTGAATAGAACGATGATTACTAAGAAGCATTTGACAAGATAAAACAATATTTGCAAGAACCACCAATCTTAGTACCGCCGGTTCCTGGTAGGCCTTTAATCATGTATCTCACCGTTCTAGATGAATCTATGGGCTGTGTATTGGGTCAGCATGACGAAACTGGCAGAAAAGAACATATAATTTACTATCTGAGCAAGAAGTTCACCGATTGTGAGACCAGATACTCACTCTTGGAGAAAACTTGTTGTGCTCTGGTTTGGGTTACTCGACGCCTAAGACAATACATGATTTGCCATACTACTTTATTGATATCCAAAATGGATCTGATAAAGTACATATTTGAAAAGCCTGCTGTCTCTGGAAGAAATTGCTCGATGGCAAATGCTCTTAATTGAGTGTGATATCCAACATGTTACCCATAAAGCAATAAAAGGGAGCGTTTGTCTGACAACCTTGCTCATTAACCTGTGGAAGGCTATTAACAAATGAAGTTTGAATTTCCTGTTTATCAGAGATTATGAGACTTCGGACCCTGACTTAGGACCCGAACCAGGGGCACGATGACCGCTCGTGTTCGACGGTGCCTCCAATGCTAAAGGTCGTAGAATTGGTGTTATCCTCATCTCTCCGTCATGTTTTCATCTTCCCTTCACCGCCAGATTATGCTTTGCATGCACCAACAATATAGCTAAATATGAAGCATGTATCTACGGACTTGATGCGACAATGGACATGAGGATCAAGATTCTTGAGGTCTATGGAGATTCTGCTTTGGTTATTGGCCAAGTCAGAGGAAATTTTGTGACTCGGGATTCTAAGCTGGTTCTGTACCAAAAGCACATCGCGAAATTGGTTCCCTATTTTGATGAAATATCTTTTCATCATATTCCTAGGGAAGAAAATCAACTAGCTGATGCTCTTGCCACACTGGCATCCATGTTCAAAGTCAAGTGGAAGAATGAAGCTCCTGCTATTCGCATTGATCATTTGAACGAACCAGCATATTGTTTAGCAATCAAGGATGAGTCTGATGACAAGCCTTGGTTCTATGACATCAGAATATATCTAGAGAAACAGGAATATCCCGAGGGTATCACTATCACTGATAAGAAAGCTCTTAGACGACTCTGCGCCAAGTTCTTCTTGAGTAGTGGTGTACTGTACAAAAGGAATTATGATTCCGTGTTGCTCAGATGCATGGATAGACACGAAGCAAACACGAGTATAAGGTCCATACATGAGGGCTGTGAGGGTGTACATGCAAAAAGCCTGCTATGGCTAAGAAGATTCTTCGAGGTGGTTATTATTGGATAACAATGGAGGTCGACTGGTACAACTTTTCCAAAAGATGTCACAAATTCCAAATCTATAGTGACAAAATCAATGTGCCTCTAACTCCCTTGAATATTTTGACTTCTCCTTGGCCCTCTTCTATGTGGGGTATTGATATGATTGGGATGATCAAGCCGAAGGCTTCCAACAGTCACCGCTTCATCCTAGTTGCTATCGACTACTTCAGCAAGTGAGTTGAAGCTGCTTCCTATGAAAATGTCACACGACAAGTGGTTACGATATTCATCAAGAAAGAGATAATCTATCGTTATGGTATTCCTAGCAGTATTATCACTGACAATTCTAGCAACCTGAACAACAAGATAATGAAGGAGTTATGTCAAGAATTCAAGACCGAGCACCACAACTCTTCACCATATCAGCCCAAGATGAATGGAGTCGTCGAAATAACAAACAAAAACATCAAGAGGATTGTCCAGAAAATGGTCAAAACTTACAAAGATTGGCATGAAATGTTTCCTTTTGCACTGCATGGCTACAAAACTTCAGTTCGTACTTCTATTGGGGCAACTCCGTATTCGCTTGTGTATGGTATGAAGTCTGTTTTACCCATTGAAGTCAAAATTCCGTCGCTCAGAGTCATCATGGAAGAAGATCTTGATGAAGTTTAGTGGGTCCAATCCAGATACAACCATCTGAATCTCATCGAAGAGAAGCGCCTAATAGCCGTTTGCCATAGTCAATTGTATCAGGGACGCCTCAAACGAGCTTTCGACAAGAAAGTTATACCTCGAGCGTTCCAAGAAGGCGAACACGTGCTCAAGAGGTATTCACTGGTTCACTCGGATCCACGCAGCAAGTGGACTCCTAACTACGAAGAACCCTTTGTTGTCAAGAAGTCCTTCTTAGGCGGAGCCCTGATCCCCACCACCACGGATGGGGAGGAGTCGTAACTACCTGTAAACTCCAATACAGTAAAAAAGTATTATGCCTGGAAAAAAATGATGAATAAAGAGCCCGCTAGATTGTCATCCGCAAGGATAATCTAGGCAAAAATGGGTGTCCCGATGGACCAAAAAAAGGAAATGTCCATGCAAAAGTTAGGGACAAAGTAAAAAAATATAGTATCCCGCTAAGCTGAAAACCCGAAAGGTCGACTTAGGCAAAAATGGGTATCCCGGTGGACGAAAAAAAATAGAAAAGTGTTCAGGCAAAAATTAGGGATAAAGGCATTTGACTATGAACACTTGAGCCTACCTTCATCATAGCTGGACCTCAGATGGTAACAAAGCAGTCAATTCATCGTCAACTGGTGCAAACTGCTGGAACCTAGACTTACAGTGGATGGTAGCCAATGTTGTGATCAATGCAAAATTTAATTTCCCATTGCCATTTACCTCCTCATCAAGGATTTTTGCATCCTTATACACACCTTATGTACAAATATTTTCATATTCAATAAAATTCACCATTGAATTTCTCAATTATCTCTTTACAATATTTTGTTTGCAAAATAAACGGTTATTTGTGATCACATAATACTATAAACGTTGAGAATAATAAAAAGCTAAATCAATAGAGAAAGCATTATGCATTGCATTCCTTACCGAAAATCCCTAAGGAATGATAGGTAGTCTCCATTGCAAACTTGATCCCCAGCGAGCACCGTAATGGTTGTTTGGGAAGGAATGTTTACCTTCCACTTCCCCATCAGAGCCATGATTGATCCATAAATAGAGAAATGATTGACCTCCTTTCCCCAGCATGAGTGTGATCCTTGCAACATTCCCAACAGGTTAAAGCCATCATTCCCTGACAATGGTAATGACGCGGTTTTCCATTTTCCCCAAGCAGTAAAGACCATCCGGACCCCGGCGTTCCCTAGACAGAGTCAGTCATGGTTGGAAGGTCATCCTGGTTCCTTCATCCCCAGCAACAATGATGGTAGTAGCTTGAAAATCTGAGATTCTAGGCTCTTTCCCCAGCGGAGTCGTCGTCATTTGTGGTTTTCTTCCCCAGCTGAAGGTGTAGAGTTTGTTTTGCTATAATCCCTGCCTGCCTACAACACAATACCATCACCTGTACCGCTGCATGACATAATATCAAGCATCATGTAAGACAAAACATACATAGCATATGCATCAAGCATACTCCCCGTTGACCGATTCATCTTCCAACAGATATTCAACTAGATTTCTATCTTTGTCAACCCCTCCACACATTCACCTTTTCATCTCTTGTCACCGTCGGCCAAATTTTTGGGCTACTCTTGTATTTAATCCCCTTACACCTCGAATCATCGAAAAGCTGGCGCAATTCGAACATTCAGGTCCAAGAGGATTAAATAGAGGCAGCTGTCGTAACCCAAAATTTGACCTCCCATTTTGCCTTTTAATAGGCATGTGCATTCACATCGCTGGCATACGCATTAGCACTTTCTCTCTGCAGGAATATTCAGGTTTTTCTAAATTTGATTAATCACATCCTCACAAAGTTATCACATCATTAACACAAGCAAAACATTCTGTGCCTATTCATCAAAGCAAAAGGTCAGAAATCGGAACCACGACCATAGCACTTTTTTTTCCAAGCAAATTGGGCAAGTTTTGTCCATGTTCATTGATAAACCATTTGCTAGTGCAAAACGGTTAATCAATTAACCCTTGTATTTTAGCATATTTTGCTGCATTTTCATGACAACAACTTTTCCACTATTTCTTTGGGGTCTACTTGGTTCTAGCATCATGTGGAATATTCTAGACACTTCAAGAATGCACTTACATTTATTCCAATACATCATTTTCAATCAAGACCACCATATAACTTCATTTCCAAGCATGTGAACCATTGGATTTTGGACTTGCATTAGGATTTCTCTACCGAGTTAACAAATAATTAACTGAGTCAACTTCCGACTCAGTGAGTTAGATGTAACTAACTCTAAAGCTAGCTCCAAAGCAAGCTCCAAACCTAGCCCACTCCCAACCTCCACTCTATATAAAGAAACCTTCACATTTGCGAAAAGGGGTTCAACTATTCTCACAATTTACACTTGATCACTCTCATATTTCTCTTAATTCTCTCTGATTTTTCTGCAACTTCTTCACATTCACCTTCATCTTTTTCTCAAACCACACACAAAAGCTCAATTTCCACCATTAGAGTGTAACAATCTTCACATCGAAATTGTTATTCTCTTGAGCTAAACCTCTATATTACTTTATTTCTACTTGTATTTCTGTATTGACAGTAGCTTCTACTTCAACTCAAGGAATCATTTTAATCATTTCGGTGCAAAATCATTTTCGGAGCATTTATCGTGTTTTTATTGGTTTCGCTACGATTTAATCTCAAGCTTAGAATTCTCTGGTTTTCTTGGCTTGTTCTAACTACATTTTGCTTACAACAATTACCAAGGCAATCCTCCGCCTTGTAGGTTGGTAATTATTGCTCGATTTACTGTTTTCGATCACTTTCGCATGTTCGCAATGTAGTTCCTATAATTTTTCGATGTTAATTAATCATGTGATTATTTGATTGTTGATCTTGATGTTTGATGCTTTCAATTGATGATTAATTGCTTCTACTTGATGTAATTTTCGTGTACAGATGCATGCCATAACATGTGGATAATTGTATAAGTGATTAATTGCTGGAAGTGCTTTTGAAAACTGATTTTTCTGCCACTGTCTCAGGGTTAATCGATTAACAATTTGCTAGGCAAAAATGGTTAATTGATTAACACCTATGTTTTCAGCAAATTTCTGTTGTTTTTCAAGGGTTAATCGATTAACCATTTTTTCCTAGCAAATGGTTAACCGATTAACACTGAACCAGAATGCCATTTTTGGACTTTTCATGCTTGTTTGGTTTTCTTTCCTCATTTAACTTCCATGGCTTGATATGCTTGGTATTTGTGGATGTTTTAAGAGTTGTTTAACCTCTGTTTGAAGCATGTATGCAAACTTTCAATGCACGATTTATTGATTATTGGAATTGTTTGTATTCTTGACATTGTATGATCATGTTGATTCTTGCACACTTTTGCTCACATGATAACATAATTAGTAATGCATGCTAATTAATGTTTGCTACTACCTTGAAAATTCTTGCTTGATTGCATTAATTTGTTATTTATTGAGCAAATTTAATTTTGTATAATCAATACTTCGCATGTTTGCTTTGACGATCTTTCGATTCGTTTGGAAGATTATGGCTTAATCATTTCCTTTAACTGATTAATCGAAACCTTATTTCGATTAGTCAATCTCCCCCTTCTTCTCTCTTTAGGATCTGTTAGAGCCATGTTCTCTTAATCCTCTGCTGAGTCGGAAGTCTGCACAATGCACTGGAGCACTGTACAAATTGGCGTTGTTACTCTGTCGATTTTAATTTCTACACTATACTCTGAGTGCTAGAGAAGGGATGAGAGTGGACAATTCCTACACTCATTCTTATTATTTTGGGTAGGGGATGAATGACCCTGTGCCTGGAGTAATCATCTCTATCTCCAGACTGTAGTGTCTCTCAATTCCCAGCAGAGTCAATATTTGATCATTCTTGCCCCTCTAGTATCTCTTTCGATCAATCACCATGCCTTTTATTTAAAATCATCATCTCTTGGGTTAACAACCGTCTTCCAGTTCCCCATCTTTTTCTTTTGGTCAATCACTATTCATTGATTCACCATAAGAGTCGTGATCATGATCAGTCTGCTAACTACCAAATACTTTTCTTCCTCAACAAAGTCTCAATTCTTTTCTTTGCTTAATCACAGTCTTCCTGTTAAACACCGGATCCCTAGAGAAATTCATAACCTTCTCATGGTTCTCTCCCTTTCTTTCAGTTAAACACTACCTGTCAGTTAAAACACCAATTTTCATCCTTTCTCAGTTAATCACAGTTTATCTGTTAACACACTGAGCTTCTTTTGAATTACGCACCTTCTCTTGGTTAATCACTAATTTCTTTTTGGTTAATCACAGTCCTTCTGTTAAAACCAATACCCTTATGAGTTAGCAATCTTCTTTTGGTTCAAACACTCACACCTTGGGGTTAGTAACCTTCTTTTGGTGCAAATACCCTTTTCTCCGGTCAAGCACTGCTTGTTCAGTCAATGTAGCACACTCATTTTGGGTCACAACCTTCGCTTGGTTCTACACCCATCCTTTGGGTCACAAACTTCGCTTGGTTCCACACCCGCTTCTTTGGTTAACCACTGTTTATCAGTTAATATACCGAAATCCCCACAGAGTCAAACACCTCCTCTTGGTTAGGTACTCTCTCCTTTCGGTTCATCATAGTCCGTATGTTGACACCAATCCTTCATTCCCCACCAGAGTCGTACTCTTTTATTTCTTCAGTTAACCATTGCCTATCAATTAATATATCGAATTCCCAATGAATCTTACTTTGGCCTGATTCAATATCCCTTGCTCCTTTATTCTCTTGGTTTCGACACCATTCCCTTTGTTTACTCCCCAGTAAAGTCGCTAATATTCCTTTGCCCCTCTATCCTCTTGGTTTCAACACCATCTCTTTGTCCTATCCTCAGTAGAGTTGCCACTATTCCTCTAATTTTCCTTCTTGGTTTTGACACCATTCTTTTGCTTTCCCCAATAGAGTCTTGCTGCCTCCTTTCGCTCTTGGTTTTGACACCATTTCCCTTTCTTTCTCTGTCTTTGCTTCGAACTACGTAGGCTCTAAATTCCTCATTGCACTATGAGGATACATATCCACGAGATTGCGAAATCTTGGTGAGCCGCCTTCTTTCTTTTCCCCAGTTCCATGAACTACGACGCTCTGATTTCCTCATTGCACTATGAGGGTACGTAGGCCCGAGGGCCCTAATCCTCTGCGAGCATTCTCTTTGTCTCTTTTCTTTTCCTCTTTAGAAGCCTTTAGATAGATAACCCACCCAAGCCTAGAAGTAAGCAAAACGGTTTCCATCGAGTACGACGGATGCGTGAGGTTCTAATACCTTCCTCTCGCATAACCTACCCCCTTACCCGTTTCTCTTCCCCTTTGGTTTTATCGATATTTTCCCAGTCCTTTGGGACTTAATAAAGTTCGGTGGAGACTCTGTTGTATCTTTGAGTGTGCGACTCACTCAGGTATAATCCCGCTAGCTTCAAATAAGGATGTACTTTTAGTAGTGACTCATCAAGGGATTATATTAACATTGCAAGGTCGTGTTTCTTCATTGTAACATTGTCATGCATTTTAGGGCTACTAATCATCTTCTTTATTCAACCTTCTTCTTCAAAATTTCTTCAAAAACTATGTTCTTCCAAACCATCATCTTCATCATTCCTGCTAAAATGTCAATGAATTTCAGTAACTATTCAAAATCAAACAACCAAAGTTGTGGGCCATTTGGATTTGTGGTTATAAGAAACAAGAGGAGAGATTATTGGTGCCAAAAAGAGAGTATTATTCGTACTGCTACAGATTTGAACAGTGCTAACATTGAGAAAAAGTTTTAGGGTTGTAGGAATTACAAAAATCAAATGGAGAAGGGATGCGATTTTTTCAAGTGGGTAGGAGATGAAATTGTTGATGGAAGGGATTTGAAGATTGAAAGGCAAAGAAAGAAAATATTCAAGTTGAAGAATGAGGTTTTGAGCACAAGAGGAACATTGAAAATTGCAATGGTGTTTGACATTATTAGTTTAAGCTTTAATGTAGTGTTTTTAACCATGTATTTCAAATAGAGTTGTGCTCAAAGCAATATGTAATTTGATGTTATGAAACTATGTAATCTCAGTTGTTGGTTAAATGAAATATGGTCTGTAATATTGTAGTAACCCTATTTAATCATTTATGCTATAACTAAGGTGTTCTGTATGATATAAAGTGGTCTGTAATATTGCAGAAGAAGGACTAAAATGTGGTCTATAATATTAAATAAGGGACTTAACTAGAAATAATGTAATACATAAGGGGCCGTGTTAAAATCTATATGATTAGGTTTTATGCTCTAACCAAACTGCAAATACATCAGCCATGTTCCATGTTATTTATGACAACCATCATGGTGTTCATCTTAAAGCTAACACAATGAAAAGACAATTTAAGGAAAGAAAACAAATGTTGGTTGTATCATGATAATAAGCCTTACATATGTGTTCATGGACACTGATACAAAAGACCAAATTTTGTGTTCATTGACCCTAATACAAAAGACCAAAATTTAGTGTTCATAAACACTAATACAAAAGACTAAGTTACATAGACATTTTGTGTTAAATAACACTATACAAAAAGCCTAAGTAGATCATAATGCAGGTGCTTTAGGTTGGTTAGTATGAGTTGGTGTAGATTGGCTTGCTTCATGCTGAGTGGTTTGAGTTGGTGCAGACTGGCTTCCTTCAGGCTAGGTGGTTAAAGTTGGTGCAGATTAGCTTGCTCCAGGCTGAGTTGACTGAGTTGGTGCAGGCATCTTGCAAGTAGCTTTGTTGTGCCCTATCATGTGGCATTTTCTGCATTTGATTCCAAAGTTAGCTCGTTTTAGCTGTGTCTCATCCCTTATATTCTCTGATGCATCCTTAGTCCTCTTCTTCTTTGGCCTTCCTGGTTGTCTTTTGATTGGTGGTGGTTGTAAATCACCTTCTAAATGAGGAAGCAAGTCAACATTCAATACCTCACAACCCAATTGTTTGTTTTTTATGATTCATTTGTTATCCTTTTCTTGATATTTGGTAGAATATCACCTTTATATTTGGCAATCTTCACATAACTAGTTGTAGCAACTTTCCACATGAGTTCTTTGAGCTTCATGCTTGGATATGTTTTCCTAAAGTTGTTATATAGATGCCTTGAATCACATAAAATTCATAGTTAAAGGACAATATTGAACCTATAGAAAGATAGGGGCAAAAGTGATAAAATGTACCTGACACAAAACTTTGATCTACTCTAGGGAGCAATTCATTAAGAGCTGGTAATAGTCCCTACAATAAAATATAGTTAGTTCATAAAATACAATCCATACAATTCATCAAGAGCTGGCTAAAGTGATAAAATTACCTTTTTTTGATCACTCATGAATGTGTATGTCTTGCATAGCCTTGTACCTCCAAGGTCAGATATCAAAAGTTCTAGGAACCATGTCCATGAATCCTTGGTTTCACCTTCCACAACATCAAGTGAAATAGGCAACATTTGATTATTTGGATCCCTTCCAACTGTAACAAGTATTTGTCCACCATAATACCCTTTTAAGAAGCATCCATCCAAACCTATTATAGGCACGCACTTGAAAAAATTGTCCATGCAGGCCTTAAAATAAATATTCACCCTTTGAAAATATGGGCCCAATTGTCTCTCGGGAGGCTCAATGATATCCTCTCCACCTTGAAATGGTTGACTTATAACTTTCACAAGTGAACCAAGATTTGACCTCAATAATTCATGTGCATAATCATGAATTCTTTTATACTGCTCCCTAAAAGACTCATCAACAATATCAATAGCCATTGTCTTTGCTCTGTATGCAAGAGTTTTGTTAATCCCCATATTCCATTTTGGTTGGGTCTTCTCTATGATATCAGTCAGTTTTAAACTAGGATTCTCCCTCACATTGTTTTGTATTTTGCTACTGAGCCACTTAGATGTGAGGAATTGACCTTGAAATCTCTACTACATGTATGGTTATCAGTAATCTTTCTGAGTTGCCATGTATCTTCATGTTTGATTCTTGCACAATATGCCTCCCAAGGTCATCATTTCTTACATATCACTCTCATCCTTGTGTTGTCATTTTTCTTGAATTTCAAGTTCCTACCAGAGTGTATGGCATATGTCCTGACACCATCTTTGAAATCTTGTTTGGTAGCAAAGTATGTCCATAATTCCCACTTGTATTCATCCATCCTTTTAGGTATCTTGAAAGTTTGCCAATCTCCCTTTCCAACACAATCATCTTCACTATAATATTCTTCAAATAAGTCATCATTGTTTTCATCCTCAATATCACTTAAACATTTCAAGCTCATTATCGTCTCATTCATCCATAACATTTTATACTTCAGTGGTCCCTTTATCCAATATATCTCCTTCATCTACAACATTTTCAACTTCAGTGGTCCCTTGATCCAATATGTCTCCTTCATCCACAACATTTTTAACTTCAGTGGTCCCTTTATCCAATATGTCTCCTTCAACCACAACATCTTCAACTTCAGTGGTCCCCTCTATATTATTCTTTCCTATGTCAGTGGTAGCTTCTTCAACAACATTGGGACCTACCACATTGTATTCTAGTGAGAGTATTGGTCCCTAAATTATTTCAGGTTGTAATATAGAATGAATAACATATAAATGCACTAGCCCAGTCAGCTCTGTAATTGTATTCATCCTCCTTGTTCCATTGTCATCTTTCAACATGACCATGCTATTAAACTCCATTTGATCGTGATACCAAAGGTTGTCTACACTAGGATAACCTAAATCCTTTAAACTACCCAGAACTTCAAAGTAACTCCAAAAATCTAGATCAACATCCCAAGTTTCCTCTAACCCTTTATAACCTAATTTTGTGAACTCTGCAGACTCACTTCCATGATGCACAATACACTGAAAATGATTGTCCATGACCTAAAAAAACAACATAAATGAGAAATAGAACAAAAGAAGATGACAAAACCTAAAAAGTTTTCATTTTTAGTAACAAATTGTACTTTATGATTGTAGGTGACTCAAGTTCTTCTACCACTCCGTGTTCTGGATAAACAAGCTTCGCTGACCTAAGCAAGCTACCTGAATGAGAAGTAGTAGAAACGACATGGTTAGAAACCTAAACAGTTTGTTGATGCATGATGGACGAAGAAACTTGAATGGTAGGTACTTACGATTGATGAGTGATAAAGTTTCGTCTTCAATGATAATGAAAAATGGAGAAGTGAAAATGAACGAACGTAGTGAAAATGAGTGATTGTTTCAGCTTCGTCGTCTATGGTTTATGATAACACATATTGAAGTTTATGTGGGTGAAGTGCAAATGAACGTTTCAGCTTACATTTGATGTCACGACTTTTAATTTTACAAACTTAAATCCATGTCATCTAATAAACGCCACCTGGAGTGCCACATATTCATAGGCTAATGAAAGTTTGCAAAATTTAACAAAAAGGACCATAGTGGCTAACGGTAGAATATTTAAGGGACTCGAAATGAACGTTTATTCAATGAGGGACTAAACCAAAATCTGAAATTAAGTTAAGGGACCAAATGATGCATTAAGCCAAAATGTCTTCGTTAAAAAATATCAATGTATTTGTCATAATTTCACATAGTTATTGTTAGCAACAAAATATAGATTATTAAAATTAGACTATTTTATGTTTAGAAAAATTAAAATTCCTAAATATGATTTATAGTTCTTCTATGTATGTTCATATTTTTAAATTATTACATATTTTTTTATTTTATTTTCAACACTATGTATTGTGGAACTCTAAAAATTAGTCGATAATCCCTTATAGTTCTCAAAAGTGATTCTCTAGTCTTTAGGTGTTTGCATTGAAGAAAGAATTGTGAAATTTAATTGATAATCGGCTAATAGTGTTCGATAGTAATTCCATTGTCTTTGAGTGATTGTATTTAAAAATCAACTTTATTATTGAGTTGTGAGTTTTTTTAACTATTTCAAAACTACTAGCCTATAAAATCATAAAAGAATAAAGAAAAATAAAGAAGATAAAATGCGTAAAATAGATTCATTGATTGATAGAGTGTCAAATAATTTATAAAATATGGTATTTATAGAGGAAATTATATGTGTGGTCATATAATTATGGCTTACAAAAATGTTGTATCGTTCAACTGTTTATAAAGGTAATGGTGAGAGGTCCTTCTACTTTGGGGTACATGGTGCCCTAAGCTTGCCTTGTCTTCTGTTTCTTGACATGTTTCGTTGACTATATACCTTGTGTGAGCTTTTTTAGGTCGTGGTTCCACAATTTGTGTTCTCTTTGGCTAATTGTGCTATTAATAAAGACATGACCATCAAGCTAAATGGTCTAGTTCTATTGTGTTTTGACTGAGTTTAAAGTTTTGCTCACTACGATAGACCTCAATAGATTTGAGAAAGATTTGGTTGACTCGTGTTTGATTGTTAGTGCATTCAAGTGACTTGATATCGACTGAGGCGCATTTGGTAAACCTTAAAATCAAGTGTCTACCAAATTTGGGGGACACTTCAATTATTCTTAAGCATAAACCATTGCCATATGGCGTTGTATTATCGACTAACCTCAAGTTGTGAGATGATACATCGTAAAAGTAATTATTGCGACGTGAATAGTGATTATCATTGTGTGTGTAAATAGAAAACTAATTATTGTAAACCTTGTCTCAATTTGCGAGTAGTCAAAACATGTTTAACCATTGTTAATCGAATTTGTCAGTCTTATCTTCCTATTTGCTTTAGTGATTCAACCTTCTGGATCATCGAGTTTATACAAGGAAATTAAGTTCTTAGGCTAACTTCCAACCAAACAGTGAACAAGACTTAGGGTTGTTATCTTCCAAGCCAAACAAATATTTTGTTGGGATGATCTAGACCCAATATGTAGTTTTGAGTTGGCTATCCCCTGGACCAAAACAGGGTTTTGAATAGGCTGGCCACAAACCGAGGTGAGATTTTATACTGGCTAATCTCAAACCGACTAAGCTTTTACAAGGCTGAACTCAAGAATTGAGTGAGATTTTAACCAGGTTGATTTCGAACTGATATGTCTTTTAACTGGGTTGAGCCTAAGAATCGAGAGAGATTTTAACCAGTCTAATCTCGAACCAATAAAGCTTTTAAGGGGTGCACTTAAGAACCGTTATGGAAATTTTACTTGTTGATCTTCACGTACCAAAATAGAGTTTTTTCATGGCAAACTCACAAACCAACCAGAGACTTTGTAAGACAATCCCCAAACAAGAGCTTTTAATAAGTTTAGCTGACAACCAAAAACAACTTTCTATGAAAGAAATATTTAGTCAAAAGATAACACACTTTTGGTAAATTTACACTTTTGCCCTCGCCCAGACTCGATAATACTTTCGAATCACTATGGCTAAATATATGTGAGAAAAATGAGAAATTTAGTGAGATCAAAGCTCATTTTTAGATGACAAAAAGTGATAGAGAAACTCTCTACTTATAGGCTAAGACATGGTATAAATTTGGAAATAATTAATGGGTCAAATCAATGTCATAATCGATTATACTAATTAATCATTGACCTTCAATAATCGATTGCACAAGCCAAAAATAGAAGCCTTTGATATATAGTTGTCACAAATAATTAAAAGGATATTCCAATCAATTTTAGACCCAACCAAACAACACATAGTTGATTAGCTTAATGGTCTAGTAGATTATTTAGTTGAAAATTGTCTTCCAATCAATTAGACACTCCTCTAATCACTTGGCTGGGCCCTAAAAATATTTTCTAGTGGTTTAAATAAAATATGAAATGCTTCTAAAAAAAAATAGTGCATGTGTAATTTTACCATAGTATTTCCATAAATACCCTTGTGTCTTTACAAGACACTTCTCACTCAGATGGACACCAATAAGCGAGCTTTAACGCTTCCTCTATTTCAAAACTCTGAAGCTTCAAGTCTTGACATAAATATCTTTGAGATTACCATAACTCGAGAACTTTGAATCTTCTTAATGAGGCTTGAGATATCTTCATGTTTATTACCATCATTTGAGAGATTATAGGTTAAACCACCAATGACCTTTGAAATAGAAGTATATATTGATTAAAAAGGATAACTTAATCAAACATCTTAAGCATATTTGACCACTTGAGCTATATTTTGTTTATATTTGATTTCACTGGATATCACTTGATATTAAGTGTTGTCATCATCAAAACTTAACAACTTCTCAGTTGACTTGCAATTTTGTTATCCATAAGTTACACCACCTTGAATCATATTAGTTATACCTACAAGCACATAGATTCACATTCTCTCCCTTTTTTATGATAACAATATGTCTCTCAGGGAGGTGGTAAAAGAGAAAATAGATCAATAAAACATGGAGTGGTTAAACTCCCCTCAAATGAGTAAAAAGTATACTTTACTCTCTCTAGGAGTTTACTGCGTCTTCTTTAGCATAATAAAAAAGACGGTAAAAAGATGCTAAAAAGTATACAAGCTGTAGTAGAAAAATTTGAGAGTAAGCTATTGATTAACTTAACTCATAAAACAAGAGTCGCCACCGCACTTTTATTTTATCCAAAGAAAAGGGAAAAGAGAGAACAAAAGCTAAAGAAGTTTTAAAATTAAACTAATAAAAACAGAGACATGGTAAGGGGGTTGGTCACGTAAAGGGAAGGTGTTAGCGCCCAAAACGTTTATAGTACTCTATAGGAACCTCTTTGAAAATCTAGCGTTTGGCTTAAAAAGGTGTTGTTTGCAAAATATTGGTGAGGTGAGAAGAGAAGTATTTTTTTAGTAATTTTGTGTTTGACGAGACTTCTTGAGCCTCGTGCCCACGTACCCACAAAGTGCAATGGAGGATCAAAACCTCGTAGTTCGTGGTAAAAATAACCAAAATAGTTTGTTATAATTCATTTTAAATGAAAAGACAACTTGTCATTTTAAGGAGAAAACTTCAACTAATCACCCACAAGTATGTGAAAATGGACCTTTGCATCACCATGATAATGGCTCGACCTTTGATAAAATAAACAAGTATGCCATTAACTCTCTAAGATGGAAAAGAATCAACTCATTTCAAACAATACTATGGGGATAGGAGGGTCACATTTCAACTATGGAAATGACTCATGTCTAAACTCTATGAAAAAATTTAAAAGCAAAAGTGCACAAAAGGCACAAAATGGTTCTAATTTGAAAATAAAAGAAGGTTTTGAAAAAGGAAAATATTTTTAAAATTGAAGAAGGGGGGAGATGAAGAGACTACACTAAAGCATAAAATAAAAGGCTAAGGAAGGAAAGATCTAACCAAGATACAAGTCTTTGACATAACAAGACAAAACTCCCATCATTTGGACTTAAGCAACCAAGATAAGCAATAAGATAAGCAGAGAAATAAACAAGCATCAAATGAAAACCAAATCTCCAAGCCAACTCTTCAAAGATGGCATCTCAAGGTCAAACTGTCAAATAAGATCCAAGGTCTCAAGATATAACTCAAAGGCATAGGGCAAGGAACCTAATTCTAAGTCCAAACTCCAAATCCAATGCAAGGGATAATCACCATATAGTCCAAGAAACAATTAAGAGTTTTAAAGTTTAAGTCTTTATTAATGTCTTAATAAGAAAAGGAAGGTCCAAGTGGATAAAGAGAAAAAGGCAATAAACATAAACAAGATGATAATATGATATGATAATGACAATAATAAATCAATATAAGGTGCAAGAAAATAAACGACTTAAAGATAAATGTGCATAAAAGTAAATGACATAAAAATAAATGTTAGTACAATTAAAGTTAGTGTTAATGTTAATGAATACATTTTGTCATTCAAAGTAGATTACTCAACTAATCAACCCAACAAGTGTGAGAACTTTGCACCATCCTTTGAGAAGGGCTCCAACTTGGATAAAATCAACAAGTATGCCACTAGCTCTCTTAGGTGGAAAATAATCAACACACTATGAAGATAAGAGATTTACATCTAAACTAAAAATGACACATATCTAAAATTGGACCAAAATGATCACATTCTGATTAGGGACAAATTTAGCGTTATGTTAAGCAACCGTAGCACAATTTATAAGGAAGATCGTACTATGGAAGGCCGATCAATAATAATTTGTGTACCATACATGTTAGAGATATGATATAAAGTTCACACTCCTAAATCATGTAGCACAAGTTAAAACAAGGTTGATCAAGACCTAAGTCAAGAAAAGATGAATCCATTACATCAATCAACCTCTCATAGTACTTTGGACAAACTTATGCATCAATCCAAAGTACCTCAACTGATCAAATGATCAATCAAATAGTAGATTTAAAAAGATGAAAGTTCATCATGTACCATTCAATATCTCATGAACAAGATGGCCTACGCATCTTCCAATTGATCAAAGAAAAGGTGAAAAAAGAAAAAAGAAAGGGATGAAGAAGAAATGATCAAACAAAAAGGCAAAACCAAAATGCATCCGAGTAAGTCATCATCAAAATCGATCATCCATTTTGGTGGGTCAGGGTTTTCACCCCACCAACACCCAAGTTCCATTGAGTTTGATGAGACTTCTGACCAAATCAACCAAGATCCAAGGCCAACAGCAGTCAACACAAGTCAAACAAATATAAAATGCAAGAAAATGAATTAAAGTGCATGTTAGGTGTCAAGAAGTGTTTATTTTCATAATTTATTTTGATGCCTTTAAGCTCTTTTAATCGCTTTAATTGGGAAACGACTTATTAATTAAGCGATTCTTGCATTTTTGTGAATATTAGGTATTTTATTATGTTTGTGTATTTTTGTTGCAATTTAGGTGAAAAGATCGCAGCTCAAATCGCACGGAAACACTAAATTTGGAAAAGCTGCGTGTCGCAAATTAGGCCCCTGCACCACCCGGCCCTGCTAAGGCGCAGGAAGGCCTCTTCGCCCGACGCTGCTAGGGCGCAAGATCCCCAACTTTGATCAAGTTACAGAATTGTCCCATGTTGCGCCTCTTCGGCTTCGCCCAGCACTTCACTCATCGCCCAACGCTCTGATCTCATTGCCTGACGCTCGCAGATATTTTAGGAGGTCCACGTGACACTGTAGCTGTCATGTGGCCTCACTTTTGGCCATCGCCTGACGCTATAAAGCACCGCCCAGCGCTGGTTTCTGGGCTGAATGTGTATATAGGCACATTTGTTAGATATTTTGGACATATCATCATTTTTCATCTCTTTTCATTACCCTCTTTTGTAACCTAGAGCCTGGTTTGAAGAGAAAAAAACTCCATTGTTAATCATTTCCTTAGTTTCAAAGCTTTTATGCTTCAATCCTTGAATCTTTCAAGATTGATGCTCCAAAAGCTTTGCAACATTACTTGTTGATCAAGCTACCATGACAATGGGTAGCTAAGCAACTCTAGTGTCAAGATTAGTGGAGGTAATCCATCATTTATGTATGTAATGATCTTGTATTAAATTTGTGAACTTTGTTAAGGATAAATATAGAGAAAAACTTTGTTTATATGGTTTATCTTTTGTTTTGATTCATGATTGAGAGATATGTGTTTAAACTTGACCTAAGTTTCAATCTATTAATATTCATGAGGCTAGAGATAGTTTTGAATATTGATGTTCCTAAATATTGTTCTTAAATGTTATCATATTGATAGTTTGTGTGAGAGATCAACAAAGGATCAATATGATAAATCCCACAACAAGTGTTCGAGAGAAACTTATTGAGAGGATATGTGAGTTTATTTATTGTTAGCAAGTTCACACGCTTTTTCGGGATGTACGTACGAAATGGATTACCGGCTACTAATCTTGGCATGTTTTTGCAAATCTTTAAAACCAATCTTTTTACCGTTGATTTCTAAAATTTGAATGCAAACGATCCGATTGAAAATTACCAAAACCTTTGTTACGATTAAAGTTTGAAACCCTTTTAACTATCGAACGACGACAATATACACAATCTCTGTGGATACGATAAAACACCCCGCTAAAAACTGTTTCAACAAATTGGCGTCGTTGCTGGGGATTGTTGTTATATTGCGAGCATTGCAATAGTTACAGAGTTTTAAACTTGTTAACTTTTTCTTGTGCTTGTTGATTTGTTTGGTTTAGTGTGCAGACTTCGTTTTATGCGAGGGAAGTTACCTGCGGACTAACTTCTGTTTGATCCTGAGATTGAAAGAACCGCTCATAAAATCAATAACAGAACAAGGCGAAGGAGGTGACTTGCCAAAGAAAGACAAGAACGAGAGGGAAGTTCCACTTTGATACGCACCATGGAAGTACCACCACCACTAGCACCACCTGCTTCAATTCCTTGTACTAATAGTCTGAGACATAATGCAAAATTTGTACGCAATGCTCAGAATGGTCGGCATTCAGAAATGAAAACTGGTATCCTCTCTCTCTTCTATATCAGAGTCCTTTCACTGGTATGGATCATGAGGATGCTTTTACACACTTGACAAAGTTCTATGAGATTGCGGGAGCAACTGGTGCACCCGAAGCTGAAGAGGAATCAATGTTTAAGAGACTATTCCCGTATTCCCTCTTTGGGAAGACTAAGGAATGGTATCTTGATCAATCTACGACAATCATGACGGACTGGAACGTACTTGAGGAAAAGTTTTTGGAACGATTTTTTCCACACAATCGTTTCATAGAGGCTAAGACAGCAATCGCTGTTTTCACTCAAGGCGGAAATGAATCTCTCAACGAAGCTTGGGAGAGATTCAAATCTATGTTGAGAAAATGTAAAGGGCATGGTTTCGATGAGCTGACTCAAGTTCACATTTTTAGAAATGGTCTTCAATTAGTGCATAAAACATTGTTGGATGCCACCGCGGGTGGATCCTTAATGAGCAAAAGTGCCGAAGAAGCCATTGCTATCATTGAGAAAATGACTTTAAATGACCATCAAGGGAGCCATAATCGTGGCTCTTCGCAAAAGAAAGCTGGATTGTTAGAGTTGGGAACAAATGACGCAATTCTTGCACAAAATAAATTGTTATCTCAACAGGTAGAGTTGCTCACGCAACAAATGTCAAAGCTACCTCAACAAATCAAAGAGATGCATGAGTTACCAAACAAAAATGTGCAAGTCTTGGTATGTGAGCTTTGTAAAGGTGATCACCCAACCGGATATTGTCCTCCCTGTTCTCCGATAGAAGAGGAAGTGAATTACATGAACAATCCAACTCAACAACAAGGTTACCAAAGGCAACAACAACCTTATCACCAAGGGTATCAAAATCAACAACCAAGACCAAATTATCAGAATCAAGGATATCAACAAAATCGACAAAATCCTTATAAACCTTAAGGTGGGAGTTTCAAGCTTGAAGAAACTCTTAACCAATTCATTCAAATGTCCATGGAAAATCAAAAGTCAAATGAAGCATCGATCAAGAATTTAGAGAATCAAGTTGGACAACTTGCAAAACAAGTGGTCGAACAACAAACAGAACCGTCTTTCTCCGCCAATACTCAAAATAACCCAAAGGAGCATTATAAAGCAATTATAACTCGAAGTGGGAGAGAGTTGGGAGAAGGAGAAAAAAATGAGAAAAATGATGATGTGATAATTGAGGAGTTTGAGGAGAAGGAGAAAGTTGATGATGTTGTAGTTGAAAATAATGATAAGGAAGAAGTTGAAAAAGATAACCTGGAAAAAGAAAAGATTGAAGAAAAGAAAAGAAGAGTGAAAAAAGGGAAGGAGATAGTGAATCCAATTCCGATCCAAAACTTACCTTACCCTCATGTACCCACCAAGAAAGACAACGAACGGCATTACGCTCGTTTCATGGACATTTTCAAACAATTACAAATCAACATTCCGTTTGCTGAAGCTCTTGAACAAATGCCTAAATATGCTAAGTTCATGAAGGATATCTTGACAAAGAAAAGAAGATGTTCGGAGCCGGAAACAATTGTCCTTGATGCTAGTTGTAGTGCTATCATTCAAAGAATTTTACCAAGAAAAGAAGTCGATCCGGGACGTGTTACTTTGCCGGTAATAATTGGTAATGTCTATGTTGGAAAAGGCTTAATTGATTTGGGCTCAAGCATAAATTTAATTCCACTGTCCATTGTGAAAAGGCTTGGGAACATTGAGATGAAGGCAATTCGGATGACATTACAATTGGCCGACAAGTCCACAACTCATCCGCATGGGATGACTCAAGATGTCTTGGTCAATGTTGATAAGTTTTTCTTTCCGGTAGACTTTGTTGTTATTAATATGGAAGAAGATGAGGATGCTCCATTAATACTTGGACACCCTTTCATGAAAACCGCCTGTATGATGATTGATGTTGATGACGGTCTAATGAAAGTGCGAGTTCAAAATGAAGAAGTGAGTTTTAATCTCTTTGAAGCAATGAAGCATTCTAAAGACAAACATGATAGTTTATGTATTGATGCAACGGAAGAAGCCGTGGTGGAAGTTTCAACGCAAGTTCATATAGTGTCTCCTTTGCAAAGAGCTCTTGATGATTCCTTTGAGGTATTTTCCGATGAAGAAGAAAGGGCACTTGAAGAGTGTTTGAGGGAACTTGAATCTTTGGAGGAGTTACAGCCTTGGGAATGTGAAAAGGAAGTGTTAAAGAAAGAAGTGAGTGATGAGAAGTATCAACTTGAATTGAAGGTGTTGTCTTCTAATTTAAAATATGTGTTCCTTGATGACGGTTGTAACAAACCGGTTATCATTAGCAGCATCTTGACCAACAAAGAGGAGGACCGTTTGATTCAAGTTTTGAAGAAAAATCAAGAAGCTTTAGGTTGGGTTCTTTCCGATTTAAAGGGAATTAGTCCGGCTTATTGCATGCACAAGATTTTAATGGAAGAGAATTATAAAGCAGTAGCCTAACCACAACGCCGTTTGAATCCAACGATGAAAGAAGTAGGGAGAAAAGAGGTTGTCAAGCTCTTGGATGTCGGTATGATTTACCCGATCTCCGATAGTCCTTGGGTAAGTCCGGTCCAAGTTGTGCCTAAGAAGGGAGGAATGATTGTAATCCGAAAAGAAAAAAATGAGTTGATTCTGACAAGAACGGTGACGGGTTTGAGGATGTGTAAAGATTATAGGAGGCTAAACACCGCTACAAGAAAAGACCATTTTGCACTTCCTTTTATGGACCAAATGTTAGAAAGATTGTCGGGCCAACAATTCTATTGCTTTTTGGATGGTTACTCCGGTTATAACCAAATTTCGGTTGACCCGAAAGACCATGAGAAGACGACATTCACATGTCCTTTTGGGATTTTTGCCTACCGAAAGATGTCGTTTGGTTTATGCAACGCACCGACAACGTTTCAACGTTGTGTTCAAGCAATTTTCCCTGATCTTATTGAAAAAATGATGGAGGTATTCATGGATGACTTCTCCATTTTCAGAGCGTCTTTTGATCTTTGTTTGAGAAATTTAGAGGCCGTTCTTGAACGGTGTGTTGAGACAAATTTGGTATTGAACAGGGAGAAGTGCAATTTTATGGTAACAGAGGGGATTGTGCTTTGCCACAAATTCTCCTCTAAAGGTGATCGGTCACCATTCTTCTGAGTTTTTCAGTCATTCGGTCGACATTTTGTAGCAATACTGGTAGCATAGTAAGTGGTTTTCTTTCTATTTTTCCTACTATTTTCGCTTTTCGTAATTGTTGCTGTTTCAATTTAGTTGTTGAAATTTTTAAGTTATTTGTCGCATTTTACGCATGTGGTATTTGGTTAGTGATTTCAGGTTGCAGGTTAAGTACCCGAAAGGCCGACGGAAGAACGGAGCCTCAGAACACAAGAAAAATCAAGAGTTTGGTGAAGATCAGAGGCCTGACACGGCCCCCGTGTTGCCCAACACGGCCCGTGTCAGGAAGGGAGAACATTGGGCGAAATGGAAAGGATTCCAGAGGGCGGACACGGCCCCCGTGTCAGCCGACACGGCCCGTGTCAGCACCCCTGGCACTTGAAGGTTGTGGAGGGTTTAATGAAGGCCTGACACGGCCCCCGTGTTATCCCAACACGGTCCGTGTCAGGAGTGCTGTAACTTGGATTTTATATTTTTTTTAGTTGGTTCTGATTCACTTACCCGAGGGGCACTTTTGGTATTTTACCCTGTAATTTTAGAATCTGATGTTATTTAAGTGAGGTCTAGGATAGATGAAAAGGGGGGCTTTTTAGGGGGATCGGATTATTGAGTTTTAGCGTGAGGAGAATTCCGGAGAAAAAGGATCGATCAAAAGCGAAAGCAATTGACGATCCAAGAATCGGATCCTTATTGTAATGTTTTCATCCCTTCTCTTGATCATTTTTATTTCTGTTATGAACATGAGTGGCTAAACCCCCCAATGCTAGGGGGTGTCCCTAATTTGATTATTGTAATGACTTTTTGAATTCCAATCTATGGATGTGTGTTTGAACCATTTTCTTTAATTCTTGCAACGTGCTAAATGCTTTATCTTTTTGGAAAACCTGATAATTGATCGTAGTTAGGATTTGGCCTGAACAACCATCCTAACATTGTGGCATGAATTTTCTCACTGCCGGTATTGCCAAGGAATTGGGATACCCTGTGCAAACCAATTTTATATGTCAAAACTATTGCTTGATATGTTTTCTTGACCTTCGAGGAATCAGGGTCAAGGAGGAATATCAAAGGTTTTTCTTTAAAGGAATTTTGGAAAAATAATACGGACTATAGGAAAGATATGGTTAACACATGTATCTTTAGAGCAAGAATACGTAAAGTCATTGGAGTACAAGTTATACACCATCCCTAGCATTACTCTCATTTTTGTGAATCCTTTATCGTCATTTTTATAATTCTTATAGTAATAGTTTCCTTTTACTCAAAACAAACTATCAAGAAATTTTGTTTAATTGAAATCTCTTCGAAAAACTCAATTCACTGCGCAATCCTCAAGAGACCGACACTGGGGTTTACCCCATTTATCACTACATCGATAAAATAGTACACTTGCTATTTTACCGATCAAGTTTTTGGCGCCGTTGCCGGGGACTGCCATAGATTTAAGTTTATTCGAACTATTTCAATTAAAATTTTGTTGCTCTGCAACCAAAATTTTATTTTATTTTATTTTATTTTTTATATATTTTTTTTCTGCTATTTTTAATTTTTATTATTGCAATTTTTGTTATCCGTTCTAACTTTTGTCTAACTGTTTATGCGAGGTCAGACCTCAGCTAAATTTTCTTTTGACACAGAACCGGAAAGAGCATTGCACGAGAGACGTCGCAAGGCAAGAATTGAAAGACTGGCCGCTTCAAGTGCAAGTCCTAGTGTTCTGATTCAGGAAACGGAAGACAAAGTATCTGTGCATTCTGAGCACAGTGACTCTGACTCTGACAGGGAGACAAATCAGGAATTCGGTAACATGGCAGGTAATCAACCTCCTGTAGAGAGATTATTGGGAGACTATGGAGGAGCAAATGCTCAACCAAATCAGATGACTATTGTGAATCAACCGGTGAATGTGGCACACTTTCAGTTGCATCCATCCACTATTCGCCAGTTGGAGAGCAAGCCTTTCTCTGGAAGAATCAACGAAGATGCAAATAAGCATTTACAGAGATTCCTCACTACCACAACATCTTTGAAGATAGAAGGTCATTCAGAAGAGGCCAAGAGACTTGTTATGTTTCCGTTCACACTGACTGATGATGCTGAAGAGTGGTTCTACTCACTTCCAGCTGGGAGTATCACAAATTGGCAAGAAATGGAAACAGCATTCCTCAACGAGTATTTTCCTGCTTCAGTGTTCATTCGGAAAAGATACGACATTGTCAATTTCAAACAAAAAGAAGGGGAGTCTCTTGGAGATGCATATAAGAGGTTTAAAAGGTGTCTGGCAGTATGTCCAACTCATAACATGGATGCTACCGAGCAGATGCAAAAT
The DNA here is from genome assembly GCA_022829125.1 of Lathyrus tuberosus. Taxonomy (NCBI): domain Eukaryota; kingdom Viridiplantae; phylum Streptophyta; class Magnoliopsida; order Fabales; family Fabaceae; genus Lathyrus; species Lathyrus tuberosus. Next base: position 1,184,389 of record JALAZF010000213.1, read on the forward strand.
TTTGTGAATGGTTTACGACTCAAAACAAAATAGCTTATAGATACTGCTGCTGGTGGCTCAACTAATTTCGCAATAGCCACTGGTATCAAAAGGATCATAGAAGCAATTGCCGCGAATGAGCATATCGAGTTGTATGATCGAACTGTGAATCAACCAGAAGGGAAGATTGATTTGAAGCTGACGGATCAGGTTGCCAAAATGGAGGCTCAAATTGCCGCCGAGGTAGAGAAAAGATTAAAGAAGATGAACATTGGAACTCAGACAGTGGCACAGGTTGAACCAGCTCAAGCTGTAATTTGTGAAATATGTGGTGGACCACACTTTGCGATGCATTGTGTAGCAACTCAAGAACAGGTTGAACATATTAATATGTTGAGGCAGAACAATCCTTATGCCCACACATATAATCCGGGTTGGAAAAATCACCCCAATTTCTCATGGAAAGATCAACAAGGAAACGTTCAGAAACCGGTTCAACAACAACAACCATACCAACAGCCTCAGCAACAATACCAACCACAGGGTCCAAGAAAGGCGGATTGGGAAATCACTATTGAAAAGATGGCCGCTCAAAGTTCCCAATTCCAAGAAGAAACAAGAAACAACCTAAGGAATACCGGAGCCTCGATTAAGAATCTTGAGGTGCAAATGAGTCAAATTGCTCAGCATCTTGCAATCCCTCAAATGTCGGGAGCCCTTCCGAGCGCAACCGTGACTAACCCCAAAGACAACCATAAAGTTAATGCAGTCACCACGCGAAGAGGGAAATCCGAAGAAGAGGTTGAGAAAAATTCTGAACTGGATGACCAAATGCTTGAAGTAGAGTTGAAAATTAAAGAAAATGAGGTGGTTGAAAAAGAATTGGTGGTGCCAAAGCCGGTTGTCAAGGAAACATCGGCGGATTCAAAACCGGTTATCAAGCTCCCCTATCCCCAAAGAAACAAGAAAAAGGGGCAGCAAGAGAAGAATTTTGAGAAGTTCCTGGAGATGTTCAAAAAGCTTGAGTTGAACATCCCATTCTTGGAGGCAATTAAGCAAATGCCTACTTATGCTAAGTTCATGAAGGATATCATATCAAAGAAGAGGACCACCGATACGGAACCAATTATTCTAACAGAAACTTGTAGTGCTATTTTGCAGGGACTCAAGATTCCGGTGAAAAAGAAGGACCGAGGAGCGGTCACCATTCCGTGCACAATTGGAGACCGATCATTCAAAAGAGCTCTTATTGACTTAGGGGCAAGCATTAGCCTCATGCCTCTATCCATCTACAAAAAGTTAGGTATAGGTAAAGTTCAAGACACCCGGATGACACTTCAGCTTGCGGATCACTCGGTTAAGCGACCTTACGGAGTTGTCCAAGATGTTCTTGTAAAAGTGGATAAGTTTGCATTCCCGGTAGATTTTGTGATCCTTGAAATGCCGGAAGATGAAGAAATTCCTTTAATTTTAGGCCGACCATTCTTAGAGACCGGGAGAGTCATGATAGATATGGAAGGAGGTACACTTACTCTGAAGGTGTATGATGAGGAGTTAAAAATCGACGTTAGAATACTATGAAGCATAAAGAGGATTTTGGCACAAGTAGTAACATACAAGTGCTAGAACAAGTGGTAGAAAGTGATCATTTGGAGAGTGTGACCCAATTGCCTCTAGAAAGAGTTTTGAGCATGTCTATTTTTGAGGAAGATGAAGAAGTTGATGATAGTGATATGGAAGTGGTAGCAATGTTGGAAACTCAACCTGTTCTAAAAGGATCTCGAACACATAGGTGGGAAGATCTAAGGCAACCTATAGCGTTTAGCGGTAATGAAGACAAGCCGAAAAGTTCATAGTTGAAACAGCTTCCTGAGAATCTCAAATACGTTTTCCTCGACACTAAAGAAAAATGTCCCGCTATCATTAGCTCAAGCTTAAAAAGTGCGCAAGAGGACAAGTTGATTGAAGTTCTGAAAAAGTTTAAGGGTGCTATTGGTTGGAAAATTGAAGACCTCAAGGGTATAAGTCCTACGGTTTGCATGCACAAAATTCTCATGGAAGAAGATCACAAACCAGTGGTGCAGCCCCAAAGGAGATTGAACCCGGTTATGAAGGAGGTGGTGAGAAAGGAAGTCGTGAAGCTGTTAGATACAAGACTTATCTACCCTATATCAAACAGTTCATGGGTAAGTCCTGTTCATGTGGTGCCCAAGAAAGGAGGTACAACTGTGATCGCAAATGAAAAGAATGAGTTAATTCCTACAAGGACGGTCACTGGATGGCGTGTGTGCATTGACTATAGAAGGCTAAACTTAGCCACCCGAAAAGATCATTTTCCATTGCCGTTTATTGATCAAATGTTGGAAAGGCTAGCTGGGCATGACTACTATTGCTTTCTGGATGGATACTCCGGGTACAACCAAATTACGGTTGCACCGGAGGATCAAGAGAAGACGGCCTTTACTTGCCCATACGGTGTCTTTGCCTATAGAAGGATGCCATTCGGGTTGTGTAACGCCCCAGCAACATTTCAAAGATGCATGACGTCCATTTTTGCTGATATGCTTGAGAAGCATATGGAAGTCTTCATGGATGACTTCTCTGTTTTTGGTTCTTCATTTGATAATTGTCTAGCTAACCTTTCACTTGTTTTGCAGCAGTGTCAAGAAAGTAATCTGATCCTAAACTGGGAAAAGTGCCATTTTATGGTACGAGAAGGCATTGTTCTTGGCCACAAGATTTCCCACAATGGGATCGAAGTCGATCAAGCCAAAGTGGAGGTTATCTCAAAATTACCACCACCTGTGAATGAGAAAGGTATTCGAAGTTTCTTAGGCCATGCGGGTTTCTACCGTAGGTTCATAAGGGATTTCTCCAAGATAGCTAAACCTTTGACTACCTTGTTGGTTAAAGACAAGACTTTTGTTTTTGATAAAGAGTGTGCCGATGCATTTGATACACTGAAAAATAAACTAGTGTCGGCACCCATTGTGATTGCCCCCGATTGGTCTCTCCCCTTTGAGATCATGTGCGATGCTAGTGACATTGTGGTAGGGGCTGTTCTTGGATAGCGAAGAAATAAACTGCTTCATGTTATTTATTATGCTAGTCACGTTTTAAACCCTGCACAGATGAATTATGCAACTACCGAGAAGGAGTTGTTAGCTGTTGTGTATGCCTTCGATAAATTCAGGCAATATCTGTTGGGTTCAAAAGTGATTGTTTACACTGACCATGCTGCTTTGAAATATCTTTTTGCTAAGCAGGATTCGAAGCCCAGGCTCCTGAGGTGGATTTTACTTCTCCAAGAGTTCGATGTTGAGATTCGCGATAAGAAAGGGTGTGAAACACTGTTGCTGATCATCTTTCATGGATGTCACCAATTGAGGAGACAGAGGACAAGCGTCCAATAAAGGATGAGTTTGCTGATAAACACATCCTAGCTATTATTGGAGTGCCTTGGTTTGCGGACTATGCAAACTATCTGGTGGGTGGTATCATACCAGATGATTTCGACTCTAACCGTAAGAAAAAGTTTGTTCATGACTGCAGGTTTTACTTATGGGACGATTCGTTTCTCTACAAAAGAGGAGTGGATGGTCTGGTCAGAAGATGTGTACATGAGGAAGAGCAGAAAGATGTGTTGAAAGCATGTCACAATTCCGAGTATGGAGGATACTTCAGTGGTGATAGGACAACAACTAAAGTCCTTCAGTCAGCGTTATACTGGCCCTCTTTATTCAAGGATGCTCAAGAGTTAGTGAAGGAGTGTGACAGATGTCAGAGAACTGGGAATATATCAAAAAGAAATCAGATGCCCCAGAACTCTATGCTAGAGGTTGAGTTATTTGATGTATGGGGAATAGACTTCATGGGGCCGTTTCCACCATCATTCGGAAAGAACTACATTTTGGTTGCGGTGGATTATGTTTCCAAATGGGTGGAAGCGGTGGCATTGCCTACCAACGATGCGAAAGTTGTGGTGAGATTCCTGAAAGAGAATATATTTGTTAGGTTTGGTGTTCCGAGAGCATTGATTAGTGATGAAGGGACACACTTTCTGAATCATCTCATGGAGAAGCTTCTGCAGAAATATAATGTGAAACACCGGATAGCTACACCCTACCATCCGCAAACAAGCGGGCAAGTAGAAGTGTCAAATAGATAACTCAAACAAATTCTGGAAAAAACGGTGAGTTCATCTCGAAAAGATTGGTCTATTAAGTTGGATGATGCTCTATGGGCGTATCAAACAACTTTCAAAACACCCATCGGCATGTCACCATACCAGCTTGTTTACGGAAAAGCATGTCACTTGCCATTGGAACTTGAACACAAGGCTTTCTGGGCCTCTAAGTATCTGAACATGGACTTGTCAAAGGCTGGGAGTTCTCGGATTCTTCAACTTCACGAGTTAGAGGAATTCAGAAACCAGGCGTATGAGAATGCTAAGGTTTACAAAGAGCAAACAAAAAAGTGGCATGACAGGAGAATTCAAAGGAAAGAGTTTTGGGAAGGACAACTGGTCCTCCTGTATAATTCAAGGTTGAAACTGTTCCCCGGGAAATTAAAATCTAAGTGGTCAGGACCTTTCGTGGTGCATAGAGTATTCCCGCATGGAGCGGTTGAAATCAAGAATCAGTCCAATGGAGATATTTTCAAAGTGAATGGGCAGAGGTTGAAGCCCTATTTCCAAGGACAACCAAATGGACTGGTTGATGTTGCTCGTCTCACTGGGTAGGACGATCAACCGTCGAGCCATGCGACGTTAAACGCAGCGCTGCGTGGGAGGCAACCCACGATTTTTATGCTAATTCTGTATGTTTGTGTCCTATATTATGTTTTGTAGGTGTTCGCAGTGCATTTGTATGAAGAGGTAGTGCGGTAGAGAGCTTGGGGTCAAATTTATGAAAAAACGGAGAAAAAAATAATATTGCAGTGGCCTGACACGGGCCCCGTGTGGCCCAACACGGGCCCCGTGTGGCCCAACACGGGCCGTGTCAGGATATCTTGGAATGTAAAAAAAAAAAAAAAAAGGGATGGACAGAAGCCTGACACGGTACCCGTGTGTCCCAACACGAGCCGTGTCAGGAGGTCTGGGAGTTGTAACGAAATTGGGGGCGATGACAGAAGCCGGACACAGGCCCCGTGTCAGCCGGACACGGCCGTGTCAGGCAGCGCGGCAAGAATTTTTCTCTCTTAAAATTTTGATTTTTGAATTAATTGTGTGGACCCCACCTGATTTTAATCACTTTAATTGTTTTTATTTTCATTTATTTCCATTCTTTTCACTATCTCCCTTCACTAACCCTATTTCATTCCCTCTTCTCTCAAAAACTCCATAGCCTTCATCATCAAAAGCTTCATTTTCCCGCCGATTCATCCACCGAAACGTTGTAGAGCCTTCACAAAAGTTGCTCTACACATCATCCTCTACATAGTGACGGTAATTTTTTTCTCTAACCTCCCCGTTTATTTTCGTGTGATTTTTGCAGAGCCCCAAAATGCCCCCAAGCGCGCAGACACCGGAAAGAGACCGGCGGCGGAGGCATCCCGCGCCCGGAAAAGGCCCACCAGGCGGGCCAACGCCCACGACATTGTCTTCGACAGTGAGGACCAAGAACGGAGGTATGCGATACACTTGAGGCGAAAAATCATCCCCACCAGGTATATGTGTTCTGATACTCTCAGTCATTTAGGAATGAAAATTGAGATGGAACGAATGTTCCACACTATAGGTATGCTTGAATTTATGCACTACGAGGCCCCCACATTCGAGCGCATTACGCTTGAATTTTTGAGTACACTGCAATTTCAGCTTAAAAAGAAATGGACTGGTGCTACTTATTATTTTTTTGGTACCATGTCTTTCAGGTTGTTTAACACAGACCATGAGATGACGGTGGAAAAGTTGGGGGATGTGCTGAACCTTCCGATTGATGGTCCTGGCTTGGTCCCAGAATCCTTTGATGCACATGCATTCTGGACTGCTATCACAGGCCAGGAGGATTATGTGGCCAAGGGAGCAAAGGCATCGGGTATCCAGAACCCTTGTTTCAGATTCGCCCAGAAGGCTCTGGCGTATACACTGTTTGGTAGGGGGGACAACAATGGTGTAGCGACTCAGATGAAACTGTTTCTGCTGCATTCTATGGCAAACCGGACCTCGGTAAGCATAGCAGCATTTGCAGCAGATTATCTGGGGAGAGTTGCACGAGCAACTTCAGGGGGTATTTCCATTGGAGGAATGATTTCACAGATAGTCGACAGCCTGGGCTATGGACATGTTCTGCGAAACGAGACATCGGTCTCGGGGAAGTCGAAACTGGATCTTCAGGCGTTGATCCAGCAAGGTATGATTGCTGAAGCAGGTAACTGTTATTCATTACTTTGTTCTGGGCATTTTATAATGTATTTACCTAACCCCGATAGAATTGGGATTCAAAATGAGGAAAACTGGTGTTATAATAATGCCGTCCTCGATCTTGGGGACGAGCAAGAGGAGGATTTGTTTACAGGAGAGCAGGAGCAGCAAGGATTCAGAGCAGAGCCGGAGCCGCATCAGACGGTTCCTCCGTATGCTGGTGCTTCAAGCACAGGTTAAGGCTCATTCTCCATGGCACCGGACCAATGGACTTGGATCCAGACTCAGATAGGAGAGATCCGGGCGGAGCAGAGCAGCCAGGGTGGGAAGTTGATAACCTGACCAACATGATGCAGCAAATGATGCTGCATTTTCTGGCTCCTCCTCAGTGAGGCACTGCGAGTCCCCTTTACATTTGATTTGTAACAGTGAGGTCACTGTTCAGTTCAAGTGTGGGGGGGTTTTTAGTTTATTTAGTTTTTCAGTATTTATTTTCAGTTATTGTTGGTTTATCTTTATCTGTCTTTATTTGGTTGTTTTTGAATTTTCTGGTTTGATGCTTCAGGATTGTTATAGATATGACCGACGAATGTGAAGACTCAGAGTGAGTGGTTGAAAAGATGCGAACCGAGCAAAGCTTCAAGGGAATCCCGAGAAGTGGACACTGCTAAAAGAATGGCTGGACATAAGTTCTCCAACACGGGACAGATTCGAGAATACTGAGCGCCCGAGACAGAAATGATGCCACACCACACTGAGAAGACTTGGAAGCTTCCAGTAGACCAACCATGTGAGCTTCATTGCCAAATACTTCTGCACAGAGAGAGTATCAGGTATGTTTGTGTCACTCTGAGTTCGCGTATCTGTCTGTGGGATTATCCATTCGCGCATGTACACACTGAGGCACTTGTTTGTATTAACCCAGAGCCTTTCTAGCCTACCCTTACATATTTACCCCTCGTTACCCCATTTTGAGTTTTCAGTTCCTTTTTGTTTGTATTATTTAACCACCATATGTTAACCATAAGCCCAAAACACTTCCTACCCTGCTTGACTGAGTGCTACCGACTTCGAAAATATGCAAATTTCTAAGTTTGGGGTTATCACATACGAATGAAAAGTAGAGTGAGTACATTGAAAAAAAAAAGAGAAAGAAAAGAAAAAAGTAAAAAAAAAAAAAAAAAAAAAAGAAAAATGTCGAAAAGAAAAAAAGAGAATAACGAGAATGTACTCACTAAGCGGTAATCCAGTGGAAAAGTAAGGAAGGAAACATCAAGTTATATGAGGAAAGAAAACTGAAAAATCGGTAGAAGTGTGCGAACCCCCGGTTCATGAATAAATAGGAATGCTTAGAGATGAAAGAGATAGCACAAAAGTCGAGCCAAAACCCCTTGTTCTCCCTCCGTTTTGTTTATCCCACTTGATCCCTTAGCCCCATTACAACCCGAAAGTCCTCATAAAGTGTGTTGTGCGTGTTGTGGAATTGAACATAGATGGTATTCGAATTTGTGAGTCGACATTTTCATACTTTGATTTTGAGAGCAAAACACGTGACCCCGAGAGATGCAGTGAGAGTGAGAGAACACTGGCAGTGGAATAGGATTTAAGACGTGGAAGTGTGGTGGACTGTCAGAGTCGGGTGCAAAGGAAATCGTTGAAAGGAAGGTGGGACGAGATTTGTGAAAAGCCTTAGCAGTGTTGGGGTAAGTTCGGATTCGAGGGGTGACCAACTTGTTTCTCTAACATCACTTGAGGACAAGTAATGAGATAAGTTTGGGGTGACCATGAGAAGACGACATTCACATGTCCTTTTGGGATTTTTGCCTACCGAAAGATGTCGTTTGGTTTATGCAACGCACCGACAACGTTTCAATGTTGTGTTCAAGCAATTTTCCCTGATCTTATTGAAAAAATGATGGAGGTATTCATGGATGACTTCTCCATTTTCAGAGCGTCTTTTGATCTTTGTTTGAGAAATTTAGAGGCCGTTCTTGAACGGTGCGTTGAGACAAATTTGGTATTGAACTGGGAGAAGTGCAATTTTATGGTAACAGAGGGGATTGTGCTTTGCCACAAAGTCTCCTCTAAAGGCCTTGAGGTTGATCAAGCAAAAATTGAAGTGATTGAAAAGTTGCCTCCTCCAACCAATGTCAAAGGCATCCGAAGTTTTCTCGGCCATGCTGGCGTTTATCGGCGGTTTATCAAAGACTTCTCCAAAGTTACAAGGCCATTGAGTAATCTACTCAACAAAGATAAGTCCTTCTCCTTTGATGATGATTGTTTAAATGCCTTTAAAATTTTGAAAGAGAAACTCATCACCGCACCCATAATCGTTGCTCTAAATTGGACTTTAAATTTTGAATTAATGTGTGATGCTAGTGATTATGCCGTTGGTGCAGTGCTTAGGCAAAGAAAGGCCAATAATTTTCATGTTATTCATTATGCGAGTAAAGTTCTTAATGAGGCACAAGTTAACTATGCCACCACTGAAAAAGAATTACTCGTTATTGTTTACGCACTTGAGAAATTTCGGTCTTATCTGATTGGCTCTAAGGTGGTAGTCTACACTGACCACTCGACAATTAAATATCTGCTTACCAAGCCGGATTCGAAGCAAAGGCTCATCCGGTGGATCCTCTTATTACCAGAGTTTGATTTGGAAATCCGTGACAAGAAAGGATCGAAAAACTTGGTAGCAGATTATTTGTCTAGGTTGGTCAATGTAGAGGTAACTCACTATGAGAATGAGGTCCGTGAAGAATTTCTGGATGAAAAGCTTTTTCGAGTACAAGTTAGGCCTTGGTTTGCAGATTTTGCTAACCACAAAGCCACCAGTTTTATACCAGAGGACCTAACTTGGAATCAAAGATGGAAATTCCTCTCGGATGCTAATTATTATGTTTGGGATGAATCATACTTGTTTAAGTTAGGAGGTGACAATTTGTTAAGGAGGTGTGTCACTCTTGATGAAGCCAAAAGTATCCTTTGGCATTGTCACAACTCGCCGTATGGAGGGCATTACAATGGTTTAAGAACGACAACTAAAGTCCTCCAATCGGGCTTTTATTGGCCTACATTGTTCAAAGATGCCAACCTCCATGCTAAAAGTTGTGATACATGCCAAAGAAGTGGCGGGATTGGAAAAAGAAATGAAATGCCTTTGCATACTATTTTAGAAGTCGAAGTTTTCGATTGTTGGGGCATTGATTTTGTCAGAAAATTCCCACCATCTTTTTCAAACGAGTATATTTTAGTTGCGGTTGACTATGTTTCCAAGTGGGTGGAAGCAATTGCGTCACCGAGGGCCGATGGCAAGACGGTGATAAATTTTTTAAATAAAAACATATTCTCCCGTTTTGGCACCCCTCGTGTGTTAATTAGTGACAGAGGTTCGCATTTTTGCAATGCACCACTCGAAAAAGTTCTAGAGCATTACGGTGTAAAACACAAAGTTGCAACTCCGTACCATCCGCAAACAAATGGTCAAGCTGAGGTGTCTAATAGAGAAGTAAAAAGACTTATAGAAAAAATCGTGTCAAGTTTGAGGAAAGATTGGTCACAAAAGTTAGATGAGGCTTTGTGGGCGTATCGTACCGCTTACAAAGCGCCAATCGGTCTAACTTTGTTTCAAATGGTTTATGCCAAGTCATGCCATTTGCCCGTTGAATTGGAGCATAAGGCTCTTTGGGCGTTAAAAATGTTAAATTTTGATCCGAGTTTGGCCGGTGAAATGAGAAAAGTCCAATTGCACGAATTAGAAGAAATGTGAAATAATGCTTACCATTCAAGTAAGATATACAAAGGAAAAGTGAAGGGATATCATGACAAGAAAGTTTCTCAAAAGGAATTCCGGGTTGGTCAGATGGTACTTTTGTTCAATTCCCGTTTGAATTTGTTTCCGAGAAAATTAAAGTCCAAATGGTCTGGACCGTTTCTTGTCAAAGAGGTTAAGCATTATGAAGCTGTCGTGATAGAGGATTTGCAGAAAAAAGAAAGTTGGACCGTGAACGGCCAACGCTTGAAAATTTATCTTGGAGGCGATTTTGATCGCGAGATTGGTTCCATTTTTCTTGATGATCGTTGATCATCTTGGACCGTCGAGCTTAGCCGACGTTAAACAAGCGCTTGTTGGGAGGCACCCCAACATTGTAAGTATTTCTTGCCTTTTTAGTGTTTTTATTGTTTGCATTGCCTTTTGAGTGAATTGTGAGGTTTCTGCATGTTTTGAATTGAGTTGCTTAAAGAAGCCTTAAAAACTGGTTTGAATCACCATAACAGAAATATCTGCTATCTGGTGTAGAGCGCCCGACGATAATTTTCTTCGCCCGGCGGTGCGTGAAAGTTAAAAGAGGCCTCACCTTTAGGTGGTCAGGCAAGTGAGTTGAAAGGGTGGGAAATTTGAATGTTTTCTGATGTAATTAGAGGTTTAGTAACTCCGAATGAGTGTTTTTCCATTTTTTTCCCTGTGTTATAAAAGCCTTGAGAGAAAGTGTAGAAACTTTTCTCTCATTCTTTGCAAACCCTAGCTCTTGCACTCTCCCTCTTTGCTCTTTCACGTTCCTTCATCTCAGAACTTTCAAACTTCAAGGTATTGCATGTTTTCATTTTTTGTTTGTCTTTCTTCTCTTCATCATGATTCATTAGTACAAATGTGGTTAGGTTTGTGTGATTGTTTGATATAGATGATTGTTAGCTTGACACCCTTCTTCAAACTTGTATGTCTTTATTATTGTTATCTCTGTTGTTTACTGGTAATGGGTTTGAAGAAGGATGTTTAAGAAAAGAACAGTGCTGCTCTTAAAAAATTTTCCAGATGTCGCAAGTACCGCCCGACGGTAGAGGGGTGCAGCAGTGCCCTAGCTTCGCCCGTCGCTGCTAAGGCAGCAACCCTGTTTTGCCTAGTTTGGGTTTTCACTGTTTATTTCAATTTTTTCTTATATCCTGATAGTGTTGATGTGTATATGTCCGTGCTGGGCTGTTTTTGTTTGGTTTTGTGCAGATGTCTGGCCGTTTCACTCCACAACACGCTTCAAAGAAGAAGCAGAAGAGCGTTGCTACTACATCAAATATTCCAAATGTTCCACTTGAATTTGACAGCAGCCGTTTTTTATCCGCAAAACATGAAGCTCGAATCAAATCTCTCAAAGGCAAGTCGGTTCTCTCAGAAAAGAGGTTTGTTATCAACCGTGAGGGTGACTACCGACGGATTCAGGCAATTTTTGAAAAGAAAAAGTGGGGGTATTTTGATGAACCCGGCTGACCGCGTATGCTATCAACTGATTAGAGAATTTTATGCAAATGCGCTGCAGCCTGAAGGTGAATTTTACCGATTTAAGACCTTTGTAAGGGGTCGAGAAATCAGCTTCAGCCGGGACGCAATTTACAGGATCTTGGGTAGTCAAAGTAAATGACATAAAAATAAATGTTAGTACAATTAAAGTTAGTGTTAATGTTAATGAATACATTTTGTCATTCAAAGTAGATTACTCAACAAATCAACCCAACAAGTGTGAGAACTTTGCATCATCCTTTAAGAAGGGCTCCAACTTGGATAAAATCAACAAGTATGCCACTAGCTCTCTTAGGTGGAAAATAATCTACACACTATGAAGATAAGAGATTTACATCTAAACTAAAAATGACACATATCTAAAATTGGACCAAAATGATCACATTCTGATCAGGGACAAATTTAGCGTTATGTTAAGCAACCGTAGCACAATCTATAAGGAAGACCGTACTATAGAGGGCCGATCAATAATAATTTGTGTACCATACATGTTAGAGATATGATATAAAGTTCACACTCCTAAAACATGTAGCACAAGTTAAAACAAGGTTGATCAATACCTAAGTCAAGAAAAGATGAATCCATTACATCAATCAACCTCTCATAGTACTTTGGACAAACTTATGCATCAATCCAAAGTATCTCAACTGATCAAATGATCAATCAAATGGTAGATTTAAAAAGATGAAAGTTCATCAAGTACCATTCAATATCTCATGAACAAGATGGCCTACACATCTTCCAATTGATCAAAGAAAAGGTGAAGAAAGAAAAAAGAACAGGATGAAGAAGAAAGGATCAAATAAAAAGGCAAAACCAAATTGGATCCAACTAAGTCATCATCAAAATCAATCATCCATTTTGGTGGGTCAGGGTTTTCACCCCACCAACACCCAAGGTCCATTGAGTTTGATGAGACTTCTGACCAAATCAACCAAGATCCAAGCCAACAACAGTCAACACAAGTCAAACAAATATAAAATGCAAGAAAATGAATTAAAGTGCATGTTAGGTGTCAAGAAGTGTTTATTTTCATAATTTATTTTGATGCCTTTAAGCTCTTTTAATCGCTTTAATCAAGAAACGACTTATTAATTAAGCGATTCTTGCATTTTTGTGAATATTAGGTATTTTAATATGTTTGTGTATTTTTGTTGCAATTTAGGTGAAAAGATCGCAGCTCGAATCGCACGGAAACACTAAATTTGGAAAAGCTGCGTGTCGCAAATTAGGCCCCTGCACCGCCCGGCTCTGCTAAGGCGCAGGAAGGCCTCATCGCCCAGCGCTGCTAGGGCGCATGATCCCCAACTTTGATCAAGTTACATAATTGTTCCATGCTGCGCCTCTTCAGCTTCGCCCAGCGCTTCACTCATCGCCCCGCGCTCTGATCTCATTGCCCGACGCTCGCAGATATTTTGGGAGGTCCACGTGACACTGTAGCTGTCACGTGGCCTCACTTTTGGCCATCGCCAGGCGCTATAAAGCACCGCCCATCGCTGGTTTTTGGGCTGAACGTGTATATAGGCACATTTGTTAGATATTTTGGACATGTCATCATTTTTCATCTCTTTTCATTACCCTCTTTTGTAACCTAGAGCCTGGTTTGAAGAGAAAAAAACTCCATTGTTAATCATTTCCTTAGTTTCAAAGCTTTTATGCTTCAATCCTTGAATCTTTGAAGATTGATGCTCCAAAAGCTTTGCAACATTACTTGTTGATCAAGCTACCATGACAATGGGTAGCTAAGCAACTCTAGTGTCAAGATTAGTGGAGGTAATCCATCATTTAAGTATGTATTGATCTTGTATTAAGTTTGTGAACTTTGTTAAGGATAAATATAGAGAAAAACTTTGTTTATATGGTTTATCTTTTGTTTTGATTCATGATTGAGAGATATGTGTTAAAACTTGACCTAAGTTTCAATCCATCAATATTCACGAGGCTAGAGATAGTTTTGAATATTGATGTTCATAAATATTGTTCTTAAATGTTAGCATATTGATAGTTTGTGTGAGAGATCAACAAAGGATCAATATGATAAATCACACAACAAGTGTTCGAGAGAAACTTGTTGAGAGGATATGTGAGTTTATTTATTGTTAGCAAGTTCACACGCTTTTTCGAGGATGTACGTACAAAACGGATTACCGGCTACTAATCTTGGCATATTTTTATAAATCTTTAAAACCAGTCTTTTTACCGTTGATTTCTAAAATTTGAATGCAAACGATCCGATTGAAAATTACCAAAACCTTTGTTACGATTAAAGTTTAAAACACTTTTAACTATCGAACGACGACAATATACACAATCTCTGTGGATACGATAAAACACCCCCTAAAAACTGTTTCAACAGTGCACTAAAATGATTTTTAAAATTAATTTTAAAATGAAAATAAATATGAAAATCAAATGATGCATCAAATCAAATCACAAATGACCAAGAAAAATCAAACAAGTCAGAAACAAGTCAAGAATGCTATATAAATTTTTTGAGAATTTTTGGATGCATAAAAAATATTTTTAAACTAATTAAAATGCTTCAAAAAAGAGAAAAATCATGAAAAATAGAAAATGATGAAAATAAAATATGAAAAATATAAAATCAGAAAGAGAAAAATAAAAGAAAATTTTAGGAATTATTTTGGTATTTTTTGAACTAAAAATGAAATTACTATGAATTTTTAAAGAAAAAACAATTTAAAATGAAAATTAGAAAATAAAATAAAAAGGGAAAAAACAAGGCGCGTCAGATCTAGCCTCATTAATTGACGTGGCATATCTGATGGCCATCACATGAGGGAACATGGTGGAAATTAGCTCATAAATAACACCATCACATTTGAATCCATCCAATAAAATTGAAACAAAATATCAGTGTGTCTCTGATCTAGTCATCGTCCTCAGCCCCTCCGGTCATCTTCTCCGATGAATCAGTCACTGGAGATTAATAAACGGTAACAAGAAAACATGAGACCATCATCATTGCAATCGTCTCATCAAGGCGAACTCAACCTCACTCTCCATTTTCATTTATTGAAAGGGAGTAGAGAGAATTTCAGAGAAAACACAGTGAAATGAAAAACACGAAAACAAAAATTAAATGATGAACATGAACAATCAACATCAGCTTGGTTAGGGGAAACACTCAGCAAGCAAAGGACTACATTGTGGTAACTTGTTTGATTGAAAATGAAGCTTTAAACTACCTTGTCCAAAAACGATATGAGAAGCTCTGAAACTGGTTTTGGTTGGAGAAATTCAGGGACTCTTCGAGCTTTATTCTTGTTACAGAAGCTTCAGAGGAACACAATGGAGCTAACTGAATCAAGAAATTGAATTGAAAGTGGCTGGAAATCGAAACACGATAACTCACTTTTTGCATAAAATTTGAAGGTGAAGCAGGGGTTTTCTGGCTCTCAAAAGCTTGGAAAATGAAGGTTGCGAGGCTCTCTATTTATAGTTGAAGATGATAGAATGATGAGAAGGGTGAGTTGATTGGAAATTCAGTGTAATCGTGTGCACCCTCATCATGGTAAACGCGTGACTTTAAAATGCATCAAAACTCAGCCAAACCATGCGTTTTATGAGTCATTTAACTCCTGGGAACTTCACTAATCATGTTTAGATGCATAACACGTGATAATTTTACTTGTAATTGAAGTTTGGTTGAGGTAAAAATTTGGTCATGGTGCAAAACTTCAGTTCTAAGTAACCATGTTTGCATCAATGGGGCATCTTGTACAAGAGGCTGTTTGATCCCATTCTCTTTGTAATTTGTTAACATCATGGAAGAGATCACAGTGCGCCAAGAAAGGTTTCATTTGGATGCTTGAGCAATAAGTTATGTCATGTTGAAGTTGGCATACAAATCTGGCAAACCAAACTTGAAAATTTCTAAGTCCAAATGGCATTCCAAGCACAATTTGACTTTGACCCTTGAAGCAATCTTGTAGAGAGTATCACAAATGATATTATGCAAAAAGAATGAGCTCCATATGATGAAAATTGAAGAAGTTATGATCCTTGAAAGTTGAGAAAAAGTCACTTGAAAATAGGCAAAGTTTCACTAAGTCCACAAATGACCTATAATGTCTCCAAATTTTGATGATTCTTCAAGCATAATTGGCTCTTATCATGTAAAGACAGGTTGAAGAGGAAGTTAAGAAGAGTTGTATGCAAAAATAAACATTTAAAAATATTGAGAATTGAAGGAGTTGTGATCTTTGGAACTTTGACTTGAAAAGTTGACTTTTTAAGTCAAACTTCCTCGAATCATCTTCTAAACTTGGACTTTCCTTGCATTTCAAAGCACATGGATGATCATATGAACTCAAAATAATATGTCTTTGAATGTACCTTGATTAAATTGACCAAAGCTTGAGGTAACTTATTGATGAAGACATGAAAATAAACAGATGAACCTTTGACTTTTCTTGAGAGATAAGTTACTAAACCTTGAGATATCTTTGATCAAAATGAGATTGAATGAAGCTTGGAGCCTTGTACTTTAATATTAGAAGCCATGGTTTGATGAGATAGCCCTTGAGAATCAATGGTTGACCACACTTTAACTTTGAGAGAATAAAATCCTAGCTGATGAATCATATTTGGTGTTCTTGGTATATCATCTTAATTAAAATAGTTGATATAACTCTTTATTAATTTGAAAATATTTTCTACTACTATAATTAAAATCATTAATATAATTGTATAATAATAAAAAAAATTAATATAACTATATAACAATAAATATCCTTCACATAACTATATTTTATTATTATCTAGTTATATTAATAATTTAGGTTAATATATATTTATATTAATTTATTATTTTTTCATTTTTGAATAGAACGATAATGTATATGTTAGTATTAATATGTAACTATATTTACGATTTTAATTAATGTATTAAATATTTTTTATATAATAAAAATAAGTATATGTATATTAATTAAAATAATAAAAATTACTAACTATAAAAATATTTTATGTTCAAAAATCTCTAAAAATATTATAATAATCAATAATGAGTAAAATGAAACAAATATATTCATTGGTAAAATATAGTATGAATTAAATATTTTTGACATAAACTACAAAAGTTACAATAAAAGAGAGCGAAAAATTAATCTAATCCATCAAATCCAATGAATTGAAACTTGAAAATTAATGGCTAATATTAATTATTTTTATTTCTCACAATAATCTCGATAAATTTGTAAAAACAGAGCCATTATATATATATATATATATATATATATATATATATATATATATATATATATATATATATATATATATATATATATATATATATATATATATATATATATATATATATATATATATATATATATATATAGCGTTCATTTCACATGAGAATGCTATTTTTACGTAATAACTTTAAAATAAATGATGGAAGAGAGAGAAAAAAAACTGACATATAATCTCCACCATTTATTTTAAAATTTAATGGTTCAGATTCATTCTCATATTCTCACATAAAAATGACATTCTCATATGATACGTATCCTATTAAAATATTATTCTTATGTGAACTATTAAATTTTAAAATAAATGGTGGAGATATTATATGTTATTTTTTTCTCTCCTACATCATTTATTTTAATAATGGAGAAGAGAAAAAAAAAACCCACACATAATCTCCACCATTTATTTTAAAATATAATGGTTTAAATTCATTATCATATTTTCACATAAAAATGGTATTCTTATATATATATATATATATATATATATATATATATATATATATATATATATATATATATATATATATATATATATATATATATATTATGGTGAAATATTACGAAACTCTAAAATATTATTGTTATTTCTGAATTTGAAGCTGAATTTTTATTTAAAGAAATAAAATGTTATTAAAAATATTATAACATTTTAGTTAAAATCCAAATTTATGGTATTCTTATCTTTAAATATGTTTAGTTATTTTGAAAATTGATTCAATATTTATAGAATAATACTATCTATTTTAACAACTATTTATTCTTTTGAGATAACCATTTTAAGTTAAGATTATTAAAATCTTATCTACAATTTACTAATTTGGGGCAAAATAAATTAAATAATCACTTTTTTACCAATTAATAACGAAACTTAAATTACTATAAAAATCTTATTTTTTAAAGAGTTTTAATCATGAAATTCATATTACTAGTTTACAATTTATATTATAAAAAGACTAATTTTCAGTTTACTTAAAACACTCAAAATGTCAAAACCAACCCTAAATATCAAATTTCTTAAAAAAAGAGAGGAAATTCCTTACATCTCTTACCCAATCCAATTCAAAGTTATCTGAAACGATATTTGCACAATAATATTCTTGATACCAATTCCATTTTGAATCAAAATTAAAATACCAATTGGATTTTTTTGACCAATATATTATATTCCAATTCCATTTTTTTGGACTAATATTCTAGATCTTTATTTAAACATAGCATTTCGTCTTCAAATTTAGAAATACCATAAACAGGAATGAAATCCTCCGAATACTTTTTCCAATTAAATCACTCATTTATAATAAACTTAAAAGAAATAAAGAAAATAAAAATGACAATGATGTCCTTAATTGTCATGATGCACACCCTAAAACTAAAACCTAATTATCAACGCTTTCTCAAAAGTCAATTTATTTTCTCAAATTTTTATTCCGAGAGGTTCTTTCCTCATTTATTTATTTTATTTTATAAAATAAAAAAGAAAGAAAAATACAAGTTGAAATGTAACTATCTTGCCCATAGAATAATAATTGATTCGAAATCCACCCACCAACCCATTTAATTAATTGCCATTGAATAATATCGCATTATCCCATAAAATAATAAATATAAATACCCAATCGTAGTTGCAGTCCTGGCTCCCATAATCCATTTTCGAAATCTCGAAGTAGAAACAGAGAGAGAGAGCAAAACGGTGTCGTCTTACCCACGTGGATCGCGCCGGTAACATTTCTGTTACAACCGGCTATAGCAAGTAAACCTTTAAAATAAAAAAAGAAAAAAACGGTACGGTCCATTGGGATTCACTTTCTACCGTCCGTCTTCGACTATAAATATAACCTTTCTAACTAGTGCTCATTTTTTCCTTTCTCCTACTAACTTTTTTTCTGCCATTTTTTCTTCATACAAGTTTCCGGCGAAATCGCCGGTTGCCACCGTCGTTTACGCCGGGAGATCTCACTACGCGCTACTTTCTAAATCTTTCCTAAGGTACTCTCTCTTTTCTACTTGTTTTTTTTCTCAGCATCGTTTACTTCTCCTTGTATTGTCAGATCTGTGTGTTTTTCTACGTGCTGATGAATTAGTGCTCGTTTTTACATTGCAGAAGTCATGATTTTATTTTTATGCAATTTTTTTTCTCGATTTTGTTGTTGTTAGGTGGCGTCGTATTTGTCATAATATGGATCTTGATCTGTTACTTTTTTTTTCTTAATGCGCCATTTTTTGTTTCGCCGGTAATGTACTGAGAAGAGTTTTTGGGTTTTACTTTCGAGTTTTCTTCCTATTTCTAGAGCTCAGTAATTTATAAGGATTTATGTAATAGTGTTTAAATGGTTCTGATACTTGTGAGTGTGACTCGTGTATGTGTTTGTTTTGTTCCCTGTGCCGTTACTGGTTATGTGATTTTGTTTTATTATAGATTTAGTTGCTATTTTTTGTTGCTATTTTGTTGCATTTAACATTGGATCGTATTTTTTTCTCTCTTTTTGATTGTAGATAAAAGATCTATTTCAGATAAAGTCATTTGATTACTGGAAAAATGGACGGGCCTGGTGGAATCAGGAAAATCAGCTCTCACTGTTCGATCTCTGAGATGGACGACTTTGATCTCTCTCGTTTGCTTGACAAGCCGAGGCTAAACATAGAGAGACAGAGATCGTTTGACGAGAGGTCCCTTAGTGAACTGTCTGTTGGTTTTGCAAGGGCGGGATTGGATAACTATGACAATTGCTCGCCTGGAGGGAGATCTGGTTTTAATACACCTGCTTCATCTACTCGGAACTCGTTTGAGCCTCATCCAATGGTTGCCGATGCCTGGGAATCTCTCCGAAAATCTTTAGTCTATTTCAGAGGCCAACCTGTCGGAACAATTGCAGCTGTTGATCATCAATCAGAGGAAGTTTTAAATTATGACCAGGTGAATTTCGTAATGGGTACTAAAGTTCAATATTCCAATATGTACACTAATTTTCAAACATGTCAGTCATTGAAGCTTTAATCCTCTAATCAAGCTACAATAAATTAAGCTGTCCTGATTATGCTTCTTAGTTTGGATATAATTTTACTCTATACTTGGAAATGGGTTATGATGTATATTATGTATGATTTACATTTATTGCTAAAGGTTTTCACAGTGTTATCAAATAGCACCACCATGGCCGCTATGGTGGATATACATAGAGGTTTTTGGGCTCGCCGCTATGGTAAATATTGGCCGATATTGCGGGTTCGTCTGCTGTAACGGCGCCGCAAAGTAGCCGTTATGGCAGTATTTTGGCTCTCCTCCATGGACCGTCTTCTGCCATCGACAACACTAGGTTTTCATGTGCCACGAGAACTTATGAAATACTATATAAATCAAGGGTCTTATGAAATTCTATATGTCTTAAAATATAGAAATGAATGTTGTTTATGGATGTTTGATTATTCAGGGAAATCTTTCCTTTAACAAACAACCTAGCTTCCTTCATGGTTTAAAGATGACAATCTTAGATTAGTGCTGTTGAAAATTCTGCTCAGCAAAGAACCAAAAAGGACAATAGAAAATTAAAACATGATAAATAAACACAATCATAACTGTGATAATGATTCATTAAAAGATAGCCTTAAGACAGCAGTTTTTGGCGCCTTTAGTTCTCAATAGCCATAATTTCCTGGATGTTTTAACTTTTCTGTTTTGCCCGTCTTATAGTTACTTTTGACATCCCTTGTGTATATCCTATTAAACTTGTATGCTATATTTTCTGCTAGTGAATTATTATTGATTTAGATAAGAAGCTCTGAAGTTATGTTAATTGTTGCCTCCACAAAGCAGTGGGCTTAATCTTTATACTTTTACAGTGATGGAGAACATCTAAGAATGAGTATGATATTTGATGATGAAGTTATCCTTTTTAGGTTTTTGTTCGAGATTTTGTTCCAAGTGCTCTAGCCTTTTTGATGAATGGTGAACCAGACATAGTAAAGAACTTCTTATTGAAGACTCTGCATCTTCAAGGGTGGGAAAAAAGAGTAGATCGATTTAAGCTTGGGGAAGGTGTGATGCCAGCTAGTTTCAAAGTGCTTCATGATGCAGTTAGGAAAACAGATACTCTTATTGCAGATTTTGGTGAAAGTGCAATTGGAAGAGTAGCTCCTGTTGACTCTGGATTCTGGTGGATCATTTTACTTCGAGCTTACACAAAATCTACTGGGGATTTAACTCTATCTGAATCTGATAGTTGTCAAAAAGGAATGAAACTTATATTGACTCTATGCCTTTCAGAGGGGTTTGACACATTCCCAACTCTGCTTTGTGCTGATGGATGCAGCATGATTGATCGAAGAATGGTAAGGCTTAATATGCAGCTGTTTCACAGTATGTAATATAATACGTATATTGATGGTGTTTATTGCATTCTATTATTTATAGCCATATTTTCCAATTTATGGTTCAAGGATATGCAAATCCAATTAGTTTTGTTATTACAATTTTAAGTCTTCTACAACTTTGTCAAATTTCTTCAAATGTCGTGGCAACGCATTATTGAGAATTACAAGCAAAAAGTTCCTTACAAATAATTTTTAACTCTTGAATATAGTTTCAATTCCTTGATGAAGTCGAGGTTCAACTCGTATTTGGGGTGATTTTGAAGAACTTTCATACACTATTAATTGTTTCCTTTTTCCTGCAGGGTGTTTATGGATATCCTATAGAGATTCAAGCACTTTTCTTCATGGCATTGAGATGCGCTTTGTCAATGCTCAAGCAAGATACCGCTGATGGAAAGGAGTGTGTAGAGCGTGTTGTGAAGCGCTTGCATGCCCTAAGTTTTCACATGAGAAGCTACTTTTGGCTTGACTTCCAGCAACTAAATGACATTTATCGGTACAAGACAGAAGAGTACTCACATACTGCAGTAAATAAGTTTAATGTTATTCCGGATTCAATTCCAGATTGGGTGTTTGACTTTATGCCAACACGAGGTGGCTACTTTATTGGAAATGTCAGTCCGGCTCGAATGGATTTTCGATGGTTTGCTCTAGGCAATTGTGTTGCAATTCTTTCTTCTTTAGCAACTCCAGATCAGTCAATGGCAATCATGGATCTTATTGAAGCTCGTTGGGATGAGTTGGTCGGTGAAATGCCACTAAAAATTAGTTACCCTGCAATAGAAAGTCATGAGTGGCGAATTGTTACCGGTTGTGATCCCAAAAATACCAGATGGAGTTATCATAATGGAGGATCTTGGCCAGGTTCTCTCTTTCTCTAATCATGCTTAGTAATTCAAAGTTCATTTATAACATTTTTTTAGTACCTAGTTATTTACGTAGTTCTCAATTGTCTTTATAGAGAATGCCGTGTAGTCAATTTGGTATTTATGGGTGAGATTTATTTAGTGGTTCAGTAGGGTGACTGTTCCTTCTCGAGGCACAGACACTTTGATCATTTAATTTTTTTTTTGACAAACATTAATAGTTTTGATGTTCTTCTCCGAGTTTCCATTTCATTTTGTTTCTTGCTCGAGTGCAGTGCTCCTGTGGCTAATTACAGCTGCTTGCATCAAGACCGGGCGACCGCAAATAGCAAGACGTGCAATTGAACTTGCTGAGAGTCGTTTGCTGAAGGATGGATGGCCTGAATATTATGATGGTAAACTTGGAAGATATGTTGGCAAACAGGCAAGGAAATACCAAACATGGTCTATTGCAGGTTATCTGGTGGCCAAGATGATGCTGGAGGATCCCTCACACTTGGGGATGATTTCCCTTGAAGAAGACAAGCAGATGAAACCAGTGATTAAAAGATCATCTTCTTGGACTTGCTAAAGTATTCTGGACACTTAAAAAGATAAATAGTACAAAAAAAAGAGAATAGAGAAAACTTAGAAGGTGAGATATCGGTGTTTCTCATATTACACGGCAGTATTCTTTGTGATTTTGTTTTTCGTAGGCCTGATTGGAAGTTTGGCTTGTGTAAAATACCTGCCGCTGAGACCGGCATCATCCGTTTCCCAAATAATTAAGACATTTCAGTTTTTGTTTCATTTGTTCCATGCTACTCTCCTATTTGTTGCTTTGGATTTATTAGATAACAAAAGTTATGATTCTTCATTAAATTACAGTGTTTACTGAAAATTATCAATAATCATGAAATTAAAGCTTTGGCTTTCTTGTATACATAAATTTGGAACTTCCACATTACAAAGAAAAATTGTTAAAGTGTGAAATTTGTACTAATTCAGTGTTTTATTTGGCTCCGTAAAAGATTCAAGTAAACTTTTTTTTTTCAGTAACTATATCGAAATGCTTTTGGCATACTCTTGGGCATGAGTTAATTATATAATCATTTTATACTCCTTTTGGGGCCAACTTTAGCATGGATATCATGTCATTTTATTAAGGGAAACCTCTATTTTCATCTTTATGGGTGCTTTCACACGATTGAAAAATTCGTATTGTGAAAAATTCACAATGTTTTTAATGTCTAGAGATGCATTTTTGGGCGCATCTTTTTTAGTTATTTTTTAGACTAAATAGAAGTGACCCTTCTTTTACGTTAAAATTTAATCCGAAAATGCATCTCCGTATGTGAAAAAAAGCCAGTATGAAGATGTATCTCTGTATGTACAAAAAGTGTCTAAAAATGCATCTCGTAAATATCATTTATTCAAAAGTGTGTGGGTGGTACGAAGATGCATATTCGGACGCTATTTTTTCATATTCCGCATTAGACCGTTCCCTTTTCCTCCTTCATTTTCTCAAAACTACTAAAAAAATTCATTTGAGTTCTAGAACGATATTATTTCTCATCCATTCATTCAAGCTTATATCATTGAAGCTCTTTCTCCTCTTTTACAACATCTTAAACATCCAATCTTCTACTTCTCATTAAATGTATAAGGTCCCTGAAAATAACCCAACATTCAAGTTTGACCCCTATAAAAATTTTCTTCAAGGTTTGATCCTCCTAAAGTTTTCTGTTTCTAACTGTAGTCCCTCCCGTTAGTTTCCACTAACAGTGGCTTATGTGACATGCCATGTGGAAATTTTTTGATGACGTGGCTTACATGTGGCAATGTCAACGTGGCAAAAATTGCTGACATGTATGTCACGTGACAATTGTTTCAAAATTTTAATTTTTTTTATATTAATATCATAATTGAACCCAGAAATGGTAGCTAATCTGTAGCTACTTCCTGGCTAAGTCCTAGCTAATCTCTAGGTAATTTAAACACACAATTTTTGTAGCTAATTCATAGCTAATCTCTAGCTAATTTAAACACACAATTTTTATAGCTAATTCATAGCTAATGTCTAGCTAATTTAAACACACAATTATATTAGTAATACACAACTCATTGATTCTCATTATAACCCCATTGTTGCAAAAACATAATACCACTTATAATTATGAAGTAACACCTACTCTACAACTACAAATTACATTCAAAACATGGCATATAACTAATGTTAAACGAGTAGCAGTAATTACTCCAGTACATAAGGACTTCCCATCCAATCACATACATGACCCAATGAGTGTAATCAGTGTAATCATGTTTCTCAAAATTGTGCCGGTGCCGGTGCTAGTGCTGGAGAAGGTGATGTAGCTTCTTGCAAATGCAGTACTGTTCTTCTCCACCATTTTGGTTGCTTTCATTTCCACCACCAAAACATCCTATAACCACTATAGAAACCTATTTAAAACAACAAATTCACATCATAATTAACTTTACAAGAAAGAAAAAAGGAGAATGATTGTTTTTGTAATGTATGTAATATTTGATATTCACGTAGTTTCTAGTAGACACAATAGTACAACCATTCAAACCAACAAGAGGTCTTAATCACAAAATTTGGATCATCTGAATATATTATACACAACTTATGACAAAAATCTTATCTCACCAAATCAACTAGAAACAAAGTAGCTTATATCAATGTCTTATAAGCAAGATGCAAATAATAACCAGAAGATTATCTTTTTATATGCATGTATATTTGGAGTGTAAGAGGCAGTTATATTCCTTAAAACTAATACATAAAATAACTAAATCACATGAAGCTATGCAACCCAATATAAGGATGTGGGAAATTCCTAAAAAATAAAGATACTATATTGCTTAGCTACGTTGACACGAAATTATAAAAATATACACATTTATAAATGCAGAATATTCATAAAGGGACAATGATATTTTACATTTGATGAAAACACTCTAGTCTAATAACATGAAGTATAATGACTGCAGTACGTTGACATGAAATTATAAAAATATACACATTTAGAAAGTTCTAGAATACAACACAATAAATAAGTACAAGAATAGTCCAGAGTTAAACTAAGAAACTAAAAGTCTAAATCTGAAAACACTCTAGTCTAATAACATGAAGTATAATGACTGCAGGTCATAAACTTACTTGAGTCAAATTATTTACTTGGATGTTGAACCTCTAAATGGTTTCTGCTACATCCTTTTAAGGCTGAAAGGAAGTTATTTGAAGAATACATATTACGTTTAAGGGAAAGATATAAACTTCTCATAACTACCTTTTCGCTCTCAAGCTCTTTCCTTAATCTTCTTGTTTCTTGTTCAAGTTCTTCTATTCTCTGCTCCAAGAAATATTATTAAATTTCAGTTAAATACCAACTAAAATATGATAAAGCAACATGATATTCAATACAAAATTGTATTCACATAAAAAAGTGAATTATAGATTTACAATTTCGGAAGCTCTGAAATTGTAATTTGCAAGTAAATAACCAAAGCCTTAGCCATCAAGGATATATAGAATGATGTACTGTGTACATGGGTGGCAAGAAGTTCAAGCATTAATAGTGTTATAATTCACGAAAACTAATGTTCAACAACTGAACTTGTTATCCATTAATAGTGTTATAATTCGTTGTAATCAACTATTACAGGGACAAATGCTAGTTATTATACTCTGATAAATGTGCACCAATTCTAGACGTACACACATAACAAATCATATTTGAAATGGATCCTTACTAGAATCACCTAAACTTTAGCAGGACTATCTTATAACCAAAAGATCTAACACTCAGCCCAAGTTACACAAACCAAGAAACCCAACAGAAAGCAAGTGAACAAGCACAAACCAGAAAATAGAGGAACTCAAAATCTGCAAACTCAGTCTAAATTGCTCATATTTCAGGACAAAGCTGGATCCTATATTAATATCTTGAAATTCAGAAATTTAGCACATCAGAACCTCATCAGATTCCCATGAACAAACAGTCACATAAAGTTCAAAAATGAATCTTACGTTACAAGTCAATACCTCAAAAAAGTACTATGATGAGAGAGAGAGAAAAATATTAAAGGGAATTATTCCTAAACATATAAAGACACATCACATCATTCAAGTCTCTATCAATTGCAAGCTTATGAAATGAAACTAGCTAGTGATTCTCTACATCTTCCTGACATAGATTCATAGAACAACACACTAGATTTAAGTAAAATTTTGAAGAATTAAAAAAAAAAAAATCATCAGATTTTCTGAAATAACAAAGAAAAAGGAACTAATCATCTAAACATTAAAAGGCATCAGATTGATTCACCTGAATCTTAATAACGCAGATGTAAACATTCACCTGAATATGCTTTATGCAATGAAGCCAACCCTTAAAATAACAACCCTTAATACTAGAAAAGGCACAATTTCTACACGAAAATAAAAGCCCTAAAAATGAAAATATCCATAGAGAGAAGAGGAAGATGAACTTACCAAAAACGGAGGAGAGTGAGAGTCGGAGTTACAGAAAGTAGAGCCAGTGGCGACGACGGCGAGTAATTTTAGTGAAGTAGAAAGCTTGAGAATCTGTTTGGAGAAAAGAAGATTGAAGAAGAAGGGTGAATGATGGAGACTTTGTTGTTGTAACACAGAAAACACGTTAAGTATAATTATAAGAAAAACAAATATTTTACAATATTTCTGATGTGGAAAAATTATAATACACATGGCATGCCACATTATCTTCCATTAGTGGAAACTAACGGGAGGGACTAGAGTTAGGGACAGAAAACTTTGGGAGGACCAAAGTTTGAAGAAAATTTTTTTAGGGACTAAACCTCAAAGTTGGGTTATTTTCAGGGACCTAATACTTATTTAACCCTTAAATTTATTTAGTTAGTTTTAAAAGAATCTATTTACTTTTATATTTTGATTTTTAGTTAGCTATTTTAGATATATTAAGTAGTAATGAGGTTTTTTAGAACTGTTAGGGCAGAAAATGGATTGCTACCATGGGAGACTATCACAAGTTTGTCAGGAGACGCATCTTCGAATTTGCTCTGATTTGTTTTCGAAGATGCATCCCTGGATTGAACTCAGGCGGAAAATTGGGTGATTTTGTGAATTTCTCCAAACACGTTGTTTATATTTGTCTCTTTTTTCTAACGTAGGTGCAACGATTGAAGACAACATTGGTCAGATTAGGCTCGGACATGTGTCCTAAACCGCGTCGGTACGACGTGAGAGGGGCACAACGAGGTCCACGAGTTGCTGATAACTCTTTTGATGATGTATCTACTTCGTAGCCCCAAGGTTCCCACCTGTCTGATTCTTGTAGCCGACTCTCCCATGCATCTCCGATATATGATGTAGTAGAACCTGAGGTTCTTGAGACCCCTGTTGACCATGAAACCCCTAAAGTCCAGGAGGAAGCCGATCCAAATGCCTCATTAGAGAGTTATCCATGAAGACCACTTAACATCTCCTTACTTTATAATTATGCAGAGCATGATGTTAGGCATGTCTGGCATGAAGAGGTATATTTCTTTTCTTTTGCAATACATATGTTGTCAACTAATTAAATCCATAATGATGCTTATGTTTTCTTTTTACAAGAGCGTGATTGTTTGAAAATGATTAACCACGACATGAAGATACTGGTGTTGCCACAACTGCTTGGTTCATTGATGCTACATATAGGCGAGATGACCATCACTTTGGATGACATCTCATGCCTCATTCTTCTTCCCATTAGGGGGAGATTACTGGACCATAGGAGGATCAGGCAAGAGGAAGGGGTCGATCTGATGGTTACCTTGTTGGGGCCTAACCTTGGTAAGGCGGCGAAGGAGGCAACTCACACTAGAGGTGTTCATGCACGATTTATCTTTTTGAAAAACCTTTATAAAGGCCATTTGCAGGGGGCCTTGGATGCCGTAGGTGATGATATGCATGTTAAGTGCCACCGACATTGCACATTAAGGTGTTACCTCTTGTTCTTGGTTGACACGTCCATGTTTGTGGACAAAAGTGCAACATATGTCGATGTGGTCTACCTCAAGTACTTCACAGACCTGAGTGCGATTCACGAGTACAACTGAGAGGCTGTATGTTTCGTCTACATATACTCGAAGCTAGGCGAGACTTGTCTTTGGAAGAAAAAGCAGATGACGGGGTGCTGCACGCTGCTTACAGTAATTTCTTGTTACTAATATTTTCATAATTCACTTTTACACTTATTATTAATATTGTATTCAAATCATTTCAGAGAAGGATCATCTCCCACTTCTCTTGCATCATCGGGTTTGAAGCTGCGCCTGACTAAACAGAGAACTGACCTCGTGTAGCCGCTTGTTTTCCGTACAGAGGGAATAGTGCGATCAAGCCATTCAGAGTCTCTCTTGACCGTATGGTACCAGATGACATTTGCTTCTGCACATACGAGGGTCACCGCCAAACACGTCAGTTTGACATTATTTCTTTATACTCCAGCTGGTTGAAATGTGGGGCATCTCTTATGTATCCCTATCTGCCCAAGTAACTGATACGTCAATTTGACTATTTGCAGATTATTCTGAGACCTCCTCACGAGTCTGTTCCTCTCGGCGTGCGCCGCTGAAGTCTATAGGCGATACTGGACGATTTCGAGAGTCACCTGGTACCGGAGGAGTATCACCGAGAGCCAGCTCATGTACATTGGGCTTGTGCTGAAGGTTACTTGACATGGTTCTATAAGGTGTCACACCATATCATGACGCCAGACGTTCCCGGAGGACCACATAGGCCAGCTAACCAAGAGGTACTTGAGTTCAGGATGAGCAGGCAGATAGCGTGACAACAGTTTGTCGACATGTTGCAGAGATGAGTAGAGCAGTCATAGAGTCAAGACTCTTTGAGGATGCCAACCCTCACTTGTCCTTAATGGAACACATGATTTTCGAGTTATGGAATTCCGTGCAGTACAAGCTGCGGAGGAGGTCGGCGGTTAGACATACCTAGTAATTTATATTGGGATGTATTATTATTATTTTTTTGTATTTTCGAATGCATTTTTGGACTAATGTTATATATGAATTTTCTAGACTTTTTTGATTAATGTATGACTTTTTACCTTCCTTTAACTTTAAAATAACTTCATTTTCTTTTGAATGTTTGGACATTGGTACTATCCTAATATGATTTGGGGAGGATTTCGGAGATGTATCTCCGAAACAATTCCCCATTTGTATTTCTCATGCTTTGAGCAACTTTCAAAAAACATTTCAAAGATATGTTTCTGAATACATTAAATATCGTATGGAGATGCATCTTTAGACTATATTTTTGTTCAAAATGAGGTTGATCTCAGAATAACGCATTTTGATTGTGATTTAGGTACGTCAAGAGTTGGATCTCCGAATGTATGAAAAACAATTTTAAATTTTCAATGATCTAATGAGCAATCCCCTTTATCAATTGCAACCAAGGCAAATTTTGCGCTACACACAAATGAAAAATATTTCTATGCAGCTTTAAAATATAAGAGTTAATGTTTTTTAAATGTATTATGTATGAAATATTAAGATTTTTGAAAACTATTTTATATAAAAATATTTTAAGCAATGCTCTTTGACAAAACCCTTGCTTTTATTAATTAAAAACGTGGTCAAAGATAAGGTTTTCTTTTATTTTTTTATTTTTATTTTTTTTTATTTTTATTTTTTAAATTTATTGTGTATGAAATATTATGTTTTTTGAATTTTATTATTTAAAAATATTTAACCAGTACTCTTTTACAACACCCTTGTTTTTATCAATTAAAAACGTGGTCAAAGTGATTATAATGGCTCTATTTTTTAATAAATTTATTGGGAATTCGAAATCAAGTGTTTTTTATTTTATGATATATCTCTATCTTCTTGTATTTAAATTTTGAGTTTAATGGTAGTGTATCGTTAGTGTAAAAAAATGTTACACATATATGCAATTAAAATATTTTAAAATATAAAATTAAATAAATAATTTAAAATTTACAGATTTATTTGAGGGAATTTTTTTACCCAAATACCCCTATTTTTCAACAAAATTCCCAAAATACCCTAGTTTTCAGAATAATTCCCAAACTATCCTACTTAGGGTTTGGGATTACACAAGGGCGCCAGTCTATTGACGACCCTTCTTTAGGGCAACAAGGCTGTCGCCAATTGAATTGGAGACAGCTCACCAAGTCGCAAATTCAATTGGCGACCTAGTGCAAGAGACACAACCCTGTCGCCAATTGATGTGGAGACAGGGTGTGCTTTGTAATTTTTTTCTCACGGTGAAATATTACATTAATTTTACATTAGTTCAAATATTACATTAATTTTTTTTTTTGCACGATGAAATAAAATTTTCATTAATTTAATAAAATATTACATTAATTAATGTTGGTGACCGGGTGCATCCAACCGGCCACCGGTTCCACATCCCCTAAGCACCCTCACTCGTTGCACTCGGCCCCCTTGTTCCCCTTGTTGTTGATTCACGTCCGGTGTTTGAGGAGTTGAAGTCTCAGGAATATTCCGAGATGGTTCCCTTAGGATGTCTTGCATTCCCGTGAAGTCTTGGGGACTGAAACTGAGCGTGCGACCCATGCCTGGGTAGTTTGGATGTGATGAAGGGGTGATTGGTGTGCGGCCTGGACGATTGAAGAGGGACATTGGTGTGAAGGATTCGTTGGTGAAAGGTTGAAATGACAGTGGTGTTTGAAAGCCATAAGGCTGTTGAGATGGTTGATTTTGTTGGCTAGGGTATGATGTTTGGACGTTAGGGCTATGGAAAGATGTTTGCCCAATTTGGCTATGGTATGATATACCCTCGTTTTGGCTGTATCTTGGTGCTGTGTTGGAGGCATAACTATATTGAGTTTCTTGATAGTAATCATTTTGTTGAAGATGGTATGGGGGACGCTCTTGGTATTATGGTTGGGGTGTATGGCATGTTTGGATGGTTAATGGGTTGGTAATTTTGTTGGGTAGGGGGTTGTGAGTAACATGGCCTTGGAGGTGGGTTAGACGTTGAGGCTTCTTGTGTGTAGGTGGTCTGGCGTGGGTAATATAAATACCTGTCTTCGGAGACAAACCTAGTTGCAACCGATCTATACCAAGCCATATAATTATTTGTTGGTATAGATAGGGTTGGCATCACCAGCTCACGTAAAACATAGTGGTTGTGGTTCATCCATTTACGACGCTCAGTTTTTGCAAAATCATTCAAGTCGTCAAAGTCCCATTGATCATTAACTCTTTTTAGATGCCATTTACTGATGTCAACAGGCGGATCTGGGATGTTTTGATGCATTCCAAATTGCAGTTTAACACGGTAACTGTTGTGCATCTCCACAGTTGTGAATCTGATGATCGGGACACATGCAGTCCAAACGGCAGCATCTTCCTCGCTGAGTTGATATAGGTCTTCCATGCCTAGATATGGACGCCATATGAACTGAAGAATAGAAAAATATTAGATAGTAAAATATCTTATATAAAAGAAGAGAAAATGTTTAGGAGGACTTACATCTGCGGGTGTTAGGTGATCCAAAAGATTGCGGTATTGAATGATACGATGTTTCAGACATCTATTGTAACTCATACCCTTAACCGACCATCTAAAAAAAAAAAGAAGTTTAAGTTGAAAATGTTAGACACAATAATTTTTAAGGATAAAAAAATATATTAAGTTATTAACTTACTTTTGTGCATACGGGAAGGAAAAGTCGTTGTGGTTGACGGGCACTAGGGATGACAATCTAGACCAACCCCAAGCTTGGAGAAAAACAGCGCATCCAAAAAAAGTAGATGCACCTTTTTTGACGCACTTACACAAAGAGCTATACAAATAAGACAGACAAGCTGAACCCCAACTATACTGTCTTGTTTGATTTAGATCTCTCAATGAGGGTAAGTACATAATGTGCATAGAAGAACTAGTACCCTCGGGAAATAAAAATAAACCAATAAGAAGCATAAGGTAACACCTGGTTTTCTGTATTTTCGTATCTTCTGTAGACTCTGCAGTTAAAATAAAACCGGCGTACCATGCTTTTAGTTGCGAGAACAAGATACCTTGGCCTCTCGAGGTCTCATCTAGCAGGTCGACACCCAAAAGTTCCACACAAATTGATGGGTCAAGGTTTCTTGGCCCATTGACTGCCTTACCATCGATACGAAAACCGAGTAACATGTATACATCCTCTAGGGTCACCGTACATTCACCGGTTGGAAAAAAAGAAGGTGTGTGTCTCTGGGCACCACCTTTCTTGCAAATCTAGTATAAACCAACCGAATAAGACATGATTTTACTTACATGTCCAAAACCGGCGAAATCAATATACGGTTGTTTTAGTTCGTCGGGTGCAACATATTCATGGGAACGAGACCGAAATCTAGAAACTTCCTGCATAATTATCAATTTAGAAACAAAATAACTAGAGAGATTAAAAAATAATCGACAAAAAAAGAATTAACAAAATAAATAAAAAATAACAAAGAAAGTAAAAAAAATAGAGACATAAAAATTTAACGCTTACATAATCAGTGATATTTGCGACAGTTCCTCTATGCGTTTCACCCATTGTCAACAAAGCTATCTCAAATGATTAAATGTGATACATATGATTTACTATGACACTCTAGATAAATTATGTCTCTGTGCTACAAGTTTGCTTCAGATGACTTCTCTGCAAACCTCATGCTACCTTATATGGGGCTTCAGATGACTTTTCTGCAAACCTTTTTCCTGAACCAAGTTGCCAGATGAAATGGCGAGCCTTCATACCATTAACATCAAGTCGCCAGCCCTATTGGCGACTGAACCTATCTGCTACGTAGCCTATGCCCTAGCTGGAGTCTTCCTCATGCATGCACAGCATGCTGGCGACACAGTCATTAAAGACTGCACCATGTCACCATTTTAGATGGAAAATTTATTAATGATTTTGTAGGCTGCCGCCAATTAATGTGGCGCTGTCTTTGACTGCATTGATGAGTCGCCATTTAATATGGCGAACAAGTTACACATTTATTTTTCTATTTATATGTCTTTGCATGCATGCATGCATGTCCTATCAAACAAGCAAAACAAAAAATACTTAGTCTGTCCCAAACAACTCCTATCAGTATGTCATCTGCACAGAGTTACGTTGTTAACTCACATTACAACAGAGAGACATATGTCTCCGATGTATCTGGTTTTGGTTTTCAAAACACCGTTTTTGTCCGATTCGTAGTCAATAGGAACACAAGTTTTTTCCATTTTCACCAAAGGTTGGAATCAAAGTTAGGTCTTGGACCTATATCACAAATAATATATCGAAACCCTGTTTTTTTTAAACCAACCAAGTTAAATTTTATCCACTAAAATTGCGAGATGAAGAAGATGTAGAAAATATGTTCGTTAGTCATGAACATTCTGGTTGAGGGTGAGACTGTTTCTGCTTGGAGTTTCTTCCTTAAGAATCTAAGAACACATGTCGCTCCACAAGCCAACCTCTGTTTGATTTCAGACAGGCATGCTGCTATAGAAAGTGTCTACAATAACCATGATAACGGGTGGCATAATCCTCCTTCTACTCATGTATATTGCATTAGACATATTTCACAAAACTTCATGCGTGCAATCAAAGACAAGCACCTTCGCAAACAGGTTGTGAATGCTGGTTATGCTCTAACTCAACCAACATTTCAATACTACCTTAACGAAATAAGGATGTCAAATGCAGATGTAGGAAGCTGGTTGGATAAAATTCCACTTGAAAGGTGGACAAGAGCTTTTGATGGTGGCTGTCGTTGGGGTCACATGACGACAAACCTTGTGGAGTCCATGAACAGGGTATTCAAAGGAATAAGAAACCTTCTTATCACCGCTTTGGTGAGTTCAACCTATTATAGGTTGGCATCACTTTTCGCAACAATAGGCGAAAGATGGAGTGCACTGTTAGCGTCTGGTCAAGTATACAGTGAGAGCGTTATGAAATTGATGAAAGTGGATACTATCAAAGCCAGCACACATGCAGTTATAATCTTTGACCGACATATGCAAACATTCAGTGTACAAGAAACAATGGACCATAATGAGGGGAGGCCCAATTTATCGTATGCTGTCAGGCTAAACAGATGTTGGTGTGACTGTGGCAAGTTCCAGGCCCTCCGTGTACCTTGCTCACATGCCATTGCAGCATGCCACATGCTCGTCAGGATGCTTATGGCTATCTATTTGATGTTTACAAGGTGATTAATGTAATGAATGTATATAGCGAAGGCTTCGCAGTGCTACCAATAGAGGATTATTGGCCTCCATACCAAGGTGACGTAGTTTGGCACAATGACGAAATGAGAAGAAAGAAAAAGGGGCACCCAAACAACAATCGTATAAGAACCGAAATGGATACCGCTGATAAAATGATAAGACTATGCAGTATCTGTCGTCAGCCCGGACACAAAAAAAAAATTGTCCCAATGTTGGAGGAACATCTGCATCATAATTTAGCTTATCTTTTCATTTGTTGTAACCAAATATTTTCATATATTCATGGATCTTTGTTACAACAATTTTAACAACAAACACCACTGACACAAACAACTGTAACAACAAACAACAATGTTAACAACAAACAACACAAACAACTTAATACATTCCTAATAGATTACAACAATCAAATTAATTTCATTCGGTCCAAACATGACTTCCCTCGCATCTTTGCCAGTCTTCACACGAACCCATCCACGCAACCGATCAAGTCTCTCGATACTTCAGATTTTCTCCCCTTCACCACCTCCAACCACCGATTCAGCCCCCTCTTAGGTTGATTGAAACTTTGTATGTTCCAAAACAACATGTCGATCAGTGGCTTCTCTCGCGAAAAGACGACTTTTCCCCATCGACGACGATATATTTTATGAGTAGAACAAGGTTGTGAGATGAGATGTGGAAGTAACTGAGCTGAACACCTCTATATATAGGAAAAATTTTCAGTTTCTAGGGAGTCTCCACATCAATTGGCGACTCCCTTGTGTCTCTTGCACTAGGTCGCCAATTGAATTGGCGACTTGATGAGCTGTCTCCAGTTCAATTGGCGACAACCTTGTTGCCCTAAAAAAGGGTCGCCAATAGGACTGACGCCCTTGTGTTATTCCAAATCCTAAGTGGGGTAGTTTGAGAATTATTCTGAAAATTAGGGTATTTTGGGAATTTTGTTGAAAAATAGAAGTATTTGAGTTAAAAATTTTATTTGAGGTGATACATGTTATCATTAATAGTGTAAAAATAATTTACAATTTCATTGTCCTTTTTTCTATTAAATTTTTTGGGCATACTTTTTCAATTTAGTTTAGTGCATGTGTATTATGCCTCTTGAATAATCTAAGATTATTAATCTTGGCATTTGAATCCCATGACCTATCTGCTCATATTTTACAATTTCATTATTTACGTATGATTTAACAATTTTTTTTTTAATATCATCCGTTCAATTCTGCTCACATTTTACAATTTCATTATTTGGGTATGATTTAACAATTTTTTTTTAATATCATCCGTTCATTTGAGGAGTATTCAAGAAGATATGTTCTGCCTCAAATTTCTATCGAATATATTAAAAGTTTAAATGTTTTAGTTAAAAAGAAAAGTTTTTTAGTATTAAATTTTTTTTGTTTAAAATTAAAAAAAAACCTTAAATAAAAAATTGATTAAAAAAATGAAAAAATAAAATATAAAGTGTACAATAATTTTACGTTAACAATTAATCACCGATTTATATTCTACCAGATCACATTTAAATTTTAAAATTATTTTGATAACATGTTATACTATTGATTTTTTATTAAACGATAATGTAAAATTATTTTATACTAATAATGCATATCCATTAAACTCTAAAATAAATTATTTTTAAAATATTATTTTATTTATTTCTCATTTTATTATGATTCTTTGGATATTAAAATTTTAAAAAATTACTTAGTATGTCATAAACATTATTTTAGTATTTTGAATAATTTTATATATATATATATATATATATATATATATTTTTTTTTTTTTAATTTGTGATTTCAAATATGCTTTAATTCAGTAATTTAAATTTATGTTATAAAATATTAAAATTAATCTTCAATTTATAAAAAAACAAATTTATGTATCTTTTAATAAAAAACTTAAATATATTGATCATTAAATTTTGTAATCAATATGATATTAGACAAAAATATAAGAAAATTATGTAACTTAGTGCGTCGGAGAAGTTCATTAAACTATAACAAATAAACTTAAAATTAAATCTTTTTCGTGCCATAAAAGGTCCAAAATTTGTTTTTATTCGATGCAGAGTAATATAGATTAAACATCTACATTAAATATGTTATTTGTATTCCATTTTAAAAAAAAAAAACCAATATATAAATAGGTTTGTTTTAGGGTTTAAAATTATATTTTTTAAAATGATATATGTTTGGGAACATTATTCCAATTTACGTGTTTAGTAGAAATTTAAATTTTTAAAAATAATTATAAAATTTATTTAATTTGAATTTTTTAATAAAAATAAAAATAAAAATATATGAGTGTAATGAGAAGTTATAATTAATTAAATTTATTATCACACAAATAACACTTTAAAGTTTAAACCTTGTTAATTAAGATTTCTTGAAATAAAAAATATTTTGAAGTAATTGATTTATTTGGTTGTTTTGTTGTTATTGAATTTTCAATTCTTTGAACTCATCTGTTATTTATTTAATTTTATTTGGTTGTTCTTACTTTTTTATTTATTTATGTTTGATTCTAAAATTACATTGGCTGTACTTGTTTTTAATTTTGCTAAAAAATATAAGATATATGTTAAATATATTATGCATTTACTTTAATTAATTATTAAATAAAATATAATTATTATATCAATTATTAATTTAATTAATATAATGAATATCGTATTGAGTTTAATCGTTGAATGACCGTGCTAGATTGAATCATTCTTTTGAATAGCAAAGTGATAACCTAATTATAGAATCAGTGTGAGACAATAATATTTATATCAACCTTTGTTTTTTTTCTTTTTTATATGTGGTAAATGGTCATTAACAATTAATGATATATGACAACTAATGATATATTATTTATTAGATTATTAATTTTTTTTGAGAAATATAATATTCTTGATAATAATAACATGAATTATCATATTTATTTAAAATAAATATTTTTGATTCGTAGGATTATAATTTTATCTATCGTAAGTATAATTATATGAATTTTGTGCGGTGATTACATAATTGATTTGTTAGTGATACAAATTATTTATATTAATAATAATCGTATCCTATCAATATATTATTATTGATATAAATTGAGAATAAATACAATTTATTAGTAATTGTGATATGTATTATACTAAAATAATTATATCCTATCGTATTATTATTAGTGTAATTTTGTTATGATATAAAATATTGTTAGCCATTTATGCTTATTTTGTCATGTTTAAATATTCTACCGATATTGAAATTTTGGTAATATAAAATTCTGTTTATTAGTGTAATTTGATGTAAGATCAAAATGAGCTAGAGTTTTATTAGAGAAACGTTTGGCTGGTATATGTGAAATCATTTTTCTGTATTACACAATTGTCCATGATTCCTTATTTCTTTCATAACTGCCTCCTTTCCTAACTCTGTCAAAACTCTGAATGATACTAATTATGAGGACTACTGGAAAGAGTCTCTCGACCTTTATTTGGCTATAGCCAACCTTGACTTGGATCTGAGAACTGAAAAGACTGATGCTATTACTGACGCGTCTACTGAATCTCAGATGACTCTTTATGAAAAATGGGAACACTCTAACACAATGTGCCTTAAGGGGATATCTTACACTATAAAAAATTCCATCAGACAAAGCATACTAGAAAGTGAGAGTGCTAAAGATTACCTGAAGTCCGTTGGTGAGAAGTTCACTCGTTTTGATAAGGCTAAGAAGTGTGAGTATCTCTCCCTGTTTGACAAAACTAAGTATGATGGTGTTAGTGGTGTACGTGAGCATATTATAAAATTGATCCACTATTATAATAAGCTGAAAGCTCTAAAAGTTGAAATTGGTGAGATCACTCTAATTTGGAGGGTTCTTAAGTTTTTGCCCCCTCAATTTGATGTTATGAGGACCTCCTATAATACGTAGAAAGTCGAATGGTCTGTGGATGAGATGATAGCCATAGTAACTTAAGAGGAAGATTCTATAAAAAAGGCATAAGCTCAAAGCGTTTAGTTTGTTGATTCTATTTCAGGAACAAGGGATTTCAAGAAAAACATCCATAAAGGAAAACATCATTTTGATGACAAGAAAGGAAAAGCAAGGTACAATCCTAGCTCTAGCTTATCTTAAGTTAAATATAGTAGATGCTTCTTCTAATACTTGGTGGTTGGACTCAGGTGCCACTATTCATGTTGTGAATTGTTTGCAGGGGTTCAAAAACCTGAGGAAACCAAGTGATGCTGAGGTGAAGGTCATTGTGGGAGACAGAGCTAGAGTATCAGTGATGGAGGTAGGATTTGTTACCTTGTTTTTACCTTCTGGAGACATTTTGATTTTAAAATATGTAGTTTATGTACCTTCAATGAGAAGGAATTTGATTTCTATTTCAGCTTTGGATAAATGTGACTACTCTTTTGTTTTTAGTAATGGAAAATATGATATTTGTTTTAATTCAGATGTTGCTGGTTCTGGAAATTTGCGTGATGGTTTATATATGTTGAATATGAATGAGATGTCTGTTAATTATGTTGTTGGGACAAAGCACAATAGAAAATATGAGAATTCTTAGATATTGTGGCATAGCGTTTAGGGAACATTTCTAGATCTCTTATTGAAAGACTAATTAAGGAGAGTATTCTGCCTAATCTTGACTTCTCTGATTTTGAAACTTGCGTTGATTGCCTCAAAGGAAAGTTCACTGCCAAAACCAGGAATACAAAAGCGAATAGATGTAAAGATGTATTGCAATTGATTCACACACACATGTGTGGACCTATTACACCCAATGTTATGGGTGGATACAGGTACTTTATCATTTTCATAGATAATTTCTCCAGATTTGGATGGATAGAACTTCTCCAAGACAAGTCTAGTTCCTTGGATGCCTTCAAATCTTTTAAAGATGCCATTGAATTTAAATTAGGAAAGAAGGTCAAATGTGTGAGATCTGATAGAGAAGGAGAATATTATGGTAGATATGATGAGATTGGAAGAAATCCAGGACCGGTTGTTATATTTTTAGATTAATGTGGTATTGAGGCTCAATACACTATGCCAGGTACTCTTCAGTAGAACGGAGTTGTAGAGAGACGTAATTGCAGGCTTATGGACATGGTAGTTGCATGATGAGTCATTCGTCATTGCCTGATTTTCATTGGGGTGATGCTTTGAAAATAGTTGTCTACGTTCTTAATCAGGTGCCTAGTAAATCAGTGTCAATGATTCCTTATGAATGATTAACAGGTAAGGATCCAAGTTTGAGACATTTTCATGTTTGGGGTTGTAAGGCTAAAGTAAAAAATTACAATCCTCAACATAAAAACTTGATATGAAGACTGTTAGTGGTTTCTTCATCGGATATAATATTGGGTCTAGAGGTTGTAGGTTTTATTGTTATTCCCATTCTACGGGAATCATTGAATCTGATAGAGCGATTTTCTTTGAGGATGATTTGGATAGTGGAGTCTCAACGCCACTACCAGTTACTCTTGAAAAAGATCATACTTTTCTCCCTATACCAATTGTTCCTTTCCCTAATGATGTTGTGATTCCAGTTATTCAGAATAATGATCAAGATGTGGTACCACAAATAGATGAACATGAACAAATCGATACCCTAGAGCCTATTGGTGTTGTTGAACCAAGTAACATTGCTGAAGTTGTTCAATTGAGACGATCTCAGAGAGCTGGAAAGCCTACAATATCAAATGAATTTGTTGTGTGTCTCCAGGAGCATGAGTTTGATATTCGTGATGACGATGATCTTACGACTTTTAATGAAGCAATTTCTTGTTCTCATGCTTTTTGTAACGCCCCGGTCAGTTTTGTCTTTTTAATTAATTGAGTCGTTTTGAGTATTTTATTATTATATTACTTTATTTCTGACTTTTATGTGAAAATATGTTATTTTTCGTCGTGGATATATTTTATCGCGTTTTGGGAACATTTGCGAGATATTTGAGTGTAGGGGTAATTTGGACATTTTGATTTATTTTGTTAAGTTAGAATATAATAGAATAGAAAGAGAGAAAAATAGGAAGAGAAAGAAAAAAAAAGAGAAGAAGAAAAGAAAAGGAGAAGAGAAGAAAAGAGAGAATTTGGGAAAACTTGGAAATCAATCAACCGACTTTCTAGAACACGATTAAATCGGGTAAGGGTGCGAAACTCGATTATACTATGTTTGTGTATGATTATGTATGTGTTTGCTTGGATGTTTCTTGTCTTTCCATGGCTTTTGAGTTTTAGGTCGAAAATGATAAAATGATTAGGAATCGAGGTTTTCGCGGTCGGAAATTGATATAATTTGCGTTGTATGATCACCATGTGTTTATGAGTCATTGTTGATAATTTTTTTGCTGTTGGAAGTGATTTGGAATGAAAAATGAGGTTTTTTGGGGTTTTGGATCATGTAACCCGTAACAGAATTTTTCTGGTTCTGGTGTGATTCGCCAGGCGAATTAGGGATTCGCCAGGCGAATTGAGTCTTGCCACTAGTTCGCCAGGCGAAGTGCTGGCGAAGGGAGATTCGCCAGGCGAATTCGTAAGTCGCCAGGCGAAATCGGAATTACAGAAAGGGGGTAGCTTCTGTAACTCTTGGGGTTTTTCCTAAATTGGTGATTCGCCACTAGTTCGCCAGGCGAAGCGCTGGCGAATGGGATTCGCCAGGCGAAATCCATGGTGAAGGGATGGCGAATGGGGATCCGCTAGGCGAATTCTTAAGTCGCCAGGCGAATCTGGCTGTTTCTCAATAAATTCTTTTCTTTGAAAATTCATAACTTTTGATCTGTGGTTCGGTTTGAGGTGTGGTTTGATGCGTTAGAAAGCTTATAAAATGTACTTTATTATGATGATGGTTTTGGAGATTGTTGGCCGATTAAATTATGTCGGGAATTAGAAAGTGTGTTGTTTTGTTGTCGACTTTTGCCGTTTAATTGTGTGAACTTGATGTGTATAGGCAATATGCTGTTGGTGTGGAGATTGTATGACCTGTGTACTGTTGAGTGATGAAATTGCATGAAATACATATTGTGATGATGGTTGGTGGCCTTACGGAAAGAAAATGCGATGTATGATAATTGTTGATATATGCATGATTATGGATGTGTATATGTGTGCATATTAAATGTCATGAGTCATTGTATGCCAAGCATCATGATATGCATTGCTGTGACGTCCTGAGTGACATATTGATTCCAG
Source organism: Lathyrus tuberosus (assembly GCA_022829125.1). Taxonomy (NCBI): domain Eukaryota; kingdom Viridiplantae; phylum Streptophyta; class Magnoliopsida; order Fabales; family Fabaceae; genus Lathyrus; species Lathyrus tuberosus. The sequence continues at coordinate 1,225,997 of JALAZF010000213.1, forward strand.
AGGGAATCTGCTATAACATCGTGCGCCTTAAAAATAAGAGGACCTAAAGCGATTTGATATATCGTGCGCCTTAAAAATAAGAGGACCTAAAGCGATGGTTATAGACGATCGTGTGCCCATGTGGGGTGTGAGCGATTGGATTATGCGCCTTATACCGAGAGGACCTAAAGCAATCCATAAACGTCGTGCGCCTTATACCAAGAGGACCTAAAGCGACGGGGAACATCGTAGGCCCGACGGGGTGTTACTTGAGTGATCCTCAGTAACGAGCGATGATTCCAGCAGAGTTCCTGGGTGAACTAGTGATGAGGAATATTGGAAGTCGGTACCGCATGGCATGTGCATAGAGTTGTTGTGTCGGTCTCTGTGCATTTGCATAAACCATGGATTAATTGTGCGTGGAATTGTGAATGTGAGTGATGAGATGAAATATGTGTAATTGTATTGATGATGAGTGTATTGTGTTTGATTGATGTGTACTGGTATTTGATACTTGAGAATTGTACTGTGTTGTGTTGTATTTGATTGTGGTGCAATTGTGGTGAGAATATTTTACTTGTTCATTTTTGTGTTCATATATAATTATATGCAACTGTATTATGATTATTTTTCTCACCCTTCTGCTGTTTTATAATGCTCTATGTGGCATTGCAGATTAGAGTTGCTGGAGGTCTTTTTGTGAAGCTTTGCGTCTTCATTCTTTTGTCGGTCGGCTCTGATATGTGACACCGGGTAGTTAGGGAGGCCGTTTGTGATTATTTTGTATTATGTATATGTATCTTTTGGATTGTACATGTATGATGTTGTATATGACAAACAAACTTTCATGATATATATATATATATATGTTGATATTCAGTTACGAATTTTCTGCTTTTATTCTGTTTCTGAATTGTGGGTGTAATACTACCTGAATGGTTGTATATCTGTATGAGCAGGTGTTGTATGTTTGTTTCAAATTGATGTGACCCCTCGGTCTATGCCGTGTATGTTTAATTATACTCTGATGAAAATTTTGTATTTTATTTATCGCTTTAATAGCTTGGGGGTATAGATTGGGGGTGTCACATTAAGTGGTATCAGAGCCAGTCCGTGTCAGTCTGTGTCAGTTCGTGGCTGGTTGTGTAAGTCTTTGTCGGTGTTGGCGTTTGGAGTGAGCTATTTGTTTAACCATAGTTTCTGTTATTGGAAATGAACAGAATATGGCTGGTAGGAATGATGCTGCTTTAGCTGCTGCGATGCAAGCTATGGCTCGTGCTGTGCAGGGTACACCTAATGCTGCGGGTAAAGATGAGTTCAGGAAGAATAAACCGTCTGTCTTCAAAGGGAGACATGATCCTGATGGTGCACAAATTTGGTTAAAAGAGATTGAAAGGATTTTCCGAGTTATGGATTGTGCTGAGGACAATAAGGTGAGACTGGGAACTCACATGTTACAGGAAGAAGCTGATGACTGGTGGGTTAGTACTCTTCAGGTGTTGGAAGCTGGGGATGAAGAAGTTACTTGGGAATTGTTTAGCCAGGAGTTTCTGAGGAAGTATTTTCCCGAGGATGTTAGAGGAAAGAAGGAAATTGAGTTCTTGGAACTGAAACAAGGTAGTATGCCTGTTGTTGATTATACTACTAAGTTTGTGGAGCTTGTGCAGTTTTATCCTCATTATGCTGAAGCGACTGCAGAGTTTTCTAAGTGTGTGAAGTATGAGAGTGGATTGCGTCCTGAGATTAAGCAAGCCATCGGTTATCAAAGGATAAGAAGGTTTTCTGATTTGTTGGAATGTTGTAGGATTCATGAAGAGGATAGTAAGGCTCGTTCTACTCACTACAAGAGTGTGAGTGACAGAAAAGGGAAGCTACAGTTTCGTAGTGGTCCGTATGTAACACCAGCGGATAAAGGTAAACAAAGGGGTACTTTTGATCGAAGGTCAGGTGGAGGAGGTATGTCTAATTCTCCGAGATGTTTTAAATGTGGTGAGTTGGGGCATCGTCAGTTTGAGTGCAGGAAAGATGTGAGAAAGTGTTCTAATTGTGGAGGCGTAGGACATGTCGTAGCTGATTGTAAACGGAAGAATGTGGTGAAGTGTTTCAACTGTGGTGAACCTGGTCATATTTGCACGAAGTGTCAGAAACCGAAGCAAGCTCCAACTAGTGGGAAGGTATTTTCATTGGCGGGGACTCAGACTTCAAGTGCAGATCGTCTGATCAGAGGTACTTGTTTTATTAATAGTACGTCTTTAGTTGCTATTATTGATACTGGAGCGACTCATTCGTTTATTTCGTCTGAGTGTGTGAAGCGTTTAAATCTTATGTTGTCTTTGATGGATGGTGAGATGGTTATTGATACTTCAACAATGGGGTCAGTAACTACTTCTTTGGTTTGTTTGAGTTGTCCTTTGACCATTTATGGTAAAGACTTTGAAATGGATTTAGTGTGTTTGCCGTTGGAAGGGTTAGATGTGGTTCTGGGAATGAATTGACTGCAATTCAATCAGGTTCATATTGATTGTTATCAGAAGCTGGTAAGGTTTCCTTCTCTTGAGGAAGACGAAGACTCGAGTTTCTTATCTACCAAAGAGTTGAAGAGATTTTTGGTGGAGGAAGCTCAGTTGTTTGGGTTGTTTGCGTCGTTGATTGTGGATAGTCAAGTGTCGCTTGATGTGTTTCCGATTGTGTATGATTTTCCTGAAGTGTTTCCTGAGGATATTTCAGACTTGCCGCCAGAGAGAGAGGTGGAGTTTTCGATAGATCTAGTTCCTGGTACTAGACCTGTTTCTATGGCACCTTATCGTATGTCAGCATCTGAGTTGGTAGAGTTGAAGAAGCAATTAAATGAGTTATTGGAGAAGACGTTTGTGAGGCCAAGTGTTTCTCCTTGGGGTGCTCCAGTTTTATTGGTGAAAAAGAAAGACGGAAGTATGCGATTGTGTATTGATTATCGCCAGTTTAATAAGGTGACGATTAAGAATAAGTATCCTCTTCCGAGAATTAATGATTTGATGGATCAGTTGGTTGGTGCTTGTGTGTTCAGTAAGATTGACCTGAGGTCGGGATATCATCAGATTAGGGTGAAAGAGGAAGATATTCAGAAGGCGGCTTTTAGGACACGTTACGGTCATTATGAATATTCTGTGATGCCGTTCAGGGTTTCTAATGCGCCTGGTGTGTTTATGGAGTACATGAATCGTATTTTTCACGAGCATTTGGATCGATTTGTTATTGTGTTTATTGACGACATATTGATTTATTCTAAGTCTCGGGAGGAGCACGCGGAGCATTTGCGTATTGTTTTGCAGGTTTTGAAGGAAAATAAGCTTTTTTCCAAATTGTCTAAGTGTGAATTTTGGTTGTCGGAAGTGAGTTTTCTTGGACACGTAATTTCAGGTAATGGTATTGCTGTGGATCCATCTAAAGTAGAAGCAGTTCTACAATGGGAGGCTCCAAGATCTGTTACTGAAATTCGAAGCTTTTTGGGTTTAGCCGGTTATTATCGAAGGTTTATTGAAGGTTTTTCTAAGCTAGCACTTCCTTTGACCCAGTTGACTTGTAAAGGGCAAGCGTTCATTTGGGATATTCGGTGTGAGGAAAGTTTTAATGAGCTGAAGAGAAGATTGACGACAGCTCTGATTTTGATTCTGCCAAATCCTAATGAACCGTTTGTGGTGTATTGTGATGCGTCTTTGATTGGTCTAGGTGGTGTGCTAATGCAAGACGGTAAGGTCGTGGCGTATGCTTCGAGGCAGTTGAGAGTGCATGAGAAGAATTACCCTACGCATGATTTGGAGTTAGCGGCTGTGGTTTTTGTGTTGAAAATTTGGAGGCATTATCTTTTTGGTGCGAGGTTTGAAGTCTTTAGTGATCACAAGAGTTTGAAATATCTGTTTGATCAGAAGGAATTGAATATGAGGCAACGAAGATGGTTGGAATTTTTGAAGGACTACGACTTTGGCTTGAATTACCATCCTGGTAAAGCTAATGTGGTAGCCGATGCATTGAGCCGGAAATATTTACATATGTCCGCTTTAATGGTTAAGGAGTGAGAGCTTTTGGAATCGTTTAGAGATTTGAGTTTGGTATGTGAAGTGTCGTCGGATAGTGTGAGGCTGGGTATGTTGAAGGTTACTAATGTTTTCTGATGACGGTGAGGGAGAAACAGAAGTTGGACGTGAAATTGGTGGATTTGATGTTGGTTGACGGAAAAGAGGCGAGTGGTGATTTTCAAGTGGATATTAATGGTGTGTTGAGGTTCCGTGGGCGAATTTGTATTCCGGACGATTCGGATTTGAAACGAATGATTTTGGAAGAAGGACACCGGAGTAATTTGAGTATACATCCGGGAGCGAACAAGATGTACCAAGATTTGAAAAAGATTTTCTGGTGGTCTGGATTGAAAAGAGATGTGGCTCAGTTTGTGTATGCTTGTTTGACGTGCCAGAAGTCGAAAGTGGAACATCAGAGGCCGAGTGATTTGTTGCAACCGTTGGATATTTCGGAATGGAAATGGGATAGCATTTATATGGATTTTGTAACGGGGTTGCCGAATACTCAGCGAGGGCATAATGCTATTTGGGTGGTTGTGGACAGATTGACTAAATCGGCTCATTTCATTCCGATTGACATCAGTTTTTCCTTGGAATGGTTAGCTGAGATTTATATCAGTGTGATTGTGAAGTTGCATGGAGTTCCGTTAAGTATTGTTTCGGATCGAGATCCAAGGTTTACCTCGAGATTTTGGGAAAGTTTACAGAAGGCATTGGGTTCTAAATTGAGGTTGAGTTCGGCTTATCATCCGCAGACGGATGGGCAGTCGGAGAGAACGATTCAGTCTTTGGAAGATTTGTTGAGGGCTTGTGTTTTGGAACAAGGTGGTGCGTGGGATAGTTATCTTGCGTTGATTGAATTCACGTATAATAACAGTTTCCATTCTAGTATTGGAATGGCACCGTTTGAAGCATTATATGGATGAAGATGTCGAACACCGTTGTGTTGGCACGAATCTGGTGAGAGAACAGTGGTTGGATCGGAGTTGGTGCAGCAGACTACGGAAAAAGTGAAGTTTATAAGTGAGAAAATGAAGGCTTCTCAGAGCAGACAAAAGAGTTATCATGATCGGAGACGGAAGGATCTTGAGTTTCAAGAGGGCGATTATGTATTTCTGAGGGTTACGCCGGTAACGGGTGTAGGCCGTGCATTGAAATCGAAGAAACTTACTTCTCGATTTATTGGTCCTTACCAGATATCTGCGAGAGTGGGTGCTGTGGCTTATAGGGTGGCGTTGCCGCCGAGTCTGTCGAATTTGCATGATGTTTTCCATGTTTCACAGCTTTAGAAGTATATTCCAGATCCGTCGCATGTGATTCCGATGGATGAGGTTGAGGTAAGGGAGAACCTTACAGTTGAGGCTTTGCCGGTGAGTATTTTAGATCGAGAGTTGAAGAGGTTGCGGGGCAAGAATATTGCACTTGTGAAGGTGGCGTGGGGAGGCGCTGCTGAGGGCAATTTGACTTGGGAGTTGGAGAGTCGGATGCGGGAGTCGTATCCAGAGTTGTTCGTCTCAGGTAAGATTTTCGAGGACGAAAATTTCTAAGTGGGGGAGAGTTGTAACGCCCCGGTCAGTTTTGTCAGTTTTGTCTTTTTAATTAATTGAGTCGTTTTGAGTATTTTATTATTATATTACTTTATTTCTGACTTTTATGTGAAAATATGTTATTTTTCGTCGTGGATATATTTTATCGCGTTTTGGGAACATTTGCGAGATATTTGAGTGTAGGGGTAATTTGGACATTTTGATTTATTTTGTTAAGTTAGAATATAATAGAATAGAAAGAGAAAGAAAAAAAAAGAGAAGAAGAAAAGAAAAGGAGAAGAGAAGAAAAGAGAGAATTTGGGAAAACTTGGAAATCAATCAACCGACTTTCTAGAACACGATTAAATCAGGTAAGGGTGCGAAACTCGATTATACTATGTTTGTGTATGATTATGTATGTGTTTGCTTGGATGTTTCTTGTCTTTCCATGGCTTTTGAGTTTTAGGTCGAAAATGATAAAATGATTAGGAATCGAGGTTTTCGCGGTCAGAAATCGATATAATTTGCGTTGTATGATCACCATGTGTTTATGAGTCATTGTTGATAATTGTTTTGCTGTTGGAAGTGATTTGGAATGAAAAATGAGGTTTTTTGGGGTTTTGGATCGTGTAACCCGTAACAGAATTTTTCTGGTTCTGGTGTGATTCACCAGGCGAATTGAGTCTCGCCACTAGTTCGCCAGGCGAAGTGCTGGCGAAGGGAGATTCGCCAGGCGAATTCGTAAGTCGCCAGGCGAAATCGGAATTACAGAAAGGGGGTAGCTTCTGTAACTCTTGGGGTTTTTCCTAAATTGGTGATTCGCCACTAGTTCGCCAGGCGAAATCCATGGCGAAGGGCTGGCGAATGGGGATCCGCCAGGTGAATTCTTAAGTCGCCAGGCGAATCTGGCTGTTTCTCAATAAATTCTTTTCTTTGAAAATTCATAACTTTTGATCTGTGGTTCGGTTTGAGGCGTGGTTTGATGCGTTAGAAAGCTTATAAAATGTACTTTATTATGATGATGGTTTTGGAGATTGTTGGCCGATTAAATTATGTCGGGAATTAGAAAATGTGTTGTTTTGTTGTCGACTTTTGCTGTTTAATTGTGTGAACTTGATGTGTATGGGCAATATGCGGTTGGTGTGGAGATTGTATGACCTGTGTACTGTTGAGTGATGAAATTGCATGAAATACATATTGTGATTATGGTTGGTGGCCTTACGGCAAGAAAATGCGATGTATGATAATTGTTGATATATGCATGATTATGGATGTGTATATGTGTGCATATTAAATGTCATGAGTCATTGTATGCCAAGCATCATGATATGCATTGTTGTGACGTCCTGAGTGACGGATTGATTCCAGAGGGAATCTGCTATAGCATCGCGCGCCTTAAAAATAAGAGGACCTAAAACGATTTGATATATCGTGCGCCTTAAAAATAAGAGGACCTAAAGCGATGGTTATAAACGATCGTGTGCCCATGTGGGGTGTGAGCGATCGGATTATGCGCCTTATACCGAGAGGACCTAAAGCAATCCATAAACGTCGTGCGCCTTATACCAAGAGGACCTAAAGCGACGGGGAACATCGTAGGCCCGACGGGGTGTTACTTGAGTGATCCTCAGTAACGAGCGATGATTCCAGCAGAGTTCCTGAGTGAACTAGTGATGAGGAATATTGGAAGTCGGTACCGCATGGCATGTGCATAGAGTCGTTGTGTCGGTCTCTGTACATTTGCATAAATCATGGATTAATTGTGCATGGAATTGTGAATGTGAGTGATGAGATGGAATATGTGTAATTGTATTGATGATGAGTGTATTGTGTTTGATTGATGTGTAGTGGTATTTGATACTTGAGAATTGTACTGTGTTGTGTTGTATTTGATTGTGGTGCAATTGTGGTGAGAATATTTTACTTGTGCATTTCTGTGTTAATATATAATTATATGCAACTGTATTATGATTGTTTTTCTCACCCTTCTGCTGTTTTATAATGCTCTATGAGGCATTGCTGATTAGAGTTGTTGGAGGTCTTTTTGTGAAGCTTTGCGTCTTCATTCTTTTGTCGTTCGACTCTGATATGTGACACCGGGTAGTTAGGGAGGCCGTTTGTGATTATTTTTTATTATGTATATGTATCTTTTGGATTGTACATGTATGATGTTGTATATGACAAACAAACTTTCACGATATATATATATATATATATATATATATATATATATATATAAATATGTTGATATTCAGCTACGGATTTTCCGGTTTTATTCTGTTTCTGAATTGCGGGTGTAATACTACCTGAATGGTTGCATATCTGTATGAGCAAGTGTTGTATGTTTGTTTCAAATTGATGTGACCCCTCGGTCTATGCCGTGTATGTTTAATTATACTCTGATGAAAATTTTGTATTTTATTTATCGCTTTAATAGCTTGGGGGTATAGATTGGGGGTGTCACACTTTTGATTGGCTGAATGCTATGCATAATGAATTAAATTCTATGTCTCATAATGGTGTTTGGGATCTCATAGAGTTGCCAGTTGGTTGCAAGGCCATTGGATGCAAATGAGTTTTCAAAAGAAAATGTAATCCTGATGGAGAAATTGATAGATACAAAGCCAGAATAGTGGCAAAGGGCTATAGTCAAAGAGAATGGATTGATTACAAGGAGACTTTCTCACCCGTCTCTACCAAAGATGCCTTTCAAGTTGTTATGGCTTTGGTTACACACTTTAATTTGGAACTTCACCAGATGGATGTGAAGACAACTTTTCTGAATGAAGAACTTGTTGAAGATGTTTACATGATTCGACCTGAAGGTTTTATTGAAGCAGGAAAAGAGAAGTTAGTATGCAAACTAAAGAAATCCATATATGGATTAAAACAAGCATCTAGACAATGGTATTTAAAGTTTGATACAGTTGTCATTTATTTTGGTTTCAATTAAAATGCTTCAGATCAGCGCATTTATTTAAAGATCAGTGGGAGAGATTTTATAATCTTAGTGTTGTATGTCGATGATATCTTTCTTGCTAGCAGTAGTGTTAGTCTTTTGAATGAGACAAGATCGATGTTAAGTAACCACTTTGATATGAAGGACCTAGGTGATGCTTCTGTTGTTTTAGTTACCCAAATTTTCCGTGATAGACCACGTGGTGTTCTTGGATTGTCTAAAAAAGGATATATTAAAAGAATCCTCAAGTGCTTTAATATGAAATCTTGCTCCCCATGCATTGTTCCTGTCTAAAAGGGTGATAAGCTCTCTAAATCTGAATGTCCTTAAAATGATAAAAAACTGTTGAAATGGAAAGAGTCCCATATGCTTTCGCTGTTGGAAGTTTGATGTATGCTCAAGTGTGTACTCATTTCGATATTGCATATGCAGTTAGTGTTTTAGAGAGATACTTGAGTAGCCCAGGATTGGGTCATTGGAAAGCTGTTAAAAAGGTCATGCGATATTTGCAGATGCTGACCTATAAAAAGTCTGATCAACTTCATGTCACTGGTTATTCTGATTCTGATTTTGCAGGTTGCCCTGACGACCGAAATTCTACTTCCGGCTTAATTTTTATGATGGTAAGAGGAGCTATTTCGTGGAAGACTGTTAAACATACTCTTACGGCTACCTCAACCATGAAGGCAAAATATGTAGCTTTCTATGAAGCTACTTGTCAAGCTATGTGGCGGAAGAACTTAATCTCTCGCTTCAAAGTTGTTGAAAGCATATCCAGGCCACTTGTGATATATTGCGACAATTCTGCTACTGTACATTTCTCTCAGAACACTAAGAGTTCTTCTCGCTCAAAACATTTTGATATTAAGTATCTATTTGTCAGAGAAAAAATTCTTGAATTTCAGACTCGAATTGAACATCTTGCCACAGAGAACATGTTGGCAGATCCACTTACCAAAGGCTTAATTATTTGTGTTTTCCAAAGGCATGTATCCAACATGGGTGTAGTTAAGTTATTTGATATTTTGGATTAGTGAGAGTCTGATTGTTGTATTTAATTATTGTAATGATATATGTATAAGATGACATCAATTTAATAATCATATCTCTCATAGCATTTGAGATGCTTGGACCATTATTGGATTACATATTTCTTCATTGTGTTATGTTAATCCATATTCATTATCATTATGTGAAATGTGAGTATTTGACATGTGTGATTTGTTTCCCTATCGGATACGATTTATGCATTGTTAAATTTTGTGTTTTCTCATATTGTTTTGATGATAAATGATTGACATATTTTTTTTTTAATTATAGTTGTTGTATTTTAATAATTAATTAAAGTCATCTAAGTGGGAGAATGTTAAATATATTATGGATATAATTTTTTTAATTAATTATTAAATAAAATATAATTATTATATCAATTATTAATTTAATTAATAACATGAATATTGTATTGGGCTTAATCGTTGAATGACTCGTTATGGGTTGGGTCATTCTTTTGGATAGCCTGCTGAGAGGTCCATTCCCTCATATGGTGGTTATATATTTTGGCTATCCCATTAAGTCAGATATCAAGCGTATCTGTTCCATTAAAAAGAGGGCAGTAGCATTCTCAGTTTACACTCAAGTAAATTGATTCAACTATGACAGATATATGTTTATTGAATTATTCTTATTATAATATACTCTACAATCATATCTATGATTTTGATTATACTGTTAATTTTCCATCAATATATCGCTCCTCCTACTTGATTCTGCTGAATATTTTGCTCATTCATTTCTTCTTGCAAAAACATTAAAAATCTCTCATGTCAATCTAGTTGAATTTTTATTTTTCAATTACCTAACTTATTAATTATTGCTATTATAACTTTTTTTTATGAGAGTGAGAAGAAAAAGAGAAATAAAAAACGATTTAAAAAATTTCAATTCAAATATAATACTATGGTTTTTATAAATTGTACAGTTTTAAAAAAATAAATAAATTTTACTACTAATTAAACGTAAATAAGTCGCTTCAAACCTATTTTTAATAATATTGAGCGTCCTAACTCATATTATTAAACCACTTCTTCAATAATACATCTTCACAACCAAAATAAAATTTAATATTTTTCTTTTATCTAAGTATACTTATACATATTTTTGTGGTTGAGATTGTAAGAACAATAGAGTGTTTATGGTCTAAACCCTTATCTTGAGGTCTTTTAATCTTTGCTTCACATGTTTTTAATAAAAGTGACCATTGATCACTAAATAAATAGTAGAAAAATGATTAGGTCGTCCACTATTTCTAAATATTAATCAAGAAGAACACAAACATCATTTACAATCCAAAACCACAATAATAAAAAAGAAAACTATTAAATTACAAATTTGATTTTTAAATATATGTGTAATACAATGTCAATTGTTTCCTATGTCTTTAAAAATACAAATTATTTACTATAAATCTGAGTATAGAAGCTTGGAATCATCTTTATAACTAATCTTTTTAAATCAATAAAAAGTTACAAGACTAATTGTTGAATCCAATATATATATATATATATATATATCAGAGAGAGTAATTAAAGATAAAATTATATGAGACTAACAAATAGAAAAAAATTTGAAAACTAACAACTATAACCGATTACATCAAATTTGTAATAGGTTACAGAACGATTTTGTTCTAAACTCAATTTAAGCTGTAACCGATTACACCAAAGTCCTAATCGGTTACATAACGATTGTGTTTGATTATGCCAAAAGAGTGTAACCGGTCACAACCCCGCATTAATCAGTTACAAGCACTTGAATTAGCTTTTTTTCATAACACACCACCTTAATTCATGTGATCAAAGTCTTCCATGCCCATATGCTTCTTCAATCTCTTGAACACTTCAATCGACAAACCTTTGGTCAACAAATCGACCACTTGATCTTCACTTCTACAATACCCCAACCTCAATCTTTCTTCATTAACAAGTTCTCTCAAGTAGTGAAACCTCATCTTAATATGCTTGCTTATCCCACGTGCAATGGGACTCTTAGCAAGGTTTATAGCGGAAACATTATCATTCATGAGTGTTACAACTTCATCCTCTCCGTTGCTCAAATCCTTCAACAAATTCTTCAACCACACAGCTTGGCAAGCACAAATGAAGCTGCAATATACCCGACCTCACATGAAGAGAGCGCCACTATTGTTACTTCTTTGAACACCGTGAGATTGGTGTTCCTCCAAACATAAAGATGTATCCAACTGTGAATTTTCTGTCATCTTTATCTCCGCACCAATTGAAATCAGTATATTAGAGTAAATTGAATTTTTTGCCCTTGTCCATTGCAAGAAAGATAATTCTGCAGCAAATAGATCCTTTGACGTATCTTAGAATCCTCTTGACAACTGCCAAGTGAGACAAATTCAGTCTCTCCATGAATCTACTCATAATACCGACACTAAACACCAAATTCGGTCGCGTATTGCACAAGTAACGTAAGGATCCAAATCAGCATGCGATACTGAGTTGGATTAACATCCTACTCATACTCATCTTTCAACAACTGCAACCTCGATTTACCGGAGTGGTGGCAACATTACAATGCTCCATTTCAAATTTCTTCAAAATCTCAAGCGCATACCTTCTTTGGTGCATGAGCAGTCCCTTCTTGGACTTGTAAAACTTAATGCCAAAGAAGTATGTCATGAGGCCCAAGTTGGTCATCTCAAACTCCTTCATAATTTCACCCTTAAATTTATAAATGAACCCTTCATCCCTGACCGTAATTAACAAATCATCTACATAGAGACAAAGAATTATCAACCATTCATTTGCGCCTTCAAGATTGCAGGAATTGGATCTCTCAAGCTCCATGATCAGTCAATAAAGCTATTGAGTGATGTCAGGTATGTACCTGATCTTAAGAGGAAATTGATTTCTCTTGGTGAATTCGACAAGAAAGGGATATGTTTTCAAAGAAAATCAAAATATCCTAAGGGTAATGAAGGGGTCGAAGGAAGTCTTGAGAGGTATCAAGACGCAAGGCCTGTATACCCTTGCGATTGAGGTTGTAAGTGGTTTAGCAGATGTTGTAACACCATGATTTAATTATTATCTTATTTATTTAATTAATTATTTAATTTAATTGAGTAATTTATTTAAATAATTATTTTGCGATGTGTGACATATTTGGTTGGTGACAACATTTGTGGTGTTTTATGTCAATTTAATTAGTTTGGTGGGAATTAGTTAGTTAAATTATTAGAATTTGGGAGAATAGGAGGAATTAGGCCAACTTTGTGAATTGAGAAAGTTATATGGTTAGTTGAGAGAAGCTTGTGTTGTGTTGGACAAAAATTACAATTAGTAGAAATTAATTAGAATTATATATATTCTACAATCTAGAAAAAAATTAGGTTAGAGAACATTTTTTATCCGTATGTGAAAGCAATGAGCTTGAGAGAAGAACCTTGGAGGAGAAACCTTTGAAGCTTTCCTCGGTGATTTTGTTGGAATTACAAGGTAAAGGGGAAGGGGGCCGGGGGGGGGGGGGGGGGGGGGTGGATTTTTCATCTAAGAGTGCTTATATCATGAAAGGTTAGAGAGGTTTCCCTTAACCTCCAATAGAGTTTTTATTTTTCTCTATTGATTGATTATGAACATGATATAATGAATGTTGTGATTCTGTTTAGCAATGGAATGATGTGATAATATGTGTTTTTGCTGCTGCTTTGTTTGATGTTCATGATTACATTAATGTTATGATAAAATAAGTTGAATTAAGGATTTTAGGGTGTATCTATAATGGATTAATTCATGATACAAACAATGGATCATTGTTAGTCTAAGGATATTTGACGTATTAGTCATAATAGGATATGAATTAGTGGTGTTTTGATTGATAAAATTGGTACTAGTATGAGTGGTATGAGGTGTGAGATAAAGAAGACGAGCGATTCAATGAAAAATTGGGTTTTTTATAGTGCAATCGATTGCATCAGTGTAATTTTGGAAAAATTGAGGATGACAATAGTTTGTCATTGTAGTGCAATTGGTTGCATCAGTGTATTTTTGAGAAAAAGAAATGCCAATCAATTGTTGTAAAAGAAGAATCGATTGTCTTGCCTGGAAAAGTGTTTTTTTTAATTCACTAGCTAACTATGTTTGATGACAATCGATTATCATCCATTGACAATTGAATGTCTTAGGCCAAGATGTGAATTTTTTTTTGCTTTTTATTGCATTGTTTGACGATTTTGGCCGTAACTTTTGTTTCGTAAGTCCAAACAAAGTGTCATTTGAAGCGTTAGAAAACTGAAGCATAGAGCTACATAGTGGTAGTGTTGCGATGAAATAATTTTGTTACGTGACTGTATGATTGTTTCATGGATGTATATTGTGAATCGTGCGTATAATTGAGCAATAAATGTACATGCTTTTAGTGATTGATGGGGCGAGTGGTTTGGGGTGAGAATTGGTTGTGTTGTGTTGAGTGCATGATGAATTACAGTCAGGGTGGGGTTGTAGTCCTTACCATGTTATTGTTGTATAGAAGTTTACAGTCAGAGTAGGGCTGTAATCATTGTGATGTTGTGTCATTATGTGATTAATTGTCATGCATCATATGTTGTTGTTGTTGTGAAAGAGGCATGTTCGCTAGTTCAGAGTGGAGACTAGTGGCTTGTCCCAAGCTTAGAGTGAGGGATTGGAGCTCAAAGTTGATTGAAGCTCGGGGTTCGTAGTTGTTTGGGACCCAGTTCGTATGAAGAACCAAACGTTGAGTCGATATCGCATGCATATAGAGTTGAGTTATGAGTCCAGTTTAGAGTGGGGACTGTGGCGAGCACGAATTGAGTCATTGTTGCATTATACTACATGATGATGAGATGTTTATGTAATGATGAATCTCTTGCCTGATTGTGTGTGTGTGTGTGTGGTTGCGATATGGGTGAAATGTGAATACATGATGTTGATGTACATTTCTTATTTTGCGAATCTATCCTGATTGTATATGCACCGTTTATTATTTGAATGTATTCTTATCCCATTTTTGTGTTGTTGCGTCTATGCTCCTTTGGTGTACAGATAATCATGATACTGCTTATACATTTTTTCTTTTATACATTTTCAATCTTATCCATTATTTGAGAACTACTTCTGTTGGAGGCCTCTATACTTTTGTGAGAGTAAACTTCATGTTTATACTCTCAACAATCAAACTTTTCAAAAAATCAATCACAAATTCATATTCTAGTATCAATACCGACAACTATATCATGTCATTATTCATCTCGTGTGACTAGGATTGGCATCAAAATCATCGAACACTATCCCATGTTCCTTGTTGTCACTATTTTATTTCTTGGTGATTTCTGGTGAGTGTCCTGTTTGTTTTTTTGAAGTAGGATATAAAACTATAAACTATCCAATAATTTAATTTATTTTTATGATAAATAATTGACTTTTTGTTTATTTGTGATGGTTTGTGCTAAGTTTTTTTTGGGCAATTAGTATCAATGTATGGCGAAAAGATGATACACGCTTATTATATCGCACATACTTGTTGTAGTTGCCGAATTTTCTATGTATGTGATATTATTCGAGGTAAGGGGGAGACTATTTTATTCATGAGTATGATAAATGTTGCGGGTAGAGAGGTTGATCTTAGACTCCGACTTCAGCCTTACTTTTTATGTGTTCTTATTTTGATGGATTTTTTTTGCCGAATGTGTGTTAGTTAAATTAATTTCTCTAATAAATTGGTACTATTGAATTTGTTTTTTGCATTTGTGTTGAAATATAAAATATTAATCTAGTTTATTTTATTGTACTTGTTGGACAATAGATGAATTGAAATTCATCTGTTAGGAACTTTATCTTAAGAAATAAAATTGTAGATTTTAAGTCAGGTAGTATTTAATTGTTTGAAAAAATATGTGTCTTAGAGAATGACCTTTAGGGTTTGTTTGGTTCAATTGAATGGAGGGGATGAGATAGATTTTTATCAAAGGGACGAGGAAGGGAGGTGAGGCGAAGGGAGGAGAGGGATTTTAATTACATATATGTTTGATTCAAAATATAAAAGTGTATGAGAGGGGAGAAATTTTATTTACAAATGTGTTTGGTTCACAAGAGAAAATGAGATATTTTAAAACTAATTAATTTTTTTTATCCTTGTAATTTTACCATAAAACTCATGATATTTACCATTTATAATTCAAATACAAATTCATTGACAAAATATAAGTATTCAATTAGAGAATATCATAAACTATTTTACAAAAACATAACGATTATAATATATCATTTTAAAAAGATTATTGAATACAATAAAATCTAATCAAAATTATTATAAACAAAAACATTACGAAAATTAAAAAGTAACATTAAAGTATAAAAAATAATATAAAAAACATTTAAACACATATAATGATAATAAAGTGAAGATATAAAAATACAAGAAATATAAAAGGAAGATAAAATTTGTTAAAATAGAACTTTTAAGAGTCCGTTTGGTGCGTAGGATAAGAGACAAGATAAGATATCAGTTTCATATCCTATCTCAATCTAGTGTTTGAGGACACAACAAGATATGATAAGTTAATCTTGAAACTTATCCTATCCTGCCTAACTAGTTCAAATTTTATCCTGAATATAAGGTATATTAGAATCCGGCATAATAGGATCAGAAAATGATTTACAAATTTACACGTATAAAATATAATTTAAAATAAAAAATTAAATATGATAAAATATAAATAATATAAAATATAAATAAAAAATAATTTGATGTTAAATTAAAACATATCAATAAATAATTTTTAATATATATATATATATATATATATATATATATATATATATATATATATATATATATATATATATATATATATATATATATATATATATATATATATATATATGATTTTGTCATAAGGTACTTTTGTAACTTTATATAATATAAAAATTAAAACTTAATAAATTAGAAGTATTAAAAATAAAATAGTTAGTATAATTTTAAAAATATGAATATTAATTTTTTTTATCAAATTAAGTATATTTTCTTGCAAGAGTAGTTGTGTCGTTTACATATTATATATACATACTTAAAACTGAAATTGTTTATTCAGTAGTCTCAAGTGATTTTTTTTAAAAATTATATAAAGTAATTAATTTTTTTATTAATTTATACATTTTAAAATGTTTTACAAAATAATTTAAAATAATTAGTTGTTTTACAATGATTTTAATATATATATATATATATATATATATATATATATATATATATATATATATATATATATATATAGGGAACGTATCATATGAAAATGTCATTTTTATGTGAGAATATGAGAATGAATCTGAACCATTCAATTTTAAAATAAATGGTGTAAATTATGTGTTAGTTTTTTTTCTCTCTCCTCCATCATTTATTTTAATAATCGAGGAGAGAGAAAAACAAAAACCACACATAATCTCCACCATTTGTTTTAAAATCTAATGATTCACATTCATTCTTATGTTTTTTTTTTCTTTCTCCTCCATCATTTATTTTAATAATTGAGGAGAGAAAAAAACAAAAACCATACATAATCTCCACCATTTATTTTAAAATCTAATGATTCAGATTCATTCTTATTCTCACATAAAAATGTCATTCTCATAAGATATGAACCATATATATATATATATATATATATATATATATATATATATATATATATATATATATATATATATATATATATAAAACACTAAGTGTTAGGATAGTTAGAATGATTAAGAAAGTAATAGTAAAAAAAAGAGAGCAATATTGAATTATTGAGAATTCTTCGGATAGATGAAATTCACATGTATATGGTCATTAGAGAAATATATAGCATATATAAATGACAATTTTAAATAAAATGAAATTATTTAAAATTTAGGGTAAGTTTGTTTTAGCTTTAAAAAAATAGATTATTTTTTTGTATTTTAAAAAATGAATTTTATAAAAAGGTTTTTAAAAATATTATAAGTTTTTTTAAATTTGTTTTTTATAAATTAAAAGACTAATTTTAATATTCTATAACATTAATATACATTATTGAAATTCAAAACATAGTCAAAATCACAATTTTTTTTAAAAAGTCATATTTTAAAAATAATTTTTATGAAAAACTATTTGAAATAACTTCAAAATTAAGTGATTTTTTTAAAATTTTGATATCCAAAAAAAGTTTTGATAAAATGATGAAATATCTAAAATAACATTTTAAGAATAATTATTTAAATCTAATTTTTATTTGAAGATTTTATGAAAAGTTTATTTGTAAATTTTTTTTTGGCTTAATACCCAAAGAAGTCCTTTCCGTCAAATATTGATAAGCGGCGTTAGAAATTAGGGACGTGGCAGCTGAGGGAGCGACATACAGGACGTGACAGAATGATTTTTTATTATTACATTTAATAATTAATTTTCACACACTTAAATATAAAATAATTGAATTTAAACCCATGTTCTTTAAAGCATTAGCCCAATTATTAAGTTTTATCATTATAGTGTTAAAAGTGCTTTATAAACACTTGAAATTATTACTACACATTCAATGTGGGACTTCAATGCAAACACCATTCACTTTTAAGCAATATGAATGCCATAATTTATTAACTCACTCGTTAAAAACTCAGGACGCGAAGAAAGACTCGAAAGGCTCCATGGCTCATTGTCATAAACCAATAACTAACAGTGCACATAATAGCATTGTAGGAGAAATTCAAAACCGTTCGGCTCATCTGTTAGCAGTAAGCATTGCATTTAATTATGTTAACGAACTTTTAAAATTGTTCAAAATTGTTCTGTTGGTCAATGAGTGAGGGCTGATAAGACTGACCATTGTTTCTAGATAAGGTTGGACATTCAAACAAAAGGAGAGTTCATTAATGAGCTTATTAAAAAGGTGGTTGACTCAGCCTATGTCGACATTGAAGACGTACTCAAGTTTGTTGATTGGCTTGATGGTGAACTATCTACTTTGGCAAGTTTCTGCCAAAGTTATTTATTGGTGGGCCAATGATGCAATCAATTTGCGTTCATAAGATAGATAGTTTTGAGAATTTTCTTCTATCTAGTTTTTAAAAGATAAGATCCTTTTCTAATTAAAATCTTTGATAAAAAGTCAGACCAAATAGATCCTTTTCTGAGTACCCTCTTATGGTCCTGCCGTGTGCAGGCTGATGAGCGCGCAGTCTTGAAGCATTTTAAGTGGCCTGAGAAGAAAGCTGATGCGATGCGTGAGGCTGCCGTTGAGTACCGCGAGCTTAAAATGTTGGAACAAGAGATTTCATCCTACAAGGATGACCCTGACATTCTGTGTGTAGCTAGTTTGAAAAGGATGGCAAGTCTATTAGACAAGTAAGATTATTGTGACAATGATTCTATTTATGAACTATAGATATGAAATATGATAGATTTACTGGTGGGAGGGGTAAATTCTGTTTTGCGTTGTGGTAGGTCTGAGCGGAGCATACAGAAGCTAGTCATGCTGTAAAATTCTGCCATACGTTCGTATCAAGTTTACAACATTCCAACTGCATGGATGCTTGATTCGGGAATAACGAGCAAGGTATTGTTTTCTATGGTTTTACTCTTGAAATGTAAAACAATGACCCGGGGACCCCGGTTGGCCTTTGAAAAGGCTTATTAGAACTTGAGTTGATTAAAAATTCACCATTTACGCAGATAAAGCAGGCTTCTATGACTCTGGTGAAGACGTACATGAAAAGATTGACATTGGAGCTCGAATCCATTCGAAATTCAGACAGAGAATCCAGTCAAGATTCTCTTCTACTCCAGGGTGTACATTTTGCTTACAGAGCCCATCAGGTAATTCTCTTCGCAACTTCTAAGGGATGTAAATGAAATCTATAACCTGTAAATGTTCCAAAATACGACATTCGAACATATCCTATAGTGAAGCCTTAAATTCTAACCATGTTTTATTTGTTGTTTTGAAGTTTGCTGGAGGTTTGGACTCAGAAACATTGTGTGCATTTGAAGATATAAGACAACGTGTACCAAGAAACCTGCTTTAAAAGTGAATGGTGTTTGCATTGAAGTCCCACATTGAACGTGTAGTAATAATTTCAAGTGTTTATAAAGCACTTTTAACACTATAAAATTAACTATTGGGCTAGTGCTTTAAAGAACATGGGCTTAAGGCCAATTATTTTATATTCAAGTGTGTGAAAATTAATTATTAAATGTAATAATAAAAAATTATTCTGCCATCTCAGCTGCCACGCTAAAACAAATAGTCCCTTAGTTATATAAGTTTAATTTTAAATCG
Source organism: Lathyrus tuberosus (assembly GCA_022829125.1). Lineage (NCBI taxonomy): Eukaryota > Viridiplantae > Streptophyta > Magnoliopsida > Fabales > Fabaceae > Lathyrus > Lathyrus tuberosus. Next base: position 1,245,848 of record JALAZF010000213.1, read on the forward strand.
ATTTAGACGAGGTTGTACAATAGAGAACAGTTGATTGATGTTTAGATATCTCTGTTTTATATTTGAAGTATTTTTAAGTTTTATTAAATAATAAGTGACGATTTTGATTGAAGCAAATAGGCAAGTTAAAATAATAATTTATAATTTAATTTTATCTATCTTAAGAACGTGGTCACTTTTAACTATAGAAATTATTGGAGCATGGGATAGTTTTACCAAATTGGATTTGCCATAGAAAAATATATGAAAAAAACTAGGTAAGTGTTTAGAAATTATTAATTTAAAGAAGACTAATGCATTAAGGTATAAATTCTAATTTAAGTGTATTACTCTTAGAGTTTTGATTTCAGTGAATAATTATGATTGAGAAAAATTAAGAATGATCAAATTATGGATGTATAAGCAACATCGCCACTGATGAAGACTTTGAATGGGCCAAAAGTGGATATGTTGGTAGGTGTATAACTTCGACGAGGTCCCCCTGCTACAACAGAAAATTATGGATGTAGGTGTGCAATTACTAAGAGTTATTCCGATGGGAGGGGATAAAGTGTTTTTAGTAGTTGAAGACAATGAAGATTTCCCATCGTTGATGAAAGATGATAGGAGTTCTTCCATCATTGGTTTAAAGAAATTAAAGAATGGAGTCCTGAAATGAACATCGCTGAAAGGCATACTTGGGTTCGTTTTTATGGAGTTCCGGTTCACGCGTGGAATCTACATTGCTTCGCAAAAGTGTGTCTTACCAGTGGTACCCTGATTAAGATGGACCTTGCTACAAAAAACAAAAATAACTTGGATGTAGCTAGATGTTTTCTAAAAATGTCCGCTTCCGAATGCATTAATAAAGTGGTTAAATAGAAAATCAATGGTAGAATCTTCAGTATCAGGCTTATGGAGGAATGTTACTTCGGTCAAACAGACTTTCCCACAACCAATAACATGAACAAAGAGTACAAGGATGAAGAAGAAAGCTCAGATTCAGAAAAATGGTATGAAGATCAATTTGACAGTGATACTGAAGTAGACGATGAAGACAAAATAGAAGGGGAAACATATGTGCATTGCCCAAAAAGTGATCCAGCAACACTAATGGCGAGTAATGATGAGCCTCAAGTTGCAGAAGTCGTAGACAATAGGGTAGTAGAACCAGCTGTGCACTGCTCGAAAAACGGCTCAACAGCAGTTACGTCAAACATTTTTTAGTCTCGAGACTTGATTAGGAAGGAGCAGAAGCTTGTGCCAACAAACGATGATAATCTTGATCTATCAAGAGAAAAGCATGTTTTGGATCCATATTTGGAGTCTGACTTTATGCTGGCAAACAATAATATTGGACCTAACTCCGAGAGGGAGAGAGACATGTCGTTTGAAGAACTAAACTTAATCGTCCAGTGTGAGAACAACGATCAACTTTAAAAGATTACTAATTTGGGGCCCCATCTTCATCTCTTGGCCCAAATGGAACTACTCAATAGTAAACATAAAGCGGGCCTAAGCAACTCAGACAAAGAGGGTGCAACATGTTTTAACATCCAAACTGGGCCCACAAAAAGGGGTGGGACCTCAAATGTAGGCCATAATGATCTTGTACAATCTGAGCCCGTTAACATTGCTGATCTGAAACCGGCAGCAGAAACCATTCCACATAATCCTAGTAACATCGATGTAATTGCCAAGTCCCATTGTGTATACAAAGAGGAAGGCATCAAGATTGAGGCAATGGCAAGAGGATACTAAGTGCAACAACCAGAAGCTAGTTCAACTTTGGCTTCAATTGACCCATCTCTAGAAATACCAAAGAAAAAGTATAAAGAAAGAAGAAAGAGAAAAAATCGATCCTAAACGCAAAAAGGAAAGCAAAGAGGAAAGCATGGCAATGAGACAAAGGAGAGTCAGGCCCGGGAAAATTAACACCATTAGAAGGTAACAAGGCATCAAAGACTTTATCCAATAAAAATTTCATAGACTCGTCTGAGTGGAATCATTGGGTGCTACTTCACAATGAGGCTAAACTTATTAAAAAAGGAGTATGGGATTTTGGCCAAGAGATTGGATTGGTAAATCTCGGAGAAGAAGGTGAAGTGGTCCAACAACTAATTTCAAATGATATTAGTGAGAAACATAATGGATGCATCAACATGAAATGGAGAGCATCAGAAGCTCATTAGGTGGGTGCTGCAGGGAGTCACTTTAGGAGGATCAAATTCATATTGAAGTTAATCAGTTATAATATTAGAGGATTGGGAGGGGCGGCAAAAAGGAAAGAAGTATCTCAATTGATTGAGAAAATAAAACCTGACTTTCTATTTATCCAAGAAACCAAATTACCTACAGTGGATATAAGTTTGTGTAACGATTTATGGGGATCCGATGATTTTGGTTTTGCTAGAAAGTCATCTGAAGGAAGACCAGGTGGTCTTCTCACGGTATGGAACCATAAAAAAATTCAAATTGCAATCAGAAACAAGCGATGAACATTTTTTGTGTCTAAAAGGAGTTTGGGATTGTGAGGATATTCCATTAGTTGTAGTAAATGTATATGCTCCTTGCGAGGCTGTGAGAAAATGTATGTTATAGAACAGATTGCTCGAACTGTTGCCTTCAAGAGAAGGGACGAGATGGTGTATTCTCGGATATTTTAACTCAATCAGAACGGAATCTGAAAAAAAAAGGAATTGGAGTCTTTACTAGAAGAGAGGAAATGGTGGCTTTCGATGCCTTCATTTCAGAGGCTGGTCTGATCGATCTTCCGTTAATCAGGAGGAGGTTCAGTTGGTTAAATCTAGAAGGGTCTTCAATGAGACGTATAGATCGATCCCTTTTATCAAAAGAATGGCGCACTCAATGGCCAACTGTCTGCAATGGAGTATTGATAAGGATCTTTCTGATCACTGTCCTATTTTACTTATAGATGAGATTTTAAATTGGGGGCCAGAGCCGTTTCGTATTCTCAATTGTTGGAACGAGATGGAAGGATTTCATAGTTTTGTCGAAGAAAAGTGGAAAAGCTTCAATATACAAGGTTGGGGTGGATATGTCCTCAAATAAAAGCTAAAGCTAATCAAACACCACCTTAAGGAATGACATTGGCAGCATAGCTCTAAGGAAGAATAGAAGATCTAAAAAAGGAGCTTAATAAGTTAGAAAAGATTGGTGAAGAAAGGGCGCTCTCAGACCATGAAGTCAATCGTAAAAGAGAGGTCACTTCTCATTTATTTAACCTTGGCAAACTGAACAGCAGCATTTTGTGTCAAAAGGCCCAGTTGAAATGGTTAAAGGAAGGGGATACCAACTCAAAATTCTTTCACCGGTGTGTGCTTACTAGACGGAAGAAGAATGAAATAAGGTATATCGAAGCTAATGGAGTCAAAAAGACTGGGGTTGAAGAGATCAAATTCGGAATTTTTGAGCACTTCAAAGAAAGATTTAGTTCTACCAACATATCAAGGCCATAATTTCAATCGTCTGAATTCAAGCAAATTAGAGAAGAGGTTAACAATATGCTGATTGCAAAATTTAATGAAGAAGAGATCAAAAAAGCTGTTTGGGATTGCGAGAGTTCGAAGAGCCTAGGACCGGATGGTGTAAACTTCGGCTTCATCAAGGAATTTTGGGAAACAATCAAAGGAGACTTCCTTAGATTCCTAAATGAATTTCATGCCAATGGGAAAATTGTTTGGGGTGCTAACAATGCCTTCATTTTTCTTGTCCCAAAATGTGAAAATCCGATCAGAATGAACGATTTTTGACCGATATCATTAATAGGTTGTTTGATAAAGGTCTTATCTAAGATCTTAGCCAACAAATTGAAAGGGGTAATCCATAAGGTAATATCACAACCAAAAAGTTCATTCCTTGAAGGTCGAAAAATGGCATACGGAATACTGATAGCTAACGAACTAGTGGACGAAGCAAAAAGAAATAAAAGAGAAACATTACTCTTCAAAGTTGATTTTGAGAAGGCGTTTGATTCGGTGGACTGGAAATATCTCAATCATGTCTTGGAAAAAATGGACTTTCATAGTAAATGGAGGAATTGGATTTCTGAATATCTCTCTAGCTCAACTATATTGGTCCTGGTGAATGGAAGTCCAACAAAAGAGTTCCGAATGGAAAGAGGTCTCAGACAAGGATACCCCTTATCTCCTTTCATCTTCTTAGTGGCGGTAGAAGGTGTAACACCCCAATTCCCATCGCGAATAAATAATACATAGATAAATCAGAGTAGCTAAAAAATTATTTTTCCGACAGAAACAAGGATGCCACATTTAAGTAAATAAAACACAATCCCTGCTCATAAATTTGATACATAACACAAAATGGAATAAACGTAAAAGGGAACCTTTTCCATATAAAAGGAAAGTTCAATTATGGAATAAAGAGGAAAGATCCATAATTGACTTGCTTTACAAAATAAATTATTTTGTAACATCAAAATATACATACAAAGGTAATACAAAATAAATCTAACAAAGGTATACATATAGAACATAATCGTTCCCCGACTCCCGTGCTACATATCAGAGCAGATACCAAGACCGACAAAAGAATGGAGAACTAATCTTCACAAAAGCCTCCAAGACTACAAATCTGCAATTGCCTCATAGAGCAATAAACCACAGCAGAAGGGTGAGAAAAACAATCATAATATAATTGCATATAATTATATAATTAGCACAAAATTACACAGGTAAAATATCCTCACCACAACTACCCCATAAGCAAATACAACACAACCCAATACATATCTCATATATTCATCACCAATGCATATCAATCATACACAATACAATTATCCCCAACACCAATATATATATATATATATATATATATATATATATATATATATATATATATATATATATATATATATGTATATCAACTCATCAATTCCAATCATAATTCCACACAAAATCAATCCATTCATGATTTATGCAAATGCACAGAGACCGACACAACGACTCTATGCAATGCATATGTGGTACCATCCATCCATCAATCTCATCACTAGTTCACTCAGGAACTATTAGAACCATCGCTCGTTACATCACTGTAACTCCCCGTCGGGCATACGATGTTCCCCGTCGCTCACACCCCACACGGGCACACGACGTTTATGGATCGTCTATAATCATCGCTCACACCCCACACGGGCACACGACGTTATAGCGGATTCCCTCTGGAATCGATTCGTCGCTCACACCCACTAGGGCACACGACATCACAGGAATGCATATCATGATGCTTGGCATCCAATGACTCATGACATTCAAAATGCACACATATACATATCCATAATCATGCATATATCATCAGATACCACACATTGCATGATACACATCAATTACCCCCAATGATAACGGTAAAAGTAGACAAAGCAACGCATGTCCAAATTCTCGACATAATTAAATCGGCCAACAATCTAAAAACCATCATCATAAGAAAGTACATACTACAAGCTTTCTAACGCATCAAACCACGCCTCAAACCGACACACAGATCAAAAGTTACAGAGAAAACAAATTGGAATAAACTGTCATGTTCGCAGTGCGAAGGTCCTAGCGAGTCCTTCGCTCCCTCATTCGCAGTGCGAATGTCCTAGCGAACAGTGGCAGAAGAAAAATAGCCTAGAAAATTCCCAACGTTCGCAGTGCAAACTGCCAGCGAATGCTTGCTACCCCATTCGCAATGGGAATCCTCCAGCGAACAGTGGCAGAATGAAAAATAATACAACGTTCGCAGTGCGAACCTCACGCGAACGCTCGCCACCCATTCGCTGGCCATTCGCAGTGCGAACCTGCGATTTCAGCAAAACCCAGCAGCGCACCAGATCATCCCAAAACCATATTTTCTCCACCCAAAACATTTCCAAACCAATATATAGCAATCAAAACTTAACTCATTCATGGTAATAAGTATTCTACTACGTTTACACCGATTTTCAACCGCGAAAACATCGATTTCTCATTATATTTCTCATTTCAACTTAGGATCCAAAACTATAGAAAGACAATAGCATATGCAACACATACATACATAATCATACACAACCCTTACCCGATTTAATCGTGTTTAGAAAGTCGGTTGAATCGGTTCCTAGATTTTCCAAGTTTCTCTCTTTTTCTTCTCTTATTCTTTCTCTCTACTTTTCTTCTTCTCTTTTTCTTTCCTTTCTATTTTTCTCCCTTCTATTTCTATTTATGTTTCTAACTTACCCAAAATAAATGAAAAGACCAAAATACCCCTACACACTCAAATATCTCGCAGACGCTCCCAAAACGCGATAAAACATAAACAACGATGAAAAATAATATATTGTCAAATAAAAGTCAAAAGCAAAATAATATAATAATAAAAATAATTAAAACGACTCAATTAAATAAAACTAACAAAACTGGGGCGTTACAACTCTCCCCCACTTAGAGATTTTCGTCCTCAAAAATATACTGAGACGAACAACTCCATACCCGACTCTCGCCACCGACCAACAAACTAACATGCCAACAAGAGGCACCCCACGAATAACACAACTGACAAACCACCTCTCTAACAGCAACTACTACAACAACTTGACACGACGACAACTACAATGACAAGATACAAAGCCCATACAATGCACTTGACGACCAACTCACGACTCAAAGAATACCCAAGTTACGAACACACACAGATTCACTCTCGAACCGAAACACAACAAGAACATAAAGTTCCACGACCCCACATAGTTTCAACAACCTCCACATAACCATGATACCAACATCCTTGTCACACAACAATATTACAACAATGCTACGATTCCTTAATCGAACATACAACCAAAACCTCCATCTACATAGTAACCCATGAATAATATTTAAACCTTTTGCCTAACACTTCCATACTGAAACATCCAATAGTCTTACCATTCCTACATGTTCCCAATGTTCAACTTATGAATTCTTATAAGTCACACATGCAAATACAAAATGTGCCACATCACTCTTCCGCTGCGCACTCTGATTACTCGAAACTATCCAATCTATCCATTTCATGTCCAACGTCTAACTCTTTCTCATATTCACCAAAAATCACCGTTCAATTTTAATATACCCAACTTCACACTCTACTGTGTTATCTCACACACCAGACACGAGTCTCTGAACTGCCCAAATAATTTTAATTCTATGACCATCAAAACTGACATGTATAAAAACTTTCGACTTAACTCTTCACAACTTCTAACCATCCTCGTTGTCTCATACTCTATTCCTTCAGGCCAAACAAGCACTCTAAACTCTTGCGATTGCCAAACACTTCGAACCTAGAGCCATAAAGATAATACCTCCAAATATTCCAACACAATACAACCGCAACCAATTCCAAATCATGAATAGTATAGATCCTTTTATGAATCCTCAATTGTCGTAAAGCATAAACTACGACTTTACCCCCTTGCATTAACACACTAACTAAAATCATCAAAGACACATCACAATACCTCACAAACGGTTTATTAGGATCACGCAGAATCAAAACTGGAGCCGTAGACAACTTCTACTCTAGCTCTCTGAAACTTTCCTCACAATGAACATCCCAAGCAAATGACTTACCCTTTGCAAGTCAACCGATATACATAAGCACTAACTTGGAAAATCCTTCCATAACCTCCGGTAATAACCAACTAAAGTCCAAAAAGATTCTAATCTCCTCAACCAACTTCAGAGCCTCTCATTGTAGAACTGCATCTACTTCCGATGGATCCATAACAATACTCTCATCTGAAATAACATATCCAAAAAAACCTACCCCTTTTCAACCAAAATTCTCACTCGAATAACTTAGCATAAAACTTCGTCTCTTTTCAACACTTGTAATTCAAATCTCAAACACTTTACTTGTTCTTCCTCTGAGTTTATAACAGATCCGAATATCCTCAATCAAAACCTCCACGAACTTATCCAAATAAATATGGAAGATACGATTCATATACTCCACAGACACTCCAGACGCATCACTTGAAGCTTTTAACGTGTTAACAGTTTTGTTTTACGTAATTCACGTAGTCCCGACTAATCCCAATAATCGACCAAAAATCTATTTCATAAATAATATTTCCGCTTTCCAAAACATAGAACCCTTTCATAGCTCCACAACAATATAAAGAACGTTTAAATCGGATAAACGAAGCCAACGTTAAGAAAGAAACAATTTGGAAAGATCTGCCATGTTCGCAATGCGAATCTCCCAGCGAGCATTCGCTTTCCTCATTCGCAATGCGAACCCCCAGCGAACCAAGGCAGAAGAAAAAGGGCACAAAGTTCGCACTGCGAACTGCTAGCGAGCCTTCGCCTTGACCTTCGCACTGCGAAGCTCCGGCGAATCTTCGCATTCCCATACAACCGTCCAATTCCACAATTTCCAACATGTATCAACAACCAACCAAAAAGAACTCTTACCATCAAGGAATTCCAAATCGTTTCCTCAAGATTTCCATAGTCTCATACCATCAAGGAATTCCAAATCGTTTGCGATTCGGCACAATTCAAAACTCAACCTATCCAGAACACACCCGCAAGTTTCCATACTACTCACTGGTTAACATGCAACCTCCTACTATCATCTTTTTCCTTACCAACCATGCTGGACCTCTTCAAGTCGACACACTAACGTTTCATCCAAAACACATCTGAAAACCAGGCACAACTGACGGCCTAACACTGTGACTTTCCTGCCAATTTCCAGAACACTAGCCTCACAAATATAACAAACACCTTAGTCTCAACTCCAAAGAGTGTCCTACTCACTTAGCAGATATAACCTCGACTATTCACCTTCATCCAATTTAAGTTCACACTCTACTCTCTGAGAATAACCCTTAGTAATACCCAATCATTCTCCCTCAGAGACATTCCAACTTAACCCACATACACAAACCTCTAATCCGTCTCATCTTCCGATATAAAAATCTTCATCGACTCATCAAAATAATTCGTAATCATTTTTTTAATTCCAAACAATTCATTTCACACACTATCAAAGCCGGAAAGACACGTCTATTCCATCCAACACAATTCCCTTCCGCTATCAACAAGAGATTAAGGGTGATCAGTTCCTCAATTTGTCAATAGACAGTCGACAATCATGATGGGGCATAAACCGTCTTTACCAAACTATAATAGCATTCCTTAAATCTCATGCACAAACTACCTAAGGCACCAATCCTTAGTCGACATAAACCTTACCTCCGCATTCCCTCCGGAATCAGGAACCACACTGTCCAAAGATCACTTACAATCTTGCAACCAACGACACACAACTGAAGCAACCTGGAGAAGTTCCAGCTTCTCCCCCACTTATCTCATTCTAACTCTTGCAGACAACGGAATAGAAAAACCAGAAAGTACTGACAGTGTTTCACACACATATCACGTACTAAGGGACAAACAACAACGACAGTATTCAACTATCACACCAACTGACTCGACAACTTGGCCGGACGGACCGACCTGCTCTGATACCACTAATGTAACACCCCAATTCCCATCGCAAATAAATAATACATAGATAAATCAGAGTAGCTAAAAATTTATTTTTCCGACAAAAACAAGGATGCCACATTTAAGTAAATAAAACACAATCCCAGCTCATAAATTTGATACATAACACAAAATGGAATAAACGTAAAAGGGAACCTTTTCCATATAAAAGGAAAGTTCAATTATGGAATAAAGCTGAAAGATCCATAACTGACTTGCTTTACAAAATAAATTATTTTGTAACATCAAAATATACATACAAAGGTAATACAAAATAAATCTAACAAAGGTATACATATAGAACATAAACGTTCCCCGACTCCCGTGCTACGTATCAGAGCAGATACCAAGACCGACAAAAGAATGGATAACTAATCTTCACAAAAGCCTCCAAGACTACAAATCTGCAATTGCCTCATAGAGCAATAAACCACAGCAGAAGGGTGAGAAAAACAATCCTAATATAATTGCATACAATTATATAATTAGCACAAAATTACACAGGTAAAATATCCTCACCACAACTACCCCATAAGCAAATACAACACAACCCAATACATATCTCATATATTCATCACCAATGCATATCAATCATACACAATACAATTATCCCCAACACCAATATATATATATATATATCTCAACTCATCAATTCCAATCACAATTCCACACAAAATCACTCCATTCATGATTTATGCAAATGCACAGAGACCGACACAATGACTCTATGCAATGCATATGTGGTACCATCCATCCATCAATCTCATCACTAGTTCACTCGGGAACTATTGGAACCATCGCTCGTTACATCACTGTAACTCCCCGTCGGGCATACGATGTTCCCCGTCGCTCACACCCCACACGGGCACACGACGTTTATGGATCGCTCACACCCCACACGGGCACACGACCCGATCGCTCACACCCCACACGGGCACACGACGTTATAGTGGATTCCCTCTGGAATCGATTCGTCGCTCACACCCACTAGGGCACACGACATCACAGGAATGCATATCATGATGCTTGGCATCCAATGACTCATGACATTCAAAATGCACACATATACATATCCATAATCATGCATATATCATCAGATACCACACATTGCATGATACACATCAATTACCCCCAATGATAACGGCAAAAGTCGACAAAGCAACGCATGTCCAAATTCCCGACATAATTAAATCGGCCAACAATCTAAAAACCATCATCATAAGAAAGTACATACTACAAGCTTTCTAACGCATCAAACCACGCCTCAAACCGACACACAGATCAAAAGTTACAGAGAAAACAAATTGGAATAAACTGTCATGTTCGCAGTGCGAAGCTCCTAGCGAGTCCTTCGCTCCCTCATTCGCAGTGCGAATGTCCTAGCGAACAGTGGCAGAAGAAAAATAGCCTAGAAAATTCCCAACGTTCGCAGTGCAAACTGCCAGCGAATGCTTGCTACGCCATTCGCAATGGGAATCCTCCAGCGAACAGTGGCAGAATGAAAAATAATACAACGTTCGCAGTGCGAACCTCACGCGAACGCTCGCCACCCATTCGCTGGCCATTCGCAGTGCGAACCTGCGATTTCAGCAAAATCCAGCAGCGCACCAGATCATCCCAAAACCATATTTTCTCCACCCAAAACATTTCCAAACCAACATATAGCAATCAAAACTTAACTCATTCATGGTAACAAGTATTCTACTACGTTTACACCGATTTTCAACCGCGAAAACATCGATTTCTCATTATATTTCTCATTTCAACCTAGGATCCAAAACTATAGAAAGACAATAGCATATGCAACACATACATACATAATCATACACAAGCATAAGATAATCGAATTTCACACCCTTACCCGATTTAATCGTGTTTAGAAAGTCGGTTGAATCGGTTCCTAGATTTTCCAAGTTTCTCTCTTTTTCTTCTCTTCTTCTTTCTCTCTACTTTTCTTCTTCTCTCTTTCTTTCCTTTCTATTTTTCTCCCTTCTATTTCTATTTATGTTTCTAACTTACCCAAAATAAATGAAAAGACCAAAATACCCCTACACTCAAATATCTCGCAGACGCTCCCAAAATGCGATAAAACATAAACAACGATGAAAAATAATATATTGTCAAATAAAAGTCAAAAGTAAAATAATATAATAATAAAAATAATTAAAACGAATCAATTAAATAAAACTAACAAAACTGGGGCGTTACAGAAGGCTTGCATATGCTTATATCTAAAGATGTTCAGTGAAACCTCTTCGACGGTTATCAATTCGGGGTCGAAGGAAAAATAACCTCTCACATACAATACACAGATGACACAATCATTTCGGGGGTTAAAAGTTAGAAAAATGTTTGGGCTATTAAAGCTATGCTGCATCTTTTTGAATTGGTGTCTGGTTTAAAGATAAACTACCACAAAAGCCTTTTAGTCGGCATTAATGTATCGCAATCCTGGATGGAAGAAGCAGCATCTCTACAACAATGTAAAATATGAGCCTTGCCTTTCAAATATCTAGGATTACCAATTGGTGGAGATCCGCAAAAGGAAGGATTTTGGAAACCAGTTTTAGACACTGTGAGAACCAGACTGTTTAGGTCTAACAACAAGCAGTTATCAATTGGCGGAAGAATTGTCCTGTTGAAATCTGTCATGTACGCTCTACCAGTCTACTATATCTCTTTCTTCAAAAATCCGTCAGGTATATTCTCTAAACTTGAATCTATCTTTAAAAATTTCCTTTGGGGTGGGGATGGCGATTCTAGGAAAATAAACTGGGTGCAGTGGGAGAAAGTTTGTCGGAAAAAGGAAGATAGGGGCCTTGGGATCAAAAATTTTAAGGCCTTCAATTTGGCTCAATTAGGAAAATGGGAATGGATGTTGCAAACGAAAAAGGACAGCCTCTGGTGCAAGGTTCTAGTGCATAAATATGGATAATCTAATGGAACAATTAATAGAGGAGGAAGATTCATTTCAAAGTGGTGGAAAGATATCCAAAAGATTGATAGCGGAGCATGGGGTTTTAACGCCAACTGGTTCTCAAAAAATTTAAGAACAGATCCTAGTAATGGCGGGGAGGAGAATCTAACTGCTGAAGTTGTATGGTTTTGGGGTAAAAATAAATATTCAGTTAAAGAAGTTTATGGCTCTATCTTGGAAGGAACAATTCATGAAAACCATGGGAACATTGAGGTGGCTTGGCACAAGTTGTTCCCGTTGAAGGTAGAGACTTTTGTTTGGAGATTATTCCAGAACAAAATCCCATCGAAGGATAATCTTATCAAAAGAGGTATTTTAAGCGAGTCTCATTCCGAATGTTCAGCAGAGTGCAGATTGGCAAAAAGTGCAATTCATTTATTTTTTGGCTGCCCTATATACTCAATAGTCTGGCTAAAAATCCTCTCTTGGTTGAACATTTCACCTGCCTTGCATACTTCTGCCTTAGCTCATTTTCGAACAGTTCACATGATTGGTGTGTAAAGGTAAACTATCAGATAATAAATTCCCTGTCATTTGGTTTGTGTGTATTTAGAGCATGTGGAAGAGGCGTAATGATAAGATATTCAGAAACTCAAACAGATCACAGGACGATTTGGTCGAATAAATTCAAGTGCTAGCTTGGAAGTGGATAAAGGCTAAAGCGAAGAGCTTCAACTACTCCTTAAGCCAATGGATGTCGAATCCGTTGGATTGCTTCTGATTTTCCATACAACGCGTATTGGTGTTCAGGTGTTGTGTTTCTTTGTGTTCCAGTGCAGCTTGTCTGAGAGGTTCGATGCGGAACTAGTGTGCTGTGTCTGTCCTACTCTTTTGCGGGTTTGGAGTTATTCTCTTTTCTGTTGCAGCAGCAGGCTGATCCGATTACCGACGTGTGTTTTTCTGTGCGGGCTGGGGCATATTTTTGCTGTTCTGCTCAGCATAACCAATTCTTTCATAGTTCTAGTGGCATAACTTCCCGACGTACGATGTTCGTTTTTTTTTATTTTCACCTTTTCTGTTACATAGGTCTGCCTTTTGTTGTATTTGGTTTACTTTGGTCTGCTGTTATGTTTTGTTTTTTGCCTGGTTATATTAGTTAGGTGGTTTTGAAACTGATTTTTGTATTTTATCAGTTTCATCTGCTGTCATTTTGTAATGGAATTGGCATATCTTATGCCTTAATTAATCAAGTTTTTTTGCTGTTTCAAAAAAAAAACATGCATCATTTAATATAAGATGAATATGCAAGCGAATAGTAGACACAAGTTGGGATGGTGGAGGCCTTTTGGAGTTTGTTGACCCGATCTTGGGGGTGATTTTGAATCTATAATGCCTAGTGTGGAACTCCTAAGTGGTTTGTGCTGATCACACGATGTCAGGATGTACTTTGAAAATTGGGTAACACTGACTAGTCACCCGACAATATCTTAATAGTGAGAGTGCGAAGCAACAGAGTCAACCAGTGAGGTGTTGCTTCAATTGAGACGCTAAGCATGTAGTTCTAGTTTATTATTTTGAGTTAGGAATATGGTACCACACACATATGAAGTTGAGGTGGAGAAGCATTGCATTGACATGCATAATTTTCACGATTGTATGTATAATTGATGTATGATTTCATATAATTATTTGTGTATTTTCTATTCACTCCTATTATTATACCGCTTTATATGATGTAAAACATATCTCACCTCTTTATTTTGTATGCCATAACCCTTAGTACTTATCCTCTAATAGTCCTTAAGTAGTTTATCTAAGCAATCAACACCATCCTAGGTCACACACACTAAGTAGGGAAGTTGATGCAAATAAGTGAATGATCATTAGCTTTAAAATAATAATAAAAATAATAATAAATGAATAAAAATGGAGATGTTCCTTCTAAGTTTGGTGACCCTCACTCTGTCATTTATCCCAATGGTAGCTTATCCTGCATAATTAATCAAAAAGGCCAAAGAGCACAAATTGATAAATCCTGATCATAGTCACTAACAAATTTTCTTAGCATGTGTGCAAAAGAAAAACATGCTTAATGTGATTGCGCTAGAATGGAAGAGGATGAAAAAGGAATGAGCGAGTTAGGTTTAAGCATAATGGCATGATTCAGTTTGGTTTTCATAGGAAGGAGACATGTGAACGCATAATTGCATAATTGTGTTGTTACGATATCCTTGGTGTGCAATTAGTACCTATCAAGTCAATTTTGACCGAAATAGATTTTATAGCCACATATGTATATTTGAATGCTATTAATCTAAGTTTTTACAATATAATGCTGCATTTTCAAAGGTTTTCATGTATGTAGCAGCTTCCTTGACGACAAGCAAAGGTTCAAGTATGAGGGAGTTTGATAAACACGAAACGTATCACATTTCTGACTCGATACACATGCCATTTCAGTATGTTTTATTTCCTTTTTATCATTTTATGCTGGTATATTGTGTCTATTTCAGGTATTTTCCAAAGAGGAGCATCCATGCGAGAAATCGGGATTAAAATGGCAAAGAACGGAGAAAAAGAGCAAGTTCTGCACTTATGGCATTCACCATGGCGCTTTCCATGGCATTCACCATGACGTGGTAGACACAGGAGCCACGTGCCTTCTAAAGAGAAGAAAAAAGGCATGTTTCAGAGGTCATGGTGTTCACCATGAGGCCATGGCGTTCGCCACGGACCTTCAGACCAACTTCCTTCCCACTTTGCACTCATGGACTTCGCCATGAGGCCATGGCGTTCACCATGGATTTTGAGGCCAAAAAAATAGGAACTTCTAGACTCAGTCCTCTCCAACTTCAGCCAAAAACTCTCTCATTCCTCCTACACGAATTCAGACTCTTTTAAGCCATTTCTTGCTCTATAAATAGGCCAAAGTCTTAGACTTTAAGCATCCAAGTTTTTAGTCATTCATTTTAGGCAGAAATTCTATTATTGTAAAAGCTGTAGTCTCTCACATTGAAGAACTGCTGCATCTTAACATTAGGAATTTGTTGTGTACTTGGATCAACAATTCCGAATTTTGTTTTGCAATTTTGATACCAGTTAATAGCGCGACAATGTGAAACTGGTATCCGATCATAAAATTTAGATTTTTAATTTCTAAAAACAGCGACAACGCTTTATTAATTAATTAGGACTTATTGATTTTCAAAAGGTTTTCTGAAGCTATAACTTGTACGTGCGACAACAGGCAACTACGGGTCGGGAATCCGACATGGGCTGCGCGAAAGTGACTTTAAATTTGTAATTCCTCCGAAAAGGATTTAAAAAAAAAGTTAGTGCTGAAATTTTATCTGAGTCCCTAAGGTACCCTGAAATTACATTTCGGTCTCCGTTTCAATTAAGTTTTAAACCAAACATTTTTCCTCCCATTTCAACAAAAAATTATACGAATAGCCTTAGATTTGTAAAGCGACAATAAGTTACAGTAGGTCGACATTGGTCTTTGTAGGTTCGATATTTTTTATACTATAACTGGCATTTCTGTGCACTTGCGAATATGCACCCAACATTAACTACTAACTTGACTACCGAGTTTATGATGTATGAGGTTCTATTACTGACTTGAAATATCCTGTTGTGATATATCCTGCTGTGATTAATACTATTTGCTATGATTGGTACTAACATATGTGATCTTATTTATGTGTGCACACATGCTAAAGCATTCGGTCTGACATTTGACCCTCAACCTTGTGTGACTGTGTGTACTGATATATTTGTTTACTGGCAGTAGCTTTTGACCTTTGACTACTGACTACTAACTGTGTGTGCATGCATGACTAACCTATCATGAATGATTGCATGTTAACTATTTATGGGAGCATATTAATGTGTCAACTGTCTATTGTGTAGCAAATACAATGCTACTGATATTTACTTCTACTGATGATGTATGCTATGATGTTTGTGTTTCTACTGCTACTAATGTTTTGACTGAGTACGGGATATCCTTGATACTCAATTGTGGTTCTACTGCTACTAATGTTTGGACTGAGTATGGGATATCCCTGATACTCAATTGTGGTTATGCTTGAAGTGTTGTTTTGCCAAAATTTGTCAAAGGGGAAGATTGTTGGTCCTTTTTGGATTGGTTGCATTATGTAAAACAACATGGAGGTTGTTAAAGTTGTTTCTGGTGCATAAGGAACACATGCGGAACAAGATGTTCTAACATGTGTGCTACAACATTTGGTCTCTGGAAACAAACAAATGGTATTGTGTAGCGAGTGATTTTGGACGTGGTTACGAAGCACTATCGCTTTGGTACTACAGTTCGATTCATTTTTTATCCTATTGAAGCTGATGAAGGAAGGGAAATAGATGTCTCCAATTAACCCTGCTTGCAAACTGAGTTTGAACAGATGACTGTTGGTTTACAGATGCTACAAAGATTATGGGTCTCTCTTAGGTTATTTTGTTAAAATAGTGCCCGGGTGATTGGTGGGAGTTTAGGACTGATGCTATTTGTATCTTGTTCGAAGCCCAAGATGTGAAGCTAAAAAGGTGTTGTCTTTAGAGAGAATTTTTCATCTCTAAAGAGGATTTGATTGTCACAAATGTTTATAAAGGAGAATTACTTTAATCGGGATATGTGAATCCGGAAATACCATAATTTACTTTATAGGGGGGTTCCAACCTGAAGGAGAAGACTTTAACTCAGTGTAGAGCAATGCTATCTTTCCTTAGGAATTTTTCATGCTAAAAGAGGGACAGTGGCATGGATGTAAATAATCCAGAGGCTTGTCGCTTACAGTGATTAGATGAAGGGGAAGGAGTTGTTGATGTTTGTATACTGTGAACGAGGCACAACTTTGATGCTAAAAGGTTGATTGGCTTAACCTGGGTTTTCTTATACAAAGCCTAAGAGGAGGCTATTGGCCCAACAAGAGGGTGTTTTTATGTGTCTCGTACAAAGCCCGAGAGAGAGGCTAAAAGGGTTGACTCTACAGGAGAATCTTTTATATGTGTCGTGTACGAAGCCCAAGACAGAGGCTAAAGGTGGGACTCAACAAGAGAGTCTTTTATACTCAACAAGAGAGTGTTTTGTATCTCATACAAAGCCCGAGATGGAGGCTAAAAGGTTGACTCAACAAGAGAGTGATTTTGTATCTCGTACGAAGCCCGAGATGGAGGCTAAAGGTTTGTTGTTTCAGTTAAGTGACAGGTCCAGTAGGTGGGTTAAAAGAGAAAATCAGTTCTTATAAAGAGACTGATTAAAGGTAAGGCTATGCTTTGGGATTGATAAGAGGATCAGGGTTATTTCCTATTTTTTAAGAAAATGGGAAATCCAAAGGGTATTGAGACTGTCCGAGTCTACGGGTTTCATCTCCTAGTTTTGAAAGGAGCTTGAGAATGTCTTTGAGACTCAAGGGAATTAGATTATCCAAGTCTAGAGTTTCATCTTTTGTACTACGTTTAAGAAACAGCAGTAGCAAGATCTAGACTTTTTGAAAGACTGTTATATTAAGATGATTAATTTCTGTTCCTATACCTCTAGGAGGTCGTCGGGATAATTTGTACGAAGCCCAAGAGGAGGCTGGAAACTTTTAAGAAGCCGAGGGACAATTTGTACGAAGCCCAAGAGGAGGCTATCATTCCCGGAGGAAGAAATCATTTATACGAAGCCTAAGAGGAGGTTGTGAATACTTCTAAGAAGCCGACGGGTCCTTGTACAATGCCCAAGAGGAGGCGAAGATGCTTTTAAGAAGCCTTTGGGACCCCAAACCCCGAGAAATTCAAGACAGGCTATTCACAGAGAATAGATCAAGCCAGGAAAGTTCGAGAATTTGGAAGAAACTCAAGAGATGCCATTCACGGAGAAAAGATCATCTCTGGGGAATAGAGTTTCTTTGACGATTTCTAAAGGTGACAGCCTGTGAAAGGGTTCACCGAGAATGCTGCATTTCACGTCTCCATATTGTTTAACCCCAAGAGGAGGGAAGACTGTGTCTGGTAATCCTATGGGGATTTAGTTTTGTCTACTTTTAAGAGTGATCAACGGGCTTAATGCTAGACGTAGTTGTCGGGGAAACTCTAAATATCTATACTATTATTACACAGTTGATATGAGTTTATGAAAGAAGACTTACAGTGAAACAGCCCCACAATACAGTTATATGTATATGATAGCGGATAAAGAAAACATATAACCACTTACTCGGTTGTAGAGCTTCCATGTTGTTTGGTTATTTGTTCAACAAAGAAAGATTGAAAACAACAGTATATTCAAAATCAAAGGAGAAAGTGCTTTGAAAGAAAAATTGGGGCTTATAGCTCAAGGAGAGGCCCAAAGTTTTATCAGTGATTGCACTGTGACTTTGAATTTGTACAGGGACTTATACAAGTGACTTAGGCCCAAGAAAGGTTTTCTGTACAAAGGGATGGGTCTTACACTCTCTCAAGAGGCCCAAAGAGTTTAAAAAGAATGAGGCTTATAACACGAGGGTAGGCCCAAATGTTTTTTGTTTTGAAATGGCGATCGCGCCGAGATTTCCTTTTAACACAGATGGACTTATACAATATCTGAGGCCCAAAGTTGTTTTGGTTAAAAGGAGATTGAGTCTTACACTCTAATAGAAGCCCAAAAATGATTTTGAATGGGTCTTATAGCTCGAAGAGAGGCCCAGATGGTTTGTTTTAAACGGGCGATGATCGCGCCGAACTTTTGAAATACAACGGGACTTATACAATAAGTGAGGCCCAAAATAGGTTTGTATTTACAAAGGATTGAGTCTTACACTCTATTAGAGGCCCAAAGATTTTTTGAAAATGATTTGTGAGGGTGAATATCAAAGAAACCCCAATTTCATTTTTTAAAGGGCATTTTTCAAAGAAAAATCATGTAAAAAATGATAAAAATATCAAATAAAATCATTAATCATGTTATAAACAGTGATTAAGGTTTATGAAAAAGTATTTTATCCACATGAATATTTAAAATCATTTTGGTTTTAAAAAATCAAGAAAAAGAAATCATTTTAAAAGCATTTAAAACAATTTAAAACAATATTTTTGAATATATTAAAAGTATATCAAATAATAATATTTTTTTGTGATTTTTTGTGGATTAAAATATTATGGAGTATGAATAAGAAGTGTGTAAAACAGAATTGGAAAATGACGATTTTTGCTATATAAAAGAATTGGTTGAGTTTTGAAGATAAACTAAGAAAAAGAGGAAAGATGTCACAACATCACATTCGACATCTTTCATGAGTTTTGAAGATAAGAGAAAAAGGGAAGATGTCACAACATCACATTCGACATCTTAAAAAACCAGAACTGCACCTTGGTTTTCAACATCTTTTTTATCAAACTTCAAACATTCATAACTCTCTCAATTTTTAACGAAATTAAAATCCGTAAGAACCTATCTTGACCGATTTTTCGCAAGGAATCCAATGGTATCACTCATACATACTGAAACTTAATGTACAACACACACAAGGCAAAAAACCAGAACTGTATGTTAATTTTAAACATCTTTGCTTATCAAACTTTCAACACTCATAACTCTCTCAATTTTTAACGGAATTAAAATCCGTAAGAACCTATCTTGACCAATTTTTGGCAAGGAATCCAATGGTATCACTCATACATACTGAAACTTAATGTACAACACACACAAAGCAAAAAACCAGATCTGCACCTTAAGTTTAAAACAACATAAACTCCACATATGAACATGTTAAAGTGCAAACAATATGAGGATCATAACATACACATTAAGGAATACATTTTTGCTTCAAGAATTGTTAAAAATGATGCATGTATATGGACATCAAAGGAAAGCATGATTCAAAGAATTCAAGTTGTGAATTTGACCTCTTTTTTGGAGATTTTGTGCAACCTACCAAGTGCTTTGTTCCAGAAATGATTTGATACTTTGGACACCCTCAAATGACTTCTTAGAAGCTTTTAGGATGGTTGGAATCAACTGGAACCTGCAAAAACAAAAACTGGCCCTTTCTTGCAAAAGGGGTTAAAATGGCCAAAGTGACAACTCTCTCAAATGGTGTTCCAGATGTTGGGAACCATTTGGGATAGTTCAATGATGATATTTGGAGTGTGTTTGAGGTTTTATCTGGTTTGGAAAGTGACTGAATCAAGACATGGCTTGAAAAATGCAAAAAAGTCCAATTTTGAGGTTTTGAGAGGTGACTTTGTGATCTTTGTGTTACAAGTCACTTGTGATAGTTTAGATCCCCTATATATGATGTTTTATGAGGTGTTAGGATCATGAGATGTGATGGAAATGCTCTCTAACTCAAAAACTCAGAATTACCTTACTAAAGAAGGCATTTTGGAGTGAAAGAAGTGATTTTGAGGAAAGCATCTGTTTGATGGCTTTGGTGTACTCAAACTGAGCACAAATGAGCTCTATTTATACTAGAGCAAGTTTGTTTTGGCAGCAATAGTGAATGGTGGCTGCAGCAGAGGTTTGTTCAATGTTGGCCAATGAAAATCCAAGTCTCCTCAAGCCATTGACTAGAGGTTAGGGCACAGGCTGCTGGTTCCCTAGTTGTTGGAGGAATCTTAACTGAATTCAGTTAGAGGAAGCTCAGTTCATGCCACTTCTAAGCATCCATTAAATGCTCCAAACCAAAATTGGAGTCTTGTCCCTCTTTTAGGGCTTTTTAGGTTTGGCATGCTACTTGTGGAATCTTGGACTTGGGAGGCTTATGGATCAGATCATCCCCCTTGGATTTGATCCTCAGATGTGTCCAAAATAATGACAAGGCTTGGAAATTCGTGTGGCACAAGAAATGTGCAAATCTGTCCTGAAACATGTCTTAAAAATCAGCTGCAGCAAGCCTTGTTGTAAAATCCATAACTTCTTGCTCAAGAATGATAAATGGTTGTTCCAGGACTCTATGGAAAGCTGAGATGACATACTTCAACTTTGATGTTTGACCCTAGACTTGGTTCAATTTGGATCATGGAGAAAAACATCCTTGAAGTTGGGACATTCTTGCTGGAAAAATATTAATGATGTCCTATGAAATGTTGGAACATCTGACAACTTTGAACATTAATAATTCCAAACTTTAATCACTTGTATCTTTTAATCCACTATGATATTTTGAGTTGAAGTGAATTGGATCTTTGATGCTTGTCTTGCATGGTAACAAAGCTTGAAAATTATGTGGCACAAGAAAAAGTGCACAAAATCTGTCCTAAAAAACAGCTGCAGTAAGCCTTCTTGTAAAGTCCATAACTTCCTGCTCGAGTGTGATAAATGGACGTTCTACAACTTTCTGGAAAGCTGAGATAACGTACTTCAACTTTGATGTTCAAGGTTTGTGAAGATAAGACTTGTAAAGTTGTCAAAAATGACCTTGAACTTGCATGGTCAAATCTGTCCTAAAAGCTGTCTTGAAAATTCGGTTTTATCAATGCCTTTTACAGAGACCATAACTTTCTGCTCGAGAATGATAAATGAGCTTTCTAGGACTTTCTGGAAAGGTGAGATTACGTACTTCAACTTTGATGTTTAAGGTTTGGCTTGAATCAACTTGGATCATGAAGAAAAATATCCTTGAAGTTGGGACATTCTTGCTGGAAAAATATTAATGATGTCCTATGAAATGTCGGAACATTTGACATTAAGAATTCCTAACTTTGGTCACTTATATCTTTCAATCCTTATGATATTTTGAGTTGATTCCTTCTTCAATGTTGAAGTATCAAATACCCTCTTTAAAAGTAGTTCTTACGCAAAATCAATGGATGTTTGGATCAATAGTTACAACCTTGAAAAGTTGTGCACTTGAACATGATTTTAACTTAGAAAAAATTTCTAAGTTTCCTTCAATTTGATCAATTTTGCAATTTTCCATAATATCTTGATTTAAATTTGATCAAATTAAATCATCCATCATATTTTCTTGAGTAATGGCTTGTGAAGCTCAAAGTTGACCAAAAGTCAAACTTTGACTTTCTGCGTCAATTGACTTTGTATTAGATGAACTTGAGGCTTGATCCACTTGAAATGTTGCACTCTTGTGCTTAATTCTTGATGTGGGAGTCCTCTTGATCCATTGTGGATGTTTGAGAGATTAGACAAGTTGAAGATCATGTCATTCCTTGATTGATCCTTTGTCTAAATGCTCTGAGAGGGCTTTGAACCCTAATTCTTTGAGTGTAGAGAAGGCTCACCCATCTTTGGGGAGACTAATGAGTATGAAAGTTCATCCATATTGTGATGATGATTTGCACAATGATGGGAATCTTAGTGGTCAAAATTTGGGGTATGACAGATGCCCCTATTTAATCTTCTTGGACCCGAAGGTGTGAATGGCGAAGGTATTCGGGCATTCAGGGTGCAAGAGGATTAAATATCGGAATACCCAAAATTTTGATGGTGGTTAAGAATGGTAGTTCACGCATCCTTCTTCTTTTGCTAAGCAATGATGCTTAGAAAAGGTAAAAACTTCCCATCGATCCTGGTTTCCTACCAAGGAACTGGTCTTAGTTTTTGATGTAAACTTCCCCTCGATCCTGGTTTCCTACTAAGAAACTGGTCTTAGTTTCTGGTTTAAACTTCCCCTCGATCCTGGTTTCATACCAAGGAACTGGTCTTAGTTTTTGAAATAAACTTTCCCTCGATCCTGGTTTCCTACCAAGGAACTGGTCTTAGTTTCTGAAATAAACTTCCCCTCGATCCTGGTTTCCTACCAAGGAACTGGTCTCGGTTTCTGAAATAAACTTCCCCTCGATCCTGGTTTCCTACCAAGGAACTGGTCTAAGTTTCTTTTGTCAATAAACTTTATCGACAAGGGACGCTATTCGTAGCGGTTTTCCTCAAACTTCTCGCCGAATTTTCCTGGGGAGATGCCATTTGATGGAAAAAGTTTTGATGTCAGGCTCGATGGGGAACCCATTCGTCTGAGTTGTAGAGGTGCACAAACTTCTCTATTGGAGACGCCATTTGTTTCTACTGGGGAAAGCAGGTCTCTTGAGAGACGACTTTCACGCTTGGGGATATTACATCATACTTTTCTCGGGATCTTCCCGGAGAAATGCCATATGATGGGATCCAATTTTGAGATGCCGATGACCTTTTCATCAGTGGCTTTTTCAGAGAAAAACTGCCGTACCGCCGAATCTCTGATTAATAGGCTTTCTCTGGGGATTTTCCGTAATTCGGGAAAGCGAAAATATCATCTTCAATGGCGAAGAGTGACATCGGTTGAAGGTTCTCTGGTCTTTCAGAGGTTCGTGTTATCAAAGTGGTCAAGGACCCAACTTCAATCCAGAAATAAACTAGAGGAGAGATTATTTAAATGCAACATTTCCTAATCGAGGAAAGAACTGATAACTCGACTGAGAAGACAGTTATCACTAGGGATAAGACCGACTAGAGTGATAGTGGTGCAATATGAAATGTGAATGCAGATCAATAATGTATGATGTATGTATGTTTATGCTGACAAAACTGACGCAACATACAAACTAAAAGAGGAACATGACTGGATACTCGGCCATCGCGGGGCAAAGAAGTACCGCTGGTTCAAGATTGCAATTCTGCCTCGCTTAGGAGAGATAGTCCCTGTTGGGAACTATGTTAGTCGGGCTTAAGAGATGAGAACTCGGTCGAGGAGGTCAGATGGAGTATTCGTATCTGACACAGTTGATCCTTCGTTCAGGCGCACTGGTTTAGAAGGAGTACTTTGATTCTGCACTTTGAAGCTCGAACACCTTTGGAGAAGCGACCGATGTTCTTCTGATGTTCAACAGTCAAAAGAAATTGCCGACTTTATTTTAAAAGCAGAAAAAGTTTTACAAGTAAATTCATTTTTTTTTGTTTTATTTTAAGAATCGTTGATCATGTTAAAACATCATTCTGTAAAGCTAAAACAAACATGAATTGCCAATAAAAGCACAAAGGCTCACATTTTATTGATAGGATGGAAATCAGCCAAGCGCGTGATTCCATAGAGCATTTACAAAGTTAGAAAATGGTAATTTACAGGGAAAAGGGCTACGTTGAAACATAACGACCACTATCCTTCTACCAACTTTGAATTCGGGACATCCTGAGCTTTTGTCGAAGATGACCTTGACTGGAGTTTTCCTGACGGATGATGTAACTGCTGCTGAGGGACTTGCCCCTTTGTTGAACGTAGTTACTTGCCATTATCCCTAACTTTTGCCTGGATTGTACTGTGATGTTTCCAATCCACCAGGATGATTTTTGATCATGTCTCTAATTTTTGCCTAGACCGCCCTTTCGGGTTTTCAATCCACCGAGACGTTTTTTTTTATCATGTCTCTAATTTTTGCCTGGACCGCCCTTTCGGGTTTTCAATCCACCGAGACATTTTTTTTAGGCGAAGTATTTCTTGACTACATCAACATTTGTGGGGTAGGCAAATTCTTCTCCATCCATGGTTGCAAGTCTCAAGGCGCCGCCTGAGAAAGCTTTCTTGACCACATAGGGGTCGTCATAATTCGGAGTCCACTTGCCCCGGGAATCAGTGAGAAATGATTGTATCTTCTTGAGTAGTTTGAAGATTGGCGCGCATGTCGCGGTCATGAGGAATATGAATCTGGAGATATAGTTCAAACGTCCCAGGAATCCCCTGACTTGTTTTTCAGTTTTCGGAGAAGACATTTCTTGAATGGCCTTGACCTTGTCAGGATCGACCTCAATTCCTTTCTGGCTGACGATGAACCCTAGTAGTTTCCCTGAACGGACACTGAAAGTGCACTTGTTAGGATTCAAGCGGAGTTTGTACTTTCTCAACCGCTCGAATAATTTTGACAGATGGGTCACATGCTCCTCTTCTGTTCTAGATTTTGCAATCATATCATCGACATATACCTCGATTTCCTTGTGTATCATGTCATGAAAGAGAGTAGTCATGGCCCTTTGATTGGTTTCCCCGACGTTTTTCAAACCGAACGACATTACCTTGTAACAAAAGGTACCCCATGGGGTAATGAACGAAGTTTTCTCCATGTCTTTCGGCGCCATTTTGATCTGATTATAGCCCGAGAATCCATCCATGAATGAGAAAACTTTGAACTTTGTTGTACTGTCAACCAGCATGTCAATGTGCAGTAAAGGAAAGTCGTCCTTTGGACTAGCCTTGTTTAAATCTCTGTATTCCACACACATTCTGACTTTTCCATCCTTTTTCGGAATGGGTACGATGTTGGCTAACCATTGAGGATATTCTGATGTAACGAGGAAACCTGCGTCAATCTGTTTCTGTACCCCCTCTTTGATTTTGATGGCCATGTCCGGATGAGTCTGTCTCAACCTCTGTTTTACTGGCGGACATTCCGATCTTAACGGTAAGTGATGTTCCACGATGCTGGTATCCAACCCTGGCATGTCCTGATAGGACCAAGCGAACACATCGGGAAACTCTTTGAGAAGCTTTGTCAAACTCTCTTTAGCAGTTGGACTGAGTAGTGCCCCAATCTTGATTTCTTTTTTCTCTTCTTCTGAACCCACGTTGATCGTTTCCAACGGCTCTTTGTGAGGTTCAATGGACCTTTCCTCTTGTCTGAGTAATCGGGAGATCTCTTCTGGAATTTCGTTGTCATCTTCTTCTTCAGCCCCGAATACCGGGAACTCAAAGTCGGGAGAAGGAATCGGATCGTATGTTTCAACGGGGTTTAAAACAAGCAATTTGCATGACGTGATGATTCGTGTTTAGAAGAGATAGAGAAAATGCAAGAGTGTGCGCAGTGTTTTTCTTTGGAAAACGGCTTGTTTGTTATTATTGTTTTTTAGGATTACCATTTTCTGAAAAAACGAAAAGAGAAAACAGCAATTACTGCGGAAATTACAGAACGACGTTATTTTATTAATGAACAAGTCGATTCTTGAAACTACAGCTCTATAAAATAAAACTCTGTCGCTTTGGGCGAAGCGAAGTGGTATATTTACAGAAAGTGAGCCCTATCAAAACATCTGTTTCACATGGGCAGGGTGAAAGGTTAAGATAAAAACAACAATTACTTTGACTCATGAACGATCTTCGGAACATCGACAGCAACCCATTGGCGGCGAACTCCTCGGTGAATCACAAAGTCTGGCACCTTCCTTGATTTGTATTTAGAAATAACACTGATTTCTGGTGGAGCAGGATCATTGGAATCTGTCTCCCAGGCAGAATTATCGTATCAGGATTCCTCTGTTGCATTTTGTAGAGTATTTGTGCTCTCAGGTAAATCTCCCCATTCAGTTGGCTGGATGTCTTCGAGCCTGATACGAGAGCTTTTAGGAGCAGTGTACTTGACCATGAAGTCAAACTTTCCACTTGGTTGTCCCAGGGTGTCCCACACCTCTTTGGAACTGTAGGAGTCATCTCTCTCGATGATGTTGACCTCGGGAAAAGCATAGTTAATGAATTCTAGTCCTGCAAACATTGCGAATTCATCATCGTACGAGATATTTTCTGAATGACCTGAGTGTTGATCCCATGACATGGTGGGGACGCAAACATTCTTTTCAATGATGCTCAGCTGATTTTCATTGTTCGGCTGACTCTCTTGCCCCAAGTCTCCTGGGTAAGGCTGCCACATTGGCAGACCATTCGTCGGGCCATAGTAGTCGTGGTCAAAATTGTCCTTCATCAGAGTGTTTTCCTCTAATGAGTTTGGTGGAGCACGACATCCTTCCGGATCACAATCTCCGTATATCATTTCGACGTCTGACCTTGGTATAAATCTTAGACTCTGTGCAGGATAGCAAAATGGCGTATGCACCTCTTCCTGAGACATATAACCGTCCTCGTTGAGGTAGGACTTCCATTCCACATCTGTGTCAGAGGGATCCTCCTCATTCATAGTGTGTACTTCTTGAGTCACTGGTTGAAGGAAACCTCCACTGCGGAAGACATTTTGAATGGGATGAAGACTTTCATCGCTGGCAGCTCTCTGAGTACAGGTTGCAGAAAAACCAAGACCCTTCTTTGCTTTATTGTCAGTAGGAATGACAAGCTGTCCCCATCCTGTTGTATTGGTACTTTCGACCGCTTTGATAGCATATTTGTATGAGGAAATTGAGGTTCCTCCTTCGGATTGACCGCCTCTGTGTAGCGAAAGCGCTTGGAACTGAGTTTCGATTATCCCTTCTGGTTCCACATAAGTGGCTGATGATAAATTGCTTACGAGCAAAGCCTGTTCCCCACAGACCGTGATGAGTTGACCGTTCTGAACGAACTTTAGCTTTTGGTGGAGGGTCGAGGTGACCGCCCCAGCCTGATGTATCCAAGGTCTTCCTAATAAACAACTGTACGTTGCCCGGATGTCCATGACCTGGAAAATGACTTGGAAAGTGTGAGGACCAATAGTTATGGGAAGATCAACTTCGCCGATAACCGTTTTTCTGGATCCATTGAATGCTTTGACGACGACCTCACTGGTTCTCATCGGGGGTCCTTTGAAGGATAATTGCGTCAAGGTGGACTTTGGCATAACATTCAGGGCTGACCCTGTCTCTACCAGTACGCTGGCCAAAGCATCGTCCTGGTAGTTGACCGTGATATTGAGCGCCATGTTATGACGGCGACCCTCCTCAGGTAATTCCTCATCACTAAATCCCAAATTATTGCAGGAAGTGATGTTAGAGACAATGCTATCAATCTGTCTGATTGTTACATCCTGTTCCACAAAGGCTCGCTCCAAGACTTTCTGTAGAGCCTCCCTATGTGCTTCTGAACTGAGTAAAAGTGACAACACAGAGATCTTTGAAGGAGTTTGTAATAGCTGATCAACAATGTTGTATTCACTCCTTTGGATGAGCTTCAGCATCTCATCATCATTTTTTAAAAGGTCGGGATTACTGGATTGACCGACTGGTGGATTGGGAACTTCTGTCTGAGGTTTCTTTTCTTTGATAGGTTCTCCAACCCCTCGGTTGAAGATTCTACCACTCCGTGTTACTCGACTGATGTCTGCAATATTCACGACGGAGGGTAATGGAATTTCCTTTCCATTCTCGACTGTTGTTGCACCGTATTTGTAAGGGATAACCTTAGTTGATTCATACGGTAATGGTCCCGGTAGATAGATGACTATGGGAGCCTTCTGATTTTTTCGACCATCGTAAGTAATCTTGATCCGTTTCTGGTTAGGAACTCTCGATTTGTCAAGTAGAGGGATGATGGTACAAACATCCTTGTTTCTCTGATGATCCGAGATTACGACAACATCCTCAATTTGATTGGCAAGGTAGTTTGGCGTCCAGCTGATTGGTCCGGAACCCGGATATGGACGAATTTCTCCACGATCCACCTGACCCTAAAGAGCTGCTCGCACAAGGTAGCATCCTTGGTTACTTTCTGAACAGACTCCACAACGTTCATAGTTGTGTGGTGGCACCTGGCCACGCCCACTTTGAATGCAATGTAACCTCACTAGGTTAGCTTCCACAGATCAGACATCCTGACTTTGACGCCGAGTAAGGTTCCTGTTAGTAATACTAATTTGATGAGTATCTTCATCCATGTAGATTGGCATCCACCAGTGATTTAATAAGTGTTGAAGCGCCTCCTGGACAAGGGCACAACCTTGATTGTTTTTGCAACCCGCCTTACAACTTTGATAGTTATGTGAAATCAGGAACCCGAGTCGGACCTGCTCAGCATGTAAATCTACCAGGTTGGTATTTATCAAGCGAATATCGAAGATCTGAACCATGTTGATCTGATAGTGGTTCCTATCATTGTAGTCCTGGATCCATCCAAGATCCATCTGACGCTGGAGGGCCTCTTGTACAAAAGAGCATCCATGTTTGTTTTCTGAGCAAGTCAGACAAGAACTATAATCGTGCCGTGGCAGATTATGATATTGGCTTTGCCTTGAGTACATTGCCACCAGGTTGACATTCATCGCACGGACGTCATGGTTTTGAATGACGTTGGAATTCGTATAAACCATGTTAACTTCACGAACTCGGTGCTCTTGGATCTATCCGAGATCCATCTGTTCCTGTAGAGCTGATTGCACCACAGAACACCCTCGATTGCTTTTAGAGCAGATATCACACTGGTGATAATTATGTGGTGGCACATGGCCATATCCACTCTGTCTACAATGCATCTTGACCATATTGGTCCTTAACAAGAGTACATCATGAATTTGATAGACGTTGTTAGACTCTCCCTCTATCAGGTTGACTGCAGCTTTCTCATGTTGAGGCAGCGGGTTCGTGAGAACATTCAGATTCATATCTTTGAAAGATAAGACCCCACTCCTAACAAGCTTTAGCGCGTCAGATTTGAAACTGAGACAGTTTTCTATGTTATGCCCTGGTCCTCCTTGATGGTAAGGGCAAGTCTGATCCACCTTAAACCAAAAAGGTGGATTTTCCAGTACTGTAAGAGGGGACTTAGTCTGGATGTGCCCCTTGGCTAGTAGTAACAGAAATAGTTTTGCGTACGATACAGGTATAAGATCAAATCCTAATGGCCGCGTTGTACGGTTGTTGTTGTATTGAGGACGAGCCTGCTGAAGAGGCTGTTGAGTCCTTTGTTGATTAGGTTGGCTCTCTGCAACCTGAGGTTGATACGTAGAAACAGGCGCAGGGTTGATAGCAGGAGTCACAGCCGCTACTGGTTGATAACGTCGCCTTTGCTTTCCGAGAGAGATATTCCCAATATCCTGCTCTTTTTTCTTAGGGAGAGCACTACCGTATCGCTTTGTACTACTTGATGATCCAGTGTCTTTAACTAAACGTCCTTCCCGGACGGCTTCCTCAAGACGAACCCCCATGCCCACCATCTCGGTGAAGTCACTGGGTGCACTGGCAACCATTATGTCGTAGTAAAATGAGCTCAAGGTCTTTAAGAAGATCTTTGTCATCTCTTTTTCCTCAAGAGGTGGACAAATTTGGGCGGCAATTTCACGCCATCTCTGAGCGTACTCCTTAAAGGTTTCCTTGTCCTTTTGTGACATTGATCTGAGTTGATCTTTGTCTGGTGCCATGTCTAAATTGTATTTATATTGTTGGACGAAGGCAGTGCCAAGATCTCTAAAAGTGCTAATCGTAGCAATGTTTAAACCCATGTACCATCTTAATGCGGCACCGGTTAAACTATCTTGAAAGTAGTGAATCAGTAGGTCCTGATTTTCTGTTTGAGCTGACATTCGCCGAGCGTACATCACCAAGTGACTCTGAGGGCAAGAGTTACCCTTGTACTTTTCAAAGTCGGGCACCTGGAATTTGTGCGGAACTTTCACATTGGGGGCCAAGCAGAGGTCTGCGGAGTCCTTTCCAAATAAATCCTGACCGCGAAGGGCCTGTAGTTCTTTCTGCATTCCCAGGAACTGTTCCTGGAACTCATTCATTCTTTTGAACATGTTGTCGTTTCCACCAGAAGGTATCTGCGGAATCTGTCCTTCCGGGACAGTGTGCACCACAAGGGGTGGTACCGTGACTACGGTAGCAAATTTTGGCGTTTCCCGAAGTTTGTAACCTTCAGGAGTCCTCAGTATGCCTCTGGCATCCTCGCTTTCCCGAAGTTTGTAACCTTCGGGCCCAGCGGCTTATGTTGTGATTCCCTGATCATCAGTGATCGGCGAAACATATCCTTCCGGGATATAGTTAACAGGCATGCCCCAGGGACGATCTTTCGGCATTCGATACCTCGGATCATACTTCTCCACTATAGGCAGTGAGGTGATCTCTGAGATTATAGTTCTTTGTTGTTGAGCTTCTGCCATGGCTAGCATGTCGTTACGAAGCTTTCTCATATCCTCTCTTAGAGCGTCGATCACTTCTTTCAACTCTCTGTTCTCTTCCTCGAGATCATCCATCTTTTTCTGACGATTGGCCCGAGTATTGTACGAATGAGACAGTTTGACTCTAGAACCGAGACACAAACGTGAGATTCGTAGGTAAGAAGAATACGTGACGTGAGAATGATGAATGCAATGATTATATTAATTGTTTTTTTGGTTTAATCAAAATAAACTTCGAAAATTAGATTGAAAATATCAAACAGTGGGGAAATCCCCATTTTATTGAATTCAAAGGATTGCGGAAATGGAAATACAGTAATTTACAAGGTGCAGAAACAGAAACCTAAGCTAAGGGGTCCCGAGTCCTCTCTGAGGAGAATCCGGGTGCTGATTCTGGTACTTTCCTTTTCTTGGACCGGGGTTCTTGGGCCGTTGTCGGGTTGTCATTCCTTTGCCAGGTGAAAGGAGCAAGCAAATTCCTTTGGTCATCCTGATTATCCACAATATGCTGCTCCAAAATTTTAATCAGGGCATCTTTATCCTTCAGTAATTGCTGTATTTTGGTACACTCCACGTTGAGAATGCGGTACTTGTTCTTCCAAGACCTCCTCTCCCGTTGAACTTTGTTGAGTGTAACCTGAAGCTTTTTAGTTTTCGTCATGAAGTACATGACAAATTCCCTTGGCGCAAGAACTCTGTGACGAGGATACGACATCTTTAGCTTGAGAGCTCTAGTTTGTACCCAGTGGAGATAAGGCTCCACCGAGACACAGTCCGGTTTTCCTAGAGACTCCCATCCTTTCTTATAAACATGTTTCCAAGCGTTCACTATTTCCATCTTTAGTGCTCTGTCATTTTCTCCTTCCTTGAAGAAAAGACCTTCTAGATGAGCATTCCGCGGGACATGCCTCATCGGGTATCCAAATTGACGACGAACCAATACTGGAAGGTAGTTGATTCCTCCTTTAGTTCCTATGAGGGGTACGTTGGGGAAGTTTCCACAATGATCAATTATCTTGATCCTGTCATAAATCCTATTACACCAATCAATGTCAGAGTTGGTGAGAGACATGATTTTCTGCGACCAGCGTAAGGCACTCTTATGATCCCAAAAAGCAGCAGACTTAGGCAAATAGGAGATAAACCATTTGTATAGCAGGGGTACACAACATGTGATCTCCCCCCCGCTGTACAAATTCCCTAAGTGTACAGAATGATACGCATCTACAAGCAAAGTCGGTACAGGGTTTCTAATGAGAAAAACCTTAACGGCGTTGATATCGACGAAGTTATCAATGTTGGGAAACAGAAATAACCCGTAGGTGAGCAAAACAAAGATGCTTTCAAAAGCAGTCACGTTCCCTATACTGGAAAAGTACAAGGCCTTCTTTATCAGGAATTGGGCTGGCAAACCTTGGATGCCACCCTTAGTGGTCAGGTGAGTCTTGACTTCCGACTTATCCAAATAAATTGCTCTTGCAATGGTCTGATCCTTTGGAATTTCTTCCAGTCCAGAAAATAGAGCTCGATCAGTAATGTGTAAATCAGTCAAGTGAGAATACTCCTCCAGCGTTGGTGCAAGTTGGTAATCCGAAAATGTGAAACAGTGATAAACTGGATCGTAAAATTGAATGAGTGCTTCCATGATTCCTTCAATCACATGGACTCTTAACAGAGGTAGCAGGCCTCCGTATTTGGCTCTGAAAGCTTCAGGGTTAGTGATCATCCTCGCTAAACTTCTCAAATCCTCTAGTTTTGAAACCTTGAAGGTATACTTATGAGTTCTCCTTCTACCGAAATCCATTAGTGCAATCTTTTTCTCTCTGACATTTACAATCATTGTCTTAGTTTAATTTGAAAAAAGAGAGACTAGAGGAGAAAATTTTTTGTTTTAATGTTTTTTAGATGAATGCATGAATGCAGCACACAAAAACATAGAAAAAACATGGGGTCAAAGGGTCGGTGTCATGAAGTCAAGGCTCTACCCCCCCCCCCCCCCAAAGGTTTTCTACGGGTGATTTTTTGTACCTGTCACTCAAAATCATTGATTCCTGAGAACAATAGCGGGCCGGGAACCGTGCTAGATGATGTCCATTAAAGAAACCTCAGAAGAGGGTAGTTTATCCCGTAACAGCTATTCCCGATAGCTTTCGCACTACAAAAAAAGGTGATTTTCCTATGTGTATGCTCAATCTTTCCACATGCGGCATCACACGCATTCCCATTAGCAGAAAAATAAACACGTATATCAATTAGGAAAAGCAGTATATATATTCGTCCTAAAGTCCTAGACTTTAAAGAGCTATGAATCCTATGTTCCTGACAAAAATGGCTCCCCGGCGGAGTCGCCATTTTGTGGCACCTTCCCAACTTTAAAGGGTTTTGACCTAAGATCCTAGTGAAGTCAACAAAAAGTCCTATCCCAGTGAAATCCCAAAGAAAGTCAAATCGGCCCCACGGTGGGCGCCACTTTTCTGTGGCATTTTTTAAGGTTTCCACCTAAGAGATGGGAAGAGAACAAGATCTCGCTGTCCCCAGTGAAGTCGCCATTCTTCTGTGGAGAATGGTGACGAACGATGACTAAGGTGAGACAGATCCTAATGGCACTTCCCCAGTGAAGTCGCCAATTTTCTGTGGCGAGCGATTTTGGATGTGGTTGCGAAGCACTATCTCTTTGGTACTACAGTTCGATTTATTTTTTATCCTATTGAAGCTGATGAAGGAAGGGAAATAGATGTCTCCAATTAACCCTGCCTGCAAACTGAGTTTGAACAGATGATTGTTGGTTTACAGATGCTACAAAGATTGTGGGTCTCTCTTAGGTTATTTTGTTAAAATAGTGCCCGGGCGATTGGTGGGAGTTTAGGACTGATGCTTTTCGATTGATATGTGAAGGTACGGGATTTGGGTTTTGGATTAGTGTGCTCGCTAAGATTTTTCTTTCAATCTTATGCCTACGTATTCCCGTTTACCGAAACAGGGAAATCAGAGCGATCGTAGTTCCTCCTATTCTATGGGAGGAAATGGTGTTTTGGTGTCTTGTTCAAAGCCCAAGACGTGAAGCTAAAGGTGGTTTGTATCTTGTTCAAAGAACAAGATGTGAATATGAAGGGTCTATTTGTATCTTGTTCGAAGCCCAAGATATGAAGCTAAAAAGGTGTTGTCTTTAGAGAGAATTTGTCATCTCTAAAGAGGGTTTGTTTGTCACAAATGTTTATAAAGGAGAATTACTTTAATCGAGATATGTGAATCCGACAATGCCATAATTTCCTTTATAGGGGGGGAACCTGAAGGAGAAGACTTTAACTCAGTGTAGAGCAATGCTATCTTTCCTTTGGAATTTTTCATGCTAAAAGAGGGACAGTGGCATGGATGTAAATAATCCAGAGGCTTGCCGCTTACAGCGATTAAATGAAGGGGAAGGAGTTGTTGATGTTTGTATACTGTGAATGAGGCACAACTTTGATGCTAAAAGGTTGATTGGCTTAACCTGGGTTTTCTTATACAAAGCCTAAGAGGAGGCTATTGGCCCAACAAGAGGGTGTTTTTATGTGTCTCGTACAAAGCCCGAGAGAAAGGCTAAAAGGGTTGACTCTACAGGAGAATCTTTTATATGTGTCTTGTACGAAGCCCAAGACGGAGGCTAAAGGTGGGACTCAACAAGAGAGTCTTTTATACTCAACAAGAGAGTGTTTTGTATCTCATACAAAGCCCGAGATGGAGGCTAAAATGTTAATTCAACAAGAGAGTGATTTTGTATCTCGTACGAAGCCCGAGATGGAGGCTAAAGGTTTGTTGTTTCAGTTAAGTGACAGGTCCAGTAGGTGGGTTAAAAGAGAAAATCAGTTCTTATAAAGAGATTGATTAAAGGTAAGGCTATGCTTTGGGATTGATCAGAGGATCGGGGTTATTTCCTGTTTTTTAAGAAAATGGGAAATCCAAAGGGTATTGAGACTGTCCGAGTCTACGGGTTTCATCTCCTAGTTTTGAAAGGAGCTTGAGAATGTCTTTGAGACTCAAGGGAATTAGATTATCCAAGTCTAGAGTTTCATCTTTTGTACTACGTTTAAGAAACAACAGTAGCAAGATCTAGACTTTTTGAAAGACTGTTCTATTAAGATGATTAATTTCTGTTCCTATACCTCTAGGAGGTCGTCAGGACAATTTGTACGAAGCCCAAGAGGAGGCTGGAAACTTTTAAGAAGCCGAGGGACAATTTGTACGAAGCCCAAGAGGAGGATATCATTCCCGGAGGAAGAAATCATTTATACGAATCCTAAGAGGAGGCTGTGAATACTTTTAAGAAGCCTACGGGTCCTTGTACAATGCCCAAAAGGAGGCGAGGATGCTTTTAAGAAGCCTTTGGGCCCCCAAACCCCGAGAAATTCAAGACAGGCTATTCACAGAGAATAGATCAAGCCAGGAAAGTTCGAGAATTTGGAAGAAACTCAAGAGATGCCATTCACGGAGAAAAGATCATCTATGGGGAATAGAGTTTCTTTAACGATTTCTAAAGGTGACAGTCTATGAAAGGGTTCACCAAGAATGCTGCCTTTCACGTCTCCATATTGTTTAACCCCAAGAGGAGGGAAGACTGTGTCTGGTAATCCTATGGGGATCTAGTTTTGTCTACTTTTAAGAGTGATCAACAGGCTTAATGCTAGACGTAGTTGCCGGGGAAACTCTAAATATCTATACTATTATTACACAGTTGATATGAGTTTATGAAAGAAGACTTATAGTGAAACAGCCCCACAATACAGTTATATGTATATGAAAGCGGATAAAGAAAGCATATAACCACTTACTCGGTTGTAGAGCTTCCATGCTATTTGGTTAGTTGTTCAACAAAGAAAGATTGAAAACAACAGTATATTCAAAATCAAAGGAGAAAGTGCTTTGAAAGAAAAATTAGGGCTTATAGCTCATGGAGAGGCCCAAAGTTTTATCAGTGATTGCACTGTGAGTTTGAATTTGTACAGGGACTTATACAAGTGACTTAGGTCCAAGAAAGGTTTTCTGTACAAAGGGATGGGTCTTACACTCTCTCAAGAGGCCCAAAGAGTTTAAAAAGAATGGGGCTTATAACATGAGGGTAGGCCCAGATGTTTTTTGTTTTGAAATGGCGATCGCGCCGAGATTTCCTTTTAACACAGAGGGACTTATACAATATCTGAGGCCCAAAGTTGTTTTGGTTAAAAGGCGATTGGATCTTACACTCTAATAGAGGCCCAAAAATGATTTTGAATGGGTCTTATAGCTCGAAGAGAGGCCCATATGGTTTGTTTTAAACGGGCGATGATCGCGCCGAACTTTTGAAATACAACGGGACTTATACAATAAGTGAGGCCCAAAATAGGTTTGTATTTACAAAGGATTGGGTCTTACACTCTATTAGAGGCCCAAAGATTTTTTGAAAATGATTTGTGAGGGTGAAATT
Source organism: Lathyrus tuberosus (assembly GCA_022829125.1). Taxonomy (NCBI): domain Eukaryota; kingdom Viridiplantae; phylum Streptophyta; class Magnoliopsida; order Fabales; family Fabaceae; genus Lathyrus; species Lathyrus tuberosus. The sequence goes on from JALAZF010000213.1 coordinate 1,282,485, forward strand.
CAAAGAAACCCCAATTTCATTTTTTAAAGGGCATTTTTCAAAGAAAAATCAAGTAAAAAATGATAAAAATATCAAATAAAATCATTAATCATGTTATAAACAGTGATTAAGGTTTATGAAAAAGTATTTTATCCACATGAATATTTAAAATCATTTTGGTTTTAAAAAATCAAGAAAAAGAAATCATTTTAAAAGCATTTAAAACAATATTTTTGAATATATTAAAAATATATCAAATAATAATATTTTTTTGTGGATTAAAATATTATGGAGTATGAATAAGAAGTGTGTAAAACAGAATTGGAAAATGATGATTTTTGCTATGTAAAAGAATTGGTTGAGTTTTGAGGATAAACTAAGAAAAAGAGGAAAGATGTCACAACATCACATTCGACATCTTTCATGAGTTTTGACGATAAGAGAAAAAGGGAAGATGTCACAACATCACATTCAACATCTTAAAAAACCAGAACTGCACCTTGGTTTTCAACATCTTTTTAATCAAACTTCAAACATTCATAACTCTCTCAATTTTTAACGAAATTAAAATCCGTAAGAACCTATCTTGACCGATTTTTCGTAAGGAAGCCAATGGTATCACTCATACATACTGAAACTTAATGTATAGCACACACAAGGCAAAAAACCAGAACTGTATGTTAATTTTAAACATCTTTGCTTATCAAACTTTCAACACTCATAACTCTCTCAATTTTTAACGGAATTAAAATCCGTAAGAACCTATCTTGACCAATTTTTCGCAAGGAATCCAATGGTATCATTCATACATACTGAAACTTAATGTACATCACACACAAAGCAAAAAACCAGATCTGCACCTTAAGTTTAAAACAACATAAACTCCACATATGAACATGTTAAAGTGCAAACAGTAGGAGGATCATAACATACACATTAAGAACTACATTTTTGCTTCAAGAATTGTTCAATATGATGCATGTATGTGTACATCAAAGGAAAGCATGATTCAAAGAATTCAAGTTGTGAATTGGACCTCTTTTTTGGAGATTTTGTGCAACCTACCAAGTGCTTTGTTCCAGAAATGATTTGATGCTTTGGACACCCTCAAATGACCTCTTAGAAGCTTTTAGGATGGTTGGAATCAACTGGAACCTGCAAAAACAAAAACTGGCCCTTTCTTGCAAAAGGGGTTAAAATGGCCAAAGTGACAACTCTCTCAAATGGTGTTCCAAATGTTGGGAACCATTTGGGATAGTTCAAGGATGATATTTGGAGTGTGTTTGAGGTTTTATCTGGTTTGGAAAGTGACTGAATCAAGACATGGCTTGAAAAATGCAAAAAAGTCCAATTTTGAGGTTTTGAGAGGTGACTTTGTGATCTTGGTGTTACAGGTCACTTATGATAGTTTAGATCACCTACATATGATGTTTATGAGGTGTTAGGATCATGATATGTGATGGAAATGCTCTCTAACTCAAAAACTCAGAATTACCTTACTAAAGAAGGCATTTTGGAGTGAAATAAGTGATTTTGAGGAAAGCATCTGTTTGATAGCTTTGGTGTACTCAAACTGAGCACAAATGAGCTCTATTTATAGTAGAGAAAGTTTGTTTTGGCAGCAATATTGAATGGTGGCTGCAACAGAGGTTTGTTCAATGTTGGCCAATGAAAATCCAAGTCTCCTCTAGCCATTGACTAGAGGTTAGGGCACAGGCTGCTGGTTCCCTAGTTGTTGGAGGAATCTTAACTGAATTCAGTTAGAGGAAGCTCAGTTCATGCCACTTCTAAGCATCCATTAAATGCTCCAAACCAAAATTGGAGTCTTGTCCCTCTTTTAGGGTTTTTTAGGTTTGGCATGCTACTTGTGGAATCTTGGACTTGGGAGGCTTATGGATCAGATCATCCCCCTTGGATTTGATCCTCAGATGTGTCCAAAATAATGACAAGGCTTGGAAATTCGTGTGGCACAAGAAATGTGCAAATCTGTCCTGAAACATGTCTTAAAAATCAGCTGCAGCAAGCCTTGTTGTAAAATCCATAACTTCTTGCTCAAGAATGATAAATGGCTGTTCCAGGACTCTATGGAAAGCTGAGATGACATACTTCAACTTTGATGTTTGACCCTAGACTTGGTTCAATTTGGATCATGGAGAAAAACATCCTTGAAGTTGGGACATTCTTGCTGGAAAAATATTAATGATGTCCTATGAAATGTTGGAACATCTGACAACTTTGAACATTAATAATTCCAAACTTTAATCACTTGTATCTTTTAATCCACTATGATATTTTGAGTTGAAGTGAATTACATCTTTGATGCTTATCTTGCATGGTGACAAAGCTTGAAAATTGTGTGGCACAAGAAAAAGTGCACAAAATCTATCCTAAAAAACAGCTGCAGCAAGCCTTCTTGTAAAGTCCATAACTTCCTGCTCGAGTGTGATAAATGGACATTCTACAACTTTCTGGAAAGCTGAGATAACATACTTCAACTTTGATGTTCAAGGTTTGTGAAGATAAGACTTGTAAAGTTGTCAAAAATTACCTTGAACTTGCATGGTCAAATCTGTCCTAAAAGCTGTCATGAAAACTCTGTTTTATCAATGCCTTTTGCAGAGACCATAACTTTTTGCTCGAGAATGATAAATGAGCTTTCTAGGACTTTATGGAAAGGTGAGATTACGTACTTCAACTTTGATGTTCAAGGTTTGGCTTGAATCAACTTGGATCATGAAGAAAAATATCCTTGAAGTTGGGACATTCTTGCTGAAAAAATATTAATGATGTCCTATGAAATGTCGGAACATTTGACATTAAGAATTCCCAACTTTGGTCACTTATATCTTTCAATCCTTATGATATTTTGAGTTGATTCCTTCTTCAATGTTGAAGTATCAAATACCCTCTTTAAAAGTAGCTCTTACGCAAAATCAATGGATGCTTGGATCAATAGTTACAACCTTGAAAAGTTGTGCACTTGAACATGATTTTAACTTAGAAAAAATTTCTAAGTTTCCTTCAATTTGATCAATTTTGCAAATTTCCATAATTTCTTGATTTAAATTTGATCAAATTAAATCATCCATCATATTTTCTTGAGTAATGACTTGTGAAGCTCAAAGTTGATCAAAAGTCAAACTTTGACTTTCTGTGTCAATTGACTTTGTATTAGATGAACTTGAGGCTTGATCCACTTGAAATGTTGCACGCTTGTGCTTAATTCTTGATGTGGGAGTCCTCTTGATCCATTGTGGATGTTTGAGAGGTTAGACAAGTTGAAGATCATGTCATTCCTTGATCGATCCTTTGTCTAAATGCTCTGAGAGGGCTTGGAACCCTAATTCTTTGAGTGTAGAGAATGCTCACCCATCTTTGGGGAGACTAATGAGTATGAAAGTTCATCCATATTGTGATGATGATTTTCACAATGATGGGAATCTTAGTGGTCAAAATTTGGGGTATGACATATTGCAATTTTGGTTCAGAACTATTATATCCAATATTCACTCTACAAAGAAGATCTACAATGCATGAAGAATAGTTAATTTAGATGTATTGGTGCAACATGTAGAACACGATGTTCCAGCGTGTGTGTAGTGCAACATCTGACTCTAGTCAGCAGGCCATGAAGGATGGTGTTTAGTGCGAAATTTCTGATTGAATCTCAATCATATTTGTTGCAGATTATTTGGCAATGTTTGTGTGATTTATTTGATAATTGTTGAAGATTAAATCACATTTAAATGTTTGACAACTATTGAAATGCATAGGGTTGTAAATTAGAAGCAAATGTAGATTTGGGAAATACATTGTAAACACCTTAGATAGATAGTACATCTTGAAATTTTGTTCCTGAGAGGATAAATGCTAGACACGATGTTGGGACAACTATTGAGATTTTTGCTACGATGTTTGACAATTGTTAAAGATTAAATCACAATGTATTTCTCGCATTACTCCCAACTAGTCATCCAAAACAATTTTAAAGAAAAACTAAAAAAACAACATGCTTCAAATCATATTAATAATGTTGATTCAAATCCATACTTGAACAAAACCAAACACAAGAGTTGTTTACAACATAATTTGAATCATGTTGAAGGATTATTCAAATAATCCACACTTGAATGTCCATAAACTTAAATTTGTAGCTTATTCACTACAAATCTTCACATTTACTTTAAATTGGTGATGATGTTCAACTTTTACTCATTAACAATTTGCTCATTTCTAAATCCTAAAATTAATCATCAACAAAATTGATTAAGTCAAAATAGTGCTTGAACTTTGATATAGATAATGATTTAGTGAACATATTTATTAGATTGTGTTTTATAACAAATTTCGCAACCATGATTTTTTTAGATTCTATCACATCTAAAATGAAATATGACTGGCTACCAATGTGTTATGTCCTCTACAGATTTACTTGATAATTTGTCAAATGAATTGCACTTTAGCCATCAAAATTTTCCTTCGCACATCATTGAGTAATTCCTAACTTCTCAATCATACACTTTAAAATACCCATTCAAAATATCTTCTTCACCACCCTAAAATACTTAAGCTTAAATTTAAAAGTTAACTTTCTTCCAAACTTAACGATCTCCTCCTTGAAAGAACTTACCATTAAAATATCTGTTGTGAATCTTGTTGTGAATTACGACAAAATTCAATATCAATTTGTGAGGTAAAGAACAATAGCAACCAAAATAAATGGTCTTCAGCAATAATAATCCGTACACAGATAATATAATAGAATAAGGCAAGGAAAAATGAAGGTTTGTTTACCTAGTTCGATCAAACGATCTACTATGGGGGAGAGAGCAGCTCTCCAATTCACTATACTCAGAAAGTTGTTACAAGAGATTACAGATGAGTTAGAAAAAAATAGCCTTCGCCTTCAGGTTCCCAAGAACAACCTTATTTTCTACCCAAGTGTTTCGCGACCTCTACAACTCTCAATATATGAATCACTCAAACCCAAGGTGTAACAGTGTTTTACAATAACCTTAAACAACTCCAAAGGTTTCCCTAAACCTTTGCTTTTCTAAGGTTTTCCTTGTGAATAGCTAAAACCCTATGTTATACCTTTAAACCTTTGCTCTCCCTTGTTGGTGTAAACTCTAAAATTGTCACACACCAAGCATATAAGAGATACATATTTATAATAGAAAATACCTAACAAACAAAGCCCAAAATCACATGGATCCATGAACCGAATCGAAAAAGCTCGAAAACTCGAAAACACTATTCACCGTACGAGGTGTCACTATTCATCCGTACGACGTCACTATCCATCTGTACAGACGACACTATTCACCGACCGATTTTTTCTCCGACTTTTCGTTCGACTTTCTAAAACTTCTGATTTTCGCAGTAAATGCAATCTCCAAAATATATTTTCTTTCTCTTCATCAACAAAGGTTTTAAGACACATTTACAACAATATCATATAAAAGTATGTTGATAATTACTTTCTCACCACACTTCTAACAAAACTCATATTCATAAGAAAATCATTAAATCAACTACTATGATAATTTTGACTTTTAAAATTAAATATATAAATATTAGGGTATTCAATCCAAACTTTTTGCAACTATAAAAAAATTCTAATAAACTTGTTTGACCTTTTTAAACTTAAAAGATATTTTCCCACGCCATTGGAATTTTTATAGATTATATTTTTTTCTCATTTCTTTTATAATTTCACTTTTTAATTCTCTCTTTCTTTTTAAACTTGTTATTTTATAAATATTAATAATTTTTTATATTAATACATAAATATTATCGTTAGTGATTAAACTCTAAATTAAATTTTCTCATTTCACTCAACTAACACATATCAGTTGAGATATCTCTCTCACCCTCACTATTATCTCTTTCACTTTTCACTTTTATTTTTATTTCTCGTGTCTTTGTATATTTCTCACCTCTTCCACGCTGTTTATTTCTTTTATGTATTCAATCGTAAATATGATAATATTATCTTTACTACTTCATACTTTTTTATATATAAATTTGGCAATATATTCTAAAAGAAGCAAATACGAAAAGAAAGTGTTCTGGACTGGGCCAACGGCCATGCGCGACCCAATCCATGATTGCTACAATAACGGCCCAAACGCTTGGATTCAGTCCATTAAGGGGACAAAAGTACCCTTTTGCCCCTACAACCGGTCACGGACTGCTCAGTCCTGTCCGGAATTATTGCCCGTCACACACGGACTACAACTCCTCGACAGCTGACGAACAGATGCCCGCAACTACCTTCCTGCCCGATATAACGGCTAGTTTGGGCATCCTGCCCGTCATAACGGCTAGTTTGGGCAGTTACCTATTCTTCAGGAAAACAGTTATTTCGCCCTGAAAATAGGACTGTTGGCCACGCGCTGGGGAACATTATATAAACCCTCTCGAATGAGAGGGTCAGGTATCAAATATTCATCCTAAGAATACACTTTGTACTTGCCCCTTTTCTCTGACCCTTTCTTACTTGAGCGTCGGAGTGCCTTGCAGGTACACCACCCTCCTCTCCTCATCAACATTCCGAGCACCTTGCCCATCTGACGACCAGCATACGTGGACCTGTTCGAATACTCCGGATCAGTGGCACCGTCTGTGGGAACTCCTTGTTCTCCCCTTCTTTCTTTCCTCCTCGGAAACTAAAAGATCAAAACATACTTTCTTTGATCCGCCCACATATGGCCGCTCAGAACTCCGCAAAAGGTGCTGACGTTACGGTTCTCGTTCCCGTCAACAAGATGGACGCTGACGGCAGATCTTTGTTACTTTCTGATCCCCGTTTCCTTCGAGACGGGGCTACTGCGTCTCCAACTCCTCCTCCCACCGAGCAAGGAGGCAAACAGCTACCGTCGGGTGAACGACCAATTCCTGGCCCTCCCAGCGCCGACCTGGCCGTTGCAGCTCTTTTGGAAGCTGTCAACCGCACAAACCTCCTTATCTTGCAGCAAGGAGAGAGAATAGGAGCTCTCGAGGAAGCATCTCTTCCAAGATCCTCTCCTCCAAAGAGTAAGCACCGAAAATCAAGAAGCCCGCCACCTAGGCGTGGGGAAGACCATAGATCGAGGCATGAGCCTGAATCATAACACATTCGCAAGCGCGACCAGATCTCCCCGCGAGATTGATCATCACCAAGACACAAGAGAACGAGGACGGATAGGCATTCTCCACCGGTCAGACCTCGTGACCGGCTACGTTCACCATCGCCTCGCAGAGACCGCCGCCGCGAGCGCAGACAACGGTCACCATCAACTCCAAGTTCAGACAGCGACGACGAGCCTCGCGGCCCGTTGTCCCGCAGGATCTTGGCCACCCGTCTCCCTAAAGAACTAGAGAAGCCTCCGTCTCTAGGGACTTACGATGGAACCACTGACCCAGACGAGCACATAGAAAACATAGATGCTCTTTTGGACTACAGAGGGGTACGATGAGCCATCAAATACCGCCTGTTCCCGACCACGCTCTGGAAGGGAGCAATGACATGGTACAAGCAACTGCCAGAAGAATCCATTACATCCTGGAGGCAGCTGGGGAGGATTTTCTCCCGTCACTTTACTACATCGCGACGCCATCCAAAGACCGAGGCGTCCCTCAGAGCTGTCGTACAGGGAAGAGATGAGCCTCTTCGGGCTTACATTGAACGGTTCAACAAGGAGGCCGTCCAAGTGCCAACGACCGACGACATGAAGAAATTCCTGCTCGAGCAGGGATTACGTCCTGGCTCATACTTCGCGAAAGCCATCGACCTCGATCCACCGAGGAACCTTAACGTGTAACGACCCGTTTTTAGTGTTTCGTATATATGTGCTAATTTATGTTTTGTTAGTGAGTCTTTTGTTCCGTTTGAGTTATTTAAGTGTTATTGGCTTCAATTATGATGTTGGTATGTGAATATGTGATTTTTGGTAGATGTTGACTTTTTATCGTTTGTGAGATTTCGCGGGTAAAATTGGATTAGCGGGTATAATTGATATTTTATAACTTATGGTATTATTTAATGATTAGTAAGAATAGATATTAATTAGTTAGATATTTTGTTAGAAAGTGTTTATATTATATATTAAGTTAAGAAAAGATAAAATAAGTAGAAAAAGAAAGAAAGTAGTTAGTAAGAAGAAAGAAGAGAAAAACAAAGAGAAAAGAGAAAGCTTAGGAGGAAAGAGAGAAAGTGAAGAACAAGACCAATTTCTTCAAGAACAAGCTTCATCAAACGATTTCTTAACGGGTAAGGGGGAGAAACTCGGTTAGTATATGCTTGTGTTTCATTATATGTGTTTGTTCTTGGTTGATTTCAATGTGTAGAGAATATAGGTGGTAATATGTGTTTATGACATAATCGTTCGAATAAATAGTTTTAGCGGATGAAATGGATTGAAACTCTGGATATGTGATTGTTGTGTATTAGTTGTTGTATTGTGATAATCATTTTGATACTTGTTGATGATTTTGTGAGATTTTGGAAAAATTGAGTTTAGGTTGATTTTATGCATAATCGGCAGAATCGGGAGATTTCACGGATGAATTTCGAAACGGATTGCGTAGTTTAGTCGAGTGAAGTGAGGCCAACGTTATAGAAACTCGTTTCGTTAAAATCGGTTGATATTTGAAAATTTGGCGTTTTTAGGTTCCGGAATAGTGTTTTTCAAAAGTCGCGGAATCGCGTAATTTTTGATTCTAATACGTCCGTATACATTTATGGAGGATTATCGTGTATTTTTTTTGAAGAAAATAATTGAATCGGTCGGGTTTCGGGCGAAAACGCCCCAAAAATCACTGCTGAACCAGAACTGGTGTATTTTCACGCAGTCGTACGGACACGACTGCTAGTGTGAAAATTCTGGTTTCGTGCGATTTTCGGAAATTCATATCTCTTGATCCGTAAGTCGGTTTTAACCCCGTTCGAAGCGTTGGAAAGCTAATGAGATGTTCTTTCTTAGAAAAATATGTTTGGGGTCTGAATCCTTCCCAATCGGTACAGTTTTTACGAACCATTTCGTAGTGTCGGACGTCCGGTTTATGTTTTGCGTTATTTTGAAATATTCGTAACTTATTCGTCGTTTATCGGATTTAAGAGTTCTTTATATCGAATCGAAGGTCTTTAGGAGTACTTTTTAGTGATGATGAAAAATATTATTTTTGGCCGACTTTTCCGAGAAAACGAATTATGGACTTTTGTGTTATTTTTCAATATTGTGGGTTATGCTTTGGTAAGTGATTGTATGACTTGTGTGATGATTCTTTGATGATAATTGGTTGTTGTGGAATACTTTGTTGATGGTTTGTGGCCGTTTGGCATTGTTATATATCACTTTGTTTGTGATTGATATGCATGATTATTATATATGCATGAACATTTATTTAGCATGAGTCGTGCATGTGTCAAGCATAATAACATGCGCTCTTGCTATTAGGATTCTATATGAATCCGTTGTACGTTCGTGTGCCTTACACACTATGGGACGATAGCGACGTTACAACTGTTCGTGTGCTTGTTTATAAGTGGAAGCGATCAGATTGTGTGCCTGATCCATATAGGTGGAAGCAATCCATAAACGTCGTGTGCTTATTTATAAGTAGAAGTGACGGGGAACATCGTTAGCCCGACGGGGAGTTACTCTATGTAACAAGCGATGAATTCCAAGAGTTCCTAGGGGACTAATGTATCACCAATTGAGTCGGTACCGCATTTGCATCTATATAGAGTCGTTAGTCGGTCTCTATGGTATGCATTGATCATCTTTTGTATATTTGCATTGATGAATGAATATGGAAAAGTATGCTTTGTGGAATTATGGAATTAATGGAATATGCATGATTATATGCTTAATTACATTTTTATGTATATGATGAACTGATATGTGCGTGAGATAAATGCATTTGAATATGTTTAGGATATGTGATTGAATTGCATACGAATGGTGTTTGGTCATAGGAAGTGAATTGTTATGTGTTGAATTCGGATGATGACATTGTTGTGCTTTGTGTAGATGTGTGGTACTGTTGTTTATGTTTATGTGCGTGGTGTATGAATAATTGCTTGAATATGTCTGTAGTTATTTTCAAGTTTGATATTTGGTGTGGTGAGAAATATTATACATGTTTTGCTAATTGTCTTATAATGTTATGCAATTATATATTAATCCTGTTTCTCACCCTTCTGCTGTGGTTAATGCTGTAATGGCATTGCAGATTAGACGCTGGGAGTCTTTTTGCGAAGATTAGGTCTTCGTTCCTTTTTGTCGGTCCGTGGCTCTGATATGTAACACGAGTAGTCGGGATCGTTGTTTATATTTCTTTTGGCATGTGTATAGCTGGTTGTATGTATTTGTACATGAAAACTTATCTTGTGGATATGACATCAGATATGGATGTTCCGTTTTAATTCTGTATCCGAATACTGATATTTTGGGAACGAAGTTCCATTGTTTATAAAACTATCCAGTTGTTGCATATCTTTTGAGCAGGTTGTTTTTAGTTCACATTTGATGTGACATCCCTGTTTATATCTGTGTGATTTAATCTTTGCTCTGATGTTTTTTTTTATGAGATTATTTCATTCCGTTTTTGTACGGGGTATAAAAGGGGGGTGTTACATTAAGTGGTATCAGAGCCAGTGTTGAGTCTGTCGTGTCTGTTTGGTCTGTCTGACCGTGTCTTTGTGTCGTTGTGACTGTTGTGTTATGTGGAGTTGCTGTTTAACCATAATTGCTATCATTGGGAATGTTTAGATTATGGTTGGAAGAGGTGCTGCTGCTATGACTGCGGCCATGCAAGCTATGGCGCAAGCGATGAATAATTTACCTAATGCTGCGGCGGACGAGGAATCCCGTAGTATGGACAAGTTTCAGAAAAACAATCCACCAAGTTTCGCAGGTACTCATGATCCAGAGGGATCACAAATTTGGCTAAAGGAGATAGAAAAGATCTTTCGTTTCATTCGGTGCTCCGAAGATCAGAAGATACAGTTTGGTACTCATGTGTTAAAAAAGGAAGCTGAAGACTGGTGGGCTAATACTTCTCAGAGGTTTGAAGAGGATGGTATAGTGGTTACTTGGGCGGTTTTCAAAGAGGCTTTTCTGGAGAAGTATTTTCCGGAAGATGAAAGAGGTAAGAAGGAAATTGAGTTTCTGGAGTTGAAGCAGGATAATTCCTCTGTTGCGGATTATGCTACCAAGTTCGAAGAGTTGGTGAAGTTCTGTCCTAACTATAATACTGCTGGTGCAGAAAGATCAAAGTGTTTGAAGTTTGTCAACGGCTTGAGGCCAGAAATCAAGCAAGGCATCAGTTATCAGGAGATAAGACAGTTTACTGTGCTGGTGAACAAAAGTAGGATTTTGGATGAAGATACTAAAGCACGGGTTAAGTATTACAAGAATATAAGTGATAAGAAAGACAAGGGGCAGTTCAGGGGTAGGCCTTATGCGACTCCTACTGATAAAGGAAAACAGGAGGCAACTTTTGATAGGAAGCAGAGTGGTGAAGGAATGAATTCTTCTGTGAAATGTTTTAATTGTGGTGGTATGGGACATCGTAGGTCAGAATGCAAGAGGAATATGAATCAGACTGATCAGTGCTCTAATTGTGGTATGAGAGGTCATGTAGCTGCTACTTGTAGGAGGAATGCGACTAAGTGTTACAATTGTGGGGAAGCTGGTCATATTAGTACGACGTGCACGAAACCGAGGCAAGCTCAACTGAGAGGAAAAGTATTTGCATTGGTGGGATCTCAGTCTACTAATGCAGATGGTTTGATGGAAGGTATATGTTTTGTTGTTTATACGTCTTTAGTGGTTATTATGGATGCGGGAACAACTTATCTTTTATTTCACTTTTGTGGGTGCTAAGTGTTTGGATTTGGTTACGATTTGTTGGACAAGAGATTGGTAAGGTCACGTGGGTGAGTCTGTGTAGCATGTCTATGATGTTTGTTCCTTAACTCTCCGGGTTTTTCTAATCCTGTGTCTTCAGGGTTATGAATGAGATAAGTGGGGGAGAAGCTGGTACTTCTCCAAGTGACTTCAGGGGTGGAACGTTAGCTAGATGTGTCGTTGGTTGCTCAATCATAAGTGTTGTTTGGACAGTTTTGGTACAGATTCGTATAACTGAGGATGGAACTGGATGTTCTGGTTATTCTTTGAGTTGTGTGTTGGTCGTCAAGTGCATTGTATGGGCATTGCATCTTGTCGTGGTCGTTGTTGTCGTCTTTGTCTTGTTGTTGTTGCTGTTTGTGTGCTGAGTCGTTGTTGTGTTGCTCGAGGTGTGTCTTTTGTTGGTTAGTTGGTCGGTTATGTGAGTCGTCTTTGGGGGTTGTCAGTACTTGGCATATTTTCGAGGACGAAAATTTCCAAGTGGGGGAGAGTTGTAACGACCCGTTTTTAGTGTTTCGTATATATGTGCTAATTTATGTTTTGTTAGTGAGTCTTTTGTTCCGTTTGAGTTATTTAAGTGTTATTGGCTTCAATTATGATGTTGGTATGTGAATATGTGATTTTTGGTATATGTTGACTTTTTATCGTTTGTGAGATTTTGCGGGTAAAATTGGATTAGCGGGTATAATTGATATTTTATAACTTATGGTATTATTTAATGATTAGTAAGAATAGATATTAATTAGTTAGATATTTTGTTAGAAAGTGTTTATATTATATATTAAGTTAAGAAAAGATAAAATAAGTAGAAAAAGAAAGAAAGTAGTTAGTAAGAAGAAAGAAGAGAAAAACAAAGAGAAAAGAGAAAGCTTAGGAGGAAAGAGAGAAAGTGAAGAACAAGACCAATTTCTTCAAGAACAAGCTTCATCAAACGATTTCTTAACGGGTAAGGGGGAGAAACTCGGTTAGTATATGTTTGTGTTTCATTATATGTGTTTGTTCTTGGTTGATTTCAATGTGTAGAGAATATAGGTGGTAATATGTGTTTATGACATAATCGTTCGAATAAATAGTTTTAGCGGATGAAATGGATTGAAACTCTGGATATGTGATTGTTGTGTATTAGTTGTTGTATTGTGATAATCATTTTGATACTTGTTGATGATTTTGTGAGATTTTGGAAAAATTGAGTTTAGGTTGATTTTATGCATAATCGGCAGAATCGGGAGATTTCACGGATGAATTTCGAAACGGATTGCGTAGTTTAGTCGAGTGAAGTGAGGCCAACGTTATAGAAACTCGTTTCGTTAAAATCGGTTGATATTTGAAAATTTGGCGTTTTTAGGTTCCGGAATAGTGTTTTTCAAAAGTCGCGGAATCGCGTAATTTTTGATTCTAATACGTCCGTATACATTTATGGAGGATTATCGTGTATTTTGTTTGAAGAAAATAATTGAATCGGTCGGGTTTCGGGCGAAAACGCCCCAAAAATCACTGCTGAACCAGAACTGGTGTATTTTCACGCAGTCGTACGGACACGACTGCTAGTGTGAAAATTCTGGTTTCGTGCGATTTTCGGAAATTCATATCTCTTGATCCGTAAGTCGGTTTTAACCCCCGTTCGAAGCGTTGGAAAGCTAATGAGATGTTCTTTCTTAGAAAAATATGTTTGGGGTCTGAATCCTTCCCAATAGGTACAGTTTTTACGAACCGTTTCGTAGTGTCGGGCGTCCGGTTTATGTTTTGCGTTATTTTGAAATATTCGTAACTTATTCGTCGTTTATCGGATTTAAGAGTTCTTTATATCGAATCGAAGGTCTTTAGGAGTACTTTTTAGTGATGATGAAAAATATTATTTTTGGCCGACTTTTCCGAGAAAACGAATTATGGACTTTTGTGTTATTTTTCAATATTGTGGGTTATGCTTTGGTAAGTGATTGTATGACTTGTGTGATGATTCTTTGATGATAATTGGTTGTTGTGGAATACTTTGTTGATGGTTTGTGGCCGTTTGGCATTGTTATATATCACTTTGTTTGTGATTGATATGCATGATTATTATATATGCATGAACATTTATTTAGCATGAGTCGTGCATGTGTCAAGCATAATAACATGCGCTCTTGCTATTAGGATTCTATATGAATCCGTTGTACGTTCGTGTGCCTTACACACTATGGGACGATAACGACGTTACAACTGTTCGTGTGCTTGTTTATAAGTGGAAGCGATCGGATTGTGTGCCTGATCCATATAGGTGGAAGCAATCCATAAACGTCGTGTGCTTATTTATAAGTAGAAGCGACGGGGAACATCGTTAGCCCGACGGGGAGTTACTCTATGTAACAAGCGATGAATTCCAAGAGTTTCTAGGGGACTAATGTATCACCAATTGAGTCGGTACCGCATTTGCATCTATATAGAGTCGTTAGTCGGTCTCTATGGTATGCATTGATCATCTTTTGTATATTTGCATTGATGTATGAATATGGAAAAGTATGCTTTGTGGAATTATGGAATTAATGGAATATGCATGATTATATGCTTAATTACATTTTTATGTATATGATGAACTGATATGTGCGTGAGATAAATGCATTTGAATATGTTTAGGATATGTGATTGAATTGCATACGAATGGTGTTTGGTCATAGGAAGTGAATTGTTATGTGTTGAATTCGGATGATGACATTGTTGTGCTTTGTGTAGATGTGTGGTACTGTTGTTTATGTTTATGTGCTTGGTGTATGAATAATTGCTTGAATATGTCTGTAGTTATTTTCAAGTTTGATATTTGGTGTGGTGAGAAATATTATACATGTTTTGCTAATTGTCTTATAATGTTATGCAATTATATATTAATCCTGTTTCTCACCCTTCTGCTGTGGTTAATGCTGTAATGGCATTGCAGATTAGACGCTGGGAGTCTTTTTGCGAAGATTAGGTCTTCGTTCCTTTTTGTCGGTCCGTGGCTCTGATATGTAACACGAGTAGTCGGGATCGTTGTTTATATTTCTTTTGGCATGTGTATAGCTGGTTGTATGTATTTGTACATGAAAACTTATCTTGTGGATATGACATCAGATATGGATGTTCCGTTTTAATTCTGTATCCGAATACTGATATTTTGGGAACGAAGTTCCATTGTTTATAAAACTATCCAGTTGTTGCATATCTTTTGAGCAGGTTGTTTTTAGTTCACATTTGATGTGACATCCCTGTTTATCTCTGTGTGATTTAATCTTTGCTCTGATGTTTTTTTTTATGAGATTATTTCATTCCGTTTTTGTACGGGGTATAAAAGGGGGGTGTTACATAACGCCCTTCTCCTCCAAGCCCAGTCGCATATACAGTACGAAGAGAAGGTGCTGCACACTCTGTCTGGGCCTCTCGACACCATGAAGGTGCCCGCTCGTCCAGAGCTGAAGAAACCTCAACATCCCGTCGAGGAGATAAAAGACGCGACGATCGGCCTCGCGATGCACGCGAACAGAAGGGACCTTCTGGGTGGTTCCATGACTATACCCCCCTCACTGCCTCGAGGGAGAAAATCTTGTCCGAGTGTGCCAACTCGGAATTCAAGCAAGCGGGAGTCCGTTTCCCCAAACAGCTTCCGGCCAGACCGGGTGTAGACAAATCCAAGTATTGGCGCTTCCACAAGAGTCACGGTCATACGACGAAAGAATGTATCCACCTCAGAGATGCAATAGAGATCCTTATTCACGACGACCACCTGAAGCAGTTCGCGAAAAAGAAAGATGCTCCCCGATAGGAAACCCAGGAGAACAAAAAGGTTGCAGAAGAGACTCCGCCCTCTGATAACACCAACGTACAGGTCGCTATGTCCATAACACGGCCAGAGGACTTCCGCATCCCTGATAGTCTGTCCGTATCCACGTACCTCGCTGCTCACAGCCCGTGGGAGGCCTTCCCGTCAGCCGTGGTCATTTCTGGTGGCGGATTCAACAAAATCACGGTCGGCTCAGTCAAGAGGAGATTCGATCAATTGATTAGCAAAAGCTCCAATGAAGTCACTACGCTGGACACCACTCACAAAGATCCGTTCCTATTTCCTTCTACAAGGAAGAGCTCCTCGGCGGAGCACCGAACTCAAGCATTCCGCTGCTCATCCGAGCAAAGATGGAGAACTTCGACGTTCGCAAAATACTCGTGGACCAGGGCAGCTCGGTTGATATAATGTACAACCACCTGTTCGAAATGCTGCAGCTGAATGACTCTCACCTTACTCCATACGTTGGATCCGACCTGCAAGGATTCAACGGAGCGGTGACAAAGCCCCGGGGTTACGTAGAGCTCATCGTAACCTTTGGTTCGGGAGAGACAACCCGAGTAATTAAAGCACAGTTTCTGGTAATTGAATGCCCGTCACTATACCAGTGCATTTTTGGAAGGCCAACCCTGGCAGAGTTGATTGCTGTACTTTCCACCGTACATCTCAAGATGAAGTACTACACTTCTAAAGGGATGGTCGCCACCCTCCACGGCGACGTCGAAGCTGGCTGTCGGTGCTTTGAAGTAGCATCAAAAGGACTAAGCACCATCTCAGCAGGACCAAGGACTTCTGGTCGTTCCCCCTGCCCAGCAGCTCCGAGCAGACAAAACCGCTCCCCCAGGTTGAATATATCGACTTGGACAGCCGTTTCAGCGAGGAAGATCACGCCAAGGACCCAACGACTTCGGGCAGCCAGTCCAACAACAACGTCCATCTCCTACGCCCCGTCCCAGATTTCAACTTCGAGATTGTTCCGTTCGGAGAAGACCCCCAACGGGGAGTAAAGATCGGAGCAGACCTTCCCGACCTGGCCAGGAGACAACTAAAAGCATGCCTCTGGGAGAATGCAGACTTGTTCGCATAGAGCGCTGCTGAAATGCCAGGATTGGACCCATCCGTCGCTTGCCACCAGCTTGCTATTGATCCTGCCATCAAAGCCGTTGCCCAGCGCAGAAGGAAACAGTCCCCGGAAAAGATGGAAGCCGCGGAGAAAGCTGTCAAAGACCTTCTAGAAGCTAGGTTTATTTCTGAAGCCAAATACACTACATGGCTCTCAAACGTTGTACTTGTAAGAAAAAATAATGGCAAATGGAGGATGTGTGTTGACTATACCGATGTTAATAGGGCCTGTCCGAAGGACGCTTACCCCCTCCCCAATATCGATAAGCTCGTAGATAACTCAGCGGGTTTTAAGCTTTTATCTTTCCTCGACGCCTACTCGGGCTACAATCAAATCCCAATGGCCGCGAGCGATAAAACTTACACGACCTTCATGACTGAATCGGGCAAATATTACTACAACGTAATGCCCTTCGGGCTGAAGAACGTCGGTGCTACGTACCAACGAATAATGAACGGAGTCTTCCAAGGACAAATAGGCGACATGCTCGAAGTATACATGGACGATATGATCGTCAAGTCCCACGAGGAACTAGATCATGTCGTCCATCTTCGCAAAATCTTCGAGCAAGCAAGAAAGTATCGAATGCGTTTTAACCCAGAGAAGTGCACGTTTGGTGTACGGGCAGGTAAATTCCTTGGCTTATACCTAACAGAATGAGGAATCGAAGCTAACCCCGACAAGTGTCGGGCATTCTCTGAGTTCCCTATGCCCACGTCTAAGAAGAACATACAATCCCTCAACGGGGTGCTTACTTCGTTGTCCCGCTTCGTGGCAAAATCTGCCCAACACGCCCTTCTTTTCTTCAAGCTCTTACGGAAAGAAGCAGCGTTTGAATGGACCGAGGAATGTGAAACATCCCTCCTTCACTTGAAGCAAGCTCTGTCGAAACCGCCCGTATTATCACGACCAGACACTGGGGAAGTCTTGTTCCTATACCTCGCCGTCACTGCCGAGGCCGTTAGCGCTGTACTCATTCGCGAGAATCCTGGAGGACAAAAGCCAATATACTTTATGAGTAAAGCATTGCAGGACACAGAGTT
Source organism: Lathyrus tuberosus (assembly GCA_022829125.1). Classification (NCBI taxonomy): domain Eukaryota; kingdom Viridiplantae; phylum Streptophyta; class Magnoliopsida; order Fabales; family Fabaceae; genus Lathyrus; species Lathyrus tuberosus. Next base: position 1,300,317 of record JALAZF010000213.1, read on the forward strand.
GCGATATCAACAGATAGAGAAGGTAGCATTGGCCCTCGTCAATGCTGCCAGACGACTGAGACACTATTTCTTGGCTCACACGATCGTGGTAAGAACGGATCAGCCCATAAAGCAATTACTGGGACGACTAGACATGGCAGGAAAAATGCTCAAATGGTCATTGAAACTGTCTGAGTTCGACATCCAGTATGAAAGCAGGAAAGCTCTTAAGGCCCAAGCTCTGGCCGATTTCGTAGCGGAAATGACGTTCTCAGACTCCCCGGTCCATATAGCAAACAGATGGACCATCTATGTAGACAGAGCATCCAGCTCGACCGGCAGCGGAGCAGGGGTAATTTTGGAGAACGACGAAGGGACCATAGTCGAGGCTTCTCTCACATTGTCCTTTCCCACGTCGAACAACCAGGCCGAGTATGAAGCCTTCCTCGCCGGTTTGCGCATAGCCGAAGACCTAGGGGCTGAAGAAATCATCATCTGCACGGACTCTCAGCTCGTAGCCCTCCAGATATCAGGAGAATATCAGATTAAAAACGACAGTCTCTCTGAATACCTAACCCTGGTCAAAGGAAAAATGGCGAGGTTCAGAACGGTAGAAGTGAGACATGTTCCACGCGAACATAACGTGCGAGCAGACATCTTGTCCAAACTAGCAAGCACTAAGAGAAAAGGCGGAAATAGGTCAGTCATCCAAGAGATACTTCCCCGATCCAGCATCGATAAGGGATCCTCGACCCTACACGTACACGCGATTGGGGACAGCGATTGCTGGATGACACCCGTGTACAACTACCTCACCATGTACGAGCTTCCGGATGACCCCAAGGAAGCCAGCACCATCAGACGAAGAGCTTGCTCGTACGTCATCCTTGAAAACAAACTCTATCGACGAGGCTTCTCCATCCCACTGCTCAAATGCATAGAGGAGGAAGTTGTCCCTCACGTATTACGAGAAATCCACGAAGGCATTAACGCCCAGCACCTAGGAGGAAGGTCCCTTGCCCGCAAGGCCCTCCGAGCAGGGTATTATTGGCCAACCATGCAACATGATGCTAAGGAGCATGTGAAGAGATGTGACAAATGCCAACGACACGGGGATATGCACCTAGCTCCACCTAACGAACTGAAAAGCATGACCTCCCCGTGGCCATTCGCCTGGTGGGGCCTAGACATTCTAGGACCCTTCGTGACGGGGTCCAGCCAAAACAAATACCTGATAGTGGGCGTAGACTATTTCACAAAGTGGATAGAAGCAGAAGCCTTAGCAAAGATAACAACACTTAACATTCTGTGCTTCTACAAGCGGAATATCCTTGCCCGTTTTGGGATTCCCCAAGCAATTTTCACGGACAAGAAGTTCCAAGACTTTGTCGCCCATCTCGGAACAAAGCAACATTTCGCTTCTGTAGAACATCCCCAGACCAACAGGCAGGCAGAAGCGGCCAATCGTGTCATTCTTCGTGGCCTCAAGCGAAGACTGGATGAAACAAAGAAATCCTGGGTCGAGGAGCTCCACAGTGTCTTATGGGAGTACCACACCACTCCTCAGTCTACCATCGGGGAAACACCTTTCTGCTTTGCATATGGCACGGAGGCTGTTATACCCATTGAAATTCACGTACCGTCCAGGAGGACCAAATCACCTCTAGACGAGGAAATGAATGATGAAGCAATAAGAGAGGAGCTCGACCTTGTCGAAGAAATCCGAACAGGAGCAGCCCTCCGCGAAGCATCTCTTAAGCAAAAAATAGCAATCAGGCACAATGCTAAAGTCTTACGACGAGAGTTCGATGTGGACAGCCTTGTCCTGCGAAGAAACCACAAGGACTCTCGCGAAGGCAAACTAGCAGCCAACTGGGAAGGGCCGTACAGAGTCCGTACCAGAACGGAGAATGGTGCCTACTTCCTTGAGACCCTCAACCGGGATGAAATCCCTCGACCATGGAACGCTGAAAAACTTAAGCAGTACTACAGCTAAAGTCACAATAGGCTTCTTCGCGTCAAAGGACCACCTAACGGTCATCATGCTCGTTCAGGTACAAATGATGCATACACACAAAGTGGAATCCCGCTCAAGTAAATGAGCCGGAGCTCTGCTCGTCGGCGGTCCTCAATCAAGCATCGCCTTCGCCCAGGTACCACGATTGGCAGAACCCCAGCTCGCGATGGGGCGTTCACGCCGCGACCTCAGGCCTCAATCGCGACCTGAGATCCGCAACCTCGCCAGGACCTTCGTCGACTATTCGACCAGTTCTCCACACTGGCAAATTCACACACAACGAGCAATCTTTCAAAAGAAAGCTTTATTAACAGACACACCCTCCGACGGGCAGTCATACATGCACCGCTAATGTAAAGCACAACAATATAAACAAAAATCATATAAGTAACAAAACCGGCCAACATAAACCGGACATAAAGTAAAAAAGGGCCATAAGGGCCAAAGATTGTACGAATTACATAAAAGGGGGGGGGGGGGCACGCCCCCCAAATCAAATAAAATTACAACAAACTACACGACACGCAGGCCGGCAAAACATCATCATCTGCAAACATCATTCCTCGGTGTCTTCGACTCGTTCATCATTGGGCGGAGAAGTCTGGGTTCTAGCTTGGCCGACAAGGAGAGACTCTGGCATCACAATTTTCCCGTCTTTAACGTACGCCAAGAAATTGGTGCCTACGGTCACCAAATCAACACCAGGATTCACCACCTGAAGCTGAGACACTGCGTTCTTGAATGATTCCTCGCCAAGCACTACGTTGTCATCCTCAGCCACCACCAGTCGGGCAACTAACTCTGACCTTGTCTTTAGCATCTTCACGTCCTCAGGCTCCTCCTCGCCAGGAGCATTGGCCGCCTGCAGTTGCGCGACCAAATCCTCAGCGGCCTTTTTCTCAGCCTCAAGTGTAACCTTCTCCCCCTTCAACCGGGCAACCTCCTCGCCCTCCTTTTCCTTTGCCTCCTTGGCAACCTTAGCTTCCTCCCTGGCCTTCCTCAAACTCTCCTCAAGAGCGGCCACCTTCCCTCGGGCAATAGTCAGCTCACTCTCAGTGGCCGTATCCCCCTCTGCATAGGTGACCGCCATCTCCAGCAGCCTGACCACCGCAGAGGCATCCTGGGCCACCAGCGCCCTCTTGCTCGGACGGTCCAGGCTTTGCAGATGCAGAGAATCAGCATGAGGAATCACCAAAGAGGTCCCTTCAAAGAACCTCTTATCCAATGCACAAGGAGGCAGCTCGAATTTCGCTTTCTCTGGCGCCTTGCCCAGATCCACTGCCTCGTTCCTTGGACGCTTAGACCTGGTCGCCAGGGGCATTGGAGACCGCTGAACATTGGCCGGAGAAGCATTCCCCTGAGGAGGCTGGGAAGGACCAACCGCACGGGTAGGGGAAGGATGAACCTTAGTAATAGCAGCTGCAGCAACTTGTTTCTGCACGACCACGTTCCTCACCATCCTTTCGTGGGCTGAAGGCCTAGTGGCTGCAAAAGACAAAAACAGGCGTCAGACAATAGAAAATAACGAGCAATGCAAAGCAATATGTTAAGGTTAAATACCGAGCAGATCCATGGCATCTCTGTAAGTTTTGCACCCCAGCAGTGCCCTAACATTAATAAAACGAGGCTCCACCCGAAAGCCACCATCGGCCTCGAGGATCGCCTCCTTCTTCTTCGTGATGCACTCGGCCATCCGGAACGAGTTCACGTACTGCAACAACCTTTCATATGACGCAGCATCCCCCTCATCCAAATTCGCAGGCTAAAAAACATAGTCTTTTGGGGGCTTCGTAAAATGCTCCCCGGTCCAATGGAAGGGATATTTCAACAACCTCCGCCCGATGTATTTCCCCTCCTCGTTAATCCTATCCTCGCCGTTCTCGTCCACTTCAACCTCCCAGCAGAACATGCTATCCTGGGCAGCCTCCGACACGGGCTCCACGACGAAGTACCTCGTCTTAAATGTCCGTATGGACTCAGAGAAAGGTTTGAACAGCTTGCGTGGCTGCTTCAGGGAGACCCAACCGTAACTTCTCCCAGAAGTCTGTCGTTGGAGGTGAAAGACGGTGAAGAAGAAGGGGATGGTCACCCCTATTTACAGGTGCTCGCACACCAACTCGAACGCTCGCAGGAAGGCTAACGAGTTGGGATGGAGCTGAGTGGGGGCCAAGCGAAGATGTAAGAAGACAGACTGCTGGAAATCCGTGAATGGAAGCCTCAAGCCCAGCTCTTTGAAAACATATTCATAGATCGTAAAGCGCTCCCCATAATTCATGCAGACGCGCTCGTCAGCGGTGGGGAAATGGACTCTCCAATCCCCGTCATCTCCCACCGTCTGGAAACAATCCCCTACGTAGGTCGCGAATTCAGACGCATGCTCAGAGGGTTCCGCCACCTCCCATTCCTCTGATTTATTCTCCGCTGCACCCTCCTCGGATACCTCCTCCTCGGGCACCTCTTCCTGATCATCTTCCAACAGTTCATCCTCTTGCTCATAGTCTATATCCTGCTCGGTGGACCCACTCGAGGACCGAGTGCTACTGCTCCCCGAGGAACCAGACTCCTCATCAGACGAATCTAATACAATATCTCCATGGGGCCCTGTCGCCATCACCTGAAAAGCAGAGAAAGACAGTGAATTCGACAGCTAATCAAATCCACCATTCCACCACTGAACAAGTGAAAGGGCGCGCTAAGGGCTGAGGATGACGTCCCCGGCCTAAGCCCTGACAACACTACGGAAAAAGTCTCCCCGCGAGACAATGCCCGGAACTCTCCTATCACACGAAGAACTTCTCCAAAGCAAGATCACGAGGTTTTCATTCAACTCACAACTCCATGAAACGCAACGCTAGAACGGTCACATGCACGTCACCATCGCGATGACGTCACAGACAGACTCTTCACACACAGCGTAACAACAGGCTAACGGCGGTGGAGACGGCGTAGCCATCATCCACCACCAGCGGCTACCACATATACAACCCTAAGTCTCCTAAAATCTAACCTAACCGCACACAATGTCTAAATAAACATCAATAAGAAGCAAAACAAGGAAAAGAGACAACTTACTTATAACTAGAAGACTGAAAAAGTTGCTCGGAGCTTCAAATGGCGAAGGATGCAACGGGCAGATTTCGCGAGCAGGAAAATTGGTGAAGATTGAAGGAAAAAGTTTAGAATGAAAATTTTCCCTCCTATTTATACAGGAGGTCACGTGCAGCTCCACGCGCACATAGGTCATGATGAGTACCCGCTAGCCATCATTGCCTAAGCGGCAGCGGCACAAGTTCCAACACACACGTGGCAACCCCCGTATCGTTTCATATTCCACTAGACTGTTGGTATCCATCTGTAACGGGCAACGTTTAACGACCACGACCAACAGCCACAGCGGGCAATAGAAACCACGGGCATCCACAACCAACGAGCAAAACACTCCACTTCCCCGGGACTGTACGCTATCCTTAAGTCATCACCTCCACGCTCGGAAGTAATGACTTGGGGGGCTACTGTTCTGGACTGGGCCAACGGCCATGCGCGACCCAATCCATGATTGCTACAGTAACGACCCAAACGCTTGGATCCAGTCCATTAAGGGGACAAAAGTACCCTTTTGCCCCTACAACCGGTCACAGACTGCTCAGTCTTGCCCGAAATTATTGCCCGTCACACACGGACTACAACTCCCCGACAACTGATGAACAAATGCCCGCAACTACCTTCCTGCCCGGTATAACAGCTAGTTTGGGCATCCTGCCCGTCATAACGGCTAGTTTGGGCAGTTACCTATTCTTCAGGAAAACAGTTATTTCGCCCTGAAAATAGGACTGTTGGCCACGCGCTAGGGAACATTATATAAACCCTCTCATTCGAGAGGGTCAGGTATCAAATATTCATCCTAAGAATACACTTTGTACTTGCCCATTTTCTCTGACCCTTTCTTACTTGAGCGTCGGAGTGCCTTGCAGGTACAACACCCTCCTCTCCTCATCAACATTCCGAGCACCTTGCCCATCTGACGACCAACATACGTGGACCTGTTCGAATACTCCGGATCAGAAAGGTTGTAAGTTAACCCCAAGATCAAAATAATTTTAAAAAAAGGTAATTTTAACCTATTTCTTACAAAGTCATTCCTAATCTCTAAAGGAATAGAATCAAAAATAAATTAAAGTGTTGGTGTCGAGCGCAAAGTTCGCTGAAAAGTCATCATAAGAATTACCTTCTCTATATATGTGAGTTATGATTAAGCAGAAATTCCAACAGTTTTATTTGTCACTCATCAAATATTATTATTTTTGAATAGTCATCATATATACTATATCAAAAATTATAAATATTTATTTTTAATTTAAAAAAAAAACATCAATTTTTAGACATTCTTCAAAATGTGTAATGTAATAGAGATGCATTCTTAATATACCTCACATATTTATGCATGGTTAAGAAATGTGATTAAGAAGACAAATTGACATTTTTGAAAAGATGTGTCAATATCTGAAATTGATACCCACATCAATACTTATGATTATATTTAATTTTTTTTTTTTAAAAATTATTATTGGTGGTGATTAACAATAAGTAAAACATCTTGTTCTTCTTCATATGGTTTGGACCATGTCAACGTTGTACCTGTCATGTAATCCATTTGGGAAGTAGATTGAGGAATCTTACAAATTTCTTAGATAAGTTGTTGTATAATGGGCCCAAACAGGCTTAAAAGTCAAAATATGGATCAAGTTGCAAAAGTGGCCCAACTTTTATCACCCACATGCTTCCATGTGACTAACTGGGAGTTACACACATTCATGCGTTCAAGATATCCGACAAATAAAAACTGATATGTTTTTGAGTTTAATGGTAGTGCACTGTTAGTGTAAGACAGTTTTGTACATGCAACTAATTAAAACTTTTATATTTATCATGTTATTTTAGTATTTTAAAAATAAAATTGAAATTTATTCTGATGCATATCTCTCATTGATTAACAATGTACAAAATTTTATACTGTGAATACTTTTTTTTCTCTATGTTTTTTTAGACATAAAAAGTTACATTAACTAAATGGGACAAAGGGCCCTTTTATATTAAAATAAAATTAATATACATTTTTTTAGAAATTGTTTAGAAACTATGTTATGTTGAGGTTACCCAAAATTATAAAAAGAGATTTGGTACTTTTCATTTTTATTAAACTTTTTTTTCAAAAGCTAATCAAAATAATTTTTATGTGTAACATAAAAATAATTTTCTTACAAAATGCTGTCCAAAAATTTACACAAACATAATTTGAACATGTCAATTTACACGTTTAGTGAACTTAAACTTTAATAAGTACTTTGGGTCTAGTAGGTTTGTTTAGAAGACATGAGTCAATTTTATGATAAATTTTTTTAAGAGTTGACTCTGGTCAATTGTTTTATTACCATATTTTTTATTTTTAAATTTGATCTTTTTAAAAGTTTAAGATAAAGGTAAAGGAGCATATCCGTCTCATTTAAGCGTATTTTACAAAAGTCTCACACAAAAATGAGACAAGGTGGATAGAGATAGTTGAGAACGCGAGTTTAAAAATTTGTCTCGCTTCACAAAAAAGTGAGGGTAGGAAGAACATAGTCGAGGGTCCAGACCTAACAACTTGTCCTATCCCGCAAAAAAGATAAGAACGGACAGGATGGGTTTGCAGGAATTGCATCTTTTAAATATAAAAATGCAAAAATTTATGTAAATGTCATGGTCCGCAATAGCAAACAACAAATGAACGAAGTGGGACGAACATATTAGAGGATGCGAATAATTTGTTAATCCTAAAAAAATGAGAGCAAAACATACATATTCAACGGACAAGACACGTTTTGTCACGTTACTTAAAACTTATTTAAAAATTTGTTTTACATTAAGATTTTATTTGAATGACAAAAGAAAATGAAAGGAAATAAAATGAAAGGAAAGGATATTAGAGGAATGAAAATGAGAAGAAAATAAAGGATAAGTGAGAGAATTTTTTTATTGTTTAGTAAGAGTAAAAGTGAAAAGAAAGTGGGAGGAAAGAAGGTTATATAATATCTTTAAATAACAATAAAATGTATTTTAACAAAAAATAAAATATTTTTATTAATAATTAAAATAAACTATCTATAAGATAAGTTACTTAAAAATCAATGTATGTGTCATTTCATTATAAAAAGCTAAAATTGTGAGTTTTCCGTCCAATTTTGGGAGGATTAGTTTTTAAGTGGGTCCCACCACAAATCTTTCTTTCCTTCCTCTTATGATGGAATATCAAGCAGAGGAAAACAAAATAATCTTTAGTCTTTCTTTCCTTCCTCTTTCTTTCCTTTTAGTTTCACTCAAACCAAATACAATGTAAGACTTTCAAATAGTTCAGTCTTTCTATTTTTAAATAGAATATATGGTCTTTTATATATTATTTCATCTATTTTTTAATAGATAACATATATACCAACCTACTAAATTTCATAGGCTTTTTTAATAGTTAAAGTTTGACATATTTAATTAATAGACTTTTAAAAAAAATCTAAACCAATTTTTAATTTATTAAATAAATCAGACCTTATTAAAATTAAATAGACCATACTAAATTGTTTATAGATCGATTTGACTTATTCTCTATCATTCCCTACTTAAATCTCATCCTATTTTTTTACTTGTAGGGGAGGTAACAATTCCACCTTCTCTAAAATACATTATTTTTCAAACATAAATTATATATGTAATAAATATGAGGGCGGCCAAGATATGATGATATATTATAAACAAAAATAATTTATTAGGAGATTAAACATAAATCTATGCAGTATTGTATCTGAGATACTTTCTCCGTCTCATATTACAATACTTTTTATGAGACGGAGAGAGTATCTCGAATACAATACTGCATAGATCTATGTTTAATCTTCTAATAAATTATTTTTGTTTATGATATATCATCATATCTTGGCCCTCATCTTTATTACGTATATAATTTATGTTTGAAAAATAATGTATTTTAGAGAAGGTGGAATATGTTACCTCCCCTACAAGAAAAAAAATAGGATGAGATTTAAGTAGGGAATCGATTAGTGGCTTGAACACGTATATGTAAGTGCAATGTCTCGACTATCTCAATTACATGTCCCTACCTCTCTCTCCACCCAAATATTTGGCACTTGCATTCTCCAAATAATATATCACATGCCTCAAAAACATGCATGTCTTTATCAAACCCGATTTGCAACAGATAAGATCCCTCCTGTCTCAACCCAAGAAATCAAGTGTGGATAAAAAATAATAATGACGAAATTTATATTAGGAGTGGATCTATTGCATTTAAAAAAAAAATTAAAGTTCCTTTTCTAGTATACTACCACCTTGTCCAAAAAAAAGTATTTAACTTTCCTAGAAGAACATATATATATTATAAAAAGTAAGTCTGCCAAATTAGGAATATCTTTAAATTTATAGATGTAGCAAGCTAAGGTAAATAATTTGTTTGATTAAATTATTAAATCCGAGTCAATTTTTTTTTATGGAAACAAACTTCTCATTAAAGAGAGGAAATAACCGACAACGAGGCAGAATCGGACTGAATGGGACAGACCCCCAACCAAGTCCTATCACCAAACAAATGTCCAATCTTTACAAGGTTGTGAGTCACAATATTCATAGTTCTAGGAATAAACATAAAGGAAACTAATTCAAAATTACTTGCTAACTGCCGGCAATCCTCCGCTACGTGATTAATATCCGCAATGACGACGCAGGAGTTCAGACAATCAACAACAGCCTTAGAGTCAGACTGTACCATCACCGTATCAATATTGACATCCTTAGCAAGCTTCAAACACCATCTAATGGCTAATGCTTATGCGATGAGTGGATCCGGGTTCATTCTCACCCGCTTACTGGCAGACATAATAGTTTTGTTGTTGCCGTCACAGATAGAACAACCAAAACCAACCAAACCATCCTGAAAAAACACCCGCATCAACTTGAATTATATGTAGGCCCGAGTTCCCATAGTCCTCCTCCATCCGAATTTTATTCTTCAGGCAAGTAGCCATATTCCACCTGTTAAATTCTGCAACATGGAGACTAGCATCAGTGGCTACAGAAATAGGATTAATTACTTTATTATGAAACACCAGTTGATTCCTTGCATGCCAAATCCCAAATAGCAAGGAGCCAAACAACTGAGAGCTCCCTTTGTCGATGCCCTTCAAAATCAATTCCACCCAATCAGAAAATTCGATTCCTGTCTGTACTCGTAGGCCTGGAGAGGAAGAAAAAAGAACCTGTCTCGCAAAGTCACACTGCACAAAGAGATGTTCAACAGATTCAACAGCAATATTGCACATGGGGCACGAAGGATCCAGTATTATACCTTTTTTTCTCAAGTTACCGCGCGTTGGGAGGATGTTCTTGGTGGCCCTCCAAAGAAAATTACGCACCTTATTGCTGATAGGAACATTCCAAATAAGTTGCCAAACTTTCCGCTTAACAATGCGCGAGGGCCCCGATTGCAAAACGGCTTTCTCCGACATACAAATGTGATACGCTGATTTTACCGAGTACAGACCGTCCTTTTCCCAATGCCACACAATATCATCATTCACAGCACACATGGATAAAGGAATGCTAAGAATGGATAAAGCCATCTCCTTATCAAAATTTTCTTCAATTACATCCTGTTTCCAACAGCGTTTATCCTGATCGATGAGCTCCGCCACTTTGAAATCAGCCCCCCAACTACCATGGCAGCTTGTCACTTTGAAACCGTTAACATAAGGAATCCACCTATCCTTGAACACCAACACATTATTACCAGTTCCAATTCTCCATCTGGCTCCCTTTTGCACTATGTTCCTGGACAAAAGAACACTTCTCCATGAGTAGCTAGGACAAAAACCCAACTTGGCCTTATCAACATCGCCGCGGGGATAATATCTACCTTTCAACACTCTCTCAACCAATGATCCTTCTTTAGTCAACAGTCTCCAATACTGCTTACCCAGAAGGCTGACATTGAATTCAGAGATTCCTCTAAAACCGAGATCTCCCTCCCCTTTCGCCTTTGCTAATCTCTCCCAACGCATCCAATGGATCTTTTGTTCGCCGTCCCGGGCTCCCCACCAAAACTTAGCAATTAAACCTTCGATTTCTTTACAAGTTTCCTCTGGGAGTTTGAAACAACTCATAATATAACTCGGGATAGCCTGCGCGACCGCTTTAATTAAGACTTCTTTTCCTGCCCGAGATAAGAATCTCTCCTTCCAACCCTTAATATTCTTCCAAACCTTCTCCATTACCATAGCAAACACCTCCTTTTTAGATCTTCCGAACACCACCGGTAAGCCTAGATACTTGGAATGGCTGTCCACCGTCTTTACTCCCATCCTCTCCTGGATACTATTCTTCTCATTATCACGCACATTTCGACTAAAGGAAGCCTCCGACTTGTCTAAGTTCACCAGCTGGCCCGAACTGAGTTAGTATTTATGCAAAATATCCAAAACACACGCCGCTTCGGAGAGATTTGCACGAATAAACATTAGAGAATCATCTGCAAAAAAAAGATGTGAAATGATTGGAGCACTCTAGGCTATCTTCAGACCATGAATCTTCTTCTCCACCACCGCATTCTTGATGAGACCGGAAAACACATCTGCACAAAAAACAAACAAATATGGTGAGAGTGGGTCTCCCTGACGGAGACCCCTATAGGGCAGAATTTTCCTCCCGGCTGTCCGTTAACAAGCACACAGAAGAAATGCATCTCCTAATGAGTTCCACGAATCGAGGGGGAAAACTCATCGAAGAAAGCACCTGGACCACAAATTTCCACTCCAGCTGGTCACATGCTTTTGACATATCCAGTTTAATTGCCATATGACCTCTTTTACCTTTTGTCTTTTTCTTGAGCCAATGGAAGCATTCCATCGCTACCAACGCATTATCCGTTATTAACCGACCTTGAATAAAGGCACTTTGCTCTTCATCAACAATCTCAGGAAGGATTCTCTTCATTCTATTGGCTATTGTCTTAGTCACTAACTTCATGACCACGTTACACAAACTGATGGGCCGGAACTCCTTCGGGGACGAGGGATATTTCACCTTCGGTATTAAGGCAATGTGCGTGGTATTTATGTTGCTAGGATCTCTGTCACCATTGAGAATTTCCAGAACCAAGGCACTAACATCAGCCCCCACAACACTCCAATACTTCTGGTAAAACAACGCCGGAAGACCATCCGGACCCGAAGCTTTCAAAGGATACATCTGCGCAAGCGAGTCCTTAACCTCCTCTAAAGAAAAACTTGCGTCACACCAGCTAATATGATTAGCATTCATCCTACCCCTGACAACCTCACAGACCTCAGATATGTGACTAGGATTAGAAGTCTCAAAGATGCTTTCAAAGTACCTGGACAAAAGTCTTTCACAATCCTCAGCACCTCTCCACCACCGACCGTTATCATCTTTCAATTTAGAGATATTGTTGATTTTCCTTCTCTGATCAGCTTTCTTATGAAAGAATTTGGTATTCTTATCTCCATGCTGTAGCCACACTGCCCGACTTTTTTGCCTCCACGTAATCTCCTCAATTCTCAGTAGTTTACTTCTTTGTTCCTCTAAAGCTTTATAAATTTGAATGGAGTTCTCACAAGGGTCCCATCTCGACTCATCCTTAAGCTGTTCCTCAATTCGCTTCAGCTCTTTAGAAACATCACCAAGCCTGGAATTTTTGAAGTGCTCGCTCAGGTTCTACATATCATGGAGCTTACCCACTGTCTGCGACATGTTGCTACACCAGATTTCCCGAACTAAATTCTCGCAGTTTGGATCTTTAGACCAACTTTCCTCGAACTTAAATTGGTAAGCCTTACGCCTTTCTATCACACCCAAATCTGCCTCAAGATCAATCCTGATAACCGCATGATCTGAACCATACCTAGGAAGATGGATGACCCTTATTGGCGTAAATCTATTGATGAATCTGTTGGAAGCAAACACTCTATCTAACCTGCATTGTATGTTATTCAAACCACATCTGCCATTCGTCCAGGTATACCTGTAGCCTTCGAAATTCAACTCCAAGACTCCAATGGCATCTATGACTTGTCTGCCCCAATTCATTTGTTGAGTTGATCTAGTATTTCCCCCCTTTTTGTCCTCCGCTGTGAGTACGTCATTAAAATCTCCGAAACAAATAGAATTCTTTCCACCAGAACACACCAACCGTTGAAGGAGGTTCCACGTTTCTCTTTTCAGTTGTTCATCAGGGAAACCATACACCCCATTGAAATCCCAGCCCTCTTCTTCCAACAAATCTTTAACATGACCACAAATATGGTTAAGCGAAAAGGAAGTAATCTCAACCTGAAGACTCTCTTTCCACAGTAAGATTAAACCTCCTGCACAGTTTTTTCCGGATCCTATACAATCAACATTCAGACAACCATAGAAATTCATTTTCAATTTTAACTTCTGCACTTCTTGATATTTTAGCTTTGTCTTCATTAAAAACACTAAATCGGGATTTTCAAGTCTAAAGAGCCTTAACAAGGCTCGAACTGCCCGGGGACTCCCCAATCCCCTGCAGTTCCAACTCAAGAGTTTCATTGGTGCAGGCGGTGTTGGGCCTCCAACACCACCTCTGGTAGGTTTGTAGTCGCAGTGCCAATATCATCCCCTTGCCCTTTCAGCTTCTTTTCTCCTTTCTCACAACTATCCAGTGTGCCATCGAGAATCATCACCTCCACCAAATTACGCTTCCCATATTCAATTTCCTTCTCTAACTCCTTTGCTTGACTCTCCTTCCTTAAACTTTGTCTCCTAGTCCATTTCTTCCGCTTCCCTTTAGCTTCAGTTGGCTTCTTTTTTTTACCTTTGCCCACATTGGATATGTCGACCGCTCCAAAAGACTCCGCCATTGCTTCTATTTCCAAGGTGGGTCTTGATGGTTCCATATCAACTTGCTTTGTATTTTCCTCCAAAACAGAAACTGTAGCTGCCCTTTCTTTTATGATGGTAAGTTGTTGGTCCTTACCACCTGAGTCACGATCCCCCCTCTGCTCCACCTCCCCTTCCTCTCCTTCCTTCTCTTTCCCTTTAGTCTCGCACCGGCTATGGCTTGAAGAAACATTAAACAAGTTCTTGCTACACGAGCTCGATGTTGACTCCCTCTTCTTAGTCTCCTCTTGGATTCTAGGTAGAGGAGATGCCCTCAACCAAGCTCCAAATGACAGATCTTGCTCCTCTAGGTCTTCAAATCCTTCCTCACTAAGATCCCCAACCGTCTCACAGTCTTTTAGCTGGTGTCCAAGTCTTCCACAAACAAAACAAAAGGTAGGTAATCTTTTGTATTTGAAATGCACCCTCAAATTCTTATCTTTAAATCTCACCACTGTTCCCCTTTTGAGAGGCTTCTTCAAGTCGATTGAGGATTTGATCCGTAGAAAACGACCATTGCGATGGGCTTCCTTGGAGTCCAATTCCTCAAATTGTCCTAAAATACCACCAAGCTTCTTTGCCATGGCTTCAGATCTAAGCATGAGAGGTAACTCATAAATACGAACCCAAAACGTACCGTAATGCAAGTTCAGATCAGAAGGTTGTTCCTCTCCAGAGATTCTGCTCAGCACCAACAAGTTCCTATCAAAGCTCCATGGCCCATTCTTCAATACGTTTTCCAGATCTCTCTTTGTGGCAAATCTAAACAGGAACAAGTTCTTACTTAACTCTTGAACCTCCACTGGATTTTTTAGCCTCCAAGCACTCAACATGGTGCTGGTGAAAGCTCGCGAGTTGAAACCACTTTCCGTCCATAATTTCCCGGCAAGGGTTCTTTGGAAAATCTCACCTTCGTACACCTCCTCAAGATCCGCGTTGATTCCTTCTTCTTCTTCCTTTGAAAGCTTTATATTTCTCCATTGCTCCATTGTAGAAGGCACCCAAGTCAGGAGTACACAGAAACACCTAGCCCTAGATCCCCAAAAATAGCCCGAAGCTTGAAAACTCCGGTCAACCAGCCGAAAGAGAGTGAAAGAAACCAGCAGAAGCTGGGGAATAGACGAACAGGCCGTCGGTGGTGGAACAAACTGCTCGTTGTTGTAGGGAAGCTCTCTAAATCGAAAGGATAGGAGAGGGTTGAACACAATAAGTTTAGAGAGAGGCCAGAGTTTCTCTCTCTACAAACACGTGAGGCGCACGTTATAATCCGAGTCAAATTTACTTATTGGAATTGATAGTATTTTAATGTCACCACAATCAAAATAAATTTTCTACAATCCAACTCTAGTCATGGACCGTTAAATTAAATGACTATAATAAAGTTGTTCTCTTTAACCAAATGATCATTCATTGTAATTTATAAGATTATCTATTGCCGCCTTATTTACATTGAGCGCTTTTTAATCGCTTTTTATATTATTGGAATTAATTAACGAAAAAGTAAACCGCATTTTCAATCAAACCAATGAAAAAGAGTGCCTATCGAAAATCTATAACTATAAAACCTAAAAGATGTCTATGCGTTTTCTCCTCAAACATGACGAATGATCGTACTCTTTCAGTTTCATATTATAAATAAAATTTATTTTTTATATACATTAAATAATTAATATATTTAATCTATATATAAACTAAATATATTAATTATACAATGTATTTAAAAAATAAAATTTACTTATAATATAAAACGGAGAAAATATGACAACTTATTTAGGCTTATGAACAATACTAAAATGAAATCGGTAGCGGAATGGTCTCTTGTAACTAATAATAATTAATTATGATTGATGTGTTCTAGAAAATGTTTCGAATTCATAAACAACCAACACTTGTGAGAATAGAAAATGTTTCTGAACGGTTGTTGTAGACAAAATATTGCAATATTTGGTAAAAGTGTCGACGCAAACGAAATGTGTAATATTTGATAAAAATGTTACTATAACCGAAACAATGCAACATTTGGTAAAGTATTGTTGCAGGCGAAATAGTGCAACATTTGGTAAAAGTGTTGTTAAAAGTGTGTGTTTCATCAAAGGTCGCAACCTTGTGAAACAACACTACTTGGACTATAAATTAAGTATTCTAGATTCAAAAGAATACATTCGAAGAATAGATCCTCATCTTCACACAAAATTCTAGATTTCATTTTTCCTACATTCGTATTTTCATCATTCTTGTGCAAACTCGAGTATATACTAAATTATTCTGGGTATTCCTGCGTACAAGCTCTAAGAAAATTTGAGAGTGCTTGAAATACTATAAGGAAAGTGATTTGATCACGATTCTAGCATCGATCCAATTAACTTACAATCAATTTTGTAACATGGTCATGCTCCCGTTTTCAAGTATTCTTGTTGGACAATCTCTTCCTCCTTCCCCTTATTCATGCTAAACTGATTTAGGGTATTACTCTTCCCATTCTTAGTGCTAATCACGCACCCTAATGAAAAATCAATAATGCCTTAGAAATTTGAAATTTAAACTCCGAAAGCACCTAAAATGCAACCAATTTTGTGTTGTTCATATTTCCTCTGGTACAAAAGTTAACTTTCGAATTTGATACGAAAGTTAACTTCTGAATTTTTATGATATGCATAGTTTGTTTGGTTTTTTTTCTAATCTGTCTCTTGTGTTTGACTTTTTTATTATGATATGATTTTCATGATTTAATTAAAGGTAAAATGGCTGACAACCAAGACAGATTGTGACATGTTAGAGTGACTCATTATGCATCATTGGTGCCACTTCATTTGATGCAAAAGCATCGTCTTCCTGAATTCACGTATCCCCGTCATCGTCTTCCCGAAGACATGTGTCATCTACCATTCCTGATGTTTTTCTAGGAGACCCCACAGACACCTCACTACTTTAACAACTATGCATATTGTTCTGAACTGACCAAATGCCCAACATATCTCAAATTCATTTTACTCGACCCAAGATATAAAACAGTTCACACGAGAAGAACAAGGTATAATCTTTGATCTCTACTTTCATTATACTAATCTTGAACCTTAAACTTACTTGGGCGTTGGAGTGCTAACCATGCAGGTCCACCTCATGCCATCGTAAAGAAGATCGGAGCCATTGTTCAAGACCACTAGTTATCCAACTGTCTTCATTTCTGGTTCATTCGCAAAGCTAAGTCATCCATATCTAGTTCTTGAACGGAAAAGTGGCACCGTGTAGGGGAATCAACTTCCGATTCCTAGGTTTTCCACAAAAATCATGTTTGTTTCACGAACACCATTAAAAAAACACAGAAGTTCTAGATTTAGATTATGGAGATTTCAAATCCAGATATTCAATTCAGCAATTCGGAACCTCCTTAGGTTACTAAATCAAGAACAAATCAATTTCCAATTTCTCTATTTTTGACGAATATGTGTTCGCCTTTCAGTTTTATCGTTCACAACTACTTCAGATCTTAGAATCTAGAGCGTTATGAAGAAATCACATAGATTTCTCGTAGTCGATTCAGTTAACCATAGTATACGCTTTAATTCCTCTCCATCAAGATCTCTGATTTCTTTTAGAGCCCCATAGAATAATGAATTATTAACCCTAGTGATAAAAGTGCCCACTGAAGCATTAGACAGAGCAATTCGACGAGACTAAAAATCAACGGTTGACTTCAAGCCACATCCCCGGAGAAGACGACTAGTCGACACACTTCGGTAGGAAAATGAGGAGTAAGAAACCTTGACACTCCGTCTAATAAATGAAGAAAATTTGAAATGCCAAGTAAATTCAACCCGGATTCTCGTCTAAAGCCAATGACCAAAGACCCCGGATACCGTCCATCCATGCTGAAATCTCCATTGAAGGTTTATCTACCAGGCCATTTCATTAATCAAATTTTTAAAATATCTTTTAATATCAACATTTCCTTTTTAAATCTAATGGTTCTTATTCATTCTCACATTCTCATATTACTTACCTATTCTCAATATATATATATATATATATATATATATATATATATATATATATATATATATATATATATATATATATATATATATATATCCTCTTTCTTCCTCTGTTGTGTGTTTCACTGTCTCTCTTTCTGCTAGAATGTTCGAAATAGGGGAAAAAATAAAATGCTCGAGTATGTACCCGATGTGGACTTAACGCATCTTTGTGATTCCGATACGGCTCAAACACACTCTGGGTCCAACTGTATATGTGATACAGACTTAACGCACCCATGCCATTCTGATACGACTTAAATGCACCTCCTACATGAATGTGTACACGATACAGACTTAACACACTTATGCGATTCTTATACAACTTAAGCACATTACATGCACTATTGCGTACCCGATACATAGTTAACGCACTTCAACAATTCTTATATAGCTCGGACGCACACCTCACATCAAAGGTTTATAAAACACAGATATGCATAGTTGACTACCCCTACGTTTGATCTAGCCAATCCATGGATGTAGGTGGTAGAGCCCAGAGACGTCCATCTCAATCCAAGCTAAGCCTTAGGGGCATAAACGGGGATCCAACCCTTGGCCGAGGAACGGTCCCCTATGACGTGGAGTACAGTATAATGTCCGACCACATGACATCAACTTGTTCAATCTTAGGCCTCCGTTGAAGAGTATTTCAGGGGGTGTTTTTATCGTATCCACAGGGATTGTGCGATATTTTGATGCTTGTCATTCAATAGTCAAAATGTTTTAAGTAAGGGGTTTTCAAATTGTTCTTGGTTTTGTAACATCAATTTTTGGTAGCAAAGAAGTAAACTATAACAAAGATGTTGTAAGTTTTATAAAAGCATGTCAAGATTAGATTTTGCTAATCCTTTTCATACATATCCGATTAATCAAGCATATGAACTTAGTTCTGACCAATACAATCGTGTATCCTCTCAAATAAGTTTATGTCTAAAGCAAATTCGTGAGTATCGTTGTTTAGACCATTAGATGATGTCTCACGCTAACAATCGAAACAACGACCGTTAAGAGCAATACAAAGTGAATATTAAACCCCAAATCTATGTCTAGAGTTTGGTTTTTAAGAGATGAAGATATTAGGTCAAGATTTGGAAAATCTATGTCTAGAGTGATTCAAACCACAAATACATCATTAAGAACAAACAACTTCATCATATATTGATCATCAACCTTGTTCATATACAAAAGATCAAAAGAAATACATATAATCAAGATTAACTACCTCTAATCTTAACACAAGAGGTGTTTAGCTACACATTGTCAAGGTAGCTTGGATAACAAGTTTCAAGAGGAGATGAAAGAACATCCACGTCGAATAATCGAGATCGGATGTGACTTCAGCTTCTCTATGTGGAGATTCACTCTTGGATGATCAAAACTCAGAAAAGTATGTTTTGGTGTGAAAATATCAAGTTATGATCCCAAGAAAATGTAAAAAACATTTAATAGTACACTTGGGATCTGATGCATTCGCACTGCGAATGATCCATTCGCCTAGCGAATGAAGAAAATGGCACCTTAAGTGCCTTCTGAAAGTTAAACGCCCTTGGCTGTCATCGTGAGTTCGCAAAGCGAACCACTCGCCAAAACATCCGCAAAGCGAATTTTGGGTCCTTTTACCCCTGCCTTGCTCGCTGAGAGCTTCGCCAGAGTTGGCAAAGCGAACTTTCGCTGGTGACTTCGCCATGGTTCGTAAAGCGAACCAGCTGTTGTTTTCCTCTTTCTTTGGTAGCTTGCATCAATTCTTTGTGTCTTCTTTCTTTGATCAATTAATGCACTTTCCTGCACAATAGCACACAAATTACAAGCACCAAAGGTATAAATATAACGCATGAAGAACAACAACAATTCACAACAAAAATCCACAATTAAGACATGAAAGTAATGAAAAATGCTAAGTATCAAGTACAAATATATACCATGTTTGACATCTAACAACTCTCCCCAACTAAGTCTTTGTTTGTTCTCAAGCAAAGTATGCCTCTCATTGAAAACAAGAGGATTTGCTCGAGCATTTGATTCAAACCAAGAAAGGATAAACGACTCAAATAAAACAACAATTGTAACAAAGCACAATTACATAATCCTAGAATCGACAATGGAAAAGAACTTGATTCTTAAAACAAATCACAGACAATGTTTCCAGAAACAACTAAACCATTATGCTCATGTCACTCTAACACTCCTCTTCGAAACAGGATTGAAGGAAATTAACGCGTTTGCAACCGCGGGGCAATTTTGCTCAAATGACAAATGATGCAAATACTAAGCAATTCATACACTATCTAATCGATCGCAAGAAATTATGGAAGCAAAAGATCACTAAGGGCTTTTATCGGTTGTAACTTGGTTGGGGTTAAAAACAAGGGACATATGTACACGGCCATTAAAAAAAGAAAGGGTAAAGACTATGAAGAGCATTTCTTTTTCAACATTTTCGATCTTGTTCAATCCTTATTTCTTTCTTTCACAATGCATTCTCTTCTTTTGATTTTCTTTTTTCTTTTTGTTCTTTTTCTTTCTTCTCTCTTTTTTTTTTTTGAATTTCTTTGTCTTAGAATGCATTGTATCACCAACTCCTTTTTCTTTTTTCAAAATAAACCATTCTCCCCAACTTCAACATTGCCATAAGCTTAGCTTAAATGCTCTTCAAAAACGGGTTAAAATCGGGTTCATGATTCAAACAACAATTCCATTTTAGCTCAAAAGAGGTTTCAAATACGCGCACACTCACAAGGTGACTTGAAGTGTTTTTGGACTAGTGGTTATACTCAAAGTGCACAAACATTGCCTTGATCATTTCTATGTTTCCATAATTTCAAAACAACAAGCAAGATAAAGTATGAATTATAAGTATAAAACAACATTCATCATTCATCCAAAGCATTTAGTACAACATGGAGGTTTCTCACTTTTGTGGTTTTTGGACCTAAATGACACAAGCAATCAAATAGAGTTGTACAAAGAAACAACATTATCATTTGTACAAAGACAACAAAGTTCCAATACATTCTAAATTCTAGAACTAGGTAACTATGTACCTTGCCACAACATCATGCTTAAAGTACTATCATAGCCATCCAATCTTGGAGGAATCTTCTTTGATGCACAATCAACACCAACCTAAGTTTCTTCCACAAAACATCCAAAAGTTGGAAATATTAATTTCCACAAGCATACCAACAATTTAAAAGTTGAGCATTCGTGAACTGAAGAACTCAACTCTTAATAACAATAATTAAAATCAAAATATTAGTAAAATTAAAAACAGAATTTTTTTTTACTGAAAAACAACATATATTACTAATAATAATAAAAATGTATTGGTGTGAACACACCTACAAAGTCAAAAGTACCACAAAAGGGTACAAGTACATCATAATAACCAAAATAATCTAACAAAGTGGATAGAGTACATCAATGAAAACTGAAATAAAAAACAGAATACAAGAAAACTTCACTTTGATGCTCAAAGGAAGTACAAAATCATCACAACAAAAAATCAGTCCTCCTCGGACTCTGAAGCATACACCTTAACCTCCTCCTCCTCTGAGCCAGAACCAGAACCAGATACCTCAACCTCAACACCATCACCCTCCTCATCAGCATCATCATCAGCACCAGCCACGTCCTCTCCCCCTTCGAATACTGGCCTGGCCTCAGGCCAACCAGCATGTGCAAGGAACTGCTCCTTTGACATCATTGTATGTTCAGTGGCGAGATCACGAATCTGTAGCTGTAGTACCTGCATAAAGTCATGTAAATCAGTCACGGCGCACTGAGAAGCTGCCATCCAGTCCCAGTTACACTGGCATATCTCCTACTGATAAGGGTAAAAATTCTGAGACCCAAAACCAGAAGCATCTCCACCCCTTGTGCTAGCCTCAACACCAGTACCTGATGTCTCACCCCTTGTCCCTTTTGGCTTGCAAAATTTGTCGACATAAAGATCATCAATAGCCGAAGGGATAGTAACCTGGCGGCGTGTGGGAATATCAACCCCAACACCCGCACACAAAGACATGATAAGACAAGGAAATACGAGAGGGTCATAAGAACCTTGTAACAAGCAGAGCAAAATAATTTCCTTATCTTCGTCATCGATCTTCACTCTAAGCCTCACCAAATCGATGATTATGTTGTTGAAGACATTGACATGTTGTTGCAAATCAAATCATTCCTACATCTTTAGACTGTGTAGTTGCTATTCCATAAACAATTTTTTCATCAATGTCTTTGACATATATTGAATCTTCAATTTGTTCCAAACCTCTTTCAGAGTCGTCGAGTTCAAGATGTGATACATTACCCCGTCTGAAAAACATAGGGGAATCAATCCTGCGACATTTTCCTTCATCTCTGCCCAATATGTATCCTCCATGTCGTCCAACTACATCTCACACACTGCTTTCTGTAAACTTTATTGAGTAAACGGATCCTTAACCCTCCTTTACTATAATCCAAAATGACCTGTCCTGTCGAACCTTGTTACTTTAAATTTCACGCCAGGGTTAATCATCATCAGATAGCAATTGTTAGAACAACAATCAACATAGAAGATTAAAGATAAATAAAATTAAAAGACAATGAACATGATTGATCTTTGTTAACAGGTTCGGCCAATGATGTTTATCTCTACGATTATAGAGTAATTCTACTTCCATTTATTTTTGTCTTATGAATTAGGATTCCAGTGATACACGCCATATATATAATATTAGGGTTAAATTTATCTAAACCTTAATTCTTAATTACCCTCAACAAACATTTATCTTTATATATAATTATCTCAAAAATACTCATAATAATCTCCACAATATGAATCACCTCAACACAAATCTTAAAATTAAGCAACTCATCCACCATAAAATAAATTCAATAATATATATATATATATATATATATATATATATATATATATATATATATATATATATATATATAATATTATTTTTTTAATTAACTTGTAGGTCGTCTCTACCCTGACTCATTTTTTCAGCGAAACGAATGAGATGAGACAATTAACAAAATGAACTTGAAAACTTGAATTCAACATGTCCAAAATAATGTGTTAGACAAATCGGTTTAGCGAGTCCACCCCATTTTCACACTCCAATTTAAAGGGAATTTCTTACCACACCATATGGGATGAAAAAACACCCATGGAAAACAAAAAATAGCCATCATATTTCAGAGATGCATCTCTGGACACACCAAATGAGTGTCACCCCAGAGTAAAACAAAACTTTATTCCAGAGATGCATCTCTGGGTATTTTCAACAAATACATTGATATTTGAGCATCATACTGGATATTCCATATATGCCTCTATGGAGGTTTGAGGCGGGATTTTGAAATTTCTATCACCTTTGCATGTCAAATATTTCTGAAGATGCATTTGCGGAATAAGTTGATAAAACACTCACTTGCATGATCACATACCCAAACTTGTTTTCAACTCCAAACCCTTTCCAAAAACCCTTCCATTCTCAATCAACATTTTCACTCCAAATCTTCATTATTGTGTTTCATCACATCAAATGGGGTAAAAAGAAGCTGGAATTCAGGTAAAATCATTTATTTCAAGCCTCATTACTCACATTAATCTTCCGGAGATGCATCTCTGTAGGCTGCCTGTTCTCATTTTTCCAACTATGTTTATAATATTAGCAATATTTGAGTTTTTTTTTATTGTAATTGTTTTCATTTGATATAGTGCACCCCAATATTTTCCTCAAACATGTTGTGTCTTCGGATGCCAAAGGTGTTTTTGTGAAGGAGGTATATGTTTGTAACCAATTTAAAAACGAGCAAGAGTTTGAATTTTGTGATCACATGATTCAATAGATTCGTGCGGAGGCCTCCAAACTAGGATTTGATATGGTAATTGGAAGGTTTAGTAATGGTTCAGATAGAAGAGGTGCATTTGTGGCAATGGCATGCGAAAGAAATGGGAAATATATACCTCATTTTCAAAATTTTAAAAGAGATGAAACCTGTTCAAGAAAATGTGAGCGTCCCTTTAAGTTGCATGGTTATATGTTGGCAAATAAGAAATGGAGATTTAATGTCATATGTGGTTTACATAACCATGACTTGTGTGAAAAGTTAGTCAGTCATCCAATTGCAATCTGCCTCATGCCAGAAGAGAAGGAATGTGTTTCAGACATGACATTGAATTTGGTTCACCAAAAAACATACTTACAATTTGAAACGTAAAAGATCCGAAAATATCTCAAATATCAAGCAAGTGTACAATATTCGGTACCAATTAAAATAACAAGGCGCTATGTAATACCCCGTATTTTTCTCCGAATAATATTATATTGTGATCAACTGAGCCCAGTGTACTCTGATAAATTATTTGACAAAATAATTAGAGTAACTGTGGAACTTAGAATAAATCCAATTAATATTATCTGACTCTGAGGTATTTTATTAATTTGGACTTAAGAGACTTTTTGGATATTTAGTAGTATTATTTCTAATACTATCTTACTACTTATTTCCTTTTCCTCCCATTTTCCAAACAAAAAGAAAAAGATAGTAACATAGAGAGAGAAAGAAGAAAGAAGGGAAAAGAAAGGAAAGAAAGGAAAGAAAGGAGAGAAAGGAAAAAGAAGAGAAAAGCCAAGAACTTCAAGAACAAATCATCATCCATTCATCAAGCCTCACCCAATCTTCTCATCATCTTCATCTTGCTCATCTCAAGGTGGATTCTAGTTAGTACCAATTTTTAGAAGTTTTGGAATTGTTTGGTTTAGGTCGAATTTGTGGAAATCGATGTTTTAACGGTTGGAAATTGATATAAATCGAAATGAATGCTCAATGTGCTTATAGAAACATATATTGGTGGTTGTTTTGATGTTTCGGTTTACTTTGAATTTATAGGAAAATGTTAGTGTTGTGTAGAAATTATGTGTTTATGTGGAAATCTTGTTTTTATGAAGTTTGATAGTGAACCCATGATATAAACATGTTGTTATTCCTTTGTTGGCTGTTTGGGGGTAGTAATGAGAAGGATTTGAGGATGGGTTTTCTGCTGTCAAACTGAGGCATTTTTATGGAAATCGCAGAGCCCGCTCAGCGTGCAGAAGCCCGCTCAGCCCGGTTAAGAAATTATGCAACCCCTCAAGTCAGAGAAAACCGCGCTCAGCGCGGACAAGGGCGCGCTCAGCGCGACCTGGGACTTGGAATTTTATTCCTTAAGCGAGAAAATTCATAACTTTCGACTCGTTTATCGGATTCGATCATTCTTTATATCGATGTAAAGCCGAGGAAATATTCTATGCAATGGATATGAAATATGTCGATTTTACCGACTGATTAAATAATCGAGAAAGTTACAAAAGTGATATATTTATGTTTTAATTGTTATATATTATTCTGCTATGCAATTATGACATGTCTTGGCTATCCTATTATTGTTTAACATGATTGTAAGTGAATATGCATGCAAATATGAAAACGATATAGGAAGAGTGAGGAAACCTCAAACTTGAACTATAGGAGAATCTAGTAAGGAACTAGAAATTGTAGACAACTCTAGATGGCGATGCTCAGGCACGTGTTGTTGGAAGATACATCCTTGCCGAGTATTGGCCTAGTTGAGAGTGAAACACTAGTATGTAACATGTGGTTAACCTTTGTGGTTGTGGAAAAGGCAAGAGAGGTCTTAAGGCATTATAGCCTTGTGATTGTCGAATACAATCGTATTTGTTGTATGTGATCATGTAATCGTAACCGGTATATTCTGAGTGTAGTTTCATGGGTCTCGAGCTCCTCTGAAACGGGTACACAATTACTTGGTAGGTTTGCTTCCCTACGTGTAGTACGATTGAAGCCTATGCTATGGGTAGAGACTTGTGATGGATAACAGGTCATGAGAAGTGACGGTTCACGGTTAACAGGCCGATGATCCCGAATCCAATTCGTATGCCAAGTAACTACAAGTATCTATGACTCAGGTCGCCTTCTAGACGTAGAAGCGGACGGGAAGATGAGATGTCTTGGTATGGTTATCGATTAGTGATGTTGTGAGTTAATGAACTCATGTCATGTTTCCGTATAGTGTGAGAATTATAAAGTGTGAACTCAAGAGTCTTTTCCCCTTTTCCCCGGACTTGAGTTAGGATTATAAAAACCTTATTAATCCTAGAGAATCCATAAGATAGGGAACTCACCGAGATTTGATGTATCTCACCCCACGTTGTTGATGTATTTCCGGTGCTTCAGGTTCCGAGAAGGGTAAGGATAAGGTCGTGTGATCTTTTCCTTGCTTGTTGATGGCTAGCTTACGTAGCGAAGTGTATTTTGGGATCATTGTTGATCTAGTTCTTAGTTTTTATCATTTGAACATCTTGTGTATAATATGCCTTAGGTTTTTGTACTTTGTACTTTAGGGCATTTAGTTGTATACAATGTGTTAACTAGGAGCTTATGTGCTTCAGTACCAAACACTTGGATCTATATATAATATTTATGCTTTGATGTATGAGTTTTATATATGGGTGTTACAGTTGGTATCAGAGCAGGTCGTATCCTCGACCTAGCCATGAAATAGTATAAGTATTTCTTTCCGTTTCATATACGTTGTGTCGCTATTGGCCTTAAGTGTTATATGCATAGTATTGAGCCTGATCAACTTAATCCTATCTATATGATGTTTAGGAACATGGCTGGCGGACGCAGAAACCGTAGTAGATCCGGAGCGAATTATCCCGTGGAGAATCCGTCGGGCGAAGATGGGAATGCTCCCTTGTATTAGTTTATGCAACAGATGCAGCAGCAACAGAATCAATTTATGCAGCAGATGATGCGACACATGAATGGGGGTTTTCATCCTCAGGTGGTTGTTCCAGATACTGTAAGTGGGAATTTCCTGGATTTCATCCGCATGAATCCTCCAGAATTTCATGGTGGAGTAGATCCTGTGAAAGCTCACGATTGGGTGGCTGGGATAGAGAGAATCTTTCTGATAATTCACTGCAGGGAGGAGGACAAGGTAGCGTTTGCTTCTCACTCGTTGAGAGGTCTTGCTAAGAGGTGGTGGGATATTGCTTCAGCTTTTATGACTATTTAAGGTGTGCCTAAAGTGTGGGAACAATTCAAGGCTACTTTTATGGAGAAGTACCTTCCTAGTTCTTTGAGGATCCGAAGAGAGTTGGAATTCCAACAGTTTAGGCCTAGGCAACAAGCTTTCAAAGGGAAACAAGTCCAAAATTCTAGGACTAGTGCACCTCCTGTGTGTCGTACTTGTAGTAAGATGCATTTGGGTAGATATCGCTTTAAAGGAGTGAAGTGTTATCAATGTCAGGAGGTGGGCCATACGGCGAGAGATTGTTCTCAGAATAAGAATCAAGCACAAGGAAGGAATACCGGTTGAGTTTTTACCTTGGATGCGAAGGAAGCAAAGGGCGATGACTTTTTGATTGCTGGTACGTGTTTCGATAACGGACATCCTTATTTTGTTTTATTTGATTATGGAGCAACACACTCCTTTGTGTCAATGCAATGTGTGAAATTGTGTATTTCTGGTAGCCTGTGAGATTCCAGAAGTTTTCCCCGGAAGATGTCACTTCTCTTTCTTCGGTGAGAGAAGTGGAATTTTCTATTGACCTGGTACTAAGAACGACTCCTATATCCGTTTCTCCGTATCGGATGGCACCGCTTTGTAGCGAGCGATTTTGGACGCGGTTCTTAAGCGCTGGTCGCTCTCTGCGGTTTGAGCTTTGACTACAGGTCGATTCATTTTTTATCCTATTGTGAGCTGAATAAGGAAGGGAAATAGACGTCTCCAATTAACCCTGCTTTGCATACTGAGTTTAAACAGCGGTCTGTTAGGTTACGGATGCTATCAATGTGGGGGGGCCTTTGTACTGGTTATTTGTATTTTCGCCAATACGGTTTTCTTTCTTTTTATCTGGGCAGAAGGTTTCTGGAGGGGAACAAGGATTAGGGTGTTAGGACTGATGCTTTTGAAATACTGCTTTTAATTGATGGAGATATGGGATTTGGGTTTTTTGTTGATTGTGCTCGCTAAGATCTTTTCTTTTGATCTTATGCCTACGTATTCCCGTTTACCGAAACAGGGAAATCAGAGCGTTCGTAGTTCCTCCTATTCTATGGGAGGAAATTGGTTTTTGGTGTCTTGTTCAAAGCCCAAGACGTGAAGCGAAAGGATAGTTTGTATCTTGTTCAAAGCCCAAGATGTGAAGCTGAAAGGTCTATTTGTGTCTTGTTCAAAGCCCAAGACGTGAAGCTGAAAGACCTCGACTTTAGAGAGAATTTGTCATCTCTAAAGAGGGGAGAAGGAGAATTACTTTAACTGGGATACGCGGATCCGAGCAATGCCATAATTTCCGAGGAAAGGGTTTTAACCTGAAGGAGAAGACTTTAACTCAGTGTAGAGCAATGCCATCTTTCCTTAGGAATTTCTCATGCTAAAAGAGGGATAGTGGCATGGATGTAGATGATCTAGAGGCTTGCCGCTTACAGCGATTAGATGAAGGGAAAGGAGTTGTTGATGTTTGTATACTGTGAACGAGGCACAATTTGATGTTAAAAGGTTAATTGGATTAACCAGTGGTTTTCTTATACAAAGCCTAAGAGGAGGCTACTTTCTGCTAGGAAAATCATTATACAAAGCCTAAGAGGAGGCTATTTTGTGTCTCGTACAAAACCCGAGAAAGAGGCTAAAAGTTTTTGACCCAGTGGGGCATATCGTTATACAAAGCCTAAGAGGAGGCTATTTGTTTGGCTCAATATGAACCTTTTTGTATCTCGTACAAAGCCTGAGATGGAGGCGATTGTTTGTTTGGCTTAATGAGAACCTTTTTGTATCTCGTACAAAGCCCGAGATGGAGGCGAAAGGGGGATTGACTCAACGAGGGAGTCGCTTATGTGTCTCGTACGAAGCTCGAGAGAGAGGCGAAAAAGTTGTTTGACTCCACTGGGGAGAATTTTGGTATCTCGTACGAAGCCCGAGATGGAGGCTATTGTAACTGTTTCAGTTGAGTGACAGATCCAATATACTAATTTAAAATAGAAAATCAGTTCTTATATGAGTAACACTGTACTCAGGGATTTAATTTGAGGATCAGGGATATTTCCTTCTCTTTGAGGAAACGGGAAATCCAAAGGGTATTGAGACTGTCCGAGTCTGCGGGTTTCCTTCCTATTTAACGAAGGGTGCTTGAGAATGTCTTTTAGACTCAAGGAAGTTAGACTGTCCGTGTCTAGAGTTTATCTTTTGTACTATGCTGTGAGAAACAGTAGTAGACTCTATGAAAGGACTGTTCTATGAGGATGACTAGGTTCTGTTCCTATACCTCTAGGAGGTCGTCGGAATAATTTGTACGAAGCCCAAGAGGAGGCTGGAAACTTTTAAGAAGCCGACGGGTCCTTGTACTAAGCCCAAGAGGAGGCTATCATTCCCGGAGGAAGAGATCATTATACGAAGCCTAAGAGGAGGCTGTGAATACTTCTAAGAAGCCGTAGGGTCCTTGAATAATGCCCAAGAGGAGGCGGGGTTGCTTTTAGGAAGCCTGTGGGTCCTTGTATAATGCCCAAGAGGAGGCCGATGCTTTTAAGAAGCCCGTGGGTCTATCATCTCCTTTCCATTAGGAGAGATAACTCTTTTAAAGATAAAAACCACTGTTAACGTGCGAGGTTTACTATCCAGCGACTTTTAGCTTTTAAAGAGGGTTCCTTAGTTAAGGTCCAAGATTATGACCGTAGTGGGTACCCAAACCCCGAGACATTCAAGGCAAGCTATCCACAAGGAATAAATCAAGTCAGGAAAGTTCGAGAATTTGGAAGAAACTCAAAGATGCCATTCACGGAGAATACATTCATCTTGGGGAGTAGAGCTTCTTAACGATTCCTAAGGAGGACAGCCGAAGAGAAGACTGTATCTGGCGCTCCTATTGGGGATCTAGGCGTCTATTTCTACGAATAAGCGAAACGGCGTCACCTAGTTCTAGACGTAGTTGCCGGGGAAACTCGAAATATATATACTATTATTACACAGTAGATATGAGTTTATGAAAGGAGACTTACAGTGAGCAACCCCACAATACAGTTTATAATATGAAAGCAGTAAATGAAAGCGATAACCACTTACTCGGTTGTAGTGCTTCCATGCTGTTTGGTTAGTTGTTCAACAAAGAAAGATTAAAAACAACAGTATATTCAAAATCAAAGGAGAAAGTGCTTTGAAAAAGAAAGATTTGGGGCTTACAGCTCGAGGAGAGGCCCAGGGTTTTATCAGTGAGCGCACTGTTGAATTTGTACAGCGGGACTTATACAAGTGACTGGGGCCCAAAATGGTTTTCTGTACAAAGGGATGGGTCTTACACTCTCTCAAGAGGCCCAAAAAGGTTTAAAGAAAAGAGTGGGGCTTATAACACGAGGGTAGGCCCAGATGATTTTTCGTTTAAAATGGCGATCGCGCCGAGGTTTTCTTTTAACGCCGAGGGACTTATACAATAAGTGAGGCCCAAGATGTTTTGGTTAAAATGGGATTGGGTCTTACACTCTAATAGAGGCCCAAAGTGTTTTGAATGGGTCTTATAGCTCAAGGAGGGGCCCAGATGGTTTTTATTTTTTAACGGGCGACGATCGCACCGTTTACTTGTACAGAGGGACTTATACAATGGATGAGGCCCAAAAAGTTTTTGTACAAGGGGGATGGGTCTTACACTCTCTCAAGAGGCCCAAAGTGGTTTAAAAATGATTTATGAGGGTTGAATTAATCCAAAACCCGAATTTGTTTTCAAAATGTATTTAATTGAATAAAAATTCAATTAAAATGATAAAAAATTGTTTAACACATGGAAAACAAATTGTGATCTTGGATTAATGCTTCAAAAATTAAGTATTGACCTACAAAATAATTAGAAAGCATTAAAAGTTACAAAATCAATGTAGAAAAAATATTTAAAATGCCAAAAACAATCAAAATATTAATTCTTTACAAAAATATCAACTATATGAAATAAATAATATTTTTGGGATTTTTTGATAAAATAAAATATTTTAACATTTTTGTGAATTATTAAAAAAAGAATCAACTCAAAATCATTAAAACTCAGAGAGAAATTAATTTTTGAATCAATTAAACAAAATCACAAAATTCAAATATTTGAATTTCTAAAAATGGCGCCAAGAACAACACCAAGAACACGCGCGTTTTTTAGTTTGCCCAGATTTGCGTTTTCTATCCAATCTCCATGAATACGTAATCATATCATGCAATCCACATATCATTATGCTCGTTTCAACCTCACGATCATGTCTATGTACTTTAATTTCATTTAAATTAAACATACAACAAGAAATCACGAAGAGGCCTTAAGAACCCTAATTTCTGCATGAAGGCTAGGATTTTTGATACACGATTCAAACAATGTAATTAATTGAGGGAAAACATTCCATGCATGATTATGAACATATGGCCAAATTATTGTGCGAGAAAATATGCATAAATTGAGAGATGAGCAAGTATGTGCTTACCTCCAAGCCGTGACAGCAAGTTCAAAGTGATTTTTGATTTGGAGGTGTTACAGATGAGTTGTGATGATCTGAACAGCTTCCCTACACCCTATGGATTGTGTTTGGATGGTTGGACTTGATTGAAATTGGCTGGATCATTTTGTGGTACCTCAGCTGCACTTTGTTTGAAAATTTGAGCAACCAGCTGGTGATTTCATGAAATTGATGTTTCAGAAGTTATGTGAGTGTTTGATCAGCTCATATGTGATGTATGTGAGGTGTGTGAGTGATTGGTTTGTGTAGAATTGCTCTCAAACTCAAAACCCGATAGCTACCTTGCTAAGAAAGACATTTTTGCCAAGAAAAAGAGATTTTGAAGAAAGCATCTGTTAGATGGCTTTGGTGTACTTAAACTGACCACAATTGAGCTCTATTTATAGTAGAGCAAGTTTGTTTTGCAAGGAATAGTGCATGGCAGCTGGTAAGTAGGTTTGGCCAATGTTGGCAAATGAAAATCCAAGTCTCCTCTAGCCATTGACTAGAGGTTAGGGCACAGAGCTTTGGTCCCCTTGGTCTTGGATAAGTCTTGACTGATTTCAGATGAGAATGGCTCAGTCCATGCTACCTTGATGGTTCCATTGAATGCCTCATTCCAAATTTGAAGTCTTGTCCCCATTTTGGCCATTCTAGGTTCAACATGCTATTTCTTATTCCATGGACTTTGGAGGCCTGGCTCAGTGATTGTCCCCTTTAGATTCAATCCTCTGAGGTGTCCAAGTGGATAGGAGCAATTGAATTTGGCTGATTTTGGAAAATCGACCAAAGTTGCAAATTCTGCCTTGCCTAGACAAATTTCAGCAAGGCAACTTGGCAATGTTGTATCTCATGGTGTAGGTTGAATTTGGCAATGTTCTTGGCCATTTTGGAAAGCTCTCACATGATACAACAACTGTTTGAACAAGTTTGGTTTTGATCTCTTTTGATTCCAAGTGAAAAATCCCCCTACATTTGGCAAAAAGTGAGGCAAAATCTGACTTAGTGAAAATTTCACTAAGTGTTGGAAAAAGTGACATTTTCACTTTTCAGCCACTTTGATCACTCCATAACTCAAAATGCTTAATGAATTGGAATGACTTGTAGTCGAAGTTTTTGTAGGTGATAATGAGGGCTACAAATCCATCCTTGGATGAGAAAAAATGGCCTTGTGGTTTAGGAGTTATGGTCCTCCAAAGTTGGTACCTTTGCCACTTTATTTTTAACTTAGAAAAATTTCTAAGTTTTATGGTTACCCCTTTTACAAGTTATCTCACTTTTCTTGATTTTTCTTGATGAATGATGATTCAAATCATACATTAACATCATTTTAGGGTTAAAAATCCATTTTGGTGAAAAATCTCAAAAAGTCAAAGTTGACTTTTGTGCGCAGTTGACTTTTTATTAGATGAATTCCAAACTGTGCAATTCTTCATGAAATCATGTCCTTGACCTAAATCAAACTTGATGGACATGTTCCAAGGGTGTCATAGGGTACATTAAGGCATGGTCTAGGGTTTGGGAGCATGTCCAGGTCAAAAGTCAAAGTTACAGTTGACTTTTCCCTTAGAACCCTAATTGTGGTGCAGATGAAATTGAGGCTTGTTGCTCAAACTTCTTGGATCAATCCATTGTTCCAAATGGATCAATATGGTATATTAGAGACCCTCAAATCATGTCTTGAGGTCTTGGCTCATGGTTTGTCCCAAAAGTCAACTTAGGGGTGAATTAGGTCAAGAAACCCTAATTCCTGATTTTTGATGAATGCATCCCTTGAGGCAAAACTGACTTGGTGCATGGGTTCATGAGGTTCCATGAAGTATATTAGGTTATGTTTTGGATCAATGGCTTGTGCCCAGATGAAAATTTCCATCTGGAGGCCCTGGGTGATCAAAACACTAATTTGGTGACACTGTCGATCTTGAGACTTGATCCACCTAGAAGGGAGCAGCCTTGTGCTTAATCCTTGAAGTGGGAGTCCTTTTGATCCATTGTGTATGTTTAGGAGGTTAGACAAGTTGAAGATCAAGTCATTCCTTGATTGATCCTTTGTCTAAGGCTCAGAGAGGGCTTGAAACCCTAATTTGATTGTATTGGATGCTCACCCCTCTTTGGGGAGACTGATGAAGCATAAAGGTACATCCATATTGTGATGATGATTTTCACAATGATGGGAAATCTAAGTGGTCAAAATTTGGGGTATTACAGATGCCCCTATTTAATCTTCTTGGACCCGAAGGTATGAATGACGCTAGTATTCGAGCATTCGGGGTGCAAGAGGATTAAATATCGGAATATCCGAAATTTTGTTGGTGGTTATGAATGGTAGCTTACACATTCATCTTCTTTAGCTAAGCAATGATGCTTAGAAAGGGTAAACTTCCCCTCGATCCTAGTTTTCAGCCAAGGAACTGGTCTCAGTTTCTTTTGAAATAAACCTCCCCCCGTTCTTGGTTTCCTACCAAGGAACTGGTCTTAGTTTCTGATTTAAACTTCCCCTCGATCCTGGTTTCTTACCAAGGAACTGGTCTTAGTTTCTGATTTGAACTTCCCCTCGATCCTGGTTTCCTACCAAGAACTGGTCTTAGTTTCTTTTGTCAATAAACTTTATTGACAAGGGACGCTATGTGTAGCGGTTTTCCTTCAAACTTCTCGCCGAATTTTCCTGGGGAGATGCCATTTGAGTGGAAAAAGTTTTGATGTCAGACTTGCTGGGGGACCCAGTCGTCTGAGTTGTAGAGTTGCACAAACTTCTCTGTTGGAGACGCCATTTGTTTATTCTACTGGGGAAAGCGAGTCTCTTGAGAGACTGTTTTCATTTGGGATCTTTCATCATACTTTTCTCGGGATCTTCCCGGAGAAACGCCATATGATGGGGTCCAATTTTGAGGTGCCAATGACCTCCTTATCAGTGGTTTTTCGGAGCAAAACTGGCGTGCTGCCGAATCTCTGATCACGAGGCTTTCTCTGTGGATTTTCCTTAATCCGGAAAAGCAAGGATATCATCTTCAATGGCGAAGAGTGATGTTTATTGAAAGTTTTCTCTGGCTTTTCAGAGGTTCAAGTTATCAAAGTGGTCAAGGACCAACTTCTTTCCAGAATTAAATTGGAAGCGAGGTTGTTCAGACACAGTATTTCCTGACGAGGCAAGAACTGACAACTCGATTGAGAGGACTTCTACCACTAGGGGACAAGACCGACTAGAGTGATAGTGATGCAATATGAAATGTAAATGCAAATAAAAAATGCATGAAGTACGTATGTATATGCTGACAAAACTGACGCGACATACAGACTAATGGATGAACACAATTGGATACTCGGCCATCGCGGGGCAGAGAAGTACCATTGATTCAAAATAGCAATTCCACCTTGCTTAGGAGAGATAGTCCCGTTGGGAGCTATATTGATCGGGCTTAGGAGATGAGAACTCGGCCGAGGCGTGTCAGACGAAACAAGGTCTCTGACACAGTTGATCCCTTCATTCAGGCATACTGGCTTAGAAGGAGTACTTTGATTCTGTACTTTGAAATTCGCTTACTTCGGGAGAAGCAATCGATGTTCTTCTGATGTTCAACAGTCAAAAGAAACGCCATCTTTAATTTAAAAGCAGAAAAAGTTTTAACAGGTAAATTCATTTTTGTTTTATTTCAAGAATCGCTGATTAAGTTTAAACAACGTCGTTCTGTAAAGCTAAAACAAGTTAAGAATTACAAACAAAAGCACAAAGGCTCAAATTTTATTGATAAGATGGAGATCAGCCAAACGCGTGATTCCAAAGAGTATATACAAATTTAGAAAATGGTAATTTACAGGGAAAAGGGCTACGTTGAAACATAATGACCACTATCCTTCTACCAACTTTGAATTCGGGGCATCCTGGGCTTCCGTCGAAGATGGCCTTTGACTGGAGATTTCCTCCGATAGATGATGCTGTAACTGCTGCTGCTGAGGGACTTGCCTCTGTTGAACATAGTTACTTGCCATTATCCCTAATTTTTGCCTGGATTGTACCATGAGATTTCCAATCCATCGGGATGATTCTTTTTTTCCATGTCTCTAACTTTTGCCTGGACCGCCCTTTCGGGTTTTCAATCCACCGAGACGTTTTTTTTTTTTTTTTAGTTTAGGCGAAGTATTTCTTGACTACATCAACATTCGTGGGGTAGGCAAATTCCTCTCCGTTCATGGTTGCAAGTCTCAAGGCGCCACCTGAGAAAGCTTTCATGACCACATAGGGGCCATCATAATTCGGGGTCCATTTGCCCCGAGAGTCAGTGAGAAATGATTGTATCTTCTTGAGCACGAGGTCTCCTTTTCTGAAGACACGAGGTCAGACTTTTTTGTCGAACGCCCTTTTCATTCTCTGTTGATACAACTGACCGTGGCATAGTGCCGTGATTCTCTTCTCTTCGATCAGGTTCAGTTCGTCGTGTCGACTTTGACACCATTCAGCTTCGGTGAGCTGAGCTTCCATCAATACCCAGATTGATGGGATCTCTACTTCTATGGGGAGAACTGCCTCCATGCCATATACTAGAGAGAAAGGGGTTGCCCCTGTTGAAGTACGGACAGATGTGCGATAACCATGAAGCGCAAAGGGTAGCATTTTGTGCCAATCTTTATAGGTTACCACCATCTTTTGAATAATCTTCTTGATGTTCTTGTTAGCCGCTTCTACCGCTCCGTTCATCTTGGGTCGGTAGGGAGATAAATTATGGTGTTCGATCTTGAACTCTACACATAACTCTTTCATCATCTTATTGTTCAAGTTAGATCCATTATCAGTAATGATCTCGCTTGGAACACCATAACGGCAGATGATATTGTTTTTGATAAATCGGACCACCACTTGTCGGGTTACATTGGCGAATGACGCTGCTTCGACCCACTTGGTGAAATAGTCAATGGCTACCAGGATGAACCGATGTCTGTTTTAAGCCTTGGGCTCAATCATACCAATCATATCGATTCCCCATATGGAAAATGGCCACGGGGAAGAAAGAACTTTGAGATGTGATGGCGGTACATGAATTTTGTCGGAGTATATCTGACACTTGTGACACCTCCTCATGTACTTGTAGCAGTCGGATTCCATGGTCAACCAATAATACCCGGCCCTGAGAATTTTTCTCGCCATTGTGTGTCCGTTGGCATGAGTGCCAAAAGATCCTTCATGAATTTCTTTCATGAGCATGTCTGCTTCTGGTCTGTCGACGCATCGGAGCAAGACCATGTCAAAATTTCTCTTGTAAAGTGTATCACTGCTCAGGAAGAAGCTTCCAGCCAATCTTCCGAGGGTTTTTCTGTCTTTCCTGGATGCCCCAGGTGGATACTGTTGTTTCTGAAGGAAGCATTTGATATCGTGATACCAAGGTCTGTCGTCTATGACTGCTTCAATCGCGAAGATGTAAGCAGGCCGTTCAAGGCGCATTATGTCGATCTTAGGTATGTCGTTCCATCGACCTACACTGATCATGGAAGAGATAGTGGCTAAAGCGTCAGCCATGTGATTCTCATCACGAGGGATGTGATGAAACTCAACTCTGTTGAAGAAGGGTAACAACCTCCTTGCATAGTCTTTGTAAGGAATCAATCCTGATTGGTATGTCTTCCAATCTCCTTTTATCTGGTTAATAACCAGGGCTGAATCGTCGTATACGTCCAAGTTTTTGATCCTTAAATCAATCGCTTCTTCGAGACCCATGATACATGCTTCGTATTCGGCCTCGTTGTTCGTACATTTGAACGTAAGTCTGGCAGTGAAAGGAATGTGGGAACCCTGAGGGGTAACAA
The DNA here is from genome assembly GCA_022829125.1 of Lathyrus tuberosus. Taxonomy (NCBI): domain Eukaryota; kingdom Viridiplantae; phylum Streptophyta; class Magnoliopsida; order Fabales; family Fabaceae; genus Lathyrus; species Lathyrus tuberosus. The sequence continues at coordinate 1,337,628 of JALAZF010000213.1, forward strand.
TGATTGCCCCAATTCCGTTTCCATAATGATTAACTGCTCCGTCAAAGATAAGTCCCCACTGGGAACCTGGTTCTGGCCCTTCACTGGGTAGCGGTTCATCGCAATCTTTCATCTTTAGATACATGACATCTTCGTCTGGGAAGTCAAACCCGATTGATTCTTGATCATCAATCGGTTGATGAGCCAAATGATCGGCTAAAATACTTCCCTTAATAGCTTTCTGAGCGTGGTACTCTATGTCATATTCTGATAGTAACATCTGCCAACGGCCAATCCTTCCCGTGAGAGCAGGTTTTTCGAAAACGTACTTGATTGGATCCATTTCGGAGACCAACCAAGTAGTGTGACGAATCATGTATTGGCGAAGACGTTTGGCTGCCCAAGCCAAAGCGCAACAAGTTTTCTCAAGCATTATGTACCGAGTTTCGCAGTCGGTGAATTTCTTGCTTAGATAGTAAATGGCGGACTCTTTCCTTTTGGTTTCATCTTGTTGGCCAAGTACACATCCCATTGAGTCCTCTAGGACTGTGAGGTAAATGATCAGTGGTTTTCCTTCCACTGGAGGCGATAGAATCGGAGGATTCAACAGATATTCCTTGATACTGTCGAAGGCGGTTTGGCAATCTTCTGTTCAAACGCAATCCTGGTTCTTTTTGAGTAATTTGAAAATCGGCGCACACGTCGCGGTCATAAGGAATATGAATCTGGAGATGTAGTTCAAACGTCCCAGGAATCCTCTGACTTGTTTTTCAGTTTTCGGCGAAGGCATTTCTTGAATGGCCTTGACCTTGTCAAGATCAACCTCAATTCCTTTCTGGCTGACGATGAACCCTAGTAGTTTCCCTGAACGGACACCGAAGGTGCACTTGTTGGGATTCAAGCGGAGCTTGAATTTTCTTAGACGTTTGAACAATTTTGACAGATGTTCAACGTGCTCATCCTCTGTTCTTGATTTTGCAATCAAATCATCGACATATACCTCGATTTCTTTGTGTATCATGTCATGAAACAGAGTAGTCATGGCCCTTTGATAGGTTGCCCCGACATTCTTCAAACCGAACGACATTACCTTGTAACAAAAGGTACCCCATGGGGTAATGAACGAAGTTTTCTCCATGTCTTTCGGCGCCATTTTGATCTGGTTATGGCCCGAGAATCCATCCATGAAGGAGAATACTTTAAACTTTGCTGTGCTGTCAACCAGCATGTCAATGTGTGGTAAAGGAAAGTCGTCCTTTGGACTTGCCCTGTTTAGATCTCTGTAATCAACACACATTCTGACCCTTCCATCCTTTTTGGGAACGGGTACGATGTTGGCTAACCATTGAGGATATTCAGATGTAGCGAGGAAACCCGCGTCGATCTGTTTCTGTACCTCCTCCTTGATTTTGATGGCCATGTCCGGGTGAGTCCGTCTCAACCTTTGCTTTACTGGCAGACATTCCGATCTTAACGGTAAGTGATGTTCCACGATGCTGGTATCCAACCCTGGCATATCCTGATAGGACCAAGCGAACACATCGGGGAATTCTTTGAGAAGCTTTATCAAACCCTCTCTGGCAGTTGGACTGAGCAGTGCTCCGATCCTGATTTCTTTTCTCTCTTTTTCTGAACCCAAGTTTACCGTTTCCAACGGCTCTTTGTGAGGTTCAATGGACCTTTCCTCTTGTTTGAGTAGTCGGGAGATCTCTTATGGAATTTCGTTGTCATTTTCTTCTTCAGCCTCGAATACCGGGAACTCAAAGTTGGAAGAAGGCATCGGATCGTATGTTTCAACGGGGTATAAAACAAGCAATCTGCATGACGTGATGATTCGTGTTTAGAAGAGATAGAGAAAATGCAAGTGTGTGCAGTGTTTTAATTTTACTGCTTGTTTTTATTTTTGAATGTTTTTTAGGATTACCATTTTCTGAAAAAGCAAAAAGAGAAAACAGCAATTAATGCAGAAATTACAGAACGACGTTATTTTATTAATGAACAAGTCGACTCTTGAAACTACAGGCCTATAAAACAAAACTCTGTCGCTTTGGGCAAAGCGAAGAGGGAAATTTACAGAAAACGAGCCCTATCAAAATATCCGTTTCACCTGGGCAGGGTGAAAGGTTTAAAGATGGCAATTACTTTGACTGACGAACGACCTTCGGAACCTCGATGGTAACCCATTGGCGGCGAACTCCCCGGTGAATCACAAAGTCTGGTACCTTCTTTGATCTGTCTTCAGAAATGACGCTGATTTCTGGTGGAGCAGGATTATTGGAATCTGTTTCCCAGGCAGAGTTGTCGTAGGAGAATTCCTCTGTTGCATTTTGCATAGCATTTGTGCTCTCAGCTGTATCTCCCCATCCAGTTGACTGGACATCTTCGAGCCTGATACGAGAGCTTTCGGGAGCAGTGTACTTGACCATAAAGTCGTATTTTCCACTTGGTTGTCCCAGAGTGTCCCAAACTTCTTTGGAACTGGAGAAGTCATCCCTCTCGATGACGTTGACCTCGGGAAAAACATAGTTGATGAATTCAAGTCCTGCAAACGTTGCGAATTCATCGTCATGTTGAGTAGTTTCCGAATGACCTGAGTGTTGATCCCATGACATAGTGGGGACACAGGTATTCTGTTCAATGACGCTCAACTGAGTTTCATTACTCGGCTGACTTTCTTGCCCCAAGTTTCCTGGGTAAGGCTGCCACATTGGCAGACCATCCATCGGGCCATAGTAATTGTAGTCAAAATTGTCTTTCATCGGAGTGTCTTCCTCCAATGAATTTGGCGGAGCACGGCATCCTTCCGGATCACAATCTCCGTAGATCATTTCGACATCTGATCTTGGTATAAATCTCGGACTTTTTGTAGGAAAGCAAAAAGGCATAGGCACCTCTTCCTGAGACATATAGCCGACCTTGTTAAGGTAGGACTTCCATTCTTCATCTGTGTCAGAGGGATCTTCCTTATTGATAGCATGAATTGTCTGAGACACTGGGTGGAGAAAACCTCCACTGTGGAAGAAGTTTTGAAGGGGATGAAGACTTTCATCGTTGGCAACTGTTTGGGTACAGGTTGCAGAAAAACCAAGACCCTTTTTTGTTTTATTGTCAATAGGAATAACAAGCTGTCCCCATCCTGTCGTATCAGTACTCTCGACCGCTTTGATAGCATCTTTGTATGAAGAAATTGAAGTTCCTTCTTTGAACTGATTGTCCTTGCTCACCGATAGTGCTTGGAACTGAGTTCCAATAACCTCCTCGGGTTCCACACAAGTAGATGATGATAAGTTACTCACAAGCAAGGCTTGTTCCCCACAAACCGTGACAAGTTGATCGTTCTTGATGAACTTTAGCTTCTGGTGGAGGGTTGAAGTAACCGCTCCAGCCTGATGTATCCAAGGTCTTCCTAATAAACAACTGTATGTTGCCCGGATGTCCATGACCTGGAAAGTGATTTGGAAAGTGTGAGGACCAATAGTTATGGGAAGATCAACTTCGCCGATAACTGTTTTTCTGGATCCGTCGAATGCTTTGACGACGACCTCGCTGACTCTCATCGGAGGGCCCTTGAATGATAATTGCGTCAAAGTGGACTTCGGCATAACATTCAGGGTTGACCCTGTGTCTACCAGTACGTTGGCTAAAGCATCGCCCTGGCAGTTAACTATAATGTTGAGCGCCATGTTATGACGACGACCTTCTTCAGGTAATTCCTCATCACTAAATCCCAAATTATTGCAGGAAGTGATGTTAGAGACAATGCTACCGAACTGTCTGATTGTTACATCCTGTTCCACAAAGGCTTGCTCCAAGACTTTCTGTAGAGCCTCTCTGTGTGCTTCTGAACTGAGTAACATCGATAATACTGAGATCTTTGAAGGAGTCTGTAACAGTTGATCAACAATGTTGTATTCACTCCTTTGGATGAGCTTTAGCATCTCATCTTTGTCTTTTGAAAAGTCGGGATTACCAGATTGACCGACTGGTGGATCAGGAATTTCTGCCTGAAGTTCCTTTTCTTTGTTGGATTCTCCAACCCCTCGGTTGAAGATTCGACCGCTCCGTGTTACACGACTGATGTCTGCAATATTCACGACGGAGGGTAATGGAATTTCCTTTCCATTTTCAATTGTTGTTGCACCGTATTTGTAAGGAATTGCCTTAGCGGATTCATACGGTAGTGGCCCCGGTAGATAGATGACTATGGGGACTTTCTGATTTTTCTGACCATCATAAGTAATCTCGATCCGTTCCTGGTTGGGAACTATAGATTCATCAAATAGAGGGATGATGGCAAAAACATCCTCAATTTGATCGGCAAGGTAATTCGGCGACCAAATGATGGGTCCTGAACCTGGATATGGGTGAATTTCTCCATGGTCCACCTGACCCTGAAGTGCTGCTCTCACAAGGTAACACCCTTGGTTACTTTCCGAACAGACGCTACAACTGTCATAGTTGTGTGGTGGCACCTGGCCACGCCCACTTTGAATGCAATGTAACCTCACTAGGTTACCTCCCATTGATCGGACATCCTGACTTTGACGACGAGTAGGATTCCTGTGATTGATACTAATCTGCTGAGTATCTTCGTCCATATAGATTGGCATCCACCAATGATTTAACAAGTGCTGAAGTGCCTCCTGGACAAGGGACAACCTCGATCATTTTCGCAACCTGCTTTACAGTTTTGATAATCATGTGATATTAAGAATCCAAGTCGGACCTGCTCAGCATGTAACTCTACCAGGTTGGTATTCATTACGTGGATATCGAATATTTGAACCATATTGATCTGATAAGAGTTCCTATCATGGTAGTCTTGGATCCATCCAAGATCCATCTGACGCTGGAGGGCCTCTTGTATGAAAGAGCATCCCTGTTTGTTTACCGAGCAAATCAGACAGGAACTGTAATCGTGCCGCGGCAGATTATGATACTGGCTTTGCCTTGAGTGCATCGCCACCAAGTTGACATTCATCACACGGATGTCGTGGTTTTGAATGACGTTAGAATTTGTAGAGACCATGTTAACTCCACGAACTCGGTGCTCTTGGACCCATTCAAGATCCATCTGTTCCTGTAGAGCTGCTTGCACCACAGAACATCCTTGGTTATCTTTAGAGCAGATATCACACTGGTGATAATTATGAGGTGGCACATGGCCATATACACTCTGTCTACAATGCATCTTGACCAGATTGGTCCCCAATAAGAGTACATCATGAATTTGATAGACATTGTTAGTCTCTTTCTCAATCAGATTGACCGCAGCTTTCTTGTGTTGAGGCAGCGGGTTTGTGAGAACATTAGGATTCGTATCTTTGAAAGATAAGAGCCCGCTCCTAACAAGCTTTTGCAGGTCGGACTTGAAATTGAGACAAGTCTCGATGTTATGCCCTGAACCTCCTTGATGATAAGGGCATGTTTGATCCGCTTTAAACCAAAAAGGCGGATTTTCCGTAACTGAAAGGGGAGACTTAGTCTGAATGTGCCCCTTAGCCAGCAGTAACGGAAACAGTTCTGCGTACGTTACGGGTATAGGATCAAATCCTGGTGGCCGTGTTGTACGGTTGTTGTTATATGGAGGACGAGCCTGTTGAAGAGGCTGTTGTGTCCTTTGTTGGTCAGGTTGGCTCTGCGCAACCTGAGGTTGATATGTAGGAACAGGCGCGGGGCCGATAGCAAGAGTAACAGCTGCTACTGGCTGATAACGTCGCCTTTGCTTTTCGAGGGAGATATTCCCAATATCTTGCTCTTTTTTCTTAGGGAGAGCACTACCGTATTTTTTAGTACCGCTCGTTGATCCAGTGTCTTTTACCAAACGTCCCTCTCGGACGACTTCCTCAAGACGTACACCCATGCCGACCATTTCGGTGAAATCACTGGGCGCACTGGCAACCATTCGGTCGTAGTAAAATGAGCTTAAGGTCTTTAAGAAGATTTTTGTCATCTCTTTTTCCTCAAGAGGTGGACAAATTTGAGCGGAAATTTCACGCCACCTTTGAGCATACTCCTTAAAGGTTTCCTTGTCCTTTTGCGACATCGATCTGAGTTGATCTCTGTCGGGTGCCATGTCCAAATTGTATTTGTATTGTTGGACGAAGGCAGTACCAAGATCTCTGAATGTGCTGATTGTAGTACGGTTTAAACCCATGTACCATTTGAGTGCGGCACCGGTTAAACTATCCTGGAAGTAGTGAATCAGCAGGTCCTGATTCTCCGTCTGGGCTGACATCCGCCGAGCGTACATCACCAGATGGCTCTGAGGGCAAGAGTTAAACTTGTATTTTTCAAAGTCGGGCACTTGGAACTTGTGCGGGACTTTCACATTTGGGACCAAGCAGAGGTCTGCGGCGTCCTTTCCAAATAGATCCTGACCGCGAATGGCTTGCAGCTCTTTCTGCATTTCCAAGAACTGCTCCTGGAATTCCTCCATTCTGTCAAACATAGTTTCCTTCTTACCAGAAGGTATTGGTGGAATCTGTCCTTCCGGGACAGTGTGCACCACAGGGGGTGGTACCGTGACTACGGCAGTAAGTCTTGGCGCCTCCCGAAGTTTGTAACCTTCAGGAGTCTTGAGTATGCCCCTGGCATCTTCGCTTTCCCGAAGTTTGTAACCTTCAGGCCCAGCGGCTTCTGTTGCGATTCCCTGATCTTCAGTGATCGGCGGAACATATCCTTCTGGGATATAGTTAACAGGCATGCCCCACGGACGATCTTTCGGTATCTGATACCTAGGATCATACTTTTCTATGATGGGCGTTGAGGTGATCTCTGAGATCACAGTTCTTTGTAGCTGAGCTTCTGCCATGGCTTGCATGTCGTTACGAAGCTTTCTCATATCCTCTCTCAGAGCGTCGATCTCTTCTTTCAACTCTCTGTTTTCTTCCTCAAGATCATCCATCATTTTCTGACGATTGGCCCGAGTATTGTACGAATGAGACAGTTTGACTCTAGAATCGAGACACAAACGTGAGATTCGTAGGGAAGAAGAATACGCGATGTGAGAATGATAAATGCAATGATTATATTAATTGTTTTTTTTTGTTTAATCAAAATAAACTTCGACAATTAGATTGAAAATATCAAACAGTGGGGAAAACCCCTTTTTATTGAATTCCAAAGGATTACAGAAATGGAAATACAGTAGATTACAAAGTGCAGAAACAGAAACCTAAACTAAAGGGTCCCGAGTCCTCTTCTTTGACCGGGGCGCTTGGGCCGTTGTCGGGTTGTCATTCCTTTGCCAGGTGAAAGAAGCGAGCAAATTCCTTTGGTCATCTTGATTCTCTACAGCATGCTGCTCCAAAATTTCAATCAGAGCATCTTTCTCTTTTAATAGTTGCTGTATTTGGATACACTCTACGTCGAGGGTGCGGTACTTGTTCTTCCAAGACCTTCTTTCCTTTTGAACTTTGTTGAGAGTAACCTGAAGCCTTTCAGTTTCCGTCATGAAGTACATGACAATTTCCCTCGGCGGAAGAATTTCGTAACGAGGATAAGGCATATTTAGCTTGAGAGCTCTAGTTTGTACCCAATGGAGATAAGTCTCCACCGAGACACAGTCCAGTTTTCCCAGAGACTCTCGTCCTTTCTTATGAACCTGTTTCCAAGCTTGCACTATTTCCATCTTTAGTGCTCTGTCACTTTCTCCTTCTTTGAAGAAAAGACCTTCCAGATGAACATCCAGTGGGATGTGTCTCATCGGGTATCCAAATTGACGAAGAACTAATATCTGATGATAGTTGATTCCTCCTTTAGTTCCTATGAGGGGTACGCTGGGGAAGTTTCCACAACGGTCAATGATTCTGATTCCCTCATAAATCCTATTACACCAATCTATATCAGAGTTGGTAAGGGACATGATCTTCTGCGACCAACGTAAGACACTCTTGCAATCCCAAAAAGCAGCAGAATTGGGCAAGTGAGAGATAAACCATTTGTAGAGCAAAGGTACACAACATGTGATCTCTCCTCCGCTGTACAAATTTCCCAAGTGTACAGAATGATACGCATCTGCGACCAAAGTCGGCACAGGGTTTCCAAGGAGAAAAACCTTAATAGCGTTGATATCGACGAAGTTATTGATGTTGGGAAACAAAAATAACCCGTAGGTGAGCAAGACAAAGATGCTTTCAAAAGTAATCCCGTTCCCTATACTAGTGAAGTACAGAGCTTTCTTGGTTAGGAATTGGGCTGGCAAACCTTGGATGCCACCCATAGTAATCATGTGAGTCCTGACCTCAGACTCGTCCAAATGAATTGCTCTTGCAATAGTCTGATTCTTTGGAATTTCTTCCAGTCCAGAAAATGGAGCTCGATCTGTGATATGTAAATCAGTCAGATGAGAATACTCCTCCAGCGTTGGTGCCAGCTGGTAATCCGGGAATGTGAAACAATGATAAACCGGATCGTAGAATTGAATGAGCGCGTCCATGATTCCCTTAATCACATGGACTCTTAACAGTGGTAGCAAACCTCCGTGCTTGGCTCTGAAAGCCTCTGGGTTAACGATCATCCTTGCTAACTTTCTAAAATCCCCTAGTTTTGGAACCTTGAAGGTATACTGGTGAGTTCTCCTTCTACCGAAATCCATTAATGCAATCTTTTTCTCTGATATTTGCAATCACAGTCTTAGTTTAATTTGAAAAACAGAGAGACTAGAAGAGAAGTTTTTTGAATATTTTAATGTTTTATTAAATAAATGCATGAATGCAGCACACAAAAACATAGAAAAAACATGGGGTCAGAGGGTCGTTGTCATGAAGTCAAGGCTCTACCCATCCCCAAAGGTTTATACTAGGGTGATCTTTGTACCTGTACTCATTATCATTAGCTCCTCCCAGGAAAGCAAGACAACAAGCGGATCGCCAGCGAGTTGTGTGCAATCTTAGAGTAAGTGCTATTCACCGAGAATAGATCACCAACCTCAAATGAGGGTAGTATCGCGTAACAGCTATTTCCGATAGCTTCCGCACTACGAAAAAAGGTTGGCTTTTCTTAAGTGTATACTCAAACTCACCACATGCGGCATCACACGCATTCCCATTAGCAGAAAAATAAACACGTATAGCAATTAGGAAAAGCAGTATATATATTTGTCCTAATCATCCTAGACTTATAAAGCTATGAATCCTAAGTTCCTGACAGAAATGGGTTCCCCGGCGGAAGCCCCAATCTGTGGTTCCCTGCCTAAGAGATGGACCAGCATAGGTCAATCTTTCTCTTCGGTAGAGTTCCCATTTTCCGTAGAAAACGGGGATGATGCCCTAAGGCAGAAAAGGAGACTCCCCAGCATAGTCGCCATTTGTGTAATTTTTCACACAAGAGAAGTAGAAAGAAAAGAACGGGCCCCACGGTGGGCGCCACTTTTCTGTAGCGAGCGATTTTGGACGCGGTTCTTAAGCGCTGGTCGCTCTCTGCGGTTTGAGCTTTGACTACAGGTCGATTCATTTTTTATCCTATTGTGAGCTGAATAAGGAAGGGAAATAGATGTCTCCAATTAACCCTGCTTTGCATACTGAGTTTAAACAGCGGTCTGTTAGGTTACGGATGCTATCAATGTGGGGGGCCTTTGTACTGGTTATTTGTATTTTCGCCAATACGGTTTTCTTTCTTTTTATCTGGGCAGAAGGTTTCTGGCGGGGAACAAGGATTAGGGTGTTAGGACTAATGCTTTTGAAATACTGCTTTTAATTTATGGAGATATGGGATTTGGGTTTTTTGTTGATTGCGCTCGCTAAGATCTTTTCTTTCGATCTTATGCCTACGTATTCCCGTTTATCGAAATAGGGAAATCAGAGCGTTCGTAGTTCCTCCTATTCTATGGGAGGAAATTGGTTTTTGGTGTCTTGTTCAAAGCCCAAGACGTGAAGCGAAAGGATAGTTTGTATCTTGTTCAAAGCCCAAGATGTGAAGCTGAAAGGTCTATTTGTGTCTTGTTCAAAGCCCAAGATGTGAAGCTGAAAGACCTCGACTTTAGAGAGAATTTGTCATCTCTAAAGAGGGGAGAAGGAGAATTACTTTAACTGGGATACGCGGATCCGAGCAATGCCATAATTTCCGAGGAAAGGGTTTTAACCTGAAGGAGAAGACTTTAACTCAGTGTAGAGCAATGCCATCTTTCCTTAGGAATTTCTCATGCTAAAAGAGGGACAGTGGCATGGATGTAGATGATCCAGAGGCTTGCCGCTTACAGCGATTAGATGAAGGGAAAGGAGTTGTTGATGTTTGTATACTGTGAACGAGGCACAGTTTGATGTTAAAAGGTTAATTGGATTAACCAGTGGTTTTCTTATACAAAGCCTAAGAGGAGGCTACTTTCCGCTAGAAAAATCATTATACAAAGCCTAAGAGGAGGCTATTTTGTGTCTCGTACAAAGCCCGAGAAAGAGGCTAAAAGTTTTTGACCCAGTGGGGCATATCGTTATACAAAGCCTAAGAGGAGGTTATTTGTTTGGCTCAATATGAACCTTTTTGTATCTCGTACAAAGCCCGAGATGGAGGCGATTGTTTGTTTGGCTCAATGAGAACCTTTTTGTATCTCGTACAAAGCCCGAGATGGAGGCGAAAGGGGGATTGACTCAACGAGGGAGTCGCTTATGTGTCTCGTACGAAGCCCGAGAGAGAGGCGAAAAGGTTGTTTGACTCCACTGGGGAGAATTTTGGTATCTCGTACGAAGCCCGAGATGGAGGCTATTGTAACTGTTTCAGTTGAGTGACATATCCAATATACTGATTTAAAAGAGAAAATCAGTTCTTATATGAGTAACATTGTACTCAGGGATTTAATTTGAGGATCAGGGATATTTCCTTCTCTTTGAGGAAACGGGAAATCCAAAGGGTATTGAGAATGTCCGAGTCTGCGGGTTTCCTTCCTATTTAACGAAGGGTGCTTGAGAATGTCTTTGAGACTCAAGGAAGTTAGACTGTCCGTGTCTAGAGTTTTATCTTTTGTACTATGCTGTGAGAAACAGTAGTAGACTCTATGAAAGGACTGTTCTGTGAGGATGACTAGGTTCTGTTCCTATACCTCTAGGAGGTCGTCGGAACAATTTGTACGAAGCCCAAGAGGAGGCTGGAAATTTTTAAAAAGCCGACGGGTCCTTGTACTAAGCCCAAGAGGAGGCTATTATTCCTGGAGGAAGAGATCATTATACGAAGCCTAAGAGGAGGCTGTGAATACTTCTAAGAAGCCGTAGGGTCCTTGAATAATGCCCAAGAGGAGGCGGGGTTGCTTTTAGGAAGCCTATGGGTCCTTGTATAATGCCCAAGAGGAGGCCGATGCTTTTAAGAAGCCCGTGGGTCTATCATCTCCTTTCCATTAGGAGAGATAACTCTTTTAAAGATAAAAACCACTGGTAAACGTGCGAGGTTTACTATCCAGTGACTTTTAGCTTTTAAAGAGGGTTCCTTAGTTAAGGTCCAAGATTATGACCGTAGTGGGTACCCAAACCCTGAGACATTCAAGGCAAGCTATCCACAAGGAATAGATCAAGTCAGGAAAGTTCGAGAATTTGGAAGAAACTCAAAGATGCCATTCACGGAGAATACATTCATCTTGGGGAGTAGAGCTTCTTGACGATTCCTAAGGAGGACAGCCGAAGAGAAGACTGTATCTGGTGCTCCTATTGGGGATCTAGGCGTCTATTTCTACGAATAAGCGAAACGGCGTCACCTAGTTCTAGACGTAGTTGCCGGGGAAACTCGAAATATCTATACTATTATTACACAGTAGATATGAGTTTATGAAAGGAGACTTACAGTGAGCAGCCCCACAATACAGTTTATAATATGAAAGCAGTAAATGAAAGCGATAACCACTTACTCGGTTGTAGTGCTTCCATGCTGTTTGGTTAGTTGTTCAACAAAGAAAGATTAAAAACAACAGTATATTCAAAATCAAAGGAGAAAGTGCTTTGAAAAAGAAAGATTTGGGGCTTACAGCTCGAGGAGAGGCCCAGGGTTTTATCAGTGAGCGCACTGTTGAATTTGTACAGCGGGACTTATACAAGTGACTGGGGCCCAAAATGGTTTTCTGTACAAAGGGATGGGTCTTACACTCTCTCAAGAGGCCCAAAAAGGTTTAAAGAAAAGAGTGGGGCTTATAACACGAGGGTAGGCCCAGATGATTTTTCGTTTAAAATGGCGATCGCGCCGAGGTTTTCTTTTAACGCCGAGGGACTTATACAATAAGTGAGGCCCAAGATGTTTTGGTTAAAAGGGGATTGGGTCTTACACTCTAATAGAGACCCAAAGTGTTTTGAATGGGTCTTATAGCTCAAGGAGAGGCCCATATGGTTTTTATTTTTTAACGGGCGAAGATCGCGCCGTTTACTTGTACAGAGGGACTAATACAATGGATGAGGCCCAAAAAGTTTTTGTACAAGGGGGGATGGGTCTTACACTCTCTCAAGAGGCCCAAAGTGGTTTAAAAATGATTTATGAGGGTTGAATTAATCCAAAACCCTAATTTGTTTTCAAAATGTATTTAATTGAATAAAAATTCAATTAAAATGATCAAAAATTGTTTAACACATGGAAAACAAATTGTGATCTTGGATTAATGCTTCAAAAATTAAGTATTGACCTACAAAATAATTAGAAAGCATTAAAAGTTACAAAATCAATGTAGAAAAAATATTTAAAATGCCAAAAACAATCAAAATATCAATTCTTTACAAAAATATCAACTATATGAAATAAATAATATTTTTGGGATTTTTTGATAAAATAAAATATTTTAACATTTTTGTGAATTATTAAAAAAAAGAATCAACTCAAAATCATTAAAACTCAGAGAGAAATTAATTTTTGAATCAATTAAACAAAATCACAAAATTCAAATATTTGAATTTCTAAAAATGGCGCCAAGAACAACACCAAGAACACGCGGGTTTTTCAGTTTGCCCAGATTTGCGTTTTCTATCCAATCTCCATGAATACGTAATCATATCATGCAATCCACATATCATTATGCTCGTTTCAACCTCACGATCATGTCTATGTACTTTAATTTCATTTAAATTAAACATACAACAAGAAATCACGAAGAGACCTTAAGAACCCTAATTTCTGCATGAAGGCTAGGATTTTTGATACACGATTCAAACAATGTAATTAATTGAGGGAAAACATTCCATGCATGATTATGAACATATGGCCAAATTATTGTGCGAGAAAATATGCATAGATTGAGAGATGAGCAAGTATGTGCTTACCTCCAAGCCGTGACAGCAAGTTCAAAGTGATTTTTGATTTGGAGGTGTTACAGATGAGTTGTGATGATCTGAACAGCTTCCCTACACCCTATGGATTGTGTTTGGATGGTTGGACTTGATTGAAATTGGCTGGATCATTTTGTGGTACCTCAGCTGCACTTTGTTTGAAAATTTGAGCAACCAGCTGGTGATTTCATGAAATTGATGTTTCAGAAGTTATGTGAGTGTTTGATCAGCTCATATGTGATGTATGTGAGGTGTGTGAGTGATTGGTTTGTGCAGAATTGCTCTCAAACTCAAAACCCGTTAGCTACCTTGCTAAGAAAGGCATTTTTGCCAAGAAAAAGAGATTTTGAAGAAAGCATCTGTTAGATGGCTTTGGTGTACTTAAACTGACCACAATTGAGCTCTATTTATAGTAGAGCAAGTTTGTTTTGCAAGGAATAGTGCATGGCAGCTGGTAAGTAGGTTTGGCCAATGTTGGCAAATGAAAATCCAAGTCTCCTCTAGCCATTAACTAGAGGTTAGGGCACAGAGCTTTGGTCCCCTTGGTCTTGGATAAGTCTTGACTGATTTCAGATGAGAATGGCTCAGTCCATGCCACCTTGATGGTTCCATTGAATGCCTCATTCCAAATTTGAAGTCTTGTCCCCATTTTGGCCATTCTAGGTTCAACATGCTATTTCTTGTTCCATGGACTTTGGAGGCTTGGCTCAGTGATTGTCCCCTTTAGATTCAATCCTCTGAGGTGTCCAAGTGGATAGGAGCAATTGAATTTGGCTGATTTTGGCAAATCGACCAAAGTTGCAAATTCTGCCTTGCCTTGACAGATTTCAGCAAGGCAACTTGGCAATGTTGTATCTCATGGTGTAGGTTGAATTTGGCAATGTTCTTGGCCATTTTGGAAAGCTCTCACATGATACAACAACTGTTTGAACAAGTTTGGTTTTGATCTCTTTTGATTCCAAGTGAAAAATCCCCCTACATTTGGCAAAAAGTGAGGCAAAATCTGACTTAGTGAAAATTTCACTAAGTGTTGGAAAAAGTGACATTTTCACTTTTCAGCCACTTTGATCACTCCATAACTCAAAATGCTTAATGAATTGGAATGACTTGTAGTTGAAGTTTTTGTAGGTGATAATGAGGGCTACAAATCCATCTTTGGATGAGAAAAAATGGCCTTGTGGTTTAGGAGTTATGGTCCTCCAAAGTTGGTACCTTTGCCACTTTATTTTTAACTTAGAAAATTTTCTAAGTTTTATGGTTACCCCTTTTACAAGTTATCTCACTTTTCTTGATTTTTCTTGATGAATGATGATTCAAATCATACATTAACATCATTTTAGGGTTAAAAATCCATTTTGGTGAAAAATCTCAAAAAGTCAAAGTTGACTTTTGTGCGCAGTTGACTTTTTATTAGATGAATTCCAAACTGTGCAATTCTTCATGAAATCATGTCCTTGACCTAAATCAAACTTGATGGACATGTTCCAAGGGTGTCATAGGGTACATTAAGGCATGGTCTAGGGTTTGGGAGCATGTCCAGGTCAAAAGTCAAAGTTACAGTTGACTTTTCCCTTAGAACCCTAATTGTGGTGCAGATGAAATTGAGGCTTGTTGCTCAAACTTCTTGGATCAATCCATTATTCCAAATGGATCAATATGGTATATTAGAGACCCTCAAATCATGTCTTGAGGTCTTGGCTCATGGTTTGTCCCAAAAGTCAACTTAGGGGTGAATTAGGTCAAGAAACCCTAATTCCTGATTTTTGATGAATGCATCCCTTGAGGCAAAACTGACTTGGTGCATGGGTTCATGAGGTTCCATGAAGTATATTAGGTTATGTTTTGGATCAATGGCTTGTGCCCAGATGAAAATTTCCATCTGGAGGCCCTGGGTGATCAAAACCCTAATTTGGTGACACTGTCGATCTTGAGGCTTGATCCACCTAGAAGGGAGCAACCTTGTGCTTAATCCTTGAAGTGGGAGTCCTTTTGATCCATTGTGTATGTTTGGGAGGTTAGACAAGTTGAAGATCAAGTCATTCCTTGATTGATCCTTTGTCTAAGGCTCAGAGAGGGCTTGAAACCCTAATTTGATTGTATTGGATGCTCACCCATCTTTGGGGAGACTGATGAAGCATAAAGGTACATCCATATTGTGATGATGATTTTCACAATGATGGGAAATCTAAGTGGTCAAAATTTGGGGTATTACACGCTTGAATTGAGAGAACTGAAGGAACAATTGGAAGAGCTTATGGCTAAGCATTTTGTTAGACCTAGTGTCTCACCGTGGGGAGCTCCAGTATTGTTAGTAAAGAAGAAGGACAGTGGGATGCGGTTGTGTATCAACTATCATCAGTTGAATAAAGTCACCATTAAGAACAAGTACCCCTTGCCAAGGATAGACGGCCTATTAGATCAATTGAAAGGAGCCTGAGTGTTCTCGAAGATTGATTTGAGGTCTGGTTATCACCAAATCCGAGTGAAGAGTTCCGATGTACCTAAGACTGCATTTAGGACCCGTTATGGTCATTACGAATTCTTAGTGATGCCTTTCAGTGTGACTAATGCTCTAGCTGTTTTTATGGATTATATGAATTGGTTATTTCAAGCTTACTTAGATTAATTTGTTGTGATCTTCATTGATGACATTATTATTTATTCCCGTACTCCGCAAGAGCACGAAGGACATTTGAGAATCGTCTTATCGATCTTACAAGAGAAGCAACTTTTTGCCAAGTTAAGCAAGTGCGACTTCTGGATGTCTGAAGTTAGTTTTCTTGGTCACGTTATATCACAGGGTGGTGTAGCAGTGGATCCGTCAAAGGTTGAAGCTGTGATTAATTGGGAGAGACCGAAGAATGTATCAGAAATTAGGAGTTTCTTGGGTCTAGCAGGCTACTACAGAAGG
This sequence comes from Lathyrus tuberosus, assembly GCA_022829125.1. Classification (NCBI taxonomy): domain Eukaryota; kingdom Viridiplantae; phylum Streptophyta; class Magnoliopsida; order Fabales; family Fabaceae; genus Lathyrus; species Lathyrus tuberosus. The sequence continues at coordinate 1,353,747 of JALAZF010000213.1, forward strand.
TTTATCAAAGGCTTTTCGCAATTAGCTTTACCAATGACGGAACTTACCCGTAAGGATTTTGCTTTTGAGTGGGATTCGAGTTGTGAGCAAAGTTTCATGAAGTTGAAGGAAAGATTGACAACGGCTCCTGTGTTAATCATACCTGATCCTAACAACTCTTACGAAGTGTTTTGTGATGCTTCTAAGATGGGATTGGGAGGTGTTCTGATGCAAGGCGGTCAGGTGGTAGCTTATGCCTCCCAACAATTGAAAATTCATGAACAGAATTATCCAACTCATGATTTGGAATTGGCGGCGGTTGTGTTTACACTGAAGGTGTTGCGGCATTATTTGTATGGTGTACGTTTTGAAATGTTTAGTGATCACAAGAGTTTAAAGTACCTCTTTGACCAAAAAGAGTTGAATATGCGTCAAAGGAGGTGGATGGAATATTTAAAGGATTATGATCTAGAGCTAAAATACCATCCGGGTAAAGCGAATAAAGTGACCGATGCCTTGAGTAGGAAAGCTTTGAGAAAGGCCGAATTGATGATGTTAGAATATTCGTTGCTGGAAAAGTTTGGAGATTTGAATCTTCATTTTGTGTGGACTCCCAATGGAGTGATTATGGGGAATTTGAATGTCAATTCTACGTTAAGAGTTGAAATTCAACAAGGACAATTATTGGATGAGAAGTTGCAAGAGATGCTAAGTCAACCGGGTTTTGTGCACGCTAGCGATGGAATGATTATGTTTAACCAAAGAATTTGCGTTCCGAACGATGCGACTTTGAAAAGAAAGATTTTGGAAGAAGCGCATAAGGGTGCTTTTACTATACATCCGGGTTCTTCAAAGATGTATCAAGATTTAAAGAAAGACTATTGGTGGTCCGGTATAAAAAGAGATGTTGCGGTCTTTGTGTTGGAATGTACGGTGTGCCAACAAGTTAAGATTGAACATCAAAGACCGGGTGGGTTATTGCAACCTTTAGACATTCCAGGTGTGGAAGTGGGACAGTATTTCTATGGAATTTGCAGTAGGTTACCCCGTACGCAAGGTAGTTATGATTCGATTTAGGTGATTATGGATCGACTAACGAAATCTGCACATTTCTTAGCCGTAAAGACTACTTTCAAAGCAAGTCATCTTGCAAGGTTGTTTATTGCGGAAATTGTAAGATTGCACGGTATTCCCTCTAATATTGTGTCGGATAGAGATCTGAAGTTTACTTCAACATTTTGGAAAGTGTTTCAACAAGCTATGGGCACGGAGTTGCGTTTGAGCACGTCTAATCATCCTCAGACGGATGGTCAAACTGAACGAACAATACAAACAATCGAAGGAGACCTTTAGAATTTGAAGAAGGTGACCATGTGTTTTGAAAGTCACTCCTAGATTGAGATTGAAAGGACCGTTTAAGTCACAGAAGTTAAGTCCGAGATACGTGGGACCGTATCAAGTTTTAGAAAGGATTGGCGAAGTAGCATACAGGTTGGCCTTACCTCCTTCTCTGTCGCAAATGCACGATGTCTTCCATGTATCTCAACTTCGGAGGTTTGTTCCAGATCCTCTTCAGCCGATTCTACCAGATACTATTGAATTAGAAGCAGACTTAACGTTTGAACCTCAACCGAGCCGCATTGTGGGAAGAGAAACAAAAGTATTAAGGAACAAGGACATTTCTCTCGTTAAGGTGCAGTGGGATGTAACGCATCCGGGTGATGCAACTTGGGAACTTGAATCGGAAATGCGAGATGCTTACCCTCATCTGTTCAGGTAATCTTTAAATTTGAGGGCGAATTTCTATTTAAGGGGGGGAGGATGTTATACCCCGTATTTTTCTCCGGATAATATTATATTGTGATCAACTGAGCCCAGTGTATTATGATAAATTATTTGACAAAATAATTAGAGTAACTGTGGAACTTAGAATAAATCCAATTAATATTATCTGACTCTGAGGTATTTTATTAATTTGGACTTAAGAGACTTTTTGGACATTTAGTAGTATTATTTCTAATACTAGCTTACTACTTATATCCTTTTCCTCCCATTTTCCAAACAAAAAGAAAAAGATAGTAACATAGAGAGAGAAAGAAGAAAGAAGGGAAAAGAAAGGAAAGAAAGGAAAGAAAGGAGAGAAAGGAAAAAGAAGAGAAAAGCCAAGAACTTCAAGAATAAATCATCATCCATTCATCAAGCCTCACCCAATCTTCTCATCATCTTCATCTTGCTCATCTCAATGTGGGTTCTAGTTAGTACCAATTTTTAGAAGTTTTGGAATTGTTTGGTTTAGGTCGAATTTGTGGGAATCGATGTTTTAACGGTTGGAAATTGACATAAATCGAAATGAATGCTCAATGTGCTTATAGAAACATATATTGGTGGTTGTTTTGATGTTTTGGTTTACTTTGAATTTATTGGAAAATGTTAGGGTTGTGTAGAAATTATGTGTTTATGTGGAAATCTTGTTTTTATGAAGTTTGATAGTGAACCCATGATATAAACATGTTGTTATTCCTTTGTTGGCTGTTTGGGGGTAGTAATGAGAAGGATTTGAGGATGGGTTTTCTGCTGTCAAACTGAGGCATTTTTCTGGAAATCGCAGAGCCCGCTCAGCGTGCAGAAGCCCGCTCAGCGCGGTCAAGAAATTCTGCAACCCCTAAAGTCAGAGAAGACCGCGCTCAGCGCAGACAAGGGCGCGCTCAGCGCGACCTGGGACTTGGAATTTTATTCTTTAAGCGAGAAAATTCATAATTTTCGAATCTTTTATCGGATTCGATCATTCTTTATATCGATGTAAAGCCGAGGAAATATTCTATGCAATGGAGATGAAATATGTCGATTTTACCGACCGATTAAATAATTGAGAAAGTTCCAAAAGTGATATATTTATGTTTTAATTGTTATATATTATTCTGCTATGCAATTATGACATGTCTTGGCTATCCTATTATTGTTTAACATGATTGTAAGTGAATATGCATGCAAATATGAAAACGATATAGGAAGAGTGAGGAAACCTCAAACTTGAACTATAGGAGAATCTAGTAAGGAACTAGAAATTATAGGCAACTCTAGATGGCGATGCTCGGGCACGTGTTGTTGGAAGCTACATCCTTGCCGAGTATTGGCCTAGTTGAGAGTGAAACACTTGTATGGAACATGTGGTTAACCTTTGTGGTTATGGAAAAGGCAAGAGAGGCCTTAAGGCATTATAGCCTTGTGATTGTCGAATACAATCGTATTTGTTGTATGTGATCATGTAATCGTAACCGGTATATTCTGAGTGTAGTTTTATGGGTCTCGAGCTCCTCTGAAACGGGTACACAATTACTTGGTAGGTTTGCTTCCCTACGTGTAGTACGATTGAAGCCTATGCTATGGGTAGAGACTTGTGATGGATAACAGGCCATGAGAAGTGACGGTTCACGGTTAACAGGCCGATGATCCCGAATCCAATTCGTATGCCAAGTAACTACAAGTATCTATGACTCGGGTCGCCTTCTAGACGTAGAAACGGACGAGAAGATGAGATGTCTTGGTATGGTTATCGATTAGTGATGTTGTGAGTTAATGAACTCATGTCATGTTTCCGTATAGTGTGAGAATTATAGAGTGTGAACTCAAGAGTCCTTTCCTCTTTTCCCCGGACTTGAGTTAGGATTGTAAGAACCTTGTTAATCCGAGAGAATCCATAAGATAGGGAACTCATTGAGATTTGATGTATCTCACCCCACGTTGTTGATGTATTTCAGGTGCTTTAGGTTCCGAGAAGGGTAAGGATAAGGTTGTGTGATCTTTTCCTTGCTTGTTGATGGCTAGCTTCCGTAGCGAAGTGTATTTTGGGATCATTGTTGATCTAGTTCTTAGTTTTTATCATTTGAACATCTTGTGTATAATATGCCTTAGGTTTTTGTACTTTGTACTTTAGGGCATTTATTTGTATACAATGTGTTAACTAGGCGCTTATGTGTTTCAGTACCAAACACTTGGATCTATATATAATATTTATGCTTTGATGTATGAGTTTTATATATGGGTGTTACACGCTAGGGGGGATAGAAGTGAAATGCAACAACTATTGAAAATTTTGGATGATAGTAGTTATGTTTCTAGGTACCGAACGTGCGAGAATGGAGCAACTGTTAGATATATTTTGGACCCATCTTCATTTCATCAAGTTGTTCAACACATTTCCTACTATGCTCATCATTGATTCAACGTATAAGACCAATAAATACATACTTCCACTATTGGAGATGGTTGGTGTTACCTCTTCTGTCGGATTTGTATTTCTAGAGAGTGAAAAAGAGAAGAATGTTACTTGGTCTTTAGAGGCGTGCCGAGAAATGTTGAAGGACCAAGAAGAGATTTTGAAAGTAATTGTTACTGACCGTGATACCACTTTGATGAATTCTATTGCAAAGGTATTTCCTACTTCTTATGCAATACTTTGTAGGTATCACATAACAAAGAATATGAGAAGTCGAGTTAAACCTGCGGTAGGGACGAAATTGATAAAGGCCGAAGATGGAAAAATGGTGAAGGCGGGTGTGATAATGGAAAAAATAATGGATGCATGGAATATTATAGTAAATTTTTCTAATAAAGAGTTATATGTCGGTTCAGTTACACATTTCAGGAAGGAGTGCAAGAAATATCCAGATTCGTTGAAATATGTTGAAAGTACAATTCTAGACTAGGTGAAGTAGAAAATTATTTGTGCATAGACCAATCAAGTTAGACATCTTGGGAATACAACAACAAATCAAGTTGAGTCTGCGCATGCAACATTGAAGAATTGGTTCGGAAATAGTAAGGGAGATTTATGTAGAGATGGGACCCTATGAACTAAATGATCCAGAATCAGCATAATGAAATACAAACATCATTTGGTTAGAGCATCCGAGTTTTGGAACACAGGTTTAAAGAAAACAATCTTTATTCTCAGTTGGTCGGCAACATATCTCAAGCAGATTTGAATTATATTTTGTCACGAAGCTAAACGAGATGATAATGTAGGTTTCGATAGCGTAAAGTGTGGTTGCACAATTGTGAAAACCTATGGTCTCCCATGTGCTTGTCTTATAGCAAAGAGGGTGAAACTTTGTAGCCCGTTAAGAATGGACGAAATTTGCAGTAACCGGAAAAGGCTTAGGTTTGATGATGATGGTGTCATGGAAAATCAAAAAAATGTGAAGCTCGAGTACACCTCATCTGCAGATCTACAGTACGAAGTGCAAAATCTCCTACCTTACGAAGATAATCGAAAAAATTGTGAAGCTCGAGTACAGTTCACCGTCAATTAACAACGAAGGCAAGATTGAGTCCAACAACTATGAGCTCAAGACGGATGCAGATGTAAGGGCTATGCGGAATACATTTTTCTGTTTCAAAACAAAAGTTTCGACCGAGGTGGAAGGAACAATTTCAAGATCGGTCGAAGATATTGTGAAGATGTTGAAGCTTCCACCTGAATATTGAAATGTAATGTCTGATTTTATGTTAATATCACCTATGTAATGCTGATTTTATGTTATGAATGATAATTTTATATTGTCAAAATACAATTTTCAGGTTTTTTGCTTCTGTTTCTGTTTCAGTATGCTACAGAGATGCATCTACGGACAGATTTTTGAGATGTATGTTCAGAGAAAAAAAAGTCACACTCCTAAGGTGTAACTCAGAATTGGCCCATAATATGTATTTGAGATGCGTCCGAAAATGTATCGCCTAAATCTAAAAATATTTTAATATTTTCACGTGATTATCTAGTAATATATAGAATGTATTAAAAAATCCCACAATATAAAATGATATGGTCCACATAAATTTTATTATAAAAACATTAGAAAAAATGTTGAAAAGAGTCTTCTTAACTCTTCTCATAAATATATATATATACCTTGATATAGTATTAAAGGAGAATAATCTCCATATTTAAGTAATGTATATCCAATTCCTTTTGTCGATCATTCATTGTAAGATTATTAATTGCCGCCTTATCTGCATAAAGCAAATTTAATCGTTTTTTTATATCATTGAACTTAATTAACACAAAAGTAAACAGCATTTTGAATCAAACCAATGAGAAACACATTAGTGGCGGTCCAAAATCTATAACTAAAAAACCTGAAAAGATGTCGATGCTTTTTTTCTCCCAAACATGACAAATACTGGTATGACACTTGTTTGGGCTTATGAACAGAACTAGAATGAAGTCGGTAGTGGAATGGTCACGCTCCCATTTTCAAGTGTTGTTGTTGGACCATTTCTGCCTCCCCTCGTTCATACCATATCAGATTAACTTAAACTAGATTTTTGCTGCATTTACGTATTTAAGACAACTTCAACTTGTCCTAAAACTGATTAATTGTTAAATTATAATTCATAGTGTCGAAAACTAGCATGTGTCGAATTGCTTAGTGTCGAATTGTCGAAAGTGTTTCGACAGATTCATTTAGATGGGATTCAGATTTTGCTTTTATTAGATTTGATTTGATTTGATATGATTTAGATTAGATTTGATATTTTGGGCTTTTATAGTTTAAGCTTTGTCTTGAGATGCAAGCAAACCTAATTCTATAAATAGGGAGTTTCCCTCATTATTTTGTATCAATTACAACACTTTGTAATTTCTCACAGAATTCTGCAGTTGCAGAGTGAGTAATAAGAAGAGAGAAAGTCTCACAGTTTGTGGGCAGCAAGAACACTATTCATCTTCTTCTTCCCTATTTTCTTTCTACTTTTCTGTATAATTACTGCGTGATAGTAGGAATTCCCATAATTTTTTTGGTTGATTCCAACATTAATTTAGGAAATCAACTTCATTATCAGTTTATCAACTACCATCCATTCTTTTTTCTAAGAGTATAATTTATATAACATTATTTCAATTATCGAATACAGATTCCTTGCTGGTTACACATTCACGCATTTGGAGATTATTGATTGTTTGATCAAAAGATCGAATGATCCTTATGTAAATTGTAAATTTAAATTATTTTAATTTTTTTCGATCAATAAATCTTGATTGAACGTTCACTGATTTTTAGAGTAATTCTTAAAGGACATGATTGTGTGAAGGGGAAGATTGCATGGAATCCAATTTATTTAACTATTATATGATCAATCTTTAAAAATCAAGCTTAGCCAAGGTCATAGGATTAAGAGTTGGTGGTCGAATCAAAAGAGTCATTAATTGTATCATATGACTGACTCGGATAAAACCAGATTATTCAGTTTAGTCAATTATATAACTCAACATTAATAACAAAATTGTATAAGAATTAAATTATGTTAAATCAGATGACTGATCTTTAAAAAGTTTAAAAATAACTTAGTGACATTTAAAAAATGTCAAATATTGTATATTAAATCGATATTTCATATTTATTGAACCTTTTTAGTATTGATTTCTTTCATGAAGAGAGATAAAGAGCCTATTAATGAGATTTCTACTTTTTACTATTTTCTAAATTTTAATAAAACAATGTCCTGGATTTGCAAATTTCTTCTATTCAACATTTTTTATTTTGGTTTATTTTTATCAATTTTTAAAAGTTTCACATTGAATAATAATGACATGATCGTGTACTTATACGTGAAGACGATTTTCATATGATTAATCGATATTTTAGCTGATTTTATAAAAATAAATTAGACTCAACCACATTTCTTAATATGATATATCAAGAATTTTATTTAATATTATCTATCATTTATTTCTATTTATTTCTATGCTCCAAATATCTAATCCAAAAAGTGAAGGGTTGGTTAAGAATCTCTAAACATGTGAGGTTTGTTAAGAATCTCTAAACATGTGACTAAAAATAATCATGGCCTCCAACTTAAATTAAATGGAGCCAAATTCTTATAGCATTTACGCATTTATGACAACTATTGTTGTTATCATGGGCCCATTCATACAAGCACACTAATATTGTATCATGATAGCATTTCTTTGATCTCTATTATTGAAAAATATATCATCATGGCTCGTCACGGGTTGTCAACTAGAAAATAAATATCTACTCCCACTTCATATCTTTTACACTTAAGTTCTACAATGTTAAAAATAAGAGATAATATAAAACATATTAAATATTTTTTATTTTATAAAAATTTTAATTTCTTATGTATACTTTATAAAAACATGCACTAGTGAGTTTCCCTTTATGAGTTATATATATGTTACTCGTTTATACCATAATGATCATTCATTCATCCTCATGCACTAGCTATAATTCTCTCTATAAAACTACACAACTAACACAAAATGCTACCATTCAACACTACTCATCATCTCAAACACATCTTCACCACTATTTTTCTTATCTTTCTCATAACTCTCACGGTGGCAGCCACCACCGGTGGAAGAAAGGTAGACATGGCAAGCGGCGGTGCACCTACGGGCGCAAGTGGTTCAGGTCATGGTCCAAACTGGGACTACAACTGGGGATGGGGGTCAGCACCAGGTAGTGGGTGGGGTTATGGTTCAGGCTCAGGACATTCTCCTTCTGGTTTGGGGAGAGGTTATGGATTTGGTTTCGGAACCGGGACTGGATCCGGCTCCGGATATGGTTACGGATCCGGTAGCGGTGGTGCTCATGGTGGTGGCTATGGAAGTGGTTCTGGCAACTCTGGTGGAGGGAATGGTGGTGGTCATGGCGGTGGTTATGGAAGTGGTTCAGGTGGTGGTGGAGTGAATGGTGTTGGTAGAGCTAATAACAACAAGTCACCTTCGGAGTCTAAGGGTAAAAGTAAAACCAACCATGGATAAACTTGAACTAGCTAGTTTGTTATGTGTGTTTCATCTTGATATATTTATATAGTTATGATATTAAAATAACTATAACTACCAAAAAAAACTATAATTATATGATTGTACTTTAGTAAGAAAAAAAAATATTGTAATCTACGTATGAATGATTTGGTGTGTATGCATTATAGCTAACAAGTAGTATGTTATATGTTTGATTAAAGAGTAAGTAAATTACGTGTACCCATTTTGCAAAAAAATAAAAATTGGTTTTGGGTGTGGAATGAAATTGAGTGATCATTGTAGCCAAAAAAAAGTGATTGATGATCAGGATATTCAAGGACAGTCCAATTCTATATCAATAGGCATAATGAGGTTTTTTGAAATGAAGATATCCTTTGGAAAAACATGAAAGTTTGTTAAGAACATAAAAATAATGGAGTTGGTTACCAAAATAAATTAAAAATGTAGTATTGAACTAAGAACACGTCATTGAATGCAAGCACACCAGGCAAGATGCCACTTTCCAGGCCCCCGCTCACAGTTGGAAGAACATGTTAACGTTCTCAGAACACATTATTGACGGTAGGATTCTTAAATTTCTTAAAAAACTACCGAAGTTAGATAATTATGATGGGACCATGCATCTAGGCAAGCATGTTGAATAGGTAGACATCATGCCTGATTATCATCATGCCAGGAGCGCAGTGAAAAGCAAACTGTTTCTGCTAACCCTTAATGGGGCCACTATAACGTGGTTCAAGACCAAAGAGAACGGTTCTATCAATTTCGAAAGGAAATTGAGTGATGAATTTATAGTGCAATTCACTACATTGAAAAAACAAAAAAGAAAGCAATAGTCATCCTTAGGGGAATTAAAAAAAAAAACATATCATCTCTAACTTGCCTTGTGAAAACCACATTCAGCACTTACGAAAATCACTTAGCCCTAATAAGTTTATCTTCTCCACTAACGATGAGAATTTTAAACACATATCATCTCTAACTCGTTCACCATTACATCATCTCCATTTATTCACCATGATATCTTCTCCAACTAATTCTTCAATAAATGTGGTGGAACTCTATCCTTATCTCTCTAACTTGTACAAAGCAAAGAAATACGAAGAAAAATTTCTAAGGAGGAACTCGAACGATACTTTCAAAAAGGAAATACAAAACTCATATGATATTTAGCTCTTTGACTTCTTCAACATGTTTTTGGTACATAAAATATCTTCATCATGCATGTAACAATAATGTTGTTGATATATGTTAGGTTTAATGTTGTTGTTGTTGTTCATGTTTAGTGCCTAAACCCTAAAGGTTTATTTGTTGTTGTTGAGAATGTTATTGAAGGTTTTATCTTAGTTGTTTTGTTGAGATAAGTGATATGTTTATTGTTATTGTTGTTGTTGTTTTTTTTATAAGCAAGAAATATATTGAAAACGAGAACTAAGGGTTCTCAAACCTGCTTACAAAAGAAAGAGGCAAAGCTCGGCAAAGAAAATTACAAACCAATTGAATCTTAAGATAAATAAAACAAAGGGAATTTGCTAAACTCATAAAAGTTACAATTGAGATATATAATATTCCCGATGAAGGACCATCTCCAAACCAACACTTTGATACCCCAAACCACATCCAAAACGTTCCAAGAATCGTTCCTAAAAATGATGGCGTTTCTCAATAACCACAAATACCAACAAGTTGCAAGCCAAACACAACCTTCATTTCCTCTCTTCAATTCCTTCTGTTTACCAAAACGACTCCAAATAAAAAAACTCTCTTTCAAGTTATTTGAATCGAAATCTACAAAAGCGAACCACTCGGCCACCTCCTTCCACACCAACTTAGAAACACAACAAGACAAGAATAAATGCTCTACCGTTTCAATAGAATTGCAACAAAAGACACAATCAAGATTACCATTAGGAAAAGAACACCCTCTAAAAGATAAAGAGCCCTTAGTAGAAATTCTATTAATAAGGCATCTCCAACCAAAACACACAACCTTAAAAGGAACTTGCATCTTCCAAACTAAACTCAAGGCCTCATCAAATTTTTCACAAGGACCGAAAGGAATTCTGAAACTACAACAAATTTCCCGGAAACTACCAACCGAGAAATCAACCACTGAAACCGAAGTCCAACTGACGCTGTCCCGGCCAGCAGCTTCCGGCCTGACCGGCAGAAGTAAAACGCGCAGGTCCTACAGCTCCTGAGCAGCAGCGCTGCAGAGCTGGCCTGCAGTGCCAACCAAGCCAACAGAACCGAAGCTCCCCCACTCTCATTCACCATTGTTCCAACCCCCCATACACGCAACCGACGCATCCTTAAGACAAGAGATATCGTACAAATTATGATATTTTTCTCTAAGACAAAAATCTCTAAGCCAATGAGCATGCCAAAAAGAAGAGGTAAAGCCATTACGTATAGAAAATTTACAATTCGCAACAAATAAATCTTCCGGATAATAGTTGCCTAACTTAATAATCTCCCTCCACCACGTTGAAGGTTTTGTGTTATTAAGATATAGATGTTTTGTTGTTATTGAGACATTGAAGGTTTAATGTTGTTGTTGTTACTAAGTTATTGAAGGTTTAATGAAGGTTTTTAGTGTTGTTGTTGCATTGAATGTTTGAGGATATGTAAGTAGATTTGAGTTCAAGTATGATATTTGATATGATATTAATACTAATGTTGTTAGGTTTGTTGAGATATGTTAGGTCTAATGTTGTTATTGTTGTTGTTGTTGTTGTTGTTAAGAGCATAAACTCTAAAAATATAAATGGACACAACTTCATGTATTAGTTTTAATTTACATTATTTGATTATATATATATATATATATATATATATATATATATATATATATATATATATATATATATATATTGTTAATTACTAATACCTACTTATCGATGTAACTCTAGTAAGTTTTTTAGTTTGAAGTAAGTGATGATAAGTTGATGAATAAGTGGATCTCTTATGGTGGTGAGCACTAAAGAGACTTTAAGTCACAACTCACACGTGATTACATTAAAAAGCCAAAGCTTGATCTTGAGCATTCAATTGTGAAATATAATTATATTGATTAGGACATTTAGGAGAAACTTCTTGATTCTCGTAGTTCTGCTGAAATCTTGGTTAGTAATAAACTTATTTTCTAAAGAATAATATAATTGTGTTTTGATGATATTTTTTAGATACAACCATGCAAATTAATATTTCTACGATGTTTATAACAGGTTAAAAGTCAATCAGAAAAAAGAAAAACAGATATAAAAATAAATATCCTTGTAGATTATCTCGTGGTGGTTATAGAAAACTTGAGGAAGAAATTATTAATGAAAAAAGATAACAACTGAGAGATGACTCACTAAGTCGTGATCACAAGCCATCTCCACTTTCACGCCACGAGAAGTGAGGAGGGCTCAACAAAGACCAGGTGGTGAGTTCACTTCAGATGCCTCACGTGCAATCACTGAGAAGATTATAAATAGATTCTTTTGTCAATTAGAATATTAAATTTAATTTAAATAGATTTGGTAATGAAATCTTATTCATATTGTGTAGGATTTGTTGGTTGATATGGCCAGTCAAGGTTCCTTTGTTAAAAATGTACAACATGATATATTAGTAGAAGCAATTGGAACAAAGGAGTATGGTAGGCGTGTCTATGGTGTTGGACAAGGCATCCGACTGAGATTATACTTAAGAATATCAAGAAAGAGTACAAACTTGGGAAAGAAAGAGATGGACGAGCTCGTTGATAAGAAGTTAGAAGAAAGATTGGCATAAAAGAAGGACTTGTAAAAGAAAGAGATTGACAAACTTTAGAATAAGAAGTTAGAATAAAAATTAGTATATGAGCAGGAATTGCAAAAGAAAGTGATGGGTGAGATTTACAATAAGAAGTTGAAAGAAACATTAGCATATGAACGAGATTGCAAAAGAAAGAGTTGGATAAGCTCTATGTGGTATGTACAAATTTAGTTTTATGTGTTGCAATTATTTTGTGGTCTTATAACATTACATATGTGTTGTTGTTATTTTTATGATGCAGAAATTGGCTTCGATGGGTGCAGTCGTCTAGTGAAGTACAAATGTAGTTGATTAGTTGCCTGAAAAAGTTGTTTTCGGGAGTGCGAGCACAAAAGAAAGTTGTTCATCCGCCCATACCCAAATTGAGACGCAAGTTCCTCATGAAGATCCCTTAAAAAATTAGTATGTTTGATCATGGATATTAAAGAAGATATTCCATTTCAATTAGAGCATGATTCAAATATAAAACTTTTCTATATTGATTCTAAGAATATAAAGAACTTGTGTTTGAAAATGAGTGGCTGGACATATCAATATTACAATTGTGGTGTAGGTAAATACACTTTCTATGCTAATTAATACTCCCTCCGTCTCACAATAGGTGTCCTCTTTGAGATTTTCACATTTTTTAAGATAATGATTAATTGTGTTGATTTCAATGATAAAACGAGTGTCATTTACTAAAATAACCTTTTTAATAATAGACAGTGGAGTAGTTAAATGAATTAAAATACAATAAATAAGGGTAAGTTAGTGGAAAGAAATAATAAATATTACATTGGTATTTTAAAGGGACAAATAATTTGAGACAAATAAAAAAATGAAAGAGGACACCTATTGTGAGACGGAGGGAGTATCAATTTAAATTGGTGCACTTAAGTACTTTCAATGTTAAGACTGACTTTAATTTTTGAAATTTGTTTTAACATTTAGGTACATGCACTACTACAAAACACGCATTCAACAACGCCATGGTCACCACGGTTTTTACCTACACCGTGGTGACATATCTTAATTAAGGCGCTACCATATTTATTTTATTTTTTTATTAAAAATGATTTGTATATAACAGCGGTTACAGAACCAACTGTTGTGATACACTCAAATTTTCGTCGGTTCGAACCTCAGCATCATAAAATATTTTATTCCTTTAACGTTAAGGCGCAAATAAAAGGGTTATCATTACGGTTCTTCTGGTTAACCGTAGTGATATATTTATAATAAATAAATACTTATCTTTACGGTTGGTATTGTTAACCGTTGTGAAATAGTTTACCCATATATAAGCGAATTGACTTTCAGTTATTGACAGTAGCGCCGTTGCCTTCACAGTGAAACCCTAGAACTCATTTTTTCTCTTCGTTTTCACCATTAGCCGTGTATCTTGTGCTTCATTCATTAAGGTATTCTTCTTCTTCCATCTATTGTTAGATATTTCCCGTTAACTCGTTTGTTGCATGTTGTTTTTGTTGATTGTTCTCATTTTTTCAGATTCGTTTTCGCTACCTAAACAAAGACCATATTTTGGAAACTTCATAATGTTTGTGTATCTATGGAAAAAAGTATAAGAAGCATGAAGCTATGATGGAAACTTCATCCACCTTATACTTTTTTTTCATAGCTTCACGAACAAGATGTTAGTAAATGAAGAAACAACAGTGTCAGCAAACTTCATCTAGTTTTAGAAATAATGAAAAGAAATATAAGAAGTATGAAGCTTTTGCGTAAGCTTCTTCCTCCTTGTATTTCTTTTTCATTGCTTCCCAAACTAGATGAACAACATAATTGATTCCTGTTCCGGGATTAGTTTCAGTAAAAGGTGTGTTATTCCTGTTCCTCTCTTTACTCTTCACTGGATTATGGTTTTAGGGTTTGGTTTCAACTGAGGATGCTCATTTTTGAAGTTTGTTGTGTTTCCTTACAGGTTAAGGGGATGATACATGGTGATGATTCTGGTGGTAGCAAGCGTATTATATGAGTTTATGATATCTGGATCTGGTATAGAATGTTGTTTGAGTTTATTATATTCTATGTAGATTATTTTGTTTCACTAACCCTCACTTAAAATACATTCATTTAATTTGACATAGATACTTATAATCTGCAAATTAAGTTGTATTTGAAAACCAACTTATATGAATCAATGTTTTCGAATTGCATCCCTATCACCATTCATCTCAAGTTGTTTAATATATATATATCATGGTATAATGATCTGGCTCCTTAGATGCATCACTATCTTCCATTATAGTTAAATTTCATTAACAATAAATTATTAGTTAATCTGCCTTTCCATCAACACTTATAATCGTAAAACTTTCGATTATAAAAATTATGATGATAAGTGATGATGATGAGGCAGATTATCCAATGTCTTGTTCTTATGGAAATTTAACTATAATCGAAGATAGCGATATATCAAAGAAGTCAGAACAATAAACCATAATATATATGTAAAACAGTGTGAAATGCACGATGAGACGAATGCAATCAGAAAACATTGGTTTGTTTAAGTTGGTTTTCAAGAATAGTTTAATTTGCATATTATAGACTTCTTCATCAAATTGAATCCATGTATATTTCTTTAGTGAGGTGTTTGGAAAATAAGCAATATATATTTAATATAATAAACTCAGGGTACTTACAACAACAGTTATTTATTGTAACCGAGATCAAAGATAATAAAATAAACTCTGGGAACTTTCAACAACAGTTATCTATTGTAACTGAGATCATAAATAATTTATGTTTTACATAATTTGCTGCTGATGGGTTTCAAACCCTGTACCTAAGTGTATGTATCACAACGGTTTATTATCATAACCGTTGTGATATATGATGCGCGTCCTGCCTTTCAATAGTGGTTTTCAGACTGTTGTAGAAACAACGAACTTACAACGATACTCTACTTAACAACGGTATGTCAGGCGTGATGGTACCCCTTTTTAAACCGTTGTGAAATGGGTTTTCCGTAGTAGTGATGTATCGTTTATGTGTAGAAACAAATAAATAAGATATTTACAGATCCTTGGATTCATTTAGTATGCAATATACATTGAATCTATCACACGCCATTGAAGCATACTTACAATAAGGAGTAAGAGATGAGAATAAAGTTTGTTATTTTGAATCGTATATCTACTAGTAAGTAATTATGAATTTGTATTTTCTCTTATATTTTGTATTCAATATTTTATCAATTACTAATGATGCTCATGTTCATGTAATAAAAATTGGAAAATGATTATTATTTGTCCTTAGTAGAGTATGGTAATTGTTGCTATATTTCTTAGGCAAACAACTTGATACAAAGAGGAAACGTTTAATTGCTACATACATTTATATTTTATAAGACTTAGTAATTTTTTTTTTGACTTTGTAATTAGCGTAGCGTGCAATGTATAATTTTTTTTTCAATATATAGAGCTATAGAGGGAACCAATATGTTGAATGGACTTGGGAAAAAGTCCAAATTAGATACCCTTATAGCAATTGTATTATTTGTGACATTCATTTATTTATAATTACATGTGATTTTGTGTGTATTATTACTCACTATATAAAATAATTGTGTAGATGAGATAACAATCAGGAGGATATGAGTGTAGATATTATGTCATTAAACACATGATAAACATTCTCTCTGCCAACATTATTGATTCTTGAGAGCAATTAGTATATATTTATAATAACATAGTAATGATTTTTACCTCAGAAAAGTTTGTTGTTATTTCAAGTTAAGTGATCTTGTATTGCCTTCAAATTTATATAGATGTTTAACGACACTACACCATTTGCATCAGAATACTTTAATGATGTTCGTACACGTTAGACATATTGCCTCAATGAGATTTATAAGCCAAAGTGACACCGATTTTGTAAAATATGTTTGCAATATATTGGCTTTGATGTAAATCATGTTTAGGTTTATTTATCACTTTGGTACTAGATGGAAGCCATTTTGGTGCATATATATAATGTATAGTTTTGTTACAAATTTTTATGCATATGTTGGTTCATATCTTGTTCTGGTAGAAAATGTGTATATAATACCAGAATAAACACTACAACAAAAAAACACATTTAACATTAGACGCAAAGGAGATTTAACCTTGATTACACAAGCAAGGTAACAAAGGGCATCATGAAAACCTATCCCTTTACTCCTCGTTTTTTTAATAATCGAGGAGTAAAATTATCTGCACATGGGTTCGATCCCCAACAATTGCATTTTTTTATATTCAAAACTGAAAAAGCACGACACTTTTCACCTCGGTTTTTAATAATAAAAATGAGGGAAAATGTAATATTTTTTATTTTAACTTACTCTTTTTTCTTTTCAATCTGCAAAACATCAAATTTATTGACAAATTCTTAATCTTCATTCTCATTATCAACGACAACAACAACACAATCAATATAATATTTAAACATTACATTTCAACAACAACAACAAAAAACAAAATCAATAGAATCGTTTAAAATTAAATTTCAACAACAACAACAATAACAAAATTAATAGAATCTTTAAACATTAAATCTCAACAACAACAACAACAACAACAACATTAAACATTTTACTTGACACAACAACAACAACTAAAATTACTAAGTTACATACATGTTTTCTTAACTAACATTAAATATTTTTAACATGCAGTTACAAGAGAAGAGATTACATAAAATAACCAACTGTGAAACATTTTCCTTCTCTTGAATTTCTGCCTAGAGAATGGTGTTGTACTTCATACAAATACTTTCATTTTCGTTGTTTTCATTACATTAAGTTTACATATCATGACTTTGCATCCAAGATGGATCGTTGTGGCATTCAGGTTCATATTGGTTGGCGAGGGTTTCACATAGATCATTGATTTTTTTATGTGGATTGATGAGTTGCCAATATCTTGACCATTGTTACTTTATAAATGGACAGTAACGATTCGTTACTTAATTAAAAAGCGTTAAAAAAAATTAAAAGATTCTACTTTCCCCTCGGTTGACAATATAACCGAGGTAATAGGTCATAAAATTTTATATAAAAAAATCAAAATTCGCTAAAATACAATTGCTGGAATTCGAATAGGGAGTTTATTAACACTTTCTTTTCTCCTCGGTTGCTAAAATAATCAAGGTAATAAGTCATAAAAAAAATTAAAATGTGATAAAATGCAGTTGTTGTGAATCGAAGAGGAGGTTGATCAAAACTTTTTATCTCAGTTTTAGCTCAACTGAGGGAATAGGTAGTATTAAAAAAAAAAGTGGCGCGTTTACACCTCGATTATTTGTTGGATGAGTTGAAAGCTTTGTCATAAAATGTATTATTTGTAGTAGTGAATAAATGTGTTATATATGAAAATATATATATATATATATATATATATATATATATATATATATTATTTTAAAAAATAATAAAGGAATTCACCGCAGTTGTATCAGCAAATTGTGGTGAAAGGTGTCTCACTATCCATTTATTACGTATGGTTTATATGGGAATCGAACTCATGACCTAGAAATATTTCACCATAGTTGATATGACCAACCGTGGTGAAATGTGACGAGCTACCTACTTTCTCACCACGACCGATAACTCATGGTGGAAAGTAGCACACTTTTTATCACACCCTTCGTTACCACGAACTATCAACCGTGGTGAAATCCTTTTCCCAATCGTGGTGAAATCCTTTTTGTAGTAGTCCAACCACTATACCATCTAAGAAAAATACAAATAAGATGATAACTAACCTCTCTTTAAGTGAATCACACAACACCCCAAATAAATGGATATTGTTTCTCTTCCTCTTTTAATAAGAACTTTTTCCTCTTTTCCTTCCTCCCTTGATCGAGACTTTTGCTTCTCTCACTTCCTCCTTTGATTAGGTCCTTTTCTTTGATATCAGTTATTGAAAAAGCAGAAAAAAAACAAAGTTCTATGCACGTGGAAACACCACATCTGCAAAAGAAACAAAAATTCAAAAAAAAAAAATACAACTCACTAATTAATTGTAGTTCGACACTTCATACCCATAACTACTATATCTTAATAAAATTAATTAAACATGCAATTTTTCACGGAGAAAAGTGAAAATCCACTCACTTGTAATTGCAATTTATACAAGGAAAAAATTTCAAACCTTATCAACTTTAGTTTTTGCACAGAAACGTTACAAACCCTCTTTTTCACACGAAAATATTACAAATCCTCTCAAGTATAATTTTTCATAAAAAATACAAACACTTTCAAATATAATATCTGTATAGAAAAATTACAGCCTATCTCATAACACTCAACTACCAAGACTTCATTACTCCCAAAATACATTATTTATTGCGGTGAAGAAAACTCACACTAACTATTTTTTTATAGCAATATTCCATTTCTTTTTTTTATTATTCAATGTGAGACTTGGATTAATATATTCTATGGCACAACAAAAATATATCAAATCTAAAAGTAAAGTATTAAAATTCAACTTAAAAGTTAAAAGAAGGCAAAAACACGTTTTCAAATTGATCATGTACTTGCTAAAAGTACAATACACGACAATCCCTAGTGATTAAGGATTGTCAGAGGCTTTTAAGGTTTTGTATAGGATTAAGTTCTAGCTCACGTAGGGAAGTGAGAAGCTCTGTGTATCTAGTATTTGCGTGAATATGAGATTGTCCCTCTCATCCTCTGGGTTGAGGTATTTATAAGAGCTATTTGGGCTTGAACCTCAGATGCCTAGAAAGTAACATTCACTTCTCAAAGAACGCGGGAGCAGACATCTAACCCCCTATTATTTAGGATATCAAGGTTATTTTCCCTTTGACTTCTTCCATACTGTTGAGGATTAGGGACACATCACATACCATATTTTCCCACTTCACGCGAGTTATCCTAGATGTGGATGACATATTTGAGGAACAGACGTCACATATAAGATATGGACAATCAATCTAACATATGGGCGATCAGAAGGGCGTTGTCGGAGAGGCGTTGCGTCATTTTCCTCCTACTTTGCCTCTTGTGGACCCTTATCAAATATACCAATACACAATCCCTCAATAGCGAGGGCTAGGAAATGGTTAAGTGATTTAGTCTTGTTTTTCTCACCTTATCTAGATGAGTCCCTTGAGTATGAGGTGAGTTCCTCGTGTATAGGGTGATTCCATTATATATGGGACTACTATGGAATACGCATTTAGGTGTCAATGATGTTATCCATACGTCAGTTGTGTAGAATTAACATTAGATAGATGAAGGAAATCAAATGCAACTCAGCTGAAGGAAATAAGAATGCCAGTTGAGGAAAGCATGTGTTACATTAAATGCAATTGATGATGATTTTCTTCGGGAAGCCAAATTTAGCTTTAATCCTTATGCGTGTCTCTGACGCAGGGAATATTTCCTATTCCTTGTAACTATTTGGTTACCCAGTAAGCAGAGATAGGTGTCGCTATGCAAAAAATTACATAGTCGCCATCGAACTTTATTTATCCTAATGGGGAAAGGAAAAACACTGAGAAAACTTCAGAAGGGAATGAACATAGTCTCGCAACCGAATTCGGGTTTGGGATTCGATTACGCAAGAGGAAGGTATTAGCACCCCTCACGTCTGTTGTACTCAACGGGATCCCCTCTGGTTGTTCTAATCAAAGGGTGTGTATATCTAAAGACTTACTTGCTAAGGGAATGCATGAATGAATTATCTGGGAAAATAGAAGGTTTTTATTATTGAGTTCGTCCGAGTTTTGCAACCCAGTGCCTACGTATCCCAAAGGGAATCATAACTCCGTAGTTCTTGTTGGAAAAAGTTGATTTGTTGGGTGATTTTTATGGACAATGCTAAGTTCACATTCTAGCAATTACACACTGTCTGTTAGCGGTAGAACGGAAATAACATGCCCTTTCTGAAAAGGTTTTAAAGAGAAAAGAAACCCGAAGGTAAAAAGGTTTGAATTTGTTGAAGTGTTTTGTTAGGAGATACATCAAATGGTCCCTCAAGGCTGAGGGTATTTGAGTACATTCTCCTTTAGTTTTGAAATTGTTTGTGATACGTATTATACTAAAGTTTATGACAATGAGAGCGAATACTTTGTACAAATGAGTAAAGTGTCTATGATACCCTAATTTTTATCCCTAAGATCCCACCTTATTTGCATCTTTACAAGGCATCAAGATCACAAACTTGGTTGTCTACTAACCCTCCCACCTTTGGGTTTTCCTTTGTAGAAATCACCGAGCACCTTTTTGTGTATCTTTCTTTTTGTACTTATATGCTTTATATTTTACTAACCTCTAATCAAAATACAAAAATATGCTTTGTCCTATTTTGTTTCTTTTGCAAGGTAGGGTTTGAAACCAAGAGCATCAAGTGAATGCATCCTCAGTTAGGGTTTGAGCTCCTTAAATCAAAGTGTGTTCAATCCTTGATCTTAAAAGGCTATTCATCAAAGCATGACCTCTAATCTCAAATCATAGAGTCTCAAGCATCATTCAACTTCATTTGATCAAAGATATCTTAAGTTTGGATGGTTTATTTCTCAAGGAATTTCCAAGGTTCATGTGTTTATTTCCATGCCTTCATCAACAAGTTTCTTCAAGCCATTGCAAGCTTCATCAAAGAACAATCAAGAGTACATCATTTTGAGTCCATATGATCATCAATTTTCCTTGAAATGCAATAAAATATCCAAGGTTGCAAGCTTGTTCAAGGAGGTTTGACCAAAAAGTCAACATTTCAAGCCTAAGTTCAAGATTTCACAAATTCTTGATACTTTAACATTTTTTAGTGCTTCTTTGGGAAAATGACTCATCATGAAATCCTCTCCAACTTCTCTTCACAAGTCAAAAGGCAATTATGCTTAGAAGACCATCAAAAGATTGAAGACATTATAGGTCATTTTGTGGAATTAGAAATCTTTGGCCTAAGTTCAAGTTTGGTATGCCTATGTTCCAAAGATCATAAATCCTTAAAAATTCAACTTTTATGGGCGCTTTTTTTTTACAAATATCCCTCTTGATATCCTTTACAACTTTTCTTTAGAGGTCAAACATCAGTTCATGCTCTAAGGACCGCAAATCTTGAAGGCCACTTGTGCGCAAAACTAGGTCATGACCTGTTTGACCTAATGTCTGACTTGATTTTCAGTGCCACGACCTTAACTTCCACCTCATGCCATTTTCACCTCAAGCATCCTTTTGGATTGATTCTTTTTGCATTGTGTTCTACTCCATGAATGGATCATTTGGCTCAAAGAAAATTAAGAAATGCACGATTAGATTGTATTTGGCCTAGATATGAACATGGCTACTTGAAACTGAGTCGTGGTTCATGATCAGTTTTGCAATTTCATCCAATTCTCAATTTTAAGTCAATGTATGCACGTGTTTTGTCCATGACGAGGTCAAGTAATGTGTGAGGATAAAAAACAACTAAAAATTGGAAGGTTCTCACTGCATTTTGGCTGACTTCATGATCAAGCTTGGTCACACTTTTGGTACATTCCATTTCACACAATTGCAGCCAATTCTCACATGTATCTCATTTATTCACCTCGGCTATAAATAGAGGAAGCATTTACAATGAATTCCAATCTTGGATAGCCCATCAAACCTCTGCTTAAACTCATAACCGCTCTTTAAATTTTGAGATATCGTGTTTCATTTCTAAGCTTTTCCAACTCCATTTCTTACTTATATTAGCTTCCCTATACCATCTTCTGAAGCTAAAGCAACAAGAACCAAGTCTTGAGACTCATTGAATTGCTCTAACCAAATTTAGTTTTCAGCACCTCCGATCATCATTTGGACAACAAATGTAGCATTTTGCCTCCTGATTGTTTCCCCTTACTTACCTTGTGTTGATTGTTCATATTAGTCATTTAATTTTTGTATTCGTGCTTGCTTGTTTCTCTGAGTTTCCATCAAATTCTCCATGCTCGTTTTTAATAAATAAAAATGAAGTCTATGGTTGAGTTTGCACTGATGAGACGGTCACAATGGCATAGGTCTCATGATCTAACTTTGCCATTTTCAAAAATTTGGTGAGCAACTCACCGGAGAAGATGACCGGAGGTGCCATGCGATGGCCTAAGTTTGTTTTATTTCAAATCTGATCCAACACGTGCTTTCATTTAAGGTCCACTGTATCTCTCATGTTTTGGACCTTTAGATCTCTTTTATTGAGATCTGATGGTTGCACGCTCTTTTGTTCCTAGTCATTGATCAGATCTGATGGCTCTTGTTTTTTTCCAGCTTTTATTTTCATTTCAATTGTTTTTCTTATTTCATTTTACTTTGAAAATTCATAAAAAAATAGCTCCATTCACATTTTTCACTCTATTTTTTTTCATAATTTCCTAAAAATATTTTCTATTTTTTGAGCATTTTTCCATATTTTTATTTCATCATTTGCTATTTTCATCATTTTCTTTATTTTTCATGCATTTTAATTTGTTTTAAAAATATTTTTATGCATTTTTAAATTCTACAAAAAATTTCATGTGATCCTTGACTTGCTTCTGATTTATCATAATTTTCTTGAGCTTTGATTTATTGTTTAGAACTTCCTTTCTCATTTTCTCTCTTATTTTCATTTTAAAATTCATTTCATGCCTTTTTAATTGTTTTTTATTGCATTTTGGTTTGCTTGCTGGTTGTTGCCTTGCATCATAACATATTGATCAAGTTTCTCTTCAATTTCAATGGACTTTGGGTGTTGATGTGGTTGGACGAACCTTCGTCAATTCCAATTTATCATTAAATGAATCTCTGATTCATTTTTGGTGCTTTGAGTTGATGATAGATTTAGTGCCTTAATTCACAAGATAGGTGATTGAAATTGATGATGAAGTAATCTTGAGTCTTGATTCAATTTGGTCATCTCTTCATCTTTCCTTCTCCTTCTTTCTCTTTTTCTTTTCTCTTGATCAATTGAATGATTTTTTGTTCATCTTGTTCATGATGTTTGGATTGATGCTTGATGAACTTTCTACATTTCAAATCTACCATTTAATTGATCATTGATCATTGGAGGTACTTTGGATTGATGCATAAGTTTGTCTTAAGTTGTCATGAAGGATTGATTGATGTAATGGATCAATCTCTTTACTTTAGTGCTTGATCCCTCCTTGGTTTTTGCTTGTGCTACATGTTTTAGGAGTATAATTTCTATCATATCTCTAACATGTATGGTACATAAATTATTGTTAACCGGCCTCCCATAGTATGATCTTCCTTATAGATTGTGCTAAGATTGCCTAACATAACACTAAATTTGTCCCGTATCAGATTATTAACTCTAACATCAATATGAATCATATAGTTGTGCTAACATTTATTTTATGCCATTTACTTTTAAGCACCTTTATTTTTATGTCATTTATATTTCTTGTTCTTTATATTGCTTTATTGTTATCATTACATATCATATTGTTATTCTTTATGTTTATGCCTCTTTCCTTTTGTCCACTTGGACATTTTCTCTTTCTTTTAAGACATTAATAAAGGCAAAACCATTAAAAAATTTAATTGCTTCCTTGGACTATTGGTTACTATCCCATGCTTGGATGTTGGACTTATGGACTTAGATTTAGGTTCTTAATCCTTTGCTTTGGAGTTGTGATTTGAGACCTTGGAATCCATATGGTACCTTTGACCTTTGGTTGACTTTTGGAAGACTTGGATCGATCTGTTACCTCATCTTTGGCGTTGACTTAAGTTCTTCTTTATCTGATACTTGGTTTATTCTCTGCTTAATTGTTGCTTATTGCTTAATCCAAAGGATGGGAGTGTTTGGCTTGACTTGTGTCAAAAGCTTGCTATCTTGGTTGGATCTTTCCTTTCCTTGCTTTTAATTTGTGTATTAGGGTAGTCTCTTCATCTCCTCCCCTTATTTAATTGTTAAAACCTATCCAATGCTTCTAGTTTTTGTTTGGTCAGGTGAAGGTTTTGTCAGAAAATGTATTATTTTTAGTAGCTATTTCCTTAGAATGTCTTGCTCCCCTACACCACATTCGAGTATGTAGTTAACTCAAAACATACGACGGTTCCCCTGCCACCCCATATCATGCTTAGCACCCCATATTTTTGGTATGGAGCGAAATTCCCTTCTCATTGTTTACTTCATCTCAAAATAACATTTGGTCAAAAAATTCACTCTAAAAAATTAGTAAAATTCAAAAAATCCGATAACAGTTACAAAATCCAGAAGTTCATATCAGGTAGGCCTTTAAAAAAAATTAAGTTAACACAACCTGCTTTTTTTGATAAATCCGATATGATTTGTAATTTTTTAATTTTTGAAAATTTGATGGTTCATATCCGATAGGCAAAAAAAGAATTTAACACTATCGAGTTTTTTGATAAATCTAGTATTTTATATTGGATATTTGAAATTTAAGTATAAAAATATTATTTTACACCGATTTTAAAAAATATTACGGTAATAATTCATAAATTTTTTAAAAATCCGATAAAAACTCATGAAATTTCCAAAAAAAAAAACGGTAAAACTCATAGATCCCCCAAAAATTTAGTAAACACCCATAGATCCCCAAAAATCTAGCAAACACCCACTGACATCTTTTATAAAAGGTAAAATACCTTTTTTAGTCTTGTAAATTGTAGTTAAGGTTCATTTTTGTCCCTTAATTAAAAAAAACAACCATTTGAGTCCTTTAAATATACAAACTAAACCACACACTCCTACAAATAATACATTTCATGATGACGATTTCACCTCATGTAATGAAAAACCAAGGTTAAATACCTGGACACGCCCTATTTTTTTTTAAATATACAATATATTTCATCGGTTATTTGGAAAACCGATGGGTAAACATATATATTGTACATCCTTCAAATCCCAGCTGCCTCACTTTATGTTTTATCTCATTAAAAGTGGCACATTCTTGAATATTTTAGTTTTAATTCAAAAGTACGTTACTTTACCACTTGATTTTCTTTCCAACCAAGGTGAATATGTTTCTCTGATATATATAGCTTTAGCTTGTAGCATCCTGTTTATTTTGTCTAAACAACACAAACAGAACCCTAACGAAGAGTCCTAAACAACGAGAGCCATAAACACTTACCAAGTTTAATAAGAAGATGTTATATGTTTAGGGCTTTCTTTCCATCTTTAGAGATCCAAATCATTTTCTTTTACTTCTTCTTCAGAGATCCAAATCATTTTCTTTTACTTCTTTTTTAGGGATCTGGTACTTCAAACAACACTACTAATATATTTTTTCATATTGTTGTTGTTGTTATTATTGTTGTTAATGTTGTGGTTGTTGTTGTTATTGTTGTTGCTATTTTTGTTGTTGTTGTTATTGTTGTTGTTGTTGAGATCCGAAATCCTAGAGTTTTTGTTGTTATTTTTTTGTTGTTGTTATTGATGTTATTTTTGTCTATGTTGTTATTCTTGTTGTTGAGACCCTAAACCCTGGAGTTTGTTTATTGGTGTTGTTGTTGTTTATTAACGTTGTTGTTCTTGATGTTGTTATTATTTTCTTGTTTTGTCTAGTTGAGTTTATTATATCTAATGTCGATTGTTTGTTTCACTAGCTAACTCCTCTTCGAACATATAACCTAGTAAATTGAGTTTGGAAATAATCATATGCAAACTTATGTTGTATCTGAGACTTATCTTACACTGATTAATGATTTTCTAGCATCCTTTAACTCATCATTCATCTCAAGCTGTTTTATAGTTAAAATCTACCCAATACTTATAGTTTTTGTTCAAATTTCTTCCATATTTTTTCATTTTTCAAAGCATCAAATTGTATGCTTTCAAGAATGAGTTAGTAGAAAAGGAAACATAGGAGAGATTTTAACCACAAAACAGCTTGAGAAGAATGATGAGTTATAGGACTCTTCAAAATCATAATCAATGTAAGTTGTACTTCAAATATAACGCAATTGTTCATATAATTATTTTCCTAACCAATTTTTAGAAGTTATACGTTTAATATAGAGTTTATTGAAATAAGCAATCCACATTAGATTTAATAAACTCAAAATTGTTTTACCCCTCAGTTTTATTAGATAACCGAGGTGAAAATATTGTATATCCGTTGGTGAAATTACAAAATCGATGGGGCATGTGTTTTTGCCATTTCATAATTCCAAAAAGGTCTCCCAGGGGATTAAACTCATGACTATTTCACATACCTGTCAGTTATTCTAAAACCAATAAGTAAAGTTTGAACTTTTCATAACGCCATTCGCATCTGACATTAAAAGTGTTTTTTCCTAGTAGTAACATTAGTCCGTTCTGTCTACTCTGCTAGTCAAAGTTTGTTAATAATCTACAAGGAAGTTACTTTGAATTCCAGGTGGATTTGACCAACTCTTGTTATGGAGTTAGCGATGGAAAAATCGTCGCTAAAAATTATTTTTGGGTTGTTGAGTGTTGTTCTTAGTCATCATCCTCAAACTCAGAAACTTTCCCAAATCCAAAAACTCATAACTAACAACATCTCTTCAACTTCAACATCCCTTCAAAATCAAATCTCTCCATCAACACCAAAGTCTCCTCCATAGTCATAGCCCTCACCATGAAAAATCCAAACACATGAAAAATGTTGGTGCACAAGAAGGAAGAAGATGAAGATGATGAAGATGAAGAGAAAGAGGAGAGAAAAGTTGTAAATAACTTTTCAATGGGTCCCTGGACGGGAACCAGGATTTGATACCAATTTTTGGTGCACAAGAAGGAAGAACATGAAGACGAAGAAGATGGTTGATCTAGGAAATATGACATATTTTCTAGGGATGGAGATTTTGTACTATGAAAAAGGTATAATCTTGCATCAGCTAAAGTATGAACTTGAGCTTCTAAAGAGATTTGAGCTAATGAATTGTAGCATCCACACCATCATCATCAACATCAAATTCTAGATTGTGATTTATTTCAGCATGTGTGACTGTAGACTTGCAATTCATTAGCACAAATCTCTTCAGAAGCTCAAGTTCATACTTCATCTGATGCAATATTATACCCTTTTAGAGTACAACATCTCCATCCCTAGAAAATATGGCATATTTTCTATACCAATCATCTGAAACTCATTCATCATCACCTTCTTGACCTTAGTTATCTCTTCTGAATAACATCCTATTAGCAATATGTCATCAACATAAAGACACACTAGAATCATATTGATATTAGATGTATGCTAAACATAAATGCTACACTCCATCTCACATTTTATGAATCCTTGAAGCTTGAAAAATGAATCAATTTTTAGATTCCAGACTCTAGAAGCTTGTTTCAGTCCATACAAGGCTTTATTCAACTAGTACACCATTCATTTCTGATTCTTTTCACAAATATAATAGGTTGTGACACATACACTTCCTCTTGTAAAGGACCATTCGGAAATGTAAATTTCACATCTAAATGCATCAGAGACCAATTTCTACTAGCAGTTATAGCAATCAGGAATCTGATTGTTTCATGTCTAGCTACAGGCGCAAACACTTCAAAGTAGTCTAAACCAGATTTATGTAAAAATCCTATAGCTACTAACCTTGCTTTGTGTTTGCCAATTGATCCATTTGGCTCTAGTTTTACCTTGTAAACCCATCTGACATTGATGGCTTTCTTGTTCTTTGGAAGCTCAAACAACTACCAAGTCTTGTTTCTTTCCATAGCCTCAAGTTCTTCTTTCATGGCCTTCATCCACACTTTATTATTGAAAGCTTCTTCAGTACACACTAGTTCAGAGCCTACAAACATGGAACACTGAATGACTTCCCCTTCAAAGTCCATATCAGTATCTCGCAACATGTAAAACTCTGCAAATCTTCTTGGTATTTGTTAGATTCTTTGTGTCCTTTGAACTTGTTCAAAATCTTCTTCAGATGCTGGAACAATATGAAATGTTGGGCTACCTTTAGAGTCTGGTCCACCTTCATAGGCATGATTACCACCAGAGTCTTGGTCATCATCAGAATCTGGATCAGAAACAAATTCACCTTCAAAGTTAGACTCGTCTTTAGCATCAGAGTCACCTTCAGACTCTGACTTGTCTTTAGAAGTAGAATCTCTTTCAGAGGCAGATTCTCCTTCATAATTTAAAATATCTTCAGAAGTTAACTCATGTGTTATCACTGGACCAGAGTTGGATTGAGACTTGTTCCAATCCCACGCTTCTAATTCTTTCACAATGACATCTTTGCTGAATTTAACTTTGTTAGTTACAGGACATTAGAGCTTTTAAGCACCTGTATTATGGTACCCTACAAACAACATAACTCTGCTTCTGTCATCCAACTTCCTTCTCTTAGCATCTGGAAGGTGTTTGTAACAAACAGAACCAAACATCTTCATATGGCTCACACTTTGCTTATCTCTGTCATACCCTAATTTTTACCCTAAGATCCCACTTTCGTTTACATCATTTGCATAGCATCAATCACTTTTTGTGTGTATTTTATGTTTTTTTCTAACCCTATTGAAAATAAAGATATATGTCTTGCTTGCTTGTTTGTAAGTTAGGGTTTTGCATAAAGGAGTTCAGGTGGTTGATCAATAAGGGTTTAGTGTAATACTCAACATCCAAAGGTCATCTACTCGTTCATGGTGATCAAGAGTTTCCTTTCATCAATACTCAAGTTTGAGTTGGCATAAATTCAAGTTCATCAAGTTTCAATCCATCATGTGCTCCAAATTAGGGATGTGGTCAAAGTCAACTTGATATTGACTTTTTGGACCAAAACATGATCTCATGGCTTTAAACATGATCCAAAGGCTTCAAATACATCTTTGTGGTCCATTCATATGATTCAAATTACTCAAGAAGTTTGATCTGTTGATAGTTGAAGAATTTTGGTTTAATTGATGAAAAGTCAACAGATGCTCAAAGTCAAAGTTTGACTTTTGACATTTTTGGTCAACCATGGACTTCTCAAATCAAGAATCAAGAAAGTGCGGAAAATTATCGAGTGTGATCAAGGTAAATCAAGAAAATCAAGAAAATATCAAAAGTTGTCAAAATTAGGGTTTTGGAAATTTCCCTAAGTACAAAAATTAATGATCAAATGACCAACTCTCCAAGGTTGTAACTTCCTCCTCAAGCATCCATTTGAAACACTTGAGGGGTGAAATTAAACATGGCATTTGATACTATAAGTTGATGAAAATTTGAAGCTAAAATCTTTCTTGAAGTGGAAGAAGTTGATGGTGAAACTTGAGGTTTCAAGTTGTTGCAACTCTCAAAACACTTAGGAATTTTTCTAAGTTTTTAACCTTTCCAAGTGCATGATTTTATGGTCAATTTATGAACAATCCAAGCAACCATTCTTGATTCTGGAGGGCTACATTTAAAGAGCATATTTCCTACTTCATCATGGTGTAAAACATGATCCAAAAAGCTCTGGCTAATTGAGAGAAAAGAGAGGCCAAAGTTGGGGTTTCATGTTGGTGATCAATGGCAAGATGAATTGGATTTTTCTAAGTATTGAGATCAGTTTACTTGGCACAAGTTTGAAGCCACTTTTGGCCACTGATTTTTCATGAACACAAAACTTGTTCCTTTATGTGCCAACTTTACAAAGAAGCCATTTTTGTGCAATTTGAACCTCTACAATAAGGACAAAACCTGTTGCAAACTGTCCACTCTGATCAACATTGTTGGCATTATGTGAAAAAGCAATTTTGAGTCAAAACTTTCTACACAAGTTATAGCTCTGATCAGCTGAATTCAGAGGCAAAATCAAGTCATCCTAACCTAAAATGAATGCTCAAAATGTCTATCCAAGCCAAACTAAGATAGAGCACATATGACCTCACTTTACCATTTTTGTTTGAATTTATTCATTGAACAAAACACCAAGCCTAGGATCTGATCAAACGAAGTTCCTAACCTAATTCAAATCTCTTCATAAGCAGACCTAACCTCATAACCTCAGCAACAAGAAGAGAGCATAGAGAACACATTGAAGAAAAAAGTTCAAAACTCCATTAAAGTGCATTTTTGGATCTCACAATTCTTGCACTCTCCTTCCAAATTTCATTCACAAACACCATTCATGCATCCTCTAAAACCAACTGTATGCATTAGAATCCCCCGGCATCCTCTCAAACGCCATATCCCAAACCTCACTTTTCACCTCTGCAACTCGATTTGGACAGAGCAATTCAGAAGGTTTCAAGCAATTCTAATGGGATCTTCATTTTTCTTTTGTAAGAGCATTTGAAGTGGCAACAGGCTCATTTCGTTAGGTAACATTTTCATCCTTTGGTTCTCATACCTAGAAGCATCATTTTGGCTCATTCTTGTTACCCTCATACTCGTTTTGATGTTGTGAACAAAACTCCTAAGCTATTGATCATTGATTGTTGATATATGCCATTTAATTTTGTTTTGAAATTCTAGGGTTTCTTTGGTTTTAGGTTAAATTCATGTGTTAGAATTAATAGAAACACAAACTAAGGCTATGGTTGAATTCCTTGTTAAATTCTGAGCAAGATGCTATACTCACATGTTTGATTTGGTTCATATTTGATGATTTCACAATTTGGAAATTTGAGTGTCTAGAGGTAGAAGACGATGATGTCTGCGCGCCATATTCCATTTTAAATTTAATTTTAATATTTATCTATTTTAGTGAAACACATTAATAGGCCAACAGGCCTGGCGCGTTGGTAAGCTTGTTTTCTGGTAACCTCGGGGGCCTGAGTTCAACACCCACTGCCCCGTCTTTTTCACATTTTTCCCTTTTTTTTTCCTTTCCTTTTCTCCCTTTTTTCCTTTTCTTTCTTTTTCTTCACTTATTTTATTTTCTTTTCATTTTCTTTAATTTACTTATTAAGTTTTAATTTAAAAATTAAACAATAAAATATTTATTTATCTCTTTGATTATTTATTTTGTCATTTTAATTTCATATTAAAAAACCTAAAAATATATTTCTTTTTTTACTAGTTTTATTTTGTTCTCATTTCTTTTATGATCACATGATTTATTGATCATGTTTAACAAATTTCCATTGTGTCTTGATGAGTTCATACTTGAACATTCCCTCACTATGTCTTGTGATTAATATCATGATACTGTAATGCCTTGGTTGATATTTTGTTTTGATTCTTGAGATATATGTGTTTATATGACTTATGTGTGGATGTTGTTTAACTTTTGGCTATGTCTTTGGATTGATGTCTTGATGAATATGATCATGTTACTTAATGTTTGGCTTCATTATCCATTGTTTTCTTCTCTTGATGTTAGACCATCTTGCCATGTTAGATTGATTTTAGGGTTAGAGTAAGAATGAATGTTCATGTGATTCAAAACCCTATTGACTTGAGTATTTGCTTTGATGTAAACTTTCACCATGTATTGATGCTTTGCCTTGAAACTTGAAGAGTAGTTCTAGGATGATGATTCTTGATACATGTACTTTTCATGTTTGATCTTGATGCATGCTTAGAGTTTTTTATTTGAAGTTACTTGAGATTACTTTTTCTTGTGAGGTTGTGTTGAGTAAATGCTTTGATGCTTACCTTGTGCTTGGGTTGTTATTTGTTTATGAACCTTGTTTGATACTTGAAACTTGTCTTGTGACTCTTGATTACCTCTTGTATGATGCTTATGATTGTGTTTAAATCCAAGGGAAGGGATTATGGTTGACTTGTTGTCATGTGCATATGCATTGTGTATCTTGTTGCATCCTCCACCCATCTGTAGCTTCATGTTTACCCCAGAGGTTCCCATTTTCTAACTTGAACCTCTTTCAATAAAAAATCTTGACCTTAGGCCATTGCATTTTCAAAACTTTCTTTTCTTTAATAAATGCTTCAAGACATCTTAAGCATATTTAAAACCTTTTCATAAAACTAAAAGACAGAAAACTCATTCAAAACTTTTGCCACTTGGCTTCTCACTTTAAAACTTCTTTTCTTAAGAGATTAAACATGAGTCATCCCTAGTTGAGATATAAATCTCCTACCCCATAAAATTATTGAGAATTATGTTGATTATTTTCCACTTGAGGGAGGTATGAGGCATATTTGTTGATTTTATATCCAAGTTGGAGCCCTTCTCTCATTGTAATGCAAAGATCCATCTTCCACATGTTTGTGGTGGATTAGTTGAGTATTCTCCTTAAGGGCTCCAACAACAACAAACCCTTTTTTATTTTTACTCCGAACTACGAGGATTTGATCCTTTATTGGTACGTAGGCATAAGACTTCATGTCTTATCAACACAAAAGCAATAAAAAAACACTTACATCTCCCCAGTCTTTTTAGAAAACACTTTTAACCAAACACAAATATTTCAAGAGATTCCTATAGGATACTATAGATGCTTAGGATGCTAGTACATTCCCTTAGCATAACCAACCCCCGTACCTTAGATCTCTTATTTTCTTAGCTTTTAGCCTTGCTTTGTGCTTTGCATGTTTATTTTGGGTTTATTCGATCTTTTCCCCTTCCCTTCGAAAAATAAAATTTTGGTGGTGACATTTTGTTTTGTGAGTCTAACTAACTAATAGCTATGGTCTCCGATTCTTCAACGTGATAATCTCCAGTCCACTTCTCTAAAGGAACAATTTCCTTCAGCTTCTTGGTTAGACACCTGTTGAGCACATATGCTGTAGTGGAAATAGCTTCTCCCATTAGGTGTGAGGGAGCTTCTTCTCCTTCAGCATGCTCCTTGTCATATCAAGTTAAGTTCTGTTTCTTCTTTCAGCAAGACCATTGTGTTGAGGAGTGTATGGATCAGTAACATCATGCTCAATTCCATTCTCCTCACAGAAACTTCTGAACTCTGTAGAGTTGCACTCACCTCCACCATCAATTATGAGAATTTTTAGCTTCTAACCACTTTGTTTTTCAGTCTTCACCTTGAACTTTTGAAACTCAGCAAACACCTCATGCTTAAACTTAATGAGTGATACCCATGTAATCCTTGTGAACTCATCCATAAAAGACATATGTTACTTGTTTCCTCCAAGTGAAGGTACTTCAAATGGTCCACATACATCAAAATGCACTACTCCTAAGGCATGTTTTCTCTTGGAGCTACTTCTGATGTAAATGGCAATCTAGGTTGCTTACCTTTCATGCATATGTCACATGACTTCTCAGGCTTTGCAATCTTCGGAATTCCATGTACCATATTCTTAGAAATCATATGCCCTAAGCTTTTGATGTTCAGATACCTCGATCTCTTGTGCCATAACTCACTGTCACCTTTAACATCTTCAGCACTAAGGCATTTAGTTTCAGTTGTTTCCATATTCACCTTGAATGTTCTGTTGCTTCCCTGTTCAGACTACATAATCAGTTTCTGATCATAATCATACAACTTCAAAAGATTGCCTTTCATATAGTAACTGAGAAACCTTTCTCAATTAGCTGACCTAAACTCATCAAATTGCTCTTCATGCCAGGAACATACCAAACATCCTTGATTAGAACAATTTTTCATTCTTCACTTTGACCTTGACATTTCCCATTCTTTCAGTATTCAGATACTTATCATCAGCACATCTGATCTTTTTCCTCTTTCTAGAGTCAAAATTAATCAGCAATTATTTGTTTCCAGTAAAGTGCTTTGAGCAGCCAGTGTCTATATACCACCAATCTACCAAATATCTGTCATCAGACTCAGAAGCCATCAATAACACATGTTCATCATTATCAGACTCTCTTTTGGCTATATTTGCTTCTTCTGTTTTTCATCGCTTGTTTGACCAACAGTCAACAACAAAGTGACCAAACTTCTTACAGCAATATCATTGAACCTTCTTCTTATCAAACTTTTAATTTCCCTTTTGATGTTTCTTCTCATCAGAGTTGGAGACTCCTGACTTCAGATAACCGCCACAATGTCTCTCCTTGGCCTCTGACCAATATTGCTTTTGATTCTTCTTACCAGTAGATGCCTTCAGAGCCTGCTCTACCTCTCTTTCAGAGGTTCTCTCAGTCAGACGCAACTCTGGTACATCTAGACTGCTCTATAGCTATTCAATTCTCATGGTGCTCAGATCCTCGGAATGTTTAATTGATACTGTCGTACCCCAAATTTTGACCATTCACAATCCAGTCAGGTTAGAATATAGGGTATTGGTCTATTAAGAGTGTCATATAAGTCGTCTGGTCAGCTCCAAAGACCTAAAAAATCAAAGGAGGACCATTTTGACTTTTTTACCCTCTTTTCAAATTTATTTCCATCTCATATAGTGCATTGCTATTTTTGGCTTTCATTGGTCTTGTTATTTAGATTATTAGTTTAATTAATTAGAATATATAAAAAGAAAAATGTTGCTTGGTTATTAGTAATGTTTATTGATTTTTGATTATTAGCTTGTTAGATATGTATTGCTATTATCTAGATATTAGAATAGGGATTATGAAGTGATGACCTTTATTAAATTAATTAATCATTTAGGTGTTTGTTTTATTTGGATTCAGTTAACTGGAAGTCAAATAGTATTTTTTTCATAATTATAGGATAAATTAGCAAGTTATAATCACATTTTATTAGCCATTTTATTACTATTATTTTTTAATATTATCAAGATTATGTTGAACTTGGTCAAACAAGGTGACCAGGTTAAGTCAACTCAGGCCCAAGTCCTCTTCAGAAACCCTAATTACGCGCAAAATCATAAACAAGTAAGATCAAAACAACACAATGAATCAAATCTCCCAATTCCATTGAATACTTGGATATACAAATAAATGCATAACTAAATAAAAAAAACTAAATCTAATCAAATCTCAAATACAATCTCAATCTACAATCAATTACAATATAAATTAAACTGAATATTTCCTAAAACAAATAATCTAATTGAAGCCTAAACCTAATTATACACTCTAAATAATAGAAGTAGTTCGTACAACAGGACGATCAAAGTTTACAAATAAGAAACCCTAAAGAGTTTTCTTCATCATCAGAAGAAAACTCTTGCTAAACCTACAGCCTCAGGCTTCAGAAGTGCAGCCATCGGTACCTTGCAAACACAAAAAGAGAGTGAGTCAGAACAAAGAACAAAAGCAAATTAGAAAAGAATGATAAATAAAGAAGGGAGTGGAAGACGCAACTTAAGTTGGACACTGCAGGAAAGGTAGGCGTCAAACTCTTTATCATTGCGTGTTTGCGTATAATTTTTTTGCTTTTGGGTTCACTGAGGATATGTTTTCAATTATGAGATGTTCATAATGTTATTCTGATTTTGTATTTTTGGTTTGAGATTGGTATTGGGTGTGTCGTGATCTATTGATAGATGTAGGTTTTATTTTCATCTGGGTAGCCTGAGGGTGTTCGCGGATTTTGGGTTTGGGTTAGGTTAGGGTTCATTCCCTTAGGATTAGGGTTCTTATGTTTCTGGGTTTTGGATGAATAACAAGGTTAAGGTTATTCTGGGATTGAGGTTAGGGTTCTTGCAGAAGGGTAGGGTTGCTGGGTTGTGTTGGGTTTTGGATGAAGGGATGAATGTTCTTGATGAACATTCATCATATTCTGGAAAGGGAGCGGTGGTCCTAGGTGGTTGCCACGGTGGTTTGAAGGTTTGGGGACGGCCAGAGCAAGGGTTCTGGGTGATTGTTCTAGAGAGAAGGAAGAGGGTATGAAGATTTAGAGAGAGAGGGGCAATAGAAGAGAGAAGTAGAGAGAGAAAGAAAATGGGAAAATGGATGAAGTCTGAAGAAGGGCTCTTTAAATACCCCCTTAGGGTAGCCTTGGATCAAAGAAACTTGGGGACCTCACCGTCTCTGATGGTCATACTTTAACCTCTTCCCATACACACACGCACACCCTTATTGTTATGATCTATCGTCTAATAGCTGCTGATCAGTTGACCCCTTGTTGGTCAAATGATCCAATGCGCCTAGTTACTCCTTGACTTCCCATGGTATTCCCATCTAACGACCTTAGTTTTTTTTCCCATTTTTTCTTTTAATTTAATTTTCTCCTTTTTGTTTTCCTTTTGCTGATGAACTTCCAAGTCATTGGACCCTATCCTCTTTCTTTTAGCACCCTACTTCAGTCAACCCAATGGGGCCTAACTAGTCATACACCCCATAGGATTATATTTTTCTAATGAATTATTTTTTATTTTTTTTAGATAATTAATTGCATTATTAGGATTAAGAAATAATTTAATGATTGATTAACTTATTAAGATAATAAAAAATACCAAAAAAACATACAGGTTCAAATGCTTAATTAGGATTTATTTAGGATATAGTTAAGGAATTTCATGGTAATATTATAATATAGTTAGGATATTTAAACATTGTTAGACATAATTAGTTTAAGTTATAATTAATTAGCTTTATTAGAATGTTTTCCCTTATGATTAACATAAATAATAAAGAATAAAAGTATACGATTAGCTAACATTAAGGATAATTAATAATGAGGCCATTGAAAAAGAGACAAAAATATAATTAGTTAGTTATGTTAATTAATTAAGTTTAATTAGGATAATTTAAGGATATTAGACTAGTTAGGAGATTAATTATTTAATTAAGGTATTTTCATGAAGACAATTAGGAATCAACTAGGATTGGGAAGTAAATAGGTCATAATTAAAAATATAAAAAATATAATTAGGGGTTTAAATTAGGGTTAGGGTTAATTTTATTAGAATAAGTGGATTAGTAATTAGTTTTAATGATTAAATATATTCTTTTTAATATAAATAATAAAAAAGAACAAAAATATGATTAACTCTATAGGATAATCTTTGGGATAATTTTGGAATAATAAATAGGGATAAATTTCTATGATTTCAGGGATAAAAAAATAAGGGATAAAAGTCAGGGATAAGGGATAGGATATTGGGTTAATTAAACCTTTTAATATTTAATATATATTATCAGGGGTTTATTTTCTTAGATGAATTAATCATTATATTTTTTGCAAATGTCAAGGGATTAAAATCAACTCGACTCACTCAAACTCCAAAATCCTCAGCCCTTGCGCATTGAGGCATTTTTCAAAATCAAATCTTTCTCCGCCTCAATGCGTTGATAACTTTTCAAGGGATAAAAAAGACAGACAATCAAACATTTTTTACAAGAACTACGGTGTTTTGATCCTTCATCTAACATGAGGGTACGTAGGCATAGAGTCGTAGCACTCTAGCAAGTACAATAATCAAAAGCATTTTTAAGTCTTCCTTTCTCAACTAATAATTTTGTCTTAAATAATAAAACATTATGTAAATAAGTAAAACACTTAATAAATGATAAGCAAACATTCCTAGACAAGCACACTAATCCTAAACTTAATCGACTCACGAACGTAGTCTTTCACCTTTAACTTTTAGGTTTTATATTATTTCCCTATTTTTTAGGAACAAATAAAGGATGATGGTGACTCAAAAAATTTGCAGCCGCGACAAATAAAGGATGATGGTTAAATGGTTGCTAAGTACCCTAATTAATTTTATCTATCATTTGGATCAAAACCCTTTGATAAATAAACCCAGTTTGATCTTGAAGGGATGTTGAAGTTGAAGAGATGTTGGTAATTGTGGGTTTTTAGATTTAGGAAAGTTTGTGAGTTTGAGGAAGATGACTAAGAACAACACTAAAAAACCTAGATATAATTTTTAGCAACGGTTTTTCCAATGCTAACTCCATCGCAAGAGTTGGTCAAATTCACCTGGAATTCCACGTCACTACCACGTAAATTATTAATAGACTTTGACTAACAGAGTTGAATGAAAGGACTAATATGGTTCAGTTTATATAATTAAAAGACTCAAATGACCCTTTTTTTAGTTAAAAGACAAAATTGAACCCTGACTACAAGTTATAGGACTAAAAAATATATTTTTTCTTTATAAAACTAGTGTCTAAGGGTGTTCGGGAGCAAATTTGGTTCAGTTTTAAGAGGATTTGATATCCAAACTGATTTAAAATATATGGATTCATTTGAATTGGATTTGCAAATTTACTCGATAAATCCTAAACTAAATCGAACCGAAAAACAACATATTAATTTGGGTTGGATTGATAAGATACAATAAAAAAATACAAAAGTATTTGAAAAAAGTAAATTATTTACGAAAATTAATTTTTTATAATACTATAAAAATTATAGTTTCAATAGTGTTCAATTATAATTATTAGACTAACAACTTTTTCATAATAGATTAAAAAATATCTAACAAAAAAATATTTAATAGGCTTTTGAATATGCAATTAGTTACTTGAGTTATTATGCTAATGAAAGTTTTTCATAGTTTTATACCGACTAGCACAATAGACCAACAATTTTTCAATAATAAATTAAAATCAAAATAAAATTAAAATAGCATAATTTGATTTGTCCACATTCGGGGCTTCACTTTTTTCTGTTAAATGTTTGTAATAATTTTTAGGGTTAATGCCCCTTTTCCCCCCTGCCATTTGAGCTGAATCCCAAAAACAACCCTGTAAAAAAAAAACACAGATTCCATCCCTATATTTTAAAGATTCTGTCATTTTGGTCCTTCAATGGATTTGCCCAACAAAAAAGGTGATGTGGCACTGACAGCTTGGCAATTTTTTTACTGTTACTGACACGTGACATTAATAGCTAATATTATTTCATTTAATTATAAAATCTTAATTACTTAATTCAGTTATTTATAATATTCATTTACTTAATTTATTTAATAAGGTTAAGAAGTTGAAAGGTCAAATAAAATGAAATGTACCAAGATGAATTTCGTTAACAACCCTGAAACCTAATTTCTCAAACTCTCCTCTTCCCATTGACAATCTTTTCTTCACCGGCTCCTTCAACGCAGAAACATCCTTTGGCAAAATCTGAGAACTTTTTTCAGGTGCGTTTATCACATTTAGGGTGCGTTTGGTTGTGAAGTGAAAATGAGAAGAGAGAAGTAAGTGAGAGAGAGTATGAAAAGAGAGAAAGATGTGAGAAATGTAGTAGATTTGATGGATTGTTTGGTAAAAGAGAAAAAGAAGAGAAATAGAGAAGAAAGAAGTGTTGATGGTTTTTGAAAGTACAAATATACCCCTAAATTAAAAGTAACTTGTTAATTTTTTAAATTATACACAACAATTTTTAATAATTAACCTTTTGTTAGTTAATTAAATAT
Organism: Lathyrus tuberosus; assembly: GCA_022829125.1. Taxonomy (NCBI): domain Eukaryota; kingdom Viridiplantae; phylum Streptophyta; class Magnoliopsida; order Fabales; family Fabaceae; genus Lathyrus; species Lathyrus tuberosus. Next base: position 1,393,387 of record JALAZF010000213.1, read on the forward strand.
ATTGATTGAATTTTTTAATGTAACTATTAATTATTTATACCTTTTATTTTAACTTAACATATAAATTAAGTCAAATATAAGAGACATACATTTTAGATGTGACATTATTTAGTCTCAAAGTAGTAAAGATATTAATATAAGGTGAAGGATACAATTGGAATAACAAAAAAAAATTACACAGTCTTTGAGCTTTCTTCGCATGAGAGGAGAGATTGCAATTTACGTGGGACCCACCTCAATTTAATCAGTCTTCTGTACTTCTCTGCTAAACCAAACAAGAGAAGTTTCTATCTTCTTCTCAACTTCTCTCTTAGCAACTTCTCTCTCTCCAACTTCTCACATACCAATCATACCCTTAATGTTCAACTTAATATTTCGTCTTCTTCACGATTCTTGAAACATGCATGTATGGTTTGTCCTTTTGTAGGTATGCCACTGTTCAACCTAGTCTTTCACCATGGTGGTCAATTCGTGCGAGAAAGTTTTGTTTTTTACAGAGGCGGAAGTGAAACGTTCGTTACAGAACAAGATTCAGACACATGGTCCTACTACGAAGCTATGAGTTTAGTGCTCGATTGTGGATTCGACGGTAGTGGAATCCGAATGTGGAGGAAAATCGAAGGTATTGACCAAAGTTTCTTCCACGTGACTGAAGATGTTCATGTAATGGATATTGCCAATCATTGTATTTCCCACAAAGTTGATGGTCACATTTGGCTTGAGCATATTGCCGGACACAAGTCAGAAAGGGTGTCGAATCCAAATGTTGTTGATGTTGGCGAAGAGAGCGATAATGCTGAAGAAGAAGAATCAGTTGGAATAACATTTGGGGACAACGAGGAAGAAAGAGTGAATGATGTGAATAAAGGCTTCGTGGTTGTGGAGGTTGAAAGACCTGATGAAGGTAATAGGGTTGAAGTCTCAGGACATAAACTCAGGTTCAAGCTAATAGCTAACAAGAATGAAGCAACTGTAAGGTCTCCCAAAAAACTAAGGTTGCGTGTTCCTTCAAAGGTCATTGGTGGGAAACCTAGTTCATCAAAGGCTGTAGACCAGGATGCAGATTATGAAAGTGAAGAGTTGGGTAGCTCTGATCCAGATGCTAGTGACAATGAAAGGATGCCCAAGTATGAGAAGTTTAGAGGGGATTTGCTCAACAAAGACTTTGAGTTCAAACTAGGTATGGAGTTTAACTCTCTTGTTGAATTTAAGGATGCTATAAGAGAATGGTCTGTTTTAAATGGTAGAGAGATAAGGTTTGTGAAAAATGAAAGTAATAGGGTACGTGTAGAGTGCAGGGGTAAATGTGGTTTTTTAGCCCTTTGTAGTAAAGTTGGTGACAAACATACATTTTAATTAAAGACTTGGGTGGGGACCCATACATGTGCTAGGGTTTTAAACAACAAGTCAGCTAACCCTAAGTGGGTGGCAAAAGTTGTTGTAGAAAAGAGGCAAACCATGGACAAGGTCAAAGTTTCAGATCTAATGGCAGATTTAAGAAGTAAATATTCAGTTGGGATTTCTAAGGGAAGGGCATGGAGGGCTAAACACATAGCAGAAGAAATTATTGAAGGTGACTCTTGTAGATAATACTCTATGCTATATAGTTATGCTGCAGAACTGAAGAAACAAAATGTTGGGAATACTGTCAAGATCAGTGTGGAGAGGCCAATACCAACACTTCCACCAAGATTTGGAAGTTTCTATTTTTTCTTTGATGGCTGCAAAAATGGATTTATCCATGGTTGGAGACCATTTATTGGTGTAAATGACTGTCATCTGAAGACTCAGTATGGTGGCCAACTACTTATTGTTGTGGTTAGGGATCCAAACGATCAGTACTATCCTCTAGCATTTGGTGTTGTGGAGACAGAGACAAAGGAAAGCTGGAGGTGGTTCTTGCAACTGCTTATGGAGGACATTGGCCAAGACAAAAGATATGTATTCATATCTGACCAACAGAAGGTGTGTAAAGTGCATTTGTATTTGTTATGTAAACTGCTTTTGTTTAAGTTATACTCATATGTATTTGTTGCAATTTTCATAGGGTCTTGTGGCTGTATTTGAGGAGATGTTTGAGTCAATCGAGCATAGAGTATGTCTAAGGCATTTGTATGCCAATTTCAAAAAGAAATTTGGTGGTGGAAGTGCAATAAGGGACCTAATGATGGGAGCAGCAAAAGCAACATACCTGCAAGCATGGGAGAAAAAGATGTCTGAGTTAAGAGCAGTTGATAAACAGGCTTGGGAATGGCTAATGGGTGTTCCAACAAAATTATGGTGTAAGCATGCTTTTAGTTATTATCCAAAATGTGATGTTCTGATGAATAACCTTAGTGAGTCTTTCAATAGTACCATACTTCAGGCTAGAGACAAACCAATTCTCACTATGTGTGAATGGATTAGGACTTACCTCATGAATAGGGTAGCTGTTAGTTTAACTAAGTTAGACAAATGGAAACACAGGATAATGCCTATGCCTAGAAAAAGAATGGATAAAGAGGTTGTAACGAGTGGTAATTGGATTCCTACATGGTGTTAAAACATGGTTTGGCAGGTTAACCACACATATGATGGTCATCAGTTCATTGTTGATCTTGCTAAAAAAACATGTACCTGTTGTTTTTGGGAACTTGTTGGCATTCCATGTAGGCATGCCATAGCTGCCATGAGCTATCAGAAATTGGATCCAGAAACCTTTGTTGATGACTGTTACAGTAGGGAGACATACACTAAGTGCTACTCATATAGTGTGAGTCCCACTAATGGGATGGATATGTGGCCTCATGTTGATGTTGAGGATATGCTTCCACCTGCATTTAAGAAAGGTCCAGGTAGACCAAGGAAGCTCAGGATTAGGGAACATGATGAAAATGGATCTAGGATGAGAAGGTCTGGTGTTAATTACAGGTGTACTAAATGTGATGGTATTGGACATAACTCAAGAAAATGTAAGAGTACTGAACAAAACCCTGCTGCTTTAAAGAGAAAGGTGTGATTATGTTTATGTTTATTTATGGTATTGAATTTGTTTGACTTCTGACATGTTGATGCAACTGAAGCTCATGGCCTTGATTATGTTTATGTTTTAAACAGAGAAAGGCTCCAAGGAAAGCACCCAAAAAAAGCAATGTTGATGCCACTAAAGCAAGCAATGTTGATGCAACTGAAGCAAGCAATGTCCATGCAACTGAAGCAAGCAACATTGATGCAACTGAAGCAAGCAATGTCCATGCAACTGAAGTTGACCAGCACCCTGTCAATGTCAATAGATGCAAAGAAATTGCAACAATTGGAATGGACTTTTTTGATGGTGAATTTGATGCAACAGTTGAGGCAATGGTGGCCTCAGTTGAAGCTCAATTTCAGGCATCTCAGGCATCTCAAATAGTGAATCCAACACCTACAAAAAGCCCTCCAAAATCGAAGAAGCAAGTGGGAAGACCAAAAAAGAAAGTGGGAAGACCAAAAAAGAAGAATTGAAGACAGTTTAGTTTTAGTTATGACAGTTCTTTTTGAATGCATTAGGATGCATTGTATTTTGTAATGCCTTATATTTTGTAAGCTTGACAGTTATGGTTATGGTTATGGTTATGGTTATGACAGTAATGGTTATGGTACAAAATTAGATTATGACAGGTTTTATTTTGGTTGTAATGGTTATGACATATCTTATTTTGGTTGTAATGGTTATGGTCCAATTCCAGTTATGACAGATCTTATTATGGTTCAGATTTTGGTTTGACAGGTTTTATGTTTCTATTGTCACAGTCTTCATGAACTGTTTCTATTTTTTACCTGTAATATACCAAATTGTGATGACATTTTTCCTCTAAAATACCAAGTTGATATGAACTGTAAAATACCAAATTCTTGTTGCATTAAAAGTTATACATTGCTTCCAAATTTAGAGTACACCAAATTCTTATTGCATTAAAAGTTATACATTGCTTCCAAATTTAGAGTACATATGGTAAAATATTCCAATTGGAACATTGCATTCAAATTTAGAAATTACAGAGTAGATACTTTTTTCCCATCATAGGACATACATCACTTACTACCTAGAACTATACATGATAGAAAAAAAAAAACAAGATCCAATTAGAAGAGCAGAGAGAACATTAATGGTCTTCTCATCTTTAGCAGACTTCATTTTCAATTTGTCAATCTTCTTATAGTTCACTGTCTTGCCAAACTCATGAACGAAGCTCTTCCCAAACTCAACTCCATATTTCCTCATAACCTCCATCATCTTTTCACTTTCAAAGCAACCTCCATCGTATCTTGGTTCAGCAAATTTTCCATGGTCAAGTTCATCATCCCAGTGAAAAAGATGACAATCATCATCCTTCTAGACAATGGAAAATAGATGACAATTGTTAAGTTTAGAAAAAACAAAATCTGGATAATTAAAGAAGGAAATTGAATAAATTTGTACATACCCCCCAATTTCTACACTTCCAGTATCTTCATCCTGGGTTTGAGCTTGATTTCGAAATGTGTATTCTCATGGGAAGCTCATGCCCACAAATTGGAGCTTTCCTTCCACTGAGGTTACTCCCTGAAGAAGCGCTTCCTTCCATGGCTGAAATTGTTTCAAGCTTAAGATGGAGCTGTGGGGATGATGAACATACAAAGAAACCAAGAAGAAGTGGATGACCATATGACGAACCCTAAATCCTTTTACGTTTAACATTTATTAAATAAATGAAGTAAATGAATATTAAGTAATTAAATGAAATAATATTAAATGATTTTATAATTAAGATTTTATAATTAAATGAAATAATATTAGCTATTAATGCTACGTGTCAGTAACAGTAAAAAAATTGCCAAGCTGTCAGTGCCACATCACCTTTTTTGTTGGGCAAATCCATTGAAGGACCAAAATGATAGAATCTTTAAAATACAGGGATGAAATCTGTGTTTTTTTTTACAGGGTTATTTTTGGGATTCAGCTCAAATGGCAGGGGAGAAAAGGTGTATTAACCCTAATTTTTATGATAATGCGTATATAAGTCATAAGAATTCATTATGGTTGGTCAACTCAAACACTATAGTTTAATTCGAATTTCAGTTAATTCAGATTTGTCCGAACCAATAACTCATATTAGTGTTACAATGGATCCGTTGACTTACACTTGAGATCATCATTTGGCAACTCCTAGCTAGTTAATAATTATGCGTGCTTCTTGATAGAACTGTATCAATTTTTTTAGAGGCTCTGTGTAGATTAGTGGTATTATAATCATGAAAAAAGAAATAGAGGTCCTATCTAACCATAATTTAACCATTATAAAATTTTTAAGAACAAACAACGGATAGGATATATAGCTACTAGGAAACGTGGTGTATGCTTCTCCATATGTAGCTAGTAGAGTGGTCTTTTGCTATGAAGATAAATTTCTTTGTTGTCATTTTCCTTAAATTTTCTATTTTTGTTGCATTCCCTTGTGAGAAAATAATGCATAGATGTTGTCTTTATTTGGTTCATCTGAGTGCTTTTAAGCAACCACACTTTCTAAGACGATCATGCGTAAATAAAGCATCTTGACATTTTTCCAATAATGTAAAAGGCAAATTGATGTAGGTCAAAATCAAAGCATCATCTTTTTTCCAATAAAATTTCGACAATATAGACTATCTTTTAAAGATGATAAGTTAGGAATTGACAGTTATAAATGTTAATTATGATGCTATGCATAAATTTTAGCCATATAAATATAATTCCACTTTCACCCCACTAAGTTATTGGACCAACTAAATTTATGACATTCACCAGATGTATGGATCTCAGAATATACACGTGCAATGCACACAGCTATTGTCTTCTTCTCTATGTCCCATTTAAATTAATAATGCAATCAAATTATATACAAATAACTTCGTGTATAAAAAAGTTTATATATATATACAAATATTCTGTTTACCTGCGGATTTTGACAAAATTCGCAGAAAACGTGTTAGCTGCGATTCTTTTTGCTACTTTCAATTCCCAGCTAAAACCTTCGTGGGTAATTAATTTAGCAGGTAAAGTTGCAGAAAAAAGTCACAGAAAAAAGTCGCAGGAAAGAATCGCAGGTAAAACAACTAAATTCGTAGATAATACCGCAGCTAATTGAAATTTTCGCATAAAAAGTCGCAGAAAATTAAAAATACGCAGGTAAATTTGCAGAAAATTTCTCTCTCAGGTTTTTAATTTTTGTTATTAATTGTTTTTAATTCATATTTAAAATATTATAATAAATGTTAAATATCAAAGTAACAATAATATAAAATTAAAAATTTAATTTGAATAAGCCAATGCAACACTAATCACATTTAAATTTGTAAAGCAACCAAACATTACTATAAAGTCAATAACATGTACTTGAGTTTCATTACTAAAAATGACACAATCAAGTTACTAATAATCACTTGTCCAACCAAATTAATTAGAAAAAAATACAAATTTCAAACTAGTTAACAAGAAAAAACAATTCAAATCAAAATTCACTACTAATGTGTTCACTAGTGTCGTCATCTGATTCATCAACATCATCTTCATTTGGATTATCAGTTTCATTATTGGCTTGAGGTGGATGAGAAGAAGATGCAGCATATCCAAATGACTTCACTCATATATCCAAATCAGGTGGTATTTCAACGGTAGGTTGACTATCAGCTTCATCCTCTCCTGGAACAATTGGATTTTGAGAAGAAATATCCAAATAAAGTATGGAATCAAAGTTCCAGATCGAAGCGCTGAATTGAAACACCGAATAATGTAAATCCCTTTATGTATAAAATGGCGAAGCCAACACTACTAGTTATTTTGTTTATTAAATGGTTATATATAAGAATCACATACATAGATATCATGGTATATCACAAAACTACAATAAACATGTTTTCTTGTTATAAAAAAATGATAATTCAATGTATAAACTTTGAAACTATACTCTTTTATATGTGATATTAGGATATATACACAACATTAGAACCAACATATGTGACATTATGAAAAACAACAACGTTCATCAAACTTACTCTATTAATTAATTAGTACTTCTTAATCAAGTTTTACTTTTAATATTGCATGACAATGTAAGCATAGAAATAGAAAGAGATTAAATGTCATATTCATATTTTCATGTTTGTCATGTTCATAAGAAATTAGACAAAAATTACAGAAAGAATTATTGCACACAAATACTATAGCCTGTTAATAATAGAAGCTATAGTTACTTAGAGTAACAGAAGTGTTTAATTAAGCTAATTATCCAGACAGTGTGTTAGTACGTAACAAAATACAGAGAAATGAGCAAATGAGTTTGTGATGATATACAATACATGAAGGAAATATACAAAAATACCATTCCAGTAGAACAAGAGTCAACAATTGATTTGTTTGATAATAGTCAGAACAAGACGACAAACCTTGGCAGTTGGAATATCGTACTTGTCACACAACTGCTTCATGAAATTCTTCGAACCTTCGAGAGCAGCAGCCTCTGCAGATGGACCAAAAGTTGGGATTCCAACTTTAACTAAATAATTTGATAGACCTGCAACAAGTGGGGCTTCAGGTCCAATAACAACTAGCCCCACCCCCCATTTCCGACAAAATGACTCTACAGCCGCACCATCATTAACATCAAGGTTTGAGATGCAAGTCGCATTTCCTGAGCTGGCAATTCCTGCATTGCCGGGGGTATAGAATACCGTATCACAGGATGGTGATCGTTGTAACGCATAGCAAAGTGCATGTTCACGCCCCCTCCACCAATAACAAGAACAACCACCTTTTCTTCTTCGGAATAAGTAAAATGCAATAAAGTTAGTATATAATTCACATTCATATCACTCAGAATTCATAACAAAAAACAGAGAAAATTACAAATACAAGGGGAATTAAAAGATTGAGTAACTGCCATGCTTACCCGAATTGGTCTTGGTTTCAACTCCAACAGAAGCTGATGGCTCTGAACTCTGAGCATAACATTTGAAAACAGTTTGAAATGAGCGCGTGCGCATGTCAAATAAACTAAAACTATGATTTGTAAAGCTTAAATTCAAGGTCTTTGATAAGTGAGTAAAGGGTTTGGGGAAAGTACAATGGCATTAACCTCTTTGTATGCATTAGAGTCAACAATTTCCCAGCGTAAGGCAGAGTTAGTAGAAGAAGAAAATGGAAAGCCTTCATGGACAAAGCGATTATTGCTTAATGATAAGTTACTGTGCTCTAAAATAAGGTTGGGTATATTAAAATCATTTCCTGGAAACTCAAATTTTATTAAAATTAAATAAGTCACATCGGTAGAAGAAAACAGATGAACTATTTAATGCCTCTCACTATGACTTCAGATTGTAACTGTATATTTCTACTTGCAGAGAAGAAGCAATTGAGTTGTGTCAAACACTAGAGAATAATGAGGACAAGTCACGTACTGCTTCAGAAATGGCTGATGTACTCTATCATGCAGGGTATGTTAAAATTGAATGTTCTCTGTCAAGTATGTATTTTAAACAACATATTTAGCTTCTGGTGTCATATTCGGATGTACAAGATATGCAGTTGCAGTGTGACTGTGTCTGAGCAGGGGTAACTCTGGCACATATAGCAAACTGCAGGTCTGTAATATCCTGAGTTGTTCTTTTCTTGCCCTTTTAGTCTTTATTTGCTAAACTTAGATTGTAAAACCTGTTTCCTCCTGTAATGCCGTTAATTTATTGATTTTAGCTTTGACTCTTTTTGATTCCTTACTATTATCACAAGAATTAAGTGAATACCATGTGGTTTTAAATATTTACATATTAAATGTTATGCTTTTAAATAATTATATTGATATTTTGATCACTGCTATTAACCTACTTGTTACACAACTTCTTATAAAAAGGTAATAGATCAACAATTACTATTTCTTATTGCCATAATATAATTATTGGATGCCAAAAGGCAGATTAAAATGGCCAAGTATGCCACCTGATGCTTGCATCTGCGTGATGAATCCGATTCAATAATACTTTTCACTGAAATTATTGACCGATAAATTAGATAGACAGATCATAGTAAAAGCAGAGATGGACAGATTATGACAGTGGAGCTGGATAAGGAGAAAGTGGAGGTACACCAACCAACATTTAACAAAGCATATAACAGCAACTGCAACCACATATAAGTGTCCTATTTGACTAAAACTAACCTTTCTCCGGCAAGGTAATATCCTCCATGGAGCCCTCAATGACTTCTACTACATTTTCAAGACTATTCGCTTTGACAAGTGCCCGAGCGAGTTCGAACATCTTAGTAGCTTCCACTGCATACACCTTCTTTGCATCAGCCTGTGCTGACCATAAAGCCAGAATACCACTTCCAACTCCCACGGGAAATCAACTCTTCTATTAGCCTGTAATTGGTGTGTAAACCTGAGAATATAACATGAACACCAACGCTAATGTACAACCTGCCAAGTATTAAAATTTAAAACTACTAGCCCTAAAATTTCTGTACATACGTCCAAGCGTATCAAATAATACAAATGCACCTGCAATTGCATTAACTCCATAACTTTGTACAAATTTCAAAACTATATAACCAATGACAGAAATGTTTCAAACTTACAGCTACTCCTAAAGAAGTTTCAAAACAATCAAAAAGAGATAAGAGATTGAGCAACCTGAATAGAAGCTATCATTGCCGACAGTGTTGTTGTGTAGAATTTCAAATGACACCAAGTAACCGAAGGTGTTCCTTATGACGAAGTCAGCGTTTAGGCATTCAGAATTTTAATATCGAAATCCTGACTGGTTTAAGTCAGTCATTTCCTTACTAAACTCAATAGCTCCCCATGCAAGAATTGTCACAGTGTAAGCCATTGGAAACCCAAACTTCAGATGATCACCTGCATCATAGTACCCTCCCACCAACTCTACATGTAGTAACAAACACAAGAATTTAATATAAACCGTTTTCATCTATTTCTATAACTTCTCAATGATAGCTTATGAAAACAGTTTAAGGTTACTTACTCCTTGCTGAATTCCAGCCTTGAGACCAGAATCAGCGTGACATTTGATTCAAAAATTTGGAATAGTTTCAACGTTCAAAATTTGTGACTGAAAAACACGATAGTTTCAAATCAAAGTCGAAAACACTTTCCCCTGGCGAATTTCCATGGAATTTGAAGAAGCGCATCAAAATCTATGTGCTATAAGACTCGTTATGCATCCTTTCTTTCTTCGGGATGGATCTGAGTTGTGCTTCATGAATTTTTACTTCCTAGAAGCCAATAAGTTGTACTTTAATAGCAAATGCTTCTACTTTAAGAACTCATCTGACTTTTAGGGAGGAATGAGAGAAAAACTTCTGTTATGTGATCTATATTTTTACATGCTGATTTAACAGATAACGGCAACACAAGCAGAAAACTCTAAGACATCCATTGAACAAGAAAAACTTGCGACCGTGCCGCAGTCAAAGTCTGCAGTGGCAAATAATATTTCTCAAACCTTGGAAAACAATCAAATTTGCAGTAAGACAGCATTGCAGAAGGATGAACAACCTCAACTCGAATTACTATGTAACAAAGAACAATCAAAGCTTTCAGTTTTTAGCATCTCTGATACTGGACGAACAAAAAAGTAGAATACTAAGTAGTTTAGGTGAGGAGAATGGTATGATGCGGCATAATTTAGTGAAGGAACAAAATCAATCTGATGAAGATGTTTCACCAAACATAGAGAGTAATCATCATGAACAACAACATGATAATGTGAATGCTATATATGGTCTTGGTAAGCATACAGAAGAAGCATTGCAAATGTTAGACACAAAAGTTGGGAAGTCCAATAACGACAATAATATCCATTGCAGAGTGCTGCCAGATTTGCTGAATGTCTAGAACAGAAGGGCGATTTCTCGGATGATTTGGTTAATGCAATAAAAAGAATTGAGTCTCACATTTTGGCTTTTACACTTTACTCGAATTTGGTGGAATCCAGTAATATCAACAGTGCAATTCGCGATCCTTTGCAGAAAGTAGCTATTTTGGAGAGTCCTAAAATACAAAGAAAAGACAGTGTTGTAAGAAGTCAGTTTAATTGTAAAAATCCTCTCTTGGAAGGACATAGGCTAATGAATCATCACACTTGTGATTCAAGCTCAAAAGGTGAAAATTTGATTTCAGAAAATGCAGCTGAGGAACCCTTTTTAGATCGAAATGAATCGTTGATTCAGAGTCCGGCTACATATCAGAAAGATAGGCTTCATACTAATAATGCAGAATTTGCAAAGAGCGTTAACATACCAAAGCATATTAGTACACAGTTAATATCAGGTGAAGAAGAATTGAGAAGTGGAAATAGTATTCAACCTTCAGTACATAGCATGGACATGATAGAAAGAGTCAAGTCATTGAATAGGTTAGTTAGTAGCGATGCCCTCTTTGGTAATCAAGCTAGTGAGTGTATTCAAGGTTTGAGGGTTCCTTTGAATCAAGCTGATCTTACTAAGAAGTCTTCCATGTTTTCTAGTCAAACCAATAAGGAAAGTTTGGTCAGAAAATATCTAATAGCATGTTGGTCTAAGCCTGATCTGAATCATAAGGAAAGGAATTCTGAGTCTTCCCATGCACAGAAGTTACAAAGACTTACACCTAATGTTGTTCGAAGAGAAAAGCCACTGCCTCATCAGATGGTAATAAAGTCACCTCTATTGGACCAGAAATCCATTGAGATTAAGGTGAACTCCCACCAACATAGAGATGGACCAGTTTTAGACAGGAGACGAACTCATAAGACAGGTCATGTTTAACCTTGTAAAACCAGGGTTGAATCCTAACTTCATGAACCAGAGGAATCAAGCTCAAACTCTGACTTTTCTTCTAAATGGCCTTCTCAGCAAGATAGTGCCAATACTGGTAGTGAATCTGAGGACTCCTTCTTGTCAGGTTACTTGGTGTCATAAGGAACATCTTTGGCTATAAAAACAAATTACTATTCCAAAATGCTTGGCTCTTGCATTGTGAAGCTTTTCATCAAACACTACATCTGCATTCTTACTCCAAGCTAAACTTGAAAAGCGATGGCACCACTGAACAAAATCATGACGAAGATTGGAATCTGCAATTGAGAACGAAATCCATCAAAACTCATAAAATTTACCAAGCTCAAAATTGGAATCTAATGAAACCATAATATGATAAGAATGATCGGTTGCAGCGTTGATACGAAAATGGAAACTACGACGATGGAACGAGAAAGGAAAACGGTGACGACCATAGATTAGGTTCCGATTGAGTGACACCGATTGAGATGCAGAGAAAGTGAGCGACACGGTTGAGTTGGAGGGATTCCGATTGAGATAAAGTGAGAGACAAAGATTGAAAGAAAGTGAGAAACTTAGGGTTTTTTAGTTGAACTTCGTTGTTTGAATGGTGAATCGTAAAAGCATGAAGTTGGTTGTTTGGAAACTTTGGGAATACATGTTGCTTTGTGAAAAGATTTAAAAAAAGACATTCAAAAGATATTATAAGTTTAGCATATAAAAATAGAACAAATGACTTGATTGTTCTAGTGGCAAAACATATAGCTCAATATGGATTAGATTGTGAGCTCAACACTCACCATTTGAAATTTTGCTTATTATTTTATGATTTTTTTATTCAAAAATTTAATATTTTTTATTAATTTTTGACATTTAACTTATAATTTTATGATTTTTTTATTCAAAAATTTAGTACCTTTTATTAATTTTTGACATTTAACCTATAATTTTATGATTTTTTTATTCAAACAATTTATACTTTTATTAATTTTTTTTTTTACATTTAACCTATAATTTTATGACTTTTTTATTGTCTAAATGATATCCATAGAGTTATACAAGTTTTTAACGATTATAAAACATAGTGTGAATATAATGCAGATGTCAACGTAAATCTAACAAAAGATGAACAACTGTAGCGAAAACATAAGCCAAAATATCAAGGTCTTCAAAGTCTTCAAGTCTTTCCTTTAGCTTTATCTTTTTCCGAACTAACTGAAATATGGAACTCTTATTACAACTATTCTCATACTCACAGTATAGAAGCATATAATAGAACAAAGCTTTTATTGTTTTCACAACATAAGAACATCGGCTCCTAACTATGCGGTCAATGGATATGCTAGGCAAAGGTTAATCTCTTTGAACTAAATGAATTGCTAAGCTTTATCCATTCGGACATGGTTTTACGAAGCGGCCTACTCCCGTAGTCTTGAAAATGTACATCTTGGGGACTTACATACCTAATCATACTGCACCCATTAAAAAAAATTTAATTTTTCTAATTTTCATATCAATAAAAAAAATATTAAATAAATAAATTTTCTTTAAAAAAAACCAATTAATATAGTAAAATTTTTAATATATCAATTATGTTTTATAATTTTATTTATTAAGAGTTAAAATATAACTAATATAAAAAAAAGAAGAAAAAAAAACTAGTACTAAAAGCCGCAACAAATATTACAGTAAAGTTCTCAGCAAACTTCGCAGAAATTCCTGCGATATTTCCAGAGACTTTTGAGGTTTCCATGGATAACCTATTCCTGCGAAATAAATCGCAGTTAAGTCCGCAGGAACATTGATAAATTATTTTAAAATATAAATTGCAGGTAAGATCTCAGGAATTCCTGCGAAATTTGCTGCAACTCAATTTTTTTGCGGAAAATAATGTTTCACAATTTAAATTCGCAGGTAAGGTCGCAGGTGGACCTGCAGATAATTTTCCCCAAAAAAATCCGTAGGTAATTCGTGTATTTATATATATATATATATATATATATATATATATATATATAAACAGATAACAAATTATATTACAATTTTATATACAAATCAATCTTTTTAAAAATGATATCCATAGATCTAAGATATATAACATTTCTATTCATTAATCTTTAGATTTCCAATAAAAAAATCAATTGTTTCTTGTTCTAGGAAATTAAAACTGCCAAAAATAAATGGTATAAAAGCATGAAAATTATCGAAACACATTTTTATTAGGAATTATGGAAAATAAATGTCCATAAAAGCATTCCAATATGACAAGAAAATATTAAAGTGAAGATTGATTTTTGAATTAAGAAATTGACAATATTTGTGAAATGTTGCATTAAGTTTGAATTCGATAATAGACAATACTTCGTAAAGTGTTCCAGAATGTGAAACAATCCAAACCTTTGAAAATTGTTGTTATAAGCAAAATAGTGCGACATTTGATAAAACTATTGTTGTAGGCGAAACAGTGCAACGTTTAAAATATGCTACTGTAGTTGAAACAATGCAACATTTAGCAAAAGTATTGCTGAAAGTGTGTGTTTTATCAAAGGGTCGCAATCTTATGAAACAACACCAATTTGACCTATAAATTAAACATTCCGGATTCAGAAAAATAGATTAAAAATTCATGAATTATCTTTACATAATTCCAGAACTCTTCCCCGCATTCGAATCTTCACCGGTCTTGTGCAGATTCGATTTGAAGGTTGAATCATCCTGGATATTTTTGCATTCTAACTCTAAGACTACAAAACAGTGCTTGAAATACTTTTATGAAAAGTGACACCATTAACGATTTTAGCCCCGATTTATTCGATTTAAATTAATTTTTCAAATTATCTTAAAAGTATCCAAAGATAATGGATACCAAGACTTTAGTTTCAAGCATAAAAGAGATAGATCAGATGTGTTTTATTGTTTCTCATAAAAAACTTGTGAATATAATCTGATTTATTTTTAGAGAGAGAGGTTCCAACCTCTCTCTAAATGTTTCGCTGCTATCGTTTCGGCTGGGTTTTGTTTTTGGCATTGATTCTATATTTATGCTAAACTCTTCCTCTGTGGTTGCATGTTAAGGGAGAATGGAGTGGATTTTGGTCATCAGGAAGCGGAAGCGTCTAAAGCAAGATAAGTGGGATGTTTTTCCTTTCGGGGGAGGTACGATTAGGGGGGAGACAGAGGCAATTTCTTCTTTTTACATCTCGGAGTTCCCGGATCGGTGTAGGGCCAGGGATATCTTCGTGTTATTTGGGTGCATTGGGAGAATTGTCGAGGTGGTTATTTCACCTAGGCGTAACAAATTCGGGAAGCGTTTCGGTTTCGCTAGGTTCAAGGACGTGGAGGATTTTCGGGTGTTGGGAGTTAAATTAGACAATGTCATGATTGACGGTAGGAAAATTCACGCTAATCCACCGAGGTTCGAAAGGGGAGTGGTAAGGGGAGGAACGAGCGTTAATCAGATTATAAATGGGAGCATGAAAGCTGTGAGAGATTATCATCATCACCACAATCGAATTAGTTCGTTGAATGAGGTGGACGGTGCTTTCTCGTTTGCGGATGTGCTTCGTGAGAATCCTGTCTCAAAATCTTAGGGCACGGGTTCCAAACCATGTATTCACTTTGAATCTGATAAAGAAGCCAGGAAGAGACTGAGTAGGGCCTTTGTTGGAGTCACGATGTGTCTTGGAATGCCATATAACATACAGACGTACTTTGAATGTGAAGGTATTTTCTCGATTAAAATCACGCCATTGGGTTCAAATCTTTGTTTGTTGGAAGAGTTAGAAGAGGGCGCTTTAATAGATTTTGTGGAGGAAGGTGTTTCTTGGTGGAAGCAGTGGTTTAAAGAGATCAAAAAATAGAGTGCGAAGGAGGTTGATGAGAATCGTGTTATTTGGGTGAGAGCTTACGGGATCCCCTGTAATGCTTGGTGTGTGGAGTTTTTTGAATCCATTGCAAATTCTTTTGGAACGTACATTTGCTCTGACGATAACTCTTTAAAGGGGTCATCCATGGATATTGCGAGATTCATGGTCAGAGTTCATTCAAGTTTTAGTTTGATGGAGTCTTTGGAGGTTGTGGTTGATGGCCAAGCTTTCACGATCCATCTTCGTGAGGACTCGTTTGGTCTGATGCGTTTGTCAGCACCCGTGTTGAACAAAAAGTCTTCTGAGGCCGCATCTACTCGTTCCGATAAAGACTGGGTTTCTGATGATGAGGTTAGTAGGGAAGATGAGGTAGAAGAGGGAGAGATTAAAGATGGAACAGTGGGTTATCCGAAGGGTAGAAGAGGGGTTGAAGATGATAGCAGTGGTAACAGTCTGGTGGGTAATGGATACTTGAGGAACGTTGAAGCAGACACTTCTTTCGTGGAAACAGGCGCTGCAGGAAAAGTTATTGAAAGTAATGATGGGTTTGAAAGTTATGGGGCTTTTGACGAGGCTGTGGGCATGGTTAGAAAACCGAAGCAAACTTGTACTGACAGCATTGAAGGAAGTGTGAATGGGACAGATAAGAACTTTTCTAATGCCTCAGTCGTGAAGGAATCAGGGGAGGGTTTGGTGAAAAGTTCGGAAGTTGATGAGGTTCTAAAGTAGTGTGTGGTAAAAAAAAAAAGGCATAATAAACTTAAAAAAATGAAGTATAGAAAGTGGTATGGCCCACGTGGAGTTTTGGGAGACATTCAATATAAAGGTGGTAAGAGGAAGAATTTTTTCAAATCCGATTCAGGGGCTATGGATACAAACGTGGGGAATGGATTTAGTAATGGGGGGTGTAGGTCTTTTTCGGCTGGGTTGGATATGCTCAAAATCCATCCGGATAAATTTCATTGCGAAAATTCGGAGGCCTCCGATATTTTTAGATGTAATAATAAGTTAAGAGAAATTTTTTAATCGAATGTTGGGGGTAAATTGTGGGATATGTTATCTAATATGGGGATGGTTGTGGTGGATAAAGGGAGGGACTATAAGAAGATGATCGATGATTTAGAAAAGTTGGATAGAGATAGATCGTTGGGGGAGAAGGCGAAGTTGATTTTGTTGAAATGATTATCGGTTCGTTCAATATTAGAGGGGGAGGTAGTTTGATTAAAAGGAAAAGAATTAGTCAAATTATTAAAAAAGGAAATGCAGATATTTTTTTTATTCAAGAAACTAAATTAGTTTCAATGCCGGAAGAAGTAGTGAGAAGTTTTTGGTCTAAGGAGGATATAGGGTGGACTTGGTCTAGTGCTGAGGGTCTTTCTGGAGGTTTACTTATTCTTTGGAAGATGAATTTGGTGGAGGTGTTATGTAGCTTTAAAGGTGAAGGGTTTGTCGGTATCAAAGTAAGATGGAGAGATTCTATTTATTATGTTGTGAACATTTATTCGTCGTGCGAGATTAGTAAGAAAAGAATGCTTTGGAAGAGTTTGTTGGATTTAAAAGCCAAATTTACGGATGGGGAGTGGTGTATGGGGGGAGATTTTAATGCTATTTGTAACTCTTGGGAGAGGAAGGGAAGAAGTGCTTGTAGCCGCAAGTTGGAAATGAAAGAGTTTTCGGAGTTTGTTGTGGATAGCGAATTGATTGGCATTCCGTGTAAAGGGAAGAATTTCACTTGGTATAGTGGCGATGGATCCTCTATGAGTAGAATCGATCGTTTCTTATTATCAGAGGCGGTCATTGATTGTTGGAAGGTTGTTGGGCAATTCATAGGGTCGAGGGATATCTCCGACCATTGTCCGGTGTGGCTCGTGGCGGATTCTTCTAATTGGGGTGCGAAGCCGTTCGTCTTTAATAATGAATGGTTCTCGAATAAAAATTTCATTCCTTTTGTCGAGAAAGAGTGGAGGGAGTTTTGTGTTGCAGGGAGAGGTGATTATGTTCTAAAAGAAAAACTTAGACTCCTAAAAGGTAGTCTTAGAAAGTGGAATTTGGAGGTTTTTGAGAAAATTGATTTGGAGGTGGAGAAGTGTGTGAGGAAAATTAATAAGGATGATTATATGGCGGATGTTGCGAACAGAATGTTGACAAACGATTCCATGGCTAATCGGAAGAAGAAGACTAGTCGTTTTTGGTTGAACATGAGAATTAAGAAGAACATGCTTATCCAAAAGTCCAAGTTAAAATGGCTTAATGATGGAGATTGCAATAGTAGGTATTTCCATAGTGTGATGAAGGAGAGAAGAAGGCGTAATTATATTGGCTCTATTAATTTGGATATAGGGGTTTTGATGTCGGTCTATGAGGTTAAAGAGGAAGTTAAGAATCATTTCGCCAACAAGTTCGTCGAAGTGGATAGAGATAGGCCCATTTTGGAGGGAATTAATTTCAAAGTGCTTAGTCAAGAGGAAAGGGAGAGGCTTGAAAGTCCGTTTTCGGAGGAGGATATTAAAGAGGCGATTTGGAGTTGTGATGGGAACAAAAGCCCGGGGCCGGATGGTTACACCTTTTTGTTCATTAAGAAGTGTTGGTCCTTTATCAAGGATGAGTTTATAAACTATTTCAAAGGTTTTCATGGAGGGGCCATCTTGTCTAAGGCGATTGTGTCCTCGTTTTTGACTTTGATTCCTAAGTGTGAGAACCCGTTAGGATTGAATGACTATAGACCTATTTGTTTGGTGGGTTGCTTGTACAAAGCTCTTTCCAAGCTTTTGGCGGCTAGGGTTAAGAAGGTTTTGCATTCCTTAATATCCCTGTGTCAAAGCGCTTTTGTTCCGGGGAGACAACTTCTCGACGGTGTTTTGGTTGCCAATGAGGTCGTGGATTTTGCTTGCAAGGAGAAAAAAGTTTGCACTCTTTTTAAGGTGGATTTTGAGAAAGCCTATGATAAAGTTAGTTGGGATTTCCTTAGGTATGTGATGAGGAGAATGGGGTTCGGGGAGAAGTGGATGAAGTGGATGGAGGCTACTGTTTTCACTAGTAAGATGTCCATGTTGGTCAACGGTAGTCCGACTAGTGAGTTCTTGGTGGAAAGAGGATTAAGGCAAGGTGACCCTCTTTCCCCGTTCCTCTTTGTCATGGTGGCAGAGGGATTGATGGGTTTAGTAAAGCGATCGGTGTCGATTGGTGAGTTTTCTGGGTTTGAAGTCAATGGGAAATGTTTCATTGATGTTCTTCAATTCGCGGATGATACTCTTTTGGTGGGAGATGATAGTTGGAGACATCTTTGGGCGCTTAAAGCGGTCCTTCGTGGCTTTGAGCTAGTGTCGGGCCTCTGTATTAATTTCCATAAGAGCAAATTAATTGGTATTAATGTTGCGCAAAATTATCTTGATGCGGGAACTTTATTTCTTTCGTGTAGATCGGAAACAAAAGATTTCAACTTTCTTAGAATTCCTATTGGATCTAATCCAAGGAGGATCGCTACTTGGGAGTCGTTGGTTAAAAAGATGGAAAAAAGATTATCTTGTTGGCATGGTAGATTCTTGAGTTTTGGAGGTAGGATCACTCTTCTTAAATCGGTTCTCAATAGTTTATCGATTTTTCAACTTTCTTTTTATAAAGCACCGGTGATGATTAGAAAAAAGCTCATCAAAATTCAAAGTGGTTTTCTTTGGGGGAGTTCGGAAGCGAAGAGAAAAATTCATTGGATCAATTGGGATTACTTATGCTTACCGTTCGATAAAGGTGGTCTTAATTTGAAAAGGATTGGTGATTTTAATATGGTCCTTCTCAATAAGTGGAGATGGAGAATCCTTAATGGATCGGATTTTTTGTGGTTCAAGGTCTTGCAAGTGCGGTACGGGGATATCAAATTGAAGGTGTCTAGCAGGGATTACGCTTTAACCCGTGGGAGGTCGTGTTCAAATTGGTGGATCGACATTTTATCACTTTCGAAGCATTATTCGGAAGATGTGTTCATCAATAATTGTTTGTTCCATGTGGGTGACGGTTTCTCAACTTCTTTTTGGTGTGTTAATTGGTTAGGGCGGGAGTGTCTAAAGACCACTTTTCCCAGGATTTTTGAAGTTTCGAGGCTTAAGCATGTGGCGGTGGCGGCGTTAGGAGGTTGGGTGAATGGAGAATGGGTGTGGGGGAATCTTGGAATCAAGGGGGCAGATGGTGATGGTGTGGAAGTTGTTGGTGGGGCGGAGTTAAATGCGGTATCTAACGTGGATAATGTGGCGGAGACAAATGAGGCGTCGACTGATTTTTTTTATCTAACTCTTTGTTTGCAGGTACTGATGGTGTGGAGAATACCTCTGTTTCTAACGGTCTTTTTACTACTGGGTATAGTGATGATGATGGTGGCGTGATGCAAGGTGCGGGTGGCTTTTGGTGTTTTCAGCATCGTCACGGTTTTGATGGCCAGGAGGGGGAATTCAACATAGTATTCCTACTGTGACGCACGCGAACATGGCTTCTTCTGGTAATGCGTTACAGTCTTTGGTTCAGGGGCCGTGTTGTAGCTGCGAAACAAATTCCAGCAATTCTTGCCATGATGGGTTTTCCAGCCAGGGGTTAGGTGCGTCTGATACGCTATCTGGAACAGATGCGGCTCCTTTTACGGACGCTTTTTTCTGTGAGTTGGAAGAGTTGGTTTTATTATTAGGCAATGTTAGTTTGGATCCGAAGTCGAAAGATTGCTTATCGTGGATGAATGGTTCTGAGGAAACCTACTCCGTTAATTCTTTCTATCGGTTAACGGATGTTTTCAGTGTTCCGGTTGGTCCTGCAAATAGGGACGATGGAGCCGTGAATTTGGTCTGGAAAGTTATAGCTCCTCAAAACATTAAGGCGTTCGGTTGGAGGTGTCTTCACAATAAATTGCCGACGAAAGATTTGTTGGAGTTTAGAGGTATTTTACTTTCTTCTACGGATTTAAATTGTGTTTTGTGTAATTCTTACCCGGAATCGATGCTTCACGTCTTATTTAAGTGCCCGGTGGCTCAATTAGTGTGGAGGGAGGTGGCGGATGGCTAGGAAAGTCAAATGTTAGTAGTACTTGTTCTAAAGGTAATTTTCTAGACTGGTTTGCTTTTTGTAAATCAAAGCGAGCCAGGGCAGGGAAGGAAGGGTGTATTTGGTTAGCTGTTTGCTGGAACTTGTGGATTCTCAGAAACGGAATCATTTTCAAGAACATCGGTTGGAATGTGGTTGACACTGTTTGGGCGATTAAGTTTTCGGTGTGGCGTTGGTATTTCATTGGAGAAATTACTCATTCCAATTGTAATTTGTATGAGTTCGACAAAGACCCTTTGTTTTACTTGTCGTAAGTTTCAATTGGTTTGTAATCTTTTCGTTGTTTCCGAGCTGTGTTTTTGCTATGTTGTAATCAGATTCGAGTACTCTTTGTACTCGCTTTAATTCCATTCCTTGCTTATTAAAAAAAAATATATATATTAAAATTCAAATATAAAACGTTTCTAACTATTAGTATTAGAGGAAAGTTATTAATAGTATGATTTTTTTGAAAAAGGTTACATGTATGCATTGTATTCCGATAATTGATTGATATCTTAATCCATTATTATGTGATGCATTTGAATTTTTTTTTTCTTTCTTTTCCTTGTTACATTGCGATATAACAAATACTGATATATTAAATTATATGTCGTACAAAGCAAAACAAATGTAATATATACTTTTTTATCCGATATAAACTATTTAATTGGCTAGAAATTGAAGTATATTGTAGGTAGTATAAATAAATATATTTATTAAGATACCACCTTTAATTTTTAGTACTGTATATAATATTTTTTTGTTTGTCTTATATTATAACCAAATTTTATTTTTTAGACTTATTCAATAATTAATATATCTGATCTATATATAACTCAGGTATATTAATTATTAAATAAACTTAAAAAATAAAATTTGCTTATAATATAAAACGAAGGGTATATGTAATATAATTTATTTTTAAAAAAGGTAATCGAATTAAAAAGAAAAATGAAGTATAAGGGGTATTCCAACCCTTACACCAAGCAATCTCTACAATTACACCTTGATACAGAAAAGAGGAGAATGAAACCCGGCATAAAAAGAACAAGGTTTCACCAACAAGGATCGAGAACCTAACCATCTCCAAGCTAATATTTTAAAAGAATACACAACATCTTCAACACAAGAGAGAGCGTTCCTAAATATAAAGTTGTTTCTTCTACGCCAAATGCACTTGACCGTAAAATTCCAAATAACAAAACCAACATCTTTACCTTTCTCCTTCCTACAATCTCTTCCATACTGTGTGAACGATTCGACACACTCAAATCTGCTACTCAACTGAACAACAGTCCACTTCTAAATATCATCCAAACTCCAATAGCAAAAGGACATTCCAAGAATAAATGATTGGATGTTTCAACATGAGACTCGCAGAAGACGCATTCCCCATTGTTATCACCTACAGCTATCCCACGCTTCTGCAGCTACTCCCTAGTTGCGATGTTATTCCAAAACACTCTCCACATGTAATACAATGATATATGGTAAGTGCGTTACCATGTAAAAATGTGTGCAAAATGTCACACAGAACTGTAGTGTACTAAGAGATATTAAATTATGCTTTAGTGTACTAAGAGATATTAAATTATGCTTTAACATATATGTAAGTTGTAACGCGAAGTCACTTTAAATTTATATTGGTTTATTATGATTCCTTTTAAAATGAATTTTCAACAAATTGTTACATTTATGCTTTATAATTATATATATTGATTATGAATTAAAATTTGCAATATTCGTCTATTCATATTGTTATATTTGGATGCAATTGAATCTTTTAGTTTAAGTTTTTTTTTATATTGAAAATTACACTTATATTTTGAATTTATTTATCAAAATTGAATTTGTTAATCAATAAAGTGGTCAAATTCATTAGTGTTTATGATTTTAAATTATTCAATTGAATTTTGATTCGGATTCTATAGAAATAACATGTTTGTATTCAATGAGACTTATTATTATAAGTGTTCTGGACTGGACCAATGGCTAGAATTGGCCCAATCCGCCTCTGCTCCAGAGCGGTCCAAATTGCCTAAGCCCAATCCCCAGAGGGGCAATAACGACATTTTACCCCTCCAATCGGGCAAGGAACGCAACGTCCTCCCCGACTTTTATGCCCGTTACGCACGGCTTCCTCGTTGCCCGAACTGTAAGGGACAGGTGCCCGGAACTGCGCTTATGCCCGGCACAATGGCTAGTTTCTGGCACCCTGCCCGACATAACGGCTAGTTTGGGCAGTTACCTATTCTTTGGGGAAAACGGTTATTTCGCCCCGAAAATAGGACCGTTGGCCACGCGCTGGGGGCTCTATATAAACCCTCTCGCTTGAGAGGGTCAGGTATCACATTTTTCACCCTAAGAATACTTTTGTACTTGCCCCTTTTCTCTGACCTTTTCAAACTTGAGCGTCGGAGTGCCTTGCAGGTACACCCCCCTCCTCTCCTCATTCACAAGCCGAACACCTTGCACGCCTGACGATCAGCATCCGTCCGAGCACCTTGCCATCTGACGACCAGCTTGCGTGGACCTGTTCGAATACTCCGGATCAGTGACGCCGTCTGTGGGAACTCCTTGTTCTCCCCTTCTTTCTTTCCTCCCCGGAAACTAAAAGATCAAAACATACTTTCTTTGATCCGCCCACATATGGCCTCTCAAAACCCCGCAAAAGGTGCTGACACTACAGTTCTTGTCCCCGTCAACAAGATGGACGCTAACGGCAGTTCGTTGTTACTTTCTGATCCCCGTTTCCTTCGAGACGGGGCCATTGCGTCTCCAACTCCTCCTCCCACCGAGCAAGGAGGCAAACAGCTACCGTTGGGGGAACAACCAATTCCTGGCCCTCCCAGCACTGACCTGGCCGTTGCAGCTCTTCTGGAAGCTGTCAACCGCACAAACCTCCTTATCCTGCAGCAAGGAGAAAGGATAGGAGCTCTCGAGGAAGCATCTCTTCCAAGATCCTCTCCTCCCAAGAGTAAACACCGGAAATCAAGAAGCCCACCACCTAGGCGCGGGGAAGACCGTATGACGAGGCATGAGCCTGAATCATAACACGTTCGCAAGCGCGACCAGATCTCCCCGCGAGATCGATCCCCACCAAGACACAAGGGAACGAGGCAGGATAGGCATTCTCCACCGGTCAGACCTCGCGACCGGACCCGTTCACCCTCACCTCGCAGAGACCGCCGCTGCGAGCGCAGACAACGGTCACCATCAACTCCAAGTTCGGACAGCGACGACGAGCCTCACGGCTCATTGTCCCGCAGGATCCTGGCCACCCGTCTCCCTAAAGGACTAGAGAAGCCTCTGTCTCTAGGGACTTACGATGGAACTACTGACCCAGACGAGCACATAGAAAACATAGATGCTCTTTTGGACTACAGAGGTGTACGAGGAGCCATCAAATGCCGCCTGTTCCCAACCACGCTCCGGAAGGGAGCAATGACATGGTACAAACAGCTGCCAGAAGAATCCATTACATCCTGGAGGCAGCTGGGGAGGATTTTCTCCCGCCACTTTACTGCATCACGACGCCATCCAAAGACCGAGGCGTCCCTCGGAGCCGTCGTACAGGGAAGAAATGAGCCTCTTCGGGCCTACATTGAGCGGTTCAACAAGGAGGCTGTCCAAGTGCCAACGACCGACGAGATGAAGAAATTCCTGCTCGAGCAGGGATTACGTCCTGGCTCAGACTTCACGAAAGCCATCGGCCTCGACCCACCGAGGAACCTTAACGCCCTTCTCCTCCAAGCCCAGTCGCATATACAATACGAGGAAAAGGTCGCTGCCCACTCTGCCCGGGCCTCTCGAAACCAAGAAGGTGCCCGGTCATCCAGAGCTGAAGAACCCTCGACATCGCTTCGAGGAGATAGAAGACGCGACGATCGGCCTCGCGATACACACGAACAGAAGGGACCTTCTGGGCGGTTCTACGATTATACCCCCCTCACTACCTCGAGGGAGAAAATCTTATCCGAATGTGCCAACTCAGAATTCAAGCAGGTGGGAGTCCGTTTCCCCAAACAGCTACCGGCCAGACCGGGTATGGACAAATCTAAGTATTGCCGCTTCCACAAGAGTCACGGTCATACGACGGAAGAATGCATCCACCTCAGAGATGCCATAGAGATCCTTATTCGCGACGGCCACCTGAAGCAGTTTGCAAAAAAGAAAGATGCTCCCCGGCAAGAAACCCAGGAGAGCAAAAAGGTTGCAGAAGAGACTCCGCCCTCCGATGACACCAACGTACATGTCGCTATGTCCATAACTCGGCCAGAGGATTTCCACATCCCCGATGGTCTTCCCGTCTCCACGTTCCTCGCTGCTCACAGCCCGTGGGAGGCCTTCCCGTCAGCCATGGTCATTTCTGGTGGTGGATTCAACAAAATCACGGTCGACTCAGTCAAGAGGAGATTCGATCAACACGCTGGACACCACTCACAAAGGATCCGCTCCTATTTCCTTCTACAAAGAGGAGCTCCTCGGCGGGGCACCGAACTCGAGCATCTCGCTGCTCATCCGGGCAAGGATGGCGAATTTCGACATTCGCAGAAACTCGTGGACCAGGGCAGTTCAGTTGATATAATGTACAACCACTTGTTCGAAACACTGCAGCTGGACGACTCTCACCTTACTCCATATGTTGGATCCGACCTGCAGGGATTCAATGGAGCAGTAACAAGGCCCCGAGGTTACGTAGAGCTCATCGTAACCTTCGGTTCAGGAAAGACAACCCGAGCAATCAAGGCACAGTTTCTGGTAATTGAATGCCCGTCATTATACCAGTGCATTTTTGGAAGGCCAACCCTAGCAAAGTTGATTGCAGTGCCTTCCACCGTACATCTCAAGATGAAGTACTACACTTCTGAAGGGATGGTCGCCACCCTCCACGGCGATATCGAAGCTTCCCATTGATGCTTTGAAGCAGCGTCAAAAGGACTAAGCACCATCTCAGCAAGACCGAGAACTTCTGGTCGTCCCCCTCTGCCCAACAGCTCTGAGCAGCCAAAACCGCTACCCCAGGTCGAATCTATCGACTTGGACAGCCGTTTCAGCGAGGAAAATCACGCCAAAGACCCAACGACTTCGGGCAACCAGTCCAACAACAGCGGCCATCTCCTACGCCCTGTCCCAGATGGCAACTTCGAGATCATTCCGTTCGGAGAAGACCCCCAACGGGGAGTGAAGATCGAAGCAGACCTCCCCGACCTGGCCAAGAGACAACTAAAAGCGTGCCTCCGGGAGAACGCAGACTTGTTCGCATGGAGCGCTGCTGAAATGCCAGGATTAGACCCCTCCGTTGCTTGCCACCAGCTTACAATTGATCCGGCCGTCAAAGTCGTTGCCCAGCGCAGAAGGAAACAGTCCCCGGAGAAGATGGAAGCCGCGGAGAAAGTTGTCAAAGACCTTCTAGAAGCTAGGTTTATTTCTGAGGCCAAATACACTACATGGCTCTCAAATGTTGTACTTGTAAGAAAAAATAATGGCAAATGGAGGATGTGCGTTGATTATACCGATGTTAATAAGGCCTGTCCGAAGGACGCCTACCCCCTCCCCAATATAGATAAGCTCGTAGATAACTCAGCAGGTTTTAAACTTTTATCGTTCCTCGACGCCTACTTGGGCTACAACCAAATACCAATGGCCGCGAGCGATAAAACTTACACGGCCTTCATGATCGAATCGGGCAACTATTACTACAACGTAATGCCCTTCGGGCTGAAGAACGCCGGCACCACATACCAATGAATGATGAATAAAGTCTTCCAAGGACAAATAGGCGACATGCTCGAAGTATACATGGACGATATGATCGTCAAGTCCCACGAGGAACTAGATCATGTCGCCCATCTTCACAAAATTTTCGAGCAAGCCAGAAAGTATCGAATGCGTTTCAACCCAGAGAAGTGCACGTTTGGCGTACGGGCAGGTAAATTCCTTGGCTTCTACCTAACGGAATGAGGAATAGAAGCTAACCCCGACAAATGTCGGGCATTCTTTGAGTTCCCAACGCCCACGTCTAAGAAGAACATCCAGCCCCTCAACGGGGTACTTACCTCGTTGTCCCGCTTCGTCGCAAAGTCCGCCCAACACGCCCTTCCTTTCTTCAAGCTCTTGCGGAAAGAAGTAGTGTTTGAATGGACCGAAGAATGCGAAGCATCCCTCCTTCACTTGAAGCAAGCTCTGTCGAAACCGTCAGTATTAGAACGGCCGGACGCCAGGGAAGTCTTGTTCCTATACCTCGCCGTCACTGCCGAGGCCGTTAGCGCCGTTCTCATTCGCGAGAATCCTGGCGGGCAAAAGCCGGTATACTTCACGAGCAAAGCGTTGTAGGATGCGGAGTTGCGATATCAGCAGATAGAGAAGGTAGCATTGGCCCTCGTCAACGCTGCCAGACGACTAAGACACTATTTCTTGGCCCACACGATCATGGTAAGGACGGATCAGCCCATCAAGCAATTACTGGGACGACCAGACATGGCCGGGCGAATGCTCAAATGGCCACTGGAACTGTCCGAATTTGACGTCCAGTATAAAAGCAGAAAAGCTCTTAAAGCTCAGGCCCTGGCCGATTTCATAGCGGAAGTAACCTTCTCAGACTCCCCGTCCCACATAGCAAACAGATGGACCATCTATGTGGACGGAGCATCCAGCTCGAGCGGCAGCGGGGCAGGAGTGATTCTGGAGAACGACGAAGGGACCATAGTCGAGGCTTCTCTCACATTGTCCTTTCCCACGTCGAACAACCAGGCCGAATATGAAGCCTTCCTCGCCGGATTGCGCATAGCCAAAGACCTAGGGGCTGAAGAAATCGTCATCTGCACGGACTCTCAGCTCGTAGCCCACCAGATATCCGGGGAGTATCAGGCCAAAAACGACAGTTTCTCCGAATACCTCACCCTAGTCAAGGAAAAAATGTCGAAGTTCAGAACGGTAGAAGTAAGACATGTTCCACGCGAACACAATGTACGAGCTGACGTCTTGTCCAAACTAGCAAGCACTAAGAAGAAAGGCGGAAACAGGTCAGTCATCCAAGAGATACTTCCCCGGTCCAGCATCGATAAGGGATCCTCGACCCTACACGTGCACGCGATCGGGGACAGCGATTGTTGGATGACGCCCGTGTACAACTACCTCACCAGGGACGAACTTCCGGATGACCCCAAGGAAGCCAGCATAATCAGATGAAGAGCATGCTCGTACGTCATCCTTGAAAACAAGCTCTATCGACGGGGCTTCTCCATCCCACTACTCAAGTGCATAGAGGAGGAGGTTGTCCCCCACGTATTACGAGAAATCCATGAACCCATTAACGCCCAGCACCTGGGAGGAAGGTCCCTTGCCCGCAAGGCCCTCCGGGCAGGGTATTATTGGCCAACCATGCAGCAAGACGCCAAGGAGCATGTGAAGAAATGCGACAAATGCCAACGGCACGGGGATATGCACCTAGCTCTGCCTAACGAACTGAAGAGCATGACCTCCCCGTGGCCATTCGCCTGGTGGGGCCTAGACATCCTAGGACCCTTCGTGACGGGGTCCAGCCAAAACAAATACCTGATAGTGGGCGTAGATTATTTCACAAAATGGATAGAAGCAGAAGCCTTAGCGAAGATAACAGCACTTAACATTCTGCGCTTTTACAAGCGGAATATCCTTGCCCGTTTTGGGATTCCCCAAGAAATTGTCACGGACAATGAAACGCAATTCACGGACAAGAAGTTCCAAGACTTTGTCGCCCATCTCGGAACAAAGCAACATTTCGCTTCGGTAGAACATCCCCAGACCAACGGGCAGGCAGAAGCGGCCAATCGTGTCATTTTGCGCGGCCTCAAGCGAAGATTGGATGAAACAAAGAAAGCCTGGGTCGAGGAGCTCCACAGCGTCTTATGGGAATACCGCACTACTCCCCAGTCCACCACCGGGGAAACACCTTTCCGCTTAGCATATGGTACGGAGGCTATTTTACCCATCGAAATCCACGTACCGTCCAGGAAGATCGAATCACCTCTAGACGAGGAGATGAATGACGAAGCGATAAGAGAGGAGCTCGACCTTGTTGAGGAAATTCGAACAGGAGCAGCCCTCCGCGAAGCATCTCTTAAGCAAAAAATAGCAATCAGGCACAACGCCAAAGTCTTACGACGAGAGTTCGATGTGGGCAGCCTTGTCCTGCGAAGAAACCACAAGGACTCTCGCGAAGGCAAACTAGCAGCCAACTGGGAAGGGCCATACAGAGTCCGTGCCAAAACGGGGAATGGTGCATACTTCCTCGAAAACCTCAACGGGGACACAATCCCTCGACCGTGGAACACTGAAAAACTTAAGCAATACTACAGCTAAAGTAACTATAGGCTTCCTCGCATCAAAGGACCACCTAACGGTCATCATGCTCGTCCAGGTACAAACGACGCATACGCACAAAGTAGAATCCCGCTCAAGTGAATGAGCCGGAGCTCTGCTCGTCGGCGGTCCTCAACCGAGCATCGCCTTCGCCCAAAGTACCATGATTGGCAGAACCCCAGCTCGCGATGGGACGTTCACGCCGCGACCTCAGGCCTCAATCGCGACCTGAGATTCGCAACCTCGTCGGGACCGTCCTCGACTATTCGACCAGTTCTCCGCACTGACAAATTCACACACGACGAGCTATCTCTCAAAAGAAAGCTCCGTTAATAGACGCACCCTCCGACCGGCAGTCACACATGCACAACTAATATAAAGTACAGCAATACAAACAAAAATTTGTATAAATAACCGGGCATGAAATAAAAAAAGGCCACAAGGGCCAAAGATGTGCGTATTACATAAAAAAGGGGGCCACGCCCCCCCCCCCCCCCCCCCCCCAAAAAAAATCAAATAAGATTACAGACAACTCAACGGCACGCAGGCCGGACAAAATACAACTACATCAGAACACCAAAACTCCTCATTCTTCCGCATGCTCGGTCGATGCGGGCTCAGGTCCCTGCTCCTCCACGGGCTGGTCCTCGGTCTAAACTTCGGGTGTATCAAGAACAAGGCCTGCGGGCAAGACGATGCGACCATCCTCCACTCGTGCAAGGTAGTGGATACCCTCGGTCAAAATCTCAAGCCTAGGGTTCACCACCCGCAACTGGGCCACGACACTTTCGAAGGACTCCACTGCCACTGCGATACCGTCATCCTCGGCCTGCAGAATGCTGACAACCAGCTCAGCCCTAGTTTTCAACACTTTTATCTCATCCGGCTCATCAGCACCCGGGGCACTGGCCGCCATCAGCTCTTTGTTCAAATCCTCGGCAGCCTTTTTCTCCGCCTTCAGCTTGGTGACCTTGTAGCGAGCGATTTTGGATGCGATTCTTAAGCGCTGGTCGCTCTCTGCGGTTTGAGCTTTGACTACAGGTCGATTCATTTTTTATCATATTTTTTAACCCTGCTTTGCATACTGAGTTTAAACAGCGGTCTGTTAGGTTACGAATGCTATCAATGTGGGGGGGCCTTTGTACTGGTTATTTGTATTTTCGCCAATACAGTTTTCTTTCTTTCTAGGACTTTCTAGCGGGGAACAAGGGTTAAGATGTTAGGACTGATGTTTTTGAATTACTGCTTTTGATTGATGGAGATACGGGATTTGGGTTTTTTGTTGATTGTGCTCGCTAAGATCTTTTCTTTCGATCTTATGCCTACGTATTCCCGTTTACCGAAACAGGGAAATCAGAGCGTTCGTAGTTCCTCATATTCTATGGGAGGAAATGGGTGTTTTGGTGTCTTGTTCAAAGCCCAAGACGTGAAGCGAATGGTGGTTTGTATCTTGTTCAAAGCCCAAGATGTGAAGCTGAAAAGTCTATTTGTGTCTTGTTTAAAGCCCAAGACGTGAAGCTGAAAGACCTCGGCTTTAGAGAGAATTTGTCATCTCTAAAGAAGGGTTTGTCTGTCCCAACTGTTGGGTGACTGGTTATAAAGGATAATTACTTTAACCGGGATACGCGGATCCTAGCAATGCCATAATTTCCTTTAAAGGGGATTTTAACCTGAAGGAGAAGACTTTAACTCAGTGTAGAGCAATGTTATCTTTCCTTAGGAATTTCTCATGCTAAAAGAGGGACAGTGGCATGGATGTAGATGATCCAGAGGCTTGCCGCTTACAGCGATTAGATAAAGGGAAAGGAGTTGTTGATGTTTGTGTACTGTGAACGAGGCACAACTTTGATGTTAAAAGGTTGATTGGATCAACCAGCGGTTTTCTTATACTAAGCCTAAGAGGGGGCTATTGGCCCAACAAGAGGGAGTTTTTATGTGTCTCGTACGAAGCCCGAGAGAGAGGCTAAAAGGGTTAACTCAATAGGAGAATCTTTTATACTCAACAAGAGAGTGTTTTTATATCTCGTACGAAGCCCGAGATGGAGGCTAATATGTGTCTCGTACAAAGCCCGAGAGAGAGGTGAAAAGGTTTTGACTCAACGAGGGAATCTTTTCGTATCTCGTATAAAGCCCGAGATGGAGGCGACAAGGTTTGACTCAACAAGAGAGTCTTTGTATCTCGTACAAAGCCCAAGATGGAGGCTGTTGTTTATTTGGCTCAATAAGAACCTTTTTGTATCTCGTATAAAGCCCGAGATGGAGGCGAAAGGTTTGCTTCGCTGGGAAGAATCATTGAACAAAGCCCAAGAGGAGGCCATGGTGACTGTTTCAGTTGAGTGACAGGTCCAATATACTGATTTTAAAAGAGAAAATCAGTTCTTATATGAGCAACACTGTACTCAGGGATTTGATTCAAGGGTCTGGGTTGTTCCTGTTCTTTAAGGAAGCGGGAAATCCAAAGGGTATTGACTGTCCGAGTCTACGGGTTTCCTTCCTATTTAACGAAAGGGTCACTTGAGAATGTCTTTGAGACTCAAGGAGATTAGACCGTCCAAGTCTAGAGTTTCATCTTTTGTACTACGCTTTGAGAAACAGTAGTAGACTCTATGAAAGGACTGTTCTATGAGGATTACTAGGTTCTGTTCCTATACCTCTAGGAGGTCGTCGGGACAATTTGTACGAAGCCCAAGAGGAGGCTGGAAACTTTTAAGAAGCCGACGGGTCCTTGTACTAAGCCCAAGAGGAGGCTATCATTCCCGGAGGAAGAGATCATTATACGAAGCCTAAGAGGAGGCTGTGAATACTTCTAAGAAGCCGTAGGGTCCTTGTACGAAGCCCAAGAGAAGGCGGGGTTGCTTTTAGGAAGCCTGTGGGTCCTTGTACGATGCCCAAGAGGAGGCCGATGCTTTTAAGAAGCTCGTGGGTCCCCAAACCCCGAGAAATTCAAGGCAAGCTATTCACAAGGAATAGGTCAAGTCAGGAAAGTTCGAGAATTTGGAAGAAACTCAAAGATGCCATTCACGGAGAAGACATTCATCTTGGGTAGTAGAGTTTCTTAACAATTCCTAATGAGGACAGCCGAAGAAAAGACTGTATCTGGTGATCCTATTGGGGATCTAGTTGTCTATTTCTACGAATAAACGAAACGGCATCACCTAGTTCTAGACGTAGTTGCCGGGGAAACTTTAAATATCTATACTATTATTACATAGTTGATATGAGTTTATGAAAGAAGACTTACAGCGAAACAGCCCCACAATACAGTTATATATATATGAGTTTGTGAAAGGAGACTTACAGTGAAACAGCCCCACAATACAGTTATATACATATGAAAGCGGTAAATGAAAGCGGGTAAACACTTACTCGGTTGTAGAGCTTCCATGCTATTTTGTTAGTTGTTCAACAAAGACAGATTGAAAACAACAGTATATTCAAAATCAAAGGAAAAAGTGCTTTGAGAAAGAAAGATTTGGGGCTTACAGCTCAAGGAGAGGCCCGGGGTTTTATCAGTGAGCGCACTGTTGAATTTGTACAGAGGGACTTATACAAGTGACTGAGGCCCAAAAAGGTTTTCTGTACAAAGGGATGGGTCTTACACTCTATCAAGAGGCCCAAGTGAGTTTTAAGAAAAGAAATGGGTCTTACTACTCGAGGGTAGGCCCAATGGTTAATTTTGAAAAGGGCGACGATCGCGCCGAGGTTTTGGAAACACCGTGGGACTTATACAAGTGACTGAGGCCCAAAATTTTGGTATTTACAAAGGGATTGGGTCTTACACTCTATTAGAGGCCCAAAAAGTTTAAAGAAAAGAAATGGGGCTTACAACACGAGGGGAGGCCCATAGTCTTTATTTTCAAGATGAATATTCACTTTTAAAATACTTAAAAACAATTAAAAATGAATTTATTCACAAAAATACCAACTATATTAAATAAATAATATAAATTTGATTCTTTTGTAGAATAAAATATTTTACTATTTTTGTGATTTTTCAGAAAAAGAACCAATAAAAAATAATCAAAATTGAAGGAGTTATTAATTTTCCAAATTATTAAAAAATAATAAGAAAATATAAAAAAGAGGGGTTGGGTCTTACACTCTATTAGAGACCCAAAGTGTATTTTTGTACAAAAGATGGGGCTTACAACTCAGGGAGAGGCCCAAAATATTTTCAGTTTGAAAAAGGCGATCGCGCCGAGATTTTTAACGTATCGAGACTTATACAATAGCTGAGGCCCAAAATTGTTTTGTTAAAAAAAGGTTGGGTCTTACACTCTAATAGAGGCCCAAGTGTTAAAAAATAAAAAGAAATGGGACTTACAGCTCAAAGAGAAGCCCAGTTGATATTCGTTTGAAAATGGCGATCGCGCCGAAAATTTCTTTTAACGCAGAGGGACTTATACAATAAGTGAGGCCCAAAATTGTTTTGGTTAAAAGGGGATTGGGTCTTACACTCTAATAGAGGCCCAAAAGTTTTGAATGGGTCTTATAGCTCGAGGAGAGGCCCAAGGTTATTTCTTAAAAAGGCGACGATCGCGCCGTTTGTTTTTGACGGTATCAGGGCTTATACAATGAATGAGGCCCAAAAATGATTTGGTCAAAAAAGGATTGGGTCTTACACTCTATTAGAGGCCCAAAAGTGTTTTGAATGGGTCTTATAGCTCGAGGAGAGGCCCAAGGTTATTTCTTAAAAAGGCGACGATCGCGCCGTTTGTTTTTGCCGGTATCGGGGCTTATACAATGAATGAGGCCCAAAAATGATTTGGTCAAAAAAGGATTGGGTCTTACACTCTATTAGAGGCCCAAAAGTGTTTTGAATGGGTCTTATAGCTCGAGGAGAGGCCCAAGGTTATTTCTTAAAAAGGCGACGATCGCGCCGTTTGTTTTTTACGGTATCGGGGCTTATACAATGAATGAGGCCCAAAAATGATTTGGTCTTACACTCTATTAGAGGCCCAAAAAGGTTTTATCAATTAATTTAAATATTAGTATTTAATATGATTAATTAATAATTTAATTAATCAAAATTAAATAGAAATATCTAAATTAATTAATAACTTAAACAATATTTTTACCTTTCCTAGATAAAACTAGAAATAAGAAAAAATAATGAAAGAAAGAAATATGTGGGAGAGAAATGAGAAAACAATGTAAGAGATTGTTTTGGTGTGATTTGGAATGAGAAATGGAGTGGTATTTATAGGAAAATTTTAGCTTAAAAATTAAGCCATGGTGATGTATGCAATGACATAAACCAAGCTTAAAAATTAAGCTAACTTATTTAAACTAGCTTAAATTTTAAGCTAACTTAAATTAACTTTTTAAGCTAGCTTAATTTTTAAGCTAACTTAAATATCTATATACTATAATAATAAAAAAACAAAATTGTATTAAAAACAAAAGTTTTTTTAGAACAAAATATATAAAAAACAAAAATTCATAAAAAAAAAAAACAAAATATATGAATTTTAAAAATAATATAAATATATATTTATATATATATATATATATATATATATATATATATATATATATATATATATATATATATATATATATATATATATATATATTTTCGATATACATATATATATAAAATATATATATACATAAAAAATATGAAAAATATATAAAAAATATATAAAAAATAAAAAGACAAAAAAACAAAAAAAAAAAAAAATATATATATATATAAAATACAGAAATAATATATATATATATTATTATTATATATATATTTTTTTTTTTCATTTTTATTTTATATATGTAAAAATAAAATAAAAATGAGAAATCAATTAAATCGTGCGAAAGATAGATGAACAATGAACATTTGTAAATTTAATTGAAAAACATGTCCGTTCATCGATTTTCGCATAATTAACCAAAAAGACAAAAATTTCAACGTATATATTTCGACTGAAAATTCAAACGATGTGCATCACAAAAATAGATGATATGATATGCAGACGACACGAAGTGAAAATACAATCGAGTTTTGATCACTGGTGGTTCTGAGGCTCAATCCACTTAGAAGGGAGCATTGTGCTTAATCCTTGAAGTGGGAGTCCTTTTTGATCCATTGTGAATGTTTGAGAAGTTCGACAAGTTGAAGATCATGTCATTCCTTGATTGATCCTTTGTCTAAGAACTCAAAGAGAGTTTGAAACCCTAATTTTGATTGTAGTGAGTGCTCACCCATCTTTGGGGAGACTGATGATTTGCCCAATGATGGGAAATCTAAGTGGTCAAAATTTGGGGTATGACAGACCTCCTCTTTTAGCTTGGTCGTCTCCTCTTCGGCCTTCTTCCTAGCCTCACGAGCACCCTTGACCTCCTCCTTCAAGGCCGTCTCAGAAGCCCCGACAGCAGTAAGTTCAGCCTCAAGCGCAGTGTCCCCTTCCGCATAAACGACCGCCATCTCCAGCATCCTCACAAGGGCAGAAGCATCCTGGGCCACCAGCGCCCTCTTGCTTGACCGGTCCATGCCCTCCAAGCTAAGGGACTCTGCCCGAGGAACGACCAGGGTGTTGCCCTCAAAAAATCTCCTGTCGAGGATGCACGGGGGGAGCTCAAATTTCCCCTTCTCAGGCGCCCGAGTCAGGTCCACGGAATCTAACGTCCGTGGCCGCTTCGCCCGCCCGGTCAAAGGCAGTGGAGAATCCCGCGGACCAGGAGAGGGCGTAGAAGAGGTCCCCGGAGCATTTTGAACAAGGGAAGGAGCACGAGTACCAGCAGCAGTCCGGGTCTTAGGGGGAGCCGCTCCAGCCTTACCCCTCGCCATGGCGTTCCTCACCACACGATCACGAGCTTGAGGCATCTCACCTGCACAAATGAAAACGAGCACGTTAGTTACGGAGAAAGGAAATAACACAAACAAAGTCTAAACAACTATGACTACCGAGCAGCTTCTCAGCATCCGCGGGAGTCTTGCACTCCAGCAGTGCCTTCACATTGATAAACCTGTGCTCGACCCTCTGACTACCATCCTCCTCGAAGATAGGGTTACCCTTACTCGTCCAGCAGCTCGCAAGACTGAAGGAGTTGACCCACTTCACCAGCGCCTCATAAGACGCGGCATCCTGCCCGCGTAGCGCGCTCGGCTCAAAGACGTAAGCACTGGGCTTCTTTGAGAAGTGGTCAGGTGTCCAGCGGATCGGGAACTTGTACAACCTCTCCCCGATATACTTCCCCTCCTCGTTGAGTAGCTCCTCTCCGTTTTCATCGACCTCTATCTCCCAGACATATGTGCTGTCCTGGGCAGCTTCAGACACTGGCTCAACGATGAAGTACCGTCCCTTGAATGTTCCGATTGATTCTGAGAACGGCTTAAACAACTTCTTGGGCTGCTTCAAAGAAACCCATTCGTACTTCTTCCCCGCCAGCTGCCGTTGAAGATGGAAAACAGCAAAAAACAAGGGGAGAGTGGTTCCCAGTGTGAGGTGCTCGCACACCAACTCAAATGCCCGTATAAAGGCCAGCGAATTGGGGTGGAGTTGCGAGGGCGCCAGCTTGTGATGCTCAAATACCGACCGCTGGAAGTCAGTGAAGGGCAACCTCAGCCCCAACTCCTTGAAAGCGTACTCGTACATCGTGAAGCGGTTCCCAAACTCCGAGCAGACCCGCTCGTCCACGGTGGGAAAATGCACTCTCCAATCCCCCGGTGGGCCCACCTCTGTAAAGGCATCCGCCACAGATCTGGCGAACGTGGAAATATGTTCGGAAGGCTCGGCCACCTCCCACTCCTCCAGACAAAACCCTTCTACATCTTCCTCCACGACATCCAAATTCTCTTCCTCTTCAACTTCGCTCAAGGAGCTCGATGCCGCCGAGCTCGAAGACGCAGAACTCGAAGCCATTGTGCTGCTATCCTCCTCGGAGACAGTTTCCTCCTCGGATGTGACTGGGATAACTTCTCTCTCTGGGTCCATCGCCGTTACGATCACCTGAAAAAGCAGAGAAAGATAGTGAATTCGACGGAAAATCAAATCCACCCTTCCACTGCCAAGTCAAGTGAAAGGGCGCGCAAAAGGCTAAGGACAACGTTCCCGGCCTAAGCCCTAACATCAAACGAAAAACCTCCCCGCGAGGAGATGCCCGAGATATGCCATCTTCCTGCGAAGAACCTCCCCGCGCTCGTGCCCAGATTCTGTTTGAAGCTCCACCGGAAACTGCAAGGCTCCACCGGAATCTGGAAACGTTATACCGGAAAGTTCACCATTCCAGTAGAAGATAATAAGACGTGGTGGTCGCGACTCACAACCACGACGTGGACCACCGGGCTCACCGAACGCGCTACCTACTCCGGCGAGATGCTTGAGGCAGCATAAGGGCAGAACCACCGCCCACCACTAACACTCGCCGAAAACCTACCTATTTTGTCACCTAAAGCTAACCCTAGCCACATGCAATCTACCACTAACAACAAGAGAAAGTAAAACAAGTTGGAAATCAGAAAACTTACTTGATTTGAGTAGAAGAGGGAGACCGCTCGAAACTTGGCACGGTGGTCGGTTGCTCTGAAGACGGCGACGGGCAAGAACGCTGATGACGATGAAGAGAAATCAGAAGGGAAAAAGTGCGAAATGGGACAACCTCCCCCTTTTTATACTGAGGGGCACGTGCACACACGCGCCCGTAGGCAATAATGACTACCCACTAGCCATAATTACCTATTAACTGCTACACAGGGCTCGATGCACACGTGGCGACCCAACGTTTCCCATTCTGTCTGACACTTTATCTCCCCGAATACCGGGCAATAGGGTCACGACCACGAGCATCACGGACACAGAGGGCCACGAGCACCTCGAGACAATCATCCTCGTCTCCGCACTAGCTCCCCTAAGCGGCGAGCAGTCCTTAAGTCATCACTCCTATGCTCGGGAGCAACGATTTGGGGGGCTCCTGTTCTGGACTGGACCAATGGCTAGAATTGGCCCAATCCGCCTCTGCTCCAGAGCGGCCCAAATTGCCTAAGCCCAATCCCCAGAGGGGCAATAACGACATTTTGCCCCTCCAACCGGGCAAGGAACGCAACGTCCTCCCCGACTTTTATTCCTGTTACGCACAGCTTCCTCGTTGCCCGAACAGTAAGGGATAGGTGCCCGGAACTGCGCTTATGCCCGGCACAACGGCTAGTTTCTGGCACCCTGCCCGACATAACGGCTAGTTTGGGCAGTTACCTATTCTTTGGGGAAAACAGTTATTTCGCCCCGAAAATAGGACCGTTGGCCACGCGCTGGGGGCTCTATATAAACCCTCTCGCTTGAGAGGGTCAGGTATCACATTTTTCACCCTAAGAATACTTTTGTACTTGCCCCTTTTCTCTGACCTTTTCTTACTTGAGCGTTGGAGTGCCTTGCAGGTACACCCCCCTCCTCTCCTCATTCACAAGCCGAACACCTTGCACACCTAACGATCAGCATCCGTCCAAGCACCTTGCCATCTGACGACCAGCTTGCGTAGACCTGTTCGAATACTCCGGATCAATAAGATATATAAAGATCATTCAAAGATGAATCATGACTTATATAGATGTCTGAATTTGAAGTCTAATGTAACTATTGAATACCGAGATGTGGAATTTTGAGATCCTTATCACAGAGGATAAGAAATTCGAGATTTCCACAAATGAAAAACCTCATGAGGAAGGATCTCTATGGATTGTTAAAACACAAACCGAAATTTTTTCACTAATGAAGAATCTCGTGAGAAAGATTCTTCATGGATTAGTGAAAAATAACTCGAACATAGAATAAGCAAGAGAGTCTGAAAGGCTAAGGATCTAGGACTGAACAAAATTGATAGTCAATTTATTTCTTTTATCTAATGGAAGGAATTTGTGACAATTTTGTTCGGAAAATTCCTATTATTCTTCAAGTGGAAGTTGATCCTAAGATTTATAAGAAATTAGTAACTTTAAGAGACTTTTCCTTT
Organism: Lathyrus tuberosus; assembly: GCA_022829125.1. Classification (NCBI taxonomy): domain Eukaryota; kingdom Viridiplantae; phylum Streptophyta; class Magnoliopsida; order Fabales; family Fabaceae; genus Lathyrus; species Lathyrus tuberosus. The sequence continues at coordinate 1,432,405 of JALAZF010000213.1, forward strand.
TAGCAAGATGTTGTTATCCAAGACAAAATAGATTCAATAATGTCAAACCATACTTGGGAAATTATCTATCTACTGAAAGGATCAAGATCCACTAGATGCAAGTGAGTGTTTAGAAGAAAATATCATAATGATGGTACACTAAACACCTACAAGGATATATTAGTAACCAATGGTTTTAGACAAAGGGAAGGTGTTGATTATTTCTACACATAAACACTAGAAGCAAGCACAATGAAAATTAGAGTTTCGTTTGCATTAACTTTCTTGTATGACCTTATAGTTCATCAAATGGATGTCAAAACATCATTCCCAAATAGAGATCTCGATGAGGAGATTTACATGGAGAAACTGGAAGGTTATACGCTTCCTAGGTAATGAACAAAAGGCGTGCAACTCATTAAATCCTTATATGGATTAGAATAAGCATCGAAACAATGACATCAAAATTTGACTCTGTCATTGCAAGATTCATCAATTAAAGGAAAGACATGCAAATTAGGGGAAAACTTTTCAATCTTATCAAACACATGAATTCAAAGAGTTTGTCATCGTCAAAAGGGGGAAATTGTGAAGAATACATCTTATATCTAGTTCAATTTTGATGAAGACAAATATTATCAAAGAAGAAAAGGTTCAAATGTGTCATGCATATCAATGATGAATTTGATCACGAAGGTTTAACATAGAAATTCAAGTGAAGATTCGAGATAAGTGAACATAAATAAGGTGCTTATTGCAATTTATAGTATATTACTTTAAATTGCTCATAATTTCATCCCAAACTTCATCTAAAAACTTTCTTGCATCATCATGCATGATTATCTAAAAACCTTCTTCATCTAATTCTTGTTACAAGTGTTTGTACACAAAGTTGTCTGAGAATATTGTGATACTCATTTGTCTCCGTCCTGATTATATGATTGATCATTAGCAACGAGATGAATGGAATTTTAAAAACAAATAGGTTTATAACTTCTACATTTGGACTAGTTGACACGCTTTTGGGGATCAGAATAAAGCAAAATAGTGGGGGTAATGAACTTAGTCAAACACACTATGTTGAGAAAGTGCTTGATAAGGTCAAACACTTATGCTTTAAGGAAGTGACCACTCCATTTGACCCTAGTGTCAAAATTCAAAACAATGATAGAAGAGTTGTGGCTCAATCGGAATATGCAAGTGCATGCAATGTGCTAGACCCGGCACAACATTTGCAATTAGTAAAATGAGTAGATTTTATTAGAAATCCAAATGGTCAACATTGGAAGGCCATCATTAGGATTTTCGGCTATCTTATGAAAAACAAAAATATCGGTCTCCATTATGGTAGATTTTTTGTCATATTAGAAGGATATACCGATGCGAGTTGAATATCGAGTGTTGAATATCATAAATCTGCATTTGGGTGGATATTTACACTAGTCGGGTGCAATTTCTTAGAAGAACAAGAAACAAATATGGATTACTCTCTCAACCATAGAATCAGAGTTCGAGGCTCTTGCTTCCGCTAGTGAAGAAGTTGAATGGTTGAGGGACCTTATCTTGGAAGTTCCATTGGCTAAAAAAATGTTTCTAAGGTGTTGATATATTGTGGTAGTCAAGCCACTTTACCTAGAGCATACAAAAAGTGCATAACATAAAGTCTATGCAAGTAGGACTTAGACATTTTTTCTTGAGAAAATTGATTAAGGATGTAATTATTTTATTCACATATATACAATAAAATAATAATTTGACTAATCCATTTACTAAGCCACCGGGTGGGGACTAATTAGTAATGACAACCTCGAGAGGTATGGAGTTGAAATTCCTTGAATAGAACATTAACCTCAAGATTCAATGGGTGAGAACAAGTCGTTTATTTGGATGTTTGTCGGACATTTGATAATAATGTTGACTATTTTAAATTAAGGGTTGACTTTTCCAAACTCTTAATGAAGTTCAATACCAAGAATAAGTATCTCATGGAAAATGATACAATATGAACTTCACCTATTGAATTTCGAGATGGTGTCGTCTCTAAGTGAGATTTGGACTTTCTTTCACGAAAAATCCATGAAATAGGAAAGCACATGGGCATAAGTAAGTGCTAGGCGAGATATGTAGGGGAAGAGCCCTTAAAGAATATGTGTAAGGTAATTTCGTTCTAATTATATGGATTAATGGTTTAAAAACATTGCTATCTAACATTCCGATTAGAATTTGCATTGTCCTCACCAAGGTTAAGTTTTAAATCAAAAGATACCTAAATTTATTAACATTATTTAAACCTCCTTTTCTGGAATTAGACTTTTCATTATTAGAACAAATGGGGGATTGTTGGAAATTATGGACAATCAATGCCCATGGGAATGTTCCAATATGACAAGAAAATATTCAAGTGAAGATTAATTTTTGAATTCAAAAATAGGCAACAATTGTGAAGTGTTGCATTAGGTTTGAATTCCAAAATAGGCAACACTTCATGAAGTGTTGCAAAATGCAAAACAATGCAACCTTTGAAAACTATTGGTGTATGCGAAACAGTGCAACATTTGGTAAAACTGTTGTTGTATGTAAAACAGTGCAATGTTTAAAAGGTGTTGCTGTAGGTGAAATAATGCAACATTTAGCAAAAGTGTTGCTGAAAGTGTGTGTTTCATCAAGGGTCGCAATCTTATGAAACAACACCAGTTTGACCTATAAATTGAGCATTCCGTATTCATAAAAACATATTAAAAAATAATGCATCCTTTTCAAATAATTCCATACACTTTTTCCTGCATTCGAATCTTCACCGGTCTTGTGCATATTTGTTTAGGAGGATGAATTATCCTGGATATTCTTGCATTCTAACTTTAAATTAATTTTTCTAACAGCTTTATCATGTTTGAGAGCTTTACTTGAAGCGAATTTGAGTGTTGTTTGTCCCATCGTAAAATCTCAAGTCCTTAGTACCACCAGTGAAGAATCCCCTATCAAGTCAATACATGCATGTTTCCCTTCTACCCACTCGTACACTAGAAGATCTGATGGTTTGAATGTTGATCTCCCCTCGTGTGAGTCAATCAAGAAATTCACATATGACTCTTTCTTCACAAATAATTTGGTCTGACAAAATATTTTAAATATGACATCCCTAACAAGGTCAGGTCGGTATTTGAAGACTTGAAGCTCCCTACAATGAATTGTGTGCTCCCTAATTATATCCAAACACGCCTTGCGTCAAACAAGACAAACCTCATCAATAGGAAATAATGGAATTATAGTGTGGTATCTTAGGATAGTAGTATGCACAGATGACTTATGTTTGCATAAGAATAACAAGGAGCAAGTCTTGAGAATGTGTGGCTTACAAACAAACAAAATTTTATTTATGTCTTGCGGTCATGTCAAACTTTACATTCATGTCCTAAAAACTTTTATTAAAAAGGGCACTCGCCAAAATATGTTGTGCTTTAAGAGGGATAATGTCCTTGCTAATATAACTGTTAAGGTCAAAATTTAGAATCGCAACACTAAGACCATCCAAAGTTCTGTCGAAATCAGAGTCCATACTATATATCCCATTGTCTCTCAATATATGATCTTGTAACATCCAAGATTTTACCCTATAAGCCACAAAATCTTATGAGGCAGCATCTACTATTGAGTACAACACAGTCTCCCAACTCTAATGGGTAAAGAATCCACCCTCCGTTGAAGGTCTCCGAAGAAAGAACTTACACCAACTACGATGTCTTTAACCATTCTTCATAGCTCTTTATTAAATAAAATATTTGTTTCCTTCTTATGATTCGGTTGGCACATTCTTAGGCTAAACAAAATTTGGCAATACCCATGCATGATTGAAGTAGAAGAAGTTGTCTCTAGAGATCCCTCACTACTACAAAATGCGTAAACAACGACGCCATGCTCACAACACTTCATCCCTACACCATTGTGACATATCTAAACTAAGGCGCGGTTGTATTTTATTTGTTTATTGAATAAAACTTATATGTATATAACAACGGTTGATAAACCAACCGTGGTGATTATCTGTATATAATAACGGTTGATAAATCAACCGTAGTGATACCTTCAAGCTTTCATGTGTTCGAACCTCAGCGTATTCATATATATTATTCCTTTTATGTTAAAGCGCGCATTTACTTTTTTATTTACTTCTAATTAAAAAAATTAAAAGGTATGACTACAGTTGTTTATATACACCGTTGTGATATATTTTGTATGTTTTTTTAATTTTTAATTCTAAAAATAACTCTGGCGCTTTAATATGAAATTTCATTATGTAAATAATATATCATAACGGTGTAAATTCTTGACTGTCGCAGTAGTGTTTCAATAGTCTCCTAACTAGGTAGTCTCATTGTCTCTTCAGTATCCTTATTTCGATTCCATTGAAAATAGAAACCAGACGAAACATTACACAATTTCAACCCTAAACCCTAACCTTCAATACTGTGAAACAATACACGATTCCACCAAAGCTTGCATCATCAGTATCCATTTGTTGTCATTTTCGTCATCATCGTCACGATAGTGAAGAAAATAAAAGATTATGCACATACCAACACCGTCATCATCATCGTCACCGTCGTTGTCATAAGGAAGGAAGACAACAACAACACCAACACCAACATTGTTTACTTCGTCATCACGTTTAGGGTACGTAAAATATTTTCCCCATGCATCTACAGTAAACTCTTTTGCCATTGTTGTTCATGTTGTTGTTGTTGTTTTTGAACTTAGATGTCGACCTTGTCGAGTTCTTCATCAGAAACCAGCGAAGAAACTCAAACAAATGAAAGGTTAGCCAATGAAACTCAAATAACTGAAATTTAAACGAAAAGATCACAAAGAGGTGTCACAATGATGCCCCAGTTCACATCAGACTGCAACTCATCTGGTGCAAAAATTCCAATCGAGTTTGATTCGCACTACAGATTAGTGGATTGTCCACATTACGCTACTTTTAGGAGTTATGTTGCGTTCCTTGCACGTAGCAAAGTCAGTATACTGATTGATGATTGGAGAGAAGTGGATGGTAATGTCAAAGACAGCATATGGACAGATGTTAAGGTATTTCATACTATAATTTCCATATATTTGATATCACTACCTATAGTTTCTAATTCATACATATATATTGATTTAATGTAGTTGAATTTTGAATTTACCGATGACTCAAAATTGAAAAGAAAGTGGATAATTTATGCCGGTGTTCGTTGGAGGGGATTTAAGTCACGGCTCACGGCTGACTACATTACGAAGCCTAAGAGTGGTCTTCAACCTCCATGGATTCGGTATAGTTTTTTATCGAAGAAGGTGTGGCACAAGTTTGCGAAGAAACGCCGTTCTGAGGAATTCAAGGTTAGTACTAGTAGTCTTATGTAACCTATAATGTTATGCTAATGAGTTATAGATACTAATCATACACATTTTTCACTATGTTAATAACAGGCTAAAAGCGAAGTGGGAATTCAGAACAAGGCGAAAAACATGTAGCCCCATAGATTGTCTCGTGGGGGTTACAGGAAACTTGAGAAGAGGATCCTGCAGGAAAAACTACAAGAAGGAGGAGATGGTGACATTCCATCTCCACCTTCAAGACATGAGAAATGGAAGAGGGCTCGATTAAGACCTAATGGAGAGTACACCTCTGAGGCTTCAAGAGTAGTTGCTGAGAAAATTGTAAGTATATGTTTTGTTTAAATGTGTTTACTTATGTAAATTGCTCATGATGAGTTGTTATTTAAATGTGTTTGCTTATGTAAGTTGCTCATGTTGTGTAGGATAACTTGGTTGTGGAGGCCCGTGAAGGCATATTTGTTCCGGAAGCACGACATGACATATTAGTCGAAGCTATCGGAACAGCTGAGTATGGAGGCCGTGTCCGGGGTGTTGGAGATGGTGTCGGCTTGAGGTCATACTTTGGATCTTAAAGAAGAAGCACCGAAACCGCTGAACTTCTTGCTCAACGACAAAAGATTGATAACGTTGAGAAGCAATTGACGGAGCAAAGGAGGCTGTTTGAGAAGGAGAGGGAAAAAAGGGAGAAAAAAGTGGAAAGGTTACAAGAGATGTATTCGGTATGTGTCGTAAATCGCGCTTATTTTTTTATGATATATATTATATGTTCTAATTGAATATATTGTGCTTTTTTTTTGTTTTATGTTCTAATTGAATGTTATGATGTAGAGATTAAGTGAAAGTCTCGAACAATGAACTAATGAAGATCGTCGTTGCGTTGGTGAAGATCAAACTCCAAGTAGAAGTGTCGTAAATCACACTTCTACAAAAAGGAGTAATTGTACAGCCCCCTCCCCCCCCCCCCCCCCCCCCACACCTGTAGATAACCGCAATGGGATATTGGACCCTAGTCCAAATGAAATAACAAGTTTATACTACTACATTTCAACAACAGACCTTGCGCAGCCCCTCACGCTAGAACATTGCCCACAATTGGATTTAGTGTATTACACTCCTGAAGATGTGAGGGATTTTCTCGCAGGATATAAGTGGCTTGACTTATCTATTTTGCAAGTTTGGTGCACGTAAGTATATAGTCGAATATACATGTCATTATAGAACATTATAATTTTTTGTATTTTCTCCCTTAATTTATTCATTTTCTTTGACCATTTAGGTACATTCACCGTGTTTGTATATAATTGAATAAATCAAGTACATATGGAATCTTGGACCCAAGTTTTATTACTTGGGTGTATAGTGATAAAACTATCAGAGAAAAGTACTTGAAAAGCCGGCTAAATGACGGAGGAAAAGAATGTTACCTTGTACAATTCCTATGTAGGTTAGTATTGTTGTAATTTATTTCTATATTCTATATTTAGTTTTGTTTTAGTAACAACTATATATATATATATATATATATATATATATATATATTCAGTGGTCATTGGCAATTGATCGTAATATCGTTTAGGACAAATACGGTGACATTACTGTGTTCCTTGCACGATCCACTCCATAAACCAATGAAAGATCTTGTATTAACGTAAGTGTCTTTGTTTAATATCATTTTCTTTGGCATTAATTGTAATTAGTTTATCATGTAATATGTTTAATTCAATTTTCAATGTGCAGTATTGTGGAGCAAGTTAATATATTGAGGAATGTTAGAAAAAATCCCACATACCTTGCTCCTAAAGTAAGTGGCCCGATTACCTGTTTATTTCATTTACATTCATGCATGTGTGGTTGTATTCATGTTTTTATATTCATGTAATTTGTAGACGAGGAAACAACGCGGGAGTTACGAGTGTGGGTATTTTATCATGAAACATATGTTAAACATCGTCCTTGCCGGCACTGTTGATTCATGGGATACGGTAATATATGCCATAAAATGTTTACATATATTAATATATAAGTTGACTATTGAATTATTATCATGCATGATGTATCTTCAATTTTTTGCTCTTATGTAGATGTTTAACGACGAAACCCCATTCCCCCTTGAGCACTTTGTGGATCTTCGTAAACGTTGGGCGTATATCCACAATCAGCTTAAGGGTTCTGCTCCTGCTGTATGATATATCAGAAACATTTTTTGATGCACATATTTTTTGCTTTTGATGCACATAATGTGAACAATAGTTTTGGCTTTTGATGCACATAATGAAATCAATAATATTGGCTTTTGATTTAAACAATGTTAGCAGTTTAATTCTCTGATTCATTTAGCTTTTGATGTAAATTTCTTTTGATGTAAATTCTGTGATTCATTTATAAGGATACAATATAGGAAGAATTGTGTTTGATGCACATATTGTGTTTGCATGTAAACAGAAGCTGTTTTGACAGGATAAATTATGGGAATAATTTGATACGCAGATAAATTTTATATTTAAAACAGTCTATTTTTGGCAGCGGTTATAAACTTATCTGTAGTTATATGTCAAATGCTAATATAAATAAAAAATGTTGTTGCTGAGAATCGAACCAGATCACAGTTTAGTATATCACAACGGTTGACTAAACTAACCGTCGTGAAATGGTGCGCGCAAACTGGAATACAACAACGGTTCCCGGACCGTCATTGTATGTACCTCATATACAACAACATTCTACATAACAACGCCTTCGCCCCCGTCATTATATGTCATTTCCAACCGTTGTTAAATGGGTTTTTCGTAGTAGTGCCTTAGTTATGGTAGAAAATGCATTAACTCAACAGTCCTAAAAGCTCTCTTCATGGACAACCCCTTTATAAAGCCTTCATATTGACTAACAGCCCATCCAAGAAACTTCATCCCCAACATCCATCTCCCAATGTCTGTCGGGAACAAATCCTCACAAAGTTTACTACCATCACATGAAGGCCACAATATCTTAGTCTTACGAGAATTCAATTCGAGAATTAAACTTAGTCATATCTCCCTAATTCAGTCAAGGTCTTTAGCCACCTCTTGTGAATTCTCTATAATGGTCTCGTCATCGAGATACCAGGGATGAAAATAAGCTTACAATTGTCTCCAACATGATGAAAGAATGGGTTTAACATAAGAGTAAAAAATAGTGGCCTTAACGGGTCACCTTGTTGCACTCTGTGGCTTACATAATATGTTCATCCCCAAAGTAAAACCTCACTTTGTGACCATTAAGAAACTCAACCCGCAAAGAAATATATGGCCATCTCACCCTGACCTCGCGCAATCGGGTTTATTGATATACCATGTTGAAAGCATTCGAGAAATATATTGTGAACATGGCTAAAGAACCATCTTTGTGCTGCTTGCTTAACACCTTATTGGCACTATGCAAAATGGCCTTAGCACCACCTGATATTCCTACGCCAACAGGTGGTGCTAAGTTCATTTTGCATAGTGCCAACAGGGTGTTAAGCAAGAATCACAAATATGGTTCTTTGACCATGTTTATAATATATTTCTCGAATGTTTCAACATGGTATATTGATCAACCCAATTGCGCGAGGTCAGAGTGAAATGGCCATCCATTTTTTTGCAGGTTGAGTTTCTTAATGGTCAGGCAGTGAGGTTGTACTATGGGGATGGGCATATATGTGTAGGCCATCTGAAACAAACTTAGACGCACTGAATTCCCTAGTCCATCTCAAGATGAAGTATCACAATGTCCACGGTGAGTCGATGAAAATATGCACATACTTATCTGGGTAAAAATGGATGCACAAGGCCCTACAACGTGATTAAAAGGATGGAAAAGGAAAGGAGATTAATACTAACATGGCTTCCCTCATCATAGAATTAAGAAACATGTTGGTTAAGCCCCTAAGAGGTAAACTTAATGAATCTAACTTGACAATTGCAAGGTAAATATTCCACATGAGAGATGAAGCATACCACTATGCTCACGGCCAATTCCCCTAGTGGTAATAAGCAACAATTATAACCACTTGGTTTAATTACCCCTTATTTCATGCAATTTGTACTTTTTGATGGGATGTAATGCCTTTCTTTCAGTAAGAATAAATAAATTTTACTAAACTATTTTTATTATGATCATGAAGGATAACCACAAGGTCGGGGTGTTGTTGACACCACAAGCGCATGACTAAAGAAATCAAACCCCATTGCAAACGACTTAAGGGAGATGTCACAAACACCACTGGCATACGATTAAATAAATAAATAAATAAAAACCCCATAATGCAAGGCACATAAAAAGGCTATATACCATAAAGTGGCGGTTAAGGCCTAATCCCTCTTGGTTTCTAGTTATTCCAGAGGTAGAGGTGAGTTCTCATCAGGCCAACCTCGATTAGGTTTTTACCTGGGGGCGGAAAAGGGGAATTGACCCTTGGTCGGGTACGAACCCCAGAGATGTATAATGAAACTTCAAGCATGACCTCGAAGAATAGTCTATCTCTGAGAGACGCGAATCAGGACTTAAAGAAATGACATAACATGTAAAAATAATCTTAAATTAAAATACACACATCCAAGTAGGAACCATGAAGATTACCTATTCATTGAATTACATCAGGTTCGAACACCTCGGACAAAAAAAACCCAACAAAGGACTACACATCTGGTAGATCATTCATAGGAACTAACTTCTTGTCTACCATTTCATGATCATAACAAACTTTCTCTCACCAAATATGCATTTCAGGATAAAAATGTTCCACATGTCACACCACATTCTCAAAATATACATGCACGACAGAGAAATTGTCTTCCACTTCCTTCACACAGTCCTTAGCTAAGGAAAGATTTTCAAGAAGCATCTCCTAAAGGCCATCCTCACTTTTCCCAATATTCTTAAGCTTCTTTTAATGAGGCATCTGGTTTCTTGATCATCTTACAAGAAGAATCCAGAGCCTTGTAAATAGCGGCCTCGACCTTGTGCAAGAGATAGAGCATCGTCATTCTTCTTCACCATTTTGTATGAGCGACTACACCTTCCCAACTAGTGTGATGAGATACTTGTAAGGGTTTACATCAAACCATATCCTCAAAATCAAGATAGACTCCCCTTATAACTCTTCTAGATACCAATCTCACTCTATTATGAGGGAGTTGACACATTCTTGGAGCATTTCCTTTTCCTTTCGAATACAAACAAGCAGGAAGAATTTTTCCCTCCCAGTAAAACCAATCACCAAGATGACTGAGCACTAGGGAGGGAAATGAGCGAAAGGGATTAAGGAGGGAAACAACTTCAACCTTTCCCAAAATAATGAGTAATCCTTTTCAGAAATATAAGCTCGAAACTTATGGATCATCTTCTAAGCACTAAGGAGGGAAATGAGCAAGAAGGATGGTCCAATAGGCACGAATCAACCTCCCTCTAAGAACCAAGCCCCCCAAGTCTTGCTCAAATTTCTGACATCGACGGAAGAACGACCAATCCTCCTGAAGAACTTCGAGCTCGAGGATACTGACCAGACTCCCCCAGCCATGAGCGGTATGAGCATAGAGCATCTTCCACTATAACCCAATTGGAAGAATCACATACCCCCGTCTACACTGCGATAGGTGAGCAAAGAGTAACCGACCCAATTTAGGGCCCCGTAGTTCGAACCCTCCAATAGGTGGGGCGTCGGTAGCTGTAACACCGAAGGCCGAAGAGGGAGGAAAGTGGATATAACACTCGAGGCCAAAGAGGGCGAAGAGTGGTCACCGAATCCACATCAGAATGAGAGGGATTCTGAGGTTGTGCAAGTATGGGACTGCATGATTAAAGGAAAACTTATAAGGATTTATTGGTGCTACCTATACTAACAAGATGTATCTTCTTTTTTGGTAGCCTAACAAATAAGGACTCCATAGTTAAGCGTGCTTGACTTGGAGTAGTATTTGGATGGGTGACCTTCTGTGAAGTTTCTTAGAAACCGTGTGAGTGAGGACAAAACATGGTGAAAAGGCTCGTGTTGGTTTGTTGGGTTAGTAGGTAATTGTGAAAGTAGTCTAGGGCGTTACAAATGGTATCAGAGCCATGCCTCTCCCCCACTACGATGTGGCCCGGGGACGAATCATGCGGAAACTGGTGGGCATGTAACACCCGAGGCCAAAGAGGATGAAAAGACCCGTGTTGGTTTTTGGGGTCAGTCGGTAATCCTGAATGCAGTCTAGGGCATTACAATAACACCCATCAGGAGAATTTTGACCCGATGAGTCTTTTTCATCAGTTACATTGTCTGTAACATTTAATTTTATCAGAAAGTAAACAACATACAAGTTAAAAAGTAAAACTGTGAAAGACTATTCAAGAAAAAATGGGATTCCCTATGTGACTCACCAAAAATGATCTACCAAGCCTCTTTCGAGATGACGTCCACCACCAAACACATCTATATGTACCGCTTCCCTTGTTTCTTTAATGTTGTATCAAAAAGGAAAACATTATCGACATAATCTATATCCTCAAAGAAATATACCAATTTCCTCTTCAAATAAATCTTCTATTGAGACAAATCATCCATTTTATAAATGCAAGATCCAAAATATTCCTAGAAATGTCTCTCACGCTAGAACTTGGAGAATATGTCTGAACATTGGTAAGGTGGCCCGGGCTCTATGGTACATATGTTGGTATGGTTCACCTTGTTGAGGGGGTAACTAAGAAGTACCAGTCTTTGAAATGTTTCACACTCTCCGAGTATACCTAAAATATCTTGGTACTCTGTCGGAGAGCTATTAGACCTTGGCCTCGTGTCGAATCAGCATAATTATATTAACATTTAAAGAGATGTAACAAAAGCAGTGTGATCAGTGTACCCTTCTTATATTCATAGAAATAATAGAAGACCTTGATCTAGGCCAACTCATCAAATGCAATTGTGAATGGTGATTAACAAATGATTAAACCTGCCGACCTCATAATCATTAAAGGGAAGGAAAAAACCTGTAAAGGAAAATAGGCATTCATGAAGGGGAACGACACACCTGTCATATTTATTAAATATCATGTTGTCTTCTTTAGAGGGAGTCATAACTCAATCTTCAGAAGGTCCCACCTCCATAAAGGCATCATCTAAACTGCTATAATCAGCGAAGGCAAAGACAATATCCAGATTCTCTTAGTCACCCACACCGAAGAGATGTTCCCTACTGCCTTCCAAAATTTAAGTTGGAGACTCTCAATTGTAATGGGTTCTTTCAACACCTCAAAGAAATGAATATCTGAGTGTTATCATAAAAGAGACAAATTTGAGGACTTACAGGGTGAATGATGGGGTGCTAACTAGTATGGGATGGAGACATGTGCAAGATAGTTGGAAGCAATAGAAGAAATTCAAATAAAGAGAAATAAGAGTTTTTAAAATCCATAAGTAGCAACAAAAAGAGAAAATTAGTAGTCCGAGAATTTCTTATATGCATTTTCAAATAAGTGAATCGTGTTATTTACCACATTGGGAAGTGAGAATCACACTTCTAATGGCTGAGATCTGTAGCGAGCAATTTTGGACGTGGTTCTTAGGCACTGTCGCTCCTTGGGGTTACTACGGGTCGATTCATTTTTTATCCTATTAAAGATGATGAAGGAAGGGAAATAGATGTCTCCAATTAACCCTACTTGCATACTGAGTTTAAACAGCGGTCTGTTAGGTTACGGATGCTATGTGGTAGTGGGGCCTCTCTTATGTTTATTTTGACAGAATGACAGATTTATTCTATGGACAGGAAGTTAGGACTGATGTTTTTCAATTGATATGGGATTTAGGATTTTTGTTTAGTGTGCTCGCTAAGATTTTTCTTTCAATCTTATGCCTACGTATTCCCATTTTTCCGAAACAGGGAAATCAGAGCGATCGTAGTTCCTCCTATTCTATGGGAGGAAATGGTGTTTTGGTGTCTTGTTTGAAGCCCAAGACGTGAAGCGAAAAAGGTGATCTGTATCTTGTTCAAAGCCCAAGATGTGAAGCAAAAAAGGTGATCTGTATCTTGTTCAAAGCCCAAGATGTGAAGCTGAAAGGTAGTTTGTATCTTGTTCAACGCCCAAGATGTGAAGCTAAAAGGTGTTGTCTTTAGAGATAATTTGTCATCTCTAAAGAGGGGTTTGTTTGTCACAACTGTTTATAAAGGAGAATTACTTTAACCGGGATGTGTGAATCCGGCAATGCCATAATTTCCTTTATAGGGGGGTTCCAACCTGAAGGAGAAGACTTTAACTCAGTGTAAAGCAATGCTATCTTTCCTTAGGAATTTTTCATGCTAAAAGAGGGACAGTGGCATGGATGTAAATAATCCAGAGGCTTGTTGCTTACAGCGATTAGATGAAGGGGAAGGAGTTGTTGATGTTTGTGTACTGTGAACGAGGCATAGCTTTGATGCTGAAAGGTTGATTGACTCAACCAGTGGTTTTCTTATACAAAGTCTAAGAGGAGGCTATTGGGTTTTCCTTATACAAAGCCTAAGAGGAGGCTAAAAGGGAGTTGACTCAACAAGAGAGTCTTTTATGGTATCTCGTACGAAGCCCGAGATGGAGGCTAAAAGTTTTATACTCAACAAGGGAGTGATTTGTGTCTTGTACAAAGCCCAAGACGGAGGCTGAAGAGGGTTGACTCACAAGAGAGTCTTTTATACTCAACAAGAGAGTGTTTTTGTATCTCGTACGAAGCCCGAGTTGAAGGCTAAAAAAAGAGATTGGCTCAACAAGAGAGCCTATGTATCTCGTACGAAGCCCGAGATGGAGGCAAAAGGGTTATGTGTCAGTTGAGTGACAGGTCCAGTATGTTGGTTAAGAGAAAATTAGTTCTTACATGAGTAACACTGTACTCATGGGTTTGATTTGAGGATCAGGGTTATTTCCTGTTCTTTAAGGAAATGGGAAATCCAAAGGGTATTGAGACTGTCCGAGTCTACGGGGTTCCTTCCTATTTTTGAAAGGGACTTGAGAATGTATTTGAGACTCAAGGAAATTAGACTGTCCAAGTCTAGAGTTTCATCTTTTGTACTATGCTTTGAGAAACAGTAATAGACTCTTGGAAAGACTGTTCTATTAAGATGACTGATTTCCGTTCCTATACCTTTAGGAGGTCGTCGGGACAATTTGTACGAAGCCCAAGAGGAGGCTGAAAACTTTTAAGAAGCCGAGGGACAATTTGTACTAAGCCCAAGAGGAGGCTATCATTCCCGGAGGAAGAAATCATTTATACGAAGCCTAAGAGGAGGCTGTGAATACTTCTAAGAAGCCGACGAGTCCTTGTACAACACCCAAGAGGAGGCGGGGATGCTTTTAGGAAGCCTGTGGGTCCCCAAACCCCGAGAAATTCAAGACAGGCTATTCACAAAGAATAGATCAAGCCAGGAAAGTTCGAGAATTTGGAAGAAACTCAAGGGATGCAATTCACGGAGAAGAGATCATCTCTGGGGAGTAGAGTTTCTTGACAATTCCTAAGGGTGCTTTTAAGAAGCCTGTGGGTCCCCAAACCCCGAGAAGTTCAAGACAGACTATTCACAAAGAATAGATCAAGCCAGGAAAGTTTGAGAATTTGGAAGAAACTCAAGAGATGCAATTCACGGAGAAGAGATCATCTCTGGGGAGTAGAGTTTCTTTGACAACTTCTACGAGTAACAGTCTGAGAAAGGGTTCAAAAAGAATCTGCCTTTCACATCTCCATATTGTTTAACCCCAAGAGGAGGGAAGACTGTGTCTGGTAATCCTATGGGGATCTAGTTTCGTCTATTTCTAAGAGTGACCAACGGGCTGAATGCTAGACGTAGTTGCCGGGGAAACTCTAAATATCTATACTAGTATTACACAGT
The DNA here is from genome assembly GCA_022829125.1 of Lathyrus tuberosus. NCBI lineage: Eukaryota > Viridiplantae > Streptophyta > Magnoliopsida > Fabales > Fabaceae > Lathyrus > Lathyrus tuberosus. The sequence goes on from JALAZF010000213.1 coordinate 1,447,605, forward strand.
CGATATGAGTTTATGAAAGAAGACTTACAGCAAAACAGCCCCACAATACAGTTATATGTATATGAAAGCGGTAAATGAAAGCGGATAAACACTTACTCGGTTGTAGAGCTTCCATGTTGTTTGGTTAGTTGTTCAACAAAGAAAGATTAAAAACAACAGTATATTTCAAAATCAAAGGAGAAAGTTCTTTGAAAGAGAAAGATTTGGGGCTTACAGCTCAAGGAGAGGACCAGGGTTTTACCAGTGATTGCACTGTGAGTTTGAATTTGTACAGAGGGACTTATACGAGTGACTGAGGCCCAAAAATTGTTTGATGTACAAAGGGATGGGTCTTACACTCTATCAAGAGGCTCAAAAGGTTTAAAGAAAAAGAGTGGGGCTTATAACACGAGGGTAGGCCCAGATGATTTTTCGTTTGAAATGGCGATCGCGCCGAGATTTTCTTTTAACGCAAAGAGGCTTATACAATATCTGAGGCCCAAAGTTGTTTTGGTTAAAAGGGGATTGGGTCTTACACTCTATTAGAGGCCCAAAAGTTTTGAATGGGTCTTATAGCTCAAGGAGAGGCCCAGTTGATTTTTTCTTAAAAGGCGACGATCGCGCCGTTTACTTGTATAGAGGGACTTATACAATAAGTGAGACCCAAAATGGTTTGTACAAGGGGGTTTTGGGTCTTACACTCTCTCAAGAGGCCCAAAAGGTTTAAAAAAAGTTATGAGGGTTGAATTAATCAAAAACCCTAATTTATTTCCAAAATGTATTTTAATTGAATAAAAATTCAATTAAAATGATCAAAAATTGTTTAACATGTGGGAAACAAATTATGATCTTGGATTAATGCTTCAAAAATCATGTTTTGCCCTACAAATGATTAGAAGTCATTAAAATTTACAAAATCAAGAAGGAAAAAATATTTTAAATGTCAAAAACAATTAAAATATTAATTCTTTGCAAAAATATCAATTATATGAAATAAATAATAGTTTTGGGATTTTTTGGTAAAATAAAATATTTTAACATTTTTGTGAATTATTAAAAAAAGAATCAACTCAAAATCATTAAAACTCAGAGAGAAATTAATTTTTGAATCAATTAAATAAAATCATAAAATTCAAATATTTGAATTTGAGAGAAATGGCGTCAAGAACAGCTGAAGAACACGCGCGTTTTTCAGCTTTGCCCAGATTTTCATTTTCTATCCAATCTCACTGAATACTTGATTATATCATGCAATCCACATATCAATATGCTCTTCTCAACCTCACGATCATGTTTATGACAATTAATTTCATTTAAATTAAGCATAAAACAAGAAATCACGACAAATCCTCAAGAACCCTAATTTCTGCATGAAGGCTGGGATTTTTGATACACGATTCAAACAAAGCAATTAATTGAGGGGAAACATTCCATGCATGATTATGAACATTTGGCAAAAGTATTGTGCGAGGAAATATGCATAGATTGAGAGATGACCAAGTTTAGGCTTACCACTAGGTCGTGACAGCAAGTTCAAAATGATTTCTGAGTAGGAGGTGTTACAGATGAGTGTGATGATCTAAACAGCTTCCCTACACCCTATGGAGTGTGTTTGAATGCTTGGACTTGATGGAAATTGACTGGATCACTTCATGGCATCTCAACTGCAACTTGGTTAAAACCTTGAGCAATTGATTGGTGATTCTGAGAGATCAGTGTTCCAGGTGTTGTTTAAGTGTTTGATCAGCTCACATATGATGTATGTGAGGTGTGTGTGTGATTGGTTTGGTTGTAAAAGCTCTCAAACTCAAAACCCGATAGTGACTTGCCTTAGAAGGCAAAATTGGAGTGAAAGAAGAGATTTTGAGGAAAGCATCTGCTTGATGGCTTTGGTGTACTCAAACTGATCATAACTGAGCTATATTTATAGTAGAGCAAGTTTGTTTTGCAAGGAATAATGAATGGCAACTGCTGAGTAGGGTTGGCCAATGTTGGCAAATGAAAATCCAAGTCTCCTCTAGCCATTGACTAGAGGTTAGAGCACAGAGCTTTGGTTCCCTTGGTCTTGGATAAGTCTTGACTGAATTCAGTTGCCAATAGCTCAGTCTATGCCACCTTGGTGCTTCCATTGAATGCTCCAATCCAAAATTGGAGTCTTGTCCCTATTTTAGGCAATTCTAGGTTTGGCATGCTATTTCTTGTTCCAAAGACTTTGGAGGCTTGGCTCAGTGATTGTCCCCTTTAGATTCAATCCTCAGATGTGTCCAAAGTGATGACAAGGCTTGGAATTGGCTGATTTTGGCAAATCGACCAAAAGTGCAAAAATCTGCCTTGCTTTGGCAGATTTCAGCAAGGCATCTTGCCAATGTCATATCTCATGGCTCAAGTTGAATTTGGTGATGTTCTTGGTCATTTTGGAAAGCCCTTATATGATACAACAACTGTCTGATCACATTTGGTTTTGATACTTTTTGGATCCAAGTGAAAAATGTCCCTACATTTGGAAAAAAGTAAGGCAAATTCTGACTTAGTGAAATTTCCACCAAGTGTTGGAACAAAGTGACTTTTCTTGATTTTGATCACTCCATAACTCAAAATCCATGAGGAATTTGGACATAGATCAGTATGAAGCTTTTGTAGAGGGTAATGAGATCTACAAATCAAGCTTTGGATGGGAAAAAATGGCTTTGTGGTTTAGGAGTTATGATCCTCCAAAGTTGGTACCTTTGTCACTTTATTTCATAACTTAGAAAATTTTCTAAGTTTTTATGGTTACCCCTTTTACAAGTTATCCCACTTTCTTTGATTTTTCTTGATGAATGATCATTCAAATAATACATTAACATCAATTTAGGGTTAAAAATCTAATTTTATGAAAAATCTCAAAAAGTCAAAGTTGACTTTTGTGCACAGTTGACTTTTTGTCAGATGAATTCCAAACTGTGCAATTCTTCAGGAAATCATGTCCTTGACCTAAATCAAACTTGATGGACATGTTACATGGGTGTTATAGGGTATATTGAATCATGTCTTAGGGTTTGGGAGCATGTCCTGGTCAAAATTCAAAGTTACAGTTGACTTTTCTCGCAAAACCCGAACTGTGGTTCAGATGAAATTGAAACTTGTTGCTCAAGCTTCTTGGATCAATCCATTGTTCCAAATGGATCAATATGGTATATTAGAGACCCTCAAATCATGTCTTGAGGTCTTGGTTCATGATTTGTCCCAAAAGCCAACTTAGGGGTGAATTAGGTCAAGAAACCCTAATTCTTGATTTTTTATGTATGCATCCCTTGAGGCAAAATTGACTTGATGATTGGGTCCATGAGGTTCCATGGAATATATTAGGTTATGTTTTGGATCATTGGCTCATGCCCAGAGGAAAATTTCCATCTGGAGACCCTAGACGACCAAAACCCTAATTTGGTGACACTGTCGATCTTGAAGCTTGATCCATCTAGAAGGGAGCAACCTTGTGCTTAATCCTTGAAGTGGGAGTCCTCTTGATCCATTGTGGATGTTTGAGAGGTTAGACAAGTTGAAGATCATGTCATTTCTTGATTGATCATTTGTCTAAGAGCTCTGAGAGGGCTTGAAACCCTAATTTTGATAGTAGTGAATGCTCACCCATCTTTGGGGAGACCAATGAAGCATAATGATTCATCCATATTATGATGATGATTTGCACAATGATGGGAGATATTAGTGGTCAAAATTTGGGGTATGACAAGATCTTATCAAGAATTGTTCAGGGTACTCGAGTATCCTAGGACAAAGAGGGCATCATTACCATTAGACATAGGGACACGTGTCAAGACTTCCCTGCAAAATATCGTTAATCAAGAGAAAGATACCCAATGCATATATTTTCAATTCTAAAGATGTCCCATCAAGAATTTTCACTTACTTCTTTAATAGAATATCACCAAGACTTTTGACTTACTTCTTTAATAGTCAACCTAAAAATGTACATGGCAAAACCATCATTCTACAAAATAAAAGAAAGGGCTTGAGGGTCAATTGTTCTGGACCATTCGCAAGGACCATAACAAAAGGCCTGAGAGGGAACATCGATTTGAAAGGTACATAGAACAAGTAGACTTTCATTCTAAACAAGAAACAAGCAATTTCACCTTCCACCGTATCCATCACTGTCTGATCAAATCTGAACGTTGTCTGCACAACACGCTGAATCACACGCGAGCGATTTCAACCGCTCGTGATATATAAAGGTAAAACACATTATTTTAGATTATCAAATTCATTCTCACTCGCATATTACTCACAATTTCTCACAATGTCTTGAGTGTTTGAGCATTATCCCTGCATGTTTGTCCAACTCTATATATCGCATTGTAAGTACTGCTCCACCGTAACAAGACATAAACTTCATCACCTTATTTTTCATTCTTAGTTCCTAACAGAACAAAAGTGTTTAGAAACTATCTACCAAAAAGGTTATCATATAAGCAGGAATTAAACCAGCCAACATATTATCAAGAAAAAATATTCTCACATTAGAAAAAATTAAACTCACAGGCTTTTGAATGAGTCAACTCCTTATTAATATAGTCAACATATATTAATTTAGTTTTATCGATTTTATTTGTACATTTAAACATGCGATCTTCTAGTTAGACATATATTGATGACTGAACCAAGTTTTAAAATATTAGACAAACCAACAATAGGTAAATTAAAGTTAGCTAGTTTATAATGTGTGTTTCTTCTTAATCTATAACCTACAGGATAACAATAATTAGTGGTAAGAATAGGTTGTACTAAGTTAGACTTTATCAAACTTAAATGTAGCATGTTAAAAATATAAAAGGTAAGTTTGACCTATAACCTATTATAAGCTTAGTTTTAGGCATAAGCATGACTTTTTTGAATGTCTGGTTGACATGTTAACCTAAATAAAAGCCTATTTTATTTAAATATATGTAAATGAGTAATTCGATTAATGTTTATACGGACTAAAAAATAAAAATACAAATGATGCAAAAAAAATGGTTTGCATTAATTTATCTGAATTTATTTAATAGCATTATTATTTATAAGGTATTTTCAGTATATTTTCATAAATTCATCAAATTATTTATTTTGTATTTCAATTCAAAATACAATATACAACAACAACAACAACATAATAATAAATTATTTATATTTATTTAAATACACCATGTTGATAGACTTTAAAAAAATTATGATTTCAGGTATAATATTTTTAACTAAATATTATAAAAAAGTTTATGTTTTTCTATTTAAAAAATATTAGTCTACCTGAACTCACGTAACCTAACTGCAAACCTATGTGTTTTTTTTCAGTAGGCAATAAGATTAAATATTAAACTGATGCACAAGGGGTGCAACAACCTAATACAAAGCAATTGCAATTTCCCTTTAAGACAAACTAGAGGGACAGTATACCAGTCATAAAAGGAGGTACATTTAAGAGAATTTGCAACAAATAACCATCTCCAGCTGAAAAACTTTATAGAATTCACCAAATCAACTACAGACTTTATCTTTTTTTAAAAAATAAAACAGTTCCTACCATACCAAAGGAACCACAAAGTTGTAGCCCACACAACTAATCCCCTAGAGTTACCCGTAGCTTTTTTGATACCACCTTCAAAATCCAACATGGAAACAATACAACTATCTCTACTGCTATTGCTAATCCCAATCCATTGCTCAACCCCCTTCCAAACAGCTCCTGCAACTTTACATTCCATGAATACATGAGTAATACTTTCCTCATGGTAACCACACAGTTTGCAACTCAAATCTCCCTCAGAAACTCCTATGTTCCTCTGTACCAAAAGATCTTTAGTAGCAATCCTATTTCTCAACACTCTCCACATAAAAATTTGAACTTTCGATTGTAATTTCATCTGCCAAGTTTTCTTCAACCCTACTAAGCAGTCTTCACCAACTCTACTATCTTCTCTATCTTGACAAAGGCTATAATAACAAGAATTAACTGAAATTTTTCTGACCTGGTTCCCACCAGAATTCACTTGCTGCATCTCGAATAGGCTTGACAGCCTCCAATAACTCCAAAAGGTCGTCTCTTTCCCTTGCCATTACAGAATCAGAAGGAAATTGAGTAAAACAAAGATTCCATGTCCACTCCTCCCCACTCCAAACTCCTAAAGCTGCAATAGAACTATTAGAATCAGTAGCAAAAAGAAATAAGTTTGGGAAAACTTCCTTCAAAAGAACATCAAGAACCCAACAATTGTGCCAGAAAGAAACATCCCCTTCATTCCCCAATTTACACCTCAGTTTCTCCACAAAATAATTCCTCTTGGAAGCTTGTTCGTAACCCAGACCCATCAAGTCCCTCCACCATATTTAATTTGATCCCTTGCCTTTCTCCCCATCATATCTGTTAATAATCAAAGGTATATCTTTACCATATCTACTCTCCATCAATCCTTTCCACACACAATCTTCAGATTTTAACAGTCTTCATTTCCATTTCATTAGAAGAGCGATGTTGAAATAGCTTAAATCCTTTATGCCCAGACCACCCTTCTCTTTTGGCAAACAAATGGACTTCCAATCTACCCAATGAACCCTCTTCCTAGATTCACAACCTCCCCGCAAAAACCTGCTCTGAATACTCTATAGAGACTTGATAACTCCAGCAGGGACCTTATAGAATGAAAACGCATACAATGACAAAGCATTTATTACTGAGTTAATTATAACTAGTCTTCCTCCTATAGACATATGCCTCCCTTTCCAATCTGCTAACCTGCTCCTAACTTTGTCAATGATATTCTGCCAAAGGTGAATTCTCCTAGGACTATCCCCAATTAATACACCAAGAAAAGAACAAGGTAATTTCAGTATATCGCAGTACAGGAAATTAGAAGCTACTTCATAAAATTCTGGGCTCAAATTTACTCCTCATATCCTGCTCTTATAGAAATTCACTTTGAGACCTGAAAGCATCTCAAAACCGCGCAGCACTGCCTTGATACACCATAAGTTTCACCAATTAGCCTCCCCCATCATCAAGGTATCGTCTGTAAACTGAGATATGCTATAATGAGCCTCTGAACACACTCTGAATCCTTTATATAAATCTTCAACCTCTGCCTTTTTCACCAGTTGGGTTAACACCTCCATAATAAGAATGAAAAGGAAATGAGAAAACGGATCCCCTTGACGTAATCCTTTACCAACTAAAAAATCCCTAGAAGCGCTACCATTAACCAACACGGACATTGACCCGTTACACACCAAATTTTGTATCCAGGATAACCATTTGATTCCAAAATTCATCTTAACAGGCAAAAATTTGAGAAACTCCCACAACACACAATCATAAGCCCTCTCAAAATCTATCTTAAGCAGCATACAACTCTTTTTACTCCGTTTTGCTAAGTCTAGAACCTCATTAGCCACTAAAACTCCATCAAAAATACATCTTCCAGGCACAAACGTCGTTTGCTCAGGAGACACTAAAGAACTAACCACCTTTTTCAACCTACCTGCTAGCAACTTAGAAAGGATTTTTTGGTAACAGTTAACCAGACAAATATGGCTATAGTTCCCAAGAGATTGGGGATTCTTCGTTTTAGCAAAAGGAGTAATAAAGGAGGTTGAGACAACCTTAATTAACACAGGTTTACAGTGAAAATCTAACATGAACCTGAAGACATCCTCTTTAACTATCTCCTAGCACACTTGAAAAAAAGCGAAAGTAAAGCCATCTGGACTCGGGCTTTTTCCTCCATTGCATCCCCAAACAGCTTCCTGGATTTCATCTTTGGAAAATTCAGCTTCCAACCCACTTTTATCAACTTCTGATAGCCTCTTCAAATCCAAGTCGTCTAACTTAGGACGATTATAACAAGCTTCACTAAAATTTTCCTCGAAGAACTTACTAATCTCATTCTTAACTCCGGAAACATCATCAATTATACCTCTGTCAGTTTTAACAAACCATATATTGTTTCTCCTTCTTCTCCTTCTAATTGCGAAATGGAAGAACCTAGAGTTACAATCTCCTTCCTTCAGCCAAAGTTTTCTCACCTTCAATCTTAACAAATCCTCTTTCATATTCTGGTTGTGCCACACTTGTTCAGAAGCCTTTGTCCTCTTCATAACCATATCTTCAAAACTATTAAAGCCTATTTTGATAACTTCCTCATCAGGATCATTAAGATCTTTGATAGCTTCTTCAAATTTAACATCTATCCACCCAAAAACCTCTCTACTCCACTTTTTGAGACCTTCCTTTAGCCTACCCAATTTTGTCTTGAGAACATAATCACCTCTCCACTTAACCTCCTCAGACTCCCAACTGGACTTAACAAGGGAAAAGAATTTAGGGTGCTTCAACCAACTATTAATGAATTGAAATGGTTTTGGCCCCCAGTCAAGGGAATTGGCCCTCAACTAAATAGGGCAATGATCAGAAACCTTTATTCTCCCAATATGTTGACCTATTATCTTTCAATCTTCAACCAGATTATCAGTCAGCAAGAATCTGTCTAGTCTACTCATGGAGTTACCAGACCTATTAAACCAAGTAAAAATACCTCCTTCGCACGGAACATCAACACAATCCAATTCAAAGAAGAAACTTTTAAACTCCTCCATCTCCTTACTTCTTCTAGTACCCCCTAATCCTTTCCTTTCTTCTTTGTACGTAACAGAGTTGAAATCACTTTTAATTACCCAATCACCTCTCCCAAACCTCTTCTTAACCCTAATTAGTTCAGACCATAAAATTCTCTTCTTTAACAGATTACACGAAGAGTAAACATTGATGAAGAATATCTCCCTACCATGCCAAAGCGTATTGAGACCAACAAATCCTTCTTCACGAAAACTGCAAATAAGATCCATAGAGTCTTTTCTCCATAAGATGAACATTCCACCAGCATTCCCTTTCAATCCTGAATTCGTCCACTCCACTTCAGAATTACCCCAAATAGAAGAAGCCAAAAGACCATCAAACTCCTCCTTCTTTGTCTCTTGGATAAAGCATACATCAACGCACTTAGACTGAATCAACTTAGCGACCCTCTTCCTTTTCAACAAACTGCCACACCCTCTCATATTCAGGGAAAAAATATTCATTGAGAACCTTTTTATTTAGCCACCCTTTTGCACTTACCTTCTTCATTTCTCCTATCAAAAGCTATAATTTCTTTCTCCATATCAAACCCATTCTCACCTCCACTAACACCCAAAGAAACCACAATCTCCATGACTTTGGTTGAAACTTTACTCTCTAATTACTCCTAAAATCTCTTATTTGCATTCATTACTTCAGAATCTGAGACCGAATGACAACGAGAGACCTATTCATCTTCGGCCCTTTTATACTCGAGACCCGACTCAGGAATCTTATCACCTTGAAGAGAAACATCTTGAAAATCTTCAATAGGATCTTCAGAGAAATCTGCTGAATTATTAACCCTAGAATCCTTTGCCTTTAGAACATGTCTCTTTGAAGGGATAACAAACGCTAGCCCGTAAGAAACACCTTTCCCCAATTTTGATGATTCTGCTTCTAGAAGAAATGACTCCTTAACAGCAGGTTGGGCCTTGGTTAACCCCTTTCCATCTAAAACAGTTAGCGACTCCTGGGCCTTAGAAACCAAATGGGCCCTAATCTACCCATCAAAAGATAACTCTCTCCCTATAGTTTTTGAAGATAAATTATTAAAGAGACTTTTCTGCACAATCCTATCCTTTGACTCTCCCACTGTGCCACCTTCATTAAATACTGATGTTGACTTCTCAAGCCACGTTTGGTCTTTGTCCTCATCTTCCTTCTGTAACCTTGTACCTATGACCTCGAGCCCTTCACTATTCAAACTAATACCTTTGTCTGACACACTTTTACTCGTCCCAGATGAGACAAAAGAAGCCTTTGAGTAACCTACCTTAGGCATAGGTCTGCTCCAAGCAGATAATGCTCTCATAATCATCTCCTTCTCCGACCTTCTCCTCCCCGGAGCTCCACCAGTGAGTGTTGTACCCCAAAATTTTCCTGCCCTATTTTCTAACATTTAAACAGTAAGTTTTACTCAAAAAATAGGTAACAGTTTACTTTAAATTGTTTAAATAACAAATAGTTGTTTGACCTTCATATGCTTTCAAGTGCATTTCTGTTTCGAATAAATGAATTGGCACAATTGGAAAGGAGATAAGGCTTGCAAGTATGAGGTCGCGGGTTCGAATCTCACATGTTACATTTTGAATTTGTTTCTGTTATTTGTTACTAACTTTCTTTCCATTTTAAATTATTTTCAAAAGAATCACAAAAATTGTATTTTTTTAATATTTGTTTTTAATTTTCGTTTTTTATTTTAAGGCATTTTTGAAAAATAGTTATTTATTTGATTTTATGCACTTTTTACCAAAAAAGAGAGCAAAAATCATAATAGATACAAAAAAAATATTTTCTTTTTGTGTACTCATAAAAATCAGATACTATTTGATTTTTATTCAGATATTATTTGATCAATAGGATTATTACTGTTTTTAATTTATTTTAATTTTAATCATTTTTATTGTTTAATTTTTATTTAGTATTATTTAATTTGGGCCTAAAATTATCCATTAAGGACTTTTTTGGATTTTAGAAAATAGTTAACCCTAATTTGTTTCATTATATATATATATATATATATATATATATATATATATATATATATATATATATATATATATGTGTGTGTGTGTGTGTGTGTGTGTGTGTACGGAGTGGAGGAGGAAAAAGGAAAAAACTAAGAGAAACACACGGCCGGAATTGTCAAATAGTAAGTAACGTAGCAATCTTTTCTCATTCCGAACCCCACTGATTTTTTCCATCGGCATACCATCACGTAAACGCATTCATATTACTGACAAGTTTATATAAACTAGTTTGCTATTGATACAGTATAATTTTGCATTGATACATTCTAATATTGCATAACACATTCCTATAATTTGGTTTTGATTTGAAATATATTATTCAAAATTTGGTTATGCTAACGTTTTTTCATAATAAATGATAATTTTTTTTATAATCCTATTGTTAATACATATTTCTTTCTAATATATAGTTTTTATTTGTTCATCTTTCTATTTTTTTTATTATTTATTTATTATATTATTATTTTTAGATTGAACCGTGTCGATGCGCTATTTGCATATTGATGTGCATAATGCGTGACATTTGTATTGGTTCGATCTGGTTGCGATGATCCAATTTCCGCGGTAGCAACACTGTTGTTTTTTTACACATTTAAAAAGTCCTTTCGCTTTTCTATTTTTATAAATTCAGATCCGCATAATTTGGATCCGGTTGCGATGATCGCATTTTTGCGTTAGCAACATTGTTGATATTTTTTTTAGCACGTTAAATTTACTTTTTTTATATGCATTTTCTATCTCTAAAAAATTTAGATCCTCACAATTTGGATCCGGTTGCGATGATCCCAATTCCGCGGTAGCAACATTGTTGTTTTTTTACACGTTTTAAAATTTCTTTTTGCTTTACGTTTTTGATGAATTTAGATCCGCCTGATTTGGATCCGGTTGCGATGATCGCGCTTTCGCGTTAGCAACTTTGTTGGTTTTTATCAAATTTTAAAAAAAATCTTTTACTTTATTTCTTTTTATTTAGATCCTCACGATTTGGATCTGGTTGCGATGATCCCAATTCCGCAGTAGCAACATTGTTGTTTTTTTTTACGCGTTTTAAAATTTATTTTTGCTTTACGTTTTTGATAAATTTAGATCCGCCTGATTTGGATCCGGTTGCGATGATCGCGTTAGCAACTTTGTTGGTTTTTATCAAATTTTAAAAAATTCTTTTACTTTATTTCTTTTTATTTAGATTCTCACGATTTGGATCCGGTTGCGATGATCCCAGTTCCGCGGTAGCAACATTGTTGTTTTTTTTACATGTTTTAAAATTTCTTTTTGCTTTACGTTTTGATAAATTTAGATCCGCCTCCTCCCTCCGTTTTTTTAACGTTTGTATCAAGTTTTTTTTTCTGACATTTTCTTTCACTTATTTATTTATTTGCTATTTAAATTCCTAGAAAAATTGTATAGATCACACAGTTTTTTTTTGTAATAGCCATAGTTTTATTTCCCGCAAGGTTTGTTATACTTATGTATCTCTCCCAAAGCCTTGTAATAGCGTAGGAATTTTACTTTTCGCACTTTACATTCCGCTATTTTATTTTACAACTGTGTAGTAATTAGGGTTTGTATGGAAAAACTAAAAAATAATCTAGAAAACCCTAATTCAAGATAAATAATTGAAACTAATCCACTCAATCACACTTGCACCTCTAGGGTAGCCTCTCTTCGTTTGCCTTACGAAATAATGGTCATGTCCCTCGAACGTAGGGATACTTTAGCAAAAGACGCTTACGAATAATATCATCATAGTCCCTTCGATATAAAGATCATAGTCCCTCGATGACCCTTCGAGTTGCCTACGAAAAATGATCTTGTCCCTCGATGACCGTTCGAGTTGCCTACGAAAAGATGATCTTGTCCCTCGATGATCCTACGGAAAAATGATGATAGTCCCTTCGAATTGCTAAGGTATCCTTACATGTTGCCTTCTATGACCATTCGATGACCCTTCGCTGTCCCTTCACATCCAATAGATAGGACTACCTACCCACTAATGGTATGGATAGTACTATCTCTCAAGGAAAAGGACAAGTATAAGAAAGACCTTAAATTAAGGGTAAGTAACTTTTAAATGCTTGCTCACAACTAAAAAAAGAAAAAACAAATACTTTTCACACCTCACACTTTCAAAAATATTCTAAAAAATAAACACTTTGTATACATTCTTACACGAATTATTACAAAGTCAACTTTTACAAAATATTTTCTAAACACACACCACATTTCAAAAAAAAGCAAGTTAAAGTGAGTAAGCAATTAAGAGCCCGTAGATAACTACGGATGAAAAGGGGTGTTAACACCTTCCCTTTTCATAACTTACCCCCCGAACTCAAAATCTTTTCAAAAAGGTCTTTCCTGTTCTTTTCACCTTTCCTAAATAAATTGGATAAAAGAAAAGTCGGTGGCGACTCTTGCTAACCGCAACATATTTTGCGAAAACAAAATTAAAAAGTCAGTTCTCCACCATATTACAGAACTGGCGACTCTGCTGGGGAATACTTAAAAGAGGGGTTACCTTAGGGTTTAGATCAATTTAACTGCTTTAATTATCTATTTTGTGTGCTTTACTTTTAAGGGTTTTGTCTTGGGGGGTATTACTTGGGTAAATGATCCTACACCCGGATCTAGGACCTTAGGTAAGTGGCAAGAGACCAAGGAGACTGTACGGCATGTACTGCTACGGTTGATATGGTAGCCATCGTTAGTGTAACACTTTGGTTTGTACTGATGTTCCTCGAGGCTTGGATTGGGGATAACATTAGGCTGCCGCGTGGTGTCATTAGGCACTAATTTGCCCTTAGAAACCTAGTTGAACTTAGCCTTGGCCATTAGAAGGTAGTGAGATAGCCGATTTGGCATGTTCCAAAGTTGGTTGATACTCGAGACTACGCTCATTGAGATTGGACTTTCGGGATGTTTTGGTCGGCCGCTCGAGTGTCGCACCAAAATAAAGCCTGCGAGAAAGATCCGTGATATGAGATTCCTAGAACCCAGTTACTATTTTAGGACAGGTTGAACCAACTAAACCTTGGTATGGGAAGGGTACTTACCTTTGGACTTCATGCAAGCCTTTAAACCTAAGGCTACTTGTGTGACTTGTTTGTATTCACTATCTAACAACTTGAATTCCTTGCAGGATTTATTTGTACTCTAACAACTTGAACTCTTTGCGGGACTTACTTATCCTCATGCTTTTACTTAATGCATAACATCCACATACCATCATAACATAGCATGTTAACTAACCTTTTTTTAAGGATCTTAGGGATTTATGGCGCACAATTTGCAGGTGCTATTATGGAAGGATTATCAAAAGCCAGATTTCTATCAAGGGGCAAGAGGATTTATTTTCCTCTAGCCAGATGCCTTCAAACTCAAAAGAACAGTATCCTGAATCAGAGGCTATGACCCACTTGATATGGCGAGCTTGATTCTTATAGAAGGACGTTCAAAGATGAAAAGTCAAAGTTCTTCAGACAAAGCTGCAACCAAATTCAATTTCTAATGTTGCAAACTAGATTCCATAAAGATCCTTGAAAACATTGCATATGCATTTACATACATATCATAACAGGTTTCCACAACGGGTTTCTCATCTCCTCGGTGTTTATTTCAGCAGAAAATGGCATTAGAATAAGCTGTCAAGGATCTCTAGACTCAGAACACCCAATTCCAAGAGATGATCCTGAGCCTATTCAAGGGGCAAGAAGAGTTGAAAGCCCTCCTCACTAAGGACATGAAAAAGAAAAATCCTGAAGACAACAAGGATGATCAATTGGAACAACTGCAAGCTGAGATGGCAGAGATGAGAATCCAGATGTATGGTCAGATGACTCTTATCCAAAACTTAGCTCGGGGGCAAGAAGAGCTGAGAGTCCTCGTCAATAAACTTCAAGATAACAGAGTCGGGGATCAGATCATCAGTCGGCCTCCAAGGAAACAAGCTGACTTGGTTGAGAAAAAGATGAGGATAAAAGAAGGAAAGAGACAGGTTACTACTGATAGTCTTTCAATTGAAGGAAGAAGGCCTTATAGGGTTGTCGCACCACCAGTTCAACAACAGAAAGATCAGCGTAGACAGCATGGTGGTCAACGTACTTGGAAATCCAAACCTAAATGACCATTTACCCCGTTACACATGCCGCTGTCTCAGGCTTTGCAACAATTGCTCAATCAGAACTTGATAACTCTGTTGCCTTCATACTCAGCTCTAGCCAACCTTGCTCCTGGTTACAAATCTAACAGAAGATGTGCTTATCATTCGAATAGTCCTGGTCATGATACTGAAGACTGTGGTCCATTGAAACATAGGATCTAAAACCTGATTGACGAATGAGTCCTCGAGTTCACACCAGATGGTCAGATTGAGTTCTTCTATCGCCCATCTAATATCGAAGCTGCAAGACACATCGTCTGAAGTGACAGGTTCAGGAAGGGAAGCTTTGAAATCATTTGAATTCTCATTTGTAATTTCTTTTGTTGGCTTAAGCACTTACTATTATGTCAAACTTTGGTTTTTTCACATTAATGCATTGCGTATGTTCGTCTTGAATTTATCCATTCGTTTCACTATATTTAAACTATGCTTCTTACTTCTCTTTTGTGATATTTAACTCTTGTTAAAGTTGTAAGCCTTTAGAGGGAGGATGACAAAAACGGTACCATAATTTCATACGGTATACTTTTGAACAGACTGTGCTGACGATGTACAGACATTGTTTCAAATCCTAAACAGTGGAGTTTTAAGGAAGTTAATCCCTAGTCAACCCCTTTGAGCCTAAGAAGTAGGAGTTTTCCTTCTCATGCAAATTAAAACCCTTAATCATAACCTGGGGCAGGGTAGTTCCTCAATTAACTCAATTATGCCAGTTGATCTTTTGTACACAATTAATGATGGTTCCCTGTAATCATTAAGTCAGGCAGTCAATATCTATCAAAAGAAAAGCCCGCTAAGTCAAAACCTATGAAGGAGACTTAGTAAAAATTGAGCCATCCCGCTGACTGTGATCTCAAAATAAACAGTTCAGGCAAAACTTAGGGATAACAAAGTCAAAAAGAGGTCACTAAAAACCCTCAAAATAAAAATGTTACAAAAAATAATGACTGCCTTTTCAAATAAACTTCCGATTTTTGAACCATCACCAAACATCAGTGTTAAAATTCCAAAATCTCTAGGAATTTGAATGCATAGTTAATGGAGTATAGGACTGAAGAACATCACGGAGAATGGGTTGGGTACAAATAAACTTTGAGCCTTTATCCTTTGTTTCTTAAACCGTGAACCAGGCCACGTTACAACCCTTTAAAAGTCCTAGCTGAAGCATGGTTAGTTCGAAGGCATACTGTTACCAAAAGGTATCCTGACTCCTTTAGGGCTCATTATAAATCTTGAGTTGACATCACAGTTTTTATAAACATGGTTTTGCTAAATAATTCTTTTTCAAAACTTCAAGACAGACATAAGCGTTGCATTTTGAATATCATTGTTTGCATATAACTAAGTGTTTGACAGCAGAGAAGTTCACATGATGAACATTCAATGAACAAAAGTCCTCCCGACAGACAAAGTTGCTTCAGAGGTGCATCGAAAAGCAGAAATATTTCCTGCGCTGACTCTGTTGGTTAAATCCAATGTGTACAAAGGGCATGGTCACTATCTTCCAATCAAGGGGCATATTATTATGGGGAATCCCGGTTATTTCTCATGAGGCAGCTCTTTTCAAATACTTCCATTCTGGGGCAAATCATCATCCGCTAGGGGCAACGCTTTCTTTTCAAATATGATCAGATCAAGTTCAGTTGCAAGCTCCTCAAACATTAACCAGGGAATACACGATCCACCGCAGTCTGGAAACACATTCCTCCTGTTACATGGCATTGATCCTGAGTTTCAGTAAGAGCCATTGTGGGAGTTACTTGTCTGTGCCAATAGTATCAGATGGTGTCAGTATCATGTCTTCGGATCCAGTCATGATAATTCCTAGAAATTGTTTGGGGAATTTGAGACTATCGAAAGTTTTAAATACAGGTGATCTCGGGGGCAAACGAACTCTTACGTGCGAAGAGCCATTCGTAATCAAGAAGATATTTTCTGACGACGCTACGAGGATTACTACCATGGACAGCGAAGATTTCTCGCACCCTGTGAACGCGGACATAGTAAAAAAAAATACTACGCATGAAAAAGACCGCTAGGTTGACAAGCCTAAGCAAAAATAAGGGCATCCCGGCGAACCAAAAAGGCTCGGGAAAAAAATTAGGGACATATATAAAAGAATTGTACACCTGGCAAGTCGAAAACCTGAAAAGGCGGCTTGGGCAAGAAAGGGTATCCCGGTGGACTAAAAACCTAAAAAGGTGGTCCAGGCAGAAGTTAGGGATTAAAGCGTATGACTATGTCCCGTTGGATCATCCACTTACGAGTCAGTACCAGTTTTCATTGCCAACTCCGTTCAAACAACGTATATCAATCTTATCATTTTCTACCGACAGCAAGTGATGAAATACTTGAAGACATAGGGGCAATAGCAGAGTTGAAGCCCGAAGTGATCTTTTCCACCCGATTTGCTATCACAGAATCAGCATTTACTAAAGACTCTTGGAGGTTGGAATCCCCAGCAAGTCCTGTATCCAACGGATCTTAACAGAATCACCCCCAAGGAACCGGTGTCATGGTAATATCCCCACAAAGAAATCTCCATGGAACTATCTCTACAGAGCTATTTTCACAAGCTCGTCCCCAATAGAGTTTATTCCTCAGGAGCATTGCTTCCCCAGTAGAGACCATCCTCAACAGAGATATACTCCCCAGCAGAATTAACATACTCTCAAGCAACAGTTGGGATACTTTCCAGCAACTCACTCCCATATCCCCAAAGGATTGCCCAACAAGACAGAAGTTTGATTCTTTCCACAGCACATTCCAGAGAGTTCCCCAACGGAGTTTATTTCCCCAACATCTCCTTCACGACAGAATTTCTCTCTTCAGCCAGGTCTATTCGAGATTGCGTCCCCAGTAGAGTACATAAAGAAACCTCCCCAACGGACGGCATGACATGATCATCTTCCCCAATAGATCCCCTAACAGATAAAGGAATTTGATCATTCCCCAACCTATTACAGATATGTCCTCAGCATAGCCTATGGAATTTTGATCCCCATCAGATAATATTCCCTCTTGGAAGTATACAGAATTCAATTCCCCAACGGAGTTTGCTTCTCCAACACTACAAATTACCCGACAGAGTTCTCTTCTCCAGCAGGATTTCGTCCATGGTTGCTACTCCCAGAAGAGTGGTCACCCATGTCCGAAACTTGGTCAGATAGTGCATCGGAGGATTATCCATCTCTTTTATCCCCAGTCAGGGTACATAAGAATCAAATCCTTCAATAAAAAGCATGACGAACGACCGACTCTCCTGACAGAATACTTATATCCCCAAGCGGAAGTCAAAGATCCCCAGCGGAATATTCCCAAACGGAAAGTATGAATCTCCAGTAGAGTCATTCCAAACAGGATCTGAAGATTTATTTTCTCCATCCCCAGCAACAGTCAGGGATTTATTTTCCCCAATCAGACGTTACTATTCAAAGCCACCGCTACCTTCCGCGACATTTCATACCCATACATCATTTACAATACATCATAGCATACGCATACAAAACGCATATAACATTCTCATTTAGTTTAAGAGCATCATTACGCAATGCATTACATATATCATGACATTGCATAAAACTAACTTGGTTTTTTCAGGTTAGTTCTCAAACGGACAAATATTGTCAACAGTTTATCATCTTTCAGATACAATCAGTCGAAGATTCATTCTGATACCTATTCCAATACATCTTCTAGACACAGTTCAGATACAATCAAGACACATATTCATTCTGATACTCATTCCAGTACATCTTCTAGACACAGTTCAGATACAATCAAGACACAGATTCATTATGATACTCATTCCAGTACATCTTCTAGACACAGTTCAGATACAATCAAGACACAGATTCATTCTGATACTTATTCCAGTACGTCTTTTAGATACAGTCGGTCGAAGACTCATTCTAATACTAATTTTTCAAATACAGTCAGACGTAGACTCATTCTAAAACGGCACTCAGATACAGTCAGGAAAAGACTCATTCTGATCTCCTTATAGATACAGTTAAGACGTAGACTCATTCTAGAACATCATACAGATACAATCAAGGCATAAGAATCATTCTGGCACTTCCCAGCACGTCTGCTAGATAGAGTTGGACACAGACTCATTCTAGTATATTCCTCAGATACATCAAACCTAGACTCATTTTGATACACCTATCAGCAGTTACTTTGGATGGCATCTATAAGACCATCTTCATCCTGTCATTTTTCCGAATGGCATCTTTAAGCCCATTCAAGCAATACAATCAACCAACAAGCGTTACTTCGTGCATCCGTGAGTGCAAATTTCGGGGCACTTAAGTGTTCAATCCTCTTCCACCTTCAGATCACGAATGGCAGACATGCCAATCTAACTCTTCAGGTTTAAGAAGATTGAACAGGGGCAGCTGTTGTACCCCAAAATTTGCCTGCCCTATTTTCTAACATTTAAACAGTAAGTTTTACTCAAAAAATAGGTAACAGTTTACTTTAAATTGTTTAAATAACAAATAGTTGTTTGACCTTCATATGCTTTCAAGTGTATTTCTGTTTCGAATAAATGAATTGGCACAATTGGAAAGGAGATAAGACTTGCAAGTATGAGGTCGCGGGTTCGAATCTCACATGTTACATTTTGAATTTGTTTCTGTTATTTGTTACTAACTTTCTTTCCATTTTAAATTATTTTCAAAAAAGTCACAAAAATTGTATTTTTTAATATTTGTTTTTAATTTTCGTTTTTTATTTTAAGGCATTTTTGAAAAATAGTTATTTATTTGATTTTATGCACTTTTTACCAAAAAGGAGTGCAAAAATCATAATAGATACAAAAAAAAATATTTTCTTTTTGTGTACTCATAAAAATCAGATACTATTTGATTTTTATTCAGATATTATTTGATCAATAGGATTATTACTGTTTTTAATTTTAATCATTTTTATTGTTTAATTTTTATTTAGTATTATTTAATTTGGGCCTAAAATTATCCATTAAGGACTTTTTTGGATTTTAGAAAATAGTTAACCCTAATTTGTTTCATTATATATATATATATGTGTGTGTGTGTGTGTGTGTGTGTGTGTGTGTGTGTGTGTGTGTACGGAGTGGAGGAGGAAAAAGGAAAAAACTAAGAGAAACACACGGCCGGAATTGTCAAATAGTAAGTAACGTAGCAATCTTTTCTCATTCCGAACCCCACTGATTTTTTCCATCGGCATACCATCACGTAAACGCATTCATATTACTGACAAGTATATATAAACTAGTTTGCTATTGATACAGTATAATTTTGCATTGATACATTCTAATATTGCATAACACATTCCTATAATTTGGTTTTGATTTGAAATATATTATTCAAAATTTGGTTATGCTAACGTTTTTTCATAATATATGATAATTTTTTTTATAATCCTATTGTTAATACATATTGCTTTCTAATATATAGTTTTTATTTGTTCATCTTTCTATTTTTTTTTATTATTTATTTATTATATTATTATTTTTAGATTGAACCGTGTCGATACGCTATTTGCATATTGATGTGCATATTGCGTGACATTTGTATTGGTTCGATCTGGTAGCGATGATCCAATTTCCGCGGTAGCAACACTGTTGTTTTTTTACACATTTTAAAAGTCCTTTCGCTTTTCTATTTTTATAAATTCAGATCCGCAGAATTTGGATCCGGTTGCGATGATCGCATTTTTGTGTTAGCAACATTGTTGATTTTTTTTAGCACGTTAAATTTACTTTTTTTATATGCATTTTCTATCTCTAAAAAATTTAGATCCTCACGATTTGGATCCTCACGATTTGGATCCGGTTGCGATGATCCCAATTCCGCAGTAGCAACATTGTTTTTTTTTTACACGTTTTAAAATTTTTTTTTGCTTTACGTTTTTGATAAATTTAGATCCGCCTGATTTGGATCCGGTTGCGATGATCGCGCTTTCGCGTTAGCAACTTTGTTGGTTTTTATCAAATTTTAAAAAATTCTTTTACTTTATTTCTTTTTATTTAGATCCTCACGATTTGGATCCGGTTGCGATGATCCCAATTCCGCAGTAGCAACATTGTTGTTTTTTTTACGCGTTTTAAAATTTCTTTTTGCTTTACGTTTTTGATAAGTTTAGATCCACCTGATTTGGATCCAGTTGCGATGATCGCGCTTTCGCGTTAGCAACTTTGTTGGTTTTTATCAAATTTTAAAAAATTCTTTTACTTTATTTCTTTTTATTTAGATCCTCACGATTTGGATCCGGTTGCGATGATCCCAGTTCCGCGGTAGCAACATTGTTGTTTTTTTTACATGTTTTAAAATTTCTTTTTACTTTACGTTTTGATAAATTTAGATCCGCCTCCTCCCTCCGTTTTTTTAATGTTCGTATCAAGTTTTTTTTCTGACATTTTCTTTCACTTATTTATTTATTTGCTATTTAAATTCCTAGAAAAATTGTATAGATCGCACAGTTTTTTTTTGTAATAGCCATAGTTTTATTTCCCGCAAGGTTTGTTATACTTATGTATCTCTCCCAAAGCCTTGTAATAGCGTAGGAATTTTACTTTTGGCACTTTACATTCCGCTATTTTATTTTACAACTGTGTAGTAATTAGGGTTTGTATGGCAAAACTAAAAAACAATCTAGAAAACCCTAATTCAAGATAAATAATTGAAACTAATCCACTCAATCACACTTGCACCTCTAGGGTAGCCTCTCTTCGTTTGCCTTACGAAATAATGGTCATGTCCCTCGAACGTAGGGATACTTTAGCAAAAGACGCTTACGAATAATATCATCATAGTCCCTTCGATATAAAGATCATAGTCCCTCGATGACCCTTCGAGTTGCCTACGAAAAATGATCTTGTCCCTCGATGACCGTTCGAGTTACCTACGAAAAGATGATCTTGTCCCTCGATGACCCTACGGAAAAATGATGATAGTCCCTTCGAATTGCTAAGGTATCCTTACATGTTGCCTTCTATGACCATTCGATGACCCTTCGCTGTCCCTTCACATCCAATAGATAGGACTACCTACCCACTAATGGTATGGATAGTACTATCTCTCAAGGAAAAGGATAAGTATAAGAAAGACCTTAAATTAAGGGTAAGTAACTTTTAAATGCTTGCTCACAACTAAAAAAAGAAAAAACAAATACTTTTCACACCTCACACTTTCAAAAATATTCTAAAAAATAAACACTTTGTATACATTCTTACACGAATTATTACAAAGTCAACTTTTACAAAATATTTTCTAAACACACACCACATTTAAAAAAAAAGCAAGTTAAAGTGAGTAAGCAATTAAGAGCCCGTAGATAACTACGGATGAAAAGGGGTGCTAACACCTTCCCTTTTCATAACTTACCCCTCGAACTCAAAATCTTTTCAAAAAGGTCTTTCCTGTTCTTTTCACCTTTCCTAAATAAATTGGATAAAAGAAAAGTCGGTGGCGACTCTTGCTAACCGCAACATATTTTGCGAAAACAAAATTAAAAAGTCAGTTCTCCACCGTATTACAGTGAGTATTTTCCTTAACCAAAGAATCCTCCGAATCCTCAGAATCCGACTCCGAAGATACAACATCTTGCTTGGATATTGAATTACTTTTAAAACCCTTTGTTTCTTCAACCATCCTAATACGATAGACAATACCCTTAATGGAGACTTTAAACACTTCATTGATCGTCATCCCACAGGACGTTCTAATCACCACACTCGCCACATCCATCCTAGATAAACTCAAAGAATCTTCTTCACAACTAACATATTTCCCCACTCTTGAAGACAAGAACTCAAAAAATGTCACTGACCAAGCATGGCAAGGGATGTCATACATCCTCACCCACGTTAGTCTTTCTGGATCGATGTCTCCTGGCGCCCATCTTCTGACCTCGACGAACCACTGGTCTAGCCAGCTTTTAGCACTATTTATAAGCTCCTCAATTTCACCTGAATCATTCTCCTCCAGGAGGCATAGGTTCGCCCCCATTGGTGTCACCTTAACTCCAAAATAACCTTCTGAATGGAAAAATCTTTGTACATTATAAGACATCCCAGAGGATATCACCCTTCCGACATACGCTCTTTGAAATCTCCACATATCTTCCTCCCCAACTTCAAACTTCAAGTCCCACCGCTTATCCTTATCACCTCTTCTTACGGCATCAGCGAAAGAAGGCTTAGGCGGACAAGGATTTTTACCTTCCTGTTGAAAAAAAGACTGATTTTTGTCTCCCTTCTTGTCGTTGTGAACTTCCTTCTCCTGACTGAATTTCTTTGACTGACCTTCCTTTTTCATATCGACCTTATTCATCTTAGTAAACCTCGGAACATTCACGAACAACTTCCTACCGTCAATAAAGATGTTGTCGAGTTTCATACTCATTCTTCTGATGTCATCTACCCCAAAGAACCTAACAAAACCATATCTTCTACCCCTTTTGTCACGCATTAGAGGAATGAAAACATCGTCCACGTCTCCATAATCTGCAAATACCTTGTATAAATCGTTAACTCTCATTTTATCCAGGAATTCCGTGATGAAAAAAGACATTGATTCGTTAGAATATTTTTCTTTGCCTCTGCCTTCTTCATCCCATGTTCTGCCTTCTTCATCCTATGTTCTTCCTTTCTTCTGCTTGTAAGAAACCTTAGTCCACCTTCCTTCCATCACCTTCTTTTTTTAAGGTTAATTTAATTCAAATCTTGATTGTACCTTTCAAAATTTTGTATGAGGTTTTGGATAAATATTAGTTAGGTTTGTCCCAAACCTAACTAAACGCGTTTGAAGAAAAGACTTTGATTCCTGCAAACCTATGTATGTTAATTAGTCTTAATCCCTATTAGAGTTTGGCCTAACACAACCTTACAAAACCGGTTGGTAAGGTGAGGGGTGCCACTCTATATAAACTATTTCATTGCTCTATCTTCAACCAATGTGGGACTTTAGGATCTTCCTAACAATCCCTAACGATAGTGTGAATGCAATATGATAGATAACAACGCGTAAGGTGGCTATGTATATAAAGAACTTTAAAGTTACTACCAAGAATCGTGGGAGTGCTTCTCCATAGCCTAGTAGAGTGGTCTTTATAGCATGAGGCAAAGTCACCTCCAAGATCATATATTACTTTTTGGCATTTGGGATAAAAGTGAGTTTCGATTTGAATTCATTCTCCCACTATGTTTTGCTATGAAGATAAACTTCTATGTTATCATTCCATAAATGTTCTGTTTTTGTTGTATTCCTTCGTGATAAATAATGCATAATAGATGTTGTCTTTTTTGGGTTTACCTATGTGCTTTTAAGAAACCATGCTATATTAGACCATCATTTCACCTTGATATTTTTCCAATAATGTAAAAGGCATATAGATTTAGGTCAATATAATAGCAACTATCTTAAATAAAATGTTAATTATAAGCTATGGATAAATTTTAGCCGTATATTCCACTCTCCCACCACTAAGTTATTGGGCCAACCAAATCTATGACATGTAGTTGGTCTACTTCTAGATGTATCATGCATGACATTTTGATAATTTCTTTTTTTATTTCTTAATTTTCTCCAAAAATTTCATTTAGTGTTAAATAGATTTGTGATTTTCTTAAATATATTAAATTTTGTTTTTAATTCGTCAAAATATTTTCTTCGAAGAACGGTCATTTTAAAATTTTTCATTCAAAATTTTGATTCTTCATATTAAAATCGTCTCTAAAATTATCGTTAATTTTGTCATTAAATAATAAATTGTCGCTAAAATCATTGTTAATTATATCGTTAAATTATAAAAATGGTCGCTCAATTGCAAGAGAGACAAAAAAATATGGATGAAAAATTTTATGAAGATTATTTTTTGAAAAAATTAATTTAAAAAATTAAAAACAAAATTTAAAATATTTAAAGAGGACCGCAAACATATATAATCATAAATTTTATATATATATATATATATATATATATATATATATATATATATATATATATATATATATATATATATATATATATATAAAATAGTTGCGACCGTTGTTGGAGTGAAAGTGAATAGCACTATTAGCTAGTGATGCTCCAAAACTTTGTAGTTCACACATGGGCTAGCTTGAAATATCTAATGTGACTATATTCACTTCTCTTCTCTTATCCATGTTATCTATCAACAACCATTTATGTTTCTTTGAAGCTAAAGACTATAAGTAGCAGTGTAGCTAGAAAGGTAGACAGTTCATGTCACCAAATTACTATAAAATAAAATGTAGAGATTTCATATCCCAAATATTCATAGATTATTACTCCATTATTATTGCATCTTTAATGGAGCATTTAAGAGGCATTCATAGGAGAATCAATTGGTTCTTTATTTTATTTTTATTCATTAGAAAAATTTGATGTGATGAAATAGATTGAATAAATTTTATTGAAATCAATGTTTTAAAAATCGGACTGGAGATTAAACTGGTGAAATTTGTGGTTTATGGTTTAATTGGTTAAATCGTTAAACTTACGGTCGAATTGTTTATTAAATAAACTAATAATATGAAATAAATTTCATAGATATGTCACACATAATTATATGTTCACAACTTAATAGAATAAATATTTCAAAAATCCATTACAAATTTAATATAACAATATCGATAATACATAACATAACATAATTTTTCACTTCATTTCGACCATCATTTAAGAATATTTAACCAAACTAAAGCATTACAATAAAATAAATTAAACCAATTCAAACCAAAATTAAAATAATAGAATATAATAACTAAAATAAAGTTTAAATAATTAAGAATAGCCTCGTGGAAATTTCTCATTCGGAAAATGGAAGTTAGAATGTTCAATTGGAAGTCAAGATTTTTGAGTTTGGGGGGTCGTATTACGCTGCTGAAATCTATATGGAGTAGTTTGCCAACGTTCCTATTCTCGTTCTATCGAACTCCTATTACGGTTTGCAATGAGATCACTAAGTTACTGAACAAGTTCTTGTGGGGTGGTATGTCTGACAGTAGGAAAATGCATTGGGTTGGAAGTGATCAGCTTTGTTTATCGACTGGTCACGGCGGTCTTGGATTCAAAAGAGTGCAGGAATTCAACATTTGATTATTGTTAAAATGGCGCTGAAGGTTTCTCATTCATAACAGAGCCTTTTGGTTTCATGTGTTGCAAGTAAGGTATGGTCATATTTCTTATTTGGATTTAGTTTCGAAACGTTTTTTCGCTGTTCTACTTGGTGGAAAGATATTATTTCGCTGGAGAGAAGACACAATGGAGATCCTTTCATTGGCAATGTGAAGTTTCGACTAGGTGAAGGTAGTAAATTTTTATTCTGGCATGATTGTTGGCTCGGAGGGGAAGCTTTCAAACTCCGTTTTCCTGATTTATTCTCCGTGTCTTCTTTGCCTTTTGCGACTGTTGGGGATATGGGTGTTTAGGTGGAGGACGGTTGGTTTTGGGGGGATTGCGGGATGACTGGTTTGAATTATGCAGCTATACAGGATGCTGCTGATGCGCTCTTTAATGTTCTATTGTCGGTTTCGCCAGTTAGAGACAGCGCTGACTCGGTCATTTGGATTCATGATACTTCAAGTTGTTATTCCGCTAAGTTCGGTTACAAAGTTCTTTGCATTGGATTTCTGTCTCAGCCCTTGGATTCTGGTGCGAATACTCCCTTTGAGGAGTTATGGAAATTGCCAGTTCCGTTCCGGATGAAGGCTTTTGGGTGGAGACTATTTCTTCACAAATTATCATTGAAGGACACGTTGATTCATAGAGGCATAATTTCGGTAACTCAATCAGTTTGCTTATTTTGTAATGATAATTGTGAGACTTTATTGCACCTGTTTTTCTTGTGTGATATATCTAACAGTTTTTGGAGGGATATTAGCAGCTGGGTTGGAATGGATTTTTTAGGCTTAGTTACTGATGTGAACGAGCACTTTAGGAGGTTGTTTGGGTTTTGCTCTAGGAAGAAGGTGAAGAAGGGTAGTGAAGGTAGCATTTGGTTGACAACGTGTTGGAGTATTTGGGGATTAAGGAATCGAGCTGCTTTTAATAATGCGAAGGTTGTCGTCGTGGATATCGTTTGGAACATTAAATTATCAATGTGGAGGTGGGCATTGAACGGGGAGATTTCTCACTCCAACTGTAATTTTGTTGATTTTTGCAAAGCCCCTTTGCATTTTCTTGCTTAAATTACATTTGGTTTTTAATCTTCTTTTTTCTGACGGCGTTTCAGTTTTGGTTTTGTATCAGGGTTCGAGTACCCCTAGTACTCGTTTTAATTTATTTCTTGCTTACAAAAAAAATAGCTATATACTTCATTAAACAACAAAAAAATCGAATTTGAGTTGAACTATGACAAACAAGTCTTAATTGACAACAACAAACAATATTGACTTGAGCGACAATCAATAATGAGTTAGACATCGTGACTATGTTTGAAAGAGACAACATAATGATGAGGAGTGTGTTTGAAAGAAAAACTATAATGACGTGACAAAACTTAGAAGTTTGTATGATTGTAAAAAACACACAGAATTATTTTTTATGATTGGAGAATGTATATTAAGTTTTAATATTAACATATTTAAAAAAATTTAAATAAAAAAATGGTCAATTTAATGCATTTTTTTTAATCGGACGGTTTTACAAAACCGACTCCGATTCTTTAGTTCGAATGGTTTTAGACGGTTCAACCCGATTTTTTCGGTTTTACTCCGGTTTTAACCCATTAGCGATTTTGAAAAATTGACCCAACCGAATTTATTTTCGGTTACCAGTCCAATCGATTGAACCGACCAATTTAGTCCGATTTTTAAAACATTGATTAAAATATATAATTTGATTAATATAGAAAAGTATTGGAATAAAAAATAGCTTCCTAAAAATAAAAGTAAAATAATGGAGCGGATTATCAAAATAAATAAATAAATAACAAAAATGTAAGTTGTTTAAATCTTGTATATCTTTTATCACTAAAGCAAAATGTACAAAGATGCAACTATATTAAAGGTCAGTTTGTTTTAACTTTTTTTAAAAATGATTTTTATAGTATAACATTTTTTTGTGAAAAAAAAAATTACAAATAAATTTTTCATAAAAGATTCAAATGAAAATTTAGTTTGAATAATTATTTTTAAAATATGACTTTAGATATATCAACATTTTATCGAAAAAAAATTTAGATATCAAAATTTCAAAAAATCACTAATTTTGAAACTATTTCAAATAATTTTTCATAAAAATTATTTTTGAAATACAATTTTTTTTTAAAACTGTGATTTCGACTATGTTTTGATATTTAATAATGTATATTTATGTTGTATGATGCCAAAATTAATCTTACCATTTAGAAAAAACAAATATAAAAAAACTTATAATATTTTGAAAAACGGTTTTACAAAATCTATTTTTCAAAATACAAAAAAAAAAAAACTATTTTTTTTTAAAATTAAAACAAACAGACCCTAAAACAAATGATTTTAGAGATTTTAATTAGAAGTAGAATTATATTATGGTGATTTCTTATCACACCACCCTTGTTTCTTAGGCACCACGTGAATTTTCGGTTTTGCCCCCTAATTCTGGATGTGCACATCCGGACGCACCAATTTTGTAAAAAACACTGATGCGTTCCGGAAGTGCACATCTGGAAACATTCCTGATCTGCAGATCCAGAAAACAGCAGAACTTTTTTTTTTTAAATCGGTTTTGTTGCTTGGTCGCATATGTTAATATATCGTCGCAACTTAATATACATTTGACAACATCCATATATAAAATAAAATGATATATATATATATATATATATATATATATATATATATATATATATATATATATATATATATATATAAAATAAAACTCTATCAAAATACAGTGCATACATCTAATATAAATAGAATACATCAAACAAAAAACTACTGCATATGGCGAAGGATCTCTCCTGGCTCCCCTGCTCCTCTGCCCCTACCCGCAATCCTGGATCGATGTCTGCGGTACTGAAATGCCCCCCAAGCAATCGCAATAATCCTGTCCACAGCAAGTCTGGCACCAGAGCCCTCAGGGAGGTGACCGGCCTCAATGGCCTGCCGCGCTATCTGCTCTATCTGACGACAGCGTAGTAGGACATCCTGAGTATGGTCCAACTGAAAGTGCCGCTCCTCTAATATCTCCTGATGAGCAGGTCTGGGTGGCGATCCCTCAGCAGTGGGCACCATGCATGGGTGTGAGACGGTGTAGAACCACACGATGTACCCGACAGCAACGCTCCAGTCTCTCTCCGCTCTGGTCGCCCGAGCCTTCTCCGGTACCAAGTGGGACTGGTAGTCAGCATATAGCTCATCTATCTACCTGCGGGTCAAGCCTAAAGCAGCAGACTCATGAGGCATCATAGGGATCGTCTGCGTGTAACCGAACTGACGCAAGACGCGCTCCGGCAGGTATCGGGCAGTAACGGTCGAACTGATTGCCAACCATCCTGAGAACAAACAAACCTCATCGAACGGGCGCATCACACGGTGAACGGCATAGGTGTCATACAAAACGTCCTCATCAGCCATCCGATCAAGATACACTCTGAAGGGGTCAGGCACCTGGTTCCCTCTGAGCATGACAAATGCAGCAACACGTGGCATATCCTCAGTGTACCCCTCAACACACCCCTAGCCAGTAATGTTGGGAAAGTGCTGTAAAATCCACGCCTGAAATGAAAAACGTAACATAGGTGTCAAAGATTATAATGAATATAGAAAAAAAAAGAAATGAAAAAAATCACTTAGAATATTAGATTGTTACCACGTATAGCGTACAACTTCCTGCCACAGTCTTGGCTGCCCAGCGGCAACCATCAGAGAGCCTAGAATAGGTGAATGCCAGCGCAGCCGCCCCCAGTTGTACCCATGGATCTTTGTCTGATCCAGAAGGTACCTGAGGTAGACGACATCAACATAATAGGCGCTGGTGTCCACAAACACCTACGTGCCGAGCAAAAACAGGTAGTAGCATCTCAGGGCACGCTGCCTGTGGATCTCCACCTCAACTGGATCCCCTGCTGCCTGTCATGCCTCTGCAAGCGCCTCACTAAATCTGTGTATCAGAAAGTTGAACCGGACGTGTGCGCCCCTCAACTAGGTAACCTCCTCAAGTGCATCATCTGCGCTAGCCCCAAGCTCTGTAACCAGCATCTCGATTGCCTCCGCCTTCGACATCCTACCGTGACGGAGAAGGGTACCCGTGATCGGTAGATGTAAAAGGCACGAGATGTCGTCGAGTGTGATGTGATCTCGCCGTACGGTAGATGGAATGAAGATGTCTCAGGGTGCCATCTCTCAACAAAGGCCATCATCATACCGTACTGGATCTGGGAATACCCAATCCTTGACAGGCCTCCAAGACCAGAGGCGGCAACTGTAGACGTGAACCACTGATCCTCTGGCAGCAGCTGAAGCATGTCTATAATGTGGTGTAGGATGTCCCTCAGCTACCCCAACTCCCTCTGCGCCGGAAGTCTCGGTTGTAGACTGCATCCGCCCACGTCGGACAGATGCATGTTGAGATGTCCGTCCATGTATGATACGATCGTCTCTACCAGCCATCTAATCTGCAAAGCATAATAAATAAGTTAGAATTTTTTTAAAATAATTAAACAAAAACAAACAAACTAAAAAAAAAACCAAGTGTCTTCCGGATGTGCACATCCGAAAATTTACAAAATATTTAACGTTTGGTGTTTCCGGATGTGTACATCCGGAAGGACACATAATTTGTAACGTTAGGTATTTCCGGATGTGCACATCCGGAATCACTCTGAATACTAAACATTACAATCTTTTCGGATCTGCACATCCGGTACGTACTTTGAAGTTTAAAAATGGCAGCCATGGCCACTGTACCATGCAAAAGGGCATTTTAATGCCCTGATCGTCCGTTTGAAGCAGTAAACAAGACCTACATTGTCTCTAACCTATGTTATTCATACAAACTAACAATTTCTACACCTAAATGTCTACTCTAAATCGATTACTCGAAAATTACTATGAAACTCTAAAATTTGAAAACTTACCGATTCAAATGAGGTACAGATGATTTAGAGTCTCTTGATCGTTGTCGATGTTGCTTTGCGCCGAACTTGAGTGGAAAATATCAAGATTTGAGGTGATTGAAAATTTGAGGGTTTGAGAGAGTTTGAGATAGTTTAGAAATGAGAAAGTGAAGAATGAGGGGGAGGAAGAAGGTCTGGCGCGAAGTTATAAGAAATTCTTCCGGAAGTGCACATCAGAATTGTTTCCGGATATGCATATCCGGAATACTTCAGCGTTTTTTAAAAATTTGGTGCGTCCGGATGTGCACATCTAGAATCAGAGAGCAAAAAAATAATTTTACGTGGTGCCTAAAAAACTTGGGTGATATATTAAGAAATGCTGTATATTATCTAGTTGTATTCTATTTGGTCTTCGGGTCTTTTAGGTTATTATTCATTATTAGCATTATACACGTTCAGTATTAGAATTTCATTGTTTTCTACAGTTTTAAATGCGTAGTTTGCAGAGCCTATCATCGTAGAAATCCTTTTGTAGTAGTGTATAAAATTTAAAATGAGTTCTTTAAAAAGTAACTATTAGAGACACTTTTCTAACTTGAAAATTGTTTTGGGCAATGGTTAAATTCAAACATATCTAAAATTGTTTCTACATTTTTAAGTGATAGAGTGAATAATTAATAAAAGAAAATTAAAAAAAAAGTTTCATCTAAAACAACTTGTCTGTAGTGATAAAAATTACATTAGACGTGATAAAATCTTTATCACGTTAAGAATATCAAAAAAATGTATGATATTGTCCTATCTAAGTTTTCTTTTACTAACTCTCAAAAACCAAGGTACCTAAATTATCTGTTTGCTTTCTTATAAAATATACTGAAAAATTGTGGCGATTATTTTTGAAAATTATGGTGTTTCTTCCACCCCTTTTTACATGAACGGCAGTTTATACTTTTGCCGCAATTGCTGCTAAGAATAAAATGATGATTTATCTAAAACCGCCACACAAACTGCATTATATAGATTGTCTATAATGGCGATCAGTCTTATGTAAATAAAGGCGTTTTTAACTGCCGTAATTAATCTCTTTTAATAAAAATATTATACACGGTAAGACAGTTTCAACTACCACAATTCACAATATTTACAAAAAAAATTGGGAATTTTTAATTAATTATACAACTAACTTCTTGATAACCGATTTAACAATAATATGTTCTATTATAATCTATGTTCCAATTCATACTAATCACTACGTCAAAAAATACCTTTAGCAGCGCTTAAAAGCGCTGCCAAAGGTGGCGCTGCTAAAGGTAAAGACAGCGCTTTTGTAAATGCAAAAGCGCTGCCTTAGGTCCCATTTAGGCAGCGCTTTTCCACTAAAAGCGCTGTCTTTTGTTCCCCTTTTGGCAGCGCTTTTTAAAAAGCGCTGCCAAATGTGTATTATTTTCCAACTTTAGGCAGCGCTTTTTTTGGAAAAAGCGCTGGTTCCCCCCCCCCCCCCCCCCCCCTCTTAGGCAGCGCTTTCTAATCTGCTTAATACTTTAAGCAGCGCTTTCTTTAGTTCCACTTTTGGCAGCGCTTTTACAGTAAAAGTGTTGTATTTTGTGCACGTAAATTGTTTTAAAATTTATTTGTTTTGGATGCGGTTTTTGACAAAAGCGCTGCTAAAACTCCTTTTTTTAAGAAAGCTTTTTTTTTTAAAAACCTTTTAATAGACCTGTATATTAACAAACCTGTATAACATAATTTTTTATCAAAACTTATCACAATTATATACTTCAATTAACAAGCCTTCATTCAACATATGCCTTATATACTTCAATTCACAATACTACATAATTATATACTTCAATCACCATATATAAGCCTTATATTTCATAATTATACTTCAATCACCATATATAGAACTATTCATAATTATACAACAACTTCCACTTTCAAAACTATATACAACAACTTCCAAAACTATACAAAGTATATACAACAACTTCCAACTTCCATACCTTATATGATTCTTTTCTCAATAAGGTATTGACAACAATCCTCCTTAATTTCTTCCAATTGTACTTTGGAGTAAGTAGCACACTTGAATTCATCAAAATACTACATAATATAACATAATATGCATGATTTAGTTAAAAGTAATTAATTATATCAAATAGCCGATAAATATTAAAATAACTCCTAAGTTATAAATCCATACTATGATTGAAATATCTATTTGATCCATATGAATGATTTCTTTCATAAACCTCAAAACGAAATAACCACAATCTATACCATTTTTTTGACGAGGATACTACACAGTGAACAAAAAATAAGAATATATATCAGGATATATAGTCTAACTTGTTTTATCAAGTAGCATCACTATTATAAGCAAAATTGTGAAAATATACCTCCACTCTGATCCATGAAATGTTGGTTGACTCACTCTTTGATACTTGGGCTCCTCTTTGTGATCGAAATATTTGTATAGCTCTAACATAATATAAACGAATATTTAGAACAATCTCACTTAAATAAATTAATAAACAAATACACACGAATATTTAGAACAATTTCACTTACGTATCAATCGTCGTCTTCATATCCAGGTATTTATCTACATCACCATCTAACGAATCCATATAATACACTATTTCTCTTATCGGATTTATTGCAACCAACAACCAGTGTCCACTGTAAAATAAAACAAAAGTATCGATATAATAATTTTTTACGCAACATCAAAAAATGAAAAATGATAATAAATGAAGTAAGAATGCAAATCTAACCCGTTGCCAGTATTATATGGTAAAAGATACAACTTTTCTGTATCTATGCTAGCCATAAATCTTTCGACTAAGTGAGATTGTATTGAAGTTGGATTCATCACAATTAACGGTGCATTGATACAGTTGGCAGATAAGAAACCGAATCTTTCTGACAATTGATGCGGGCGCGCCAATTTCTCATACAAGAACCTTAAATAAAAACATAACAAACATTAGATTATTCGTTGAAATGAGTAAATAAATTGTTTAAATAATTAAAGAGAGTTAATTGGAATACCTGATGTATGTATGCATAACACCGATGCCTAATTCAGAATGATTAAAAATTTGATCCAAATCCTCTTTAGAAATTGTTTCTGAATAGGAATAACCGAAAATACCTTCCTCCATAGGTACTTCACGAATACCTCCGTCTGTCATATTTGATGTTTCTACCAGTGTTACAAGAGATGACCTAAATCGAGATACAATTGCTTTTTTTTTCCCGTCCTTGCAAGAGTCTTTTTTTGGTTGGACGTGTTGCCTAATTCTGGCTGCCTATTCTGACTTTCTATTATTTGCAACTCTTGGGCATAAATCTAAAAATCATATAAGTTAGTAAAACATTTGAATATAGAATTAACACTTTTAATGTGTATATATTGGAAATTTGTGCTAAATTAATTTCATAATAAGCATATATAATTACCTCGGCAAGTTTCTGTTGACAATTGATACTACCTTTGTCACTAGTATCATTAAACTCTGAACCACGCCTTTCTGACATATATTTTTCCTTGTCCTTTTGTAATTCACGGACTTGAGCTCTTAATTCTTCCATGGCTTCCATCACCTCTCTATTGCTAGGATTTTGGCTCTTTGAACGATTATAAAAGGATGATGGAGTGACTCCAAAACCCTTACCCCTCACACGACCGGAGTACTCAGGAATATTTAACACTCGAGTAAGTATGCTCCTGCAATCCTGGTCTTTAGTTAGAGTTGCGGACTGAGACAGAGTCTCCTGGAATTCATATGCATGAATATCGAAAAATATTAGCGGGGATTAAAAAACATAAATATTATATATATGTCATTATGTGGGATATAAAATGCATAATGTTATACTTACACATTGCTCAAAAACTTGTTGAACATTTTTCACAACAACTCCATCCTTACCCACACGAGCAGCCTTCCACAAAACATGTTCCGGAACACATGTTTCTCCACTTTTCTCTTCTTCTAACTACACATTAAGACAAATAATAAAATCAATTATAACACATGGAAAAGAAACAAGTAAATCAAAGCATTTATATATACTTACTATTTTTTGCTGTAAGCGTGCATATCCCAAACGCCCCTTCCTATACGGATACGGGGGTTTTGATGTTCTTTGGCGATTTACGCCACTCAACTCCTGGAATGCTTCGGTTCTTCTTTTGGCTACAAAAGTTGCCCATTCTTCAGGTGAAATCAAGTCCACATACTTCACTGGACATTCTGCTTCAATAAAATTTTGTTCGGCATCCCTAAGATACTTGTTTGATAGAAATGCTCGAAACCCTCTGTGTCTTTTTCCAGCTAATTAAATACAATACTTCTTTCGGTCATCACTAATATTAAAAGACCTCTACAAAAATAAATAACATAATTAGTAATTTAAAGACATAATCGATAACAAAAACAAGTAACATCAATATGGTACCTGTATCTCACTCCATATCTTTTCTTTGGCGGGTCTCAACGATGCATTTCTCCAATTATCACAAGTAATTGGAATATACGAACGAACAAGTGTACCAATGTAACTTGTCAACATTGCTACGTTAGGCTCAACAAGTTGGTTCGTATCATTCCAATAAACGTCATACTTTATTCCTTTATCTCTAGCACGAATGATGTTCTTCATGATAGTTACTCCTCGCGTAATATCTCCTTTCGCTTCTTGAATTGTTTCATGTCCATTATTTTTTGAAGTATCATGTGGATTTCCTCGTTAGTAGCCATTTCACCTGTAATTAAGAAAAACATCAATATAAAATGACACAATTATATTAAAAAACTTATAAAGCTAAACAAACTTAGAGGGATTAAGTTCAAAGTCATTTTAGACACAATTATAAACAATGAACTTGTGAGTGAAATCAAAAATCAAATCAACTAAATATCAAAAACTAATATCATTTCAATTAAATCAAAAACTAATATCAAAAATCAACTATTAACCGGAGAAAGACTTACTAAAACAGAACTTAGATACTAACTTTCTTCTTATAGATGAAACAATCCCACAACAATTCTCATATTAATGGCATAAACAGATCCACAAATTGCAGTAACAAGAACCGTTGAACTTTGAACTCCAACGTGCCTTCATTAGTCACTCATAACAAACAACCATTACCCTTTTTAATATAATTCATTATTCCATGACATACTCCTATATTAGTAACAAACATAACTTTTTAAAAAATATTAAAAAGATAATCAGTACCAGTAGTGTTAGGCACATGCACACACTCATAACAAAATAAATAAAAAATAATAATAATAATTTGAGGAAGAAAAAAATTATATCACAGAAACAGCAGAGAAACAATCAACAATGGAGAATATTAGGCATTTCCATTATTAGAGAGAAAACCAGAAAAAAGGAGAGTAAAAACCTCAAACGGCGGACGACGGTAGCACGGATTGAAGTAACGAATGGCGGACGACAGTAGCTGTGAGGGTAGCCTCGAACTGAATAAAGTCACGAATGGCGGACGACGGAGGACGGAGGGAGTTTCGTTTGCAGAAGAAGAAGATGAAGATACAATGTCGCGAGAGTTTAGGGCGAAATAGAAATGGTCGTAATGAAAATAGAGGGATATCAGAATCTGTTTTAATTTTAATATTTTAAAAGACCTTTAGCAGCGCTTTTAGAAAGCGCTTTCTTATGTTAATACTTTAGCAGCGCTTTTGGGGTAAAAACGCTTTCTTATGTGGGATTAATGAAAGGCCTTTAGCAGCGCTTTCCAAAAGCACTGCCTAAAGTGTGTTTTACGAAAGCCCTTTAGCAGCGCTTTTCAAAAGCGCTACCTTATGTTACCCCTTTAGCAGCGCTTTTCATAAAATGCTTTCTAAAGTTCACCTGCCTTAGGGTTTTAGCAGCGCTTTTCAAAAGCGTTGTATTATGTCCCCCATTTAGCAGTGCTTTTTTCTTTCATTTTTTATTTTTGTTTTTAGCGAAACATGTAGCAGTGCTTCTACCAGAAAGCGCTGTCTTTGTTGCGCTGCGAAAACTCATTTTTGGCGTAGTGAATGAGACACATACAATATCATGAAAACCAACTAACTTCTTGATAACCAAGTAAAGCTTCCAGCAGTGTTCCTCATTAGACTTGTACTTGTTTAAAAAAAAATATTTCAAGATCCAAAAGGTGTTACACCCTTCAAAATTCTTCCACTTGAATGCTTTATTGAATCCCTTGAATTCATTCAATTATGGTAAATTAATTAAAGAGACACAACACCTTACCTTTGTTGTGAGATAATCTAAGTTGTGTAACTCAAGCACAAAGTTAATTAGGGTTTAGAGTTTGTTACTTAATATACAAGTTAGTTGTATATAATAAATAGACATATTTTGTAATTCAGTTTTGTACAATCATAATTCAATAATATCAATCCTTATTTTTCATTCTTTCTTTTAATCCTCATAAAAGTGTCTCACGCATTAACAAATTGGTATCTAAAGCTCCGGTTAGATTCTTGGCCGTATTTTCAAGAATCACACGTCAGTGATCGTGGGTTGTTAATCTATCGCTGCAAAGATGAATGGTACTAATGACATTCTGAATTCTCTTCCAATTTTTTACGAAAAAAATTAGAACCGATGGAGCAAGTAGGTGAAGTCCCTGTTCGGCTTTCACAAAACCTTAGAAGTGGTTACTAATGACACCCCTGAGCTTGCTGAGAATGCAATTGATACTCAGATAGTCGCAAATAAGGAATCGAATAAGAAAGACTGCAAGGTCGCGTATTGTATTCAATCGGCGGTTGAATTATCGAATTTCGACAAGATCTCTCATGCTGAATCGATAAATGAGGCATGGGATATTCTTGTCAAGTACTATGAAGGAGGTGAGAAAGTCAAAGTCATCAAGTTGAAGACTTTGCGACGGTAATATGAATTATTGCAGATGGGAGAAGATGAAAAGATTGTAGGTTATGTGTCAATGGTACAGAATATCGCCCATCTCATGAAGGGTTGTGGTGAAACTATAACTGATAAGATGATAGTTAAGAAGGTAATGCATGAGTTGGCATCTCACTTTGATTTCGTTATCGTAGCTATTCAAGAATCCAACAATCTTGAAACCCTGAAATTGGAAAATTTGGTTGGTTTGTTGGAGGTGCATGAGATTAGAATTATCGAAAGGAAAGGGTTCAAGATTCGATAGAAGCATTGTAGGCCCAGGCTTGAAAGAAGTATGGTGGTTCCGACAAGTTCAAAGGCAAAGGAGACAAGACTCAGAGCAAGAACTATTGGTTAAACTCTCAAAAGCATAAGATCAATGATAGTGTTGCGGTGAAAATCGAATAACAAGCTATTAATTAACTTGCATCATATTTCTTTTACAACCGACTTTGATTTATCCAAAGGAAAGGTTCAAGATCGTTTAAAAACCTAAAGGGGGGAGATCTAAGGTTCGGGGGTTGATTATACAAAGGGAAGGTGTTAGCACCCCATGTATCCGTAGTATTCTACGGGAACCTCTTGTTAGTATGTTATTCGTGCTTGCTAAAGAAAACATGCATTGGCTTGAAAAGAAACCCTAGGTGTTAGTTACTAAGGGTACTCGATAAGGCATCGCACCTTAGCCTACGTATTCCCGGGTACGAAATCAAAGTACACGTAGTTCTTGGTCTACTGAATTATTAACTATGGCTAATAATTAAGAAAGGGATGAATAGAGTCTAAAACTCTCTAGGTCTAGTTGAGATGGACCTATGTTGTGTTTAGTTAGTAAAAAGAGTGGTGGTTCATGTGATGAACACCACTAAGAGTTAAAGAACTCTTAGAGCAAAACCAATGACTTAAGAGTCAACCATACAACCTTTCTTTGGATGTGGAGATGAAATAAAACAGTTACAAGATAAAGCATGATAAGGATAAGTAATGATACAAGGTAAAGCATTGATATAAAAGTAATACAAGCATAATAATGGCTTTATGCTTGAGTGATAAAAAGTGAGTGAAGGTGAAATAATAAAGTGTAAGTGTTACAAACAATACAAGCATAATAATAGCTTTATGCTTCACATATAAGATAAATGAAGATAATGAAAATAAGCATAAGATTAGCATTATGCTTAAATAAATAAAGGTAAGGTGAAGTAAAGTTAAGCATAAGATTTGCATTATGCTTCAAAACAAATAATGAAATAAAAAGTCAAAGATAAATCAATGACATGTAAATGAATGTCAAGATAAAATTGGTCATACATGCAATTATTGGCCAAAGCATTGTAAGACATAATAAGAATAAATATTCAAAGTTAAATAATCATGGATTAAATGTAAAATCCACAGTTTGAATCAAGCATGGACTTTGATATGTGCATGTATAGTGAAGAAGTGTTTGGTATTATTCAATAACTTTCATGATGTATAAAATTTGAACTTAATAATTAACTTAAATGAAATTTAAGTTAACAACATTATTAAAATGTTTTTAGAACTTTGAGTATTTGAAGTGAAAAAGAAATTTTAAAAGAAATAAATAATCCCCTTTTTTTAAAAGAAAGTTTTAAAATGAGATATGAAGTTTAATAATATATTAACTTAAATAAATTTAAGTTAATAAAATTATTAAATAAAATAATGTTTTGGAATTTTATAAATAAAAATGATAAGTATTTAAAAAAAAAATGGTGATGAACTATAAAGGAATAAAATGGTCTCCTTAAAATGTTTTAAAATAAAAAGGAGAATACTTGAATTAAACCAAATAAAAGGTCAGAAAATGAAAAGGGGTCCTCCAGGATTCGAACCCAGGACCTTATTTCTGCAGCCCAAAGCCGCAACCAGTTGGGCCATACGCGCGCGCTGTTAAATAAAGGAAGACGCATCCATATGAGATGGATTTTGCGCGTATTTCTGGAAAAAAAAATAAAAGCCAAGCTACAGCACAATCCAGGCTCACATTTAATCTCATATCATCATAACCCCTCATATAGCACAAAATAAACAACAAAATGGAGTAAACTTCAAGTGGAACATCATTGAAACACCATCTACCATGTATATTTCAAAATTAGATTACCACTGCTAGCCTATTAACATAAAGAGCAGCAGTATTTTGATTTTTTTAAAAAAAGCAACAGTATATTATAAAAGAAAACAACATGCTATCGTATATTTAAATTTCAATCATTAAAACAACAGCGGCTCAACAAATGATATCGATTTTCTGTCGAAATATAACTTAAAAAATGAAGAATATGAAATGTACGGTAAACCGCATGATGGCTATGCCGTGACAGTGTGTTAAACCAACATCCTTGAAGCATTATTAAGAAACTTAGCAAAACCAAGCATAACTTCTAAGGTTGCTTATAACTAAAAAACAGTATGATGGTATCGTATTTAACTTCAAAACATACTCATGATTGTCTTATCATAGAGAAAACACGGTTTTCCAATGGATGATTTAAAAACAGAGGTCAAAACAAGTAGTTGCTACACCACTATCATGTGGTCAATGAAAACAAACTACGGGCAGTAGTGACTATGTAGCATCAAGTATATCAGTACATTTCATGGAAGCATAGCTCATAACAATCCAGCATAACATTAACACGTATTTCAAAATGCCATAATCACACTTAGGCAGACTGTGAGAATAAAAGACCTTCATGAATATAACAACCAACATGCTTAGAGTTAATAACTAGCAACATAATGACATATAAATCATACACGAGCTAGAGAGCCAAGGGGTAGGTCGGCATATGAATCTTAACCATCCCAACATAAAATAAACAGTAGGAGGACATCAGCGTGAATATAGCATGGTGGAAATAAACATTTGATGCATTCAGTTCAGAACAGACAAAGTAGAAACTTAAGAATACCAAAACATTGCTACTTGAAGCATAGCTGTAAAACATGTAAATATATAGCAAGAGGGCATAGGCTATAGCAGCATACAATTTTAACAAGTTAATATTTCAAATGTATCAATATCATATGCAAAAATTAGAATGTAACATATTACTAAGGTCAGCAACTCATAACAAATCTGAATAAGCAAGCATTAAAAATCAGGCATGACAGTGTAAATTACTAGTTGAAAGTTAACACTACAAAGTGTCTACACACCAAAGCAAATAAAGGCAGACATAAAAGAAAGCCGAGTCTAGCACAAACTAGACTGTCACGCCAGCATGAACAATAGAAAGGAGGTGTATATGTGTGACAAGAAATTAGAATACAACAATATAAGTGGTGCGTGTGTTAGTGACGAATATAACCATGGATTCCAGCACCAGTCCAAGCAAGATTTCTCTTAAACGGTCACATAACATATAAGCTAAACAATATCCCCAAGAAGTAGTTTAACACAGAAGTAACAACATGTATGCAGTGGGGTAACAGGGCACAAAAAAACAACATCAGGAGGTTAGATAAACATACCAATTGCATACTCCATATGTTTAAATCAATCATATAGGATACATATAGTCATGACAGTTTCAAATACACAAAGCTACAACCATCTAGTTATCAGCAGAGCATATCAGTACAAAAGTTTAACAGCAGTGACATCCAGGTTAGTTCAGTAAATCGTATTGGTTCAACATCTCAACATTCTCGTTAGTGTAGGCACGTGAGAAAAAAAAATCAGACCAAAAGCATTGTCAACATTTTAACACATCAACTTAAAATGAAGATAGCATGAGAGATAGGATGAAAAGGTTGGGAATCAAGGCA
Source organism: Lathyrus tuberosus (assembly GCA_022829125.1). Lineage (NCBI taxonomy): Eukaryota > Viridiplantae > Streptophyta > Magnoliopsida > Fabales > Fabaceae > Lathyrus > Lathyrus tuberosus. The sequence continues at coordinate 1,489,207 of JALAZF010000213.1, forward strand.
ATGTCACATACTTAATTTATCAGCCAACGCAAACCCATGAACACACAAAGAACAACACATCTGAATGCAGAGCACATTATTCATGGTACCAACAATAAGCAGTTTGTAAAATCAATAGGACAAGCAAGAACTAGTTGCCATCAAATACAAAAACTCACACACATATTTTGCACACGATTGAGGCGAGAAACACAAAGGATACACATTAACTCAATAATCATGTCATGACCGAAGTGATAACAGATAAAACTGAATGAATGAATATAACATAAGAAATGAAAGATAGAGAGGTTACCAAATCGCTCAGACCTGACTTTGTTGAAACGAAACTCTCCTACTGCTTAAACCTCTACTTCTTCCTCTCTTCTTTGTGAAAACAGGAAATTGTAAGTGCTTTCTGAAAATTGTTGATGATATTTTTGAGTGTTTTTGTGAATGGTTGTTGGTGAATTGCATTGAACCTCCATCCTCCATTTATAGGCAAGGGACTAGGTTAAGGTTATGGGCTGGGTCAGGTTAGAATCTTCATCCCAATGGTAGTGGCTAGGGTTTCTTGTATCAACCAAACCATGTAGTCGTTGCTCCTCTGATTTACCAAAGCCAATGAGGGTAGCATCTTCTTTCCTTTCCTTTCTATCAGCCTGTGTACACTCTAATTGGGAAATAAAAAACAACCTTACTCTGCTCCATTCGCAGGTGGTGCAGAAAATCGCACAAACGGAAACCTCCATCCTTGCTTTTTCTAATTGAAATCTTATAGAACTCAAAGAGGTGACTTTAGGGCAAGATGAATTGGATGATAGCGCCAAAATTTGTGTTGATTTGATGAATTCGAATTCGGAGAGATTGTCTTGAATTTAGGAGTGAGAAACGTTGGACAATTCATTTTCCTTTTCTGCAAAATATGGAATAGTCGAGCAAGAGGGAAGAAGGGGAAAGCTTAGAGACACGTGCCTGTCTGCAATTGGCTCATCCTGGGCGTTGAAAAGTCAAAGCTCGTAGAAACCATTCTGATTGGTTGATCGTTGAGTCATTGGCCAATCAAATTTTGGGAATATCCACAATTGTCCAATAAGACCATCACACGTATCCCACTAATAAATTGTAAGTTTCACTTAATTGAGGATTAATTAACCATTAAGTTGTAATTGCTTAATTGGACAAAATAAGATAATTCCTCTTTTTTTATGTAATTACATAATTAAATTGCAAATTAACATAAATGACTATTAAAATAATTAAAATAAAAACAAATATTGAGGTGGAAAAATAAATTAAATGGGTAAATGATAAAATGATAGATAAATAAAAAGCAATGAATTAAAATGATAAATAAATAAATAAAATTAAAATGATAAATAAAAATGCTAGATAAAATTAAATGCTATATATATAAAATGTTAAGAGCATGTTATATCAGACAGATAAAATGGGCTGAAATAAGCCATAGCAAAGATAGGGGAGATAAATCAAATAAACCTAGCACAGAAGGTGAGAGTAAAAATTTGGGGTGCAACAGATAGGGCTTTTGAATCCTCGAAACTAGGAGAAGGAAACTCCTATCAGAAAAACAAAGAGAAAAAAAGTGTGCAGTGCTATAACTGTGAAAATTGGGGTCACTTGGCAAAGAATTGTTGGTACAATAAAGACAAGGAAGTGACAAAAGGGAAGGAGGAAGGAGTGAACCTTGCACGCCAAGATTCAGATGATTATGAAGATATGATGGTTATGCCTGTATGTTGCAGATGACTATGTCGACTCCAATATTTGGTTCGTTGACTCGCGCTGCTCGAATCACATGACTTGTCGAAAAGTATGGTTAGCAGATTTTGACTCGTCAAAGAAGAGCAAGGTCAAACTTGTTGATAATAGTTCGTTACAAGCAGAAGGTACTGGCGACATAGTTATTCAAAAGAGCAATGAAGGAAAAGTTATGATCAAAGATGTACTATATGTATCTAGAATGAAGTGTAATCTAGTAAGTGTTGTACAACTGGTTGATAAAGGTTTCTCAGTGATATGAAAGATGGAACTGGTCGACACTCATAATAACACTACAAAAAAGCACGTAAATTGTGGCGGTTATTTCAAGAAAGTTATGGCGGTTTGAACCGCCACAATTTACAATTGCGGCGTTTTAAAAAATGCCTTAAATTTGGCTGCCGCAAGGAAAATAACGGCGGTTTAACATTAAATGCCATGCAAACCGCCGTATGTTACACAACTTAAAGTGGCGTTTTCTGTATGAAAATAGTGGCGGTTTCAAACGACGTTCTGTTAATACAATAAACAAAAATCTTAAAATTTTACGTCGGTTTAAGCCGTCGTAATATACTAAAAATTACGTTATTTTAAACCGTCCTACTTTTCTTATTATATAAGCACAAATAGAATTTAATAAACCGCCACAATTTTCAAATTAATTTGAAAAAATCCAATTGAAATACGCTAAATAATTTAAAGTTTTTGTCACAATTTAACACAAGAACTAAAAATAAATTAAAATATCTATAATAAATTACATTTATGCATTATTGTAAAAAATTATATATATACTGCAATTGTTTAACTTTTTAAGAATTACATAGTAACTTTTAGGGTTTGATATAAGTATCACAATCTATTCCCAATATATTAAAACATAAAAATGACTAACAATTTTTGTACTCATTATCTTAAGCTATTCTCAAAATAAACAAGTTTTAGAACATAAAGTGATGTAAAAATTCATATGTCATTTGAAGGACTCTATTGATTTTCTTCATGTGTATTGTTTGCATTTGATGATCTTCTTATGTCATAAGGTTATGAAGGTTCACTTCCTGCTTCAGAAACCTATGAAAAACAAAACAATTATTATATTACAACTTATCACTATGAAAATATAGAATATGCATATATGCTATGAATTTTCATATCATGCTCTCATAACTATATATTTAGTGTCAATTTTCATATCTCACTTTCGAACTAGTAGTACACAAACATGTGATTGGCATTTCATCCACTCATATCACACTAGTTTTCATAAAACACTTTCATATACATTCACACTTCAAGGATATTTTGTGTAACAATATTACTCAAAATAGAATGCAGACTTGTTCTTAATGTCATTCTGTACAATATAATTCTAACACGACAATTATATAATTACTCCAAACCAAATTGTATCAATTGACATTAATTATTCCAACACATCATAATTCCAACACAACGGGTATGTAATTGTATCAATGTGACAAAATTTCATAAAACATATACACAATATAGCGCTGATGGACTCAAGGTTTTATAGTGCATTGCAGACTCAATTTAATGTGCCTGGCTTTGAAAGTACTCTAGTTGTATGCCTTGAAAGGTTATTAAAAATAAATAGCACCACCAACTTCGATGCAAATTCTAAGCCATGGTGACTATGCTTCTAATTCTTGATGACTTGAAGCATCATATATACTCATCAAAGTCTATATACCTATTACCTATCCCTATAATAGCTAAAGAACTTTTAATTAACTAAAGTAAAACCACACGAAATCAAAAAAAGAACAACACATAAAGAAGAAAAAGCTACAAAATTAACTACATTGATTTTAAACTAGAAATCTAAAACTAAAGATTCAACAAAAATAATTAACTAATTGTTATACCTATTGTGTATGATTTGCAAACTTTGTAATTTATACTTGACCCTTCATAATACCAGTAGATGTCTATCTTTGAGGTGTATATAAACCTCATCCCATGTTCCCCACTTCTTGAGACCACATTTTGAACATGGCCACTTTATCTTAAGACCATAAATAGATTTACGGTGAATTGCAAAATTCAAAAAATTAATAAATCTATTTTCATATTCAAGTATGTCTTGTGATTTGTCAATCCATGATTTATCAATTGGAATGACTACAAATGAAACCAAGACAATTCATCTTAAATTAAAGACTATTAAATCATGAGCAATCTTAATTGTAGTATAAAACATGACAAGAACTATATATAGTAAAAACAATATAAATGTGTAACGCAATTTAAATGTTCAAACATGACAAGATGAATACATAATAGGTACTTACTTCAATAGTTCTTAGACAACAAAAACAAGTCCAATGAAATTTATTCGACTCTTCTTTTAATTTCTGCAAAAATTTAATAACTTTTGTAAGTGTGATTAGAAAATGCACTGAAATATCAACAACAAGAATCACACATGCAACAATTATTGACTAAAACTCATATACCTTGCCATTTCACGTAAAGTAGTATTGATTTTTTTTCAGTTTGGGTTCATTCTATATTTAGAGAAAATTTAAACAAAAAAGGCATAATTAATTTACAACGGATTCCTCGTGATCTATTGTATTGTCACGATTGATTGTTTATTTGACATAATTATTTATTGTATTATCTTGTGATCTACCTAATGGCAATTGATTCATAATTCTTTTATTTGAATGTAGCAGTTTTGTTTTCGCTGAGTCACGCAACAACTTTTTTCAAGTCTGATGCAACAGAAAACAACACAAGAAATCCTCATATAGTGATTCTTAGGAGAAAAGTTTATTACTATGTTTTTCTTAACTTTATTTTAGATTTGTTTGCTACTGGTTCTTGTCATTGCCTTTACATATGATATATCAAATAGGATATGTAAGACTCTATAAGATTGTACCGAGGAAGAGAGAGTAAAATCTTGGTTCATCTTTTACATCACCAGGAGAAATGAAAGACTGATAAATATATCTAATGATCCATATAGTCAACTATATTAAATCCATGAGGAGAATTAGTACACACTATAATATTATATCATTACTAAATCTTGTGCACCTACAGAAGAAACAATACAAAATAGAGTCACTACTTGTCATGTGAAGGCTATAATTTAATCAATTGACAAGACTTCAATAATATATACTTCCATTACCTAAGTACAACTAATGAGTGTGAAAAACAAAAACTAGGTGCTAAGGTAGATGAGTTATCCTGTAATACATGAATCAATGACAAACTTTTAACATGTAATGAATGGAATTCTCATGCTAAGTTAATAGATTAACCAGGTTACAAATTCTTTAAATGAAACAACCATAAAATGTTTACCAGTGAAGTTTTTATTCATTGAAAGTGAAACAAAAGATGTACATACTAGTTGAATTTGATATATTAAGCCACAATAATTTATATAAACAAAATGATTATATCAATAGATTGTAAGAAAACCTGGAAATGAGTATGAACAAGTTTAACATATATAGCACACAATGCATTAGTGAATCATGAATACAAATTAAAACTCCAGGGAAAATTAATATATTTATAGAAAAGTAACTTACAATGTCACAGGGCTATAACACACAAAAAGTATTGATAGAATTTTAAAGTTTCAAAAGGTATAGGCCAAGATAAACAAACCAATAATATAATACATGCAATCTAGAACTCCCGTAAATGCCAAATCCTCATTGTATATGAACTCAAGATCATTAAAAAAATCCACCCTTTTTCAATAGAACTGCAGTCACGTTGATCCTCCGTGATAAAGGCAATATGAACATCATGACGCGATTCAATATTTCACTAAAACCAAGCTCCCGGCGAAGCTAAGGAATTCAAGATGCAAGAAGATCTGCCTAAATCTTGCATCTGAAACACTTGTTGTATGAATACGGTTTGTATATTTACATAAAGAAGTATCATTCTTCTTTCCTCATTTTGCTACCATAATTTCATTTCGAAGGCACTTAAGAATAGTTGTGTGTATTATCTAGCCACATTTACTCTGTTAATCACTTCCAATGCTCTCTTTTTGTCAAAACTAAAATCAATCACAGGAACCTTAGAGCAAATTCTGTCGTAAGATAATTCCTTGCTTCTAGTCATTGAGTAACTGCTACTTTTGATCTGTCTGTTATTATCTGTTGACGCCATCTTCACACTGTCAAAGTCCAAGCTTTTACATTTACCAATCCCTTTAACACACATTTTTTTACTTATTTTCTTCAGCATGATCTGCTCATCGGTTGTTAGCAATGGCGATACTACGTTTGTTGATTTTTGATTTGCCTTTTGCAAGACAATGCTGACACGAGACTTGATGGCATATGTTTTTTGTTTTCACAGGTTTGCTAGGCACAACTATGTTTGCATTTGACCATGGATTTGTAAATAATACCTACCAATAGCTTAGCTCTAAAGCCTTAAAGTTTATGTCAATATGTTTCTTTTATATAGGCTACATTAAGATTTGAGGCTATATATCCTACTCTGAGAGAGGTGGCTCTTGGTGATTCTAATGAAAGTAAAAAAATGAAACAAGTCTCAGTAGATATTATGTTTTACTATCAGAGTAGAAGGAGAATGTATAGAAGCCCAATTTTATTGGTTGACTTTTGGTCTCTTATGAGCCGCTTCGGGAGATTCTAAAGAAGTTTAGGCAAAAGGTATTAGATCTAGGTAACTCATGTCACTAGTCACAAGTAAACACAAGAGTCTTAGAATCAAGACTCTAGTATAGAAGAATTAGACTTAAATTTAAAAGCCTTCGACCGAAACGACCTCACTTCAAGACAACTCATTGACTTTTACTTAAACCAAATTGAAATTCTCAATCTCGTACTTGGCGCTATATTGGAAGTTAATCCGGACATAAGAGATCAATCAGACAAGGCTGATAGTGAGAGACAAGACAATCAGAATCGTTCATTGCTTCATGGTATCACTGTTTTGATCAAAGATATCATTGCCACCTTTGACAAACTCAACATTACGGTATCCCATACTTGGCACTATATTGTAAGTTAAACTTAGATCAACTTTTCATTGTTTACTTTTAAATATATAAACTGCGTATGGACTAGACCAATTTTTCCCTTGACCTGTGGTTACTTACAATTGTTATAAAACGCAATATAAATCTCAGGAAAAGAGAAAAGCATAAGATAATGCATCCAACTATATTTATTAATAAACTTGACCGTATTTTAATCAATTTAATTGAGGAATTGTGTGTGAAGTGGAAATTTTAAGTGAGAAAAATATAAAATTTAGACACTCTTATGTTAATGATATTTGTACCTAACAAGTATTATTACACATCTCTTTAAAAACAAAGTTTGACTAGACACATATCTGACAGGAAATCAATTAAAATTTCCAAGAACAATATAGTGAAAATGATGAAAACTTAAAAGGATGTATATTTTAAGAGGTGGAGAGGTGTATCTAGATATTCTTAAAACACTTTCACAAAAAAGAAAGTTCATTGATTGAGATTACAAACAGTGAAAACGAGAAGTGATGTTTATGCATAGTATGATGGCTAAAAGCTAGTATTGTATCCCAAAACCAAAAACCAATAGTGATCAAATTACTATAGCTATTCCAAAACCAAGAACCAATTTTGATCAAATTACTATAGCTATCCCAAAACCAAGAACCAACCTTCTTAAAAGGCTAATGAGATTCTGGGTCCATAACCTGCAAAAATATGGATGTGTCTGACTTGGATGAATTTACTGGTTTGGGAGTAGTAATTAGGAACCTCAAAGTTGAACTTGAAGTAATTGTTGCAGCTATTAAAAAGGACTAATAAATGGCTATATCAATTCAGTTTAACCATATTCAATTACTAACACTGTCCAATTTCTTTTGATTTCAATTAAATCAAACATGAGACTGACAAAAAAAATTTAATAACTACAATTTCATTATTTTTTTTATTCGGACAACACTTTTTTATACTTCAAACAACTCACCTTGCACAAATTATTCAAAGCAACTTAACCATCACTTAAATCATTACATAACAACCAGTATATGGTAAAGATGGTAAATTATACTGAAACCATATTATATACTTCAAACAACTTTTCTAATTGCTGTAAACAAACCATGTTATATAATTATGCACTAAACAAATACAAACATAAGGAAAGACTCACCAGCTAGTAAATAGAGTTATGAATCCAACAATTTAGTGTGAGAAACCATTGTTGTGCATCTGTTAAGAAACAACCAAAACAACAAATATTAGGATAAGATTTATAAAAGTAAGTCAAAAGGAAAGAACACAGTGAGATACAACAACAAGCATAGACAAATCAAAAATCATATTGTGAAAAATCAAAGCACAATTTTACCTTAAAATTAGTGGATTGTCGAGTAACATATTCGAGCAGTAGAGCGGCCGATTGCAGAACTGTAGATTGCAGAGCAGTAGAAAACCTGATTGTGGAATTACGGATTTGCAATTGAACTAAGAGAAAATGACGGTTCAAATGATTTGTAGGGTTGATTATTAGGGTTCCATACTGATACTAACACTGAAGAGGTGTGATTTTAATTTCAAATCATTGTTAGGGTTTGAATTTGAATCAAAGGAACAGATTGAAATCAAAATGATTTATGGGAAACTAAAAGGAAGGAAGGAAGGAATCAGAGAAATTTGAGGTCTAAGTTTTGACGAAACTGCATTTTGGAGAAAAAATGTTGAATGAGAGAGAGAGAGAGAGTTAAGCTCGATTAGGGTTTCGTTGATAGAACTACGAAGGAGACGATGAATACGATTTTGTTTTTCTTTTTTTTTTTAATACTGTAACGTAACATTATCATTATAATTATTATTATTAATTTTTTTAAACAATATTATTATTACTATTTAACATTAAAAAAATTATACATATATATATATAGAGAGAGAGAGAGAGGAATAGTGACAAAAGTGTGCTGCATTTAGAGGCGAAATTTTCAGTTAATAGTGGCGGTTGAAACCGCCATTTTGTTACTTATATTACGACGTTTAGTAAAACCGCCGTAATCAACAGTAAATTGTGGCGTTTTAAACTAACCGCCATAACTTAACCGCCATAATTAACTCTTTTTTTTGTAGTGTAATTTGATCTTGAAATCTCGTTTGTCTAAGAATAAGACATTAAATACCATAATCAGTTCGAATGAAGTACAATGTCTAAAAATTGCTGTCGACCACAAGCATAGTTGGTTGTGGCATTTGAGGTTTGTACATTTAAACTTTTGATCACTTAATTAATTGATTACTCAAGATATGGTAATTGGTATACCAAGTCTTGAGGTGCCAGACAAACTCTGTGAAGGATGCTTAGTCAGAAAGTAATCCAAAAAATCTTTCGTTTCAACTATGCCAATGAGATCCTCTTGCATGCTAAAAGTAATACATTCTAATGTATATAGCCTTTTTGAGGATCATAACATTGGTGGAAACATGTATTTTGTCTCATTTGTCAATGAGTATAGTCGAAAGCTTTAGATCTATGTGATCAAGCAAAAGAACGAAGTATTTACAATCTTTAAGAGATTCAAAATAGTTGTCAAAAACCAGAGTGAAAAGAAGATTAAGGTTCTACAAACAGATGAAGGTGGCGAATATACATCAAATATGTTTAAAGAATTCTATGCAGAATATGGTATTGATCATGAGGTAATTGCTCCTTACATGTGTAACACCCCCAAAATTTTCCCTCATATTTTTACCATCCATAAGTGGCTTATGCTTCACATACATGTGCATTTAGGTCATAAACATCATACATGCATCATTGGTCTTCCCAAGGCATGGGATTAGGTTTTTATGGTATTGGTTGTTCAAAGCAAAGAGAATGAAGGTACTCAAGCACTCAAGCTAGAAAGGATTATCATGCCTCAAGACCTCATATTTGGTTCACCATTTCATCAGGAGATTGGAACTTGTAAGAAACTTGAAGAGAATCACCTCCTCCTATCTCTTGATCCTCAAACTAGGGTCTTGAGTATCTGTGCATGTGACACCCTCATGGGCAAGGATCTTGAAGCCTCAACATCATCATAGCACCTAGAACATCTTGGTTTAAGGGCTTCTCACTTCTCCTCAAAGGTATGGGTCAACATCTCCTGACCTTTTAGGGGGCCAAATTAGGGTTTTGTGTAATATCAGCTTATTTCTGATTCTTTGGGTAAAGCATGATCCCATGGTATTCTACATGTTCTCAAGTATCCATGAGTGGAATATGGACATCAATTTTACTCAGAGAGGTTTCAATTGGCCAGATGATTGAGAATCAACCAAATTGGGAATAAAGTCAACTGGGTAGTGAAAAGTCAACTCTTGACTTTTTGAGGTCAAACTTGTGTACATCATGTCAAATATGATCAATGGGTGAGATTTGATTAAGTAATGCCAAAGGGATCATCAAAAATCAAGAATTGTGGAAAGTCACCAAATTTGGCAAATTAGGGTTTTAGAAAGTTTCCATTTTTGGAAAGTTTTCATGGTTTGCAGCCAACTTCGAGGCCATTTTTCTCCATGATCAAGACTTCATTTCAATTTTTTGTCTAACATGAAAGTTTTAGTATGCATTTCAAGCTTTCCAACCATAGGTAATTCATCTCCATTGGATCATTTTTGAGCAAGTTATGATTGTTGAAAGTTGGAGATTTTCATACTTGCATTTCCAACACTCAGAAATTTTTCTAAGTGTTTAAGGGTCAGGTTTTGTGCTCATGTTCAACCTCATTTTTGAGTGACTTCCAAGCCTCATTTGGAAATCATTTTCAAACCAAAGTTGTAGAGTGATCTTCCACCTTTCCAACCATATAAAGAATGTCCCATTTGGATTCCTAAATCAAAAGTTATGGTCACTTGAAATCATGATCTCATAGTTGTGAAACATGAAGAAAACTTAGAAATTTCCTAAGTACAAAAGCTAGTTTGTGTCATACCATTTTCAATATCAATTCTCTTGATGTTTAAGGCCTCTAATCCAATTCTTTCCAACATGAAACTTGTAGTATCAAGTTCCCCCTTTAATTTGATACCAAAATTGTGCAAATTGGCTCCATGATCATTGAGTTATGGTCATCTAAAATCCTCACCATGAAAAGGTTCATCAAGTGTTTAAACCATGAATTGCCACTCCAAATGCAAAATAAAAACTCATCACCTTGTGACTAAACTAGTGCCATGCACATAACTTCATGTCCTTATTATTTACCTCATTAAGCCATACAAAATTCTTAAAAATCATGAATCACCATGACACTTACTTCATATGCCATGAAAGAGAAATGAAAAAAAAGCTTAGCAAACAAGTCACTGTCCTAACTGTACCAACTCACCTCTATTACCGTCCATCACACTTCATTATCATGTAGCATGCCATGATGATACTCCATAACCATACACACATAGCCAAACACGTGCCTAACACTAATCAGCCTCACTTTTCCAATTTTCACTAACCATGCTTAACTAACTTTCTAATCATGATTAATCCCAAACCACACCCTAACTACACATATAAAAGCTCCTAACCACCTCTAACCAATTCAGTAACACCATTAGAGCAAGTTAGATAAAAAAATCAGTTTTCACACCCTCGACTTCCTCTCTTCGAATCTCACCCATCTTGGAGGATTTTGCTGAAATTTCTTCACCCACATCATCACACAATGGAGTAGAGTTTTCTGTTTGTAGCCATTTCCATCTGGAGCAGCCATAGCACCTTACTTAAGCTCATATTGTATCTTCCTCAACTTGCATTTTCAAGCCAGAATCAAAAGAGTTTGGGCATTTATTTTACTCCAAAGAAGATTCTAAGATCTTGCAGGAAGTTTTTAGGGTTTCACTGCACGTGTTTTGAAGCTCCATCCAAGTTAGATTTCTTGAATTTTGCAGCATCATACTATAGCTATACTTGAGCCTAGAAGCATGTAGATTCATTGCATCTGAAGCCCTTCAATTGAAGGCATTGATTGGTGGTTGAAATAGGTGGAAATATGAGGTTTTGGAATTCTCAGATCTAACTTATTTAGTTCGTATCTCATAATAGAGTGATTGTATGGAGTTTTTGAGATCATATATGGAATCTATACAAGAAAATAAGTAGAGTAGTGGTATCATCTTTCATTTATGGTAACCTTGATCCCTGCTCACGGTGGTTGCCCACCGGAGAAGACGATTGGAGCTTAGCTTTGGCGTCTGAACTTTAAACCCTAGGTCAACTCAGGTCAAAGGCGCATGTTTCATTTTTCTATTTGGCCACGTGAGTAATTCAATCCATCGTGTATTAGTGAATTGCCAACATGTAACTATTTCAAATTCCACCAATACCTCATGGCCAGCACATTAATGATGTTGATGAAATACACCACGTGCTTTTTCATTTTATTTTCTAAATAATAAAATCAGACAAAAGGGATTTTTGTGAAATGGGCCATACATGCGCATTGCTTTCCCCACCCCCATGCTGGGCCCATATGGGATTTTTCAACATATAAATTACTCTGGATGAACCCCTCAGGCTTGCTCTTCTCTTTTTATTTCCATTTTTTATACACATTTCATTTGATCATTTTAAAAATATATTTCTTCACCATAAAATTCAGAAATAATTCATGGATGATCTTTAATGGCTTAATTAATTTTCTATTTTTCTTATTCCATTTTTTAATATATTTGATATTTGCTTTGGAATTTTGTTTTAAAGGTGTTCAAATTGACATACCTTGCACCTAATGACTTGAAATCAATTTTTTACAACTATTTTTTACCTCAATTTTTGTATGCATTTAGTCATTTGATTATAGGACATATTGGTGATCATTTGGGATTTTTTCCATTAATTTTTGGTGCATTTTGGATGCTCTTTTTGTGACTTGTTTTGAGTGATCCATAATTGATACCTTGCCACATGTTTGCTATGGTTTGAACCACTTTTGTCTATAATATTGACCATATTTTTGGGACATGTTTAGCCACTGATCTCATCATGTTATGGTTAAATTCCCATAATTTTTCAAGGTCCCTAACTATTTTTCATGAATATTTCATTTCATGTTTAGTGTTTTGATGTATGCCTAGAAGTAGGTTAAACTTGATGACTATGTGTGGTCTTTCTTGAGCCATTTTCCTTGACATGTTGGGACACATTCATGAGGACATTTTGTATGCTATTATGATACTTTGATGTTGATTTTTTATCATGACCTATATGCTTACTTTGAACCCTAAATGTACACCTGATTCTTATGTAATGCTTACCTAATTGATTGAAGTTTGATGATGCATTTATGAAATCCATTTGGGATCTTTTGAGCATTGATTTATACTTGATCTAGCATGAGGTAGAGCCTTTCCATGCCATTTTATAGGTCATTTTACATGATCCTAATTGGTGTGATACTTGCATGAACTTGAACATGATTAAGCATCATACCTTGATGACTTTTGTTTGAACTTTTGTGTGCTCACTTGTCTTTTGCTTTTGATACTTAAATGTGGAATTATATAGTTTATTTGATACTACCTTGTATGCTTAGATACTCATTTGAATTGACTTGGTTCATTTCTTTACATGATTAACAACTCACATGACCTTAGAAGAGGATTAGGGTTGTATTTGACTACCATTTGCACTAGTCTTTGTAAATGTGTTGCCATGATAACTTTGTGATGTCTTAATGTTCATTTTAAATGCCAACCACATGTGTGCATTGTTTTAGACATGAATCAAAGTTTTCTCATCCCATTTTATAGATCCATTTGTGTGCCTCTAATTAATGTTACATTTGTGTGGATGTGGACATGATTTATGCACTAGCTTTGACAACTTCATTTGAGCCATTTGTATGCAACCTTTACTCAACACTTGTTTGACTTAAACATGAGATAGTATAGGTCATTTACTTATGACTTGTATGTTTATACCTCACTCTGCCATGACCTTTTCATACTTGTACATGATTGACAATTCACATGCTTTTTAGGGAATGTTTAGACTTTGCTTTGATCATTGTTTGTTCCATCCTCCAAGAGTTCCTTGACATAAAACTTTTGTGACAACTTGAGGATACTTTTAAGCATTGAATACATTAGTTAACTTCTGAGTTAGGGCATTTACAAGTCAATTTCATGCTTACTTGGTCATTGTTGTGCCATAAGTGAATGTTGCATGATATAGGTGACATGTTTGTGTAGAATTGCCTAATCTTTTGAACATGACTTGATGTGGGTTTCAAGATCACTTCTTGAAATTTCAAGACTCACTTTGCATTGATTATTACATGTAATTCTACTGCCCCTTGTGGTTTCTTTCTTCAAGTTTACATGTTTGAGCTTTTAAAATGTATCTTACATGAACATTGTGATGACTTTTGTTTGAGTTAAGATATGGTACATGATTGGAATCTTTTTTAGCTTCTTTTTCTTATTTACATGAGTTGAACACAATAGGACATAGCTACTGACCTAGGTAGGTTCTCACCTTTTTAGGACCCTTTACCTTTTGCTAAGTGATTGACTTTACTTCTAGGGTAGTCTTAGGACATTTACATGAGCCTAAGTGCATAGTTTTGCATTATTCTTTCAACTCTCTAATAGTTGAGCTTGGTTTGAATTTGGTAAATTCTTGTATTACTTTACATTGTTATCCATACTTATGTGACCTCTTTCATCTCATTTCTTCTTCTTTACTCCTTTGAATGGTGATTGAATCATCTAATGTTTACTTGTGTATGATCACATGTTCCCTTAGGATTCCTAGCTTGAATCTAATTTTGGATTAGGTTCAAAGTAGGAAAGACATTAGGTTACCAATCCAAGCATGCTAACATAGGTAGAGATTCCCTTTCCTAACTTCAACTATAGGATCAATCATTGCATGACAACTTCTAGGATGGAGTTCCCCTTAGATTTTTCTTGTAACCACTTGACTCTCTTCTCTCTCTCTCTCTCTCTCTCTCTCTCTCTCTCTCTAAAAGAAAAGCAAAAACACTTAATAAATATTGTATGTGGAGTGCGCCATGAGCCTTAAGTACATGGGAAGTGATAGGTAGGAGTCCCTCCTTACCTTGTCTAGGGTGTTTTGCATACGTCCCGTCTTGGGTCGATCTTGCAACGCGTTCGATCCTATGTCATAGTCTTTAGCATGATACATATCGCAAACAAAACAAATCAAGACACTTCTTCTAAAAGACAAAAAACATATCAATTGTCTTCCTTCGGGATTCTTTTCTCATCTCACCAATTCCAATCGTAAGGGCACGCTATTTCCGTTCTATCGCAAACAGGTAAACGCATAAGACTCCACACAACGAGCGGTAACACCTAAACTGCTAGAACGCGAACGTTAGTGTCGTTCACCTAAAAGATAAATAACAAAGACCGGCAGGTCAAACTACGACTGCTCTGATTTCCTCTCTCTCTCGTCTGATTGAGGATACGTAGGCACAAGACGGCGGTGTCTTGGCGAGCAACCTTCCTCCAACTTTCCTGTAGTCCTCCGAACTACGTTGACTCTGACTTTCCCAATCCCGAGGGAATACGTAGGCCTAGGATGGCGATGTCCTACCAAGTCACCTTTCTTTTCTTTCCCCATTTCTTTGTTTCCCGTTCTTTTCCTTTCCAGTTAGCAATGGAGCTTCAGATATCTACATCCTTCGATCAGAACAATAAGCGTGGATCCCATCGAGTACGATGGACGCGAGGGAGTGCTAATACCTTCCTCTTGCGTAACCGACTCCCAAACCCAGACTATGGTTGCGATGACCATGTCTTTCCTTTCTTTAGGTTTTCTTCGGTCGTTTCCTTTCCCCCGTATGGATAAATAACGTTCGGTGGCGACTCTTCTGTCTTTTCCGCGGGTTGATTTTTGCAGCTGCGACAACATGCATCAACATAATGGAATAGTAAAAAGAAGAAACAGTGTCATATTGGACATGGCGAGATGCATGTTGAAGCAAAAAAAATTTCCAAAATTATTATGGGGTGAAGTTGTTCCCACTGTTGTTTATATTAAGAACGGGTGCCCTACTAAGAAGCAGAAGAACAAGGTTTTTGAAGCAGTGTGGAGTGGAAAATGACCATCAGTGAGTCATCTGAAGGTGTTTAGCTCTATTTGTTACAAGCATATTCCTGATGCAAGAAGAAGGAAGCTTGATGACAAGAGTGAATCTATAATTCTAGTAAGATATCGCAAAACTGGAGCATACGGGTTATTCAATCTAATCAATGAAAAGATCATGATGAGTCGAGATATTGTTATTGATGAAAATTCTTCCTAGGATTAGAATTCTGGTGATCTAATTAACAAGCCATCGATGATCTATAGCATCGACAAAGAAACTGATGAAGTCGAACTCAACGCAATTGTCGATATTCCAATCGAAGCAGTTGTTGACATTCCTGACACAGTCAAAATTGAAGAGGGTATGACTAGCACAAGCCAGAGATGTCAAAGAACTAGAGTTCGTTCAACAATACTTCAAGATTACGAAGTGACTGGTGATGATGAAGTCACGCCAGATGGATAATTAGTTCATTTTGGTTTACTTGCAGGTGCCAAACCAATCAATTATAGCGAGGCTTTAAAGAATATGAAGCGAAATTCTGGTATGGTCGAAGAGTTACAAGTAATAAAAAGAAACAACACATGGGAGTTAGTCGAATTGCCAGCACATACAAAAGCTATTAAAGTGAAGTGGGTGGTCAAGTTGAAGCATAATGTTGATGGGTCGATAGCAAGACATAAGGAAAGATTGGTAGCTCGAGGATTTCTTCAGAGAGCAAGACTCGACTACTCTAAAGTATATGGACCTATCGTAAGATTGGAGACTGTCAGATTGGTTGTAGCCTTGGCATGAAAGTAAGGTTGGTTGAAATTTCACTTAATGTGAAATCAGCATTTTGAATGGTCCCTTAGACGAAGAGGTATATGTCACACAATCTCCTAGGTTTGTGATATAGAAGGAAGCAAGGAAAGTGTATAAGTTGCACAAAGCGCTCTATGGTCTTAAATAGTCACCTAGAGCATGGAACAAGAAGATTAATTCATGCTTATTTGAATTAGGATTCATCAAATGCAAATATGAGTATGTTGTTTATGCACAGGTTTTGGCACAATATATAATAATCATCTGCTTATATGTCGATGACTTGCTAGTAACTGGAAATAGCTTGAAGAACTTGTCTAAGTTCAAAGAGCTGATGACGAGGGACTTTGAAATGTTGGATTTGAGAAACTTGTCTTATTTCCTAGGCATGGAATTTCAAATGTCGAAGCAAGGTATGATGTTACATCAAAGAAAGTATGTCAAAGAGATACTTAAGAGATTCAGGATGGATGATTTGACTCCTGCATCTTTGCATGTCGAACCAAATTTGAAGTGGGAGAAGCATGGAAATAAAGATAAAGTCGATGTAACTTTGTTCAAACAAATTGTCGGATCTTCGAGATGTGTGTGTAACAGTCGACCTGATATTGGTTACTCAGTCGAATTAGTGAGCAAATACATGGGTGAACCAAAGGTGTCACACATGAAGGTTGCAAGAAGAATCTTGAGATACCTAAGAGGATCAATAAATTATGGAGTTTTGTTTCCACGAGATTCTAAAATTAAAGAAGTTGTGAATAATTGTTATTCAGAAGTTGATTGGTGTAAAGATAAGAAAGATCGAAGAAGCACAACTGGATATTTCTTTCAAGTATTTGGTGCCCCAATCTCATGGTGCTAGAAAAAGCAACTTATGGTGGCATTATCATCATTTGAGACTGAGTATATAGGAGGATCATATGTTGCCTATCAAGCAATATAGATAAGATATGTGTAGGATGAGATGAATGTCTAAGTGAAGAAACCTGTGGTGTTGCTGATCGATAACATTTCAACCATTAATCTTGTAAAGAATCCAGTTTTTCATTGAAGGAATAAGCACATCGAAGCTAGATTTCACTTCTTAAAGGAGTAGGTAAATCGAGATGAACTTGAAGTAAGGCACTGCTCAAGTGAGGCACAATTGGCCGACATTTTCACCAAAGGATTGAAGATCGATATATTCCTAAATTTGAGAAAGAAATTAGGAATAATTCAAATCGACAATGATTAGCGTATGTTTGATAAGTGCAAATTATAACTATTTTTGTATATATGTTTTGTTGCACTTATCGATACTTTTTGGTAAATATCGATCGAATAAACCCCACTTTGTGTATAAATACGTTAGTTAGTATATATTTGCTATATTGATTCATTTATGTAACAATTGATAGTTTTACATTCATTTTGAAGGTAATTAAGCATTGTTGGAGCAATGAGGAATAAAGGCTCCAAGATGTGTCATTTGAAGCAATAAAAGGGAGCTGAAGAAAACCAGAAAGTTCAGCTTGTTCGCTTTGCGAGTGAGCCAGCGAATATTCGCTTTGCGAATGGCTGGCGAGTTCCCCAGCGAATGGTCCCAGTTTGAGGCAGAGGAAAAAGGAACCAAAGTTCGCTTGGCGAACTGTGCAGCGAGCATTCGCTTTGCGAATAAATCGTTCGCATTGCAAACTCACGAAGAAAAGCAAAGGTGGTTTAACATTTCAGAGGCACTTAAGTGCCATTTTTTGAGGTTCTCTAGGCGAATGATTCGTTTGCAAAGCAAACATGACAGATTTGTAATTGTATATAGTTCATTTCAGTCACTTTTTAGGTTTTGGTTTTGGGGATTCTTGCTCCAACTCCATCAAACTTCATTTTTTCAGTAGATTAGCTTAGAAAACAACATGGAAGCTTGCATACGGATGATCCGGGGTGGATTGATCGTCGACCGGCTCTGACAAACCGCGAGATGTTTGGTTCATTTCTCATCTTCTTTGTGTTTTTCTTTTTTGTTGGGTTTTGTATATGTATTGACTATGATCTCATGTATATTTGTCGCCCATGGCGTTGAATAAAACTTGCTTTACAAATCTCTATTGGTGATTGTCTCTGATTTTTGCTTTATGCGCGGGGTTTGAGTTGCGTTAGAGATAATCCTCGCAAACTTCGATTAGGGATGATTATATGTTAGTTTCTGGATTCTAGAGATAGATTTAAGAGCTAACAATCTTCAATAGGCGTCGAAGCTTAATGCCTCTGTGCCTTGAGTCGCGTGCGAGAGTGTCGGCGAGGGTAACACGGTTGTGCTCTCAACTTTGCGTTAGACATAACCTTTGTTGTGAGTGATGCTGGGTGATATTGAGGAGTATTGTAGGTGGAGTATAACTGGTCGGTAAGTTTAAGTTTGTGAGGAGTCGGTTATGTGCATGCCGGAAAAGTTTGTCTTGCTGAAGAATGAATTTGTTTTATGTTTTAATATTTACTTTTCTGTTTTCTTGTTTTAAACCATTTAAACCCAAACTCATAAACGCGAGAGATTGTCGAACGACATTCTTTCCCTCGAACCGATCTCTGTGGACACGACATAAATCCCGGAGGGAATTCTTCCAAAAATAAATATTTTTGCTGCTTGCCCTATTCTGCACTCAACAAAATGGCGTCGTTGCCAGGGATTGGTTTTGATATTGAATCGCATTGTGATAGTTTCTTTGTTTTTGAGTTTTGTATATATCGTATATATTGTCTATTTCCATTATGTTTGTTCAAGTGTTGTATACATTTTGTTCCCGTAACGTTTGTTTAAATGTTTGGTAAGGGCACTTGCTTTTGGTTTGCGCGGTGAGGCATCACCATGGCATGAAGGAAGGAAGTTGCTAGCTAAGCATTGTAAAGGCGTCGAGCTTACGACGTAAAACAAGCATGTTGTATTATTTTATTTTGTTGTGGTTTAACTTAGGTAGTGTGGTGAACTTTCATTAAACAAGTTGTACTCGAATTTTTCGTAAATTCTCAAATCTTCACTTTACAACTTGTTTAATGAATTTTCTACCGGTTTTTAGTTTGTTTATATTAATAGTTTTTGTGTTTGCCTTTGAGCTTGTTTTGAGTAGCTTTTGGAAATTTAAGGTGATGTTCCAAGTTTGATCGTTTCAACTTGCGGATCTATGGTAATGATATTGTTAAGTTTTGTACTCGTCCAAGGTATGTATTTATCGCTTTCTAGACTTTAGCATATTCATGATACTTAGGCTCTTTACAAACTTCCATGTCATTCATTCTTTTGTATACTTGTTCTTGTTGTGAATCACTTTAGTTCCCAACCTTTTTGTGAGGTGGCTTTCCATTGTTCATATATGCGGAGTACCAACATTCTTGTTCTAACTGGATTTTATTATGTTGAATCTTTTGTTTGTGCTGATTATATGAATGCATGAAAAGGATCAAGGCAATTGTTTCATTTTGAGCTCAACTACCTAGCCAAATAGTCATTCACTTTGTGAGCGTGTGATCATTTGTATCCCCTTTGAGATTTTTTATCCATGTTTTATTTGAACTTAATGCTTGTCTATGAGTATTTAGTTCACTTATTTTTGAATGGATTTTGTTTTTTCTCGAACCCTCAACTTTGTGTTGTTGTATGAATTTTTGCCTTACCTTAGAAAGTAGGGAGTATTCACATGATGATGTGGTTGAATTCAAGTTAGGGAGAGAATGGTTGTTTACTCATTGGTTTGTTTCTATGAGGTGGAAAAGGAAAAGAAAAAAGAGAAAAATGTGACAAAGAAAAGAAAAGAAAAAAAAGAAAGAAAAAGAAAATCCTTGAGAAAGGAAACAAAAAGAGCTCAAATAATTGTGCTAAATAAGTATTGTGTTTTGTGTAACACTTGGGATTTTGGAAGAAGTTGATTGGAATTTTGTGTTTGAGTCTTTGTGAGTTGATCACTCCCTTAGGTTTAGGCAAGTTTTTGTTTCAATTACCTTTAGAAATTGCCCATTGTTTGTTTACCCGACCACACTACAACCTTGAAAAGTCCTTGTGATTCTTGTCTTTGTATGTTCAATGTGAATTTTTGGATGGTTGCATAATTTAGTCTTTTGTTTGCAAGATTGTTGTGTGAGTGAAAAGTACCTCATTTTGTGTTTTTCATCTACCGATGATTGTTTTTTCTAGGTGTGATTCACATTTGAACTTGTGTTGTTTAGAATGTTCGGCATGAATTTTTGTATTTTGCATTTGTTTCGTGACTATGTTATCGTCGTAGTTTAGTGTTAAGTATTTACTTTGTGTGTACCATTTTTCATTCGAGCCATACATTTGTTTCCGTTTTTCAAAACCTGTTGATTCGTGATTCTTTGGTTTTTGCGTTTGTTTCTTGAGCTAGTTGATTCTTGTTTGAGGACAAACAAGTTTAAGTTAGGGAGAGTTTGATAAGTGCAAATTGTAACTATTTTTGTATATATGTTTTGTTGCACTTATCGATACATTTTAGTAAATATCGATCGAATAAACCCCACTTTGTGTATAAATACGTTAGTTAGTATATATTTGCTATATTGATTCATTTATGTAACAATTGATAGTTTTCCATTCATTTTGTAGGTAATTAAGCATTGTTGGAGCAATGAGGAATAAAGGCTCCAAGATGTGTCATTTGAAGCAATAAAAGGGAGCTGAAGAAAACCAGAAAGTTCAGCTTGTTCGCTTTGCGAGTGAGCCAACGAACATTCGCTTTGCGAATGGCTGGCGAGTTCCCCAGCGAATGGTTCCAGTTTGAGGCAGAGGAAAAAGGAACCAAAGTTCGCTTTGCGAACTGTGCAGCGAGCATTCGCTTTGCGAATAAATCGTTCATATTGCGAACTCACGAAGAAAAACAAAGGCGGTTTAACGTTTCAGAGGCACTTAAGTGCCATTTTTTTAGTTTCGCTAGGCGAATGATTCGTTTGCAAAGCGAACATGACAGATTTGTAATTGTATATAGTTCATTTCAGTCACTTTTTAGGTTATGGTTTTGGGGATTCTTGCTCCAACTCCATCAAACTTCATTTTTTTCAGTAGATTAGCTTAGAAAACAACATGGAAGCTTGCATACGGATGATCCGGGGTGGATTGATCGTCGATCGGCTCTGACAAACCGCGAGATGTTTGATTCATTTCTCTTCTTCTTTTTGTTTTTCTTCTTTGTTGGGTTTTTATATGTATTGACTATGATCTCATGTATATTTGTTGCCCATGGCGTTGTATAAAACTTGCTTTACAAATCTCTATTGGTGATTGTCTCTGATTTTTGCTTTATGTGCGGGGTTTGAGTTGCGTTAGAGATAATCCTCGCAAACTTCGATTAGGGATGATTATCTGTTAGTTTCTGGATTCTAGAGATAGATTTAAGAGTTAACAATCTTCAATAGGCGTCGAAGCTTAATGCCCTCGTGCCTTGAGTCGCGTGCGAGAGTGTCGGCGAGGGTAACACGGTTGTTCTCTCAACTTTGCGTTAGACATAACATTTGTTGTGAGCGATACTGGGTGATATTGAGGAGTATTGTAGGTGGAGTATAACTGGTCGGTAAGTTTAAGTTTGTGAGGAGTCGGTTATGTGCATGACGGAAAAGTTTGTCTTGCTGAAGAATGAGTTTGTTTTATGTTTTAATATTTACTTTTCTGTTTTCTTGTTTTAAACCATTTAAACCCAAACTCATAAACGCGAGAGATTGTCGAACGACATTCTTTCCCTCGAACCGATCTCTGTGGACACGACATAAATCTCGGAGGAAATTCTTTCGAAAATAAATATTTTTGCTGCTTGCCCTGTTCTGCACTCAACAATGTTCGACAACTTGAATTATAGGGGGTATGTTGTGATGTAATTCAAGTTGTTTAGTCCAAGCCCAAAGTTAATTAGGGTTTATGGTTTGTTACTTAGTATACAAGTTAGTTGTATATAAATAGATATATTTTGTAATTAAGTTTTGTACAATCATAATTCAATAACATCAATCCTTATTTTCATTTTCTCTCTATTTCTCTCCTCACTAAAAGTGTCTCACACATTAACAACATTACATTAATTGATTTCTATAAGAAATAGATCACAAAGGGTACCTTCATAACTCAAGATAGAATTGCCATCTTTGTAGTTGTAATATCCCATATTATCTTAAATGCTCTATACCATATCAGTTAAAACAAATTGAGTTTTTAAATGCTTTATTCTTTGTCAATTGGGACAAATAGGGTAATTAGTGAACTCAAATGAGTCTAATTATTATTCAATTTCATTGACCTTTATTAATTGTGAAAGAAAGAAAAAAACATTTTGGTAAAATTTATAATTGATCAATTGCCCTCTAGAAGAAATATCTCATTTAAGATATTTTATCTTCTCTCTCTTATTAAACACTTGCATTTGTTAGTAAGAAGAAAGAAGATAAGTTGGGAGAAGAAGAGAAAGAGAGAAAGAATAGGAAAAGAGGAAAAACTTTGAAGAAGAAAAAGATGAAGAAAGCTTACATCAGCAAGGATTTAAACTCAACCTCATCATCTTCTTGATTCAAGATGGGTTCCTAGTTAGGTATAGTTTTGGTGGGGGAAAAATCCATGAAAAGAGAATAAGGGTTTATGTGTTTTGTTACGAACATGAAATTTGTGTTAATACATGAAAAGATCAAACCAAAAAAGAATTTAAGTTAAAAACTCACAACAGTTAGGAGTCAAAGAATGATAAAAAATAAATCCTAAATAATTAAAATATAAACACAACTCAAAATAAGAGGATTAATTCACACAAACTAAATAAGAAAACAACTTGAGGTTTCTTAATTTAATTGAAAACAACTAGACTAATTAAACTAAATAATTATTATTAATTCTAACAAAATATTAAACATAATTAGAAAAAAATAAACTAAATATTCAAAACAAAATTTAATTAAAAGGATGTTTTTTTTTAAAGAATAGATCTAAAAAAAACAAAATAAAAAGTAGAAAAAAAAATAAATGAATGGAAAAATTTTAAAATAAAAATTGGACCAAGAGGTGTAAAGGTGGTACGAGTGTGCCGGAGGAAAAACATTTGGGCCATATAAGCCCAACCACCACCAAAAATCTGCCAAAGAAAAAAAAAGGGAAAGAACACGGGCCTAGGAAAAAACCCAACATAAATAAGGCATGGTTATCTATAATATAAGAAAAGAAGATGCTGTGGAAAACACATTTATACCCTTATCTCTTTTTCTACCACGTCATCAATTTAGGGGGCAATTTGTGTTCAAAATTTGCTTTTTGCAACCAAACTATCATTTTGAACCAAATAGTTTGCTTTTGCCTTCCACTTTTGCCTATGATATCCATTATTTACATTGATTGGTTCAAAACAAACTACCAATTTCTAAATTCTACAACTTTTTACATTTACCGATGCAATTCAAACAAAAATTCAGCTTCCCCCCAAATGTAAAACTACATTCTCTCTCTCTTCCTCTACCTGTCTCGTCCTCTTCCTTTCTTCTCTCTTCCACTACCTCTCTCTTCCTCTTCTATCTTCTCTCTTCTGATGCCCCTCTTCTTATTCTTCTTTCTTCTCTCTTCTGTTGCGTCTATCTTCTTCTTTCACATGTCATCCTTTTCTTCAAAAAAAAAAGATGTTACTTTTATCTTTTTCTAATTAGATCTACGATACTCTGGCGATTTTACGGTGGTGAGCGATTTTATGGCGGTAGATCTGTGGTGGCCGCAATGTATTTTCGGCAACGAGTGTGATGGTGGTCGAATTCGAAATGGTTTCTGTATTACTTTTTCAATTTAGGTTTTGTTATTAACTTATTTACTTTTATTTGATCTATTTAGGTTTTGAACTTTGGAGAAAGCGAGAATCAGGTAGAAGTTGGTCCCTCTTCATAGTCATCATGTTGAATATGGTTAGTTGATCTCTTTTATTTGTATTTTATTTATATGTATTGTTTTCTATATACGATGGTTATGATTTTTTTGAATTTTTTTATGATTTTTTCGGTATCAGATATGGATAACTCTGAGATTGTAGCCGTCGAAATGGTTTGCTTTTCAAGGTTAGTTTTTCGACAATACAATCTTCTTATCACTGTGTTTGTTTCAATTCTTGATTTTTTTTCTGTATTGTGTTCTTTCTCATCATGGGCCTTAGCACAAGTTTTTGGATGGCAGTTTCTACACGATTTTTTTTGGATGTTTAAATGGTTCGCTTGACACCATAAAGGCTCCTATCAAGTTTTTGGATGGCGAAGATGTTGAGCACTGATGAACTTTTAGGTGAAGATGTTGAGCAATTTAATCATATTACGGAGAAACTCTTTAAGTAATGCTTCATATATTATGGAGAAACTCTTTCAAAGAAAAGGTTTTCACTCTGGTGAAGTTTCAATATATATATATATATATATATATATATATATATATATATATATATATATTGTCAGTTTTATGATTAGTACATGCTATTCCATGACTTCTTTCTGCTGTTATTTCTTGTTTGTTCAGACAAATATTGCATCTTCACAATATTTGCTTTCTTTTCCCAGCTTCTAATCTTTTGTGGTTTGTATTTCTCAGGTTGTTCTCCTGTCTGAGACTATTCAGGAGTTGACTAAAACATTTGAATTACTAGCCTCGCTGCAGGAGGAGGCATCTAAATTACGTAAATTAACTGATGCTCAGAAAACTGAAAATGTAATATTTCCTATCAATATAATATTTAAGTTTACTATCTATTTCATTTTTAATACACGAGTACATTATATTTATATTATTTCTTTGTTAAGCTCAAATATTCATTGTGGTGTTTGAACCCATGAAATAATCTGTCCGTTAAATATCAATGATTTTTTTCGATGAAATGTTTGAGCAAGGTTTTAAAAAACGGTCCGCGACCGCGAATACCGCCGCGACAAAACGGTTTTGGAGCCTTCCGATACCGTTATTCACCGTTTTAAGCCTGTGAAAAAAATCACAAGCGAAACACCGTTACGGCCGCGACAAAACGCCGTTACGACCGCGAAACGTCGTTACGGTCACAAAACACCGTTACCGCACCGTTACGGCCATAATAAAATCTTTATTAAAAATATTATTAGTAGTAGTTCCTAAATTATATTCATATTTTTGTCACTATATTTATTTTAAATATTTTATAATAATGAAAATATCAATTTAAATTATTATAAACTATATAACATAAAAATAGTTTTTTGTGCAATGTTGTGTTTAATTCACACCACGACGACCGTTATTTGCAACGCAGCACCTGTACTGACCGAAATCGCGAAAGCCTTTACGCGACCGCGACCGTTTTTTAAAACCTTGTGTTTGAGTAATGCTACCTGAGGTTTTATACCCATATTTGGCTTCCAAATGGAATAAAAGGGCATAGTTTATCAGATTGCACATCACTGGTATTGGCTTACAGTTTTGCGGGTCTGTGAAGCTGAATTGAAAGGAGCATTAAGAAATCGCTTAGGTGGCACTGAGATGTGTGAATGTTGTGTGTTGGATATATGCCATCATAGAATTATTGGCTGTTTAGTTGGATATATACATCTTATTTCCCTTAGCTCCTTAGGATGATATATGAAAATATCTTACATAAAAACAATTTAACTACATTTAGTTTTTATTTATAGAAATAGTTTATGAGAAATTATATTTGACACAACTTTGAGTCAAATTCAGCAACAAATTAGAGGGTTAGAATAGTTCAAATTTGTGGTTAACGGAGTTGAGCTGACAGTGGATGAATATAACATTGCAGTTCATTATTCATCTACTGAACACAATTATTCATGACTTTGAGTATATATTTTTATACAAATTGTGGTTTCGTATATCATGTTTATTTGAACACCCTAAATCATGTATGCTTGAGCATTATTAGGATGATTAACAGAAATATGTGTTTATCTGTAAGCCAATACCACTGAAATTGGAAAGGTTTTCACTCTGGTGAAGGTTCAATACATGTTGTGAAGTGCAGATGTTGCTTTGATGGAGTTGGCCAAATCTGGTGATGTTAATCAGTCCATCATTTAATATGTTGTAAGTAGTCTTTTCAAAAGTTCTTAGACATTATGAATTATTAACAATGATATAAAAATGGTACTTAGAAAAATTTGATTTAAAAACTTGTCTTTTCCAATGACATTTATAGTCCCTATGCATTTCATGAGAAAACTCAATTGTGACAGCAATTTTGATTAGAGAGGTTACTGGTACAGAGGTAAGAAGTTTGTGTGAATTGTTTATTTTTAAATGTGTCTTCATTTATTGTTTGATAAATTGTTTACATGAATGAATCTAGGATAATAATAAGAAGCATTAGGTGAAAGTGGGAGTATATGTGATTATGTAATATGTAAGGCAATTTTCTTCTCATTTCTATTTTATAACAGAAATGCATCCATCTAATAGGAAAAAGAAACATGACAACAAGTGAGAGAATCCCAATTCCACTATGTCATGGGAGTATGCATATGCGTGTCAATGTGTATATGTGTTTGTGTATGACTGTCTGTCTTTCATGCATATTAAGAAGTTTCATATTTTAATTTTCCTTCTAAGTTTTCATTCGATTTACGTATATTAGGAGCTATCATTATCTGGAAGGGAATGAAATAGGTCTTCCACTATATATATAATTAAAAATTTTGTTTAAGACAATATATGCTACTTAATATGTTTTTAATTTTGCTCCCGAACTGTCAATTTTGTTCTATACCACATAATATTATGGAGTTGTTCAATTGTCTGATAAATTGATTTACTCAGTTCCTGGTCAAACTGATTTAACTTCTGAGATCTTTTGATACATATATTATTATTACTGCGTATGTAGGTTGCAAACTTCCCTTCTCTTAAGGCTGCTTCTTGAAGCTGAGAATTGCTTAAAAGCACTAGAAGCATTTAATTATAAGGATGAGCTTACACTTCTTGGAATAGTCATGGCACATTATCCCGAGTCCTCATCATTCTAGAATGATCCTGGCTGTTACTAAAAATACAAGGCATATGCTGTTACATCTGCTGCTGCTACTTTGAGTTTGTCAAATCCTTTTGTAATGCAATATGAAGAAAAGTATAGCAGCAAAGATTCAGAAATGTATGAGAAATATAGCATGAGAGACAGTGAGAACAATATTCATCAAAAGAAAAGACCTATAGAGAAAGAAACTTATAAAACAACGTCTAAACTGATAAAGGGTTTTTTGAAGAAGAGTTCTCATGCTTCAATCTCAATGAAGGATCTATTGGAGTTTAATTGAAAATACTTCATGTTATCTATTCTTTCCTGTGTTTCTAGATTGATGTTTTCAGCCACGTCAAGAGGACTACGGCATACATCATTACAATGACGTTTGGAGAATGGACGAGTTTGAAAGCTAATTCAGGTTGAGGATCAAAATTTAACTGGTCTGAGAAACTTGATTTGGAACTTTCACATTGGTTTCCAACTGATTTATGTATGATTTGAGACGGTGACGTGTTCAGAACACTTGAAGAAATCCCATGTTGCATTCCAGTTGTTGGCTTAAGAGGAGGACTATTCTGATGTAGACAGAGGTTACATTCTTTTATTTGAATTCAGAATGATCCTATTGAATTATTAATACTTATTATAAAAGTGCTTATGCATAAGCTTTTTTCTATTCATTGTATATAAGTTATAAGTGTTTTCATACAAGATATAATCTATTTTTATAAGCTATCACTGGGAGCTATTGAAAATAATCTATAAAGGACTCAATATAAAGCGTATTAAGGCCTTTCAATACAGAGTTTCAGCATCACTGTGTATAGTTCTCACAAATAATCTTCTAGAAAAGTGTTCTCCACAAAAAGGATGGTTCAAAACTATTGTTATCCTTTGTATATATCAGTGTATCATTCTTTTACTTTATGAAATATTATTGATGAAAGTAATTTCTCATTCTTTAACATTGTTGCAGCAGGTGTCTATATTTTTTGACATACTCTTCATAATCTAACATTATATGTTTCATAAATCATAAGTGCCTTCTCATTGAAAGTTTTAAAAAAAATATTTAATAGTTAAAGCGCCTTACATATTTTGGTTCCTAATTTTTTTATTTATGGTCTTCATTGCTGATTTAGAGATTTTTTATCTTCTAAAGTCTTAAATTGTAATGTCTTGGATTCTTTGAAAACTATGTAAATGAGTTCTCATTGACATTTTGAGTTTGTGCTGCTATCCAAAGGAATGCTTAGTCAGATCCTTGTGACATTCAGCAACTACTTATTTATTAAGTCTCCTATGATTTACTTTGCTGTCATTTTGAAGCTCTTATTCAAACTAAATCGACCTATTGAGGTAGCATCACGAGGTTATTCGTTCATATTAAGCTTCTCAAAATCCTTGGCACTGAACGAGGTATTTTATTGTGTTGTTCATAAGTGCTCACCTGTATATTCCTAAATTTGTTTAATTTAAACTGTGTTATTTTTTTGTTTGTTCGACATTGACTTCTATATATTGTTTCTTCTCAGCGTATTCTTCCTTTTAGTATGCATGAAGTCTGGGGTGATAACTGCTTGCTTGGCTTTAATTGATGTAACCACTTCCAACTATAGTGATGGACTTGTGGCAACTGACGTAGAGAAGGAGTTCTTTTGTCTTTTTGGTGACCTATATTCTTTAGCTAGAGTTAAGGTGAAATGCTTGTCTCATGAAGTCATTAAATAGACAGTCTATCTATTTTGGTTTGATGATAGCTTAAATCCACCACTGAGTTGTAAAAGGAGTTGAATCAAAGACATCGTTTTTCTGCTTTTTTTTCCTTCCCTATTTTGTTTGCTTGGATTATTACTGAATATATTGATATTATGTGTCATACCAATGTTAACTAATGTTGCTTTATGATTTTTACATATATTGGTAGTTCATGAGGCTAGCGTATTTAATTGGGTATGGTGCTGTTTTTTGCCCTCTGTCGCAGTCCTAGGTTATCAGTAGAGAATTAATTCTTGCACTGTTTTTACTATGATTGTATTAAGCTTTGGTTGTCAGTTGTCTTGGTCTGGGTTTTGTCTTAGGTATGAGATTTTTGTTCATATGAAGGCACTCAAAAACATTTGATGGTACCATCCAAGATTTGGCAAATGTTAGTATATAAGAATCAGTATTACCATCCAAGATTCGTCAAATCTATGTACAAAGAAAATTGGGAATAAAAATTTAAGATTTATGAGAGGTGGGGCAGGTAGAGAGATATCTGTCTTGTAGTTTCTGAAATTGGCCTCAACATATGTTTCCGAAAATGGTCGAGAGATATCTGTCTTCTTGATTAAGTTTCACCTCTTTTGTGAGGGACTGTCTTGAATTTTTTCAACATTCTCTAATGTAATGCTACAAATTTCCATAAAGTTGCCCCTTCATTCATGTACATATTTTCTTTCTAAGATCTAACATTTGCAGTTCCTTTGAGACTCAATTTGTACCAGTAGTTAGATACTAATTGTGTTTGTTAATGTGCAGTAAATGTCAATTTTTTTCCTTTTTCCTATTTATTTGATAAAAACAGGTCAATTAGTATTTCTTTTATGTTAATATCTATGCATTATATGCTCTACTACTATAATTGAGTTTATATTAACTTTAATTTTTATATTTTATCTTTTTGGTTACTATCTCTCATGTTATGTTAATGGTTTACTATTAATAGTGATTCTTCTATACTAACCTTTTCCATATAAATTTGGAAGAAACATACATCGCATATACTTCACATTTTGACATAAAAACTCTTCTTTACACAATTAGTGTATTTAAATTTAAATTCAATTATTAATATCTTAAAATATTTGTGCAGTATATATAGATATTTTTCAATTATTTGTATAGCTAATTAGGAAAATAATATTTATTTAAAATTTAAATTTTTTTTATTTTTTCCAAATATAGAAATTATAAAAAACGGGAAAAATCAAATTATTGATCAAAATATTGAATGATAACGGAAACAACTTTACTATTGATTCAACATTTTTTATAAATAATGTCATAACAAAAATAATATTTATATATGAAAAAAATTGTTAATTCAAATTTTGTTATATACGAAAAATTTCTATTGTTATAAACGGGTACAACTTTAATTTTGATTAAACAAATTTTATACAAGAAAAAGTACTATTGTTATAAACGGTGACAACTTTAATTTTGATTCAAATATTTTTATATACGAAAAAATACTATTGTTACAAACGGACACAACTTTAATTTTGATTCAAATTTTTTTATATACGAAAAAAATATTATTGTTATAAACAGGCACAAATTTATTTTTTATTCAAATTTTTTTATATACGAAAAAAATACTATTGTTATAAACGGGGACAATTTAATCTTGATTCAAATTATTTTATATACAAAAAAATATTATTGTTATAAACGGACACAACTTTACTTTTGATTCAAATTTATTTATATACAAAAAAAAATACTATGGTTATAAACGGGGACAACTTTATTTTTTATTCAAATTATTTTATATATGCAAAAAAATACCATTGTTATAAACGGACACAACTTTAATTTTGATTCAAATTTTTTTATATACTTATAAACGGGCACAACTTTACTTTTATATCACTAATTAATTTAAAACACAACAATTTCATATACTTACCCATGCAAGTTTTTAATTTCAATCATATATATTTTTATAATTTTACTATTTTTTTTTTCAATTTAATTAACAATTATGCGTCCATAAAAAAAAAATCATCAACAAAACCTGAATGAAAAATCATCAACAAAACCTGAATGCATCGTATCATCAGCCTAAAGCAAAGCAAGAAAGGCTCACTCTCTGCCAACGACTAAAATGCACGAAAAGGAATCAAGGAAAGTGCATCACAAATTCGTCTTGTTCTTCTTCCTGCACGACTCACATCTTTCTCGTTCATATCTTTCGCGTACGTTTCTCCTTCTCGCGGCTTCCTTCTCTCGCGATTTCTTTCGTTCCCACCGCGATCTTCTCCTTCTCGCGGATCTCTCCTCTCAATTCAGATTTGGTTTTTGGCCCTCGATTTCTTTTGTGGAGATGGCGAGATGTGTTGATGTGATGATGCATGTTGTTACTTTGTTATTTATGGTTTCAACATCAGAGAAAATAAATAGTAGCAGTGGTGAAAAATATCTTGTGTTGTTGTTGAAGGTTGGGTTTGTTGAAAAAATGAGACAGAGTTGCAGTGAGCTGTTTTGTGTTCTAAATGTGGTGATGTTATGGTTTTGGTGATTATGGCGTGAGAAACAAGAGGGCTGGTGAAGAAGTTGTTGGGTAGCGACAGATTCAACGATAACACGGTTGTATGGAGGAAAATTTTGGTTACTGTGATTAGGGAGTTACGGCTGAGTTGTGTTGTTGTTTGAGAGAGCTGGGTGAGGAAATTCACATGAGGTTTCAATGTTGTTTTTCTAATGAAGAAATTAGAGCAGTGTTTATGTTGAAAGTATGTTTTTTCCAGAATTTCCTTGCAATGAACATCTCCTCCCCAAATTCGATCTTCTTTTCTTCTTTTTAAAAAAACAACAAGACTTGTTGGTTAAGTTTAGGGGTACAAGTGTTTTGTCTCATGGTTGTGATATGTTATTTTCATGGCAGGTTATTGCAGTAGCAGCAGTTTTTGGTTTGATGCGTTTTGGTTTATGCAGTTTTGTTGTTGTACAAGTTTTGTTTAGTGTGGAACAGGTTTTGGTTATTGCGGTTTTGGTACAATGTTGTTTGGATTGTAGTGAAGGTGTGTAGTTTGTTGTGTGTGCAGCATGAATGAAGAAAGTGTTGGCTGATGTCTCATGTTGTGTGTTTGGACTAGCTTGGAAATGTTTAGTAGACACCTTGGAAATGGACTTATGCGTGTGGTGGTGTATTGAATCAAGGTTTGATTTGTTCTTCGCTTGTGGCTTATTTTATGTGCTTAAACTTTTTCTTCTTGTAATTTTGACGTGGGTCTGCAAATATTAAATGGGAATGGGCCTTATATTTTCATGAGCTTTCTTTTGTTGTAATTTTTTGTAGTTTCTAATATGGACTTTAGAATAATGGGCCTTGAACATATTTTTTGCAATTTGAAATGTAATGGGATTTTTTTTAAGTAGAACTTTTGGCATGAATGAACTTTTATTGAAATGTCTTGAAATAGACTTGAACTTTGCATCTTCCATTTTTCCATTTGAATTAAACTTGAAACCAAATGTTTTGAATCTTGGATTGTAATTGACACTTGAAATTCTTGATCAAGGTTAAGTACCACCATGTTTGTCCATAGCAAGAATGGAAATCACTTGCACTTGAACCCAAAACCACAACATAATTATTGAACTTCTATAATCAACTTGAAAATGGTAAAAGCCTTATGAACCACATGAATCATGCCTTAAAATTAGGAGTCATACTTGAGAACCAAAACGAATCCATCTTGAATTTTGATCTTGAATAAAAATGGAGTCATCTAAAAATTCTTCTTAAACTAATGCCACATGGATCACAGATTCGCCACAATCTTTGAGCAATACTATGAACATGCCTTGAAAATGAAGAGAACATGACTTGAGATAGAACTGTACTGCCCAAAACCCTGACAGAAAATGAACTGATCTCTGATGATCCTCAACTATTAGGCACTGATGAACTTGACTCAGCCTGACCACTTGATAAATAAGCAAACCATTTGTCTGACCAAGATTAGCTTAGATTTCCAGTGAACTTCAACCAACACTGCACACACCCTTGACATGATAACTTTGCCTGAAACTCGATTCGATCTTTCAAGGCCTGGGCTCAGACAACAAAAGGGCGCCTATTTTGTATACACAATGTTTAGATTATATAAATAATGGGTATGATGCATATATGATGAAAATGTTACGATATGAAATGCATGTTATGTTATGCGGATGATGAAGTCTGATGAATGAAAGTTTAAAAATGTCTGGTCAAAATTTGGGGTATGACAGCTGCCCCTATTTAATCTTCTTGGACCTGAAGTTATGGATAGCAACGACTTTCAGACATTCAAGGCAAAAGAGGATTAAATACTAGAATACCTAAAATTTTGACCGATTGGAAAAAAATGGAAAGATGCAACGATATGTTGGAGATGAAATGAATAGTATGTTATGATGCAGAGCAGTTATGATGATATGCTATGATATGCGTGATATGCAAAAAGGCTTGGGTATAGTTAAACCACGATAACCGGTAATGGGGTAATGGTAACAATGAAAGGTAATATAGAAGAAAGGTGAGATCAACAGATCTACGACCCAAAGGAAGATAAGGAGAGGTAAGATCGATGGATCTATGGATATGAAGCATGATCAACGGATCTATAACCCAAAGGATGATGAAATGAGATCAACGGATCTACAACCCTCAAAATGAAGATAAGCAACATCAACGAACATGCGACTCAAAAAAGGATCAACGGATCTAAGAAAAGGAAGTAGGATCAACATATCTACAACCCAAGAAAATAGAAAGGGGATTAAGATTAACAGATCTATGAATAGGAAGTAGTATCAACGGATATACAACCCAAGAAAGTGTAACGAGGAGTAAGATCAACGGATCTATATCCCGAAAGGGAGTGACAAGATCAACGGATCTAAAACACAGGACATAAAATCAACGGATTTACAACCTTGAGAATCTGTAAGCAGAAAGATGACTCCACTGAGGAAACAAACGAAAAACAGAGGGTAAGATCGATGGATCTATGGCCTTGAAAATTGATAGAAAGTAAGATCGCCATCAAAGGGTTGATGGGAAAGAAAATTTACTAAGGAGTGTCATCGTCAAAGAGTTGACGGAAGAAAACTGCACTTAAGAGTGACCTTATCAAAGGGTTAATGGAAAGAAAATTGTCATCATCAAAGGATTGACGGACGAGAAACACTATCATCGTCAAAGGTTTGACGGAACAAACCAACTATCATCTTCAAAGGGTTAACGAAAGAATAACTGAACTAAAGAGTCACGTCATCAAAGAGTTGAAGGGAAGAAAATTGCCATCGTCAAAGGGTTGACAGAAAGATACCTCAGGTAAGAATCTCATCAAGGGGTTGATGGGAAAGGGTTTGTCTTCGTCAAAGGGTTGACAGAAAGAAAATGTATTTGGAAAGTCGTCAACAAAGGGTTGATAGAAAAGGACTGATCGAGGGTAAGATCGGAGGATCTATGGCCCTGGGTGTGAGATTGAAATCTTTTTCATAGGTATATCTGCTAGAGATTGATTAAAATATCTGCTGAGGAATGGGCTCGGTATTCTCTATGGGGATATATGATTGATTGAAGATTGATTCAATATTTTGTGTACAAGCTAACAAAACTGGCTTATGCTTCGTATGCAAAAGGTTGATGTAGGCTCGGGCTGCTGGGGAAAGAAGGATGTGCCAAATATGATTAAACTTTGTTGGGAAAGATAGGTTAAACCTGATGGTGATTGGTTTTTAGATTGAGATTCTTTTCGAAGGTGAGATTTTTTAGTGCCAGTGTGGATTGGATTTTAAGTTTATGAAGATGTCAGTAAAATTGGACTTTTGGTGGTTGCCAATATGGATTAGGCTTTTGGTTGTAGTGCCAACAGGGATTGGACTTTGGATTTTCTCGTAGATTGCCAATATGGATTGGACTTTAGTTAAGGTGCCAATAGGGATTGGACTTTGGATTTTCTTGTTTGGTCTTACAAGGCTTCGTGTTATGCTATGCTAGACGAATGATATATATGAGTGAAGCGACATGACTAATGCATGGTAATGATTAATGTAATGACTTGACAGCTCGACTAGTGGCTTTGAGGTAGGTCAAGTATGGTTGAAGCTGGAAAGTGTCTTGTCTGGCTACAAGATTTCTGGTTAAAAGGTTATGGGATGTGCTTAGCGTGACTTCCTGACACTCGTCTTGAACTTGGCGATTGACAGAACTTGCTTGAGTAACCCTGGAGGTAGAATGTTCTTCTTCAGTCAGCCTTGCCCTAGTCTGCGGGATCTTTGAAAAAATCTGCCTCGAAAGGAACCTCAAACATCTGTACCATGATGGTTTGAGGTAGACTGCCTGTGTATTATGAACCTTGGAGATGTACTTTGGATTAATCGCCTTCTGGAAAATATTAACTTCTTGTGCTCTTGGGGTGGCAGTTTGACTGAACCTTTTGCTCAGCGGAGTCTCGAAATGATTTTCCACCTGACTAGCTGATTTACGAGGGAGCTGCCCCAGACTAACTGCTCTTTGAAGAGATTTATTAAATCTCGACCTGATTGCCCCAGATTAACCGAATCTTTGAGTGGTTTTCCCTTCTGCTCAACAGAGTCTTCAGGCGTTTTGCATCTTAGCTTGATCAGTCCTTCCATTGTAGAAATTCTCTTGTTGTCAAGTGCTTACCCACAAGTAAAACTGATCGTTTTGAAAATGATAATTCCAATGCAATGCATATGACAGTTTTGAAATCCAAGTCTGTTCACCGGAATTATGTTGCGACATATAGTAAGTAAATCCTTTTAGGATTCAGCTTTGACGTGATCTTACCGAAGTATACTTTCAGAAAAAACCTACTTTAATTAATTCTTTTGAGGGTTGTAATGTGGCATGGTTCACGGTTTGAGAAAAAGGATTTATGGCTCAAAATTTTGTTTTTACCCACCCATTCATCTTGGTGTTCTCCAGTCATACGTTCAGCTAATTTAACACACACACCTAGAGTTTGACGGTGTGAGAGTGAAGATGACGTTTCAAGATTTTTTTTGAAATGGTAGTCACCATATTTTGTCTTTGGCCATGGATGTCAATGATCTTATGATTATAACTTAGATTCTTTCATGGCAGGTTATTACAGTAGAAGCAGTTTTTGGTTTGATGCGTTTTGGGTTATGCAGTTTTGTTGTTGTGCAGGTTTTATTTAGTGTGGAACAAGTTTTGGTTATTGTAGTTTTGGTACAATGTTGTTTGGATTGTAGTGAAGGTGTGTAGTTTGTTGTTCGTGCATGATGAATGAAGAATGTGTTGGCTGATGTATCACGTTGTGTGTTTGGACTAGCTTGGAAATGTTTAGTAGACACCTTGGAAATGGACTTATGCGTGTGGTGGTATATGGAATCAAGGCTTGATTTGTTCTTCGCTTATGGCTTATCTTATGTGTATAACTTTTTCTTGTTGTAATTTTGATGTGGGTCTGCAAATATGAAATGGGAATGGGCCTTATATTTTCATGAGTTTTCTTTTGTTGTAATTTTTGTAGTTTCTAATATGGTCTTTAGAATAATGGGCCTTTAACATATTTTTTGCAATTTGAAATGTAATGGGATATCTTTTTATGTAGAAATTTTGGCATGAATGAACTTTTATTGAAATGTCTTGAAATAGACTTGAACTTTGCATCTTCCATTTTTCCATTTGAATTAAACTTAAAACTAACTATTTTAAATCTTGGATTGTAATTGACACTTGAAATTTTTGATCAAGGTTAAGCACCACCATGTTTGTCCATAGCAAGAATGGAAATCACTTGCACTTGAACCCAAAACCACAACATAATTAATGAACTTCTATGATCAACTTGAAAATGGTAAAAGCCTTATGAATCACATGAATCATGCCTTAAAACTAGAAGTCATACTTGAGAACCAAAACAAATCCATCTTGAACTTTGTTCTTGAATAAAAATGGAGTCATCTTGAACTCTTCTTAAACTAATGCCACATGGATCACAGATGAGCCACAATTTTTAAGCAATACTATGAACATGCCTTGAAAATAAAGAGAGCGTGACTTGAGATATGAACTGTACTGCCTAAAACCCTGACTGAAAATGAACTGATCTCTGATGATCCTCAACTATTAGGCACTGATGAACTTGACTCAGCCTGACCACTTGATAAATAAACAAACCATTTGTCTGACCAAGATTAACTTGGATTTCCAGTGAACTTTAACCAACACTGCACACACCCTTGACATGATAACTTTGCCTGAAACTCGATTCGATCTTTCAAGGCCTAGGCTCAGACAACAAAAGGGCGCCTATTTTGTATGCACAATGATTAGATGATATAAATAGTGGGTATGATACATATATGATGAAAATGTTATGATATGAAAGGCATGTTATGTTATGCGGATGATGAAGTCTGATGAATGAAAGTTTAAAAATGCCTGGTCAAAATTTGGGGTATGACAGCTGCCCCTATTTAATCTTCTTGGACCTGAAGGTATGAATAGCAATGACTTTCAGACATTCAAGGAAAAAGAGGATTAAATACTAGAATACCTAGAATTTTGACCGATTGAAAAAATGGAAAGATGCAACGATATGCTGGAGACGCAAATGAAAAGTATGCTATGATGCAGAGG
Organism: Lathyrus tuberosus; assembly: GCA_022829125.1. Lineage (NCBI taxonomy): Eukaryota > Viridiplantae > Streptophyta > Magnoliopsida > Fabales > Fabaceae > Lathyrus > Lathyrus tuberosus. Next base: position 1,527,241 of record JALAZF010000213.1, read on the forward strand.
AGTTATGATGATATGTTATGATATGCTTGATATGCAAAAAGGCTTGGGTATAGTTAAACCACGGTAACCATTAATGGGGTAAATGTAACTATGAAAGGTAATATAGAAGAAATGCAAGATCAACGGATCTACGACCTTAAGGAAGATAAGGAGAGGTAAGATCGACGGATCTATGGACAGGAAGTATGATCAACAGATCTATAACCCAAAGGATGATGAAATGAGATCAACGGATCTATGGAAAGGAAGTAGGGTCAACAGATCTACAACCCTCAAAATGAAGATAAGTAACATCAACGGACCTGCGACTCAAAGAAGGATCAACGGATCTAAGAAAAGAAAGTAGGATCAATGGATCTACAACCCAAAAAAATAGAAAGGGGATTAAGATCAAGAGATCTATGAATAAGAAGTAGGATCAACGGATCTACAACCCAAGAAAGTGTAACAAGAAGTAAGATCAACAGATCTATATCCCGAAAGGGAGTGACAAGATCGACAGATCTAAAACACAGGAGATAAAATCAACGGATTTACAACCTTGAGAATCTGTAATCAGAAAGATGACTCCACTGGGGGAACAAACGGTAAAGAGAGGGTAAGATCGACGAATTTATGGCCTCGGGGATTGATAGAAAGTAAGATCACCATCAAAGGGTTAATGGGAAAGAAAATTTACTAAAAAGTGCCATCGTCAAAGAGTTGACGGAAGAGAATTGCACTAAAGAGTGACCTCATCAAAGGGTTGACGGAAAGAAAATTGTCATCGTCAAAGGATTGAAGGAAGAGAAACACAATCATTGTCAAAGGGTTGATGGAACAAACCAAATGTCATCTTCAAAGGGTTGATGGAAGAATAACTGAACTAAATAGTCATATCATCAAAGATTTGATGGGAAGAAAATTGTCATCGTCAAAGGGTTGACGGAAAGATAACTCGGGTAAGAATCTCATCAAGGGGTTGATGGGAAAGTATTTGTCTTCGTCAAAGGGTTGACGGTATGAAAATTTATTTGGAAAGTCGTCATCAAAGGGTTGATGGCAAAAGACTGATCGAGGGTAAGATCGAAGGATCTATGGCCCTGGGTGTGAGATTGAAAGCTTTTTCATAGGTATATCTGCTAGAGATTGATTGAAATATCTGCTGGGGAATGGGCTCGACATTCTCTGTGGGGATATATGATTGATTGATGATTGATTCAATATTTTGTGTACAAGGTAACAAAATTGGCTTATGCTTCGTATACAAAATGTTGATGTAGGCTCGAGCTGCTGGCGAAAGAAGATGTGCCAAATATGATTGGATTTTACTGGGAAGGACAGGCTAAACCTGATGGTGATTGATTTTTATATTGATCTTCTTTTCGAAGGTGAGATTTTTGAGTGCCAATGTGGATTGGATTTTAAGTTTATGAATGTCAGTAAAAGTGGACTCTTGGTGGTTGTCAATATGGATTGTGCTTTTGGTTGTAGTGCCAACAGGGATTGGACTTTGGATTTTCTCGTAGATTGGCAATATGGATTGGACTTTGGTTATGCTATGCTAGCTGAATGATATGCATGAGTGAAGCGACATGACTAATGCATGTTAATGATTAATGTAATGACTTGACAGCTCGACTGGTGGCTTTGAGGTAGGTCAAATACGGTTGAAGTTGGAAAATGTCTTGTCTGGCTACAAGATTTCTGGTTAAAAGGTTATGGGATGTGCTTAGCGCGATTTCCTGACACTCGTCTTGAACTTGGTGATTTACAGAACTTACTTGAGTAATCCTGGAGGTACAATGTTCTTCTTTAGTCAGCCTTGCCCCAGTCTACGAGATCTTTTAAAGAATCTACCTCGAAAGGAACCTGGAACGTCTGTACCATGATGGTTTGAGGTAGACTGCCCCTATATTCTGAACCTTGGAGAGGTACTTTGGATTAATCGCCTTCTGGACAAGATTAACTTCTTGTGCTCTTGGGGTGGCATGCCCTACTTTGACTGAACCTTTTGCTCAACGGAGTCTCGATATGATTTTCCACCTGACTGGCTGATTTGCGAGGGAGTTGCTCCAGACTAACTGCTCTTTGACGAGATCTTTTGATCTCGACCTGATTGTCCCAAATTAACTGAATCTTGGAGTGGCTTTCCCTCATGCTCAACAGTGTCTTCAGGTATTTTTCATTTTAGCTTGATCAGTCCTTCCATTGCAGATATTCTCTTGATGTCAAGTGCTTACCCACAAGTAAAACTAATCGTTTTGAAAGTCATAATTCCAATGCAATGCATATGACAGTTTTGAAATCCAAGTCTGTTCACCGGAATTATGTTGTGACATATAGTAAGTAAATCCTTTTAGGATTCATCTTTGACGTGATTTTACCGAAGTATGCATTCGAAACAAACCTACTTCAATCAGGTCTTTTGAAGGTTGTAATGTGGCATGGTTCACGGTTTGAGAAAAAAGATTTATGGCTCAAAGTTTTGTTTTGACCCACCCATTCGTCTTGGTGTTCTCCAATCCTATGTTCAGTTAATTTGACACACGCATCTAGGGATTGACGGTGAAAGAGTGAAGATGACGTTTCAAGACTTTTTTTTAAATGGCAGTCACCTTATTTTGTCTTTGGCCATGGATGTCAATGATCTTATGATTGTAACTTAGATTCTTTCATGGCAGGTTCTTGTAGTAGCAGTAGTTTTTGGTTTGATGCATTTTGGGTTATGTAGTCTTGTTGTTGCGCAGGTTTTATTTAGTGTGGAATAGGTTTTTGTTATTGCAGTTTTGGTACAATCTTGTTTAGATTGTAGTGAAGGTGTGTAGTTTGTTGAGCGTGCAACATGAATGAAGAAAGTGTTGCCTGATGTATCTCATTGTGTGTTTGGACTAGCTTGGAAATGTTTAGTAGACACCTTGGAAATGGACTTATGCGTGTGGGGGTGTATGGAATCAAGGCTTGATTTGTTCTTCACTTGTGGCTTATTTTATGTGCATAAATTTTTCTTGTTGTAATTTAGATGTGGGCCTGCAAATATGAAATGGGAATGGGCCTTATATTTTCATGAGCTTTCTTTTGTTGTAATTTTTTGTAGTTTCTAACATGGACTTTAGAATAATGGGCCTTAAACATATTTTTTTCAATTTGAAATGTAATGGGAATTCTTTTTATGTAAAACTTTTGGCATGAATGAACTTTTATTGAAATGTCTTGAAATAGACTTGAACTTTGCATCTTCCATTTTCCCATTTGAATTAAACTTGAAACTAAATGTTTTGAATCTTGGATTGTAATTGACACTTGAAATTCTTGATCAAGGTTAAGCACCACCATGTTTGTCCATTGCAAGAATAGAAATCACTCGCACTTGAACCCAAAACCACGACATAATTATTGAACTTCTATAATCAACTTGAAATTGGTAAAAGCCTTATGAACCACATGAATCATGCCTTAAAATTAGGAGTCATATTTGAGAACCAAAACGAATCCATCTTGAACTTTGATCTTGAATAAAAATGGAGTCATCTTGAACTCTTCTTAAACTAATGCCACTTGGATCACAGATGAGCCACAATCTTTGAGCAATACTATGAACATGCCTTGAAAATGCAAAGGACATGACTTGAGATATGAAGTGTATTGCCCAAAACTCTGTTTGAAAATGAATTGATCTCTGATGATCCTCAACCATGAGGCACTGATGAACTTGACTCAACCTGACCACTTGATAAAGAAGTAAACCATTTGTCTGACCAATATTACCTTAGATTTCCACTAAACTTCAACCAACACTGCACACACCCTTGACTTGATAACTTTTCCTTAAACTCGATTTGATCTTGCAAGACTTGGGCTTAGACAAAAAAAGGGCGCCTATTTTGTATGCACAATGGTTAAATGATATGAATAATGGGTATGGTGCATAGATGATGAAAATGTTATGATATGAAAGGCATGTTATGCTATGCGGATGATGAAGTCTGATGAATGAAAGTTTAAAAATACATTGTCAAAATTTGGGGTATGACAGATATCATAGTTGCGATTCAACTAGCTTTTATGAAAACACATTGTAATATTGTGGTTGTGATAGAAACACACAGTATTTATGATATAAACCCATGGTGATTGTGATATGATTACATGGTGTTTGATGAGAATAATCACGTGGTGATTAATGAACTAATCGTGTATTTAGGAAGAACCCATATTCATGTGTATCCCGAGTTCGAGACTCATATAGAGTAGTAACCGAGACAATAAATGATTATTTGGTGGACACTATTCATGACCCGTGTCAATATTTCTATGGATTCAGATCGGTCATGGAGAAGTATTCCATGCTAAGGGAAAGTCTTTAAACAGTGACCATAATCTGCAGATTCAGATTGTGCGGGGAGACAATCCTTGTTGTGCATGTTAGACAAGGGTAAAGATCTAAAAAGGGGTTTGAATAGATCGTTATTAAAATTTTCTTCAATTAAAAATTATGGTTTGAAAAATATTTGTTATGGCAAGCAGAAGTAAATCTGGATTGACACTCGTCTATCCGAACAGTTATTAGATGAATCAAATATTTGTATAAACCATAACAAAAAGTATAACGATGGTGAGAAATAAAATCAATATGTCTTACAAAATACGTTTGAACTAAATCACACAATGATAATCAATTTCCAATGAAATAGAAAATGAAAAATTAACTAAGACAATTTATCGAACACTTAGTGTGCAAACAATTTATCAAACACTTGGTGTGAAATAAACACCAAGCTTATTTCCCTTTGTGTTGATAGTATGAAAATCCAATTGCAATTGTTTGGATTTCAATTGTCTTACAAAAACAGTTTGAGATACTATAACACAAACAAAATTCCAGGTAATCAAATTGCTCACTAAGTGTATTATCAAATTATATATATATATATAAAGAGAGAGAGAGAGAGAGAAAGAGAGAGAGAGAGAGAGAGTAGAGCACCAATATTTGTTTAGGAAGCTCCCCAGTTGTCCTCACCATGGGTACGTCTGCCCCCAATTCCAAATAGAATTGAGATATGTAATTAACCTTTGCAAGAGTTGTATACAAGAGAAAAGTAGTAATCCAAACCACCAAACCCTATGTTTGATGTTGATTCTAACTTCTTCTATCCCCTTGGTCTTAAGCAAGATCAAGTGACCCGAGGTTTCCAATTCAATCTTGCGGTTACCGTTAGTCCTTTGACAGAACCCTATTCTTCAAAGCTTTCACTCGACTGAATCCTTGTTGCAAAATCTTATCCCAAGCCTTTCAATTGATCCTCTGGTTACCACTACTCTTTGACATAAACTTATTTCTTCAAAGCTTTCATTCGGCCAAATCCAAATTGCAAAGACTTGTGCAAACCCCCCTCCCCACCCCACAAATCACTCTTGACCTTGGAGGAAAAACCTCAAGTTATTTTATCAATGAAACCCCCAAAGAATACTCAACCCAATTTGATTACATCAATCCTAAATTGGACCTTATCAATCTAATCTAGATGAGACTCAACAAAAATGATTATGTGTAATTGTTGAATGTATAAAGAGAAAAGGTTGAAGATGGTGAGAAAATTCTTTGTATGTTTTTGGTTTCAATTTGAAAAATGATGCACGAATGCTTATATATATATATATATATATATATATATATATATATGTGTGTGTGTGTGTGTGTGTGTGTGTGTGTAAAATAAATAACAACCAAAATAGATTTTTGGCAAAAATTACAAGTTTTGAAAAGTTTGAACTAGATGTATTGACTCCAAATTCGTATGAGTCAATACATAAAGCCTAGGAGTTGTTACATGGGCTCTATTTATCAATATAAGTGAGGCAGAAACAATGGCTTGCCAAAAGCTTCAATTGGACTCGACTCCAATACAAGATGAATTAACTCATTCACGCTATGTATCGACTCATAGATACCTTTGTATTGATACATACAAGGCAGAGCCATTTTTCTTAAAAAAACTTTCAGTTTGAGTCAACTATAACCATGGATGAGTCGACTCATTTGCAACTTGTATCAACTCATTCATCCTATGTATCGATTCATAGAAGGTAAAGTTGTGTTTTTAATAATTCTTCATTATGTATTGGCTCAGGCTTGATGTATAGACTCATATACTTGTTTTTCATGAAAAATCATAATGTTGACTTGTAATGGCCTATTTAACCTAATTTTGAGTGTTCTAATATGACAATTCACATCTAGACATAGACAATAAGATCTAATGTACACAAATACTAAGTGTCCTAGTTTTGACATCATTCAAAACATATCTAAGAGGATAGTGCACTCATAGTGCGGACAATCCTGACCCGTGTCCATAGTCTGTGGATTCGGATCTATCGGGGAGAAATTGATCGAGGAAGCAGAGATCTGTGGCCTGTGTCAACAGTCTTAAACTTAGAATTGGCTGAGGAAAAATACTTTGTTTTTCATTCCCGAATAGCGATTCATTGAGTTTATGTGAAATCATGTGTGTGTTTTCCATACGAAACGTAATTTCTCTTAGATTCTTAAGTCCTTGTTCTATTGTGTAAGTGTGCACAAGTAGGACGAAGTGAAATGGCTTAAGTAAGAATCCATAAGAGATTCCTTTAGAGCCGAGTGAACCCATAAGATAGAGAAACTCAGTGAGATTATTATCTCACCTCACTATTATTGTTGTTTCAGGTATTTTTAAAGGCAAGGATAAGCTTGCTTGATGATGTTTTGGTGATCAAACTTTTTGGATTGTGATCTTCCGTTGTGGATCATGTAGACTATGTTTTTAATTCCTAGTTTTGTTTAGGCACCTTTGTATACACTACTACAAAAAGCATTTTTTTTATCTCGAACGCGAAAAACATATTACCTCGGCTATAGAAGCGAGGTAGCAAAGGGCGACATGAAAACTCGCCACTTATCACCTCGGTGGTATTAAAACCGAGGTAAAGTTAAATGCACATGGGTTCGAACCCCATCAGCAACACTTTTATTATTTTCAAAACTATCGAATCTTTCATCTCAATTTATTTGAAAACCGAGGGGTAAGATTATTTCTTTTTTTTTTAATAAAAAAATTGTTATATTGTTTACCCAAAATATTATATGGTTTACCCAAAATATTACATTGTTTAAAATAAAAGTAAAATTCCCTAGAGAACAAGGTAAAAATCAAATTCCCTGAAGATCTAGACTTTAGATCTTCAATTTATTGAATCTTGGGGAAAATCAAATGTTGGGTGCAAGGTTTGTCTCTTCGGATCTTGCATGCATTTGATTATGAAGCAAAACAAAATAAGAGTTAGATAAATAAAATCAATATTCAAATATATGATTTTGAGCTCAAATAAATATTCAAGAAAACAAACCTTAAACCCAAGTAATTTTTTACTCTTGCAATCCATCTTACAGAACATTTCCAAACATCTTTATGTTTCAAGCGCTTCATGTTTAATATAGGTTAAATTATCAACATTTAACAAGCTTTTATAGCGGATGTCCCTTAGGTTTCACACGGATCACTAATGACAGATTCATGAGTGTTGATAAACATTAAATGGACGACAAAGATTTGTTTAGGGGCGTTGAATATATTAAAAAACATGCTTAATTATCCTCTCGGCCAAGAAAAAACTGAGGTGAATAAGCTGTTTTTTTTAAATACTTTGTTTACACAGAATATTAAAAATACATTGTAAAATCTGTTTTCCAATGAGAAGTTTTATTTTACATGTCCAGGTCTCATGCAAGATGCTAGAGATCTGTTTCTCAATAAGAATTTTTATTTTTTGCACTTGCAATCCATCCTAGAGATTTGTAGTAGCAACCCATGATAGAAATGAACGGTGGTAAAATATGATTATGTTCTGCACTTGCAATCCATCCCAAGGTTTTTTATTAACTATCACCTCAGTTTTGAAAAAAAAAACGAGGTGACTATTTCATTTTTAAAAAAAAATACATTGTCAACACAAAATATTAAAAAAATATTGTCAACAACAAATCTTCGGTGATATCCAGATTTTGTTAGATACTCATTAAAACAAATATTTTTGAAACAAGAATGATTTTCTGCACTTGCAATCTATCAACTGAGTTCTTTTCAAAGGTTGAACTCCCTTCATTGATTAACTTGAAGCAAGAATGATTTTATACATTTGTAATCTATCAACTATACTCTTCTTTAATTAAGGGTTATTCCAAAAAATACAACAACGACAACATCAACACCATTATGTGAGATAGATTGCAAGAGCAGAAAAAATGTTTTATTCAAGATAAAAAAATATTGAAGATTTTTTCTGTCTTCTAATCCATCCCAAAGAATGATGCTTGGGGTGACTTCATATTGTTAGGGCTGATTGAAAATATACATGTTGATACTCTTTATGGTGGAGTATGATTGTCGGTGAAGACAATGAAAGCTTATGTATTATTTTCAATCAAGGTCGAGAATGTTGGGATTGTTTGAAAATATATGTGTTGAAAAAGTCCCGTATCGTTTAGTTTTGTGAATGAAGAGAGAGTCCAAAGCTATATATAAGATACAAGTTCTTTGAAATCCCACGCTTAGTTTTGTGAAGGAAGAGGAAGTCCAAGGCTATATATAGGATTCAAGTTCTTCATTCCAAGATGCATCAGTCAAAAGCACTTTAAGCTTGTATTTGACTTTCTTTGTTATCTTATACTCTTGTTTTAGAGTGTTGTGAGATGTAGTTAAATATTAGTTTTGGAGGGTGTAGGTGTACTAGGGGCCTAGGTTAGTTGAGGGTATATTATGTGTTGTAATAATTTTCACATAGTATTATTCTCTTCTTGTCTATTGACAACGACCATGGTTTTTTCTCCAGTTTTGGAGTTTCCACGTTATGTTCTTGTTTTGCGATTGTGTTCTTTTTTTCTATATGCTTTGTTTTTTTCCCAACAACTGGTATCAGAGCTTTTGGTTCGATCCAAGGATAAGTGTTCTTAGTATACTCTATGATTATAGTTTTGTTTGATCTTCCACATCAGAAGAAGGGTGGTGTTGTGAAAGAGTTGTTGAGCTGCAGTCACAAATTCCGCTGTGCAGTTTGGCCCAGAGAAAATTGATGGAAGAATTTTTTTGACTTGTGGAAATTTAAAGTCAAAGATGTGTTGATACAATCAAGATTACACAAGGTGCAAGATTATGTCGGTGGTTGAAGAGCTTCCTCCCAACAAGGAAGTTGCACCATAAAGTTTCAACCTGATTTTTGACATGTGGAAATTCTTGAAGTGGTTTAGCTTCAAGTGAAGTATACTCTTATTTAGGTGGAGTATGATAGTTTTTAAAACTATGATTGTCGGTGAAGACAATGTAAAATTCTTTGAGTGGTTTAGCTTCAAGTGAAATTTATTCTTCATGATAAAGTATATGATTGTCGATGATGACAATGTGAAATTCTTGAAGTGGTTTATCTTCAACTCTAATATATTTTTCATGAGAGAGCATGGTAGTTTTTGAAACTATAATTGTCGGTGAAGACAATGTGAAAATTCTTGGAGTTGTGTAGCTTCAAGTGACTATACTTTTTATGGTGGAGTACGATTGTCGGTGAAGACAATGAAAGTTTATGTATTATTTTCAATCAAGGTGGAGATTGTTAGGGTTGATTGAAAATATACATGTTGATACTCTTTATGGTGGAGTATGATTGTCGGTGAAGACAATGAAAGCTTATGTATTATTTTCAATCAAGGTGGAGATTGTTGGGATTGTTTGAAAATATACATGTTGAAAAGGTCCCACATCGCTTAGTTTTGTGAATGAAGAGAGAGTCCAAGGCTATATATAGGATACAAGTTCTTTGAAGTCCCACATCGCTTAATTTTGTGAAGGAAAAGGAAGTCCAAGGCTATATATAGGATTCAAGTTCTTCATTCCAAGATGCACCAGTTAAAATCACTTTAAGCTTGTATTTGACTTTCTTTGTTCTTTTATACTCTTGTTTTAGAGTGTTGTGAGATGTAGTTAAATATTAGTTTTGGAGGGTGTGGGTGTACTGGGGGTGTGGGTTAGTTGAGGGTACATTATGTGTTGTAACAATTTTCACATAGTATTATTCTCTGTTTGTCTATTAACAACGGTCGTGGTTTTTTCTCCAGTTTTGGAGTTTCCACGTTATGTTCTCGTGTTTTGATTGTGTTCCTTTTTTTCTATATGCTTTGTTTGTTTTTTCCAACACATATTAGTAAGAATTAGGGTAAAATCTATTTAACGAGTGCTTTTATAGTAAAATATTATTATTGTATGCCTCAGTTAAATAGAAAACCGAAGGATTATAACATTTTGTTTACACCTATAAAGAAATAAAATCATAAACTGCGATAGCTGAGAATCCAAACTTGTACTGAGTTGTTTTTTCACTTCGGTTTTATTAAAAACTGAGGGAACTTGTGTTTTTAATTTTTTTTATAATAAAAAATAGCGCGCTTTGCCTTTATACCCCTGTTTTCTATTGTTCGAGATAAAAGCTTCGTCATGAAAAACATTATTTGTTATAATGATATCATGTGTCATTTATGTATATTATTTCTTTTGGACATATATATATATATATATATATATATATATATATATATATATATATATATATATATAATGTTGGAGTTAGGCTCTTATGTGTATCAGTATCACTACGAATAGTTTGCATGTCACTGCGCTTTGGCTAATAACCGGAGGAACTGGAATATGAGAAATCAAAATGGAGTGAAAAGTTACTAGAATTGGACTAACTTTTTTTGTTAGAGGAGGTGTAGCCTCTCTCACGACATCAATAACATTAATTGTTGTGGCAGAGACAACGTTACGCTGAACGACTAGTCGAGCAGACTTAGATGTTGCTAGAGTTTGTGCAAAATTAACTGGAGATTAGAGTAGGAAGAATATCAATTGTTATTGAGTGGTGGTGAAGAGACGATAGTTTATCACAAAAATTCGAGAAAATCAGAAGTCGATTTACACATACGACACCACCCTTTCATGGTAGAACAAGAATTTGATGGCCTAGAAGAAGTTATTTTTGTGCGGTGGTAAGAGTCTTTAATACACCGTAACGAGGGTGGACCTGGAAGGTTAGCACTTCAACATCTTAGTTAGTGATGTCAAAGAAATGTAGTTTTTGATAGTGAGAATGAGATAATACATGTTATGACGAGTGGTAAGGCTTATATGTGACAGACGGTTAAAACTGTTTTCATCTAACTTGACGTGAGACACAATGGCTTGCATAATCATTTCTAAGAAAGCCACTTTATGAGTAGTTGAGATTAAATCTTTGGCTCTGATGAAATATTTCACATGTTTACTTGTCTTTTGCAGTGATACTCTAGATTTGACCTGCATAATTGAACTTACTTCTTTACGCTTTTGGTTAGTCTGAAACAAAGTTGAATTTTAAGTATGTTGGTTTTGTTTTGTTTTTTCAGAGCATTATTTTTTATAATTTTTTGACTTTTTTGGTTAAGCACGTTTGTTAAATGGAAAGTTTGATATTTATCATTTAGTTTTTTTTTTTAAATAAGAAAAAGATCGGTGAATCAAAACCAAATTTTTATACAAAATCTAAATAAATAAAAATCTAAATCAAAACCAAATTTTCAATGTTTTATTTACCTTAACAATAACAAAATTTTCATTATTTCCTTCTTTCTCCACTTCCTCCCATTTTTGCCTTCACCTTTTCTTCCCTCAAAAAATTTCATACCCTCTTTTTCTTTCATTCTCCCTCCTCCATTTCCCTCTCAAACACATTTCCCATCAACACCAATGTTTAAATTCCCAACTTCACAACACCCTCCTCCATCTCCAATTCTCTCACCCAAATACCTCACTGGCTCACACTCTAATCTTCTTCAGCAATGCAGATTACACCTATGTCCATCGAGAGCAACAAAGAAAACATTCCTCCAGTTTATACCAAAGGGGTAAACAAGAAAAATTCAATTTCTCTCATGGCCTCATCTTGCAAGAGGAGTAGTAAAAGAAAGATTAAGAAGAGGACCCCTCTTGCTGATATTACCCATTTGCTCCTCAACTTGATGACCCCACAAGAAAATGCGGTTTGTTCTGTTCTTCCTTCTGCGTCGATTCAGCTCAATTTGAATTCTCGGAGGAGGACATTGGCGGTGGTTTCTGGTTCGATAAAATTAAGGATTGGATTCAGATAGGGTTCTTATTAGCTTTTGTTACTTTCATTAACACTTGTTCTTAAACTGTACTTATAATTAAGTTTTGTTTAAGTGCATATAAAATTTTGATTTAAAGAATATATATTCTTTTGAATGAATTATAAACAAAAATAGGTCAAATTATACATATTAGCAAATGTAGTTAATATATTCATCTCATCCAAAGAATAAAGTATGATGCGTTAATTGTTTTCTTTGACCAATAAATCTGGTCATTATAAATATAAAGAATGAAATTAAATGATGAGTTTTAAAGATAATAGATTATGTTAGAAAGGAGATATCATGAGCATGAATATCTGTGAGTTTTGTGTTAGAATCTGGTGGATAATTTACTTTCAATGGTCTATGGCTTCACAATGTGTTCACACAAAGAAGCTAACTTCAAGTGGCATGGTAAACAATTACTAAAAGAGAAATCGAAGCATGGCATCTCACTCACTAAAAATCCCACTTAATCTGATATAAATATTTGATCAACTTCAAGAAACCAAGTTATGGTATGCCAATCATATATGAATATCAACTTCAAGATAGATAAGTCTTTCATCAATCTTTTAATTGATCCACAGATCACCAAAAACAACCTAACCAACATCAATGTTCCATATAAATAATTCCATTACTTATTGACAAAAAAAAAAATAACTATACTCTATAGCCACTCTTAATTATGACTAAAAATAATTACAATGTGATATCAAACCTCCCCAAAGATACATTATTTTATTCCCAAAACAGTTATAAAAAACAGCGAATTAATGATGTGTGTCCTTACAATTCTTCCTAATTGAATAATAAAAATGATTTTATTTTGCTTTTATGAGATCTCAATAAAATATATTGTATGCCAAAAGGAATCTTTTATTTAAACAATTTTTTTTTTGTGAACACTCTCTTGTACATTTAGTTGAGTACCCGTCAGAGTCGACCCAACACATTTCGAGGCCGGAGGCAAAATTAAAAATTAAATATTTTTAATATAATAAAAATATATTTTTTAAATTAATATATTTTAAATGTTTTAGAATGTAAAATTATTAAATTATTATAATTTATTTTATTTAATATTTTATTGTAATTAATAATAAAATTAACTCATCTAAACACTCTTTTCATTATTTAAAAATCATAATTGAAAAACAATATAAAAATGGATATCAATTCTCCTACTATATTAAAAATTCCAAATTTATTATTTATACATGTGATTTTTAAATTAATAAATCAAACAATACATATTATTACATATTCTAAATAGATGCTGTTATTTAATTGGCAGATAACATAATTTAAAAAAATATATATAAAAAATCATTAAATAAAGTTATATATAAATATAAATAGAAAAGTGGTGGCCGGCCCTGGTACCGGTATCCTCATCCAATAAAAAAATTACATTCAATGTCATGTCATTTTTTATATATATTTTATTTAAAAATTAATTAATTTTTTTATTCAATTTCTACTAAAGGTACTGATACCCAACTATTTATCATGGTACCTAAGAATTTGCCATTTTTTTATTAGTACCAAGCTATATGTTACATGAAAACCGAAACTGAGAAAAATAAAGCTAAAATCATCTCTCAGTACTACATAAATCAGCCCAAACAATATGCCAATTAAGCCAACCCTAAGCATCATTAAACCATGCTTCTATTAAAAAAAATGGTCTAAAAACTATGTAAAAAGCTAAGCAAGCAAGACATTAATGTTAAGTCATCAACATGCAAAACAAATATGCTATCCATATAAGAATCAAACTTGCAACAAAAAAACACAAGACTATCATATAAAGACCTCAGGATGAGAAGACCACACCAGCCATATTCCAAACAGAGAGACAAAATCAAAACACAAAGGCTTCTAACAAGAACTTTTTTGATAACATATTTATCCTTCGAGTATAAATTTAATTGAGGGAAAAGGCATGAATAATGAGTGTCCAGGTGCTCGATGAACTTATTGATCTAATCATAGGGGAAGGAGATGACGAGTTTAATGAAGGTTAAGGCATAGTTAAGGAGAACAACCTATTGATCATTAGAGTTAAGCATTTCCCTGCACAATTTAATGTTGGTAGCATCATGAATGAGAGATTTTAAGCCTAGTATACCACTAGAAATATGAGATCATATGGTTTTCTATGCCACAGTAACTAGTTTCTTGTTGTTCAAGTCTCCTGTACAAGCAAAGTTTTTGAGCATTGCTTCAAGCTCCTTCAAAATAGATTTGGGCCAAGAATAAATTGTTATTGAATAAACCAACATGTCGTGAAAAAAACTTTTGATAAGCTGGATTCTACTAGCAAAGGAGAGAAGGTTAGCCTTCCAACTAGCCAATTTCACCTTGACTTTTTCCATGATAGATTGAAAGTAGATTCTCTTTGGTCTACCATTAAATATAGGAACCCCTAGATACAAGAAAGGGAGAATGCCAATGTTAAAACTAAGAGAAGAAAATGTGTGATTCAATCTAGCCTGAGAAATTGACCCTCCATAAATTGTAGATTCATTAGGGTTAATGATTTGACTAGAAGTTTAAGCATATCTAGATAAAAAGTTTGAGATAGCCCGTATGTTGGAAGGAGAAGCAGTGCAAAAAAGCACGATGTCATCATCATATAAGGAGCGTGATGGGATTTGATGGTGTCTAGTGCCTTTGATCAACTGTAGTTGTTTGGTGTTCACTAAATGGTATATGTCTCTGCTTAAAACTTCTTATGCACAACAAAAAAGAAGAGGGGAGAGATGATTACCCTACCTCACTTCTTTAGAGCAAGAGAAGTAGCCTTCAAATTCACCATTAATTGAGATGGAGAGCTTGGCAGATTGTAGAATGGTATGGATTCAGTTACAAATCTTGGGACAAAACCAAAGTTGTTTAAGACCTTGAGGAGAAAGTTCCAGTCCAAGTTACCAAATGCTTTTTTTATATCAGTTTTGATGGTCAGGTTTCCATGAAAATATTTGTGATGTAACATGTTGATTGCCTCACAGGTGAGGCAAATACAGTCTTTGATGTGTCTCTGGTGGATGAATCCTCTTTGTTCAGGAGAGATAATGGTAGGAAGCACAAGTGCTATTCTATATGCTAGAGCTTTAGAGATAATCTTAATCTTGAAGTTGGCCATAACAATTGGTCTAAATTTTTTCAAAGTGTCAGCATTGGATGTTCTAGGAAAAATCACCATATTGTTGGAGTTAGTGTTGGGAAACACTGTGTTTGTTGTGAAGAAATTAATCACTACATTCGAGACATCAAGGCTAATGATTGGACAATGTTCCTAGAAGAAAAGGCCCCCAAATCCTTTAGGACCATGTGAGCTCTCTCTATTGAGGTTGAACATTGCATCCTTGATTTCTTCAATAGAAGGAGTCACGGAAAGCATGTTGTTGGTGGTGTTAGAAATGTGATGAGGGATGAATTCATCAACAAGACCATTGTCTCTAGTATTATAAGACTAGGTGAACAACAGAACAAGGAAGTGAAGTGACTGATTATGTACTTTTCCTGCAAGAAAATCTCCTTCAAACTCATAACTTTCTCAAGTTTAATTTTAGCTTGCTTCTCTTGGGTCAAAAGCTCCTATGAGGGACCCAGGTTACCGATTTGTGATTGAATCTGATACAAAGATGAATTGGCTTCAGATACACGATCATGAATGTTTCCAAAGACAGTTTTGTTCTAAGTTTTTGGTTCATTTTTCAACGTTTTAACCTTAGAGCTTAGAATGTGCATAGGGGAACCAAAAATAGGAGTGCTCTAAACTCTTTTAACAACATTGGAGCAGTCATTGTGGGAAGCCCACATTTTTAAAAATTTAAAATTAGAGGCATAGTTGAGGTTGTGTGTCTGGAAGTAAAATATAATAGAGAAATGATCAAATCGAAGTTTGGTAAGGGTTGAGCAAGAGATGGTATGACAATCGAAACCCAGACTTGAATGAAAATTGTTTTATCTAGTTTTTTTTTTTCAATGAGATGAGATCCTTTCCTGCCATTAGACCAAGTGTATTTACTGCCTTTGGTAGGAATATGAATAAGATTCAGGCTATTAGACCAATGCAAGAAATCCTCAATGGGGCTTTAGCTGGAATGTGGGCACCCCTGTGCTCATAAGCACCAATAATCGAGTTGAAGTCCCTAATTCATCATCCTTTGTGTACATAGATGTAGAAGCTCTATTAAAAGTAGGTGTGTCTACAATAATAGGTTAAGCTGGTTAAGGTTGTTTTGGGAGTGTGATTGGATGTGAGGTTTTAGGATTTTGTCAGTTGACTCTAACAACTTGAAAGTTTTGTTTGTTAGGCTCCGAAGGTTTGGAAGTTCATGCATTGGCTCTTCTACAAACCTTTTGACTGTAACCAATACAATTGCAGAAAGTCCAATTTTCGGGTAAGTTTTCATAATCTAAATCCACAATAAAGCAAATCCAATCTTCTCTACCGAGACCCTATAGAACTCATAGTATCATTTTTCAAGCAAAGTGATACCCCATTTTCCTAGGGTGCTCTAAGGAGGGACTAACTTGCTTCTCAAGCCACCGACCTTTAAGGGTATTATTCCTTTTGGCCAAAAGATTCTAGCATGGATGTTGTGTCTACGGGCTTCAAGACCGACAAGGTACTCATCCTCAGGTATCGTTATTGCGACTCTATCTCCTTTGATGATCGGTTGAGGAATCTTGGAGGATGGTATGTCACAAACTTTGTTAACAGCCTCAAAAAAGTTTTTTTCCGCCATGAATGGTTTTGTAGTTTTTGGTAGTGGAATTTGTAAGTCGAACCATGGGATGATTACAGGATGATCATCGGAGGTGTTGTGGGTGGTGGTTTCTATGGGACAGTGGCTAAAGAAAGGAGTTAGAGTGTATGAACAGTGTCCATGTTCTCAAACCGCAGGAGATGTGAATAGTAAACATCTTGAGATTAATGAAAAATAAAAGAGAGTTTCTTAATATACCACTCATATTACTTATATATCACGTGAAATTTCATTTTTGCCCCCTAATTTCTGGATGTGCACATCCAGATGCACCATGTTTTTGAGAAAAGTTGATTTGTTCCGGATGCACAAATCAGGAAAAATTTCTGATCTGCAGATCTGAAAAAAATCAAAAGTATTCCATAAATTCATTTACTTTTAAATATAATTAAATCTAATATAATTAAAATCCAACATAATTAAAATTAATATGATTTTTTCAATATAATTAAATCTAATTTAATTAAATCCAATATAATTAAAATTAATAACATGTAAAAACTGAAAAACGGAAAAAAACTGAAAAAACTGAAAAAACTAAAAAAAATCTCCGGATTTATTATTGTACAAGCTTAATTATTTTTGTGGCAAACATTTTATTTATAAGTGTTTTATTTAATTAATTTACTTTTAAATCATTTTAAATATTATTATTATAAATTATAATTATTATTTTAGTAACACGTACACAAATGATGACATGGATCCAACTATACTTTATTTCATCATTGTAACTTAAGAAAAAGGTTACACATCAGCAAAACTGAAAGTGAATATTAAGTCTTTGGTTGAAAGCAAAAGGCTTGAGACCAAGAGAATTCAGCCAGTTTTGAGAGAAATTAGAAAAGTTCATCCAAGGTTCAACAATGAAAAGATAATCAGGGTTATTCTTAGTGATCAGTCTCTTAAGGGCATGCCTAGAGGAGCTTTTTGCACTCCTCTAATATTACAAAAGAGGCTATTCATAAGGACAATTTTGAGAGACTAGACTTAGGTCTAGTGTTATTGGAAAATTTTGATTTTGATTTCTTGTTTCTTCTTCTTGAGGTAACCACTTGAAATTCCTTTTCAGGAATGTAGTATAAATCCTCATCATTGGCCAATTCAGCCATATTTGCCCATGATTTTTCCAACAAATATTTCACTTGTTTTTTCTGAAACAAACACACTAGCAGATCTTTCCTCTATTTTTGTTATTTGAATAGTACCTCTATGATCCAACACAATTTTGTGCTCACTATTGTGTACTTCTGTTTTGTCTAAAGTTGGGTCTGTCAGAACATTAACTTGAACAACAGGTTCAAGAACAATGTTATTGCCATCATCAAGGACGTTTTCTTACCAACGGGAACATATATAGATTTAGCTATTTTCTGAACAGGATCTTTGTCTTTCCCATGAGATTGATTCTTTTTTTTATAGCTGCTTAAAGAGTGACCAATGCAAGAGCAAAATGAGCATTAATGCATAACTTTTTCCATATTCAATGTCCACGAAGAAAGTAAATCCAACACGTTCCACTAAGATTTTGTAGCAGAAATATTTTGTTAAATAAAGATCAACCAAAACACACACAAAATGTCTAAAAGGTATTTCAAAAGAAGATTTGTTGGAGGCAGAGTCAATGCAGATTGGAGTGGCCACATTACTCACAATAGCAAAGATTATGTGTGGCCTTCAATATTCTCGGAAGAGACCATGAGTCCTTATCCATACTTGGGCAGAGGTTTGTTTAAGCGTAGAAAGAAGAAAATCCTTAGTCCAAGGGAAAAACCTAAGGATTCCATGATTTAAGGTCCATGCATTGACCTATCTCTTTGAACATCTTCAAGAGAGGAAAAATCAAATTAAAAGAAACTAGGGATGCAGGGATGCTCATGGACGATTAATTTTCATAACCAATCCATAACTATAAATAATCCATATGTTATAATCGGTTATTAAAACCAATTGTTATAACCGGTTATATCCACAACCAATTTTATAATTAATTTTGATTTGATTTTATTTTAAAATCATTTTTTGCAAGAATTTATTATTATTATTATTATTATTATTATTATTATAAACATATATATATATATATATATATATATATATATATATATATATATATATATATATATATATATATATATATATATATATATATATATGCTAACATACACCCAAAATTGGTGGGTTCCACACAAAAATACACTACATCTATTTTTTTTTTTTTTTTTTCATCTTTTTAATGTGGGTCCCACCCAAAATTGGTGGGCCTTACACAAAAATACACTAAGGTGTATGTTGCTAATGCACACCTACATGGGTGTGCATTAGCATAACCCATATATATATATATATATATATATATATATATATATATATATACACCAGTAAAGAAAAAGAGGATCTGGGCGAAAACAAAGCGGCAATATATATAGCAAAAATAGCGTTTAAATTAATAAAGACTTGGATATATATGTTAAAATAAGTAAAAACTTCAGAGTTTGAAAATTTATAAGCAGAAGTATAATTTAAATAGACAACAAAGGATAATGACATGCTTTGATTTTATTCAAATACTGAGAAAAACTTACAAGTTTGATTCTTGAAGGGGTTAGGTTTCTACTCAAGTGTGAGAGAAATTTATGATGCCTTCAACAATCAGGACTGAATGCTTATACAACATCCAGACTTCAAATATTTTACAATACAACATAATTTTCTACACAGGTGGCTGACACAACCAAGTGGCCTGATAAAGAAAACAAAACTAATAATGGCCGACAAATACAAATGGCCTGATAAAGTAAAGGTAAAAGTAAAAGATAAGGAATCTTATATTTTCTAAAGTAGAGGAATATGGCCCACATGGCCTGATAATGTAGAAAATAATTGAAGAGAATCCAAAGAGATAAGTTTAAATCTTATCATAACAAAAGTAATTTGTCATTTTTTTAAAAGTAAGATCAGGACTGTGATAATGAAGATCTCAATCAAAGATTCCATAGCAGTCGTCTTCATTATTTGGTGTAGCATCAACTGAGGAGGACGAGCTACCGCATTCGGACATAGCTCCCATTACTTCTTGTAATTTATCTGCAAATTTCTTAGGATCTGAGATGGCTGCCAGGGAGGCTAGTAATTTTCTTTTATCAGTTAGGAAGCTAGCATCCGAGGATGTCGTAGTAGTTTTGCATAAATGAGGATGCTTAACGTACCAAGCATTTCTAACTTCTGGAATAAGGAGCGCTGGATTAAAAGAATCCCACCATTTAATATATATCTTTCTAACTAACTGGGATTCTTTTAATCCAGTGCTCCTTATTCCAGAAGTTAGAAATGCTTGGTACGTTAAGAAATCTGGTAATGCATTTTTAACTAAGAAATCTGGTAATGCATTTTGTATTCCTTCAATATGCATGATTTCAAAATAAAAACATGTAAGTAATGACTGGCATCTGGCAAATATGTGTTTTGACACTAAATTCTTGACATTTTTTTGTAAAACACTTCTGGCTGATTTACAGTCAGTTTTTAATAAAAATGTCTTTGAAAATAGATCATCTTAAAATTTAGTAATACAAAGTACAATAGATAAAATCTCTTTTTTAATAGTACTATAATTTAATTGGGCTGCAGACCAAGTTCCAGAATAGTATCTGACAACTTGTTCCTTATCAGTACCCGGTAATTTTTGTTTTAGAATACCTCTGAATCCAATATCAGAAGCATCAGTTTCAACAATAAGGTTTGCTTCAGGGTCAGGGATCCCTAGACATGGTAATTTTTTAACAACCCGTTTTAATTGGATAATACTTTGGGTCATAGAATCGTCCCAAGGGGGAGGATTTTTCTTTAATCTTTTGAACAGAGGTAAACATATTGTTCTAAGGTTGGGAATAAAGTCAGACACATAATTCAGACATCCTAAAAATCTTTGTAACTGAGTTTTGTCTTTAATTGCGTTTGGAAATTTACTAACAAACTCTAGAGACCTGGTAATGGGGGTGTACTCACCTTGGCTAATATCAAATCCTAAAAATCTAACTTTAGGTTGAAATAATTTTAGTTTACTTTCAGATAACACTAAACCATTATCTTTAATTATCTTGTAAAATTGTTCTAGGCGTTGAAAGTACTGATTATTCATTTGTATGGGTCTAGCTTTGGTTGGTATATTAATTTCTTTAAATTCGGCCTCATAAGGCAGTGATATAGTACGTGTCTTTCTTTTCCAAAAAGCGTTAGGCTGTTCGGAACATAAATCATTAATAAACTTGTTTTGGATGGCCTTAATTTTTCCATGAATGACAGGCGCTTGTAACTGTTCTTCAATCCTTTTAAAATGTATTTCTTTATTGATAAAATTAATTTGTTTCCGCTTGTTACTAATATGATTAACTAAGGAAATATTCTTTCTTTGAACTGAATTAAGATCTCTAATTTTAGGCTTGTCTAAAAATTCAAAACTGACTAAATGTCCTAGAGCTTCAGTAGTAATGGCTTGATCATTAACACTAAAAGGATAAAGTAAAGACAAGAAAGGGGTTCCTAATATGATAGTTTCTTGCAGTTCTTTAATAAGGAGAAAAGATGTTCTGTAACAAACTTGTCCTTTACAAATTTTAACATTTGGTAACTTATAAGTAACCTGTAACCTACTACCATTAGCTCCTCTAAGTTTTTCTTTAGTTTTCTTATAGTATTGAGTTGGTATTAGTCCTTGAATACAGTTAAGATCGGCTCCTGAGTCTATTAAAGCTATTAATTCAAAGGTTTTGTCATGGATAATTAGATCTATTTTAGTATACCATTTGTGAGATATTATTTTTTCTATGTTATGAACAAAAGGTTCAGGTCTTTCTTCCCCTTTATCTTCTAATGTCTCGGGACTAGGTTGAGTAGTTATGGATTTTAATGCTTCCACAAAAGTTTGATTTTGTATTATCATAGTTCCTTGTAATTCTAAATATTTAACTTCTAACTCATCCTCCTGAGTTTTTAAAGTTTGTATCTCTTTCTTTAATATTTTAATTTCTTCATAAAGATCATTTATGGATAAGGGTCTTTCTAGGGATTTTTTAAACATGTTCATGACCTCTTTAAATTCAATCTTAGTAACTTGGTGCTTATTAAGATCGTTATCATCAATTATATCTTTTATTTGTCTCATAAAGGCATCCCTAGTTTCGGATGGTTCCATTTTATCTAAAATGGTTATTAAGATGTTGGCTTGGCTGTTGGATATAACATTAACAATTTTTCTAGTACAATTTCTGCAATTACAAAAATCAATACCTAAGCATTCTTCATGATCAGACTCAGATTCTTCTGAGCTATAAATTTGATTTAATTCTTCATAGGTAGATTCTTCTGAGGAGGTGGTTTCCTCATAATCTGAATTTAACATAATTTTATTTAGAGCATTAATTAAAGTATCTTTTAATTCTTCAGATAAATTTAGATTACTTAATTGTTTTATTTTCTCCTTAACTCTACAATCACTAGCATAGTGACCGAATCTACCACATTTGTAACATTTTATTTCTTTATTTTTATTTTTATCAAATTTCTTTTTCTTAGGTTGATAAGGTTTTTTGTAAGGTTTCTTATTTTCTTTGTAATAATCAGGTTTATCTGAATATTTTTGCTTCCCATAATTTTTATAATTCTTTCTTCCTTTACTAATATTCTTTTTATGTTTAGGATTACTCGGTGCTCTCAAAGGAGTAGCCCCATATTGCTCGCAAAACGTTCCCATTTCGCGCTTACTACTAGTCTGCTCATTTTTTATTTTGTTTTGTATTTTATAGTCAGTACAAATATGGATTCCTGTCTCTACAACGTAATTGGATAGCTCACCTATGGTTAAGCTATCATAAGGAATTTCTTCCTTGTAATTCTGTTGTATGTTCATCTTGACTTTTTCAGCAAAAAGTCTGGGTAATCCACTAATGAATCTTTCTTTCCAAAAAACTGTCGAGCCATCATCTCTCAGGCAAAGCTTGGAGAGAAACATATCTCTATACCATCTATAGTCTGACATAGTAGGGCAATAGAGGTTCATTAATTGGTCTGAAGCTCGTTTTTTAAGCTTCAAAGGTTCTCCTACGAAGAATTTAGTGATAGAGTATAGTAATGCTGTAACGCTGGCAGGTTCATTATTTTCAGTTTTTATAGCCTTATCTATAATATATTTATCTTCTTGACTAAGAAGATTACCCCATCAACCTTTCAGTTGGCCAATAAACCCCATAATTATCATTTCTCTTGATTTTTTATCTGAATTTTTTCTTAACATAAAGGCAGTAGCTGCCATGGTCATATTTTGAATAGTATCGAGTATTTACTGTTCAGAAGCTCCATCAATATTTCATTCTACAATGGCTTCTCCTGAATAACTATTTTCAATAAAATTGGACCTTTCTTCAAACTGAACATCAGCAAAGGAATGTCGGGGGTAATAATTTCTAGTAGGGTTTTTTGGAGGTCTTCCTAATCTATTTACCACATTATGAAATTCTTCTTCTCTGGTTAACATATTAACCTTAGGGTCAAATCTTAGGTCTAGACCCTTTAGTCTCTCTACTAATTCATCTATCTTATCATTAGTTGAGTCTCCTAATCTTATTTTACGTAATTCGGATGATGAAGGAATGTCATAATGATATATAGGTCTGGTAGGATCTGGTTTATCTACCAAAGGATCGGTTAGTTTGAAACCAGAAGTTTCTATCCTTTCTAGTTGTTGTGCTATCGTATGTAATATTTGATTTGAATAATTCAGCTGACTATGTAAGTTGTTTAAGTCTTTTCTTTCTAAGGTAGGGCCTATAATAGCTTTAAAGGGTGCAACCTCTATCTCCACATCTTTTTCTGGAGAGATTTTTATGGCTTCTAAAGGTGGGTGGACAGATTCTACTACTTCTTTTTTAAAAGTTTTCCACCTAGTACTAATCCTTTTGTTAACATCGATGCATAACTCAATTGCAAAAGGGTTCCTAATCTTTTCATCCAAACAAAGAAGTAAACATTAATTTCATGAGTTTCGAGGAACTCGTAGAACTGTTTTAAGTAATCTTGGGTTTGTGATTTGGAGAAGGTTTAGAAAAACCATTTTCTCTTTTCTATGTTGTAGTCAGCTTCAAAGTCGTTACTAATCCATTCTTTGTCTATGACAAAGGGTTCTTCTCTAGTGATAACGTGTAATATCTGAGACTCTGTTGGAGAAGGGGACCTGGAAGTCCTTTCTTCATATAAACATTGGGGTACAGTAGGGTTAAAGTTAACTCCTGCTAGGTTTACCCTAATAGTCGAGTCAACTGAGTGTCTAGCACTCTGAGCCTGACTAACACTAGGAGAGTTGTGGTACCTATAGGATTGACTTCTGTTCATCCTAATGGCCACCGTACCGTCAGTATCCTGTATAACATTTCTGATTGATCTAGACTCAATCTTTTCAGGTTTAACAACATCTCGTAATATCCATTCTTCGGGTATTTTATTTATAAGTTCTGAGGCAGTTAATATTTTAGGCGTAATAACATTTGAACGTCTTAAGTTGGCTTCTAGAAGACAAACTTGGTTTCTAGGAGTACTTCTTATGGATTTGAAATCGTAATTAACAGTTGAAACTTTATAAGTTACTCTACTAATAATACCTAGGTTTGAGGCACCTTGAACGAAGGTATCTCCTAACCCAGCAATCATAATAACTAATGAGCTCTTGGTAAATTCATCAGCTAAACTCATAGAGTAATTAGGATGACAGTTAAAGTAAACGGGTCCATCATTTAGATTTGATTCGATAACCGCAATCGTTGAATGTAGCGGCAAAATCGTGAGTGTAAGCTATTGATTAACTTAACTCGAAAAGCAAGAGTCACCACCGCACTTTTATTTTATCCAAAAAAGGAAAGGAAAAAGAGCGAACAAAACCTACACAAGCTCTACAACAAGAACAAGTGATGAGAGACTGGATAAGGGGGTTGGTTATGCAGATGGGAGGTGATTGAGAAGGTGAGAAGAGAAATTGTTTTTTAAGATTTTTGTGTTTGGAGAGACTTGTCGCCTCATGCCTACGTACCCACGATGTGCAATGTAGGATCAAAACCATGTAGTTCGTGGTACAAAAAATGAAATTTGTTTGTTTTGGTTGATTTTAAATGTAAAGACAAGTAGTCATTTCCAAGCGAATAATTCCGCTTAAAGAAATGAATCATGTCTAAACTTATGAAAAAGTTTTGAAAGAGAAAAGTGCACGAAGGCACAAAAAGAATTTGATGAGTTTGATGTTTTTTAAGTCTTTTGAAAAAGTTGTCAATATGCTTATGTAGTTTAGCATTTATTAAGAAATGAAAGGAAAAGAGTAAAATCACTTGACAAAGTCAAGGTTTGATTATGAAAGAGGTGATAGTTTGAAATCAAGAAAGTTTTTGAAAAAGGGAGAAAGTTTTGAAAATTGAAGAATGGGGAGGAGAAGAAGTGATTATCCTAGAGCATAAAGTAAAAGCTAAGGATAAGAAAGATCTAACCACAAATGTAGTTATTTTCACCATAAACCATGCAAAAGCACAAGTCTTCGAACCATAATTCCAAAGAAAAGGGAAAAGGTCCTAGTTTTAAGTCCAAGGTTCCAAGAATTGCATTGGATGTCCAAGTTCTAAGTCCAAGGATTCAAGAATAGCATTGAAGTCCAAGGTCTAGGTGCAAAATTCCATGTCCATTGCAAAGGATAGTAACCATAGTCCAAGATTAGAAGCACAAGTTTTTTAGAGGTTTTGGCCTTTATTAATGTTTTTGGTCCAAGTGGACAAAGAGAAAAAGGCATAAGCATAAACATGTGTCCAACGGACAAAGGAAAAATTGCGGAAGCATAAACATGTGTCCAATGGACAAAGGAAAAATATGCGGAAGCATAAACATGTGTCCAGCGGTCAAAGGAAAAATATGCGGAAGCATAAACATATGTCCAACGGACAAAGGAAAAATTACGGAAACATAAACATGTGTCCAACGGACAAAGGAAAAATATGCGAAAGCATAAACATGTGTCCAACGGACAAAGGAAAAAATTGCATAAAATCAAGAGAGAGATAGGGAGCGAGAAGGAATTGTAAAGAAGTTAGAAGTTAGTAATTAGTAATTAGTTGTTAGAGTAAGTGATCAATAATGATTGAATAGTGTACTTAGGTCAAGGTTAATGAAGACTTGTTAGAAGATTGATAGAATCAAAGCCTCTACAACAACAAGCTTCATAGATTTTGAACCTAATACAAAAGATCAGTCAACATTGAGTTGTTTTCCGATACGGGACATAATGTTGCGCTATGTTAAGCAATCGCCGAGTAATTTACGGAGTAATTACCCTACAATGAGGCCGGTCAATAGCTCTTTGTGCTAATGCATGCTAGATGAACGATATGTAAATCGTCATCCGAAAGCAATACCGCACGAAAAGAAAAGAAGGTAGCGATCTAGTCTTAATCAAAATTCAACAATGGAATTCTAATGATCCATAAGACTTTCATCGATCCAAAGAAAAGAGAAATAGATGAAGAGAAAGCCAAATTAAACCACAAGAATATGTGATCTAAGGCTAAGAACAAAGGAAAGGGAAGAGAATGGCAAAAAAACCAAAACAGTCCCAAAAACAAGCATTTTTCACATTCTGGATGCTGGTTAATCGATTAACCAACTCACAGTGTAATTATGTTAATCGATTAACCAGTGTAAACTTCCAATTTTTTGCGCAGAATTCAACTGTTAATCGATTAACCAATTCGTGCATGTTTTGGTTAATCGATTAACACTGTCAAAACAGCAGAAAATCAGTTTGAAAATTGCATAATCCTTGATCAATCATTTATTCAAACACCTCATGATTAAGGATACAATTGTGCACGAAATTTTGAGTAAAACAGCAGCAAAAACCAGTAATCAACACAAATTGCAAGATCCAAAGATCAAGCAAACAAGATCAACAAAGGATCTACATTGTGAAAGATGAAATTGAACAACAATGGTGGAAATGAGATTACCACTCCAAATCTGAAAATTGCCTCAAATTACTCCAAGATCCAAACTCCAAAGCCTTGATCTATGAGAATTGATGAAGAAAACAAGCTTGGATGAAGGTTTAGCTCAAAGTTGAACAAGATTCAATGTGAATTCTTGTTAACTTTCAAAAGAAGAAAAGTGATCTTTGGTGAATTTTGGTGGTTGGGGAGAGAAATTGCAAGAGGTTTATTGGCTATCAAAAGCTTCAAGAGAAATTTTAGCAAGGTGAATTTGGCTCTCAAAAGCTTGAAGAATGAATGAAATGAGGGTTCAATTTATAGAGTTTAGGCTTGGAAAATTTGGTGGATTGGAATTTGGTTTGGAAATGAAAATTAGGCTTGGAATTTGAATTTGGAGGGAAAATCAAGATCAAGTGGTGATTAGTGAAGGTGTATGGTGGGAATTAATTGTGATCATGTGGGAGAATTATTTTTGGGTGATCTAGAATATTTTCAAATGATAAAATTGGTGCCAAATGCTTCAAAATTTGAAAAATGCTAATTTTGGCCAATTCTGTCTTTGTTCAGTCGATTGCACTGTAGCGCGAATAGACTGCACTGCTGAAAACTTCAAAATCTAGGCAAAAAATGACTGGTGCAATCGATTGGACCAATAGTGCAATCGATTGCACAGTTGTTAGGTGCGGATTTGGCCTAAAAATGGCATATCTTTCTTTGCACTTTTTCATCTCTTTTCTCTTGTTTTCATGGTTTTTATCCATGATTGTTGTTGTTCTTCTACACATTGAGAATATACCTTTGGTGCTTGTAATGTGTGTGTTATTGTGCAGGAAATGCACTAAATGATCTAAGTTTGAAGACACAGAGAAATGGTGCAAGCTGCCAAAGAATTGAAGTTACAACAACAGGATTCGCCTCGTGAGTGCTGGCGAGCTCCTAGCGAAGGTTCGCTGGGCGAACGTTGGCGAGTGTCCCAGCGAAGGGGTGGCAGAAAGTTTCAGTAGGAAAAGTCCCTAAATTCGCTGGGCGAAGGTTTTGGCGAAGGCTCGCTTCGCGAGTGTTTTGTTCGCTTCGCGAATGCACGTGAAATTTCAGGGGCGGTTTAACTATTTGAGGCACCTGGTGTGCCTATTTTTAACCATTCGCCTAGCGAATGAATTGGTTCGCCTAGCGAACCTTCAAATTTCTGAATTGTATAAATACAATTTTTACACTTTTTAGTGGGGGTTTTTTTTTTTTGATGGGGGTTTTGATGTTGTTGTAATTTTGGGATCAGAACTTGATATCTCTTTCATTTCCAAGGGAGAAAAGGTAGGATCTTTGATTTCTTGTTGGAGAGGGATGTAATCTTTTGATACCTATTGTATTTCCTCTAATGTATGTATGTGATTTGAATTCTGATTTTCTATTGTTGTTGTATTTGGTTGATTATTTGTGGTCTTGACAAAACCTTTACAAATCTTTGATCTTAGATTTTCATCTATCAATGAACAAGCTTTTGACATGGTTTTGTGAGTTGATATTCATTTTATCTTTTGTTGTATTGTGTTGATTAAGTAGCATGGGTAGCATGAGTAGGATCGATACGATATCGCGAGGATGCGTGATAATAGTGATGAAGAAGGATATTCGCATTCATTGGACAAATTAGTTGAATACATGTAAAAAGGGTTAAGCATGTGTACTTATTTTGATCTTGCTTAAATACGAAGAAATCATTTATTTGATATGGATGTTATAGTAATATCTGTTAGGACTGAACTCTAGAGATAGATTTAGGATTAACACTTGCGTGAGTATCTGCTCTTAAAGCTCTGTGTTGGTTTTGTTGCGTGAGACATCACTGATGAGACAATACAGTTGGCCTCTCGACGTTGCGTTAGACATAACCTCCGTTGTGAGTGATACGCGAGGATATTTGGCGAATGATTGATTTGTGTTTGCTTGATTAGAAGAATGCATGTGTTATCAATTGATGAGATCCAATTCCAACAAGGCCCCGTTTACAATTCTGTCTTTACTTTATATTTTCCGCATTTGCTTTTGGTTCGTCTTTAAACCAGAACTTTTGATCCATGAGTTTAGAAATATAGAAACCGTTGAATGGCATTCTTTCCCTCGCACTGATCCTTGTGGAGAACGATAAATTGGGTTACTTATTATTATTTGCTTGCTGCTATTTCTGCACCAACAACAGTTGAAAAACTTGAAAAATGGCTATGTTGGATGGATTGTTCTGGCTCTGGCTCGATTTTCTTGATTTGTCAAAGAAGGCATGGAAATAAACACATGAACCTTGGAGTCTCTTGAATAATAATTAATTAAATCTTGGAAACTCTTGATCAGATAATTTTGAACTATTTGCATATCAACTTTGACTTTGTTCAGATGAAATTCATTCGAGCTGAGGGACTATTTGATATCCTTGATTCCCCTCCTGAAAAAGTTAGTGAAGACAAAAACAAACATATTTTTGGATTTTGATTAAAGGTTAGTAAACGTAAGCAAATAAAGGCAAAATGAAAAAGAAATACATAGATGGAAGGAGATCCCTGCAAGGCATAAACCCAAAGAAGAGAGGGATCAAACACCCAAAGCATGATCTTGTTTGTGGTATAAGATGCAAAAGGAAATGTGAATGATATGTGGAATCTTAGGGGGTCAAAAATTAGGGTCTTACAGCTGCCCCTATTTAAGTCTCTTCTATCGGGAGATATGAAGATACTTAAATACAAAAAGCCACATTTTTAAGCCCTAAGATGCCACAAGATGATATGAATGCAAAGGATGAAACACTCTGCAGGGAAACTTGAAACAAGGGATTTACGGTAAATTGAGAGAGATGACGCGAAAAGACACACCGGGGAACACAAGATATTTCTGGATATTTGTCAAGGTGACAAGAAGTATCCATCAATAGTTGGAAAGAGAGGGACAAGACCCTGGAAGACGAGTAGTGACATCCAAGAATGGCATTGGATGGAAACTATGAACGAGATAAAAGGTATGTCAAAAGATGTCCAAGAATGGCATTGGACAACAACAAGAAAGTTTCTGGTAAAAACAACAACGTCATCCAAGAATAGCATTGGATGGAGGCTACAAACGAGACAAAGGTATGCTCAATAGATGTTCAAGAATGGCATTGGACAGCAACAAGAAAGTTTCTGGTATAAACAATAGCGTCATCCAAGAATAGCATTGGATGGAGGTGAAAAACACTCTATTGGGAATAAGATATCCAAGAATGGCATTGGATGAAAATAACTACAACATTTAAGAACGACATTGAATGTGGCCACAACAAACATCAGAGTCATCCAAGAATAGCATTGGACATAAACAAAATTCCATTTGAAAACTTCATTGGGGACGCCAATAATGGCATTGGATGACAAGGGTAAACATCAGAGATATCCAAGAATAGCATTGGACTTGGATGGGGAAAAGGTGTCCAAGAATGGCATTGGACAGAAGAATCTCAACATCCAAGAATGGCATTGGATGAAGTGAGAAAAGCTCTGGAAAATACATCAGAAGTATCCAAGAATGGCATTGGATAAAAAAGAGTTCACGATATCCAAGACTGGCATTGAATAAAGTGAGTAGGGACTTTCAGAAATGGCACTAAAAGGTAAAGGTAAATCACTACATTCAAGAATGGCATTGAATGATAGTGAGCAAAGACATCCAGGAATGGCACTGAATGCAAAGGAAAAAACTCATTCAGGAATGGCACTGAATGAATAGATAAAACTTTAAGTAATGGCACTGAAAGATATCCAAGAAAATATGATGGGGATTACAGAAGAGAGAAAAGACTTCCAGGAATATCACTTGGAAAAACAAGAGGAACAAGATATCCAGGAATGGCACTGGAGATCAAACGAGACAGACATCTAGGAATGACACTGGAATTAAAGAAAACAAAGATCCAGGGATAACACTGAAATGAAAGAAAACAAACATTTAAGAACAACAATAGATGCATAGGGAAACGACAACATCCAGGAATGGCACTGGAAAGAAAGAAGACATGTAAACGACAACACTCAGGAATTGCACTGAATGAAAAGGCAGGTAAAAGTTTTGGTAGGCGCCAAGTAAGTTGGACTTTGATCACAAGGTAAGATATTGATAACAACATGACCTCGAAAAAATGCACGTGAGCACGAAACACACTTCGAGCTATGAAAATCTTTCCATGTATGATATATGAATGATTTATGTATCCAATGCAGATAATATGGACAACTGAGATAGACTCTTTTGTGAGGGAAGAAAGGAACTCTGATTCCTCAACACAGGGAACACTGCCCACTCTGCTTGGAGAGAAGATGTTGAGCACATCTCTCTCACACTTATGAATTGTATCAGACTGATGGTCTTTTGAGGAAAGACATCTTGAGGATTCTTGAAGAAGATTGCCCCATATTGATTGACTGATGAAAATAAACTGATCATGGCTTCAGTTTGACTGCTGCAGGGGAGAAATGAACTGATCATGGCTTCAATTCTTGAAATGATTGTCGAGAAACTGATCATGGCTTCAGCTTGACTATTGTTGAGGATGAACTAATCATGGCTTCAGTTCTTAAAATGACTGTTGAGAAGGCTAAATTCAGTGTGAGTCTTGAAGGAGATTTTCTCGTTAACCAATTCTGAGAATAACTTGCACTGAGCAACAAATCTTGAACTGATTCACAACAGGATCTAGAAGTGATATGCCCCTGATAGAATCACTGGCCAAGTTTCTCAACTGTTTGAAAATTCTTGATGAGGAAAGTTTGCCTGCAAATAGGATTATTCAAACAAACATGGTATTTTTAATGCAAAGCTCATGCAATTTTGAAATCAAAAAATCATTTTTGGAATGATATTATTGATGTAAAGCAGAATGAATCGCTTTTCAAAACACTGATGGTTTAGACATTCAAAATGAAAGAGAAAAGCAAAGGTATGACATCAAAGCAAATGATTGGCAAAAAAACTTAGGAGTCAATTTACGCAACCTTGTTGTAGTATGCTTTCAAAAGAAACCTGGCTTCAATTAGGTCTTTTGAAGGTTGTAACGTGGTCTGGTTCACGGTTTTTGAAACAAAGGATATAGGCTCAAAGTTTATTTGTACCCAACCCATTCTTCATGATGATCTCCAGTCATATGCTCAGTTAATTCAAACTATGCATTCAGGTTCCAAGTGATTTTGGAATCGCAACATTGTTATGATGATGGCTCAAGGGATTTTTGAGATGGCAGTCACTCTTTCTTACAACATTTTGTTGTTTTTGATGAGGACCTTAGTCAACTCGTTTCGTCTTTGAGGATTTTGGTAACCTCTTAATTTTTATTTTGTTATCCCTAACTTTTGCCTGAACTGTGTCATTTGAGCTTACAGTCAGCGGGATGCCCCAGTTTTTGCCTAAGTCTCCTTCATAGGTTTTGACTCTGCGGGATTTTCAATTGACTTTTTTTTTCATCTCTTTTTTTTAAAGGTAGTGGTTGTCTGGCTTAATGATTACGGTGAACCATCATTGGCTTTTGATTTGAAAGACATCTTCGAAACTTCTTTGATGTGTGCAAAGGAAAGCTTTGTGATTGCAATGATTCTCTTATGTTTAAATACACAGTCAAATTAACTGAGAACTACCCATCCCCAGGTTAAGATTACGGTTTTTTCCATACAGAAAGAAACTCCAACTTCTAGGCTCAAAGGGGTTGACAAGGGATTAACTTCTTTATTTCTCCAGTGTTTGGGAGTTTAAACAATGCCTGTACATCATCAGCCAAGTTTTAATTGAAAGCATACAGTAGCAATTTCAGGTATTTCGTTTTCATCATCCTCCCTCCAATCTTTGTATAAACAAAAGCTTGATAAAGACAGTGAACATGAGATATATTTTTGTTTTGTGAAAAAGAAAGCATAAAGATGCACACAGTGGATATAAATGAATTGAATCAAAAATTGCAATGCTCATTTCATTGAAATTACCATGAAAGTACAAATAAAGTTCGAAAGCAAACAGTCAATACAATCAAAGAAAAATGCAAACAGAAAGAAACGAGGCCTAGTGACTAATCAGCAACAAGGATGAGATGTCCTGTCTGAAACACTGGCTTTAGGAGATGATCCGTCTGAACTGACTCAAACTTCACTTGGCATGCTCTGGCAAAGGATTGTTGACAACATTGGGATTGTCATCAAGAAAGGTCAGAATCTTTGAGTTCACCAATTCTTGTACTCTAGCTTTCAATGCATAGCAACCTTCCAAGTTATGGCCTGCCCCACCTCGATGGAACTCACGGTGAAGATCAGCCCTATAGCCGGCTGGGAGAAGATTTGGAGGAGGAGGTAGATCCCTCGTTGTAATCAAACCTTTCTGAACAAGACATGGATATAGCTCAGTGTAGGACATCGGGATAGGATCAAATTTAACCCTATTGCGATTCTGATTTTGTCTAACAGCCTGACGAGGAGCTTGAACTGTTTGAGCATTGACAACAGGAGCAATTGCAGCTACATATTATTGTTATCTGCGACGAGGTTTCCCTTCAACTGAAACAACATGGGTATCTCCATCCTTCTTCTTTTGAAAATTCCCAGCATACTTTTTAGCACCACTAAAGGCTTCAGCATTGGCAATCTTTCCTTTCTTGATACCCTCTTCTAATCTTTCTCCAATAGTGACTAGGTCAGCAAAACCAGATGATACACTGCCTATCATCTTTTCCCAAAAGAGTGGTTGAAGAGTGTCCATGAACAATCCAGTCAATTCTTTTTCAGCCAAGGGTGGCTCCACCTGAGCAGCTAGCTCTCTCCAGCGCCGAGCGTACTCCTTAAAGGATTCTTTTTCTTTCTGAGACATATTCTGCAATTGACGGCGGTCAGGTGTCATGTCCAGATTGTACTTGTATTGCTTTAAGAAAGCATCAGCCAAGTCCTTTCAGCTTTGGATACGGTTCTTCTCAAGTCCCATATACCATTTCATTAAAGCCCCACTCAAGCTGTCTTGGAAACAGTGAATGAGCAGTTTGTCATTTTTTTCATGAGTAGCCATCTTGCGCCAGTACATCACCAAGTGGGTTCTGGGACAGGTGTGCCCCTTGTATTTCTCAAAATCCGGAGTTTTGAATTTTGCAGGCATAACCAAATTTGAAACCAAGCACATGTCCGTTGCGGCAGCACTAAAGACATCACTTCCTTCAACGACTCTTATCCTTTTGTCCAGAGTTTGCCATTGCTCTCTGACTTCTTGAATGTATCCAGGTTCTCCCTAACTTTCAGATTGTGGACCAGCAGCATGGTACATGAAATGAGGATTCTCAGGAATAACTTGAGCAATAGAATGCAAAACAGGTTGAGGTTCAGTGAATAATGGAGTTGAAGATACTGGCAGTACAGACGGGACAAACACAGGATTGTTGCAAAGGGTGGCGAATAATTCAGAGGTAACCCAAATTTTGGCCAAGTAGAAGCTGGCTACTTAGTCAGTGGAGGGTCAACAACAGCAGGTAAGATTTCAGAGATCACAGTCCTCTGAGGTGGTTCACCTCTAGCAATCAGAACTTACAGCATTTCTGTGAGTTTGGTCATGCCGGCCTTCAACTCATCAATTTCCATTCTGACTTCGGCATTGTGTTGTTCTTGGTTTTCCATTCTCAATCTGACAGCAGCTCTAGTCCCGTAGTTGTGTTGAGGAAACAACTTGACGGTGATCAGATAACTGAAGAAGGAGACAGTTGAAATGAGTTTCTGAGACAACTTGGAAGAATGCATATGTATGCTCATGGATGCAACAGTGCATGGATGCAACAACCACAAGCAATATCACTCAAAGCACACGGGTTCAAAGGTTCGAGTCACGAGCATGGAGTCAAGGTTAAGAACCAACCGACAAAGGTATGTGCTAAAAGGGTATAACACCTGCCGAACAAGGTTCTAAAGAAGTTCCCAGAGTCTACAACCCATCTTTTGGATATTATCGATTTCCCAACTGCTTGGTAGTCAATAATATTCTCAAGAGAGTCTCTTCTGAGTGTGGTATCGCGTAACAACTGATTCAAGTCTGCACCCGAATAGCCACCGCACCACGTCCTAATAAGGCCAAGATGGGTTAAGGGTTCTAAAGTCCTCAGCTTCGGGTCCTCGGATCAAGAAGCATAACAGGTTTGCCATTTCTGGTCTGCCATTATTTCCTCTTGGGAGGAGTGCCTCAACTGAGTCCTCGAGAATGGTCACCAGAGTCGACAGCTCTCTAGATCAACACCCTGAAATGCGCAAGACACGCACGTCAAAATATCTCCCAAGAAAACGTCGTCTGGATGTGAATTTCGTGAACACCAAACGTACCAAGACGGTGCATAGGTCCCACTAATTTCCCCCTAGTCCTAGGTGTACACTCAAGCCTGTGTATTGGGCTTATCTCACCACATAGAAGAATTCCCAAACAGAACAAGCAAGTAACAAGCAAATCAGGCAAAAAGCAGTAAATAAATCAAAGTAGGCTAAACCCCTCAAGGGATGGACCAACAAGAGGTCAATATTTCCCCAGCAGAGTCGCCACTTTTCTGTAGCGGAAAAATCGTGAGTGTAAGCTATTGATTAACTTAACTCGAAAAGCAAGAGTCGCCACCGCACTTTTATTTTATCCAAAAAAGGAAAGGAAAAAGAGCGAACAAAACCTACACAAGCTCTACAACAAGAACAAGTGATGAGAGACTGGATAAGGGGGTTGGTTATGCAGAGGGAAGGTTTTATGCACCCAAAACATCCGTGGTACTCCACGGGAACTCTTTGAAATATTTACGCTTTTTGGTATGGAAAACTTTGTTTGAAAAGTGATTGAGGAGGTGAGAAGAGAAATTGTTTTTTAAGATTTTTGTGTTAGGAGAGACTTGTCGTCTCATGCCTACGTACCCACGATGTGCAATGTAGGATCAAAACCCCGTAGTTCGTGGTACAAAGAATGAAATTTGTTTGTTTTGGTTGATTTTAAATGTAAAGACAAGTCGTCATTTCCAAGCGAATAATTCCGCTTAAAGAAATGAATCATGTCTAAACTTATGAAAAAGTTTTGAAAGAGAAAAGTGCACGAAGGCACAAAAAGAGTTTGATGAGTTTGATGTTTTTTAAAGTCTTTTGAAAAAGGTGTCAATATGCTTATGTAGTTTAGCATTTATTAAGAAATGAAAGGAAAAGAGTAAAATCACTTGACAAAGTCAAGGTTTGATTATGAAAGAGGTAATAGTTTGAAATCAAGAAAGTTTTTGAAAAGGGGAGAAAGTTTTGAAAATTGAAGAATGGGGAGGAGAAGAAGTGACTATCCTAGAGCATAAAGTAAAAGCTAAGGATAAGAAAGATCTAACCACAAATGTAGTTATTTTCACCATAAACCATGCAAAAGCACAAGTCTTCAAAGTCTTTGAACCATAATTCCAAAGCAAAGGGAAAAGGTACTAGTTCTAAGTCCAAGGTTCCAAGAATTGCATTGGATGTCCAAGTTCTAGGTGTAAAATTCCATGTCCATTGCAAAGGATAGTAACCATAGTCCAAGATTAGAAGCACAAGTTTTTTTAGAGGTTTTGGACTTTATTAATGTTTTTGGTCCAAGTGGATAAAGAGAAAAAGGCATAAGCATAAACATGTGTCCAACGGACAAAGGAAAAATTGCGGAAGCATAAACATATGTCCAACGGACAAAGGAAAAATATGCGGAAGCATAAACATGTGTCCAACGGACAAAGGAAAAATATCCGGAAGCATAAACATCTGTCCAACGGACAAAGGAAAAATTGCAGAAACATAAACATGTGTCCAACGGACAAAGGAAAAATATGCAGAAGCATAAACATGTGTCCAACGGACAAAGGAAAAAATTGCATAAAAGTAAGAGAGAGATAGGGAGCGAGAAGGAATTGTAAAGAAGTTAGAAGTTAGTAATTAGTAATTAGTTGTTAGAGTAAGTGATCAATAATGATTGAATAATGTACTTAGGTCAAGGTTAATGAAGACTTGTTAGAAGATTGATAGAATCAAAGCCTCTACAACAACAAGCTTCATAGATTTTGAACCTAATACAAAAGATCAATCAACATTGAGTTGTTTTCCGATACGGGACATAATGTTGCGCTATGTTAAGTAATCGCCGAGTAATTTTTGGAGTAATTACCCTACAATGAGGCCGGTCAATAGCTCTTTGTGCTAATGCATGCTAGATGAACGATATGTAGATCGTCATCCGAAAGCAATACCGCATGAAAAGAAAAGAAGGTAGTGATCTAGTCTTGATCAAAATTCAACAATGGAATTCTAATGATCCATAAGACTTTCATCGATCCAAAGAAAAGAGAAATAGATGAAGAGAAAGCCAAATTAAACTAAAAGAATATGTGATCTAACGCTAAGAACAAAGGAAAGAGAAGAGAATGGCAAAAAAAACCAAAATAGTCCCAAAAACAAGCATTTTTCACATTCTGGATGTTGGTTAATGGATTAACTAACTCACAGTGTAATTATGTTAATCGATTAACCAGTGTAAACTTCCAATTTTTTTGCGCAGATTTCAACTGTTAATCGATTAACCAATTCGTGCATGTTTTGGTTAATCGATTAACACTGTAAAAACAGCAGAAAATCAGTTTGAAAATTGCATAATCCTTAATCAATCATTTATTCAAACACCTCATGATTAAGGATGCAATTGTGCACGAAATTTTGAGTAAAACAGCAGCAAAAACCATTAATCAACACAAATTGCAAGATCCAAAGATCAAGTAAACAAGATCAACAAAGGATCTACATTGTGAAAGATGAAATTGAACAACAATGGTGGAAATAAGATTACCACTCCAAATCTGAAAATTGCTTCAAATTACTCCAAGATCCAAACTCCAAAGCCTTGATCTATGAGAATTGATGAAGAAAACAAGCTTGGATGAAGGTTTAGCTCAAAGTTGAACAAGATTCAATGTGAACTCTTGTTAACTTTCAAAAGAAGAAAAGTGAGCTTTGGTGAATTTTGGAGGTTGGGGAGAGAAATTGCAAGAGGTTTATTGGCTATCAAAAGCTTCAAGAGAAATTTTAGCAAGGTGAATTTGGCTCTCAAAAGCTTGAAGAATGAATGAAATGAGGGCTCTATTTATAGAGTTTAGGCTTGGAAAATTGGTGGATTGGAATTTGGTTTGGAAATGAAAATTAGGCTTGGAATTTGAATTTGGAGGGAAAATCAAGACCAAGTGGTGATTAGTGAAGGTGTATGGTGGGAATTAATTGTGATCATGTGGGAGAATTATTTTTGGGCGATCTAGAATATTTTCAAATGATAAAATTGGTGCCAAATGCTTCAAAATTTGAAAAATGCTGATTTTGGCCAATTCTGTCTTTGTTCAGTCGATTGCACTGTAGCGCGAATAGACTGCACTGCTGAAAACTTCAAAATCTAGGCAAAAATTGACTGGTGCAATCGATTGGACCAATAGTACAATAGATTGCACAGTTGAAAAACTTGAAAAATGGCCATGTTGGATGGATTGTTCTGGCTCTGGCTCGATTTTCTTGATTTGTCAAAGAAGGCATGGAAATAAACACATGAATCTTGGAGTCTCTTGAATAATAATCAATTAAATCTTGGAAACTCTTGATCAGATAATTTTGAATTATTTGCAGATCAACTTTGACTTTGTTCAGATGAAATACATTCGAGCTGAGGGACTGTTTGATATCCTTGATTCCCTTCCTGAAAAAGTTAGTGAAGACAAAAACAAACATATTTTTGGATTTTGATTAAAGGTTAGTAAACATAAGCAAATAAAGGCAAAACGAAAAAGAAATACACAGATGCAAGGAGATCCCTGCAAGGCATAAACCCAAAGAAGAGAGGGATCAAGGACCCAAAGCATGATCTTGTTTGTGGTATAAGATGCAAAATGAAATGTGAATGATATGTGGAATCTTAGGGGGTCAAAAATTAGGGTCTTACAGCTGCCCCTATTTAAGTCTCTTCTATCGGGGAATATGAAGATACTTAAATACAAAAAGCCACATTTTAAAGCCCTAAGATGCCATAAGATGATATGAATGCAAAGGATGAAACACTCTGCGGGGAAACTTGAAACAAGGGATTTACTGTAAATTGAGAGAGATGACGCGAAAAGACACGCCGGGGAACACAAGATATTTTTGGATATTTGTCAAGGTGACAAGAAGTATCCATCAATAGTTGGAGAAAGAGGGACAAGATCCTGGAAGACGAGTAGTGACATCCAAGAATGGCATTGGATGGAAACTATGAACGAGATAAAAGGTATGTCAAAAGATGTCCAAGAATGGCATTGGACAACAACAAGAAAGTTTCTGGTAAAAACAACAGTGTCATCCAAGAATAGCATTGGATGGAGGCTACAAACGAGACAAAGGTATGCTTAATAGATGTCCAAGAATGGCATTGGACAGCAACAAGAAAGTTTTTGGTATAAACAGTAGCGTCATCCAAGAATAGCATTGGATGGAGGTGAAAAACACTCTATTGGGAATAAGATATCCAAGAATGGATTTGGATGAAAAGAACTACAACATTCAAGAACGACATTGAATGTGGCCACAACAAACATCAGAGTCATCCAAGAATAGCATTTGACATAAATAAATTTCCATTTGATAACTTCATTGGGACACCAATAATGGCATTGGATGACAAGGGTAAACATCAGAGATATCCAAGAATAGCATTGGACTTGGATGGGGAAAAGGTGTCCAAGAATGGCATTGGACAGAAGAATCTCAACATCCAAGAATGGCATTGGATGAAGTGAGAAAAGCTCTGGAAAATACATCAGAAGTATCCAAGAATGGCATTGGATAAAAAAGAGTTCACGATATCCAAGACTGGCATTGAATAAAGTGAGCGGGGACTTTCAGGAATGGCACTGAAACGTAAAGGTAAATCACTACATTCAAGAATGGCATTGAATGATAGTGAGCAAAGACATCCAGGAATGGCACTGAATTTAAAGGAGAAAACTCATTCAGGAATGGCACTGAATGAAGAGATAAAACTTTCAGGAATGACACTGAAAGATATCCAAGAAAATCTGATGGGGATTACAGAAGAGAGAAAAGACTTCCAGGAATAACACTAGTAAAAACAATAAGAACAAGATATCCAGGAATGGCACTGGAGATCAAAAGAGACAGACATCCAGGAATGACACTGGAGTGAAAGAAAAAAAAGATCCAGGGATAGCACTGGAATGGAAAAAAACAAACATCTGAGAACAACAATAGATACACAGGGAAACGACAGCATCCAGGAATGGCACTGGAAAGAAAGAAGACAGGTAAACGACAACATTCAGGAATGGCACTGAATGAAAAGGCAGGTAAAAGTTTTGGTAGGCGCCAAGTAAGTTGGACTTTGATCACAAGGTAAGATGTTGATAACAACAGGACCTCGAAAAAATGCATATGAGCACGAAACACACTTCGAGCTATGAAAATCTTTCCATGTATGATATATGAATAATTTATGTATGCAATGCAGATGATAAGGACAACTGAGATAGACTCTTTTGTGAGGGAAGAAAGGAACTCTGATTCCTCAACACAGGGAACACTGCCCACTCTGCTTGGAGAGAAGATGTTGAACACATCTCTGTCACACTTATGAATTGTATCAGATTGATGGTCTTTTGAGGAAAGATATCTTAAGTATTCTTGAAGAAGATTTCCCCAGATTGATTGACTGATGAAAATAAACTGATCATGGCTTCAGTTTGACTGCTGTAGGGGAGAAATGAACTGATCATGGTTTCAATTCTTGAAATGATTGTTGAGAATAAACTGATCATGGCTTCAGCTTGACTATTGTTGGGGATGAACTAATCATGGCTTCAGTTCTTGAAATGACTGTTGAGAAGGCTAAATTCAGTGTGAGTCTTGAAGGAGATTTTCTGGTTAACCAATTCTGAGAATAACTTGCACTGAGCAACAAATCTTGAACTGATTCACAACAGGATCTGGAAGTGATGTGCCCCTGATAGGATCACTGACCAAGTTTCTCAACTGTTTAAAAATTCTTGATGAGGAAAGTTTGCCTGCAAATAGGATTATTCAAACAAACATGGTATTTTTAATGCAAAGCTCATGCAATTTTGAAATCAAAAAATCATTTTTGGAATGATATTATTGATGTAAAGCAGAATGAATCGCTTGTCAAAACACGGATGGTTTAGACATTCAAAATGAAAGAGAAAAGCAAAGGTATGACATCAAAGCAAATGATTGGCAACAAACTTAGGAGTCAATTTACGCAACCTTGCTGTAGTATGCTTTCAAAAGAAACCTGGCTTCAATTAGGTCTTTTGAAGGTTGTAACGTGGTCTGGTTCACGGTTTTTGAAACAAAGGATATAGGCTCAAAGTTTATTTGTACCCAACCCATTCTTCATGATGATCTCCAGTCCTATGCTCAGTTAATTCAAACTATGCATTCAGGTTCCAAGTGATTTTAGAATTGCAACATTGTTATGATGATGGCTCAAGGGATTTTTGAGATGGCAGTCACTCTTTCTTACAACATTTTGTTGTTTTTGATGAGGACCTTAGTCAACTCGTTTTGTCTTTGAGGATTTTGGTAACCTCTTGATTTTTCTTTTGTTATCCCTAACTTTTGCCTGAACTGTGTCATTTGAGCTTACAGTCAGCGGGATGCCCCAGTTTTTGCCTAAGTCTCCTTCATAGGTTTTGACTCAGCGGGATTTTCAATTGACTTTTTTTTTCATCTCTTTTTTTTTTGAAAGGTAGTGACTGCCTGGCTTAATGATTACGGTGAACCATCATTTGCTTTTGATTTGAAAGACATCTTCGACACTTCTTTGATGTGTGCGAAGGAAAGCTTTGTGATTGCAATGATTCTCTTGTGTTTAAATACACAGTCAAATTAACTGAGAACTACCCATCCCCAGGTTAAGATTGCGGGTTTTTTCGTACAGAAAGAAACTCCAACTTCTAGGCTCAAAGGGGTTGACAAGGGATTAACTTCCTTATTTCTCCAGTGTTTGGGAGTTGAAACAATGCATGTACATCATCAGCCAAGTTTTAATTGAAAGCATACAGTAGCAATTTCAGGTATTTCATTTTCATCATCCTCCCTCCAATATTTGCATAAACAAAAGCTTGATAAAGACAATGAACATGAGATATATTTTTGTTTTGTGAAAAAGAAAGCATAAAGATGCACACAGTGGATATAAATGAATTGAATAAAAAATTGCAATGCTCATTTCATTAAAATTACCATGAAAGTACAAATAAATTTCGAAAGCAAACAATCAATATAATCAAAGAAAAATGCAAACAGAAAGAAACGAGGCCTAGTGACTAATCAGCAACAAGGATGAGTTGTCCTGTCTGAAACACTGGCTTTAGGAGATGATCCGTTTGAACTGACTCAAACTTCACTTGGCATGCTCTGGCAAAGGATTGTTGATAACATTGGGATTGTCATCAAGAAAGGTCAGAATCTTTGAGTTCACCAATTCTTGTACTCTAGCTTTCAATGCATAGCAACCTTCCAAGTTATGGCCTGTCGCACCTCGATGGAACTCACAGTGAAGATCAACCCTATAGCCGGTTGGGAGAGGATTTGGAGGAGGAGGTAGATCCCTCGTTGTAATCAAACCTTTCTGAACAAGACATGGATATAGCTCAGTGTAGGACATCGGGATAGGATCAAAGTTAACCCTATTGTGATTCTGATTTTGTCTAACAGCCTGACAAGGAGCTTGAACTGTTTGAGCATTGATAACAGGAGCAACTGCAGCTACATATTATTGTTGTCTGCGACGAGGTTTCCCTTCAACTGAAACAACATGGGTATCGTCATCCTTCTTCTTTTGAAAATTCCCAGCATACTTTTTAGCACCACTAAAGGCTTCAGCATTGGCAATCTTTCCTTTCTTGATACCCTCTTCTAGTCTTTCTCTAATAGTGACTAGGTGAGCAAAACCAGATGATACACTACCTATCATCTTTTCCCAAAAGAGTGGTTGAAGAGTGTCCATGAACAATCCAGTCATTTCTTTTCCAGCCAAGGGTGGCTCCATCTAAGCAGCTAGCTCTCTCCAGCGCTGAGCGTACTCCTTAAAGGATTCTTTTTCTTTCTGAGACATATTCTGCAATTGACGGCGTACAGGTTCCATGTCCAGATTGTACTTATATTGCTTTAAGAAAGCATCAGCCAAGTCCTTCCAGCTTTGGATACAGTTCTTCTCAAGTCCCATATAC
Source organism: Lathyrus tuberosus (assembly GCA_022829125.1). Classification (NCBI taxonomy): domain Eukaryota; kingdom Viridiplantae; phylum Streptophyta; class Magnoliopsida; order Fabales; family Fabaceae; genus Lathyrus; species Lathyrus tuberosus. The sequence continues at coordinate 1,570,507 of JALAZF010000213.1, forward strand.
CATTTCATTGAAGCCCCACTCAAGCTGTCTTGGAAACAGTGAATGAGCAGTTTGTCATTTTTGGCATGAGCAGCCATCTTGCGCCAGTACATCACCAAGTGGGTTCTGGGACAGGTGTGCCCCTTGTATTTCTCAAAATCTGGACTTTTGAATTGTTTGCAGATCAACTTTGACTTTGTTCAGATGAAATTCATTCGAGATGAGGGACTGTTTGATATCCTTGATTCCCTTCCTGAAAAAGTTAGTGAAGACAAAAACAAACATATTTTTAGATTTTGATTAAAGGTTAGTAAACATAAGCAAATAAAGGCAAAACGAAAAAGAAATACACAGATGTAAGGAGATCCCTGCAAGGCATAAACTCAAAGAAGAGAGGGATCAAGGACCCAAAGCATGATCTTGTTTGTGGTATAAGATGCAAAATGAAATGTGGAATCTTAGGGGGTCAAAAATTAGGGTCTTACATTGAATTATGAAAATCTTTAATTCTTGTATCCCTTAAAACTAATATTATAGGGGTGTTTAGTCCTAATTTGTGTAAAGGTTTTACAGCAATTTGAATTAATCCTTAGTGAATATACTTGAAATTTTCATGGTAATGTATGTCTAATAAGTTTTTATCTAATAGTTCTATAGTTTCTTGTTCATTGCTAATAGATCTAGCATTTTCGATTGTATGTATGATCTTTTTAGCGTTATAATCAAAAGTTCCTACTTTATAAATTTCTTTTAATTTAATCTCAGGCATAGACCAATTTATTAATCTATTTTCCATTTCATGAATTTCTAATTCTTTGTTCTGAAAGGTATCTTGATCTAGATTGTTATTAGATTCAGAAGTGCTAGCTATCTCATGACGCTGGTGTCTCCTACTACTTCCTAGTGAACTCAAAGCCCTCACGATGCTTGACATGATTACTTCAGAATTTTATGAACAAACTGAATGATTTTCTTTTCTTATATCTCTCTACCCCCTTATAGTTTGTTCTAAGAGGTTCCTTCAACATGCTAACCAACCGATTTACTACCCTTCACTCAATGGGTTTTACTACGTGGACCACCTGCTATTCAGAAGTTCTCTATCTTAGAGTCAAAGGTCAGGGTATGGCTTAAAGATATATTGCAGAAAATAAAACAAATTTATTCGAAATAACTGTAATAACCACGTATCAGCACCTAAAAAGGCTCTGATACCAGCAAGGAAAAAGAGGATCTGGGCGAAAATGAAGAGGTAATATATATAGCAGAAATAGCATTTAAATTAATAAAGACTTGGATATATATAGGTGGGGATCAAATTACTCCAAGAGTAAATTTTTTTAACTTACTCCACATCATAACCTTTGAATTGAATCTAATCTAATGGTTAAATTAGCTTTTTACTTAGTTAACCATTAAATTAGATTCAATTTAAAGCCTATGATTTGGAGTAAGCTAAAAAAAACTTACTCTTGAAATAAATTGATCTCCAAAAATATATATATATATATGATCGTACCTGGATCAGACAGTTACTGGTGGCCAACGACGTCCGTCGAACTCCGGCTCCGGTGAGGTTGAAGGACGGCGGGGGGGGGGGGGGGGGGGGGGGGGGGGGGGGGGTACCTGCAAGGCACTCCGACGCTCAAGTAAGGTGGTTGTCAGAGAAAAGCAGGTACAAAGGTGAGTAAGAAAAGTGACTTCCTGACCCTCTCAAGTGAGAGGGTATTTATAGAGAGCCCCCAGCGCGGGGCCAATGGTTACTTGCATTGGGCTGGATTGTCAAGCTCAATCCAAGTAACTGCCAGGGCTTACGTGGCGTAGTGAAGACTAGCACGTGGTCTTCGCCCTGGGGTAACCGCTCCTAGATTTCCGGGATTAGGGCAGACCGAATCCTGCGAAAGTGGGAGGTTACTTGGAACGTGTCCACGTGGTGCGGACCGTTAGACACTCCTCGCGGGGGAGGAGCCTTCTGTATCGAGGAACAATCAAGCCGTACGACGGACATGGCCTCCCGGGGAGGAGCCATGTCTGTTGAGGAGTGATATGTGTCATCCTCGCGGGGAGAAGCCTTTAAGTCGAGGAGGTACCTCTCTGCCGGGGGGCGAGGTTCTCTTGTCCTGCTGGCCCAAGTGCCCGATACAGTAAAGTGCCCGGGGGAACCGGTGGTATGCTCGCAGTAGTCAAGTGTCCCGCGGAGGGGTCTTATTGGGCCTCCCCATGTTGTATGGGTTGGGCCTGCTCGACTGTTGGGCAGCCTCGGCCCAGTCCAGAACAAGAGCGCCCCAAGTCGTTGCTCTGAGGTGGCAGAGTAATGACTTAAGGGTTATTGGCATGTCGAGGATACGCCAAGAGAGGAACCAAGGAGGTCGTTCTCATGTGCAAAATTCCTTCGGCCGGATGAGCGTCGGGCGTCGGACAGATGTGTCCGATCGTATGGTCGGGGAGATGAAGGGTTTCGGATTTGAAGCGTTGGGGAAAACCGAAACGACATGTGTGGGGAGATGGGCGGCTGCATGCGTGCCACGTGTCGCCTGCCATTATTACCTAGGGAGGCTAAGGCGGCTGGCTAGGGTAGCGCACTCGAGTGCCCTATGCCCCTCGAGTCTCGCGAGAACCGCTTATAAAAGCCGCTCCCCTCGCTCATTTTTCACTTTTCCGCTTCTCTCTCAAGAATCCCTCTCCTTCTCTCTCTAACCTCTTCCGTCGTAGCTCGTTGCCGTCAACCGCCAGGCACTCTCTGCCGGAAGCCTTTCCTCCTCTACAACAGCCGTTCGCCGCCGTACCATCGCCGGAAAACGCCGAGCCGGAATCCTACACCGCCGCTTACCAGGTATTTACTTCAAACCGGACCTTTCTTTTGCATTTTTCTTTAACGAAGGGATTCCTGGCGAATTGATGATATTCCCATGAGAAACGAAGGGATTCCTGGCGAATACGGCGGGAATCTCTAGTTGTGGAGGGAGAGAGTGCGAAGAGCTTTGCTCACTTTTGATGAATATCTCGGGGACTAGGGAAGAACACGTCGGGGACCCTTTGAATGTCTCGGGCTCCCTAACAAATAGTATATTCGTTAGTGTCGCGGGAACATGGGGGCAGAACCTTTCGGGGCGGCGATGAACTCCCCGGTGAACATGTTGATCCTTGGCCGAGTATGTCAGGGAGACGAGAAAGCCTTGCCCCCTCTTAGCCCATTCGCTTGAACAGCGGTGGAGGGGTGGATTTGATACGACCAATCAAATTCACCGTTTCCTTCTGCTTTTTAGGTAAATGGACGATTTGGCTGCGGAGGTGGCCGTAGGATATTTCGAAGAAAACGACGACTAGCCCGACTCTCCCATGGCTCACATGGCCTTTGCGCAAGAGCGCCCGCTCAAGGAGTGGGTCTGTGACGAGGCCCTAGAGATGTCGTCCATCTTCGTTTACCCAGATGAGGACGACGTTTTCTACACTGTCGAGCACAGATTAATCGGATCCGGCAAATCTTAGAAGGTTTTTCACCCCGAGGAGCACCATCGGACATGCTCACCCTACCGGGGAATGCGTGTCCCCTTATATGAATTTATGTTCGAGAAGGCGGGGTGGAGGTTGCCCTTCACGGATTTACAAGAGGGGATCTTCGACTGGTTGAAGTTGGCCCCTTCATCCGGGCCTTCGAGCTCGTATGCAAGTATTTGAAAATCGTGCCGACCGTTCGCCTCTTCTTCCACATATTCCATCTCCAAAGGTCGTCGGCCGGTGGACAACATGGCTGGGTGTCTTTCAAGCAGAGCAAGGCACTGTTCCACACTTACTTGCATTCCATCCGGGATTTCAAGTTCCGCTATTACTTCGTGAAACTGGTCACCATCGAGGCTATCTATTCGCTGTACCGGAAAGTCACCCGCGAGGTCGACGGTCGTTCCGAGGAGGTGCTGGAGCCAAAGTTCCCTCTGTACTGGATGGAGGAACACTTTAAGAAGGGAGTCGACAAATACAAGACGAAGCATGTTCAGATGGAGGCCTTCGAGCGGGAAGCTTACGATAAAATCGTCGCTTTTGTTGAAAGTTTTTCCGAAGCTCAGCACGAGACGCTGGACGGCCGGCCTATAATGGGTGCAGACGGGCAGGTGAAGAAAGAATGTCGCCTGATAAATACCCGCGTTCTGCTCGAGACCTTCTCCGACGAGGAAGCAATCGAGTTGTTAGGTGGTGAAAACGTCCCCGCTTTAGGTCTTCCCCGCATCTGTGTTTCTCGCCTTACTAACGTTTTCTTTCTTTTTGCAGGAATAATGGCCGGAGCCGAGGAGAGGCTCAAGAAGCTGAAGGCGAAGAGGGCCCGGGAAGCACAGGCTCGGGGAGATTCGTCGCGCTCAAAGGATCAAGAGGTTGTTCCTTTCGGGGCCCAGCCTGAGGGTGTTTCCACGGCTGCCATGCCCGAAGGTTCCAGTCAGTCTCAGCCCGCTGCCACCGTGTCGGGGGCTGCAGGTGAGTGCACAACTCCCACGGGCAGCCAGTCCCCGGCTACCCAAGGGACTCCGAAGCGGCAACGGGTTGCGGAGTTCGTCGACCTGGGTGGTGAAGAAAGTCCCCCGCCTCCTTCCACCTTTGACCTCCCGCCTTGCCATCAAAAGCCTCGTTTCTTCTCCGAGGTCACTTATCCTCGCGTCCCTCCTTCCGAGATCCAAATTGTGTTGGGGACTGCTACTGAAGCGAGGAGGAGGATGATTTTCGAGGATCTGTCGGCCGTCATGCGCCTATGCTCGACTGCTATCATCCTTAATGACGAGACCCGTCCTGCTGCTGAACTTGCCCGCTTGCAGGAACAGCTGGAGACCTTGGGCGCTGAGATGCTCGGTATGCGCAAGGAATTAAAGGAGTGCCGAGACCTGAACAAGGAATAAAGCGAGCAGCAGCAGCAGGTCGAGGATAAGCTTAAGAAAGTCGAGGAAAGGGAGACAGGCCACCTTGCCCGAATCGCCGAGCTGGAGGCGGAGGAGAAGCGGCTTAAGGAAAGGATTGCTGAGTTGGAAGATGCTGTGCGACCGGCCGAAGGGGAAACCGAGGAGGATAGGCTCCTAACCACTCGAGCAGCGTTTGTGGCCCAACTCTGGAAGCTCGAGCAAGATCTCCGGCTATCAGAGGACGATGCTATTGAAACTGCGGGCATAGGGTTCCGAAGTGCCGTGGCGCAGCTTCGGGTTCTCAACCCCGGCCTCATCACCGAAGGGATTGACCCCGACGCTGAGGTGGTGGATGGCCGGATAGTTCCGCTCGGTCAAGGCGGACATGGCAATGGTGGAGGCGGGCCAGACGCGACCGAGACTGCTGCCGAGGATGCTGCATAGGATTATGTTTTTCTTGGCCTGCGTGCCACTTTGTTTTTGCCCGGCTTGTGGGCTTATTTTATGTACTATTTGCACAACGGTTATTTTTGCCCGGCTTGTGGGCTTATATTTGTAACTTTTTGGACTAAGGGTTTTGCCCGATATTCGTACTTTATAATACCTCTTTGTTAATTTTGCTTGTGTGTGATGTGGTGTTTGTTATACTTTATTTTTGCCTAAGTAATAAGGCTTTGGGATTTGCTCGACCTTGATAGTCCCTGACCGCGTGGAGAGCTGGTCGGGCGGTCGGAGGCGTACTCCAACCTTCAACGAGGCTAAGAGTTCGATTGACGTCCTAGCCTCGTGGCATGAACTTCCCATCGCGAGCTAGGTGTTATGCCCAGTTGGTACGACGACGGTGGGCCTCGGTCGAGGTATCCCCGCCGGATCAGAGGTCCTCGCGCACACACAACGCGGTCTCTGATCGTCGTGTTCTTATAGGGGTGTCGCGCTTGTACCCTAGCGCGTCCCCGTAATCGCGGTGCTAGTAAGCCGCGGGCAGTGTTTAACTGTAATATTGTTTTAGCTTTTCAGTGTTCCATGGTCGAGCAAGTTCTTCCCCGTGCAGGTTTTCGAGGAAGTAGGCTTTTGTCCCCGTTTTTCCGCGGACGCGGTACGGGCCCTCCCAGTTCGCGGCGAGTTTGCCTTCTCGCGAGTCCTTCTGGTTCCTGCGCAGGACGAGGGTGCCTACCTGAAACTCGCGTTTGATAACTTTGTCGTTATAGCGTAGTGTTATTTTTTGTTTAAGTGAAGCTTCTCGGAGGGAAGCGCCCGAGCGCGTTTCCTCGACGAAGTCGAGCTCTTCTCTCAGGGCTTCATCGTTTGCGCTCCCGTCGAGGGGGTCTTCTGTCCTCCTCGAGGGTTCCCTGATCTCTACGGGGATCACTGCTTCCGTTCCGTAGGTCAAACGGAAAGGGGTCTCCCCGGTCGTGGAGTGTGGGGTTGTTCGGTAGGCCCAGAGGACGCTGTGTAGCTCCTCGACCCACCGTTGTTTGGCGTCGCCCAATCGTCGTCTTAATCCTCGAAGGATCACTCTGTTCGCGGCCTCAGCCTGTCCGTTCGTTTGAGGGTGCTCGACCGACGTGACGTGCTGCTTCGTTCCTAGTTTTGTGACGAAGTCTTGGAAGTTCCTGTCGGTGAACTGGGTTCCGTTGTCGGTGACGATGGCTTGAGGCACTCCGAACCGGGCGAGGATATTTCTTTTGTAGAAGCGTAGTATGTTGAAGGCAGTGATTTTGGCCAATGCTTCTGCTTCAATCCACGATGAGGTATTTGTTTTGATACGACCCCTGGACGAAAGGTCCGAGGATATCCATCCCCCACCATGCGAACGACCACGGGGAGGATAGCGACGTGAGCTCGCTGGGAGGAGCGAGGTGCATGTCCCCGTGCCGTTGGCATTTATCGCACTTCTTGACGTGCTCCTTGGCGTCTTGTTGCATGGTGGGCCAGTAATATCCTACTCGGAGTGCTTTACGAGCTAGCGACCGTCCGCCGAGGTGCTGCGCATTGATTCCCTCATGAATCTCCTGAAGTATGCCGGGAACCTTGGTCTCCTCGACACATCTGAGGAGGGGAATGGAGAACCCTCGGCGGTATAGCTTGTCCTCGACTATGGTATACGAGCATGCCCGTCTCTTGACCATTCCTGCCTCTTTGGGATCTTCGGGCAGTTTGCCTGTCATGAGGTATTCGTATACCGGGGTCATCCAGCAGCTGCTGTCCCCTATGGCATTGATGTCTGAACCCGTGACCGGTTTGTCGATACTTGGGTGGGAAATCACTTCTTGTATGACGGACTTGTTCCCGCCTTTCTTTTTCGTGCTCGCCAATTTTGACAGGACGTCCGCTCGGGCATTATACTCCCAGGGGATGTGAGTTACTTCCGCCGAGGTGAACTTTTTCATCTTCTCTTTTACCAAGGCCAAGTATTCTATGAGACTGTCGTTCTTGGCTTGGTACTCTCCTCGGACTTGCGAGGCTACGAGCTGAGAGTCGGTGAAAAGTTTGACCTCTTTGGCGCCAAGGTCCTCGGCCAGCCTGAGTCCCGCGAGGAAGGCCTCGTATTCGGCTTGGTTGTTCGAAGTCGGGAAGGACAGTTCAAGGGACACCTCGATGAGGATGCCTTCCTCGTTTTCGAGGATGATTCCCGTCCCGCTTCCCTTCGGGCTGGATGCTCCGTCGACATAGATTGTCCATTTCTGCGACCCATTGGTCGAGGGTTTCGGGACAGTCATCTCTGCTACAAAGTCGGCCAGTACCTGTGCCTTCAAGGCTTTCCTCCCTTCATACCGGATGTCAAATTCGGCGAGCTCCAGCGACCACCTGAGCATCCTCCCCGCCATGTCCAATCGCCCGAGGAGCTTCCTGATAGGTTATTCAGTCCTTACGGTGACGGTATGGGCGAGGAAGTAGTGGCGTAGTCTTCTGGCCGCGGTGACGAGGCCCAGTGTGACTTTCTCGATCTGCTGATATCTGAGCTCGGGGCCTTGGAGAGCTTTGCTCGTGAAGTAAACTGGCTTCTGTCCGTCCGAGGTTTCCCGAATGAGGACGGCGCTGACCGCTTCGCTCGTGATCGCAAGGTACAAGAAGATTGTTTCCCCGTTCTCAGGTCGCGAGAGTACCGGGGGTTGCGATAGGACTTGTTTCAAGTGTGCGAGTGCTCGTTCGCATTCCTCGCTCCACTCGAACTCCGCTTTTTGCCGGAGAAGTTTGAAAAAGGGGAGTGCGTACTGTGCGGATTTGGCGACGAACCGGGAAAGGGCGGTGAGCATCCCGTTCAATGATTGTATTGACTTCTTCGAGTCCGGAGTAGGGAGCTCAGAAAAGGCTCTACACTTGTCGGGGTTTGCCTCAATTCCTCGTTCCGTGAGGTAAAATCCGAGGAACTTTCCCGCCCGAATACCGAAGGTGCATTTGTCGGGGTTAAACCTCATGCGGCACCTCCTCGCCGTGTCGAACACCTTCTTGAGGTGTGCTGCGTGGTTGACTTCTTTTGCAGACTTGACGATCATGTCGTCCATGTAGACTTCGAGCATGTCGCCGATTTCAGTCCGGAAGACCTTGTTCATCATCCGTTGGTAGGTCGCACCGGCATTCTTCAGACCGAAGGGCATTACGTTGTAATAGTAGTTGCCCGACGTGGTCATGAAGGCCGTGTGTTACTTGTCGACCTTGTCCATGGGAATTTGGTTGTATCCTGAATAGGCGTCCATGAAAGATAGTAGTTTGTAACCTGCAGAATTGTCGACCAGTTGGTCGATGTTAGGCAAGGGATAACAGTCTTTCGGGCAAGCCCGGTTGAGATCAGTATAATCAACGCACATTCTCCATTTTCCATTATTTTTCTTAACAAGTACAACGTTGGACAGCCATGTTGTGTATCTGGCTTCCGAAATAAAATTTACCTCTAGGAGGTCTTTTACAGCTTTCTCAGCAGCCTCCGCTTTCTCGGGAGACTGCTTGCGTCTACGTTGTGCTACGGCCCTAGCGGCCGGATCTACCGCGAGCTGATGGCATGCTACTTCGGGGTCGAGGCCAGGCATCTCGGATGCGCTCCACGCGAAGAGGTCGGCATTCTCCCTCAGACATGCTTTCATCTGTTCTTTCGCCAGGCTGGGGATCCCGGCGCCGATCTTCAAGTTGCGATCAGGATCGTCTCCGAGGGCCACGAGCTCGAAGTCTCCATCTGGGATGGGGCGCGCTGGGTGGAGAGGTTGCCCGTTGTTCTCCGCCTGGTGGTTGGGGTCTTCGACTCTGTCTTCGTCGGGCTCGTCGGAGAACCTACTGTCAAGGTCGACCGCGTTGACGGGCGAGAGAGGTACCTGTTCGGCGTCTCGGGGTGGCTTGGATACGACCTTAGGTTTGGGACCAATGGAACTTAGGCCCTTGACGGCGGCATTGAAGCATCTTCTGGCCGCGTCGATGTCCCCGTGCATCGTCACTACTCGTCCCCTCCTCGTGTAGTACTTCATTTTGAGGTGGACCGTCGAGGGGACCGCCGTGAGTTCAGCAAGGGTGGTCCTGCCGAGGATGCAGTTGTACAGAGATGGGCATTCAACCACCAGGAAACGGATCTTCACCCGTCGGGCGGTGTCTTCGGCCCCGAACGTAACCATTAGCTCCACGTAACCCCATGGTCTGGTGGTGGTTCCATTGAACCCCTGTAGGTCTGACCCGACGTACGGAGTCAAATGTCTCTCGTCCAGCTGAAGGGTCCCAAACAAATGAGAATACATGATGTCGACCGAGCTCCCCTGGTCGACTAGGATTCTTCGGACGTCAAAGTTCGCCATTTGTGCCCTGACCAGGAGGGGAATAGTGGCGTTTGGTGCTCCCCCGGGGAGTTCCTCGAGGTAGAAGGTGATGGGATTGGAGTTTCCCCGCACTTTCTCGAGGGTGGTCGCCTTCGACGATGTCGCGGATTCCAGTTCGTCAAACTTCCGTTTGATCGACCCAACCGATACTTTCCCGGGATCGCCTCCGGAGATAACCATTGCTTTGGGGAAGCCTTCCCAGGTACTGCGGGCCGTGACGGGGCCCTCGTCGGGGAAAGTCGCCCACATGGTGCGGATTGCCTCTTCGCCCTCGATGATTGGGGGGACGAAGAAGTCCTCGGGTCGAGTGACGCTGAGGGCGACCTGAAGCTGGTTGTCGCCGGGAGGAGGTGTTTCCTCCTCGACGTTCTGTGCTTCCTTTGAGCTGGGACGAGGGGGGTCGTTATGTTGGGCATACTTCTTCAAGTGCCCTTCTTTGATGAGGATCTCAATGGCATCCTTGAGGTGGATGCAATCTTCGGTCACGTGCCCGTGGCTTCGGTGGAACCTGCAGTACTTAGATTTGTCAACGTTTGGCTTGGGAGCAGCGGGCTTCGGGAAGCGAACTCCTCCTTTCACAAACTCGGAATTCTGGCAGTCTGAGAGGATCCGAGACCGGGTAGTGTTAAGCGGCGTGTATTCCGTGAATCGGCCAGCTGGCCCGCGTTGTTCCCGGGGATCTCGATTGCGGTTTTCTTTCTTCTTTTCTCCTCCCCATCGGGGAGAAGCGTCATCGTCTTTGTGGCCGCGGGGGCCTTCTCTACGTCTCGTCTCAAGAGCGATCTGGGCTGCTTCCGTCTCTTCGAGTTCGATGTACTTCTAGGCTCGAGCGAGAAGGTCCTCGAGACGCCGGGGTCTTCGGAGGCCAATGGACTTGGCAAAGTCCGACCCGGCGCGTAGTCCGTGGATAATTAAGTATTTCTTCATGTCGTCGGTCGTATGGACCTCGACGGCTTCCTTGTTAAACCTCTCGATGTAGTTTCGGAGGGATTTGTTCCTCCCTTGGAAGATCTTTTCTAGGGCAGCCTCTGTCTTCGGGTGTCGACGCGACGCAGTGAAGTGTTTGGTGAAGCGTTGCTTCAGTTGTTTCCATGACGTGATCGAACCAGGTTCCAGACCCTTGTACCATGTCATGGCTCCCTTCCGCAAGGTGGTGGGGAACAGCCTGCACCTGATGGCTCCCCTGACGTTTCGAAAGTCGAGCATCGCTTCGAAACTCTCCACGTGATCGTCGGGGTCGGTCAGCCCGTCGTAGGTCCCCAATGATGGAGGTTTCTCCATGCCTGGAGGGATTGGGGCGTCCATGATTTCCCACGACAAAGGGGTCCTCTGGTCCTCATCGTCGCTACCAGCCGGGGATCTCGAAGGTGATCGATGGTGCCGTGGAGGGGAGTTCCTCGAACGGTTCTTTGGTCTCTCTTCGGTCTGCTTGGACTTCTTGGAGATGGTGGAGGCCCTGGGTTCCTTCCGAGGCGGGGAACGAGGGCGTTTCTGGGTGATCGCCGACTGGGGGCGCTCGAGACGCGGTCGTCGACCATGGCGTACGGGCGACGGGGTCCGGGAATCTTCGGAAGGGGTCCTTCGCGGGGAGGGAGAGCGGCGAGGCGACGGGGGACGACGATGTCTTCGCGGGGAAGATTGCTGTGCCCGTCCTTTCTCCAAGGCTTCGATTCTGGTGTTCTGCTGCGCGATCAGCTGATTGGTCTGGTTGATCAATGTAAATAGGGCCACGGTGCTTGGGTCCGCGTTGGGCGGCGGGGCAACTGGCTGGAGAGTGGTTTGCTGGCCGTCCGTGCGGACGACGTTGTTGGTCGCATCCTGGGAGTCCGGGGAGGCGGTCTGTCCGTCTCTTATGTCAGCTTCGCCGCCGTGGAGGATGATGGCGTCCTCACGGTGGCTCCCGTTCTCCAGTTGCGCGAGCACGGTGTCCAGAGCCTGGTTGACGCTCGGATTGGCCATGTTGGTGATGAATAGAGGAAGCTTTGGTTTATCGAGGAGAAAACGGGGAAGCTTATAGAGTTTCCCACAGACGGCGCCACTGATCGTACCTGGATCAGACAGTTACTGGTGGCCAACGACGTCCGTCGAACTCCAGCTCCGGTGAGGTTGAAGGACGGCGGGGGGGGGGGGGGGGGTGTACCTGCAAGGCACTCCGACGCTCAAGTAAGGTGGTTGTCAGAGAAAAGCAGGTACAGAGGCGAGTAAGAAAAGTGACTTCCTGACCCTCTCAAGTGAGAGGGTATTTATAGAGAGCCCTCAGCGCGGGGCCAACGGTTACTTGCATTGGGTTGGATTGTCAAGCCCAATCCAAGTAACTGCCAGGGCTTACGTGGCGTAGTGAAGACCAGCACGTGGTCTTCGCCCTGGGGTAACCGCTCCTAGATTTCCGGGATTAGGGCTGACCGAATCCTGCGGAAGTGGGAGGTTACTTGGAACGTGTCCACGTGGTGCGGACCATTAGACACTTCTCGCGGGGGAGGAGCCTTCTGTATAGAGGACCAATCAAGCCGTACGACGGACATGGCCTCGCGGGGAGGAGCCATGTCTGTCGAGGAGTGATATGTGTCATCCTCGGTGGGAGAAGCTGGTAAGTTGAGGAGGTACCTCTCCGCCGGGGGGCGAGGTTCTCCTGTCCTGCTGGCCCAAGTGTCCGATACTGTAAAGTGCCCGGGGGAACCGGTGGTATGCTCGCAGTAGTCAAGTGCCCCGCGGAGGGGTCTTATTGGGCCTCCCCATGTTGTATGGGTTGGGCCTGCTCGACTGTTGGGCAGCCTCGGCCCAGTCCAGAACATATATATATATATATATATATATATATATATATATATATATATATATAAAATGGCTAATGCTTCAAATCACTCTGAACAGAAGCATAAAAAACTCTCCTTCCAATCAAACGTTATGCATATGACAAAGTATATACACATTCAAATCACCAATTAGCACACAAACTGATTAAAACTCATATAACAAAACACTAACAAACAAGTATATCATCAAGTCAGTAGGGGTGTACATGGGTTGGGTCAATCCACAAAACCCGGTCAAACCCACCCAAAAAAATCCAAAAAAGTGGGTTGGATCGGGTAATTGGGTGGATATGAGTTTAAAAACTAAAAAACCCATTAAAAAAACCGGGTTTCGGGTAAAACCAGACCCAACCCAAAAAACTCACTGACCCACTAATCAAACATTTATTATTACAATTTTAATAATTTTGATAAATATTAACTTAGTTGTTGCAACTTTAATCTCTTAATATTTACTATTTTAGTGAGCCACGGCTTTAACTAATTTTGAATATTTTACTTTTTAGTTATTTTAATACTAATACAATTTTATGTCATGCAACTTTAGTTTGTTGCTAGTATTTTATGATAATTTATATTTGTTGATTATATCATTTATTATTTTATGATGTTAAAAGATAGTAAAAATAAGTTATCAAATTTATTTTTAAAATATAAAAATGTTGAGTAATTTTTATGAAAAAAATATGGCGAATTATCATTTAGTCATTTAATATAAATAAAATAGAAAAATTATTTGGGCAACCCACTACCCAACCCAATCCAACCCGAAAATTAGTGGGTTTGCCTAAACCAACCTATTGGTGTAACGGGTGGTTATTTTACCTCACCCAAACTACAGTGTTCTATATAGATTGGATATTGGGTTTGGCCAAACCCAACCCAAACCGACCCATGTACACCCCTACAAGTCAGTATGCCACATTCCATCAACTTAGAATAAAAATTCTGAAATCTAAAATCGAACAATAGGACAGATTCATAAATCCCAATAGATCCGACAAAATTGAGATCTTACCAAAGATGGTGTTGATAGGATTCATGGCGACCTGATTCTTAACGGTTTATTTTCACCAATTTTCAACAAAAAAAAAACTATTTTAAAAGAATATCTTTTTTTTTTCATTTTTCAGTATTTTTTTATTTATTGAAAAAATATTTTAAAAATTTTTTTCCAAAAAAGTGTTTTTTTTCAAAATAAAAATTAATTTTTTGAAAAAAATGTATTTTATTTTTGTATAATTTTTTTTTTCAAATATTGTTTTTATAAATTTTTTTTTGACTAATTTAGTTTTTATTTAGGATATGGTTGTCCAAGTTATAGATTTGGTATTAAGAAAATATTTAAAAATATGAATTTGTTTAAAACTATACTAATAATTAACCGGTTTTTAATAACTGAATTTCAATATGGAGATGAATAACCAATTTATTTGAACTCTTCTAAAAAAACCCTTTCCAAATGTTGTAACTCCCTATTTACCGATTGAAGGCCAAACATCCATTAGCTTGAGCTTTAGGTTAAAAATCGTTAAAGGCGATGACCCTTTGAACCAAACCACTCTTTCGTTAAGATGATGTTTGCAGGCATTCACCCCTAAGTTGTATTCCTCTTCAGGTATGATAATTGTAAGTCTATCACCTTTAAGGCAGGGGTCTGGTGGTTGACTTAGAGATATATCACGGATGTTGTTTGAGACGACGCTATCAAAGGTTTTAACAGTTTGTTGATTTACTTTCTTCACATTTGTAACAGGGTTAGGGTTGTGGTATGTTTCTGGAAAAAGATGATGAGTTTCCATGGTGAGAGAGAGAAAGGAAAGGAAAGGAAAGAGAGTGGCAGCCATGAATGAAATTCTGGTGGAAATCTAGCAGTTGTCAGTAGAGTGGTGCTTCATCTCATGATAAAGCATTATATTTTTCCCTATTAAAAAATATAATTCAAACGCAAGACCTTCAACTATTAACACAACCTATAAATAGTAGAGCCAAGGAAAATTGATTATCAATTTATTATATTCACCTTATATATTAAGGTTTGTTTATTTAAAGACTTAAATCTCCTTTTAAAAAAAAATTTAAAGCACAAAACAAGGACATAGTCCGCCTTTCCTTGAGATTTTTATCTACCATCCATACACTTATATTTGGCATCTTCTAATTTTTCATAATATTCATATTATCCTTGTCAATTTTTTATCAACAAAGAGTGCACAAAAGGTCTGATAGTACAAATGTAAAATATGGTATGAGTAGAAAAATTCGGTAGTTTATTAAAAAATCAGTATGCATTTATACCCATTTTAAAAAAATCGCTGGATGGAAAAACATACCGGTTTTTGTAAAACACACCATGATTTACCGGATTTTTTTCAAAATGTTGAAAAATCCAGTAGTGTAAAATTGCCAGTTTTTTTAAAAGTTCATGCAGTTACTGAATTTTTAGAAGGGCTTAAAAAAACCAGTAGTGTAATTTTCAATGGTTGATATTTTTCCAACAGTATTGTACGGCTGCGATTGCACCGGCATTTATGTGTGGTCCAAAATGAATCCAAACTTGTATAATTAGGGATCATGTGTTGTTAAAAAAATCTTAAAATGCCTCGCTATTTGTTTATGATAGTTGTGTACTTCAACTGGTGAAACTTCTTATTGATTTTGGGATACCTGAGGACACCACCTGTCTTGCTCTTCTGAGATCCAAATTGAATAATATGTTATCCGACACCGAGAAGAGAAAGGTGAGTAAGATCGAGTTTCGTGCACTATGGATTTACACAGATGGAAAGGTGAAACACAACCATATTGAGCTGAAGATTGATGAAGATTTGAAGTTTAGGTGGAGAACATACCACCGTAGGCTAACAAAGGGACCTATCGTGCTTGATGTGACCATTTCTAAATCTGTCAATGACCTAATCAAGATGTTGAAATGTCTAGAATCATCATTTAGTGTCTAAGTTTTATTATTTATTAATTTTTTATAAAGTTATGTAATTGTCTGTCTTGAGTTATATTAATTGTCATGTGTTACGTTATGTAGTTGTCAAGTGTTAAATTATGTAAATCTCCCAAAAATGAAAGAAATAAAGTGTTATATAATAAATTGTACGATGCAAATGTCTGAGTAATAATACAAATAATACAAAAATAATAAGAATGTCAATACAGGTCCTCCACAGATTATGTGTGCTGTCTGCAATGCCAAAGAATAAACCTAACCATTTGGGTTTACCAAACCCATGAGGTTATTCGTAATGACTAATATCATCTACAGATGCTGCTGGAGAGCCACATCAAGTGGAGGCGGTGGCACGTCATCAGAAGGTCCAACATCATCTGCATGCACAACTGGTGGGATGATGTCAGGTGTGATATAGTAAGGTACCACTCTAAGTAACCATCCACACATTGAGAAGAGGACTAAACCTCCACTGTGTGATGTGCAATGGCACAGGCTGAGCTGGCAATATTACCTGCAAACCATTTATCAATGCCCTCGACTGGCACAAGAGGGACTGGTCGTGGGATGTCCTGGACATAGCTAAACTAGAGCACACAACTCTCAGGTAAGTGTCTAAGGTCTCCCATCGCAAATAACCATAAAAGGGAAGTCTCATCAAACTCATGATGCACTCTATGGTTTACTTAGGGTGTCTAGATGACATCGGCTATGGTCAGTGCAACAATCCTCTTCTTGTACTCTAGAACACGGCTTGGGTGTGCATGTTTGGCCTTCCACCTCTTGGCCCGTATGAAGCGATTAGTGGTAGGAATAACCCGCCTCTCACAAATGGACGAGAATGATCGTATATCCAACACTGCACAAGAACATAGGCATATCAACAAATGTCATAAATAAAAAATAAATTGATCAAACATAATAAATTTTTATACCTGAAATAAATTCATATAACTAACAAGCTGCCTAGTCTAAAAGACAGACGCCTCTCCAAGCGTAGCATATAAAACATTCAATGCAACACACCCTCATGCCCAGGTGACATGGTCCGTGTTACTAAACATCCAAATGTACCTGTCATAGATATATATATACATGAGACTTATCCGATAAGATAAAACATCCTACAAGATGTAGCATGCATACTCTAGAGGCTTCCTCATACATACCCCTGTTAGCCTTAAAATCGTCTCTCACATGCGCCTCAGTAACCACTAAGTCTTGTATAGCAATAATACATGGAAGCTCCTGGTTAATGAGAGAAGCAGTGAAGAAACTACCTAGCAAGGGAAGATGGAACAGAGAGAAGACATCATCTAAGGTAATCGTCATCTCACCAAATGAAAGATGAAAGGAAGATGTCTCCTTATGGATTTGCTCAACAAAAGCTAACAATAGTGTGGCATTTAGCATGGTCAACGAACAGTCCACCAATGAAAGGAGACCGTAATCATCGACAATTTCCCTGACTTCTTGTGGCATCAGAACATCTAAGAACTTTTTCATCTTTGCCTTGTGGGTGGGCACCTTTAGTGGCAGTTGGTCTTGTAACAAAAAAAGTAAAAAAAAACATCAGTTATTTTCAGCGTATCAATAATAAATAAAATCAGTTATATATACCTCTCCCTGCCATAATCTCAATGCTACATGATCGGCGAATCTAGTGAGCACAGAACGGTCATTGGGTCCACCAGGAAACTATCCATCAGTGTGTACAGATGGCTCCGTCGAAACCAAAGTAGTCACACTACAAAAAAAAATGCGTAAATTGTGGCGGTTTAATTACGACGTTTAGTTAAAACCACCACAATTTACGACTGGTTATGGCGGTTTTACTAACCGGCCTACTGTGCATAATAAAATGACAGTTTCAACTGCCATTATTTACTTAATTCTTTTTAATACCCATATCACTTTAAATGGCACGTTTTTTCGCTCTTCTTTTTTTTTATAGTAAAAAACGTGGCGTATTTTTCTTTTTTTTTTTAATATTCGCATGTTCTTATTTATTTATTAAATAATAAAAATTTAATTAATATTAAATAAAAAATATTAATTTTATTCATTATGAATTTAATAGAAAAATAAAATCTTTTTTTTTTTGCATATCTTCATCTCCAAAAACCCAAAAACCGCTTCTTCTTCCTTTCCACGATTCATCTTCCTTTACACCATTTCGATTTTAATTTTTAGCTCTCCTTTTTTCATTTCAAAATAAATCAAGCTTAAACCCCAACAATGATTTGAAGTTCGAATCACACCTATTCAACATCGGTATCAATATCTAACCCTAACAATCAACCCTATCACTTGAACCCCTATTTTTCGTTTTGTTCTGTCGCAAATCTCCAATTGCAGTTCCGCAACCGATCGTTTAATTGGTCCGTTCTGCTCCACCGCAAGTCATAGTTTTGCAAATGGTCGTTTTGCTGCTTGAAAATATGTACTTCCACAATCGGCAGTTACAGGTAAAGTCATGGTTTCTCTTTTCTATGCTAATATGGAAATTTCTTGACAAACATGTAAAGATATAGATGAGTTAGGTTTTCTAATATCATGCTTTGTGTAGATCAATTTTCATAAATTTTGTTTGATTTTTTCATATGGTTGCTGTTTTTGTTTTTAATTTCTGGGTATTCTAAATATGTCTATTATAAATTTGTGTTTATAATTGTATTGGAACATGTTGAATACAAACAGAACATTGGGGATGGATACATGTTCACTTTCAGTTAGATAACTAGAACATAAAAATGGAGAAACTACAATGGAACACCATGACAAAGTTAAAAACTGTAAAAATATGGGGTTATTTTAGGCGTTATTGGTATGATTATCACTGTTCACCAATTAGATAAAAACAAATTGAAATAAGTTCAATACAACTCAATATTTTTTGGTATATTTAGTATAGATCAATAATTGAAGGTTCACTAAGTTGTTGAGTCCATTCTTGACAAAATGAAAAAAGTTTTAATTTCTGTTACTAGAAAAAAAACTAACAAAGTTTTAATCTCCATTAAGTTTTAAGCTTATCCATCTATATTACTCTGTCATAGAAAATGTAAAAGAATAAAATAAATAAAAATAGCTTAAAGTTGTGGTCAAAATTCTTGTATTGTATTTGAATACAATAGAAAAAGATTGAAGTTTGTTTAAGTAGTGTTTTGAATGGAGACTGAAGGCTCTAAAAGATTTGACTAAATTTTGGTAAAACATGGTGTTGAACAAAGTGTCCTGACATGAAGAAATCTGTTAAAAGAAGACATGTCAGACAAGATGTCCTATCTTGAGGACTCGACATCTTAGTCTGATACAACAGGTTGTTGCAAATCTGTTCCAAGATTTAAGGAGCAATCAGAACATGAATCAAGGGATGATTAAACAGACATTTCGAAGCCCATGGACAGCTGAATATTATAAAAGGAAGACCAAGACCTAGGGTAGAATAAGAATTCTTATTAAGACTTTTGTAAAGTAAAAATAAGGGTTTAGGGTTTTGAGAGTCGTGTACTTTCTTGTATTGTAAGTCACCCTTTGTATCAGTTTGATACATTGTGGTAGACATAGTTTTCTAGATTCAGAAACCTGTAGGTAATGAATTGTATATTGTTCTTGGATGAAGCTATTAAGAAAATTTAAGTGTTATTGTTAGTCAAGAGTCTTAACTGAATATTGTATTGGAAGGGGTGTCTTTCAATTGGACAATTTGATGCAGTTACCGGAGGTTGTAACAGTTAGATATCACTGAAGTGATTTAGGGATTGAGATAGGTTTCTCTTATCTAGATGGAGTTTCTAGATAGAATTACACTGGGTAGGAAATTTAGTGATAAGTTACCGGAGGTTGTATACTTAGAATTAATACTACTGATAGTGAATTCATTCCTGGCTTGGTAGCCCCCAGATGTAGGTGTTGTTGTTCACCGAACTGGGTCATCATATCTTTGTGTTATTTATCATTCTGTTATGTTTAATTCAGTCTGCTCTCTTGATCAGAAGTTTATGTCTTGACTGATGTTGAAACATCTGTCACGACATTGTTTTTAACCTGCATTCTTTTTTAATGTTCTTGTTTCTGTCCTTGTTCTGACAAGCAGAGATCAATGTCTCAACATCTCTCAAGACATCTGAGATCTGCAACCAGAATTTCAATTGGTATCAAAGCATGCATCCTAGTCTATTCTTGGATGAGTTCTAGGAAAGATACTTTATGGTCTTTGAACAAGGAAGAAAGTTGCAGGATTAGACCATTCATTACTGTTGTGTAGATGATAGCTTTTTGAATTCTACCAGACAACTACTGATGGTTTACTGAGACTTTGTGAAGATTCTACCGCTGTTGCTAATAATGATGCTATTGTTACGCATGGTGCCTTATAAGATGTTCTGACATCTTACCTGGTGCATGTTGAAGATGGTGTCAGCCTCTAAAGATGTTCCAAGAATACTCAGAAGTGAGACATGAGAATGTCATACCATGGAATAGAGCCATAAGCAATTTATTTTTGCTTCCAACCCTATAAGAGAGTGTCTTTGCTTGAGAATCTCCTATCAGATCTCCTGGAAGGAAGTATATAGGAAGAACTGCACAAGTGTTCTGACATTCAGCTAGGTTAAAATTGGAGTAATTGCCGATCAATGTTAAAACAGTCTCATGAGTGTAAAGATATTGGATCTGTGATTTTGTTTATCCAAGGATGTTACTAGTATGATGAAGATGGTCTTCTAAGGAAGTTTTTTGCCTTGAAGATTTCTTCCTAGGTTGTGCTGGTTGTTTTATTTCTGGTTTTGTAGCTAGAGTAAGGAGGAATGCAAATCTGAAGAATACAGAGTTGGGATTTAAGATCAATTACTATTTGTGTCTTATCAAGTATTTAGTTTATTATCCTATTGCTTGGTGATCAAGAAAGATGTTGTCACTCTATAAGTTTTCAAAAGTTCCTCATCCTGTCCCCAAAAGTGATCAAGGTATGTAATTCTGAAAATAGTTTCAGAACCAATTTCAGTGATCTGTTTGGTGGAGAAGGTGTTGATGTTCAATCAAATGTTGAAACATCTTTCCTATGGTGAGGTGTGATGATGTGCTGAAGGTCAACACATGGTCATCTTGATGAACATTCGTTGGGTCAGTTTATTTCTGATCTAAGCGCATAGGGATGCAGAAGCGAGCTATATTCCTGTATCCCCTATAGGTGTATGTGTTCACATTAGTAGTGAAGGATTGTAAAGACATCTCTACCAGATTCTGTGCACATGGAAGTTAAGGAAACATGTCTAGGACATTTACCTTGACATCTTGGAGACTTTTCTGGTCTTTCAAAGTTGAATCTGAATGATCATGCAGATAGTTGTGTCTATTTGGTTTGGTTCTAGTGTGGAATATAATCATGTGTGAATGATTCCATTGGAGAATTATGGAGGCTGTCATCAGGGTATTTGTTCCTTCCCTTGAGTTATCCTGAAAAGGACTGGTTGTTGGTTTTCTTTCTTATGTTCAGGATGAAGGTTGTTTACGCAAACTAGATTTCATGATAAAGTCTATGAGAACATGGAACTCTTGTTCTGTTATGATGGAAAGGCCATTCAAGGTGGGATATTATCTGGAAGTCTAAGGGTTAGATCTTCAAGACTGTTTCAGGCATGTGTGGTTTCATCAGGTGACTAGTCTAGTTAGTGGCATTGGAGCGGTACCATCTTGTATAGGCAGGTCTCCTTAGGAGTGGTTGCTCTCCAACTATAAGGTTTCCCCAAAGTCTATCTCAAATTCTTTGGATCATGCAATAGCAAAAAGCTCAAGGGAGTTGTTGATTGCTTGGTGTTTTCATATCTTCTTCTTCGAGTCTCATCTAAGATGTTGGATATAAGTGTTCCAGAGTTCTATCTGGGGTAAGGGGATGTTAGTACTGGAAGTTTCAGCTATGTTCCCTCATGATAAAGTACATGATGGAAGGTATTTTGATTGGTCGCTTATGGAGGAAGGTGGTTTTTTAGTGTGACTCAAGGAAGTACTTGCTCAAGCCTGTTGCTCTAGGCTTATGATGTCATCACCTGCTGAAACATTAGCCCTTGCTAGTACTGATGTACTGCGTCTTGTGTTGGACTGTGCTAGGTGGAGTTTTGTAGGAAAGAAGACTGTAGGGCAGAGGGTAAGCAGACCTTGCTGAGAAGTCTGTTTAGATTGGGATGTCTAAACTTTGTGCTTCTGGACTGAAGCTTCATGAGGCTCGTGAGAGTTTATTTCTCTCTGTGGTATTTTGACTTCTATGATGGTTTATGATCTACTGTAGCTGTGACCTTGTGTGATTCTGATGTCCTAAATAATGTTGGAACATCATCCCTGGTACTGGTTATTCTTGGAGGATGACTGTGTTTGACTTTCGGCTTTGGAGTTGTTTCTATTCCTTATTGAGTATGGTGTAGAGCTACTATCAAGGCTGTGTGGTTTATGGTGATAGGATCTGCTGAAAGTATCACTAGAAAAGATTGTATCAGGCTGAAGTTTAAGCAGGAAAAAGGCTGAAGTTGTATCACTCTTCATATGGAGATGGGGTCAGGTGTCTTCCAAGTGTGGATGACATTCTCTCTAACCAAGAAGCTAAGAGAACTTGTATGTCTCTCTCTGGGATGTGAGATTCGAGGTTTGATTGGATATATTCTCAAGAACAAGGGTGTCTATGGTTGTAAAATTCAAGAGAAATTTGTACAGCGTATGAATGTGTTCAGGGGGAGAGTGATCAATGGTGTTATTTGGTCTCAATCCAAAGTTCTTTGGTTATGATACAAGGAGTGTGGTCCTGGTATTTTTCTCACTTATGAGAAATAATATGCTCATATGATTCTTGTGAGGATGTGATGTCAGGCAAGATGTCTTGACATCGTGGTGTGTTGATTTTGTGGCTTTGTCAGCTCTGCATGGAAGGTTGAGCTGTTAAGGCTACTAAATTATATCAACTGTGTTCTTAATTCTTAGGAGAGACCTGAGAAATAAGATTGGATATTGTCTAGGAGAATTTTTTATTCTCTGCATAATGAGTTAAGGTTCATTGGAGTCCTTGTCGGAAGATGTTGGACATGATATCCTAACATCTTTGTCTGCCCCTGGTTGAAAAGAGCGTGTTGGGATTACTTGAAGGATTTGTGACTATGTCTCTGAGGCTATAAGAGATACTAGACAAAGTCTGACCAGATGTCAAGACATTGTTTAGGACTTGTGGTTATTTCCAAGTAGGTTTATTTGGATGATGTTCCTTGGATAATGGAGAGCGTGCCTAAGAGAAGGCGTGTTAAACATGTGTCTTGGTACATGCGCATTCCTTGGACGGTTTTTCCTAAAGTTGAAACAGTCAAATCTGGTTTGGGCGGTGCACAATCATTTATGATGAAGTTATCTACCTAAATTTTTATCCTCATTAAATTGTTCTTCGGTAACTTCTATGGACCGTTAATTCCTAGAGAAACTGCTTGGGTATTTAAAGGAGGTTGTTGCTTCTTGTGTTTCAGATTGTGTTTCTTTTGTTGTGTCGTGTCTTCATGGCTTTTGTCCGGGTTTGGGTAAGTACCATGTGGGTCTGGAACTGTGTTGGTTACTTTTGCCAATTTTTGGCTAAAAAGGGGGAGAATGGGTGTGTATTCATCTCAGTTGTGTGTTGGTTCTTACAACACATAATTGATATCCTTTTGGTTGTGGAGTTCATTCTTGCAGTTTTTTTTGCAAGGATGTTGGATGAGATGTTCTAACATCCTGTCTCTGTCTCAGCTTCTATTCTGAGTATTTCTTTTGTGTCTTGTGATCTAAGTTATGAACACAATTGTGTCTTGTGTTCTGAGTTATCCAGAATTGGAGTCTGCTCCTCTAAGACCTGGTCTGGATAACGGAGGATGGTAATTATAGATTGTTATTGAGGGGGAGTCTTGTGCATCTTCTTCCTCATGTATAACAAGTCAAAGAGTACACGACATACAACAGGTGGTGTGCACCGTGTAAACCATCCATACAGCTGGACGAGAAGAATGAAAGCTTCCAGGAGTCGTCACAGGCTGGCTGAAATGACTTCAAGACTTTTTATTCCTTTGCTCCGTGTCTTCCTAGGTTTATTGTGCAAAAGGAGTTTTAGCCAAAATTTGTCAAAAGGGGGAGATTGAAGGCTCTAAAAGATTTGACTATATTTTGGTATAACATGGTGTTGAACAAAGAGTCCTGACATGAAGAAATATGTTAAAAGAATTAAGACATGTCAGACAAGATGTCCTATCTTGAGGACTCGACATCTGGGTCTGATACAGCAGGTTGTTGCAAATCTGTTCCAAGATTTAAGGAGCAATCAGAACATGGATCAAGATATGATTAAACAAATATTTTGAAGCCCATGGGCAGCTGAAGATTATAAAAGGAAGACCAAGACCTAGGGTAGAATAAGAATTTTTATTAAGACTTTTTTAAAGTAAAAATAATGGTTTAGGGTTTTGAGAGTCATGTACTTTTTTGTATTGTAAGTCACCCTCTGTATCAGTTTGATACATTGTGGTAGACATAGTTTTCTAGATTCAGAAACCTGTAGGTAATGAATTGTATATTATTTTTGGATGAAGCTATTAAGCAAATTCAAGTGCTATTGTTAGTCAAGAGTCTTAACGGAATATTGTATTGGAAGAGGTGTCTTTCAATTGGACAGTTTGATGCAGATACTGGAGGTTGTAACTGTTAGATATCACTGAGGTGATTTAGGGATTGAGATAGGTTTCTCTTATCTAGATGAAGTATCTAGATAGAATTTCACTGGGTAGGGAATTAAGTGATAAGTTACCGGAGGTTGTATACCTAGAATTAATACTACTGATAGTGAATTCATTTCTGACTTGGTAGCCCCCAGAGGTAGGTGTTATTGTTCACCGAACTGGGTCATCATATCTTTGTGTTATTTATCATTTTGTTATGTTCAATTCAGTCTACTCTCTTGATCAGAAGTTTATGTATTGACTGATGTTGAAACATCTGTCACGACAATGTTTTTGAAATTCTGGCAATGCAGACAACAGATGTCCTAACACATGTCAAGACATTATTCTGCATAAACATTTAAACAAGAAACAGAATAGCAGACTGATACCTTGAATATCAGAACTGCAAAATCACAGATGTTACGACATCTGATCCAACATGTTTATCATGAACCCTAACAGAAAAGTAAATCTGCAGAATGATAAAGAACACATCAATTGTTAATCCAGTTCGGTGCAATTCACCTACATCTGGGGGATACCAATCCAGGAAGAAGAATCCACTATCTGTAGAACTGTTACAAAGCTAAACTCCCCCGTTTACAACTATATATCCTAATCTCTACCCAATGAAAACTTTATCAAAGAACAACCTCTTTGATACGAGATACCCCACTCACTTCCCTTAATCACCAACTGTGATTTCTACATCATCCCTGTCAATACAAAATTCTGTCAAGCATACTTGACAAACAAGCTAACTCGGATTTACTTAAAATCTTAATCCAAGAACAATACATAATCCAATACCTCAAGGCTTATGGGTCTGTGCGACACCTATATCTGCCACAATGCATCAACTGATACAAAGGGAGACTTACAACCTAGAGAGCCAACGACTCTCAAACCCTAAACCCTTGTTTCTTACGCAAGAGAACTAGGTTACAAAAGGCATATCAAATCCTAGGTATAAGTCTTCTATTTATAGGTTTCAGTTTCCTTGGGCTTTCTATCTCTGGTCTTCGATCCATTCCTAGAAAACGCATCAAATCTTGGACAGATTTGTTACAGATTTAAAACCTGCTAAATCAGTGCAGTACTTTAGGATGTCATGTCTTCGGGTTAAGACATCTTCTTCGACATCTTTGTTCAGGGCCAGATTCCTTCATCTTTATTATTAAAATTGTTTTACCAAAATTCTATCAAACCAAAGGTGCTTTCAATCTCCCCCTTTTGACAAATTTTGGCTAAAACTCCTTTTACTTTGAATGGCGGTTATGATTGGAATACTGAGCATGTTGGATTCATGTTGGTGTACATGAGGAGGAAGATAACACAACCTTCCTCTTCACAGGGTGAGTGAATTTGAGAAAGGTCTAGGAGTTGAGACTCCTAAAGAAATAAGAAGAAAGTCTGAAACACCAGAATCCTTGACACTCCTTTCAAACACACTCCCCCTTCAGAGATCAGTTGTAGTCTTCGTGAATCTGAGTACATAAAGCATGTAACTCAGGTCACAAGACACAACTTGATTCTTAACTCAAGTCACAAGACACAAGAGAAACATATACAAGATGATAAAGCCAACACCTTGTTCAATGTTCTTACAAAACAACATACACATTTCCTTTTCCCGTGACTCATACTCCCCCTTTTTAGACAAAAATTGGCAAAGGTAGGCATTCCCATACCCAACCAATACTAATCCAGACTTGAACAAAAGACATTTTGA
The DNA here is from genome assembly GCA_022829125.1 of Lathyrus tuberosus. NCBI lineage: Eukaryota > Viridiplantae > Streptophyta > Magnoliopsida > Fabales > Fabaceae > Lathyrus > Lathyrus tuberosus. The sequence goes on from JALAZF010000213.1 coordinate 1,596,395, forward strand.
ACACAACACAAAGAAAACATAGTATGAGACAAACTGATCCAAGGACTCCCTTAAATATCCAAGAAATTTCCTTCGAATGTAACGAGCCTTTGAAAATAACAATGGTTAATTCAATGACCTCATTAATCCAAGGATGTAACTTCACCAATACCAATGTGCACCGGTTAAGAATGCTTTGACTGTTTCTTCTTTGAAGAAAACCTTCCAAAAATAATGTAAGTTATGATGAACACGCATGTTCTCCACCGACCACAAAACCAGTTACTTTTATCACATGTCCTTAACAATGTTCTGACATCATGTCAGACATTGTCTACCAAAGAAAGCTTCTGTATTGATCAAAACCTTCACAGTCTTATGATCACATTCTGCAGAGAAAAATAAATTCTCCCAGAGCTAACCAATGATTCTTAAGCATCCATTAAGAACCATGTAATTTGTACTGTCAAGTTTCCCCCAACTTGCAATAGTACACTAATGTCAAGACATCCTTCTTGACATCTCATCCTCCCAGGATGGAAACATAATCAGAGCTTGCTTGACACACAATACAAACTAGATCCAGAACTGCACCCCTGCAGAAATACATCTTAGATCAAGGAGCAACTCCCCTATCTAAGATAACCAGTACTCCTCCAATGAACACTTATGCTGATGAATGGAAAACATAAGACGCATCTTCATGTCTTCAAGAGCGCACCCTCTGTCCAACCTACCTGCTGAACATAATCATCAACTCCACTTATTGCTTCTTCTGACAAGAACTAATAATCACTCACACATGAACACCACCATGCTTCCCGTGAGGACTCATTAGGATCACCATCCTAAATTAACAGACTCTTGGATTAAGATCAAAGCTCCATTGATCCCCCTCTTCCAGAAACTATCCATACACCAAACGAATTCCTCTTGAATTCTCATGTATAAATTTCCTTGTTCCCTGAGATAAAATCCAATTGATCTGGAATGATCCATATTCCTCAAAGAGATACCATACCTCTTAGTTTGTTTTCTTCCAACGGTGTCACATACCGTATATATGCTTCAGAACTTCACAGCTGCCAAACTGATCCACTTCCCTTTAGCATGACTTGCCAATAGGGGCGTTATCCCCTCCACAAGCTTTTCATCTGACCTTAGCAAGGTTAATCAATAAATAGACACCCAACAATCCAAGACAGTTATTCCTTCATCATTCTCCCATATGATAACCTAGAATACTTCTAATTCTCCTGGTGAATATCCACTTCCATATTCTGAATGCATCAGAATCCAAACCTTCATGCAATCAACTTGTGATCCACTACAGTCTTACCAAAACCTTCACATCAGACTTCCAAGACAAATCTCCTACTTCATCATTCTCCCGTATGACAATGTAGATACTTCTTAGAAATGATGTAAGTAACAAGTTCCTCACAGAACTTAGTATCCTACTCCAAGATAACTCACCCGAAAAATGTTCTAACATCAGTTAGGACATCCTTCACATGTCACAGACGCCACACACCATGGTTCTTGATATGCTCCACCACTGGACTTACTATCTGCATAGTAATCCATCTAAAGATCTTCACACAACACTCTGCCACCAGCTTGAACAAAGAGAACTCCAGAAAACCATCAAGAGAAATAAACTCTCATCCACCAAAAGAAGGTATCTTTCATAAACTAAGAACTTCTGCCACAAGCTCCAAGAATCATCACCTCCTGTCGTTTTCAACCAACTACCCTTCTGCCAAAGAGTAATTAGTTCCAAGCACCCTGCTTGAATGCACACTAAAGATCAACCAAATGCCACCTTTTGACTGATCTTATTCTTCTTCAGAACTCCCACAAGATACACTAATCCACCAATGAAATTTGATCTTCAAGTCACATGAACTACTTGCTCCATAGCAAGACATCTTGGATCCACCAAACCTCTAGACATGTAACATCTTCTCAATCCACAGCTCCCACAAACTGCATGAGATAAACCTTTTTGAAGTATCCATAACTTTCATTCTCCTGTAGATCACCTTATCTTAAGTTGATGTGCCACATCACAAGCCGAGATTCTGATGTTAAGCTAGATGTCAGAACATTCTGATATGACATCCAACTGCTGAATTCAGCTCCTCCTCCTGCCACTTAGAAGAACCTCCTCCCTATTACAGAACAAGAGTTCCATGCTCTCATAGACTTGACTCAACAACCAAGTTTAAGTAGACAACCTCTATCCTTCTTTGAAACTCCAAAGACTTCACACCTGCCACGTCTGAATCTTTAGAAGATAAAGTAGTCCTAGACTACACCATAGCCATACCAATGAATGCCACTTTCCTTAGTAGAGTAGTCTGTAGAAAGTCAGAGATAACTGCCACTTAACCTTGACATTTAAACTGAGCAAGATTATATGCTCTCAAGTATCTAGATCATAAATAAACTTATCCAAGCTGTGCCACCACCAGATGCTTCTAGTAACCACTTGAACGCACCTGCTGCACTCTAATACTCTTAGATCAGAAATAAACTGATCCAAGAGATAACCTTCAAGATTATGATGTCTTCATCATCATCTTCAACAGCACCAATGTCCAGACCAATTTCTTGCCAGAAAACTCTCCAGAGATCACATGCTTCTGTCACACCAGACTGAAGTCGATTCTTAGGTCAACACCCAAGACTAAAACAGATGCTAAAGCGTATACAGTACCCCTCCCATGATTCTTCACAAACTCTGATGATGAGATGTTCCAACATCTTGTTGAACATCAACAATCTTGACTTTCAAGGATAATCAATTAAATACTTGTGAATTCCACAAATAGCAATTGATCTTAAATCCTTGTCCAATAACCCTGTTTCACTGTTGTAGCTAAGCTCCACCAGATCACTTCATGAACACTTATCAAGTATTCAGTCTTTTGCAAGTATCTTCTTTGACAAACAGTGTTGAGATACCAAGGCTGCCACCCTTGACTCAAGTAACTAAGATTTTCTTTGAACAAATCCTATTTACCTCAACAATTATGAAAACTCCAATCAGATTGGATCCACGCTTAGGGTTAAGAGAGATGAATCCTTCCTTGTTGTTTTGGATAGTGAAAATAAATCACCTCCACTTTCTTCAGGTTGTGTTTCATAGAAACACCTTCTAGTCAGAATAATAACTAGAAGACTCCAGATGCACGACTGAGACGCCTTTATGAGTGGACTTGAGAGAATTCTCAAGTATCTTTGACAACCTAGCCGATCAATAATTTATCAAACTCCCAGAGCAAGAACTTGATAAACCTAAACTCAACTCCTCTCCTCTTCAACTGACTCCAAACTGTACCATGGAACCAAGCTTCCAAGTACCAAGTCACCATAACAGACATCTTCCAACAACTCCCTTTATTCCATTGCTCCCGACTTTGGAATAAAAGAATGCAGATATCTTCACATATAGAGGCCTACGATTGAGACCTTCCACCATCTGTCTTCTGCAACAACTCTAGAATCCCATAATTCTAGAGCTCTTCCATCAGAAACACATGCAGCGGAACCGCCAAGGAACAAATTTAACTTGCCCTAATAAGATGTCAAAACATCTTATAAGACACCCCAACAAGAAAACTAGCCAATTCTCCTGCAGTTGTTATAGAACCTCCTCATCAACATGAACAACCTCTGGGTTGTTACCTTCGATCCAGAACATCCATCCCATCCATTAATACCCTTGAGTATGTCTGAGTTGATTGATATGATCTTCAAAACTCCTCCTTGTTTAAACGCCAAAAAGTATCTCCCAAAGATCTCATCCAGAAACAGACAGGATGCCTGCTCTGATACCAATTGAAATTTTGGCAATGCAGACAGCAGATGTCCTAACACATGTCAAGACATTGTTCTGCATAAACATTTAAACAAGAAACAGAATAGCCGACTAATACCTTGAATATCAGAACTACAAAATCACAGATGTTACGACATCTGATCCAACATGTTTATCATGAACCCTAACAGAAAAGTAAATCTGCAGAATGATAAAGAACACATCAATTGTTAATCCAGTTCGGTGCAATTCACCTACATCTGGGGGATACCAATCCAGGAAGAAGAATCCACTATCTGTAGAACTGTTACAAAGCTAAACTCCCCCGTTTACAACTATATATCCTAATCTCTACCCAATGAAAACTTTATCAAAGAACAACCTCTTTGATACGAGATACCCCACCCACTTCTCTTAATCACCAACTGTGATTTCTACATCATCCCTGTCAATACAAAATTCTGTCAAGCATACTTGACAAACAAGCTAACTCGGATTTACTTAAAAGCTTAATCCAAGAACAATACATAATCCAATACCTCAAGGCTTATGGATCTGTGCGACACCTATATCTGCCACAATGCATCAACTGATACAAAGGGAGACTTACAACCTAGAGAGCCAACGACTCTCAAACCCTAAACCCTTGTTTCTTACGCAAGAGAACTAGGTTACAAAAGGCATATCAAATCCTAGGTATAAGTCTTCTATTTATAGGTTTTAGTTTCCTTGGGCTTTCTATCTCTGGTCTTCGATCCATTCCTAGAAAGCGCATCAAATCTTGGACAGATTTGTTACAGATTTAAAACCTACTAAATCAGTGCAGTACTTCAGGATGTCATGTCTTCAAGTTAAGACATTTTCTTCGACAACTTTGTTCAGGGCCAGATTTCTTCATCTTTATCATTAAAATTATTTTACCAAAATTCTGTCAAACCAAAGGTGCTTTCAGTTTTTAACCTGCAGTCTTTTTGAATGTTCTTGTTTCTGTCCTTGTTCTGACAAGCAGACATCAATGTATCGACATCTCTCAGGACATTTGAGATCTGCTACCAGAATTTCAGAGACAATGACATTAGAATTGCAAATAGTTGTGTCTCGATGTATTTTATGCATAGTGAAAGAAGGTTGCATCAAATAATTTTCTCTGATCGAGACTACGAGAGGACTCCCATTCTCAAGCTCATTTCTGATGACATTGTAGTGACAGTCCAGATTTGGGCGGAAAGATGATTACTTAGCTATGAATGTGCAATGCAAGGATTGAATCAAACTATTATTTGATGGTGTATGCAATTTGACAGATAAGGAGTATGTCGTGTTTCACACAACCATCGACACGAGAGAAGTGCGTCTGAGGTATACGTTTGTCGAACAATTTTTTTAAGATTATAACCTTTGTTTATTGAGTGTTTAAGATTTATTAGTTTCTAATTGTGTGATTACAGGGTGTTCTACTAGAGTTATGCACAGAAGACAAGAAGGGACTTCTAGGTGAAGTGAAGAGGACCTTCAGAGAAATACTATGGCTATAGATTGCTCAATTTCATTAATTTCTAATGTTGAGGGGTGCAAGGATTACCTATCAATGGAAATGGATAAGTGCATCCCTAGTAACTTTTAGGTAAGTTGTGGTTAAAATTCTTGTATTATATTTGAATACAATAGAAAAGTTTTAATATTCTTGTCGTCATAATTCATTTTAATATTTTCACTATCATTTTTTAAATATTTTTTTTACTTTTCTAGTAAATTTTTATTTAATTTTTACTTTCCAGTTCTTATCTATTCTAGGTTCTAGTGTTAACTTTTCCATCTAGAACGTTTTTGTTGTTCCCAATTTTCACGCATCTTGTTCAATGTTTGACAATTGTGTATGAAACAGGGTTGTCATTAAAAATGTCGTGTGCTCCACTGCTACTCTAGTCAAAGTAACATCCATAAGGTATCAATTTGTTTTTCAATTTAATTTTAGAAAGTTCAAATTAATAATAATAATAATTATTATTATAATAATAATAACAATCCTTTTTAATGAAATTTATAGGTTATTAATGCAAGAAGATAAGGTGGCTTACTTGATGCGATACAAATTCTCATTGATATGAACCTTGTAATTAAGAAAGCATATATATCCTCTTAATGAAAATGGTTAGTGAATGGTAAGCTTGTATCCGTTTCCATTTAAAAAATTTCATTTTGATTCTGTAGTTTTTCTGCTAAAATTCGATAATGTCGGTCCAAAATTGAGTGGAAAGGGGGTTATTTAGCTGTGAATGTTCAGTGGGAGGATTGAATCAGACTAATATTTGATGTTGTATGCAATTTGACAGACATGTAGTATGACATGTTTCACACATGTAAGGATTGAATCAAACCGAGCTTACTTTGTAATAGTTACTTGTCAACTTCTTTACATGAAAGGCAATATACATGTTTTCTTAGTTTATGATCAAAGTTTTGTTTATTGTTATTCAAATTTCAAAACATTAATTATTTTAGGAGTTTTATATAAGACACAATAATGGTACGCCAATTAGTTCGGAACCCGAGCGACAATGCGTAATTCATTGTCTCAAAGCTTCTGCAGAGAAAAAGGCATCTGAGGTATATGTTTGTCAAATGGTTGTTTTATGATTCTAACCTTTGTTTATGGTGTTTTTAAGACTGATTAGTTGCTAATTGTGTGATTTCGGGCTGTTCAACTAGAGTTGTGCATAGAAGACAAGAAATGACTTCTAGCAGAAGTGATGAGAACCTTCGGAGAAAATTGACTTAATGTGAGCTGGAATCTTCATCATAGTCTGAATGGCAGAAAATCGGGTCAAGCAGTTTAGAAGTGAAGAAATTACCAAATATCATGAGACGGGAAAAAGAAAGGATCAATCAGGTGGAATTGGTGGTCCAGTGTTTTGGTCTATTAGGAGCCTTGTGATAAAAAATCTGAATAGTTTAGGATTAATTAAATCATGATCTTAAAACAGATGCTTGTGTATGGTAATATGGTAATATTGTTTGCTTAATATTAAGTTTGTGTATATATAAAGTTAAGAATGATGGAAATTGGTGATAGTTAGTAGTTGTTCTAGTTGGTTGAGAGATGAAAGCAGTACATAATTAGATTATTGGTTGCTGATAGAAAAAAAATTCGGTAGAAAATTGGACGGGACAAATTTGGTTCATTGTTCATTTAGTACTTGGATCATGTGTACACATATATCCTTTTTTATGATTATTTATATATCAAATGTAATGTTTGACTTGATTCTAATTTTATATTGAGCTCTCTCTTTCTTTCACCTTTCCTCTAGGCTATAAGATTTGCAATTATTAGATTTTATTGGATCTTTTAAGTTGGTATTATTGAATGGTTATATAACACAATATTATTAGATTATGACGTAGTTATCTTGGATATATATATATATATATATATATATATATATATATATATATATATATATATATATATATATATATATATATATATATATATATATATATATATAATATTTTATATTAAACTTATTTTAGCATATGTAAAAGATTTTTTAAATTAAAATAAAAACTACAGAAGTTTACAATTTATTTTGGCTAAATTACAACGTTCAAAATTTACATTGAAATTCTGGTATAACAGATATGTGATGTCAAGTGCGATGTCACAACATCAATATCTGTTGTATGAACAAGGCAATAATAGTAATCAGAAAAAGCAGTAAACAACACACATAATTTGTTCACCCAGTTCGGTCTAACAACCTACATCTGGGGGCATACCAAGTCAGGAAGGAAGTTCACTATTAGCAGTATCAAATTACAGACTCAACAAACCAGTTGACAATCCACTAACTTAATCACTACCCAATGACCCTTCTATCTAAGTCCTCCCTAGATAAGAGACTTCATCTCACTCCCAATCATCGCAATGATGTCTAGCAGTCAACATCTCAGTCACTGCATCAACAACTTGATTTCCAAAAACTCTCCAAACACATAGAAGACACACTCCTATAACAATACCTAGACATGACCCTCATGACTAAGAACAATGCTTAGAGTTGCTTAACAGCTTCCTCTAAGAACAATGACCATCTCACAATCCGAGTGGTTCACACATACCAACTCTCCTAGAGAGTGGTTCACAAACTCAGCCCTTAGAATTTACATGATGGCTGGCTTCCTAAAACTAGGTTACAATGCTTCTATTTATAACCTATTTCCCAACTGGATTTGGGCCTTCAAATCACAACAAATCAGCTGCTACAAATCTGCAAAAGATTCTGCTACTACATAGATCTTCAATCAAATTTTCAATTAAATCTAATTATTCTCCATATCTTTTTGCATGAAAATAGTAACAATATCTGCTCAATATAAGATTGCAACAGAATATATTTGTCTCATGATATTCGCCTGCAATCTCTCCACCAGATCTTCTCAAAACACACTTAAACAAATGCAGCCCTAACAAAACACATCAGACTGATGTTCTGATGTTCTATCAACTGATGCCAAGACATCAGGTTTAACATCAGCATACAAAACTGCAACCCTTCTGAACTTAACATCAACTCAATGTTAAGAACTCATGTTAAGACATCAGACATATGACATCATTAACAACACCATTGTTTTACCAAAATTCCAGCCAATACAAGAACTAACAATCTCCCCCTTTGGCTAATTTTGGCTAAAACAATCTCTGCCAACATCAGAGATACCTGCAGCGGAAAAACACCATACAAACTAATATCAGTACACAACTAGCAGTAGCAACTCCCCCTCAAAATTGCAACCAGCAAAACAGCTGCACACCCTCAAGCCTAGAACCACAACAGACAACTAGGCAACCACTAGGCTAACTCTCCCCCTTTTTAGCCATAATTGGACAAACTCTTAACATAGCAGCAAGCACAAAAAATTCCAAATGCAAACTCTGAATCATCCAACCAATATACTCAGAACAAAATCCAGACTCAGCAGCTACTACTGTTTATTCTCTCCCCCTTTTTGGCCAAAAATTGACAAACATTTGTGTAAATGTATACTTCTGATTCAATCCATTGACACACAAATCTATAGAACTAAGTCTAAACTGTCAAGTACACCATGAACTTCACCAGTAACACAATGTCACGACATCTTGTCTGACATTACAATCTGGATAAACAACTTCTTCAACAAAAGATCAATTCTCCCTATCTAAGATAACCAGTACTCCTTTGCAAGAAGACCACCTTAAATGAATGGAAAACATAAGACTCATCTTCATGTCTTCAAGAGCGCACCCTCTGTTCAACACACCTGCTGAACGCATTCACAAAATGCTTAATCCTCAAACAATCCAAGTACCACACTAGTACAGACAGAAGTTCTCCCCTTATATTTCACAACTGATGCTCCTTTACTAGTACATCATAGCATTTGGAAAATCCAGACACAGTCTTCATCCATCCAGTCAGGAATGCTTCACACAATCATCCACAAGTTCTGAAGCACACACACAATGCCTTCCACTGAACTCTAAATAAACTCCTCTTACACACACCAAGACAAGTGTGACATCTCCCATCAACATGGACCCTCACAAAGCCCTTCCAAAATCTACAGAGAAAAATAAATTCTCCCATACACAACCAAAGTTGTCCTTCAGACTTCTCCTCAGAAGCATGTGCGCATATGATTCAAACAATTAGCTTCACATGGCTAGAACCATTCATGTCCACACCAACATGCCATCCAACAGCCTAATGTCATAACATGTTATCTGACATTATATCCTCAGAAGAGGCAACCAATCTCCACAAGCTTGATCATCATGCAAGCTTCACAATATGTGCACCTTTGCAGCAAAACCCATAGACAAGTACTCTCCCTGTCATGGTTAACTAAAGCTCTAGATGGAGATGAACATTTGAGCACACTTGCTGAGCACATTCACATATTGTACTTTCACTCTTGGAGAACACATTCAAGTATCCTGACTGGTATGACACTGCTCACAGACTCCACAAATTCTCAGCTTTACTGAGATCTAATCTCTTCAAGAGACACTTGTAGCAGAAAAAGGAACATCTCTTAAAAAATGTTCTGATCAGATCACATCACAATCTCAAGAAACAGCAGTCACTCACACATGAAGTCACATCATGCTATTCGTGAGGAACAAAAGGATCACCATCATCCTTTAAACAAATTATTGGATAAAGATCAAAGTCACATAGATCCCCCAATTTTCCAAAAGCAGTCATTCCCTATCATACTCTTCATCTTCAGATTTCCAAGCAATCAATACCTGATCTACTTCAGTCTTCTCTACATTCTCCATCCAAGGCAGACCTTCTACTTCATCATTCTCCCGTATGACTATGTAGATGCTCCTTAGGCATAATGTATGCACCAAACTCCAGAACCAGAACAAAATCATCCTTTACCAAGGATATCCAACCCAAAAAAATGTTCTAACATCTGTTAGGACATTCTTGACACATCACATATACCACACACCATGGTTCTAGATATGCTCCACTACTGAACTTACTATCAGCATAGTAATCCAAACTGAACACTGCGTCACCAGCTTGAACAAAGAGAGCTTCAGAAAGCCAGAGAGGACTAAACTCTCATCCACCAAAAGAAGGTATACTTCCATCCTCAACCTAGCACTTCTGCCAAAAGCTCCAAGAGAATTAGAACCTCCTTACATTTTCAACTAAATACTCTTCTGCACAAGAGCAATCAGTTTCAAGCATCCTGCTTGAATATACACAATGAAACCAACCAAATTCCACCTTTTGATTGATCTCAATCTTCTTCAGAACTCCCACAAGATATCCTGATCCACCTATGAAACCAGATCTTCAAGTCATATGAACTACTTGCTCCAAAGCAAGACATCTTGGATTCACCAAGCCTCTTAGTCATGTAACATCTCAAACCACAGCTCCCGCAAACTGTATGAGATAGATCTTTTTGAAGCATCCATAACTTCCATTACTGTAGATCACCTCTATCTTAAGCTAATGTGCCACATCACCAGCTGAGACTTCTGATGTTAAGCTAGATGTCAAAACATTCTGATATCCAACTGTTGAATTCAGCTCTTCCTTCTGCCACTTAGAAGAACCTCTTCCCTTTGTAGAAATAGATTTCCATGCTCTCATAGACTTGATTCAACAATCAAGTTTGAGTAGACAACCTCCATCCTGCTCAGAAACTCCAAAGACTTCAAACCTACCACATCTGAATCTTCAGAAAATAAGTAGTCCAAGACTACCCCATAACTATACCAAATAATGCCACTTCTAAATACACTATAGAACACACAATCTTATTGTTATAATCTCAAGATCATGATTGTTTCATAGAGTTCTCACACACCAACAGTCCTGCACTTTTACATCAGACATATACATAGTTTCCCGTCAATGTATTTTGTCATTAGTTGAATGCACAACCTTATCAAAAGCAGACAAATACTCAACTCCTGTCAAGGTAACCTTCTCACACAACAGGCATCTGCTGATTCTTCTTCAAAACAAACCATCATGACAACCATTCACACCACAAAAGCATTCCAGGTTAGGTCAGTGTCTTGACCTTTCACTCCTCCCTGAGCAAAGAACTGAAATGATGTTTCAACATCAGTTCCAACATCAGCAATCATAGTAAATCACACTAAACATCTACTATGGTTTTGGAGACAACAACCATAGTAATCCACACACATCTCTTGCAAGGGACACAAGAGGATTGACCATCAGTAGCTGATCAACCTTCAAACCCATAACATACACACAAACAGGATCCAACATACTCTACATCTCAAGAATCTTCAAACTTTTAATGTTCAGACCTCCTGTCTGTCTATGAGATGTTGGATGCCATCCTTTTGTACCTAAAGGAGAGAAACCATTGACTGGTCATCACAAACAGCATAGACAATTATGCTTCTCCCAACACTTCAACCTACAAGGATGCCCTTCAATCCTTACAAAAAGATGTTCCATTATGTGAGGACACCACATAACTGGACTCCAGCTTTAGAGGAAACTTCTCATGCAGATACCAGGGAACCATAATCCTTTGGTAAAAAAAACACCAACTTCTCCTTGCACAAATCTGAAATGCTCATCCTATGGTTGGTACACACATATAACTCCTTTCAAACAGAATCTGCTCCATGGCCATAAACAAGATTGTAAACAACTGGATGTTTTGATCAGAAGGGACTTTCAGATATCAGAGAAAATGTCCTTGACATTTGAGCTTGACCTCCACAAAAACAAACAGCCTATGAACACCTACTCACTTGGATCAGAAATACACTAATCCAATGAGTGACACTATATTAATCATCTCTTGACCAACATACATACCTAAGACATGTTTCTTGAAGGAAACTTCTTAGACACACAACCCAGATGTCTCCTCTTCCAAGCCAGGTGTAGGTTCCAAACAGATGTGATCAATACACATTTGTTTAGCCCCCAAGCATCTGTTATGCCATACCTTTATCCAACAAGATTTTGCACAATCTGCTGGTTTTATGTTCCAACATCTAGTAGGACATGAGTTCTCTTCACAAGAAACACACCAAAAGATCCTTTAACACAGCCCAGAGATTGACCTTGTAGGGTTGGAGGCAAGAATAAATTGCTTCTAACTTTATTCATATCTCTTTTCAACAAGCTCATATAAGAGTTCCTTTATGAGTGGACTTGGGATGAACCACAAGTATCTTTGGCAACTCTAACAAACTAGTTGAAGATATCCTCAAGTATCACCACACCATATGATACATCTTCAGAGGAGAACAGAATGTTGCAGCCTTAACATAAAACCACCAGGAATTTTCCATCAGATATATGTATGCAGCAGAACACACACCAGAAAACTCCTCTACAACCTTCAGGCAAAACATAATAACCCTTGCACAAACACGACACTCCATGTGCACTAGGTCAAAATAGGTTTGAAAATAAGTCAAACCACACAGCAGCTCACCACCAAAGCTACAAGCCTGATAACAATAGACAGGTCCAATACACCATCTCAGCAAAACTATCTTCCTTGCTCATGAACCAGAAAGTATCTTCCCTAGATCTCATCCAGAAACAGACAGGATGCCTGCTCTGATACCAATTGAAATTCTGGTATAACAGATATGTGATGTCAAGTGCGATGTCACAACATCAATATCTGTCGTATGAACAAGGCAATAATAGTAATCAGAAAAAGCAGTAAACAACACACATAATTTGTTCACCCAGTTCGGTCTAACAACCTACATCTGAGGGCATACCAAGCCAGGAAGGAAGTCCACTATTAGCAGTATCAAATTACAGACTCAATAAACCAGTTGACAATCCACTAACTTAATCACTACCCAATGACCCTTCTATCTAAGTCCTCCCTAGATAAGAGACTCCATCTCACTCCCAATCATCGCAATGATGTCTAGCAGTCAACATCTCAGTCACTGCATCAACAACTTGATTTCCAAAAACTCTCCAAACACATAGAAGACACACTGCTATAACAATACCTAGACATGACCCTCATGACTAAGAACAATGCTTAGAGTTGCTTAACAGCTTCCTCTAAGAACAATGACCATCTCATAATCCGAGTGGTTCACACATACCAACTCTCCTAGAGAGTGGTTCACAAACTCAGCCCTTAGAATTTACATGATGGCTGGCTTCCTAAAACTAGGTTACAATGCTTCTATTTATAACCTATTTCCCAACTGGATTTGGGCCTTCAAATCACAACAAATCAGCTGCTACAAATCTGCAAAAGATTCTGCTACTAAATAGATCTTCAATCAAATCTTCAATTAAATCTTCAATTAAATCTTCAATTAAATCTAATTATTCTCCATATCTTTTTGCATGAAAATAGTAACAATATCTGCTCAATATAAGATTGCAACAGAATATATTTGTCTCATGATATTCGCCTGCAATCTCTCCACCAGATCTTCTCAAAACACACTTAAACAAATGCAGCCCTAACAAAACACATCAGACTGATGTTTTGATGTTCTGTCAACTGATGTCAAGACATCAGGTTTAACATCAGCATACAAAACTGCAACCCTTCTGAACTTAACATCAACTCCATGCTAAGAACTCATGTTAAGACATCAGACATATGACATCATTAACAACACCATTATTTTACCAAAATTCCAGCCAATACAAGAACTAACATACATAATTAATATTAAATTACGTCTGTTTTAACCAACGTATAATTTTCAGATTTTTACTTGTATGTGAGATATATGGCCTTTGAAATCGCCATTATTTTCAATCAAAAAATGCCACATTACGTTATGTATACCACGGCGTTTAGTTTTAAACCGCCACTATTTTCCTACCGGCAACCAAATATAGGGTTTTTTTGAAAACGCTATAATTGTAAATTGTGGCGGTTCAAACCGCCATAATCTGCTTAAATTATACGCCACAATTAACGCGACTTTTTGTAGTGTCGCCTCCGTATCAGTCAGGGGTAGGCATGGCAACAGGTCGGGTCGGGGACGGTTTTTACCTGCCCTAAAACCTAACCCAAATCTCCAAATAATCCTCGTTCCCGTACCAAACCCAAACATGGATGGAGAAATAAAACCCAAACCCGACCCAAAAGGGTTCGGATTGAGTTCGGGTATCCTGCCCCGCCACCATCCATATAGTGAAATCAATTTTTTAATAAAAAAAATTATTTTTTCCAACATCAAATTACATTACAAATAATAAAATAATCTCAAAATTCAATACATACATTTCAAATATTTTAGATAATAAATACAAATCAAAATATAACCACATATTTAATATTTTAAATTATGAAAACTAAATAATAATCTACATAATAAAGTGAACTGGGCGGGTTCTGGGTGGGTTCTAGTGCCCCCATTACCCGACTCGTCCCCATATTTTATAATCGGAGAAAACCCAAACCCACCCAAAATGGGTTTTCCCCCCCGTCAACTTCGGGGCGAGTTCGGGTATGTACCCGTGGATAATGGTTATCTTGCTATGCCTAGTCAGGGGAGTAACCTCCATATCTCCCATTAGAGGTGTAACACCCCAATTCCCCATCATAAATAAATAACAATTAATAAAATCAGAGTAACTAAAAATTTATTTTTCCGACAGAAACAAGGATGCCACATTTTAAAATAAGAATACACACTCCCTGCTCATAAATTTGATACATAGCATAAAACAGGTTACCCTCAATTGGGAAACTTTTCCATATAAAGGTAATACCAAATATATTCAACAATTATGTACATAAATAAAATAATCGTTTCCCCGACTCCCGTGCTACGTATCAGAGCAGACACCAAGACCTAAGCAAAGACGAAGATCTAACTCTTCCACTTGCCTCCACGCCTCTAAAGCTGACAATCTGCACTATGCCATAAAAAGCATATTCCAGCAGAAGGGTGAGAAATAACAACTATAACAAGATTGCATAATAATATGCCACAACACAGATAAATTCACATATATAATATTTCTCACCAATTACATCACATACTAACACATATAGCATGCCACCAATACAAAACATATCACACATAATCCCACCACGATTATGACATATGGAACCACACCACCACATCACCACAAAATATAACATATATTAATCATACCGACATAATCACATATTCACACATAATGCATATGTTTATACACAAAACATATCACTCACAACCAATGCATTCATCTCTTATGCAAACTAATTCACCAAGGCTATCACAAGCTCACACATAATCAATCCATTTATAATTCTCACCACAATTCATCCCAACTCACTCATATACATCACAATGTATATATATATATAAATATATATATATATATATATATATATATAATCAAGCATATTCATCATGCATACTTTCACAATCCTTAATCATTCCACATAAACATACACATTTACGTTTACTCACCAACACATCATTATAAAGATGATAAATGCAAATCATAGAGACCGACTCACGACTCTATGCAAATGCAATGCGGTACCCGACTCAACCTCGTAATTCATTAGTCCCCCAGGAACTCTTGGAATCATCGCTTGTTACATAGAGTAACTCTCCGTCGGGCCTACGATGTTCCCCGTCGCTATAAACCATTATTTCAGGGCGAACGACGTTTATGGATTGCTTTCGACCACTATTTCAGGGCGCACAATCATTTGTGATTAATCGCTTCTACCATTATTTCAGGGCGTAAGACGATAAAACTGATTGTGATTAATCGCTTCTACCATTATTTCAGGGCGTAAGACGATAAAACTGATTGTGATTAATCGCTTCTACCATTATTTCAGGGCGTAAGACGATAAAACTGATTCATCTATGAATCTTCCAATGCAAGAATGCATATCATGATACTTGACACATTAATGACTCATGCCAACATCAAATGCTCATGCATTAACAATAATCATGTATTTCAAGTACATATAAAGTAATGCACACAATTGCCCAAAATGGCCACAAACACCAATATACCATTCCACAACATCAAATTCCCATCAAAGAATCATCACACAAGCCATCTCATAACATATCATAATATGTCTTACAATATTGAAAAATAACTCAAAATTCCATTTTTACGGTTTCTCGAAAAAGTCGGCTAAAAGTCGGCCAAAAATAATATTTTCTATCATCATCAAAAAGTGCTCATCGACAGCTTCGATTCGGTATAAAGAACACTTAAATACGATAAACAACGAAGAAGATATGAATATTTCAAAATAACGCAAAAACATAAACCGGACGCCCGACACTACGAAACGGTTCGAAAAAACTGTACTGATTGGACTAGGTTCAGACCTCAAAACTATTTTTCCTAGAAAGAACATCTCGTTAGCTTCCCAACGCTTCGAACGGGGATCAAAACCGACTTACGGTTCAAGAGATATGAATTTCCGAAGTTTTCCGAAAAATCAGGATTTTCCACCTACAGCACGCGTCCGTACGCCTGCGGGCTGCTACGGATTTCGGCTATTTTGCCCGAAAATCCGACCGATTCAATTCTATGATACGAAACAAATACACAATAATCCTTACCAAATATATATCAACGTTTTAGGACCATAAAACGATAATTCTACGACGTTCGATTTTCACCAAAATCTCACATTCTCAAAACCCAAAAATGTCAAAACTCACAATATCAACCGATTTCAACCAAACGAGTTTCTATAATCTCGGTCTAACCTCATACGACTAATCTACGCAATTTATTTCGAAATTCATCCGTGAAAACATCGATTTCTAACCATTTTTACCATTTCGACCTAAAATGAAAACTATATGAAACTATCCAAAACAATCAAGAAAACATACACATATACATACACAAGCAATATATAATTGAAACTTCTCACCCTTACCCGATTATTCGCGCTTGAAACGGAGTTCCCGCGATTTTTTCCCTTTTCTCCTCTTTTCTCTCTTCTTCCTCTTCTTTTCTCTTTTCCTTCTTTCTTTCTCTTTTTCTCTTCCTTACTATTTTTCTCTCTTTTCTTTCTATTTATATAAAAACATAAAACTTACCCAAGCAAAAGACCAAAATACCCCTCAGCTCAAATATCTCTCAAACGCTCTCAAAATGCGATAAAACATCAACAACGATGAAAAATAATATATTGCCAAATAAAAGTCAATAATAAAATAATCAAATAGACTCGATTAACTAAAACTGACAAAAACTGGGGCGTTACAATTCTCCCCCACTTAGACATTTTCGTCCTCGAAAATCTAACCGATACGAACAACTCCGGATACGACTCTCGCATCCGACTAACAAACCAACATGCCAACAAAAGTCACACCACGAATAACACAACTGACAAACCACCTTGCTAACTACCACAACGACACGACAACGACGACAACTACAACGACAAGATGCAAAGCCCATACAATGCACTTGACGACAAACTCACAACTCAAAGAAAAGCCAAGATACCAACACACAGGTTCACTCTAGAACCGAAACACAACAAGATCGTTACCCTACCCTAGGTAACACTCCCCTAATTCCCCACACAGGAATTAGCTACACACACTCGAACCATCACCATGGAAACGAGGCAATCAACACAAACAAGAACATAAAGTTACACGACACCACAAGGTCTCAACAACATCAACAAAACCAGAACACCAACATCCTTGTCACACAGCCATACTACAACAATGCTACGATTCACCAATCGAACATACAATCAAAACATCCATTTACATAGTAGCCCATGAATAATATTCAAACCTTCCACCTAACACTTCCATTCTGAAACGTCCAATAGTCTCACCATTCCTACATGTTCTCAATGTTCAACCTATGAACTCTTACAAGTCTCACACGTAAATACAAAATGTGTCACCTCACGCTTCCGCTGCGCACTCTGATTACTCGCAACCATCAAAACTACCATGTATAAAAACTTCCAACTTAACTTATCCCGCACGACATTAACTTTACCAATAGGATAATCTGAGCCAAATTCATAACTCGTCACGAATTTTAACCATCCTCGCTGTCTCACCCTCTATGCCTTCAGACCAAACCAGTAATCCATATCCTTGTGATTACTAAACACTTCGAATCTGGAACCATAAAGATAATACCTCCAAATATTCCAACACAATACAACCGCGACCAAATCCAAACCCAAAAGAGTATAGATCCTTTTATAAATCCTCAATTGTCATAAAGCATAAGCCACGACTTTACCCCCTTGCATTAACACCTGACCACACTCTTCAGAGACACATCACAATACCTCACAAACGGTTTATTAGGATCACACAGAATCAAAACTGGAGCCGTAGACAACTTCTACTCCAGCTCACCAAAACTTACTCACAACGAACATCCAAACAAACGACTCACCCTTTGTAAGTCAACTGAGATACCAGAAGTACGAACTTAACAAAGTCTTCCATAACCTGTAATAACAACCAACTGAGTCCAAAAGTTTCTAATCTCCTTAACCAATTTCGGAGCCTCTCAATGTAGAACTACATCTACTTCCGATGAATCCCTTACCATACTCTCCTCTGAAATAACATATCCAAGAAAACTAACCTTTTTCAACCCAAATTCTCACTTGAATAACTTAGCATAAAACTTCATCTCTTTTTGACACTTGTAATTCAAATCCCAAACACTCTACCTGTTCTTCCTTTGAGTTTACAACAGATCCGAATATCCTCCATCAAAGCCATTACGAACTTATCCAATTAAATATGGAAGATACGATTCCTCTACTCCATAAGCATTAGAGACGCGTTACTAACACCAAATACCATCACTATACGTTGCAATTCCCAACCAAAATCCAAAAGATATAAATCCTTAAAGCTTTTGCAAAACTTTTCACTGGGTAACTGGTTACTCACATACAAGCTTAACCGAGTAAATAACAACCTATTCCGAGGATAACAAACCTAACCAGTCACATTAAATCGATCAAAGGCTCAACTCACACAATTCACCACTCTTATCAAACATTCCAAACAATTGTAATTCACTCAAACTCAACCAAACCATTCTAGTCATCTGTTCATGAAAGTGGACACTTATTCTCAATCATTACCCTATTCAACTATTAGTAATCCATACCCAATTTCTTCTCCTGACCGTCCAATTCCGCAATTCCAACATGTATCAACAACCAACCAAAAAGAATTCTCAAACACAATGTTACATCCAAAAACACATCTGAAAGTTATGCCCAACTGACGGCCCATCACTGCGACTTCCTGCCAATTCCCAGAACACTACCATCACAGACAAAACAAACATATTATTCCCATCTACTAAGAGTTTCCTACTTACTTAGCAGATATAAACCTCAACTATTCACCTTCGTCCAATTAAGTTCAATCTCTACTCTCTGTGAAGCAGTCCTTAAATAAAACCCAATCATTCTCTCTCAATGACTTCCCAACTGGACTAACACACCAAAACCTCTAATCCATTTCATCTTCCGATATTAGCATCTTCATCGACTCATCAAAACAATCTGTAATCATCTCCTTAAATTCCAAACAATTCATTTCACACACTATCAAAGCCGGAAAGACCCGCCTATTCCATCCAACATAATTTCCGTCTGCTATCAACAAGAGATTAAGGGTGATCAGTTCCTCAATTTGTCAATAGACAGCCGACAATCACGATGGGGCATAAACCGTCTTTACCAAACTATAATAACATTTCTTACATCCTGTACACAAAACTACCTAAGGCACAAATCCTTAGTTGACATAAACCTTACCTCCGCATCCCCTTCGGAACTGAGAACAACATTGTCCGAACAACACTTACAATCTTGCAATTCACAATACACTGAGCCAACGCTCCACACCTGAAGCAACATGGAGAAGTACCAACTTCTCCCCCACTTATCTCAAACTCAATCCTGAAAACAAAGGATTAGAAAACCCAGAAAGTACTGACAGTGTTCCACACACCTATCACGTACTAAGAGATAAACAACAACGACAGTATTCAACTGTCACACCAACTGACTCAATAGCTTGGCCGGACGGACCGACCTGCTCTGATACCACTAATGTAACACCCCAATTCCCCATCATAAATAAATAACAATTAATAAAATCAGAGTAACTAAAAATTTATTTTTCCGACAGAAACAAGGATGTCACATTTTAAAATAAGAATACACACTCCCTGCTCATAAATTTGATACATAGCATAAAACAGGTTACCCTCAATTGGGAAACTTTTCCATATAAAGGTAATACCAAATATATTCAACAATTATGTACATAAATAAAATAATCGTTTCCCCGACTCCCGTGCTACGTATCAGAGCAGACACCAAGACCTAAGCAAAGACGAAGATCTAACTCTTCCACTTGCCTCCACGCCTCTAAAGCTGACAATCTGCACTATGCCATAAAAAGCATATTCCAGCAGAAGGGTGAGAAATAACAACTATAACAAGATTGCATAATAATATGCCACAACACAGATAAATTCACATATATAATATTTCTCACCAATTACATCACATACTAACACATATAGCATGCCACCAATACAAAACATATCACACATAATCCCACCACGATTATGACATATGGAACCACACCACCACATCACCACAAAATATAACATATATTAATCATACCGACATAATCACATATTCACACATAATGCATATGTTTATACACAAAACATATCACTCACAACCAATGCATTCATCTCTTATGCAAACTAATTCACCAAGGCTATCACAAGCTCACACATAATCAATCCATTTATAATTCTCACCACAATTCATCCCAACTCACTCATATACATCACAATGTATATATATATATATATATATATATATATATATAATCAAGCATATTCATCATGCATACTTTCACAATCCTTAATCATTCCACATAAACATACACATTTACGTTTACTCACCAACACATCATTATAAAGATGATAAATGCAAATCATAGAGACCGACTCACGACTCTATGCAAATGCAATGCGGTACCGACTCAACCTCGTAATTCATTAGTCCCCCAGGAACTCTTGGAATCATCGCTTGTTACATAGAGTAACTCTCCGTCGGGCCTACGATGTTCCCCGTCGCTATAAACCATTATTTCAGGGCGAACGACGTTTATGGATTGCTTTCGACCACTATTTCAGGGCGCACAATCATTTGTGATTAATCGCTTCTACCATTATTTCAGGGCGTAAGACGATAAAACTGATTGTGATTAATCGCTTCTACCATTATTTCAGGGCGTAAGACGATAAAACTGATTGTGATTAATCGCTTCTACCATTATTTCAGGGCGTAAGACGATAAAACTGATTCATCTATGAATCTTCCAATGCAAGAATGCATATCATGATACTTGACACATTAATGACTCATGCCAACATCAAATGCTCATGCATTAACAATAATCATGTATTTCAAGTACATATAAAGTAATGCACACAATTGCCCAAAATGGCCACAAACACCAATATACCATTCCACAACATCAAATTCCCATCAAAGAATCATCACACAAGCCATCTCATAACATATCATAATATGTCTTACAATATTGAAAAATAACTCAAAATTCCATTTTTACGGTTTCTCGAAAAAGTCGGCTAAAAGTCGGCCAAAAATAATATTTTCTATCATCATCAAAAAGTGCTCATCGACAGCTTCGATTCGGTATAAAGAACACTTAAATACGATAAACAACGAAGAAGATATGAATATTTCAAAATAACGCAAAAACATAAACCGGACGCCCGACACTACGAAACGGTTCGAAAAAACTGTACTGATTGGACTAGGTTCAGACCTCAAAACTATTTTTCCTAGAAATAACATCTCGTTAGCTTCCCAACGCTTCGAACGGGGATCAAAACCGACTTACGGTTCAAGAGATATGAATTTCCGAAGTTTTCCGAAAAATCAGGATTTTCCACCTACAGCACGCGTCCGTACGCCTGCGGGCTGCTACGGATTTCGGCTATTTTGCCCGAAAATCCGACCGATTCAATTCTATGATACGAAACAAATACACAATAATCCTTACCAAATATATATCAACGTTTTAGGACCATAAAACGATAATTCTACGACGTTCGATTTTCACCAAAATCTCACATTCTCAAAACCCAAAAATGTCAAAACTCACAATATCAACCGATTTCAACCAAACGAGTTTCTATAATCTCGGTCTAACCTCATACGACTAATCTACGCAATTTATTTCGAAATTCATCCGTGAAAACATCGATTTCTAACCATTTTTACCATTTCGACCTAAAATGAAAACTATATGAAACTATCCAAAACAATCAAGAAAACATACACATATACATACACAAGCAATATATAATTGAAACTTCTCACCCTTACCCGATTATTCGCGCTTGAAACGGAGTTCCCGCGATTTTTTCCCTTTTCTCCTCTTTTCTCTCTTCTTCCTCTTCTTTTCTCTTTTCCTTCTTTCTTTCTCTTTTTCTCTTCCTTACTATTTTTCTCTCTTTTCTTTCTATTTATATAAAAACATAAAACTTACCCAAGCAAAAGACCAAAATACCCCTCAGCTCAAATATCTCTCAAACGCTCTCAAAATGCGATAAAACATCAACAACGATGAAAAATAATATATTGCCAAATAAAAGTCAATAATAAAATAATCAAATAGACTCGATTAACTAAAACTGACAAAAACTGGGGCGTTACAAGAGGCGCCTCCGTATCCGCAGGATGAGTCACATGTGTATCATCTGAAGTAGTCACCTTCCACTAGTGCAGGAAAGACTTTTTACATCGGGCGAAAATCACATTTTACATCGGGTCTGGGTCCGATGTAGTAAGTCAAAGACATTTTACACCGGGCAATAGCCCGATGTGAAAAATACACCTACTACATCGGTTGACTGTTACGTCTGATGTGAAATATGGATTTAACTTTATTTATTTTTTAAATAAATGCACATTTAACGTCAGTTTCCTTTCTGGCCCGATGTAAAACGTAGGTTGTTACATCGGTTGTCTTTCTGGCTCGATGTAAAATATAGGTTTTTACATCGGTTGCAAGGCACGTCCGATGTAATATATATGCTATCTTCTTTAAAAAATTAGACTATTTTTTAGCGGAATCAAGGTGGAATCCCTGTAATTTTTTTTATACCTTATTTTTCATATTTTTCCAACATCACACATACCACATTTAAGTCGCTAGTTAGTATCTAATTTTTCATATTTTTCCAACCAACCTGTTAATTTCGTTGCACCAAATAGCTAGAATGCACATATTCTTCAAAATGGACAATTGATTTACAAAAGTACTAATCTAGGATACACACAAGTGTACAAAATTATAAGTATGTTTACACGGTGGACTACTACAACAACAAAACCAGTGAAAACATACAAAAATATTCAACCATTTATAAATCCTTTTCCACACTTGAATTACCAACATGCAATCCACAAGACGATGAGTTGTAGCTTCGGTAGACAACATATGATCATGCAAGGCAGCTTGGAAGTTATAAGCTTTTGTTCTTTCTCGGAATCTGATGCCTATAAAAGCATGCCGAAGGCGACCACCTACATGAGTTTTCAATAATTAAGACCAAATTTCATAAGTAAAAAGAAATAGAGCGTAGAGAAACGACAAATATATTTGATAATATGGGAGTAAAACACAACAATATTTCCAACTTAAAATGTCCAAACTTTCTTTTGCTAAAAAAAGAAGTAATGCTAATGCAGACAAAGTAGGAGAGTACCAAGAATGATATCCGTATGTATGATCATATTCTATTGATTGCTATTGTGACACAATTTAATCAAAAGCATAAAGTTTATGATGTTAGGAATATATATGATTGGTAAAACACCTTGTTCGTTCACATTTTCAGTATGACTGAAAACTAGGTATCCTATATTAGTCTCAAAACTCTCAACTCAAACAAGTAATGACTGATATTTCAGTGTCTTTCTGATATATATATATGATTGAAAGCGGGTAGTATGAATAATCTAGATAAAAGTTCTCACCTATGTTCTCTTCTATGCGAAGAACAAAAATACCTGCAGAAGATAAGAATGACTATTTTAGTATCAAAAAGTACAAAAAAGAAGAAATGGGACCTCACTTAATCAGCTACAAAAAATGAATATCATATCTAGTGTAGACGGTCACACACCTTGTTCGAATGGACAGCGAGATGGATCTTCGCCAAAATAAATAATTAATGCGTCCACATTCCTGCCCTGTAAATATAGACTCTAAGCAAAGAATAGCCTATACATTTCAAAATCTCTTAATATATCAGAGGACCTACCACCCCAGAATATAGTGAAGCTAATGAGCGGACTTCAGCTTCAGCAGAACAGAGGAAGTCTTTCAATTTCTAAAGGGAAAAGAAAAAGTGTTAAAAGACTTCTAAGGGATCAAATCAATCATATGAAATCAAATTTATTTACAAATGTTCATATTTTTTATCTTTCCCTCATTCTTAAAGTAAGAACATACAAACTCTCATATTAGACCAATAAGAGGCAATCCTCAGTGCCCGCTTCCAGAGTGGAAACAAAAAATATTGTTGATTTCCACGTACATGATTGCAGACCTAATTGGCTCCAATTAGTTTAAAAATATATAAAAGATTCACAGATAATTGTAGCATAACTTATTCATAGTTTTGTGAAAATCTTAAACTTAAAAAAAGTAAATATGTACAAGGGATGCCAACACCTTGCGGAACTTTTCTGAAATAGGACCATCATTTTCAGAAGTGGATAATTCTTGTACAATTTTCTCTAATCCTTTGTTTATAGCTTGCATCTCCTTTGCCACGAACTTCAATTGGATCTGAATCAAACTAGTTCAGTCAGAGTTGTAAATTTGTTGTAGATATACTATTTCTATCAATATAATGAACATGCACTAGTGTAGAAATATAAAATTACACCTGTTTTTTATACATTTAACACCCGTTATTAGAGGGTGTGAATTCAACTGGTGAGAAATGTCTGACAAATTTACACTCGTTTTAAAACGGGTGTAAATTTGATGTTATATTACACTCTTTTTTATAGAAATCGGGTGTAATTTTTTACATATATACATTTTTAGATGGTATATTACACCCTTTTTTTTTGTTTAAAACAGATGTATATACATTCCAGTTTACACCCTATTTTTTAGAAAACGGGTGTAAATTTGATGTTATATTACACTCTTTTTAATAGAAATCGGGTGTAAATTTTTTAATATATACACTTAAAGACGGTATATTACACCCTTTTTTGTTTAAAACGAATGTATATATATTCCACTTTACACCCTATTTTATAGAAAACGGGTGTAAATGTGTAAATAATAGCATTTCAATCAAACGAATTTACACCCAATTTCATTATCAGATGTAAAATGAGCAGTGAATACCTTAGAGGTTTGCAAATTTACACCCTGTTTCCTTTAAATAGGGTGTAAAAACGCGATGTATTACACCCGTTTTTGCTATCGATGTTGGCATGTTTACACCCAATTTAACCAGTGATGTTGACATTGTATACCCAATTTATCATAGATGTTGGCATTTTTATACCCAATTTTACCATTGATGTTGGCATTTTTACACTCTATTTTCTTTAAATAGAATGTTTGTTTTAATTTCATAATTATATTATATTTAATTAGATTTATAACCTATATTTTTATTTAATCAAATATTTTGTATACCACTAAACATTCAATAAACAAAAATACAGATGTTATGGGAAGGGGTCCTGTACCGCCACATAAACCTGTTATTATTAAATTCCAAAAGTACAGATGTTATGTCTCACTCCTATACAATACAGAAAATTAATAAAATACTGTAATTTACAATCTCACAAGCATTCAGATTTTAGACGTAACAAGTGCGATGAGATCCTTCCGAAGAATTTTACCAGATGGATTTTTGGGTACAGATGATATGAATGCCACTTTTCGAATTCTTTTGTATGGCACCACCTATACAATACAGAAAATTAAAAAGAAACAATTTAATTTTTTAATTTAGTTTTGAATCTCAAAATCCAAGCATCCAATAAAAATGGTTGAGAAATGTTTTAAACAAAAAAACCTGGTCCGCAACAAAATTCATTACTTGAGTTTGTGATAAGTTACTTCCGGACTTCCTTACCACATATGCCATTGGACATTGGCCAGCCTCTTTATCTGGATACCTGATATTCATATTCATATACATTCAAAACATGATTTTAACAATTAAGATACTAGTATAATTGATATGTAAATGAAAAGCTTACGGTATAACAGTAGCATCTAAAATAGCAGGATGAGTGAGCAACAAAGCCTCTAGTTCTGTTGGAGGGACCTGATATCCTTTGTATTTGATGAGCTCTTTCAAGCGATCCACAACAAATAAGAATCCATCAGTATCAATATAGCATACATCTCTTGTTCTTAACCAACCCTTTGAATTAATAGTTGATGTTGTTGCCTCCTCGTTGCTAAAATACCCTGCCATCACCAACCATATCTTTCATGTTCATCTAAACGACATCACTTATTGAACTTTTATTCACCTAAGTGATTATGTCTAATATGAGCAACCAATTGTAGTAAGTCCTTATTCATTCATCTACTATTTTAGTTTTATTATAAGCAGCTTGAACATTCACGCACGTTTAATAAATGGTTACTACTAAAAATAATTGAATATGAACTAATATAATTAATATACTCTAAACAATAAACAAGTAGATGATATCATTTATAGCCCTCACTATAGTGCATGTTTAGTATCACGGTGTGTATACCTGAATTATAGTGTCTTCCCATGATTCTGACATACCCACCATCATACCAAGCATACACATAATGTGATGATATCATTATAGAATGGATTTACACAGTTAATGATGTTCTTACTGAGTTATAAGAAGGTCAAGTCGTAGTCGATCAATTTGAGTTGCTCCTAGGTGTCTATCTGGTGTCATATCGTAGTCTCCTGTATAAACCATTTCTGTATCTCCAACTTTTACATAGAACATCGCAGCTCCGATAACCTTAACAAGTTATAAGAGGCTTAATGATCAAATGAGTACTAAAAATCAATTCTAGAGAAAAAATAAAAAATATTCATACAAGATAGATATGACCGCGAAAGTAACCTGAATGACAACAAAAAAATCCTAAAAACATCCTCATATAAAATGATGAGTTATGTTTCAAGGAATGGTACTTCACATGGAAGGTTTAATAATGTTATGTTTGGGCTATCAAGTGATAGGCATGATATATTATAGATGAATCAGTCCTGATGTGGGTAGAATAAAGTGAAAACTATAAAGCTTCAATAACTCAGTGGCTATGCTAAGTTTAACTAAAATATCAGTAATTAGACATATGATGGAACTAGAAGATGTGACAATAGAAGGATAACTTTTGAGACCAAGAACAGAATTAACCGTTCCACAATATTGAAAGATAACATCCATCCCAAATTTATTGTATTAATGTTGTATCAGTGAAGTTCCATTAAATAAGAGTGGACTATCTTATTACGTCTTTTCAAATATAATTTCTTTTCAGAAATTGTAGTGTTGCAGCACAGCTGAAAGGGATCGAACCTTTGTGCAACAGTTAAAATTGTTTAGAGTATATTAAGCTCCAATAATTCTATTGCAAATTGAAAGCGTTGAAGAGAGCTGGGGCTGATAAACAGGAAGATGAGGAGATAATGGGCGAAAACCGAAAGGCGGCTTTTGAGACCAAGAACAGAATTAACCATTCCACAATATTGAAAGATAACATCCATCCCAAATTTATTGTATTAATGTTGTATCAGTGAAGTTCCATTAAATAAGAGTGGACTATCTTATTACGTCTTTTCAAATATAATTTCTTTTCAGAAATTGTAGTGTTGCAGCACAGCTGAAAGGGATCGAACCTTTGTGCAACAGTTAAAATTGTTTAGAGTATATTAAGCTCCAATAATTCTATTGCAAATTGAAAGCGTTGAAGAGAGCTGGGGCTGATAAACAGGAAGATGAGGAGATAATGGGCGAAAACCGAAAGGCAGCTTTATCTCACTGGTTTTACTTGGGATGTCACTCATAAAACGTCTCTGACCAGCCAATCCCAACGTGTCAGCAGCCACACTTCTCTCAAAGTTTCTTGCCATCAGAGCACTGAAATCCTATTGAAATGTAAATGTCATTAACCACATCAGGAAAGCCAAATAGATTAGACTAATTCACAAATGATAAAGTAACTCACTAATAGCATTGGACTCTTTCCAGCCAGCACATTAGTGTTCAGTCCAAGAGCCTGGTATCTCTGACATAAGAGAACAATCCCATGGCAATTAGAAATTTAAGTTAGATTCTATGGAGAAGTTATTTCAGGGCCATATGGAAGTAAACAGTGGACAAGAGGAGAAAATATATCGATCGGCAGTTTTCGATCAACTTTAAATGTCAATTCTATTTTGTTTTCAACAACGGGGGTTTTCCCATCATTTTCTTCTTGTTCCTCTTCCCCCGCTTCATCTTCATCATCATCATTTTCTTCGTCTTTACCTTTCTTGTTTGTTGCCTTTATATCATTATCATCATAAATTTCCTCAACAGGTTCAACAGCAGGAATTGTATTATTAAGAAGCACAATCACTGAATTAGGCAACTCAATATTTTCAAGTATTCTCATCTTTCCGAGCTTTTCTTGCAGCAAGTTAAGATCACCAGTCCATACTCAGAAATAATTTCATGTATAAACTGGTCAAGAAAACAAAGATACTGAACATTAGATATAGAATTTCATAAAGGCCATATGACGGGCATATGAATTAAGAACAATTTGAACACCAAAGCCACATAAGTTTTTCAACGTTACCTCCTCATCTATCTTTCTTATTATTTCCACATGTCGAGGAAGTAAATCCTGCAGAAGCGTCAAACTCCACTTCTCTAGTGCCTCTGGTAGAACTGTGTGGTTTGTGTAAGCAACCGATCTAACAAAACAGCCATCAAAAGAAGGAACAATGTAAGTGTAGTGATTAAAGTAGTAATTATAATGGAAAGTGACTACAAAGCACCATGGATACATTAGAAATATTGTTACTGAGAAGCTGTAAATTTTGAAAATAGAAACATCAATTTATTTGCTTAAGTTTGCACGCTAATACTTAAAAAAATGTAGAAGCAGTACTACTTAAATCAATTCTACTAAAATCGTAAGTACTTAGAAGTCCTAATATATTCAACAAGAAGACATTTTCCAATGAGGTGGATGGCTCACGTATTAGGAGGATTACAACCAACATTATTAAATAATATTAATTAGACATTGTCCTAAATGAATATAGTTGTAACAGCATTCTTTTATGGTTTGAAACTTTGTTTTCTAATTAAATAACCTACTAGAATATATTTAGAAGCAATGTCCAATGTTTGAAGAATAATAAATATTCTTCATAGATGCAGAGTTTCCTTTTATTTTGAACGTGCACATCATGTCTGGTTGGTCTCAATTAATTCGTAATTTTTTCCGTTTCTTAATTTGAGTGAAATGATGACGACGACTTATAATTTGGAAAAGAAACTAGTCTGTGCTCTTGAAAGTAAAGCTAAGAATTGTTTATTCTGAAGGTAAAATCACTAGGTCAAATTAATACTTCCACATGAAGGACATACATGTTAATAGTAATTCAATCAAAGGTTAACAGGGCACCTTCTGTCACATGCTTTTGTGTCATGTGTACATCAACTATGACCTCTATCTTTCCATTTCCCAGCTTTACTTCGCAAAGCCGAAACATGAGCGCTGTTTTCGATCTCCTGAGTTGAAAATATATATGTGAAAAAACTATATGTGTTTACACGTGCAGAAAGAGGGGTTCAGAAAATCCAAGAATGTGTAAAATCCATGGAAGAAATGAAATAGCATTTGAGTAGGAAAGAATTAACAGAAGTTTGACATATAGTAAATATATAATGTCATGAACTCACCCTTTTTGCAATCATGTGTTTAAGGCCAGCAACGAGCTCGAAAATATATATGTGAAAAAACTATATGTGTTTACCCGTGCAGAAAGAGGGGTTCAGAAAATCCAAGAATGTGTAAAATCCATGGAAGAAATGAATAGCATTTGAGCAGGAAAAAATTAACAGAAGTTTGACATATAGTAAATATATAATGTCATGAACTCACCCTTTTTGCAATCATGTGTTTAAGGCCAGCAACGAGCTCAAACAAATACTTATAAGCACCCGCATGTGGCTCTTGCAAAAATGAGAATTTGGTTCAGCACTAGGTCGTATTAACAAAGATTTTGGTAAATTGTAACAGATGCTACCTCTATGTTATGTGGCAGGGACAACCTTTCCACCAAAGGAGCTCTTGGAACCTGCACAATTTGAGAACCGCCTGAACCATCCGGAAGCTGAACACTCCAACTTGGGGCATTATATATGCCTAATGACTCAAAGTCAAATTCGGGTCTCGACGCATCTTGAGGACCAGAAAAGGCTGAGGTTGAGGCCTCTATGTCCTTGTCAACAAAGCTTACAGAATTACGATGAATGCAGTAAAAACCAGCATTGCAATGAGTCATCAACCATAACTTAAGTGGAACAGAGTTTGGCCGGAGGGAGGGCAGGCATCAAGGATAACCAATGAATTGAGATCTCTTGCATATGCACACTAATGAAACCTTCAACTAGTGACACTTGGTGAAATATCGCACGGGATCTTTTCTCAGATTCATGCAAAAGCACGGGATCTTTACTACTAGAGTAATGCAATAAGTGCGCCACAATTTGTTTATATTTACTTCCTAGAGTCATTCCTCTTATTACTGTAACACTAGCCATCAACAGCAATATCGAATCTAGAAATGGATGGATCTATGCAAGAGTTCATGGCAATAAAGTAACAGAAATTTCTAGTCAATGACATTTTTTTAATGCATGTTTAATTATTTTCAGAAGGATTTATGTAGGAACTATTTCATATCGATAAAAGAGCAATTGATTGAAATAAAGGTTGGAATTACCTTTTATTTATCCATGGGAAAATCATTCGGACTCAACTGCCTCAACTTTTGGTCCTGTTTCAGAAAATTAACAAGGCGTAAGAAATTATCATAGAGACTGAAAGGTCAGAGAATAAGACAATCAGTTACTTAGATGATTATTTGGGATATATATTTCAGATCATTCCCTTAAAAGAAAACTCAATATAAAGGTTCAAAAACAAACTAACAAATTATGGTGAGTGTTGTAGTTGAAATTACAAACATCCCACTTAACAATCCACTAAACAGAATCCTCCCAAAACAAAAAACCAAACAAAAGCAAAACCCTTTGTGATAAAAATCACAGCTTTATAGAAACCACACCGACCCACTAGACAATTCACAGCTAAACAGCATACAAAATTGATAAAACTTAACATGAAAAATTGGAAAACCCAAATACACCTTTTAGTCACTCAGCATCCAAAAAACACAGCTTGAGAGAAATTACATACACCACATTAATAACAATTCACTTAACAGAATCTCCTTATCCATTAACTATGCGTCTATAGCATATGCATTTGTCATAAAGTGCATATGTATAAGAGAAATTATCATATTTGAATTTCTTATGTATTTACATGCAACTATACTCATTCATATTGTAGACTATAGTTAACACACACAATAGTAGAGGAACATTTATTGGAAAAGTTATTTGCTAACATACGATTTGAGAAGAGTCTAGTTTACTCAAGTCCATGTCATGAGCATCAAAATCAATATAAGGATGCACCTGCGAAACAAGCATTACAAACGTCAGCAACAATTAACATTAATAGAAGGCAATAAAAAACATTTGTTGTGATTACAATGAACAATAAAATAAAGTAAAAGGAGTATCGTAAATGATTCATGAAGACAGTCAATTGAACTTAGTTTCTGTAGATGCAAAGAAAGTTCTCAGATGATTTAGATCTAAGATTGAGGTGCCAATACAATTTGAAACAAGAAAATAAGGTTTACTTCATATTTATGCAATAAATTCTCAATTCTGTAGTGGATATTTAGAATCTTCCGGAAGATACCGAACTTAGATGCAAATGTATGAATCACAAAGAAACAAGGCTGCCACAGACCTTCTCTACGTTCTTCATGGCAGCATATGCTTTGGCATGATCGCTAGTATTGAAAGCTTGCAAATTGAATTCTTCAGTTGAAACTTTAGTGGACCATAATCGCAAGTTTACGGTGGTTCTAGTTTTGTATCCAGGTATCAGAACATCATATGCAACAGCCGATATATTTTCTCCTCCTGTCCACTGCTTACTTCCATCTGGCCCTGAAATAGACATATGCAGTACCAGTAGTTTGGAAATAAAAGGAACAAAACCTAAACCCCAAAATCAAAAGAAAATGAACCAATAAGTTATTCCATGGGCATTAAAAGGAATAAACCC
The DNA here is from genome assembly GCA_022829125.1 of Lathyrus tuberosus. Classification (NCBI taxonomy): domain Eukaryota; kingdom Viridiplantae; phylum Streptophyta; class Magnoliopsida; order Fabales; family Fabaceae; genus Lathyrus; species Lathyrus tuberosus. Next base: position 1,629,247 of record JALAZF010000213.1, read on the forward strand.
TAAATCCCCAAATCGAAACAAACATTTTCAGAGAAATACAAAACATAAAAACGCGAATAAAACATACCTAGACTAATTGTCTTTGTGCATGAGATGTGAGAGAAGAACGACTTTGCGATTCTGAGGTTCGATAAAACAAGGTCGTTTTTCAATTTTTGAAAAATGGAATATGGTTTCAGTTTGTTTGGATAAAGTGTCTTGTGTTTGATGTTGCGATGCTAGAAAGAAGATAGAGTTATAAAGTTCAAGAGAGAATAGATTTAGAGAAATGGGGTTTTAAAAAAGGGTTTTGATTGATATATTATTTGTTGTGTTTTTTTTTTTATACAATATTAATTTAATAAATTTATATTAATTAATTCACTTACTTACCTAATTAACACTTAATAAAATATATTGTGTTTTATTAATGTGTTTAAGATTAATAATTAGAGTTGTTAAAATAAAGAATTTTTTTAGACAATTAAAATTTACACCCGTTTTATCTTTAACGGGAGTAATAGAGATTTGACTATAATAATAATTTTAATTTATTATATGAATATTTTTAGTGTACACCCTTTTTTTTAGAATAGGATGTCTATTGTCCCGTGTTAATAATTAAAATGACATTTTATTTACAAATTTGCCATTGGGTTACTTATTTACACTCATTTTCTGTATAATGGGTATAACTTTTAAAATTATATTCGTCATTTTGTACTAGTGACAAATGAGGATCGGAGAAGTTCACAACCTTTGCCGCTGGCTCTAGATTAGCAAGATCCTTAGAGAAGTCTAAAACTTCTGGTAATTTGTCATCTAACACCTATGCAAGCATACTATTAGATTGATGCATTAAAGATACAAATTCTCCAAATGTAAGTACAAGAAATGCTATCCAAAATAATACCTCAACTTAATTTCAGAATTTATTCCGTAACACAGATGAAACTAATTATTATTTTTTTAAAAATGAAGAAATAAATAAATAGCAAGATTACCTTACAAAGATAATGCATGAGAGTCATTTTGTTGTTCCGTGCACGTGTCTCAGTCAGTTTAAGAAGGCTATCTAATCTGAATCCAATAGCAGAACCTAAACAGAGATGAGAGAGCATAAACATATCACAATTACCAGACTAAACTCTAAAGAGTGTCAAATGTAATATGATACAAATTGTTTGTAGAACGCATCAATGATTAAACTGACAGAACAAACTTCCATGATGAACACCGAAAACTAATGCTTCTTGAATCTTTAACAAGGTAGAGTACATTACTAATTTCAATATTATGCTACTATGAACTAAAAAGATCTCAATCACAATAGATCATAAGCAATAATTTGCAATTGATATGAAACCTGTAAGAAGCTGCACTCATTCTTGGAGGTATCTGCATAAACAGTAGAAATCCATTAGCTTCACACCACAAATTTTCGAATTCCAAGCCTTATCTCATCATCACCAACAGTAAATTCAACATTACCATTGTCAATAAAAATGATCAAAATCAAATTTTGAATATACACTTTCCTATCAAATACTATTCCCAAAATCAAATGAATCAAAATCAAATTTTGAAACAATACTTACTATGTAGACGTAACACTCGGGCACTTGAAAGAGAACGATTTCTATGAGTTCGATATCTTCACTTTCTTTCCCGATTTCCTAAATGTCAGGTTTGATCTCATCCTTCGCCATGATTCGATAACAAAAGAGGATTACAATGGATTTGGAGGAAGAAGAAAACGATATGGGTCTTCAGGAGGTGCGAATTTGGCGAAGAATTTTGGAGATTAGGGTTTGGTGAATTTTGGTGAATTTGAGGAAGGATTTTGGTGTTGTATTTGCAGAAAAAATTGCAGAGCCGCTCGAAATCAATTTTCACGCCAAACTCACATGCGGCTGCTAGGGTTTTAGTGGTGGAGCTTTCACTGTTGGACTTGTGCCCGTCCGCCCCTGGTGGTGGTGAAGCGGTGATGGAGGAAGATGAAACCACCGACGGGGATGTTACGGAGGACGCCACCTTTGGTCCAGTAACGGCGGTAATTTTTACATAAATGACGAGGCTGAGAGAGTTTATAGTTGTTGTAGTAGCAAAACTTTGTGTTAAAGGAATCACAACGAGGACACTTTAAGGCATGATTACGATGGTGATGATGATTAACGCCTTTGATGGAGTGAATTTCTTGCATTTTGGGAAAAATATCTGAGTTTTTGTTTTTCGGCTGCGCTTGGAAAGAAAAAGAAATGATATTCGGTTGCATTAGGGTTTTAGCGAGATTAGAGTTTTCTCATCGGTTGCAAAGAGGTTCGATGTAAAGGTTCACTTTTTCACATCGGATTCAAATTCAGAACCGATGTGAAATCCTTTATAACAAAACTTCATATTATTTATGAAACTACCACCTTGTTATTTTTTCATCAGTGAACTTTTCACATCGGGTGCAAATCCAGACCCGGTGTGAAATCCTTTATAACAAAATTTTATATTATTTACGAAACTGCCACCGCGTTATTTTTCACATCATTGGAAATAAATGTCTGATGTAAAATCTCTAAATCAAATATTTTTCACTTCATATTGTTATGAAATCTGATGTAAAATCTTTTGACAAATATTTTTCACGTCATATATCTTGAAATCTGATGTAAAATCATTTAATCAAATGTCTTATTTTTAGTAGTGTTCATAACATCCAAGGTATCCATCTTAGTATGATGAGGCACCACTGTCTCGACTATTATCTGTCTGTCAAGCTGACCTTTCACATCCTCAACTACTGCTTAGACATCCTCAACAACCACAAAAAAAGACTCGTCATCATGATCTATAGTACATCCATCAGCTCTAGATCCTCTACGTCGAATACTGCGGCGTGTGCGAGCCTAATCAACCATCCTCTTCCTGTAAGAAATGATCAGGGTTACTCTCCCCGCCCTGATATAAGAGTCCTCGACGTCAACTACACTCACACGAGCCTTCGTTGTAGCTCTGCCACGCTGCCTAGAAGCAATAGTCTCGTCTGATCCTTTGGTCTTCCTTAAAAAAACGATGAAATATGAACTACCAAATTTTTTTAAAATATGGAAATCATCATGATTTTCCTGATTTTTTTTAAATATCTGGTTAACCATATCAAAATGTTCTACTACCAACTTTTTTGAAAAATTCGGTATGCCTATTTGTTTTTTATCGAACTTTTTAAAATAATAGGGATAAATACATGTATTTTTACCTTTTTTTAAATATTCGGTAGAAAACATACATTTTTACTCATTTTTTAAATCTCCCGCCTATAATAATGTGTAATGTTTGATAATTACTTTTAAAAAATAAAACATAATTGTAATTTATGTAAATTAAATATTATGAATTGATTATTATTGAATAAAAATATATTTATAATTTGTGCAAAACGAAAAATTAAAGTGTTTTTTCAGAAATATAAAAAAGTCTAGTTTTTTCGGAAATATGAAAAAGTTGAGGTTTTTTTTTCGAAAATATGAAAAATAGAGTTTTTTCGGAAATATAAAAAAGTCGAGTTTTTTTCGGAAATTTGAAAAAGTTGAATTTTTTCCGAAATATGAAAAAGTCGATTTTTTTTCTCGGAAATATGAAAAAGTCGAGTTTTTTCGGAAATATGAAAAAAGTCGAGTTTTTTCGGAAATATAAAAAAGTCGAGTTTTTTTCGAAAATATGAAAAAAGTAGTGTTTTTTCGGAAATATGAAAAAGTCGATTCGAGTTTTTTCGGAAATATGAAAAATTCGAGTTTTTTCTGAAATATGAAAAAGTCTAGTTTTTTCGAAAATATGAAAAATTGAGTTTTTTTTTCAGGAAATATGAAAAAGTCGAGTTTTTTTCGAAAATACGAAAATGTCAAGTTTTTTCGGAAATATGAAAAAGTCGAGTTTTTTCGGAAATATGAAAAAATCGAGTTTTTTCGGAAATATGAAAAATTTGAGTTTTTTTGGAAATATGAAAAAGTCGAGTTTTTTCAGAAATATGAAAAAGTCGAGTTTTTTTCGAAAATATGAAAAATTCGAGTTTTTTCAGAAATGTGAAAAAATTGAGTTTTTTGGAAATATGAAAAAGTCGAGTTTTTTTAGAAATATGAAAAAGTCGAGTTTTTTCAGTAATATAAAAAAGTCGAGTTTTTTCAGAAATACGAAAAATTAGTTTTAAAATAGTTATATAACTGGTTTAAAATTGTAAACTAATTAGAAACTAGTTATAAACTAGTTTTAAATTGAATTGAAAGTAGTTAACTGAATTTTTATTAAAGTGGTTATTGTAAACTGAACTAAACCATTAATGTAGTTCGGTTCAATGTAGTTTATGAACCATGAACACCCCTACTTCTTACCGCTAAATCTTGCTCTATCCTTCGCCTCCATATCAGCTATGTTTTTCCAATAATCTTTCTTGTTGACTTTATCTGAAACACCAGATTCAATAATCCAATCTAAACCTTCTATCATATATATATATATATATATTCTTGATTATTTTATTACATTTATAAAGTTTATGAAGGTTTAGATGCAGTTGTGAATTTTTAATTAATTTTTAAATTAGACTTTTAAATATAATTTTAAATGTATGCGTAGTTTTTAAAGTTGTATGTTTTTATACAAAATTAAATTATAATTTTGTAGTAACTTTTATTTTATTTTAATCTTTTTCACAAAAATTGTTAGTTTAAATATGAAATCACGTTTCTAATAATAGACGACAATGAAGATACCGACTAAAAAAATATTATCCCTGCAATTATTTTATGATCGGTTTAGTTTGTCGTTTCTAATTATTGGCGACAACGACAAGTGTACCGTTATTAGGGGTGTTCAAAATCGAACCAACCTAATAAAAAACCACAAATCAAACCAAACCGAAACCGTAAAAACCCGCATTTGTTTCGGATTTGTTCGGACCGTCTTTTAACAAAACAGCATGGTTCGGTTTGGTTTGCGGTTTGTATTTTGCAAGCTGAACTAAACCAAACCAAACCGCATTATGTTACAACTCAAACCCATTATGCCTTAACTTTACAATTACGAAATATTTTCTCTTACTCACACTTAACTTTTCAGTTTTAATCTTCTCAAATATCTTCTAATAGTATTGCGCATTCTTCTCATCTTCTTTGTCATGTACGTCTCGCCTCTTCTACATTAATCTCTCATCTCACATGTTCTTTCTCTTTCATGTTCTCATTTTCATGTTACTATTTTCTCTTCTAATTATATTTTTAAAGCACTTTTCTTCTCTATTCTCACATCTGTTATGTTCTTTCTTTTTCATCTTCTCTAATCTTCCTTCTCTTATATTTTCTTTTTTATTATAATATTTTGATATTGTTTTATGCTACTATTTTTTTTTCACTTTTGTTTAAATTGATTTTTGTATATTGAATGAGAACTTTTTGTCTAAATATGATGAGTTTTGTTGTTATTTGGCAATGTATAAATGACTAAACACAAAGTTATGTTGTTTTCTATATATGTAAATATCAATCAATAAAAATCTTGTAAGAAACCGAACCAACCGAACCAATCCAAACCGCATTGGTTTGGTTTGGTTTGGCTCGGATTTTTTTAACACCCAACCAAATCAAACCAAACCGCATACTTTTTTTCTTTCGGTTCGGATAATTTTTAGCGTCAAAACCGCCCAAACCGCACCGCGAACACCCCTAACCGCTACAATTATTTTATGATCCGTTTAATTTGTCGTTTGTAACTATTATTGGAGACAAGTGTGTCACATTACTACTTGTGGTATCCATTTTTTAAAATATATATATCTTATGCTTGTTATTTAAGAAAAATGAATGTATTTATTTTAACATTTTAAGTTATTAATTAAAAAAAACTTTAATCTTACAGACATATATATTATTTCATTACATTTATAAAGCTTATGAACGTTTAGATGCAGTTGTGATTTTTTAAATAATTTTTGAATTAGACTTTTAAATATAATTTTAAATGTATGTGTAATTTTTAAAGTTGTATGTTTTTTATACAAAATTAAATAATAATTTTGTAACTTTTATTTTATTTTAATCTTTTTCTGAAAAATTATTAGTTTAAAATATTAAATATATTAAAATAAATTAGATTTTATGGTATGTGTGGAACTAGACTTGAATTTTGAACTGAATTAATTAATATAAAGTCGAGCCGATTTGAGACAATTTTGATAATAATTTATTACATATTTGAGAAAGTAGATTACATTGGATAATATATATTTTTAAATAGTATTAATTCTAGTAATTTTATTAATATTAATCCACTTCCTTTAATCACAGGCTTAAATGCAATTTTAGTCCCTCTATTTTGGTTTTTTTGCGGTTTTACTTTCCGTATTTTGTTTTTAAGCAGTTTTGGTCCCTCTGTTATGGTTTTTTCGCAGTTTTGGTCCGCCATCTCAATTTTGACTTAACTGTTTATGTACGGTCGTGTACTGTTCATGTACGGTCATGCACTGTTCATGTACGGACAAATTGAACAGTACGCGACCGTACATGAACAGTTTGGTCAAAATTGGGATGGGGGACCAAAACTGCAAAAAATCCAAAACAGAGGGACTAAAACTGCTTAAAAACAAAATAAAGGGACTAAAACTGCGAAAAAACCAAAATAAAAGGACTAAAATTGCATTTAAGCCTTAATCATATATAGGCTTTATTGGAAAGCAATTTCTAAAATTATAACTTGTATCTTAAACTAAGAGTGATGGATTTTATTAACTTTGAGTGAAAGTAATACAAATAAGAAAGATACTCTTGTTCGTCATGACTCTCATCTCAATTAACATAACATAACATTAAGTAGACTGGTGGTACCAGATTATTCTTACAACATTGATTATTATTAATTTTCTGGTTCCTCATATCATATCATTTCATCAGCTTTGTTCTCCACAGCAACAACAACCTTGTTGGTTTCCTCGTTGCTGGTTGGCTTCTCATCAGAATCCACATGACCAACAACCACAATGTTCACCTGAGCCTTCTCTTTAGCCATTGCAATTAGTAACACACAACAACACCTGCATTCCAAAAATAAATCAAATTATATATACAATGCAATCAATTTTTACAATAATGTATTATAAAATTAGTGAGAGACGGAACCTAATATATGGACTTGTGAAGGAAAGAAGAGTAGTAAGTGATGAGTAAAGGGAAAGGGTGGAAGGTTATTTATAGTCGAGATATATTATTGTATTTACAAATACACCCTTCATTCCATTTCTTATTTTCTCTTCTACCCTTGATGACTATGAATTGCTTCTGCATCATGTTAGGGCCATAATAGGAATATCACATTTCAAAGTTGAGAATTCTCAACCACAGAATGAGAATGCCTATGGATAAGTGTGTTCGTGGTTTTTTGTCAAGTTCCTCATTTTATTTCATTTTTGTATCAATAATGTATATCATGTTCTCACTTTTTTATAAAAACATTTAATGCTACTGTATTTTTAGAACTTAGATTCAATTCATTATATCTAATTAAACTAGAAAAACTCTTATCATCTATGTGCAATTTACTATTTGATTTAATCAAATTTTATGGTGAGTAAAATAACATTAAAGCATTCAAACTACCATTTAAATAGGTTTTGATTATCACATCTTATAGTTATAGATCATTGATTAAGTGTTATCATATATATATATATATATATATATATATATATATATATATATGGGAGGGGATCATTTGACACCGGTGTCAAAATATTAACTTTGACACCAAATCTTACCCCTTTATTATTTTTTATTCAATGGCTAAGATAAATTCCCTTAAAAAACTCATGTGTTAGTTTTAAGTTAATATATCTTAACCTTTGAATTAATAATAATAAACAGTTAGAATTTGGTGTCAAAGTTAACATTTTGACACCGGTGTCAAATGATCCCGTCCCTATATATATATATATATATATATATATATATTTGTGCTATCGCTCAGATTTTCTTTTGTTGATGTACTAAAGTCTGATATGAAATTGATGAAAAATTAATAAGTTGGGAAGGAGGAATATTAGTCTTGGTCAGTCTGGTGTTTTATGCTCGATTTGTAATCAGTATGATGAAACTGCTTCTCCTATTTTCCTATTCTGTGATTTTTCGGTCGCTATTTGGAGGGGTGTAGCAGCTTGGACAGGCATTAGTTATTCGGAGCAGGTATCTTGTGCGGAATCGTTCTTAAATTTTATTAAGGAAGTTAGGGAACTTTTAGGGAACGATATCGGGGTAGTGTTTTGGATAGCGGTTGTATCACTACAAGAAAAAAGAAGATTTACGACACTTGAGTTGCGACAGTTATCACAAAACCGTCGTTATTCCTGGATTGCGACGGTTGTCACGACAGTTAGGGTCAACTGTCGCATATTTTTTGCGACAGTTATCACAAAACTGTCCTTATTCCTGGACTGCGACAGTTGTCACGACAGTTAGGGACTGGACTGCGACGGTTGTCACGACAATTATCACAAAACCGTCCTTATTATGTTTTTTACTTAACTTTTTTTTTATAAAATAATTTTTTTGATTGAGCAAAAGGGAAAATTTGTTCCTCCCAATTCATAAAAAAAAATCTTATCGACTCCTCAACTGAAAACTGAATTTACTTTAATATATTATAAATATTTTTTATATAATTGTTTTGATAAATACATTATTGTATATGTATTTTTCACTATTTTAAATATGATTTAAATGATAAAATGTTTTGAATATTTTTCTCAAAATTTTATTTAACAATTTTTAAAATAAATCCATTATTTTAAATAAATATCAAATGAATTAAATTTATTTTAAAATTATTATAAAATTATTAAAATTATTATTTTAAATTTAATAATTTACAAAAAATATTAAAATTTATTAATAATTGGAGAAATTGTTTCCCTTAAAACATTACCCAAAAACGTTTAGCTGAAAAAATAACTTCACCAAAATCATTCACCTTGTATATCCATTTCTCTAGAACACCTCTTGCAAAGCACCCCCTTTAGTCGGGGATACTTCACCCAACAACCACCGCCATGATATGTCGTCACAAATTTACGACAAAGTTATCCCAGTGTCCTCTGCTCCTGTCGGCATTCTCTCTCCTCCCAATACCAACCAAGATTTTTTCGCACTCCACCGGAGAACCCATTGCTTAACTCTTCCAACATTGATGTTCCTCATTGTACTGTTAATCAGACAGTTGATGTTGATGTGGAGTCTCAGGTGTTCGTTGATTTGGCTGGATTTTTCGAATTAGGGTTTTCGGAGAACTCACAATGTGTTGATGGAGATGGACTGGCTGAGATACGTTCTAATGAATTTAGGGTTATGGAAAGGGAAATTTCTAAATTAGGTCAAGCTGTGAAAAACACGTCATTGAATTTTTGTGGTTTTTTTTATTTGGGGATTTAGGTTTTATTCAATTTAAAATCTGTCAGAGTTGGTGGGGTTGGCAGTGGGGCTGAGAATGCTGGAATTGTCTGTATCTCAGTCTGCTGGAGTGGTATCATACTGGTGGAAGATGTGCTTGGAGGAGGTTAGCTTTGTAGTCTGAGTTGGGTGGTTGCTGTAACTTCGGATTCGTTCCTAGCAGGAAGTCCGGGGAATTGGCTTGAGAGCGCTATGTTGGTGATCGTCCCGAGTCATTGTAGCAGTCATATATAGGTGTTTGGCTAGCATTAGTATTGCAGAGGTGGTTGGCTGCGGCGTTGGTTCTGGTGTATTCTCGTTCTTCATGGGTTTGAGAGAATGTAGGGTTAATAGAGGAGTAAAGAGATAGATATTTTCATGGTTGGTTAGGGAGTGGCGTCCCTTTATCTGAAGAGCGTTGAGTTATTTTTAGCAACTGTCGGTGGTAGTCAGTGGCTGTATTCAAGTCGTAGCAGCCATCATTGTTGGAGCTGGCAATCTGCTTGGTGAGTTAATTGGATAGTCTTGGAAATGCATTGTCTGTCATAAGTGGAATATTGTGTTTGGAGCAGCTTTGGCATTTTTGTTTGGATTGTGTAAGATCCAGATTCAAGGTCCTTCTATGTCTGTCAAGGTCAAGTCGTGCTTACTCTTATTTTGGTCTCAGGAAGTGCAGTTTGGTGGTGGGTTAGTTTTGCATTCTGGTGCTGGTTTGGTCGTTGGGATCTTAATTAGGATCTGGTGTTAGTCAGCGATATATTCTGTCACATTCCTTCAGCAGTACTGAGTAGAGGATTTGATATTTTTACATTTGGAATAGGACCTTGAGGTCTCGTGGTCTCGGTTGAGAGCGTCGCGTAAGTAAGGTGTGATTTTATTAGGGATAGAGGAGTTTGCTGGAGGTCAATATGTTTTTCACAGAATGCTGGCTGATTAAGCGGAGACTTTCAGTGTTTTAGCAGTAGTCCTCCAAGCGAGGGTGGAAGGTGGTGTCCCTTCAGTCGTGAAGTAAATCTTTTGGGGTGTTATTCTGAATTTGGATTGCGAATCAAACGAGGTTTATGGTTTTAGTGGGGGAAGTAGGCTCTTGCCCTCATACTGGTTTCTGGAGGTGTTTCCTTGATGCATTCGATTTCTGGTTGGATTTCTCAAACTGATTTCATTTCGTATGTGTGGGGTGTGGTACATTGTAAGGATAAACGCATGTTATCAGGCGATGTGGCTGTTGAACTGTAATATAGCAGCAAGCAACAAAAATTTATAGTAAGTAAGGACCAAGTTTTATCGTCTCCTCAGGGATCAGTGCGAGGGAAAGAATGCCATTCAACGGTATCTATATTTCTAAGCTTATGATTCAAAAGTTCAGGTTTAAAGCGAATCAAAAGCAAATGCGGAAAATGTAAAGACGGAAAATATAAAGTAAAGACTGAATTATAAACGGAGCCTTATTGGAATTGGATCTCATCAATTGATAACACATGCATTCTTCTAATCAAGTAAACACAAATCAATCATTCGCCTAATATCCTCGCGTATCACTCACAACAGAGGTTATGTCTAACGCAACGTCGAGAGAACAATCGTATTGTCTCATTGGTGATGTCTCACGCAACTCAACAACACAGAGAAGTAAGAACTGATACTCACGCAAGTGTTAGGCCTGAATCTATGTCTAGAGTTTAGTCCTAACAGATATTACTAAAACATCCATATCAAATAAATGATTTCTTCGTATTTAAGCAAGATCAAAATACGTACACACGCTTAACCCTTTTTACATGTATTCAACTAATTTGCCCAATTAATGTGAATATCCTTCTTTATCCCTATTATCACGCATCCTCGCGATACCGTATCGATCCTACTCATGCTAGCCATGCTACTTGATCAACACAATACAACAAAAGATAAAATGAATATCAACTCACAAAACCATGTCAAAAGCTTGTTCATTGATAGATGAAAATCTAAGACCATAGATTTGTAAAGGTTTTGTCAAGACCACAAATAATCAATCAAAGACAACAACAATAGAAAATCAGAATTCAATCCACAAACATACATTAGATGAAATACATAAGGTATCAAGAGATTACATCCAACACCAACAAGAAATTGAAGCTCTTACCTTCTCTCCCTTGAAAATGAAGAGATGTAATGTTCTATGCTGAAAACTACAAGTCTCTCTCTCCAAAACTAAAAACTTTTCCTAAAAAGTGTGAAAATTCTATTTATACAAGTTCAGGATTTTCACCGTTCTCACTGCGAACCATTCATTCGCACAGCGAATGGCTAAAAACAGGCACTTCAGGTGCCTCTGCTGATCAAACTGCCCCAGAAAATTCACGTTACTTCGCACTGCGAAGGATTTATTCGCACTGCGAACCTTCGCTTTCCCGTTTGCACTGCGAACTTTAGCTCCTTTTTCCTCTGTCCAATTCTGGGACCATCCGCTGGGACCTTCGCCAGAGTTCGCAAAGCGAACCTTCGCTGGCACTCGCCTTCCCATTCGCAAAGCGAACCAACTGATGCATTCCTTATTTCTTTGACAGCTTGCACCATTTCTTGTGTCTTACAGTTTTGATCATTTTATGCCTTTTCCTGCACAATAACACACATATTACAAGCACCAAAGGTATATTCTCAAGGTTAGAAGAACAACAACAATCATGGATAAAAACCAATGAAAACATGAGAAAAGAGTGGAAAAAATGCAAAGAAAGATATGTCATTTTTAGGTCAAATATGCACCTAACACTCTCCCCAACTAAACTTTTGCTTGTCCCCAAGCAAAGCACCCCTTATTGAAAACAAGAGGATTTTCTCAAGCATAAGAATCAACTAAAACAAGATAAATGCGGACAAGCACGAAAATGCGCACAAGCAACATTCACCACTCAATAGAATCGAACAATGATAAAGAATTAAGTTCTTAAACAAATATCATAATTGGTTCAAAGAACAACTAAGTTTTCATACTTGAATCACTCTAACACTCCTCTTCAAAATAAGAATGAAGAAATTGACGCGTTTGCAACCGCGGGGAAATTTCACTCACCCGACAAACAATGCAAATAACAACTCAATTCATACAACATCTAACAATCAAACATGAAAATATGGAAGCAAAAAGATCACTAAGGGCTTTAAAGGTTGTAGCTTGGTCGGGTTAGCAACAAAGGGACATTTCTAAAGGCCATTGAATCGAAATTGCCGATAAATGATATTTACTCATTACAACTTCATTCACCATTCGCATTCCTTTACCACCAACCTTCTCAAACTTCCTTATGCACAATTATTTCACTCTATTTTTCTCATCAAACAAGCATTCTTTTTCTTTTGTTTTTCACATTCATATTTACACTTTTTCATTTCATGCTTGTTTGAAATTTTTCAAAAGTTGAAAGCAACCTACCATCTTCTTTTTCATTCTCCCCAACTTGAATTCAACTAAACCCCAAGTGAATGAACCTTACTTTTTAAGGCAAGGAAATCAAATTATACCAATGTTCAAAGGTTCAAGAAGAAATTTTTAGAAACTCACAAAATTCAATGATGAACATACTTCAAATTATGTACATAAACAAAGTTCATCACTAAAATGAGATCTAAACTGTTTAGGCTCAAAGGGGCTAACAAATTCTCTCTACTCACGGGTAAGATACTTTTGGATACGGTTGTGCTCAATATTAACAAATGCCTTGATCATTTCTAATACTTCCACAAAATCACAATAATCAAAAGATAAAGCATGAATCAAACGAATTAACAAAGTTATCATTCATCCAAGCATTTAGTAAACAACGGAGGTTTCCTCACAAAATGTGGCTTTTGAACCTAAGTGAAACAAGCATTCAAACAAGTTGAAAAATGAAACGAGAATACACATTTGCACAAAGCACAAAATTCTTAAATCAATCTAACATTCTATAAAGCAATACAGTTTACCAGGCATACTTTCAACGCTCAACATCCATCCCGACTCGGTCGAAGCTTCATTGAATACTTTTATACATAAAGCAACCAATCTAGAAGGAGTTCTCATCATTCCTGATCACACTAGAGAAAACATTAAAGGAACACAAATGCATATAATATTAACAAATGTACAAATCTTAAAAATATAGAAACTATGCGATGCGATTCAATATCTAAACACCGATCCCCGGCAACGACGTCATTTTGTTGAACTGTAATATAGCAGCAAGCAACAAAAATTTATAGTAAGTAAGGACCAAGTTTTATCGTCTCCTCAGGGATCAGTGCGAGGGAAAGAATGCCATTCAACGGTATCTATATTTCTAAGCTTATGATTCAAAAGTTCAGGTTTAAAGCGAACCAAAAGCAAATGCGGAAAATGTAAAGACGGAAAATATAAAGTAAAGACTGAATTATAAACGAAGCCTTGTTGGAATTGGATCTCATCAATTGATAACACATGCATTCTTCTAATCAAGTAAACCAAATCAATCATTCGCCTAATATCCTCGCGTATCACTCACAACAGAGGTTATGTCTAACGCAACGTCGAGAGAACAATCGTATTGTCTCATTGGTGATGTCTCACGCAACTCAACAACACAGAGAAGTAAGAACTGATACTCACGCAAGTGTTAGGCCTGAATCTATGTCTAGAGTTCAGTACTAATAGATATTACTATAATATCCATATCAAATAAATGATTTCTTCGTATTTAAGCAAGATCAAAATACGTACACACGCTTAACCCTTTTTACATGTATTCAACTAATTTGCCTAATGAATGTGAATATCCTTCTTCATCCCTATTATCACGCATCCTCGTGATAATGTATCGATCCTACTCATGCTAGCCATGCTACTTGATCAACAAAATACAACAAAAGATAAAATGAATATCAACTCACAAAACCATGTCAAAAGCTTGTTCATTGATTGATGAAAATCTAAGACCAAAGATTTGTAAAGGTTTTGTCAAGACCACAAATAATTAATCAAAGATAACAACAATAAAAAATCAAAATTCAATCCACAAACACACATTAGATGAAATACATAAGGTATCAAGAGATTACATCCAACACCAACAAGAAATTGAAGCTCTTACCTTCTCTCCCTTGAAAATGAAGAGATGTAATGTTCTATGCTGAAAACTACAAGTCACTCTCTCCAAAACTAAAAGCTTTTCCTAAAAAGTGTGAAAATTCTATTTATACAAGTTCAGGATTTTCACCGTTCGCACTGCGAACCATTCATTCGCACAGCGAATGGCTAAAAACAGGCACTTCAGGTGCCTTTGCTGATCAAACTGCCCCAGAAAATTCACGTTACTTCGTGTAACACCCCCAATCTATCCCACCAATTAAATAAAGCGATAACAAATAATCAGAGTATAATTAAAACATTTATGGCATAGACGGAGGCGTCACATCAATTAAAACAAAATACAACAACCTGCTCATATAGATATGCAACAATCAGGTAGCACATAACAGAGGAACTCAGTTTCTAACACCCACAATTCAGATACAGAATAAAAGCAGAAAATCTGCAGCTGAATCTCATATATATATAACATAATAGTTTGTCTGTCATATACAGAGTCATACATGTACAATCCAAAAAGAACATATACATATACACATAATCACAAACGATCTCCCCGACTACCCGGTGCTACATATCAAAGCCGACCGACAAAAAAATGAAGACCTAAGCTTCACAAAAAGACCTCCAGCATCTAATCTGCAATGCCTCATAGAGCATTTAAAACAGCAGAAGGGTGAGAAACACAATCATAATATAATTGCATACAATTATATAATAACACAAAAATACACATATAAAACATTCTCACCACAACTTACACCATAATTCAAAGGCAAAGCAACACAATTCATATCTCATACATCCGTCACAAAGGCATATCAATCATGCACAATACATTTATCACCAACATATATATATATATATATATATATATATATATATATATATCTCAACTCATCAATTTCATTCACAATTCCACACAAAATCAATCCATTCATGATTTATGCAAATGCACAGAGACCGACACAACGACTCTATGCAATGCAATGCGGTACCGTCTGTCCATCATTCTCATCATTAGTTCACTCAGAAACTATTGGAATCATCGCTTGTTACTTAGTGTAACTCTCCATCGGGCAAATGATGTTCCCCGTCGCTCACACCTCATTGTATAAGGCACACGACGTTTATGGATCGCTCACACCTCTTTGTATAAGGCACACGACCCGATCGGTCACACCTCTTTGTATAAGGCACACGATCGTCTATAATCATCGCTCACACCTCTTTGTATAAGGCACACGATGTTATAGCAGATTCCCTCTGGAATCGTTTCGTCGCTCACACCCACTAGGGCACACGACATCACAAGAATGCATATCATGATGCTTGGCATACAATGACTCATGACATTCAAATGCACACATATACACATCCATAATCATGCATATACAATCAAACACAACACAATGCATTTTCTTACCCTTAGGCCACAAACCATCATCACAACGTTTCATCACATGCATTTACATCATACAAAAGCGCACAAGTCATCCGGTATATATCCAAAGCCCATTGCATGATAACACATCAAATACACACAATTAAGATGGTAAAAGTCGACAAAACGACACATTTCCAAATTCCCGACATAATTAAATTGGCCAACAATCTCAAAACCATTATTATAAGAAAGAACATCTCAATAGCTTTCTAACGGTACCAAGAACGCCTCGATCCAAGTTACGGATCAAAAGTTACGGCATCGGACGCAAAATCGGGAACCATTCTACACCCTCTCTGGTCCTACGCGTATTGCCTTGAGCCATACGCGTATTGCCCAACTCACTCGCCCATCCATACGCGTATTACCCAAAGTGATACGCGTATGAGCAGAGACCAATTTCTCCCCAAAAATTCCACTAAAAACTCCATATGTATAATGCCTCACTTGTTACGCGTAATGCCTTGCCAAGTACGCGTACCGTTACGCAAATCAGCAGAGAGCCGTGAAAAATGAGCTTCCATACGCGTATTGGCTCAATTTGCACCTGCCATACGCGTATTGCCCAACCCAATACGCGTATTGCCTTGCCTGATACGCGTATGGGCAGAGAAAACCCAGAATTTTTCCTACATAATTTTCAGCTGCGAAATCTACCAAAATCACTCCCAAATCTCATCTAAACACCAGAAAATTACCAATTAAATGCACAACAACATCTACCTAACATGTCTTAGCTATTAGGAATATTAAAACATGATTTCATACACAATTTGAATCAAATTCTAACAATCTCAACATATTATGGTTTTAGTTCTCTACTCAATTTCAACCAAATATTACACAATTACATACATACATAATCAACCACAAGTATAAGATAATCGAGTTTCACACCCTTACCCGATTAATCGTGTTTTCAAAAGTCGGTTGATTCAATTTCTTTCTCTCCAAGTTTTTCCCTTTTTCTTCTTTTCTTTCTCTTTTCCTTCTTCTCTTTTTCTTTCTCTCTATTTTTCTCTCTATGTTACTAACTTAAGAAAAATAAGTAAAATTACCAAAATACCCCTACACTCAATTATCTCGCAAACGCTCTCAAAACGCGATAAAACATAACAACAATGAAAAATAATATATTGCCAAATAAAAGTCAAGAATAAAATAATATAAAAACAAAAATAATTAAATCAACTCGATTAAATAAATCTAACGAAAACTGGGGCGTTACAACTCTCCCCCACTTAGAGATTTTCATCCTCGAAAATATTACCTGAGACGAACAACTCCGGATACGACTCCCGCATCCGACTCTCCAACTCCCAAGTCAAATTGCCCTCGGCAGCGCCTCCCCACGCTACTTTCACAAGCGCAATATTCTTGCCTCTTAACCGCTTCAACTCGCGATCCAAAATTCTCACTGGTAATGCCTACTCGTAAGGTTCTCCCTTACCTCAACCTCATCCATCGGAATCACATGCGACGAATCTGGAACATACTTCCGAAGCTGTGAAACATGGAACACATCATGCAAATTCGAAAGATTCGGCGGCAACGCCACCCTATAAGCCACAACACCCACTCTCACGGATATCTGATAAGGACCAATAAACTGAGAAGTAAGCTTCTTCGACTTCAATGCACGCCCAACACCCGTCACCGGTGTAACTCTAAAAAATACATTATCACCTTCTTGAAACTCAAGATATTTCCTCCTTCGATCATGATAACTCTTCTGCCTACTCTGAGAAGCCTTCATCTTCTCACGAATAAGTTTCACCTTGTCCGTAGTCTGTTGCACTAACTCCGGTCCAACCACCGAACTCTCACCAGATTCATGCCAACACAAAGGTGTTAGACATCTTCTTCCATACAACGCTTCAAAAGGTGCCATTCCAATACTCGAATGGAAACTGTTGTTATACGTGAATTCAACCAATGAAAGATGACTATCCTAAACACCACCTTGCTCAAGAACACAGGCTCTCAGCAAATCTTTCAACGACTAAATAGTTCTATCGGTCTGACCATCCGTCTGCGGATGATAAGCCGAACTCAATCTCAACTTGGAACCTAACGCCTTTTGCAAACTTTCCCAAAATATGGAAGTAAACCTCGGATCTCGATCTGAAACAATACACAACGGAACACCATGTAGCTTCACAATCACATGGATATAAATCTCAGCCAACCTCTCCAAAGAAAAACTAATGTCAATCGGAATGAAATGCGCCTATTTAATCAGCCTATCCACAACTACCCAAATGGCATTATGTCCCCTCTGTGTATTCGGAAACCCTGTCACAAAATCCATAGAAATGCTGTCCCATTTCCACTCGGGAATATCCAACGGTTGCAACAATCCACTAGGCTTCTGATGTTCTACCTTTGACTTCTGACACGTCAAACACGCATAAACAAACTGAGCCACACCCCTCTTTAATCCGGACCACCAAAAGATCTTCTTCAAATCTTGATACATCTTAGTAGCTCCCGGATGTATACTCAAACTACTCCGGTGTCCTTCCTCTAAAATCATCCTTTTCAAGTCCGAATCATCAGGAATACAAATCCTACCAAGAAATCTCAAAACACCCTTATCATCCACTTTAAAGTCACCATTCACACCTTGATCTCCAACCATCAACAAATCAACAAATTTCACATCCAACTTCTGTTTCTCGCTAACGGTTAACAGAAAATCATTAGTAACCTTTAACATACCAAGCCTCACACTATCAGATGTCAATTCACACACCAAACTCAAATCTCTAAACGCTTCCAAAAGTTCCTACTCTTTAACCATCAAAACAAACATATGCAAATATTTCCGGCTTAACGCATCGGCTACCATATTAGCTTTACCAGGATGGTAATTCAAGCCAAAATCGTAGTCCTTCAAAAATTCCAACCATCTCCGTTGCCTCATATTCAACTCTTTCTGATCAAACAAGTATTTCAAACTTTTATGATCACTAAAGACTTCGAATCTTGCACCGTAGAGATAATGCCTCCAAATTTTCAATACAAAAACCACTGTCGCTAATTCCAAATCGTGAGTAGGGTAATTCTTCTCATGAATCCACAATTTCCTCGAAGCATAAGCCACAACCTTACCTTCTTGCATCAACACTCCACCTAAACCAATCAAAGACGCATCACAATACACCACAAACGGTTCACTAGGATTCGGTAAGACCAAAATCGGAGCTGTAGTCAATCTTCTCTTCAGCTCACCAAAACTTTCCTCACACTGAATATCCCAAATGAACGCTTTACCTTTACAAGTCAGTTGGGTCAAAGGAAGTGCTAACTTGGAAAAACCTTAAATGAATCTTCGATAATATCCAGCTAAACCCAAAAAGCTTCTAATTTCAGTAACAGATCTAGGAGCCTCCCATTGTAGAACTGCATCTACTTTAGATGGATCCACAACAACACCATTACCTGAAATCACATGCCCAAGAAAACTCACTTCTGACAACCAGAACTCACACTTGGACAACTTGGCATAAAGTCTCTTCTCCTTCAAAATTTGCAACACCACATGCAAATATTTTGCATGTTCCTCCCGGGACTTAGAATAAATCAAGATGTCATCAATAAACACAACAACAAATCGATCTAAATGCTCAAGGAAAATACGATTCATATACTCCATAAACACACCCGGCGCATTAGAAACCCCGAACGACATCATAGAATATTCGTAATGTCCGTAGCGTGTCCTAAAAGCCGTCTTCTGAATATCTTCCTCTTTCACTCTAATCTGATGATACCCCGACCTCAAATCAATTTTACTAAACACATACGCACCTACCAACTGGTCCATCAGATCATCAATTCTCGGAAGATGATACTTATTCTTAATCGTCACCTTATTCAGCTGGCGATAATCAATACACAATCGCATACTTCCATCTTTCTTTTTCACCAATAAAACTGGAGCACCCCAAGGCGATACACTCAGCCTCACAAACCTCTTTTCTAACAATTCATTCAACTGCTTCTTCAACTCAACCAACTCAGATGCCGACATACGGTATGGTACCATAGATACAGGTCTAGTACCAGGAACTAGATCTATAGAAAACCCCACCTCTCTCTCTGGCAGTACATCTGAAATATCCTCTGGAAACACCTCCGGAAATTCACACACAACAGGAGAAACACCAATTGTAACTTGACCATCCACTGCCAACGATGCAAACAACCCGAACAACTGAGCTTCATCCGCCAAAAGTTTCTTCAACTCTTTGGTGGATAAGAAACTCGATTCCTCGTCTTCCTCAAGAGAAGGAAATCTTACCAACTTATGATAACAATCAATATGCACTCGATTGAACTGCAACCAATTCATTCCCAGAACCATATCTAAACCCTCCAACGGCAAACACACCAAATCCATCTCAAAATCTTTACCATAAATGGTCAAAGGACAACTTAGACAAACCAAAGAAGTAGTTACCGACCCCATTGATGGAGTATCAATAACCATTTCTCCACCCGTCGAAGACAACAAAAGATTCAAACGCTTCACGCACTCACATGAAATAAACAAATGAGTTGCTCCGGTATCAATAATAGCAACTAAAGGCGTACTATTAATAAAACAAGTACCTATGATCAGACGGTCCGCACTAGTAGTCTGAGTTCCTGGCAATGCAAATACTTTCCCACCAGCTGGAGCTTGCTTTGGTTTCGGACACTTCGTACTAACATGACCAGGTTCACCACAGTTGAAACACTTCACCACATTCTTCTTACAATCAGCTGCGACATGACATATACCTCCACAATTGGAACACTTCCTCATATCCTTTCTACATTCAAACTGACGATGTCCTAAGTCACCACACCTATAACATCTCAGAGGATTAGACATACCTCCCTGCTAAACAAAGCCCAAGTGACCTCTTCACCTGTAGCTTCCCAAACATGACGCTTACTAACCCACCAATCATCAGCCTCCTCCTGCAACATGTGAGTACCCAGTCTCACCTTATGTTCCTCAGCACACTCCATCACTCGAAAGATTCTTTCAATCTCCTTAAGCCAAATCTGAGCACCATCAGGATCATGTCTCCCTTTGAAGACAGGCGGTTTGTTCTTCCTGAACTCATCATTCCCACCAGCATTAGGTGCACCCCGCACAGCCTGAGCCATAGCTTGCATAGCAGCAGCAAGAGCAGCATCATTCCTACCCGCCATATTCTCTTCATGTCCAATAACAGCAACTATGGTTAAACAAACAGCTCACCCAAACACAAAGACCAACACGGACTGGCACAAACTGACACGGACTGGCTCTAATACCACTTAATGTAACACCCGCAATCTATCCCCCTAATTAAATAAAGCGATAACAAATAATCAGAGTATAATTAAAACATTCATGGCATAGACGGAGGCGTCACATCAATTGAAATAAAATACAATAACCTGCTCATATAGATATGCAACAATTAGGTAGCACATAACAGAGTAACTCAGTTCCTAACACCCACAATTCAGATACAGAATAAAAGCGGAAAATCTGCAGTTGAATCTCATATATATATAACATAAAAGTTTGTCTGTCATATACAGAGTCATACATGTACAATCCAAAAAGAACATATACATATACACATAATCACAAACGATCTCCCCGACTACCCAGTGCTACATATCAGAGCCGACCGACAAAAGAATGAAGACCTAAGCTTCACAAAACGACCTCCAGCGTCTAATCTGCAATGCCTCATAGAGCATTTAAAATAGCAGAAGGGTGAGAAACACAATCATAATATAATTGCATACAATTAATAAATAACACAAAAATACGCATATAAAACATTCTCACCACAACTTACACCATAATTCAAAGGCAAAACAACACAATTCATATCTCATACATCCGTCACAAAGGCAATCAATCATGCACAATACATTTATCACCAACATATATATATATATCTCAACTCATCAATTCCATTCACAATTCCACACAAAATCAATCCATTCATGATTTATGCAAATGCACAGAGACCGACAAAACGACTCTATGCAATGCAATGTGGTACCGTCCATCCATCATTCTCATCATTAGTTCACTCAGGAACTATTGGAATCATCGTTTGTTACTTAGTGTAACTCCCCGTCGGGCAAACGATTTCCCCGTCGCTCACACCTCTTTGTATAAGGCACACGACGTTTATGGATCACTCACACCTCTTTGTATAAGGCACACGACCCAATCGCTCACACCTCTTTGTATAAGGCACATGATCGTCTATAATCATCGCTCACACCTCTTTGTATAAGGCACACGATGTTATAGCGGATTCCCTCTGGAATCGTTTCGTCACTCACACCCACTAGGGCACACGACATCACAAGAATGCATATCATGATGTTTGGAATACAATGACTCATGACATTCAAATGCACACATATACACATCTATAATCATGCATATACAATCAAACACAACACAATGCATTTTCTTGCCCTTAGGCCACAAACCATCATCACAACGTTTCATCACATGCATTTACATCATACAACAGCACACAAGTCATCCGGTATATATCCAAAGCCCATTGCATGATAACACATCAAATACACACAATTAAGATGGTAAAAGTCGACAAAACGACACATTTCCAAATTCTCGACATAATTAAATCGGCCAACAATCTCAAAACCATTATTATAAGAAAGAACATCTCAATAGCTTTCTAACGGTACCAAGAACGCCTCGATCCGAGTTACGGATAAAAAGTTATGGCTTCGGACGCAAAATCGGGAACCATTCTACACCCTCTATGGTCCTACGCGTATTGCCTTGAGCCATACGCGTATTGCCCAGCTCACTCGCCCATCCATACGCGTATTGCCCAAAGTGATACGAGTATGAGCAGAGACCAATTTCTCCCAAAAAATTCCACGGAAAACTCCATACGCGTAATGCCTCACTTGTTGTGCGTAATGCCTTGCCAAGTACGCGTACCGTTACGCAAATCAGCAGAGGGCCGTGAAAAATGAGCTTCCATACGCGTATTGCCTCAATTTTCACCTGCCATACGCGTATTGCCCAACCCAATACACGTATTGCCTTGCCTGATATGCGTATGGGCAGAGAAAACCCAGAATTTTTCCTGCATAATTTTCTGTTGCGAAATCAACCAAAATCACTCCCAAATCTCATCTAAACACCAGAAAATTACCAATTGAATGCACAACAACATCTACCTAACATGTCTCAGCTATTTGGAACATTAAAACATGATTTCAGACACAATTTGAATCAAATTCTAACAATCTCAACATATTATGGTTTTAGTTCTCTACTCAATTTCAACCAAATATTACACAATTACATACATACATAATCATACACAAGTATAAGATAATCGAGTTTCGCATCCTTACCCGATTAATCGTGTTTTCAAAAGTCGGTTGATTCAATTTCTTTCTCTCCAAGTTTTTCCCCTTTTCTTCTTTTCTTTCTCTTTTCCGTCTTCTCTTTTTCTTTCTCTCCATTTTTCTCTCTATGTTACTAACTTAAGAAAAATAAGTAAAATGACCAAAATACCCCTACACTCAATTATCTCGCAAACACTCTCAAAACGCGATAAAATATAACAACAATGAAAAATAATATATTTCCAAATAAAAGTCAAGAATAAAATAATATAAAAACAAAAATAATTAAATCGACTCGATTAAATAAATCTAACAAAAACTGGGGCGTTACACTTCGCACTGCGAAGGATTTGTTTGCACTGCGAACCTTCGCTTTCCCGTTCGCACTGCGAACTTTAGCTCCTTTTTCCTCTGTCCAATTCTGGGACCTTCGCCAAAGTTCGCAAAGCGAACCTTCGCTGGCACTCGCCTTCCCATTCGCAAATCGAACCAACTGATGCATTCCTCATTTCTTTGACAGCTTGCACCATTTCTTGTGTCTTACACTTTTGATCATTTTATGCCTTTTCCTGCACAATAGCACACATATTACAAGCACCAAAGGTATATTCTCAATGTTAGAAGAACAACAACAATCATGGAT
This sequence comes from Lathyrus tuberosus, assembly GCA_022829125.1. Taxonomy (NCBI): domain Eukaryota; kingdom Viridiplantae; phylum Streptophyta; class Magnoliopsida; order Fabales; family Fabaceae; genus Lathyrus; species Lathyrus tuberosus. Next base: position 1,653,264 of record JALAZF010000213.1, read on the forward strand.
AAAAACCAATGAAAACATGAGAAAAGAGTGGAAAAATGCAAAGAAAGATATGTCATTTTTAGGTCAAATCTGCACCTAACAGTGGCTTAATGGTAGAAAGTGGTTTGGAGATCCATCTGTTCTTCCTAAAGTCAGAGACTATTTTGAAATTGATGGAAAGGCAAATACAAGTCTCAGTTGTAGTTTAGATCCAACAACATGCCATCCTAGGATTTTCCTTGAAAAGTCAGGTGCAACAGTTTCTATCGCCATTGTCTTTGTGTCTCGATGATCCAAGTGCCTTCGAGTAGTACCATTTTGGGTGTGTGTCCCAAGTTTTATCTCGTTGCTAGTCTCGGTTGTTGGTGGTTCGGAGAGGCCATTGTGCTTTTGCCTCTAGTTTGTGGAGTGTATGATGGTTTGAATATAGAGGATTTTCATGATGTTTGATTACTCGTTAGTGCAAGACGCTTACAAAACAATCTCTCTTTGGAGAGGTTTGGAAGGTGGCTGCAATTCTTCTTATGAGTTATGTTTTATGATAGCTTACCAACAGGGCTAGGGAGGGGTGGTTAGTATGCATCTGGAACATCCGGTTAGCTTGGAATAATTGGTCTTGGAAGATCAAAATTGCCTTTATAGATCAGTGTTTATTTTGTCCAAGTGCTGGTGAATTGATTGCCTCCAAGGTGTTGTGCTGGTGTAATCTGGTTATTGGATTCCGTATTCCGGGTTTGTAGGCGATTCTAGGGATTCGATGTTCATTGGCAGTAGGAATTGTTGTCTCAGTTTCCTATTACTTCCCAATGATTTGGGTGTTGTGAATGGGGTAGCATATTTGGGAGGGTCTAGTCTTTGTAAGTTCTCTCAAAGTAATACTGCAATTTCTTCTGTATTTGGTATTGTAACTGTTCTGAGCCCATTTGGCTCTTGTCAGTCCTTGTAGATGTTTTGGAGTGGCTCTTTCTTGCATTTCTTATGCAGGTCTGAGCTTATTGAATAAATCTTTTTGCCTTTTCCAAAAAAAAAATCGTTGACTTTTTGTGTCTATTGCTTATAGGCTTGTTTCTTTATCTATTTTCCGCTCACATCTATTTCATCTTAATTCGATTATCGTTACCAATTTGAGTATACTGATAGTGATGTTTTTTACCACATATGAGCTCATCATTGGTGAAGTTGAGGAAACAAATTGATGTGTGTTAGAGCAGGAAAAGGTATGTCTTTTTCATTTTATTTATGATTTCTTGAATTCGATTGTGCAATTTATATCTTAACTTATGCCCAATTTGAAACCACCTATCACCACCACATCTTCCGTTATTCCTTATAGAGAATCAATTTTGAAATCAATACTTAAAACATCCAATTTCACTCCTCTCATGACACTTTACCTCACTGATGCTACAACTCCTCATGAGATTCAACTTGCAAGTGAGTCTAATCACTGCCTCGCAACTTCAAGAACTTTTACCTTGAATTGTTAATTTAATTTGTGTCTATTATCAGGGTTATTTATTTTATGTGTGTATACAGTTTTATTATAATTAGTTGTTAATAGTTACTACAATAACCATGTACAATATTTGATGATGTTGTTGCTATTTGCATTGATAGAAAAAAGTGGATTTGTTTATGGTGTGAAGCTATATCCTGCTGGTGCTACAACAAACTCTCAAGATGGTGTTACAAATCTTTTTGGAAATTATTATTCTATCCTAGAGGAAATGGTTGAGCACTATTGATTGTATTCTGCCCGCCAAGTGTTTGATGAATTGCCATCACAATTTATGTTTCTGCAACTGGTTTGTTATTCATAAATTTTATGGTAACTGAATTGGGCAATTAGTCAGGTCTGTTAATAGAGTTTGGGCAAGGGTTAATTATTAGTGCGAGTGAGAGGAAAGTTGGTTAGGATGATTGAACTCTGTTAGATTTTCTTTTAGAGTTGAACTTGACAATTGGAAGGAGTTTAAGGCAGTTAGTTAGTGTTAGGAATTGCAGTTAGTGGGGAATATGAAGTTGTTATTGTTTTTTTTTCACATAGATAGGATTATTCCATTTGCAGAAGAGCATCTTTATTTCATTTGCGAGAATTGTCGGTTTTGTTTGTACAATAGGATTGATATTCTCAGGGCAACATATTGTATCTCAGGTTGTGCTGAGAGTAATGTTACTTTCAAAACCTTGGAGCTAAGTTGATATTGGTCTTAAATTACTCAAGTGTAATATCATGCTCTATTTACACTAATTGACCCCATTATTCTTAACTTATGTATTGCAGGTTTCATGTGTTTTTATCATGAGGAAATATCCTCATGCAATGCTATAGTGAAAACGCTGAAACTTCATCGACAAACTCAGATATCACAGGATTTTATAGTGCTTCAACACCATATTCAGTTTTTTTTTCATTTTCTACACTAGTAATGTCATCTTCCATGTCAACATTGAAGTTACCATTATCAAGAGCTTGGTTTCCTTTACCAGAAGGAAACATTCTGGGAAAAATTACACTTCTGCAAAACTTGGTAACATCACTGTAAGAGACCAACCAACTGCTCTTGTTATATACCTTCCACCTCTTGAGACTTGGTCGACAAAGTAGTTGTGGAAGCTCATTCAACCACAACTTCATTTTTAATAGGATTCATTGAGCATGTAGAGTAAACCATTCTTCCACTAATTTTGAGTATGAGATCTTTAACGAGTCAATTGAATCCGCTGTTCAATTACATTTTAAAAGCTCTATTGCAGATAGATTGATCGTCAAGTCGTGAGCAAAATTCTCGTCAATCTGCAGAGAGAATTGAGGAGATGTTTGTACTATATGAGTTGATTGTCTTTTGTCTAGAATTCAGAGTTTTGGTGAAGTTTAGCAACAGTACTTGTGGAGAAGTTCACATTTTATTTACTGGTATAAGTTATTTTTGTTGTTGTCGGGAGAAAATGGAATTCACATGATGTGCAATTGATGATCCAGTGGTTTTATCTGTCTTCAATGCAGATTTCAAGTTGTAATCAGTTAAACCATTCTAGAAAGCTTCACTTTTTGGAGGTCGTGGCAGTGCAGTTTCTTCAGCTGGAGGTGCAGTGCCTTCCTCTACCCATCTTTTCAAGTTTTCATCATAATAGAACTTGTTCTCTAACATAAACATTGTCTGATATGCGTCAGTAACCTCTGGTGCCCACATCTCTTCATGTTTAGATGCAACAAGCAACGAGCTTATGCCAACAAGCTGAATTTCCTCTCTAGGAGCAGCCTTCATGGACAAGAACCAGTTAACAATCTTGAGATATTTCATGGTTTCACTGTTATTGAATTAGGTTCTGGTATTGGTATGTTCACATTTTATTCTTCTCTTTTGTATGAATGATTAATTAAATTTGGACTTTTTTTCATTCACATTCTAGTTAAAAGCTCACAACGTGTCATACATTTTCACTCAATGTGAAAACCTATTTTTTTCCTGTCTGTTTATAAATTGTCTATATAGATTCGCAGCCTCTTCAGTGGAAGATTCGCAAAACCTTCGGAAGCAGTGAGAGCAAAGTCCTTAATGTACAACTTGGAATCTCTTTTACTCGATTAAAAATGGTTAGTTTTGGATGTTTTTTATGTATAAAAAACTGAATATCAAGTGGCCATTATTAATAACAGATATTTGATTTAGCGTGACATTCTTCATCTCAGTGCATGCTTTTACACTCAAAACATAAATCAACATTTTTTTACTCTGTTTTTATTTGTAGGATGAATTTCAAAATGTTGTTGAATCAGTGTCTTCATTTGGAAAGGCTCTGTGCATCTCTGCATCTATATCATTGAATCCACAAAAGTGTGGTAGCGAGGAATTCAACTTCCTTGTAAGTTTTAATTCAGATACACCAGAGCTCAATTCTTCCAAGGTAAACTAACTCTAATCCAAATTTTATCTCTGTTATTTCATTTTTTATTTAAGTCGCATTGTCTTAATTTTCCAAGGTATGGTGCTTACTGTATGCAGGTATGGGAGTTTGACCAAGCTCATCGAAGATGGCTTCCAGTGGCTGAATTAGCACTGCCTAAGGACAAGGGTGATCGGGTTTATGCGGTCGCATGGGCACCAAATGTTGGCAGGTTAAATTTGCATAATTTTAGTATTGTTTCAATCACATCTATTAGTTATACTACATTACATAGCATTGTTATCGACATCAAAACGCTGGATTGCTGTGTAGACAAGAGTTGGTTGACTCTAGCACTATTTCCATATGGAGTCAAAGAAATGTGATTTGTTACTTACTACTAATGGATTTCTTGTAGACTATATGAGGTCATCATCGCAACTCACAAGGTACTTGCAATATGGCATCTAGGATTGCTAACGGAAGACTTCCGGTAGATAAAGTTGCACTGTTGTCTGGTCACGAAGGCATGGTATAATTCCGACTCTATTTATAAAATCTATTACTTTCAAACATCAAACATCATGCAGATGCTTGAATTAAAATTTCGTTAAATGTTGTTTAGGTGTGGCAAATGGAGTGGGATATGAGTGGAATGACGTTGGCTACTATAGGTGACGATGGAATGGTCCGATTATGGCAGTCTAATCTCAACGGCATTTGGCATCAATGATCAGTCACCATTTATGCTATGTATTTCGCTATTTAAGTGTAAATAAGTCAGGTAAACTGTGTGAATTTGAGTTTATTTTAGTAGCAATTAGGTGTGTTTTGATTATGTCAAGTGTGTCATGAATTATGAGTTTCTCGAGGATATTTTACGCTTTTGGTATGTCAGCAGGTCAAATACAGATTTGGAAGCTTAGAGGATCGAGCATTGGATGTACAACCGAGCCGGTGCAAGAAAGCGGAAGAAAAATGCAGTTTTTGGAAGACTTGCTGCCCATACGCGTAATTCTATAAGTGATACGCATATGGCCTACCTGGTACGCGTACAATACGTGAATGAGCAGAGGGCTGAAAAAACAGAGAAAAAAGGAAGCCTTTGCCCATACGCGTAAGGTTCTTGGCAATACGCGTATGAGGTTGCGTCCTGGCTGGCCCTTGGTGCCATACGCGTAGAAAATATGGTGTAAAGCAGGTCATTACGCGTATTAGGTAAGGCAATACGCGTATTGAGGCCCAAAACTGCTGAAAGCCTATAGTTTGATTATTTAGTCCGAGAACGCGATTTCGCAAGGGTTGGACGATTTTTCAGAGCAAAGAAGCGTTTTCGAGGCTGGAGAACTCAGAATTTCACAAGGATTTCATATGTTCAAGAGTTTTTTAACGATTGAAGATTGATTCCTCGAGATATTTTGTAATGACAACACTTCAATCTTTGATTTTATTTTTCTTTATGAGTAGCTAAACCCCCCATTGCTAGGGGGGTGACCCTGAATCTGACTGTAATGATTTTGATTTTATAAATGCAATGACTATTTTTATTTGATAATTGTTGGTTTGTTCTTAGCTCTGCACTTAATGCTTAAACCGTCGGAAAAACGGATTTTGAACTTTTACATATAATTTGTGTTGGACAGCTGTTATATGTTGATCTGACTAAGACCATTTGATAATAAATATCACCTAGGACTAGGGATACTTTATCGTAACCGGAATTTCTTGATATGTACATGCTTGATCATGAATGTAATTATCTATGGACATAGTAATTAGGTTACATGATCAAAGATCTTTTCACTAAGGACTTAGGATTAGATGCCCTAAAGAACCGGTAATTAACTGTTATTGATTCTGTTATTGCGTTTATAAATCGTAATTGCTGCATGAAGATTCATTCACCGAACCCTAGCAATCTACTCTTATTTGTTAAATCGTTTAACCATTTTAATCGTTTTATTTAACTGCAATTTTAGATAAACTCTTATCCAATCCAAAAACCCCAAAGACCTTTTGTTTAATTGAAATTGCCTCTGAGCTCTGTATCGTCAAGCAGTCCTTGAGATTCGATACTTGGGATTTTCCCCTTTATTACTACAATAGGCAAAATAGTACACTTGCTATTTTTCCTATCAAGTTTTTGGCGCCGTTGTCGGGGACTGCCAAAGATAATAGAGTTTAAAGATTTATTTCAATTAGAATTTTGTTGCTCTGCGACTAAAATTTTATTTTCTGTTTATTTTATTTTGATTTTATTCTTATCTTTACTAATAATTGTCTAATCTGTGTATGCGAGGGAAGCCCTCAGCTGAATTTCTTTTTGACCCAGAACCAGAAAGATCGTTGCACGCTAGACTTCGGAAAGCTAAACGAGAAAGACTAGCAGCGTCAGGTTCAGAACCGGTAATTTCAAAATTGGAAAAAGAAGAAGAAATTTATGTCCATTCTGAGAATACTGACTCAGAAGCCGATACAGACACCGAGACACAACCAGAGACTGAGATCATGGCTGGAAATCAACCAGCGGAGAGACTTCTGGGAGATTATGGCAGAGGAAATAATCCAGCATTGCGGTTGACAATAGTGAACCAACCAGTTAATGTTGCGCACTTTCAGTTACACCCGTCAACTATTCGTCAGCTAGAAAGTAGACCTTTTTCGGGAAAGATCAATGAAGATGCAAATAAGCATCTTTAAAGGTTTCTAACTATGACTACATCATTAAAAATTGAGGGGCATTCTGAAGAGGCAAAAGGTTGGTCATGTTTCCATTTACCTTATCAGAGGATGCTGAAGAGTGGTTTTATTCTTTACCTGCTGGAAGTATTACTACTTGGGAACAGATGGATACAACATTTTTGAATGAGTATTTTCCTGCTTCTGTGTACATCCGTAAGAGGTACGACATAGTGAATTTTAAACAGAAGGAGGGAGAGTCACTTGGAGATGCTTACAAACGGTTCAAGAGGTGTTTAGTTGCATGTTCTACTCACAATTTGGATGCAACTGAACAAATGCAAGTGTTTGTTAATGGGTTAAAGATGAAGACCAAACAACTGATTGATACAGCTGTCGGTGGCTCATCAAACTTTACAACAGCCACTGGTATCAAGAAGATTATATAAGCTATAGCAGCTAATGAACATTTGGAGCTGTATGACCGTAGTGTGAGTAAACCAGAAGGGATTGTTGATTTAAAGCTGGCAGATCAGGTGGTAAAAATGGAAGATCAAATTAAAGCTGAAGTAGAAAAAAGGCTGAAAGCGATGAATGTTAGTACTCAACAAGTAGCCCAAGTTCAACCTGTCCAAGCAGTTAATTGTGAGATTTGTAATGGACCACATTTTACTGCACACTGCGTTGCGACTCCGCAACAAATTAAGGAGATTAAGTATCTGAGGCAAAATAATCCCTATGCTCAAACATACAATCCAGGTTGGAAAAATCATCCCAACTTTGCTTGGAAGGATCAACAAGGGAATGTTCAGCAACAACCGCAACATCCATATCAGCAACAGGTACCAAAGAAAGCAGATTGGGAGATAGCTATTGAAAAGATGGCTGCTCAGAGTGTTCAATTCCAGGAAGAAACCAGAAATAATCAGAGGAACACTAATGCTTCTATTAAAAATCTGGAAGTTCAACTGGGTCAGATAGCACAACAGATAACAAGTTCTCAAGCACTGGGTACCTTCCCTAGTGCAACTGTGACAAATCCTAGAGATCATAATAATGTGAGTGCTGTAACAACAAGAAGTGGGAAATCAGTTGAAGTACCTGAAGAGAAATCTGAGGAAGAAGATCAATTGCTTGAAGTGGATCTTGAAATCTTTGAAAACAAGTCGCCACATGAGGAAGAAGTGGTTCTACAGCCAGTTGTGAAGGAAAACCCCACTGAACCAAAACCCATCATAAAGCTTCCATTCCCACAAAGAAATAAGAAGAAGAAGCAAGATGAGAAAAATTTTCAGAAGTTCGTAGAGATGTTTAGGAAGTTAGAGATCAACATTCCATTCTCTGAAGCACTTGAGTAGATGCCTATTTATGCCAAATTCATGAAGGACATCATCTCTAAAAAGCGCACCACTGACACTGATCCTATTATATTAACTGAAACTTGTAGTGCTATTTTGCAGGGTATGAAGATTCCAATAAAGAAGCCAGATAGAGGCTCTGTTACTATTCCGTGCACTATTGGTGATAGGTCTTTTAAAAGGGCACTGATTGATTTAGGAGCTAGTGTGAGTCTTATGCCTTTGTCTATTTACAGGAAGCTGGGAATAGGAAGTGTTCAAGATACCAGGATGACACTTTAATTTGCGGATCATTCAATGAAAAGACCATATGGGGTGGTTGAAGATGTTTTGGTAAAAGTTGATAAATTTGTCTTTCCTGTTGATTTTGTGATTTTGGAAATGCTAGAAGATGAGGAGATCCCTCTTATTCTGGGAAGGCCTTTTTTGGAAATAGGGAGATGTATGATAGACATTTAGGGAGGTACCATGACCCTCAAATTTTATGATGAAGAGCTGAAAATTGATGTTAGGAACACTATGAAGCATAAGGAGGATATTAGTACTAGTCACACTGTTGAAGTGATTGATCAGATGGTAGTGAAAGCTATTCACAGCCAACTCCCTGAGTCACCTTTGGAAAGAGTTTTAAGTTTGTCAGCCCAAGAGATAGAGGAGAATGAGGATGAGAAAGAAAAAAAGTTCTTGCTATGTTTGATGCACAACCACCTTGGTTGAAATCCAAACCACACCGGTGGGAGGATCTGAGAACTTCACCAGAAACGGAGACTGAAAATGAAAGCAAAACAGGTACAAAGTCTGAATTAAAACAATTACCTGAAAATCTAAAATGTCTTTTTGGATTCTGGAACAAATTGTCCTACTATTATTAATTCTGGTTTGAATGAAGAGGATGAAGAAAAACTGATACAGGTGCTTAAGGCATACAAGAGTGCTATGGGTTGGACCATCGGGGACCTGAAAGGAATTAGCCCCACAATGTGCATGCATAAGATACTAATGGAGGATAATCATAAACCAGTGGTACAACCTCAAAGGAGGTTAAATCCAGCAATGAAAGAAGTGGTGAGAAAAGAGGTTGTAAAATTGTTGGACGCAGGATTGATTTATCCTATTTCTGATAGTTCTTGGGTAAGTCCTGTACACGTGGTACCAAAGAAGGGAGGAACAACAGTGGTTCTAAATGAGAAGAATGAATTGATTCCCACTCGTACAGTAACAGGGTGGAGAGTGTGTATTGACTACAGGAGGCTTAACACTGCAACAAGGAAAGACCATTTTCCTCTCCCTTTTATTGACCAGATGTTAAAGAGACTGGCAGGTCATGAGTACTATTATTTTTTGGATGGGTATTCGGGATACAATCAGATTGCTGTAGCCCTGGAAGATCAGGAGAAGACCGTGTTCACATGTCCTTATGGTATCTTTGCCTACAGAAGGATGCCATTTGGATTATGCAACGCCCCTGCTACTTTTCAGAGCTGTATGACATCTATATTCGCCGACATGCTTGAAAAGCATATGGAGGTGTTTATGGATGATTTTTCTGTTTTTGGTTCTTCTTTTGATATTTGTTTAGCTAACTTGTCTCTTGTTTTGAAAAGGTGTCAGGAAACTAATTCTCAATTGGGAGAAATTTCATTTTATGGTGCAGGAAGGTATCGTGCTAGGACACAAGATCTCCCACAAAGGGATTGAAGTGGACAAAGCAAAAGTGGAGGTGATAGCTAATCTCCCACCTCCTGTGAATGAAAAGGGAATAAGGAGTTTCTTAGGTCATGCAGGTTTCTATCGCGGGTTCATTAGAGATTTCTCAAAGGTGGCCAAACCTTTAACTGATCTGCTTGTAAAGGACAAGCCATTTAATTTTGATGATAAGTGTATGGTCGCTTTTGAGAATCTAAAGAGTAAGTTAAGTACTGCACCTGTTGTAATAGCTCCCGATTGGTCTTTACCTTTTGAAATTATGTGTGATGCAAGTGACATTGCTGTGGGGGCTGTCTTAGGACAAAGGAAGGACAAATTATTGCATGTGATTTATTATGCCAGTCATGTCCTTAATCCGGGCCAAATAAATTATCCAACTACCGAAAAGGAGTTGTTGGCCGTGGTTTATGCTTTTGACAAATTCAGGTCATATCTGCTTGGTTCTAAAGTTATTGTGTATACTGATCATGCTGCTTTAAAGTATTTGTTTGCTAAACAGGAATCAAAACCTCGACTTTTGAGGTGGATACTCCTCCTTCAGGAATTTGATCTTGAGATCCGGGATAAAAGGGGTGTGAGAATACTGTTGCAGATCACTTATCTCACATGTCCCCAATAAAAGAAACGGAGGAGGGACACCCAATTTAGGATACCTTTGCTGATGAAAGAATCCTTGCTGTTACTGGTGTCCCATGGTTTCCTGACTTTGCAAACTACTTGGTAGGTGGGGTGATACCTGATGATTTTAATTCTCACCAAAAGAAAATGTTTCTTTATGATTGCAGGTTGTATCTGTGGGATGACCCATTCCTATATAAAAGGGGAGTGGATGGATTGATCAGAAGATGTGTTCCAGAAGGTGAACAGAGAGACATATTAAAAGCTTGTCGTGATTATGAGTATGGAGGGCATTTTAGTGGAGATAGGACAGCAGCAAAAGTCCTCCAATCTGGGTTGTATTGGCCTACCTTATTCAAGGACGCTCACTATCTAGTCCGAGAATGTGATAGGTGTCAAAGAACAGGTAATATCTCCAGAAGGAACCAGATACCGCAAAATTCTATGTTAGGGGTAGAGTTGTTCGATGTGTGGGGTATTGATTTTATGGGACCGTTCCCACCATTTTTCGGCAAGAATTATATACTGGTTGCTGTAGATTATGTGTCAAAGTGGGTATAAGCTGTAGCACTGCCTACTAATGATGCTAAAGTGGTGGTGAATTTCCTGAGGCATAACATTTTCTCCAGGTTTGGGGTACCAAGGGCGTTAATTAGTGACGAAGGTACTCTATTTTTGAATAAATTAATGGAGAATTTGTTGAAGAAATATAATGTGAAGCATAAGATTGCCACTCCGTATCACCCTCAAATGAGTGGGCAAGTAGAAGTGTCTAACAGGCAAATAAAGCAGATTTTAGAAAAGACTGTGAGTGCTTCTCGAAAGGATTGGTCCGTGAAGCTGGATGATGCACTGTGGGCATACAGGACAGCATTCAAAACACCAATAGGTATGTCTCCTTATCAACTTGTTTATGGTAAGGCTTGTCATCTACCGCTCGAACTCGAGCACAAAGCTTTTTGGGCTTCCAAATTCCTCAACTGTGATCTTCTGAAAGCTGGTGAGTCCCGAACTCTTCAACTTCATGAGTTGGAAGAGTTTAGGAATCAAGCTTATGAGAATGCCAAAATTTACAAAGAAGAAACAAAGAAATGGCATGATCAGAAGATCCAGAAAAAGGAATTCTGGGAGGGACAGTTGGTGTTGTTGTTTAATTCTAGGTTGAAGTTGTTTTCTGGTAAATTGAAGTCAAGATGGTCTGGACCGTTCATTGTTAACAAAGTGTTCCCTCATGGAGCAATCGAGATAAGGAACGAAAAGAATGGCGATACTTTCAAGGTTAACGGCCAGAGATTGAAACCGTATTACCAGGGTCAAGGAGGGCCTGTAGAAGAGGTTTGCCTTGTCTGAGTATGAGGTAACCCATCGAGCCATGCGGCGTTAAACGAAGCGCTTCTTGGGAGGCAACCCAAGGGAGTTTTCCTATTTTCTTATTTTTATTTTAGTATTTAGAGTATTGTTTTTTTTTAATGCGTTTTTGCTGGTTTTAGGAGTTTGGTACAACAGAGGAACCCCAAGAGTCAAAATCTTAACTTAGAAAAAAAATCAATAAAAAAAAATCATAATTTTCAAAAAAAAAAAAGTGCAAGTCTCTGCCGTTACGCGTAACAGGGCCTCATTATGCGTAACAGCAAGTAAAAAAGGGGGGCTCTCTGCTCATTTGCGTAAGGAACGCATATCAAAACCTCTTATGAGATCTGCGTACACGTACTGCTACCCATACGGGTACTGGCATGTGATACGTGATCTATTACGCAAAAGGGCGTTTTACATTGAAAAAGTGTTGCGTACCTTATGTGTATGAGACCCTAATACGCGTAAGGCTGCGTATCATACGCGTACCACTTTTAGCTATTTGTTTAAATATTTTTCCGTACTGTCGTGTCATTTGTCTGATTTCCTGTTACGCTACTTTGCCGTATTACTCTGTTTTCTCTGTGTTTACCACCCTTTTTCAGTTTCAAAGAAATTACAACGATGGCCAACTTATCTGAAGAACCCCAGGTCTTTCTCTCCGATGACCATGAACAAAGATTCCACCAACTCAGGTCTAGAGCGTTCACAGAAGAAAAAAATGGGATCTGGGGGGGGGGGGAATGAATTGCCGGAAGTTGCTGCTGTTCTGAAGAAGCAGAAACTGAATTATCTAAATAATCACATCAGACCTGTTGCAATGGCCTTGGTCAGGGAATTCTATGCTAATGCTTACAAAGTTCCAGGTAGAGCAGTGGAGAACGATGGTACCGAAATGACTTCTTGGGTCCGAGGAAAAGAAATCAAGTATGATTGGAAAACTATCAACCGTGTGCTCAAATGTAAATTCTATGACTCCCACTGTCCATTCTTCGATACGAAGCTGTCAGACAAGAACAGATGGCCTTATGACACCATAAAGAGTATAATTGCACGACCGGGCAAAGATTGGCATCCAACCACAAAAGCATATCTAGCAAAGATCCTAGTTGTTGATTTAGCCCCTATCCCAAAAGCTTGGGCCTATTTCATTCACCATACTTTGGACACGAATTGGAGTGGCTCTGATTTGATCACGGAGAGAGCTCTAGCGCTCTATTTCTTTCTGAATGGCCAACAAGTGAACATTGGGAGAATTATTTTGACTGATATGGATGAGATAGCCCAATCACCAAAGAAGTCTTTGGGACATGCGTCGGTGATTTACCTTCTGTGTAAAAAGGCAGGAGTGACTGATCTGGGTGGTAATGTGATGGTGAAGCCGGCACGTTCACTAGATGCTATTTGGCTGAAGGAGCACACTATTTATGTTGATGAGCACCGACCCCTCCGACGATCGCACGATCATGAGGCAGGTACCAGCACTCAGCGCCAGGATGAGCAGCATACAGCTCCAGAGACATCTCAGGCATCTCCACCATTTATTGATGAGGATTCGGTTGAGCACAGGATGCGGATGTCTCATTTTTGTATGATGCAGGAATTCTGTTATCAGTATGGGCTTTCTGGTCGATATCTGACACATTAGGCAGATTTGTGGGCTAAAGCTCAGAGGTTCAGAGACAGGTTCGCTGGTGATCCCCCAACACCTCACTATGGGCAGTTTACTTATCCTGGGTGGACTCACCCAGTTCAGATAGGAGGGTCAGTTCCTCAGCCTCAGCAGCACCAGTCGTTCACCCCTCAGCCTCAGCAGCCCACACCGCAGCCGCATCCTCAGAGTCTGTACATCCCTCAGCAGCAGCAGACACCCTCAGGGCGATCAGAGGAGATGACACCGGCCACTACCTTTGTTCGTGGGCAATTAGAGATGGATCCGACCGCTCTCATCGACTTTGATGCTGATATGCCTGATAGAGATGATAGAGCAGCGTGCTGAGTCTTTTTAGTATTTGTTTTCTTTTTATGTACTTTCTGTTATTTCTCTACTGGTGCATTGTCTTTTGGTTTATCTGATGTACTTTTATTTCCCTTTTATTTTGACTATCTTTTATTTTATTTTAGAGTGCTTGTAAGTGCCTGTTTTCGGGTTTTGCAAATTTAATGCATTTTGTTCTTTCATATAGTTTCTTGAGTTATTTCAGTTGATATGTGGTGGTTACTAGCTATAATGGATGATACTGATGACTTTCACAACTTGCTTACATGTCCTCTCATTAAGTCACCCTGACGGTTGGATACTGCTGTATATGATCGAATGCACTGGTTAAATAAAGTGTTAGAACCAGGAGCAAATGAGCCTTAAACACAAAGACATTATGGACGCTGTCAGCTTTACCCGTCCGGGTGAGATCAGAAAAAGCCATACACTATAAATCATCATGAGAGAGATATCAGGTATGACTTTGTCTATCATAGTTTGCGTCCGTTCTTTTTGAATATTAACTGTATGAGTACACGTACTGAGACACGTTTTTTGTTTTTCACCTAGAGCCTTTCCAGCCGTCCCTATTATTATTATTATGTTTATCCTTCATTCATCCCCGTTGAGCCTGTATCCCTTTGTTTGTTATTTAACCTTTATTACATTTAACCATTGGCCACATTATTTGCCCCACCTTGTTCAGAGTATGTTTTATTATTTTTGGATCTATGTTCAGATTTAAGTTTGGGGTTGTTGTTGGAATAGCAACCTTTAAGTTTGGGGTAGCTATGCATTTGTTGGAGGATAGTGCATTACAAAAGAGAAAAATGAAAGCAAAAGGAAGGTGAATTGTAAAATTCAACCCTGAAAAACAAAAAGAAGAGAAAGAAAAGAAAGATTGCACACACCCAAAAAAAAAATTAAAGAGAAGAGAAAAAGAGCACCCAACAAATGTATCATGAAATAAACATAGTAATAAGGATGATATCACGTACTCTGAACCAAAAACCCTTGTTTTCCTTTTTATATCCCACCTTAACCCAAGCCCCGTTACAACCTAAAGACCTCTAAAAGTATGTGTGTCGTGCATGTTGATAGGATTAGAGAATTTATTCAAACTATTGATTTGATATTGTTTACCGTGATTTGAGCGTTATAACACTTTAACCCCGAGAGACTGGGTGAGAGTGTGATATAAGCTGACAGGTGAAGTAGCGTTTCTAGCTTGCTGGATGGAAACGACAAAGAGAAAACCCAAGGCAACATAAAAGGGTCCAGTGCGAAAGATTTCAACAGGATTATGGTCAGGACTATTTTTACGGTAATTTTGGGGTGGCGTGATCTATTTTATATAGAGTGTTACTTGATGATAAGCAACAAGATAAGTTTGGGGTTGTGATCAGTCACCATTTATGCTATGTATTTCGCTATTTAAGTGTAAATAAGTCAGGTAAACTGTGTGAATTTGAGTTTGTTTTAGTAGTAATTAGGTGTGTTTTGATTATGTCAAGCGTGTCATGAATTATGAGTTTCTCGAGGATATTTTACGCTTTTGTTATGTCAGCAGGTCAAATACAGATTTGGAAGCTCAGAGGATCGAGCATTGGATGTACAACCGAGCCGGTGCGAGAAAGCGGAAGAAAAATACAATTTTTGGAAGACTTGCTGCCCATACGCGTAATTCTTTAAGTGATACGCGTATGGCCTGCCTGGTACGCGTACAATACGTGAATGAGCAGAGGGCTGAAAAAACAGAGAAAAAAGGAAGCCTCTGCCCATACGCGTAAGGTTCTTGGCAATACGCGTATGAGGTTGCGTGCTGGCTGGCCCTTGGTGCCATACGCATAGAAAATATGGTGCAGAACAGGTCATTACGCGTATTAGGTAAGGCAATACGCGTATTGAGGCCCAAAACTGTTGAAAGCCCAGAGTTTGATTATTTAGTCCGAGAACGCGATTTCGCAAGGGTTGGACGATTTTTTTAGAGCAAATAAGCGTTTTCGAGGCTGGAGAACTCAGAATTTCACAAGGATTTCATATGTTCAATAGTTTTTTAACGATTGAAGATTGATTCCTCGAGATATTTTGTATTGACAACACTTCTATCTTTGATTTTATTTTTCTTTATGAGTAGCTAACCCCCCCCCCCCCCCATTGCTAGGGGGTGACCCTGAATCTGATTGTAATGATTTTGATTTTATAAATGCAATGACTATTTTTATTTGATAATTGTTGGTTTGTTCTTAGCTCTGCGCTTAATGCTTAAATCGTCGGAAAAACGGATTTTGAACTTTTACATATAATTTGTGTTGGACGGCTGTTATATGTTGATCTGACTAAGACCATTTGATAATAAATATCACCTAGGACTAGGGATACTTTATCGTAACCGGAATTTCTTGATATGTACATGCTTGATCATGAATGTAATTATCTATGGACATAGTAATTAGGTTACATGATCAAAGATCTTTTCACTAAGGACTTAGGATTAAATGCCCTAAAGAACAGGTAATCAATTGTTATTGATTTTGTTATTGCGTTTATAAATCGTAATTGTTGCATGAAGATTCATTCACCGAACCCTAGCAATCTACTCTTATTTGTTAAATCGTTTAACCATTTTAATCGTTTTATTTAACTATAATTTTAGATAAACTCTTATCCAATCTAAAAATCCCAAAGACCTTTCGTTTAATTGAAATTGTCTCTGAGCTCTGTATCGTCAAGCAGTCCTTGAGATTCGATACTTGGGATTTTTCCCTTTATTACTACAATAGGCAAAATAGTACACTTGCTATTTTTCCTATCAATCAACAGGCTGCATTCTAGGATATATATATATATATGTACTAATAGTATGTCTTTAGCAGATGACTAATTGATTTCAGGTGGAAATGTGATTCTTTTGTAGTAATACTTGAATACAATGTTTCTGTAATTTCTGAGGTTAAAGTTCTTGGGCTGCTGTAAATTCTGCAACTTTTTATCAGATAAATGAGAAGACAAGTTAAACTCAATCTAATTCCATTAATTTATAAAGGGTTAAATAAGTTTTAGGCCCCTCTAAATATAGCGATTTTCAATTTTAGTCCCTAAAAAGTTTTCCTTTAAGAATTGGTCCCTACAAGATTTTCCGTCTCAATGAATAGTCCCTGGCGTCAAATGGGAGTAACGGCTGCTGATGTGGCAGCGCCACGTGGCAAGTTCATCCATTTTTTATTTTTTATATTCATAAATCCAGAATTCGTAGCTAATTTGTAGCTAATTCGAAACCAATTCCTAGCTAATTCTGAAAATTGAGACTTTCTAAACCCAGTATTAGTAGCTAATTCGAAACCAATTTGTAGCTAATTCGTAGCTAAATCTGAAAATAATTATCAATGACTAAATCAATGGTGGACCCACACAAATTCCAGCCAAAAAGCTTGTACAATAACGACTGCAACCATCCACCTCTCCAACCATAAAATAACTTCAAACCAAGCCAACATGAGAACTCCAACAAAGCTACACAATTCCTGCAAAAGTCACAAAAGAACCAAGGACAACAGCAACAAAAACATTTACCACAAGACAAGCCAAGCGACCTTCTTCTTCATAACTCCATCATTTACTCTATTCCTTCAATGATAATTCATTTTCTAGAAAGTAGAAAATAACTGTAACCAAAAGGAAAGGCTGGGGATAAAACACAGCCACACTGGTGGACTTGAAGATTAAATGGACTAACACATCCACAGAAAACCTACCTTTTCCAATAATCTAAATGCAAGTTTATGCAAAATCTTCTTGTCAAGTACGTGACCTCCAACTCTGTGAACTTCTTCACACGCTCTAAATAGAAATGAGATTATATATAGAGAAGGCATAGATGGAAGAGATATTTTCATCTCCGATTGGTTCTCATCAGACTGGTCTTGCTTGACTGCAATATCCTCTCACCCCTGTTCAGTAAACAAAAACGTGAGAAACTTCTATATTTAAAAGGCTATAAGATCTTGGTTTTTTATATCACCGACAAAGTAGTAAATAAAAGAATAGTAGTAGTGGTAAACACATTAGCAATGATAATAAAATTACACTTTGATGGCACCTACTGCCCCTTCAAAAGGTAAACAAAATATCTACTTCAATATTGAAAGCTCGTGAGTTTTAGGAGTAAGGTATGTTTCCATAAAAAGAGAGAAATGATGATGCCGACATTGGCAATAAAGAACTATAATGATAACTAAGCTAGCATCACTAAAGCTTTATAACAGCCGGGACTTATCCTAGAATATATGGTTTGCTAGAAGCACCGACTAATGCTATTGAGCTCTATCAAAAACTAAATTTCCAATAAATCCCTTGAAATCAAGGTTTTTAATATCATCTTATATCTTATATCTCTTCCAAAAGAAACACGGGATGAAGGTTAAAGATTCAAAACCTATAACATTCATTGTTTAGTAAAGCAGAATATCAAAGGGAACATGTACTTTCTTAACAAATTTTCAATTAATTTCAATTGTTTTGGTCTTTACGTGACTAATCTCACTAAATTTCTAACTGCTAGAATAAATTTCCATTGAGCAATATAAATTGTCAAGTTCTTTTTGCAATGCCATCAATATAGCAGACACACTTTCATAACATTTACTTTGTATAAGCTTTTTGGCTGGAATTTGTGTAGGTCCCCCATTGATTTAGTCATTGATAATTATTTTCAGAATTAGCTACGAATTAGTTACGAATTGGTTTCGAATTAGTTGCGAATTAGCTACGAATACTATGTTTAGAAAGTCTCAATTTTCAGAATTAGCTAGGAATTGGTTTCGAATTAGCTACAAATTTTGGATTTAAGAATATAAAAAATAAAAAATGGAAGAAATTGCCACGTGGCGCAGCCACATCAGCAGTCGTTACTCCCATTTGACGTTAGGGACTATTTATTGAGACGGAAAATCTTGTAGGGACCAATTCTTAAAGAAAAATTTTTGAGGGACTAAAATTGAAAATCGCTATATTTAGAGGGACCTAAAACTTATTTAACCCATTTATAAATGTTTAAGAATTTATCATAGTTGATATTTTGTTGATATGGTAGTTTTGTAAGTATTGAGAATTTGTCAAATAGTTTCGTTGAAAGTACTCAATTTAGGAGATAATGTAGCAATTTTTAATTTTTTTTTTAAATAATAAAATTACGGCGGTTCTAAACCGTCACTATTTTAAATTAAATATATAATACATAATTATGGCGGTTAAAACCGTCGTTATTTTCAAAGAAATATATATTTTTTAATTATGGCGGTTAAAACCGTCGTTATTTTCAAAGAAATATATATTATTTAATTATGGCGGTTAAAACCGTCGTAATAATATATTTGAGGCCGTTCCAAAACTGTCGCAGCATTTTACGGCGGTTGGAGCGACAGTTTTACAAACTGTCGCAAAACAACCTCGCGACACATGTTTCTACGACAGAAGAGGAACCGTCATGACTTGAAATTTGCGTCGGTTGTAACCGCTGTAATCTGCCAAAATTAACCGTCGTAATTTGCCAATTTTCTTGTAGTGTATGGTGTATTTGGTTAAGTAGAAATAGTTTGATTTTTAGAGGTAAGTTGGTGTCGGTAGCAGACACGTTATACGCTGTCAAATTCTTATTCTGGAAGTGGTTTTGTTCATATTTAATTTGGTTAAGGGTCATATCAGTCTCTATGATTGGTTTTGTGCCCCTATTGACTGTATTAGACGGATATAACTTTTCTGTCGGTTGTTTTCGGGTTGTAGCACCCCTTGTGCTATCTTTAATTCCATTGCTTATTAAAAAATAAAAAATAAAAAAATAAGAAAGTTGTATTAATTTCATCGTATTACATAAATAAATAATTTTATAATTAAAAACATATAAAGTTATGAGCGGATGATGCACCAGAATTGCATTCTCAAGTAAAATCATTTGTGTTAGATATATAGACCCTTAAAAAAATCAATTAGAAAGATTAAAAATGTATAGAAGCATATATAAAATGTGATTATCTTCTACAACTGTTATTCCATAGATATGCTTCACATCTACTCCTCCAAAAAATGTGTGTATGTTTTGCATTAGTATTACAAGTTAAATGTGAAACCATTATACAAAGACGACAATTGTATAAAAGCACAAAAAAAAAATAGAATCAGTTGAGGAAACACTACACATTTCTGGCTTGACCTTCTGTTATACGGTTGTTATCCTATAAATACGCTTCACATATATTTGTTCAAAATTTACTTTAATCATAATAAAAATTACTAAACTTAATGCAAAATTACAATAACCAAAATCCTTTTTTTTAATACTCTAATTCATTCATAAGGTCATATAAATGACCCAAAGCCAGTAATACAAAGTTCTGCCATAAAAACCATTAAAATTTACATGTTTTATGACAGAAAAATGACAGTCTCAATACATGAAACATAACCACCAAAACATAAAAATTTAAAATGGGAAAAAAGACTGCCCTCACATATCTAAACCAGAAGGCCAGATAAGATTGAGTATAAACCCCCTACCTCAAATCTATGGTTGTCTTGGGAAAGATCCAATGGTAGCTTAAACCGTCACAATAACTTGAAAAATTCTTCCTTTGTTTTCTTCCTTTTCCATCTCCACGATACCCGCTTGATTTCCTCACAAATTGAAGAGGGATTTGGGATTGCATCATTGAATATCACTTGGTTTCTTGTCTTCCAGACACACCAACAAGAAATTAGCCAAATATAAGAAAGTGTTGATCCTCATTTAACTGATTTAGACCAATCAATGAACATTTCAGCATGACTGTTACCCATTGGTAAGCGAATCCCCAACCAGTTTTCTAAACCCTTCCATACCAGTTTGGTTTTTTCACAACTTAGTACTATGTGATAGATTTCTTCCATTTCCTTAAAACAGAATATGCAAGATAATTGATGAGGGTCTGCAATAACTCCCCTTCTGTTTAAGTTTCCTCGAGTAGGCAGTCTGTTCATTAGCAATCTCCAGCCAAAGATCAAAACTTTGAGAGGGGCCTTTATCCTCCACATGATCTCTAATGCCTCCAAGGTCAAACTGTCTAAGTTAATGTTAGATGTCAAACTTGTTATATATTTGTATGGAATTTTTGGCATTTTTCATTTCTTTCTTGCGGTAAAGTGTGAATTTAAGCGGTAAATGAAGTTGTTAAGCTTACATTGGAATTTATGTGTGGAGCTTGTAATTTGTGTGTTAATATGCAGGTATAGGCATGAAAGGAGCAAAATGGTGAACACATGGAACCAATGCAAGTTCCACTGAGTTTTCTAGCTGCAACAGGGTGTTCGCAGTGCGAACAATCTGGCGAATGCCCAGCGAAGGTGCCAGCGAATGGAGGCAGTGAGTTCCAGTTTTGCAAATTGCATGTGTTCGCACTGCGAACTCCTGGCGAGGGTCCAGCGAAGGTTCGCTGGTTGGTTCGCAGTGCGAAGGTGCTGGCGAAGAGAGGCAGAGAGTTCCAGTTTTTAGAATTTTGGCTCGCTAGTTTATTCGCAGTGCGAATGAAGCTAGCGAATGATTCGCAGTGCGAATGAAGGGTTCACAATGCGAACCTACGATTTCTGCTTGGGGCGGTTTAAGTCTCAGGCACTTAAGGTGCCAATTTTTCCTCATTCGCAGTGCGAATGATCTGCTCGCAGTGCGAATAGTACAGATTTCAGAAGTGTATAAATAGAATTTCACTTTTTGTGTTAGGGATCTTTTGTTCATTTTGATCCAAAATCATAGTTTTCAGTCTTGGAACCATTGAAGCTTGTATTTTCACTTGGAGAAGCTGATTTTGCATCCATTCTTGATTATTCGTCGTGGATGCTTATTCATCTCCTCTCTTTATTTGTTAGCCAATCTACCATGAGAAGTGGTAGCTAAACACTCTATGTTGAGGTTAGATGTAGTTGATTCTGTTTTTATGTATTGCTTTTGATCTATTGTATATGAACAAAGTCTTTGATCAATATAGATCATGTTGTTTTCTCTTAATGATCCATGTTTGATTTGTTTTACTCTAGACATAGATTCCACAAATCTTGACCTAACAATTTCATCTCTTAAAAACCAAACTCTAGACATAGATTTGGGATTTGCTATTCGCATTGTATTGATCTTAATGATCGTTGCTTAGATTGTTAGCGTGAGACATCATCTAACGGTCTAAACAACAAAACTCACGACTTCGCTTTAGACATAAACTTAGTCGGGAGGATACGCGGTTATATTGGTCGGAAACCGAGTTCATATGCTTGATTAATCGTTTATACATGGAAAGGATTAGTGAAACCTAACCTTAACATGCTTTTATAAAACCTTTTACAAAATCTTTGTGACAAATTAATCTTTCCTACAAGTGAATGATAAAAATAATTGAGAATCTTTTGAAACTGTTGAACTTATAATAGCACAACTATTGAACGGTACACATCAAAATATCAAACAATCCCTGTGGATACGATAACAAAAACCCACACTATTACTCTTCTAACAAAATGGCGCCGTTGCCGGGGATTGTTCGGTGATATTGCAAGCATTGTGATCGTTGAGCTATTTTAAGCTTGTTACCACTTTATCTTGAACTTGTTAATCTGTTTGTTTAGTGTGCAGACTTAGTTTATGCGAGGGAAACTACCGGCGGACCAACTTCTTTTCGATCCTGAGATTGAAAGAACCGCTCGTAGAATCAATAGCCGAACTAGAAGAAGGAGGCAGCTAGCGAAACAGAGGCGGGAACAAGAGGAAAGTACTTCTACACCACCACCATTTCCACAAATACTTCCAGTTATGGAGGGAGATCCACCACCACCACCACCACCTGCTTCTAGGCCATGCACAAATAGTCCGAGACACACTGCTCAGTTCGCTCGCCACGCACACAACGGTCGTCATGCTGAAATGAAGACCGAGATTCTCCAACTGTTATATCAGAGTCCATTTACGGGTATGGATCATGAAGATCCTTTCACCTATTTGACAAATTTTATGAAATAGCGGGAGCGACTGGTGCACCGGAAGCAGAAGATGAGTCTCTGTTCAAGAGATTATTCCCGCATTCCCTCATTGGGAAGGCAAAGGAATGGTACCTTGATCAGTCAACTACCATAATGACGGATTGGAATGCTTTGGAAGAGAAATTTTTGGAGAGATTTTTCCCTCATACTCGGTTCATGGAAGCGAAGACCGCCATCGCGGTATTCACACAAGGAGCAAATGAATCTCTCAACGAAGCTTGGGAGAGGTTCAAATCAATGTTACGAAAGTGCAAAGGCTATGGTTTTGATGAATTGTCACAAATTCATATATTCAGAAATGGGCTGCAGCTAGTACACAAAACCTTGTTGGATGCCACCGCGGGTGGTTCTTTGTTAAGCAAAACCGCAGCGGAAGCCACAGCTATCATTGATAAGATGGCCTTGAACGATCATCAAGGTAGTCACAACCGTGGACCTTCTCAACGAACTCCGGGAGTGTTGGAATTAGGAACAAGTGATGCTATCCTTGCGCAGAACAAATTGTTATCACAACAGGTTGAGTTGTTAACAAAGCAAATGTCTAAGCTGCCGCAACAATTCAAAGAGATGCATGAATCTTCAAGTAAAAATGTGCAAGTGTTAGTTTGTGAATTATGTCGAGGTGACCATCCGACCGGTTATTGTCCTCCCGTTGTGGAGGAAGCAAATTACACGGGAAATCAAGGTTACCAACCCCGACCTCCGTATCAACAAGGCAACCAAGGTTACCAACAAAGGCCTAACCAAGGTTATCAACAACAATGGAGACCGCAAGAAGCCGGACCATCAAACCGTCAACAATACCAAAACTACACTCAACCTCTGCAAGCTCCCGTTGGAAATACAAAGATGGAAGACACTCTTACATAATTTATGCAAATGGCAATTTCAAATCAAAAGAACACCGATGCGGCCATAAGGAATCTTGAAACACAAGTCGGGCAATTATCAAAACAATTGGCCGACCAACACCAAGGGCCCTTTACGGCAAATACGCTTCCGAATCCTAAGGATTGTAAAGCAATTCTCACAAGAAGTGGAAGAAAGATTGACATGGGTGTAGGTAAGAGTGTAGTAGAGGAGGAGGAGGTTGTAGTTGAAAATGAAAAAGAAAAAGATAGTGAGGAAATTGAAGTAGAAAAAAATGTTGAGGGTGTGTTAGTTGAAAATGAGATAGAAAAAAATGAGAAAGAAAAACATGAGGAAGAGAAAAAAATAGAGAGAGAAGAAAGAGTGAAGAGAACTAGGAAGGGAAAATAGCCGATGAACAATATTCCGATTCAAAATCTACCATATCCGCATGCTCCTGCAAAGAAAGATAGTGCGCGACACTATTCTCGGTTTATGGATATTTTCAAACAATTACAAATTAATATTCCATTTTCCAAGGCTTTGGAGCAAATGCCTAAATATGCAAAATTTATGAAGGATATCCTCACTAAAAAGAAGAGGTATTCGGACCAAGAGACGATTATGGTAGATGCGAGCTGTAGTGCCATCATTCAACGTACTCTCCCGAGGAAAGAATGTGATCCGGGACGAGTTACATTGCCGGTTACGATAGGAAACATGTATGTGGGCAATGGGTTGATTGATTTGGGGTCTAGCATCAACTTGATACCATTGTCGATTGTGAAACGGCTAGGCCACATGGAATTGATGCCCACGCAAATGACGTTGCAACTCGCCGATAAGTCCACTACCCGTCCGCACGGTGTAGCGGAAGACGTGTTGGTCAAAGTGGACAAATTTTTGTTTCCGATCGACTTTGTTGTAATTGAAATGGAGGAGGATGAGGATGCGCCTTTGATTCTTGAAGGCCTTTCATGAAAACTGCCCGAATGGCAATTGACATGGACGATGGTCTCATGAAAGTGAGAGTCCAAGATGAAGAGGTGTGTTTCAATCTTTATGATGCCATGAAGCACAAGAAAGATAAGGGTGATTGTTTCCGAATCGATGCAACGGAGGAAGCGAGTTTGGAAGTTACAAAGCAAATTCATATCATTGATCCTTTTCAAAGAGCTTTGGATGAATCCTTGGAAGTATTCTCGGTTGAAGAAGAGCAAGCTCTTGAAGAGTGTTTGTTAGAGCTCGAAGCTTTGGAAGAATTGCAACCGTGGGAGTATGAAGAGGAAATTTTAAAAAAAGAGGTGAATGATGAACAATCCAAACTTGAACTGAAAGTGTTACCTTCCACCTTGAAGTATGCTTTTCTCGATGACGGTGGTAATAAACCGGTTATCATAAGTAGTATTTTGTCTGAAAATGAGGAAAGCCGCTTAATTCAGGTGTTGAAGAAAAATCAGGATGCAATGGGATGGACTTTGTCCGATCTCAAAGGCATAAGCCCTTCGTATTGCATGCACCGTATATTTATGGAGGATGACTTCAAACCGGTTGCTCAACCTCAACGCCGCTTAAATCCTATCATGAAGGAAGTGGTCCGAAAGGAAGTGGTGAAAATGTTGGATGCCGGAATGATTTATCAGATTTCCGACAGCCCTTGGGTTAGTCCCGTGCATGTGGTACCAAAAAAAGGAGGATTAACGGTGGTCCGAAACGAGAACAATGAGCTTATACCAACAAAGACCGTAACCGGGTGGAGAATGTGTATCGACTACCGTAGGTTGAACAAGGCTACGAGAAAAGATCACTTCCCTCTACCTTTTATGGATCAAATGCTCGAGAGGCTTTCCGGTCAACAATTTTACTGTTTTTTGGATGGTTATTCGGGTTACAACCAAATAATTGTGAACCCAGATGATCATGAAAAAACAGCTTTTACATGTCCGTTTGGAATCTTCGCTTATAGGAGGATGCCTTTTGGATTATGTAATGCACCAGCGACTTTTCAGCAGTGTATGCAAGCTATCTTCTCGGATTTGATCGAAAAGACTATCGAGGTTTTTATGGATGACTTCTCCGTTTTTGGATAATCGTTTGATTTGTGCTTGAAAAATTTGGATACCGTGTTAGAACGGTGCGTGGAAACTAACTTGGTGCTTAATTGGGAGAAATGCAACTTTATGGTGAACGAGGGAATTGTGCTCGGTCACAAGGTTTCTTCAAAGGGCCTTGAAGTTGATAAAGCCAAAGTGGATGTTATCGAGAAATTACCACCGCCGATGAATGTCAAAGGTATAAGGAGCTTTCTTGGACACGCCGGGTTCTACCGGAGATTTATCAAGGACTTCGCCAAGGTCGCAAAGCCGTTGAGCAACTTGCTCGTCCAAGGTAAGGTCTTTGACTTTGACGAGTCTTGTCTTTTTGCTTTTAATTTTTTGAAAAAAAGTTTAACTACCTCACCGATAATCGTTGCACCAAACTGGAAATTGGATTTTGAATTAATGTGCGATGCGAGCGATTATACGGTTGGGGCTATTTTGGGTCAAAGGAGAACGAAAGTTTTCCACGCGATACATTATGCGAGCAAAGTTTTAAACGAGGCTCAAATTAACTATGCAACAACTGAAAAAGAGTTGCTCGCCATAGTGTATGCGTTGGAGAAATTTCGTGCCTATTTCATTGGTTCACATGTCATCGTTTACACGGACCATTCGGCTATAAGGTATCTCCTCACCAAGCCTGATTCAAAACAGAGGTTGATTCGGTGGATCCTTTTGTTACAAGAATTTGATCTTGAAATTCTTGACAAATGGGGTTCCGAGAATTTGGTGGCGGATCACTTATCCCGCCTGATCAACGTTGATGTGACCAAAAATGAATTTGAGGTAAAATAGGAGTTCCCAGATGAAAAATTGTTTAGAGTGCAAGTTAGACCGTGGTTCGCCGACATGGCTAACCACAAAGCCACCGGATTGATACCGGACAGTCTAACGCACCATCAAAAACGGAAATTTTTGTCTGACGCCAAGTCTTTTGTGTGGGATGAACCTTATTTATTTAAACTTGGTATCGACAACCTCCTCAGAAGGTGTGTGTCAGTGGAGGAAGCCACGAATATTCTGTGGCATTGTCATAACTCTCCTTACGGAGGACACTTTAATGGGTTGAGAACGGCCACTAAAGTCCTACAATCGGGCTTTTATTGGCCGTCCTTATTCAAAGATGTGCATGCGCATGCCCTTAGTTGTGACAAGTGCCAGAGAAGCGGCGGTATTTCACAGCGGCAAGAAATTCCATTACAAAATATGCTAGAAATCGAAGTTTTTGACTGTTGGGGGATCGACTTTGTCGGTCCATTCCCATCTTTATTTTCTAATGAATATATTTTGGTCGCTGTGGATTACGTTTCCAAGTGGGTTGAGGCGATAGCATGTGCTAAAGCCGACGGAAAAACAGTGGTGAAGTTTTTGAAAAGAAATATTTTTGCGCGTTTTGGTACACCTCGAGTGTTAATAAGTGATGGAGGATCGCACTTCTGTAACACTCAGCTTGACAAAGCTCTTGAGCAATATGGTGTGAAGCACAAGGTTGCTACACCATATCATCCGCAAGCTAATGGTCAAGCGGAGGTATCCAATCGTGAAATAAAACGTATTTTAGAGAAAACTGTTTCGGCCTCTAGAAAGGATTGGGCGAACAAATTGGATGACGCGTTGTGGGCGTATCAGACTGCTTTTAAGGCTCCGATCGGTCTCACCCCGTTTAAAATGGTTTATGGTAAGAATTGCCACTTGCCGGTAGAGTTGGAGCACAAGGCGTTTTGGGCCTTAAAATTTTTGAATTTTGATCCCACTCTAAGCGGCGAAAAAAGAAAAGTGCAATTACACGAGTTGGATGAATTGCGCCTTCAGGCGTACGATTCCAATAAATTGTATAAGGAACGTGTAAAGTCTTACCATGACAGAAAAATTGTCATCAAACAGTTTGAGGTCGGACAACTGGTCTTATTGTTCAATTCTCGATTAAAATTATTTCCCGGAAAATTAAGATCTAAATGGTCCGGTCCGTTTCGGATTGTGGAAATCAAACCCTATGGAGAAATCGTAATTGAGGAAACAACGTCAAAGGAAAATTGGACAGTTAATGGCCAGAGGTTGAAAGTGTATCTCGGAGGAGGTTTCGAGCGGAATCCCGCAGTTGTGCCTTTCAGCGATCCGTGAGGTCGCGATGGACCGTCGAGCTTAGCCGACGTTAAACAAGCGCTTGTTGGGAGGCACCCTAACATTGTAAGTATTTTTGTTTTATTTTGCTGTTTTTAGTCATTTTGACATTTTGGACATTTGGAAGTGTGGCAGCAAGACAGACCTGTAATTTGGAAAAAAACTGTCTTGTTCGCTGGCTCATTCGCAGTGCGAATCTGGGGCGAGCATTCTCCAGCCATTCGCACTGCGAAGCTGGGGCGAGCATTCGCTATCAATTCACACTGCGAACGTCAGCGTACCTGTATGGGTTGTTTTGCTGCCACATCATTAAAATGGAGGGTTTTGTGATGGGTGGGCCTGTACATAGGCCCAAGACCCATGTTGAAAGTCTGATTGACTTGGGGGGACCAAACCCTAGTCTCTCACTCTCACTTTCAACCATTAACCAAAAAGAGAAAAAGACATTATCCTCTCCCCTCTCACGTGCAAGTTTCTGCCATTCTCTCAAGTTTTTTCTCCTCAATTGCCAACTCTAAACAAGATGGGTCCTAAAACTATGATGAGAAAAAGAAAAACATCCACTTCGAGACAAGCACCACCCCGATTTGACGAGACTCACTTTAGAGGATTGAGACAGGCTCAAAGGTATGAAGTGCTGGAAACAAGGACTATCCTTGCTGAGAGAAGGTTTGTGCTGAATGAGCATGGTAGTTATCGTGCCATTGCTGCCTTGTTAAATGCTAAAAAGTGGGGCACACTGATTACTCCTGTGGATTCTTATAACGTGGAAATGGTTAGAGAGTTTTACGCCAACGCCCTTCCTGATGAGGGCGATCTGTTTACTTGGACTACAAAAGTTGGCGGAAAAAATGTAAGATTTGACAGGAGAACAATTAGCAGAGTACTTGGAGATCCTCTGCCACTGCATGCTAGTGAAGAGGATGTGTATCATGAGACTCTTAATCAGTATCGAGATATTGCTTCAATGACTCGTGATCTCCTGAGACCAGGTAAAAATGTGAAATTTAATCATTCAGGAGTGGTTGTTCGCTATCACCGTGAGGATATGGTGCCTTTGGCTCAGTTGGTATTACTTTTAGTTGTCACAAATATTATGCCTAAGTCACATTCCTCTACGGTGACGATTCCTCTTGCACACTTGGTTCACAGTATCCTTACAAATGTGCAAATTGACGTCGCAAGGATCATTGCTGATGAAATTAGGGCCATCGTTGAGAGTGGTTTAGGAGGGAATGCTTCGAGGAAGAATGCCCCTCTTGCTTTCCCTTGTTTGATCATGACCCTTTGTGCTGATGCTGGAGTGACTTTGCCTGCGCGTCATCAAATTACTGTGGCGTCGACTATCGATGATCGATATGTCGACAAATTCTGCAAACCGAAAGGTGTTTGAGCTGAATCTTCTGGTGCTGCTGCTGGTGCTAAGGCAGGCACAAGTGGGGGTGATACGTCTGGATCTCACAGCTTCTATCCTTTTCAGCAGGAGATATGCCAGTATAACTGGGATTGGATGGCCGCTCAGCAGTGTGCCATGACTGATATCCATGATTCTTTGCAGGTTCTCCAATTACAGATCCGTGACCCTTCTACGCAACACACTATGATGTCGAGGGAGCAGTTCCTCGCGCATGCTGGATGGCCTGAGGGCAGGCCTGTTTTCAGTTGGGGAGAGGATGTTGTTGAGCCTGCTGCTGATGATGATGCTGAGGAGAGGGGAGATGGTGATGATATTATGATTTCTGATGATGATGATGGGCAGAGGACGGATGTACTAGGGACTGAGCCTGAGGATGAGCAGGGTACTGATGTTCTCGAGACTGAGTCCGAGGAGGACTGATTTTTTTGTGATCTTAGACTTGCACACTTCCTTTGGTCATCAAAGTGAAGTTTCTTGTATTTTGTTTTTTCAGCTTTTACTAGTCTAGTATTGATGTACTCGTACTCGTGTGGTACTTTTTGGATTATGTAGGTGTTTTATATACCAGGCACTTTATGATTATTATTAGTAATGATTATGGTTTGCAGTAAAATTTTTTGTTTCGCTTTACTAATAAATTGTTGGTTTTTAATTATAGTATTAAGTGTCGAGTTCTTCAGTTTACGAATGCTCAACACTTAAGTATGTTTTTTGTTGTTAAGTGTTAGTAAGAGTTGAATTCTTCAGTGGACGAATGTTCAACTCTTAAACTGTGCATATGTGTTATTTTGATGTTCCTTCTTTTAAAGATGAATTTGGGGAAATAGGTTGGAGACTCTTGTGTTTTAAAAGGAGATTCCTCCAAGACGTGAGGGCTATGATAGTACCGTAAACATTGTGTTGCAACAAGGTACATCGTTACCTAGTTCGAGAATTTGGTATGTTTCAGAACTTTGTGTCTTGGGCGATTGTAAATGTTGTTTCATGTTACAACTTCTTTTGAATGCATATGTCATTTTAGGATCAAAACCATTAAAGTGAGTAGCCTCCAAAGTATTACTATATGCTAAGGATTGTGATAAATGTTGTCTTTACTTTTAATTCATGCCTTATCTTGTGACCATGTGATTTTGTGGAAGTAGGAGAAGTGATCAAGGCACTTTTTGAAAGTGAGCACAACCATGTCCATATATTAGTTCACCCGTGAGAAGTGAGCAATTGCTAGCCCCTTTGAGCCTAAACAGTTTAGAACTCAATTGAATGATGAACTTGTTTTATGTACATTATTTGCAAGTTTGGTTCATCATTGAATTTGGTGAGTTTCTAACATTTTCTTCTTGAAACCTTTGAAAATTGTATACTTTGACTTCCTTGCCTTAAAAAGCAAGGAACATTCACTTTAGGTTGAGTTGAAAATGAGTTGGGGAGAATAAAAAGAAGATGGGTGCATTACTCCAAATTTTGAAAAATTTTCAAGCAAGCATGTAAAGAAAAGTGTGTGAATATGTTGTACAAAAGAGAAAATGCTTGCTTGAACAAAAAAATAATAGAATCAATAAGTGTGCACGGTAGTTTGTGAAGGTGGAATGAAAAATTGGTGAAATGAAGTGTGTTGTGTGAATATGTATATAGTGAATGTTCTTTTGCTTCGACAATTTCGTTCAATGGCCATTAGAAATGTCCCTTTTTTGTTTACCCGACCAAACTACAACCTTGAAGTCCTTAGTGATCTTTTACTTCCATGATTTCTGTTATGATCATTGAGATATGGTATGAATTGCTTAGTACTGCATCATTTGTCATTTGAGTGTAATTGTCCCGTGCTTGTAAGCACGTTTGCCTTCAATCCTTTTTCGAAGAGGAGTGTAGATTGACATATGCAGGATGAGTTAGTTGTTTCTTGAAACATTGTTTGAAATGGTTTAAGACGCAAGTTCTTTTTCATGTCAGATTCTTGAAGTGTATAATTGTGCATTGTTGTGATCGTTGTTTAGTTGAGCCGTTTTTCGCGTCTTGGTTGAATTGAGTGCTCGAGCAAATCCTCGTGAGAGGCATACTTTGCTTGAGGACAAACAAAGAGTTAGTTGGGGAGAGTTTGTTAGATGTCAAACTTGTTATATATTTGTATGGAATTTTTGGCATTTTTCATTTCTTTCTTGCGGTAAAGTGTGAATTTAAGCGGTAAATGGAGTTGTTAAGCTTACATTGAAATTTATGTGTGGAGCTTGTAATTTGTGTGTTAATATGCAGGTATAGGCATGAAAGGAGCAAAATGGTGAACACATGGAACCAATGCAAGTTCCACTGAGTTTTCTAGCTGCAACAGGGTGTTCGCAGTGCGAACAATCTGGCGAATGCCCAGCGAAGGTTCGCACTACGAGGAACCAGCGAAGGTGCCAGCGAATGGAGGCAGTGAGTTCCAGTTTTGCAAATTGTATGTGTTCGCACTGCGAACTCCTGGCGAGGGTCCAACGAAGGTTCGCTGGTTGGTTCGCAGTGCGAAGGTGCTGGCGAAGAGAGGCAGAGAGTTCCAGTTTTTAGAATTTTGGCTCGCTAGTTTATTCGCAGTGCGAATGAAGCTAGCGAATGATTCGCAGTGGGAATGAAGGGTTCGCAGTGCGAACCTACGATTTCTGCTTGGGGCGGTTTAAGTCTCAGGCACTTAAGGTGCCAATTTTTCCTCATTCGCAGTGCGAATGATCTGCTCGCAGTGCGAATAGTACAGATTTCAGAAGTGTATAAATAGAATTTCACTTTTTGTGTTAGGGATCTTTTGTTCATTTTGATCCAAAATCATAGTTTTCAGTCTTGGAACCATTGAAGCTTGTATTTTCACTTGGAGAAGCTGATTTTGCATCCATTCTCGATTATTCGTCGTGGATGCTTATTCATCTCCTCTCTTTATTTGTTAGCCAATCTACCATGAGAAGTGGTAGCTAAACACTCTATGTTGAGGTTAGATGTAGTTGATTCTGTTTTTATGTATTGCTTTTGATCTATTGTATATGAACAAAGTCTTTGATCAATATAGATGATGTTGTTTTCTCTTAATGATCCATGTTTGATTTGTTTTACTCTAGACATAGATTCCACAAATCTTGACCTAACAATTTCATCTCTTAAAAACCAAACTCTAGACATAGATTTGGGATTTGTTATTCGCATTGTATTGATCTTAATGATCGTTGCTTAGATTGTTAGCGTGAGACATCATCTAACGGTCTAAACAACGAAACTCACGACTTCGCTTTAGACATAAACTTAGTCGGGAGGATACGCGGTTATATTGGTCAGAAACCGAGTTCATATGCTTGATTAATCGTTTACACATGGAAAGGATTAGCGAAACCTAACCTTAACATGCTTTTATAAAACCTTTTACAAAATCTTTGTGACAAATTAATCTTTGCTACAAGTGAATGATAAAAACAATTGAGAATCTTTTGAAACTGTTGAACTTATAATAGCACAACTATTGAACGGCACGCATCAAAATATCAAACAATCCCTGTGGATACGATAACAAAAACCCACACTATTACTCTTCTAACAGTTAACCTCCTCCCTGCTTTTATTCCAATTTATGTAACATTCCTTAACACTAAATGTTTTATCCACTTTCCTCGACCAGATCACCTCATATTCCTTCTCCCTGATCAGCCTAATGTCACTAATTATCATCTTCAATTCATTAACAGCGGTCTCATCTGCACCTTCCGAAATCACATTATTAGTCATACACTCCCAACTCCAAATATCATCCTGCCAAAGTCCACAATCCTTGACCAGGATATCCTGATTTGGGGAAGAGGAAAACAGGAATGGAAATTGGAGTTTAAGGGCATTTCCTCCAGTCCACTTTGAATGCCAAAAGGAAGTGTTCCTACCATTACCAATTTTCCAGATCAGTTGACTAAAGAAACATTGTTCATTAGAAGGTTTGGCCAGACAGACTAAATCCCTCCACCAATTAGACCAGAATTTAGTAGAACTCCTTTGTTGCTCTAAGAACAGGTTGTGAAAGTCTCCTCCATATCTTGCATTTATAATTCCTCTCCAGATTGCTTTTGAACCGTTTGTGATTCTCCACATCCATTTAGTAACCAAGGCCCTATTGAATGTTATGATGTCCTTAATTCCTAAACCACCCTGCTGTTTGGATATACACACCAGGGACCATTTAGCCCATGATATACTATTTTTCTCCCCATCATCTGACCATAAAAATCTTCTCTGTATGGACTGTATTTCCTTCAACACTTTGAGTGGAGCAAGGAAAAAGGAAAGGAAATGAATAGGTAAATTTGTTAAGACTGAATTGATCAATGTTACCCTGCCCCCTATAGATAGCATCCTTCCCCTTCATGTTGCCAAACGATTTTTAAAGGATGTAATAACTGGATTCCAGAATGAATATGATTTGTGTTTCCCCCCACCACCAGACCCAAAAACTTGAAGAGAGATTGACCTTGTTTACAGTTCAGAAAGGTAGCTGCTGCTTCTGTCTGGTACCTTTCAACACCAAAGCCCATGAGCACACTTTTATTGTAATTTACTTTCAATCCATATAAGACCTCAAAACCTCTTAGGATAGACTTTATAGCCCAGATGTTTGACCAAGCCTCATCACAAATAAGCAGGGTATCATCAGCAAACTGAAGTAGGGAAATGCTAGTTGTATTCTCCACCTTAATACCACTCAGTAATCCTTGCTCCTCAGCTTTCTTGAATAAAAGAGCCATGCATTCAGTGATGAGCACAAATAAAAATGGAGACAAAGGATCTCCCTGCTTAAGGCCTCTCCACATCCTAAAATCTTTGGATGAACTCCCATTCACTAATACAAAACCAAAACTATTACATATCAGCCCCCTTATCCACTCTTGCTATTTAGAGCAAAAATTCATTGCTTTAAACACTTTGAAAAGGAATCCCCAGTTCACACAATCATAGGCTTGGGCAAAGTCTATTTTAAACATAAAACCTTTTCTTTTCTTTTTTGTGACATAATCCATCACTTCATTAGCTACAAGAACTCCATCCATTAATTGCCTTCCAGGAACAAAAGCAGTTTGAGATGGAGAGACCAGTTTGTGTATGACTGCTCTCAATCTACCAGCCGAAATCTTTGAAATAATCTTGTGAAGGCATCCAATGAGAGCTATAGGCCTAAACTCCTTCAAGTTTTGTGGGTTTTCAACTTTAGGAATTAGGACAAAATCCTGCATTTCACAAAAATTACATTTGAATTAAAGAATCATAGCTAATTCTTTACATTGTTTGATGCAGAAAAATATAAAAGACTGAGTTGAGTCTAATTTCCAAAATCATAATCTAATGGACATGTTATTTCTTTCCTACTAAATTGATTAAATGAGAAACCACATATTTAAAACTTTTCCTAAATACATTGCTATATAAAAAAAAACTATACCAAAATGAAAAGCCACTCCAAGGACACTGTAAATTTCAAATAATTCAGTTCAACACCATGTCATACTTAAAGGAAAGAATTCTCATAAGCTCTTGCTTTAGAATCTATAGACAAAGTGAATATCAACGGCAATTATCCACTTTAAATTATTTGTGTTTCAAAAGTTGACTCATTGACTAAGATAATCCCATGTATAATAAAAGTGTATAAAATGAAGAAAACTTCAATAGAGTCAAGTAATAGAGAACAAGTTAGAAAGCCTCAATCTTTTGATATTCCTCAATCTTTTAATATTCACCAAATGCTTTAAATTTTCACAAATATAGTCATTTCACTGTGTAGAAAAAAAAAAGGCTTAATTAGTCACAAAGTCCTTTAACTTAATTTCAGATTTCACTTTAGTCCTTATTTAATAAACATTATAGATTAGTCCCTTAAAAACAGTTCTGTTAGCTAACTTAATCATTTCTGTTAAATATAAAAAAAAAAACGTTAACTTGTGATGGCATGACAACATGGCAAAAATCAAAATAGTGAGTCAGCAGCCTTTTTAAGTGACTAAATTGAAACCTTATAGTTAGTTAAGGAACCTGTCTAAGACAATAACCAAATTGTGATTAAAGTGACTATACCATAATTTCATAAAATTTTATCAGACCATAAGTTGTTATTTACCATACTAAAATTTCATTTCAACAGAATCCTGAATTTAATAACATTAAATCAGAATTTTATTACAATCTTTTATTCAAAGCAAAGACATTAAACTAAAATGACATTAAACATGTTACAATCTTGGAATTAGTTGAATTGAAGAAAATGGTGGTGTAGATTGTGTTGGTACTGACTGACTTGGTAGTGAAGACTAAGTTGGTGTTGTCTTAGTGGTGTCGATTCGGTTGGTGTTGTTGAGTTTGTGTTAGGATAAGTTGTTTATAGTGTCAAAGACAGTTGATTTCAAATTTTGTTAACTTCAGTTGTATCCACCCATATGCAACCGTATTTACTCTGTTGAAAGTAGCTATTGTATACATTAGCTTGAAACTTCAATCATAGCTATATAAATATAAAATTTGGGACTAACTTTCAGAGGAATCCATTTTTTGTCAGGGTAGATTATGTTATACAATCAAACATGAACTGACAACACAACTCTAATCAAGAATTAACAATTGACAAGTGTCCTGTTAATTGGGCTCTAAATTGTATGTAAAAATTGTTTATAATTGAGATATTACAAGTAATAATTTTCAGATATTTCATTTTAGTTCAAAATTGTAAAAAAAAAAAAAAAAAAAAAAAAAAAAAAAACTCATTGCAAGTGAATTTTTACTAGTAATTTAGGCAAAAGTGACAAAAATGTCACTTTAGAGTTTGCAATTAAAGAAATGAAATCGAATGCCATACTTTAGATGCTTTCTACAATGTATTTAATACTTTACCTTGCTTTAGCATGCCATACTTTCCCTGCTTTCTACAATATATTCAATTTGAAAAAATGGAGAAAAGTTAATCAAAAATACTTTTCAATGTACACAATAAAATGCCACTAAAAAACTTAAGCTGTTCATGAACCTTCAATGTAATAATTTACTTTAAAAGGAAGTTATTACAAAGTTAATTCCACACTATTTTTTTCACTGGATTTGGATCTATACCATGAACATTTCCATCTGTATCTCGGTTAATTTATGATTTCACAGTAAAAGAAAGTTAGTGTTAATTGCAATAAATTGTGTGGAAATGAAATTAATTATAAGGAAATGGTAAAGACAAAAGTTACTTTACAGCCAAAAATTAAGTTTTAAAAACATCAACAGAAAATAATTGTTAAGCACATGTTGTATGTTGATGAGCATAGAATTGACAGAGAGAATGAAAAACAATGTTATACGATACAATATTTCAACAAATACCCAAATCAAGAAATTCTTCAAACACCTTAACAACAATCACAAAATAGCAAAAACCCATGATTCCAAATCGGAAAAAAAATTGTTTTTTTTTTCAACAACAAAATCCTAAAATTCAAAACAAATTAAACCTACCATTGAATCACCAAGTAGCATTGAAAACAAAAATAAAATTAGGCATAGCTTTGAGATCTAAAATAGCTTTGAGATTTGAAAACGAAAATGTTAGATTCAAGTTTTAGAAAGAGAGAGAGGAAGAAGTGAAAGAGGTGGTGGATAGGATTTGAGGAAGAGAGAAGAAATTGTTTCATAATAATACATTTCAGTTTCTTTTAATTTTAAATTTTAAAATTTAAATCAATATAAAATAAAATAAAATAAAATATATGTCATCTAAAGTAGAACCAGCTGGACTGCCACACATAAAAAAATTAAAAGAATTTGACAAAAATTAACGGAATGGACTAATATGACTAACGGAATAACATTTAAGGGACTTATGACAAACGTTTATTAAATAAGGGACTAAAGTGAAATTTTAAATTAAATTAAAGGACCAAAGAATGCATTAAACCAAAAGAAAAATAATAATAGTATATACTTTTAGGGTTTTGTTGTTACCGTAGAATCAGATACGGCGTGACAATCGTAAAAGAAATCTGATCCTCTTGATTTTCATCTTCTTTCACTTTCTCCTCTACTCCATTACTATTTGTCAGCTTGAAAGTGGAGCACGATAGCTGAAAAACAATCAAATGAATCGAAGAACTGTTCTTCAATTATGATAAACATATGTACTGCTTGATGGCACCTAAAAACCTATACAACCACAATCAAACAACTAGAATCGTCGGAAGAAGTAATTTCTATCATCCACCAATTTTATAAAATAGAAAAGATATGCCAAAAGTCTTATATCAGTAACCAAATTGTTAAAATTCTAATACCAATATACAATAAGGTATGAGTTTAGTAAACATGAGACTTACATTGACTCTTTATTTAGGTGCATTTCATCTCCAAGTAGTGATAGTTCTGCAACTGTTGTCCAACGAATGCAATCTATGGGGACTAAAATTCAAAAATGAATATCATAAAAGTTTAGATCAAAATGGGGACTATTTATTTATTGGTTTTAGATCAAAATCTAAATGAAACATTAATGAGAAAACTCATAAAAGTTTCAAAATATTAATATTATTGTTGTTTACCGTTTCTATACATGGCCTGCACATAGATATATACTATACTTTTAAATAAATAAATAAAGTTACTAAGACATGAATTATGTAGAAAACTAAGATTACAATGAAGAAGGGAGAAAGCTTAGGATATAATTATATAACAGGTCATGACATAATATAAGCAAAACAAACAACAAAGTTGATGAGAATCTACTGCATAATCTAGCAAAACTACAGTTGATTGTTAGAGTGCTGGCATCGAACATCCTTTGAAGCCGTCATCCTCCGACGTGCTGCCACAAAACTCGGTTTCTACCCAATCACGCAACAACAACACAGGCCGGCCCAATCAATTCGGAGACCTTGTTTTAATTTTAAAAAATAGGCTTAAAAAATATAAATTTATATCAAAATTGAAAAAAAAAACAATATAAAATAGTTTTTAAAAAATAAATTATAATTTTACACCTACTTTTTTAAAAATAGATGTTAAATAGATTTTGAAAACAATTAGATTTTATACCTGTCTTTTAAATAATAAGGGTAAAATGTATTATTTAATAATAAAAATAAATAAATGGGCCCCTCAGGATTTGGGGCCCTGTTCTACGGCACTTCTTGCACCGACAAATGGCCGGCTCTGCAACAACATAAGGAAGAAAATATATCAGAAAGTAAACATAAAACAAAACAATAACACATCAAACCTAAAACCGAAACTAAAATGGGAAAGAAGTAAAAATAACACATTAATATAATTTATTCATGAATGAATACAAAATGATGGTTATAAATTGATGAAAGTTCATTGTAAAATTTAAACAAATACATGGTGAGCATATATGCAACTATGATAGAGTATCAATAATCTACAAGAGATTTGATAGGAGGGGGGCATACATGGTGAACATATATACTCTATTATGAAAGTTACAAAACCACAAACCTGTTTGCTTGGTTGCTTCATCTTCAGTATAGCTTGTCAGCGCGCAATGATGATTCTCTTTCATGATATGATTCATAAAGTGATTGAAGTATAAGTTGACAATATGATAGCAAAATCCCAAACCGAAGAGGATCACATTACCAATCTGTAAAAGTTGTTTACTCGATTGGGGAAGTTTAGGCTAAGTCTTAACCATAACAAATGCACATTTGGGGTTCGATCTGGAAAATTATTGGGTTTCATTGTGAGCCAAAGAGGGATCGAGGTGGACTCTGACAAAGTCAGAGCCATTCAAAACATGCATGTGCCAAAGACAGAAAAAGAGGTTTATGGTTTCTTAGGGAGATTGAATTACATTGTCAAATTCATTTCACATCTCATGGCCACATGTAAACCAACATTCAAACTTCTGAGGAAAGATCAAGTAATCAAGTGGAACGATGACTGCCAAACAGCTTTCCATAAAGTCAAAAAATATTTGCAAGAACCGCCGATCTTGATACCCCTTATTCAGGGAAGACCTCTTATCATGTACATGACAGTACTTGATGAATCTATGGGTTGTGTGTTGGGAAAGTAAGTCGAAACCAGCAAGAAAGAGCACGACATCTACTATCTAAACAAGAAGTTTAACAATTGCGAGACCAGATGCTCACTGCTTGAAAAGACTTGTTGTGCACTTGCATGGGCTTCTTGACGTCTCAGACAATATATGTTAACCCACACAACATGGTTAATCTCCAAGATGGATCCGATTAAATACGTATTTGAGAAACCAACTCTCATTGGTAGAATTTCCCGATGGCAAATGCTACTATCAGAGTACGACATCCAATATGTCACTCAGAAATCTATAAAGGATAGTGTGATGGCAGATAATCTTGCCCATCAATCTATGGAAGATTATTAGCCCTTAAAGTTTGATTTCCCGAACGAGGATATTATGGTCATAAAAGACTATGAAATCCTTGGACCCGACGAATGACCCGAACCAGAAGAGCGATGGATTCTTATGTTC
This sequence comes from Lathyrus tuberosus, assembly GCA_022829125.1. Lineage (NCBI taxonomy): Eukaryota > Viridiplantae > Streptophyta > Magnoliopsida > Fabales > Fabaceae > Lathyrus > Lathyrus tuberosus. The sequence continues at coordinate 1,692,862 of JALAZF010000213.1, forward strand.
GACGGTGATTCAAATGCTATAAGCCATGGAATTGGGGAGTGTTGATATCTCCCAAGAAGTTTCATATACCATTCACAGCAAAATTATGCTTAATTTGATTGCACTAATAACATTGTTGAATATGAAGCGTGCATATTGGGACTAAAGGAAGCTATTGACTTAAGGAATCCTTGAAGTATATGGAGATTCTGCTCTAGTGATACATCAAATTAGATGTGACTAGGAAACAAGACATCTGAATCTTATGCAAATGTCATTAAGCAAGTTGTTGCCCGCTTCTTGAAGAACAAAATTATATGCCAATACGGGGTTCCCGACAAAATCATCACTGATAATGGGTTCAACCTCAACAACAAAACAATGAAAGAGTTGTGTGAAAATTTCAAGATTGAACACCATAATTCATCACCATACCGGCGCAAGATGAACGGCGTCGTTGAAGCAGGAAACAAAAATATCAAGAAGATCATTCAAAAAATGGTGGCCACATACAAGGATTGGCATAAAATGCTACATTTTGCGGTGCACGGCTATCGAACATCAGCTCGCACTTCAACAGGGGAAACGCCCTATTCCTTATTCTATGGTATGGAAGCAATCCTTCTAGTAGAAGTTGAAATCTCCTCGATGAGAGTCTTAATGTATGTTAAACTAGATGAGGTGGAATGGGTGCAAACAAGGTTTGATCAGCTCAAACTTATAGAAGAAAAGCGCTTGACATCAATATGTCACAGTCATCTCTATCAGAGGCGTCTTAAGAAAGCATTTGACAAAAAGATGTGTCCTCGGGCATTCCAAGAAGGAGACCTGGTGCTGAAGAAGATCCTGCCAATTCACAAAGATTCTAGAGGCAAGTTGATACAAAATTACGAAGGTCCAAACGTCGTGGTAAGAGCCTTTTCCGGAGGCACTCTGATCCTCGCAACTATGGATGCGACGAATTGCTAGACCTTGTGAATTCAAACTCAGTCAAAATATACTTTGCCTAAAAAAGTGGAATACAAAAAGTCGCTAAGTCGAAAACCTGAAAGGGCGACTTAGGCAAAAATGAATATCCTGGTGGACTAAAAACTCGAAAGGCCGATCCAGGAAAAAGTTAGGGATAAAAAAAATCTGACCCACTGAGTTGAAAATCCAAAAGGGGGGTCAGGAAAAAATGAGTATCCCGGTGGACTGAAAACCCGAAAGGGCGGTCTAGGAAAAAATTAGGGATAACTCCAAGGCAAAGACTGTAGTCCGTGAATACATGAAAGGCTTTTGAAGAGAAGGATCAATCCATCCACTCTCCTCAGAAGGAAGGCGTTGAGATCTTCAAAGACATGGAGATTATAACAACATTGAAACTCGATGGAAACTCAACAGCTCCCATTGCCATTGTACTTTTCTTGCACAACAATTACCTCTTTAAGAAATTGCATCTTTATGTACAATTGCCCATTTATGGGTCAAATCAATAAAAAGAGAATTTTCTCATCAAAATGTGCCCAATTGTTTTTACTTTATCTGCTTGTTTGTAAATTGTTGTTGTTTTGATAAACACTGCATTAGAAACTTTGGTCAATAACTAAAACATTTAAAAGGAACAGTAAAATTGTTTTAGATTTTTTGAAATGTCTAAAGGGAGATCGACAGTCCCCAATGATACCATCGTCTCATGAAAGCATCAAATCATTTAAAGGTTGACATGGCCCTTTCAGCATAAACAACATAGTCCCCTAAGGAATTTGCACATATACAACTCAACAACAATGGATCCTAGTGAAGTCTCCATCAAAGTCATTCGCGTATTTTTACTGATTTCACCGCTGGCAGATTTCGGATGTCGAGAAGTCAGACCCATTCAACTCACCAATATCCATTGGTCTTCCAAAAAAAGTCCACATTGCTAGCACCATCACATGATTAAATCCAATCGACATTGGTACCCAACAAAAACCTCACCTTAAAAAAAAGGAGACCAATTCTAAACATATCCAATAATTTATTTGCATTCTCACAGGCATTACATGCATCACATGTATGCATAGCCTTCCTGTCAAAACAGGAAATTTCATAAAAAAAAAAACTTTCTGGCCAAAACAGGAAGTTTCATCAAAAGAAAAACTATCCACATGCATGTATAGCTTTCATGCCGAAATTGTAAATTTTATCAAAAATTTTCTAGCCATAACGGGAAGTTCACAAAATCCAATTATCCATTTGCATCCCCATGCATCTCTTCGTGCATAGCCTTCCTGCAAAAACAAGAAATTTCATGAAGAAAACTCAATCATATCAATCATCATCATGCATATGTACCTACATGTATAACATTCCCGCCAAAACGGGAAGTTTCGTCCAAAAGAACAAAATCCAGTCAAACGGTTGCATCCCTGCATGCATCTCCATGCATCATTACATGCATGATGCTTCTGCCCAAGGTGGAATATCATACCCAAAATCAAGCATACATAACACAAATCAAGATCTAGGGTCAATCATAAGTATCCAGGACAGTCCTTATTCAAGTCGGCAGTATTTCTATGAAAGGAGTTATTACCCCGCATGTGCTCGTAAAATTATTTCCCAGCAAGAAATTCTTAAACCTTATGAAGGACAATGATATTCCCTAGAATTTTTCGCTATTTTTTTTTGCTCCCCCAAGTAGAGGTTACCCTAAAAAGTCTCTTTGGAACTTTTCCCCTGCAGAGCTTTGCCAGTAAATCTCCTCCAAGGGGAGTCTTTTCTAGATTATTTTCCCAAACGGGTGAATATTGAGATACTGCTCTAGTATCCTCGGAGAGTCTTATATATCATTGGATGTTATTCCATATTTGGAAAGTTTCTATTATATTATATAAGATGCTACCTCACCGATCCTCAAGGAGTCTCGCTTGTCCCGTTTGATATACTGCTCTAATCATCTCAGGGAGTCTTAGATGTAATAGGGATATTGTTCCATTTATGGGAAGTTTCAATTATATCATATAAGATGTTGTTTCATTGATCTTCATGGAGTCTCACTTGTCTCGTTTGAGATATTGCTATGATATCCTTGGAGAGTCTTAGATATCATTGGGATGTTGTTCCATTTTTGGAAAGTTTCAATTATATCATATAAGATGTTGTTTCGCAGATCCTCAGGGAGTCTCACTTGTCCTGTTTGAGATACCATTATGATATCCTCAGAGAGTATTAGATATCATTGGGATGTTGTTCCATTTTCTAAAAGTTTCAATTGTGCCATATAAGATGTTGTTTTGTCGGTCCTCAGGGAGTCTCACTTGTCTCATTTGAGATACTGCTATGATATCCTCGGAGAGTCTTAGATATCATTGGGATGTTGTTCCATTTTCAAAAGTTTCAATTATATCATATAAAATATTGCTTCGTCGATCCTCAGGGAGTCTCGCTTGTCCCGTTTGAGATACTGCTCTGATATCCTCGGAGAGTCTTAGATGTAATTGTGATATTGTTCTGTTTGTGGAAAGTTTCAATCATGTCATATAATATGTTGCTTCGCTGATCCTCAGGGAGTCTCACTTGTTCCATTCGAGATAATGTTTTGTTATCCTTAGAGAGGCTTAGATATGATTTGGATGTTGTTCCATTGATTGGAAAGTTTCAATTATGTCACGTAAGATATTTTTCTAGATGTTTCTGATTTGTTTTCCAGATTGTGTTGCTTTCAGCATCTGATGCTTTTCCAGATGTCAGTATCTTTGTTTAGGGTATATCCCTCTCTTTTCAGGTATTACCGGATACTTTTTGTCACCTCGACGGATTTTTGTAATATCTTGTATTCCTTACTTGTGTCTCTTTGTCTCCTTGACGGATTTCCATAAAATCTTGTTTTCCTCACTTATGTCACGTAAGATATTTCTCTACTAATTATCAGAGAATCTTGTTCGTTCTGCCCTACCATTTCTCACGAAATTTCAATTATTTTAAGAAAAAAATTGGTATATGTTTGTATTTAATTGACTTCTACCTTAAAAGTTGAACACTGTGGCAGTTCATCTTTCCGAGTTTAAGGTAATTAGATATGGTCAGCTGTCATACCCCAATTTTGTCCTACCTAGATTGTATTACATTCATATAATTATTTCATTTAGACATGTGTCATACCCTAATTTTTTACTCTAAGATCCCACGACTTTTTGCATCGTCTGCATAGCATATCATGTCTTTCATCTCGCATAATATCCAATTTATCAGCTGAAATAAACTTGTTGGATTTACAACCGAATAGGTCAAATCAAAAGTTAACTGTGCGTAAAATTAGTGGATGAAATTTTTTAAAATCGAGCCTGCTAACGTCAGTGATATTAATCTATGTTTCGCGTAGTTTAACCTGGCGTGCTCATTTGAATTTTTCGACTGCTTTTCGGTCGCGTTTTTGGACAGTTTAAGCCATTTAACCGGGTAAAATTTATTTCAAAATTTGACCAAACGCTGTATTTTTCATAAAAGTATATTTTTTTGCTGATCATTTTGGTGTATTTATTTTATTTTCCTGAGCACTTCGATACCGGTTCAATTACTTGTTTTTTTTTACCGTTCTTTATCTTTATTTTAATTAATATTCTCTTTAATTAATCAGATTTTTAGATTTTAGGTTTTATTATTAATTGTTTTAATTTAATTATTGTTTTTTTATATAATATTAATTTTTTGTTTTTAAATATTTTAAGTAACACTTAATTAACAAATTTTATAAAGTTATTTTGTTTTTATTCTTCTTTGTGAATAATTCCCACAGTATGCATGCACATAGCTATACGATTTTTTTTTTTAATATAACTTGTTTTTTCAAAAAAAATACTAAAAAAACCAGTTTTTCAAAAAAATTTCCAAAATGGCATGGTTTGGTAGGGACCCATAAGGGTGCCGCCATATGGGATGGCGCCTCAGTTAGAGGCCAGGAGCCATCTCATATGGCGCCTCAGGCCATTCAAAAATGCCCTAATTTTTTTCAAAATTTTTTTAAGGGTGGCGCCATCCCAGATGGCGCCTTAGTTATGCTTCCCTTTTTTTTAAATTTATTTTATGTTAAGAATGGAAAATAAAAAAAAAACATTAATTTTTTTTTAATATTTAGTACAATAGTACAATAGTTGGATACAAAAAGAAAATCAATGATTGTGCCTATTTAATCGACCACCGGTCCCACAATCAGGGGCTCTTATTTGACGTCTCTGTCTAGCACCACGAGGTTGTTGAGGCGTGGCTGGTCTCTGTGTTTGTTCAGATGGCCCCGGCGTATCAGACGATGGCCCTGGAGCATGAGACAAATTCTGCAGCATTTGTCCCCAATAGCCGGGGGGTTGCCACCGACAGCACTTCCATAATCCAGCTGCATGCCCATGTTCATGTAATTTATATGAGGGGGTTGGGTTGGATCCATACGGTATGGTTGGCCAAAATGATGCATTGATGGGTGTTGGTATTGATGCAGTGGTTGATGTGGGGTTTGATAGTTGAAAAGAGGGGGGTTTGTTGGGTGTATGATGATTGTGGTTCTAAGTGGTAGGAGGATGGGGTCATCATTTTAGGGGGTTCATTTGTGGGGAGCTCATTTGTGGGGGGCTTTAGTGTGCTTAGGTAGGTTCGAATGACTCGTCAGGGCTATAGTAAGGGTTTTGTTGTTGTGGTGGAGAGGTTGGTGAATGATGTTGGGCATATTGCTGGGAGGAAGACGCACGTTGGCGGGGGTCAACTAGATACGTCGGCTGAGAGAGGAAAGGTTGTGGTGTGGTAACAGACCTCAACCAGCTCATATATAGTTCCGTTGGCCGAGCAGGTTGTACAACGGGGTCTGTTAAGACGAGCTGGTGTCGCATCTCCCACTGGTGACTCAACGCTGCTGCAAAGTTAGTCCCCACACCATCCTTCCACTGCGTGTCGACTCTGCGCAGGTGCCACTTTCCCAAGTTGGTAGGATCCACCGGAATGTCCTGATGCATACCGAATTGTAGTTTCACTCGGTCGCTTTGGTGCATCTCAACAGTTGTGAACCGAATTATTGGTGTTTTCGAAGTCCACACAGCAGCATCATTTGCGTTGGGCTGGTGGTCGATATCGTCGTAAAGCCTCCAGATAAACTACAAGAAAAAATTGTTTAATGAGTAAGTATACAAAATGTTAGAAATATCTATGGATGAAATGTTACAAAAGTTGTAGGAAAATATATGTCGTCAGGGCCAATGTGGTCTAGCAGGTTGCGGTAGACTGTTATGGTGTTCCGGGGGTTTCTATCGTAGCTCATTTTCGGAACTGCCCACCTGAAAATGTAGTTATAAAATGAATTAGTTACATTTGAACATATCAGTATAGGTGCATGGATGTGTATAGTCTTACCTTAATGTGTATGGGAATGTGAAGGGGTTCCGATTTATTGGAGCTAGTGTTGGCATTCTCGACCAACCCCACGCCTGAAGGAGATAGGCGCAACCATAAAATGTACACGCATTTTTTTTGGCATTTTTGCAAAGTGCACTATACAGATGTGCCAGGACAGCTGAACCCCAACTATAGTCGTGCACACTGTTAATGTTAAACAACAACGGGAGATACATAATATTTACACTGTTTCCAGTGCTCTCTGGAAACAAAAAATGACCGAACAATAGCAACAAATAACATCTAGTTTTTTGTATTATGTTTAAGGGGAGGGAACACTACTACGAAAAACCCATTTAGCAACGGTTGGGAATGACATATAATGACGCGGGCGAAGGCGTTGTTATGTAGATTGTTGTTGTAAGTTCGCCGTTTCTACAACGGTCTGGAAACCGTTGTTGTTTTCTGGAAGCGCGCGATATATTGCAACGGTTAGGTATTTCAACCGTTGTAATATATATTAACTATCACAACGGTTATCAGTATGAACCGTTGTCATATATGTTAACTATCACAACGGTTATTTGTCTCAACCATTGTGGAATGTATCCTTAGTTTATTAAATACAAATGTATATTGCTTGTTTTACCATCCACCTTATTAAAGAAATACAACCATTAAAATTGGTAAAGAACTATATAATCTGAAAATTAAACTGTTCTTGAAAACCAACTTAAACATACCACTGTTTTCCGAATTGTATCCATTTCTTCCGCACATTTTATGTTCCTTAACATAAAATTTATGGTTCGATGGTCGGTTTCCTTCAATCCATCGATATCTTTTGTTATAGTTTACCTCATCATCGCCCGGTAATTATAATAAAAATATCAGAGTATTTAAAAAAAAAAATTCAACACAACATGGGATGTCACATTTCAACTTAAAACAACAAACAACTTATATTTCATTTAAAAGTGATACATAGCATTCGACATTCACAACTTATAAATCAGCTAACAACTTTATTCAACCAAAACAACGTTCAATTTATAATTATTCAACAATTAGTAATAACAACGACTTAGAAACAACAACATAAACATTCCCCCCGAGTACTACGTATCAGAGCAAGACCAACTCGAACTAACAGCAACTAAAGGACTTCATAAAATTACTTCACTTCCACAGCTATTCTTCAGTACCTGCTCAATTACCCATAATAGGTAACATCATTACAGAAGGGGTAAGATATCGAATAATATAAACAAAAGTATAATAATTAATATACTAGATTAGAATCATATAAATTTCACCGCTTCGTACAACTATCATACGACAACTATTAATAAACAACTTAATAGCAACCATAACTTATAACCAACAGCAACTCAAATCAGCACAACCTGTTAACAACAACGAATATTAAACCAACTAACAACATAATAACCAACACCAACTTAACCACAAAAGCAACTTATAACAACATCACTTATAACAATAACAACTTATAGCACCACAGCAACAACTTATAACTTCAGCAACAACAACAGCGACAACAACGTCTTAAACATACAAACCGAATGTGACTCAAACTATGCAAATGCATGTGGTACCATTTGGAGTAAACTCCCAACTTAAACATATGCCAGGTTATCGAGGCATTTTCAACTTAATCGGATGCCATCAAGGCCAACTTAAACAGGTGCCATCAAGGCCAACTTAATCAATGCAAATGTATGCATGCAACAATAACCACAACGTCACAACAGCAACAACGCAATAACAACAACGAGAACAACAACTTAAACATGCACCACTTGCATCAACTTAATCCAACATTGGTCGTTCGACCTACAACTTAATCAACAACATATTCAACATCACATCACCAACATCACCACATCAACAACGTATTCAACATCAACATAAAACATTGGTCATAAGACCTACAACTTAACAGTGCCCATAAACCGGGACAATTTTACCCATTCAACTGTACCAGCAAATCAACTTAATCAACATTGGTCACAAGACCTGCAACTTAATAATGTCCATAAATCGGGACAATTCAACACAATTCAACTTCACCTGCAAATCAACTCATTCTACATAATTTCAACAAAATAATCCAACCAAGAATACCTACTCTTATACACGACTTACTCCGACAATTTTCAACGAATACCGGATAACTAACCTTACCGCTTAATTACACTTATTCGACTAATTCCACACATCAACCAACCAAAAATAACTACAACCACTTACGAATTATTTCTGTAAAATTTCAACTTGTTTCGGTTAAACAATTATACCGGTTTTCCTCACATTAAACATTTCTGTAAAATGTGCGGAATGAAATGGATGCAATTCGGAAAACATTGACATGATAAAGGTTGGTTTTCAAATACATCCTAATTTTCAGATTATAATGTTCTATAGCAATTTAACTGATTGTATTTTCAATAAAAGGATAGTGAAACAAACGATATACATAGTATATAATAAACTAAATTTCATATACAATATCAGAATGAATTCATATATATGTACCTTATCAGAATGAATTCATATATAGGTACCACCATCATCATCACCAGGTGAAACAAATCCTAAGAAGAGGGAAGCAATGATGAAAATTAGTTAGTATTAAATTTAACTATATACAATATACATAGTATATATATAATAAACTAATGTTCTATATCAATTTAACTGATTGCATTTTCAATAAAAGGATAGTAAAACAAACAATGTACATAGTATATAATAAACTAAATTTCATATACAATATAAGAATGAATTCATATATATGTACCTTATCAGAATGAATTCATATATATATATATATATATATATGTACCACCATCATCATCACCATGTGAAACAAACCCTAAGAAGTGGGAAGCAATGAAGAAAATTAGTTAGTATTCAAAACAAAACAACCAAAAGTTGAAACAAAACCCTAAGAAGTGGGACTGTACCATTACAATGAAGTTCACCTTGCTTGTGAAGCATTGAAGTCGAATCTGCACAAAATGAGAACAATCAACAAAAACAACATGAAGCAAACGAGATAATGGGAACTATTTAACAAAAAGATTGAAGTAGAAGACTACCTTATTTTCCATAAACAATATGTACATTACGCTTGCTACCGCCAGCATCATCACCATGTTCATCTAGTTTTAGATTCTGCAGGAAGAACTACAAGGAGGAAGAAGCTTAAATCAAAAGCTTCATACTTCTTGTATTTCTTCTCGCAGATTCTAAAAAAAAGATGAAGTTTGGGTGCTAGGGTTTCGCTGTGAAGGAAACGGCGTGACTGTCAAAAAGGGAAAGTTAATTCCCTTATATAGGTAAATGTTTCACAACGGTTTTCTTAAATAACCGTTATGATAGATTATATATTAATTTAATAATATCACAACGGTTAGTTATAATAACCGTAGCGATACCCCTTATACGTGGTACAAGGTTCGACACCAGGCAACAACATTTTCCTAAAATTACACCTGGATTATAAGTGATATCGCTACGGTCATTACTTATAACCGTCGTTGCACTTCCCAACATATGAACGGTTTACAAGAAAATATAAGTTAATTATCATCATTACAAGCATTAAACTATTAGTCTTTTCATCTTCAACCTCATCTATAAATAGACAATTTTATATATCTAAATAATATATTCTTCGTAACAATGAGTTCAACAAATGAGAATCCTAGAAACCTCAATGAGGAACGTCAGGCGCCAAACCAGGAGGTCGTCCAACCAGCAACTGCCAACTTCAGGGATGCCTTAAGGGTAAGGAAGGATAAGAAGAAGAAGAAGAAGAAGAAGATAAAGAAGAAAAGGAGGCATGTATATTATGATTCCGATGAGGGGAGTGAGGAGAGATGTCTAGATTATGAAGATGTACTTTATGCTATGGGCTCTGACAATGATCTTGATATGTAATATGTTTATCAATGTACTCTCAATGGAATATTAAAATAAAATTATGTCTATATATGTTCATCTCTTACAGTTTTATTTTTAAAGTTATATATATACTCTATTGCACTTAAAAATACTAAAGAATACATTGCTGTGAATCGAAGCGTGATACATGTAGTACAACGGTCTTCTAATACAAGCGTGTTAAAATGTAAAAATATGGAAAAAAAAATATATAGAGCTGGGAATCGAAGCTTGTTACACAGCTTGTATTACAACGGTTATGTAATACAACCGTCGTTAAATATGGCGTTATAAATTTTTAATCCTGTTACAACGGTGGGATACGAAACCGTGGTAAAGCTGGCGTCGTTAAATGGGGTTTTCGTAGTAGTGGAATCCTCGTCTAATACGATGGAGTCATGGTATTCCCTAAGGCGTTTTAAGTTAATACCTTGCCCCCTACACCTACCGTCGGGTGAAGGCTCAGCTTCTGCAATCTCTAGGGGGGTGCCCAACAAATTGAAGCATAATTGGCTATTTATATTTACAGGGCCGTTGACGGCCATGCCATCTATGCGGAGGCCCAGTAACATATACACGTCTTGTAGGGTGACCATGCATTCACCAAAAGGAAGGTGAAAGGTGTAGGTCTTCGGCCTCCATCTTTCTAGCAAGGCCAGAATGAACTTTGGGTCTACATGGTATGATCGGATTTTAATCACATCTCCAAATCCACATCTTGTTAGATATGGTTCAGTGATAGGGTCGTGAGGGAAGTATGCGTGCCCACGGCAACGGAACCTTGAAACTTCCTGAACAAAAAAAACAAGCAAAATTACTAAGAGAATAAAAGACATCAAGGTTTAATATTGTAAAACAAAATAATACAGGAAAACTTACGAAGTCTTCAATGTTTTCCGACGTTCCTCGGTGGTTGCTTCCCATCGTGAGTAAAGCCATTTTCGTAACTGGTTGTGAGATGCAAAGGTTTGAACAGAAAATAAGAGAAGAAGAAGAGAGAGTAGTTTGGGATGAGATGAAAATTGTAAATGCTGAGAGGGTTTTTATAATGGTGTAAAGGGGGAGTCACATGAGTAGGCATGTGTTCTCTTGCATGCTTCTTAGCCTTTGCAGTCTGCCATGTGTAAGCATGCTTGTGTAGTCATGTCAACAGTGGCCTGAAACAAAAATAATGGAGCAGAGGCATGCGAATGAATAGTATATACAGTGTATAGGGCTGCAAATTCATCAGTCTAGAGGCATGTGAGTGAATAGTAGATGCAGACTATAGGGCTGCAAATTCATCAGTCTAGAGGCATGTGAATGAATAGTAAATGTTTTAAAATTAAAAAAAAAATAGTAAACGTTTTAAAATTAAAAAAAAAAAAGACTTTGAACTGAGGCGCCATCTGGGATGGCGACTCTCAGTTGGTTTTTTTCCAAATTTTTTTACACCTGAGGCGCCGTATGAGATGGCTCCTGGCCTCTAACTGAGGCGTCATCCCATATGGCGCCACCCTTATGGGTCCCTACCAAATAGGCATGGTGTAACACCCCACTTTCCCATTTTTCAAAATAAATAAAATATGTGAAATAAATCAGAGTTTCCACACCTCAAGTAGGATGCCACATTTTAAAATCAACAAAACAAATCTCCTTTATTTTAATAAAATCAAACAGCGGAAAATTTATTCTATTATTCGATTTACGACCATCTGCCTATAACACCGAAAACTCCACATAATCGTGGTCCACCATAATATTCATCAATCGAAAGATACGTAACAAGTATACAACATAAAACAAATGGTAAAAACCCCCAAATCCTGTGTTACGTATCAGAGCGACTCTCTAAACTCGAACAAGCTACGCAAGCTCCAAGCACTAACCTGGCACCTGAATATCTGTACTTCCGAAGAAGCACAGACACAACAACAACAGAGGGGTGAGAACTACATTCAATATAAAAAAGTGAATAATACATATAAGGAGGTAGTATCTCACACCAACAACACCAACATATAATCACGACCTACTGTCACATTCAATCACCAACCACATCAAATAATAATGTAATGCAACACGACACCATGCATGCGGTACCGACTCATTGGTTCATTCAATCGAACCCGGGTAGATCACATACACCCCTACTTGGCAATGATCTATCCCCACCATTCTCCATTTCAGAGTACGGATGAATCACATACACTCCTCCTGAGCAATGATTCATCCCACCAATCACCATGAAATGCATGACACAGAATGCATTTAAAACACATGTATTATAACATAGATACATGCTCACGATCCTCCTAACCACACCATCAACACACTATCAACAATCAACACCATAAGATTATTTCACACTACATAACACACATATATAACAATAGATAGACCAATTCACGATCCTCCTGATCATAACAATTATACATATAACACACATGTATATCCAATGATAAACAAATTCACGATCCTCCTGATCACAACAAACATACATATAACACACATAGGTAATAATAGACATACATAGTTACGGTCCCCCTGATCCCCCACGAGACACCTAATCGTTCCCACTTGCACCATAATCATTAAATCCTCACAAGTCCCATAATTCATCAAATACTAATTAATTCATAAGAATTATTGAATTAATTAGTTTCATCACCAACTGTGTATTACTCAGCATCTGACTCCCGATCCCAACCTCTCAAACCAAGAGAAACCGAATCAGACGCGAAAACGGGAAAGAAATCGCGAAACGGTAAAATTCTGCAACTTCGCTGGCCATACGCGTATTACCTCATGCCATACGCATATTGCCAGCTCGCTCGCCCACCCCATATGCGTATTGACTCCCTTCTTACGCGTATGGCCTCACAATGCCCAAGTCCTTACGCGTATTGCCTTATGCCGTACGCGTACGGACAGAGACGCCCTCACACTGAAATTCCCAATTTCTAACACCATACGCGTATTGCCTCCCTATTACGCGTAATACCTAGCTCCCATACGCGTATTGCTGCGTATCATGCCTCCCCATACGCGTATCGCCCTTCCTGGTACGCGTATCACCAGATCTATTACGCAAATCACCAGAAGCCTCACTACTCTACACTATGCTACGATTTCCACACATCTTCACTCCCAATCAGTCCTACAATCGTTTCTACATTGATTTTAGGTCCAATTTTCATCTTTTCTCTTGTACCTAGAATTTCTACATGTATTACAAGCCTATAATCTCAAATCGTTCTCCCAATTCGAATCAAACACAACAGGTCTGCAACATATATTCATGCAACATCAACAACCACATAAATTCATGAAAATACACATCAATTCATGCACGATTCTCAGAATCACAACAGACATATACAACAATCATCAACTCAACAGTTTTGCATATAAATCCCTACGGGGTTAAGGACTCCCCACTACCCTTATACGATCAATTCACCAAATATGAACCCGTTCTCCCCCCTTACCTCGAATTGTTCAGAAATCTGGAAAAACTGGGAAGAAATCCTTGCCCTAGCACACCTTCCTCTTCCTTGTTCTTCTTTCTCTCTAATTCTTGTTTTACGTGAAAACCACCTTAGTCCACTAAAACTCCCCTTAATTCTCTTTAATCAGGTTTTTACTTAATTAATAATAAAATAATATTGATAGTAATAATTTTAATAATAATAAAATAATAACAAGAATAATAATAATAACACTAATATTAACCATATTAATATTATTATTTTCACCTCATTATCCTTATTATTAACTAAAGTCTTAATTCTCTTTAATCCACTAAGGCACCACCCTTCACTCACCCTTAACTAGGCCCAACAAACAGAAATAATAACACGACGATTAATAATTTAAATTGGGGTGTTACAACTCTCCCCCACTTAAATTATTTTCGTCCTCGAAAATATAACGGAAATGAATCACTCCGAGTACAACTCTCACAATCGACAACCAATAATCATACCAACAAAAGGTACACCATGAATAACACAACTAACAGACGACCTTGCTAACAACAACTACAACAACGACAAGATGCAATGCCCATACAATGCCCTTGACGACTAATTCACGACCCAAAGAATACTCAAGTTACGAACACACACAAAGATCGTTACCCCCACCATAGGTAACCCTCTCCTAATTCCCCACCATAGGAATTAGCCACTCGTACTCGAACCATCACCATAGGCAACAAGGCGACGACAAAACAAGAACATAAAGTTCCACGACACAACATCGTTTCAACAACCTCTACATAACCATGATATCAACATCCTTGTCACACAATATCATTACAATAATGCTACGATTCACCCATCAACATAAGACTAAAACATCCATCTACTTAATAGTCTAAGAATAATATTTAAACTTTTCGACTTCCATTCTGAAACGTCCGATGGCCTCATCGTTCCTACATATTCCACTGTTCAACCTATGAACTCGTACCAATTACGCACATGCATACAAAAGGTACCATATCACACTTTCGATGCGCACTCTGATTACTCGCCACACTCAAATTTACCAAAGTCATATCCAACTTTTGACTCTCTCTAATCTTCACCAGAAAAATCATAGTTCATTACTAATATACCCAACCTCACACTCTGCTGTGTTAGCTCACGCACCAGACGCAAGTCTCTGAACTGCTCAAATAGTTCTAATCCATCTGGTCATCAAAACAGACATGTATAAAAACTTCCGACTTAACTCATCTGGCACGACATTAACTTCTCCAATAGGAGGATCCCAGCTAAGGTCATAACTCATCCGGAATCTCAACCGTCCTCGTTGTCCCATACTCTATTATTTCCGACCAAACAGGCACTCAATATTCTTGTGATTACTAAACAATTTGAATTCGAAACCATAAAAATAATATTGCTGGATCCTCAACACAACAATTACCGCAGCCATCTTGAAATCATGAATTCTCAATTGTCGCAAAGCATAAGCGATGACTTTTCTATCCTGCATCCACACACCGACTAAATTCATCATGAACACATCCCAATACCTCACAATGGTTTATTAGGATCACGAAGAAGCAAAACTGGGGCTACAAACAAATTCTACTTTAGCCCTCTCAAACTCCTTCACGATGAACATCCAAAGCAAACGACTTACCCTTTGCAAGTCAACTGAAGTAACAAAATTCTAACTTGGAAGAACCCTTTATAACCTCCGGTAATAACCAACTAAAGCCCAAAAGCTTCTAATCACCTTAACCGACTTCGGAGCCTCTCATTGTAGAACTGCATCTACTTCTGATGGGTCCATAACCATACCATCATCAGAATTAACATATCCAAGAAACTAATCTCTTTTCAACCAAAATTCTCACTTGAATAATTTAGCATAAAAGTTCCTTTCTTTTCAATACTTGCAACTCAATTCTCAAACACCCTACATAGTCTCCGTCTGACTTTATATTAGATCTGAATCTCTCTAATGAACACCACTCCGAACTCATCCCATCTTGTCCAGACTCATATACAAGCTTAACCGAGTAAATAACAATCCATTCCGATGATGACAAACATAATCAGTCACATGAAATCGTTCAAGCCTCGACCCACACCAATTCATCACTCTTATCAAACGTTCCAAACAATTGTAATTCCAATTAGACTCAACCAAACCATTCCAACCCTCCATTCTTGAAAGTGGACGCTTATTCCCAATCGTTACCTCATTCAACGGTCAGTAATCTATACTCAATTTCATTCTCTGACTAATCCACATTCCACAATTTCTAACATGCATCAACAATCAACCAAAAAGAACTCTCAATCTCAATATTACATCCACACCCAAGGGTTTTCTCAAAATTTCCATTAACGCCCTAAAATTCTAAGCATTCCAAAACTCATCCAAACTCTAAGTTTGCTTCCCAAAGCCTCGATACCCTTATACACATCACACTGTTATTCCATCCGGAACCACATCTGGGGATCATGCACAACCAGCAGCCCTTCACTGTGGCTTTCCTGCCAATTCTGGAACGATACTATCACAAACATAGCAAACCTCTTGGTTTCATCGCCTAAGAGTTTTTCCCTCAGAGACATCCCGACCTCACCAACATACCAAAACCTCTAATCCGCCTCATTTTCCGATATAAGAATCTTCAAAGATAACCTACTAAGTCCAAGACACTCTTAATCTCCGTCACTGTCTTCAAAGGTCTTCCCACCGAAGCACTGCGCTAATTTCCCGATGGATCTACCACAATACCTTCACAAACATAACTTGTCCCAATAAACTCACCGTTTACAATCAAAACTCCCAATTCGAAACTTGCGAACAATTAATTATCCTTCTGTACCTACAAAACAACTCTCATATGCTCTGCGTGATTTTCCTCCGATTTGGAATACTCAAACATCATCAACAGATCCTGACGGTTCAATTCATATACTCTACAAATACACCCTGCATCTACTTTCTGTACGAAGTCAATAACATCGGACTCGTACCAATTCTTGGATCAATAATCACTTCTATCTTCTTAACGTGCCTATGATCCACTTATCTCGCCTGAAAATAAATCCAAAAAGAAATTCACAAACAACCAGAAACTCGACACGTGCAACTTCACTACTAACTCGTCACAACGTGAACGTTAATACACTGAGGCTTCTCCTGATAAATATTCACCCGTTCGCTCAGCACACCACAATACCAGTTCCCTACCATTATCCAATTCGGAACCACACCTTAGAAAGACATCAAGGATTACCCAACACCGACATCTCTCTAGCCATCACCTTGTTCTCTACTCCCCGACGAGCAATCACTAACCATACCTGATTGTCCCTCCTCGGAGATATTCTTCAACTTGACCGACAAGTACTTCTCTCCTACATCCTCTTTTAGATAATAAAGATATCTATCGACTCAACACAACCATCTTCCACATCACGTGCTATCTTGACTGTCAAGGCACATCTATCCATTCATCTTGATTTCCGACTACTATCAACAAGAGATTGAGGGTGATCAGTTCCCCAATTTGTTCATAGACAGCTGATCATCCTGATGAAGTATAGACCCTCCCTCACCAACTATGATAACACTCCATTACTTGCCAATCCGTCCTTCCAGAGTGGAAGTATCCTGGAGGGGCACCAGCTTCTCCCCCACTTATCTCTACCTCAACTCCTGCAACCAAACGGTTAGAAAACAAGCACGTACCGACAGTGTTCTACACACATGTCGCATACCACGACACAACTCATACTAGACAACCTGGCCGGACGGACCGACCTGCTTTGATACCAAATGAAACACCCCACTTTCCCATTTTTCAAAATAAACAAAATATGTGAAATAAATCAGAGTTTCCACACCTCAAGTAGGATGCCACATTTTAAAATCAACAAAACAAATCTCCTTTATTTTAATAAAATCAAACAGCGGAAAATTTATTCTATTATTCGATTTACGGCCATCTGCCTATAACACCGAAAACTCCACATAATCGTGGTCCACCATAATATTCATCAATCGAAAGATACGTAACAAGTATACAACATAAAACAAATGGTAAAAACCCCTAAATCCTGTGTTACGTATCAGAGCGACTCTCTAAACTAGAACAAGCTACGCAAGCTCCAAGCACTAACCTGGCACCTGAATATCTGTACTTCCGAAGAAGCACAGACACAACAACAACAGAGGGGTGAGAACTACATTCAATATAAAAAGGTGAATAATACATATAAGGAGGTAGTATCTTACACCAACAACACCAACATATAATCACGACCTACTGTCACATTCAATCACCAACCACATCAAATAATAATGTAATGTAACACGACACCATGCATGCGGGTACCGACTCATTGGTTCATTCAATCGAACCCGGGTAGATCACATACACCCCTACTTGGCAATGATCTATCCCCACCATTCTCCATTTCGGAGTACGGATGAATCACATACACTCCTCCTGAGTAATGATTCATCCCACCAATCACCATGAAATGCATGACATAGAATGCATTTAAAACACATGTATTATAACATAGATACATGCTCACGATCCTCCTGATCACACCATCAACACACTATCAACAATCAACACCATAAGATTATTTCACACTACATAACACACATATATATCAATAGATAGACCAATTCACGATCCTCCTGATCACAACAATTATACATATAACACACATGTATATCCAATGATAAACAAATTCACGATCCTCCTGATCACAACAAACATACATATAACACACATAGGTAATAATAGACATACATAGGTACGGTCCCCCTGATCCCCCACGAGACACCTAATCGTTCCCACTTGCACCATAATCATTAAATCCTCACAAGTCCCATAATTCATCAAATACTAATTAATTCATAAGAATTATTGAATTAATTAGTTTCATCACCAACTGTGTATTACTCAGCATCTGACTCCCAATCCCAACCTCTCAAACCAAGAGAAACCGAATCAGACGCGAAAACGGGAAAGAAATCGCGAAACGGTAAAATCTGCAACTTCGCTGGCCATACGCGTATTACCTCATGCCATACGCGTATTGCCAGCTCGCTCGCCCACCCCATATGCGTATTGACTCCCTTCATACGCGTATGGCCTCACAATGCCCAAGTCCTTACGCGTATTGCCTTATGCCGTACGCGTACAGACAGAGACGCCCTCACACTGAAATTCCCAATTTCCAACACCATACGCGTATTGCCTCCCTATTACGCGTAATACCTAGCTCTCATACACGTATTGCTGCGTATCATGCCTCCCCATACGCGTATCGCCCTTCCTGGTACGCGTATCACCATATCTATTACGCAAATCACCAAAAGCCTCACTACTCTACACTCTGCTACGATTTCCACACATCTTCACTCCCAATCAGTCCTACAATCGTTTCTACATTGATTTTAGGTCCAATTTTCATCTTTTCTCTTGTACCTAGAATTTCTACATGTATTACAAGCCTATAATCTCAAATCGTTCTCCCAATTCGAATCAAACACAACAGGTCTGCAACATATATTCATGCAGCATCAACAACCACATAAATTCATGAAAATACACATCAATTCATGCACGATTCTCAGAATCACAACAGACATATACAACAATCAACAACTCAACAGTTTTGCATATAAATCCCTACGGGGTTAAGGACTCCCCACTACCCTTATACGATCAATTCACCAAATATGAACCCGTTCTCCCCCATTACCTCGAATTGTTCAGAAATCTGGAAAAACTGGGAAGAAATCCTTGCCCTAGCACACATTCCTCTTCCTTGTTCTTCTTTCTCTCTAATTCTTGTTTTACGTGAAACCCACCTTAGTCCACTAAAACTCCCCTTAATTCTTTTTAATCAGGTTTTTACTTAATTAATAATAAAATAATATTGATAGTAATAATTTTAATAATAATAAAATAATTACAAGAATAATAATAATAACACTAATATTAACCATATTAATATTATTATTTTCACCTCACTATCCTTATTATTAACTAAAGTCTTAATTCTCTTTAACCCACTAAGGCACCACCCTTCACTCACCCTTAACTAGGCCCAACAAACAGAAATAATAACACGACGATTAATAATTTAAATTGGGGTGTTACACATGGCAACGGGGCGGGTCGGGGGAGGGTTTAGCTAGCCCCGCACCCGCACCCGCCTTCCTGTTATAGACCGCCCCCGCCCCCACACTCAATCGGGGGTGAAAATTTACCACCCAGACCCGCCCCCGATAGAAACGGGTTTGCCCGCACCCGCACCCGCCCCCACCCTCAAAAAAAATATTTTTTTAAATAATAATAAAAATTAACAATTTTATTAAAAACTTAACTATTTTAATAATAAACTTGTTTATAAATATGTGAGTTTGAGTGAATGATGAGAAATGACTAATGAGGATTTTTAATTACTTATTCAAAAGTGAATAAATGTGATATAAAATAATTTAAATATGGATATTAAAGTAGATATTATAAGACCGGGCGGGGGCGGGGGCGGGTGCAGACGGGTAGTAGCATCCCCCCGCCCCCGCAATTACAAACCGAGTTTTACCCGCACCCAATCAAATCGGGTTTCCCCCATTAATTTTGGGCCGGGTCCGGGCGGGCTCCGGCAGGCCCGGGTTTTCTTGCCATGCCTACTACCAAACCATGCCATTTTAGAAATTTTTTTGAAAAACTTGTTTTTTAGTAATTTTTTTTTAAAAAACAAGTTATATTAAAAAAAATTCTAGCTATACTCTCTGCGCATAAAAAAAAAGGACTTTTCATGAAAAGCCTGTACTGTTTAGTTAGCACGATAGGACCCTTCATAAAACAAAAGAAAAAGAGCACCATGATGCCATAAGCCACACGACATATTTCCAGCAAAATCTACTCTCTCATGTCCCTTTCCATTTTCTGTTCCACTTCATGCAAAACCATCTTTTTTTTAAAAAGAAAAAAGTTTCATTGCCATGCTATAACCATCAAACTTGAGCTACATCCACATGGACCATCGTCTCTCACCATTACATATCCTCACTCTCCATGTCCGATGAATAAAAAAAAGATATATCTCTCATTCTTGTGAATAGCAACAACACATCTTTTCTTCTACGTCATAAACTCTCAACATTCAAACTTCATAACTCTTCTGCCCTCCGCCTACTTGTTCATACGCAAACTATTTTCTTTCCCTTCATTTCTCCACACTAACCATCATCATAATCTCACCTGCCATTTAGTTGGAACAACAAAAGTTTACCTTCTCCATCATGAACACAAAATAAATCTCATTCTTGTTGGAAATTCACCACAATCTATGGTGATTCCGCTTCAATCTTGATCTCAAGATTGATAACCAACCCACAAACAATACGTAATGACAATGAAAGAAGAAGAACAAACAAGAACAGCAAGAAAGAAAAGAGAGAGAAGAAAAATATTTGGAGGAGAAGTGTTACCCACTAACCGTGGGATTTCTGTTATTATTGTACTTTCACTACTAACCGCAACTGTGAATGCAATACAATGATATGAATTACAATGCAAGGATACTCCCTATATATAGATTTAGATTTACAAAGGCCCAAAACTCTAAAGCCCAAAATATCAAATCTAATCTAAATCATATCTGAATCTAATCAAATCAAATCTAAAACGAATCTGTCGAAACACCTTCGACAACTCGACACAAAGCTATTCGACACTAGAATGATTCGACTTCGACACTATGAATTACATTTAACACACCACCTAATTCATTGTGTCTAAACTATCTACATTCATCATAGTCCTTAGCTTCTTGAACACTTCGACCTGCACTCCCTTCGTCATGATATCTGCAATCTGATTCTTAGTTCTGCAGTGTTCCAAATTCATCTTCCCTTCTGCTACCTGCTCTCGAAGATAACGGAACCTTATTTCGATGTGCTTGCTTCGACCGTGAGCTATTGGATTCTTCGCCAAGTTGATAGCTGACATGCTGTCGATCTTCATGGTAATTGCTCCATGATTCTTCCCTGTAATCTCTTCGACCAAGTTCACCATCCAGGTTACTTTACATGCACAAAGAGAAGCAACTATATATTCTGCTTCGTATGATGACAACGCCACTACTGGCTCCTTCCTCGAACTCCAAGCAACTGGTGCACCACCTAACACAAACACATATCCAGCTGTGGATTTTCTATCCTCAGCATCACTACACCAACTAGAGTCGGTGTATCCCACTAACTTGCATTCTTTCCCTTTATCAGCTGCAGGAAACAAAATGTCGTACGTAGTCGAGAGTCCCTTTCAGATACCTCAGTATCCTCTTCGTTGCTGTTAGGTGTGATACGTTTAGCTTCTGCATGAATCTACTTACCATACCCACACTGTATGCTAAGTCAGGCCTTGTGTGACAAAGGTATCTAAGTGACCCAATAAGTCTTCTGTATTGGATTGGGCCGACATCATCTTCGTCTGGATCCTTCGACAGTTGCAGTCTGGTCTCAGTTGTAGTCGAAGTTGAGTTGCAATCTTGCATCTCAAATCTCTTGAGTATTTCGCCTGCATATCTTCTTTGGTGCATCATCAAACCTCTACTAGTCTTGTAGAATTCAATGCCAAGGAAATATGAGAGATTTCCCAAGTCTGGCATTTCAAACTCCTCACTCAGGTCATGTTTGAAATCTTCGATCTCCTTCCTGCAACTTCCTGCTATCAACAAATCATTGACATAGAGACATAGTATAAGCAATTAGCCATTGCTTCTTCTTACATATACTCCATGCTCAGTCGTACACTTCACAAATTCCTTTTCCCTTAAAAAGCTGTCGATTTTCTTATTCCAAGCTCTTGGAGCTTGCTTAAGTCCATACAGGGCTTTATGGAGCCTGTACACCTTTCCTTCTTCGCCTTGTTTCACATACCCAGTTGGTTGTGCGACATAAACTTCTTCGTCTAAGGGGCCATTAAGTAATGCACACTTCACGTCCATCTGACATGTGTGCCAATTGTTCATATTTACTAGACCAACAACTAACCTGATTGTTTCGATCCTAGCAACAGGTGCGAACACTTCATCGAAGTCTATTCCTTCCTTCTGAAGAAATCCTTTCGCCACAAGTCTCGCCTTGTGTCGAGTTACTTCCCCTCTAGGATTTACCTTCACCTTGTAAACCCACTTCACATCAATTGCCTTCTTGCCTTGAGGCAATTCGACAAGTGACCAGGTGTTATTGACTTCGATGGACTCTAACTCCTTATTCATTGCATTCACCCACTTCGAATCTTTCAATGCTTCAGCTGCATTGACTGGTTCGACCTCTGTGTAGAAAGCATAATGTACCAGCTCACCCTCTTCATCGACTACATCATCTGATGTAATTACACATTCTTGCAACCTTTCAGGCATGTGTCTTGTTCGTCGAGGTCTGCTTGAACCTGCTTTATCTGCAACTGGTTCCTGTCGAACTTCTCTTTCGACTTCAGTGGCTGGTTCTTCACAAGAGATTCTCACTGAATCTTTCTTGGCATTCTCAGCCCAATCCCATTCTTTAAGCTCATCTATGATCACGTCCCTGTTGATCACTACCTGCTTATTCACTGGGTCGAACAACTTGTAACCTCTAATCGAATAATATCCTATCAAGATCATCTGATTCGACTTGTCATCAAGCTTCCTTCTCAACTGATCTGGCACATGTCTATGCACTACTACAAAACGGCCAAACAACAACGCCAGGTTTACAATGGCATCCTATACACCGTTCTTATAGTGCGTACTGGATGCGCGCGCATTATTTTAATTAGAAATCTCAAGGGTATAATGACGGTTTTTATGAAAACCGTGGTGATACAATCTAGCTATCATGGGTTCGAACCTCATCGCCCTCATATAGTTTATCCCTTTGATGTAAATGCTCCCTTTTTAAGTTTTATTAATACTTAACTAAAAAATAATAAGGATATCACGACGGATATTTCTCAAAACCGTTGTTACAAATTGAAACTTCTTTTTATGTATTTTAAACACCAAGTATATATATATATATCAATTTATCCATTGAAACAACCCTAACACCAACGCCCTCACCATTGTCGGGAAGAAGACACAACAACAACAAAGTGTTCTACTTTAAGGTGTTGCAATGTCACATTTGAAGACAAAATCATCCAAAGGTGTTTCTACGTCTTGTTCCAGTGTAAAATATCGATCTGGAAATTTTTGTGGTTGTGATGGTCGTAAGGTTTCGTATCAATGCAAGAAGGGACAAAATAAAGGAAGGCGTTTTTGGAGATGTCCATTTTGGAGGAGCGATGAAACATGTAATTTGTTCATATGGGATGAAGACGTGGGAGAAAGAGATGGAAATGACGATGAGAGCATTATGAAGTCAGAGTTGGAAGTTATGGGCTATCTGAAGGTTATGTATGAGGATTTAAAGAAAAAGAACAAGAATTTGAAGAACAAACTGAAATCAGAGATATTTTCTGGAAATATCAAGATGTTATGTTTTTTTGTCTCCTTTATGTTTAATATTACTTTGTTATGAAATGTAATAGTTGAATTAGGGTTCGAATTACATTGTTGATGTTTAAACTGCAGATGCATTGTGAATTACATTGTTGATGTTTAAACTGCAGATGCATTAAGTTAGAAGTTAAGGCGCACCTTTTCTTTTTTATTTATTTTAAAATTCATAAATAAAAGGGTTATCACTACTGTTCTTCTGGTTAACCGTAGTGATATATTTATAATAAATAAATACATATCTATACAGTTTTTATTTATTTTAAAATTCACAGATAAAAGGGTTATCACTACGGTTATTCTGGTAAACCATAGTGATATATTTATAATAAATAAATACATATATATACGGTTGTTATTGTTAACCGTTATGAAATAGTTTACCCATATATAAGCGAAATAACTTTCACTTAATTGACAGTAACGTCGTTGCCTTCAAAGTGAAACCCTAGAACCCATTTTTTCTCTTCGTTTTCACCATTAGCCGTGAATCTTGTGCTTCATACATTAAGGTATTCTTCTTCTTCCATCTATTGTTAGATATTTCCCATTATCTCGTTTGTTGCATGTTGTTTTTGTTGATTGTTCTCATTTTTTCATATTCGTTTTCACTACCTTAACAAAGACCATACTTTGGAAACTTCATAATGTTTGTGTTGCTATGGAAAAATGTATAAGAAGCATGAATCTATGATGGAAACTTCATCCACCTTGTATTTTTTTTCATAGCATCACGAACAAGATGTTAGTAAATGAAGAAACAACAGTGTAAGCAAACTTTATCTAGTTTTAGATGCAATGAAAAGAAGTATAAGAAGTATGAAGCTTTTGTGTAAGCTTCTTCCTCCTTATATTTCTTTTTCATGGCTTCCCAAACTAGTTCAACATCATAATTGATTCCTGTTCCGCGATTAGTTTCATTAAAAGGTGCGTTATTCCTGTTCCTCTCTTTACTCATCACTAGATTATGGTTTTAGGGTTTGTTTTCAACTGAGGATGCTCATTTTTTAAGTTTGCTTTGTTTCCTTTCAGGTTAAGGGGATGATACAGGGTGATGATGCTGGTGGAAGCAAGCGTATTATATCAGTTTATAATTTCTGGATCTGGTATAGAATGTTGTTTGAGTTAATCATATTCTATTTACATTGTTTATTTAACTAACCCTCACTTAAAGTTTGCTGGTGGTGGCAAGCGTATTATATGAGTTTATAATATCTGGATCTGGTATAGAATTTTGTTTGAGTTTATTATATTCTATGTAGATTGTTTGTTTCACTAACTCTCACTTAAAATACATTCAGTTAATTTGACATAGATACTTATAATCTGCAAATTAAGTTGTATTTGAAAACCAACTTAAACAAACCAATGTTGTTTTCTGATTGCATGCCTCTCATCATTTATCTCACGTTCTTTTATATATAGATTATGGTATAATGATCTGGCTCCTTGGATGCATCGCCATCTTCCAATATAGTTAAATCAAAGATGAGGCTCGAAGGAGTCAGATCAATAAACCACAATATATGTAAAAGAGCGTGAAATGCACGATGAGACGAATGTAATCAGAAAACAACATTGGGTTGTTTAAGTTGGTTTCCAAGAACAGTTTAATTTGCAGATTATAGACATCTTCATCAAATTTAATCCATGTATATTTATTTAGTGAGGTGTTTGGAAAACAAGCAATCTACATTTAATATAATAAACTTAGGGTACTTACAACAACGGTTATATATTGTAACCGATATCATAAGTAATTTATGTTTCATATAAATTCGCTACTGATGGGTTTCGAACCCAGAACCTAAGTGTATGTATCGCAATGGTTTAGTATCATAACCCTTGTGATATATGGCGTGCGTCCTGCCTTTCAACAACGGTTTCCAGACCGTTGTAGAAACAGCGAACTTACAACGACAATCTACATAACAACGCCTTCGCCCGCGTCATTATATGTCATTCCCAACCGTTGTTAAATGGGTTTTTCGTAGTAGTGATGTGCTATAAATCCAAACACTTTCAAGTGACTGAGGCTAGGCTTGACACCAGACCAACATTCTTCTGGTGTGATTCCTTCAAGCTTCTTCGTCGGACATCTGTTCAAAATATATGTTGCTGTCGAAACCGCTTCTCCCCATAATTCTTTGGGTAGATGCTTTCCATTCAACATACTTCTCACCATGTTCATAATGGTTCTATTCTTTCGTTCTGCAACTCCATTTTGCTGTGGTGTATAGGGTGGCACCACCTCATGCACAATCCCTTCTTTTTCACATAATGCATCGAACTCTTTCGACACATACTCTTCACCACCATCTGTCCTCAGAATCTTCAACTTTCGACCACTCTGTCTTTCGACCATGGATTTAAATCTGGAAAATACCTCAATCACATCACTTTTCTTCTTGATGAGGTAAGTCCACAACTTTCGACTGAAATCATCTATAAACGTGACAAAATATTTGTT
This sequence comes from Lathyrus tuberosus, assembly GCA_022829125.1. Lineage (NCBI taxonomy): Eukaryota > Viridiplantae > Streptophyta > Magnoliopsida > Fabales > Fabaceae > Lathyrus > Lathyrus tuberosus. Next base: position 1,719,658 of record JALAZF010000213.1, read on the forward strand.
GCCACCAATCGAATCCACCTGGATTGGACCACATACATCAGAGTATATGACTTCCAGAATTGCCTTCGACTTCCTTCCTGCATCCTTGCTGAAGCTATTCTTGTGTTGTTTCAACTGAACACACTCCTCACAAACTTCACTTGGAATGTCGATTTCTGGTAATCCTGAAACCATATTTCTTCTCTTCAGCTCTCTGATGTCATTGAAGTTGAGATGGCCTAGTCGAAAATGCCATAATCACTCATCTCTGCTGGCTGCTGTTGCTAGACACTTGTGCTCAATCACCTTGAGTTCAATCTTGAAGGTCCTATTCTGAGACATTGGAGCCTTCAAGATCAACCTACCACATGCGTCAAGAACTCTCATCATCTTGTCTTCGACAACTACCTTGTAGTTCTTTTCGACTAGCTGCCCTATACTGAGCAAATTACTCTTCATACCTGGAATGTACAACACATTGGAAATTGTTGACCTTTTGCCATCTTTTCTCATAATCAGAACATCACCAACACCTTCAGCTGCTAGAGTGTTGTCATTTGCAAACTTCACCGTGTTCTTCGACGAGGGCTTCATGTTGACAAATCAATCTTTCCTCCCAGTCATGTGTGATGAGCATCCTGAGTCCAAGTACCACTGATCTTGGAATCTTTCTTCATCTTTTGTTGTGACCATCAGCAATGTCTCTTCTTCTTCATGCTTCGCCAGATTTGCATCAGTTTCTTGATTTTTCTTCTTTTCTGGACAGTTACTAACATAATGGCCATACTTCTGACAATTGAAACATTGAATGTGACTTTTGTCAGATTTTTGATCACCGCCTTTTCTTTTACCTGCAGCACCACCTCTTTGGTTGCCTTGGTTCCAAGGTTTCTTCTGATTCGACTGGTTTCGTCCTTTGTTGCCATTCCAGCTTCCTTTACATTTCCTTTCCTTTTCTGACTGCGCCTGCAAAGCCATATCACTCTTCGACTTTCCTGCAGCTCTCTCAGTCATCCTTTGTTCATGAGACTCAAGCGTCCCTTGAAGCTCTTCTTTCGTCAATACTGACAAGTTCTTCGACTCTTCTATGGCTACTACCACGTGGTCGAATTTTGGAGCCAATGACCTCAAGATCTTTGCAACAACTGATCTTGATGTCAACACCTCTCCACATACTTTGATTTGATTCACCAGCTTTGTAACTCTGGTGAAGAAATCTGAAATACTTTCGTTGTCTTCCATCTGAAGCAACTCATAGGTTCTCTTGTGAGTTTGTAACCTCACCTCTTTCACCTTCTATGCGCCTCCAAATGACTTTTCAAGAATCTCTCATGCTTCCTTTGCTGAATCTACATCGCTAACTTTTTCAAAGTTATCTGGATCAACACACTGGTGGATTATAAAAAGTGCTTTATAATCTTTCTTCTTCAACTCTTTGTGTGTAGCCCTTTCTTGATCCGTCGCTACTTCTGCAAGCGGTGTCACTCCTTCCTTCACAAGATCCCAAAGATCTTGATAACAGAAAATCACCTTAATCTGCTTGCACCAATTCTCATAATTATCTTTCTTGAGAATTGGTAGAGTCGCCGAAAAATTCTCATTTGGATAGTTCATCGCCATCACGAATTTCTTCCGTTGAATCGCAACCGGAGCTCTAGATACCAGATGTTGGAAATTCACCACAACCTATGGTGATTCCGCTTCAATCTTGATCTCAAGATTGATAACCAACCCACAAACAATACGTAATGACAATGAAAGAAGAAGAACAAACAAGAACATCACGAAAGAAAAGAGAGATAAGAGAACTATTTGGAGGAGAAGTGTTACCCACTAACCGTGAGATTTCTGTTATTATTGTACTTTCACTGCTAACCGCAACTGTGAATGCAATACAATGATATGAATTACAATGCAAGGATACTCCCTATATATAGATTTAGATTTACAAATGCTTAAAACTCTAAAGCCCAAAATATCAAATCTAATCTAAATCATATTTGAATCCAATCAAATCAAATCTAAAACGAATCTGTCGAAACACCTTCGACAACTCGACACAAAGCTATTCGACACTAGAATGATTTGACTTCGACACTATGAATTACATTTAACAATTCTCTCAACTCACATAAACCACCCTTCAAAGTCGCATGCACCGCCGAAAAAACATCATCCACTTCACAAAACATCCAGCGGCCATTCGTTCAAACTACAAACCTTCACCTTTCACCAAAACAAAGCAAAAACTTCACTGTCGGCGTTGAACTGTACCGCCATCATCCACAACTTCAACCTCCCGTTAATCCATCGTGCATCTCCTATCTCCAACACTGAAGAAGTTTCTCTTCGACGAGGAAGAAAACTATGACATTTACCCGAGCATGTTTGGCGGAGGAGAAACATAAACAGTTACCTGTTCGACCTTTCATCACTCAAGTATGAGTCACTGAAACATTTCTATTGGCCGCAAGATTGGTAGCGGATCCTTCGATGAGATCTATTTCGGTGAAAATATTCAGACGAAAGAAGAGGTTGCAATCGAGTTGGAAAGTGTCAAAAACAACCTTCCTCAATTGTTGTATGAGTTTGAGTTCTGTAAAGCGCTTCAAGCAAGGACCGATGAAGCACCAAGGTTGAAGAAGCACGTCATAAGGTAATTTTCGGATTCTGAGTTTTTTTCTTTTTTGTGTGTCTTAAGGCTCTTTGCATCACTTGCATTGAATAATTAGTTGTATAAAATGGAGAAAGGATAAGTTAATTCTAAGCCTGCATAGAGAATATTTTTTTGATTTAAGTCACATGTCAACTTGCATATGCATAGACGTCGAAATATCATGTTATGCAACACCATCATGCTACACTTTTTTTTAATTATTATTTTTCACTTTTCTTTATTTTATTTGATTTAATAGTCACTTTCATATTATATATAGATATGTGAATATTAGGACTGTTGATTATATTATGTAAATGTATATTTCGTGTTAAAAAAAACAACAAATTTATTTTTTTTTCTAAATTATTTGTTTCAATATTTTTTTTAATTTGAATAATATTAAAAATGTAAAAAATAATAGTTTAATTATTATTTGATTTAAATGTTTTTATTTAATATTTATTAATTAAATTATTAATTAATCTTATTAAATATTCATATTTAAATCGATTAATAATTCTCTTGTGGTCCGATTTTATTTCGTGATTTGATTTACTTCCATGTTTCGGGCCTGTTCGTGATTAATCTCCATGATGTTTTTCCGTGATTGTATTTTCTCTCTGTGTCTCTGTTTATTTATCACACGATACTTTGTCGCTTGTCTCTGTTTATGACCTGAATCTAAGGGAAGGGATTGTATGTTGACTTATTGTCATTGTGCGTGTCCCTTGTTTGTACATTTTACTTGTCTTTGTTGTTCTTGGTTCTTAGAACCTGGCAACTCGTAGTTCCACGAATTACGGACGCTCTGATTTCTCAAGTTCCTCTTGGGAATACGTAGGCACAAGGCCCCGATCCTTGGCGAGCAACCTTTTTTTTTCACACTCTTTTCCGTTTTTACACCTTTTTCCCTTTTACATCGTAGTTTCCGAACTACGATTGCTCCGACTTCCTATTAAGGATACGTCGGCATAGGATTGCGATGATCCTAGCGAGCTACCTTTTTCTTTTTCCACCTTTTTTCTTTACTTTACCCATCCTAACCTTTAGCAAATAATTTTAGAAAAACACGAATATTTCAAGAGGTTCCTGTAGAGTACTGCAGATGCTTAGCGTGCTAGTACCTTCCCTTAGTATAACCAACCCCCGTATCTTTGATCTCTCTTTGCTTAACTTTAGGCCTTGCTTTTTGCTTTGCATTTTACTTAGGGTTTTGTTCGATCTTTTCTCCCTTCCCTTGAAAAAATAAAAGTTTGGTGGTGATATCTAATTTATAGAGCCAAGCTGATCTGATAGCTTTGGTATCCGATTCTCACCGCGACAACATGTCTCTTTTCATCTGCATACATTCAATCCTTGGTCTAACCATGTGATCTTGATTAATGCACTCATTTTTTTTCAAAAATACTTCATCTGCATCATTGCCTCATGACCACTTCATTTGGTCATGAACCCTCGTAAACATGCATTAGGCCAATTTAGTGGAAGGTTAACTGATAAAAGTCCAAAATAGGATCTCCTCTGGTAATATTACATTAACTATGTGTTAGCTCATAAATTCGACGCCTATATGAAGTTGGAAGTATTTATGGGAATATTAAACTCTTGAAGAGGTTTTGAGAGGCTTTCGACGGGATCTGTATGATAGGGTCTCAGTCGAAGATGCTCACAAGAAGAGAGGATGCTTTTGGGACTTAGAAAATATTTCTAAGAGTTGAAGAGGTCACCTTCGACCGACAACACTGCTAATGCCTGACGTTGGGAAATTCAAATTCAAATAAAGGAGGGAGTGGTTACTTTGGTTCTCTCTTGAAGAAAGACAAGTGGCGTGTATCCAAGCAATGGAAGCATGCAGTGCGACACTTGTCATTTGTTGATTATTTCAGGCAGTTTATAGCAGTTAGTTTTAGTGTTATAAATAGGGGTTCTAGCAATAGGATTCGGGGGTGTGTAATGTTCACTTTGTACAAGTAACTCCAAAATTACTCAAAGTATCCGCGTGTTGAGAAAAGAGTCTTGTGAGAATGTATGTGATGTAAACACCATTTATCCTTCAATGCAATTTACTTCAATCTTTCGTTAAGTTTTTATCTTCTATTTAACGCAAGTTATGTTTCTGCACTTTTTATATTTTCAACCTTTACTGCACGCCTTCGACCTTTTTTTTTACATTTTCAGCCTTTTAACTTAACACTTTAAAACGTTGTTTAGATTGTGTTTTTAACGAACTTTTCTTTATGAGTACCGTCTAAGTATTTATTTCTTCAGAATTTACCTTAGATTAATTGTTAACACATGTCCTAGGATCAATCTGATCGATCATGTGAGTCACCAAAGTTAGATTTGGAAGATAAGCGGTTATTTACCAATTTTCACGGTAAACAAATTGGCACGCCCAGTGGGACAGTGCTAACTTGATAAAGATCTTTCTAAATTTTGAAAATCTGCATTCATCGTTTCCTTCTTAAAAAGCTTCGTTGCATGTTATTGAGAAGTGGTAAGGTAACCACTACAAACGAAGAGAGACCAAAGAGAAGATACACTAGAAAAATGGCGACAAACACTAGTCAGCCAAACAATCCAAACCCTCAAGGGAGTGGTTCTAATCCTCAGTCAAGTAATTCGAATGCCTAGCCTAGTAACACTAACCCTCAAAATGTGTCCAGGAACGATGTAATACCACCTGCAGTTCCTTCGACAGGAGAGCCAATACCTCCTCCTGTTATGTCCGACCCAATGCCATCAATGACAGGATCAGGGTCGACATATATAAGGGCTTACACTCAACCTGTTTTGGAGTACGTTGGGCCACAAGCATCTAATCCCCAAACTCCACCAGGAGGAACTTCGACATTTAGGCATTTTCCCCCTCCAGGATTTTCGCAACCATTACCAAGGAATCCACCTTATGGAATGCCAACGTCAATAATGCAAAGCCTCCAAAATGCCCCCCCCCCCCCAGTATTCTCAGAAAATGTAATGTCTTCGCCATTACAAGGGTCAGGATCTGGGATAAATATAGGTCAAAACAGTCAAAGTGTAGGTGTGGGATATTCCACTCAAGGTCCTAGTCTGACAAACACGTCTATAGCATGTTCAAGACAGCAAATGGATGAGAGTAACCTACAAAAGGTACAAACCTTGTCCCAAACTATGGGGGGAATTTTTCAGCCCTTGATCCAGAACACTACCCAAACTAACCAGCAATTAGCAGCGCAATTGGCGCGCATGGCAGAATTTATGGGGGTACCAGCCCCTGTATGAGGTGTGACCGTAGTGGAGAATATCCCACGGTGGAACCTAGGGACTATACCTGAGGTGAACCTAGAACCCCCTAGAGTCGAACTCCCCAGAGTCGAACCACCAAGGAACCAGGTGCCAATTCCTGAAGAAGGGGGACAAGGGGTAGTGATAGTAAATAGAAACCAAGATACTGACCATGTTGTACAACAGGTTCGATGTAACAACATAGCAGCAGATAACAACCTAGCAGCCATGGTCGAAAGAATAATGGCTCGAAATGGGGTAAATTTTGGCTTTACTAGGCCAAATTATACATCACCCATAGTGGATTATATTCTACAATTAAAATTACCTCCTAGGACGAAGGTCCCAAAGTTTACCAAGTTCTCAGGAGATACAACTGAATCTATTGTCGAACACGTAGCCCGGTATATGATTAAGGCTGGAGAGATTGCAAATGACGAAAGTCTTAGGGTAAAATATTTCCCAAGTTCTCTCACCAAAAATGCTTTTACTTGGTTTACAACCCTACCTCCTAACTCAATCTGTAATTGGACCCAGTTAGAGCATTTGTTCCATGAACAATTCTATATGGGGCAAACTAAGATTAGTTTGAAGGAGTTGGCTAGCATAAAACGAAAGTTTACTGAGCCAATAGACGATTACCTAAACAGGTTTCGATTACTTAAGGCTATGTGTTTTGCACAAGTGCCAGAGCATGAGTTGGTCGAAATGGCCGCTGGTGGCCTTGATTACTCTATTAGAAAGAAATTGGATAGCCAGTATCTGAGAGATATGGCCCAACTGACTGATAGGGTTTGACAGTTAGAACGTCTGAAAGACGAAAAGGCTAAGTTCAATAAGGGTAAAAAGGTAGCTTATGTTGAATATAATGAGGATGTCAAAGTTTTATACGACGAACCATTATATTTCGACGAGAGTGAGGTAGACGTTGCTGAGTTAAAGCAAGGTCCTCCGTATGCTTGAAAAAATGTTAGCCCCTTCGACTGGAAAAAATTCTGTCGAATCTGAAAAGAATGATAAGTTTCCCAAGAAAACATACATTTTCGATATCACTAAATGTGACGAAATTTTTTATTTGTTAGTAAAATATGGGCAGATGATAGTGCCTCCTGGCGCTAAAATGCCACCTTTAGAACAAAGAAAAAAGAGAGGATTTTGTAAGTACCATAATTTTCTGGGTCATAAAACTTCTCAGTGTTTTCTTTTCAGGGATCTGGTGCAAAATGTTATTCAGGAGGGCAGGCTGAAATTCAGAGAGAAGAGCAAAGGTCAGATGAAAATTGACTCTGACCCATTACAAACAGCAGAGGCCCATTATGGTGAGCCAGAGGTACATGTGGTTGAGGTTGCTGATGACTTCGGCTGTTCAGTCAACATGGTGGAAATTACTGAAGATTTCGCCAACAATGTTGTGTTAGCCAAGGTTACTGAAGACCTTGACATTTATGCTGTGGAGAAACTCATGAGAGAGGTCGTTGATAGCTTCGACGAAGCCACTGAGGGCTTAAATGATGGAATCACTGAGAGTTCCAACATGATGCTGGTTACCAAAGAGACTGCTGAGAGTTTCGTTAAGATGGATAAGGCTGCTGAAGGCCTTGATGTAGACTTCTGCAATTTGAGTCTTGGTGCTGATGTCGACATGGATATAAATATGGTCGAGATTACACAACATAAGACCATGGAGGTTGACGAAGCAAGCTGCCAAGAGGAGCGTAACAAAGTGGCGTATCCAAAACAGGATGAGACTATCATTGAATTCCTTCACCGCAGCCAAAAGAAGGGATCAGGTGTCATGTTATGCCCCAGATGCAGTGCAATCTTCGATCAAAAGGCTGCTCACAATCTTGAAGGGATTAGGAAGGCTAAAGAAAGAAGGGAGCAGAGAACATCTTATGGTCAAAGGGGTTTCGACCCTAGAAGGTCCTCTTCAAAACAAGTAGGAGGAAAAACACAGTTCCCAAAGGCCAGACCCAGTACCTTCAAACCAACAATCAATGCACCAATAGGGAGCTGGATGAAACATATCGAAGGAAAGGAAAAAGGTCAGAAAAAGTGGCAGAAGTTTGATGTGGGCAGAGGCTCTTCAATAGAATATCGAAAGGAGTTTCAGACTTGTAACGAGTCGGCGTATATCTCTGAAAACTATAAGGGGAAGAACCCGATGTCGCGATCTCAATGGAGGAGAGAGCAACGTCGAAGGAAGGCTCTCAGGGAGGCCCAGTCGAAGGATCAAGGAGACTCCAGTACTAATATCCCTACTGACAATAATGGAGGGAATCAAATAAAGATTGCTGAAAAAGTGCCCGTGGGGCGAAAATTGTTTTCCTCTCAAGAGGACGAACGGGAAAAGACTGTCGAAGATGATGACGAAATGACAGACAACTTCGACTCTGAGTCTGATGCTTCTCTCGACATCATAGTCAATGTGGTGTTTGTAATGCCTAGGGAGTTCGACCAGATCATAGAGGTCGAAGATTTAGATGCCTGCACTGAAGCAGAGATGGCAGCACACAAGCCTGTGTGCTACTATATTATGAATAATGGGTCCGTTGAAGAGCAGGACGCCTTCTTCGAGCGACCTACAGAGGCGATGAAAAGTCACCTAAAGCCCCTCTACATTACTGGCAAGGTGGAGAATGTACCAATAAATAAAATTTTAGTTGATTATGGCGCAACAGTAAAATTGATGCCACATTTCTTATTGAACAAGATTGGCAAATATGATACTGATACTAAGCCACATAATATGGTTCTTTCAAATTATGAAGGAAAGGTTGGCTCTACACTGGGTGTGATACAAGTTGACTTGACAGTGGGGATAATCACTAGGCCTACTGTCTTCATGGTAGTAGAAACAAAAGCCAACTACAATCTGCTCTTAGGACGAGAGTGGATACATGGCATCGGTGCAGTGCCATCTTCGACGCATCAACGCATCACCATCTAGAGGCCAGATGGCATAGTCGAAAACATTTTAAGGTACCAATAAATCATGTCGACATACGCCAGTTCGACAAACATTTGGCTCACATTGCCCCCTGTGGCCCAGCAGATTTTGAGTTTGTCCCAGATGGCGAGACATTTTGCTCATTGTACTTGCATCCCGTCGATGGTTTCCGTTGGGATAAAGAGGTGTCAGGGGAAAGACTTCCATACCTTGGCGAGCCTGCAGTAGACCCCACAGGTGGGGAAGTGAATTCAGTGATAATGACTGAGTTCGAAGCATTGAGAAGAATTTCGGCCTTCGTGGCTGAAACCAAACTACAAGCGGCTTTGGAGGCTGCTAACGAGTATATGGCTAGCGAAGCCAATCCTGAATTCCACCAAGAAGGTCCTGGTAAAGACTTCGACCCAGAGCCACCTGATAAGGTTCAGGGTGTAGAACAAGGCCAGAGGCTTGACGCCATTTATGACGATGAGCCTTTGGGATTCGAAAAGGATCCCCTGGCAAATAACATTAAGATGCTAGCCCAAGATCCGTTGGAAGAAATCGACCTAGGAGAGGGGGTAACTAAAAGGCCAACATATGTTAGTGCTAATCTTGACCCACAACTTAAGGTCGAAGTTACCCAGCTGTTACAAGAGTTTAAAGACTGTTTCGCCTAGGACTATGATGAGATGCCTGGTTTGAGTAGGGAGTTGGTCGAACATAAGTTGCCGATCAAGCCTGGGAAGAAGCCAGTCAAACAGAATCCAAGACGGTTTGCCCCAGAAATTCTCTCAAAGATAAAGGAAGAAGTCGAAAGACTCCTTCGATGCAAATTCATCCGCACTGCCAGGTATATCGAATGGCTAGCTAACATTGTACCTGTTATTAAAAAGAATGGTTCCTTAAGAGTTTGCATAGACTTTAGAGAATTAAATTCTGCAACTCCTAAGGATGAGTATTCTATGCCTGTGGCAGAAATGCTAGTCGATTCCACCGCAGGACATGAGTATCTCAGTATGTTAGATGGGTACTCTAGTTATAACCAAATATTCATTGCTGAAGACGACGTCCCCAAAACAACTTTTCGGTGTCCTGGAGCCTTAGGCACCTACGAATGGGTAGTGATGCCTTTTGGCCTTAAAAATGATGGGGCAACATATCAACGAGCAATGAACTCAATCTTCCATGACTATATAGAGACTTTCATGCAAATATATATTGATGATATTGTGGTTAAGTCTGTTTCAGGGAAGAGTCACTTAGACCATCTTCGACACTCCTTTGAAAGGATGAGAAGACATGGTCTTAAAATAAATCCTCTTAAATGTGCGTTTTGTGTGCAAGCAGGGGATTTTCTAGGATTTGTGGTCCATAAGAAGGGGATCGAGATTAACCAGAATAAGACCAAGGCCATCATGGAAGCGAAAGCGCCATCAACAAAAAAGGAGCTGCAATCACTGCTGGGCAAGATCAATTTCTTGAGAAGATTCATATCGAACCTAAGCGGAAAAACGCAGGCCTTTTCACCATTGCTTCGATTCAATAAAGATGGGTTCGAATGGGGGCAGGAGCAGCAGGCAGCCTTCGATAAGATCAAGGAATACCTGAGTCATCCTCCAATTCTTTCACCACCTTGTAGGAATAGGAGTATGAGATTGTACATAGCTGCATCAGACAAAACCATAGGGAGCATGTTGGCTCAAGAGGATGAGGATGGTGTCAAGAGAGTCATTTACTACCTCAGTAGAGTTTTGAATAATGCAGAAACTAGGTATAGCATGATAGAAAAATTATGCCTATGCTTGTATTTCTCTTGTACAAAATTGAAGCAATATATAAATCCAGTTGATGTTTATGTTTCGTCTCATTTTGATGTTATTAAGCACATGTTTTCTAAACCTATTTTGCATAGTCGAATCGGTAAATGGGCACTAGCATTGACTGAGTACTCTTTAACGTATAAGCCTCCGAAGGCAGTTAAAGGACAAGTGGTAGCAGACTTTATAGTGGACCACTCCATAAACGAAAGCATGTTGAATTATGTCGAATTGGAACCTTGGAAGTTATACTTCGATGGCTCCAGCCACAAAGGCGGCACAGGCGTAGGTGTGCTGATTATTTCTCCGGATAAAATTCCAACAAAATTTAAGTACAGGGTCGAAGGACTTTGTTCCAACAACGAGGCTGAGTATGAAGCCTTAATAGCTGGACTTGAAATTTTGTTAGAATTGGGGGCAACTCGAGTCGAAATAATGGGAGACTCAGAGTTGGTCATAAAGCAAATTACAAAGGAACACAAATGTGTTAAGGAGAATCTCATCATGTACTTCGTAGTGGCCGACAGACTACTAAAGAAATTCGAAGTAGTAAGCATTCGACACATACCTCGACTAGAGAATCAAGTGGCCAATAACTTGGCTCAGGTTGCTTCTGGGTATAAGGTTTCGAAGGAAAATTTACAAGAGGCAATCGAAGCTAGAGGTAAAGTTCTATCTGTTGGATTATGCCCATCAGACCTAGAAGTGACAAAGCTTGGATACGCTGATGAAGAAAATTTCGAGATTTTTGCAATAGACAGCTTGACGGATAAAGACTGGAGGAAGCCTATAGTCGAGTACTTGCAAAACCCGACAGCGCCCACAGAGCGAAAGGTTAGGTATCAAGCCTTAAGTTATGCCCTTCTAGGCAATGAATTGTTTAAAAAGACCCCTGAGGGAGTCTTACTTAAATGTCTTAGTGAAACAGAAGCATATCTTGCCCTTTCGACTGTCCATGGTGGGGCATGTGGGGCACATCAAGTAGGCCATAAGATGAAGTGGCTATTGTTTCGACAAGGCATGTATTGGCCTACTATGCTAAAAGGCTGCATTGAATTCGCCAAGGGTTGCCAAGAATGTCAAGTACAAACTGGCATACAGCATATCCCTGCAAGTGAGTTGCATTCCATAGTCAAACCATGGCCTTTTAGAGGTTGGGCTTTGGATTTGATTGGAGAGATTCGACCGGTATCCTCCAAGAATCAGAGATACATTTTGGTAGGGATTGACTACTTTACGAAGTGGATCAAAGCGATACCTTTACCAAATGTGGATCAAGAGGATGTGATCGAGTTTATTCAAAAATACATCATTTACAGGTTTGGAATCCCAGAAACGATCACAACAGATCAAGGATCAGTCTTTACTAGTCGAAAGATGCAGGGGTTTGCTAAAGAGATGGGTTTCAAACTCTTAACCTCTACACCTTATTATGCTCAGGCTAACGGTCAAGTCGAAGCAGCTAATAAAGTGGTGATTGGTTTGATAAAAAAACATGTGGGAAAGAAGCCTAGAAATTGGCACAAGACATTGGACCAGATCCTCTGGGCATGTCGAACCTCTCCCAAGGAAGCAACCAACACTACTCCTTTTCGTTTGACTTTTGGTCACGATGCAGCGTTACCTGTTGAGATCTATCTCCAGTCGACTAGGATTCAGAGACATCATGAAATTCCTTCTGAGCTTTTTTCATACCCCAAATTTGTCCTACCTTCTTATTTTTCTTATACCAAGAATATTGTTGCTTCATGATCTTTCTCAGAGTGATCATTTGGGTTACGGAGGTCTTGTTTGTGCTTGTTGTGTATACAGTTTCTTGCAAGTGTGTTGAATTCATGTGGAGATAAGAGAAAAGATGTGTCCTCATTCTCATGGTAAATTAATCAAGACATGATCAAGTGATTTCAAGTGGTTTTTAAATTATATGGTCATTCATTCTCAAGCCATACTTCAAGGTGATCTTGTTACATTCATTTCCCAAACCTTGGCTTAACTTGTTTCAAGTTTATTTCCAAGTTATTATTCAAGTGGTTTCAAGATGGTTTTAAGTCATATTTAAGCCTTACCGCACAACCATGTTTGAATTAGTTTTGTGCCATTGAAGATCATGCCCAAGTTTAAGCCATGTTTTGACCCATTATTGCAAGGAAATTTCCTAGTCAAGTTTTACGCCATGATGTTACAAACCATGTTTAGATTCGTCTCAAATTCTAATTCGTGGTCAAATGGTGCTTCCTTTCAAGCCTTGACTAGATTTGTTTTCATGTTGTTTCACGCCATTTGAAGAACCAAAGGGTACTCTAAGTACAAAATTGGAATATGTATTGCAAGAAGTTGGGAATTAAGGTTTGTTACAAAATTACAGGAATTTAAGTATAGTTACAAATGAAGCAATGGCCTCGTCACACACATCTCCAAATAACAAATACAACATTATCACACGTCAATACTTCCATATTCATACAAGAAGACCAAAATACCAATATAAATACAAGATTTTCAAATTGGTGGATCACATTCAAGGTGTTTAGGAATTACATGATAAATGAAAATTACAGGTTTTATGTCTACAAATTTTAAGCCTAGGAAATCACAAGAGGCAAGGATTGTGAGCAATACCACGAGCTCTTACAATTACTAATGAGCTAATTTTCAATTTACTCCAAAACCTCAAGGATCCAACTTGTGTTAATCTTCACGATGATTCACCTTTCCATCAAGCCATCATCAAGCTTCAATTTGATGCTTCCATGCTCCAAGCTGCCACGACTCATCTTAACTGACCAAGTCCTTCAACACGACCTCATCCAAATAACTCTTAAGTCTTTCCAAGAAGACTCCTTCTGTGCCAAATACGTCCTCAAACCGAATAATGCACATGAAACATTGAACAAATGATTAATACAGTTTAAGGATAAACTAATTTGAGGGCATCCTAAAAGTACCTAACATCAACCTCAAGCAAATATCAGGATAAGCCAATGACACAAGCTTATGGCGTTCAAATTTTAACAAGTTTCACGTCATGTTCCAAAGATATCTCAAATTCATGTCATCAAAAAACCCAAAACAATTATCATACACAATTCAAAAATAAGTTTCAAAGCTCACACGGTCAAAAAAGCAATAACACATCTGCACTTTATCCAAAGTCAAAGGTAAAGCAAATAGGGACTATACAAAATTCAACTCGACCAAAGCAGTAAAACAGGCAAAGCAGCAAAATTCACAGTATTGTAACCTTAACACAAAAAGGCAAAAGGACAAGTTAGAGGGCAACAGTGAATAGCAAAAAAGGTATCGCAGAGGTTCAGCAAAGCAGTAACACTTTTTTGGCAAAAAACATGTTCTGAATTAGGGAAAGTTACCTTATACAATTCCATGAATGTGATCCCTCAACAATGTTGACACCACCTCTTCAAACCCTAATCCTGACGATATAAAAAGAGGAGCAATGAATCAGAAAGAGGGGACCTTACACACGGCTCAAGAAATCAACCCTACTCACCAAAGCTAAAAAATCTTAAGAAATTACTCAAGGTTTTCAAAACTAAATCCCTTCACTAATTCTTGACAACAACGCAAGCAGCAAGAAGAGTTAGGAGGGAGAAGAGGAAGAACGTAAAGGAAAAGAGAAGGAGGAGTTAAGAATCTCACCTTCGCCGGAAAAGCTTCCGATCGAATTCGCTCTGATCTAGGTATCGTTCGCCTCCTTTGTACTTTTTGGTGTTTAATTTCTATTCTCCGTGTGGTTTTGCTTCGTAATCCCCTTCCGTTTGCTTGTATTTGCTCTGATTTTGGTGTTTTTAGTCCATGCTAGGGTTTATTTGGGAATAGTTCCGATTTGGTCAATTGTTTGTTTTTTTGGTAAAACTAAGCTTAGATTTGAAGAGAGGAGAAGAAATTATGTAGGGTTAGTGTTGGACTTTTTGAGGATTGGTGGTGGTGTCGCCGGAGAAGACGGTGGCGGCTGCCGCGCGCCGCCGCTTCTCCGGTCGTGGCTCAGGGTTCCGACGAGGATGTAAATTGAGGGAGAAGCGTGAGAGTTTTGAGAGAGAGAATGCGTAGCTTGCAGAAGAGAGAGTGAGATTGGGAAGTGAGGGACGTTTCCACCCTTTTTGTTCTTTCGTTTTCATCATGCCTGAGGTATTTGGGTGTAGGCAGGTGATGGTGACACTTGTCACCAATGCATGTAATCTCCCTCATGATGCCATCCGTTGGGTTTCTGAATCCCCGCCATGCACACGCGTTTTGGCCGTTTGATCTAGAGTCAGATTGACTCTTAGTTAATCCAACGCTCCGGATCCATCCTTCAGTCAACCAGGGTTGACTAGGGTTCATGGTGAACCCCCACTGGCATGTGGGCTTCCGGTCTTGGGCCTAGGGTGATTTCTAATCACACCCCTTGTTTACTGTTTGTTGCTAGCCCATCCATTTTCTTTTTAAAACTTTTTTTTATTTTCTCTTTTAATAATAAGAAAATTCAAAACTTTTTATTAACTTATTTCTCAAAAAATAGATTACTTGTTAATTAATTTTAAAATCCTTTTCTTTAGTTAATTCCTAATTGATTTTAATTAAACCATTTTACTTAATACTAATTAACTTTAAGGGTAATTTCTTACTAAATATTTTAGTTTAATCTAATTAATTGTTTGAATTTTAATTCTAAAAATCTAAGAATTACTTTTTTCTAATTAATTCTTAGTTCTTACTTAATTAACTTTATTAAATTATGTTATTTAATATTAATTAATTTTTCATAATTAATTTTATTAAATATTTTGATTTAATCTAATTAATTGTTGGAATTTTATTCTAAAAAACCCTAGAACTTAATAATTAGTTTAGGATGTCTCCTCCTTAGATTAATCTTAGGAATTTAGGATACTAACTAACTAACACTCTTGATTATATTTAGCCCCCACTTTGTTTGATTTGCAATCTTTGTATGGTGTGTATAATTTTCTCTTGTGGATTTATTTCATACCTTGATTATATGTACGTTATTCATATTACACTTGTCCAAACCAAAAATCTGTTTCAAACTAATACCTTGACTCAATGTCAAGCCATTTTCATACCTTGTAAGTCGATCATTTTCACGATCGCAATCGACCTCACAATGCCTCCTCTTGGGCCTTATGCAACGATTACCCATTCTATTTTGATTTGTATGCATGTATGTGATTGGTATATTTTAATCGTGGCTTAGTTAACTCCATAAGATCAAAATAACCCATTTTTATAAGAACAAAAGCAAACTTGATCCAATGTCAAGTATTTTCCAAATAAACTTAATTAACTCGATCTCAAGCATTTTACTTGGTCCATATATCAAGTATTTCCAACCCTCACTTTAAACCATAAGACATCCTTATCTCTTAATTTCCTCATAAATCATAACCTCGATCCAACGTCGAGTACTTTTCTCAAATCAAATCAATATACTTAATAATACTTAAACATTTTCATAAAGGTGAAAACGAGGGGGACCAAGTCTTTAGTTTTTCTCTTCAATTGTTCGGGTGTGAGTTCCCTTACTCGTGTGTGGGCAATTGACACCTTTAACACATTTTATCCGATCACCTTCAAACTCTTTTTTTAATCAAACATTAAGATATGTAATCAATATTCAAATACATTTTTATAAAGGTGTAAAAGAGGGGGACCAAGTCTTTGGTCTTTCTTTTCAATTGTCTGGGTGCGAGTTTCCTTACTCGTGTGTGGATAATTGACGCCTTTAAAACACACGAACTCGACAAACGTTCAAACCTTTCAAAATCAAATTATCAAAACACTTATCTTTACTTAAACATTTTTACTAAAGGTGAAGTGAGGGTGGTCGAGTCTTTGACCCTTCTCCTCAATTGTTTGGGTGCGAGTTTTCTTACTCGTGTGTGGGCAATTGTCACCTCTAAAACATCTAATACGACTAAAACTCATTTCCTCGCCCACGTGCGACCGAAACCCTAAAACGCGTCCAAATCAAATCATTTTCTCAATCAAACTCTTTAACATACTTAATAACATATTCAAACAACTTTTTAAAAGGTGATGTGAGGGGGGCCAAGTCTTTGACCTTTCTCCCCAATTGCTTGGGTGCGAGTTTACTTACTCGTGTGTGGGCAATTGGCGCCTACATAAAAAATACAAACCAAACAACCGTAGTCCCACGAACTACGAATGCTCTGACTTTCCCATTGCACGAGGGAATACGTAGGAACAATGGTTCTCAATCCTTGCCGAGCACACTAATAAAAAACCACCCATTTTCCCCTTAAAAACTAATCCTTAGAAGATAAACAAACAAACCTAGCTAACTTTCTCACGAATCGAATCAAGAGGTTCCCGTTGAGTACAACGGACGTAGAGGGTGCTAATACCTTCCCTCTTGCGTAACCGACTCCCGAACCCGAATTTGGTTGCGACGACCATGTTCTTATCTCCCTTTAAAAGGTTTTCTCGATATTTTCCTTTCCCTCTCTTGGGATGAATAAAGTTCGGTGGCGACTCTGTTTCGAACAGTTTTTTCCGCGTCCATCGCGAGGATCGTATTTTTCGAGGTACGACAGATGGCGACTCTGCTGGGGATAAGCTGCATTGCCCTATGCTAGAGAGAGTTAAGCCTAACTTGACTCAATTCGTGAGTGTTAGATCCGCTTGTTTGTTTATCTTCCCTTGCTTGTTTGCTTGCTTGTCTGATTATCTATTATCTACTCGCATGCTAATTATTATTATATCCTATTATTGTTTCTTGTGACACTGTTGGGGGTTCTCTGATCATTGGTGCTTTGTGAGATGGCTCTACACCCGAGTCCGAGAAAAACCTAGGATTAGAATGGTGGTTGTGTAGTGGAGGTTTGCGTAGTCTCTTCCGCGTGAGCCAAAGCAAAGACCCCGCTTGGAGTAGATTCCCTTGGAAATGTTATCGTTTTGACGTTACTTCGTCACGATGATAATGTTTTCGAGCCTGAATCGTCGATCCCAAGGACCGTTAACCCGTTTATCCATAGTGGTTGGTAGTGTTAACACTTTGTGGGTTAATGCGAACGCCACAATCAGATGAGATCCCTCGAACGTATTACTTCCTGACAGTAATATTTTCAACCTCGATCTAAGATTCTGAGAACCCTAAACCCGTGTGTCGATGGTTGTGTAGTGGGCGCCTCCGAGGAATCTTTCTCGTGGGGAAGAAACGAAGACCTCACCTAGATGAGATCCTTTCAAAGATATTATCGTCTGATGATCCTTCGTCATGGCTATAATGTCTTTGAAAGATATCCATAACTCTAGGCACCTACCCGATTAGAGCCTACCTATGGGGGGTCTGGTGATCAGAGATATCCTGTGTCTAACTCCTTCCTCAGAATCAGATGTCGTTTTGATCCTGTACCCTTGCATGAGCATTGCATGACCATAACATTTGTACCTTTTGTTTTCAGGGAATCTAAGAATTGTCATTTGCTACATATAGGAATTATGGAAACTGACGTCCGTTGCCCTCATTCTTTCAAGTTCAAGAAGCCTGATCTGACTGCTTTACGTGGGTTAGTTTCGCGTATGCCTTCCGTCTACCGAATCAACTTTGGGAAGAACTTTGGTAAACTGTTGCGTATTCTGAATCAAGATGTGGACTTTGCCATGCTAAGCACCTTCGTACAGTTCTATGATGCTCCCTTGAGATGTTTCACCTTTCAAGACTTTCAGTTAGCACCAACACTCGAAGAGTATGAGAAACTGGTGGATATCCCAATGAAAGGCAAGTTGTTATTTGAAGGGGTTGATGTGACTCTGAAGGATGAAATCATTGCAAAAGCTCTCCACATGACTAAGCAGAACGTCACTAACAACTGGAAGATCGAGGGAGGGGTCAAGGGCTTCTTCCTCTCATTTCTGTTGGAAAGGGCTGAGGCTATGATGAAAGAGGAAAGTTGGGAAGCTTGTTATGCTGCTGTAGCATTAGCCATCTATGGGATTGTTCTATTTCCTAATGTGGATGTAGATAATTTCATAGATATCACTGATGTCCATGTTTTCGTCACAGGAAATCATGTGCCTACCCTTCTAGCTGACATGTGTTATTACTTGAGTTGGAGACACGTTAAGAAGGGAGGTATGATTGCTTGCAGTGCTCATCTGCTGTATCAATGGACCTAAATGCACCTTCCGAAAAAGGGACCTTTCATAGAACAAGTGGACGAAAGTTGGGCCCAAAGGTTGGGAACCCACAGATCAGCTGACTTATCTTGGTACTCCCTAGACTACAATACAGTCATATCCAGTTTTGGTCGGTTCCCTAATGTTCCCCTCATCAGAACCCGCGGCTGTATTAATTCTAATCCTATATTGTCCGTGAGGCAGTTGGGGTATCCGATGAGTGGACCACCTGATGAGAAGGCTTTGGAAGCATTCTTAGTGCATGGTTTGAAAGCTGAGAATCCTGACCTACTCAAAATAATCACAAAGGCGTGGAAGGAGGTCCATAGGAAAGGAAAAGTTGAGTTGGGGAGAAGGAACAACATTACTAAAGAGCCTTACTTCATATGGGTCAGAGAAAGAGTGGAAAGAATCAAGTTGCCTTTTGCCATTAAGGTGTCCGAGCCTTTGCCTGAGCCAAAGCCTACTCACGTCCCGATTGAGGAAGCCGAGGATCTCAAGGCAACGATAGCCAGATTAGTAAAGGAAAATGAGCAACTTGAGTCAAAGCTTCGAGATGTTACTAGTGAGAAGAATAACTTGAAGTGGGAGCTTCAACGAAAGAACACTCAACTAGAAGCAACAGGAAGTAAGGCCAATGAAGAAGAGCAACAGAAGAAGAAAGTTAAGATTTGTCTGAATCAAGCTGATGGTGCATTAGAGAGGATTAAGGGAGAATTGGATCAGGCATATGTAAAGTGTGCTGAAAATAGGAAAGCTTGGCTCCTGGCCACTGAGAGGAAGAAGGCACTTAGAGAAGAGATGGGAGCGAAAATAGAAAAATTAAGCTCAGCTCTACGCCAGTCAAGGGCTTCTGAAGCAATGGAACGCCAACTTAAGAAGGATCTCATGAGAGTTGCTTATGTGGGGCCAGCAGATTGGGACAAAGTGTGTGGCGAGCTGAATAATCTCAAAAGGCTTGCGGAAGAGCAGAAAAATCATCTCGAGGCTGTCCTGGCGGACAAAGATATTTGGGCCTCCGCGAGGAAGAAGGTGCTTGATGAATGTACTGGTTATGAACGCTCTATTCACATTCTAATAGCTGATAGAGATATATACCGCAACAAGCTTAATGGGCTAGCGAATTTTTGTAACTGGTTGGCTGAAGACTTGGTGTGGAAGCATAGAGATGCTTTGGAGGCTCTCGACGAATCTACCCCTCAAGCCATCGTCGACTTTGTTTGCCTTTGTAAGGCAATGCTGAAGAGATTTAAGGAAGAGTTGAAGGAGTGCGAGGCTCGAAGGCCCAAGTTCTGAATCTTTATGTTGCTTCTGTACTTTCCTGCTTTATGAATTGTACTAATGTCCGGATGATTATGTATCACTTGATTATTACACTCTTATGAATGAATGAGACTTGATCTCCTTTGCAACAGTTTGTTTCTTAATATTCCTGTATAAATAATGATTAATTCGAACGATTCCCTGAAAACAAATGCATACCATTCTGCATACATATCATTGCATTCGTTTTCCAAAAGCACCTAGCAATAAACTCATTTACTCTATCATTTCTCCAAACAGAAAACCTGACTACTCGACGCCGGTACGAGACACGCCAAAACTTCAAGATGACGCTGGAACAAATAGAAGAGAACCAGAACACAATGAGGAGTGATATCGATTCGCTGAAGGCTAAAATGGATCAGCTACTGGAAACTATGATGTTGCTTGCCCAGAAAGAGAAAAATGCTGAAACAGTGGCTAATGCCAAGAAGCTGGTTGAAAAGATAGGCATTTCTGGAGTTAAGGGAATCCCTCCTCCCGCTTACATAGACTTGTCAGAACACTCGGCTCATCATGGATCTGTGAGCGATACGGACGAGCAAGTTGATGCCTTCAACATACCACCTCTACCTCCTCAACTTGTTGGATCTGATCCATCTGCTGACCAGTTACACGTACTAAAAGAGAAATTCAAGGCCTTGGAGGTTCAGACAACTTCCGATTTGGATGCTGTCGACATGTGTTTGGTCCCTGGACTGGTAATCCCTCATAAGTTTTAGGTGCCGACGTTTGACAAATACAAGGGACTTAGTTGCCCTAAGACTCATTTGTGAGCATACTGTCACAAAATAGCTGCCCACGTTAAGGAGGACCCTCTGCTAATTCACTACTTTCAGGATAGCCTCAGTGGGGCATCGCTGGAATGGTACATGCAGCTAGAGAAGAGACAGATTAATACCTGGAGGGATCTCTCTGAGGCGTTCCTCAAACATTATCAGTACAACACTGATTTAGCGCCAAACCGTACTCAATTACAAGATACGACTCAGCGCAACAATGAGTCATTCAAAGAATATGCTCAACATTGGCGGGAGTTGGCTTCTCGTGTTCAACCACCCTTGTTAGACAAAGATTTGATGGATATGTTCATGGGAACTTTGCAGCCTCAGTATTCAGACCGTATGATGGGATCTAGCTTCCCCAAATTTGCTGAGATTGTGTCAGTAGGAGAAAGAATCGAGAGCCAGTTGAAGAAAAAAGTTGTTATTGCTTCTACAAGCGGAGTTAAAAAGCCTTTTGTGAAGAGGAAGGATGAAGAAACTAATGTTGTCATGAGAGGACGAGGGGGTAGAGCCCCAGTGAATATACCGTATCAGCAAGTGGCTGCAGTTGCACAAGCCCCACTTCAACCACCTGCCCAGCAGCCGAATTATCAGAATGTTCCTCCGCAGCAATATCAGAATGCCCCACCACAGAGGCAACAAAGACAAGAAGGCATATGGATCCTGTGCCAGTGCCGTATAGCCAGATTTTTTCTCAACTGTATCAGAGTGGGCATTTGAAACTCAGGGATTTGAGACCAGCAGTCTTCCCATATCCTCCCGGATACGATGCCAACGCCCATTGTGAGTTTCATAAGGGTGCTCCCGGGCATACCATAGAAAATTGCTATGTGTTTCAGAACAGAGTTCAAGATTTGGTTAAGTCCAAAGATCTTACTTTCACTCGGCGGGGCGCTAATGTTAAACACAATCCCATGCCCCCGCATGGAGGACCGTCTGTTAATGCTGTGGAAGGAGGCAACAGACAGAGATTGATTACAAAGGTTGAAGATATTCGTACTCCTATGGCGGTTATAGGAGAAAAATTGAAGAGATGTGGGATGATCTCTGAAGATGAGCTTGATAATTTAACTGATGAGGTGATTAAGAAACATTTGCAGAAATTCATTGATCAAGGTGTGATTCAGGTTGAACGTCGGGATGCAAGAGAACAGAGTGTGGCTGTCATTAACCTTCAGTATGATGCACCTGAAGGTCGTAAACAAAGGCAAGTTCGTCCTACTCCGGTAATCATTGAATATGATGGAGCTAGTGTTTTCCAACAAAGACCAGTTCGTCCTGCACCATTGGTTATTCAGTTTGATGGGGCAGATGTTAGCAAGTCAAGGCTAATGCGCCCTGTCCCGATAACCATTGAGTATCCTGGTAATGTTCCTGAGTCTAAGTGTGACGCTATAGTAGGACCAGGTGGAATGACCCGTAGTGGTCGAATCTTTGCGGCAAAGCAAGCAGATGTGCCAAATAATGACAAAGGTAAGGTGATTGTTGTACAAGTTGAAACCCCGAATGCTGAATTACAAGAAGGGTTGTCATCTCCAAGAGGGGCGTTCACACAAAAAGAGGCTGAAGAATTTTTGAAAATTATAAAGAAGAGTGACTACAAGGTAGTCGATCAGCTGAACCAGACTCCTGCCAAGATATCTATGCTCGCCTTGTTGCTCAGTTCCGAGGCACATAGGTCCTCCCTGCTGAAGGTGTTGAGTGCTGCACACATTACCAAGGATATCACTGTAGCACAATTCGATGATGTGATAGCCAATGTCACCACTGGTAACTTTCTGGGGTTTAACGATGATGATCTGACTGCTGAAAAGAAAAACCATAACAAGGCCCTTCACATTTCCTTTAGGTGTGAAGACGTTTTGATATCTAGAGTCTTGGTGGATACTGGATCCTCCTTAAATGTGCTCCCGAAGACAACTCTGGAGAGGATGCTTGTGAATGGGGTAATCATGAAGCCAAGTACTCTCATAGTGAAGGCATTTGATGGATCTAGGCATGCGGTTATTGGTGAGGTGGACTTGCCAATTAAGGTTGGACCTACCATTTTTACCATTACTTTTCAAGTAATGGATATTTATCCTGGTTACAGCTGCTTGCTAGGAAGGCCCTGGATTCACTCAGCAGGGGCAGTTACATCCACTCTTCATCAGAAGCTGAAGTTCATTTCCAATGACAAGATGGTTGTGATAGGCGGCGAAGAGGATATTCTAGTAAGTCATTTGATATCGTTCTGCTACATTGATGTCGAGGGTGAAACGGTTGAGATACCTTTTCAGTCCTTTGAGGTGGTGAGTACACTGGCTGTGCAGCGAGTACCAGAGCATCAAGAGTTAAGATCATCAATGGCCTCGTACGAGGAAGCTAAAGCTATGGTGAATGAGGGAAATGCCCAAGGTTGGGGCAAGGTGGTTGAAGTTACTGAAAAGCTTGATAAGTTTGGGCTAGGTTATCAGCCATCCCGCAGTTCAGCTTTTGTTTCATACAATGGAAGCCAATTCCCTCCTGTTGAGAATACTTTCATAAGTGTCGGCCGCATCTTTGATTCTCCAGTAGCAATGATCATTGAAGACCATGTTGCTGATGAGCAAGCTTCTGCAAGCTGGATCCGACAAGCAAAGCCTGGTGAAGAGCTCCAGAATTGGAAGACCATTGAAGTCCCTCAGTTTTTCACACACCAAACGTAATTTTACTATTTAGCAAAAACCCTACGCTCTGCCCAAGGCGTAGTGGAGCATTGTATGGGCCACCTGATGTTTTCAAACTTTGTTTATCATTAATGAATTTCAGTTTGCATTCAATTTTCGCTCACTTTCTTTCGTTTTTTACTTTACAATAAATGGCAATATTTTTCGTGCACACACTTTCTTAAATAAACTGCATAAATCATGAACATGCAGAAACACCACTGAGGTCCTTGACATAAACGCTGCTACAGGCCTATTCAACTTTGATTGCCCAATCTACCAAGCTGAAGAGGAAGGCGTGAAAGATTGTGAACTCCCCGACGAGTTGGCAAGGCTGCTCAAGCAAGAGGAGAAAGCCATCCTACCGCACCTAGAGGGCATTGAAGTCATCAACCTGGGTACTGAGGAAGACAGAAGAGAAGTAAAGATAGGTGCATCTCTTCAAATTGAAGTCAAGACTAAGTTGATAGAGCTCCTCCATGAGTACGCTGACGTATTCGCCTGGTCGTATCAAGACATGCCAGGGTTGGATACTGATATGGTTGTACACAAGTTACCACTCAAGGAGGAATGCCATGTTGTCAAACAAAAGTTAAGAAGGACCTATCCGGATATGGCTCTCAAAATTTGTGAAGAAGTCCGAAAGCAGATTGATGCTGGATTCCTAGCAGTAGCAAAGTACCCACAATGGGTTGCCAACATTGTGCCTGTACCGAAGAAAGATGGAAAGGTTCGCATGTGTGTGGATTACAGAGATTTGAACAGAGCTAGTCCTAAGGACGACTTCCCATTACCTCACATTGACGTATTGGTTGACAACACAGCTCAATTCTCCGTATTCTCTTTTATGGACGGATTTTCTGGATATAATCAAATTAAGATGGATCCAGAGGATATGGAGAAGACCACATTTATCACACCATGGGGCACCTTCTGCTATAAGGTGATGCCATTCGGACTTAAGAATGCTGGAGCAACGTATCAATGTGCAATGGTAATGCTCTTTCATGATATGATCCATAAAGAGATTGAAGTGTACGTCGACGATATGATTGCCAAGTCTCAAACCGAAGAAGAGCACTTGATCAATCTGCAAAAGTTGTTTGTTCGATTAAGGAAGTTTAGACTGAGACTCAACCCCAACAAGTGCACATTTGGGGTACGATCGGGAAAATTGTTGGGCTTTATTGTAAGTCAAAAAGGAATCGAAGTAGATCCTGATAAGGTGAGGGCAATTCAGAATATGCCTGTGCCTAGAACAGAGAAAGAGGTTCGTGGCTTTCTGGGAAGATTAAACTACATCGCCAGATTTATTTCACATCTTACTGCCACCTGCAAACCTATTTTCAAGTTGCTAAGAAAAAACCAGTCAATTGTGTGGGATGATGATTGCCAAGAGGCATTTGATAAGATCAAAGAGTATCTGCAAGAACCACCGATCCTGATATCGCCTGTTCCTGAAAGGCCACTTATTATGTACTTGACTGTACTTGACGAATATATGGGCTGTGTGTTGGGGCAACAAGATGAGACGGGAAGGAAAGAACATGCTATCTATTACCTCAGCAAGAAGTTCAATGACTGCGAGACAAGGTATTCCTTACTCGAGAAGACTTGTTGCGTATTAGCCTGGGCTGCCAAACGTCTCAGGCAGTATATGTTGACCCACACTACTTATCTGATTTCCAAGATGGATCCCATTAAATACATCTTTGAGAAACCTGCCCTCACCGGCATAATAGCCCGATGGCAAATGCTTTTGTCCGAGTACGACATTCAATACGTCACTCAAAAAGCCATCAAGGGTAGCGTACTGGCGGACCATCTTGCCCATTAACCGGTGGATGATTATCAGCCCATGAAGTTCGATTTCCCAGACAAAGACATAATGGTACTAAAAGATTATGAAGAGCCAGGTCCAGATGAAGGGCCTGAACCAGGGGAGCGATGGACTCTCATGTTCGACGGTGCCTCAAATGTTCACAGAAATGGAATTGGGGCAGTAATTACATCACCCAAGAATTTCCACTTACCGTTCACAGCTAAGCTCTGCTTTCCATGCACCAATAATATGGCTGAGTATGAAGCTTGTATACTCGGATTGGAAGAAGCCATCAACTTAAGAATTAAGACTCTTGATGTGTTCGGAGATTCTGCTTTAGTAATACATTAGATTCGAGGTGACTGGGATGCCAAACATGCCAATCTAGTTCCATATCGAGATTACGTGGCAAAGCTCCTTCCCAGATTTGATGATATCACCTTCACCCATGTGCCTAGAGAGGAAAACCAAATGCCAGACGCTCTCGCAACTTTGGCTTCTATGTATAAGTTGATATGGCCCAACCATCGACCGCATATTGATCTACAGCGATTTGAAGAACCAGCTCACTGTTTGGCTACCGATGAAGAGTCAGATGAAAAGCCATGGTTCTATGACATTAAACGTTATCTGGAAAAACAAGAATATCCAGAGGGTGCTTTGGCGGTGGATAAGAGAACTTTGCGCAGATTGGCATCAAATTTCTTCCTCAATGGGAATGTGTTATACAAGCGCAATCATAATACTGTGCTACTCAGATGTGTGGAAAAGCATGAAGCTGAGCAGATTCTGAAAGACATTCATGAAGGTTGTTTTGGTACCCATGCAAATGGGCATACTATGGCAAAGAAGATATTGAGAGTAGGCTATTATTGGCTTACCATGGAGGCTGATTGCTACCATCATGCCCGAACATGCCATAAATGCCAGATATACTCTGATAAGATTCATGTACCTCCCGCTCCCTTGAACGTCTTGACTTCACCATGGCCATTCTCCATGTGGGGAATAGACATGATTGGGATGATCGAGCCAAAAGCCTCAAATGGGCACCGCTTCATATTGGTTGCCATAGACTACTTTACCAAATGGGTTGAGGCTGCATCGTATACGAACGTTACCAAGCAAGTGGTCGCTCGCTTCTTGAAACACAACATCATATGCAGATATGGAGTGCCTAACCGTATCATCACTGACAATGGGTCTAATCTCAACAACAAAATAATGGATGAATTGTGTGCTAGTTTCAAGATTGAGCACCATAATTCGACACCATACAGACCCAAGATGAATGGAGCCGTTGAAGCAGCCAACAAAAACATCAAAAAGATCATTTAGAAAATGATGGTCACTTATAAGGATTGGCATGAGATGCTGCCTTTTGCGCTGCACGGCTACCGTACCTCAGTGCGAACTTCAACAGGGGCAACTCCCTACTCGTTGGTTTATGGCATGGAAGCGGTCCTTCCAATAGAAGTCGAAATCCCCTCATTGAGAGTATTGATGGAAGCTCAGCTTGATGAAGCATAATGGGTGAAGACGAGGTTTGATGAACTCAATCTTCTTGAAGAAAAATGCTTGGCAGCAATATGTCATGGCCAGCTCTATCAAAGACGCATGAAGAAAGCTTTTGACAAGAAAGTGCATCATTGGACATTCCAGGAAGGTGACTTGGTGCTCAAGAGGATCATGACCATGTATAATGAATCCAGGGGCAAGTGGACGCCAAACTATGAAGGCCCATATGTTGTAAGAGACGCATTCTCTGGTGGTGCCTTGAAACTCGCGACTATGGACGGTGATGAATTACCATACCCGGTGAATGCAGAGTACGTTAAGCGATACTACGCCTAGAAAAGTGGAATAATAAAGCCGCTAAGTCGAAAACCTGAAAAGGCGACTTAGGCAAAAAAATGGCAATCCCGGTGGACCTGAAAAAACAAAATCAGTCCAGGCAAAAATTAGGGATAAAATAAAAGATATAGGCCCGCTGAATTGAAAACCCGAAAGGGCGGTTCAGGCAAAAAAGGGCGTCCCGGTGGATTGAAAACCTGAAAGGGCGATCCAGGCAAAAGTTAGGGACAGATTCCAAGGCAAAGTATCTAGTACGCACGTCCACTTGATCCTGATGTACCGCTGAAGAGAGAATTCAACCCAGCCGTCTTCCTACGAAGCAAGGTGTCGAAGTTATCAAAGTCATAGGGACCATAGCAGTGTTGAAACTCAATGGAACCTCATTAACTTGTATTGCCATTATGTTTTTTCTTGCACCGCAATTACCTTATTAAGGAATTGCATCCCTGTACATACTTACCCATTCCAGGGGCGAATCAATACAAAGAGAGATTTCTCACCAAATTGTGCTCATTTTTCTTACTTTATCTGTTTGTTTGCAAATTGATTTTGTTTTTGATAAACTGTGTTTTGAAACTCCGGTTAATAAAGACAATATTTGAAAACGATAAAATTTGTTTGGTGTTGGGAGAACTAAAAGGAATTAGATAGTATCCAAAAGAATTTCACCACATGAAAACATCAAATCAGTTGTCAGTCGTTCTAGTTCTTCACCACAAGCAGCGTAGCTTAATAGGGATGTACCTACTATAATCTCCAACAATGAATCTTTCAAGCTCAACAGGGGCAGTCACACTCCCTAGTCATATTTGGCTTGCTCAAAAGGGGTCGAGTAGTCAAACACTCTCACCATCCCCACAAAACCCAAAGTCCAATCCTCTATTGGCAACTACTCAAAAGTCCACGCTCGTTGGCACCTTCAAATCTACCCTTCAAAGTCCAGTCTTCATTGGCAACCATTAAAAGTCCACCATCGTTGGCATCCTTATGACACCAAAACTACCAAATTCAATCCCAGTTGATACCCTCGACAAGGAAGCTTATCCCCAGGGCGCCCTGATCATTTGCATCGTCATATGCATAGCATGCTAGCATAACATTACATAATCATATCAAGCACTATTATATCATACGTGCATTAGATTCCCTAGCAGTTGCATTTTAGTATATGTTTCAGTGCATCATGTTAGTGCATGGCATATCCATCCCCAGCATAGCATAGCAGGATCCAGGATTAGTTCGCAAGCATCTTGGCCATCCCTCCTTCGAAGTCGGCAGTATTCTTCTCAAGAGAAGATACCCCGCACGTGCTCAAGGAATTCTATTTCCCAGCAAGTCATTCTTCAGCCAGCCAGTTGACAATGACAATCCCCGACAGCTGTTGCTATTCTTACTCCCCAAGCAGAGGATACCATAGAAAGTTTCTTGTGAGCTTTCCCCTGCAAAGCCAGCACATTTCCTTCGACGGGAATCTTGCTCAACTATTATTCAGCAAATTTACCGCGGAGATACTGCTTTGGTATCATCGAGGAACCTTAATGGATAAGGGACTGCTTCGACGACCCAGAGAATCGTCTGCCTTCAGAGATACTGCTTTGGTATTATCGAGGAACCTTAATGGACAAGGGACTACTTCGACGACCCAGAGAATCGTCTGCCTTCAGAGATACTGCTTTGGTATCATCGGGGAACCTTAATGGATAAGGGACTGCTTCGACGACCCAGAGAATCGTCTGCCTTTCAGAGATACTGCTTTGGTATCATCGGGGAACCTTAATGGATAAGGGACTGCTTCGACGACCCAGAGAATCGTCCGCCTTCAGAGATACTGCTTTGGTATCAACGAGGAACCTTAATGGATAAGGGACTGCTTCGACGACCCAGAGAATCGTCTGCCTTCAGAGATACTGCTTTGGTATCATCGAGGAACCTTAACGGATAAGGGACTGCTTTGACAACCCAGAGAATCGTCTGCCTTCAGAGATACTGCTTTGGTATCACCGAGGAACCTTAATGGATAAGGGACTGCTTCGACGACCCAGAGAATTGTCTGCCTTCAGAGATACTGCTTTGGTATCATCGGGGAACCTTAATGGATAAGGGACTGCTTCGACGACCCAGAGAATCGTCTGCCTTTCAGAGATACTGCTTTGGTATCATCGGGGAACCTTAATGGATAAGGTACTGCTTCGACGACCAAGAGAATCGTCTGCCTTTCAGAGATACTGCTTTGGTATCATCGGGGAACCTTAATGGATAAGGGACTGCTTCGACGACCCAGAGAATCGTCTGCCTTTCAGAGATACTGCTTTGGTATCATCGGGGAACCTTAATGGATAAGGGACTGCTTCGACAACCCAGAGAATCGTCTGCCTTTAGAGATACTGCTTTGGTATTATCGAGGAACCTTAATGGATAAGGGACTGCTTCGACGACCCAGAGAATCGTCTGCCTTCAGAGATACTGCTTTGGTATCATCGAGGAACCTTAATGGATAAGGGACTGCTTCGACGACCCAGAGAATCGTCTGCCTTCAGAGATACTGCTTTGGTATCATCGAGGAACCTTAATGGACAAGGAACTGCTTCGACAACCCAGAGAATCATCTGCCTTTAGAGATACTGCTTTGGTATCATCGAGGAACCTTAATGGATAAGGGACTGCTTCGACGACCCAGAGAATCGTCTGCCTTCAGAGATACTACTTTGGTATCATCGAGGAACCTTAATGGATAAGGGACTGCTTCGACGACCCAGAGAATCGTCTGCCTTCAGAGATACTGCTTTGGTATCATCGAGGAACCTTAATGGACAAGGGGCTGCTTCGACAACCCAGAGAATCATCTGCCTTTAGAGATACTACTTTGGTATTATCGAGGAACCTTAATGGATAAGGGACTGCTTCGACGACCCAGAGAATCGTCTGCCTTTAGAGATACTGCTTTGGTATCGTCGAGGAACCTTAATGGATAAGGGACTGCTTCGACGACCCAAAGAATCGTTTGCCTTCAGAGATACTGCTTTGGTATCATCGAGGAACCTTAATGGATGAGGGACTGCTTCGACAACCCAGAGAATCGTCTGCCTTCAGAGATATTGCTTTGGTATCATCGAGGAACCTTAATGGATAAGGGACTGCTTCGACGACCCAGAGAATCGTCTGCCTTTAGAGATACTGCCCTGGTATCATCGAGGAACCTTAATGGATAAGGGACTGCTTCGATGACCCGGAGAATCCTATACCTTTCAAAAATACTACTTTGGTACCGTGAAGAGCCTTAATGTAGAAGGTGCTGCTTCGACCACCCAAAGGATCTCAAGTTATTTTGTTCAGTACTGTACCCCGCTGCCTCATTCTGTCATCTCTTATTCTATAACACTTTACTTTTATGAGACAAATTTTTGGGGCATTTTTTTATCTAATTGACTTCTACCCTTAACATAAACGCTTTGCAGCTGTTCATTTTCTCGGGTTCAAGCCAATTAGATAGGGGCATCTGTCATACCCAAATTTGTCCTACCTTCTTATTTTTCTTATACCAAAAATGTTGTTGCTTCATGATCTTTCTAAGAGTGATCATTTGGGTTACGGAGGTCTTGTTTGTGCTTATTGTGTATACAGTTTCTTGCAAGTGTGTTGAATTCATGTGGAGATAAGAGAAAAGATGTGTCCTCATTCTCATGGTAAATTAATCAAGACATGATCAAGTGATTTCAAGTGGTTTTTAAATTATATGGTCATTCATTCTCAAGCCATACTTCAAGGTGATCTTGTTACATTCATTTCCCAAACCTTGGCTTAACTTGTTTCAAGTTTATTTCCAAGTTATTATTCAAGTGGTTTCAAGATGGTTTTAAGTCATATTTAAGCCTTACCGCACAACCATGTTTGAATTAGTTTTGTGCCATTGAAGATCATGCCCAAGTTTAAGCCATGTTTTGACCCATTATTGCAAGGAAATTTCCTAGTCAAGTTTTACGCCATGATGTTACAAACCATGTTTAGATTCGTCTCAAATTCTAATTCGTGGTCAAATGGTGCTTCCTTTCAAGCCTTGACTAGATTTGTTTTCATGTTGTTTCACGCCATTTGAAGAACCAAAGGGTACTCTAAGTACAAAATTGGAATATGTATTGCAAGAAGTTGGGAATTAAGGTTTGTTACAAAATTACAGGAATTTAAGTATAGTTACAAATGAAGCAATGGCCTCGTCACACACATCTCCAAATAACAAATACAACATTATCACACGTCAATACTTCCATATTCATACAAGAAGACCAAAATACCAATATAAATACAAGATTTTCAAATTGGTGGATCACATTCAAGGTGTTTAGGAATTACATGATAAATGAAAATTACAGGTTTTATGTCTACAAATTTTAAGCCTAGGAAATCACAAGAGGCAAGGATTGTGAGCAATACCACGAGCTCTTACAATTACTAATGAGCTAATTTTCAATTTACTCCAAAACCTCAAGGATCCAACTTGTGTTAATCTTCATGATGATTCACCTTGCCATCAAGCCATCATCAAGCTTCAATTTGATGCTTCCATGCTCCAAGCTGCCACGGCTCATCCTAACTGACCAAGTCCTTCAACACGACCTCATCCAAATAACTCTCAAGTCTTTCCAAGAAGACTCCTTCTGTGCCAAATACATCCTTAAACCGAATAATGCACATGAAACATTGAACAAAGGATTAATACAGTTTAAGGATAAACTAATTTGAGGGCATCCTAAAAGTACCTAACATCAACCTCAAGCAAATATCAGGATAAGCCAATGACACAAGCTTATGGCGCTCAAATTTTAACAAGTTTCACGTCATGTTCCAAAGATATCTCAAATTCATGTCATCAAAAAACCCAAAACAATTATCATACACAATTCAAAAATAAGTTTCAAAGCTCACACGGTCAAAAAAGCAATAAGACATCTGCACTTTATCCAAAGTCAAAGGTAAAGCAAATAGGGACTATACAAAATTCAACTCGACCAAAGCAGTAAAACAGGCAAAGCAGCAAAATTCACAGTACTGTAACCTTAACACAAAAAGGCAAAAGGACAAGGTAGAGGGCAACAGTGAATAGCAAAAAAGGTATCGCAGAGGTTCAGTAAAGCAGTAACACTTTTTTGGCAAAAAACATGTTCTGAATTAGGGAAAGTTACCTTATACAATTCCATGAATGTGATCCCTCGACAATGTTGACACCACCTCTTCAAACCCTAATCCTGACGATATAAAAAGAGGAGCAATGAATCAGAAAGAGGGGACCTTACACACGGCGCAAGAAATCAACCCTACTCACCAAAGCTAAAAAATCTTAAGAAATTACTCAAGGTTTTCAAAACTAAATCCCTTCACTAATTCTTGACAACAACGCAAGCAGCAAGAAGAGTTAGGAGGGAGAAGAGGAAGAACGTAAAGGAAAAAAGAAGGAGGAGTTAAGAATCTCACCTTCCCCGGAAAAGCTTCCGATCGGATTCGCTCCGATCTAGGTATCGTTCGCCTCCTTTGTACTTTTTGGTGTTTAATTTCTATTCTCCGTGTGGTTTTGCTTCGTAATCCCCTTCCGTTTGCTTGTATTTGCTCTGATTTTGGTGTTTTTAGTCCATGCTAGGGTTTATTTGGGAATAGTTCCGATTTGGTCGATTGTTTGTTTTTTTGGTAAAACTAAGCTTAGATTTGAAGAGAGGAGAAGAAATTATGTAGGGTTAGTGTTGGATTTTTTGAGGATTGGTGGTGGTGTCGCCAGAGAAGACGGTGGCGGCCGCCGCGCGCCGCCGCTTCTCCGGCCGTGGCTCAGGGTTCCGGCGAGGATGTAAATGGAGGGAGAAGCGTGAGAGTTTTGAGAGAGAGAATGCGTAGCTTGCAGAAGAGAGAGTGAGATTGGGAAGTGAGGGACGTTTCCACCCTTTTTGTTCTTTCGTTTTCATCATGGCTGAGGTATTTGGGTGTAGGCAGGTGATGGTGACACTTGTCACCAATGCATGTAATCTCCCTCATGATGCCATCCGTTGGGTTTCTGAATCCCCACCATGCACACGCGTTTTGGCCGTTTGATTTAGAGTCAGATTGACTCTTAGTTAATCCAACGCTCCGGATCCACCCTTCAGTCAACCAGGGTTGACTAGGGTTCATGGTGAACCCCCACTGGCGTGTGGGCTTTCGGTCTTGGGCCTGGGGTGATTTCTAATCACACCCCCTGTTTACTGTTTGTTGCTAGCCCATCCATTTTCTTTTTAAAACTTTTTTTTATTTTCTCTTTTAATAATAAGAAAATTCAAAACTTTTTATTAACTTATTTCTCAAAAAATAGATTACTTGTTAATTAATTTCTAAAATCCTTTTCTTTAGTTAATTCCTAATTGATTTTAATTAAACCATTTTACTTAATACTAATTAACTTTAAGGGTAATTTCTTACTAAATATTTTAGTTTAATCTAATTAATTGTTTGAATTTTAATTCTAAAAATCTAAGAATTACTTTTTTCTAATTAATTCTTAGTTCTTACTTAATTAACTTTATTAAATTATGTTATTTAATATTAATTAATTTTTCATAATTAATTTTATTAAATATTTTGATTTAATCTAATTAATTGTTGGAATTTTATTCTAAAAAACCCTAGAACTTAATAATTAGTTTAGGATGTCTCCTCCTTAGATTAATCTTAGGAATTTAGGATACTAACTAACTAACACTCTTGATTATATTTAGCCCCCACTTTGTTTGATTTGCAATCTTTGTATGGTGTGTATAATTTTCTCTTGTGGATTTATTTCATACCTTGATTATATGTACGTTATTCATATTACACTTGTCCAAACCAAAAATCTTTTTCAAACTAATACCTGACTCAATGTCAAGCCATTTTCATACCTTGTAAGTCGATCGTTTTCACGATCGCAATCGACCTCACAATGCCTCCTCTTGGGCCTTATGCAACGATTACCCATTCTATTTTGATTTGTATGCATGTATGTGATTGGTATATTTTAATCGTGGCTTAATTAACTCCATAAGATCAAAATCACCCCTTTTTATAAGAACAAAAGCAAACTTGATCCAACGTCAAGTATTTTCCAAATAAACTTAATTAACTCGATCTCAAGCATTTTACTTGGTCCATATATCAAGTATTTCCAACCCTCACTTTAAACCATAAGACATCCTTATCTCTTAATTTCCTCATAAATCATAACCTCGATCCAACATCGAGTACTTTTCTCAAATCAAATCAATATACTTAATAATACTTAAACATTTTCATAAAGGTGAAAACGAGGGGGACCAAGTCTTTAGTTTTTCTCTTCAATTGTTCGGGTGCGAGTTCCCTTACTCGTGTGTGGGCAATTGACACCTTTAACACATTTTATCCGATCACCTTCAAACTCTTTTTTTAATCAAACGTTAAGATATGTAATCAATATTCAAATACATTTTTATAAAGGTGGAAAAGAGGGGGACCAAGTCTTTGGTCTTTCTTTTCAATTGTCTGGGTGCGGGTTTCCTTACTCGTGTGTGGACAATTGACGCCTTTAAAACACACAAACTCGACAAACGTTCAAACCTTTCAAAATCAAAATATCAAAACACTTATCTTTACTTAAACATTTTTACTAAAGGTGAAGTGAGGGTGGTCGAGTCTTTGACCCTTCTCCTCAATTGTTTGGGTGCGAGTTTTCTTACTCGTGTGTGGGCAATTGTCACCTCTAAAACATCCAATACGACTAAAACTCATTTCCTCGCCCACGTGCGACCGAAACCCTAAAACACGTCCAAATCAAATCATTTTCTCAATCAAACTCTTTAACATACTTAATAACATATTCAAACAACTTTTTAAAAGGTGATGTGAGGGGGGCCTAGTCTTTGACCTTTCTCCCCAATTGCTTGGGTGCGAGTTTACTTACTCGTGTGTGGGCAATTGGCGCCTACATAAAAAATACAAACCAAACAACCGTAGTCCCACGAACTACGAATGCTCTGACTTTCCCATTGCACGAGGGAATACGTAGGCACAAGGGTTCTCAATCCTTGTCGAGCACACTAATAAAAAACCACCCATTTTCCCCTTAAAAACTAATCCTTAGAAGATAAACAAACAAACCTAGCTAACTTTCTCACGAATCGAATCAAGAGGTTCCCGTTGAGTACAACGGACGTAGAGGGTGCTAATACCTTCCCTCTTGCGTAACCGACTCCAGAACCCGAATTTGGTTGCAACGACCATGTTCTTATCTCCCTTTAAAAGGTTTTCTCGATATTTTCCTTCCCTCTCTTGGGATGAATAAAGTTCGGTGGCGACTCTGTTTCGAACAGTTTTTTCCGCGTCCATCGTGAGGATCGTATTTTTCGAGGTACGACAGCTTTATTGGAATATGATGTTAGACGAACTGGTAGATTTGGACGAAGAAAGACTTAAAGCTTTAGAACTTTTGAAGAGACAAAAGAAAAGAGTGGAGAAGTCTTATAATAAAAAGGTTAGAATCAAGACCTTTTCGCTTGGAGATTTAGTTTGGAAGGTAATCCTGCCTATGGATCAAAAGGTTAGAGCCTTGGGCAAATGGTCCCCAAAATGGGAGGGCCCGTTTTAAATTACGCAAGTATTTTCTAATGGGGCCTATGAAGTTGAAGAATTAAATTAGGATAAAAGAATCTTGAAAGTAAATGACAAGTATTTGAAAAAATATAAACCAGCACTTCAAGAAATTAAAATTGTTAAAGAGTAATTCGACGTAACAAGGGCGAAGCCAATAATGGTATTTATGAATGCCAAGATGGCTCAAAAGTCATTACATATAAAAGCCTCAAAGGGCCATGGAGCATCAAATTAAAAATTACAAAGAGAGTAACAAGCTAAAAGGGGAGATTCTCCTTCATCTTCAAGTACTTCGACTTCTGGAGGGCAAGACGCTTTTCACATAAGGCCTTGTCAGATTTTAAGTGTGCAACTTCCTTCTCTAGTTGTTGAGCTTTCTCGGCAAAAGCGATGGCATTTTCAAGCTCTTTCGACGCGCCAGAGTCATCAAAGGCAGACAACTCAACGTTGCGCTTTTTGGCCTTTGAGATCTTGGCTCTAAGCTTCTTGATCTTTCACTCCCAGGAAGCAATGTTTTGTTCATTGGAGGTGATCTCTTACTTGTTCTTCTGTTTGGTTTCCTCTAATTCTGCTACCTTATTCTCAGAGTCAGTGGCAGGGGCCCAAGCGGCAACCTCACTACCAACTTTGGTTGAAATTGCATTTTCGATTTGGGGCAGGCGTTTGAGGTCACCATGGACTTGGTCAATCATAGTGCCAAGATCTAAGATGATGTTGGCAGATTCTGGAAAAATAGTGTGAATGCCAACTTGTTGGAGGAGATTTTTCAGAGAGATATGAGTGACATCATCCATCTCTAAGAGTGTGAAAAGGTCACCCTTAAAGATCTTGTTTTTGATCTTCAGAAGGATATTGTCCTCAGGTTTTCTTGAAGGCTGATCCCCAGAGGTAGTCGAAGCACTGGGAGTTTTATCAGATGAGCTTCCTCGATGGCCAAGAAGGATCTTTATGTATTGTCGAGGATTGCTAGTCTTTAAGGCATCCAGCTCTTTTTCAGAAAGGCCTGCTCCATACACAGTTGAGGTGGCCTTGCTTTCAGTAGCAGCAGTAGTTGCTAGGGTGGTAGTAGCTTCGACATGGGTTGGCTCGTTGATTGGTCCTTTGTCAGCCTTCTCCTCCTTACCTTTGTCCTCCCCCTCTTCATCTTCGTCCATTTTGTCATCATCATTTTCATCATTATGACCATTAAGTTCAGATTGGTGCATGGTCTCCTCATCATCTTCTTCCATTTCTTCCTCTCCTTCTGGGTTAGCAATGGCATCCCCAATGGGTTCGTCTATTAGGGATCCCTCTTCATCGACCAAGGGCGTATCTTCATCCATGGCAGTGGCTTTTGGATTTTCTGTGTCAGGATCCTGCTGAACATCGTCTGCCTCATGGTCGGAGCCATCTGTTTGAGACTGTTGAGTAGCAGTCTTTGCTGGCGAAGGAGGAGCTGTTTCAAAACCAGGTTTGTTAATTTCACCTAGTGAACTCATTCCAGAGCCCAAGTCAGAAGTGGGATGGTGTGTGGGCTCACCTTGGCTATTTAGGAGAGTGATGGGAGAAAGAGGATTATTTCGAACCACTAGCATCAGCCTAAATTAAGTCGAAGCAAGTCAGATCAAAGGGAAATAAGGTAAGTAAGTTGTTATTTAAAGAAAAATATGACAAGTTACCTTGACACCTTCAGCATCAGGGCTAGAGTTATTGCTTTCAGCATGACCTGCGGCTGGTTTAGAGGCAGTTCCAAAAGAGGCTTCTGCAACTTTACTCGTAGTAGTGGTCTTTTTGGGGACTTTAGCCGTTGTAGGCTCAGGTTGGCCACCAGCAGCACTAGATCCTTGGCTTGGTTTCTTCCTTTTCTTGAGTTTCAAGTCTTCAGGAGGAGATTGGTCCTCATCCTCTGAATCGAAGATAATTTGGGCAGTGCCCCTCTTTGACTTCCTTTGAGGTGTCGGAGGTGGTTTGCGAGAAGTCTGAAATGAGGAGAAGCGTTAAGGGGAGAAGGAGTAATCAGCGAAAGGAAAAGGGTGTGGGATGTACCTTGCTGCCTTCACCTTTGGCTTCGACCGGTTGCTGAGGCGTGTTCCTTTTGGGTATAGCTACAAAACAAACCAAGTTACCACAAGTCAGTAATGATAAAGTTCGAATAAAAGAACATAAAATTGGAGAATCCAAACCTTCATGTATTTCAGATTCGATGCGAACATCTTCGATACCGACATGAAGGTGTCCTTTGAAACTGTCTAGCGTACACTTAGTCGGAACCACCCGCTGAGCCTTGGGTTTCGACTGCTGGCGAAGGATCTTTATAGAATCCCCACAGATAAACCAATCTGGAAATGGAGGGGCAAGAGCCACTCCAAAATCAGCAGATGGCAATCGAGGAGTCTTTGGAGGAAATAGTGCGAAAGCCACTTCATAGCGTTTCTCAGGAGGAACATATGAAGGGAGTTTCAAACTCTCCATTTTCTTTAAAAATTTATCCTTTAGCGTAACCGCAGATTCACGGACGGTTCGACTAATATCATCTAGTCGATAAACAGTTTCAAAGTACTTCTGAAAGGCTTGAATCTCCTTAATGTGAGTGGATGTACCTTTCTTGATCTTCTCTTGCACATCAACAAAAGCTTGGTCAATCAACTGAGCAAAGCTGGAGACATCAAGGAACTCTGTAGCTTAATGTTTCGACCACCAGTCGTGGAACTCCTGGGTGCAGAGATGAGAAGGTTCAAAGTAGACGGGAGTTAGGAGTGATCGATGAGCATGTTGAGCAAGGTGTGTCGAACTCTCTATGGCATCGTAGATAGTGTTGGGAAGGATAACATGGACTTTCTTCTAATACAGGCACTTAGGTAGAGTCTGGACTAAACCAAATTATCGAGAGACAAGATTTGGTTGATATGCCATCAGAGAGGTTTGTCCCTTTAGCAAGTTGAGTCGATGAACGATAAGTCGAGGGATCAGGAATGCCTCCCAGACACACTGCAATTCTTCTTCATGTTTTTTGAACGAAGGAGGAAAGGGCCTGGTAAACCATTCAGGGCCATATTTTCGTTCAGCAAAGGGCGCCATCCTTGGTGTGAATTCATAGCGCTTGGCAAACATTTTGATGAAGCCGGAGAAGGATGCCCTAAGTGTCTGCCCTTCTTCGTTTGGGGTCAGTTGCACCAGTCGAACCCATTCAACTCGTCTCTCTTTAATCTTCGCAGCGTCTTCGTCCACAGACCCTTTGTTGGGGAGGCTGGCTTCAAAAGTGGCATTAAGCCAAAGCTGAAGTAACCAAAAGGGTCCTGATAGCAGAGGTTCCCGTTGCTCTCTTGATCTTTCAGACGACCAGCACCTTCGCTCAAAGACTCGTACAGAATGGCCAATATCATTTTGCTTAGGCAAATGCCTCGATTAAGGTGTAATTGATTGGCTAGAGTCAAACATTTTCTTGCCACCTGCAAGGATTTGGTACAGAATACGCAGCGAGAAAGCCACATAGCCAGGAATGCTATGTGCTCTTTGTCCTCGACTGTATCAGTTTGCTTGTCGTGGTAATGGTTCATGAAATGAGTATAAGTGTGTTTGGTGGTGGCGAACCCTATAGCGTCTAGAGCATCTATTTCAGGGTCGTAAACTAACCCATGTGGTCTTAGCCCTGTGATAGCGGCTATGTCGAAGAGAGTGGGTGTCATCATCCCACAAGGGAGATGGAAAGTATAATGGGTACTATCCCAAAAATACAAAAATGATGCTAACAAAGTTGGACAGTAAGCGGGGCCTGTCTTCGACATCATGATCAAGTCGTAGATTCCTAAGCTCTTCTAAGTTTCTGCTTACACTTTCTCTAGCTTGGTCAACCAGTTCAAATAGAGGTCAGAATCCTTAAAATACGGGGTTGCCCTAAATAGCCTAGACCCGTCATTCAGATACTTCAAGTTTATTTTCTTTAGGTCTACATTGTCGTGGGGTTCAGATATTACCCTAACTTTGTCTTTCTGCCCTAAAGGTTTGGTTTTACGATA
Source organism: Lathyrus tuberosus (assembly GCA_022829125.1). Taxonomy (NCBI): domain Eukaryota; kingdom Viridiplantae; phylum Streptophyta; class Magnoliopsida; order Fabales; family Fabaceae; genus Lathyrus; species Lathyrus tuberosus. The sequence continues at coordinate 1,759,554 of JALAZF010000213.1, forward strand.
TGATGGAAAGAAGTCACTAATGGCTGTATAATCTGTATCTAAAAAAGATAAGGGACCAGATAAAGCTAATGGTTTCCCAGAAACGGTAATAGGAATCAGTACCTGGGATTCGTAGATGTGTCTTTTTTCCGCCTTGAGCAGCTCAGGGATGAATTGCTGATTCTTTACCACCTTGGGTCCATTTAATGTGGCGAATTGAGGAAGTAGTGGTACGTTCTTTTGACCTTTGAGCTTCTGGTTTTTCTTTGGGTCTTGAGTGGTAGCAGTTGAGGAAGCCATTGGTGAAAATTTAAGGAAAATGGGTTTGTTGGAGGTGAAGGGTTGAATGTTTTTTGAAGAAAGGAGAAAGTGCGTTGTGGATACTTTGGAGTTAAAAAAAATGAAAATAGTTTCTGAAGATACTATTTATAATGTTTTGGAAACACTAAAGGGTCACTAATCATCATTAAGGAGCTAGAGCTAGTGGGACACGTGTCATCCCAGGAGCTAAAGTAGGGGCGGTGACAGTTGCTACCTATGTCCACGATCTCCTAGACTCTATGAGAGGTTATGATGGTTTGGGTTTTGATGTGATTTCCGAGGAGACGTTTTAGTCATAATCATAATTGGCTGTGCGTCATAAATTTGATCGAGAAGAAACTGAATAGTTTTTTGAGACGTGGGTTAGTCAGTTTTTGATGGACACCTATGCATGGTCGAAAGATGGCGTCGAATGGACACTATCAAAAAATGCCCTTTTCTTCAGTGCTGTCGAAAAAACACATTTTTTGGGGGCAATTTGTTAGCTCATAAATTCGACGCCTATATGAAGTTGGAAGTATTAATGGGAATATTAAACTCTTGAAGAGGTTTTGAGAGGCTTTCGACGGGATCTGTATGATAGGGTCTCAGTCGAAGATGCTCACAAGAAGAGAGGATGCTTTTGGGACTTAGAAAATATTTCTAAGAGTTGAAGAGGTCACCTTCGACTAGGGGTGTTCGCGGTGCGGTTTGGGCGGTTTTGACGCTAAAAATCATCCGAACCGCAAGAGAAAAAAGCATGCGGTTCGGTTTGGTTCGGTTGGCTTTAAAAAAAAATTCGAACCAAACCAAACCAAACCAATGCGGTTTGGGTTGGTTCGGTTGGTTCGGTTTTTTACAAGATTTTTATTGAGTTATATATACATATATAGAGAACAACATAACTTTGTGTTTAGTCATTTATACATTAGCAAATAACAACAAAACTCATCATATTTAGACAAAAACTTCTCATTCAATATACAAAAATCAATTTAAACAAAAGTGGAAAAAAATAGTAGCATAAAACAATATAAAAAATATTATAATAAAATAGAAAAAATAGGGGAGAAGGGAGATTAGAGAAGATTAAAAAGAAAGAACATAAGAGATGAGAGATTGGAGAAGAAAGGCGCGATATAAACATAATTAGAAGAGAAAATAGTAACATAAAAATGAGAAGATGAAAAAGAAAAAACATGTGAGATGAGAGAGTAGTGTAGAAGAGGTGAGACGTACATGGCAAAGAAGATGAGAAGAATGCACAATACTATTAGGAGATATTTGAGAAATTAAAACTGAAAAGCTAAGTGTGATTAAGAGAAAATATTTCGTAATTATAAGGTTAGGGCATAATGGGTTTGAGTTTTTGGTTAGATGTGAGATAAGTGAAGTTTGAGTTGTAACATAATGCGGTTTGGTTTGGTTTAGTTCGGTTTTCAAAATACAAACCGCAAACCAAACCAAACCGTGCGGTTTTGTCAAAAGATGGCCCAAACAAATCCGAACCAGATGCGGTTTTTTGCGGTTTCGGTTTGGTTTGGTTTGGTTTGCGGTTTTTTATTGGGTTGGTTCGGTTTTGAACACCCCTACCTTCGACCGACAACACTGCTAATGCCTGACGTTGGGAAATTCAAATTCAAATAAAGGAGGGAGTGGTTACTTTGGTTCGCTCTTGAAGAAAGACAAGTGGCGTGTATCCAAGCAATGGAAGCATGCAGTGTGACACTTGTCATTTGTTGATTATTTCAGGCAGTTTATAGCAGTTAGTTTTAGTATTATAAATAGGGGTTCTAGCAATAGGATTCGGGGGTGTGTAATGTTCACTTTGTACAAGTAACTCCAAAATTACTCAAAGTATTCGCGTGTTGAGAAAAGAGTCTTGTGAGAATGTACGTGATGTAAACACCATTTATCCTTCAATGCAATTTACTTCAATCTTTCGTTAAGTTTTTATCTTCTATTTAACGCAAGTTATGTTTCTACACTTTTTATATTTTCAACCTTTACAGCACGCCTTCGAACTTTTTTTTTTTTTACATTTTCAGCCTTTTAACTTAACACTTTAAAACGTTGTTTAGATTGTGTTTTTAACGAACTTTTCTTTATGAGTATCGTCGAAGTATTTATTTCTTCAGAATTTACCTTAGATTAATTGTTAGCACATGTCCTAGGATCAATCTGATCGATCCTGTGAGTCACCAAAGTTAGATTTAGAAGATCAGCGGTTGTTTACCAATTTTCACGGTAAACACTATGCATAGTCATGCATTTTCATTTGTTCATTTATGCATCCTTAAGGTTGATTTCATGTATAAGTCACTTTGTTTCTTTTGGCTTCCAAACTTTGTTTTTACTTAAAGATTAAGAAGATTGTTTCTTCTTGGTTTTTGATAAGGTTCATACTTTACATTGCATTATGAAGTTTGTTCTTTTCACATTGCCTTTTACATAAGAGATAAATAATACAAATAATAAGTCACCAAAATGCAAAAAAGGGGAAACAAAGCTTTGCTGCAGGGCCCCATATCCATCGTGCCATTCATCATACTTGCTCAACAATTCACATCCTGCAAAGAGAAAATAAGGTACAAAGCATGAGTGTCATATGCACCATCATGTACATCTAATTGCCAAAACAAAGAGTTCAAAAATGCAGCAACAAGCAAGGCACAAAGCATACATCCATGAAAAAGTCATGCTCATCACATGCATACACACAAACATACACAAGTCAACCACAAATTTCAAGTGAGCAAAGCATGATTCCATACACACAAACATACGCAAGTCAACCACAAATTTCAAGTGAGCAAAGCTTGATTCCATACACACAAACATACGCAAGTCAACCACAAATTTCAAGTGAGCAAAGCATGATTCCATACACACACATGCCACCATAATATAAGCATACATACATGAGACTTTGGGACCACTCAAAATCACCAAACAGTTACATGAATTTCACCAATACACACAACAAATTCTCATTCAAAGAATCCACAAATTCAGGGATTGTAAAAATTTCCTAACAGCTTTTTCCCTCACACGATTTCAAAAGATGCTCAAAGTTTCTCACACGTACCTCATTCATTCATTTCACTACCCTATATAAAAAGTGCCATTGTTTCATTGAGAGGAGGATGCAAAACAGAAAACTCTACAGAAATTCCACATTTGCTCGGTTGCCTACAGAGTGATTCCAATATTGAATCACTTTATGCTAACTTGAGAGCCATATGATTTCTAAGAGTTTTTGGCACAAACAATTATCTTATTGCTACTCTGAAATTCCTTCACAACCCCTAAAAGCTCTTCCCTATAAACTTAATCAGAGTTTCACTTTGAAACTTTGCTAAAGGTGAGCTAAGCCCCAATTCAATAAGTGACATCACACGTAGAGCAAGAGAAGAAGAGGAGTGATATCAGAAATAGGAAAAAGAGAAGAGTTTCATACCTAGAGCTCATGCTACTCGCCAGAGAAGAAGTGCTCGGCGGACTAGCTCCAACCATGTAAGCAAACAAATCAATGTTTAACCCTTAGAATGCCTTTTAAACACTTGTTCAATAAAACAAACCAACAAATTGTAGCCTTCACCCCAAACTACGAAGCGTTGAATTCCTCATTGTACCCGAGGATACGTAGGGGCGAGAGCCACAATCTCGTCAAACACCCTAATAAAAAACCTTTTGCGACTCTTCTTTGGTATTCAATTCATTTCTTGATAGTGATCGTTACACAAATTGTAATTAGGTATATATATGCTTAGGGGCTGATGTGGTTATGATATACTCCCTCCATTCCTATTTATAAGCAAATTGTAATATTTTAGATTCATTAAGTAATTAATGCATCTAATCTATATTTAGTCCAAATACATCATTTATTAAAAGAATCTAAGAAGTCAAAACTTGCTTATAAAAGAGAATGGAGGGAGTAACACAGTATCTCTTACATAACCAATTTCCTAACTAACTCCTAAACTCCAACCTAACAACTATAACAAACTTCCTCTTGCTATAACTAACTCTTTTTATTACAATCCTAATACTTCGCGACAAAAGCGAGTGCATTACAAACACTAAGGAGTCTATCAAAATTCCTCCTCCAAGATCGAAGCGTAAGCCTATGCATCCTTACCCTTGCAAGGGGGCTGAGACGGCCGGTAGTAAAGAAACTTCAGCTCCAAAGAAGGCAGTGAGTTATAATTCTTTAAAGGCAACAGATTTTGATCAAGAAATCAATCTCCGAAATCAGTATTACGTACACTCAATTGCGAAAGCCTTGGTTCATCAGATTCAGATACACCAAATGGAAGTTTGTCTCCAAGATCTTCAATTAGCTGTGTCTGTGCCAGTGTTTTCACACCTGCTGAATTCAAAACACAGTCAGAGGAAGAACCTGGGCTAGATGATGATTCATCTCCTGATGAGAAAGCTCTTATGGTAACTAACTTCCTAATCCATTTCATCTTATTAAGAACAATATCTTGATCAAAGTATACATGATTTATGTATTTATTTTTTATTTGGTCTTATCGCTAGAAACCTGAGATTCTCCCCAATGAAAGTGTGTCTACAAAAGAAAGCATAGCAGATAGGTCTATCAAGGTATATGAGGTGATTTCTTACTCAAGTCGTTCTACAATGAATTTGAAAGTTGAAAATTCGAAGAAAGATAGCTAGAATTCTGTTGTAGATCCAATACTCATGACTAACAGGTTTAATCATATCAATCCAACGGGAACTAAGCGAAAAGCAGTTTATTACGAAGACTTGGAGCAGGATTTTTGCGGTGACAAGGAAGGAGGAATACATTCCATGAAAGTTTGAACAATACTTAGTAGCATGCAAGCCAACGTTGCCGAAATCTTGGTTGACTCACAAAAATCGCTCGACAAGACAGAGAAACAAGGGCAAAACATTTTTTTCTACTAGTGATTACATAAGGATGATGTCGTAACATACTATTATGTACTTGTCAACCCATTCTAGTTAAACTATTGCTAGATGTTTTTGTACTAATTAATTTTTTTAACTATTAGCATGACATACAGCCACAATGTACAAATCACAAAATAGTTGATATCAACAAGCACCAAAACTTCATATCCTCTGCATCACCTTACTTTCTTGGAATACAATCTGTTACTCTTTACCTTTCCTACTTTTTCTTCTATTATGCGCTTATACATGTCATTTTTGGCATGTATTATTTCTTGAGTTCATATGTGTTATCCATGTTCTTGATGTGTAACTAAGATGTTTTCCTTAACATTTTTCATTCTCATTAACTAATCTGATGAATTGCATAAGAAAAGGCTCAAGAAACTTTTTGACAGTATTCCTACTCTGGATGATCTTCAAGTTTTGGGTGGAGAGGGTTTTAAGCCTGATGTCATTGTTGTGAATGCAAAGAAATATACTTTTTATGAGACAATTTAATGTATCTGATCCATATATAGTCCTAATATATATTGATTATTCAATGTATCTAAAAAATAAGTTATTTTTTAAAGGACTGACTTGTTATAAGCGTTAAGTATGACTCGTTATAAGCGTTAAACTTAAATGATCAGAGGATACTAGAAAAAATTGTTCCAAAATAACTTGCTTCTATCAATTTTAAATACAAAATTATTTATTTTTTCACAATTAAATCATCTAGTACTACTTTCTTCCTACTCAATTCAATTCGCAATTGTATCCTTCAAAAATTGTTTCATTTGTGATTTCTAGTGCATGCAACAAGCCTTGGCAAACTGTTTTTTCTAAAGTTAATTAGTCACTATATTTATGGTTTTTCTAATTGCCTTTGTTATTGCTAAACCAAATTGCGAAGGGGCTGATCCGAATTATGCACCTGCTGAACCAAATCGCGCAGTAGTTGTATCGAATGTAACAGGCACGGCACTGAAGTGTGCAGTGGCTGTACCGAATGTCACAGGTGCTGAATCGAAGTGTGCAAGTGCTGAACCGGATCTGTTCAGAGACAGTTTTGATCGCCGACATGTTTGCCCAAAACAGAATTGGATAACAGTGCCCACACCGTCAGTGAAAGATAAATTATTTTCACATGTTGCATCAGTATATCACAAAAAACCAAACATATTTTGAAAATTCTTGAAAAAACAGCATATATAACATGTAGAATATGTACTTAGCAGTTACAAGCAAATGACGAATGGCATAAAACAACAAAACAATACACACCTTTCGTTGGCTTTCCCCCATTGGAATGGAGCCAATGGACTGAAACCTCGATGGAACTTGCAATGCACCTGAAATGGAAGTTGAGTATCTGCAAGTTATGATACTTAGCTCATCGAAAGAGATTTTAACCTGCACTGTCATTTGAATTCGCCTATCTTGAAAGTATTGAGGATTGGAAAGGTTGAATTCGAGCAGTGAAACCGTTCATGAAAATGATAAAAGCCATATCAAGAGACAAAACCCTATCCACTACATGCTTATGATTTTCATGTTCTAATCCACACAAACAGCTTAAACAACAAGCAGCTCCATTGACGGTAAATATGCATAAAATTACCTTGAAGAGAGTCTCAGTAAAGCAACTGAATTTTCCTAATAAGTCTCATATCCATATACACGAAAACACTATCAAACACCTTAAATAATTGTCAAATTATTATGATACAAATTTCAAAATGTGTTCAACTACAGAATTCATGATCTAATTTCCATCATGAAAATGCAGAATAAGAGCTGTTCATGTAAAGAACCAAGAAATTGAAACTACAAATCAACAGTCTTCATGAGTTTTCTTTTCAGAAAAGAACTCATCTAAGCGAATTCAGTCCACGCTAAGGACCTTTGGAACTTTAATGTAAGGCTCCTCATAGCTGGGAAGCGAAGCAATGATGGCATCCCTGCAAAGAATACACCAATCTATCAGTCCCTATTACTTCATATCAAATACGCCCAATTTACCGATAACGAATAAACAACTCACCGTTGATCAAATGTTTCAGGAGTATTGTCACGCAAATTGTTTTCAGTATCTACAGATAAGATGAGCAAAGCAATAAGCAACAATGCTTTTTCATGTAAACATGCAAACTAAAGTTAGGATATTGCTTATGATAGCACCTGCTCTAATTGAAGGCTCAATGCTTTCAAGATCAACACCCTGCAACTGTCCAAACCTGCCACACAAGTCAAGTTTTGGTTCCTTAGAAACTCAATTTTAAGCCTCATAATCAGGGTTTTTAAAAAATTGTAAGTGACCGCAAAAACGGCCGCGACAAATTATGGTTAATTCACACCGCGACAACCATAATCAGTGTCACGACTCCTGCTCATAATATCAATCAAATAACCAATAAAGGGGTTTTTGATTAATTTACCAGCCTATCACCTGCTGAATTTTAGGACCAAATTCTTCAACCTAAAACAAGATAAATTACCATTAACATTTGAAATTCAACACAAAAAAAATATACTTTGAAAGAAAAAAGGGAATTACCTCAGTTGGGGTAAGAGAGATATGAGCAGTTTTTGCCAAATGAGACACATTTGGAGGTTCAAGAGAGGAACAGTTTGTTTTTGAAGACAACCTACGAAACTGTAACAACTTGTGTTGGATTTTCGATTTCGACAATGTTAATGATAACAATGGTGTTCCTCTGAGTAACACACTGCAACAACTCATCTTCCTTCAATTTTACAAAACCCAATCTCAAAACTCGAGAAAAGTTTGTTTATGGGTTGAAAGTTTCTGTTTTTGCAATTTAGTCCCTGAAGAAATTGAATATTCTATTACATGTCTTTCTATAAATAGGTTTTTGTTTTTTAATTTTTCTTTTTTCGCTCAATCTCAAAACCAAGCGCAGAAACTTCATCTTCATGTCGCGGCAGAGATCCAAAAGATTCGAACTTCCTCCCGGTCAAGAGGTAACCGAAATCTCCGATCCATCAATTTTGTTCTTTCTTATCGATATTCTGAAATAAAATTTAATATTTTATTTTTGTTTTCGGTGCAAATTAATGTGTTTTGATTATTGTTTTTGTGTGATTTTTGATTAATTATGGCGTGTGAGTTGCAGAATGTTGATAAATTGGAGAAAGTTGTAAAAGATGGGAATTATTATGGAGCTCAACAGATGTATAAATCCATCAGTGCCAGGTTCAAACAATTTCAAGCTTATGTTATCATTGTTATGCATGTATATTATTTTTCTTCAATGTGAAAATTTTGAAATTGGTAGTGATTATGTTTTCCATTGTTATTTTCTTTCAATCTGCATGTTTACAAATTGGTGTGCAACTGTGCATACAAATTTTGTTTACATTGTCAAGTAATTGAGATTTGAGAAAGAAGAGATTGATGTGCATACATGTGCTGCAGATATGTAACTGCTGAGAGGTACTCTGAAGCATTGGATATCCTACATTCAGGAGCATGCCTTCAATTGGCTCATGGACAGGTTGTTCTACGTTTTTTATTTTCTTGTCTTTCGAGATATATTTCGATCATCTTTATTAGCCGAGTAGGAGAAATACTAGGTTTTTCATTATTAGCCTTGTGATTTAGATGAACAAAGCTATTCGCGACATTTTTTGAGACACAAGTTACTTGCTAGTTTTGTGTCAAAACAAAACAAGTTACTTGCTAGTCAGGAAAAATAAATGAATGAAATAGTCATCAAGAGAGAAAGGAAATGCAAAGATAAAGGATCGGGAGTGATTTTAACATTTCTATCTGAATTTGCATTTAGTTTTAAAACGCATTATTGATTAAATATTCATCTTTATGATTAGAATATATGGAAATTCTTTTAGTGGTTGACAAACATCAAAATAAAGCCAAAGACATGAGAATATAACAAATTGTGAGCAGTCCTATTCCGATGTGTTCCATTATCAATTCAAACCTTAGTTAAGTGGGCGAGAAAACACTTTGCATGTTCTGGTTATTAAATGTCACCGAATTGATAAGAGATTCCATGCATAGATATCATAATACTAATCACACAATTCAGGACAGGTCATCATGATACTGCATGAGACATCTTGTGTTGCTCTTAAGCTATGTTTGGTGTTGCCTTAAGGCTATGCTTAGATTTCATAAAATGAACGGAGCGGAATGTAGCAGAATGGGGCGGAGCAGAATGAAGATTCTATTTCACTGTTTAGAAATTTTATGATGGAGCACAGTAAATTCTTCATTCCGCCAAATCGGAGGGGAAGAAATATGGTGGTAAGTGATGGAATAAACCGGAATCCATACCACTCCATTCTGCTTCACTCCATCTGATTTTAAATGATCCAAACAATGGAATTTCACTCCATTCCATCTCATACTGCTCCAGTCCATCCGATTTCATCAATCCAAAGAAAGAGTTATTCAATAAGCAATCGCATGGAGTTCCATTGAGTGTTTATTTATTGGCTATTATAGAGTTTTTTAAAATGATCTGAAGCTCTATTAACTTAAACTCTATGGGTGGGAGGTGAGGGGTCGTTGTTGTTGTTCAATGTGTTTGATTGAATTTGGCCTCTCATACCTAAAAAAGATCAGAGATGTTGATGGTTGGATGTAAATTGATTGGCTCTAAGCCATTAACATTACACTCCAATGTAGCTACGTGTACCTCCATTGACGGGTTCTTGATCCGTATTTCTAACTAATAGTTTGATTCATGGCGCAATTGTCTAACGCATAAATTTGTTAGAATGACGAAGGGATTGACCTTGTTTTATTTATTTTTAAGTGGCATGTCTATGACCCTCGATAGTGCTAAGATATTCTTTCTTGTACTGAAGATAACCTGTCCTGAATTGTGTGATTAGTATTAGGATTTCTATGCATGGAATCTCTTATCAATTGGGTAACATTTAATAACCTGAACATGCATACTGATACTGATGTGTTTTCTCGCGCACTTAACTATGGTTTGATTTGATAATGGAACACATCGAAATACAACTGCTTACAATTTGTTATTTTCTCGTGTCTTTGGCTTTACTTTTTCAAAAAAATCATAATGTCTCACTATTTTTGTTTTATGTTGTCTTCTCGTTGTCTTAGGTTACCTGTGGAGCAGAGCTTGCTTTATTGTTTGTGGAGACATTAGGGAAAGGGAAAATTCCTTATGATGATGAAACTCTTGGTACATTATTATCTTGTCTTTAACCCTTCAATTTTTTTATCGGCAATTTATGATGCAATGTACTTATTTTCCATTTATCATTTGGTCAATTTGGAATGCTTGCTTATAAGGTGTTTGCATAAGCATTCATTCTTATTTAGTAGTTAACCACAAAACATCCATTCTTGTTACTAATTTACAAACAATATTCAACGGCAGATCGTCTCAGAAAAATATACGAGGGATTTCCACGGGTTCCACTGCCACAACACCTGTGGGATGTCGATGACATGCAGCAACTTTCGGAAAATCTTGGAAGTGCAAAGATACGTGTTGAGGGCTGTTCCTCATTCTTAAAAGCTGCTATCAAGTGAGACTATTCAAAATTTAAAATATTATTATAGATTAAACTTTGCTTTACATGACTAAGTATATGAACAATAATGCAGAAATTGTATCAGATAGGAAAAACGAATCATACATATCAAAGACTTGCATTTTATACAAGAATCGTGAATTTAAATTAACATATATATTACAGTTTCGAGAAATATGTTATTAAAAACATATTTATTCAGTTGTTCCTCGGAGCAATATTTCTGACTTTGCTGTTATTTTATTCAGGTGGTCTGCTGAATTTGGAACAAATAGTAGTGGAGCTCCAGAACTGCACATTCTTCTGGCTGAGTACATATTTTCTGAAACTCCTGAGGTGGTATGTATCATAATATCGGTTATAGGAAATAGAATCTTCATTGTTGCTTCTCTTAAAAAGCTTCACTTAACCTTGAAACTAATATGACCTTTGTTTGTATAAATAAATGACAATGTGCTTTTGACATGCAGGATATGAATAGAGTGACATATCATTTTGTGAGAGGAAATGATCCAATCAAGTTCGCTACTAATCTAGTGAGCTTTTTGGGCAGGGTCAGCCTCTTAACTTTCTTATTCCTTGTTATATGGTTCAACTTTGCAAAATTCTGTCGATGCATACCATAAAAGTTTGATCTTATTTTTTATGCTAAAACTCGGTTCATCATTCTGCATTCATTTTCTATTTTGGCGTAGTTTTAGGAAGGTTCGCTAATATGCTTTTCAAATATTGTAGTGTTATCCCGGTGAAGATGATTTGGCCATTGCTCGGGCTGTGTTAAGGTAAAATCGTAAGAGCATTTGAGAGCATAACTTCATGCATGTTTGGTTGATATCTTGGACACGTAATTAATTCCATGCTTATTTCAACAATGTTTCGATCTGAGCAATTACGGATTTCTTGCACGATAGGTATTTATCTTTAGGTAATTTGAAGGATGCAAACATACTAGTGTATGAGATAAAGAAGCAAACTCAAGCTTCTGAGGTTGAGTTTCCAAAGACAGACTTGATGCAATTCATCAATTTTCTTTTGCAAACGATGGAAAGAGATGCTTTTCCTCTTTTTAATATGTTGAGAGCAAACTTCAAAACGTGTATTGAGAGGGAACCTGCCTTCAATGAGGTCAGCTAACTTACAATTCGATGTCGTTTTCTTTGTTTTTCTCTTATCATGTGTTATTATCATATGATTATTTATCTCTTGATGAAATCAAAAGTTCAACAAATGTTCTGCATTTTGACATGTAAACTGTGATTTAGTTGCTAGATGATATTGCGGAGAAATTTTACGGCGTACAGAGAAGGAACCCCATGGGAATGTTTGGAGATATATTCAAGGTAAGAAGACTATTCATATTTTTCAATAGTTTACTTGTTAATATAGAAAAAAATTGTGATTGTGATTAATTAAGATACAATGTTATTCTTATTATGCAGATGATGGGAGCTGAGTAGTGACATTCACAGTTGAGATTCTACTGATAGAACAGCAACTTCAACAGAAGATTCTAATAATTTAATTATAGCACCCGTTTTTTCAATGATAGAGCAAATTCATGTCATCAAACAAAATCCTTGTGTAATTTATTGATAAGGTTTATTTTGATTTATGATTTGTAAATGATAGTTTCACAATTTTGATAAGTGCTACATGTTTCTAGAGATTTTGCTTATCAATCTTTTGTATTAAAATACTAGACTTAATGAATGCTACGGACACCAAAGCCGTTTGAATGTCATCAGATCATTTAATTTTTTTTCCTTTCGTATCTTCAATTCTTTGAAATGAAATAAATGGAATCTCCATTCCTATGACTTTGATTTATTAATGGCCAATTATCGCAACAATTTTGAAAATACGCTTCTGTATTCATTATACACACTAAACACGGTAATATACATCTGCTTAAATGGCAACACTCACATGAAAACAACAATTGGCAACACTGAGTGATTTAAAGCTACTTTTTCCATTAAATGGCAACACTCACGTGAAAACAACAAATGAAAATTTTGACTAGTGGCATTAAACGAAACATATGCTTAGATTTCCAGTCATTTTTGTACTAGTATATAGTGTCTAATTTATTGGTACACATTGAAGCTCTCAGATTACTCATCGATTGAAAAAATCACTCCGTTGTCATTCTCAAAGCTGTGTGTGGTATGATCAACTACCTGTACATAGAACAAAAAGCCATATATAAACCCCAAAAGAGAAAGATAAATATAATTCATATGTACTATTATAAAGAGCATTACAAAGGAATTCAGGTGCATGTAACAAACACTCCATTGAAAGGGAATACAAATAACTTACATTTGTATTGCTAAGTTCTAGATTGTAAAAGTCCATTGCATCAGACTTAAATAGAGGACCGGCATGCCATGTCCCGCGATTAAGCTTAAGAAATTTAGAACCGGAAACCTTGAAAACTTGAACATCCTCAACGGCAGGAGGCACATAAGAATGACCACAGCGCGATTGCACGATTTTCTTGCCTGTATCATCCTTGATTTCATTTGAATCGACAATGGATGGCTTAGCCACACCAAGATACCAAACATTACCACCAATGGACCCAAGGCATTGAGTAACACTTGCATGATGTGTGATATTAGAAAACTTAAGTGGCCGATTTTCAAGATGCATAATGTAGAACCTAACAAACACACATTAAATCCAATAAGTTAGAACATAGGTTGCTGCATATGGACCTGAATGTCAATCTGAATTATAAAGTTTCATGTTTCTTGTGACTATATAGATTCTCTACTAGTTGAAATCATGTGCAGATTCTTCATTCTTTCCAATATGGCTTCTTAAGGATTAAGCATTAGTACTTTCCACAAACAGTACGTAAACAGTTGCATATAGAAAGATACAAAGAAACCTAAATAAATTCCTAGTCCCAAAAAATAGAAGTTGGAAAAATCTCAAAATTAGCCGATAGAATTTAGAAAGATACAAAGGGAATTGAGAAGAGACAAAAGGGTAATTGAAAAACAACTGAAAAACATTGATAAGTTGATAAAAATTGAAGCTTGATTGAAAACCTGGGAATTCCTTGGGTGAGGTCAAGTTGAGCGTCTTGGGGACCAAGCCCTTGGCTGTCCGGTGAATGCTCGATGACCTGGCCGTAATCTTGGAAGGTAGACGGAGTTGCTTCGATTGGCTTCACCGTCACCACCTCCATACTCGCCATTTCTGATCACGTCGAAGTTGTGAGCGAAGTTGTTAATTTAAAATGTTTTTCTGAAGTCAGATTGTAATTGTCATTCATGTCAAATTAGTAAGAGTCACAAACTTAGAATCCACTTTTAAATTTTCTTATCCATTAGATTTTTTTTTTTTGGGATGCATGGACTTCATATGTTTTATCTATTGATAGTCTTGGTTACTATTTATGCTTGTTAATATATTTCCCAAATTTAAACCCCTAGTTAAAAATTTCTATCAACACAAAATGCATAGATAATGGTGGTGAATATATTGGACTTCGTCCATTTTTTAAGCACTCATGGTATAAGTCATCACATCACACTCACTTCATACATCTGAATACAATGGAATCTTTAAACGCTAGAATCGTCAAATTGCTGAAATTGGTATCTCTCTTCTTCACCTCTTGGGCTTGCCCCTCGCCTATTTGTCTCACTCCATGACTACTACAACCTATCTCATAAATCGTCTCCCAACTCCCGAGTTCCTGACCAAAAGTCAAAAAAGGAAAGGAGAATAGGACAAAAAATATGTATCCTCATAAATTGTCTCGTGAAGGATATGATAAAGGAAAAAGAAAAACAAAAAGAACAAGAGTTGGGAGATTTTTCTTTAAACCTTGATCGTAGCCCATCTCCATCATCATGCCATGAAAAATGGAAGATAGCACGTCAAAGACTAAAAGGTGAGTTCACATTAGAAGCTACATGTGTAGTTGCTGAAAAAAGTTGTTCTGGACTGGGCCGGAGGTCCGCTCCTCAGTCGAGCAAGCCGACCCACACGTTATAGGGCGGCCCAACGAAGGCCTTAGTCCAGTCAATGTAGGGCACGCGCCACTTCAGCAGTGCCGGGCACAAATGGCGTAGAGCTTCAGGCAGAGGCGTTGAGCCTTCCCCGGAGCTCGCCCCTTCTCGACATCCAGATGCTACTCCCCACGAGGAGTCATCCCCTTCTGCGAGCAAGTCCTCCCCGCAAGGACACGTCTCTCCCCGACACGCAAGACTCCTCTCCGCGGGAACACGTTCTCATGTACCTGCCCACTCCCGATGGAATCGGTCTGCCCTAATTCCGGAGATCTAGGAGCAGTTACCCCAGGGCGAAGACCACGTGCTGGTCTTCACTACACCACGTAAGCCCTGACAGTTGCTTGGATTGGGCCTGACAATCCAGCCCAGTGCTAGTGACCGTTGGCCCCGCGCCGGGGGCTCTCTATAAATACCCTCTCACTTGAGAAGGTCAGGTTACGTTCACTTTTACTCTCATCTCTGTACTTGCTATTCTCTGACAGTTATCTTACTTGAGTGTCGGAGTACCTTGCAGGTACACCCCCCCCCCCCCGGCCGTCTTTCAACCGCACCGGAGCTGAAGCCCAGACGACGTTGTTGGCCACAGAAACTGTCTGATCCAGGTACGATCAGTGGCGTCGTTTGTGGGAACACTTTGCTTCCCCGTTTTTCCTACGTTAAACCAAAGCAACTCTCATTCATCACTGTCATGGCCGGCAATCCGTCCGCTACCAAGGCTCTGGACATCGTCCTCGCGCAACTCGAGAACGGGAACCACCGCAAAGACGCTGCTGCCCTCCACGTCGAAGAAGGCGACGTGAGAGACGGGCAAACCGCCTCCCCAGACTCCCAAGACGTGGCTTACAACTCCGCCCACCAAGACGATCAGCAGGCCATTTTTCAGCCAGTTGCTCCTCCACCCAATGCAGACGCGAGCACCATGGCCCTGTTCGCCTTGATCAACCAGACCAATCAGCTGATCGCGCACCAGAATACCAGAATTGAAGCGCTGGAGCAGGGTCGGGCACGACGATCTTCCCCGCGAAGACATCGTCGTCCACCGTCGCCTCGTCGTTCCCCTTCCCCTCGAAGGACTCCTTCAGACGAATCTCGGACCCCCTCGCCGATACGCGAGGGTCGCCGGCCACGCCTTGAGCGCCCCTAGCCGACGATCTCCCAGAAACGCCCTCGTTCCCCGCCGCCCTCGTTCCCCGCCTCGGAAGGAACCCAGGCCCTCCGCAGTTACCAAGAAGTCCAAACCCACCAAGGAGGCGCCGAAGAACCGTTCGAGGAACTCCCCTCCACGGCATCATCGATCCCCGTTGGAGTCCCCGACCGGGAGCGACGACGACGACCAGAGGACCCCCCTGTCGTGGGAGATCATGAACGCCCCAATTCCTGCGGGCATGGAGAAACCCCCACCGCTGGGGACCTACGACGGTCTGGCCGACCCCGACGATCACGTCGAGAGTTTTGAAGCAATGCTCGACTTCCGAAACGTCAGAGGGGCCATCAGGTGCAGGCTTTTCCCCACCACCTTGCGGAAGGGCGCGATGACCTGGTACAAGGGTTTGGAACCTGGGTCGATCACATCCTGGAAGCAGCTAAGACAACGCTTCATCAAACACTTTACTGCGTCTCGCCGACACCCGAAGACGGAGGCTGCCCTAGAAAGCATCTTCTAAGGGAAGAACGAATCTCTCCGGAACTACATCGAGAGATTCAATAGAGAAGCTGTTGAGGTCCATACGACCGACGACATAAAGTATCTGATCATCCATGGACTACGTTTTGGATCTGATTTCGCCAAGTCTGTGGGTCTCCGCAGGCCCCGCCGTCTCGAGGACCTCCTCCAGCGAGCTCAGTCGTATATCGAGCTCGAGGAGTCCGAGGCAGCGCAGATCGCCCTTGAGTCGAGGCGCAAAGAAGGCCCCTGCGGCCACAAAGATGAAGACTCTCCTCCCGACGGGGAAGAGAAAGAAAGAAAGAAAATCGCCCCCGTGATCCTCGTGAACCGCGCGGACCAGTTGGCCGGTTCAAGGAGTACACCCCGTTAAACGCTCCCCGCGCGCGTATCCTCTCCGAGTGCCAGAACTCAGAATTTGTGAAAGGAGGAGTCCGCTTTCCGAAGCCCACTGCCCCCAAATCAAACGTTGACAAGTCAAAATACTGCAGGTTCCACCGTAGCCACGGGCATGTCACCGAGGACTGCATCCATCTCAAGGATGCGATTGAAATTCTGATCAAGGAGGGGCACCTAAAGAAATACGCCCAGAAGAATGACATTCCTCGTCCCAGCTCCCGGGAAGCCCAGAACGTCGAGGAGACAACGTCTCCCCCCGACGAAAGTCGCCTTCAAGTCGCCCTCAGTGTCACCCGACCCGAAGACTTCTTTGTCCCCCCAATCATTGAAGGCCAAGAAGCAATTCGCAACATGTGGGCGACCTTCCCCCACGAGGACCCCGTCACTGCCCGTAGCACCTGGGAAAGCTTCCCCAGGGCGATGGTCATCTCTGGAGGAGGCCCAGAGAAGTTGTCTGTTGGATCGATCAAGCGGAAATTTGACGAGTTAGAATTCGCAACGTCGGCTAAGGCAACCACCCTCGAGAAAGTGTGGGGAAACTCCAACCCTATCACCTTCTACCTCGAGGAACTCCCCGGAGGAGCGCCAAACGCCAATATTCCCCTCCTGGTCAGGGCGCAGATGGCGAACTTTGACGTTCGAAGGATCCTAGTCGACCAGGGAAGTTCGATCGACATCATGTATGCCCATCTATTCGGAACCCTTCAGCTCGACGAAAGGCATCTGACCCCGTACGTCGGCTCAGATCTACGTGGAGCTAATGGTTACATTCGGGTCCGAAGACTCTGCCCGGCAGGTGAATATCCGTTTCCTGGTGGTCGAATGCCCGTCCCTTTACAACTACATCCTCGGGAGGACCACCCTGGCCGAACTTACGGCGGTACCGTCAACGGTCCACCTCAAAATGAAGTACTACATGACCAGGGGACGAGTAGTGACGATGCACGGGGACATCAACGCGGCCAGAAGATGCTTCGACGCTGCCATCAAAGGCCTGAGTTCCATCTGCCCCAAACCCAAGACCGTGGCCAAGCCACCCCAGGACGCCGAACAGGTACCTCTCCCGCGCGTCAACGCTGTCGAACTCAACAGCAGGTTCCCGGGCGAACCCGATGAAGACGGGGCAGAAAACCTTGACCTCCAGGCGGAGAACAACGGGCGGCTTCTCTACCCAACGCGCCCCATCCCAGACGGGGACTTTGAGCTCGTGGTCCTCGGAGACGATCCAGATCGTAACGTGAAGATTGGCACCGGGATCCCCGACCTGGAAAAGGAGCAGCTGAAAGCATGTCTGAAGGAGAACGCTGATCTCTTCACGTGGAGCGCATCCGAGATGCCCGTCCTCGACCCCGAGGTGGCTTGCCATCAGCTCGTAGTAGACCCGGCCGCTAGGGCCATAGCACAACGTAGGCGTAAGCAGTCTCCCGAAAAAGTGGAGGCTGCTGAAAAAGCTGTAAAAGACCTCCTAGAGGCAAATTTTATTTCGGAAGCCAAATAAACGACCTGGCTGTCCAACGTTGTACTTGTTAAAAAGAATAATGGGAAATGGAGAATGTGCGTTGATTATACTGATCTTAACCGGGCTTGCCCGAAAGACTGTTATCCCTTGCCTAACATCGACCAACTGGTCGACAATTCTGCAGGTTACAAACTACTATCTTTCATGGACGCTTACTCGGGATACAATCAAATTCCCATGGACAAGGTTGACAAACAACACACGGCCTTCATGACCGCGTCGGGCAACTACAACTACAACGTAATGCCTTTCGGTCTGAAGAACGCCGGTGCGACCTACCAACGGATGATGAACAAGGTTTTCCGGGATGAAATTGGTGACATGCTCGAGGTCTACATGGACGACATGATCGTCAAATCCGCAGAAGAAGTCGACCACGCCGCGCACCTCAAGAAGGTGTTCGACACGGCGAGGAGATGCCGCATGAGGTTTAACCCCGACAAGTGCACCTTCGGCGTTCGGGCAGGTAAGTTCCTCGGATTTTACCTCACAGAACGAGGAATCGAGGCCAACCCCGACAAGTGTAGGGCTTTCTCCGAGCTCCTTACTCCGGACTCAAAGAAGTCGATACAATCATTGAACGGGATGCTCGCCGCCCTCTCCCGCTTCGTTGCCAAATCCGCACAGTACGCACTCCTATTTTTCAAACTTCTTCGACAAAAAGCAGAGTTTGAGTGGAGCGAGGAATGCGAGCAGGCGCTCGTCCACTTAAAACAAGTCCTATCGCAACCCCCGGTCCTCTCACGGCCTGAGAACGGGGAGACACTCTTCTTGTATCTTGCAATCACGAGTGAAGCAGTCAGCGCCGTCCTCATTCGGGAAACCCCGGACGGGCAGAAGCCAGTTTACTTCACGAGCAAAGCCCTCCAAGGCCCCGAGCTCAGATATCAGCAGATTGAGAAGGTCGCCCTGGGCCTCGTCACCGCGGCCAGGAGGCTACGCCACTACTTCCTCGCCCACACCATCGTCGTAAGGACCGAACAGCCTATAAGGCAGCTCCTTGGACGCCCGGACATGGCGGGGAGGATGCTCAGGTGGTCGCTCGAACTCGCCGAATTTGACATCCAATACGAAGGGAGGAAAGCCCTGAAGGCTCAGGTATTGGCCGACTTTGTAGCAGAGATGACCGTCCCAGAACCTTCGACCAACGGATCACACAAATGGACGATCTACGTCGACGGAGCATCCAGCCCGAAGGGAAGCGGGGCGGGCATCATCCTCGAAAACGAGGAAGGCATCCTAATCGAGGTATCCCTCGAACTATCCTTCCCGACATCGAATAACCAAGCCGAATACGAGGCCTTCCTCGCAGGACTCCGGCTGGCCGAGGACCTCGGCGCCAAGGAGGTTCACCTCTTCACCGACTCCCAGCTCGTGGCCTCGCAAGTCCGAGGAGAGTACCAACCAAAGAACGACAGCCTCATAGAATACTTGGCCTTGGTAAAAGAAAAGATGAAAAAATTCACCTCCGCGGAAGTAACTCACATCCCCCGCGAGCACAATGCCCGAGCAGATGTCTTGTCCAAATTGGCGAGCACAAAGAAGAAAGGCGGAAACAAATCCGTCATACAAGAGGTGATTTCCCGCCCGAGCATCGACAAACCGGCCATGGTTTCGGACATCAACGCCATCGGGGACAGCAATTGCTGGATGACCCCGGTAGACGAATACCTCATGACGGGCAAACTACCCGAAGATCCCAAAGAAGCAGGAATGGTCAAGAGGCGGGCATGCTCGTACACTATAGTTGAGGATAAGCTATACCGGCGAGGGTTCTCTATTCCCCTCCTCAAATGTGTCGAGGAGATCAAGGTCCGCGGCATACTCCAGGAGATCCATGAGGGAATCAATGCGCAGCACCTCGGCGGGCGATCGTTAGCCCATAAGGCGCTTCGAGCAGGGTATTACTGGCCCACCATGCAACAGGACGCCAAGGAACACGTCAAGAAGTGCGACAGATGCCAACGACACGGGGAAATGCACCTTGCTCCTCCCAACGAGCTCAGTCCATTATTCTCCCCGTGGCCGTTTGCGTGGTAGAGAATGGATATCCTTGGACCTTTCGTCCAGGGGTCGTATCAAAAAAAATACCTCATCGTCGGGGTGGACTACTTCACAAAGTGGATTGAGGCGGAAGCATTGGCCAAAATCACAGCCTTCAACATACTTCATTTCTACAAAAGAAACATCCTCGCCCGGTTTAGCGTGCCTCAAGCCATCGTCACCGACAACGGAACGCAGTTCACCGACAGGAACTTCCAAGACTTCATCACAAAACTAGGCACGAAGCAACACTTCACGTCGGTCGAGCACCCTCAAACGAACGGACAGGCTGAGGCAGTGAACAGGGTGATCCTCCGAGGATTAAGACCTCGACTAGGCGACGCCAAACAACGGTGGGTTGAGGAGCTACACAACATTCTCTGGGCCTACCGGACGACCCCACACTCCACAACAGGAGAGACCCCCTTCCGTTTGACATACGGAACCGAAGCGGTGATTCCCATGGAGATCAGGGAACCCTCGAGGAGAACAGAAGCCCCCCTAGACGGGGACGCGAACGACGAAGCCTTGAGGGAAGAGCTCGATTTTGTCGAGGAGATACGTTCGGGCGCTTCTCTCTGAGAAGCTTTGCTTAAGCAGAAAATAACACTACGTTATAACGACAAAGTTATTAAACGTGATTTTCAGGTAGGCACCCTCGTCCTACGAAGGAACCAAAAAGACTCGCGAGAAGGTAAACTCGCCGCGAACTGGGAGGGCCCATACCGCGTCCGCGACGCACTAGCACCGCAACTACGGGGACGCGCTAGTGCGTCGCGGGCAGTGCTTAACTGTAATATTGTACCTTAGCGCGTCCCCGTAGTCGCGGAACGCTGAAAAGCTAAAACAATATTACAGTTAAGCACTGCCCGCGACGCACTAGCACTGCGACTACAGGGACGCGCTAAGGTACGAGCGCGACACCCCTAGACAGAACACGACGATCGAAGACTGCATTGTGTGTGCGCGAGGACTTTGATCCGACGGAGATACCTCGACCGAGCTCCGCCGTCATTGTACCAATCAGGCAGAACACCCAGCTCGCGATGGGAAGTTCACGCCACGAAGCTAAGACCTCGACCGAGCTCTTAGCCTCATTGAAGGTCGGAATACATCTCCGACCACCCGACCAGCTCTCCACGCGGTCAGGGACTATCAAGGTCGAGCAATCCCAAGATCTTTATTACTTAGATAAAAACAAAGTATAACAAATGCTATAACATCACACATAGTGTAAACAACACAAACAGCGCACTAGCAGTTAGATAAAAGTTCATTAAAACGGGCAGAAGCCCAGTGTACAAGTATTACAAACAAATGTCAAAAACGCCCCTGGCACGCAGGCCGAGTACAAATCATTACAAAGAAAAAATGGCACGCAGGCCAAACAATCAAAAGAACTACACGGCGATCTCATCCTCGACCCGTCTTCCCTCTTCCTCTTCCTCCTCCTCTAGTAGGTCCAGCTTGCCATCGACCACACGAAGGAACGGGCTGATCCTGTCGAGCACCAGCTGAGCACCAGGATTCTCGGTGCCGATATGCTCCACGGCATTCTTGAAACCTATCTCCAGGGCCTCTAGACTATCTTGCTGAAGCTCCCGAAGTTTGGCAATCAAGGATCCGCGATCGGCAAGATTTTTCTCCCCGGCGGATTCGTCCTCCGCGGGACGGACAACAGTTTCCAACTCTCCGACCCTGGTCCGAGAGCGATCAAGCTCCTCTTGAGTCGCCTTCAGGGAATCCTTGGCCTCGTTCAGCTCGCTGAGGGTGTTGGCGTGGTCCTCGCACTGGGCCTGGGCCTTCTGCAGATCAGTCGCGACCTTGTCCTTCTCCTTCTCGAGGGCAGTGTAGTCGTCCTTCAGCTTCTGTAGGTCGGAGGCAGAGGGGGCCCCATCATTCAATATCAAGGCAGTCTTGAAGACCCGCATCATGGCCGCAAGGTCCTCGATAAGCGCCCATCTCCTGGCCACCCCGTCCATACCCAGAACTGCCTTCACCTCGGCATCAGCAATGACAGGGGGGCTTCCCCCGAAGAAATTCCGCTGGAGGTGGCAAGCGGGCATCAGAAACTTCTCCGGCGAAACAGGGTCCACGAGATCCATGAGGACAGGCCCCTCGGTTCTTGCTTTCTTGGCAGGGGTGATCTCAGGAGGAGGAGACTGGCTGCACTGTGGCGAGGCGGAGCCACTCGTCATCCCAGCCGGTGCCGCGATCTGAATAATTTCTCGGACACGGCTCTTGGTTCGCTTGGGTGCCCGCTCGGCGGCCAACTTCATGATACGCTCGGTGGCGTTAGACATTTGAGCTGCAAGAGAAAACATGGAAAAAGTTAGCAAAGAGACAAAGCTAAATGGAGGCCCGAACAGGACGAGGAGATCCCACCTAAGAACCTCTTGGCCTCATCGGGAGACTTACATTCGAGGAGACCCCGGGTGTTTATATAACGAGCCGCTGTCACAACCCTCCCTTGGGAGTCGAGGAGGTATTTTCCATCCCTACCAACACACTCTGCCCGGTTGAAACCATTGACATACGCGACCAGCGTGGCATACGCCCCTCTGTCCTCCTCCGACAACTCGCTATGCTTCACGAGGTAATCCTCCGTACCGAGCGCGAAGTGTGCATCCTCCCACTCCAGGGGACACTTGGACACAAACCTCTCTCCCCCGGATCTGTCGGGCACAATGTCATAGAGCGTACCCACAGCCGAGTGCGTCGCGGGCATGACATAGTAGAACCTACTCTTGAAACCCCATATTGAGTCCGAGTACGCCTTGAATAACTTCCTGGGCTGTTTGAAAGAGACCTAACTATGTCGCTCGTTGTCCGTTGAGCGTTGCAAATGGAAGACGCGGAAGAAGAGCTCGAGGGTGATCCCAATCTGGAGATAGTCACAGACGATTTCAAACGCCCGCATGAAAGCGAGCGCGTTAGGATGAAGTTGCGACGGCGCCAAGTGCAGACGGTTGAAAACCCCCAGTTGAAAGTTGTTGAAGGGGAGGCAAACACCGGCCTCTTTAAAGGCGAATTCGTACATGGGAAACCGAAGCCCGCGATAGTTCATGCAAATGCGATGGTATGCCCGAGGCTGGAAAGCCGTCCACGTGGCCTCCTCTCCTTCGGGGACGTCCTCGACAAAGGTGAAAGCGTCCGTGTCGTCGACGGAGAAACACGACCCTATATGCAGAGGCTCTTCCCCGGCCCATTCGTCGGCCGGACGCACGAGCATCTCCCCGGGGATCTGAGCGGGTCCATCCACGTCGGGCTCGACATCTATTTAGAGAATTCCCGGAATCCTCGCGGCCATTTTTTTTACCTGAAAAGCAGAGGAAATAGGTAAATTCGTGGCCGCGACCAAATCCACCCTTCCACCGCCGATCAAGTGAAAGGGCAGCGAGCAAGAAAACATTCGAGGACACGGCGAACTGCCCGAGTCCGTCACCCCGTCTTTCTTTTTTCGGTCTCCAATCCTCCCATCTCACTTCCCCGTGACATTCATCACATGTCCTCGGGACGTTCATGGAATCATCGGTACATTCATCGAGTCCTCGGGATATTCATCCCAAACCTGAGTCGAAACCTACCGAAACCCTAGGAACGCCCCACCGTTCCCGGTCGGAACCCTAACGGAGTACCAGGAACTTCCTCAACTCGCCGGAAAACTACTAAAAAGAAAAAAAAGGAACCAGAAGGGATTAAGAGCTTACTTGAGCGGTGGCGGAGAGCGGACTGGAACAGCGAAAACAGCAGCGCACGGCGGTGTACGGCGGCAGAGCGGCAACGGTGAATGGAAGAAATACGAAGCGAAAAAGGTGGGAACGTGCAAATGGCACAAACTCGCCCCCTTTATAGGCCCCTCACGAGCCTCGAGGATTTCCTAGGCAATCGATTACGCTACCCTAGGGTAGCCGCCCTATGCAATGATGAGGTGTGACTCGTGGCACACGCTTCCCCAGGCACGTCTTTTCATTTCCCCAACACGTCTCTTCAGTCACCTCGGTCCAGACTCCTCGTATTCCCGCGAAGTCACCCATCTGCAGCCAGGCTTGCACGAGTAAGCCTATTTGTTTCTGGCCGGTTTACCAACTATTCCTCGCTCGGGGTCCTTTCCCGACCGGACACGCCCTCGACATAGCCCTGACCCTTAAGTCATCACTCTGACGCCTCAGAGCAACGACTCGGGGGGCTCCTGTTCTGGACTGGGCCGGAGGTCCGCTCCTCAGCCGAGTAGGCCGGCCCACACGTTCTAAGGCGGCCCAACGAAGGCCTTAGTCCAGTCAATGTCGGGCACGCGCCACTTCAATCAATGTCGGGCACGTGCCACTTCAGTCAATGTCGGGCACGCGCCCCTTCAGCAGTGTCGGGCATAAATGGCGTAGAGCTTCGAGCAGAGGCACTGAGCCTTCCCAGGAGCTCGCCCCTCCTCGACATCCAGATGCTACTCCCCGCGAGGAGTCATCCCCTTCCGTGAGCAAGTCCTCCCCACGAGGACACGTCTCTCCCCGACACGCAAGACTCCTCCCTGCGGGGACACGTTCTCATGTAACTGCCCACTCCCGATGGAATCGGTCTGCCCTAATTCCGGAGATCTAGGAGCAGTTACCCCAGGGCAAATACCACGTGCTGGTCTTCACTACGCCACGTAAGCCCTGGCAGTTGCTTGGATTGGGCCTGACAATCCAGCCCAGTGCTAGTGACCGTTGGCCCCGCGCTGGGGGCTCTCTATAAATACCCTCTCACTTGAGAGGGCCAGGTTACGTTCACTTTTACTCTCATCTCTGTACTTGCTATTCTCTAACAGTTACCTTACTTGAGCGTCGGAGTACCTTGCAGGTACACCCCCCCCCCCCCCCCCCCCCCGTCGTCTTTCAACCGCACCGGAGCTGAAGCCCAGACGACGTTGTTGGCCACAGAAACTGTCTGATCCAGGTACGATCAAAAGTGTAAGTAGATTCATTTTTCAACATTATTAATAGTAGTTAATTCAATTTGCTAATGAACTTTTATTTGTGTTAGAGGATTCGTTTGTTGAAAAAAACAATGTTGTTGCCATTGTTCCACAATGACGCCATGATATATTGGTAGAAGCGATTGGAACTAGTCAACGTGGTGAAAATATTTGTGGTGCTGGAAGAGGCGCCAACCTGAGGTTATTTTATGGATCATTGTGAAAGAGTGACATAATGCATAACAACCAGATGAAGAGCTAGTAGATCAAAGGCTAACGCAAATATTAAAAAAGGAACGAGCATCTAATCGAGGGAGTATGACCCCCTAGAAGGTGAAAGTGAAGGTGTCTCGGGAGGTGCAGGAAAGGGTGGCCAAGGAGATGGAGAGAGAGAAAGAGAGAGAGAGAGAGGCCAGGGAGGTTCGGGAGAATACTACCCAGAAGGTGCAATAGAGATTTACCAAGAAATGCGGGAGAGCGTGGCCAAGGAGGTGCAGGAGAGGATACCTAAGGGCGTGAAGGAGAGGGTGCCAAAGGAGGTGCAGGAGACGGTGGCCAAGGATGTGAAGGAGAGGTGCAACAATTATTGTTTGTGTTCTTAAAATCACTTATCATGTTATTGTTGTTTTTATGATGCAGCAATTGAAATCGATGGGTGTGCTATCCCACCCAAATTTAAATCAATTAGACATATGTCAAAAGGTTGTTTTTGGTGGTGCAAGTACGAAAGATAGTTGTTTAACTTCAGTTTCCCTTCACTCGATTGAAACCCCGAAGCCTCAACTAGATCCATTGCAAAGATTGACAAGCATGGTAGTGGATCTTGGAGAGTCCTTCCATATACAATTATAATATGATCCTGAACAACATTTTATATTGAAAAGGGTTGTATTATGGAAATTGTGGGGGGTTCTGTTGGCTTAACATAACAGTACTTCAATTATGGTGCATGTAAGTGCAGCTTTTATGGTGATTTCAAATTATATTCATTGTTATAATTTACTTTTAATGTCAATGTTTGTGTTAACATCATTTAGATACATGCATAAGTTTTGTGCACGCATAGATTTACAAAAGTATGGTTTCTTAGACCCATACCTTATTCAATTTATCCAACGTTCATCAAATGATATACAAATGTACATACAAAATAAGTTAATTGAAGAGAAAAGAGATTGTTGCCTAGGACCGTTTCTCAATTCGTAAGTATATATGATTTGTGTTTTCTCTTATTTAAGATTCAATTTTTTAATAGTGGTTATTAGCAACTAATAATCATTTGTCCCAAGCAAAATTTAGTAATTATGTTATGCTAGTTACTCCACAGTCTTAATCTAAAGATGAAAGGAATTCTTAACTCGTAAGTGGTATTCTTTGTAATACTAAAATGTTACTTTTACTTTTGAATAAGAGGATAAGTGAGGGCAGTGGTGGAAGTTTCTAATTGAGGGAGATTAGGTTAGTGATAAAAAAGTTAGTAAGAGAATTTGGAGATTTTGACGTAAAATAGAATTTTGTGGTGAGAATGAGCAATGGCTAGGACTAAATGAAAAACTCCATTGTTAGAGCTTAGTGTGCATCTTGCTGGAAAATCTAAGGTAAGGGGGAGAAAGGACTTTCAATATGGATGTATTGTATGTTGGGGTAGAGAAGAAAGGTATTTGTTCTCATTAGGGTTCTATGAAATTGCTGGGAAAAAATTGATATGAATTATTATTTATACTGGCTTTATTGATCTGCTGGCTTATGAAAATTCTAATTAATAAAACTCGATGTTTGTGTTGAACCCGTTGATTGATTGTGTATAACAACTAGACAAGATGAGGTTGCAGATTTTGAAAGTAATGTTTTGTCGGTCTCTGCATATTGTTGATTTACATTTTTTGTCACGTATAACTGATTGTCATTACCCATTAGATGCCAAATACTAGAACTGTCAAAATAGGCTAGTCCATATGGGTCGGCCCACCAGGCTTGAAAAATCATAGGGTTTGGGGCTTAAAATTAGAGACCATATTTTTCAAGGCTTTTTTAGCCCAGTCCTAAAAAGCCTGCTACCCGTTAGGGCTAGTCCATATGGGCCATGGGTAGCCCATTAGGCCCACATTGCTATAAATTTTAAAAAATTATATTAATACTTATATTGTTTTACTCCAAAATAACACATAGATTTTTCTCATCTCACTAAATGTTATCTCTATTTTATTCAGTCTTTCTCTTTTAAATATTATACATTAATATAATCAACACTCTTTTCTCGTATTCTATTAGTTTCTCTTATTTTAAATATTCGAGTATTATTTTATACAATTTAGACATGTATTGTATTTAAAAACACATTACAGTATTTATAAAAAATAATATAGTACTTAAAAATGTATTATGTTTAAAATACTTTAATTTTTAATTTAATTTATAATAAATATTATGGCATATTTGTTTTAATTTTTTTATTGAAAAATAACCCGTTTAGGCCCGGGTAGCCCAAAGCCTATCTAAGGTCAGGCTTGGCTAGTAATTTTTTAGCCCATATTAGAAATGTGCTTTTTTAACCCAACCCTAAAAAGCCCGAGCCCACCAGGACCGACCCGTTTAGAGCCGGGTTTTGCCTATTTTGACAGCTCTACCAAATACGATGGACTTCATTATTTTTATAATTATATTCCATTTTTTTAGTTTAGTTTTACATCTAATGCAATAATGAGAATTTTTTTCAAATAACGTATATTTTCAATTTAATTTCCAAAATAACAAGTTTTTCAAAATATTTACCAAAGTGGCGTAGTTTCAAAGTGGAATACGCCATTTCATTTGGAGTCAATTCATTAAGGTAAGAGCATGCGCCATTTGATTTGGAGCATACACAAGGTGTAGCCAAATCAAATGGCGCCAACACCTTATTTTCCCTAATTGACTTGGAGTGCATGCGCCATATGGAATGTCGCATCCTCCTTAATATTTTTTTTATTTTGAATTTTTTGATTAATTAGGAAATAAAATAGAAAATAGTTAAAAAATTCTTGAAAAAATAAATAACAAATAATTAAAGATATTATTTAAATATAAAAAAGTTTACAACAGATGGAAAAGAAATCAATGACCGGCTCGATCAAAACGTCCCCTGGTTCCACATCCCGACGCATTAGCGCGTCGTCGAGGTCTACCACGATTTTGTTGAGGTGTTTGTGGTCTTTGTGTATTGCCCTGCGGAAAAGGTATTTGTTGAGAGGGTCTCGGCGTATCTGACAAATTTTGAATCATCTGTCCCCAATAGCCGAGGGGCTTGCTGCCAACGACGCTTCCGTAATTCAGTTTCATGCCCATGTTTTTAAAGTTCGGACAGGGGGTTAGGTTGGGTGCGGACGATATGGTTGGCCGAATTGGTACATTGAATCGTTTTGCAAACGATGCAATGGTTGTTGTGGGGTTAGGTAGTCAAATATTTTGTTCATGAACTCGGTGTTGGGCTGATGGTCGAGACCCTCATACGGCCTCCAGACAAACTACATGAACAAAATATTTAATGAGAAAAATTACATTGTGGTAATTTAATAGCCAAATATATGGTAGTGTAAGAATAATTTACATCGTTCAGCGCAATGTGTTCTAAAAGATTGTGGTACACGATTATTGAGTTTCTGGGACATCGTTGGTAAGTCATTCCCAGAACTGACCACCTAAAAAAAGTGACATAAAAAAATTAGTTACAAATAAACGTTTCATCAAAGTATACATGTTTGATATTTTAAAATAAACTTACTTGTTTGTGTAGGGGAATGTGTATGGATGTGGGTTGATCAGAGCTAGTGTCGGCATTCTAGACCAACCCCATGCTTGAAGTAGAAAGGCGCAACCATAAAACGTACAAGTTTTTTTTTTGAATTTTTACACAAGGAACAATATAGATGGGCCAAAATAGCTGAACCCCAACTATAAGTGTATACTTTATTAATGTTGTGTAACAACGGCAAATACATAATATTTACAGTATTTCCAGTACTTTCTGGAAATAAAAAATGTCCAAATAAGATCATAATTTAACACTGAGTTTTAATTATCATGTCATACTCGGTGGATTCCTCGTTTAATATGATAGTTTTATAATGTTCTCTTAGGTATTTTAAATTAATACCTTGACCCCTTGGTTGACCTGCACGTTGTGGCTGAGGTGTTTCGACACAAAGAGGGGCACCCAACAAATCTTCGCAAATTTGGTTATTAACACCAACTTTGCCGTTAACAGCCTTACCATCGATGCGTAGGTCCAGTAACATATAGATATCTTCCAGTGTGACGGTGCATTAACCGAAAGGAAGGTGAAATGTGTGGGTCTCTGGTCTCCAACATTCTAGCAAAGCTAGAATAAATTTGGGGTCAATTAAGTACGAAGTGATTTTTATCAAATCACCGAAGCCACGTGATTCAAGGTATCCTTGTTTGAATGGGTCGTGTGGTATGTAGTCATGCACATGACAACGAAATCTTGTTACATCCTGACAAAGAACACAAATAACTTTTGTTATAAAGACAAAGCAACTAACTAAGGGGAGATAAACAAATAAACGAAGTAACTTACAAATGATGCAATATTCTCAATTATTCCCCTGTGTTTGTCGCCCGTTGTAAGTAGAGACATTTTTATGTATTAGAATAAAGGTAGGTTTTGATGAGAAGAGATTGTTGCTTGTTGAAAGCTTGTGCTTGCTGGAATATGTGATGAGAAGAGTTTGTGATGAGCAAATATGTGAAGAACATATTTATAATGGAATTCTTCTCTTCATGTGAATTTAGGTTTTGCATGTGACATTATACATTGTCCCCTTACCATATGGCTGTTAGGTGCAGATTTTACCTTAAAATGAACTATCTTTCTTGGCACTTTTTCTATTCAATTCTCATGTTTTCATTAGTTTTACTCATGATTGTTGTTTTTATTCTAACATTGAGAATATACCTTTGGTGCTTGTAATATGTGTGCTATTGTGCAGGAAAAGACACTAAATGATCAAAGTTGTAAGACACAAGAAATGGTGCAAGCTGCTAAAAAATAGAGGAAAACATCAGTAAGTTCGCTTTGCGAACTCTGGCGAATTGCCAACGAAGGTTCGCTTTCCGAAGTATGGCGAAGTCCCAGCGAATGGTCCCAGAATGATGGCAGAGGAAAAAGGCACTAAAGTTCGCTTTGCAAACTTGAAAGCGAGTGTTCACTTTGGGAACTATCCTTCGCATTGCGAAGTTATGAAGAAATTTTGTGGCGGTTTCACTATTCAGAGGCACCTCAGGTGCCATTTTTTACCATTCGCTTTGTGAACTGTGAAATTCCTGAATGTATTATAAATAGAATTTTCACACTTTTAGAGACAGTAATTAGAATTTTAGATAGAGATAACTTGTAAATTAAAGATCAGAACTTTGTATCTTTTCATTTCAAGGGAGAAAAGGTAAGAGCTTTAATTTCTTGTTGGGAAAGGATGTAATCTTTTGATACCTTATGTATTTCATCTAATGTAAGTTTGTGAACATGTTTTGATTCTCTATTATTTGATTGTCTTTGATTGCTTATTTGTGGGTCTTGACAAAACCTATATCAAATCTTTGATCTTGGTTTTAATCTATCAAAGAGCAAGCTTTTAACATGGTTTGTAATTTGATATTCATTTGCATCTTAGCTTTTTAGCATTGTGTTGATTTTTAGTTTGAATAGCTTCTAGTAATCGATGCAATAGAGTCCGTAATAGTGCTTGACAAATGGTATCGTGAGGGTGCGTGATAATAGTGATGACGAACGTTGTTCACATTCATTTGGAAAATTAGTTGAATGCATGTAAAAAGGGTTAAATGTGTGTACTTATTTTGATCATTGGCTTTGTATATGAATTACTCATTAGTTTGATATTGATGTTATAGCAATATCTGTTGAGTCTTGAGGCCAGAGATGGATGTAGGCTTAACATTCATGTAGGTTTTACCGACTTTGTATTGATTGGTGATGTGCGAGAGAAATTATTGATCGGTACAAAATCACTCACGCATGCGGGGACCGAGAGGATATGTATGTCGTGGGTGATACATGATGATATTAGGCGAATGTTTCATTTATGTATAAAATTGGTCAGAAGAATGCATGTGTTATCAATTGATGAGATCCAATTCCAACAAGGTTCCGTTTATAGCTCAGTCTTTACTTTATATTTTCCGTCTTTACATTTTATGCATTTAATTTTAGTTCTGTAAATATTTTAAACCAAAACTTTTGAACCATGAGCTTAGAAACATAGATACCGTCGAACGACATTCTTTCCCTCGAACTGATCCCTGTGGATACGACAAAACTGGGTTACTTAAATTATTTTTTGCTTGCTGTTGTGTTACAATGTCAACAAAATGGCGTCGTTGTCGGGGATCTGTGTTTATATATTGAATCACATTGCGATAGTTTCTATATTTTTGAGCTTTGTACATTTTGTTTATATTGTATGTATTTGTTTTATTTTATGTTTTCTTTAGTGTGATCAGGAATGATGAGAACTCCTTCTAGATTGGTTGCTATTTGTATAAAAGTATTCAATGAAACTTTGACCGATTCTGGACGGATGTTGAGTGTTGAAAGTATGCGAGGTAAATTGTACCGCTTTATAGAATGTTAGAATGATTTAAGAATTTTGTGCTTTGTGCAAATATGTATTCTTGTTTCATTTTGCAACTTGTTTGAATGCTTGTTTCACTTAGGTCCAAAAGCCACAAATTGTGAGAAACCTCCATTGTTTACTATATGCTAGGATGACTGATAACTTTGTTTAATTCGTTTGATTCATGCTTTATCTTTTGATTATTGTGATTTTATGGAAGCATTTGAAATGGTCAAGGCATTTATTTATATTGAGCACAACTGTATCCAAAAGTACCTTACCCGTGAGTAGAGAGAATTCATTAACCCCTTTGAGCCTAAACAGTTTAGATCTCATTTTAGTGATGAACTTGGTTTATATACATAATTTAAAAGTTTAGTTCATCATTGAATTTTGTGAGGTTCTAAAAATTTCTTCTTGAACCTTTGAACATTGTTTTCATTGACTTCCTTGTTTTAAAAAGCAAGGAACATTCACTTGAGGTTTGGTTGAATTCAAGTTGGGGAGAATGAAAAAGAAGAATGGTAGGTTGCTATAAAATTTTGAAAAATTTCAACAAGCATGAAAAGAAAAAGTGTAATTATGGTTGTGAAAAACAAAAGAAAAAGAATGCTTGCTTGAGTGAGAAAAATAGAGATGAAATAATTGTGCATAAGGAAGTTTGAGAAGGTTTGTGGTAAGGAATAAAAATGGTGAATGAAGTTGTGACGTGTAAATACCATGTATAGTGAATGATTCTTTTTGCATCGGCAATTTCGATTCCATGGCCTTTAGAAATGTCCCTTTATTGCGAACCCGACCAAGCTACAACCTTTGAAGCCCTTTGTGATCTTTTTGCTTCCATATTTTTATTTTTGATTGATTAGATGTTGTATGAATTGGATTGCTATTAGCATTATTTGTCAGGTGAGTGAAATTTCCCCGCGGTTGCAAACACATAAATTTCTTCATTCTTATTCCGAAGAGGAGTGTTAGAGTGATTCAAGTATGAAAATTTAGTTGTTCTTTGAAACATTCCATGACATTTGTTTAAGAACTTAATTCTTTTTCATTGTTCGATTCTATTGAGTGGTGAACGTTGCTTGTGCGCATTTTCATGCTTGACTTTGGTTGAATCTTATGCTTGAGCAAATCCACTTGTTTTCATGAGGGGCATACTTTGCTTGAGGACAAGCAAAATTCTAGTTGGGGAGAGTTGTTAGGTGCAGATTTTACCTTAAAATGAACTATCTTTCTTGGCACTTTTTCTATTCAATTCTCATGTTTTCATTAGTTTAACTCATGATTGTTGTTTTTCTTCTAACATTGAGAATATACCTTTGGTGCTTGTAATATGTGTGCTATTGTGCAGGAAAAGGCACTAAATGATCAAAGTTGTAAGACACAAGAAATGGTGCAAGCTGCTAAAGAACAGAGGAAAACATCAGTAAGTTCGCTTTGCGAACTCTGGCGAATTGTCAGCGAAGGTTCGCTTTGCGAAGTCTGGAGAAGTCCCGGCGAATGGTCCCAGAATGATGGCAGAGGAAAAAGGCACTAAAGTTCGCTTTGCGAACTTGAAAGTGAGTGTTCGCTTTGCGAACTATCCTTCGCATTGCGAAGTTATGAAGAAATTTTATGGCGGTTTCACTATTCAGAGGCACCTCAAGTGCCATTTTTTACCATTCGCTTTGCGAGTAAAAGGTTCTCTTTACGGACTGTGAAATTCCTGAATGTATTATAAATAGAGTTTTCAACTTTTGGAGATAGTAATTAGAATTTTAGATAGAGATAACTTGTAAATTAAAGATCAGAACTTTGTATCTTTTCATTTCAAGGGAGAGAAGGTAAGAACTTTGATTTCTTGTTGGGAAAGGATGTAATCTTTTGATACCTTATGTATTTCATCTAATGTATGTTTGTGAATATGTTTTGATTCTCTATTGTTTGATTGTCTTTGATTGCTTATTTATGGGTCTTGACAAAACCTATATCAAATCTTTGATCTTGAATTTTAATCTATCAAAGAGCAAGCTTTTGACATGGTTTATTATTTGATATTCATTTGCATTTTAGCTTTTTAGCATTGTGTTGATTGTTAGTTTGAATAGCTTTTAGTAATCGATGCAATAGAGTCCGCGATAGTGCTTGACAAACGGTATCGTGAGGCTGTGTGATAATAGTGATGACGAACGTTGTTCACATTCATTTGGAAAATTAGTTGAATGCATGTAAAAAGGGTTAAACGTGTGTACTTATTTTGATCATTGACTTTGTATATGAAGTACTCATTAGTTTGATATTAATGTTATAGTAATATCTGTTGAGTCTTGAGGCCATAGATGGATGTAGGCTTAACATTCATGTAGGTTTTACCCACTTTGTATTGATTGGTGATGTGCGAGAGCAATTATTGATCGGTACAAAATCACTCACGCATGCGGGGACCGAGAGGATATGTATGTCGTGGGTGATACATGATGATATTAGGCGAATGTTTCATTTATGTATAAAATTGGTCAGAAGAATGCATGTGTTATCAATTGATGAGATCCAATTCCAACAAGGCTCCGTTTATAATTCAGTCTTTACTTTATATTTTCCGTTACATTTTATGCATTTACTTTTGGTTTTGTAAATCTTTTAAACCAAAACTTTTGATCCCTGAGCTTAGAAACATAGATACCGACGAACGGCATTCTTTCCCTCGCACTGATCCTTGTGGAAACGACAAAACTGGGTTACTTAAATTAGTTTTTGTTTGCTGCTGTGTTACAGTGTCAACAAAATGGCGCCGTTGCCGGGGATCGGTGTTTAGATATTGAATCGCATTGCAATAGTTTCTATATTTTTTAGCTTTGTACATTTTGTTTATATTGTATGTATTTGTTTTCTTTTATGTTTTCTTTAGTGTGATCAGGAATGATGAGAACTCCTTCTAGATTGGTTGCTATTTGTATAAAAGTATTCAATGAAGCTTCGACCAATTCTGGATGGATGTTGAGTGTTGAAAGTATGCGAGGTAAATTGTACCGCTTTATAGAATGTTAGAATGATTTAAGAATTTTGTGCTTTGTGCAAATATGTATTCTTGTTTCATTTTACAACTTGTTTGAATGCTTGTTTCACTTAAGTCCAAAAGCCACAAATTGTGAGAAACCTCCATTGTTTACTATATGCTAGGATGACTGATAACTTTGTTTAATTCGTTTGATTCATGCTTTATCTTTTGATTATTCTAATTTTGTGGAAGCATTAGAAATGATCAAGGCATTTGTTTATATTGAGCACAACCGTATCCAAAAGTACCTTACCCGTGAGCAGAGAGAATTCGTTAACCCCTTTGAGCTTAAACAGTTTAGATCTCATTTTAGTGATGAACTTGGTTTATGTGCATTATTTGAAAGTTTAGTTCATCATTGAATTTTGTGAGGTTCTAAAAATTTCTTCTTGAACCTTTGAACATTGTTTTCATTGACTTCCTTGTTTTAAAAAGCAAGGAACATTCACTTGAAGTTTGGTTGAATTCAAGTTGGGGAGAATGAAAAAGAAGAATGGTAGGTTGCTATAAACTTTTGAAAAATTTCAACAAGCATGAAAAGAAAAAGTGTAATTATGGTTGTGAAAAACAAAAGAAAAAGAATGCTTGCTTGAGTGAGAAAAATAGAGATGAAATAATTGTACATAAGGAAGTTTGAGAAGGTTTGGGGTAAGGAATGAAAATGGTGAATGAAGTTGTGACGTGTAAATACCATGTATAGTGAATGTTTCTTTTTGCATCGGCAATTTTGATTCCATGGCCTTTAGAAATGTCCCTTTATTGCGAACCCGACCAAGCTACAACCTTTGAAGCCCTTTGTGATCTTTTTGCTTCCATATTTTCATTTTTGATTGATTAGATGTTGTATGAATTGGATTTCTATTAGCATTGTTTGTCAGGTGAGTGAAATTTCCCCGCGGTTGCAAACGCATAAATTTCTTCATTCTTATTCTGAAGAGGAGTGTTAGAGTGATTCAAGTATGAAAATTTAGCTGTTCTTTGAAACATTCCATGATATTTGTTTAAGAACTTAATTCTTTTTCATTGTTCGATTCTATTGAGTGGTGAACGTTGCTTGTGCGCATTTTCATGCTTGACTTTGGTTGAATCTTATGCTTGAGCAAATCCACTTGTTTTTATGAGGGGCATACTTTGCTTGAGGACAAGCAAAAATCTAGTTGGGGAGAGTTGTTAGGTGCAGATTTTACCTTAAAATGAACTATCTTTCTTGGCACTTTTTCTATTCAATTCTCATGTTTTCATTAGTTTAACTCATGATTATTGTTTTTCTTCTAACATTGAGAATATACCTTTGGTGCTTGTAATATGTGTGCTATTGTGCAAGAAAAGACACTAAATGATCAAAGTTGTAAGACACAAGAAATGCTGCAAGCTGCTAAAGAACAGAGGAAAACATCAGTAAGTTCGCTTTGCGAACTCTGGCGAATTGCCAGCGAAGGTTCGCTTTGCAAAGTCTGGCGAAGTCCCAGCGAATGGTCCTAGAATGATGGCAGAGGAAAAAGGCACTAAAGTTCGCTTTGAGAACTTGAAAGCGAGTGTTCGCTTAGCGAACTATCCTTCGCATTGCGAAGTTATGAAGAAATTCTGTGGCAGTTTAACTATTCAGAGGCACCTCAGGTGCCATTTTTTACCATTCGCTTTGCGCGTAAAAGGTTCGCTTTGCGAACTGTGAAATTCCTGAATGTATTATAAATAGAATTTTCACACTTTTAGAGATAGTAATTAGAATTTTAGATAGAGATAACTTGTAAATTAAAGATCAGAACTTTGTATCTTTTCATTTCAAGGGAGAGAAGGTAAGAACTTTGATTTCTTGTTGGGAAAGGATGTAATCTTTTGATACCTTATGTATTTCATCTAATGTATGTTTGTGAATATGTTTTGATTCTCTATTGTTTGATTGTCTTTGATTGCTTATTTGTGGGTCTTGACAAAACCTATATCAAATCTTTGATCTTGAATTTTAATCTATCAAAGAGAAAGCTTTTGACATGGTTTGTTATTTGATATTCATTTGCATTTTAGCTTTTTAGCATTATGTTGATTGTTAATTTGAATAGCTTCTAGTAATCAATGCAATAGAGTCCGCGATAGTGCTTGACAAACGGTATTGTGAGGGTGTGTGATAATAGTGATGACGAACGTTGTTCACATTCATTTGGAAAATTAGTTGAATGCATGTAAAAAGGGTTAAACGTGTGTACTTATTTTGATCATTGACTTTGTATATGAATTACTCATTGGTTTGATATTGATGTTATAGTAATATCTGTTGAGTCTTGAGGCTATAGATGGATGTAGGCTTAACATTCATGTAGGTTTTACCGACTTTGTATTGATTGGTGATGTGCGAGAACAATTATTGATCGATACAAAATCACTCACGCATGCGGGGACCGAGAGGATATGTATGTCGTGGGTGATACATGATGATATTAGGCGAATGTTTCATTTATGTATAAAATTGGTCAGAAGAATGCATGTGTTATCAATTGATGAGATCCAATTCCAACAAGGCTCCGTTTATAATTCAGTCTTTACTTTATATTTTCCGTTACATTTTATGCATTTAATTTCGGTTTTGTAAATCTTTTAAACCAAAACTTTTGATCCCTGAGCTTAGAAACATAGATATTGTCGAACGGCATTCTTTCCCTTGCACTGATCCCTGTGGAAACGACAAAACTGGGTTACTTAAATTAGTTTTTGTTTGCTGCTGTGTTACAGTGTCAACAAAATGGCGCCGTTGCCGGGGATCGGTGTTTAGATATTGAATCGCATTGCGATAGTTTCTATATTTTTTAGCTTTGTACATTTTGTTTATATTGTATGTATTTGTTTTCTTTTATGTTTTCTTTAGTGTGATCAGGAATGATGAGAACTCTTTCTAGATTGGTTTCTATTTGTATAAAAGTATTCAATGAAGCTTCGACCGATTCTGGATGGATGTTGAGTGTTGAAAGTATGCGAGGTAAATTGTACCGCTTTATAGAATGTTAGAATGATTTAAGAATTTTGTGCTTTGTGCAAATATGTATTCTTGTTTCATTTTGCAACTTGTTTGAATGCTTGTTTCACTTAGGTCCAAAAGCCACAAATTGTGAGAAACCTCCATTGTTTACTATATGCTAGGATGACTGATAACTTTGTTTAATTCATTTGATTCATGTTTTATCTTTTGATTATTGTGATTTTGGGAAACATTAGAAATGATTAAGGCATTTGTTTATATTGAGCACAACCGTATCCAAAAGTACCTTACCCGTGAGTAGAGAGAATTCGTTAACCCATTTGAGCCTAAACAGTTTAGATCTCATTTTAGTGATGAACTTGGTTTATGTACATAATTTGAAATTTTAGTTCATCATTGAAGGGAGGCCTAGGGGATGCTACCGAGTGGAAATAGATAAGAGTTGTTGTGACTGCGGAAAGTTTTAGGCATTTCATATGCCTTACTCCCATGTAATGGAAGCATGTTCAAAGGCTAGCCAGGACCCTACCAACTATTTGTCTGTTGTTTACCAAGTTATTAGTCTATGCAATGTCTACAGCACTAGCTTTCAGGTGGTAGCAAAGGAGGACTATTGGCCTGCATATGAAGGCGAAATTGTCAGGCATAATGATCTCATGCGAAGAAAGAGAAAGGGTTGCCCTAATAGCACTCGTATTCGAACGGAGATGGATATGGCAAACAAAATGGTCAGGTTATGTAGTTCGTGTCGTCAGCCCGCGCACAATCGTACAAAATGTTCCAATGTAGGATCAAGCACAAGATCATATTTTCAAATGTAACCTTGTCTCTTTATATCAACAACAAATTTCATTCCATTAATAGCATAACTAAGCTATTACAATTAACAATGACATAACTTAAACAATCATCACTTAATATCTCAACAACAACAATTAACAATAACTTAAACAATTAAAAAAACAAATACAACAGCTCAACAACATAACTAAGAGATTACAACCATCAACACAATTTCCTAAGAACTAAACATCAACGTTTAAACATCTTGGTTAAACGTGGTAACATACCTTTCAATTCTTCTGATCTTTTCACCCTCTAGGATGTCTCCATCTAATCAGCGGATCAGACTCCTCTTGAGATATTCTAACGTCAATGTATTCCAGAGGAGAATCTTCATTGGAGGTTTGACTGGGGAGAAAATTAAATTGGCATTTCTCTTGGTGATATATAGAACCTGATAGATATATGAGGATGACGAAGAGGAAGAAGAGGAAGTCATTGTAGCTGAAAAATAAGGAAATATGAAGAGAATAGAGTGCAGAGCAAATTGAGACATTGTTGCAGATACATACATAGACAAGTCATCATATATATATAGCAGAGGGTAGTATGATTAATTAATAAAAAATTGAAAAAAAAATAAAGGAATGAGGTGTCATATCATATGGTGCATGCATGCATGCATGATATTGAGGCGCCATATGATATGGCTTGTGGTACTTCTATAAGCCATATGATATGGCGTATATGTATAAACCCAAATACATTCACCATATCATATGGTGCATCCTTGTTAATTTGTATAGAAACTACGCCATTTTGGTAAATTTTTTCAAAATGTGGTTATTTTGGAATTTTTGTTGAATATATAGGTTATTCTAAAAAAAAATTCCAATAATAATGATACCTTTTTGCTTAAAATAATGTGACAAGTGGATATACGATTGATTTTCGGCTAGCTATGTCATTACTGGTGGTTGGAGTTTATTACATTCCATATCCTTAGGTTGGTTTTTTTTTTGTAAGCAAGGTATATTAATACGGGAGAACTAAGGGTTCTCCAACCTGTTTACACGGGAACGGGAAAAAACCCAACAAAAGGAAAAATTACAAACCAATTAAACTACGAGATAAAAAGCAAAGGATCTTTGCTAAATTCGTAGAAACTACAATTGGGATGTGTAATTTGACCACAAAAAGCCCACTTCCAAACCAAAAATTTTATACCCCACACCGTATTGTTAATGTTCCAT
Source organism: Lathyrus tuberosus (assembly GCA_022829125.1). Classification (NCBI taxonomy): domain Eukaryota; kingdom Viridiplantae; phylum Streptophyta; class Magnoliopsida; order Fabales; family Fabaceae; genus Lathyrus; species Lathyrus tuberosus. Next base: position 1,799,603 of record JALAZF010000213.1, read on the forward strand.
GCGTCCGACCGGAAGCATATGCCATTCCTCAAAAGCCAAATACTCCTAGAGGTAGCTAGCCAAACAATCCCATGTTTGCCATGTTTAACATTTTTTCACGGCAAAATAAATACCACTCCATAAAATTCGGAAGGCATTCATCCTCCATCTCTTCCGATTTACCAATCCACAAAGCTATCTCCCTCCAAATCTTCTTAGCCACATGACATTTAAAGAAAAAATGGTTTCTACTTTCGAAATCTAAACCACAAAACGAACATCTCAAAGAATCATTAGAAAAGTTAATGCCTCTATACACCAAAAGATCCTTCGTTGGAAGTCTATTCACAAAAAGTCTCCAACCGAAGGCCTTTATCTTAAAAGGAACCTCCGTTTTCCAAATCAAACCCAACGCCGTATCGTACTTATTAGGGGGGCCATAAAGAATACGGAAAGAAGCATAGTGAGCGTAGCATGATGCCACCGAAAAACCGAGAAACAGATCCTTATCCCACAAAATCACATCCACTCCCCCCTCCACCAATCCGTGATGACTTAGTCGAGCTTTTAAAGAGGCTAAATCGACCACATAATTAGTGTCATTCTCCTCCGCTCCTTTCAAACCAAAATCACCCCAATTCCATATACTCTCACTCCAACCCCCCATACTAGCAATGGAAACTCTCTTCAAACTAGAAGCTTCAAATAATTCCGGGTAAACCTCCTTCAAAATATCATCCTCCAACCATTTAACATCCCAAAAAGGAACGTTATAACCTTTTTCCACCTTAAATCTACTCAAGGAAACAATAGGATCGATCATGGAATGTTTACTAATAGAAATAATATCTTTCCACCAAAGGGAGGAAACCTTTTTAGAATCATCTCCACAAAGAATTTTGGAAGAAATATCACCATACCTCGCTTTCAAAATACCATACCAAAGAGCATTTCCACCTTGAAGCATTCTCCACCTCCATTTGTTGAGAAGTGCCATATTAAAATCCTCCATATTTTTAATTCCTAACCCTCCTTTTTCAAACGCTAAACACACATCCTTCCAACTAACCCAATGAATCTTCTTTTTGTCTTCTACTCCTCCCCACAAAAAGTTGCTTTGGATCTTCGTAATTTCTCTAATGACTTCCTTCAGCATTTTATAAAAAGACATTGTGAAGATGGAAAGTGAACATAAGATAGACTTCAAAAGCGTGATTCTACCTCCAAGGTTTAGAAACCGATTCTTCCATGCCATAAGCCGCTTTTTCATCTTCTCAATGAGAGGCATCCAAGAAGAAGACTTCCTCGGATTACAACAAATAGGAATACCAAGAAAGACAAAATTGCTATCTTCCACTTTACAAGAACGTACAAAAGCGACCGCTTCCAAAAAATGGGTGTTAGAATTAATACCAATCAACTTGCTTTTATGGTAATTAATTCCTAAACCCGAAACAAGCTCAAAAGCTCTCAACACCGACTTGATAGCCCACACATGCCTCCAAGTCCCTTCTCCCACCAATAAGGTATCATCCGCCAATTGAATAATATCCACCGAGCAATTCCTCTCAATGATAAAACTTCCGAATTCACCTATCTCAATGGATTTTCTAACCAATCCTGTTAATCCTTCCGCCACTAAGACATAGAGAAAAGGTGAAAGAGGGTCGCCTTGTCTCAAGCCTCTCTTAACAACGAACTCTTTAGTTGGACTCCCGTTTACTAACACCGACATGTTGCTTTGAAAAATCAAAAGTTTCATAAAATTCCTCCATAATTCCCCAAAGCCCATTTTGCTCAACATATATCTCAAAAAATTCCAACTAACTTTATCATACGCCTTTTCAAAGTCAACTTTGAAAAGTAAATAATTCCTACCCTCCTTCCTAGCATAATCCACCACTTCATTAGCCACCAAAACTCCATCAAGAAGTTGCCTTCCCGGGACAAAAGCACTTTGACTCGAGGAAACAATGGAATTGAGAACTCGTTTTAATCTTCCCGCTAAAAGTTTAGCAATCACTTTGTACATACTCCCCACCAAACAAATAGGTCTATAATCGCCCAAACTAACTGGATTCGGAGACTTCGGAACTAAAGTAAGAAAAGATGAAGTCACCGCTTTGGAGACAACACTACTGCTATGGATGTAGTTGCAAAACCGGAAGAAATCATCTTTTAAGAAGTGCCAACACCTTTTGAAAAATTGAAAAGAGAATCCATCCGGACCCGGACTTTTATCTCCACCACAACCCCAAATAGCCTCTTTAATCTCATCCTCTTGAAAGTGACTTTCAAGGAACGAGCTCTCCTCCCGCTAAGACGTTTGAACGGGATCCCATCAAGAACCGGTCTCACTCTTTCAATTTCAATGAATTTGTTGGAGAAATGATTCCAAACCTCCTCCTTCCTTCCTCCACCGTATCCACTAAGCCACTAGAAGTGAGAATAGGGCCTAAATGATTATGTCTTCTTTTCTCTTTCATCACATTATGAAAAAAAAACTACTATTAGAATCACCCTCTTTAAGCCACTTCAATCTCAATTTTTGGATGAGCATGTTTTCTTTAATTCTCAATTTACTCCAAAACCGACTAGTCGCTTCCTTTCTATTGAACAAGATGTCGGGATTCAAGTCAACATCCTCCACTTCCACCCTCTCATCCCCAAAATTAATGTCTCCCACACCTTCCTCCACCTCCATATCAATCCTCCCAAAAACTTCCTTGTTCCACCATTTAAGTCTTCCTTTAAGGAGACATAGTTTTTCTTTTAAAACAAAGTCCCCTCTTCCTTCAATCTTAAGATCTTTCCATTCTTTCTCTACAAACAGAATAAAGGAATTTAAAGAAAACCATTCATTATCGAATTTGAAAGGTTTTGGGCCCCAATCAACTTCATCCATAACCAACCAAATAGGGCAATGGTTCGAAAGGTCTCTATCACCGATGAGTTGTCCGATCACTCCCCACCTATCCACAATCACGTCCGACAACAAGAAGCGATCAATTCTACTCATCGATTTACCATCTCCACTATACCACGATTACTTTTTTCCTTTGCAAGGAATATCCACCAATTCACTTTTTAGAATGAAATCTGAAAAAACTCTCATTTCACTATTATTCCCCGCCTCCGTCCTCCCCCTTCTCTCACGGTTGTTCTTGACCGCATTGAAATCTCCGCCTATAATCCATTCACCATCATTAAAAGACTCCTTCAACTTTAAAAGCTCACTCCAAAGTAACTTCTTAGATGATAGCACGCAAGAGGAATAGACATTTACAATGTAGTATATGTTTAGTTTTCAAATCATTTTGATACCCAAAAAACCATTTCCTCTAAAGTTATAGATCACTTCCCCTACTCCTTCCCTCCAAAGAGTTAAGAGACCCCCCGACATCCCTGTTGCATTAGAGAAAGAGAAAGCAACTTCCGTATTACCCTAAAAGCTTTTGACAAAAGACTCTTGAAAATTTGACAACTTCGTTTCTTGAATAAAAAAAACACCCGCCTTGCCCTTTTTAATCAAAGAACTAATCCTTCTTCTTTTGAGGACATTTCCTCCCCCTCTTATGTTTAAAGATCCTATGATCATTGGAAAGAAATGTTGTTCTCCTTCCTCCCTACCTTCTTTTCTCTAGCAATCGGCTTCATCTCCTCAATCCTAATAACATAATCCTTCCTCCCTTCCAAGTTCACCACACCCAACGCCTCCATTGCCGACCACAATTTGGAACCACCGTTACTATCAACAAAATTCCATTGCTTTCTATTGTTCCTGAGAATGATAGAGTTTTCGGATTGATTACTATAGCACAAAGAACCATTCTGACTTTCCTGCACCGTCGGGGATGAACAAAACGAAGGAACATCAAGTTTTGAAAAATTATTGTTAGACTTATCCTGGACAGATATAGAAGCACCAGAATGCCTCACCACTTCCACTTCCTTTCCCCTGCTTTTAATTCTTCTAATATGTCTCGGACGCTTCTTATTGAACCCACAACCTATTTCCCACAAATTCACATATTTCATTTTCTTCAAACTGTTTTTTTTTTTGTTCAAGCCACGTGACTGCCGTAACCGTATGGGGCAGGGCTGGAAGATAGACCCTGGAATCTGCAACTCAGTAGCAGATTCACCTTTCTGGTTTACAGGAACATGAATCATAGGGACAGAGTTCTGCAATATCGACGGAGAATCCGCAGCTATGCCTTCCGTCAACAATTTCGCCTTCAATAAAGCAGAGTCAAAAGAAACAGGACTAACATCCAGTCTAGGAATCTGAGAATTCACCTTCTGGATCGGATTAAGTGCTACTGAATTGCTCACACGGCTTTGACACGGACTCTTTGCAACACACTCAACTCGATCAGAGGAATTCTCTATACTTAGGTTGGTTTATTATGCCTTTATGTTTGTTATGTCAGTGTGTGTATATATATATATATATATATATATATATATATATATATATATATATATATATATATATATATATATATATATATATATATATTACCTTATATGAGTTCCAAGGAGTGCTTTTTCACATTTTTAAATTTTTTGTTTTTTTTTTTAATTTTATTTTAAAAAGTTGAGATAATGAATACAATTGTATGTCTTAAAATTTTCATATGATTTTATCTATCTTGAAATTAATGAAAATTACTTATTGTTGTATCTTATGAATTTTTTTTTTCCGTTAATAGTACAAAATCTTCGGTCAAATGGTAGAATTGCCAATAGTGTGAGGTAATGTTAAGTAGAGTTGAAGAATATTGAATAATTCGAATTATTTATCTAATTTAAGTTAGTTTCGTCAGAGTTGTCAATAGTGTTGTTAGAGTAGTCAATTGAGTATTTTAGAGTATTTTGAAGTACTTTAGAATCATTTAGAGTTATTTTAGAATTGTAGGGATTGTTTTAGAATTATTTAGAGTTTGCTTTGCAAACTCTGATGAGTAAATAAATAATAAATAAAACAAGAATTGTTACCCTTTTAATGAGTTGTAAGCAAACATAAATGAATTATTACTCTGTTGATGTATTTTCGAGGTTATGATGTGATTATGTTACTGGTCGGCCACTGTTTGGAAGTATTTTGGTGTTGTTTATTTTTAGGGTTAAATATGTATGAGGTGTTACATATGTCTCGAGTGTTACATACCCGTATGCTTCCACTTGGTTCGTCCCTGAACCACATTGTACTGCGAGAGGTATGCCATGATACCATTTGTAACGTTCCATATTGTTTTCATTATTACCGACTAACCCCACAAACCAACATGGGTCTTTTTCAGTATGCTTTGTCCTAACTCACACGTTTTTCGAAAATTTTTCAAGAAGGTCACCCATCTAAATACTACTCCAAGTCAATCATGCTTAACTATATAATTCTTATTTGTTAGACTACTGAAAAGAATATGCATCTTGTTGGTATATATAGTATCAATCAATTCTTATAGGCATTCCTTTAACCATGCAATCTCATAACTACATAGCCTCATGATCTCTCTCATTCTGATGTGAATTCAATTTTTTGCCTAAAAGTTGTCAGGAGCCGCTCATTGTCATGCCTTGTGCACAGGCGACCACTCTCTTCCCTCGCTGGCCTCGGGTGTTACATACGGTCAAATGAATAAAACTAATAATATCTTAGCGACTATAGGTTGGTTGGCAACACTAGCGACACACATTAATGCTGGACATTCCCGAAATGGGTCCCATTAACTCTGCTGAACGACCGATGTGACGTCGTACCGCAAGTATGTATAGGGCTTCGGGCCTTGTCTCAATCCTGTTGTGCAAGAATTGCGGTCCGAAATAACGTCAATGCCATGTCTCGATTTCATGTTGCTGCAAATGTATATAGGTTTCTTTCCAAAATATGTATATAGGTTTTTGTCTCGTGATTAAGGAAGGAATTGGAGAAAAAGAAAAACCTAGCGCTCACGTCTCTCTCCGCTGCCGCTCCCCTTTCTTTTTTCTCCTTCCCTTCCATATCCAAACGGTTCTGTACATATGTAGAGACACAACGAGGTGGTGCGAAGTACTCAAATAGCACCACCTTCTAACCCTTTCGGGGTTGTTGTTTTCATCTTCGATGCTAACAAGAAGTTCTTTTTCACGACAATTTTTGCTCTTCGGATGATCGGCACATTCAATGTTCTATCGTGGTAGCAAATGATGATATTTGTGTCTCTCTTATTGATTGACTTTGGACTGTTTGACTGGAAATGGTCGTTTTTACTTGCTTTTGATTTTAGAGTGAGTTGTTGGTTAGTGGATCTACTTCTGTGTTGGCAGTCAGATTCATTCTTCTATCTTCGAAGGTTTGGATTTGTCTTAGCTTGTTGATTTAATACTCGCAATTTCTATTCAATTTGATCTTCTAGGTTGATTTAAGGTTGGTGTGAGTGGCTACTGGTTTCTAGATTTGGGTTTTTTGTGAAATGTTTTGGGTTGAGTTTGTGAAACATGTGTTCATTGCTCTTGTAGTTTTGGGTTTATCGACTTGATCTGGTGCGTTGGGTCCTTGAGTTTAAGTGGCTAAATTTGGTTCTCATGGTGGTGATTCTCTAGGTTCAATCTCGGTGCCTCAAACGGTTTGATTAGAAATAGTCGTGCTTGCTTGCTGATAGTCAGTAAACTATTGGTTAGAGAATTCGTTTTCGTGTTGGCGACAAAGTTCATTCTCATTTTCTAAATTTGAATTTAGTGTTAATTAGTTCATACATTACATTTTTTTATAATTTAGTTTTGTGGAATCAGAAGTTGCTCCTCGTCACTCTCGGGGAACACGGTGTAAGATACTACACCAAAGTAAAATCTTTATCCTAAATTAATGATGTAGTGTTGTTATAGAGAGATGATATTTGCAAAATTTTCCTGAAACAGTGGATGCATTCCATGTGAATACAGTATCAACTGGTGCTGGTGATTTCTTTGTTGGTGCTTTATCGATGATCGGTCCATACTAGAAGTGAGTGCTTATACGGATATGTGTTGGAGTAGTGTGATATCAACACCAACATTTATGATTATTGATTTATTTATTCAAATTATTATCGGTGTCGTGTCACTGTCAATCAGGGTCGGCCCAACGTATTTGGAGGCCTAACTAAAGCAAAGATTTAAAATAAAAATTTTTAAAAATAAAAATATATATAAATAAAAATTACATTAATTTTTATTTTAAAATAATATATCAACGATAAAATTTTTAAATTACTATTTTCTTTATTTAAGTCTCTAAATAATATAAAATTAAATATATCAATTTTTATCATCTTAATAGTGTGAATTAAATTTAATAATTTTATGTACTTTTTGAGATATATTATAAAAACAATTACTTATTGTATTTATGAAATTTAAGAATTATATCAAAAGAATATTATTTTAAAAAAATAATTTAAAATTATTCACTAAACACATAAATATTTATTTTATTAGTGTGGAAAAAATAGTAGATTTTAGTCAATTTTTTATGATCAAAGAAAAATAGATAAAATATTAAAATTGAATGAAATGCAACTTCAAAATTTTACACCACTGAGAAATTTTACACCACTGAGAATTGAACTGCTGCAATCAAGAGAGTTTAAAAGCTAGTTTACCAATAAGCTACTACACACATTATTTAAAAAATATTCTTTAGCTGGCATATATCTTTTAATTAATTTATTTTGAGGCCTAATATAGGGCCCCAAAAATGAGGCCCAAGGCAATGGCCTTGTTTGCCTTGCCCTTGGGCCGGCCTGGATGTTGTTTTTATCATTAATGGGACAAATATTTATGATTTCAAGAGAGTTTGACGACACATATCCACAAAAAACGTTAAGGTAATAGAGGATGGATCACGTCTGTTATAAACTATTTCTTCCATTCAGGAATCGATGTGGTACTTAAAACTTTCACACTTGAAACCCAACATATATCATGTTAGACTCAAACAGAGAGAATCATGTGAAGTGGATATATCAGTATGCTTCTATGAAAATTGTGACCGTCTTGTGTTATCATCTTATGATTATTTTTCTCTTGGCTTGATCTTATAAATTCAGCAAAATATTCTACATTTGAACTGTAAAATGTGATTTAGTTGCTAGACGAAACACATGCTTAAATTTCCAGAAATCATGCACACTAGTATATAGTTACTATTAGTATCTCTCATTTATTCAATCAGTTGAAATGCTGGAAACAAGAAAAAACTCAAATTACTCAACAATTGAAAAGGCTATTCCATTGTGCTTCTTAAAGTTGTGTGAGGTAAGATCCACTCCCTGTACACAATAAAAAAAACCATTGAAAAAAAAAAAGATAAATATTCTTCCCATGTCCTGTTATAGAGAGAACATTGCAAATGAATTCAAGAGCAAGTAACACCCCAATGAAACGGAAAGCGAAAAACTTACATTTGTATTGGTAAGTTCTAGATTGTAAAAGTCCATTGCCTCAGACGTAAATAAAGGTCCGACATGCCATGTCCCACGATTAAACTTGATAAATTTGGGACCTGAAACCTTGAAAACCTGGACATCCTCAGCGGCAGGAGGCACATAAAAATGACCACAGCGTGACTTCACGGCTGTCATGCCTGAGTCATCCTTGATTTCATTCGAATCGACAACAGACGGCTTAGCCACTCCAAGATACCAAACATTACCACCAATGGACCCAAGGCACTGAGTCACATTTGCATGGTGTGTGATACTAGAAAACTTAAGCGGACAATTCTCAAGATGCATAATGTAGAACCTACCAAACACAAATTAATTTCAACAAGTTAAGGCATATGTCGGAGGACTTGGAGCTCAATCTCAAACAAGGTTCTACAAGTTGTCTGCATGCTATCAATTCAGTCATAAGAGTTTATGACATGTAATCTCAAGAGACAGAGTCCATATCTCATCTGAGACGATTGTAAAACGATGATTAACGCTACTTTAATTAATATTAATTTCTTCCTTCCCTAATATTTTTTCTTCTAAATATAGATTCTTCAACTTGGAATATGTGGAGAAGATTGATGATGTTTCTGATAGGATTTCTTAAGGGTTTAACATGCCAGTTGAGGGATATATACATGATAAACTTAAAAATATTCATAAATCGGTACATCAAAGTTGTGGTAAAGGTAGTTTAGGTGATTTATTTGGTTGTATCAGTTAATACGCTTTTGCTGCAGTATGTGTTTGCAGCTAAACCTGTTGTACCATTTTTTGGCATATCTTATGCCACTTTAAAATTCTTTTGCTTCTCCAAAAAAAAAAAATATTCATAAATCAGTACATCAAAGCCGTCTCATCTTTGAGAGTGTATAAAATGGACTACAGTTCAGAGCATCGAATTTTTTCACACTGGTTAAATAGAATCTCATAATAAATTACTCGTAGTCTACGAAGCACAAACTCTAACACAAACACGGATACTCCAACATCGATATGTCAAAAGCTTAAGACACTAACACTGCTATATATGTCATAATATTTGAGCTTTATTTATTCATCTAATATCAAAAGAGTTAAAAATATTTTAACAAAATTAATATTTTTAATTTTTCATTGATAACATTGCTTCAATACTTATTTAACCTTGTGCTTGCGTGAGATTTGTCTAGAAGAGAATGTATAAATTGTGTTGAGAAAAAGAAAAACACAATTAAAATAAAAACTTTATGAATTATCAGACAAGCGAATGTTATATGAGTATCGGACACTAACTCAAAATATGTCAAAGTAAAGAAAAAATCAATTTTTTTTTAAGATACTCGTCCGACTTTTCCGACACTTCTTTAATATTTTCAACCTGTGTTATACAAGTGTCAAACACTAACACGTATCGGACACCGCGACAACTTTTAGAGGTGTCAGTGCATAGCTCATAGGTATAACCATGACTAAATAGGAGCTCTAGTTATCTTGTCACTGTTGAACCGTGGCTAGTCTTCAAAAACTTAAGAAGGCCCCGGTTGCCTATAGAAAGACACAAGAAAACCCAAATGCCTAATCTCAAAATGAACATTTAAAAAGATACAAGAGGATAAAAGATTGATAAGTTGATAAAAATAGAAGGTTTAATGAAAACCTGGGAATTCCTTGGGTGAGGTCAAGTTGAGCATCGTGGGGACCAAACCTCTGGCTGTCCGGTGAAGGCTCGATGACCTGGCCGTAATCTTGGAAGGTTGACGGAGTTGCTTCGATTGGCTTCACCGTCACCACCTTCACACTCTCCATTTACAAGCAAGCTAAATAAAATAAGAATTAAGCTAAATAAATTACATAAGACGAAAACAATTGATTGCCATAGAACAAAAAGGAACAGAAGCTGGAGCAAACAGGAATAGGAACAAAAGAGATAGGAACCAACAGTAGTGTTGCAAGTTGCAACATTGTTAGTGTTAAATTTAATTATATATAACCCACGAGTTGCACGAATGAATTTAATAAATTAAAAAGACTTGAAATAATGTATAATCTTTTTAAATAACTAGTGGGAGATCCGTGCATTCGCACGGGTACTAGTATTGTACGCGCATTTTTTTTTAAATTATAATAAAAATTAAATAAAAAAATTAAAATTTTCAACCAAAAAAGTTATTATTTTTAAAAAATATAATAAATTAGTGTCTATAATCAACAACGAATTTGATCCCGTATATAAATATTAAATTTATTTTGAAATTACTTATATATTTGAATCTATATAAAAATATTTGAATCAACAAAATATTTTTTTAGTATTTTTTAATATTTATGAATGACACAAATTTGTCCCATAAAATATTTAAATAAAATTATATATTAAAAAATAAAATAGTATAATTATTAAATATAAGAGATGAAAGGTAAGCAACAATATCAATAATAATATGATTAAAAAAATATTGAAACTTGTATTATATAAATGAAACGTTTAAGTTTTTTTTAACAAATAAGACAATTATGTTATAAGAGATAATACAATGATCGATAAATTTCTGTTATTCAACATTTGAATCAGTAATAAAGTTGATACTGTTTATAAGAATAGTATTTGTTATCGTATATAAAAATATTATAATCAACAATATATTTTTCCCGTATATAAATATTATTTTTGTTTTGACATTATTTATAATTATATTTTAGTCAATAGTGAAGTTGTTTCCGTTTATAAAAATATTTAAATCATAATATTATTTTTGTTTTGATAGGATTTATAAAAATATTTGAATCAATAGTAAAGTTGTTCCAGTTTATAACAATAGTATTTTTCCCCTATATAAAAATATTTAATCAATAATGTATTTTTCCTTTATATAAATTTTAATTTTGTTTTAATATTACTTATAAATTATTTAAGTCACCAATAAAGTTGTTCTCGTATACCAAAAAAATTGAATCAATAATAAAATTGTATATTATATAAACAAAAATGAATAAATGCAATTACTTGTATATTATTTCTTACAAATTATTATTTGATAGACAAAACATTTAATACTTTAAGTGGATTATATTATTTTCACTTTCATTCGGTATACTTTTATTATTAGTTATTTTGATGCGGTGAAAATACTTTGTGTGAACTTATTAAATAGACAATGGAAAAATGTGGATTAAAATAATTGTTTTTCATTTGATATTTTCTTAAACAATTTGTTTTCGTATATAAAAATATTATAATCAACAATATATTTTTCCCGTATATAAATATTATTTTTGTTTTGACATTATTTATAATTATATTTGAGTCAATAGTGAAGTTGTTCTCATTTATAAAAATATTTAAATCATAATATTATTTTTGTTTTGATAGGATTTATAAAAATATTTGAATCAATAGTAAAGTTGTTCCAGTTTATAACAATAGTATTTTTCCCCTATATAAAAATATTTAATCAATAATGTATTTTTCCTTTATATAAATTTTAATTTTGTTTTAATATTACTTATAAATTATTTAAGTCACCAATAAAGTTGTTCTCGTATACCAAAAAAATTGAATCAATAATAAAATTGTATATTATATAAACAAAAATGAATAAATGCAATTACTTGTATATTATTTCTTACAAATTATTATTTGATAGACAAAACATTTAATACTTTAAGTGGATTATATTATTTTCACTTTCATTCGGTATACTTTTATTATTAGTTATTTTGATGCGGTGAAAATACTTTGTGTGAACTTATTAAATAGACAATGGAAAAATGTGGATTAAAATAATTGTTTTTCATTTGATATTTTCTTAAACAATTTGTTTTCGTATATAAAAATATTATAATCAACAATATATTTTTCCCGTATATAAATATTATTTTTGTTTTGACATTATTTATAATTATATTTGAGTCAATAGTGAAGTTGTTCTCGTTTATAAAAATATTTAAATCATAATATTATTTTTATTTTGATAGGATTTATAAAAATATTTGAATCAATAGTAAAGTTGTTCCCATTTATAACAATAGTATTTTTCCCCTATATAAAAATATTTAATCAACAATGTAGTTTTCCTGTATATAAATATTAATCTTGTTTTAATATTAATTATAAATTATTTAAATAAACAGTAAAGTTGTTCTCGTATACCAAAAAAATTGAATCAATAATAAAATTGTATATTATGTAAACAAAAATGAATAAATGCAATTATTTGTATATTATTTCTTACAAATTATTATTTGATAGACAAAACATTTAATACTTTAAGTGGATTATATTATTTTCACTTTCATCCGGTATACTTTTATTATTAGTTATTTTGATGCGGTGAAAATACTTTGTGTGAACTTATTAAATAGACAATGGAAAAATGTGGATTAAAATAATTGTTTTTCATTTGATATTTTCTTAAACAATTTGTTTTCGTATATAAAAATATTATAATCAACAATATATTATTCCCGTATATAAATATTATTTTTGTTTTGAAATTATTTATAAATTATATTTGAGTCAATAGTGAAGTTGTTCCCGTTTATAAAAATATTTAAATCATAATATTATTTTTGTTTTGATAGGATTTATAAAAATATTTGAATTAATAGTAAAGTTGTTCCCGTTTATTACAATAGTATTTTTCCCCTATATAAAAATATTTAATCAACAATGTATTTTTCCTGTATATAAATATTAATTTTGATTTAATATTTTTTATAAATTATTTAAGTCAACAGTAAAGTTGTTCTCGTATACCAAAAAAATTGAATCAATAATAAAATTGTATATTATATAAACAAAAATGAATAAATGCAATTATTTATATATTATTTCTTACAAATTATTATTTGATAGACAAAACATTTAATACTTTAACTGGATTATATTATTTTCACTTTCATCCGGTATACTTTTATTATTAGTTATTTTGATGTGGTGAAAATACTTTATGTGAACTTATTAAATAGACAATGGAAAAATGTGGATTAAAATATTTGTTTTTCATTTGATATTTTCTTAAACAATTTGTTTTCGTATATAAAAATATTATAATCTACAATATATTTTTCCCGTATATAAATATTATTTTTGTTTTGACATTATTTATAATTATATTTGAGTCAATAGTGAAGTTGTTCCCATTTATAAAAATATTTAAATCATAATATTATTTTTGTTTTGATAGGATTTATAAAAATATTTGAATTAATAGTAAAGTTGTTCCCGTTTATTACAATAGTATTTTTCCCCTATATAAAAATATTTAATCAACAATGTATTTTTCCTGTATATAAATATTAATTTTGCTTTAATATTTTTTATAAATTATTTAAGTCAACAGTAAAGTTGTTCTCGTATACCAAAAAAATTGAATCAATAATAAAATAATATATTATATAAACAAAAATGAATAAATGCAATTATTTATATATTATTTCTTACAAATTATTATTTGATAGACAAAACATTTAATACTTTAACTGGATTATATTATTTTCACTTTCATCCGGTATACTTTTATTATTAGTTATTTTGATGTGGTGAAAATACTTTATGTGAACTTATTAAATAGACAATGGAAAAATGTGGATTAAAATATTTGTTTTTCATTTGATATTTTCTTAAACAATTTGTTTTCGTATATAAAAATATTATAATCTACAATATATTTTTCCCGTATATAAATATTATTTTTGTTTTGACATTATTTATAATTATATTTGAGTCAATAGTGAAGTTGTTCCCGTTTATAAAAATATTTAAATCATAATATTATTTTTGTTTTGATAGTATTTATAAAAATATTTGAATCAATAGTAAAGTTGTTCTCGTTTATAACAATAGTATTTTTCCCCTATATAAAAACATTTAATCAACAATGTATTTTTCCTGTATATAAATATTTATTTTGTTTTAATATTATTTATAAATTATTTAAATAAACAGTAAAGTTGTTCTCGTATACCAAAAAAATTGAATCAATAATAAAATTGTATATTATATAAACAAAAATGAATAAATGCAATTATTTGTATATTATTTCTTAGAAATTATTATTTGATAGACAAAACATTTAATACTTTAAGTGGATTATATTATTTTCACTTTCATCTGGTATACTTTTATTATTAGTTATTTTGATGTGGTGAAAATACTTTGTGTGAACTTATTAAATAGACAATGGAAAAATGTGGATTAAAATAATTGTTTTTCATTTGATATTTTCTTAAACAATTTGTTTTCGTATATAAAAATATTATAATCAACAATATATTTTTCCCGTATATAAATATTATTTTTGTTTTGACATTATTTATAATTATATTTGAGTCAATAGTGAAGTTGTTCCCGTTTATAAAAATATTTAAATCATAATATTATTTTTGTTTTGATAGTATTTATAAAAATATTTGAATCAATAGTAAAGTTGTTCCCGTTTATAACAATAGTACTTTTCCCCTATATAAAAACATTTAATCAACAATGTATTTTTCCTGTATATAAATATTAATTTTGATTTAATATTTTTTATAAATTATTTAAGTCAACAGTAAAGTTGTTCTCGTATACCAAAAAAATTGAATCAATAATAAAATTGTATATTATATAAACAAAAATGAATAAATGCAATTATTTGTATATTATTTATTACAAATTATTATTTGATGGACAAAACATTGAATACTTTAAGTGGATTATATTATTTTTACTTTCATCCGGTATACTTTTATTATTAGTTATTTTGATGCGGCGAAAATACTTTGTGTGAACTTATTAAATAGACAATGGAAAAATGTGGATTAAAATAATTATTTTTCATTTGATATTTTCTTAAACAATTTGGTCGAAATTTGATATTTCTTACAAAATAATTGTCATAAAGAGTAATAAATTTTAGTAATATTCTAATAATGAATCTATGATATAAACCACACAAGCATAAATTTAAAATATTGGTTATGATTTTGAAAATAACAAAAATAACATTTTATATATATAATTGTCATTTTAAAATTTTAGTAAAATATAAATTATTATTTTAAAGTTCAAATTGTTAATTGTTTTTTTATATAAAGAAATAAATGAAATTAATAGCTCAAATTTTTCCTCTATATATAAATAATTTAATCAATAACGTACTTTTTCCCGTATATAAATATTTTGTTTTGTTTTGACATTACTGTTCTGGACCGGGCCGAGGCTGCCCAACAGTCGAGCAGGCCCAACCCATACTACCCGGGGAGGCCCAATAAGGCAATGTCCCTCTGCGTACACGCGACTGCCACCTGCTAGCCACAGTCTCGCCGGGCACTCAAGTAGCGTCGGGCACCTTGGACAATAGGAGTCGAGAACGTCCCACCCCGCCGAGATGCGACTCCTCGACAAGCTAGCCCCTCCCCTGCGGGCATGCTACTTGTCCCTCCTCGTCGGACAATATCGCCTCCCGCGAGGCCATGCCCATTCTACGAGCTTCATATCTCCTCGACACAGAAGGCTCCTCCCCGCGAGGAGAACCCAATGGTCCACTCCGCGTGGACACGTTCCAAGTAACCTCCCACTTCCGGAAGATCCGGTCTGCCCTACTTCCAAAAATCTAGGAGCAGTTACTCTAGGGCGAAGACCACGTGCTGGTCTTCACTACTACACGTAAGCCCTAGCAGTTACTTGGAGTGGGCCTAGTTGATCCAGCCCATTGCCGGTAAACGTTGGCCCCGCGCTGGGGGCTCTCTATAAATACCCTCTCATTTGAGAGGGTCAGGTTAGACACTTTTTCTTCCTACCATTCTCACTTCTTGTATGTGCTGATATTCTGTACACTCTCTCACTTGAGCGTCGGAGTACCTTGCAGGTACACCCCCCACCGTCTCTCACCATCACCGGAGTTGCCGTTCTAGACGTCGTTGGCCACTATCACTGTCTGATCCTGGTACGATCAGTGGCGCCGTCTGTGGGAAATTCATAAGCTTCCCCGTTTTTCTGTTCGATAAACCAAAGCTTTCTCCGTTCAACAACTATCATGGCCAACCCGTCGGCGAATCAAGCTCTAGACAACGTTATTGCACAGCTCAGCGCTGGCAACCACGTCGACAACAGCTCTGCCCGACCCATCGTGGAAAACGACGTCAGAGACGGACTCACCGCCTCCCCGTCTTCCGACGAAGTTGAGTACGAGACAGCTCACCAAGACGGACAGGAAACAGTCCTCCAGCCCGTCTTTCAGCCCGTGGACCCGCCACCAAATGCGGATCCGAGCACTGCCGCCCTGTTTGCGTTGGTCAATCAGACCAACCAGATGATCTTCAGCCAGAACATCTGGATCGAGGCGCTGGAGAAAAGTCGTGGCCGGTCTTCCCCGCGAAGGCACCGACCACCACCATTCCCGAGACGTTCACTGTCCCTGGAGGCATCTCGCAGCCCCTCCCCGGTTCCCAGGGGTCGCAGACCACGCTTGGAGCGTGCTCAGCCTGAGTATACTCAGAAACGCCACCGCTCCCCGCCACCAAAGGAACCAATTCGCTCCTCGAAAAATAAAAGGAGCAGGTCGGACGTCGAGGAGACCAGAGGCCGCCCGAAGGACCACTCCCCGAGATGTCACCACGTTCATGGACACCGCTCCCCCTCTGTGTCTCCAGGTGCCAGCGAGGATGACGATTACCGGACCCCTCTGGCCAGGCATATCATGGACGCCCCTATTCCTAAGGGCCTGGAGAGGCCCCATCTTTGGGGACATATGACGGGACTTCCGATCCTGACGACCATGTCGAGAGTTTCGAGGCTCTGCTCGATTTCAGGAATGTTTTCGGCGCTATCAAATGCCGATTATTCCCTACGACTCTGCGGAAAGGGGCCATGGCTTGGTACAAAAACCTGGCATCTGAGTCAATCACGTCGTGGAGAGTCCTAAGGGAGCGTTTCAGGAAACATTTTACGGCTTCTCGTCGCCATCCGAAGACGATAGCCTCCCTGGAAGCCATCTTTCAGGGGAAGGATGAACCTCTCCGGAGCTACATAGAGAGGTTCAACAAGGAGGCGGTCGAGATCCACGTGACCGACCACATCAAGATGTATCTCATCATCAAGGGTTTGCGGATAGGGTCCAAGTTCGCAGAATCCGTCGGGCTGCACCGCCCCCGCGGCTTTGAAGGCCTCCTCGAGAGGGCTCAGTCGCATATTGAGTTTGAGGAAGCTGAGGCCGCACAAATTGCCCTTGACTCGAGGCGCAGAGAAGGCCCCCACGGCAACAAGGAAGAAGACTCCCCTCCACCCAGGCGAGGCGGGGATAGGAGAAGAGGAGACTCCCCTCCACCCAGGCGAGGCGGAGAAAGAAAGAAAGAAGCCCGAACCAAAGAGCCCCGCGAATCACGGGGACCGTCTGGCCTTTTCAAAGATTACACACCGCTGAACGTGTCCCGCTCACGCATTTTCAGTGACTGTGCCAACTCGGAGTTCGTCAAAGGGGGAATCCGCTTCCCGAAACCGACGACTTCCAAACCAAACGCTGACAAGTCCAAGTACTGCCGGTTCCATCGCAGTCACGGGCACGTTACCGAGGATTGCGTCCACCTCAAAGACGCCATCGAGATGCTGATTAAAGAGGGGTACCTGAAAAAGTACGCCAAACAGCAAGAGGCCCCCCGCCCCAGTGGCCAGGAGGCCCAGAACGTCGAGGAGTCAACTCCCTCTCCCAACAACGGATCGCTGCAGGTCGCGTTGAGCATCACGCGGCCTGAAGACTTCGGTTTTCCTGGAGAGCTCGACAGCCCAGAAGCTGTCCGAAACATGTGGAACAACTTCCTAGTAGAGGACTCGATAAGTGCCCGCAGTACCTGGGAGTCCTTTCCCCAGACACTGGTCATATCTGGCGGAGCCCCTGACCGTTTGACCGTGGGGTCGATAAAGAGGAAGTTCGACGAACTGAAGGTGGCAACTCCTCGAGCGCTTACTCTCGAGCGAGTCAAGGGAAGATCAAATCCGACCACCTTCTACCTCGAGGAACTTCCCGGTGGGGCACCGAACGCCAACATCCCCCTCTTGATCCGGGCACAGATGGCCAACTTTGATGTCCATAGAATTTTGGTCGACCAGGGGAGCTCGGTGGACATCATGTACGTCCACCTCTTCGAGACCCTCCAGCTGACCAAGCAACATTTGTCCCTATACGTGGGATCGGACCTGCAAGGCTTCAACGGCGCGACCACCCGACCATGGGGTTTCGTTGAATTGATGGTCACCTTCGGGATTGAGGAAACTGCCCGACAAGCGAAGACGCGTTTCTTAGTGGTGGACTGCCCGTCCCTCTACAACTGTATAATGGGGAGGACCACGCTGGCGGAGCTAACGGCAGTACCATCAACGGTCCACCTGAAGATGAAATACTACACGAAGCGCGGACGTGTGGTCACTCTCCACGGGGACATTAACGCGGTCAGAAGGTGTTTCGACGTAGCAGTCAGGGGTTTGAGCGTCGTTGGCAGCACCAAATCTAAGACTCAGGCCGAGACACCTTCAGATATCGTACAGGCTCCACTACCGCCGGTCAGTGCGGTCGACCTTGACAGCCGATTTCCCGGGGAGCAGGAGGAAGCTGATTGCGAGGATCTCCCACTTGAAGTCAACGGGCAGCCTCTCCACCCAACGCGCCCCGTCCCAGATGGAGATTTCGAGCTAGTTCCACTCGGCGACAACCCAGATCGGAGCGTGAAGATCGGCTCTGGACTCCCCGACCTAGCGAAAAGGCAACTGAAGGCGTGTCTCCGAGAAAATGCAGATTTGTTCGCCTGGAGTGCTGCTGAGATGCCCGGACTGGACCCTGAAGTAGGTTGTCATCAGCTGACTATAGACCTGGCCGCTAGGGCCGTAGCTAAACGTAGGCGTAGGCAGTCTCCGGAAAGAATGGAGGCTGCTGAAAAAGCTGTAAAAGACCTCCTAGAGGCAAATTTTATTTCCGAGGCCAAGTACACAACTTGGCTCTCAAATGATGTATTCGTTAAGAAAAGTAATGGAAAATGGAGGATGTGCGTTGACTACACGGATCTTAACCGGGCATGCCCGAAGGACTCTTATCCCTTACTTAACATCGACCAACTAGCCGATAATTCTGCAGGATTTAAATTACTATCTTTTATGGACGCTTATTCGGGGTACAACCAAATCCCCATGGACGAGGCCGACAAACCGCATACAGCCTTCATGACCGAGTCGGGCAATTACTACTATAACGTAATGCCCTTCGGCTTGAAAAATGCGGGCGTCACCTACCAACGGATGATGAACAAAGTCTTCCGGGCAGATATCGGCGATGTGCTCGAGGTTTATATGGACGACATGATCGTCAAATCCGCGGAGGAAATCGACCATGCCGCTCATCTCCAGAAAGTATTCGACACGGCGAGGAAATGTCGCATGAGGTTCAACCCCGACAAATGCACCTTCGGTGTTCGCGCAGGGAAATTCCTCGGCTTCTACCTCACGGAGAGGCGCATCGAGGCGAACCCCGACAAACGTAGGGCGTTCTCCGAAATCCCCACACCGAACTCGAAGAAGTCGATCCAGTCGCTTAACGGAATGCTGACGTCTCTCTCCCGTTTCGTAGCCAAATCCGCGCAGTACGCACTCCCCTTCTTCAAGCTTCTCCGGCAGAAGGCGACATTTGAATGGAGTGAAGAATGCGAGCAAGGCCTCCTCCATCTAAAGCAAGTCTTGTCTCAACCCCCGGTCTTATCCCGACCAGATGCCGGGGAAACACTTTTCTTGTACCTGGCCGTCAGCGGCGAAGCCGTGAGCGCTGTCCTTATACGGGAGACTCCCGACGGACAAAAACCGATTTATTTCACGAGCAGAGCTCTTCAAGGCCCCGAGCTCAGATACCAACAGATCGAAAAGGTCGCCTTGGCCCTCATATCGGCAGCCCGAAGATTACGTCATTACTTCTTGGCCCACACGATCGTGGTAAGAACAGAGCAGCCCATCCGACAGCTCCTCAGTCGGCCAGATATGGCGGGGAGAATGCTCTGGTGGTCTCTCGAACTATCCGAGTTCGACCTTCGATACGAAGGAAGAAAAGCCCTGAAAGCCCAAGTACTGGCCGACTTCGTAGCAGAAATGACCGTCCCTGAGTCCTCGACCAATGGCTCCCAGAAATGGACGATTTATGTTGACGGGGCCTCCAGTGCCAAGGGAAGCGGAACGGGCATTATCCTGGAAAACGAGCAGGCATCCTGATAGAGGTCTCCCTTGAACTGTCTTTCAAGACATCAAACAACCAAGCCGAATACGAGGCCTTCCTCGCGGGACTTCGACTTGCGGAAGACCTCGGCGCAAAAGAGGTCAAAATCTTTACAGATTCCCAGCTCGTGGCATCACAGGTTCGAGGAGAGTTCCAGGCCAAAAACGACAGTCTCATCGAGTACCTCACCTTGGTGTGAGAAAAGTTGAAGAAATTTGTCTCCGCGGAGGTAGCTCATATCCCGCGCGAGCACAACACTCGGGCAGACGTGCTCTCCAGGCTTGCGAGCACTAAGAAAAAAGGAGGGAACAAATCAGTTATCCAAGAGATACTGACCCAACCGAGCATAACCAAAACCGCACCGACCACTGAAGTCAACGTAATCGGAGACGCCAACTGTTGGATGACCCCAGTTCACAAATACTTGACGACGGGCAAACTGCCTGACGATCCTAAAGAAGCAGGGATAGTCAAGAGGCGGGCATGTGCGTATACCGTCGTCGAAGGTAAACTGTACCGTCGAGGATTCTCCATTCCCTTACTTCGGTGTGTCGAAGAAGGCAAAGTTTCGGGGATCCTCCAAGAAATTCACGAAGGAATCAACACCCAACACCTCGGCGGAAGGTCCTTAGCCCGAAAGGCACTCCGAGCAGGTTATTATTGGCCCACTATGCAACATGATGCAAAGGAGCACGTTAAGAAATGTGACCGTTGCCAAAGACACGGAGACATGCACCTCGCTCCTCCAAACGAGCTTAAGTCATTGTCGTCCCCATGGCCATTTGCGTGGTGGGGAATGGATATCCTCGGACCTTTCGTCATGGGGTCATACCAAAACAAGTACCTCATAGTCGGGGTGGATTACTTCACGAAGTGGATTGAGGCCGAGGCACTGGCCAAAATCACCGCTTTCAACATACTCCGTTTCTACAAAAGAAACATCCTCGCCCGATTCGGGGTGCCCCAAGCCATCGTCACGGACAACGGGACACAGTTCACCGACAGGAACTTCCAAGACTTCGTCACCAAATTGGGCACAAAGCAACACTTCACGTCGGTCGAACACCCTCAAACAAACGGGCAAGCCGAAGCAGCGAACAGAGTGATACTCCGGGGACTCAAACGACGACTCGGCGAGGCCAAACAACGGTGGGTCGAGGAGTTGCACAGCGTCCTCTGGGCGTATCGAACGACCCCACACTCCACGACCGGGGAGACCCCGTTTCACCTAATGTATGGAACCGAAGCAGTTATCCCTGTCGAGATCAGGGAACCCTCGAGGAGAACAGAAGCTCCCCTCGACGATGAAACGAACGACGAAGCCCTGCGCGAGGAACTCGACCTTGTCGAAGAGATAAGGATCGGCGCTTCCCTCCGAGAAGCCTCTTTAAAACAAAAAATAACTTTGCGTTATAATGACAAAGTTATCAAACGAGACTTCCAAGTAGGCAGTCTTGTCCTGCGAAGAAATCCAAAAGATTCACGCGAAGGAAAGCTGGCCACAAACTGGGAGGGCCCGTACCGCGTCACTGCCAAGACGGGGGCGGGTGCCTATTACCTCGAGAACCTCCACGGCGAACAACTTGCTCGACCATGGAATACTGAGAAACTCAAGCAATACTACAGTTAGACACTGCCCGAGACGATACAACGTCGCGGACACGGGGGCGTGCAGCGGTACATGCGCGACACCTCTATATAGCACACGGCGGCCAAAAACCACGAATTGTGTGCGTGGGACTTTTTGGCCCGGCGAGGAGTCCTCAACCGAGCTCTGTCGTCGACGTACCAAATAGGCGGAACACCCGGCTCGCGACGGGAAGTTCACGCCGCGAAGCTAAGAAATCGATCGCTTTCTTAGCCTCGTCGAAGGTCGGAGTACAACCCCTGACCACTCAGCTAAGTTCTCAACGCAGTCGAGCATCATCAGAGTCGAGCAAAAGCCCAAGGCGCCAGTGGTATCAACTACTTAGACAAAAATAAGTAATGCATAAAATATCACACACAAGCAAAATTAATAAAGAGGCACAACGAAGTATGAAAATCGGGCAAATCCCATTGTACAAACGTTACACATATAACCCCACAAAGCGGGCAAAATAACCATTGTGCGAAAAGTACATCAAAAAAAGCCCACAAGCCGGGCAAAAACAAAATGGCACGCAGGCCAAGCAAACTATGTCCCTACTCTGCGGCAGTCTCGGTGGCGTCCGGCCCACCTCCCTCGTTGGCGTCCTCTCCTTGCTCGGGCGGCACCATCCGGCCGTCGACCACCTCGAAGTCAACGTCCGCCCCATCGGTCACCAGGCCAAGGTTCAGGATCTGGAGTTGCGCCACTGCGTTTCGAAACCCTATGCCCGCAGTCTCAAGAGCGTCATCCTCGGCCAGACGAATATCCTGCTCGAGTTTCCTGAGTTGAGCCACCAATGCTGCTCGAGTGGTTAGGAGCCTGTCCTCCTCGGTTTCGCCTTCGACCGGCCGCACAGCATCCTCCAACTCGGCGATCCTCTCCTTGAGCCGCTTCTCCTCCGCCTCCAGCTCGGCGATTCGGGCAAGGTGGCCCTTCTCCTTCTCCTCGGCTTCCTTCAGCTTCCTCTCAGCCCGCTGCTGCTGCTCGCCTTGTTCTTTGTTTAGGTCCCTGTACTCCTTTAACTCATTGCGCAGTTCGAGCATCTCAGCATCTAATTTCTCGAGCTTCTCTTGCAGTCGAGAAAACTCAGCAGCAGGGCGAGTCTCGTCGTTCAGGACAATGGCGGTCGAGCAAAGCCGCATGACCGCGGATAAATCCTCGAAGATCGTCTTCCTCCTCGCCTCCGCGGCAGCTCCCAGCACAGCTTGGACTTCAGAGGGAGGCACACGGGGATAGATGACTTCGGAGAAGAAGCGAGGCTTTTGATGGCATGGTGGAAGTTCAAACCTTAGAGGAGGTGGGGGACTGTCTTCATGGCCTAGGTCGACGATCTCCACGCTCGAAACCCGTTGCCGCTTTGGCGTTCCTTGAGTACCCAGAGACTGGCTCCCAGCAGGAGGTGTCCGCCTCTCTGAAATCTCAGACACAGTGGCAGCAGGCTGAGACTGACTTGAACCTTCGGGCATGATGGCCGAGGAACCACCCTCAGGCATGACCCCGGAAGAAGCGACATCTTGACCTTTCGAGCGAGACGCCTCCACCCGAAGCTGCTATTCCCTAGCCCTCTTCGCCTTCAATTTTTTGAATCTTTCCTCGGCTCCGGCCATTTTTCCTGCAAAGAGAAAGAAAATGTTAGTAAGGCAAAGAATGAAAGGAATTCAGATGCGAGGAATGTTTAGATCGTGGATGTTTTTACCACCTAACAACTCGATGGCCTCTTCGTCGGAGAAGGTCTCGAGCAGAACGCGGGTATTGATCAGACGACGCTGTTTCTTCACCTGCCCGTCTGCTCCCATTATGGGCTGGCCGTCCAGCGTTTTATGCTGAGCCTCGTTGAAGCTCTCGACGAACGCGACGATCTTGTCGTAAGCTTCCCGGTCCTCGACGACCAGCTGACTATGCTTCACCTTATATTTGTCGACCCCCTTTTTGAAGTGTTCCTCTGTCTAGTATAGGGGGAACCTCGGCTCTAGAACCTCTTCGGAGACACCGTCGACGTCGCGAGTGACTTTCCGGTACAACGAGTATACGGCCCCGACGGTGACCGGCTTCACGAAATAATAACGGAACTTGAAGTCCCGGATGGAGTCTAAGTCCTGGATGGAGTCTAAGTATGTATGAAACAGAGCTTTGCTCTGGTTGAAGGACACCCATCCGTGTCGTCCACCTGATGACGACCTCTGTAGATGGAATATCCGGAAAAAGAGGGACGCCGTCGGGACGATTTCTAAATACTTACAGACAAGCTCGAAGGCCCGGATAAAAACCAAGGAGTTCGGATGGATTTGTGAGGGGGCCAGCTGCAACCAGGAGAAGATTCCCTCTTGTAAGTCCGTGAAGGGCAACCTCCACCCCGCCTTGTCGAACATAAATTCATATAACGGGATTCGCATTCCCCGATAAGGCTGGCATATACGATGATGCTCCTCTGGACGGAAAACCTTCCAAGATTTGTCCGAACCGATAAGCCTGTGCTCGACAGTGCAGAACGCGTCGTCCACTTCTTTGTAGACGAAGATTGACGACATCTCCAAGGCTTCTTTACAGACCCACTCTTCGAGCGGGCGCTCCCGTGCGAAAGCCATGTGAGCCATGGGGGAGTCGGGTTGGTCGTCGTCTTCTTCGAATGATCCTACGACCACCTTCGTAGACAAATCGTCCATTTACCTAAAAAGCAAAAGGAAACGGTGAATTCGATGGGTCGTATCAAATTCACCCCTCCACCGCTGTTCAAGCGAACGGGCGAGGAAGGGGCAAGGCTCTCTCGGTTCCCCGACATAACTGGCCGAGGATCGACACGTTCGCCGGGGAACTTATCGCCTCCCCGGAAGATTCTGCCCCGTGTCCCCGTGACGCTAAGGAAAGAGAGTAACTATTGGGGACCCCGAGACATTCAACGGGTCCCCGACATGTTCATCCCTAATCCCCAAAATATTCAACGAGAGCGGGTGAAGTTCTTAGCACCCCCTCTCTCAACAACCAAAGATTCCCGCCGTATTCGCCAGGAATCCTCTCATTTCTCATGAGAACACCATCAGTTCATCAAGAAAATACCTTATACTAGATGAAATTAAAGAGAAATGTAAGAAAAAAGATCGATTTCGAAGCAAGTACCTTGTGAGTAGCGGTTTAGGGTTCCGGCGCGGAGTTTCCGGCGGCTTTACGGCGGAGAGCGACGGTTGTAAGTTCCAGGCACGGAGTGTCCAGCGGCTGACGGCGGCGACCGGCAACGGGAGAGGGTAGAGAGAGAAGGAGAAGGATTCTTGAGAGAGAAAGGCGAAAGTGAAAAATGAACGAGGGGAGCAACTTTTTATAGGCGATTCTCGCGGGACTCGAGGGGCCTAGGGCACTCGAGTGCACTACCCTAGCCAGCCGCCCTAGCCTCCCTAGGTAATGATGGCAGGCGACACGTGGCACGCATGCAGCTGCGCGTCTTCCCACGCGTGTCGTTCCAGTTTCCCCCAACGCTTTGGATCTGAAACTCCTCATCTCCCCGGCGTGCCGACCAAACGCGACTGAACGATACCCGACTTACGTGCGACCGTACGTACGTCGACCACGAAAATGGCTTCCCCGGTTCCTCTCTTGGGGTATCCCCGACATGCCAGTAAGCCTTAAGTCATTACTCTGACGCCTCAGAGCAACGACTTGGGGGGCTCCTGTTCTGGACCGGGCCGAGGCTGTCCAACAGTCGAGCAGACCCAACCCATACTACCCGGGGAGGCCCAATAGGGCAATGTCCCTCTGCGCACACGCGACTGCCACGTGCTAGCCACAGTCTCGTCGGGCACTCAGGTAGCGTCGGGCACCTTGGACAATAGGAGTCGAGAACGTCCCACCCCGCCGAGATACGACTCCTCGACAAGCTAGCCCCTCCCCCGCGGGCATGCTACTCGTCCCTCCCCGTCGGACAATATCGCCTCCCCGCGAGGCCATGCCCATTCTACGAGCTTCATATCTCCTCGACACAGAAGGCTCCTCCCCGCGAGGAGCACCCAACGGTCCACTCCGCGTGGACACGTTCCAAGTAACCTCCCACTTCCGGAAGATCCGGTCTGCCCTACTTCTGGAAATCTAGGAGCAGTTACTCTAGGGCGAAGACCACGTGCTGGTCTTCACTACTACACGTAAGCCCTAGCAGTTACTTGGAGTGGGCCTAGTTGATCCAGCCCATTGCCGGTAACCGTTGGCCCCGCGCTGGGGGCTCTCTATAAATACCCTCTCATTTGAGAGGGTCAGGTTAGACACTTTTTCTTCTTACCATTCTCACTTCTTGTATGTGCTGATATTCTGTACACTCTCTCACTTGAGCGTCGGAGTACCTTGCAGGTACACCCCCCACCGTCTCTCACCATCACCGGAGTTGTCGTTTCAGACGCCGTTGGCCACCATCACTGTCTGATCCTGGTACGATCACTTATGCATTTGAATTTATATATAAATATTTGAATCAACAATGTATTTTTGTCCGTAAGTAAATATTATTTTGTTTAATGACAGACACTTTTAATTATATTTTATAATTTATTTTAATTGAAAATTTATGATTTCTTTAAAATAAAAAATTATTATTATTTTCTTTAAAAATATTGTTTTTTAATTTAAAAATAATATCAAATTATAAATATTATTAACAAAAACATGTGTAAAAAACAACACACTTATTATTTTATAAATAACATTTTTAACTATTTTGTGCAAAATGCAACAGTTGTTGGAAAAAGTGACAGAGTTGACACATGGCAATGGGGGCAAAAATGACTTTTACAGAACACATACATTTCTTATATTATAGATTTATATATAAATATTTGAATCAACAATGTATTTTTGTCCGTAAGTAAATATTATTTTGTTTAATCACAGACACTGTTAATTATATTTTATAATTTATTTTAATTGAAAATTTATGATTTCTTTAAAATAAAAAATTATTATTATTTTCTTAAAAAATATTATTTTTTAATTTAAAAATAATATCAAATTATAAATATTATTAACAAAAACATGTGTAAAAAACAACACACTTATTATTTTATAAATAACATTTTTAACTATTTTGTGCAAAATGTAAAAGTTGTTGGAAAAAGTGACATATAGTTGACACATGGCAATGGGGGCAAAAATGACTTTTCCAGAACACATACATTTCTTATATTATAGATAGATTTATATATAAATATTTGAATCAACAATGTATTTTTGTCCGTAAGTAAATATTATTTTGTTTAATGACAGACACTTTTAATTATATTTTATAATTTATTTTAATTGAAATTTTATTATTTCTTTAAAATAAAAAATTATTATTATTTTCTTAAAAAATATTGTATTTTAATATAAAAATAATATCAAATTATAAATATTATTAACAAAACATGTGTAAAAAACAACACACTTATTATTTTATAAATAACATTTTTAACTATTTTGTGCAAAATGCAAAAAGTGTTGGAAAAAGTGACATAGAGTTGACACATGGCAATGGGGGCAAAAATGACTTTTCCCGAACACATACATTTCTTATATTATAGATATAGTTAAATTTTGTTTTTTAATTGATTTTTTTTTTATATTTTTTCTTCTTATTTAATATATTTACACTAAATGTGACAATTCTGTTGCTTCAGCTAGAACAGTTAAAAAAAGAATTATTATTTTTATTAAACAAATATAACATTAATCTACTTGAGTCTTATACATTTAATTATAAAAAAAATAAATTATCATTTTTTTCCTAATCAAATCAAATAAATAATGAAGCAAATAAAATGAAAGAGGTAATATAAGTAGTTTTGCTAAGAGACTAGTAAGGTTAGATGTCTTTAGGGCTAGAAACTTACTACAAAACTTTGCTTCAACTTTATCCGTTTACATAATTTTTTTTTTTTTTTATAAATAATCTCATGCGTTTGGTTTGAGTGAAATAAAGAATAAAGAAGTTGACGCGAGAGAGTTTGGAGAGAGAGATTAAACTTCTTCCGTTTGTTACAAAGAGAAACACGAAAGAGAGAAGAAAAAAACATGGGACCCACGTCTTTTTTATTTCTTCCTAGATCAGCGAAGAAAGAGCGGATAAAGTGAATATTTCTTGGATTTTACTTTTTTGCCCATGTCTTCTTCATTAGTCTGTGTTGCCTATCTTCAAAAACTACAAATAAATTAAAAATTTGATGCTCTCCAATTATGATCACCCAACCACCCTTTACTCAAAATAATTTGAGACAATGCTTCATAGTAATAGTTTTAATGGTATCGTAAATTAATTTATCCCAAAATCTCAATTGAATTTATATAGGATAAATACATACAAGTGTGAGGGATTAGGCAGTCCATTTTGGAATAATAGAACTCAAAGACATTTTATTTTTTTATGAGAAACTAAAGATTGATATTTATGCTAAAATAATATAAGTTATTTTATGGTAATCAATATTCCAATTGTTTTTTTTAAATAAAATATTCACTTCTTGATAATTGTTTTTTAAATAAAAAATTGTGATATCTTTTAGTCTAACATAAATTAAATTTAACAAATGTTTTTTAAAGTTTATTTATGATATTTTTAATTAGATATTACATTTTTAGACAAGGGCATATTAGTCAATTTAAAGTATTATTTATATTCTCTCTACTCTATTTCTCTTCTTTTTCTCTTATATCAAACAATACTTCAAATCTATCATATTTCTCACATCTTTCTCTCTTCTCACACTCTCTCTTATCAATTTCTCTCTTTATAACTTCTCTTGACAACCAAACACACCCTAGATGAAAAGGAGAGAGTGCAAATATAGAGAAAGAAAATGTGTTAGGGCATTTCTCTTCCACAAATTAACAACACTAATAATTAAGTCAAACAAGCTATGGAGATCAAAAAGCTTTGAGAATTTAGAAATCAACAGGAAGTTACCAACCTGAATCCTTAATTCAATCAACCAAGCAAAGTTCTTCCGCAGGAAACAAATGAGTTTTGGAACCCCAATCTTTAAATATATCCAGTTACGGATCATATCCTTAGCTTTATCGCTAGCTTTATCACGCTTAATTCGATTACGCAGGTTCACAATATTGAATAAACTCATAACTTGTGGAAGAAACAATTGTTGACTGGAATGAGGAGTTTGATTTGCCACATCCCTAGTTAGATTCTTACTCAAAAACACAACTCCTTCATCCAAGCTTCTTTAAGGCATTTCATCAAATACCTTGAGCACAAACTTAAGATAACCTAAACCTAATACCAACACACCCAACAAAATAAACCAAACAAGAAAAAATAGAACCCACAACAAAACAAGCACAATAATAGAAACTGTTCTGGACTGGGCCGAGGCTGCCCAACAGTCGAGCAGGCCCAACCCATATAGCATGGGGAGGCCCACTAAGACCTCTCCGCGGGGCCCTTGACTGCTGCAAGCAGACCAACGTTCCCCCGAGCACTTTGCAGTGTCGGGCATCTAGGTCAACAGGACAGGAGGACCTCGCATCCCTGCGGAGAGGTACCTCCTCGACATACCAGCTTCTCCCCGCGAGAATGCCACATACCACTCCTCGGCAGACATGGTCCCTCCCCGCGAGGACATGCCCGTCGTACGGCTTGTTGGTCCTCGACACAGAAGACTCCTCCCCCCGCGAGGAGTGCCTAACGGTCCGTACCACGTGGACACGTTCCAAGTAACCTCCCACTTCCGCAGGATTCGGTCTGCCCTAATCCCGGAAATCTAGGAACGGTTACCCCAGGGCGAAGACCACGTGCTGGTCTTCACTACGCCACGTAAGCCCTGGCAGTTACTTGGATTGGGCCTGACAATCCAGCCCAACGCAAGTAACCGTTGGCCCCGCGCTGGGGGCTCTCTATAAATACCCTCTCACTTGAGAGGGTCAGGTTAAGTCACTTTTTCACTCTTTGTATTTGTTGTTACTCTGTGCACTCCCTAACTTGAGCGTCGGAGTACCTTGCAGGTACACCCCCCCCCCCCCCCCCCCCGCCGTACTTCAACCTCACCAGAGCCGGAGCTCAACGGACGTCGTTGGCCACCTGTAACTGTCTGATCCAGGTACGATCAGTGGCGCCGACTGTGGGGACCTTTATAAGCTTCCCCGTTTTCTCCTCGATAAACCAAAGCTTCCTCTATTCATCACCAACATGGCCAATCCGACCGTCAACCAGGCTCTGGACACCGTGCTCGCGCAACTGGAGAACGGGAACCACCGTGAGGACGCCGTCATCCTCCACGGCGACGAAGGCGACATCCGGGACGGGCGGACCGCCTCCCCGGACTCACAGGATGCGACTATCAACGTCGTCCGCACGGACGACCAGCAAACCCCTCTCCAGCCAGTGGCTCCGCCGCCCAACGCGGACCCAAGTACTGTGGCCCTATTTGCGTTGATCAACCAGACCAATCAGCTGATCGCGCAGCAGAACACCAGAATTGAAGCCTTGGAGCATGGACGTGCACGACGATCTTCCCCGCGAAGACATCGTCGCCCCCAGTCACCTCGCCTCTCTCCTTCCCCGCGAAGGACCCCTTCCGAAGATTCTCGGACACCGTCGCCCGTACGCCATGGTCGTCGACCGCGTCTCGAGCGCCCCCAGCCGGCAATCACCCAGAAGCGCCCTCGTTCCCCGCCCCGAAAGGAACCCAGGGCCTCCGCCACCTCCAAGAAGTCCAAGCAGACCGAAGAGAGACCAAAGAACCGGTCGAGGAACTCCCCTCCACGGCACCATCGATCACCTTCGAGATCCCCGGCTGATAGCGACGACGAGGACCAAAGGACCCCCTTGTCGTGGGAAATCATGGACGCCCCAATCCCTCCAGGCATGGAGAAACCTCCACACTTGGGGACCTATGACGGGCTGACCGACCCCGACGATCACGTGGAGAATTTCGAAGCGATGCTCGACTTTCAAAACGTCAGGGGAGCCATCAGGTGCCGGCTGTTCCCCACTACCTTACGGAAGGGAGCCATGACGTGGTACAAGGGCCTGGAACCCGGTTCGATCACGTCGTGGAAGCAGCTGAAACAACGCTTCACCAAACACTTCACCGCATCTCGTCGACACCCCAAGACAGAGGCTTCCCTAGAGAAAATCTTCCAAGGAAGGAACGAATCCCTCCGAAATTACATTGAGAGGTTTAACAAGGAAGCCGTCGAGGTCCACACGACCGACGACATGAAGAAATACTTAATTATTCACGGACTACGCGCCGGGTCGGACTTTGCCAAATCCATCGGCCTCCGAAGACCCAGGCGTCTCGAAGACCTTCTCGAGCGAGCCCAGAAGTACATCGAACTCGAAGAGACGGAAGCGGCCCAGATCGCTCTTGAGACAAGACGCAGAGAAGGCCCCCGCGGCCACAAAGACGATGACGCTTCTACCCGACGGGGAGGAGAAAAGAAGAAAGAAAACCGCAATCGAGATCCCCGAGAACAGCGTGGGCCAGCTGGCCGATTCACGGAGTACACGCCGCTCAACACTACCCGGTCCCGGATCCTCTCAGACTGCCAGAATTCCGAGTTTGTGAAAGGAGGAGTTCGCTTCCCGAAGCCTGCGGCTCCCAAACCAAACGTTGACAAATCTAAGTACTGCAGGTTCCACAGAAGCCACGGGCATATCACCGAGGATTGCATCCACCTCAAGGATGCCATTGAGATTCTCATCAAAGAAGGGCACTTGAAGAAATATGCCCAGCAGAATGGTCCTCCTCGTACCAGCTCAAAGGAATCGCAGAACGTCGAGGAGACAACACCTCCTCCCGCCGACAGCCAGCTTCAGGTCGCCCTCAGCGTCACTCGGCCCGAGGACTTCTTCGTCCCCCCAATCATCGAGGGCGAAGAGGCAATCCGCAACATGTGGGCGACCTTCCCCGACGAAGGCCCCGTCACGGCCCGTAGTACCTGGGAAGGCTTCCCCAAAGCAATGGTTATCTCCGGAGGAGACCCCGGGAAAATATCGGTAGGGTCGATCAAACGAAAGTTTGACGAACTGGAATCCGCGACATCGTCAAAGGCGACCACCCTCGAGAAAGTGCGCGGAAACTCCAACCCCATCACCTTCTACCTCGAAGAACTCCCCGGGGGAGCACCAAACGCCACTATTCCCCTCCTGGTCAGGGCCCAAATGGCGAACTTTGGCGTCCGAAGAATCCTAGTCGACCAGGGGAGCTCGGTCGACATCATGTATTCTCATCTGTTCGGGACCCTTCAGCTGGACGAGAGGCATTTGACCCCATACGTCGGGTCCGACCTACAGGGGTTCAATGGATCCACCACCAGACCATGGGGTTACGTGGAGCTGATGGTTACGTTCGGGGCCGAAGACACGGCCCGACAGGTAAAGATCCGTTTCCTGGTGGTGGAATGCCCATCCCTCTACAACTGCATCCTCGGAAGGACCACCCTTGCTGAACTCACGGCGGTCCCGTCAACGGTCCATCTCAAAATGAAGTACTACACGAGGAGAGGACGGGTAGTGACGATGCACGGGGACATCGACGCGGCTAGGAGATGCTTCGATGCCGCCGTCAAGGGCCTAAGTTCCATTGGTCCCAAACCTAAGGCCGTGGCCAAACCACCCCAAGACGTCGGACAGATACCTCTCCCGCGCGTCAACGCGGTCGACCTCGACAGCAGGTTCTCCGGCGAGCCCAATGAAGACAGAATCGAAGACCACGACCACCGGGCGGAAAACAACGGACAACCTCTCCACCCAATACGCCCCATCCCAGATGGAGAGTTCGAGCTTGTGGCCGTCGGAAGCAGTCCAGATCGCAACGTGAAGATCGGCACCAGGATCCCCGACCTAGCCAAAGAGCAGCTTAAAGCATGTCTGAGGGAGAACGCTGACCTCTTCGCGTGGAGTGCATCCGAGATGCCTGGCCTCGACCCCGAGGTGGCTTGCCATCAGCTCGCAGTAGATCCGGCCGCTAGGGCCGTAGCACAGCGTAGGCGCAAGCAGTCTCCCGAGAAAGCGGAGGCTGCTGAGAAAGCTGTAAAAGACCTCCTTGAGGAGATGCTTTTTGAGGACCTGTCGGCCGTCATGCGTATCCAGTGCCTCCTGCAGGCGGGCCAGTTTAGCAGCAGGGCGGGTCTCGTCATTTAGAATGAGGGCAGTCGAGCAGATACGCATGACGGCCGACAGGTCCTCAAAAAGCATCTTCCTCCTCACTTCAGGTGCGGTCCCCAGCACGGTTTGGATCTCGGAGGGAAGGGAGCGAGGATAAGTGACCTCGGAGAAGAAGTGAGGTTTTTGATGGCAGGGGGGAAGGTCAAAGCTGGAAGGAACCGGGGGACTATCTTCACCACCCAGGTCGACGACCTCCGCAACGCGCTGCCTCTTCGGAGTCCCTTGGGTAGCCGGGGATTGGCTTCCCGCAGGAGTTGTGCGGTCACCCTTGATCCCCGATACAGAGGCAGCAGGTTGGGACAGAGTGGATCCGTCGAGGGCAGCGGCCGTGGAAACACCCTCGTGCGGGGCCCCGGAGGGAGCAACTTCCTGATCTTTGGAGCGCGACGCTTCTTCCCGGGCCTGCGCTTCCCGGGCCCTCTTCGCTTTCAGTTTCTTCAACCTCTCCTCGGCTCCGGCCATTGTTCCTGCAAAAGAAAGCGTTAGTAAAGCGAGAAACACAGATACGAGGAAGAAATAAAACCAGGGCGTTTCACCACCTAACAATTCGATGGCCTCCTCGTCGGAGAAGGTCTCGAGCAGAACGCGGGTGTTTATCAGGCGACGTTCTTTCTTCACCTGCCCATCTGCACCTGTTATAGGCTGGCCGTCCAGCGTCTCATGACGAGCCTCTGAAAAGCTGTCGACGAAAGCTACAATTTTATCGTAGGCTTCCCGCTCGTAGGCCTCCATCTGAACGGGTTTCGTTTTATACTTGTCAACTCCCTTCTTAAAGTGTTCCTCCGTCCAGTACAGAGGAAACTTCGGCACCAGCACCTCCTCGGAACGGCCGTCGACCTCGCGGGTGACTTTCCGGTACAATGAATATACCGCCTCGAGGGTGACCGGCTTCACATAGAAATAGCGGAACTTGAAATCCCGGATGGAATCCAAGTAAGTGTGGAACAACGCCTTGCTCTGCTTGAAGGACACCCAGCCGTGTCGGCCTCCGACCGACGACCGTTGGAGGTGGAATATGCGGAAGAAAAGGCGAACGGTCGGCACGATCTCCAAATATTTGCATACGAGCTCGAAAGCCCGGATGAAGGCCAGCGAGTTCGGATGAATCTGCGAAGGGGCCAACTTCAACCAGTCAAAGATCCCCTCCTGTAAATCCGTGAAAGGCAGCCTCCACCCCGCCTTCTCGAACATAAACTCGTATAAGGGGACTCGCATTCCCCGGTAAGGGGAGCATATCCGGTGATGCTCCTCGGGACGAAAAACCTTCCAGGATTGGCCACTTCCGATTAGTCGGTGCTCGACGGTGCAAAAAGCATCGTCCACATCGGGGTACACGAAGATGGACGACATCTCCAGGGCTTCGTTACAGACCCAATCCTCGAGCGGCCTCTCTTGTGGAAAGGCCATGTGAGCCATGGGGGACTCGGGCTGGTCGTCGTCGTTTTCCTCGAAATATCCTACGGCCACCTCCGCAGCCAAATCGTCCATTTACCTGAAAAGCAGAAGGAAACGGTGAATTCGATTGGTCGTATCAAATTCACCCCTCCACCGCTGTTCAAGCGAACGGGCGAGGAAGGGGCAAGACTTTCTCAACTCCCCGACGCGATCGGCCGAGGATCAACTTGCCCACCGGGGAACTCATCGTCTCCCCGGAAGGTTCTTCCCCGTGTCCCCGCGGCACTAACAAATATACTGATTATTAAGGACCCCGAGACATTCAACAGGTCCCCGACGTGTTCGTTCCTGATCCCCGAGATATTCATCAAAAGTGAGCAAAGCTCTTCGCACTCTCTCCCTCCACAACTAAAGATTCCCGCCGTATTCGCCAGGAATCCCTTCATTTCTCATGGGAATATCATCAACCCACCAAGGAAACGTCCTACACTAGTTAAAATTGAAGAAAAACGCAAAATAAAGGTCCGGTTTAAAGCAAATACCTGGTAAGCGGCGGTGTAGGGTTCCGGCACGGAGGTTAATGGCTCTGGTACGGCGGCGAACGACGGTCCTAGCGGAGGAAATGCTTCCGGCAGAGGGTGCCCGGCGATTGACGATGGCGAGCTACGACGGACGAGGTTAGAGAGAGAGGGAGAAAGTTTCTTGAGAGAGAAGCGGAAAAGTGAAGAATGAGCGAGGGGAGCGGCTTTTATAGGCAATTCTCGCGAGACCCGAGAGGCGTAGGGCACTCGAGTGCGCTACCCTAGCCAGCCGCCCTAGCCCCCCTAGGTAATGATGGCAGGTGACACGTGGCACGCATGCAGTCACCCGTCTCCCCACGCGTATCGTTTCGGTTTCCCCAGCGCTTTGAATCCGAAGCCCTTCATCTCCCCGACCATACAACCGGACACATCTGTCCGACTCCCGACACTCACCCGGCCGAATGAATTTCGCATAGGATATCGACCTCCTCGGTTCCATCTCTTAGCGTATCCTCGACATATAATAACCCTTAAGTCATCACTCTGCCACCTCAAAGCAACGACTTGGGGGGCTCCTGTTCTGGACTGGGCCGAGGCTGCCCAACAGTCGAGCATGCCCAACCCATATAGCATGGGGAGGCCCACTAAGACCTCTCCGCGGGGCCCTTGACTGCTGCAAGCAGACCAACGTTCCCCCCGAGCACTTTGCAGTGTCGGGCATCTAGGTCAACAGGACAGGAGGACCTCGCATCCCTGCGGAGAGGTACCTCCTCGACATACCAGCTTCTCCCCGCGAGAATGCCACATACCACTCCTCGGCAGACATGGTCCCTCCCCGCGAGGACATGCCCGTCGTACGGCTTGTTGGTCCTCGACACAGAAGACTCCTCCCCCCGCGAGGAGTGTCTAACGGTCCGTACCACGTGGACACGTTCCAAGTAACCTCCCACTTCCGCAGGATTCGGTCTGCCCTAATCCCGGAAATCTAGGAACGGTTACCCCAGGGCGAAGACCACGTGCTGGTCTTCACTACGCCACGTAAGCCCTGGCAGTTACTTGGATTGGGCCTGACAATCCAGCCCAACGCAAGTAACCGTTGGCCCCGCGCTGGGGGCTCTCTATAAATACCCTCTCACTTGAGAGGGTCAGGTTAAGTCACTTTTTCACTCTTTGTATTTGCTGTTACTCTGTGCACTCCCTAACTTGAGCGTCGGAGTACCTTGCAGGTACACCCCCCCCCCCCCCCCCCCCCGCCGTACTTCAACCTCACCAGAGCCGGAGCTCAACGGACGTCGTTGGCCACCTGTAACTGTCTGATCCAGGTACGATCAGAAACTATTACATGAAAACACACACATAAACTCAGGACCTCCTTATCTTGCGGTGGTGGCGGCTCCGGTGGGGATCGATGTCCATGTCCGTACCACTCTGGACCATCGGTTAGTGGAGGTGATTTTGGGGTTACAAGCGATTGATGGCTGATGGAGGAGAGAAGGAGGAGCTTGATGGAGGTTGGAGGAAGAAACATGTGTAGATCTAACATGGATGAGGGTTTCAAAGGAATGAAAAGAGATGAGGAGAAACTTACAGTGGGGAAGGAACCTCCCCCTTAAAGAGGAGATGGCCACCATAATGGTGGTGAGTACCTCCGATGAGGGAGGAGGAGCCCCTACAAGAGGGGAGGCAGCACCCACGAAAAGAGGGAAACCCTAAGTTTAGAGAGAGGGGAGAGTTTCTCTCTCTAAACATTTTTCTACTATGATTATGACAAATGTCAATTTTTTTCTTTTAAATCCTACCTAGTACAAGACTCGTGTGGAGGTCAAAGCATTTATATCTTAAATTATCTATTTAAAATAAAAATAAAATTAATGAAAATTTAGGCATGGAAAAGACCAGAGCATAGACACAAATTATCCATAAGTCAATAATCATATTTACAATGTCATACATTTGGGTATAGATGAAGACATTTAAAATAAAGAACAAATATGGTACTTATGATGCCAATTTAAGAGAAAGTGAAAGTGACATGAATTGTGGTATTGCAGTGACATACATTTGATGTCAACATTTAAATGAAAAAGATAAATGGTAGTTATGATACAAATGTAAGTGAAAGTGGAAGTGTAAGTGAAAGACACTCAAAGATAGACATTCTAATTACTTTGTAGAATGAATTATATAGCATGGAGATACGAATCAAATTGAATCACACATGTAGAAGGACGACAACTCTCCATTATTTCATATGTTGTCTATTCACTTATAAGTTGTAACTGAAAATTGAATTATGTTGCTTTGGTAGTCTAGTGTATAATGTTGTATGTTAACCAATATAGCAATTACATGGTCATGGTATGACATGCAAATTTACCGATTACAAACAACCTGAGAAGTGTGTAACCAGTGAAGAATATTAACAACAGTTTCATACCTTAGATGATTTTTTGAGAGCTGTTGTCATCCATTTGTCAAATTATAGGATAAAACCCTATAAGAGCATGCGAGCAATATATAAATTAACAGAAGCAACAGGATTGGAATAGAAGAAATATAGGTTTACTTTAATGAGTATCATACATTATCCTTCGATGATCATGCAAGTAATGGACACAATTAGTTATAAGTATTGGAATTTCTTTTATTTTTTTTATAGAAAAATAACCACAAAATCTATGGCCAAAAATATTCTTCCAAAATGATGTATGCACAAGTATAATAGGACTGAAATTCAAAATTCAAAATTCAAAATTGACAACACTAATATGCCAAAACATGTGTAGTGAAGATGCATCAACAATGTTTACCACTGTTATCAAATAGTCATCTGAATTGTTTATGATTTTTGTAAAGTCATACAAGAGTACATTCTAATAACAATGCAGAGCAACAGAAAACAATTGATATATTAAGAACATTGGGTGTAGAATAAGTTGAATAAAATGTAATAAAAGTAATGGAGATTGAATCAGAACTATACTCTTTGACAGGAACATTAATTGGAGATTGAAGAAGAATTATTAGGCCAGTTTGTTTTAGTTTTAAAAAAATAGATTTTTTCTTTATATTTTTGAAAATTGATTCAACAAAAACGTTTTTCAAAATATTACAAGTTTTTTGAAATTTGTTTTTTATAAATTAAAAGATTAATTTTGATATTCTATAACATTAATATACATTATTGAAGATCAAAACATAGTCAAAATCACAATTTTTTCAAAAAGTTGTATTTCAAAAATGATTTTCATGAAAAACTATTTAAAATAGCTTCAAAATTAAATGATTTTTTGAAATTTTGATATCCAAAAAAATTTTCGATTAAATGATAAAATACCTAAAATAACATTTTAAGAATAACTATTCAAACCAAATTTTCATTTGAAGCTTTTATAAAAAATTTCTTTGTAAAAAGTTTTTTCACATAATTATGCTACACTATAAAAATCATTTTTAAAAAAAGCTAAAACAACGGGCCCTAGAGCTGGTGCATTTACTGGGGATTTCAAAGCGACTGTAGTATAGCTCCTTCTCTCCAAAGTTGGGTGATTAAATTAGAGGAACATGTAGGAATGAAACAGAAAAATGAGATAAAAATATAAAATTTGAATTTAATAAAGATGTTAGGAATGACAATGTTATTTCATTGAGTTGGTCAAGTGTTCATATCCATTTCGTGTAATGTTGCTCATCTTTTTAAGAAACGTCACATGATAACTATTACTATAAAGATAAGATATTAGTTATGAATAAAGTAAATAAAGCTTGCATATACAGCAGATGGCAACTCAAGAAAGAATGTATGCACAACTAAGAAACAATGCTTTATCATTTCGGGCATAACTTTGAAATAGATTGCATTAATGAAACCATAAATCTATATTTATAGTCATATATTCTGGTGTGGTTTCACCATATTAGTAAACAAAGGAATCTTCTTCAAAATTTTATATAGATTGCTTACAAATAGTAGAATGAATGTTAAAAGTAGTGATGTGGTGATAAATATATTGTTGTAGTGAAGATTAAAGAAGAGAAATTGCTAAAAAT
Source organism: Lathyrus tuberosus (assembly GCA_022829125.1). Classification (NCBI taxonomy): domain Eukaryota; kingdom Viridiplantae; phylum Streptophyta; class Magnoliopsida; order Fabales; family Fabaceae; genus Lathyrus; species Lathyrus tuberosus. Next base: position 1,838,980 of record JALAZF010000213.1, read on the forward strand.
GTTGATGATAATGAAGTATGTAATATCTATAATAAGTGAAAAGTTGTGTGAAACTGCTGCTTAGATTCTGAGGAAGTTATTTTGTTGAGAGTTTAAATATAAAATTTAAATATTATGTTGAGAGTTTAATAAGTAATAATATTGGGATTTGAACTAAAAGTTGGAAAAAATATTAATACAATCTTTAAGAAAGAGAAACACAACTGAGATAAGATAAACTGGTTGCACATTCATTAATTGGTGATTGACAGGATGTCAATTTTAGTATCTGTCATGAAAGAAAGTTAGCTATAGTGAATAAACATTTACTTTAAGGGCTCGTTTGGTGTGCAGGGTATGATAGAGACATGATAAAATATAAATCAGGATAAAGATATGATACAATATAGACAAGATAAGACTTATCATATCATGTGTTTGATTCACACAGGATAACAAATATAATAGCATATTGTCATACCCCAAATTTTTCCTACCTTGTTTATGGCTTTGTGTTGCTTCTTGATCTTCCTTGGCAATGGTCCCTTAGGGTTTAGGTCATGAAGTTTTGTTGTGGTGTTGGCAAGCTCTTGTTTTGGTGCTTTGGTTTAAAGAGGAGATGAAATAAGAATGTCCCCTCATTTTCATGGATTAAGATCTCATCAGATGGAACGTGTTTACTTATTGAGTTTATGATTAAATCAAAGATTAGGAGTCATAAAACATGGTATGGAAGGCTAGTGGATTCATTGATTCAAGCTTGTTCAAATATGCATCAAGTATCTTGAGCATTTATTTTGGCCAAGGATTTGATCTAAGTTTGTGTGGATTTCTTAGGATTCAAATAACAAATGGATTGTTCAAACTAAAACCAATTTTTCCATTATCCAATATCCATAACCATTATCCACATTTCATATCTAAATTTTCCTAGCCATATCCATATCCAAACTAAAACCATTTTTCTATTATCCAATATCTATAACCATTATCCACATTTCATATTCAAGTTTTCCTAACCATATCCATATCCAAATTAAAACCATTTTTCCATTATCCAATATCCATAACCATTATACTTCTTTCATATCCAAATTTTCCCTTTACCACTTTCATATCCAAATTAACCCAAACCAATTCCAATCCATATCCACATTAACCTATCCATTTTTATACAAACCAAAACAAATTCCAAATTTCAAACCTAAAAGTCCATATCATCCATGTTCAAGATTTCAAGTTCCAAACTTCAAATTCACCAATTCAAGTGTTCAAGTTCAAAATCAAGATTGCCAAATTTTGGCTTAATAGTATGATCATGATCCATTCACCATCCAAATATCCAATTTACAAATTCAAAGGAATGGTTTAGTATAATAACATTTTCATGTGTGCTAATTGATTTCAAGATTCATGTTCCTTACAAAAGTTCAATATTATTTCAAGATTCATTGTTAATTTCATCCTAAATCACAAGTTTAAGCACAAAATTCATGCTTCAATGTTCAAATTCAAATTCTTTCACAAGTTGGATTCATAAGTTCATCAATTCTAAAAATATTCAAGATTTATTATTCTCTACAAGACAAACTCAAAGTGATTCCATGCCAATGTACAAGATTGGATACAAAGTTCAAAGGTCTTTTACAAAATGCAAGGATTGAAAGTTCACAAAATTCAAAGTGTTCATTACAAGTACAAAATTCCATACCAAAAGCTAAAGTTGTTACATGAGAAGCACGTCATTACATGAATCCTACAAAATCTCTAAATTCAGAAAAGCCTAAACTCATTTGCTCCGGTGTCGATTTGTCACCAGCATCACAACAATTCGGTACGGTCCAAACATAAAAAATGCCGCACATTTTCTTTTGTATCACCTTATACCCATAACACCTCCTTGAGGTTGACATTCAGATTCACAAAAACAACCAGGAAAACACACAGTAAGTATGCCATTCGCACAGCAACCAGCCTTACAAATCTCATCACAATAATGCATTGGAATAACAGAAAATAAACAATTAGCATCTTAATTCAATCTAACACTGAGCATCCTAACTGCATTAACATTTGACTTATTAAATTTCAACAGCGTGTTAGCAGATACACTCTAACATTTTCTAAAATCCAACCTTTTTGCATAGTCAGCTCATGCCTGATAAAGAGGTGTAATCATGCCCCTCATACTTCTTCCAGCCTGAAAAGGAAAAAAAAGAAGATAATGGTAAGAAAGGAAGAAAGGTAGAAGGGAGGAGAAAGCGATAAATGTTGACATCATTGAACCTGAGAGCTTGCTGGAGAATGATACTTATGGAGAAGAGGTTTGACGATGATTCTCCTAAAAGCAATGTTGCGGAAAGCGTGCTGCAAGATCCTGACGACAATGATTCTGGATTAATAGAAGATTTTGAGACCGAAGAGGACATGGAGTTTTCTTATTCAGATGAAGAGGATGTTAGAACAAATGGTGCATCTAAGGATTCAATGGATATGAGCTCTTTTGATTTACATTTGCAACATAATTTATCAAAAGAAGAAATTGACAACCAAAAGAATTTGAAATTCAGCTAGGATGTACATGTTATTGGTGTCTCAAATTGGAAATGGATAGGAACTGAAAAAATATCTTGGAGGATTTTGATATCAACTCCTGACCTGGTCTGAAGACAAAATTACGTGAGCATCTGATGGATGTGTCCAAAACATCTGGAGGCAATGGTATTAATTCACTTAAACAACAAATGTTTTTTTCCCATTGCAGATTCAAAACATCACAAGAAAAAAGAAAAACACGAATGATCAAATAGAAGATCAAAATGTTATGGATAGAATCATCATCAAACATTTCCAAGACATTTCCCAAAACGTAATCAAGTAAAAGCAGAAACTCATTCATCATGATATCATGCACGATCAAACATGTTCAAAGCCTAAAATCATGGCTTTCATTTTCTTTCCAAAACAATCCACAGACATGTCGAACTGAAAACAGCAAAGAATTTATCACGGAAAATACAAGAATCACAATTAATGACAGTGTTTCCAAAACAAGATTCAACAATGTTTAATTGGAAATTAGAAATCCAATTTTGCTGAGCCTATATAAAGAGACAACATGCACAACAGTGAGCAGAAAAATTTGAATCATAGACACGAAAAACGACATCACATACACACACGGATCAAACCAGAGCAACAACAAAAACATATAATCAAAGCTGAAGAAGAAAGGAAGAAACTCAAAAGCTGCAGAATTACCTTCGTCGGAAACAACTCTTCGTGTCGCGAATCCACCATCTTCACCGGTCGGAGATTGATTATCGACCACCATTAGGTAATATTCCTCTTGTTTCAATGTTGTGTGGCATTTTGAATTGGTGAGAAATTGCGACGAATTTGCGCAAGAGATAATGAGAACATGGCGGGTGAGAGGATAAGAGAGTAGGGGTGTAAAAAAAAAATGGGTTATGCTTAACCAAATTGGTACCTAAATTATTCCACTTTTATAAATGCAAACCAAATTTTAAAATATAAATTCGGTTATCCTATTTAAATTTTATTAAGTGTTAAATTTATATATTTGTATTTTTTTATGTTTCAATATATATATATATATATATATATATATATAAAAGACATAACATGCACCAATAACAATAATTAAAAAATTTGCAATTAAAAAATTTGTTAGTGAAACTTTTTACAGTTCTATTTTATAATATTTGAATCCAATAGTTATACAATTGGATTATTTTTTGTGGAGCTAGATACACAATTATTATATATGTCATTAGAATAGTTTTGCCGGCAAATGAATAATCTTTCGTTACGCTGATGTCGATGATGGAAACACAAATTTATATATTTTTGTGTGGAAAAATGTAAACTTTAATTAAGTATCTAGCCATAAAGTTAAAATCTGGTGGCTCATTTGTGAGAGAAAAAAAAGAATCGGTACCCAAATTATAATTTGGTTCAGTTTTTCAGGTTCCCAATCATAAAAAAAAATAGGATAAAGTAAAAACAAGCATAGTTAAAAAATTGGATAACAAATAACTCAAATAAATAAATAAAATATTCGTCGAACCTTTAAGGTTTAAACCAATTTTGAAAAAATTCTGATTACAAATTGGTTCTATGAAAAATCTGGTTTAAAATTAATTCAAATGAAAAATTGGATATTAATATAAATCAGTTTTAAACCGGATTGAAACAAATAAAACCAATTTTAAAAAAATAAATTAATTTAATTAAAGTGGTTTTAAAACAAAACTAAATTATATATTTAGTTCGGTTTGGTTTGGTTTTAGAACCATGCTCACGCCTATAAGAGAGTGAAGTGTAAACAATGCAAAGAAAGTTGTGACCGAGAGAGAAAGTGAACTACTTTACTGAAGTGGATTGATTGCTATGACATAACCTCTTTTCCTTGTGAATTCGGGTGGGCTTAGGTCCCAGCCCAAATTTCCTTTTTTTACAACACCCATCCTTTTTTTGGTTGCACTCCCTGGGCTAATGAAGAAAGCCCAAGTATTTTTGTTATGTTTTTTTGTAATCTTTTTTTGTAATTTTTTTATTTTAATTTTAATTAGAAGTATTTGTTTAATCTTGGTACTAATTTTGAATTTAGTTAATTCTTGACTAATTTTGATGTTAGTTTTGGTTAATTTCAATAGTAGATTGTGACGATTAATTTTGAGTTTTGATAAAAAAAAATCGTGATGTCGATCTTGATCTTGATTTTGTGCAAAATTTCGATCTTGATGTTAATCTTAGTGCCAAATTTGTGATTGATTAATCTTGATCTACAATTAGCTATTGGTTCATGAAAATACGATAAGTTCTTATGAGTTTGTGATTAGTATTTGCAACGTCATTGTTAATGAATTTTTGCTATGATTTTGATACATTGCATAGTGATAGCTCGTGATACTTATTGCATATGAATGATTGCCTGCCTATATGATTTACATGTTCCCTTAGGTTCTTGATTCAATTTTGTCTTCGATAAATTGAATCAAGTTAGATCTTAGGTTTTTATCCCCGACATGACAACATTAGCGTAATTTTCCCTCTAATCCTAACCCTAGGTTTATAGTATTAGGATAAATTTTACTTTTCACTTAAATAAAAATCTTTTCTTAATAAAAAATCCAAAAAAATATTTAACTAATACGATGCGTATTGCACGCCATGAGCCTTAAGTACATGAGAAAAGATGAGCGGGAGTTTTCCTTACCTCTTCTTAGGGTATTTCGTACGTGAGACGTTTGGATCATTTGTACGAAATACTCGCTCCTATTGTCATAGACTTTAGTGTGATACGTATCTCTAACTCTTCTTTCAAATCCTAATAAAACTCTTCACAAATTCAAACCTTTTTGCCTTCGGGATTTCCCCTTTTAAAACCTTTTCAAAAAGACTATGCTACTTAGCACCATTCATAAAAAAACACACAACAAACTAAACTTTTTCAACAAGAACTACGAAGTTCTGATTCCCTCTAGGATACGTAGGCACTGAATTGTAAATTCAGACGAACTCAATAATAAAAATATCTTATTTTCGCTAAAGTAATCATCATTTTCCCTTTAGCAAGTTTAGAGATATCAAATACCCTTTCATGCCTAGACAACTTAGATGGTTCCCATCGAGTACGATGGATGTAAGGGGGTGCTAATACCTTCCTTTTACATAATCGACTTCTGAACCCATTATGGTTGCAATGACTATACCCTATTCTTTCACCCGTGGGTTTTCTCGATGTTTTCCCTTTCCCTTCATGGGAATAAATAAAGTTCGGTGGCGACTCTCATAAGTCCATTAGTGATCGTGCAACCCTTATTTTGCACATCGTGAAGATCATATTTTTCGAGGTATGACAAATGACTACAAATATAAAAACGTAAGTATTACAATAAAAAAAATATTATGGTAGTTTTAAGTCTTATATTAAATATTATTGATTCTTTCTCAACTTAGGTTTTGTTTACCTTCATACAAAAGTCTTATTATAACAATGTTTAAATATAAATTGTACATCGTTGACATTTGAGATTTGTAACAAATAAATTTTTTTTTGGTTTAAGACAATTTAAACTTGTGAGATTTATAAGATGCAAGTTTAAAGTACAATTCAATATCAATGAATCAAAGCACGCACATGAAAACAAGAGTTAAATCAAAATTTCGTTTCAAACTTTCATCCAACATGTATCACTTAACGGGTCCTCAAGAACATGTATCACTCAATGTGTTATGTGTTTCACTTAGTTTATGTGTTGTATATTCATCAAATCAAATTCAATATTCATTTAAGCATAATCAAGAACTCTTGTAATCAATCATGGACCACTAAAATCTTTTTGTAGGTTGTAATGTGTGTATACTACAAAAGAAATTTTTGTTTTTTGTTTTTAATTCAAAAAACCCGAGTTCAAGAAACCATTTATTAATTCTATTAGAACATTATATACACATACTTTCTTTCTTTCTTTTTCTTCACTCACAAACAACCTAATTAGTGGTTTCATTTTTTCTCTCAATATTTTTATCTTTTCTTTTTTCATTTTGTTTCTCACTTTTCCTATAAAGAAAAAAAATTCTTTTGACTTCCTTTTTCTTGTCATCACCAACCTAATTAGATTTTAATTTTGCAGATTTTGTTTCTTTTAAGTTGGGAGGAGGAACTTTTGTTCCTATCTGGTCTGCTGCTTGGAATAATGCTTATTCTTTTGCAGAAAGTTTTGAGGATTTATTTTCTAGCTCAAAACTCAAAGATGCAAATGTGCATTCGATGAAAATTGGACTGATGGGATCTGGCAGTGGGGGGATTTGGGTTTGTCGTGGTTGAAGCAGGAAGAAGATTAAGACATAATTCAATCTTTGAAGTTATCTTTTGTTGATGTTGTTCATAATATGGAAATACCGGACTCTGTGTTATGGAAACATGATAATTATGCAAATTACTATGTTGGTTTTGTTTACCAACAACTACTACAAAGTAGGTCTCAAAAGTTGTAGTCGACGGAGCAGGCGAAATTAATCCGGTGCCTTTGCCAAATCAAAGTTCCAGCAAAAATTTTAACTTTTGGATAGAGGTTACCTTGGAAGAGGTTGGCGACTAAAAACCAATTGCATAAAAGAGGTATGATTAACTTAGATAAGGATGTGTCTTTTGTAATCAGATTGAAGAGGATTTGTGCCATATTTTTTCCTTTGCCCTGTTTCTGTGTTGGTTTGGAAAAGGATTACATCTTGGCGTGGTTTGGAGTGTGCTTATCTTGATTGTTTGTGGAAGTTCTTCTTGGATTGGTGTGGTAGGGGTATCTTTGTTAAGATATTAGATATAATCCAAGTTGTATTACGTGGCTCAAGTCCAAAGTTAATTAGGGTTTAGGTTTTGTTATTTAGTTTGTTACTTTAGTGTATATAAATAGACACTTTATAATTCAGTTTTATTAATTCAATAATTTCAATCCTTATTTCTTTATTTACTCTCTTTCTCTCCTCACAAAAAGTGCCTCACGCACTAATAAATTGGTATCAGAGCTCCGATTAGATTCTTGACCGTGTTTTCAATAATCACACGTCAGAGATAGTGTTTTCGGGATAATGGGTTATTGTTGATCAATCACTGCAAAGATGAATGGTAATGGAAATTTACCAAACTCCCTCCTAACTCTTGACGACAAGAATTGGCTCCGATGGAGAAAATATATGCAATCTCTATTTGATTTTCATGAAACCCTAGAAGTGGTTACGAATGGCGTTCCTTCGCTTGGTGAAGATGCAACCGACACACAGAGAACCGCTCACAAAGAGGCCAAGAAGAAGGATTGTAAGACGGCGTTCTACATCCAATCGGCGGTTGATACGACTAATTTCGACATAATCGCTCATGCTAAATTAATGAAGGAGGCATGGGACATTCTTGTCAAGTACTATGAAGGAGGCGAGAAAGTTAAGGTTGTCAAGTTGCAAACTTTGCGACGACAATATGAATTGTTGTCAATGGGAGAAGATGAAAAGATTGCAGGCTATGTCTCAAAGGTGCAGAAACTCGTCCATCTCATGAAGGGTTATGGTGAAACCCTAACTGATAAAATAATAGTTGAGAAGGTAATGCGTACGTTTACCTCTCACTTTGATCATGTTATCGTAGTTATTCAAGAATCTAACAATCTTGAAACCCTAAAATTGGAAGATTTGGTTGGTTCGTTGGAAGCGCATGAGATTAGGATTGTCGAAAGGAAAAGAGTTCAAGACTCGATACAAAGCACTATAGCCTCAACGGTGGAAGAAGAATGGTGGTTCCAACAAGTTCAAAGGCAAAATCAACAAGACTCAGGGCAAGAACTCTTGGTCGAATCCTCATAAGAATAAGATCTATGATAGAAATTCTGAAGCCTCAAAAAGAGGTGAAGGAAATTTGTATCAGAAAGACAAAGTAGAGAAAAAAAGGTATGCAGTGCCATAACTGTGAAAAATGGGGTCACTTGGCCAAGCATTATTGGTACATGAAATACAAGGGTTTGACAAAAGACAAGGATGAAGGAGCAAACCTTGCATGTTAAGATTAAGATGATTTTGATGATATGGTGGTTATGGATGCAGTTGTAGATGACAATGTCGAATCCAAGTTCTAGTTCCTCGACTCAGGTTGCTCGAATCACATGACTGGTCAAAATGTATGGTTAGTAGATTTTGACGAGTCTAAGAAGAGCAAGGTCAAACTTTCTGGTAATAGCTTATTGCAAGCAAAAGGTACTGGCAACATAGTTATTAAAAGGAGTAATAGAGCAAAAGCCTTGATCAAAGATGTACTCTATGTCCCTGGAATAAAGTGCAATATGCTAAGTGTTGGACAACTGGTCAAAAAAGGGGTTCTCAGTGGTTATGAAAGATGGAGCCTTAGAACTTTTCGACATCCAGAATAACTTGGTCTTGAAATCTCCTCTTTCGAAGAATAAAACATTTAAAACCATGATCAGTTCGACTGAGGTACAATGTCTGAAAACAGTTGTCGACCACAAGAATAGTTGGTTGTGGCATCTGAGGTTTGGCCATCTGAACTTTAGGTCGCTAAATTAACTAATCACTCAAGATATGGTAATTGGTCTACCAAGTCTTGAGGTGCCAGACAAATTCTGTGAAGTTTGTCTAGTCGGAAAGTAGTCTAGGAAGTCTTTCGTTTCGACTATGGCAATGAGATTATCCTACATACTCGAAGTTGTACATTCAGATGTATGTAGTCTTTTTGAAGAGCATACCATTGGTGGAAATAGGTATTTCGTCTCATTTGTCGATGAGTACAGTCGAAAGCTCTGGATCTTTGTGATCAAACAAAAGGACGAAGTATTTGAAATCATTAAGAGATTTAAGATACTTGTCGAGAAACTAGGGTGACAAGAAAATTAAAGTTCTGCGAACAGACGGAGGTGGCGAATAAACATCCAAGATATTTGAAGCATTCTGTGCAGAACATGGTATTGATCATGAGATAACTGCTCCTTATACTCCTAAACATAATGGAATAGCAGAAAGAAGAAACAAGACCATATTAGACATTGTGAGATGTATGCTGAAGCATAAGCATTTGCCAAAATCCTTATGAGGTGAAGTTGTTTCGGCTGCTGTTTATATTTTGAACAGGTGTCCTACCAAGAAGCTGAAGAACAAGGTTCCTGAAGAAGTGTGGAGTGGCAAACGACCATCATTGAGTCATCTGAAGGTGTTTGACTCTATTTGCTATAAGCATATTCCTGATGCTAGGAGAAGGAAACTTGATGATAAGAGTGAACTTATGATTGTGGTAGGATATCATAAGACTGAAGCATACAGGTTGTTCAATCCAATTAATAAGAAGAATGTGATGAGTCGAGACATTGTGATTGATGAAAATTCTTCCTGGGATTGAAATTCTAGTAATGCAATTGACAAGCCACTAATGAGCTATGATTTCGATGAAGCAAGTAATGATGTTGAAGTCGAAGACATTGTTGATACTCTAGTCAAGGAAGAAGTCAAAGCAGTTGCTGACACTCTCGAAACAGTCGAACTCGAAGAGGATATGGCTGGCATAAGTCATAGACCTTAACAAATTAGAGCTTGTCTAGCAAGACTTCAAGACTATGAAGTGGTTGGTGATGATGAAGTCACAATAGATGGGGAACTAGTTTATTTTGCTTTACTTGCAGGTGCTGAACCAATCAACTATAACGAATCCTTCAAAGATAAATAATGGAAGTCTGTTATTGTCGAAGAGTTACAAGCAATTGAAAGAAACAACACATGGGAGTTGGTCGAATTGCCAGCTCATACAAACGTTATCAAAGTAAAATGGGTGTTCAAGTTGAAGCACAATGCTGATGGGTCAATAGTAAGGCATAAGGCGAGATTGGTAGCTCGAGGATTTTTCAAGAGAGCAGGACTTGACTACTCTGAAGTATTTGCACCTGTCGCAAGATTGGAAACTGTTCGACTAGTGGTGGCCTTGACATGCAAGTAAGGCTGGTCAACATTTCACTTAGATGTAAAGTCGACATTTTTGAATGGACCTTTAGATGAAGAGGTGTCGGCCATATAACCTCATGGGTTTGTGATTCAGGAGGAAGCAAGTAAAGTATACAAGTTGCACAAAGCGCTCTATGGTCTCAAGCAGGCACCTAGGGCATGGAACAAGAAGATCGACTCATACTTGGTTGAATTGGGATTCGTAAGATGAAAATCTGAGTATGGTGTCTATGTTCAGGTTGTGGCACAAGATATAAAAATAAACTGCTTATATGTCGATGACTTGCTAGTAACTGGAAATAGCTTGAAGAACTTGTCGAAGTTCAAAGAGCTGATGAAGAAGGAATTTGAAATGTCGGATATGGGAAAGTTGTCATACTTCCTAGGCATGGAATTTCAAATGTCGAAGCAAGTCATAGTGCTACATCAAAGAAAGTATGTCAAAGAGATACTCAAGAGATTCAGAATGGATGATTCGACTTCTGCATCTTCTCCTATCGAACCAATTATAAAGTTGGATAAGCATGAAAAGGAAGACAAAGTCGATGCAACTTTGTTTAAATAGATTGTCGGATCTCTGAGATATGTATGCAATAATCGACCTGGTATATGTTTCTCAGACGGATTGGTGAGCAGATACATGAGTGAACCAAGGGTGTCACACATGAAGGCTGCAAAAAGAATTCTGAGATACTTAAAAGGATCGACAAACTATGGAATTTTATTTCGATGAGACTCTGTAAGCAAATAAGCTATGGTTACTTGTTATTCAGTTGCTGACTGGTGCAGAGATAAGGAAGATCGAAGAAGCACTACTAGATATTTCTTTTAAGTATTTGGTGCCCCAATTTCATGGTGCTCGAAAAAGCAACATGTGGTGGCATTGTCATCGTGTGAGGCTAAATATATAGCAGGATCATATGCTGCATGTCAAGCAATTTGGATCAGATCTGTGCTTGAAGAAATGAAGGTCGAAGTGAAGAAACCTCTGGTACTGCGGATCGACAACAAGTCAACAATAAATCTGGCGAAGAATTCAGTTTTGCATGGAAGAAGTAAGCACATGGAAGCTAGATTTCACATCTTAAGGGAAAATGTGAATAAAGGTGAACTTGAAGTAAGACATTGCTCAAGTGAAACACAATTGGCCTACATTTTTGCCAAAGGATTAAAGATCGACAAGTTCCTAACTTTGAGAAAGAAATTGGGAATAATTTAGACCGACAATAATTATTGTGTTTTGACAACTTGGATTATAAGGGGATATGTTGAGATATTAGATATAATCCAAGTTGTATTATGTGGCCCAAGCCCAAAGCTAATTAGGATTTAGGGTTTGTTATTTAGTTTGTTACTGTAGTGTATATAAATAGACACTTTGTAATTCACTTTTATTAATTCAATAATATCAATCACTGTTTCTTTATTTTCTCTCTTTCTCTCCTCACAAAAAGTTCCTCACGCACTAACAATCTCTAGAGTTGGAAACTTTAAATTTGGAACGATTAGGTTGGTGGTGGCGTGGATCTTATGGAAGGTTAGGAACGATATTATCTTTAAAATGGAATGTTGATGACATTTTTTGGAACATTAAATATGTAGTTTGAGTTTGGTCTTGCAATGGGGAAATTCACTATCCCAACTCTAATTTTCTAGCTTTTTGCTCATATCCTTTAAGTTGTATAAGGTAGTGTAGGGTTGAGTTGGGAATTTTCTCTTTTTGCTTATTTTTCTTTGGTTGTATCGGGTTAGAATATCTCTTGTATTTTCTATCAATTCCATTTGCTTTTAGAAAAGAAAAAAAAAACCAACAATACAAATAAACCTCTTGATTTTTTCCTTCTTATTATTTTCACACCATAGGATATCCTGTTCAACTTACTTCAAACCATATCATAATAACAAATGATCTTATATCCTAAGAAATGAATATATATATATATATATATATATATATATATATATATATATATATATATATATATATATATATATATTGTTTTTTTAGGTTTAGGATTAAATATTCAATTAAAATTTCATTTTGAGAAAGCAATTGATTCATATTTATGCTAACATTTAAACAAACTATAAAATTTGACATTTAAATGAAGTATTTAAACCAATTAACTTTAATCATTCAAATAAGTGATTAATCACAACTCAAAACTATTTAAATCACATGCATTTTTTTAATGGCATGGTGATCAACACTGTTATTTAATCAGAGGAATACTTATTTCATTTCATGGAGTGTGTTCCACACTTCTAAAAATTTTAAAAAATTCCATTGGTGTTTGGAGATGCATATTAGAACACATCTAAAATCACAACAACACTCGCAATTCATCCAAACACCTTATTTTGCCAAAATCTAGTTTGGAGATGCATATCCATACATTTTATGGGGTGAATCCGAATATGCATCTCTGTAAAATCCATTGAATTTATTATAAGCTATTGGAATCGTGTTTATTGCCCATGACATGAGATATTTCTGAGATGCATTTTCGAGGATTCCCTTGAATGCATTATAGAAAGCAACATTGTCCTAACTTTAACATTTTTTTGAGACCAACTTATATTTTAGGTCATTTTAGACCAATTTTTATCATAAAACCATTTGAGAGTGTCATAAATTAATTCAAACATACTATACATTCATTAAAAAACTCGTACATTAGTTAAATTAAAGTCAAAATGTGCCGACCATACAAAATTTGTTCTGAAAATACAAATAATAATACAAACAAACATAAACTACAGGGTATGTCTAACCCCTCCGGTTCTCATCTGCCAATACTGCAAGACATTCCGTGCCTGGGCAATAATGTCTTCTACGAGGGCCAACTGGGGTCTTCCTTCCTGAAAAAGTGCAGCCTCTATACCCGATCTCGCCATAACCACAATACACAGACAGACCAACAACGCGTCCTCAGTGTGGTTATCCCTAACCTCTAGTATCTTTTGATTAAATGGTCTAGGTGATAGTCCAAAAGCCTATGGTGCATGATAAGACGTGACACCATATAAAATCATGTGATGTAGTTGTTCGCATAAGCCCATTGTACAGGAGATGACACCTTACAATAATCCTTTGAGATTTAGAGGCTATCATGAGTATATGAATTAAACGCGTACGGAGATGAATCTCCATAAAAGTCACTAAATTTTAAATTAAAGACTGTTACAGAGATGCATCTTCAAACACACCTTAATGTTAATACTGAGATGCATCTCCAAACTAAATAAGGATGTCACACCAATTTGTGCTGAAGAGTGAGTAAAAAAGATACGTTCGGAGATGTATATTTGAATTTTATAAGTAGTTGTGACTTTTTATCGTGATGTGAAAACACCCCATAAGATTTAGAAAGCAATCATCACTCCTTAATTAAACATGCCAAAAAATAAAACATGGTGACCCAAATTCAAATTCAGGTCGAACTCTAACTATCAGATACATTGTCATACCAATCAAACCGGGACAAATCACATACATATAATATTCAAACAAAAAAATTGAACATTCTTTCAATTAAAAATAAACTTATTAATCACATATCATTTTTTCCGACTGATCTAAGTAAAAAAAAACAATAAAATAAATAAAAACCAGTAGAATAAACTCATTAAATTATATTCTAAAATCTAAAAAAAATACAAATAAATATAACAAGAATTAGCAACTAGATAAACTAATAAAATTAGTAATTTGAAAAACAAGTAAAAAAAACCAGTAAAAAGAAAAATTAAGTTGGACATTTTAATAATTTTATAATCATAACTAGGTCAACAAATTTTGAAATTTGTAATTTTACGGTTTTGCACTTTTGTCTGCAAACCAAAAAAAACTACAAACAGAAAACCAAAACCCTGAAGCAGAAAATAAAAGAGGAAGATGATGAACACAACCACCGGCACCGGCGGCGGGGACGGCGACGAACAACGTCTCATCAAAACCATAACCACCATGCTAACCAACCACCAAAACCCAGAGAACCTTCAACCTTTCATCCCTCACCTCACTCTCCCCGTCATCATCTCAATCCTTTCATGGAAGCCACTTCACTCTCACCCACAAACCCTAGTTTCCTTCTTCAAATGGTTCCAAACAAACGCACCTCAAACCCTCTCCGTTTCCCCCAAACCACTCCTCACTCTCCTCCCTCCTCTCCTCTCCCGCCGCAAATTCTCCGACGCTAAATCCCTCCTCCTCGATTTCATCTCCTCCGATCATCCTCGCCATTCCCTTCACTCACGCCTCCTTCGCTCCGATCATTCCATCCCTAAACCTGTCCTTGATACTTCCATAGCTGCTTATGTTCTCTCCCAACAACCTCAACTCGCTTTCGAGATCTTCAATAAAATGAGACGCCTTCGTTTTCGACCGAATTTGCTCACTTGCAACACTCTCCTTAACGCTCTTGTAAGGTCTAATTCCTCTCATTCTATTCTTTTGTCAAGACAGGTTTTTCAGGATTCAATTAAACTTGGTGTTCAACCTAACACCAACACGTTCAATATTTTGATTCATGGTTATTGTTCTAATAATAATTTCAACGAGGCTTTTCGGTTGATTAATCAAATGGGTGAGTTTGGTTGTTGTCCTGATAATGTTACTTACAATACTGTTTTGAATGCTTTGTGCAAGAGGAGTCAGTTGAGTAAAGTTAGGGATTTGTTGCAACAAATGAAGCGTAGTGGTCTTGTTCCTAATAGGAATACTTATAATATTTTGGTTCATGGGTATTGTAAGGTGAAATGGTTGAAAGAAGCTGCTGAGGTTATTGAATTGATGACCGGGAATGATATGTTGCCTGATGTTTGGACTTATAATACTATGGTTAGAGGTTTGTGTGACGAGGGTAAGATTGATGAGGCTATTAGGCTTAGAGATGAGATGGAGAATTTGAGACTGGTACCTGATGTTGTTACATATAATACTTTGATTGATGGGTGTTTTGAGCATCGGGGTAGCGTTGAAGCACATAAGTTGGTTGAGGAAATGAAGTCGAGGGGGGTTAAGGAAAATGCTGTGACTCATAATATAATGGTTAAGTGGCTATGTAAGGAAGGTAAGATTGATGAAGCGAGTAATGTAATGACAAAGATGGCGGAAAGTGGGTTCTCTCCGGATTGTTTTACTTATAACACTATGATTAATAGTTATTGTAAGGCTGGAAAGATGGGAGAGGCATTTAAGATGATGGATGAAATGGGAAGGAAGGGATTGAAAACAGATACTTTTACTCTAAACACCATATTGCACATTCTATGCTCAGAGAAGAAGCTGGAGGATGCATACAACTTGACTATAAATGCTAGGAAGCGAGGTTATATTCTTGATGAGGTAACATATGGAACTCTAATCATGGGGTATTTCAAGGATGAACAAGCAGATAGGGCGTTGAAGCTTTGGGATGAGATGAAGGAGAAAGGGATTGTTCCCACTGTTGTCACTTATAACACTATAATCAGGGGATTGTGTCTGTCCGGAAAAACTGATCAAGCTGTTGATAGACTAAATGAGCTTTTAGAGAAGGGTTTGGTCCCCGATGAAGCTACTTGTAACATAATTATTCATGGTTACTGCTGGGAAGGAGTGGTAGAGAAAGCTTTTCAGTTCCATAACAAAATGGTAGAACACTCATTCAAACCAGACATTTTCACGTGTAATATTCTTCTCAGGGGACTTTGCAGAGGGGGTAAGCTGGAGAAAGGTCTTACCCTATTTAACACATGGATCTCTAAAGGGAAGCCCATTGACATAGTCACATACAACATAGTAATATCCTCTTTTTGCCAAGAAGGACGGCTTGAGGATGCATTTGATCTTATGGTAGAAATGGAGAGGAAAAATATGGAGCCTGATCGATATACCTATAATGCTATTACGAGTGCGCTTACTAATGCTGGCAGAAATGAGGAAGCAGCAAAATTCGTTTCGAAACTTGCAGAGAAAGGGAAAGATGTGAAAGCTCAAGACACTTCTCCGGAGGTTGGTACAAGTGATATGATGTACTCGGAGCAAATAAGTAGTTTGTGTACTCAAGGGAAGTACAAGGAAGCAATGAAACTGTTTCAACTGGCAGAGCAGGAAGGAGTTTGTTTAAATAAATATACATATATCAAGCTAATGGATGGGTTATTGAAGAGGCGGAAAAGCATATCAAAGGCTGCCAGATAAGAATTACACAATACATTTTCTCGGTATGTACTTTGGCATTTGGATTTTTGTTGTCCATAATGATGTATCATGATGTAAAAACAATGTTGTGACAGCACCAATGATGTCATGCAAGTTTTCAACTTCCAATATAATATTTAGTTAGTTTTTTCAACTATGGTGACTATTTAGCCTTTTGCCTCCATATGCATTTATGTTATGTTGTTGGTTTCTAGAATTGACTATCATTATTAGGTCTTATGCGTGCTTGGAGTGTAAAATTGTATATGCAAGTAGAGATTCTAATTGTCATGCCATATAGACATCTGCGTTCACTTCAAATTGAAATTTGTTTAACTTGTTGATTCAGCTCCTAGATTTATTTTTACTAATGTACGACTCAGGTGCTTGGACTGAACTATAACTAGTGGGCAGAAGCTTGAATAAGTGGTTATTCAAACTTAACTAGACTTTTTTTTGTTGTTCAAAAAACTGAAGTAAATCATACATTCATACTGCACGTATAACAGAACCGCGCTAATCTTTAAATAACTGAACTTTTAAAACCGATTTGCAAACTGAACGAGGTTAATTACTAGTTATGATTAACAACACCAAAACCCTAACTGCTCACTCTGCCGCGGTTCATTGCTCCATGATCTTTCTGTTTTTTACATTCTTTGTTCTTGATTCAAGTGAAACCATTTTTGTCTGGTTCTTGTAAATTTCGCTGATTTCAGGTTAGATCCCAAAATTACTGGCCCTGTGTATTCATTCCAGCAAAATCTGGACTAGTGATTTGCTTGCTGTTACGGTGATTTGTTTGACCACATTTATTTAGAGGATTCTATACATTTGTGATGATTAGATCAGATTCTGTTTTTTTTTTTTTTTGTGGTATTGGAGAGAGTAGATCAGTTTGTACTCTGTAAGACTTTCCACACTTAAATCATGATTGTTCACATATGACCCAACCAACAAATCTTAGTAGCCTGCAATTAACCCTGAAAATGTGATGCACTTAGTTACTTGTGTGCAGAATTGCAGTCTGTCCCGGCTGATTCCCCTAAAACCAGCAAATCTTTTTTTATTTGCTCACTGCGTACTTTTGATGATCCCCCAAGTTGCTCATCCAGAAGTAAATAATGGTCCAGCAGAAGTGCAAGCTATTGATGACCATTCCGGAACTGCAATGTTTGCACAGTTGGGTAATCTTAATGGAAAATAAAACTAACTTTATTCCACAAATGAAACCGCCACCTGGACTTCTACGAATAGTTTTGTGGATGCATTAGCCAAACTTTGGTTGCGCATTGGTTGCACATATGCATCCTTTTTCTAGGATATCAAATATTGTTGTAGAAGCAGTAGCCGAATCAGATGCAAGCGGAAAGGTATTTCAGGATATGATGTTTCCCTTCATTTCATTTTACTTAGCTTTCAGTCCCATTCACATAAGTTGAGCACTATATATATGTGTGTAGGTTCCAGTCATTCGACAAGGGTATATTTCTTAAGATTCCTCCAATTGGAGGGGTGACTGGAAGAGAAGATTGAGCAATCAAATTAAAGGTTCTGCTTCAGAATTATTTTACCCTCAAAGATGTATGCTTTGCAGGTATGCTGCATACACACTATAAATTGAATTTATTAACATATAGTTTGACATTGATCATCACTCTTCACTATGCTTTGGACAAATCAGTTCTGACACTTCACTTCGGCAAAAATTTTAAGTTGGAGATTTATTTATTTATTTATAAATTTTTTAAGATTTATCATCTATTAAATTAGCTAAGGGTTTAGGGAGCAAACAAGCCCAGAGATGTTCTAAACTTATATTGATTATTGGTTCCTATAGTTGGGGTCATCCAGAGATGTTCTAAAGAGGTGGAAGGCTTTGCTCTTGTTCGACAAATTCGTTTTCAATTAAGTTTGATAGAGGAAGTGAAGATTAAGCATGCTTATAGGGAGGCAAATTTGTGTGTAGACAGGCTAGCTAAAGTTGGGATGGATTGTGAAATTGATAAGGAATTCGGGATAGATTTTCCGGATTTCATTACGGAGATGGTTATCATTGATGTTAATAGGGTAGATAGTTGGGCAGTTGTGTTTTTCTTTTTGGCTTATGCCCTCTGTGTAATAAAAAAAAAAAACAAAATTTCACGAAGTTAAAATCAAGTTCCCTTTATGTTTTTCTAGAAAAACCAAACCCAATCCTAGAATGTTGTTTTAATCTTTCTTTTTCATGTGATTTGTTTTGTTTTTGTTTTTAAATTATTTTATATTAAAGTTATGTTTATGTGATCAAGATCGCACCAACAAGTTGTGGTATTTAACACAAACTTATGTGGATTATAAATTTATAATGTAGGTGAACTTGTATAAATGAATTCTAACATTATTGCATTGCAGTTTTACTATAACGAGGGAACTCCCAATTTGAATTGGATCAACATTGATGAAAATTTGTGATTCGAAGGGTCAACGGGACAAAATTGAATGATCATCTCAACTAAGACAATACAAGAAGGGTTACAAAAGTTGAGTATTGTCGGCTGTCGGGCGTTTCATATGGATGTGTTAAGATTACTAACATGCAACCTCAAAATGATGATGTGAGAACCATGTTTTTAATATTTGGTCAATATCTTTTCAGGGACTGATCAAGTTAGATGCTACTATAGTCAGATTATGTGTTCAACTTGATTCATCCCATGACGCGCCATGCATGGTTGGACTTGATCAAGAAACTAGTTTGTCTCATCCATGAATCTGTTTTTGTTTAATTGACATTTTTAATTTATGTTTTTGTTGGTTTTGTCGATATATTAATGTTGTTGAATATGATTTAATGAAATGTTTATAATTCTAGTATCCTAGATTTCAGATTTAGATGGGGGTATTTCTAGTATTTCTAGTATTTCAATAGACGATTTAGAGGCGGAGAAATAAATTCTCTTAAGTTTATATAGTGCTAAGACTCTCGTTTAATATCTATAGGATCTAACACATGACATAATCAAAGACAGTGACAAATTGGAAAGCTTTTATGTGGCATTGCAACCTGATTGTTTTTTGTCATGAGAATTTAGCTAAACAGTTTGGCATAGCTTGTGATTAATTGTTCTATCTAATTATGTTCCTTTTAGAAATTAAAAATAGTTGATGACAAATTGAAGTATGACTCAGATGCGGTGGAGCGTGCTTTCAATACGGCGGAGTAGGGTGGATCTGCAAGGTTAATACTTCAATGCTCAATTCAGTTAATGAATGCGAAGTTGTATGAGTAGAATCCACGAGTCTTGGCGGGTGAAGGGATTTATATAGAAAGGTCGATTAGAACCACTTCCGCTTGGTCCAACGTTTAGTGTGGATCATCGTCGGATGAGTTCTGATTGAGTAGTTGGCAGGAGGTTGGAATTGTATGTTCTGAGCTTGAGTGAGATTCTACATGTTCCTTTACACTTTCTTTTAAGACGCTTGTTTTTGAACTTGGTTGACGACGCCCCACCTTATAGGGCAGGGTACAAGAAATAAAAAATGTGGTACATAAGACATAATTGCTGATGTAGGCCGCAACTAGAGATGAGAGACGTGTAATCTTCAACAAGTAGCGCATAAATTCTCTAACTTTTTTTAATAACTTTATGGTGATGGTTTTCCTGACTACCTTAATTGCTTGCTTTCAGATAAAATGAAGTGTCATAAGTCAATCACTTTAAATGAAAAGAACACCTATGCTTTCAAGAGTCGTCCACGTACCGACATCGGGAAGAATTCCAAATGCGGGGCCCATTGCTGATCCGAGCTCTTTTATCCTTCCTACCCCGATCAAGATAGAGGTAGCGGGTTCTCCTAATCACCTTATGGAGGGAGATGTCTCACATTCGGTGTCGCGTGTGATTATTGGCAATTCCCCGAGGGGGTATTCCCCTAACGCGCCTTCTGGTACAAGGCAGAACGAAAAACGACCCTAGACAACTGTGCAGGATTTGAGAGGATTTAGTCCCGAGAGATGCTCAACCTTGACTGCGGGTGCATGGTCACTGCTACTTCTGGCCCACCCTGGTCCCCGAACGACTAGGGAACTTAATTCTTTTATCTCTGAAAAAGATTAGACATTTTTTTCGAGCAAGGTTAATGGTGTTCGTCTAGAAGAGCTGGCACAAATGTCGTATCAAATGTGTTGGGCATAAGGTATCTTGGCCTTTGGTGCCATCGGAAGGGAGATGTCTTTTGCCCGCCATCTTCGAAATTGAAAGAGGAGCTTATGGAGCGCGTTAATGCTCTTATTGTCGAGCAAAACCAATTTTTTGAAGAGCTCACGAAAACAAGTTAATTGTTGACAGTGACGGGGAATAAGATACAATCTTTTGGGTATCCTTACCTATTGGATGAAACTGTGCAATAGTTGTCTTTAGAGATAAAGGGGAAGGACGTCGCCCTAAAATATGCTCATACTATGTTTTCCCAAATTGAGGTTGCTTTAGTCGAGGCGACTCAAGCATAGGATTCCTCCTACAAGAGGGTAGAGGAGTTGGGAACGTCTTTGAACGAAGCCCGAGAAGGTTGGAAGATAACTTAAGATGGCCTTTAGAAGATAGTTATTCCATTCTCCAAATTTCTTTTGAGAATGCACCGAGGCTAGTGGACCTTTTCCACCCTGAGGTGAAAATATCAAGGGAGTAGATTCGCCTTGTGTAAGAAATGCTGGATGAGAGGTTGATTAATATTGAGTCAGACTCATAGATCTTTTTTTGTATGGTTGCTATGCCCGATGTAACACTTGTTATTGAATATATTAATATTCGTCATTGTTTATTTTATTTCGTTACCCTTTATTTATTTTCTTACCACTGGTTTCACATGTTATGTTTGTTGCCTTGAGTCCTAAGTTCTTTTCCCAAGGAATTGGACGACATTTGAGGTTATGCTCTAAAGTTTTATTGGATGTCTATGGAGACCGTGCCCGACCAAAGGTCGGTTCCCCTTCCTTGCCCTCAAGTTTGAACTTGGTTCAAGACTTACATAGTGGAGACCCGTCTATGAGTTATGGAGTGGCTAGATTCCAAGAAGGAGGCGAGCCTTGATCACCATCTTGTTTCATTGTTTATTGTCTTTATCTTCACGACTTTTCTGTGTGTTTTGTTTGCTTTAGATCGTTTGAGCTACATGCCTTTCTAACCCCAGTTTCTTTTGAAATATATAGTTTGGTCTCAGTCCATTTTTAAATATCCAACATTTTAATGTGTCATTCGTTCCCCCACTTCCACTGCTACTTTGGTGAATAAATCAATGTACTCCTGTAGGGTCTCCATCTTCTTTTTTAGAATTCCATTGAGTATGGCTATCGTAGTGAGTTCCCACTTTCGAGCAGGGAATTTGGTAGGACGATTCGAAGAGTTCCTTCTAACTTCCACCTTTGAGGGTTTTGAACTACGTCATTGAGGCTCCTATGAGGGTTAACACAAACAATTTGCTTTTCACGCCCCAGGGCGTGGTGGTAATCAAGTCTGGTGTCTACATGTTCGATATGCTCGTCCAGGTCACTTGAGCCATCATAGTTGTCCAACATGGGAGGTTTCTCCAGATATTTTAGAATACTACTATCAAGGATGCACCTCGAGAACGGGTTTCTCATCTTCTAGAGAACTTGCGCTTTGCTGTCATGCCTTTCCTCTCTTTAGTAGCGTGACAACAAGTGACTGTGACAACATATCTTTGGCGGAGTGTGTGTTAGGTGTGAATATGGAAGTAGAAAAACAATCTAGAGAGGGGGTGAATAGACCAAATTAAAAAATGTAACCATCGTTTTCCAAAATTAGAATGTTCTAAAAAATGAGTTGTGAGCGGAAGGTTTCAAGCGAAAATGATAATTATTCTATTGACTATGATCAAGTTAACACAATTCGTTTCACAAATACCCAAGATTATGGAGATGAAATTCTTGGTACGAATTGATTCAATTTATGTAGACACAAGAAGTGTACACAATTTATTCAATGTAAAGAGTCATAAATTCCATTACTTTTCAGATTTATCAATCACACCTCTAGCTTGACTAGTTGTCCAATTCCAATAAAACTAAGCTTTACATAATTAATCGCTATCAAGAACAAAATGGTATAAATGAAAGAGTAAGAGTTAGAGAGATGAAACCGAGATTTATAGTGCTTCAACGTTAGTCCCCGCTTGGCCTATGCTCACTCTTCAATGGTTTCCCATTAGAACCTACATAGTTCCTTATTATTTGACAAATATTTCCAAGAGTTCATACAATCACCAATCTACAATTACAACTGAGAAAATAAATCTCCTAATTTGGATCTTGACTTGTACACATCAAACTTCCCAAACTCTTCTACGTAATCTTTACTTAAATACGTTTCTTTGATCTTTCAATGACACCAATTCTGCTCCAAGCCTTAGTGTGTAGCAATTAACCCCTTGATCCTACCAATTCCTTGAGAGGTGAAATTGTCTGAAGATCCGAGAAGAACTCCACCTTATATGTAGCCTTCCACATAGTTACTGCTAAGGCAATGTTGGAGAGAAGAACCTACTACTTTTCAATGGAATTTGTCACCACCATTGACAATCCCTCTTTCTAGCTAACAACCCGAAAACTCAATAAGATCTCCAAGAACGGTTAGTTTCAAACACTTGACTACTTGAATTAATCCCAAAAATATCATTATCAAGATCTAAACTCAATTGAAGTTTAAGACATGAAAAATTCGTAGCAAGACTTTGAACACACAAATTAGAGGAAATTGATTTTCACACAAAACCACACTGAAAAATCTTGACAGAATGATTGATTGTTGTAAAGAATGATGATAGAAAAATATTAATATGTGCTTGAGATGAAGCACACTAAATGGTTGAAAAAGGGTGGTTAGATTCGAATCAAGAAAAATTTGATTTGAATCAAATGAGCAAAATGAGGTGAAATGAAAGAAATATTTAATTTTTGAAAAATGCCAGTCGATTCGAATCAGAGGAAACGTTATTCGAATCACAAGCTATCTGATTCGAATCAAGAACAAAAAGTGATTCAAATCAAATAACCCAAAACTGACATGATTTTTAAGCAAAACAAATTGATTCAGATCATGTTGAAAGTTTGATTCGAATCAAATCAAACAGAAACAACCATGGTTTTTGAAAATTGGAATTGATTCGAATCATGTACAATTTTTTATTCAAATCAAATTAGACAAAATTTGTTCCAAGACAATTGATTAGGATTAAGTGAAAAATCGGATCAAGATCAAATTGCTAAGTTGAGCTGCTGTCCAATTTGACCATGATAAAAAATTCAGTGTAAACCTGAATGATTCGAATCAATCTTGTAAAATCTCAAATTTTCAAATTTTCAAAAGCTTTTTGAGATTTTACCATGAATCAAAGTTTGTCCAAAAACCCAAAGTGATTTCATTCCACTTTCATATGCTATTGATCAAATAACATTTAGATCTAGATCAAATCTAACTGAAGTTTTATGCATGCTTAACCCGAGAAATGCAATAATGAAGGAGACTTAACGAATCAAAATAAAACAATGATGAAAGTGATAAGACAAGCAACAATATAACCAGATAGTAGTCATGCAACTACAATGTCCCCATTTTTTTTATGCTTGGCAAGCTTTCACTTGGAATTGAGCCAACTTTTGAGTAACACGTGTAACTCCCCCTAAAAATTTGCACACAAAAAACTCACAACATAAAAACGAATAAAACAATTCTAGACTCATTACAACTTCTCCCTCCCTTTTACAACATCATAAAGAGATAGTTTGAAATATGTCTAAAAACCAAAGAAAACAACAACTAACATATAATTTCAAAGAACATATGAGCTAAACATCTAAGAAGCTTATACAACAACCATGATCACATATTCAACGAAGACATACATGTTATAATCAAAATAATGCAAATAGACATGCAACACAAACGTTCAAAAGCTAACAATAGAGTGATCAAACTTGTAAATTAAAGTATGCATTAACAATCATAAATAATGCATGAACAAGTAAACAAGCATTCTAATGCACATAATTAGCAATACACATTTAAAAGACTTAAATGCAAGTAAGAACAATCAAAGACATAAGCTAGAGATGAATTAGTGAGATATAGAGGAAATAAGCTAACCAATGCATAGCTCTAGCACAAAACACATAGAACGATACAAGGTTTAGAGACATACCATTGTAGGTTGGTAGAAGCTACGATTTTCTATAATAAAGTGTTAGTGAAATAAAAACAATATATAGCAAACAAAACTAAAAACCAAAACCTCATTCTACTTAAGGCAAGATGAGTCTAAAACTCCCAAGTCCCTACAAATTTTGTGGAAGGATTCCGAAGACAACGATTTTGTAAAAATGTTAGAAACCTGACTTTTGACGCCAACGTACTTAAAAATAATGTCTCATTTCTCTGCATGATCTCTTAGGAAATGGTGTCAGATCTCAATGTGTTTAGTTTGTGAGTGTAATACTGGATTCTTAGTAAGACTAATAGCACTAGTACTATCACACTTAATTGAAACACAACTAAGTTTTAAATCATAGTCCAATAGTTGTTGCTTAAGCCATAAGACTTGCGCACAACAACTACTAGCAGCTACATATTATGTTGTTTCTTACTATGCTAAGAAACTAAGTAGCTCCCAAACAAGTGGCAAGTACCACTAGTACTCTTCCTACCTGACTTGCACCCCGCAAAATCGAAATAAGAATATCTTACTAAGATACAAGCATTTCCCTTAGGATACCAAAGAGTGTGATTGGAGGTTCTGTTAAAATACCTTAAATGAATTTAACGATCTTAAAGTGGGAATCCTTAGGTGATGATTGATATCTAGCACACATGCACACACTAAACATGATATCAAGCTTACTCGCGATTAAATAGAGTAAGTATCCGATTATTACTTGATACCTGGTTATGTCAAAATCCACTCCTCTTTCATCTTTGTCTATAAGCATATTTGAAGCCATTGAATTTGAGATAGTCTTTGAATATTTCATCTTGAACTTCTTGGGAAGATCTAGACAATAATTTGTTTGACTTATGAAAGTCCCTTATTCACCTTGCTTGATTTGCAATCCTAAGTAGTATGTTAACTCTCCCATAAGTGACATCTCAAACTCCCCCTGCATCAAACTAGCAAATTCTCAATAAAGAGATTCATTAGTAGACATACATATAACATCATCTACATAAATTAGCACTAAAAATGCTTTTACTTATGTCTTATAAGCAAATTGGTGTCAGCTTTCCCACGATTGAATCCTTGTTTGATAAAAGATCCACTCAATCCCTTATACCAAGTTCTAAGAGCTTGTTTGAGACCATAGATGACTTTTTTCAACTTAAAAAAATGATTAGGATTATCATGATCCTCAAAACCCGGAGGTTGTGAGATATACACCTCTTCGTTTATATGGTCATTTAGAAAAGCAGATTATCATGATCCATCTTGTAAAGCTTAAAGTCAAGGCTGTAGGTGAATGCTAAAATGAGTCTAATGGTTTCTAGGAAGCCTAAAGGAGCATAAGTCTCCTCGTAGGCTTTCCCTTCAACTTGATTGTATCCTTTTGCCACTAACCTAGCTCTATTTCTCGTAATTACTCCACTTTCATCCATCTTGTTCCTATATACCCATCTTGTGCCTATGACGGTTTTATCAATCGGATGCGGAACAAGATCCTAAACGCCATTTCTTTTAAATTGGATTAGTTCCTCTTATATAGCAAGTAACCATCCTTCATCAAGTAAGGCATCTAATATTGATTTAGGTTCAATTTGAGAAATGCAAGCGAAGTACTTACAGAAATTGTTAACTAGTGACCTAGTACTTACTCCCTTTTTTATGTCTCCAAGGATTTGATCTAATGGATGATCCTTTGCGATTGTCCAATCTTGAGGTAGCTGGTTCGAGGTCTCTTATTTATCATCCTCATGTAAGCTTTCCTCCTTATCTTCCGTAATGTCCTTATCTTTTATATTCAGATCGGGATCCTTTTTTGAAATTCCATTGTCGATTAATCTTTTCGTTATAATACCTGAAACATCAGAACAAATACCATTTCCCGACTTTTAGGGTGAGGACTCATCAAAAACAACATGAATTACCTCTTCTACACAAGAAGTTTTATGATTGTAAACCCTATAGGCTTTACTCGTAGATAAGTACCCTAGAAAAATACCTTCATCAAATTTTGCATCAAATTTGCCAAGGTTATCTTTTCCGTTATTCAAAATAAAGCATTTGCAACTGAAAACTCGAAAATATGAAATATTAGGTTTTCTACCCTTAAGTATCTCATAGGGTGTCTTCTCTAGCATAAATCTTATGATTACCCTGTTTAAGACATGGTATGCGGTGTTAATCGCATCCGCCCAAAAGTACTTAGGTAAACTCATCTCATTTATCATAGTCCGGGTAAGCTTTTCCAACACACGGTTTTTACGTTCTACAACATTGTTTTTTGTAGAGTTCTAGGACATGAGAAATTATGAGCAATACCGTTTTCGGTGCAAAAGTTTTGAAAATGATGGTTCACAAATTCCCCACCATAATCACTACAGAGAGTGATGATTTTAAAACCAAAAAAAATTTGAACAACCTTAGCAAAGTCAACAAAAACTTTAAAAGTATCATCTTTATGGGCTAATAAAAACTCCATGTAAATCTAGAGTAGTCGTCAACAATCACAAATCCATAATAGTTTCCACCTAGACTTCTTGTCAGCGAAGGGACAAACAAGTCTAAATGAAGAAGCTTAAGAGATTTTGATGTCAAAATATCCTTCTTCGGTTTAAACAACACTCTTATTTTATTTCCCATTTGGCAAGCATCATATAATTTGTCTTTCGAAAAATTTATTTTTGGAAGACTAACTACTAGATTTTGGATGCTATCTTATTTAGCAAGTCAAAATGCACATGGCTTAAGCATCTATGCCATAACCAAGAATCTTCATTCTTAGCTACTAAACACTTAGTACCATGCATTGAGACATCATCTAGATCAAGCATATAAACATTTTCAATCCTAGAACCCTTAAACACAAGGTCCTTACTAGTCATATGCTCAATTATACAACTAAGAGTATCAAACGAAATTAAATACCCTTTGTCAAATAATTGGCTACTACTTAGCAAGTTATGTTTAAGTCCTTTCACTAACATCACATTTTCAATGGTAATTGTGAAGGGATTTCCCATAATACATTCACAAAGAATTTTACCTTTTGTATTGTTTCCATAGGTGACATTACCACTTTCCATCTCATCGAATTTGATGAACATGGAAGCATCTCCCTCCATATGTCTTGAACACCCGCTATCTAGAAACCACAATCTTTTTGTGGAGGTGAGACTTTCCTCTAACAAATCAATAAGGTAATTTAGGTCCCAAACTAATGGGTCCTTTAGGGTTAGTTGAGTTACATTTAGGAATCCATGTCATTTTACCATTGGGAACTTGAAGGTTCCTTACATGACATATAGGCCTAATGTGATCCTTATCTCCACAATAATTACAAATAGCTTTAGATGAAACACTCCTTCTATTTATCCTTGTGGCATGAGGCTTTTCCTTAAAAATCTTCCCTCTTTCTCTTGAAGAACTAGAACAAGCATTATATAGTGTGGCAACATGTGTCAGATGTCCTTTAAGAGTTTCAATTTCATTTTTTTAAATTGGACAATTAACACATTCCATAACTTCTATATTTTTAGGTAAAGTATCTAAAACAATACAACGCTCTTCCACAAGATATGTATGAATTTCCTTTAAACAATCTAAATCATGATTAAGATTCTTTATCTCTTGTTCAAGTGTATCAATAATTACTTTTTGGATAGTAATTTTCTTAAACGCTTTAATGGAATCAACACACATGTCATTAAACACATTAGACAATTCACCATAAGTATACTCATTTTCAGAATTAGAATTATATACCTTTGAAATTCCAATTTTCTTTTGTGCTATCAAGCAAAAGTTGGAACACTCATCATCTAAACTCGGACATGAATCAGAGGAGTAGCTTTCCACCTCTTCTTCCCACGCGATGTAGGCTCTACGACCTTTGGAAGATTTTCCCTTCCTCTTATAGAAAGCCTTGTCTTAACTTTTATGATGTTTGGCGAGATTTGGACATGTAGTTCTATAGTGTCCCAATTTACCACATTCATAGCATGTGATCTCATCATCTTCTTTCTTGTGATCCTTCTTAAATGGATGAGTATTTCTAAAATTTACTAGACCTTTTTCTGTATGCTTGAGCTTGTTTCTCTCAAGATATCTATTGTAGCACCTGACGAATAAACTTATTTCCTCCTTTTTGGAAACTTCTTCGTCATAGTTGTCACTTTCTTTCTTTGACTTCTTCACTTTTCAAGATGAAGCTTTTAAATAAAGATCTCATTTCTCTTCTTTCCCATTCTCTTTCTTTTTCAACTTTACTTCGCTATCAGCGAGTCATTTCAGCTTATTCTCATGCTCGAATAACTTCTGAACAGTTTTCTAATATCCAAAGTACTAAGATCATTTGCTTCTTTTATTACGGTGACTTTTAGTTGCCACTCCCTGCAGACGGATCTTAATATTTTTTTAGTGCAATCTTTGTTGGAAAAGGTTTTACCTAAGTCTTGGAGTTTGTTGATCAAATGGAGGAATCTAGTTTTCATGGAATCAACGAATTCTTCGGGTTTTATATGTAATAGTTCAAACTTATCTATAAACATATTGATTTTAGAATCCTTGACGTCCCCCATCCCTCATAGAGAGTTTGGAAAGCTCCCGCATACCTTTAACTCTCGTATGATGTGAAATCGAATATAACACTTTAGCACTAAGTGCCGAAATAATTATGTTCCTCGCTTTCAAATCATATGAAACCTTTTTGGTTTTATCATCAATCCAATCTTTTGGATGTTTAACCAAATCCTTATCACCCTTAGGAATATATGGTCCCTCGGTGACGACACACCTCAAAGTTTTGTAAACCGATAACAAGTGTACATACATGATCGATTTTTCGCCTTTGAAAAATGGTGATCTATTATACGTTCCCTTAGGATCGTTATCTTCTGTCAAATTAACAAAATTTCGGATGTCAGTTAGACACAATCAAAAGACTAGCTCTTGATGCAATTGTTGGGTATGAATATGGAAGTGGAAAAAGAGTCTAGAGGGGGGGGGGGGGGTGAGTAGACCCAAATTAGAAATGCAACTACCGTTTTACAAAATTAGAGTGTTTTTAAAAATGAGTTGCGAGCGGAAGGTTTGAAGCAAAAATGAAAATTATACAATTGATTATGATCAAGCTAACACAATTTGTTTCACAAATATCCAAGATTATAAAGATGAAATGCTTGGTATGAATCATTCAATTATGTAGTCATAAGAAGTGTGCATAATTGATTCAATGTAAGGAGTCCTAAATTCAATTAGTTTTCAGATTTATCAATCACAATACTACCTTGACTAGTTGTCCAATTTCAACAAAACCTAAGCTTTACGTAATTAATCGCTATAAAGAACTAAATGATATAATACGAAGGAATTGAAAAACCTATCATGTAATCGCTGCAAATATAAATGCAAGAGTAAGAGTTAGAAAGATGACACCAAGATTTATATTGTTTCGGCGTTCGTCCTCGCTTGGCCTACGTGAACTCTTCAATGGTTTCCCATCGGGACCTGCATAGTTCCTTGTTATTTGACAAATATTTCCAAGAGTTCAAACAATCACCAATCCACAATTACATCTAAGAAAATAAATCTCCTAATTTAGATCTTGACTTGTAGAAAACAAACTTGCCAAACGCTTCTACGTAATCTTTACTCGAATATGTTTCTTTAGTCTTCCAATGAAACTAATTCTGCTCTAAGCCTTCAAGTTAGCAATCAACCCCTTGATCCTACCGTTTCCTTGAGCGGTGAAATTGTCAGAAGATCCGAGAAGAATTCCGCCTTATCTATAGCCATCCACACAATTACTACTAAGGCAATGTTGGAGAGAAGAACCTACTTCTTTTCAATGGAATTTTTCACCACCATTGACAATCCCTCTTTCTTGCTAACAACCTAAAAACTTAACTGGATCTCCAAGAATGGTTAGTTTCAAGCACTCGACTACTTAAATCAATCCCATAACTCTTGTTATTAAGATCAGAACTTAATTGAAGTTGAAGATGTGAGAAATTTATAGCAAGATTTTGAACATACAAAACAGAAGAAATTGATTTTCACACAATCAAATTGAAAAATCTTGACATAATGATTGATTGTTGTAAAGAATGATGACTTAAACAGATATATATGTGCTTAAGATAAAGCACACAAAATGGTTGAAAGGGTGGTTAGATTCGAATCAAGAAAAATTTGATTTGAATCAAATGAGCAAAATGAGGTGAAATGAAAGAAATATTTAACTTTTGAAAAATATGCCATTTGATTCGAATTAGAGGAAACATGATTTGAATCACAAGCCTTCTGATTCAAATCAAGAACAAAAAGTGATTTGAATCAAATAGCCTAGAACTGACATGAGTTTTAGGAAAAATAAATTGATTCGGATCATGTTGAAAGTTTGATGCGAATCAAATCAAACAGAAACAACCACGATTTTTGAAAATTGGAATTGATTCAAATCATGTACAAATTTTGATTTGAATCAAATTAGACAAAATTCGTTCTCTGGCAATTGATCAGGATCAAGTGAAAAATCCGATCAAGATCAAATTACTGAGTTGAGTTGCTGTCCAATTCGATCATGATAAAAAATTTAGTGCAAAACTGAATGATTCAAATCAATATTGTAAAATCTCAAAATTTCAAATTTTCAATAACTTTTTGAGATTTTACCATGAATCAAAGTTTGTCTAAAAACCCAAAGAGATTTCGTTCCACTTTAATATGCTATTGATCAAAGAACATTTAAACCAAATCAAACCAAAATTTTATGCACGCTAAACATGAGAAATGCAATAATGAAGGAGACTCAACGAATCAAAATAAAACAATGATGAAAGCGATAAGACAAGCAACAAAATAACCTAATATTAGAGACATACAACTATAGTTTGACTACCTCCTATTTCCCTAAACTCATGTTTGAGGTGCGATTTTCTCAATGCAGGGTACAATTTGGGGATTTAGGGGTCGTTCTGCGTAGGGAGAGGGGGTAAAAAAGGATTGATTCTGGATTAACTCCCTGATGGGCAGGAGCAAACACTTTGCTCATAAAATGATATTTTGGAGGAGCATACTGTAAAGTTTCTTAGATTCTAAGTACTCGTTCAACTAACAAGTGTGAACTATGTTGGTGCACAAGTTGTAGACATTTTTGAGCAGATCATTAGCCTTTTGCATGCCTAAATTGACCTCCAACTGTGGAAGGCTTTGAAGCATATCTTGTCCAGGAATCAGTTGTTACGACATAGGTTGCTTCAAAGTTTGGCATTGGATTGGTTTTTTGGAAATATTATAAAGTTGGAAGGTCTTGGAAAAATCCTTGTTCGATTGTCGGATGGATTGGATCTTGTTGAATATATGACTCCAAACATAATAGGGAAGGGAAGGGGGGGGGGGGGGAGGAAGAATTGTTGGGGTTTGAAAAATAAAGGTTAAAATAAATTGTTTTCATTTTCAGAGTTCTAAAACATTTATAAGAAAAACTTTTGAATATAGCAGTGGAAAGAAAAGATGCGGAAAATAAAGAGATAAGGAAAAAGAGATGACACAAGAATTTATAGATGTTCGGTCTAAATGAAGTGACCTAATCCTCTCCCAAAGACTTGATCTTGAAAGTATCCAGTAATGCTTATGAGCTTTTAGTAGGTTAATTTCACAAACTCCCTTATACAAGGAAAGTAAAGTTTCGGGTTAACTTCCAACCATATAGAAAACAATGGATTAAAGCGGTTAGTATTCCTTCCAAACATGAACAAAGCAACGAGCAGTTAGTCTACAAGATTAAAACCTGAGATTTTATACAAGCTAATATCAAACCCAAGTGGAGTTTTGAATTGGCTATCCTCCGTACTGAACCAAGGTTTTACACGGACTGACCACAAACCAAACAAGGGTTTTAACAAGCTGGCCACAAACCAAATGGAGATTTTACACCAGGCTAATCTTAAACCAAATTGTTATTTTACACCAGGCTAATCTCAAACCAAGTTGAGCTTTTACACGGGCTGGGCTCATAAACTGAACAACGACTTAATACTTAAGCCCCAAACAAAGCTTTTAATGGGTTTAGCTTTAAACCTAAACTAACACTCCCTTTAAGAATAATTATTTCACCTGGAGAAAATATCTCTTGGTGAATTTACAATATCATCCATTCTAGAACAAAATTCCTCACTTAAAAACAAGAACTTTCTCGAAGCGCTATGACTAAATTAAAGTGAGAGGAAGTAGAAAAATGTTTATAGAGAGAGTCAGGATAGTGAGATAGCTCACGATTGTGGATGTGAAGAGTGAAGGGTTATACCTCTATTTATGGGATAGAGGTTGGCAAAAAAATAGGAAAAGATCTAAGGCTAATTTAATGTTCCTAGGACCTAATCCCAATCGGCTGGATGACCAAAATAATCGATTATAAATTCTGATTTTGGAAGGTTTGGATAGAGAGTTGTTTCCATTCATTAAGGCATTATCACAATTGGTTATGGACACTATTTGTACTAACCCGATAGTTTGGGAATGCACTCAAATCGATTGAACAAATCAAAAAAATTGTCTAAACTATTTTGATAGTTCCTGATTCATCTGGCTAGGCTCCAAAATATTATTTTAGGTTTTTTGTTGTTGTTGAGAAATAGAAGCTTTAAGAAATGGTTTTATTGAGTGTGTGATTTAGCCATAATACTCTATGAAAAATTATTTGTGTTTGTTAGAAAACATTAATCCCTATGATGCGATCATATGAACTTTCACACTTCCTATCTTTCACACTCTAAATCTTTAAGACTTTGCTGAATACACCTATCATATAAGCATTTTATTGATTCCTATCGAAGATGAAGCATGGGATATCTTCAAGTTGGATGCCACCATCAAATGATAGATATCATTAAAATCCTAGTTCATTAGCTTGATTTGGAGGAAGAGCTTTGAACAAACAATCTTGTGCATCTTTAATCGCTTGATATACTTGATTGGTTTTATGCTTTAAGGTTTGATTGAATCTTCATAAGCTGTCATCAAATGTTGCATCTTCATAAGTTGTCATTAATAAAATCAAGTTCACATAATCAAAACCAAATCATGATACGTATGACCTGTTTATATTTGATCCCTTCTAGATTGAACTTACAAACACATAGTTCCACAGATCTTGTGGAGTAGGTGTGGGATGAGAAGTCACCAGGGAAAGTTTTTCCTTAACTGTAGGATGAAATAGAGCCTTCCTAGATAGATCGAGAGTGTTGATGGTGGTAGAAGACGCATCTGCAGTGTTGCATTGAAATGTTGATTGAATAGCTCTCGATGTTTCCATTCTTTCCAGAGTTAGATTGGTGGTTCAAAAGGGAAGAAAATGAGATTGGAGCTTTTTCGAGTTGTGGGGAAGAGACAATGGTTTCTCCTGGAATTTTGCGGTAATCAAACATCGGTTCCCATAGACGACACCATTATTTATTCATGAACTATAGATTATTGATAACAGAGTGATGTATGACTTATATGTGGTGGAGCATGCTTCCGGTATGACGAGCAGAGATAACTTGCAAGGTTAAAACTCCAACGCCTAAGCAAGTGTATGAATGAGAAGCAATATTAGAGTGGGAATAAGTAGAATCCCCGAGTCTTAGCACATGAAGAGCTTTATATAGAGACGAAAGTTAGAACTGTTTCTGCTTGATCTGAAATATAGTGCAAATCACCATCCGATTAGATCTGATGGTGGAAAGTTGGAAAAAGGTCGAAATTGTGTGCTTGAAACTTGAGTGAGGTTCTACTTGCTCCTTTGTGATTTCCATCATAACGTTTGTTTTTTGGTTTGGACATGTGAATCTTTTAAGCGACCAAGAACAAATCATATTAACAAAATTTTATTTCAATGAAAAAAAATAATTTGTTAAAAAATAATTAAACAATATTCACATGTTTGTAATCTTTACAAGGAAGTATTGAAAAAAAAGGTGTCATGACCTAAAAATAAGCTATAATAATAATAATAATAATAATGTTGCATTATGGAACTAGAAATAGACGCTCTAGCTCCACGAAGGAACTATATAAGTAACTAGTGATCTTGAACGGTGGGTTCGATCTCCTTACAATGGTGTGGAGTAAATCTGCATGTTAGAACTCCAACGTCCAAGTCAGTTCAAGATTCAAGATGAGTAGAATGAAAGTGGGAATCAAAGATTGTACCTTGCTCTTACCATGTGAACTGTTTTATACCTTGCGTCAAGTAGAGTGAATTCGAGACGGATTGAGCCTTAGTAAATTGGGCATTTGACAGGTCTAGAACAGTTGACCCCAAGGTTTTGTTGGGCACTAAAGGAGCAGGGGAAGCCTCAAGTATCATTGACCGGCCTCCATGTTGTAATTCGATGCGAAATGAAGCTGAAAAACATCGGGATGAGTTTTTGAAAAAGTAACGGGGAACAAGATTTAATATGGTTCCATCTTTGAAATACTTTGTCACCCTTTTCTAGAATGTGTAATGACATGACCATTTAGGGAACGGTGTAGTTTATAGACTGATTGAGTTCACTTGAGTTGGTGTGTATCCATGAGTAGAAATTTAACCGTTGATCTTGTGATTTATTTCCATAGCGGGTCTTGACCTTTCAAGTCTTGTTGCATATAAATAGAGTGAGTTGAATATTTGGAAGTTTGTATAAACTTTAGCTTTCAAGCTTACAATTACTTTCCAGAGAAGTATCTTTGTTCCTTATTCCATGAGAGTATCACTAGAAGCGATTGAGTATTTCCCTTAAAGCTTTCACCTTTTTTCACTCCTTTTGTTTCACCAATCTCCCATAACCAGGTACCCTTCTAGCTCAAATTTTACCTTCAATGTTTCTTGTTTTTAGTAAGGATGAGTGATAAAACGGTTGATTTAGTGAGTGATTTTGAAGTGGAAACTTCATCGGGGTCATCCCCTAATTCTTCTCATCCTTCTCCTAGTGGCGATCCCGTAGGACCAGAAATCATTGCCCTTTTTGACGACTCTGGATCAGATTGGGCATCTCGGTATTCCTTGGAGGATGAAACATCTTCTTCTGGGTCGTTAGAAGCTCTCATATTAAATGTTGGCAAAAGAAAAAATTGCGTCGAGGTTCCTATGCTTCATCCTATTCTGTTGGAAGAGAAGGTGATAACCAACTTGCAAAGGAGGGAACGCACTAGAGATTTCATTCAGGTTCATCTATGGACTGAAGGTTGTGAGCCTAACAATATCGAGGTGCTTGAACATTTAAATCTTCGAATCCGGTTGAATGCGCCAATGTATGACTGGGTGGTGCAAAAGTAGCAGGTACTTCCTTGATTATGGGAAATGAGCCCTCCTTAATCGATGGTGACATTGTAGCTGTAGATCTTTCAGAATAGTTGATCGTTCTCATGGGAGGGGAGAAGAGGATATCTAGTTCTTCTAATGATTGCATGGTAACATTCTTCGAGTGCATGTTTACAAGAATAGGACTTCAACTGCCTTTTTCTAAATTCGAGGTAGGTGTCTTCAAACATTTAAAAGTTTCTCCTTCCAAGCTTCATCCGGAATCATGGGCATACATAAGGGACTTCCATTTGTGTGCTAATTACAAATACTAGAAGCCCTCCCTTAGCTTATTTTTCGACCTTTTCAATCCGAGGCATACTTCCCTGGAAAACTTTCGTAACTAGGGGCTTAGTTTCTTCCATCCAGTCAACCTTTGGTTCGACCCCTTAACTTTGGGCTCATGCGGTTTTTTGGGACGTTTCTTCTCGCCGTAGCCCCTCACCATTACAACTTATTATGTTGTGAAGGTGAAAAAAATACACAAGAGGGGGGGGGGGGGGGGGGTGAATTGTGTATAGAAAAAACGTATTGCTTCTAAACAACAACTTCAGAATTTGAACAAGTTCAGAGCCTGAACACAGAATAAAAGTAGCAGCGGAATAATAAAGTTTAGAAGAAAGTGTAAATCAACACACAGAGTTTATCATGATTCCTCTCATCATCTGAGAATAGTTCAGTCCCCTTGCCTCAACAAGAGCTTTTCACTATAATCAACACTGATTACAACTTTGCTCAATCAAACCAGAAAGAAACTTCACCGCTCAATTAATCCAGAAAGAGAATTCTGCTAAATCAACCTAGCAAGAGACTTCTGCCCAATCACACTAGAAAGAGACTTCACTGCTCAAGCACGCATGCAAAAGACTTCACTGCTCAACCAACCTTGCCATAGACTTTTACTACTTTAAACAAACAATTTAGTAGAAAAAGATAATAACTATAGATGCAAGAAATGGGAGAGGGATACATGAAAAATTACAAGGGATATAGATGCAATAAATAAAAGGTCTCATTATATGGTAGCCCAAGAGAAGCCATGTGTGTGCAAAAGTCCTAAGCTATATGAATCAAAGTTACATGTCTCCCTTTTGCCTTAAGGTAATGCCACGAATAACCATCTTGCAATTAAGGTCCTAAATCCATAATGATGCTCCATGTCAAGCTAAGGTCAAACACAAGGTCCCATGGTTCCATACAAGTCCATTTTTTCTCACTCTGTGAGAACAAGTTTTGGTTCTACATCTGGCCTTTAGTTTTGATGATAACAATACATTGTTTCTTAGAGAACAATTTTGTATAACAATGATTTTTGTCTAGTGTATAGCTATTTCTAAACAGGTTCTGACTCTGAAGCTCTAACGTGCGACGTCATCAAATTCTAGAATCAAAACACCCTGACTCTGAAGAGAAACAACCGTGTTACAAGATGCTGTTAAGTCATAGAAAGTTCTTAGACAACGGTTCTGAAGAACGTTCGTACTAAAGATTCTGATCGTGACTCTGACTGAAGAAGCCTTTGAAGGATTGCTTACCTTTGAGATTCTGCACTCAAAATGTAGATACTGAAGACCAGGTTCTGAGGAACAATGTCAAGACTCTGAAGACTTGAATTTTGAAGACTTTCAACAAGGCCCTTGATTCTTCTAAACATGCTTCAAACAACATTTATTCAGAATCCTATGAAATTAAAAGATCAGATCAAACAATTTTATGTGAGATAAATAGTATATAATACAAGATCAAAACATTCCTTATACTACGCGGATTTCATAGAGTAAGGACATTTATGTTGTACGATTTAGTCTCCCACCATTGATGATGGTTATTCAAGGACATTTATGTTGTACGGTTTTTCTCCCACCATTGAATTCTAAAATCGTGCATTGGTACTGAAATTATGGTACCAGATATGTGATGTTACGTGTGATGTCACGACAACACACTCTGCAATGGGCAATGAAAAACAACAGAAGAGTACACAAAGAATTGTTCACCCAGTTCAGTTAAACAACTTACTTTGGGGGCTACCAAGCCAGGGATGAATTTCACTATCAGTAGAATTAATTTACAGACTCAACAACCCAGTTGACATCTCCTAACCTTAATCTCTACTTAATGAACTTTCTACCTAAGAGACCACTTAGGTATGAGAACACTACTCAATCCCTAAATCACTTTAGTGATATAATTCAAAGATCACACACTTTGAAAAACACAACTTGATTCTGCTTCACAGCTTTGATCAAGAACAACTCAAAACAACAACACCAATTCACACTAGAATGGTTTACAACACATACACAGAGACACAAACGACTCTCAGTCTTTAGCTCTCTTTCTTCGTTACTTTCTTCAAAGGATTGATGCGCTTTATATAGCAATTTGATTTTGTCTTGGACCTGCTACAATATCTGACCTGATTTGTTATTTAAAACTGAATCTTCAAAACAGATTTTATCTCCCAAAATCTTCAGCCTTTAAACACTCCTACAAATCTGCATCAAATCTGTTTGCAACAGAAAATATCTCCTCCAAGATATTCGCATCCAATAACTCTAACAGCTCTCCTAAATTCTAGCTAATACGCTTAACCCTAAAAACATCTCAAACCTGATGTTTTACTGATCTGCATATCTGATGTCATGACATCGCATGTGACATCAGACTTCAAAACATCAACAACTTAAACAAATAACATTAACCAATGTTAAGACTCAATGTTAAGACATCACCCATGTGACATCAACAATGAACAACTTTGTTTTACCAAAATTCTAGTCAATCCAAGAGCTAATAATCTCCCCCTTTGGCTAATTTTGGCTAAAACACTCTCTGCAACATCAGAGACTTCAGCAGCGGATAAAAATTAGTAGAAAACTCCTAGCAACACTTCTTCAAATAGCTTCAAAATGCTGCACACACTCCATCAGCTCACAACAATAATGGTCAAGCTCCCCCTAAAAACTGAACCAAGCTGAGCTGTTCAACCAATCTCCCCCTCAACTTCTGCACTTCTGCATCCCAACTAGCAGCACTACTTGGCATGGCAAGCCACAATATTCAAATTACATAATTCAGTGCAGAACAAAACAACAAAAGCAAAAAAATAACTATTGTCTAGCAGAAAACAACTAAAGAACTAATCTTCATCAGAGCTAGGGCCATCTTCACCATCCTCTTCATCTTCCTCAGAATTGACACCTTCAGCATTGACATCATCATTATCATCTTGTTCCAAGGACTGGATCAGCTTCTCAATCTCATTCTTTCTAGTCACGCTGGTACTGATCACAACATCCAGACCCTTACAAGCAGCCTTCAATCCTGCAAGTAAATCAGCCTTGATACTTTTCTTCTTGTTCCCAGCATCTGATGTTGAGACAATGTCTGGAACATGACTCCCA
The DNA here is from genome assembly GCA_022829125.1 of Lathyrus tuberosus. Taxonomy (NCBI): domain Eukaryota; kingdom Viridiplantae; phylum Streptophyta; class Magnoliopsida; order Fabales; family Fabaceae; genus Lathyrus; species Lathyrus tuberosus. Next base: position 1,878,602 of record JALAZF010000213.1, read on the forward strand.
ACAAACAATTTTGGATGCAGAGATAAAGTAGACTCCCTCTTGCAGGCTGTGTCTGAACTTGTCAATATGCCAGGATGTTGTTTCAGAATTACCCCACAAATAAGAGATGGAAATGCTATAGGCATTTTGATAGCATTAGTGGTGGCATGTTTCACAGTCTGTTCAAAGATATATGATCCTTAGTCAAATTTCTTCTTAGTGCCCACAACATAAATGAACCTTCCTAATCCCACAGCTGTTGTGGTTTTATGATTAGTTGGCACCCAGTTTGCAGCTCCAATTCTGTGCAAGATAACATACTTAACACTAAGTTTGCTAGTTGGCAGTTTTCCTTTCAAGGGCCACACCTTAACTTGACCAGCAGTTATTTCCTTGTAGACATCATTATCAGTGACTTCTAGCTCAGTAAACTCTTCTTCTTTTCTTCCTAGATAATTTTTGATAACCTCAGGAGAGAATCCAATACATTTTCCTCTCACAAACACTTTCATGAAATCTCCACTTCTTTTGTCAGAGATATTTATAGGAATGTTAACCATGAATTCCTTAACCAGACTGTCATAATACTTGGAGAACCCACACACAGTCATCATCAGTCCAGCAACCTTTATCACCTCTATGACTTCTTTAATTTCCATAGCCTCTTTGCCAATCTCTCTTTCAAGAGCAAGTCTTCTTTGACAAACAAATTTCCACATGAAAGCACTGCTTGCATAATGGAAAGAAATGTTGTCAACAGGAACATCAGGTATCTTGTCAGCAATTCTCTTTAAGATTGACTTTCTCACAGGAGTGATGTCTTGAACATCATACTCTGATTCAGATTCTTCCACTAGCTTCCTCTTTATGGGATTCACATCAACTTTGCTCCATGTTTTTGTAGGACTAACAATAGAAGTCTTTTTCTTCTTTCCTTCAGCTGACTTCTTTGGAGAAGATTCCACATTCTTCCCTTTCCTTGTTTTCAGTCTCTTGGCTAGACTAGGAACAACATTCCCAATCACTTAATCATTAGGCAGATCAACAACATTCACCACATCTTCATTCTTCTTTCCACCAGGGCTAGTTTCAACATCTCTATCAGGCAATGTTCTGACATTTGTTTCAACATCATCTTCCTCCTGACCACCTTCTTCTTCACCACCTACTTCAGCATCCTCAATAACAGACATAGCCAGTCTGTGAAGATTTGTATCAGCACTTTGCATGTCCTCCTTTTCAGCAGGCATTTGTCTAAGGGGAACAAAAATGCTTTTAACAGATAAACCCTTATCCAAAATCTTGGTGGCAATCTGATTAAGACTGCGATCAACATCAAACCTCTCCTCAACAACTTCAGAGGTGGAAGACCTAGATGCAGATTTATCGCTAAAAAGTACACTAGTGACTAGCCTCTTAGTTTCATTATCATTAAATTTAGTTCCAGCCCTTTTGGGTTGAAGTTTAGAAGGTCTTGACTTACCAGATTCAGGAACCATCATGGAGATGGGTTCTATATTCAAAGCTTCTTCTGCAGATCCCTCTTCTGTAGAAACCCTAGCTTTATCTCGCGATGAACTTTGTGAGGCAGATTTCTTAGATGGAGATGATATATGTTTTGACATTGTTCCTGTGAAGCACTTTAGATTCAAAGATGGATGGCAGTTTCTGTTGAAGGAGAAGGAGATGAACATATTAGGGATATGAAGTTTGATGAAGCGTGAGATGGCTATAATAGGAAATGATTGCTTAAAGTATGGAGCCTGATTTTGTGGGTCACTTAAACGCCAATCAATGATTTTCTCCCTCCAAAATAACTTTCCTTTTAATTTTTTAAAAGGATTCGCACCACAAGTTATTAATCCTAATTGACCTTTCAACATGTTCAGACTTTCACATTTAATGTTACAGTCTGATGTCACAACATCAACCAGAACATCACCAGATGAGCTGACCTCTTGAGGTACCCATTGATAACGATTATCTCTGGATCTGACTCCTTTCATAACTACCTCATTTTCCTCATTAGTTATCAAACACTCATCTTTAGTGTAGCTGACCTTATATCCATCATCACAGAGCTGACTTATGCTAATCAAGTTAGCACTCAACCCTTTGACAAGAAGCACATTGTCAAGATCAGGTCCATTATGACACTTCACTTTTCCAACACCTTTTACCACCCATTTCTCTCCATTTCCAAAAGTAACATCAATTGAGGAGCAAGAATTGACATCCACCAATTGGTTTTTGAATCCAGTCATGTGCTTTGAACATCCACTGTCAAAGTACCATCCATCCTTAGCATAGTGTCTATCTGAAATGTGAGCCAATAGACATTTAACCTCAGCTTTAGGAACCCATTGTTTAACAACCTTGGGCTTGTTATCCTTCTGTCTAGGTTGAGGGACAGACTTGGGATAACCATGAAGCTTGAAGCAAGAAAATTGCATATGGCCAAATCTTCCACAATAGAAGCACCTTACTCTTTCTTCTCTGAAGTTGTTAAACTTCCTGCCCCTTTGATGATGAAACTGCTGTGGCTGCCATCCATAGTACTGGTGCTGTTTTCTTTCATAGTTTGTCTGTCTCCTGTAGTGAGGATTCTGTCTCTTAGGCTGTCTTCTATGATGATGTGGCTTCCTTCTTCCATAATGATGAGGCACAACATTCTTATATTCAAAACCATACATATTCCGCTGATGTTGAGACATCTGATGAAACATGTTTTGTTTAAACCTAGAAGCCTGCATGCTCCTATGGTATTGAGGAGGCATAAACTGCCTAGCTCCATAAGTATCTACCTTCCCTTGATGAGGACCATGAGCATACCTTTTCCCAACATTTTGTGGCTGTTGGTGAGCACCCTGCTTGGGTTTAGGATTGTGTCTCTTTTTGTTATGGTGAGACATTGGTTGAGACATGTCCTTTTTGGTTCCTGAAGTACTAGCTTCAGCAGAAACCTTCTCCTCAGCAACAAATCCTAATCCAGTTTTGTCTCCAGCTACCTTTTCTGCCTGAAGGATCTTATCAAGAGTATCAGATCCACTGTTCAACATTCTCACAGATTTTGTCATTTGATCAAGTTGAGATTTAACCAATAAGACTTCATTTTCAAGATCAGCTTTAACAGTCTCAAGCTGAACAATTTGTTTATTTTGTTTTTCACTTTCTTGACAAACCTCTGCACTCTTCAGACATAACTCTTGATAGGAGGCTGCTAACTCCTCAAAATTCAGTTCCTCATCACTTGATTCTCCATCAGAAACACAAGTTCCTGTCAATGCTCTAACATGCTTGGATGACTCGTCTTCACTTTCACTGTCAGTCTCAGACCAGGAAACAGTCATGCCCTTCTTCTGCTTCTTAAGGAATGTAGGACATTCTTTCTTGACATGTCCATAACCTTCACACTCAAAGCATTGAATCCCTTTGTCTTGAGCAGTCTTCTCTTCATCCTTCTCTTTTGACTTGCTGATGTCAGAGGAGATGTTCTTAACATTAGGTTTGTAGTTCTTATTCATCCTCTTAAAAACCTTGTTAAACTGTCTTCCCAGCATAGCAATGACCTGAGACAGCTCCTCCTGAGATTCAGCACCATTCCCTTTCTTCTCTTCTTGAGTATTGGATACCAAGGCAATACTCTTGGCCTTCTTTTCAAGTTCCTCCTCATTCAGCCCTAACTCAAAAGTTTGATGTGATCCAATAAGCTCATCAACCCTGATTTTGTTGATGTCTTGAGCTTCTTCAATTGCAGTCACCTTCATTTTATATCTCTTGGGAAGGGATCTAAGGATTTTCCTCACCAGCTTTTCTTCTGTCATCTTCTCTCCAAGAGCACTAGAGGCATTAGACAGCTCAAGAATACTCATATGAAAGTCATGAATAGTTTCATCTTCCTTCATCTTTAAACTTTCAAACTTTGATGTCAGAAGTTGAAGTCTTGACATCTTAACCTTTGAAGTTCCTTCATGAGTGGTCTTCAAGATGTCCCAAGCTTCCTTGGCTACTTCACAGGTATTGATCAACCTAAATATGTTCTTATCAACTCCATTGAAGATAGCATTTAAAGCTTTGGAATTTCCAAGGGCAAGCTCATCTTCTTCCTTGGTCCATTCTTCTTCAGGTTTCAGTTTTGAGCTGCCTTCTTTTTTTTCCCCAGCATCATCTTTCTCAACAACAACAGGTGCTTTCCATTCCTTTATGATAGCCTTCCATGCCCTGCTGTCTAAGGATTTCAAAAAGGTAATCATCTTTGGTTTCCAATAATCATAATTAGAGCCATCCAAAATAGAGGGTCTATTCACAAATCCACCGACTTCCTTGTCCATCTTTACCAGAAAGTATCAGCCCTAGATCTCACCCAGATGCAGAGCAGGATGCCTGCTCTGATACCAATTGAAATTCTGGTACCAGATATGTGATGTTACGTGTGATGTCATGACAACACACTCTGCAATAGACAATGAAAAACAATAGAAGAGTACACAAAGAATTGTTCACCCAGTTCAGTTAAACAACTTACTCTGGGGGCTACCAAGCCAGGGATGAATTTCACTATCAGTAGAATTAATTTACAGACTCAACAACCCAGTTGACATCTCCTAACCTTAATCTCTACTTAATGAACTTTCTACCTAAGAGACCACTTAGGTATGAGAACACTACTCAATCCCTAAATCACTTCAGTGATATAATTCAAAGATCACACACTTTGAAAAACACAACTTGATTCTGCTTCACAACTTTGATCAAGAACAACTCAAAACAACAACACCAATTCACACTAGAATGGTTTACAACACATACACGAAGGCACAAACGACTCTCAGTCTTTAGCTCTCTTTCTTCGTTACTTTCTTCAAAGGATTGATGCGCTTTATATAGCAATTTGATTTTGTCTTGGACCTGCTACAATATCTGACCTGATTTGTTATTTAAAACTGAATCTTCAAAACAGATTTTATCTCCCAAAATCTTCTTCAACACTCCTACAAATCTGCATCAAATCTGTTTGCAACAGAAAATATCTCCTCCAAGATATTCACATCCAATAACTCTAACAGCTCTCCCAAATTCCAGCTAATACGCTTAACCCTAAAAACATCTCAAACCTGATGTTTTACTGATCTGCATATCTGATGTCATGACATCACATGTGACATCAGACTTCAAAACATCAACAACTTAAACAACTAACATTAACCAATGTTAAGACTCAATGTTAAGACATCACCCATGTGACATCAACAATGAACAACTTTGTTTTACCAAAATTCTAGCCAATCCAAGAGCTAACAGGTACATGCAAGGTTTGAAAATGGCTCTGATGGCTTGAATATGGAGCATATGATTATGTTGTTTATGTCTTTGTAGGGTCATGGCACAAGGCTTGCCTAGAAATTAAAGTATGGAGTACCAAAAGTCATGGACCAACTCGAAGACCAAGACAAAATTGCTAGTGGAAGAAGAATATGAGGGACTTAGGTTTAGGGTTAGAAATTTGACTTTAATCAATTGGTTGATAAAAAAGTCAACAGTTGACCAAAGTCAACTGAAGGTCGAAAATTGCATTTCTTTGTAGGTTTTGGATTTTGTATTTTTGTAATGGCTTTGTGAATGAAAGAAAACTTTGGATAATTGTGTAATAAAAGATGAACTTGAATGTCTTCCTTGAATTCCTCTTTTCCAACTACATGGCCCTTGACTAAAATCTTGACTCTTGGCTTTGAATCAGCCTTGAGTATGAACTTGTAATGTATGACTTGAATCTAAACCAAACCAATAGTGGACTAATGCAATGACCAAAGTCCCACGAAGATATTTACTAGTCAAAATTCACTTCCATTATTAACCAGTCATACCTGCAATCCCTGATTAAACCCCCATACCTAGATTCAACCCCCTAATCCAAAGGTACCAAAAACCAAGAATTAGGGTTTCGTGGCCTTGAATTTAAGAGAAATGCCACCACTAGTCAGTGCATCATAGGAGGCCCTGGATTTAGATTTCTCAGCTCCTTATTGAACATCAAACCTTTGAATCCCTGGTGCTTAATGCAGATGGTAAAAATGGACATGTCATGATGCTAATGCACATGCAGATGAATGCATCAACAAGCCAGATAAACAGAAAAAAATAAGGCAAATTTTGGGGTATGACAACAACCACAAAGGTTCTTAACTCTTAAGATTTCTAAGATATACAAATATAAGAAATCTTAAGACCTTATGAAATAACAGTTATAAATAATAGCTCAAAGTTATGCTCAAGTTGTTCTGATGTAGTAATATTTTTGCCTTTTTTTTTTTAAAATCTTTATCTTCCTTTTATAGAAGCAGAAAAAGAGTCGCTAGAAGGGATGAGCATAAGAGCTTTCTTCGTGAAGAAGTATGTAAAGAGAGACGTTGGAGGATGTATATGGTTAGAAACACTGTCCAATGAATAACATCATTGTACACATCATCTTTCTAAGTACTAGGTATCTACCAAAAGGTAGAACATACTGAAGAGGCAATATCATCATTCCTTGAGCCTTACAAAATGAAACCCTAGTTAACTTTCTCCAAAAATATGGCGTTTGACAAGACAGGCATGTCTAGGAGACAGAGTACGGATCAGAGGCACCTTTAGCCTTCAGAATCAGAGATGTCACCAGAGGCTAGAATACTATGATCAAATTCATAACCTTCAAAGGAAGAACCGCCACGTTTAGAGTCTGATCCTTTAGAGGCTGATGAACATGTTCAGAGTCATCAGATTCTAATCTTTTACAATCTGAGATACTTGGCTTCTCCACGGATGCTTTTAATAAGGTCTATTCAGATTTAAATATAAACTTATGATCCTGCACACTTGAACATATGTTAGTATACCCAATTATTTTTAAAGTACTTTGTTATCATCAAAACCCAAGGGATATGAACAATTTTGTTCCAACAATCTCCCCCTTTTTTATGATGACAAACCAATCTATTTAAGAATAATGGTTGGCCAGTTTAACTAATCTTGACAACATCAGAGTCTGAGGTTTGTAAGCTCCCCATAGTTCTAATAGTACATAGGTTGAGTTTTGTAAGCTCCCCCTAAGTCCTATCCAAGTTAATTAAACTTATCTTGATAAAATAGTGTTCAAATAAAAGGAATATCAAAAAATACATTCTCCTCTTAAATACTCATGAATTTCTCCCCATTTTTCTCATCAACAAAAAATGAATTAGGACATGTCAGCATAAAAGGAGAAAAAATATAGATGCAATAAAATATATGCGGGAAAAAAATTAAATTCTGATAAAAAATAGCAAAAAAACTTTTGCACTTCCCAACAGAGAGAGAAACGACTGTAATGGATGAAAGATTTCTTCGCTCCTCAAGACAGTCAGATATACTCCATTGAAGAGTTACAACCAGCAAGAGTAATCATTGTAATAAAGAGCTAGAGTGACACTCATTAATGATAAGAATAGCTTGAACTTCCATAAGCAACATAAGGGACACATAAGTTCATCTATAAAAGAACAGTTCCAACATCTGAAGTTTCACATCTCCAACCAATAGCATTTATACTAAACATTATGAGTACTCCTTCTGAGAAGACTAAGATCATTGTCTCAACGAAAACTACTCTTGAGAACAAGACCACCACCTTGGTGCAACACCAGTCAACTAAGATCATTAGGGTGAGGAAGGCTTCCAAGAAGAGAACACACAAGAAGAAGAAGAAGAGAGTGCCAAGGAAGATCGTTTATTTTGACTCCAATGAAGATGGGGAGGAGCTAGACATTGAGTGGGAAACTTCTGCCACGAGGATATTGTTCTGATTTAGATAAAATTATGTAGATCAATCCCTTGTACTTCTTCTTTCAAATTAATGAAATGTCTTACATCCTTTTTGCAATTATTCTTTCTAAATAGTTATTATATTTCCATTTGAATGAACTAATCGTCAGAGAAATAGCAGAAACAATCCATCCAAAAACAACTCAAAGAAGCCAAAGAATCATGTTTAATTTTATCAGACAATATAAATATTCCCAAAGAATATAGATTTGAGTATAGAACACATAAGTAAGCAAATACAAAAATTATAACAAATACCAAGCATAATAGATAAAAAATGTCATAAGATAAACATAGTCAAAAAAGATGAGAACACAAAAAGGTTCTAAATCCTAAGCCTATGGTTTCTTAAGAAGATCCAGTACAACCTTAAGATCAACACCCATAATGTCTTGTCTGGCATCCATTGACTTCATCCTTTCATCCATATCAGTTTTCTTGACAGCAATGGCTTGTTGAGTGTTAGCAACAGAGGCCAGCTTTGCCTCCAAAAGATCTTGTCTGCTATTGTTGGAAGAAACAATAGATTATAAAGTGACATCATTCAGATCCTGAATGACTGAAACAATAGAGATCTAGAATGAATCCCACTTATCAGTATAGGCTACTGGGTCAGAGGAAAAAGTTCTCTCATCGACCAGACTATATAATTTGTCAAGAAAGATAAATTTGATTACTTCTAGGTTGGTTTGGATAACAGGTGGAAGGGATGGAGTGTTAGCTTATGAAGGGCCAAAGGGTTGGTTTTCATGGACATATAGGTTTAGGGAAGTTTTAGGATGAAGAAAGTCAAAAGAAACATGTTTAGATTCAATTCTAGGTTCAGATGTGAATTAAACTAGAGATAGATCCTGTATAGTTTGTTTAGTACCATTCTGGAGTTCAGATGCATCTTGATCTAGAAGTTGAGTCTGGACAGGGCTAGGTTCTTTAGGGGTATAGATTTGGGTGATGGTTGAATTTCATTTGGAGAAGTAGTTTCTGGTTGGATATGGGTTACATGTTCAACTTCAAAGGAAGAACATGTTTGGTTAGATGGTTGGTCTTGAGGAAAAACTGCCTGAATAGAAATGACTTGGATAGGTTTAACGGAGATAGGTTTAAGGGTTAGAGATTTGAGGCCAAGGTGAGCTATGAATCCATCTTCATCATACTCTGACTCAGTGCTAGAAGACGCTTTCACACTTGAGATATCAATAGGAGGCTCGAGCATGGTATTCAAAGGAGATGGTTGTTCAGAAACAGTACATAGAGTTAATTGATTATGAGCAACCATGGATTTAATGGTAGGTGAAGAAAGGTGTTTTGGGGGGAAGGATTAGGTAAGGGAGTTGGAGATTTGTGTTTTAGGGTGGAGTAATCAAAATCATTTTCCAAGATAGAGTTCATATTAATACTTGTCATATCAGTATTCAGAGTTTCTGAAGTAGTCAGAGTCTCTTCAACAATAGCTTTTGAACCACTTTCTTCAGGAATACCAGAGGCTTCAGCCTCAACAAACTTCAACCCTGCAATCACTTCAGCATCTTGGACCTCTGCATCCTCCATATCACCAACAACAAAAACCTCTTTAATCAAAGCATAAGGGGTTTTTGGATGCTTCTCTGATTGATCCAGCGTAATGTTTCACCTAACTACTAAACTCTCATACTTGAATCACTCTAACACTCCTCTTCAATTAATGGATGAAGGAAATTGCGTGTTTTCAACCGCAGAACAATTACACTCAACTGAACAACAATGCTAACAGAATTCAATTCATACATTCATCAATTAATCAAATTAGAAATTATGGAAGCAAAAGATCACTAAGGGCTTTTAAGGTTATAGTTTGGCCAGGTTCACAACAAATGGTCATTTTTAAAGTCCATTGAATCAAAGTTGTCAATCAAAAGAGATTCACTATACAAGGTATTTACACATCACAACTTCATTCACCAATCCTTTTTCTCCATTTCTCAACCTTTTCAAACTTCCTTTTGCACAATTATTTGCATTCTCTATTTTTTTCTTTCAAACAAGCATTCTTTTTCTTTTCTTTTTCACATTCATATTCACAATTTTCCTTTGCTTGTTTGAAATTTTTCAAAATTTTGAGCAACCTACTATTTTTATTTCATTCTCCCTAACTTGAATACAATCAAACCTCAAGTGAATGCTCCTTGCTTTTTATGGCAAGGAAATAAATTTAGAACAAAGTTCAAAGGTTTCAAGATTTGTTTTAAATCCCACAACATTCAATGATGAACTAAACTTTCAAATTATGTACAAAAACCAAGTTCATCACTAAAATGGGATCTAATCTATTAGGCTCAAAGGTGTTAATGAATTCTCACTACTTACGGGTAAGTTACTCTTGGATATGGTTGGCTCAATATAAACAAATGCCTTGATCCTTTCTAATGCTTCCACAAAATCATAATAATCAAAAGATTAAGCATGAATCGAACAAATTAAACAAAGTTTTCAGTTATCTAAACATTTAGTAAATAATGGAGGTTTCTACCAATTTGTGGCTTTTGGACCTAAGTGACTCAAGCATTCAAATAAGTTGTAAAAGGAAACAAGAATATAAATTTGTACGAAGCACAAAATTCTTAATCATTCTACAATTATAGAAAGCGGTAACCATGTACCTTGCATGCATTCATCACATTAAAAAAATCCTATCATCACCATCCAATCTTGGAAGAATCTTCATTGGATACTTTTTTTGAAAAAGAGAAACCAATCTAGAAGTTCTCATCATTAATCATCAAGGAAGAAGCATAAAAAATCAAAACAAATAACAACCATAAAATGAAATAGCAACTGCATCCGCCCCTCTTTTTCAAAAAGGCCTGCCCTCGGGCCAAAAACAGAAGAGGTAATGCAGCTGCATGTTAAAAACATAATAAAAGTTTTGTGGCAAACTTTTCAAACTGCCCAGAATCTGGCAAGCTCGCACTGCGAGTAGTAGGCGAACTCGCTTAGGCTCGCGCACAGCGAGGTGAGAGCGAACAATGATAGTAAATTCAAAAATTCTGGTTTTTCAATTTTTGGTCCACCACAACCCTCTTCCACACAATTATAACTAACATAAAAACTTACAAATGCAGTAAAAAGTAGTAATACTCAAAATGTTGGGGTGCCTCCCAACAAGCGCTTTGTTTAACGTCGTTTGAGCTCGACGGCCTAATGTGACCTCACGGATCGACAAACAGAATTGTTGTTGTACTTCGATCAACCTCGCCACCAAAATATATCTTTAGTCTTTGACCGTTCACTGTCAAACTTTCATTTGTTAAGGGATCTTCAAGCTCAATTGCCCCGTAATGCTTGACTTTCTTAATCCAGAAAGGCCTGGACCTTTTGGACTTCAACTTTCTTGGAAACAATTTCAATCTTGAATTAAACATTAAGACCAATTGCCCTTCTTTGAACTCTTTGTGGAAAATCTTCCGATCATGAAGCTTTTTTTACCGTTTCCTTGTAGATTTTGTCGGAGTCATAAGCTTGAAGTCGCAACTCATCCATCTTATGAAGTTGCACTTTTCTATTTTCTCCATTGATCTTAGGGTCAAAATTGAAGAATTTTAAGGCCTAAAAAGCCTTATGTTCCAACTCAACTGGCAAGTGACAATATTTTCCGTAGATTATTTTAAAAAGTGAGAGACCAATCAGAGCTTTGAAATCGGTCCGATAAGCCCACAATGTATCATCAAGTTTGTTGGACCAATCTTTTATAGAAGAAGAAATAATTTTTTCAAGGATTCTTTTAATTTCACGATTTGATACCTCCGCCTGACCATTGGCTTGTGGATGATATGGTGTTGGAACTTTATGATTCACACCATAATGCTCAAAAGCTTTCTCTAACTGAGAGTTGCAAAAGTGGGATCTTCCGTCACTTATCAAACTCTCGGAGTACCAAAACGCGAAAAAATGTTCTTTTTTAGAAATTTAACTATGGTTTTCCCGTTAGCTTTTGCACATGCTATTGCTTCCACCCATTTGGACACATAGTCCACAGCCACCAAAATGTAATCACATGAAAATGAGGGTGGAAATGAGCCAACAAAGTATATTCCCCAATAATCAAAGATCTCCACTTCTAACATGTTTTATAAAGGCATCTCATTCCTTTTTGTAATTCCTCCACTTCTTTGGCACTTGTCACAACTTTGGGTATGTAGATTCACATCTTTAAACAAAGAAGGCCAATAAAAGCCCGATTGAAGGACTTTCATTTCCATTCTTAACCCATTAAATTCTTGCAACAAAAGGACCCATCAAATAAGTCTTTGTTTAGAATCAGGCTTGGCTAGCAGATACTTAATCACTGAATGGTCTGTGTAGACAACCACTTTTGACCCAATGAGGTAGGACCGGAATTTTTCCAATGCATACACTATCGCAAGAAGCTCTTTTTCGGTCGTGGCATAATTGATTTCAGCTCCCTTCAAAACTTTTGTTGTGTAGTGTATAACATGAAAACATTTTGTCCTCATTTGACCAAGTACCACACCAACGACATAATCACTCGCATCACACATTAGTTAAAAATCTAGTTTCCAATTGGGCGAGATGATTATGGGTGCGTTAGTCAAACTTTCTTTTAAATAATGAAAAGTAATCAAGCAAGAATTATCGAATTCAAATGACTTATCTTTGTTGAGCAAGTTGCTCAATGGATTTGCAATTTTGGCGAAGACATTGATGAACCTTCGATAGAATCCCGCATGACTAAGAAAACTTCTTATTCCCTTCACGTTCAATGGTGGTGGAAACTTCTCGATGACGTCCATTTTGACTTGATCAACTTCTAGGCTTCTTGCGGAAACTTTGGGGCCAATCACGATTCAATCCGTAACCATGAAGTTGCATTTCTCTCAATTAAGCACCAAATTTGTTTCCAAACACCTTGACAACACCACATCCAAATTCTTTAAGCAAATATCAAATGACGGTCCAAAAACAGAAAAATCATCCATAAAAACTTCAATAGACTTATCAATCAAGTCGGAGAAGATCGCTTGCATACACCGCTGAAAAGTAGCCAGTGCATTACACAAACCAAAGGGCGTCCTTTGATAAGCAAAGACTCCAAATGGGCATGTAAAAGTGGTTTTCTCATGATCCTCCGGGTTAACAATGATTTGGTTGTAACCCGAATAACCATCTAGAAAACAATAGAATTCTTGACTGGAAAGTCTTTCAAGCACTTGGTCCATGAAAGGTAGAGGAAAGTGATCTTTCCTCATAGCTTGATTTAGCCTACGATAATCGATACACACCCTCCACCCGGTCATGGTTCTAGTCGGAATTAACTCGTTCTTCTCATTTAGAATGACCATTATTCCACCTTTCTTCGACACCACTTGGTCAGGACTAACACAAGGGCTATCAATATGATATATCATCCCGACATCCAACATCTTCATCACCTCTTTCCTAACCACTTATTTCATGGTAGGATTCAAGAAACATTGAGGTTGAGCTACCGGTTTGAAGTCATCCTCCATTAGTATCCTATGCATACAATAAGATGGACTTATTCCTTTCAAGTCAGAAATAGTCTAACCCATAGCACTTTAATTCTGTTTCAACATAACAATCAATATTTCTTCCTCGTTTTTGGTTAGCTCATTTCTTATGATAACCGGTTTGTTTCCTCCCTCATCAAGAAACGCATATTTTAAGTGAGTGGGAAACAACTTCAACTCAAGTTTGGTTTCTTCATTGTTTTCTTTTTTAAAAATTTCCACTCGCTCCTCCAATGGAGGAATTTCTTCCAACTCCTTATGTTCTCACAAACACTTCTCAATTTCTTTTTCTTCGTTCTCATTGAGACCTTGAAGAACATTAGTAAGAACTTTCTCTAAGGGGGTAAAAACATGCAATTGACTTTATACCTCTTCAATCACCTCTTCCGTTGCATCAACTCGAAAACAATCACTATTGTCTTTAGAATGCTTGATGGCTTCGAATAGATTAAAGCAAACCTCTTCATCTTGCACTCTTACTTTCATGAGCCCATCATCCATATCTATTTCCATTCGCGTGGTCTTCATGAAAGGACGACCAAGAATCAAAGGAGCATTACCGTCTTCCTCCATGTCAATTACCACAACTTCAATAGGGAACAAAAATTTATCAACTTTCACTAAAACATCTTCCGCAACACCATGAGGACTGGTAGTGGATTTATCGGCTAATTGCAAAGTCATTTTTGTTGCCTTCAACTCCAAGTGCCCCAACCTTTTCACAATGGATAACGGTATCAAATTAATACTAGATCCCAAATTAATCAACCTACTACCAACATAAACATTTCCAATTGTCACCGGTAAGGTAACTCTTCCCGAATCACTTTCTTTTTGTGGAAGATTCTGTTGAATGATAGCACTACAACTAGCATCAACCATTATTGTTTCTTGATCCGTGTACTGATTCTTTTTGGTGAGAATATCCTTCATGAACTTTGCATATGTAGGCATTTGCTCTAATGCTTCAGAGAATGGAATATTAATTTGCAATTGACAAAACATAACCAAAAACCGAGCATAATGCCTCGCATAATCCTTTTTTGATAGACCACGAGGATAAGGTAGATTTTGAATTGGGATATTGCTCACTTGTTCCTTCCCGTTTCTACTCTTTTTATTTTTTTCTTCTTTCAAATTCTTTTCTACTTCCTCCTTTTCTATTTTCTCCTTTTCAAATAAGTCACCCTCCACATTTTTTCTACTTCACTCTCATCAATCTCTTTTTCTTTCTCTTTTTCAACTACTCCCTCCTCTCTCACAACTTCCTCACTAATTCCCATATCAATTCTTTTTCCATTTCGAGTAAGAATAACTTTGCATGCTATTTTGGATTCACTTTAGTATTCGCCGAAAAAGTCCCTTTGTGTTGGTCGGCTAATTGTTTAGACAATTGCCCAACTTGCGTCTCAAGATTCTTTAAATCCGCATCGGTATTCTTTTGATTGGACATCGAAATTTTCATAAATTGATTGAGTGTGTCTTCCATTTTTGAGGTTCCACCTTGAGGTTGTGGAGGTTGAGTGTAGTTTTGATATTGGTTTTAACGATTTAAAGTGCCGACATCTTGCCTCCCTCCTTGTTGATAACCTTGGTTATTACCTCTTGGTTGCCTTGTTGATATGGAGGTTGTCTCGGTTGATAGCCTTGATTTTGATTTTGGTTTCCTATGTAATTCACTTCTTCTACAACCGGAGGACAATACCCAGTAGGATGATCTCCCTTGCATAATTCACAACTTGCAACTTGTTGATTTTTGTTGGGAACTTCACGCATCTCCTTGATTTGTTGTGGAAGTTTTGACATTTGCTGTGTCAACAACTCCACTTGTTGTGAAAGCAACTTGTTTTGGCAAGAATAGCGTCATTAGTACCCAATTCCAACACTCCCGGCTTCCTTTGAGGTGTACAACGGTTATGTTGACCTTGATGATCATTGAGTGCCATCCTATCAATGATAGCAACTGCGTCCTCCACACTCTTTGACATTAAAGATCCACACGAGATATCATCTAATAGAGTTTTGTGAACCGCTTGGAGTCCATTCTGGAATATATACACTTGTGTAAGATCATCAAACATGCGGCCTTTACATTTCTGCAACATAGATTTGAACCTTTCCCAAGCTTCATTGAGAGATTCACTACCACCTTGAGCAAATACGGAAATTGACGTCTTAGCCTCCATGAATCTATTATGAGGAAAGAATTTTTCAAGAAACTTCTCCTCTAACAAATTCCAATCCTTCATCACAAGAGTAGATTGATCAAGATAACATTCCTTAGCCTTCCCTATCAATGAGTGTGGGAATAGTTTCTTGAACAATGATTCTTCTTCCGCTTCCGGTGCTCCCGTTGCTCCCACAATTTCATATAATTTAGTAAGATGAGTGAACGGGTCTTCATGATCTAGCCCTGTAAAGGGATTTGAATATAAGAGTTGAAGAATACCCGTTTTCATCTCTGCGTGCCTTCCGTTTTTGCATTGCAAGCAAACTGAGCATTGTGCCGCAGACTATTAGTGTATGAACCTCTGGGAGGTGGTGGTGGAGGTGGTTCTGCCATGATTGGCGTAACAATGGGTGTAGTTAGTGGATTACTTGAAGAAGTTCCTTCGCGCTCCATTATTTCTTTAGCTATTTGCCTTCGCCTTCTGGTTTTGCTATTAAGTTTCCGCGCAGTTCTATCAATCTCAGGATCAAATAGAAGTTGGTCTGCAGGCACACTATATAAACAGATATCTGAAACACTAACCAAACAAATTAACAAGCACAAGGAATATAAACTGAGGTGAGAAATAACAATACAAAGCTTAAAACAAGATAAACTATTGCAATGCTTGCAATATCAATCAATAATCCTCGGCAACGACACCATTTTGTTAGTGTTGACACTACAAGGGGGTGTTGAAAATCGTCTCCACAGGGATTATAGTGATATCGCTTGCCGTTCTGCAGTTTATGATGTTTTAAGTAGGGTTTTCAAAGTTTGTTTGTTTTGGATCATAAGTTTGTCACAATTTTAGTAGCAAAGATTAAATTCTAAAAGATGTTTGTTTATCAAGACATATCAAAGATAGATTTCATCAACCTAACTTGTATATATTCGATTAATCAAGCATGTGAATTCGTTTCCGATTAATATAATCACGTATCCTCTCAATACCATCTATGTCTAGAGCGGTGTCGTGATTATTATTGTATCCGTCATTAGACGATGTCTCATGCTAACAACAAATACAATAATCTTTAAGATCAACATAAAGCAAATATCAACTCACAAATCTATGTCTAGAGTTTATTTATTAATAGATGAATATTTTAGATCTAGGTTTGTAAAATCTATGTCTAGAGTGATACAAATCATAAATAGATCTTTAAGAACAAAAACATTCAACATAGATTAATCATCCACTTGTTCACACACAAATAGATCAAAATAAATACATACAAGCTAAGATAGACTACATCTACCTATGATACAAAGGATTTTCCTACCCATAACCATGGTAGCTTGATTCACAAGGAAATGTAGAAGATGAATGAGCATCCAAGATGAAGAATCGATCTAGGATGCAAATCCAGCTTCTACTTGTAAAAGACCACTCCTTGATGAAGAAATGAAGAACTTAGGGTTTTTTCACCTAAGCCAATGTTACTATCTAAGAAAAATGATGTTATGAGGTTATGATGCCCAAAACATAATAAAAAGTACATAAATATCTACACAAAATCTGTTTCGCTCGCACTGTGAACTTCACTTATAGGCACATGAAGTGCCTTTGAATAGTTAAACCACCCCTTAAGATTCTTTGACTTCGCATTGTGAAGCTCCTGTTTGCACTGCGAACTTCTTCGCCCAGGCCTCACACTGCTATCAATGAGGGGTTTAGCTACTTCCATCCAAAATTCCCAGCTCGCTTTGGCCTCGCTTTGAGCTTGCATTGCGAGCTCGCCTGCGCTTCGCTACTTGCTCGCACTGCGAACTTGCTGGATTCTTCATTATTTCCCTGGCTTCCTTGTCCATTAATTTGTGCCTTATTCTTTGATGATCAAGCCTAATTCCTACACAATAGCACACATATCAAGGCATCCAAAGGTAAAATCAATTTCATTGAAGAATCACAAGAGAACATGGAATAAATCAATTAAAACTTAAGAAATGAGTTGAAAAATGGAAAGAATAATGGTTCAAATTAAGACATATTTGGCATTCAACACCCTGATAAAACAGTTCAGACAACAGTCTTGCATAAGGAACATTCTTCTTGCGATGCTTTGTGTTATATTTTATAGCCTCACAAAGAGGATTGAAGATGTATACAGAGAGATTGATCTTATCTTCATTCTTCAGATAGAAAAGAAGTGCTTGTGATCCCAAGAGATTTGGTCAATACTCCTTTCTCTAGGGATCAGACAACCAATAATAATTTTAAATAGAAGCTTAAAATTCTTCTTCATGTTCTTGACCTTTCCAAAGTCATAAGAACACGTATTTTCAGCACTATCAAACAAACATCTTTTGATGGCTTCTGCTTCAAGACTGTTCTCTTAAGTGTTCACGACAAACCTTCCAGAGTTCGATGCTTTCAAAAGTTTAGCAATTGTCTTCTGAGTGATGATAACATCAACACCAACCAATGCTGATATATTCTCTACATCTTAAAACCTCTTTAAACCCAATTCTTCTATACTTCTTTCTTTCAAAGTGCTGTCATTCTCAACCAATAGTCTGAGTTCCTTAGATGCATCATATTCATCATCGAATTCGGCCCTAACCCAGAAATCTCTTACAAGATGAGGGTAACTTGGTCCATTCAGCATATCAAAGAGTGAATAACACTCTTGTATTCTGAAGTAGCTCCAAAGATCATACCATTTTGATTGAATGAGTCAAATTCAACAATTTGTTCCACCAAAAGCTTCCGATCCCCCTGATTTAAATCCATGGATTTGGGTTTGACAGTCATACTTTTTCCAAATTCGACATTCATGTGTGCATGTTGAGTAGATGACGAAGACATCATTGTAGAAGGAGCTTTTAGGGTTTATATGATTCTCTTTTTGAAAATAGGCTTTTCAGTGGAGGTTTAGGCAAAAACAAAAGTGTAGGAAGTGAGAGAGTGAAATGTGTGCTTCTGATATAAAGGAATTTTAAATAAAATAGAACATAAAGATAAAAGAAGACAAGAAACAAAATAATAAAGGAAAATAACCAAGAAATGAGGAGTTTTTACTCAACAGTTACAATCCACGTGTCAAAAGACATTTCAAAATCACGACACGTAAGAGGACAGATGCCAAAGACATAACCAACAATTTTTTTCACTTACGTGATTATTAGAGGCAGTTAATATTATTCCGAGTTTCAGAGGCTAAGATGCATCAGAGGCTATTTTTCATCAGAAGCAGGTTCAGAACTTCTGAATATAGTAACTTTTGGACATCATCAAACTCTGATATAGAATAAGATTCTTTGCACAACAAATAGAAGTAGAATTATCATAGTAAAGTGTAATTATTTTTTCATAAACAAGATGTTATTTTGAAAAACATGTAAAATGTTAGAATTAGAAACAATTGCATAAAAACACAGAGATAATCATATCTTTCTTTGTGCAGTAACAAATCAACTTTTGAGATTGTTCTTGAGGAACAATAATGTTCCAACAATGCTATTCTAAAGACCGAAAAAAGTATTCCCAAAACAACTGGATAAACTTTAGAGATATAACAAATATTATTAAGCACGTGTTCAATGTAGGAAAACATCAGTCTTCGTAGTACTAGTAATCTTGTCTTACTGGTTTCTTCGAGATTCCACATTTCCTTCCTCCTTCAGAGTTGGGATTTGGAATATAGGCATTCTTTTTGTTGTAAGTTGTAAGCAACCAATGTCCTGAAATAAGAGTTGTTACTTTGCTTTTTTCCTTTAGTATATCTGCAGCAAAAACAATCTCATTCTTTGGTACCCATATTCTTATGGGTCCTTTGAGGTTAGTTTTATAGGGCTTCCTCGTGCTTTGAGATATTTCCTTATAGTAGGGTCTAGACTCATTCTATACTTTTTGTCTATTAAGATTTTGTCTAGGATAAGTCTTGACATTTACTTCTAAACCTCGGAACCTTAGATTCAACAACCTTGAGTTTTGAATTCTTTAGAACCTCTTACTTGAGAGTCTTAGGTTCTAGTTTACTCATAACTTTTGAACTTTGAGTCTGAGATTCTAATTTCTTCTGAACTTGTGAGTCATTCATCACAGGTTCTGATTCGTTCAACACTTTACCATAGCAGCAGGCATAAAGTAAGCATTCATCCCCTTTTGAGCAGTGCTTGAAGAAGAAGGATCTGATGGTTTCATCAAGATATCATTCCTTGGATTATAAGGTTTCTGATGATAACCAAAACCTTCTCCTTTGCTCTTGCTTACTCTGTAGATCATGGAAGCAAATTTGGTTCTTTCAAACCCAGATATGATAAACTCCTGAAGAACTAATTCATTTTTATCCAGAGAATATTTTCTTCTTCTTATCCAAGTGTTGAAATATTTTAATGATGAAAGACATTTCAACATTATCATATTTTTCATCAAAAGCTTCATTATGAGTGGCTTCTTTATGCTTTCTTGTTTGAGAAGATTTCTCAGACCTTTCAACATAATTTAAAGCCAGTGTTTTAAATTGCTTTATAGGCTCATCTCCATGTAAATCCATCTCATGGATTTGGATATTACTAACCATACTTTCAAGAATTAATGTGTTTAAGTCTTTAGCCTCTTGAATAAATGTAACTTTGGGTCTGTATTTGACAGGAAAACTCCTAAGAATCTTCTTGACATGATCCAAAGTAGTGTAGCTCTTGTTCAAGACCTGAAGTCCAGACACAAGAAATTGAAATCTTTAGAACATAATTTTAATGTTCTCGTTATCTTTCATTCTGAATAGCTCATATTGTTGAACCAGAAGATTTGCTTTAGCTTCTTAAACTTGTTGATTACCTACATAGGTAGCACATAAATATTTAAAGATAGTTTTAACAGTAGACTTATCAATAATCTTTATGTACTCTGAATGAGGCAAGGCATGAACAAGAATGCCTCTCATTCTATGATGTTTCTTGCATATATTTTTCTGAGCAGGATTGAGAGACTTTCTGTCAAAAACCATTCCAACACCATTGAATTGAATGCCAATGCCATATTCCAAGATATCCCATAACTCATCATTCAGACCAATGATGTGAATGTACATCTTACTCTTCCACCATTCAAATTCAGTGGAGTCTCCACTAAATGTTGGTGGTATATCAATATAGTTGTTTTGACCAGATGTACTTTGATCATGCTTGTTATTACCACGAGGAGAACCTCCAATAGGACTAGTTACTTCAGAACTATCAGGCATGATGGAAGAAGTAAATTTCTCAAGATATTTTCTGCAATACTATTAAGTGTTATAGTACAGACTGTGCTCTGATGCCAACTAAAGGTGAGAAAAATACACAAGAAGGGGAGGGGGGTTGAGTTTTGTATTGCAAGAAATTTTCGCTTCTGAACAACAACTTCAGAATATAAACTAGTTCATCGTCTGAGAGTAGTCCAGTCCCCTTGCCTAAACAAGAGATGTTCACTATAATCAACACTGATTACAACTTTGCTCAATTAAACCAGAAAGATACTTCACTGCTCAATCAATCCAGAAAGAGACTTCTGCTCAATCACACTAGAAAGAGACTTCACTCCTCAAGCAACCTTGTAAGATATTTACTCTACTTTAACCAAATAGTTTATTAGAAAAGATAACAACTATACTTTGATACACAACCTTAAGTATATCAGTTGTACAACAACCACGAAGGTTCTTAACTCTTAAGATTTCTAAGATATACAAAGATAAGAAATCTTATGACCTTATGCAATATCAGTTATAAACAATAGCTCAAACTTATGCTCAAGTTTTTAATATGCAGTGTTGTTGTCTCCTTCTTTAAAATCTTTAGCTTCCTTTTATAGAGGCAAAAAAAGAGTCGTTGGAAGGGATGGGCATAAGAGCTTTCTTCATGAAGAAGTATTCCAAGAGAGACGTTAGAGGATGTATCTAGTTAGAAACATTGTCCAATGAATAATAACACTGTCCATAACATATTTCTAAGTACTAGGTATCTACCAAAAGGTAGAATAGACTGAAGAGGTCGAATCACCATTCCTTGAGCCTTACAAAATGAAACCCTAGTTGATTTTCTCCAAAAATATGGAATTTGACAAGGCAGGTCTGTCTAGGAGACAAAGTACGGATCAGAGGCACCTTTAGCCTTCAGAGTTTGAGCTTTCACTAGAGACTGAAATATTATGATCAAAGTCTGAACCTTTAGAGGTAGAACTACCACGTTCAGATTTTGATCCTTCAGAGGCTGATGAACACGTTCAGAATCATCAGATTATGATCTTTTAACATCTAAGATACTTCACTTCTCCACAGATCTTTTTAAGATGGTATATTCAAATTTGAATATAAGCTTATGATCCTGCACAAGTGAACATATGTTAGTATACCCAATTGTTCTTCAAGTACTTTCTTATCATCAAAACCCAAGGGATATGAACAATTTTGTTCCAATATGTTATTTTCTACATCCCCATGAGGAGTGATGAGGAGTGTAAGGAGTAGTAACCTCATGCTCAATTCTATTCTTCTCACCGAACCATTCCTTTAGCATTTAGATACTTATCATTAACACATCTGATTTTTGTCCTCTTTCTAGAGTCAAAATTAATCAATCATTGTTTGTTTTCAGTTAGGTGATTTGAGCAGGCGGTGCCCATATACCACCAGCCTTTCAAATATCCACCATTAGATTCAGTAGCCATCAATAGCACAGGTTCATCATCAGACTATCCTTTGGGTATGTTTGCTTCTTCTGATTTCCTTTCCTTATTTAACTAACAATCAGTAGCAAAGTGACCAACCTTCTTACAATAGTAGCAATGAACTTCTTCTTGTCAAACTTCTCCTTTCCCTTCTGATGTTTCTTCTCATCGATGTTCACTGATGCATCACCGTCATAACATCGTACCATTGCGTTCCCCACATCCTTCGTTGTCATTGAATCAACGATCTTCCCAAACACATTCGTATCCACACACTGATGGATATAGAACAATGCATTCTGATCCTTCTTCCCTGTTTCTCTATGCGTGTTTCTTTGTGCTTCAATTGCATCTGTTGCGTAACCGTCATTGACGAGATAAAGAACATCTTGAGCGCCAAACAACACACGCATCTGAATCGGCCATCGATTCCAATTGTTTCCATCATAGACTTAAAGCTTTGTGTTCAAGCTAGCGTTTCCACCATTCATCTTCAATCTTGTGCAAATTCACTCAAATATCACTAACACTCGTGTTTCCCAATCTCTCAGAATCAAGAAATGTGATTTTGTTTCGATTTCGAACTTCAATTCACTGTGAATTTTAAAACCAAAATGAATCACACACGCCTCACATACACTCGTGTTTTTCAATCTTAATCAGAACCTAAGCTTTAGATACCAATTGTTGGTGCACAAGGTTGAAGATGAAGAAGATGATAGAAGAAAAAGAGAGAAAAAAACTCTAACTAACTTTTGAATGCAAATAGAAAATTGATTACTCTCTTGAATTCGGTTACAAATGAACTTAGACAAAGTTTATATAGTAACAGAATCTCTTAAATGAAACTCAAATACAAAATCAAATTAAATGCAAGTCAAGTAAATATGGATTACAATCTAACAGCCTTGACCCAACGCAAAAATTATTCGTACTTAGTAGAATTTGAACTTATAATTTCGAGATGATCACACTCTCAAGATTCAAACCTTCGCTTTAGGTGATGTTGATATTTAACATGTGGATTGGGTTTGGTTCATCCAAAACATTTAGGTGGCTGGTAAAATAATAGATTCCATGTACCCAAAAATCGATTCCATCATTGACAAACAAAACGTACCAGACGAGTGCTTTAAGAAACAAATAAGAATAGTACATAATCATTTTCCTCTTCCGAAAATAGTTGCCTGTCTTTAGTGAAATGGAATTATCGAAGGCAACATGGTAACTAAGATGCAGTGATGTTGTTACATCTATATGTTCAAATATAAAGTGCTTATATATGCAGGCGTTGACCTTATTTCTAACCAAAAAAATTTACATTTTATCCATGATTCACACATTCACATTTCGATAATTAAGCCCAAAACGACCAATAATTATCATGAATGTTATATTATTCAAACAACATATTGGTTATGATTTGATTTCTCATCCAAGTTATGTCATATTCGCTACATATAGAACCTTTTCTGCTTTTTCATTCTTTATGTTCTAAATTTTCCTTATTTATGCCAGCATTTCGAATCTTACCTTTCTTCATCTTTATTACATATATATCTAAGTGTTTTTATATTTGATGTGACAAAAAATAGTTTTTATTAAGAGCAACTCCATAATACAGGTTAAAGGATCCATTGGCATTATTCAAAAGATAAACTTTGTTTAAATTTATATTTTAATTGTTTGAGTTAATGATTTTTTTACAGAGAAAAGGTGAATTAGTTAGATTCTTGATGATGTTTGTAAACTTTAATAAGAAAAGTGGTTTATATATTTATGTAAGATGCTTCTTTTGGAACCTCAAATTACTATTTTTTGATTCCTTTAGAATAATTACTTTTGGACCCAGAAATCTAACACAAAATCTTGAATAATTTTGATTCTAGAAGTAATCAGAAACCCAGAATATTGGGCTTTCTAGCTAGTAAATTTGTGTAAACTTTAACACTTTTTATAAAACCTTCAATGATTTTAGGTTCACTTCCTTTGCAAGAAAAGAAAGAAATGTCGGGAATCATTTGTAAACTTGTGGTTGAAATAACACATCAGTCTCCCTTTGTGATGTATGATTGTTTATCAAATAAACCTTGAGAGACACTTTGGTTATACGTACCATACTATCCTTTTTTGTGAGACCTTTTCATATATAGGGCGGGCGGCAAGAGTACTAAAGTTTGAGGACAAAATAATGTTTGGAATCTCATGCTATATATTATCTTAAGATATTAACCTAAGGGGAAAAACATGACTAACAATACAATGTTTTTTTCATTTTGGTCCTGAACATGGATCTATGTGTTTTGCTTGGATAATTGTCATTTGATTTTGATGATGATAATTGTTAAGATGTTTAAACATAACAATTCTTTAAGTTAAATGATATTTAGTGTTAATGAGTCAAGAAGTTTTTGCAACAATTGTTAAAGGGGAGTTGATTACAACT
Organism: Lathyrus tuberosus; assembly: GCA_022829125.1. Lineage (NCBI taxonomy): Eukaryota > Viridiplantae > Streptophyta > Magnoliopsida > Fabales > Fabaceae > Lathyrus > Lathyrus tuberosus. The sequence goes on from JALAZF010000213.1 coordinate 1,903,255, forward strand.
ATTCAATGTATCTAATATTAACATTCAAACAAGATACTGTTGTGAATCAATATCTTCAAGAACAAAGTAAATTATAAGAAAGATTGGGTTTTTTGAACAAACACAAGAAATCCTAATAGGTTTTATGAAAGCGATAGAAGAAGGAAGAAGAATAACTGGAATTGATTAAAATTATTTTACTATTCACTTACTCAATAAGGGTTCAAAGATTACAAGTGAGTAACAACAGTTAATCTCTCTCACAACAACCTGAGAGAACTAGTCTATTTATAGACTACTAAGCTAACTTAGGCTACAAGCTAACTTAACAATTAGACTTACAAGCAAGACCCAATTCGACATGCTAACAATCCTAGCATTTCTACTACAACATGCTTTAGCATATTTCGACTACAACATACAGGATCGACATGTGAACAGACTTCGACTACATGCTAAACTTTTGTCGAACCATGAAGTTATCCCTGTTGAGACCAGAGTTCGATCCAAAATACCACAATCTCCATCTTGGAACAAACTCCACACTAACAAGGGAACAAACTACCTTTCATCATGCAGCTTTATCAACTGCATACAGTGGAAAAAACTTGCTACTTGGCAATGTCTTGGTGATCATATCAGCATCATTGTCATCAGTCGAAACCTTCAGCACTTGGACTTCTCTACGCTCGATTATCTCTCTGACAAAGTGCAACCTCACATCGATGTGCTTAATACGCTCATGATAGGCTGAATTCTTCTACAGGTGTATTGCACTTTGGCTATCACATTTAACAGTGTTAACTCGACCTTGAAGTTCCAGCTCCTTAGCAAAACCTTCAAGCCACACTGATTCTTTCATAGCTTCAGTGAGGACAATATACTCCGTTTCAGTGGTTGATAACACAACAACCTTCTGAATAGTTGCTTTCCAACAGATTGTCGTGCCAAATATAGTGAACATATATCCAAAAATAGATTTTATGGAATCCATACAACCTGCATAATCAGGGTCGACAAATCCTTCGATTTTGACTTTGCTATCATCACCACAGGCTCCACCATAAATCAGGACTCTGCTCAGAGACCCATTGATGTACCTTAGAATCCACTTTAATGCTTGTCATTGCGCCTTCCTAGGATTTTCCGAATACCTTCTTACAAGGTTCACTCTGTACGCTATGTATGGCCTCATACAGACCATAACATACATCAAAGAAACCTACTATACTAGCATATAGAATGCTATTCATATAGGCTTTTTCAACTTCAGTACTAGGACATTGATTCGTACTCACCTTGTACTGAGGATTAGTCGGTGTTAGAACATGATTTGAATTCGACATACCAAACTTGTCAATAATCTTTGTCAGGTATGTCTCTTGAGATAAGCATAATCTCGACTGATTTTTATCTCCTCGGATGTCAATCCCAAGAATCCTAGAGGCATCTCCAAGATCTTTCATGCCGAACTCCTTATCAAGTTCAACATTTACCTTCATAACATCCTCGACACTGTTATTTGCTATGAGTATGTCATCCACATAAAGCAACAAAATAACAAGTGAAATTCCAGGGCGAAATCTGAAGTAAACATAGTGGTTAAACTGGCTTCTTGTGAAACCTATGTGTGCCATGAACTAGTCGAATCTCCTATTCCATTGTCGAGGAGATTGTGTCAGACCATATAGTGATCTATTTAGCTTGCACACGTAATCTTCCTTTCCTTTTTCTGCACATCCTTCAGGCTTCCTCATCATGATTGTTTCATCTAGATCACCATACAAGAAAGATGTCTTCAGATCCATCTGTTCAAGTTCTAGGTCGAACTTTGTCACCATGGATAACAACATTCTAATGGATCTATGCTTTACAACAGATGATAACACATCATTGAAGCCGACACCTTCTTTCTGATTGAACTCCATAGCAACCAACCTTGCCTTAAATCGCTTCAACATCATTATTTTGATTCCTTCCTTAACCTTTAAAATCCACTTACAGTTGACTAACCTAGCTCCAACAGGTTTCTCGATCAGCTCCCAAATGTTATTATCATGAAGAGATTTCATCTCATCATCCATGGCTTTCAGCCATTCAGTCTTGTCTCAACTCCTCATAACTTCCTTATAGTCTCTAGGTTCTTCATCCAGAACCTCACTTGCAGAGATTAAGTCATAAGCTATGAAATTTGCATAACCAAGTATACGAGGTGGCTTGATGACTCTTCTCGACATTTCTTTTGCGAGCAGATAGTTATTATACTTCTCCTCATCTTCATCAGAAACTTGTGCATATTCTTCGACTTTATATGGGTTATGCACTTCAGCATCACTCTGTTCCACCTCAATAGGAATCTCTTCCTGTTCCAGCTTTTCTCCAGAGATCTTGGAACTTCGACCAACGTCATCAGTTTTCTTGAAAGCCATCTCAGCTCCATTGAAAAATACATCTCGACTTGTGATACACCTCCCATGACCTGGCTCTAAGCACCACAACCTATAAGTTTTTACTCCTTCAGGGTACCCAAGAAACATACATCTCAGAGCTCTAGGTTCGTCTTGCCTAATGTGAGCATAGGCTAAACAACAAAATACTCTAAGTATGTTGAGATTACGTGGATTTCCTGACCAGACTCCTTCAGGTGTCTTCATTCCCAAGGCAGTCGAGGGACACCTATTTATCAGGTATGCTGTAGTCACATCAACTACTTCTGCCCAAAATACCTTCTTCAATTTTGCACTTACTAACAAACATCTAACCCTTTCTAGAACGGTTCGATTAATCCTTTTAGCCAAACCATTTTGTTGGGGAGTACCTATAGTAGTTATGTGCCTTGCAATACCATATGCAGCAAAATAGTTGTCGAAAGCCTCATTGAAAAATTTAAGACCATTATAGGTCCTCAACCTCTTCACTTCTTGTCAGTTTGGTTTTCGACCAGAGACTTCCAACTTTTGAAATTTTCAAAAGTTCCATCTTTAGTCTTCTAGATAAATACCCATAACTTTTGTAGAATAATTATCAACTATGGATAGGAAATACTTTTCACCTGAGTGTGAAGGATTCCTCGCAGCCCCTCAAAGATCAGGATGAATGTAATGAAGGGATCTATGTGTTCTTTGTCTATCTTTGTTAAACTTCACCCTACATGATTTACCAAATATAGAAGGTTCACAAAACTCCCATTTTTCGAGGTTGTCACCACACAACATATTTTGTTTAGACAATTTGACCATGCCTCTTTCACTGACTTAGCCAAGTCTCTTATGTTATAGGTCACTCTTCGACACATGTTTTATGGATGCCACATATGCTGAACCACTTACAACCTCATTCTTAAGGGTATACAAGCCTTGTTTCTTCACGTCTCTCAAGACTTCCTTTGATCCCTTCATTACCCTTAGGATACTTTGCTCTCCTTTTGAAATTATGGTATGAAACTATCAGATGTCCTAAGAGATGTCGAGACACGGATATCTGGTAAACACACAATGATCAAGGTATACAAAGTTAGCAGTACAAAAAATAAACAAGACACAAAGAATTGTTAACCCAGTTCAATGCATAACATCACCTACATCTGGGGGCTACCAAGCCAGGAAGGAAATCCAATATTAGCAGTATTAATTCAAAGCTAAACAACCCAATTTACAACTTCTCACTTAATACCTACCCAATGCAACTTCTACCTAAGACACTTATAGGTATAAAAACCCCGTTCACTTCCTACCAGTCACCATAGTGACAGAATTACAATTCTTCCAATGTTTTTAGACAATACAATCCAAAAGACACACAATCACTCAATGTTTAAAAGCTTAGGAGTGATTGACATCAATTACAACTCAATAGAGACAGTCCAGTTCAAGCATCTATATGATGAATGACAGGCTCAAAAAATAGTTTACCTCAATGTATCAAAAGACACATGAGTGACACAATACAACAAAAGTATTCCAAAAGAAAATTCAAAACCCTAAACCCTTATTTGCACGCACGATTTCTTCAATGAATAATTCACTATCTATCAAATTAGGTTTAGCAAGTCTCCTTTTTATAGTCTTGTGCAGAATGGGCTTAGACGCTTCCCATTTTGTGAGTTTTAACCTACTGCAGAATCTTATCCAAAATAGTAGGAACAAATCACTAAAGTTTCCTAAAATGTCTCATCATCTAATTTATCGTTTTGTGTACATCTGGAGATACAAAAATTTGTTCCTGATAGCATCATCTTGACTTGCCTAAATTACTGAAATATTTTCAAGGAAAATATCACAGAATTAAAACAAAATAAATCTGTCAAGATTTTAAAACATTCAAAATGAATGTTCTGATAGAACATGTTCCAACATTTGTTAGGATATCTGCTCTCAAGATGATCTGAGTAGCATGTTGCAACATCACACATGACATCTTGTAGAGAAATTTTGTTTTGCAAAATTGTTGCCAATCCATAAACCAACCATGGAACCTTCAATCTCCCCCTTTGGCAAATTTTAGCTAAAACACCTTTTGCACAATAAACCCTGGAGATAGTGTGTGTACACGAGGAAAAAGATGTCCTGCATCTTCCAGAATATCCACAACACTCCCCCTAGACCTCAAAACCGATTCTTGTCACGAATGGATAAATCTTCCTCTCAACTCGGAAAAAGAAACTTTCCCGAAGCAAAAGAAAACCAACCTGAACCCAAGGTTGAACTAAGCTAGTTCAGGTCATTAGAAACACATGTAACAGAAGCCAAAGTTATTAGAAACACATACGGCAGAAGCCAACACAACAGATCCCACAACATGTCCAAAAAGACACATTCCTAAACATGTCCACAACATCTGATAGGACATCATAGACCCAGAAAACACAAAAAGAAAACTAACACTACCACCTCTAGAGGCTTTTATTATTATTATTATTATTATTTATTTCCTTTCTCCCCTTGTTTGAGCTAAAATTGACCAAAAACAAAAACTGACTCTGCAAGAACAAACACACCCAGCAAGGAAAGCAATAATGCCACACACACACACACACAAAAAACACCATAAAACCAAAAAAAAAAAAAACAAATAAAGAAAACTTTAACAAACTGAAACGAACTAGCTATTTCCCCCAGCCTCCTGAGTTCACAAATTGAACCCAGTCTTCATCACCATTCACACCAGAACCATGATCCTTAGAGCGAGTCTTCTTTAAAACTATTACAGAGTTTTCCCTGTCAAGACAACTCCTATTGATGACCCAACAAATGTCACAACACTTGACTGATCCTTCTTTTCGTTCAGAGGTTCCTTCTTCTTATTAGAATGTTTGGATGCTTGGATCATGTTAGAATTACAACTTGAGGGAATGAAACCAAACACGCAGGTTGTAGTCTTTATATATCACAAAAACTTTGTTTGTAACGCCTGACTAGTCAAGGAGAACAATGTTAGAACCAGTTAAATCAGCCTTGAAAATGGACCACCGTCCACAAGTGGGAAATGAATCTATTAACTCTAGGTCTCGTTTTCCAAACATGAATCAACATAATTCCCATGGCATAGAAACACGCTCCGCATGCACACACAAAAACACATTTTTCAGGCATACTATTAGAGCACAACTGACTAGATCCACCGTCCTTGGCACGCTGACCACACATAGACTCTTGCCAGTCTTAACTGAAACAACTTGGTACAATGTTCTGACATTCTGATAGACATTTTTTTTTCTTTAAGACCCAACCAAAGACCCACAACCTGCTTCAAACATAAAGTTTCCCACCAAATGCCTTGCCTAGAAAATTCATTAATAATCAGCTCAACACATAAACAATGTCACGACATTACACTAAGCCTGTCACAACCAAGTCCCTTAACCATCCTAAACAATGTCAATACATCTTATCTAACATCATTCTTCCATTAGAGTCAAACAAACACAAGGTAGCATGAGATCATGCATGCTTAACAAAACACCTCCACAGCAGACAGGTACACATCTCCCCCTATCACACATAATCAGTTATCCCCCCTGAAGGTGGAGACCAAATAAAACACCTTACACAACACTACATTCCATCTCATTCATACTCCCACTATAGAGAAGGAGTTTCTCAACAAGGAGTTATCAGACACAACCACATCGGAATAAAAGAGAGATCCATCAACACATATACTAAACAAGACTTGTTAAGACATCAACATAGGACCATTAGTAGAACTCCCCCTGAATTGCATAACACAAAGGGAGACAATGTCCCGACACAATGTATTCAAGCATACACACACAAATGGAAGCACACATCACTTGGTGGAAACACATATTACTTGGTCAACTTCAATTTCTATGCCACCTCTTGCCCTATCAAATATCCACCTATACTTTTTTTATTGTCATAAGTCTTAGGATAATATACACTAAATTACCTTGCTACAACCTTACACCATGTCTTCTTAGGCATACTATGCCTCTGAGAATAGAGGAAAGATACAATAGTTGATGCCTTCCTCCATCCCTATAACTGCTTTAACTTCTTCATAAGGCCAGTAATTAGCCCACTGCCTAGGTCCTCAAACTGACCTGCACACAATACTTTAGTACCCACACCAGTCAGCTGATCCTTAGACTCCACACACCTCAGAATAACCACATAACTGAAAACTTTAAGATCTTCACAATCTAATGTCATAACATTCAACTTGACATTATATCTCTCCATCATCTGCCTCATCCAAACTAGTTGAAAGAAACCTCTTCTTGTATCACCAGAAACACATCTATCTGCACTGTTGGATTCTTCCATCAATGCTTCAGTGTTGTGAGGGTAGAGTACACCAGAGACATCTGTTTCAATGATATAATGTAAGAACTTCCTTTCTTGAATAGTAGAACTCATCCTTGGTTCTAACTTAAAGAGAAGACAAGAGTTTGACATTTTCTTTGTATGTTCAAAAGGACGTTTTGCAATGAGTTCCTTTGATAGCTCTGCATGAAATCTAACCGAGAAACCTGAACTAAGTTGAGGATCATTTGTCATAATGTTTGAAAGATTTCATCTTTCTTCTTTGCTAGTGCCCAAAAAATGTCTCAACATCGTTCTCAACATCCATCTTTTGCTTAGTAATAGAATCATAAATTATTACACTGACAGATTCCTCAATTATTTTACTTATGGAGTTAAAAACTCTATAGGCTCTACTACTGGAAGAGTACCCCAAAAATATCCCTTCATCACTAACCAGAGTTGTATTACCGTTCTGATCTTTGTCAGTCAATATAAAACATTTGTTTCTAAATGTATGCAAGTGTTTGACTGTGGTTTCCTCCCTTTCCATAGCTCATAGATGGTAGTAGTAGTACCTCATCTTAATGTGACCCTGTTATGAATGTAGCACGCAGTATTCATCGCTTCAGCTCAAAATACCAATGACAATTGCCTGGTGTAATACCCTAATTTTTACCCCTAAGATCCCACATATCATTTGCATCTCATACCACAAACAAGATTACACATTCGTCCCCTCTTTTGTAGGATTGTGCCTTGCAGGGATCTTTGAGTTTGTGTGTGTTTGTTAGTTGTTTTATTGCTTAATTTGTTTATGTTTACTAACCTTTAATCAAAATCCAAAAATATGTTTGTTTTTGTCTTCACTAACTTTTTCAGGAAGGGAATCAAGGAAATCAAACAGTCCCTCAGCTCGAATGAATTTTATCTGAATCAAGTCAAAGTTGATCTGCAAACAATTCAAAATCATCCGATCAAGAGTTTCCAAGATTTAATTGATTTTTATTCAAGAGACTCCAAGGTTCATGTGTTTATTTCCATGCCTTCTTTGACAAACAAGAGAATTGAGCCAAGATCCAGCACAATATAGCAAGAATGGCATTTTTGAAGATTTTCAACTGTGCAATCGATTGCACTAATGGTCCAATCGATTGCACCCTACATTTTTTGCCTATATTTTGAATTTTTCAGCAGTGCAGTCTATTCGCGCTACAGTGCAATCGACTGAACAAAGACATAATTGGCTAAAATCAGCATTTTTTTAAGTTTTGAAGCATTTGGCACCAATCTTGACCATTGATCATATGTGGAATATTCTAGATCACCTCATTTTAATTCCCCTACATCATTTTGATCATTCCCCGCCATGTACCTCCACTAATCACCACTCTTTTGTGATTTCCCTCCAAATTTGAATTCCAATCCTAATTTTGATCTTCCAATCCTAATTTCAAACCACCAAATTTTCCAAGCCTAAATTCTATAAATAGAGGCTTCATTTCATTCATTTCACAAGCTTTGGAAAGCCAAATTCACCTTGCTAAAATTTCTCTTGAAGCTTTTGATAGCCAACAAACCTCTTGCAATTTCTCTCCTCAACAATAAAATTCACCAAAGCTCACATTTCTTCCTTTGAAAGTTAACAAGAATTCACATTGAATCTTGTTCAACTTTGAGCTAAACCTTCATCCATTCTTGTTTTTGTTCATCAATTATAGTAGATCAAGGCTTTGGAGTTTGGATCTTGGAGTAATTTGAAGCAATTTTCAGATGTGGAGTGGTAATCTCATTTTCCACCATTGTTGTTTTTGATTCATCTTCCACAATGTGATCCTTTAATAATTCTTGTTGCTTGATCTTTGGATCTTGCAATTTGTGATACATTGGTGTTATTTGCTGTTGTTTTACTTAAATTTTCGTGCTAATTTTCATCCATGACCATGAGGTGTTTGAAGAAATGATTGGATCATGGATGCTGAATTTTTTTCAAAAGTTTTAGTGCTACCTGTCAGTGTTCAATCGATTTGCATTTCTGTACAATCGCACAGTGTATTTTTTGCCTAATAATTGCTGATTTTTCTGCTGTGCAATAGATTCGCACACTGGTGCAATCGGTTGCACAGAGACAGAATGGTGTTTTTCACCTATTTTTGGGAATGTTTTGGTTGTTTCTTCATTCCTAACCCCTTCCCTTTGTTCTTAGCCTTAGATCACATAATTGTGTGGTTTAATTTGGCTTTCTCTTCATCTATTTCTCTTTTCTTTTGATCGATGAAAGTCTTATGGATCATGGAATTCCTTTGTTGAATTTTGATCAAGACTAGATCGCTACCTTATTTCCTTTTCGTGCGGTATTGCTTTCGGATGACGTTTTACATATCGTTCATCTAGCATGCATTAGCACAAAGATCTATTGATCAGCCTCATTGTAGGGTAATTACTCCATAAATTACTCGGCGATTGCTTAACATAGCACAACATTTGTCCCTCTTTATCCAATTCGGAATTTGAACTTTCGTGGTCCGGACCTTGATTGGTCCCGTCAACCCAATGTTGGTTAATCTTTTGTATTAGGTTCAAAATCTTTGAAGCTTGTTGTTGTAGAGGCTTTGATTCTATCAATCTTCTAACAAGTCTTTATCAACCTTGACCTAAGTACATTGTTTAATCACTATAGTTCAAGACGCGAAACGGAATAATCGGTGAAGGCTTATGGCACTAGAGCCGTGTGCTACTAATCACTAACTTCTAACTTTATATTTCCTTCTCGCTCCCTATCTCTCTTTTACTTTTATGCAATTTTTCCTTTGTCCGTTGGACACATGTTTATGCTTCCGCATATTTTTCCTTTGTCCGTTGGACACATGTTTATGTTTATGTCATTTATCTTTTGTCCACTTGGACCATATTATCTTGTGCTTTGTCTTTCCTTTGTCCATTTTGTACTCAAAAATATTAATAAAGGCCAAAACCTCTAAAAAACTTATGCTTCTAATCTTGGACTATGGTTACTATCTTTTGCAATGGACATGGAGTTTTGTACCCAGACCTTGGACTTTAATACTATTCTTGGATCCTTGGACTTAGAACTAGGACCTTTTCCCTTTGCTTTGGAATTATGGTTTGAAGACTTTGAAGGCTTGTGCTTTTGTTTGGTTTATGGTGAAGATAGCTACATTTGTGGTTAGATCTTTCTTATCCTTAGCTTTTAGTTTATGCACTAGAATAGTCACTTCTTCTCCACCCCTTCTTCAATTTTCAAAACTTCCTCTCTTTTTTCAAAACCTTCTTGTTTTCAAACTCAAAACCGCTTTCATAATAAAACCTTGACTTTGGTCAGGTGATTTTTAAGCTTTGTTTTCTTTAATAAATGTCAATCAATATTAACCATATTTTGACCATTTCATAAAAACATAAAAAATACAAAAACTCATCAATTTTTTTTTGTGTGCTTTGTGCACTTTTTCTTTTAAACTTTTTCATAAGTTTAGACATGATTCATTTCTTTAAGCGGAATTATTCGCTTGGAAATGACGACTTGTCTTTACACTTAAAATCAACCAAAATAAACAAATTTTTGTTATTTGTACCACGAACTACGGGGTTTTGATCCTACATTGCACATCGTGGGTACGTAGGCATGAGTCGATAAGTCTCTCCAAACACAAAAATATTAAAAAATATTTCTCTTCTCATCTCCTCAATCTCTTTACAAGAAAACCATTTTCAGACCAAAAAGCATGAATACATCAAAGGGCTCCTATAGAGTACTATAAATGTATTGGGTGCGTAAAACCTTCCCTTTACATAACCAACCCCCCTTACCCATTTCTCTTTGTCTTTTTTAGCTTTTTGGTCTTTTAGACTTCTTAGGATTTATTCGTTTTTTTCCTTTCCTTTGTGGAGTAAATAAAAGCGCGGTGGCGACTCTGTTTTCCTTGAGTTAAGTTAATCAATAGCTTACACTCACGATTTTTACCGCTACAGATAAGTGGCGACTCTGCTGGGGATTTTCTCCCTTGAGGGGTTTAGCCTACTTTGATTTATTTACTGCTTTTTGTTTGATTTGCTTGTTACTTGTGTGTTCTATTTGGGAGTTCCTCTGTGTGTGAGATATGTCCTATACCCGAACCAAAGTGTACTTTGAGATAGGAGGATAGTATACTCAAGGGAGCTTTGAAGGATTCGAATCCCGAAAAAGCAGAACTTGAGAATCTATCCACTCGGTGGTTGCCTCTCTGGAATTAGTGATGCCGATCGAGCGATCGTGAAGGCATTAATTTTTCCATAGAAGCCTATAACACTGAGGACCGTAGTCACACTTAACCCATCTTAGCCTTTTAGGATCGTGGCGCGGAAGCTATGAAGATGCAAATCTGACTTAGCTGTCACGCGATGCCAAACTCAGGTTAGATTCTCTTGAGGATAACTGCCAACCTCCGAGCAAATCGGTGCGCTGGTGTGTCTGATAGTGGATTGTGGACCCTGGGCACTTTGCTAGAACCACTATTTTCTGCAGGTACAATGAAGAAAAAACCTTAGTACACACCTTTGTGGGATTGGTTCTTACCCTTGGCCTCATGCTCGTGACTTGAACCTTGACCCGTGTGCTTTGTGTGATCTTACTTGTGGTTGTTGCATACATGCACTCATGCATTCATGGACATTTTGTTTCAGTCAATTTTCAAGGATCTTAGAAATTTTCCTTTTTCAGACATCGCAGATAATATTCAATAAAATGAGATGTTTATCAGTATTTAAAAAAAAGTGTTATTACGATGCTTGCAATTGCTTTATATTTTAAAGATCCTTGAAAGTTGAAATGAAACATTTACATTTTGCATTAGCATTCGCATCATTCTGCATTGTTTCTTGCCTTTTCCAGGTGTCTTATTGTTTCCCTTTGGTCTTCATTCAGCCAAGATGTCGCACCAGTATAATACTCGGGCTAATCAGAGAAAGAAGAAGATTTAGCTGATTTTCTGGCATTTGTACCAAGTTTGAGGTAGTTACTGAAGGAACATGAAGAGAACAAAAGATGATGATCTCATGTCAGCCTTTACAGTGATGACCAATCCGATGTATGATTCTCCACTGGACGACAATTTTCCACAAGTGGATGTTCCTACTCAATCCCGACCTGTGCAAAGTGATCTGGTTGGTCAAGTTGTTGAAAAAGATTCTCGATTTACGAGGTATATGCCAAATCCTCAGAATGTCCACCCTGTGACAGAGATGATTGATCTTAAATTTGTGGAAATGAAAGAAGGACTTCGTGATCTCAGTGAGGAATTGAAAATGTTGACAAGGCCCAATGCATCTAGTTTTAAGGCTCATGACTTGTGCCTGGTTCCGGATGTGGTTATTCCTCCGAAGTTCAAAATTCCAGTCTTTGAAATATACAAGGGAGTTAGCTATCCAAGGAACCATTTGACGGTGTTCTGTCGAAAGATGACCACTCATATCAACAACGATCTGCTGATGATTTACTGCTTTCAAGAAAGTTTATATGGAGGATCTTTGATGTGGCATACGAAACTGAAAAGGGACCATATTCAGTCTTGGGAAGACCTAGCTGATGCTTTTGTAAAACAATATGACTACAATTTGGACATGGCTCCAGATAGTGATGAATTGATGAGTATGAGTCAGAAGGACGGCGAATCCTTCAGAGAGTATGCACAAAGGTGGAAAAAATTAGCGGCTCAAGTTCATCCACCACTCTTACAGTCCAAAATGTTTCTAAGAACACTATCAGACTCTTATTATGTCAGGATGGTAGGCGTCGTGCCTCTAGAGTTCTCCAAAATTGTTTAAGTCGGGATAAACCTCGAGAATGCATTTAAATGTGGAAGGATCCGAGGTGATCCAAATGACCATGCAAGTGAAGAGAAATCTGTATGTGATTCCCAAGAGAAAGAAAATGTTGAGGTTGATGCGATTCATGATTCTCCTCAAATTCCGCAAGCTCTAGTTCCGGTGCTTTATCACCAACATCAGAATCAGTTCCAGAAGCAGCAGAGAGCTCTGAATAATTTAGAAAGAGAAACTCGCCAGTTTGATCCAATCCCAATGACTTACAGTCAGTTGTGGTCTTATTTTGCCCGAAACTCGGTGATGACACCTAGAAAAACCAGAACCATGAAGTCTCGTCCTCCTTGGTACAACCCAAATACCAGTTGTGAATTTCATGATGGAGTAATGGGGCATCCAATTGAGGAGTGCAAGGTTTTCCAGGAAAAGGTTCAAGAGATGATTGATGATGAGGTGTTGACCTTCAAGGAAGGAAGCGCATTTGTGAATGGAATGCCTTTATGCTGATATTAGTAGAGTGACCCCTGGTGGTCGTGTTGTTTGCTTCTGTGTCTCCCAAGAAAGTTGATCATGCTCTTTCAAGCTCAAGCTGACACAGTTTCCTCAGATCTTTAGTTCATTTACTGCATTTTCATTTGTAATCGTTTATGATTGTTATTGCTTTGTTTGCATGTAGAACTTGTTTATTTTGAATATTAATCTTAATGCAATGAGTGTGTTTATCTTGAAGTGATCCATTCGCATTCGCTCGTAATTTGTTTTCTGCATCTGCAATACCAACTTCTTGTTTAAAATCTTGGAGGGAGGATGATGAAGTGAAAACGCAAAATTTCTGGTTGTGCGCTTTTGAATAAGACCCTGCTGATGATGTAAGGCATTATTTCAAATTCCCAAACACCGGAGATATAAGGAAGATAATCCCTTGTTAACCCCTTTGAGCCTTGAAGTAGGAGTTTCTTTTCTAAATAAGAAAACCCTCACATTTAACCTTGGGGCAGGGTAATCTTCAGTTAAATTGACCAAGTGTCCAAATTTCAAAAGGAGTGTGCGTCTAAGGAAACCATAATGGTTATCCCTCATTCCAAAGGGAAGAAGCAGTCACAACCTTTCAAACAAGTCAAATAAGCCAATGTCACATGATTTGTTCAAAAAAAGAAAGAAAGAAATAAAAAAGCCCGCTAAGTCAAAAAGTTGAAAACAAGTGACTTAGGCAATTGGGGCATCCCGCTGGACATCAAAAATTCAAAAAAATCAGTCCAGGCAAAAGTTAGGGAAAAATAAAAAGAATGAAAATGTGAAAAGCAAAATTAAAAGAAAAATTCTCATCAAAAGAACAAATCTTTGTGTGACTACCAAGTCGAAGGACAAAAAGGGTGACTGGTATCCCCGACTAACCTCATTGGTTCTTAAACCATCAGTTTCAGTAATCTTTTTAAAGATGAACATTTGTGTCAATTATCTGAATATAGGACTGAAGAACATCACGGAGATTGGGTGGGTACAAATAAATTTTGTGCCTAAAAATCCTTTTTTCTAAAAAACCATGAACCAGGCCAAGTTATAACCCTCAAAAGGACCTAATTGAAGTAGGGTTTATTTTGAAAGCATACTTAAACGAGATAGCGTTCCTGACTCCCATGAGTTGCGCTAAAATATCTTTGTTGGTATTGCATGTGCATTCAAAAATCAATGTCGTATCTAAACTAGTGATTCATTCACAAGGTTTTGCGACATCTTTTCAGTAAAAACTTCAAGATTAACATGTTTGTTGCATTAGAATTATCATTCTCAAAATTAACATTTTCTGCTTGCATACATTTGTTTGACATCATGGAAGCTTACATTTGAGCATCAGTGATGAGCTTAATCTTTTAAGGCCTGAAACTCTGATGAGCAATTGGAAAATCATTTCAAGAATGATCATATCCAGGGGCATGTTGCTTGAAGGCTTTGTTGAGTATGAGCAAACTTATTTTCCCAGTTGATGCTTTCGCATGGGGCAAAGCTGGAAGACTCTATTAATTAAAGAGTGTGCCAAGTTCAATAAATCCGGGGTGGTTACGCCGATATTCGATGAATCTCTCTGAGTTTGAAGACACTGGGACAGATTATCTTAAGTCGTTATGGTACAAAGTTTCCTTTTGGTGTAAAATCCTTTGTATACCATGCAGTATGGGGCAAAAGTTAAATGGTGAATTCAACGCACATAAGCAGATTTGTTCTTGTGGATGTAATCAAGTTGTTAATCAGATGATGGATTCTCTCAAGATTGTTGTGAGGTGTTGGACTTTTGAAATCCAATATTCCCCAATTGATCGCCAGTTTGGGTATTTCTCGTCCAAGTACTATTTTGGGTATTCCTCCGGCTAAGTCTGGATTCAGATTTCCCCAGCTGAGTATGATTCTATTCTCCAGCCAGGTTATGATCAAGTATTTGTGAAGCTTTGGGGTGATGTTTCCTCTTGATGTGAAATCCTCGCACAGAGTTTTACTTCTCGTAGTGATTTCTTTGATCACTCCCCAAGCAAAGAGTAATGTTGACTTCTTAGTCCCCTAATTGGTTGATATCCCCTTTAGGATTTGCTTTGTGAGTACTCATTGACAGGATCTCTTTTGGTATCTCTATCTTGTTGAGATTAGCCGAGTATTCAGCTAAGTTGTGGTGTTTATCCACCCTCTACGTATCCTTATGTCTATTTTGTCAGCATATTCATACTCATACGCATTCTTTTGTTATGTATAGCATTGTTGTGGTTTCATTGTGCATTTTGCATATGTTTTAGTGCTTCCCGGTTCTCTGGTGTGGTTTCCTCCGCAGAGCGTGTGTGTGTCCTCTCTCCATTAGAGTGTTGACCCTAAGCAGAAAGCATTTATCCTTTCTAATTCCCCACTGAGTTTATTCCTCCTGGAAATTTTTGCTTCAGTTTTCCTTTCCAGTTCATTATCTGGATGAGACTAATCCCCCGTTGAGTTATTTCCTCCTTGGGATGAGTCTTGTTTGACCGTTTCTCTCCAGTTTGTTCCTGGATTGAACTTTGGTCTCTGGCGGTGACTACTTTGAAACTCTCTAGGCTGTGCAACCTAGATGATTAGGAGTGCATTTATTTTGCACCTTCGAAGATTTTGTATTACTCAGCAGATGATCTGTTTGTGAGTACCATTAGAATATGAAGATTTTGTTTCCTCCAGCAGTGTTGTTGCAACACTCTTTTGGAATCCATTGCATGACAACAAGCAGCATCTTCTTTATTTGAGGAACTTGTGTGTCTCCAGTTATCAGACGTTATCTTTTCCATCAAATGGTATCTCTCAGGTTGTGCCTATCAGAGAAGTTTGTTGTGAATCTCCAACAGATGGTTGTCTCTTTATTTGAGAAGTCTGTTGCGTGATCTATCTTGCCCATATCTCTTATGAAGATCCCAGGTAAAGTTATTGATTCCTAGTTCCTGGAAAATCTCGGCAGAAGATTTTCAGTTAACCTCGGTAGAAGGTATTTTCTTTCCAAGAATCTCGGCAGTAGATTTCTTGGATATTTTCAAAAGATTTCCAGCAAACCTCGGCAGAAGGTGGCTTTATTTCAGATTTCTTTGGTTGATCTCGGCAGTAGATTCTCCAGTGAGTTTTAAAATAGAATTTGCAACCAACCTCGGCAGAAGGTATTTTCTTTTTAGGATCTCGACAGTAGAATCCTTAAAAGATCTTTCAGTAAAGCCTCGGCAGCAAGCATGTTTTTTATTATTCCTCGGCAGTAGGAATTACATATAAAATCTCGGCAGAAGGTGTTTCATTTGAAGGTTCTCTGGTTAATCTTGGCAATAGATTCCCCAGTAAATTTTTGATGGTTGACACATTTCCCAAAAAAAAAATCTTGGTAGAAAGTATTCCCAAATGAAGTCCTAAGTCTTGACAGTAGACTCCTGCAGTTGATATCTTTTGAAATCCCCGCATTGGACCTCGTCAACAGGTTCTCCAAGTGGAATTTATTAAAAGATCTCATTAAAATCTCTCCATTTGAGTTTATTACCCTCGTTGTAGTTAATATATCTCGTGTTCTCTTTGGTTCGCCAACCATATGCCTGGTAGTAGGTGATCTCTACTCCAATGGATGGTAAGTCTCTTCGGCTAGATGGGACAGTTCGTTGTTGAGATTCTTCTACTCCAATGAATGGTAAGTCTCTTCGGTTAGATGGGACAGTTCGTTGTTGAGATTCTTTTACTCCGATGAATGGTAAGTCTCTTCGGTTGGACGGGACCGTTTGTTATTGAGATTCTTCTACTCCAATGAATGGTAAGTCTCTTCGGTTAGACGGGACAGTTCTTTGTTGAGATTCTTCCACTCCGATGAATGGTAAGTCTCTTCGGTTAGACGGGACAGTTCGTTGTTAAGGTTTTCTACTCCGATGGATGGTTAGTCTCTTAGGTATGCTAGAGATAGTTCATTGTTGAGGTATTGATTTTCCCCAGTGGAGCCTTGTTGTGCTAAGTCTTCCTGTTGAGTTATATCCTTGTTGTGTTGTGGTTTATTTCCATATGCAGTTATCCCCAGTTTAAATCTTTTCCTCAGCCGAGTCCTAGTAGTTGTGCTGTATGTTCCCCAGCTAGTTGGTAATCCCTCTTCTTAGCTTATCACCTTTGTCGTCCTACCTTTTTTTGGTAGTAGGTGATACTTCTCGTATCCCTTTTGTGAGATCGTTACCTTTGTCGTCCTACCCTTTGTTGGTAGTAGGTAATTCTTCTCATCTCCTTTTGATTGAATGCCTTGTTGTAGCTATCACTTGGTTGGGAGTTAGCAATCTTTCCTTTTGATCATACTATTACCGGATGTCTGGTATTGGACGATCTTTTCCCCAACGGATATTTTTCTCTCCATGTCGGGAATATGTTACCCCTCTGTTACTTTTGGTGCTGGTAATTTTTCCCTCAGTTGGAATCTTACTCTTTATTCTTCCCCCAGCGGAGGTTGTTTCCTCCCCTGTTGGGATGTGTTTTCCCTCTTTTGTGTTCCCCTGCGGAGTCTTTTCTCTTCTCTTTTGCTCCCCAGCTTTTGTTTATCTCCTGTGGCATATTCTTCCCCACAGAGGTCTTGTGTTTGCATATCGTTTGCATAATCATATCATTTTGTGGTCTCTTAGGGCCAAAAATTGGGTTTATTGTTATATTTAAGTCTCTTTTATCTCGTCGAGACAAAGATGTCAATCTTCTTATCTCCGGATAGAAGAAACTTAAATAGGGGCAGTTGTAATATCCTAATTTTTACCCCTAAGATCCCACATATCATTTGCATCTCATACCACAAACAATATCACACATTCGTCCTCTCTTTTGTAGGATTGTGCCTTGTAGGGATCTTTGAGTTTGTGTATGTTTGTTAGTTATTTTATTGCTTAATTTGTTTATGTTTACTAACCTTTAATCAAAATCCAAAAATATGTTTGTTTTTGTCTTCACTAACTTTTTCAGGAAGGGAATCAAGGATATCAAACAGTCCTTCTGCTCGAATGAATTTTATCTGAACAAAGTCAAAGTTGATCTACAAACAATTCAAAATCATCTGATCAAGAGTTTCCAAGATTTAATTGATTTTTACTTAAGAGACTCCAAGGTTCGTGTGTTTATTTCCATGCCTTCATTGACAAACAAGAGAATTGAGCCAAGATCCAGCACAATATAACAAGAATGGCATTTTTGAAGATTTGCAACTGTACAATCGATTGCACTAATGGTCCAATCGATTGCACCCTATATTTTTTGCCTAGATTTTGAAATTTTCAGCAGTGCAGTCTATTCGCGCTACAGTGCAATCGACTGAACGAAGACAGAATTGGCTAAAATCAGCATTTTTCAAGTTTTAAAGCATTTGGCACCAATCTTGACCATTGATCACATGTGGAATATTCTAGATCACCTCATTTTAATTCCCCTACATCATTTTGATCATTCCCCACCATGTACCTCCACTAATCACCACTCTTTTGTGATTTCCCTCCAAATTTGAATTCCAATCCTAATTTTGATCTTCCAATCCTAATTCCAAACCACCAAATTTTCCAAGCCTAAATTCTATAAATAGAGGCTTCATTTCACAAGCTTTGGAAAGCCAAATTCACCTTGCTAAAATTTCTCTTGAAGCTTTTGATAGCCAACAAACCTCTTGCAATTTCTCTCCTTAACCATAAAATTCACCAAAGCTCACATTTCTTCCTTTGAAAGTTAACAAGAATTCACATTGAATCTTGTTCAACTTTGAGCTAAACTTCATCCATTCTTGTTTTTGTTCATCAATTATAGTAGATCAAGGCTTTGGAGTTTGGATCTTGGAGTAATTTGAAGCAATTTTCAGATTTGAAGTGGTAATCTCATTTTCCACCATTGTTGTTCTTGATTCATCTTCCACAATGTGATCCTTTAATAATTCTTGTTGCTCGATCTTTGGATCTTGCAATTTGTGATACATTGGTGTTATTTGCTGTTGTTTTACTTGAATTTTCGTGCTAATTTTCATCCATGGCCATGAGGTGTTTGAAGAAATGATTGCATCATGGATGCTGAATTTTTTTCAAAAATTTTAGTGCTGCCTGTCAGTGTGCAATCGATTTTCATTTCTGTGCAATCAATCGCACAGTGTATTTTTTGCCTAAGAATTGCTGATTTTTCTGCTGTGCAATAGATTCGTACACTGGTGCAATCGATTGCACAGAGACAGAATGGTGTTTTTCACCTATTTTTGGGACTGTTTTGGTTGTTTCTTCATTCCTAACCCCTTCCCTTTGTTCTTAGCCTTAGATCACATAATTGTGTGGTTTAATTTGGCTTTCTCTTCATCTATTTCTCTTTTCTTTTGATCGATGAAAGTCTTATGGATCATGGAATTCCTTTGTTGAATTTTGATCAAGACTAGATCGCTACCTTATTTTCTTTTCGTGCGGTATTGCTTTCGGATGACGTTTTACATATCGTTCATCTAGCATGCATTAGCACAAAGATCTATTGATCAGCCTCATTGTAGGGTAATTACTCCATAAATTACTCGGCGATTGGTTAACATAGCACAACATTTGTCCCTCTTTATCCAATTCGGAATTTGAACTTTCGTGGTCCGGACCTTGATTGGTCCCGTCAACCCAATGTTGGTTAATCTTTTGTATTAGGTTCAAAATCTTTGAAGCTTGTTGTTGTAGAGGCTTTGATTCTATCAATATTCTAACAAGTCTTTATCAACCTTGACCTAAGTACATTGTTTAATCACTATAGTTCAAGACGCGAAACGGAATAATCGGTGAAGGCTTATGGCACTAGAGCCGTGTGCTACTAATCACTAACTTCTAACTTTATATTTCCTTCTCGCTCCCTATCTCTCTTTTACTTTTATGCAATTTTTCCTTTGTCCGTTGGACACATGTTTATGCTTCCGCATATTTTTCCTTTGTCCGTTGGACACATGTTTATGTTTATGTCATTTTTCTTTTGTCCACTTGGACCATATTATCTTGTGCTTTGTCTTTCTTTTGTCCATTTTGGACTCAAAAATATTAATAAAGGCCAAAACCTCTAAAAAACTTGTGCTTCTAATCTTGGACTATGGTTACTATCCTTTGCAATGGACATGGAGTTTTGTACCTAGACCTTGGACTTCAATGCTATTCTTGGATCCTTTGACTTAGAACTAGGACCCTTTCCCTTTGCTTTGGAATTATGGTTTGAAGACTTTGAAGCCTTGTGCTTTTGTTTGGTTTACGGTGAAGATAGCTACATTTGTGGTTAGATCTTTCTTATCCTTAGCTTTTATTTTATGCACTAGGATAGTTACTTCTTCTCCACCCCTTCTTCAATTTTCAAAACTTCCTCTCTTTTTTCAAAACCTTCTTGTTTTCAAACTCAAAACCACTTTCATAATAAAACCTTGACTTTGGCCAGGTTATTTTTAAGTTTTTTTTTTCTTTAATAAATGTCAATCAATATTAACCATATTTTGACCATTTCATAAAAACATAAAAAATACAAAAACTCGTCAATTTTTTTTGTGTGCTTTGTGCACTTTTTCTTTTAAACTTTTTCATAAGTTTAGACATGATTCACTTCTTTAAGCGGAATTATTCGCTTGGAAATGACGACTTGTCTTTACACTTAAAATCAACCAAAACAAACAAATTTTTGTTATTTGTACCACGAACTACGGGATTTTGATCCTACATTGCACATTGTGGGTATGTAGGCATGAGGCAATAAGTCTCTCCAAACACAAAAATATTAAAAAATATTTCTCTTCTCATCTCCTCAATCTCTTTACAAGCAAACCATTTTCAGACCAAAAAGCATGAATACATCAAAGGGCTCCTATAGAGTACTATAGATGTATTGGGTGCGTAAAACCTTCCCTTTACATAACCAACCCCCCTTACCCATTTCTCTTTGTATTTTTTTAGCTTTTTGCTCTTTTAGACTTCTTAGGATTTATTCGCTCTTTTTTCCTTTTCCTTTGTGGAATAAATAAAAGCGCCGTGGCGACTCTGTTTTCCTTGAGTTAAGTTAATCAATAGCTTACACTCACGATTTTTACCGCTACACTTGGCATGAAGCATCACTCTAGCAGATTCTTGTATCCCTCTGGTCTTTTGTTCAACAATTCCACCCAGTTGAGACGAGAATTTATGACTGATATTTTCATATTTACAAAACTCCGAGAATTTTGCACTCTCAAATTCTTTGTCATGGACACTTCTAAGCTTTACAATCACACTATTCTTCTCCCTCTGAATAATTTCACACAAATCTTTGAATAATTTAAACAAGTCTGATTTCTCTCTAATAAACTTCATCCATGTGAATCCAGAACAGTCATCTACAATTACATACACATACCTCTTTCCATCCAAGATTTCTATCTTTATTGGTCCAAACAAACCCATATGAAGGATTTCCAGCATTCTGGATGTATTCTGATGTCGCAATATTGTGTGAGACATCACACCCTTCTTTCTAATCTCACATTCTCCACATATTTTTCCTTCTTTAATCTTAAGGTATGGCATTCCTCTAATGGCTCCTACAGACATTATCTCCTTCATTCTTTTGAGATGAAGATGTCCAAGAATATGTTGCCATAATTCCACTTCATCCTCATTGGTTATAGACCACGTGGAGGATTAAGCAGTTACTTGAGGATCTCACAGATAGTAGTTATCTTTGGACCTTATACCTCTAATTAGGACAACACCTTTCTCATTTTTGACCATGCATTCTGATTTTGAAAAATTGACCAACAACCCTTGATCACAAAGATAATAATGCTAATAAGGTTAGCAGTTAGTCATTTCACCAACAGAACATCTTCTAAATTTGGAGATCCTGCATACATCAACCTTCCCACTCCTTTAATTTCACCTTTAAATCCATCACTAAATCTGACAGACCCTGAGGGTCGTGACCTAATATCCACTAACAATCTCTGAATCCCTGTCATGTGTCTAGAGCAACCACTGTTAAAGTACCAGTCTTCTCTAGTTGAAGCCTTCAAAGAGGTGGGAGCCATAAAATTTACATCCCTATTGATAGACCTTCTCTTCTTACCCAACTGATTGACTTTGGTCCAAGCTGGAGCTTGTTGAATTCCATACAACTTATAACAGAAGGGCTTAATATGACCATGCCCCCACAATAATGACACCTCCAAGTTGAGGCTTTAGAGTTTGTTGAAGATACACCATGTCTACCAGGATGTTGTAACATGTGGTTGGACATCGTGACCATTTTCTTCCTTTCAGAAGAATGGAACTCTTGTACATACTTGTTGTTTTGTTGATCATCACCTCCTGCACTTATATACTCTTCCACCACATCATATTCATTACTCATTCTTCTTAATGAGTCTATCATGCTAATAAACTTGGATTTTAGGAAGGTTACCTCATCCTGAAGATGCTGAACATTACATAGAAGTTCTTTCTTCTTATTCTTCATTGCAGCTATGCTCTTCCTCTGATTCTCATCTGTCTTAATATGATCCTCACACTTGGCACATTTTTCATTGTTAGACATATCCAGATCTTCATAAAGGAACTTTTCTGCATAGGATTCAACCTTATCAGCCTATCTACCAGAGAAAGCAGTTACATTGTTGCCAGTCTCAGAATTAGAATCATCTTCTGAATCATCATCATCTGACCATGATACAGACAACCCTTTCTTCTGCTTCTTTAGAAAAGTGGGACTTTCTGACTTGATGTGACCAAAACCCTCACACTCATAACATTGTACTCCTTTGCCTTGATTAGACTTTTCTTCAGACCTGACATTCTTTTGGGAGTCATTATTGTTTCTGGTGTCATATGAGATGTTCTTGACACCTGATCTTCCTCTTCTTTCCACCCTTATCAAAACCTTGCTAAATTGCCTCCCAAGAAGTACAATAGCATTAAATATATCTTCATCTGTCTCGAGGTCACATTTATCCTCCGAGTCTTTAGTATTTGACACAAAAGCTATGCTCTTCTTCTTTTCAGCCTTGTCACTGATCCCTAATTCAAAAAAATGGAGGGATCCCATAAGCTCATCAACCTTCATGTTGTATATGTCTTGGGCTTCTTCAATGGTAGTCACCTTCATGTCAAATCTTGTTGGAAGAGATCTGAGGATCTTCCTGACTAACTTAGCTTTTGAAATCTTCTCCCCTAGAGCACTTGAGGTGTTGGCAATCTCAATAATATTCATGTGAAAATCATGAATGCTTTCATCCTCCTTCATCTTCAGGTTCTCAAACTTCATTGTGAGAAGTTGAAGTCATGACATCTTTACCTTAGAAGTTCCTTCATGGGCAGTCTTCAAAATCTCCCAAGCATCTTTAGCAACAATACAATTATTTATTAGCCTAAAGATGTTCTTGTCCACTCCATTAAACAAGGCATTCAGTGCTTTGGAGTTTCCCTGAGCTAGCTTGTCATCTTCATCATCCCAGTCTTCCTCAGCTTTTAGCACATCAGTAAGATTACCATCCCTATCTCTAACCATTGGAGGATCCCATCCCTTGACCATAGACTTCCAAGCCTTGTTGTCCATAGACTTAAGAAAGGCCACCATACGTGCCTTCCAACAATCATAATTGGTTTCATCAAGGATGGGTGGTCTGTTCAGAAAACCTCCTTCCATATCCATTGCACCAGAAAGTATCTTCCCTAGATCTCACCCAGATACAGAGCAGGATGCCTGCTCTGATACTAATTGAAATTCTGGTATGTAGATATCAGATGTCCTAAGAGATGTCGAGACACGGATATCTGGTAAACACACAATGATCAAGGTATACAAAGTTAGCAGTACAGAAAATAAACAAGACACAGAGAATTGTTAACCCAGTTCAGTGTATAAGAACACCTACATCTGGGGGCTACCAAGCCAGGAAGGAAATCCACTATTAGTAGTATTAATTCAAATCTAAACAACCTAGTTTATAACTTCTCACTTAATACCTACGCAGTGCAACTTCTACGTAAGACACTCCTAGGTATGAAAACCTCGTTCACTTCCTACTAGTCACCACAGTGACAGAATTACAATTCTTTCAATGTTTTTAGACAATACAATCTAAAAGACACACAATCACTCAATGCTTAAAAGCTTAGGAGTGATTGACATCAATTACAACTCAATAGAGACATTCCAGTTCAAGCATCTATATGATGAATGACAGGCTCACAAAATAGTCTACCTCAATGTATTAAAATACACGTGAGTGACACAATACAACAACAATATTCTAAAAGAAGACTCAAAACACTAAACCCTTATTTGCACACACGTTTTCTTCAATGAATAATTCATTGTCTATCTAATTAGGTTTAGCAAGTTTCCTTTTTATAGTCTTGTGCAAAATGGGCTTGGACGCTTCCCATTTTGTCAGTTTTAACCTACTACAAAATCTTCTCCAAAATAGCAGGAACAAATCACCAAAGTTTCCTAAAATGTCTCATCATTTAATTTATCATTTTGTGTACAACTGGAGATACAAAACTTTGTTCCTGATAGCATCATCTTGACCAGTGTAAATTACTGAAATATTTTCAAGGAAAATATCACAGAATTAAAACAAAAATAAATCTGTCAAGATTTTAAAACATTCAGAATGAATGTTCTGATAGAACATGTTCCAACATCTGTTAGGACATCTGCTCTCATGATGATTTGAGCAGCATGTTGCAACATCACACATGACATCCTGTAGAGAACCATGTTTTAGCAAAATTGTTGCCAATCCAAAAACCAACCATGGAACCTTCACATTTGAAAACACATCCTTTCTTGTCAAATTCACCAAGAGAAATCAGATTCCTCTTAAGATTAGGTACATAACTGAAATCAGTAAATAACCTTATTGAATCGTCATGGAGCTTGAATCTGACAAATCCAATTCCTACAATCTTGCAGCCTTTATTGTCTCCCAGCAACAGTGATCCACCATCTTGGTCACACAATTACTCAAACACATCCTTTTTTGGAGTCATGTGCCAAGTATAACCTGAATCCATAATCCACTCCTTGCTATAATCACTACTTGAAACCACCAGAACATCAGATGATTCATAACCATCTTGCACAATGGTTGCACTACCATTATCCTTTCAACCATGATTATATGGTCGATTAGGGTACACCTTTCTTGTATGTCCCTCTTTATTACAATGATAACACCTAATTGTAGGAGTTTTACCAAACAAATAATTCTGTAGAATCTTACCCTTCTTCTTCTCAAACTACCATCTTTCTTCAAGAATTTCCCCTTAATAGACAAATCCTCATCAACAGAAGATGGCTTGTGCTCCTTCCGTTCATTTAAATCCTTAGAGTACAAGGTTGATTAAACTTCTTCAAAGGTCAACGAATCTCTTCCATACAAGATAGTTTCTTTAAAGTGAGCATGAGACTTAGGTAAAGCACACAACAATAACAATTCTTGATATTCATCATCAATCTTGACCTCAATATTTTCAAGATCAAGAATCAACTTATTTAACATATCTAGCTGCTTATCCAAGACATTGTCTTCACTCATCTTGAACGAATACAAAGCTTGCTTCAGGTAGAGATCATTGACCAACAATTTCATCATGTACAAGCCTTCGAGTTTCTTTAACACACTCGTTGTAAATTTCTCCTTTGAAACTTTCCGGAGAACCTTATCACCAAGGCTCAAGATGATTGCATTGTGGGATTTCTCGATCATCGTAGTCTTCTCCTTCTCTTTTATGGAAGCATCCATCTTCTTCGATCCTTTCAAATCTTCTAACAAATCATATTGAACCGATAATGCTTGCATCTTCAAGCGCCACAAATCGAAATCATTCACACCAGTGAATTTCTCAGTCTCATCCTTTGTTGGCAACATTTTATCCTCCATGTTCACCACACCAGCTTATTGTGTATCGATGTCATCAAGAATAAGCCAAATAATGAGAAAGATTGGGTTTCTTGAACAAACACAAGAAACCCTAATTAGTTTTACGAAAGAGAGAGAAGGAGGAAGAAGAAGAACTGAAATTGATTAAAACTTCTCTACTATTCACTTACTCAATAAGGGTTCAAAGATTAAAAGTAAATAACAACAATTAACCTCTCTCACAACAACCTGAGAGAACTATTATATTTATAAACTACTAAGATAACTTAGGCTACAATCTAACTTAACAATTAGGCTTACAAGCAAGGCCCAATTCGACAGGCTAACAATCCAACCATTTCGACTACTGCATGCTTGAGCATAATTCGACTACAACATGCAGGATCAACATGTGAACAAACTTCGACTACAAGGTAAACCTTTGTCGAACCATAAACTTATCCACGTCGAGACTAGAGTTTGATCCAAAATACCACAGATAACACAAGCCTCATTTGGCAAAAATATTAAATTTTAGCTGAAAGCGTTATACATTATTGAATCAAGCAAGGGACTTGAAGACTTAAAGTTATGAACTTTAAGCTTGAAAACTTGAGGCTAATAAAGTGTGAAAAATCTCCTAGTCACGCGCTTAGGGTTTTTCCTATTCTTCATAAGTTTATTGTAAATAGAATAAGAGAAAGTCTTGAGGTACTAAGGAAATGCATGCGCGCACCCACACACACTCAATGCTTCTCAAAACTCCTTTCTCTTTTGATAAAATTTCTTAAAACCGTTCAAAGCACGTGTTTAATTGATTAAAATTTTGTTTAATCATTTAAGAAAGTGTTTTACATTGGTTAATCGGTTAAAAACATCCTCTAATCAATTAAATATATTTGTAATGTCTCTTGATCGATTAAATAAGTTGTTAATCGATTAGGTAATGTTGATACTCAAACTTTCCTAATTTGAGTTGGTTAATATACTATTACATATGTTTAATCTATTAAATCATTAAAAAATCCCATGGATCGTTTCTGTTTTGATCAAAAATTTCTCCTATAAAAAGAGGTTTCACCTCATTTCATAATACACCAGTTTTTCTGAATATAAACCTTTATACTATTATTTATATTCTCTTTCATTCTAAAAACCTTTTTTTTCACTAGAGTTGCCTTAGTTCAAAAAAAGTGAAAAGTTTCTCTTGAGAGTTGTGTTATACTAGTGTTGTGCTAATATTTGTTGTATTCAAGAATGTGATTCTCTTGTGTACTATCTTTGTAAAATATTTGAAGGTTGCAAGTTAAACCTGGAAAAATCTAGGGTGAAGGTTTTTAAGTTAAGGTTGTATAAAAGCTCTGGTTATTGTTAGAAGGTTTGTGTGTCGATCATGTGCAAAAGCTCAAGTTGTAATTGAAGGTTTTTTGGGTTGATCTTGTAAAATCTCAATGTTGATTTTAGCAGAAATCTAAATTTTTTTATAAATCTTATTCGAATTTCAAATATCACTATTCACCCCCTCTTGTGTTTGGAGTCCTTGATCAACAAATGGCATCAGAGTCTAACTCATGTTATAAGACTAATCGTCTCATGAGGTAGGAATGACTTCAAAGGAATCGCTAAATAAAGTCCCCATCCTTTAATGGAGAAGGATATGCTTTATGGAAAGAGAAGATGAGAATCTTCATAGGAGAGATGAATTATGATATTCAGAAGGTTATTAAAAATGATGTTTTTTTCTCACGCATGAAGTTAATGGTGTTGTGGAAAACAAAGATAGAGAAATTTGGACCAAATAAAAAAAAGGAAAAAGTGAATTGTAGTTTGAAAGCAAAAACTATTATCACTACCACTCTTGGCATTTATGAATTTTTGCGTGTTTCTCAATGCAATAATGCAAAAAAAAAGGTGGGTTGCTCTTTAAGTTACCCATGAAGGTACTACCGAGGTTAAAAAGGCTATGATGAACACATTGACCCCATGAGTATAAGCTTTTCATAATTAAATATGAAGAAAACATTGAAGATATGGAAAAATGATTTATTCACATTGTGAATCATATGAAAACTATATGTAAAGATTTTCAAAATGAGGATTTGGTTATAAAAGCATGGATTTATGTGTTGTGCATGTACAACAGTCATTTGGTTTTGATGATGATAACTGTCAAGCTGCTCAAAAGATGACAATCCCATAAGTGAAACAATTTTTGGTGTTAATTGATTAACACATGTTAAATTGATTATCTTATTAAAATGGTCTGTGGTTTGTTTTCGTTTTGAGCCAATTTTTTTCTTTATAAAGGAGACTTCTCCTCATTTCTAATTAAACCAATTTTATGAATAGAAACATTTATATCATTTCCTTTTCTTGTTTCTTTTATTAGTTTTATTTTTCATTAAATTAGCCTTAGTGTATAGACAGTGAAAAGTTCATTATCAGAGTTGTTGTATTGATGTTATGCTGAAAGCTTTATTCAAGATCATAATCTCTTGTGACTTATTTGTAAAAGTATTTGAAAGTTTCAAGCTTAACCTGTTAAAATCCTAGGTTTAGGTTTTGAGTTTATCCTGTATAAAAACTATGGTGAAGGTTTTGAGTTGAACTTGTGAAAACCCTGATTTAGGTTTTGATCTGAGCCTGTATAAAAGCTCTATTTGTTTAAGAAAAGTTGTTGGGTTGATCATGTTGGACTAGTGATTTCAAGCACAAAAGGTTGATGGGTGAATTATGGTATTTAAAATTCGGGATTAGATTTATACTTTTTTTGATTAAGATTGCATTAGTAATTTTGTTTGAGTAAATCACAGCTTAGATAAATAATTAAAAGTAAATAATGGAAAATAAATAAAATAAGATTAAAGAGATTGCAAGAGAGAGTTATCTAGGTTTGTCTGAACGTTGGCATAGTCTTGTCTCCGAGAGGTCTTCTTGAGGTTTTGACTATAAACTTTGAGCTTTTAACGATTATGCCCATGCACCTTAGTAAAATCAGATATTGAGATTTTTACAAGCATATCTCCAACTAATGATAACTTTTATCCTAGGCTAAGCTAACAAACCATTTATAAATATATGTTTTATCTTAATAACCAAAGCAAAACTTTTTCTTGCAAAGCTTTAAAAACCAATCCCAAAGATTTTATGACAGGTTTATCTCAAGAACCAAACTTAATTTCTTAAGAGTATCGGATTCTTAAAAATTTAAATGACCAACATGACCACTTACAAAAATTTCTTCCTCACAAGCAAAACTTCACTTACAAATACTAAGGTAATATTAAGTGAAAACAAATATTTTCTAGAGATATAGAGAGAAAAAAATTAGAGAGGTAAATTCCAACAAAATGGTAAAACATTGGAAAGTGGTGCGCGATGAAGAGGAGGCGTGTCTCCCTTATATAGTAGTTTGAAAAACCATAAATGGAAATAATTCATGAGACAAATTAATGATCCAATCAATTGGCACAAGGCTCCAATCAATTGGCCGACTCATTTCTAATCGATTCGCAAGCCTAAACAGGAAAGTCTGGATATAAAGTTGTTCTGGGCTGGACCAATGGCTAGACATGGCCCAATCCACTTCTGCTTCTAGAACAACCCAATTGCCTAAGTCCAATCCACAAAGGGGCAAAAGTTACCTTTCTGCCCCTCAAACTGAGCAAGGACTTCACAGATCCTCCCCGGAAATGCTGTCCGTTCCACACGGCGTCTTCATTCCCCGAACAGCTAAGGGCATGTGCCCAAAACTGTGCCTATGCCCGACATAACAGCTAGTTTTGAGCAGCCTGCCCGACATATCGGCTAGTTTGGACAGTTACCTATTCTTCGGGAAAACGGTTATTTCCGAAAATAGGACCGTTGGCCACGCACTGGGGGCACTATATAAACCCTTTCACTTGAGAGGGTCAGGTATCAAATATTCACCCTACGAACTAATACTTTGTACTTGCCCCTTTTCTCTGACCTTTTCTTACTTGAGCGTCGGAGTGCCTTGCAGGTACAACCCCCTCCTCCTCTCCGTACGACCAGCATCTCAGACGTACTTGGTGGCCTACTTCAACAGGATCTGATCCAGACTTCACGATCAGTGGCGCCATCTGTGGGAACTCTTGTTCTTCCCATCTTTTTTTCACCGGAAACCAAAGATCAAAGCAAATTTTCAAGATCATCATCATGGCCTCTCAAGATCATGCCAAAGGTGCTCTCCAGTCCGCTGTCCTCCCCGTCAACAAGGCTGACATTGACGGTCCATCTGCTCTCCTCGAAGATCCCCGTTTTCTGAGAGACAGGGCCACAACCTCTCTCTCCCCTACTCCTGCTGATCGCGAAGACGATCAGCCCTCGCTGGCCATCCAACCCGTTGCTGCTCCACCCAACGCCGACCCAGTCGTGGTGGCCCTTCTGGAGGCGCTCAACAAGACCAACCTCCTGATCCTTCAGCAGAACGAAAGGATCGAGGCTTTGGAGGAATCCGGCCGTCCAAGATCCCCACCTCCGAGGAAGAACCATCGAGGATCCAAGAGCCTGCAGCCTCGGCGAGAAGTCGACCGGAGGCTACGCCAAGAGCCAGAATCTCGCACTGTTCGGAAACGCGACCAAGTTTCCCCGCAGAACCAGCACTCTCCCGGCCATAAGAGGACATGAAGAGACAAGCAGTCACCTCCGGTCAGGTCAAAGGGCCGGGCCCGTTCACCTTCTCCTCGAAGAAGTCACCGACACGAGCGAGTCATCCGGTCCCCGTCACCATCCAGTTCCAGCAGCGATGATGAGCCTCACGGCCCGTTATCCCAAGAGATCTTAGAAACACACCTCCCCAAGGGCCTGGAGAAGCCCCCAGCACTAGGTACGTACGACGGCACGACCGACCCTGACAAGCACATCGAAAGTATCGATGCGCTGTTGGACTACCGTGGCGTCCGGGGCGTCATCAAGTGCAGGCTATTTTCGACCACGCTCCGAAAATAGGCAATGACGTGGTACAAGCAGTTGTCCGAAGAATCTATTACGTCATGGAAGCAATTGGGGAGGATGTTCTCCTGGCATTTCACCGCGTTGCGGCGTCACCCCAAGACTGAAGCCTCCCTTGGGGCCATAATCCAAGGAAAAGACGAACCTCTCCGGGCATACATTGAGAGGTTCAACAAAGAAGCGGTACTGGTCCCTACAGCGGACGAGATGAAAAAATTTCTGCTCGTGCAAGGGCTCCACCCAGGCTCAGAATTCTCTAAACCCGTCGGCCTCGCACCTCCGAGTAATCTGGATGCCCTCCTCCTCAAAGCACAGTCACACATCCAGTACGAGGAGAAGGAAGCGGGCAACTCCGTCCGAGCTTCCCGCCACAAAGAGAACGCTCGGGCCTTCAAAGGCGAAGAAGCCTCGACATCCTGTCGAGGAGAAAGGAAGCGCGAAGACCATCCACGGGACTCCCACGACAGCAGGGGACCTTCCGGACGATTCCACGACTATACCCCCTTGACCGTCTCCAGGGAGAAGATACTGTCCGAATGCGCGAATTCGGAATTCAAGCAAGCAGGGGTCCGCTTACCCAAGCAAATACCGGCCAAACCCAACGCCGACAAATTGAAGTAGTGCCGTTTCCATAAAAGTCACAACCACACTACCGAAGACTGCATCCATTTGAAGGATGCTATCGAGATACTGATCAGGGATGGCCACCTGAAATAGTTCACTAAGAAGAAAGATGCTCCCCGGCAGGACGCCCAGGAGTCCAAAAAGGTAGAGGAAGAGGTGCCTTCCTTGGAAGAGGCCACCATCCAGGTCGCCATATCCGTATCGCGACCAGAGGACTTCTACGTCCCAGATGAGCTCAACGCTCCTGCCTACTTCGCGGCCCACAGCCCGTGGGAAACATTCCCTTCCGCCATGGTCATCTCGGGTGGGGGATTCATTAAAGTCACAGTGGGCTCCATGAAAAGGAAATTCGAGCACCTAATCAGCACGAGCTCTAGCAAGATAACCACGCTCGACCAAGCCCAGAAGGGCTCCGTCCCCATCTCCTTCTACAAGGAAGAACTCCTTTGAGGATCGCCGAACTTGAGCATACCCTTACTCGCCAGAACTCGAATGGAGAACTTCGATGTTCACAGAATCCTCGTTGACCAAGGCAACTCAGTCAATATTATGTACTCCCAGCTGTTTTCAACACTTCAGCTGGACGAATCACACCTCACCCCATTTGTGGGGTCTGATTTGCAAGGATTCAACGGACCAGTGACCAAACCTTGGGGGTACGTCGAACTGATCGTAACCTTTGGATCGGAAGAGACGGCCAGGTCCGTCAAAGTGCAGTTTCTGGTGATAGATTGCCCGTCACTGTACCAGTGTATCTTTGGAAGACTAACATTGGCCGAGTTGGTAGCTGTACCTTCAATCGTCCACCTCAAGATGAAGTATTACACCTCAAAGGGGATGGTCGGCACCCTCCACGACGACATCGAAGCCGCACGATGATGTTTCGAAGCAGCCACGAAGGGACTCAACACCATCACCGCTAAGCCAAAGGTATCAAGCAAGCCAACCCTGCCCAGTAGTTCCGAGGAAGCCAAGCCCCTGCCTCAGGTCGACTCCATTGACCTCGATAGCCGCTTCCCCAAAGAAGACCAGCAAGAGGACCAAGCAGCTTCAACCAGCTCGTCTACCCTGTCCAGCAGCAGCTCCCATTCGATGTGCCCAATCCCGGATGGCAACTTTGAGCTTGTTTTGTTCGGCGACGACCCCCAACGGGGAGTGACGATTGGAGCGGACCTCCCCGACATCGCGAGGAAGCAACTCAAGGCCTGCCTCCGTGAGAATGCCGATCTCTTTGCCTGGAGCGCCGCCGAGATTCCCGGCTTGGACGCGTCCGTCGCCTGCCATCAACTTACGATTGACTCGGCCGTCAAAGCAGTAGCACAACGTATGAGAAAGCAATCTCTGGAGAAAACAGAGGTTGTAGAAAAAGTTGTAAAGGACCTCCTCGAGGCCAAATTCATCTCGAAAGTCAAGTACACCACTTGGCTATCCAACGTTGTACTTGTGAAAAAATATAATGGCAAATGGCGAATGTGCATTGACTACACCGATCTTAATAAGGCATGCCCGAAGGATGCCTACCCCTCCCCAATATTAATAAACTTGTTGATAATTCTGCCGGTTTTAAACTTTTATCATTCATGGATGCCTATTCGGGCTATAATCAAATTCCAATGGCAATGAGCGATAAAAAATACACGGCCTTCATGACCGAATCCGGCAACTACAACGTAATGCCCTTCGGCCTAAAGAACGCCGACGCGACCAATCAAAGAATGATGAACAAGGTCTTCCGTGGAGAGATAGGCTACATGCTCGAAGTCTATATGGACGACATGATCGTAAAATCCCACGCGGAAACCGATCACACTACACATCTAAGGAAGGTCTTCGAACAGGCCAGAAAATACAAAATGCGTTTCAACCCGGAGAAGTGCACGTTCGGTGTCCGGGTAGACAAGTTCTTCGACTTCTACTTAACAGAACGAGGAATCGAAGCCAACCCCGATAAGTGCCGAGCATTCTCCGAGTTTTTGACGCCCAAATCAAAGAAATCCATCCAGTCCCTCAACGGGATGCTCGCGTCATTGTCCCGTTTCGTGGCCAAGTCCGTCCAACATGCCTTACAATTCTTCAAACTCCTCCGCAAGGAGGCAGCGTTCGAATGGATCGAGGAATGTGACAAGGCTCTTCTCCACCTGAAACGAGCACTCTCAGAACCGCCCGTCCTCTCTCACCCGGATAACGGCGAAACTTTATACTTGTATCTCGCCGTAGCAACCTAGGCGGTAAGCGCCGCTCTTATCCGCGAGACGTATGACGGGCAGAAGCCCATATATTTTACGAGCAAAGCACTGCAGGGACCAGAGTTGAGATACCAGCAAATTGAAAAAGTGGCGCTGGCCCTCATCAACGCAGCTAGAAGACTGAGACAGTACTTTCTAGCCCACACGATTGTGGTTCGAATAGATCAACCCGTAAAGCAGCTATTGGGACGACCAGACATAACCGGTAGAATGCTCAGATGGTCGCTCGAGCTATCCGAATTTGACATCCAGTATGAGAGCAGGAAAGCCCTCAAAGCCCAGGCCCTGGCCGACTTCGTCGCAGAAATGACGTTCGCAGACTCCCCCACTTGCGAAGCACGCAAATGGACCATTTTCGTAGACGGGGCCTCCAGCTCGGCGGGGAGCGGGGCAGGCATCATACTGGAAAGCGACGAGGGAATCATCGTTGAAGTTTCACTCACCCTGCCCTTCCCCACCTCTAACAACTAGGCTGAGTACGAGGCCTTCCTTGCCGGGTTACGCTTGGCCGAAGACCTTGGCGCAGAGGAAGTCGTTATTTGCACAGATTCACAACTCGTTGCCCTTCAAGTACGAGGAAAATATCAAGCCAAAAACGACAACCTGACCAAATACTTAGTCCTGGTCAAGAACAAGATGACAAAGTTCATAGCGGTAGAGGTAAAGCATGTTCCCCGCGAACACAATGTCCGGGCAGACGTTTTGTCAAAACTAGCCAGCACGAAGAAGAAAGGCAGAAATAAGTCTGTCATACAAGAAGTACTTCCTCGACCCAGCATTGAGAAAGCTTCCCCAATGCTCGACGTAC
This sequence comes from Lathyrus tuberosus, assembly GCA_022829125.1. NCBI lineage: Eukaryota > Viridiplantae > Streptophyta > Magnoliopsida > Fabales > Fabaceae > Lathyrus > Lathyrus tuberosus. Next base: position 1,937,836 of record JALAZF010000213.1, read on the forward strand.
AAGTGATCGACGACATCAATTGTTGGATGACCCCCATTTACAACTACCTCGCCAGAGACGAACTCCCGTCCGACCCTAAAGAAGCCAGTGTAATCAGGCGAAGAGCCTGCTCCTACGTCTTGGTCGAAAATAAACTCTACAGACGAGGATTCTCCATCCCGCTACTCAAGTGTGTCGAGGAAGAAATGATCGCCCATATCTTACGCGAAATCCATGAAGGAATCAACACCAAACATCTCAGAGGAAGGTCCCTTGCCCAAAAGGCCCTCCGAGCAGGATGTTACTGGCCAACCATGCAACATGACGCTAAAGAGCACGTGAAGAAATATGATAAATGCCAACGGAACGGGGACATGCACCTAGCCCCACCTAACGAACTCAAAGCTATGTCCTCCCCGTGGCCATTTGCCTGGTGGGGCCTAGACATCCTAGGACCCTTCGTGGTGGGATCAAATCAGAACAAATACTTAATAGTAGGCATAGACTACTTCACAAAATGGATAGAAGCGGAGGCCCTGGCCAAGATAGCTGCCCTTAACATACTGCGTTTCTACAAATGAAACATCCTCACGCGTTTTAGCATTCCCCAGGCGATAGTCATGGACAACGGGACACAGTTCACGGACAGGAAGTTCCAAGACTTCGTCACCCAGCTAGGCACGAAGCAACACTTCGCATCCGTTGAACATCCTCAAACAAATGGGTAAGCTGAGACGCCGAACCGAGTCATCCTTCGAGGCCTCAAACGGAGGCTGGACGAAACGAAGAAGGCCTGGTTCGAGGAGCTGCACAACGTCTTATGGGCATACCGCACAACTCCACACTCTTCAACCGGGGAAAAACCCTTTCGTCTAGCATATGGGACCGAGGCCGTGATCCCCGTCGAAGTTCATGTACCCTCCAGGCAAACAGAATCACCCCTGGACGAGGAAATGAATGACGAGGCACTAAGGGAGGAACTTGATCTCGTCGAGGAAATCCGAACAGGGGCAACTCTCCGCGAAGCCTCGTTAAAACAAAAAATTGCCATCAGGCACAATGCCAAATTCATATGACGACAGTTCAACGTAGGCAACCTTGTCCTAAGGAGAAACCATAAAGACTCTCGTGAAGGCAAACTTGCCGCCAACTGGGAAGGACCCTATCGTGTCTGGGCAAAAACCGAGAATGGGGCCTATTACCTAGAACGTCTCAACGGGGAAGAACTTGCTCGACCGTGGAACTCCGAAAAGCTGAAACAATACTACAGCTAAGGCCTAAACTATCGGTTCGATCCGTCACAACGACGAGCATCGCCTACCGACCACGATGCACCCCTAGGTACAAGCATCGCATGCCAGTGAAGCAGAACCTCGCTCAGGAACAAGTCGGGTCTCTGCTCGACAGCGGCCCCTCAATCGAGCGTCGTCGTCGTCAAAGTACTACGACAGAAAGAACACCCAGCTCGCGATAGGAGGTTCACGCCGCGAACTCAGGCCTCAAACGCGACCTGAGCTCCGCATCCTCGCCCGGATATTCCCCGGCCGTTCGTCCAGTACCCCTCACTGACAAACACATCTACAACGAGAAATCCCCCAAAACTTAAAGCAAATCAAAGTAATCCCTATTACGGGCATACACACACGAACGAGCATAAGTAACAACACTTAGTGAAATTTAAGGCAGATAAAGTCATGCAAATCACAAAACCGACCACAAGGACCAGGCACATAATTAAAAGTAATACTTGGCCTCGAGGACCACTATTGTACTTGTTACATAAACCAGGGGCCACGCCCCCATTCAAAATAAATTACAACAAATTACACGGCACGCAGGCCGGAGAAAATTACAACAACAACAAAAATCTTCACTCATCCATCTGGTCGATCTGCTCGGCGTTAGGCTGAGGCTCCTGGCTCTCCACGGGCTGATCCTCGGCAGCCTCTTCGAGGAGGGCGTCCGGTCTGATTATCCGGCCGTCTTCGACATGCGCCAGATAGTGGGTACCCTTGGTGGAGAAGTCAAGTTTGGGGTTCACCACCCGCAGTTGAGACACGGCGTTCATGAAGGATTCATCCGTGATAGCAATGTTGTCGTCCTCAGCCGCCAACATACGGGAAACCAGCTCAGACATTGTCTTAATCTCCTTCACGTCCTTGGGTTCATCTTTGCCCGGAGCATTAGCTGACCTCAGCTGCTGGACCAGCTCCTCAGCCGCCTTATTCTCCATAGCCAGCGTACAATTCTCCTTCTTCAGCCCAGTCACCTCCTCGTCAGCCTTCTTTCGGGCATCGTAAGCGCTCTTAACCTCTTCTTTGAGAGACTCCATGGTAGCCCGAGCAACCTTAAGTTCAGACTCAGTTGCAGAGTCCCCTTCAGCATAAACGGCCGCCATCTCCAACATTCTGACCAGCGCAAAAGCATCTTGGGCCACCAGCGCCCTCTTGCTCGGGCGATCCATGCCTTCCAACCGGAGAGATTCTGCCTGTGACACGACCAATGACGTTCCCTCAAAGAACCGTATATCATGAATGCACAAAGAGAGTTCGAACTTCCCTTTTTCTGGCGCCCGGGTGAGATCTACCCATTCGATGGCCCTGAACTGCTTGGGTTTTGAGACCAAAGGCAGGGGAGATCCCCGAGAAGTAGGAGTAGGAGAAGAAGTTCCTGCAGCAGGCTGAGGAGGAGTGGGAGCACGCACATTGGCAAATCGAGACTTGGGAGCAGTCGCCCCGGGCTTGTTCCTCGCAAGAGCATTCTTTACCATCCTTTCGTGAGCCTGAGGCATCTCACCTGCGCAAACAGAATACGAACATGTTAGACACGAAGAAAAAAAAAAAATTTGGGCAAAGTAAAATAACTAAAACTACCGAGTAGTTTTTGAACTTCCGCAGAGGTCTTGCACTCCAGAAGCGCTCTGGTGTTAATAAAGCGATACTCCACCCTCTGGAAACCATCCTCCTCGAAGATGGGGTCACCCTTCTTCGTCCAGCATTCAGCGAGCCGGAAGGAGTTGACATATTTTACCACCGTCTCGTAAGCAATGACATCCTGCCCGACTAAGTCGTGCGGCTGGAGAACATACTCATTGGGCTCCTTGGTGAAATGGCCAGGTCCCCAGCGGATAGGGAACTTGTATAGTCTCTCCCCAATAAACTTCCCAGCCTCATCACGCAGGTCGTTGCCCTCCTCGTCAACCTCGATCTCCCAGACATAAGTGCTATCCTGGGCAGCTTCCGATACGGGCTCTATGATGTAGTACCTCTCCTTGAACGTCCGTATCGATTCCGAAAAGGGCTTGAACAGTTTGCGAGGCTGCTTCAACGAAACCCAACCATACCTCCTCCCCGTCAGCTGCCGTTGAAGATGAAATACAGTGAAAAATAATGGGAGAGTATCCCCTATCCTCAAGTACTCGCACGTTAGCTTAAATGCCCGGATGAAGGCCAGCGAGTTCGGGTGCAGCTGCTTCGGGACCAAATTCAAGTGCACGAACACTGACTGCTGGAAATCAGTGAACGGATGCTTCAGTCCCAGCTCTTTAAATGCATACTCGTACATGGCGAAGCGCTCCCCGTAATTTGTGCAGACCCTATCATCCTCGGAGGGAAAGTGCACCTTCCACTCCCCCTCTGGCCCGACTTCCGTAAAGACGTCACCCAGGTACATCGCGAAGGTTGATACATGCTCAGCTGGCTCAGCCACCATCCACTCCTCCGTGGAACCTTCAACAGTGTCCTCTTCCATTTCCTCCTTTTCCCCGGCTTCACTGGGGACACTCGAAGATTCCGAGCTGCTGCTTTTCGAGGAACTCGCTTCCTCCTTGGACGATTATATTATTATCTCCCCGTCTGGCCCTATCGCCATGTCAATCACCTGAAAAGCAAAGAAAAAAGTGAATTCAACGAAGAATCAAATCCACCCTTCCACCGCTAGTTAAGTGAAAGGGCGCGCAAAGGGGTGAGGACGACATCCCCGGCCTAAGCCCTAACAACGAACAAAAAACTCAAGAGTCTCCCACGAGGAGATGCCCAGAGTAAGCCACTTCCATACGAGGAACTTCCTCGAGCCACTTCCCAGTTTCCGTCTGAAGCTCCACCGAAAACTACAAAGCTTCACCAGAAACTGCAGAGGCTCACCGGAAACTTCATCGTTACTCCAGAATCTGAGCGATCACGGCGGTTACGCATGCATCATCATCGCAATGGCATCGAAAACCGCCTGATTCACAAGAATAACCTAAACCCCAGCGGCTTTAGTCGGTGGCGGAAAATGGCATAACCACCGCCCACCACCAACAACCGCCGAAAACGAATCTCTTTCATCTTCTAAACCTAAACCTAACCGCATGCAATCTACAAATGACCGTCAAATGGATAAAAAAGCACGAAAACAGTAAACTTACTTAGTTAGAAAGGTGAAAGGCGGTTGCTCGGAGACTGGTACGACTGCCGGAGCTGCGATCGGCGGTAATGGGCAGGAGCTCTGAAGAATACGAAGAGAAGAGCGAAAAGTTCTAAATGAACCGAGTCTCCCCTTTTTATACTAAGAGGTACGTGCAGTGGCACGCCCTCATAGGTCATGATGGCTATTAACTAGCCATCATTGCCTAGTAACTGCTGCACAAGGCTCGAGGCATACGTGGCGCCCCAACGTTTCAGTTCCTCCTAACCGTTAGTCTCCCCGTATGACGGGCAATCCAGACATGGACGTGAATATCACGAACACCAGATGTGTCACCAAACGACGACTTCACGCTAGCTCCCTGGAGCCACGAGCAGTCCTTAAGTCATCACTCCCGTGCTCGGGAGCAACGACTTGGGGGGCTCCTGTTCTGGGCTGGACCAATGGCTAGACATGGCTCAATCCACTTCTGCTCCCAGAACGGCCCAATTGCCTAAGTCCAATCCACAAAGGGGCAGAAGTTACCTTTCTGCCCCTCAAACCGAGCAAGGACTTCACAGATCCTCCCTGGAAATACTGCCCATTCCACACGGCGTCTTCATTCCCCGAACAGCTAAGGGCATGTGCCCAAAACTGTGCCTATGCCCGACATAACGGCTAGTTTTTGGCACCCTTCCCGACAAAACGGCTAGTTTGGGCAGTTACCTATTCTTCGGGAAAACGGTTATTTCGCCCCAAAAATAGGACCGTTGGCCACGCGCTGGGGGTACTATATAAACCCTCTCACTTGAGAGGGCCAGGTATCAAATATTCACCCTACGAACTAATACTTTGTACTCGCCCCTTTTCTCTGACATTTTCTTACTTAAACGTCGGAGTACCTTGTAGGTACAACCCCCTCCTCCTCTCCATACGACCAACATCTCAGACGTACTTGGTGGCCCACTTCAACAAGATCTGATCCAACCTTCGCGATTAAAAGTCATTGCAAATCATTAATGTGTTGTCCTTGTTATTTGGTTTACCCATTAACACTATTCCAATCGATTGGCTTAATGCTCCAATCGATTGGATGAGCCATAAATGCTTTATTATTAGATTGGCTGATTAATGTATTTTAATATGCTATTTTTTCTTTGTGCTAAGACTTTTATATGACTTCTCACATTATATTAATTGCTTTTAATAGGTTTTTGAAAGTTAAGTTAAATTCTACTTATTTTCTGAATAAGCTGTTATTTACACATTCTCAATGTGCACGTCATAACTTGAGCTACAAGAATCGGATAGACGCGTTCTAATATGAGTTAAAAACCTTGGAGGATAAGATACAAGTTTTGTGTTGAAGTCAGAAGCAAATTCTGAGTTAAAAAGAATCGCATAATTTGTTTTCAACTCAGAAATAAGAAAATATTTAGTTTTGGGCTTATTATTATTTTTTTGGGTTGGTTGCTATTAGGCCCGAATTCTTTTGCTCTATTTAAACAAATTAGTAGTTTTAGGTTGATTCATTCAATATTCATGAAATAATAAATAAAGATTATGAATTATATGGAGAGCTAATTCCTAAAGAGTCGATCTGCTGTATTTGGATTCCACTTTGAGGTTTTTATAAATTTTCAGTTTAATTTTGATTTCTTTTCAATTTTTCATATAAACTTATTTGCTTAATTATATTACTTTTGTTTGCTTAATTCGATTGTTGCTTATATGATAGAGTTGATTAAATTTGATTGTTTGTATGATCCTTAAATATAATCACGTTACCGTAGCTTTTTCGTTACCGCGTTTGAATAATTTGAGTTTGCTTAATTCTCGTATGCTTAAATTCGTTTGCATAATTCAGAAATTAGGAACATACATCATATAATACCAATTGCGCTTGTCAGTGGATATTCTAATCGAATAGGATAGAATCCGCTTAGTGAATTGAAATTATAAGAATCAATGATAAGTCAGAAATCGATACAGTAGATTAGCTTATTGATCAATTTTTATTTTACCTCAATCATCTTCGATTTAAGTTCTGAACCTAAAAAATCCCCCTTTTTCAATTGGCTGGTTAAATAATTTAGAGAATCCTTGTGATACGACTCGAGTGTCGCTTCCGTTATACTACGTTTCTTTCAAACTTGTTTTTGACCCGTGTGCGACAACAGATCAAATTGGCGCTGTTGTTGGGGACTCTTGTCGATTTTAACCAATATTAGAGTCAAAGGTATTGCGTTTCTACGTTCTTGCCCTAGCGTTCTTGCATTCTGGCTTTTTCGCGTTTTGGCATGAAAAAATTGATATTTAGAAAAACCGTCTCAGATTAGTCTGATTCTTTGCGGATTCATTAGAAAAAATCAAGGATCAAAAGCCTCTATTTAGGGGCTAAATCGAGGATACCCCCTAAAAATCCAAAATTCCATATTTTTCTATTTTTTATTATTTATTTTCCGTTTTCATATTTCAAAAATATCCGAAATTTTTTTTGAAGTCCTATTTTGATTTTGTTTGATTTTTAGTGATATTTTCATATTTTATTTTAATTATTTTTCATTTTTTTCAACTGTTTTTCTCATTAGGAACATTGTTGGTAATTTTATAATTGTTTCATTGCTGACTCAAGATGCATGACTACTAGTGATTATGGTTTTGTGTTCTCCTATAATTTTTTTAATTCTTATTTTGAGTTTTTTTAAAATTATAATATGGCTGAACAAAGAACTTTAAGAGAACTTGTTACACCATATGTGAATTATAATGCACTTTGTATTGAGTATCATGAAGTTATTGCACCTTTTGAATTGAAATTTGGTTTAATACACTTGTTGCCAAGGTTTAGTTGTCTTGCAGGTGCGGATCCGCATAGACATCTAAAAGAAGTTTAGGTTGTGTGTTCTACACCATTGAGGCCTCAAGGAATTACCGAAGATCATGTCAAGCTCAGATTCTTTTCATTCTCACTACAAGGTGCTATGAAAGATTGGTTGTATTATCTTGAGCCAAATTCTGTTACAAGTTGGAATAATATGAAGAAAGTCTTCCTAGAAAGATTTTTCCCTGCTTCAAGAGTTGCTTCGATCTGAAAAGAAATATGTGGTATTAGACAGGTTGACATGGAATCATTGGCCGAATACTGGGAGAGATTCAAGCAGTTAGTGTCGAGTTGTCCTCACCACTAGATTTATGAACAATTGCTAACCCAATACTTTTATGAAGGATTTCTACCTATGGATAGAAGTATCTTGGATGCTTCTAGTGGAGGAACACTTGTTTATAAGACCCCAAGTGCAACTAAGATCTTAATTGAGAACATGGCACTCAACTCCCAACAGTTCATAAGTAGAAAAAATTTTGTAGTCCAAACAAAAGGTGTGAATGAGATTCAGGCTTCTTCATCCAACAAGGCTCTAGAAACCAGACTTGAAGAGCTTACTTCTTTAGTGAAACAATTATCAGTGGGTAAAGCTCAAACAACAAAGTTGTGTGGTATTTGTACTTATTCTAAACACCCAACCAATGCATGTCCTATTCTACAAGATGAGCCGGTCACTGACTTGCCTCGAGCATACGCAGTAAACCTTTACAATCAAGGCAACAATCAGAACATGTATAACATTCCTCACTTGTTCACTAACAGGTACCATCCCAATTGGAGTAACCATTCAAACCTTCGATACGAGAATTCATAACCTAGCCAACAACAGTTGATGTTTCCATTACAGAATAATAGTTTGGTCATTCGGACAGAAAGACAGACATGACCTGACGAGCTTTCGTATCCGAGGCTTCAAGAATCTTTGCTAGATTGCTTCTGATTATATAAGCATTTTAATCTTGAGTTTCCATCATCATTTTGAAAGCTATTGACATCAACTTTGATCATCGTTGTTGTCATTAAAACTTCAGATATATCTTCTGTGAGATTTTTGACTTTACACCTAAAAGCACATAGATCCATAGATCAGGTGCAAAACTCAAGTTATTGTGAAAGGTTTTTAGGCTGACCATGTGAAAAGCTCAAGTTTGATTTTAGTGGAAATCTCAAGAGGGAACTCTTGGGAATTGGAGTAGGCCAAGTGGTTAGGACGAACCATTATAATTCTATGGTGTGGTCACTTTATCCCTTCTTGTGTTTAGAGTCACTCAGTCAACAAAAATTTCTTAGATGGTTAAATCGCAATAGACAACCTAAAGTCGTTGTGATTTATGAATCTAAAGAATTTTCGTGTTTGGATTTGGCTACTTTGTTTGAAAAATTCCAAAAACATGAAATGGAACTAAAAAGGTTAGATGAGAATGAAGAAGTAGACAAAAATCAGAAAAGTCTTGCACTAAAAGTTACAAAGGCCAAAGACATGGAGCCTGAAGATGAAGACAACTAAAGTAAAAGTGACGAGACTTGGATATCATGTTTCAGAAATTCAAGGAGTTCCTAAGGCACACAAATTAAACTCTAAAATTACAAAAGCAAAGTAAAGAAAGCTCAACCATCATTGCAACTCACTTCCAATACAGAAACAAATAGGTTCTCTTGTTTTACTCCTATGGGAGGAGAAGTTTGTTCTCATGGTAATAACAAAGGTAAAACTTTTAGATCTAGGACTATTGATAAGAGCCCTAAACCTTACATTTAGCTGTTCTGATTATTGGAATTACTATAATACAATTTACTTAGTTTCTTCACTTAAGTTGTGTGACAAAGGTAACAGAATATTGTCTAATTCTTCTATATACCAGGTCTTTAAATCTTTGATATATATATATATATATATATATATATATATATATATATATATATATATATATATATATATATATATATATATATATATATCTTTTTCTCTATTAAAATATTTACAAAAAGACTATGATTATAGAAGAATTCATACATGTTACATTTGTTAGACTAACCTCTTATCTCTTGTAGAAGTATAATTCTTTTTATGTGCAAGTATTATAAATAATGATCTTCGAGAAGTTAAAGATCAAGATAAATATAAAGATAAAGAAAATCAAAATCGATCAAAACAAATAATCAAGCAAAGATCATCAAGATCTACCCAAGGAATGGAGGAAAACTATAGATCATCCAATATATAATTCCATAGGAGATATGTATAAGGGAGTCACAACTCGATACTCCCTTAACCATGTATGTAATTTTATGGTTTTTGTTTCCCCAATTGACCCAAAGAACATCAATGAATCTCTTATTGACGAACATTGGTCTCTTTCTATGAAATATGAGTTAAATAAATTCATCAATCAAAAGAAGACACCTTCATGAACCAAGCTAAGTACTGCAAAGAGCTATTAAAGAGAGTCGACACGGATAAAGCAAAACAAATACCAATCTTGACGAAGACATCATGCAATTTAGATAAGGAGGAATATGTAAAAACAAATAAAGAAAGCAAATATCGAGTTATGATAACTTGTCTCCTTTATCTGACTGTATCTCATCTTGATATCATGTTTGTTGTCTGTTTGTGTGCGCACTTTCAAGAAAAACCCAAAGAATAACACCTCACTACAATCAAATTCATTGAGATTAGGTACCCATTTATCAAGGATCATGTCAAAAAAGAGGATTGTACGATTGACTTTGTGTCTTCATCTAATCAACTGGTAGATATTTTTACAAAACCTCTTCCTAAAGAAAACTTCTTTTTATAAGAATTGAGTTAGGAATTTTAAATCAATCATGAATGAATTAATCTGCTAAGTGTTTCTTCATCATCTTCTTCCTTTCTTTCTCAAAATGATATTTGTGATCAATGTGTTGTTTATTTTTGCAATTTTTTGATAATGTCAAAGGGATAGAAGTATAATCTCAGAGGGAGTAAAGTATATTATTTTTATTTTTGAGGGAGAGTTAACCACTCCCACATTTATATCTATTTTTTTGTTTTATCACCTCCCAAATAGATGAATTGTCATCATCAAAAAGGGGGAGAATATGGATCTATATATTGTGTATGTATAACAATAATTTGGGTTTGATGATGACAACTGTCAAGTGGTTTAAAATATGAAAACTTCATAAGTCAAACGGATTTTGGTGGTAATGATTCAAGATTTTATTGGTGATAATTGTCAAAAAGGGAGTTGATTGCAATTATCTAGTGGTTTCTGATGATAGCATCCAAAAAAGATAACATAAGTCTCACCAGTTAAAGATATCAAGTTCCACTTGAAAGTTTTAGACATTGCTAAATCAAGCAAGGGACTTGAAGAGTTAAAGCTATCATCTTTAATCTTGAAGACTTATAGCAAGGGATGATTCTGTCTTAACAATTTTTGATGCCCAGGATAAACAGTCTTTGTTCCATTTTGTAATTGGTGGCGGCACATGTACCAAATTCACATATATATACGTCACACTTTATGTCCCAAAATTTCGTACCCATTGATTGTGCAAAAATAACATGGCACACAACTTAAAGTTATCACTTGTATACGCATCATCAACATCAATGCCTTCCTCCCACAAAAGTCTTAAATCTTCAATAAATGGCTTTAAATAAACATCTATGTTGTTTCCTAGTTGTTTGGACCCGAAATTATCATCAATAACATCATATATTTGTGCTTCATGCACAACCATGAAGATAGATTGTAAATTATGAGAAGAACTGGCCATGACGTATGGTTAGTATTCAAAATACCAAAAAGGTTCATTTTGTCGTTGGCAAGTCCAAGCCTAAAGTTCCTCGATTCAAAGGAAAAATCTGAAAATAAGGAATCAATTTTCTTCCATTGCATTGAATCAACTACATGGAGAATTCTTCCGTCACACACTTTTTCATCTGCATGCCATCTAGTATTATTTGCGTCATTTACATTGGAAAACAATCTCTTGAACCTTTAAATTATCGGTAGGTACCACATCATCTTGGAAGGAGCACATTTTCTAGTTACACTAGGGATGAGAATAGGTCAGGCCGGTCTACAGGGGCCTATAGCCTAGCCTATTTAAGGCCAGGCCATGCCAGACCTACTTAATAAAACAGACAGGCCTATGCTTTTTTAAAAGTCAAATTAATTAAATATGCTAGACTTAGGCTATTAAAAAAAGTCTATGAAGCCTTTTAGGTCGGCCTATATTTTCATATGTATTAAAAATAGTCTAAATAGGCTGACATATATATGCATATATATATATTAGAAAAAAATGCTAAATATGTTTACCTACATAAGCATATATATTAGAAAAAGTTCTAAATAGGTCGTTCATATATGCATATATAGACCGACGCATAAGGCTTCTTAAGTAATACAGATTAATTAAAAACTTTAATAAGAAACAGGCTTTTAAATTGGCTTTCAGGCCAGACCAAACTTTTAAAAAGACCATGCCTGACCAAAAAAAGAGCCTATAGTAGGCCATAGGCCTGACTCAGGCCTTTTTAATTTATCGTAGGCTAGGCTCAGGCCTTTTAAAGCCTAACCTAGCCTAGCCTATTTCCACCCCTAAGTTATACCATCATCATCTTCAACACCATTTCCTTCTGCTTGTAGCATGACTCCCCACATCTCGGACACTCCTTCAAGTTTTCATATTCTTTCCAATATAATATGCAATCATTATCACATGCATGGTTTTTTGACATAGTCCAAACTCATTGGACACAATATCTTCTTGGCCTCATAACTACGGTTCGACAATATGTTACCTCCTGGAAGCATTTCATTCAACAATTCAAGCAATTCAGTGAAACTTCTATCCGTCCACCCACCTCTTGCCTTAAGATTGAATATTCTTAACACATCTGACAATCTTGTAAAACTTTTGCATCCTGGATACAACAGCTCTTCCATGTCTTTTTGCAAAGTATCTACCACATTATCTTTCTTGAAAGCATCAACTCCAATATCATGAATCATGTCTTCTAGAGTATCATTCATGAATTCATCATCATCATCTTCAACTGTATGTGACATAGATATTTTTTTGTCCCTTCACCATGTTATACCCATTTTTTGTAATTTTAAATAATTCCATCACAGCCTAAATGATTAAATATAATAACACTTGGATGTTTTTGTACATTTCGTAAAATTTTACAAGGACACCAAAAAATCTCATTATTTTTAGGAAGGGTTTTTTCCGCAAATACAAGAAAGTGAATCACTCCATTCTCATACTTTTTACTTAATCTATTGGCTTTTATCCAACTACGATCCATAATCACATAGAGCTTCTGAAAATAAAATTAAAATATTACACAACCAACAAAAATGAGTCGTATAAGTCTTAAAAGCCATAATAACAACATCAACAATGGCCACAATACCAGCAACAACAACAGAAACAACAACAAACAACAACAACAATAATGGAGAATTTGTACATACCGAAAATGTGATGGGAGACTAAAAGAAAAGCGTTGGTTTGAGATTTGAGCTTCCTTCCTCCTTGGAGAATAATGGTGTTTCAGTTTCGTTTACTGAAGAAGAATAGTATTTAAGTAGCTAGTTAGGGCGGAAAAAGTGAATGAGACTTAACATTAAATCTAATGGAATAAAATTGTTAAGAGAGTTTTCATCTCGATTTTATTAAAAATCGAGGGAACATATCCGACGTGAAAACTATAAAAAATAAAGGTGTCTTTTTAGTTCCAAATAAAACATAAAATTTCAAGCTTTGTCGTGAAATTTATTATTTGTAGTAGTGTTACCCGTGTTTTTCGCTAGAAAGCTCCTCCGTCGTGCTGGAGTTCGAGGCCCTTCATCGAAGTTTCTTTTTTGGTAGTTTTTTTTTTCCTTTTTTCTTCACTATTGTATTCAATTTCACCATACCCTCTATTAATTTGTGTCGACGACTTGTAATCTTTTGATTTAATGATAATTTTGGGTTAGGATTTTTGTTGGAGTTAGGGGTTTGATCTATTGATTATTTGGTTGTTTGATGAAATTGTTTCTTGATTCGGGGTCAGGATGCGAAATTAGGGCGAGGTTATGTTTGCACTTTGGGATTTTGTTTATGTTTGAGAAAATATGGAAAATCCACGATGAACATCCAACGTTTTCATCGCATGTTCTTGTTTTTTTTCTGAAAAAAAGTGGTTTGATCCATTTATGTAGTGAAAGGTTTGTGTTTGAGTGTTATTAGAGAGAGAATACAAGAGAAATTGAAGGAAAAGAGAGAATGAAGGAAGTAAAATAAGGGTGGATCACATATTCCCCTCGTTTTGCTTTTATTTCCTATGCCCTTACCTTAACATATGGCACGCCCTTAGCTCTTTGATGGGCTAACCTCCTTTTAACTTAGGGACTCCTGTATAGGAGTTCCCATCATAAGTCCCATGGTCCTTTGTTTTCCACCCCTAGAATTTTTTTATCACGCTAATCCAACGCGCTTGCAGCGAGTCAACACCTCCTTTCACTCGACACCTGAATATTGGGCCATAAGCATTAGGCCTTTGCTTATTGCCACACCTATTTGCAAACTGCACCCCAGCCTGTTTAGATAATTGGGCTTTGGCCCATTCCTTCTTTTCTTTATTTTATTTTATTATTGTTGTTTATTCATTTGTTTTGTTTTTTTATTTTATACTAATTTCAAAAACATTTCACTGACCTCGTATTCAATTCACAACCATTTCATCATTATATCAAAAAACAAATCTAACCATTTTCAAAATGTGAATCAAATACTTATTCAACATCAAGTTCTTTTCCAACTCAAGCGCCTTAAAATCATTTTCTCAAATAAACCGAATGAAAACAAATTAATTGGGTGTAGGTCTCTTTTTCCCAGAGTATTTGGATACTGGTTGTAGAGCTCACTTTTTGAATACTTGTCTTCCGTACAAAAATATAATAATTAACCGAATTTAGTTCGTTCTTTCATAGATGAAAAATGATTAATTGAGCATAGGCCTATTTCCCCGAGTATTTGGTTACTGGATGTAGAACTTGCTTTTTGAATTCTCATCTTCTGTTAAAGAACCATGACTCAATTCGCCTCACATCTTTCACAATAAATTTGGATGAAAAAGAATTAATTAGGCATATGCCTCTTTCTTCCCTGAGTATTTGGATATTGGTTGTAGAGCTTGCTTTTCGAATATCGTCATCTATCTAAAAAAATTCCAACCGATCAAACTATCTTTTCTGCCTTAGCGCAATGTCAAAAACTTTTCATAAACAAAAAATGCTCCGTCCATTTCGAAACGATGCAAACAACGCTACATTCCTACCATGCACAAGAACAACGTTTTTCACTCGAATGCGATAAAAACATAAATCTGTGAGAATCAAGATTATGTTGTCCATTATGATGTGATGCAAATGTTCACTTCTCCATGTCTTAAATAGCAAGCAATATTTTTTGCTTGAATGTGACTAAGTACCTTTCTCTAAAATCGACTAACCAACAAACATTTGCTACCCAGAACTACGTAACCTTGAGTTCCCCATCACATCTTAGGATACGTAGGAGCGAGTTTCAACGTCTCGTCAGACACCTTAATAATAAACTTATTTTTTAGTCCTTTCAAACTTTTAAGGAACGCAAAAAATTTTAAGCTAACACCTAACACAAATCTAACTAATTGGTTCACGTTGAGTATAACGGATGTTGGAGTGCTAATACCTTCCATTCGCATAACCGACTCTCAAACCCAAATTTGGTTGCGACAACCATTTTCTCTTTCTTTAAGGGTTTTATCAATATTTTCCATTTCCTTTTGGAATAAATAAACTTTGATGACGACTCTGTTGTATTTCGGGAGTTTCGTTACGTCCGAGTATTTTTCATGATGCGATAACAAGAAGTGTGAGGAATATTAAGGAATCCTTTGTTCAAGGATTGTTATGTTGTTCATCTTCACTAGTTCAACTAAAAGCCTTCGGTGATTCAGACTGAGATCTTTTTAATGAATTTAGAAGTTAATTACCTAGTTTTGAATACTCTTAAGATGATTCTCTAATATTTTAGAGATCAAAGAAATAACCAATTCTGCCTAGGTCGTCCTCAGAAGCTTAATATTACACACTTGTTGTTATTGTTCGTGAATGTAGTGGATAACTAATCTGTTGAGATATCTCTATGTTTCTTCATCACATTGTAACAAGTGCAATTTTTTCATGAGCATCCAAAACATATTGAGACTCTTAAGAATTGTGGTTGAGTATACCAAAATCTTACAAAATTGATTTGCAAGGTAAAAATTATCCCCACTTATAAAATATGTTCAAGTTACATAAAATCCGATGTAAAACTCTTTAACACACATCTGTCACACTCAGGACTCAACATTTGAAACATGGATATATAAATGAATTATCAATTGTTGATTTTTCATTTTAAAAGCTTAATTCAACCAAAAAAAAACTTAACAAGTACTTCTATTTATTAAGCCTAATTAATATAATAATATGAATAATGACATTGTTATAGATTCTTCCTTCTGTCCCACTAAAGGCTTTATTACCAAGATATTTTGATGTATCATTTTTCATGTGGACAGGGAAAGATGATCATTCAAAACAATGTGCACTAACTCCATGCCAAGAGAATCTAGAGTTTGTCAAACTAGGGACACTAACCTTTATTGTTTAATGAACCAAATTACTCCCACTTGAAAACCCTTTCTCACAAAGGTTTAAAATAATTTTAAACCTTTCATCACTGTCTCCAATATACTCTAACATTAAGCCCTACCTTTTAAAGCCCATATCCAATTTCAATTCCTTTGCTTGTAAATCATCACTAAATA
The DNA here is from genome assembly GCA_022829125.1 of Lathyrus tuberosus. Lineage (NCBI taxonomy): Eukaryota > Viridiplantae > Streptophyta > Magnoliopsida > Fabales > Fabaceae > Lathyrus > Lathyrus tuberosus. The sequence goes on from JALAZF010000213.1 coordinate 1,953,939, forward strand.
GTAATATTCTCTCAAGCATTTAATTTTAATTTTTAATATTCATTTTTGAGGTACAATGTCTTGTTGTTTGACATGGTGCTGAAAACATGAAAATCCCAATCATTTTTTTACTTTAAACAAGATGAAAATGACATCACTATCATGTTCATGATAGTACATAATTATGGAAGAAAAAAATACAAAAAATGATAATGATTAATCATGTGAGTAGAAATAATGAGAAACAAAATGTGATTTTTAATTAACTGCCATGATGTAGTTTGTGCTAATTACTTTATTGTATAGTTTGTCCTTTTTCATTAAAAGAATGGAATTTTTGTTGTTAGATTTTTGGAGAAACGTGAGTTATGCTAATATGTGGATGAAATGAAACATGTAATATGAAAATAGATAGAGATAATGGCAACATGAGATGTCATCCTCAAATGAACAACTTTGGTAGTTGATCGGTTGAAATGGGACAGCACATTACTATAAGTGCTATCCAACTATATTCTGACTGAAATGCTGCTACATACTTCCAAGCATTTTTCAGATAATAATAGCACAAACAATTAAAAGACACAAACAGAGTGGATATATTAAAAGATATTGATTTAAAATTTTGATCCGTTTTTAAATATGCAAACAAAGCAAACATGTTCGGTGGATTGAATCTGTTTATCTCGGGCAATAATAGATAATGGAGTTTGAAAATAATTTGATTAGTTATTTCCAAATGAGGCACATAAAAAGCTCTAATGAGTATTTTCCCTATGATTTGGGCCATGTAGTTAGACTAATTTGATTCAAAATTACTCCAAGCTTTACAACCTTATATGCTTTATTAATTGTTAAAAATCTTTGATTTGTTCCCTAGTTACTCCAAGCTTTACAACCTTATATGCTTTTTTTTTCTTTTGTTTCAAATGACAAAACTCATTTGAATGAAAGATTTTAGCGAAATAAAATAGTTTTTTGAGATAAAATAATGATGATTTTTTAAAATCTATTATTTTGCAAGTTGATCAACATATTTTTTTAAAAAAATTAATTAACACCAATTTTTTTTATAAATTTGTAAATTAATCTTTAATAAATTTCAAAATTTATAAATACAAATTAACCCCTATTTTTAAAATTTTAAATTTAATCCAAAATTTTTAAATAATTTTATTATTCTATTCAAACAATTTAAAAAATATTTTTTTTTTCATTTAAATTATTTAAATCAAATTCTAAAATATTTTTAATTATCTCATCCAAATTGGATAGATCATATTAGAGTTTGATCAAACACAAATCGATAGGTTCTGATACCATATTAGAGTTTGACCTAACACAACCTTACAAAACCGGTTGGTAAGGTAAAAAATATCACTCTATATAAACTATTTCATTACTCTATCTCCGACCAATGTGAAACTTTAAGATCTTCCTAACAGATCATAAATATTAGAAAATCAAAAATTGCTTATTCGAACCGATTTCTCATAGTCTTTTATCTTTTTGCTAAACCAAAACCCAATGACTTTAGCTTTTATACATACACGGGCCTAGTGACTTTGACTTGTATTAATAGAAATATATATTTTGTTAAGAAATGTAATTGAATGTAATTCATATAAAATTGATTTATAAGATAAGAAATATTCTATTTAAACGTATATTTAAATTATATATTATTTGATCCGATTATTTTTCATATTTAACAACATAATCATGAACTAATTAATGTGTAGTCATCTGTAAAAAGATGAAAACACTGTGATTAATTACAAGCAAATCAAGAAATAAGTCCAACTAAGCAACGACGTGTGGACCTTTTATCCTTCGAAAATCACAAATAATGGAATCCAGTTTTCTTGCAATATTAATTAACGTGTTTCTTCAATTCAATAGACAAATGGAATCAAAGCACATTATTTCTTATGAACGTGACTAAATCAGTTATGGTTCCACACTTCCACAAATAGTTAAACAACTTAACAATCACAATTTGCTTATTATAATATAGTACTAAAGATTTTATCTTCATTTCTCTTAATCTATTGTTAAGTTATTCTTGCATGTTACACATGATGTAGAAATCATACATTAAGTAGTGTTAATTAATTTCTTTATTATAATCAAATTTTTTCCGTTTAAAGTACTTTCTCTAGAACTCTAATCATGTTTTATATTTTTTTAATCCTAATTAGGTAATGTTTTTAGAAGATATAGCATGAAGAATTTGACATTTTGGGTATATAATTTTCTAACTAGATAGGCTTGACTAGATAGGAAAATGAAGAATATCAAATTTTCCAATTTTCACATATTTTTCCTATCTTATGCTTCTTCCGGTCTCATAAAAAATATCAAATTATTAAATGTGTCAATTTTAATGATGAAACTAATATTATTTACTAAAATATCTTTATTAATTATTATTAATTAAATAATTAAATAAAATAAAAGTTAATAAATAAAAGTATAATAGTAACAAAATAATAATAAATACTATATTGATATAGTAAAGAGACAATTATTTTGAAAGAGAAAAAAAAAATGCAAATATGACCGTTTTATGAGAAGGTGGAAGTAGATTAATAGTTTAAATATCGTATTTAAAAATTTGATGTACGAAAATACTTCCACATAAAACAAACTAAGGTTCCATGGTAAGTTGAGAATCATTGACCAATTACCCAAATAACAATTTAGAAAAATAAAGCATAGTTGATGATTATTGAAGAAAATAATGATGATGATTAAAATAGTTTCAATTGCTTTATTTTGTATTAAAATAAATTTTAATGAAACTTAGGTAGTGTTTGTCTAACAGGAGACAGTTTATTGTCCATGTATTAGAAATTGATTAAAATGAATGAATATAGTAATGAAGTTAGTTAGATTGGTGAATAGGTCCCATATAACTTTCTCACTTTTCATTTCAAATTATTTGAACTTTAGAAATGGGTTGATTATGGTCCATATTGGGGATGGGATGATCCTCCTCCTCATTCACTTAATTGATTCATTCTTTTGGCCTTCATAATGCCATAGCTCTACTTTTGGATGCTGCAACTTATGGCCTTGCCACTAAGTTGCTAAGTTGCTATTCAATATTATATTTTTGTTACCCAAAATAACATGGCAAATGATTAAAATTATGAATATTTGAACAAGTCAGTTTAACTGGTTCAATCGGTAGCGAATTATTTTGAAAATAATTAAATAATATTGAACTGGATGTTAGTTTAATCAATTTTTTTTTTATTTTTTATATATTTTTAAAATCTATTTTTATTCGATTTAATTGTGGTGAAATGAATTGAATCATGATTTAAATGTCTTATAAGTTCGATATCAATTTAATTGTAAAAATATTGACTAATATTATATGTAATAATTTGTAAGTTTATATTCAACCGACAAATGCTAATATTGTTAGATTGAATGTTATTATTAAAGTTTGAATATAAGATTTCATAGTTGTATGTGTAAGTAGTGACAAAATGGACTTGACTTGTCCGTTTAAAATGTCCCTAGACTTTACACTATAATTTAGGATTTATGGATGACAAGACATATCAATTTCATCGGATCCATCTATTTAACCCATAATTTTTTTCGGGTCAATGCTAATTTTCAAACGCCCACAATCTACTTTTCGCGTACTCCATTTTTGTAGTATCTCTCAAGTTATCATTTCATCTACATTCGAAAAAAAAAACAACAAGTTTAACAATAATATACACCCTAAAGTATAAAATAATTTCACAACAATATCTAATTACATTTCATTTTTATATTGTCCATGGATAGATATCAATCTCATAATATAATATTAAACACCCTAAGTATACACGGTGAATGAAATTAAACATTCATATCATCAATTTTTATTAGAAAAGCAAGCAATCAACATCAACCCCTCAAATAAAGAAAATGAACATTGACATGTTATGTTAAACACGAGTTGAAGGTTTGATATATGGAGAGTAAAAACCACGTTTGAGGATGGACCAAATTAAAAAGCATTGGAGTGTAGTGGAAAGACTTGCCAATAATCATAAATAATGATAAAAATAAGAGTAGAATAAAAAGAAAAATACTTATAATCCTCAATTAGTCTCAATACAAACCCATGTTACACATTTGTGTATTTTCTTTTAAAAGAAATAGTAAAATACAGTATGAAAACCATTTCTAAGTACATATTTTTCTTATGTCACATTTCTTCATATAGTTTGAGTCATGGATTTTAGGACTTTGATGAAATAAAAACAAAACGTATTTTCGAATGAATGTATTTTAATTTCATTCTCCTTGCGATACACACAAAAATTCAAGTCTTTGGTCCCTAGAACCACAAGTACATTTTCATTGCAATTCCACGCAATCAAGTAGTTGTGTGGTTAACCATATTTCGTAAGATATTTATCTAGTTTGTATGCATTTGGTCTATGTGAAAATTAAATAATAATGCAAATATATTTTTATTTTTTTTACGAATATTAGTTGAAATACCTTATAAACGTATTATTTTCATAAGTTTTTCTAAACATCTTATCTCACAAAACTTATTCTACTATATAAGCTCAAATAAATCAATGCAAGCAGACTTTTAATAATATTCATTTTTTAATTGTTTAGTTTGTATAAATATTATTGAATTTCTTATCTATTTATGTTCAAATAAAATGGATTTTTAAGTAGGTTAACAACTTAGTCAGACCTTTGAAAAAAATTAGACCCATATTTAAAAATAAGTCTATAACATGCTATAGATCAGACTTAAGTTTTGATATTTTTAACATGTCAAATTTAAACTTGCCAAAATCTAACTCAACTCAATCTATTCCCGCACCTAGAGCCAAGTGATTGAAAGAGAGCATAAGAGAGGGTGTGTCTCATCATTGTTCTATAATGTGCGATGATATGGAGAGACTTAATTCTTTAATGCAATCCTTGTGGTATTTTGTATCGAACTTTAATCATGACGGAGATGACTTCATGGTTCGACAAAGTTTTATCATGTAGTCGAAGTCTGTTCACATGTTGTAGTCAAAGTATGCTCCAGCACGCACTAGTCGAAATGCTAAGATTGTTAGCATGTCAAATTGGGTCTTGCTTGTTGGCCCAATTATTAAGTTAGCTTGTAGTCTAAGTTAGCTTAGTAGTTTATAAATAGGCTAGTTCTCTCAGGTTGCTGAGAAAGAGGTTAATTGTTATTATTCACTTGTAATCTTTGAACCCTTATTGAGTAAGTGAATAGTAAAACAGTTTTAACCAATTCCAGTCCTTCTTCTTCTTTATTTTCTCTCTTTAGTAAAACCTAATAGGGTTTCTTGTGTTTATTCAAGAAACTCAATCTTTCTCATATTTTGATTTGTTCTTGGCGACATCGATTCACAACAAACTGGTGCGATGAATGAAGAGGAGAAGATGTCGTTAACAAATTATGAGATTGAGATTTAGAACATTCGTCGGTGTGAATGATTTTGATTTGTGACGCTTGAAGATGCAAGCACTACTGGTTCAGCAGGATTTGTTAGAATCGTTGAAAGGATCAGAGAAGATGGATGTTGCTCTAATGGAGAAGGAGAAGACGATAATGATCGAGAAATCCCATGTGCAATCATCTTGTGTCTTGGTGATAAGGTTCTCCGGCAGGTTTCATAGTAGAAAATTGCGACAAGTGTGTGGACGAAACTCGAAAGTATGTACATGACAAAATGGTTGGTGAATCGCCTCTACCTGAATCAAGTTTTTTATTCATTCAAGATGGGTGAAGGTAAAGTCTTGGCTGAGAAGCTGGATATGTTCAACAAGCTGATTCTTGATCTTGAAAATATCGAGGTCAAGATTGATGATGAAGATCAAGCATTGTTGATGTTGTGTGTTTTACCTAAGTCTCATGCTCACTTCAAAGAAACTCTCTTATATGGAAGAGATTCATTGATTTTTGAAGAAGTTCAATCAGCCTTGTACTCGAAGGATTTGAACGAACGAAAGGAGCACAAGTCATCTTCTGTTGGTGAAGGTTTGTCTGTTAAGGGAAAATTCTTGAAGAAATATGGTAGGTTAGAGAAGAACATGGATAAAGTTCTATACAATTCTTATGGTGGTAATACTTCTGCAATTAGGTGTTATCATTGTAAGAAAGAGAGTCATACAAGAAAGGTATTCCCTAGTCGATAGAATAATCATGATGGAAAGAATAATGGTAACACAACCATCATGCAAGATGATTATGAATCATCTGATGTTCTGGTGATTTAGAAAAAATCTGATTTAAATTTTGGATTTCATATAAAACATTCTTATAATCGAATACAATTATGTAATAAAAACAATCTCCTAAGTTGAATTGAAATATATGTTCTTTTAACTTTTGACTATACTATATTTTTGCCTTCAAAATGCTTTAATGATCTCTCTTTTATTTTATAGTTAAAATAAACATGAAAATATAGAGTAATACATCAAAAAAGTTTGTATATGTACTTGAAAAATACAATCAATTATCTATCTATTAAAATAAACTACCACAAAACTTCCTAAAATATCCTCTCTTTTTTTTTTATAAAAGAAAATTGTACTAGCAAAAGAGCATATTTGTAATTAAAACTATCTCTTTTTGTCACCTCATTTATTTCCCACTTTTTACTTTTAATTTTCTCACTCTTCTTTTTCTTCTCTTAATTTAAATTTCAAATTTCCACCATATTTCTTTTTCTCACACTTTCTCACTTTCATTTTATTTTTTCTCTCTATATTTTCTTTTTCCTATTTTATTTTTTTAAGTATAAATAACAAAATTTGAACCTCTTTTTAATTTAATGAAGAAGAACACATAAAAATACTGAATTTTTAAAACACAAATTTTTTCTAAAATAAAAACATTATTATTTTATATTTATTATATATAAAAAATATTCATAATTTATATGATTATTGTTCGTTTTATAATTAAGTAACTCATTTGAAATTGACATGTGTATCTAAATACATTTTATACTGTATCAAATTGTAAAACATTCAATAACATTTCACACAAATAACTTTCCATTTCACTCGTCACTATCATGACAATATCTATTTTATTTTAATCAACAATTATCTTTATTTGAGAGAAAAAAAAATTATTTTCAAATGTGAATTTTTTTTTTCGTTCTCCATCTCACGAGTCTCTTTTTTATATGATTATTTAATACAATTGAGTTTATATGACCATTGTTCATTTTACAATTAACACATTATAAATTGACATTTGTATTTAAAAATATTTTGTATTGTACCAAATTGAATATCACTCAATAATGGTGCACACAACTAACTTTATATTTCACGGGTCACTAACAGGACAATATTTATTTTATTTTAACCAATAATTGCCTTTAATTGAAAGATGAATTCTTTATTTTCTAATTTGAAAAAATTCTCCAAATTCTTTTTTTATTTCAAATTAACACGTGTATCTAAATATATTTTATACCGTATTAAATAAATATATCCGTGCGGACGCACGAGTATCTTGTTAGTTGTAAATAAAAAGGTATTTTAAAGTTCTTTTATTGTTTTCTTTAATTTGTCTCAAATTATTAAATGAGAATACATATATTTTTTAATAATTTATTTAATTTTAGTTATTAGATTAGAGAAAATAATTTTTATTTAATAATTTATCTTAATTAAAAAAAATATTAGAGAAAATGTTGATATGAAATTTGATTTGTAATTTTATCTTTTGTTTTTAATAATTGCAAAATTAATAGTAACTTGGCATTCATAATGTTTGAAAGGCGACTTGTTACTGCATCTTTAAACTACTTATTATTGATAGTTGTTGCAAATTGTGAATAACTTACTTTTTAACTTATTTATTCAATTTTAAATAGACTTGTTTACACTCTAGATAATATTCTACTAAATATCTCTTATACCTAAGGTCATTGACTGAACTCTTATGAAGAGTAAATCATATTGAGTTTATGAGCTACACTTAGCTAGTCTCTTAACTAAAGAATCGATAAAAGTAGGAAAGTTTTAGGGACATGAGTCACGTTTGTCCTCTCAAGTCTTCTTATCGGCCGATTCTAATCCAAGGACTATGGACACAGGTCATGGACTTCCTATAACTAGAACACTTCTCCCCTGTTGATCCAGATCCATGGACTATAGCACAGGTCACGGTATCCATTTCAGTGATTCCTCTATCCCGGTCCCTACTTTATATAAGTCTTGGATTCAGGACAAGCACGAATGAGGTTATTCCCGAATACACGATTGTTCTCATTAATCTCAACGTGATTATTCTCATCAATTTCCATGTGATTATATCACAATCATCATGGGATTATACAAAATTACCATGTGATTATATTTAATCACAATATCCCATAACATGTTTCCATACAAGCTCATTGAAGCACAACTATGACATTGTTCCCCATCCATGACTTCGTCATTCTCGTGGACGAGACGACTCATCTCACGTGACTACTCTCTCACAGGTACACACCATGGTACCTCTAACATTCGAGTATCACAACCTAAGTTATTTACAATAACCTAAGTTATCTTTACTAATTTAATTCACCTAACTATAAACTCTAGGTTTACTCTCACTCATCATCATGGTACTTGCTTCATTCATTATTCATTCAATACATACGCATCATACTATTATACTTGAAGCACACATAATAGTTTATTATCATTATCTAAGTAATAATTGGAACATAAACATGGTTTCTCTTTACCAAAGATAGAGCATTGGACTATCTTTCCAATGTATCCGACCTCACATCAATCAGAGTTACGAATCCCGTTTTATGGTGGAAACAAGGAAACAAGTAACTTCTCAAAGTTTCAGAAATCTCGCCTAGCGAGCTCCAGCGAGGTGTCCAAGCGAGCTCCTAGCATGGTTCAAGCGAGGTCAAACAGAATGTAATTTTTCTCAAAATTTTTTGTCTCGCTTAGCAAGACATATCCTTACCTAGCGAGTATAGTAGAACAACTTTTGCACTGTGAACTCATACGCTCACCTAGCTAGCAGTTCTCTTGCTTAGCGAGAAATGCAAAGTTCAGCCAGTGTGAAAATGTAATAGGAAGGGAAATAAACTATACACATCATCATGTATCATCATATTGCATCCAATAACACCAAATATCATGGTTTGACATAAATAAGCATGAAAACAACAAGATGATCATACATCAATATCAATTTCCCACACATAGCGAAAATTCACAAAACCTAAATCTCATTTCATGAATTCCCCCCCCCCCCCCAACCCCAAAGCTAGGTCCAACTAAGAACTCACCTCTAGAAGATGAAGATGATGAAAGATTGGGATGAAATCTTGATGTCTCAAGCTTTTGATCTTAACTTTCCAACTTTTCCTTTTTTCCCTTTTTCTTTTCTTTTCTTTTATGAATGGTAATAGAGAGTGAGGAAGAATAAATATCTTAGATGTTCTTTGTCTCTTAGTGAGAATTGACCATCTACCTATGAAACTAAAATGTCATTTCTTGTACTAATTAATTGAATTGGGTAATAATTAGTCTCCTATAAGTTCACTAATTACTCTATTTATTCCAACTAACAAAGAATAGAGCATTTGGAACTCAAATCATCTCAACTAACAAGGAGTAGGGAATTTAAGAGGATACAGGATATTACAGGTGCCACTTTATGTGAAATTGAAAGGCTAAATCACAACAAAATTTTTAATGTGTCGGACAAAGAACAATGACAATTAACCAAATGGATACAATTAAATAAAAATATAAAAAGTGAGAACACAAAGAAATTGTCTGTCCAATTCAATAATATTGATCTACCCTAGGGGAGATACCAACTCTCCAAATAAACATACTTCAAAATTGTTACAGTAGATTATAAGATGAGTTATAAGAAAATAGACTTAAAGATTTTCAAGAACAAACCTTATTTTCTACCATGGTATTTCCCAATCTCTTTAGCTCTCAATATATGAAATCCACAAACTCAAGATGTTTAAAGTGTTTCTCAATCCCCTTTGATAATCACAAATGCTACCAAACACCATGAATAAAATCCTGGGAGATTCTTCTCTTGTTTCTCACAAGGATTTCCATATATTATTCAACTCGTTCAAACAACAAGTGAGCGTGAACTATATTTATAATTTCTTAAACCCTAAAGATCCAAATTCGGCCCAAAACACGACTCTTCACAAAACGAATCCGAGAAACGAACCGACCTGATACTCACGCACCATCGCTCGTCCGCCTCCACCGTCCCACTAGGCCTCTATTGCATGACTTACACGTCATTTTGTTATTGTTTCATTGGAGCGCCTCCACAATCGCTACCACGCCACTTCCTTAAAAACTGGTAGTACTAAAATATGTGTTTTCTCTTATTTTTTTCTACTTAAGATTTTGAGGTATATTACAACATAAATAATAACACTAATCCTTATTATTGTTTTGGCAAGGAGGAAGAGGAAAACAAATTAGAAAAGGATATTAATATTACAATTTTAGGGATGATGATATTTGAATATTTGTTTCTTTTTATGTTTGATATGAATAACATTATTTTCTTACAGTATGAAGGTTTTTCTCAATTTCTTTTAAATTCAAATATATTAAATAAATAAAAAATAAAAACAACACGAAAGTATTAAATTAAATAATTTATTAAATAATGTTCACCATTTTATAGGAATAAAATCCCTAAACAAATTGGCATTGATCTATCCTTTTATAATGAAGTGAATTAAATAATCGATATCATTCTCTTTATTTGTTTCTCTCTCAAAATCATTTTTCTTAATATTATAATTCTTTGGTTTCATCCATTAACAAAAAATTATAAAAATACAAAATTAAAGTCGTTCGATTTGATTATTATTGTGTGATTATCTATAACTATCTATAAAAAGAATAAACAATTTTGATTTGACCTATTTTCTATTTCATAAATACCTTTCACTTACTCTATATTTTACAACTCAAGACATCAATTTAAATAAATTCCACAAATAATAACTTTTTTTTTATAAGCAACAATCCAATATGGGTATACTAGGAGTACACCAATCCATATACACTGATACCCCAGTTACATAAACAAAATAAAGGTAAAGCCCCAAGAAGTTTCATACAAAAATTATAAAACGTCCAGGGGAGACTTGCACAAATTGTAAAAACTACATTTGAGTTTTGATTTGAAACGAAATTCCAACCAATTCCACGACACCTGTTTCACCCTTATTGGGATGTCCTCGCATCTAGCAATCTTATCATTAAAAATGATTTGATTCCTCACCCACCATATAGTCCACCAAGATATGATCCAAATGAAACAAGCGAATAACTTTGACGTTTTCTCGATCACCCTTAAGTACCATTTAAACAAGTGATTACAAATACTAACTTCTTCCAACCAAGGAATCCCCACCCAATCCGCAATCTTCCTCCATACCGTGGTAATTAGGGGACACGAGCAAACCATATGATCAAAATCTTCTCTCGCATTAAAGCAAAATACACACACTAAATCATGTGAATTGGATTATTCTCCTAGCCGCGAGATTCTCCCGCGTTGGAAGTCGGTTTAATATTAACCTCGACCCGAAAACACCCACTTTTAACGGTACTTTCGAACACCAAATGATTTCCAATGCAGCCTTGGGAATAATCTCAGCATCTACGTCAATTGAATGGGCCAGCAACACCTTGTAACACGATTGAACGGTAAAACCGTCAGCATTTGCAGGAATCCAAATGAAACGGCCAGCCTCCATAAATATTGGACTAACATCCAGCAATATAGTATTCAGCTCTTCTACCTCCTCTAACACTACTGTAGGTTGAGAATCCTTAACATGTATAACACCCCACCTCCAACAGCCATTCCTCCAACATCCCATATCGGTAATTGACGCAAACTTTGTTACGATAACAACATAGATTAGAGAATAAGTCTTTCAACGTACCTTGACCCAGCCAACGGCAATGCCAAAATGAAATGTGATTACCAATTCCAAGTTTACATGACAGTTGGTCCATAAAACACACTGTTTGCTCCGAATCAGCTATGCACATGATATCTCGCCACCATAAGGATTCCTTTGACACTGTCCCAATCTTCTCCTTAAGTATTACTCTCGAAATCAAGCAGCCGTATCTACCTTCAAGCATACGACGCCAAACAGCTTCTGGTTCGTGCAATTACCGCCAGACCCACTTTGACAACAAGGCAGTGTTAAATAATGATAGGTTTTTGATTCCCAAACCGCCTTCACTTCTCGGTAAACACACTTGATTCCATCTTATCCAACAAATACCACCTTTAGTATTCATACCAGACCACATGAGTTTTTGTTGAATTGACGTAAGCTCTTTCAACACCGACGACGGCAGCTTAAAGAAGGAAAGGTGGTGAATGGGCAGGTTGGAAATTACTGAATTGATAAGAATTATTCTACCCCCATGGAAAGTAGTTTACCCTTCCATGTGGATAAACGTCGTTTGAATGTATCCACCACCGGTTTCCAGAATTCCAGCCTTCTATGGTTACCACTGACACCAAGACCCAAGAATTTGATAGGAAAAACACCCTCCCTGTAAGCTAAAAAAGTTGCAGCAGCCTTCAAATATGCACTCTCCAGCCCAATACCATAAATAAAGCTTTTCAAAAAATTGATACGTAAACCAGATAGCAATTCGAAGCCGCGCAGTAGAGCTTTAATGTGCCAAAGGTCTTGCCACGAACCCTCACAAACGATTATTGTGTCATCCGTAAATTGAACCAAGTTAAAAAAATTGTTATCAGACACTTTAAATCCCCTCAGCAGGTTCCTTGAATTCACATTTCTAAGCATTGTCGCCATTCCTTCAGCCACCAACGAGAACAAGAACAGGGAAAGTGGGTCACCTTGACGTAGTCCCCTACTTGCCTTAAAATCACCTGTCGTTCCGCCATTTACCAATACTGATACAAAACAATTCAAAGTTCCTCCTATGATCCAACTAACCCATTTTTTATTAAAATTCATAGCTTTTAGCACCTCCAATAGGAATGGCCATTCGACATAGTCGTATGCTTGCTGAAAGTCCACCTTGAATAAATGCACTTCTCCTTCCTCCTTTTTGCCATATCCAAAACTTCATTTATCATTAATACGCCATCTAACATTTGTCGACCCAGAATAAAAGTTGATTGAGTAGAAGAGACCAACTTACCTATAACTCTGCTCAACCTATTAGCCATAATTTTTGCAATGATCTTGTATATACATCCCACCAATCTAATAGGCCTGAAGTGTTCAAGCTTCCGCGGGTTTTCCATTTTCGGAATAAGAGCAACAAAAAAAGAAGACAAGGCTTTAGGGAGGGAAACATACTTGTGAAAGTGAAGAAGGACATTAGAAACATCACTGCCATCAATATTCCAACACCGACACAGAAAAGCAAGATTGAAATCGTCGGGGCCCGGGCTCTTATTCTTCTCGTCACTAGAAATTGCAGCCCAAATTTCATCCTTTTCAAATGGAGCTGTCAACAACAGATTATACTCTACAGAAAGTTTTGTTAAATTGGCCATGTTTAGATGAACAGGCTTTCCCATCTTGCCTCTAAATCTTTCTGCAAAGAACTCTTTGGTCAAAGATTTCACACGCTCAACTTCTTCAATCAGACCAGAATAAGCTTCTAAACTACTTATCTGGTTCTTTCTTGCTCTAGCCTTTAGCATGGTATGAAAGTACCGCGTGTTCGCATCGCCATCACGAATCCAATTAGTTTTAGATTTCTGCAGTATCATACTCTCCTTAATCTTCAGGTTGTTCCAAAGAGTCTCCACGATTTTGCCTCGCTTTTCTAGTTGAATTTCAACTAAACCTGTTTCGTCACAAGCCAACATATCTTCCAAATCATTAAGAGCTTTCACACCATCTTCTATTGATAAATTAATCCAACCAAAAACATTCTTGTTCCACCAACGGAGACGATTACGTAGAATTTTGAACTTTTCCCCAATAATATGGCTCGGACTTCCCTTAATATGGATTGATTTCCAAGTTTCGTCCACAAAATAGAGAAATACAGAATTTTCAAACCAGCAGTTAAAAATCTTCAATGGCTTAGGGCCCCAGCCTGCAACATTTACCTTCAACCATATCGGTTTGTGGTCAGAGATATCTCTCGCACCGGCTCTCTACGAAACTACACCCCAACTGTCTAACATATCTACTGATAAAAGAAAACGGTCCAGCCTGCTTTTTCATTTGCCATTTGGCTTACACCAAGTAAATATATCACCATAAGTAGGTACATCTATCAGTTCCATAGCCTCTATGAAAGCTGCAAAATCATCCATCTCTGATGTATTGTTGTTGTTACAACCCTTCCTCTCCACTTTTGACTTTACTGCATTAAAGTCACCAGCCATAATCCACTCCCTAATGGCATTTTTCTCTTCAATTCTACCAATTCAGCCCACATAATCCTCTTCTCCCCAGTATTGTAAGGCGAATATACATTTAGCAGATAACATTTCCTACCTTTCCACATGCCACATACACCCAAAAAACCACGACCTCGAAGGCTAAATTCAGAAGTAAATACCTCATTCCGCCATATCGAAAGGATACCTCCAGAAAGACCTGCTGATCCAGAAGCCGACCAGCCTAAATCACCGCTCTCCCAAATGCTCTGAACACAAGAATCATCCATACTTTTCATTTTTGTTTCTTGTAAGAAACAAATATCTGCTCTCCCATCTATAAGGATCTGACGAATTCTCCTCCTTTTCATAGAGGAACCACACCCTCGAACGTTGAAAGTTACACAATTCATGGAACTCTCATGTCTTTCTCCAACCTTGCTTCGAATATTTCCCTATCTCTAATCTCCATATCTCGAATGATTTGCTCAAATACCTTATCGTCTTCCTCACCTTCAACACCCATGCTCTTGATTGAATTCCACACTTTTGCAGGAATTGATTCCAAGGATCTCACAAATCTACTATTACCTCTATCTATATCAGAGTCCCCAATAGACTCGCAACACAAAACCGAGCCCCTAGAAAATTGTGTGGAATTTGTGTGATCAGCAAGAGAGTTAGAATTTTTAGCTCCCAGAATTCTCAGGGCTGATGGTTGTGGGATTGAATTGTTAGTCAATGAGGAGTAGAAGGAAGGGGAGTAAGGGATTTTAATTTGGTTGTATAAACCTTCAACGAGTTTCACTTTCCTCGGCCTAGTTGCACGAGGAGGCCCACAAGGAAACTGTAAAGAGCATTGTATTGGATCTGACTCAACTCCCATTGGGCCCAAAGTAGTTGGGTTACAAGTTACTAGGCCCAACACAGGAACCTTAGGAGATAACTGTAATTCACGGTTCTGATTTCCCAATTCTTCACACATATTTGCAGCCTTCTCCACTCCAACCAACGTATCTTTTTCTGACGAGCTTTTTCCAAGATTTGCCTTTTCAACTGATTGTCTCTTGTCCCCATGTACTATATCCCTACTGAGAACCCTTTTCACCGTCAACTCTTCCACAAAGTCCTTATCCTGTTGCACATCAGACCTAAAACACTTGAATCTAGATGCTAGAATATTGATATCTCCCACATTTTCATCATTACCAGTATTATCTCTCTCTTCTTTACTCCATTCCATACGTGATTCCCACGCTCCATCATCAGTATCTCCACCATCTTCAGACTCCATCAATGACTTCTCAGAATCTGAAACTCTGTCAACGTTCTTTCTAACTAGGATACGTTTCGGGCCATGATGGTCCTCAAAGAGTTTGATACTATAGATTTCACCATTAACATCCAGATTCATCACTTGGTTTAGATCAATAGAGAATTTTGTCTTGATCAAGAACCTTGCAACATCAAAATTAACGTGATTTTTCGTGTCTTCGTCACAGCACACAAATTCCCCCACACAGCCTGAGATAAATTTTAAAAACCTGTCACACTATGCATGGCATGGTAAACCAAAACACTTCACCCAAGTAAGACGCTCATTATCAACATCACTAGGTGACCATGGATGGATTTCCTCAAATAAGTTTTCAAGCCAGATCATTTCCTCCTTCTCAAGTGCTTCTAACTCCCCTACTTCACTTTCTTCTAGGAAGCACCGATTTGCTCCCAGCGGCGTAGCTATTATAGTGAAGTGTCCACGGTTATTGAGAGCGTTTTGAATATCATATGTTGAGCTAGACTTTTCTACAACTCCTACAAAAGCTTTTTGAAACCTCACCATCTCTTCTGGACTCACTTTAAAATGTAGATGAAAAAAGGTAGGCATCTTTTCCTTTATATTTTCTTCCATTGCGTTATTAATATTCCACCTTTTATCCTTACCAACTGATCTTTTCAATGCTTGGGCATACGAACCATTATACAAAGCCGCTCGACCCTTTAGTATGTCAGGCTGTTTCACGAGATAAGACTCAACCTTGTGTGTTACTGATCTACTCACGACTGCTGGATTGTTACGTTGAAAGCAAGGAGTATTGGCATGGAGTTTCTTACCCAAGATTTGTATGCTGTCAAGTTTTGCAGCCAAAATTTGCTCGTTAATCACCTTTCAAAATCTCACAAAATCGTATCTCCTGCCCCTTTTATCTCTTCTTGCTGGAATGAAAACTTCTGATAACATACCATATTCTTTAAACACTTCCACCATGTCTTTGGCTTCATAGCTTTCAGGAAATTTTGTGAAGAAAAAGGAAGATATATGTTCCTCCAGCTCCTTGTTTTTCCCTGCCTTCGTCTTCCAAACATACATTCTGCTAACTATAGTTCTACGCTTCCTACCTACTTCAGACCAGCCATCATTCTTCATGTTAACTACAAACAACTCAGATGAACAAGAATAGAGAAACTAAAAACTAGAATCAACCTCAGGGGGAGGAAGGTCCCTAATCCTAAGATTAGGACTTTAAACCAGACCCCCAAGCCTAGTTCATTGTTGTCTTAGTTCCCCAGAAACCCTAAATTCCCAATTTTGTGAATTGTTTCTGAGTTGCGCTTTGACTCAATCGCAATTTCTCTTCACACTATGTAATAACTACCAATTAAATAACTGAGAGATACATTAAATAACCACTTGAAAGTTATACGGAGAGATACGACCTGAAATATGAACTTCATAATAATGGATAATTTAATCTCAAAACATATACACTGTTTTTACAAATGAGAGTTCTTATCATGGTTATGATAGATAGATTTCAAGTGGACAATTTCATCGAAACAATAATAATGGATAGTGCTCAACCAAATCTCAAAGTTTCTCCTTTTATTTAACAACTTTAATTATTTGTGTTACTTCCATTTCCTTATAATTTTATTTTTATTTCATTGACCGCTCTGGACAAGATACACTATTTTTACAAATGATTCAAGTTTGATAATTCACAGTTTGCAGTTGCAAGTGAATATTGAAAGTTTCCACAGTTTGTGGGCAGAAAGAATTCGACAATTTTTCATCTTCTTCTCCAACGCTACTATTTCTCTTATTTCTTTCTTTTCTTTCTCAACCTTTTCTTTTCATTGCCATTGTGTGACTGTTAACAATCTTGAAATCAAGGTTGAATAGAAAATTCTCCATAGGTTATGGTGAATTTCCAACATCTACTATCTAGAGCTCCGGTTGGGATTCAAGGAAGGAAAATCGTGATGGCGATGAATCATCCGAACGGGTACTTTCCGGCGAGCCTTCCGATTCTCAAGAAATATAATTTTGAGAATTGGTGCAAGCAGATTAAGGTGGTTTTCTGTTATCAAGATCTTTGGGATCTTGTGAAGGAAGGAGTAGCACCGCTTGTAGAGAACGCGACGGATCAAGAAAAGGCTGCACACAAAGAGTTGAAGAAGAAAGATTATAAAGCTCTCTTTATAATCCTTCAGTGTGTCGATCCAGATAACTTTGAAAAGGTTAGTGATGTAGAGTCAGCGAAGAAAGCGTGGGAGATTCTTGAAAAGTTGTTTGGAGGTGCAGAGAAGGTAAAAGAGGTGATGTTACAAACTCACAAGAGAACCTATGAGTTATTTCAGATGGAAGACAATGAAAGTATAACAAATTTCTTCACCATAGTTACGAAGCTAGTGAATAAAATCAAGGTATGTGGAGAGGTGTTGACATCAAGATCAGTTGTTGCAAAGATCTTGAGGTCATTGGATCCAAAGTTCGACCACGTGGTAGTAGCCATAGAAGAGTCGAAAGACTTGTCAGTATTGACGAAGGAAGAACTTCAAGGGACGCTTGAGTCTCATGAACAAAGGATGGCTGAAAGAGCTGCAGAAAAGTCGAAGAGTGATATGACTTTGAACACGCAGTCAGAAAAGGAAAGGAAAGGCAAAGGAAGCTGGAATGGCAACAAAGGTAGAAGAGGCTACAACAATTCGACTGGTCGAAATCAGAATGAAGGAAACTGGTCGAATCAAAGAAAACCCTGGAACCAAGGCAACCAAAGAGGTGGTGCTGCAGGTAGAGGAAGAGGTGGTGGTCGAAAGCCTGACAAAAGTCACATTCAGTGTTTCAATTGTCAGAAGTATGGTCACTATTTTAGTGATTGTCCATAAAGGAAGAAGAATCAAGAAATTGATGCAAAGCTGGCGAAACATGAAAAAAAAGAGATGTTGTTGATGGTCACAACAAGAGACGAAGAGAGATTCTAGGACCAGTGGTACTTGGACTCAGGATGCTCATAACACATGACTGGAAGGAAAGATTGATTTGTCAACATGAAGCCCTCGTCGAAGAACACGGTGAAGTTTGCAAATGACAAAACTCTAGCAGCTGAAGTTGTTGGTGATTTTCTGATTATGAGGAAAGATGGCAAGAGGTCAATAATTTCCAATGTGTTGTACATACCGGGCATGAAGAGTAATTTGCTCAGTATAGGAAAGCTTGTCGAAAAGAACTACAAGGTAGTTGTCGATGACAAGATGATGAGAGTCCTCGACGCATGTGGTAGGTTGATCTTGAAGGCTCCAATGTCTCAAAATAGGACCTTCAAGATTGAACTCAATGTGATGGAGCACAAGTGCCTAGCAACTTCAGCCAACAGAGATGAGTGGTTATGGCATTTTCGACTAGGCCATCTCAACTTCAATGACATCAGAGAGCTAAAGAGAAGAAATATGGTTTCAGGATTACCAGAAATCGACATTCCAAGTGAAGTCTGTGAAGAGTGTGTTCAGTCGAAACAACACAAGAATAGCTTCAGCAAGGATGCAGGAAGGAAGTTGAAGGCAATTCTGGAAGTTATATACTCTGATGTATGTGGTCCTATCCAGGTGGATTCGATTGGTGGTAATAGATACTTTGTTACGTTCATAGATGATTACAGTCGAAAGTTGTGGACTTACCTCATCAAGAAGAAAAGTGATGTGATCGAGGTATTTTCCAGATTCAATTCTATGGTCGAAAGACAAAGTGGTTGAAAGCTGAATATTCTGAGGACTGATGGTGGTGAAGAGTATGTGTCGAAAGAGTTCGATGCATTATGTGAAAAAGAAGGGATTGTTCATGATGTGGTGCCACCCTACACTCCACAGTAAAATGGAATTGCAGAAAGAAAGAACATAACCATCATGAACATGGTGAAAAGTGTATTGAATGGAAAGCATCTACCCAAAGTATTATGGGGAGAAGCGGTTTCGACAGCAACATACATATTAAACAGGTGTCTAACGAAGAAGCTTGAAGGAATCACACCAGAAGAATGTTGGTCTGGTGTCAAGCCGAGCCTCAGTCACTTGAAGGTGTTTGGATTTATATCACATAGACATGTTCCAGATCAGTTGAGAAGGAAGCTTGATGACAAGTCAAATTAGATGATCTTGATAGGATATCATTCGACTGGAGGTTACAAGTTGTTCGACCCAGTGAATAAGCAGGTAGTGATCAGTAGGGACGTGATCATAGATGAGAAAAAGGATTCAGTGAGAATCTCTTGTGAAGAACCAAGCACTGAAGTTGAAAGAGAAGTTCGACAGGAACAACTCATCGATGAAGCAGGTCCAAGCAGACCTCGACAAATAAGACACATGCCTACAAGGTTGCAAGAATGTGTAATTACATCAGATGATGTGGTTGATGAAGAGGGTGAGCTAGTACACTATGCTTTCTGCGCAGATGTCGAACCAGTAAATGCAGTTGAGGCATTGAAAGATTCAAAGTGGGTAAAAGCAATGAATAAGGAGTTAGACTCCATCAAAGTCAACAACACCTGGTCACTTGTCAAATTGCCTCAAGGCAAGAAGGCAATTGATGTGAAGTGGGTTTACAAGGTGTAGGTGAATTCTAAAGGAGAAGTAACTCGACACAAGGCGAGACTTGTGGCGAAAGGATTTCTTCAGAAGGAAGGAATCGACTTCGACAAAGTGTTTTCACCAGTTGCTAGGATCGAAATAATCAGGTTGGTTGTTGGTCTAGCAAACATGAATAATTGGCACACATGTCAGATGGACGTGAAGTGTGCATTCCTTAATGGTCCCTTATATGAAGAAGTTTATGTCGCATCACCAGCTAGGTATGTGAAAAGAGGCGAAGAAAGAAAGGTGTACAGGTTGCATAAAGTCCTTTATGGACTTAAGCAAGCTCTAAGAGCTTGGAATAAGAAAATCGACAGCTTCTTAAGAGAGAAGGAATTTGTGAAGTGTACGACTGAGCATGAAGTGTATGTAAGAAGAAGCAATAGTGAAGTGCTTATATTATGTCTCTATGTCGATGACCGGTTGATAGCAGGAAGTTGCAAGAAGGAGATCGAAGATTTCAAACATGACCTAAGTGAAGAGTTTGAAATGACAGACTTGGGAAATCTCTCATATTTCCTTGGCATCGAATTCTACAAGACTAGTAGAGGTTTGATGATGTACCAAAGAAGATATGCAGGCAAAATACTAGAGAGATTTAAGATGCAAGATTGTAATCCAACTTTGACTCCAACTGAGACCAGACTACAATTGTCAAAGGATTCAGATGAAGATGATGTCGACACAACCTAATATAGAAGACTTATTGGGTCACTTTGATACCTTTGTCAGACAATTCCTGACTTAGCATATAGTGTGGGTATGGTAAGTAGATTCATGCAGAAGCTAAAGGTATCACACCTAGCAGCAACGAAGAGGATACTGAGGTATCTGAAAAGGACTCTCGACTACGGCATTTTGTTTCCTGCAGTTGATGAAGGAAAAAAATGCAAGTTAGTGGGATACACTGACTCTAGTTGGTGTAGTGATGCTGAGGATCGAAAATCCACAGTTGGCTATGTGTTTATGTTAGGTTGTGCACCAGTTGCTTGGAGTTCAAGAAATGAGCTAGTAGTGGCATTGTCCTCATGCGAAGCAGAGTACATAGCTGTTTCTCTTTGTGCATGTCAAGCAACATGGATGGTGAACCTGGTCGAAGAGAGTACAGGGAAGAGTCATGGAGCAATTACCATGAAGATCGATATCATGTCAGCTATCAACTTGGCAAAGAATCCAATAGCACACAGTCGAAGCAAGCACATCGAAATAAGGTTCCATTATCTTTGAGAGCATCTAGCAGAAGGGAAGATGAACCTGGAATACTGCAGAACCGAGAATCAGATTGCAGACATCATGGCGAAGGGAGTGCAGGTCGAAGTTTTCAAGAAGCTAAGGTCTATAATGAATGTAGACAATTTAGACACAATGAATTAGGTGGTGTGTTAAATATGTAATTCATTGTTTTAGAAAGATTAGATTTGATTTAGATAGATCAGATTTGATTTAGAATATTAGATTAGATATTTTTAGGCTTTTATAGTTTGGGCTTTAGCTTGAGATGCAACTTAACCTAAATCTATAAATAAGGAGGAACCTTTATCATTGTAATAATCAAGTTTGATAATTCATAGTTTACAGTTGAAAGTGAATATTGAAAGTTTCCACAGTTTGTGGGCAGAAAGAATTTTGCAGTTTTTCATCTTCTTCTCTAACGCTACTATTTATCTTTTCTCCTTCTTTTTTCTTTCTCAACCTTTTTCTTTTCGTTGCCATTGCGTGTGATTGTTAAAAATCTTGAGATCAAGATTGAATAGGAATTCTCAAAAGATTTTGGGTTAATTCCAACATAAATGATTTTTTTTTCATTGTCAACTTCTAACTATATCCATATATTAATAACTTTTGACACATTCTTCAGAAAATACATGTCTTCTATAATTCTCTTCCATCATTATTTACTTTCTAAATTCATTATTTTTAGGCATAATTAGTCCACGGGTCTCATAAGTTAATTTTAAGTTCTGCTTTAGTCCCTTAATAAAAAAATGTTACAATTTGGTCTCGTAATATTAGTTATGTTAGCAATATTGGTCTTTTCCGTTAGTTTAGCTGAAAAACGTTAGTATTTGCCAACGTGGCGTGCTAACTGTGTAATGACTCAACAAAAAGATAAAAAAACCATTATTTAAGGGTATCACTTGTATCAAACATGGTCATTATTTATTTCTTGATATTCAAATGTGATTCCAAAAAGTGTTTGTGTGCATTTGATTCAAGTTGTGTTGTTGTATTTTCTTTCTTTCTCAATCTCATTGTTTATCTTGTCTGCGTTAAAATCAAATTTGTGTTGAACTTTCATTTCATCTTGTATTAGTTTCTAGGGTTTTAAACTTCATCTTCTCCAATGTCAAAGTTGCCAAGCAATGCTTTCATTGGAACAATTGGGTCGGTTATTCGAAGAAACAAGAGGAGGGAGTGTTATTGCGAAGAGGAATGTGTCCTTCGTACCGTAGGTGACACGAACAATGTTAATTTTGGGAAAATATTTTGGGTGTGTAGAAATTACAAAAATCATATGCATAAGGGTTGTAATTTTTTCAAATGTTTAGATGATGGCATTGTTGATGAAAGGGATCTGAAGATTCAAAGGCAAAAGAAGAAAATGTACAAATTGAAGAATCAGATTATTCAGACTAGAGGATGGTTGTAGGTGTCAATTGTGGTTAGAATATTGAGCTTAGTGTTGAATTTTGTATGTGTATCAATGTATTTTTAGGTTGGGATTTTACCAGTCTATGAATTTATTTGACTTTCATGTGTATCTGTCATGAAATATATCTGTCAACATTGTTATGTATGTTGGTTGCATTTGGTTTACAAATTCACCTATGTGTAATGAGTTTATGAGTGAAATGAATTTTTCATGATGTTATTAGTGAAATGTTACTTTTGTGTAATGAGTTTATTAGTGAAATGTAACATAACCATAACAAAAGTAGCATTATAGGTCATACCAAAAGGTTCCATTATAAGTCATAACATAAGGTTGCATTATAAGTCATAACAAAATGTGGCATTATAAGTCATAAGTCATAAACTAAAAAATAGGCATTGTAAGCCATATGTTACATAACAGAACCAACAAAAGTGGCATTATAAGCCATAAGTCATAAACAACAAAATAGGCATTGTAAGTCATATGTTACATAACATAACCAACAAAAGTGGCATTAAAAGACTTAAGTCATAAACAACAAAGCATAACTATTAGGGTTAGCTAAGAATATGTTTTAGGCCTTTTGAAATCTCCTTTTCTTTTTGGGCGGCTGCTGAGTTGAATCACCAGCTGGTGTTGACTCAGATGAAAATACAGTTGATGTTGGCTGACTTGAAGCAGCAGACAGTGATGGTTGAGTTAAATAACAGTTATGGTTGGTTGAGTTGAGGTAGCAGTTGGGGTTAGTTGAGTTGAAGTAGAAGTTGGGGATGGCTTAGTTGAAGCAGAAGCTAGTGTTGGTTGAGTTGAAGTTATAGGCAGCATGCAAGTGTCCTTGTTGTGACCATCCTTATGGCCCCGACTACATTTGATACCAAATTTTGCTCTTTTAAGCTGTGACTCATTTCTTACTTGTTCTCCATCCTTCTTGTTCCTTTTCTTCTTGGATAAATCACTGGTGCATAGAAATACTTATATCACTCTTTTTTGTAATAATCTGGCACAAAATTATCAACTTGTAAATGTTGTTCTTTCATGCATGAAATTGCATGACAACATGGTAACTCTGTCAGCATCCACCTTCTACATGAACATTCAGGCTTTGATAGATTAACAACATAAATTTATCCATTGAATGATATATGCCTAACCTCATAGTCAAATCCACCTGCAAGCCTGTTACAAATGCAACAAACAATTATGAACCAATATGAACCAGTGATATATGAAGTCAATTGTTAATGTCTCAAACAAATATGAAGCATTACCTAACAATCCAATTTTTTGTTCTTTGTGATTCCTTTTCTAGCTTCTTTTTTATATTTGGTAGAATGTTATCATTAAATTTTGAAATCTTTTGTCTGTTCGACTCCCGCGTTTGCATCAGTCACATTCTTATATCTTCAATCATAGTCACAATTGGCTTGGCTCTTGCAACTACAAATATTAAGCTGAATGCGTCTGACATGTTGTTCACCAAAGTATCACACCTTGGACTAGTCCTAAACCTTGTTTTTCTCCAGAACCTTGGTGGAATCTTCCAAAGGTGCATGAATGCCTCTTCATTAACACTTTTCATTTCACGCATTATTTTTCCCAAGAATTTGCATGAGTAGCAGTAGTAGCCTTCCACATTTGTTCCTTTAATTTAACACCTAGAAACTTCTTCCTCAAATTGCTATATAAGTGCCTAACAAGAATATCACATATCAAATATGACTTAATATGAATACCTAACACAAAAACTTCCGTCAAGAATATCACATAAGTTCCTAACAAGAATATCACATATCAAATATGACTTAACAATAATGATTACCTAACACAAAACCTTTGGTCAACCTCTAGTAGTAACTCATCAAGTGCGTGCAACAAACCCTGCATTACAGTCATCCTTATGTAAGTCTAAAACTATTTAATGTGTAAGCAATAATTAAAATAGACCAGCCAAATGTCAATACACACCTTTTCCTGATCACTTATAAATGTATAATTCTTGCATAATCTGACACCTCCTAAGTCAGATGTCAATAGCTCCAAAAACCAACTCCATGAATCTTTGGTTTCTCCCTAAACTACAACAAATGCTATTGGCAACATTTGATCATTTGGATCCCTCCCAATGGCTGCAAGTATTTGTCCACCATAATATTCCTTTAAAAAACATCCATCCAATACTATGATAGGTATGCACTTAAAGAAACTATCCTTGCAAGCTTTGAGGCAGATAAGGTGTGCCATTCAATATATCAGCTTCTTGATCATATACCATATAATCAGTGGCCCTCTCTAAAGTAATTCCACTATTGTATCCTCAGACACAGTAGGTCCCTCCAAATTAACATCCTGACATGAACTTTTTGGTTAATGCCCTCAGTGGTCCCATCAAGATTAACATCCTCAAATGAATCTTTTTGCTCAACTGCAGTTGTATCTTCTACATCAGTGGTCCTTCCTTCATCAAACTCGTCACCTAAATTATTCAAATCTTTAAAAGTCCCTAAATCATCAAAAAAATCCATTTACACCATTATTCAAGTCATCGAAGGTGTCATCTTCCAAATTGTCTTCTTCTACCCATTGGGCCCTACATTATTTTCTAGAGACAATATTTGCTTTTCCCCATTAACTGGATGCATGACATATAGATGCACATTCCCATATCAGTGCTATCATTTTCATTCTATTTGTTCCTGCATCATCTTTCAACAAAACTAGCTCATTATTATCCATTGCATCACGATATCATAAACTCTCCACTTTTGGGTACCTTAATCCTTTAACCCATCCAGAACCTCAAAATAACTTCAAAAATCAGGGTCAACTTCCCAAACCTCCTCGAACCCCTTGTAAAATAATCAATTAAACTCAAGTAGCACACCCCCATAATGGATAACACACTCAAACCTATCACTCATGATATAATCACACCAAATAATGCAGAAATGAGTCTTCTAAGTAGGAGAAAATGTTAAAGGTTTGCTTTTTAAAATACTAAGCGCATAAACGTACCTTAGATTGGAAATGAACAATGGTGAAAATTGATAAGCATCGTCTTCTTCGTAGCTCCAACTATCGTCGTCTTCGTCACTCAAGTTCTTCTTTTTCGCAGCAGCTATGGTTTCAGACAATAAGAGTAGAACTATGAACTAGGGTTCGAAAGTAATATAGAATTATGCTTTTGTAGGTAGGTGAAAAGTTCAGGAATTATGTTTTTAAAAAAGAAACTGATATTTCATACTTTACATTAAAATAAGTTTATTAATAATTGAAAAAACAATACCAGTAATCCATGTCGGTATTTCACTATGCCACATAAGTATTTTTTAAAGTTTTTCCAATAAAATTTAACAAAAGGGACTTACAAGACTAATAGAGGTGTCTTATACGACTATATTGTAATGTTTTTAAATTGAAGGACTAAATAGAAATAATAAATTAACTTAAAAGACTATAAAAGATGAATTTAACCTCAATTTTACTAAGCATATTCCAATTGACATATACAACAAGCCGTGTGCGAAATTGAGTGGTGGACCTTTCATTCTTATCATTGATGAAACATTTAAGAGTGAAAAAAGTTTGACAACTAAACTTACATATGGTTCATTGACCTTGGTAAAGAAAACTTTACACAATTAATATTTTTTCTTATTATATTTAAAGTCTGATTTATTAATCAAATGGCTGAATTGAATATGATATAATGTATAATTTTCTATAATCTATAATAATATATCTATAATTCGTCCAATTGTAGCCTTTTTATTTTTCTAATTCAATTCTTAGGTGCATGTTTTGAAAAGAGTGATTATTTTAGTCTATGATCAAATATATATATATATATATATATACTAAAGTGTCATGACACCAAATCCTACCCGTTTATTATTATTAACTTAAAGGTTAAGATATATTCACTTAAAACTAACACATGAGTCTTTTAAGAGAATTTATCTTAGCCATTGAATTGATAATAATAAAAGGATAGAATTTGGTGTTAAATGATCCTCTTATATATATATATATATATATATATATATATATATATATATATATATATATATATATATATATATATATATATATATACACACGGATGGTGGGTTGAAAATTAAAACTTCTAAACAAAGATATATTTACAGATAGATAATTTTCTTTATGTTCCAGTTGTATTTGTTTATTTATTAACTAGTACTTCTACCTGTGCGATGCACGGGACAAATTGTAGATAAATGTTATATTTTTTTTATAAAAAAGTATAAGAATGTGTAAAAAAAACAAAAATATATATCCTCATATTATCAAACCAAAAATTAAATTTCACTGGTACTATAGGAACATATAAAAAAAAATCTCAAAATGTGATTAGGATATGAAATATAAATTGACCTGACTTTCTCTACCATTGAAGAAAAATATAAAGTAAATTCATCTTTGAACCTTGAAAGACAAAATAATAAATATGAAAGAGAACGTAGAACTTTTTATAACATTGATAATTACTTATAACTCAATCCATTGTACATATGTTGAATGTGAATTAAAATAGCAATTTGATCATAAACTTACACAATATGTATCGTGTAGCAAAATCTGTTAAAATGGTAATTATCACTATCCATGTGTTAACAAAACAGTAAAGATGACATAATTTAATGAAATTCATATATTTATTTATATATTGAGATATAAAAATATTGGAGCAAGAGTTTTCTGACCATCATAATATCATTCGATAATAGAATCAACCAATGGACTAAACCTGTGATGGAAAATTGACTGCATAAAATAATTTGTTAAATTAAAAATAAAATCAAATTTGATAATAATTTAGCATAGAATAGGTAACGTATTTTGTTCATATTTTGGAATACCTCCTTGTAAACAATGTTTGAAGTATTATTAATGGCAATACTATTGTCGTCGGTGATAAGAAGTTCTAAACTAGCTCGTGAAGTAACTCTAGAAACTGCAACATATATCTGACCATGGATAAAAAGAGGTTGTGGAAGATAGATTCCAACTTGTTTAAAAGATTGAACTTGACTTTTATTTATTGTTATTGCAAAAGAAACCGATATAGAAAATTGTCTGCGCTAAAATTTTAATGCAATTCTCATGTCAGAAGGACTTTTCAAGAATGGACTTTTCACAAAATTAGTACACGCACTTTAATCTATCATATCCTTTTGGAGGTACATGTCGGAAATCATACTAATACATAGTGTCATTCTACATAAAGTGGACTAATAAGTAAGAAGTCATCAACACATAATTTTTGTAACCATATAACAAACTAAAGTAAAAATTAAATATCAAAATTTTTAATAATGTCTAGTATATAGTTTCTACAACATATTTCGAAAGCAAAATGTACTCCAAAAGATGGTTCATAACACTAAGCTGACAAAGATGATATCTTTTTATTTTTTTTCTAAATGACAAATATGATATTATACCTGTATTCAATATTTTAAAAACCGGACCAGAGATCGAACCAGTGAAACTTGCGGTTTAAGATTCAATTGGTTAAATCGGTTAAACCTACGGTCGAACCGTTTATTAAGTTAACTAATAATAGAAATTAAATCTCATAGATATGTCACACATAATTATATGTTCACAACTTAATAAAATAAATATTTCAAAAATCCATTACAAATTTAATACAACAATATCGATAATACATAACATAACATAGTTATACACTTCATTTCAACCATCATTTAAGAATATTTTGACCAAACTAAAGAATTATAATAAAATAATTTAAACTAATCCAAACCAAAATAAAAATAATAGAATATAATAACTAAAATAAAGTTCGAATAATTAAGAATACCTAAATAAAATAACATAGAATACCAAAATATAAATAATACAATATACTTCATTAAACAACAAAAAATAGAATTTAAGTTGAACTCTGACAAACAAGAATTAATTGACAACAACAAACAATATCGGCTTGAACGAAAATAAATATTGAGTTGGACATCGTGACTATGTTTGAAAGTGACGACATGATGATGAAGGAGTGTGGTTGAAAGAAAAACTATAATTGAGTGACAAAACTTAGAAGTTTGTATGATTATAAAAAACACACAGAATTATTTTTTTGTGATTGGGGAATGTATGTTAAATTTTGATATTAACATATTAAAATTAAAAAAAAATTAAAACATGGTAAATCTGATGCATCTTTTATGAACCAGACGGTCTTAAAAAAATCGACTTTGGTTCTTTGGTTCGAATGATTTTAGACGGTTCAACCCGATTTTTCTGTTTTAACTCTGATTTTGATCCACTAGCTGTTTTAAAATATTGACCTAACCCAATTCATCTCCGGTTCATGATCCAACCGGTTGAACCGGATGGTTCGGTCCGGTTTTTAAAACATTACATGTAATTTGAAGAATCTAGATGTAATCTTTCTCTATAGAATTTGGAGAATATGAAAAAATATTGAGGATGGATTTTTTTATTAAAATCATGATGGAGTACTGTGAATATGTGCAATAAGTGCAGATAATTAGTAGAATTTTTGGAATTGGTATTTAGAAATTGAAAACACAGACTTGGAAATAGAGAAGAAGCGAAGCGTTTGATTCAAAGAATGGGGGAGAAGATACACATGGACACTATAGGAATTTTTGTTCACTGAACCGTTGATGTAAAGAGGTGGTGGGCTAATTATGTGGAGTCATAATTAATAAATAATTAAATATATTTTATTGTAAAGAGAAAGAAAATGGGTAGTTGAGAAAAAAAAAAGAATGTATTTTATTCAAAATCCTATATTTATTTATTTTAGGTTATCATGTTTTTTTTATATTAAAGTTATTTTATTTAAAAATTTGAAGCTAAACTAGTAAGATACCCGTGCTCCCGCACGGGTAAAATTATTTGATACAATATTAAATATGTTTAAATGTAAATTTGAACGTTATAAAATGTATTTATATATGTATTTAAATTCAAAATTAGTTATTAATTTTAAAATGAACAATGATTATGTAAATACGATTGTAATTAAATACAAAGAAAAAAAAGAACTTGGAAAATAAAATAAAAAATTAATATTTTATAATAAGGATTTTATTTTTCAAATTAAGGTAATTAATGATTAAAATAAAATATGTATTATTTTTTTAGTGACCCGTAAAATATAAAGTTTATTTGATAGATATTAAAATGTATTTATATACATATGTAAATTTGAAGTGAGTTATTTAATTATAAATTGAAAAATAATTATACAATCTCAATTGTATTAAATAATCATGCAAAAAGAAGAGAGAAAAAATCATAAGATGAAAAAAAGACAAAAAATGAAATTTTGATGCGATAATGACCCGTGAGATAAAAAAATTATTTGATGCGATTTAAAATGTATTTAGATACAAATGCAAAATTTAAAATGATATACTTAATGGTAAAATGAACAATAATCATATAAATTAAATTGTATTAAATAATTATATAAAATGAAAAAAAAGGAATCATGAGATGAAGAAACAAAAAAATTAACATTTAATTTTGTCTCTCAAATTAATGGTAGATTAAAATAAAATAGATATTATGTTGACAGTGACTCGTGAGATAAATAAATTTTTAATTTTATTAAAATTAAAAAATAAATTTTTGGTATTTTTAATAATAATAATTAAATAGAGAAAAAAAGGTGAGGGCGAGAGAAATTAAAAAGAGAAATGAGTCTCAAGCGTGTAACTTGAATTTGGTGGGAAGGCCAAATAGAAAATTTTCAAAGAGACGGCATGATGAATGACAAGTGGCAAACACATAGAGGGTATCATGGAATTAATTTTTGGATTTAGTTGTTTACCGAAATAGCCTTTTAGCTGTGTAATTTTATAAAAAGAGATGGGTAAAATTGGCAAACCATGCAATTGACTTTTGATATGTTGATAGTAGATTGATTTCCTCCATTAAATTAATGTCTGTTCAAAAAAATTATATTAATAATATATTTATTTTGAAGATTTATTTTAATGTTGTTATTGTGTATAGCAATTCTGGTAGTTAAAAATAATTTTTCGACAATAATTTTGTTATAAAACAAATGTTGAATAAATTATTTAATAATTATTTGATTACTTATTTTTTAAATAAATTAAACATACAATATTTAATATATTATGTTTTAATTTAAAATTTTTGAACCAATTCTAAATTATTATTATTCAATTAAAAATTTAATAAAAATTATCACAGAGTCAAAAATTAATTAAAAATATATTAAACATTATAATTATATTAAATACTATAATGAAATTAAATATTTAATAAACTATTATAATAATATGTTCAAGTTAAATCAAAATCATAAATAATTAAATGCCTAAAAAAATATGGAGAGATATCTTTAATTAGTTTAGAAGAAATGAGTCAATTTACATAGCAATAGCTACACGTGAGATTTTAATTTTTTTTTTATTTTCTTAGGTTGATAGTTCTGAAGGAAATGCTATCATTATAAGTAATAAATTAAATCATAATTTATCATCATAAAAATAATTGAATAGTGTTATTTTACTATTGATTGAATTATTGTGGTTATAAAGGATATTATATCATCATCCGTAATGATTAAAATACAATTTATTAAAAAAATAAAGAGAATAAATGGTTAAACAAAAAGGAAAATTTAAGAAAGATTTAGGTGTGATGATGGTATAAAAGTTAGGCGCTAATTTTAGGGCTTAGTTTTGAGTTTTAATATATTGTGAAAGTTATATAATAATAATAGTGTCTAACATTAGATCGAAAGTCAGATACACGTTTCTATCCTTCTCCTGAACTCTTTTTGTTGCACTATGTTTTTTTTTTTCTCATTTTAATTCCTACTCTTTTTTTCCTTCTGATTCTTATAAATTTTTCTTTTAATCTTGTTTTTTTTTTCTCTATTTCTATTTTCACTTAAGTTATTATTAAAGTTTTTTTTTTCCTATTTGTATTACATGCATACATTGATATACAAAAAGACAATTATTTTTTGGGTTAATACACATTTTAAACCCTGCCATATGTGGCGAATTTGAAAAATGACCCTGAAAAAAAAAACACATATTACATCCCTGCCTTTTTAAGATTCTCTCATTTTGGACCTTAAATGAATTTGGTCAACTTAAAGGCTGAGGTGGACATTACAGGTTTGATTTTTTTTTATATTTCTTGTCATACGTGTAAAAGACATGTGGCAAATGAAGTTTTTTTCGTGAATGCCTTTCATTCTTCTTCTTCCTTGTCCAAATTGCGCTTGGATCTAGGGTTCAACGTCTCCCCAAATATTGAAAGCAAGTCGTATCTTCAGCAATACAAGAAAATGAGTGGAAGTGCAAGTTCATCCTTCACGGCGACTGAGAGAAAACCATTGGTTTGTGGCCACGAGCTTCCCATGAGAATCCATATTTCAAAGTCAAAATCCAACCCAGGAAGAAGATATTGGAAGTGTAAATTTTGGGGGGTATGTAAAAATTTGTTCTCCTCTTTTGTTCATCTCGTCTGTTATGTTTCCATAATTCTGATGCTTGGTTTCATGTCATGTCTTTTGTTTTCCCAGAATGTTGATGACTGCCATCTATTTTATTGGGATGATGAACTGTATCAAGGAAAGATTGTTGAACCTAGATTCGATGGAGCTTGCCCTGGATGTCTAAACTTGGCAGTTGTTATGAAGCAGAACAAGAAAATCAAGAAACTCAAGATGAAGGCTGCAAAAGACCAGAAGACCATTCAGACACTTACTTTTTATCTTCTTGTATCTTGGTTGTTTTTTGTTGTGATGTTGTGTAAAAAGTAGAATGTAATGTTAGGAATGTTTGATTCCATTGTACTGAATGCTTGATTCCATTGTTTTTTATGAATGTTAAATGAAATGAGTTTTCAATATGAGTTTTCAATGAGTTTTACTGAATGTTCAAAATGCACCTTAATTGCTAGCTATAATATGCACACTAAAACAGTTCAGTAAGTGTTAAAAATGCACTATAATAATAGTACCAAATATCAGTTCTATTTGAACAATACAAGTGCTCCAATATCAGTACCAATTGCACTAAAACAAGTTCAGGTCAGGTACATGACAATATCATTTTGGTAGCATTGTGATCCAATATATGCATTACAAAATGCACTAAAACCAGGTCAGGGCTATAAGCAGAGTGCATTGTGATCCAA
Organism: Lathyrus tuberosus; assembly: GCA_022829125.1. Taxonomy (NCBI): domain Eukaryota; kingdom Viridiplantae; phylum Streptophyta; class Magnoliopsida; order Fabales; family Fabaceae; genus Lathyrus; species Lathyrus tuberosus. Next base: position 1,987,115 of record JALAZF010000213.1, read on the forward strand.
TATATGCATTACCAAATGCACTAAAACTAGGTCAGGTTTATAAGCAGACTAAAACCAGGTGAAATCTTACAACAATTCATTGCCAAATCCTGTAAAACCAGTTGATTGCCAAATGTAGTTTGGGTAGATATGCAGTCTATTAAGTATGCATTCTAAATAGAACACTAAAAACCAGTTCAGTTCCAATACATATTCGAGGGTAACAGTCAAACAACAATTCTTAATAGGTCTCAATAGTAGTCATCATGTAGTATTATAAACATTTAGCAGTCAACATTTAGCACGTCCTAAGCACATTATGTGTATTACAAGGATCAAAATAAGATACCCTAAGCACTCTAAGTGCAGTACAAACATCCTAAGCATATTATGTGCATTACAATGATCAAAATAAGATACCCTAAGCACTCTAAGTGCAGTACAAACATCCTAAGTACATTAACTGGAAGCCTTCTTCTTGGACTTCTTCTGTTTGGTGACCTTTTGTTTCTTTTTGGGAGACTCCGTAGAAGCAGCAGTTTGTTCAGTCGGGTTAGGGGTTGGATATACAACCTGAGAGGACTGCAACTCTGCCTCAATTGATGCCACAATTTTTTCTATGGAAGCAACAAGTTCACCATGAAAATAGTCGATTGGGGGCTCATTCAATGCAGGCGCTCTAACTGGTGCATCAGATTGTTGCTCATCCATTGCAGGTGCATCAGATTGTGCCTCATCCATTGCAGGCTCATTTTGTGGTTGCTCACCATTAGCATGATCATGAACTTGTGCCTCATCCACGGCAGGCTTCTTCTTATTTCCACTTTTTCTAGGTGCTTTTCTCTGATACAAACATGACAAGGTAACCATTAGAAACAGATAAGATACAGAGACAAGCATAAAGACAAGAGACATTTAACACAAACCTTTCTCTTTAAAGTATCAGGATTTTGTTCTGGGCTCTAACATTTCCTTGAGTTGTGACCAATCTTGTCACACTTGGTGCACCTGTAAGTAACACATGGCCTTCTCATTCTAGAACCAGATTCATCAACCTCCCTGAACCTAAGCTTCCTAGGTCTACCTGGACCTTTCTTAAATGATGGTGGAAGCATTTCCTCAGCATCAACATTGTGCCACATATCCATGCCATTAGTAGGACTGACATTATATGAATAACATTTTCTATATGTTTCCCTACTGTAGCACTCATCCACATAATGTTCTGGATCCAACTTCTGGTAGTTGTAGGAACCACCTCCAACTTTCCTTAGTCTCAGTTTCCACAATACCAAAGGCTAAAGGAAAGTACTGATCAATAGGATCCCTAACCACAACAATAAGCAATTGACCACCATGCTTTGTCTTCAAGTGACACCCATCTACACCAATAAAAGGTATGCAACCATTAATAAACCCTTTCTTACATCCATCAAAACAGAAGTAGAAACTGCCAAACCTTGGTGGTAATGTGAATATTGATCTCTCAACATTTATTTTCACTGTATTCCCACTATTTTGCTTCCTAAGTTCAGCTGCATAACTCCACAACATAGAATACTGCTTTGTTGAATTACCATCAATGATTTCCTCAGCTATGTGCTTGGCCCTCCATGCTCTTCCTTTGGTAATACCCACTGAGAACTTGGTCCTAAGTTCATCCATTAGATCTGAAACCTTGACCTTGTCAGATGACTGCCTCTTTTCAACAGCAATCTTGGATACCCACTTGGAGCTGGCTGACTTATTATCTAAAACCCTAGCACAAGTATGGGACCCCACCCAAGTCTTTATTTGAAAAGTGTGTTTGTCACCAACCTTACTACAAAGTGCTAAAAAACCACATTTACCCCTACACTCCACCCTTACCCTAGTACTCTCATTTTTAACAATCCTAATCTCTCTACCATTTAAAACAGACCATTCTCTAATAGCATCCTTAAATTCAACAAGAGAGTTAAACTCCATACCTAGTTTGAACTCATAGTCCTTGTTGAGCAAATCCCCTCTAAACTTCTCATACTTAGGCATACTTTCCTTATCACTATCATCTGGATCTGAGCTGCCAAGCTCCTCACTTTCATAAGCACCATCTTCTTCAATATGATTTGAAGTACTAGCATTCCCACGCATGATCTTAGAGGGCACAACCAACCTGATTTTTTTGGGAGACCTTAGACTTGCATCCTTGTTAGCTTTTAACTTGTACCTGTATTTCCTACCAATGATTTCAACCCTGTTACCTTGTTCAGGTTTATCAACCTCCACAACCACAAAACCTTCATTTTCGTCATTGACTCTTTCGTCCTCACTGTCTTCAAATCTGACACCTAGTGATTCATCCTTACTAATATGTTGATTATCTTCACCAAAATCTACATAGTTTGGAGTTAGAGCCCTCTTCGAATTGTTCACAACATTGTGCTCCACCCATATGTGTCCATCAACACTGTGACACATAGAATGCTTCGCAATCTCTGTGACGTGTTCATCATCAGTTATGTGTAAGAAACCTTCATCAATCCCTTCAATCTTCCTCCACATTCGAACACCACTGCCATCAAAACCACACTCCCTTAGTAAACTTAAAGCTTCAAAGTAGGACCATGTGTCGGCATCCTGGCCACTGACAATGGTTTCAACACCTCCTCTGTAAAAAACAAAGCTCTCACGAATAAACTCTCCATCATGGTGAATGATTCGGTTGAACACTACCATACCTGAAATTGGACTACAACCATGAATAATGAGAGGTGCAGGTAATCGGAAAAAAATGGAAATCGCATCTTGGAGAAGACAATAGAACGGATGAAAGAAAGTAAACGTACCTCAAAACCCTGAATATGGTGGACGCACGAGCTGCAGCTTGGAGAAGACAAAGATTATGCGCGGTTACTATTCTAGGTTTCAAGGAGGAAAATGAAATTGCATTTCACATGTCTTTTACACGTATGACAAGAAATTAAAAAAATCTAACCTGTAATGTCCACCTCAGCCTTTAAGTTGACCAAATTCATTTAAGGTCCAAAATGAGAGAATCTTAAAATGGCAGGGATGAAATCTGTGTTTTTTTACAAGGTCCTTTTTCAAATTCGCCTCATATGGCATGGTCTAAAATGTGTATTAACCCTTATTTTTTAATAATATGTATATGGGTCATGTCAGTCAATGGAGTAGTTATTTACATAAAGTTAATATGATATTGAAACCATCACAAACCACATATTTTTAATAAGGGAGAAAATTCACTTTTAGATCAAATTAATTAAAGAGATGGAGTATATCTTTATTTTTGTTACTGGACTCGCCAAACCAAATCATCAAATTATCTCTTATTCTTAAATTTTTTAAATGTTACAATTAACTTTTTGTACAGTAACTTATTTGATTTTTAATATAATGATCACTTAACATTTCTTTGGTCAATCCTCCCTAAACATTTTAAGAATTACACCTCTTAATCAATTTTTTATTTTTATGGTGTTGAGTATAGCAAGTGTGAGAAGTATGAGTAATAGTCTCACCAAACTCATGTACCACTTGTTTTTAACTAGACACCTTCATGTTACAAGCCACACTACACCTTTCCCCTTTGAAACATTTTCCTTGCACTAATCTCTTATAGATAAACTCTAGTTTTAGTCAAAATAAAAATAATCAAACTAAGAATAAAACTTTCAAGATTTGTTGACTTAATAAAACTTGAGGTTAATCTGCTTATAGAGATTCTGAGGTTGGCTTAGGTCCGGGGGATTTGGTTTAAAGTCCTAATCTTAGGATTAGGGACCTTCCTCCCCCTGGAGTGAGGCTTATCTTCTTCATCTTGAAATCCATCATGAGCAGTGTTGTAGTGTTAGTGTTTCCGTAGTTTAGAATTTCTACTTTTGAGTGGCCTTAAGATATTTGTCATGGAGTGGAACTTGGTGGGAAAAAAGAAGAGAATCAACGGGGGAAATGGTTTAAAAGCAACTGTGTGGAAAGATCTTAGAGGGAAAGAAATAGGTGAGGATGAGAAAATATCAGCTTTTTTCTTTACTGAGTTTCCAGAATCTTTGGATGCAAAAAGAATGTTTGAAATCTTCAAGGATTATGGATTGGTGTCTGAAGTTTTTATACCGGCTAGATTGGATAAGAGGGGGAAGAGATATGGATTTGTCCGATTTCGAAAGGTTAGTGATGAAAGAGTAATGGCAATAAAACTGGATAACATTATGATCCAAGGTAGGAAGTTACATGCCAATATACCTAGATTCCAAAGGGTGGAACCAAATAGGAAGAATACGGATAACCAGCTTCATACTATGGGAGGGAGGAACCAGATTACTATTGGAATAGGAAAGGACTATAATGGAAGAGCCACACTACCTATTGGGAAAACGTATGCCCAGGTCGTGAGGTCTGAGTCGTTGATAGGGAAGAAGCGTAATCAAACTAAGCAGAATCAAGTCAAGCAAAAAGTAGGGAATCCAAAACCTCAGTTTGCACACATCCAGTTTAATATCGATAACAAGTCAATGGGTAGATTTAGCAAGGCTTTTGTGGGTGAAGTATCGGTACCAGGGAATATTTACAATGTTCAACAAGCACTGAATGAGGAGGGATTATTCAACATAAAAGCTATTCCACTTGGGGCCAATCTATGTCTCCTAGAAGAAAAAGAGGAAGGGGAAATTGTCTCGGTCATTGAACAAAATAGAGGATGGGTTGAGAAATGGTTTAATGATATCAGACTATGGAGTCAAGGGGAAGTAGACAACGAAAGGGTAACATGGCTAAACGTTTACGGGCTTCCATGTCATGCCTGGGAGTTGGATATGTTCAAACTTATAGCTAGAATGGTGGGATCATTCATCCGTTGTGACGATGATACGATCAATAAGAAAAGATTCGATGTCACAAGATTCTTGGTGAAAATGAATTTTGCTATCAACATGAACGAAGTGATGAATGCGGAAATAAATGAGAACATTTTTAGGGTTAAAATTGTGGAAGATCAACATGGGTCGTTGAGGGTGGATAAAAGATATGAAGATGATGAAAGTTACAAAGAAGAAGAATCATCTGATGATTCAGACTCGGGGGGGGGGGGGGGGGGACGGTGACGCGTTTGAGAGTGGTGATGAAGTGGAAGATGAAAACCTAGAGTACCCTACTAGGTTGCAAGAGCATGGCAAAACTCATGAGGCTAAGGGCAGGATGCAGACTGATAATTCCTAGGTTAGTGATAGTTTTGGGAAAGCAAGTAACCTTAAGGAGGTTGGGTCAGATAAAAAGATATGTATGGTTGGAAAGATGATATCTGAGAAAAAGGCAAGTATTAGAGGCTTACTAGTTCATGATAACATTATGGGGTGTCGTGACTCATAACGTTATGCTGCAAAATCAGGTCTTGATAAGAATCAAATTGTCTCTGATCCAATTTCAACTAGCCCGAGAAGTCCTATTGGGCTTATGGCTTGGCCCTACCCAAGAAAAAAGATTCTGGTGAAAGAACTATATGATATAATCCAAATTCCTTTTTCTGCCTCATACTACTCGACTCTACTTCACAATTCAATAGGCAAGATTAATTAATCTGAAATGGAAGGAAGGTGCATGGTGATGTCCAAAATGAGTTTGCAGCAGGAAGATTCTTCCTCAAGATACTCAGGAGGGTCCGTACTATGCTGTGATTCTTTAACAGATACGGATATGGTGCAAAGTAATTTGAGATGCAAGAAAGGATTTGATGATGTACCAACCAAGGTTTGGCAGACGATAAAACAATTGGGGATTGAGGGAGAGGAAGATGGGGAGCTTTTTGAAGGTGTGGTTAGGGAGATGGAGTTGAGGGATAAAGCCAATTATACCAAGAGGGATGCTGGAAAAAATGGTCCATTAATATGGTATCCTTCAATGTTCGAGGATGTTGTAGCTCTCTCTAAAGGAGAAGAATCAATCAAATTCTTTTGAGAGGGCAAGCTTATCTATGCCTCTTACAAGAGACCAAAATCCAAAATATCAATGAAAGCATTGTTAGAAGTCTGTGGGAAAATCGTGAGTACGATTGGACTGAATCCAAAGCTTCTGGCTCGGCAAGTGGGCTATTAATAATATGGAGTAAAGGTATGTTTCATGATGTTTCAATTTTTAGAGGAAATGGATATGTGGGACTTAATTTTATGTGGGGTAGGGACAACTGCTATGTGATTAATATTTATTCCCCCTGTGACCTGGCTGGTAAGAGAAAGTTATGGACTGCCCTTATAAACTTAAAATCTAGATTACCTAGGGTAGTTAGATCATTGAAGGGGATTTTAATTCAATAAAAATGGTGGAGGAAAGGAAGGTTAAGGTAAGAGCAATTGGTTTAGATTTGTCTGAATTCAATCATTTTATAGACAATATGAGGTTAGTTGACCTGCCAGCAACTGGAAGTATATTTACATGGTACAGTTCTAATGGTAGATACAGAAGTAGACTAGATAGATTCTTGGTGGATGAAGATCTCATTAAGATGTGGGATCTAAAATCACAATATGTGGGGGACAAAAGACATTTCTGACCATAGGCATGTGTGGTTAAAACCTAACAACATGAACTGGGGTCCAAAACCCTTTAGATTCTTTAATTGTTGGACTTAACACAAAGATTTCATGAGTTTGGTATCTGAACTATGGTCTACATCAAAGGTTAGTGGGAATGCTGGAGATAGGTTGTATTAGAAGCTTAAAAATCTTAAAGGGAAGCTAAAGTGGTGGAATGCCAATGTGTTTGGATGGATGGACCTAGCCATTGAAAAAGGGTGTTGACAAATAAAATACAGCTGAAAAATTCCTTGATACAGTTAATGAGAGTTAGAGTGAGAAGTATACAATGGAATCTTTGATAGCACAAGAAGAGATTTGGAGTAAACTAAGAATTAAGGAGAGTATGATCCATCAAAAGTCAAGAGTCAAATGGACTTTAGAAGGGGATCTAAATACAAGCTACTTTCATTCCTATCTTAATGCTAGAAAAAGGAAGAATTCGATCTCAGTGATTAATTGGGGAGAGATAAGATTGAAGGATCCAAAGAGTATAAAGGAAGGTGCTATGGAATATTTTAAGAAGAAATTTCAAAGGAATGTGAGGAAGAGTCCAAGATTAAACCTAGAAGATGTATCCAAACTCAACACCACTGACAAAGACATGCTTGAAGTAGATTTTCTGAGAGAAGAAGTTACTGAAGTTGTTATGGAGTGTGACAGTAACAAATGTCCAGGTGTGGATGGCTTCAACTTCAAATTCCTAAAGCATTACTGGGAGATTGTAGGGAGTGATTTCATTGATGCAGTATTAGAGTTCTTTGATTCTGGCCTTCTACTCAAAGCATTTGCTTCCTCATTCATATCCCTTGTGCCAAAGGTGGAAAATCCTTTGTGCTTTGAAGATTTCAGACTTATAAGTCTAATAGGTTGCATTGTGAAGGTGATTTCAAAGATGTTAGCAAAAAGATTGAATAAAGTCATTGGGAAGCTAATACAGAAACAACATTCATACCAGGAAGGAGCATATTTGATGGAGTTGTATTGGCTAATGAGTGTGTAGATTATGCCTGCAGAAGTAGGAGTCAATGTCTATTAATGGAAGTGGATTTTGCCCAGGCCTATGACTGTGTAGAATGGGACTTCCTTGAGTCAATGATGGAAGCAATGAATTTCAGACCTAAATGGAGATTTTGGATTAAAGGTATAGTTCAGAACAACTTTATGTCAGTACTTATAAATGGAAGTCCATCCTTGGATTTCAAGGTATCAAGGGGATCCCCTTTCACCTATGCTTTTTGCTATAGTGGTTGAAGAGTTGGCACTGGTAGTTAAGAGAGCTAAAGAACGTAATTTGTTCAGTGGTTTCAAAGTGAAAGACGAGGAGGCTGGTAGCATATTGAAATTTGCAGATGACACCCTGCTATTGTGTGAAGGTAGTTTTTCCAACCTGTGGGCGATCAAAGCAATTCTAAGAGGCTTTGAGATCGTTTCAGGGTTGAAAGTAAATTTCCTGAAAAGTTGCATATTTGGAATTGGAACTGATCCTGAATTCTTGAAGGCTGCAGAACAATTCTTGTTCTGCAAATCAGGAGCCATACCTTTCAAATTCTTAGGGTTGATGGTAGGGGTAATCCTAGAAGAACTTGAGGGATAGGTTGTCTTCTTGGATAGGAATATACTTATCTATTGGTGGGAGAGTAACATTATTGAATTCTGTTCTCACCAATCTACCAATCCATTATTTATCTTTCTATAAAGCACCAAAGCAGGTGGTGAAAGACATAATTAGATTACAAAGACAGTTCTTATGGTCAGGAGCAACTGGATCTAAGGGAATTTCTAGGGTGGGTTGGGAAGACTTATGCAAACACAAAATACTAGGTGGCTTGGGAATCAAACATGTGGGATACTTCAACAAGGCATTGCTATCTAAATGGATGTGGAAATTTATTAATATTGGCAAGGAGATCTGGAGAGATATAAGTGAAATCAGGTATGGTAATGTATGTAAGAGAATTTGGAATGAAGATAATGAAGGCAAAGGTGATGTTGGGTCTTTTTGGATGAGAGATGTGCTGACAATTACTAGTTCAACGAATGAAGATTGTTTTTTAGACAATGTCTCAGCAGTGCTTGGGTCAGGTTCAAGTGTAAGTTTTTGGAAGTGTGTGTGGATTGGTAGTATGAAATTCAGTCCGCTGTTTCTAACTTTATTCCAAATAACCTCTACCAAGAATTAGAGTCTGGCTGATATGGGGGTTTGGGATTCTGGTGTTTGGAAGTGGATTGTGAAACCTTTGCACCCTGCAATTGATGGAGTGGCCAGAAGTGAGTTACATGAACTGAATGATATATTGGCAGAAATCCAACCCAAGAGGGAGATTCATGACTGTTGGACTTGGAAGCTGGAAACTTCAAAGATGTTTTCTGTCAAATCTTTGTATAAAAAACTAGCAGCATGGAATAACATAGTGGAATTGGAGGAATCCATATCAACTACATTGGATATTTTATGGAAGGCCAACATCCCAATCAAGGTGAAAATATTCTCATGGAGATTGCTACTGAACAGATTGCCAACACGCAAGAATCTCTTAGATAAGGGGATTATACATTCACAATTCGAATAGGTTTGCGTGTTCTGTTTTCATGAAGTTGAGGATGTAGATCATGTGTTTCTTAACTATCCTAAAGTAAAACTGATTTGGCTTAAAATGTTCAAATGGTTGGGGTTACAATGGATCAATGAAGCAGAATGTAGAAACCATGCCATGGTGTGGTTCCTCAGATTGAGTGGAAGCTGCAAGCAAGAAAATGCCAATGCAATATGGTTCGTTACGTGCTGGTGTTTATGGAAATCAAGAAACGGCATCCTATTCAATGATGAATTTTGGGATGATAAAGCCATTTACCAATCCATCATTGTATTATCTTGGAGATGGATACCGTTTCTGTCAAAACGTCGACGAAGGTGCAACTTGTATGAGTGGACCAAATTTCCCCTAGATTTCATTTAGAAGTATATAGGGAATGGATGATTTTGGTATGAATGTTTATTTGGATTGGTGTTATATTCTTACACATTAATACAATTTTTGCCTATAAAAAAATGAGTAATAGTCTCACATTGCCTAGAAATATGGAAACTTGGGCATTTATAAGTGGGAGAACGCATACACCTATAACCTTAAAGTTTTTGGTGAATATGTAGTGTGTCTCTCACAAAAGTGTTACTCAAGAAAAGTAAGTGGAGTACAAGTGTATGTGGATGATAAAAGCTTCCGCTTAAGGAAGAGCATTGTGGAAGCATTGTTAATAGACTCACACTTGAGCTGATAAGAGTTGTGTTGAGTATAGCAAGTGTGAGTAGTATGAGTATTATAGGCGGCTCTTCTTTTTAAATTATATATTGGTGTAATGTTAAAAATGCAATTATTGATATAAATGATTATATTAATTTTGTACAATATTATTATATATTTTAAGAAAAATTAAATTATGTAAATAAAAATTTAAATTAAATAACAAAAATTGTTATATATTTGTTATATATTCATGTGTGTGCATATTAAAAAAGAGATAGACGGATACAAAAATAATATCACCAGATGCCAATATAACATATAAAATCAATATGTTATCTTATATATAAGAATACATATCACAAGTTATATATAAAATATAAAATAAATTACATTTAGAAAAACAATAATTTATATTTTTTTATTGTGCGCATTAAAAAAAAAAAACTGACAGACGGAAATGAAAGTCGTAATGTGAATAATGAGGCATTATCTTATCCCAAAAGGAGGTATTAAAGGTTTTTTGAATACATGACTTAGCTTAGGTAATTTTTGGTAAGATAACATTTGACTTAATATATCAAGGATTAGGCTTGACTCGATTTGCTAAACTTCATATATGGCACTAACAGCATGCTTACACGTCCCAAATTCTTTTCACAAATTTCAAACTAAAAAAGCATATATTATAAATCAACACATGACAAATATTATGCATGAAAGGTTCAATTCAAATGTGGCTATTTTTGAAACATAGTCCCTAGCTATAAAAGTTGCTACTGTATCTGCATCTGAATAGTGAGGCATGAAAACTAAGTTGGAACGGATTCTTTGCATGTTAAGAAATTACATGTCATATGAAGGGAACAAAATTAACTGTTACTGTTGGTTGTGGTAAGTAAAGACCAAACTGGTCATATTGAACTATGAATATTAACAAGTTACCTAAAGATTTACCAATATTGGAATATAGTTATGGGTTGGGGGAGATGAACCAGCATACATGAATGTTTAAATCATATTATGAGAAGGATTGTGCACGTTTTTTATTGACTTTGAATTAATGAATAGTAGGCCTATTCTCATAGCAAACTTGCATGCACAAGTTATTGTGCTAGAAATATATGGGCAAAATTGCGTAAGTGATTTTTATGTTTCATTATTGTTTTGGATTGATTATGTATTTATTTATTTTAACGGCAAATAAGGTAGTTAAAATCATGCTGATATAAAAAGTAAATTGAGGGAGGCAAGGGGGAAATGGACTAGGTGCCTTTGAGATTTGCTACCTTTGGTGATTTTAGGCTAATTGATAGATGAATGAGCAATTAAAATAAATTATTTGTTTAGAAAGAAGAATTGGTTTAGAGAGAGGTAGAGGGAAAGGTACCAAAGGTACTCAATCCCAAAGTCAGTCAATCCTTTCCCAGGCACGGGATGGTAGTAACCGGTTGCAGCGGGACAGGTTTAAATATTATCAACCCTGCCTCTGCCTCAGCTTCACTCTATAAACTCCATCTCCATCTCCATCTCCATCCTAGTAACAATTGATCACTCACCCCATCTCTAATAAAGAATGAGTTTTTTTTTCCTATCCCGTACTAATCTCCATCCGTATAAAATATATTTTTTAATGCATATTTTTTTCATAATAACAAAAGTAAATAATTAACTAAATATTTGATTATTTTAAGAATAGTTATAATACTTAATCATTTTTGTTTAATCTGTATTTTTTTAAAATGAATAATAAGTTTAATATATTTGATATTTTGATATTTAGAATAGATAATGGGTAATAAAATTATTTAAAATAAACGCAACAAATTATATTTAATAGATCGTAGCAGAGCAGGGGTGGGTCCGAAATGAGTACTAGGAAGGATCAAATAATATTGTAATAAATTTGAGTGAATCATATTCGGCTTTGCTTGAATGATTGACTAATCTTTACAATGTGCATCATATATATATATATATATATATATATATATATATATATATATAGAGAGAGAGAGAGAGAGAGAGAGAGAGAGAGAGAGATTACATAATGTTGATGGTGCACACCCTTCATAGCCATGCATACGTACATCGTCATGTTACTGCATGTCTAGCTTCTTCTACATATTACACATGGTCTATACATTGCAAGCTTTACATAAAGCACTTACATGACTTGCTTCTTTTACATACTACCAATAGTCTACTCTTAATACTCCCTCATAAGTTCAAAGAGGATTGAAAGCGATGACCTTGAGCTTGGTTCTAAGCTCATGGAACGCTTAAGTGCCAAGAGGTTTCTTAAGTGTATCCGCTACCTACACACTACTTGGAACATGCTAGATTTTCAGTTTCTTTGCAATGACTCTTTCACGAACTAAGTGGATATCCAATTCAATGTGCTTTGTTCTAGCATGTATTGGATTGTGAGATAGCAGCACCACACTCAAGTTGACACACAATAAATTAGGAGGAAGAAATGAGATTGAAAGCTCATCTAGTAATGATTATATCCATAAAAGTTCACAAGTAGTGTGTGCTAGTGCTCGATACTCGGCTTCAGTATTGGAACATGCAACTAGAGACTGCTTCTTTGAGCTCCATGACACAAGATTGGGCCTAAGATAAATGCATTAACCAGAGGTTGAACCCTGGACATCAAGGTCACTTGCCCAATCAAAATCGCTATAGGCTCTGAGAGAGAACTTATGAGAGGTCGTAGAAAGTGCAAGATGTAGACCTTGAGTGATTGTTCCACTAAGGTATCACACTATGTGCTTGACAGCTTCCTAGTGAGATTTAGAGGAGGAAGCCATGAATTGGCAGACCTTATTAACGCCGAAGGCAATGTCGGGCCTCGTGAGTGTTACATAGTGCAACACACATATAATAGACATGTATTGATGAGGATTTGAGAGGGAAGTCAAGTCATGTTTGCTTAGTTTACATGTGCTTAGCATAGGTATAGTAACACCATTGGCATTGGGCTTTGTAGCTTAATTTAGTAAGTCACAAATGTACTTAGTTTGAGTGAGATGCAAGTTGCAAAACAGACACTACTACGGAAAACATATACAAAAACGTTTGAAAAGGGGATAACATCATGTGTGACATGCTGTTGCTACGTAAGGTGTGGTTGTATATGCGCAAATTATAATCACGATCTTACGACTGTTGTAGAAAACCTGAAAATGCGCTATATATGATCCCGGTTTCTATAACTAACCGTGGTGGTATATACATTTAGGCAAATAAAATTTTATCATGGTTATTATACATAACCGTTGTTGAAAGTACCCAAAGTTTATTATATAATATGTAGATTGCTTATTTTTTTAATAAACCTCACAACAACATACAACCATTCAAATTGATGAAGAAGTATATAATCTGAAAATTAAACTATTTTTGAAAGCCAACTTAAACAAGCCACTGCTTTTCGAATTGCATATGTCTCATCGTTCATCTCACGTTGTTTAACATATAGAATGTGGTTCAATGGTTTAAGTCCTTCATCACATCAATTCCTTCTATTCTAGTTTAACTTGAATAATATCAATAAATTATTGTTATTTAAATTAAACTATAAGAGAAGATATGGATGTTTTGAAGGAATTAGATCATTGACCCACATTCTATATGTTAAACAGTGTGAGATGAATGATGAGACATATGCAATTCGAAAAACATTGATTGATATAAGTTGGTTTTCAAATACAACTTAATTTTCATATTATGAGTTTCTATGTCAATTTAAATGAAATATATTTTTAGTGTAGGGCTAGTGAAACAAACAATCTACATAGCATATAATAAACTCAACTTCATACAACAACATACAACAACACAAGATATTATGTAATGTTTTAAGAATTTAAAGAACAAAACATTGATAAGTCACAAGAAGCTTCTTTCTTGTGACTTAGTAATGTTTTGTTCTTGTTCTAAAAACATTAATCAACAACAACAACATACAATAACATTTATCAACAACATACAACAAAATAAGGTTCAAGAACAACAATAGCAACATACAACAACAACAACATACAACATCATACAATAACATATGATATTATGTAATGTTTAAAGAACACACCTTTTATCGTGGATCTGGAACAAATTATGATTTTTATCTAGTTTATGAAGCTATGAAGAAGAAGTACAAGATGAATGAAGTTAACATAATAGCTTCATACTTCTGGTATTTTTCTTTATAGTTACACAAACCATATGTATCATAGCCAAAGTATACACTTTGTTAAGGTGGTGAAGACGAATCTGAAAAAATGAGAACATTCACCAAATAAAAAAATGAGAACCCATTTTTAACAAGAAATGTAAACGAAATCGAAGTATGTTTAATGAACGAACCTGAAATATGATTAAAGAGTATCATAGCGATTGGTGAAGATGAAGCTGAAGGTTTAAGAAAGTTTAAAGAGTGACATGGATGTTAAGGTTATGTTATGAGAGAGAATAGTGAAATATGTTAGGGTTTTCATTTGAGAGAAATGATTGTTATGTACTGAACGATAGATACTTTCGCTTATATAGTTAAAAATATCACATTTCATCACGGTTAGAAAGAAAAACAGTGATATAATATATCAATTTTATAACGGTTATTTAGTAAAACCGTGGTTAAATCTCTCATAGTTTTTTTATTATTTATGAACCCAATTGTGAGAGAGGTATTAATTATTATTATTGCTATTTTTTGTTACGGTTGCGATTGTTGTTTTTATTTTTGTTGGCTTGTACTATTTTTTTGTAAAACAATAAAAGTGTATAAATGAAATAGTACATATAACAATAATAAATAATTTCATTAAGAGGGCCAAGAGGGCAGAGTACATAAATTATTTCATTACATAATTTTGTCAATGTCGGAATAATATACCCTAGCAGCAAAGGAATCTTCATAATCTATGACTCTCTCCTCACTACCCTCGTCAGAATCATAGTAACAAATCTTCCTGGGCACCTTTAATTTTTCTTCTTCTTCTTCTTCTTCTTCTTCTTCTTCTTCTTGGCCTTCCTAACCCTAAGTGTATCCCTGACAGCAGTCGATCCAGATGACTGGACCTCCTCAGTTGACTGTTGATCATGGTGTTGTACTGTTGTGGTGACTTAAGTTGAGATATTTCTATTAGCATTTTCAGATGGAGAACTCATGTTGCTATATGTAGTTAAGAAGAATAGTTTTAAAGAAGTGGAAATTCATTATATGAAATTGTGCCTTTATATAAGAGGTTGAAGATGAAAGATATGATGATTTAATGCTTGCAATGATTACTTACAATGGTTGATATTCTTGAATGACATTGTGACCGTATTGAAAAATGAAGAAATTTTTCAATCATCATTATAGTTGGGAAGAGCGTTTCTCTCTTTAGGGAAGAGCCAAGGTTGTCAGATAATATTACAATGGTTGCATATTAAATGTGTGATTAAATAATCTTCAATTATTTATTTATTTATGAATTTAAGTGACACACGCATTTTGTAATAGGAAAAATGGAAAAACAATATAGTTGCCAGGATTCGAACCTTGTACCACTCACTCTATCACCACGGTTGTGTCTATCAACCATGATAAAATTGAAAGCACCTTTGGTTTGACATAATTTTGGTAAAAAAAATTAATGATAAAGATAAAGAAATCTGGCCCTGAACATAGATGTCGAAGAAGATGTCTTAACCTGAAGACATGACATCCTGAAGTACTACACTGATTTAGTAGGTTTTAAATCTGTAACAAATCTGCCAAAGATTTGATGCACTATCTAGGAATGGATCGAAGACCAGAGATAGAAAGCCCAAGGAAACTGAAGCCTATATAAGAAGACTTAGACCTAGGATTTTATATGCCTTTTGTAACTTAGTTCTCTTGCATAAGAAACAAGGGTTTAGGGTTTTAAGATTCGTTGGCTCTCTAGGTTGTAAGTCTCCCTTTGTATCAGTTGATGCATTGTGGCAGATATAGGTGTCACACAGATCCATAAGCCTTGAGGTATTGGATTGTGTATAGTTCTTGGACGAAGCTTTTAAGCAAATCCGAGTTAGCTTGTTTGTCAAGTATGCTTGACAGAATTCTGTATTGACAGGGATGATATAGAAATCACAGTTGGTGATTAAGGGAAGTGAGTGGGGTATCTCGTATCAAAGAGGTTATTCTTTGATAAAGTCTTCATTGGGTAGATGTCAGGATAAAGTTGTAAACACGGGAGTTTAGCTTTGTAATAGTTCTACAGATAGTGAAGTCTTCTTCTTGGATTGGTTCCCCCAGATGTAGGTGAGTTGCACCGAACTGAGTTAACAATTGATGTGTTCTTTATCATTCTGCAGATTTACTTTTCTGTTAGGGTTCATGATAAACATGTTGAACCAGATGTCGTAACATCTGTGATTTTGCAGTTCTGATATTCAAGGTATTAGTCTGCTGTTGTGCCTCTGTGTTTAAATATTTATGCAGAACAATGTCGTGACATGTGTTAGGACATCTGCTGTCTGTATTGCCAGAATTTCAATTGGTATCAGACCCGGCATCCTGTCTGTTTCTGGATGACATATTTGGGAGATACTTTCTAGCATTTAAACAAGGAGGAGTTTTGACGATCAGATTAATCAACTCAAACATACTCAAGGGTATTAATGGATGGGATGGATGTTCTGGATCGAAGGTAACAACCCGGAGGTTGTTTATGTTGCTGAGGAGGTTCTATAACAACTGCAGGAGAAGTGGCTAGTTCTCTTGTTGGGGTGTCTTATAAGATGTTTTGACATCTTATTAGGGCAAGTTGAATTTGTTCCTTGGTGGTTCCGCTGTATGTGTTTCTCATGGAAGAGCTCTAGAATTATGGGATTCTGGAGTTGTTGCTGAAGACAGATGGTGGAAGTTCTCAATCGTCGGCCTCTATATGTGAAGATATCTGCATTCTTTTATTCTAAAGTCGGGAGCGATGGAATGAAGGGAGTTGTTGGAAGATATCTGGTATGGTGACTTGGTACTTGGAAGCTTGGTTCCATGGTACAGTTTAAAGTCAGTCGAAGAGGAGATGAGTTGAGTTTAAGTTTATCAAGTTCTTGCTCTGGGAGTTTGATAAATTATTGATCGGCTAGGTGGTCAAAGATACTTGAGAATTTTCTCAAGTCCACTCATAAAGGTGTCTCAGTCGTGCATCTGGAGTCTTCTATTTGTTCTTTTGACTAGAAGGTGTTTATATGAAACACAACCTGAAGAAAGTGGAGGTGATTTATTTTCACCATCCAAAACAGCAAGGAAGGATTCATCTCTCTTAACCCTAAGGGTGGATCCAATCTGATTGGAGTTCTCAGAATTATTGAGGTAAATAAGGTTCGTTCAGAGAGAACCTTAGTTACTTGAGTCAAGGGTGGAAGCCTTGGTATCTCATCACTGTTTGTCAAAGAAGATACTTGCAAAAGATTGAATACTTGATAAGTGTTCATGAAGTGATCTGGTGGAGCTTAGCTACAAAAGTGAATAAGGGTTATTGGACAAGGATTTAAGATCAATTTCTATTTGTGGAATTCACAAGTATTTAATTGATTATCCTTGAAAGTCAAGATTGCTGATGTTTGTAGCGCGATTTTTGTGGTCTTGAATCACTATCGCTCGGGTACTATAGTTCGATTCATTTTTTATCCTGTTAAGCTGATTAAGGAAGGGAAATAGATGTCTCCAATTAACCCTGCTTGCATACTGAGCTTAAACAGTCAAAACTGTTGGTTTACAGATGCTCTTAAGACGTGAGCCCTTCTTCGGTTTATTTTGTTAAGAACACAGTGTCTGGACTATTTGTGAGGTTTTTGGTAATGTGTTTAGATTTGATGCTTTTAGGTTGATTTGATGGAGATACTGGATTTTGGGTTTTTGATTAGTATGCTCGCTAAGATTTTTGCAATCTTATGCCTACGTATTCCTGTTTAACGAAACAGGGAAATCAGAGCGATCGTAGTTCCTCCTATTCTATGGGAGGAAAAAGGTTGTTTTGGTGTCTTGTTCAATGCCCAAGACATGAAGCTAAAGGTGATTTGTATCTTCTTCAAAGCCTAAGATGTGAAGCTAAAGTGTTTTGGATGAGAGAGAATTTGTCATCTCTAAAGAGGAGTTGTTGATGTTTGTATGCTGTGAGCAAGGCATAGGTTTGATGCTAAAAGGTTAATTGACTCAACCGAGGTTTCCTTATACAAAGCCTAAGAGGAGGCGATTGACCCAACAAGAGGGGCCTTTTATTTGTTGTCTCGTACAAAGCCCGAGATAGAGGCTAAAAGGGTTGACTCAACAAGAGAGTACTAACATGTGACTGACTCAACAAGAGAGTACTTTTAGGTGTCTTGTACGAAACCCAAGACGGAGACTAAAAGGTTTGAGTCAACAAGAGAGTACTTTTATTTGTCCTGTATAAAGCCCAAGACGGAGGCTAAAAAGGTGGACTCAACAAGAGAGTCTATGTGACGGGTGATTGACTCAACAAGAGAGTATTTTATACTCAAAAAGAGAGTGTTTTGTTGTCTCGTACGAAGCCCGAGATAGAGGCTAAAAGGAGATCGACTCAACAAGAGAGTCTTTTATACTCAACAAGAGAGTGTTATATATGTGTCTTGTATGAAACCCAAGACGGAGGCTAAAAGTTGACTCAACAAGAGAATCTTTTATACTCAACAAGAGAGTGGGTTTTTTATATGTCTTGTACCAAGCCCAAGACGGAGGCTAAAAGGAAAGTGACTCAACAAAAGGGTCTTTTATACTCAACAAGAGAGTGTTTTTTATGTGTCTTGTATGAAGCCCAAGACGGAGGCTAAAAGGTTTGACTCAACAAGAGAGTCTTTTATACTCAACAAGAGAGTCTGAAAAGGTTAGCTCCGCTAGGGGAGAGTCATTTGTACAAAGCCTAAGAGGAGACTATCTTACTGCTGA
This sequence comes from Lathyrus tuberosus, assembly GCA_022829125.1. NCBI lineage: Eukaryota > Viridiplantae > Streptophyta > Magnoliopsida > Fabales > Fabaceae > Lathyrus > Lathyrus tuberosus. Next base: position 2,005,849 of record JALAZF010000213.1, read on the forward strand.
GGATTAGATCCATAGGCAGGACCAAGTGGGAGAGCTCTCATGAAAAAGGCTAGGTTTCAGAGTGATCAATGTTTTTTCCTATGTTTGAAAGGAAATTGAGAATGTCTTTGAGACTTAAGGGGGTTTAGACTGTCAAAGTCTAGAGTTTTATCTATTATACAATGCCTAAGAAGAGGCATGGGCATTAAGGGATGAGTATCAACCCTAAAGTGGCCGGAGTTTTGACACTGGAAAGACTGCTCTAGCAAAGGATGACTAAGTTCTATCTTATACCTTTAAGAGGTCGTTAGGGTCCTTGTATTAAGCCTAAGAGAAGGCATGAGAACTTCTAAGAAGCCGAAGGGTCCTTGTACAACGCCCAAGAGGAGGCGGGGATGCTTTTAGGAAGCCTGTGGGTCCCCAAACCAAGAGAAGTTCAAGAAATGCAATTCACAGAGAAGAGATCATTCCAGGAAAGTTCGAGAATTTGGAAGAAACTCAAGAGATGTTATTCATGGAGAATAGATCAACTCTGGGGAGTTAGAGTTTCTATGACAATTTCTAAGAGTGACAGTCTGAGAAAAGGTTCACCGAGAATACTGCCTTTCTCTTTGTTCCATATTGATTAACCCCAAGAGAGGGGAAGACTATATCTGGAATCCTATGGGGGATCTAGTTTTGTTTGTATTTAAGAGTGACCAACAAGGCTTTACCTAGTGCTAGACATAGTTTCCGGGGAAAAACTCTAAATAACTATACTAGTATTACACAGTTGATATTTGACAAGTATATAAAAGGATGTGAAAGAAGACTTACAGTGAAGCAGCCCCATAATACAGTTATATTTATATGAAAGCAGTAAATGAAAGCGGATAAACACTTACCCGTTGTAGAGCTTCCATGTTATTTTGTTAGTTGTTCAACAAAGAAAGTTTTGATAACAACAGATATTCAAAATCAAAGGAGAAAGTGCTTTGAAAAGTTTGTTGGGGCTTACAGCTCAAGGAGTTGCCCAAGTTTTAACGATGATTGCACCGCTGTTTTGAAAACTGTACAGAGGGACTTATACAATATGTGAGGCCCACAAAGTTTTTATGTACAAGGGGATTGGGTCTTACACTCTATTAGTGGCCCAAAGAGTTTTTGTACAAGTGATGGGGCTTACAGCTCAATGTATTGAGGCCCAAACTATTTTATTTACAGAGATGTGGGACTTACACTCTATCAAGAGGCCCAAATATTGTTTTAAAGAAAGGAAATGAGACTTATAACACGAGGGTAGGCCCAGATGATTTTCGTTTTGAAATGGCGACCGCGCCGAGATTTTTGAAAACGCAGTGGGTCTTATACAATGACTGAGGCCCACAATTGTTTTGGTTAAAAGGGAATTGGGTCTTACACTCTATTAGAGACCCAAAGTGTTTGAAAAAGCTTGATGAGGGTTGAATTAATCAAAACCCTAATTTGTTTTCAAAATATATTTTAATTGAATAAAAATTCAATTAAAATGATCAAAATTGTTAAACATGTGTGAAAACAAATTGTGATTTTGGATTAATGTTTCAAAAATCATGTTTCTATCCACAAAATGATTGGAAACCAATTAAATTTGGAAAATCAAGGGAGAAAAAATATTTTAAATGTTGAAAAATAAATAAAATATTAATTCCTTGCAAAAATATCAAATATATGAAATAATTAATATTTTTGGGATTTTTTGGTAAAATAAAATATTTTAACATTTTTGTGAATTATTAAAAAAAAATCAACTCAAAATCATTAAAACTCAGAGAGAAATTAATTTTTGAATCAATTAAATAAAATCACAAAATTCAAATATTCAAAAAATGGCCCCAAGAACATGCCAAGAATACGCGCCACCCTCTGTTTCTGCATATTTACGTTTTCTCTCCAATCTCACTGAATACTTGATGAAATCACACAAACCACATATCAATCTGCTCGTTTTCACCTCACGGTCATGTCTATGGTCTTTAATTTCATTTATTTTAAGTGTGGAATAAGAAATCAAAGAGAAACCTTAAGAACCCTAAAATTTGCATGAAGGCTGAGAATTTTGATACACGATTCAAACAAAGCAATTGATTAAGGGTAAACACTCTATGCATGATTATGAACATATGGAAAAATTATTGTGCAACAAAATATGCATGGATCATAGAGTTAGAAGAGTTCAGGCTTACCTCTTGCAGTTGGTGATCGTGTTTTGTGTTAGAGGTGTTTCAAGCCGGTTCCAATGATTTGCACAACTTCCTTAGGTGCCAAGTGATGTGCCTGAGTGCTTGGAATGGTTTGAAATAAGCTGGAACTGAAGATGGTACTCCAACTGCAAGTCTGCTAAAAGCTTGAGCAGTTGGATGGTGATTTTGAGAAATCAGTGTTCCATATGTTGTTTAAGTGTTTGGATCACTTCTATATGATGTTTATGAGGTGTGTGCGTGTGATTGGTTTAGTTGGAATGGCTCTCAAACTTAAAACCCGATAGTGACTTGCCTTAGAAGGCAAAATTGGAAGTGAGAAGGAGATTTTGAGGAAAGCATCTGTTTGATGGCTTTGGTGTACTCAAACTAATCACAATGAAGCTCTATTTATAGTAGAGCAAGTTTGTTTTGCAAGCAATAGTGAATGGCAACTGCAGCAGAGGTTTAGCCAATGTTGATCAATGGGAATCCAAGTCTCCTCTAGCCATTGACTAGAGGTTAGAGCACAGAGTTGTGGTTCCCTAGTTCAGATCTTATCCTTGACTCATTCAGTTGGAAATGGTTCAGCCCATGCCACCTTGGTGCATCCATTGAATGCTCTAAAACAAAATTGGAGTCTTGTCCCCTCTTTAGGGTTTTTTAGGTTTGACATGCCACTTTTGGTTCCAAAGACTTGATAGGCTTATGTATCAGTTCGTGTCCCTCCTTGGTCTCCCCCTGAGGTGTTCAGATGGATAGACTTGTTGATTATTTGCAAAATTTGGGAAAATCGAGCAAAATGCACAAATCTGCCTTGCCATGACAGTTTGCAGTAAGGTATATTGCCATTGTCATATCTCATGGCTCAAGTGGAGTTTCATGGGGTTCTTTGCCATTTTGGAAAGCTCTCATATGATACAACACATGTGTGATCATAGTTTGTCTTGATAGTTTTTGGATCCAAGTGAAAAATTCCCCTACATTTGGAAAAAAGACAAGGCAGATTCTGACTTAGTGAAAATTTCACTAAGTGTTGGAAAAAAGTGACATTTTCACTTTTTGTGATTTTGGCCATTCCATAACTTGAAATCCATGAGGAATTGGAATGAGGTGTAGTTGAAACTTTTAAAGTATGCCATGAGAGCTACAAATCCATCTTTGGATCAGCCAAAATGGTTGCTTGGATCTCAAGTTATGATCCTTGGAAGTTGGTACCCTAGCCACTTTGTTCCATAACTTAGAAATTTTCTAAGTTTTTTATGGTTACCCCTTTTACAAGTTATCCCGCTTTATTTGATTTTTCTTGATGAATGTTGATTCAAATCACACATTAACATCATTTTAGGGTTAGGTAACCATAATTGATCAAAAAATCAAAAGTCAAACTTTGACTTTTGGGCACAATTGACTTTTTATCAGATGAATTCGAAACTGTGCGATCCTCTATGAAATCAAGTCCTTGACCTAAATAAAACTTGATGGATTGATTTCATAGGTGTTATAGCGTGTATTGAATCATGTCCCAAGGTTTGGGAGCATGTCTGGGTCAAAAGTCAAAGGCACAATTGACTTTTCCCGCGAAACCCTAACTGTGGTTCTGATGAACTTGAAACTTGGGAGTCAAGTTTCTTGGATCAATCCATTGTTGTAAATGGATCAATGTAGTGTATTGGAGACCCTCAAATTATGTCTTGAGGTTTTAGCTCATACTTTGTCCCAAAAGTCAACTTAGGGGTGAATTAGGTCAAGAAACCCTAATTCTTGATTTTTTGGTGAATGTACCCCCTGAGGTTAAATTGACTTGATGATTGGGTTCATGAGGTCCCTTGGAGTATCTTAGGTTATGCTTTGAAGCATTGGCTCATTCCCAGAGGAAAATTTCCATCTGGAGGCCTTGGTCGACCAAAACCCTAATTTGGTGACACTGGCGATCTTGAGGCCTGATCCACTTGGAAGGCTGCAATATTATGCTTAATCCTTGATGTGGGAGTCCTCTTGATCCTTTGTGGATGTTTGAGGGGTTAGAAAAGTTGAAGATCATGTCATTTCTTGATTGATCCTTTGCCTAAGAGCTCAGAGAGGGCTTGAAACCCTAATTTTTGTTTGTAGTGAATGTCCACCCATTTTGGGGAAACTGATGAGGTATGATGGTTTACCCATATTGTGATGATGATTTGCCCAATGATGGGAAATCTTAGTGGTCAAAATTTGGGGTATGACAATGTTCAACAAGATGTTGGAACATCTCATCATCAGAGTTTGTGCAGAATCATGGGAGCGGTACTGCATACGCTTTAGCATCTGTTTTAGTCTTGGGTGTTGACCTAAGAATGAGCTTCAGTCTGGTATGACAGAAGCATATGATCTCTGGAGAGTTTCCTGGCAAGAAACTGGTCTGGACTTTGGTGTTATTGAAGATGAAGACGAAGACATCATAATCTTGATGGTTACTTCTTGGATCAGTTTATTTCTGATCTAGGAGGAATGGAGTGCTGGTGATGGCACAACTTGGATCAGTTTATTTCTGATCTAGGAACTTGGGAGCATGAGATCTTGCTCAGTTTGAAGGTCAAGATTAAGTGGAAGTTATCTTTGACTTTCTACAGACTGCTCTACTAAGGAAAGTGGCATTCTTTGGTATAGCTATAGTGTAGTCTAGGACTACTTTATCTTCTGAAGATTCAGACATGGCAGGTGTGAAGTCTTTGGAGTTTCAAAGCAGGATGGAGGTTGTCTACTCAAACTTGGTTGTTGAATCAAGTCTATGAGAGCATGGAACTCTTGTTCTGTAATAGGAAGGAGTTTCTTCTAAGTTTCTGAAAGAGGAGTTGAATTCTGCAGTTGGATGTCATATCAAAATGTCCTGACATCTAGTTTAACATCAGGATCTCAGCTGGTGATATGACACATCAACTTAAGATAAGGTGGTCTACAAGAGAATAGAAGTTATGGATGCTTCAAAATGGTCTATCTTATGCAGTTTGCGGGAGCTGTGGTCTGAGAAGATGTTACATGTCTAAGAGGCTTGGTGGATCTAAGATGTCTTGCTATGGAGCAAGTAGTTCATGTGACTTGAAGATCTGATTTCATTGGTGGATCAGTGTATCTTGTGGGAGTTCTGAAGAAGAGTGAGATCAATCAAAAGGTGGCATTTGGTTGGTTTCATAGTGTGCATTAAAGCAAGGTGCTTGGAACTGATTGCTCTTGTGCGGAAGGGTGGTTGGTTGAAAACGTAAGGAGGATCTGGTTCATATTGGAGCTTCTAGAAAAAGTTCTTAGTTTATGGAAGATTACCTTCTTTTTGGTGGATGAGAGTTTATTTCTCTCTGGGTTTCTGAAGTTCTCTTTTTTCAATCTGGTGGAACAGTGTTGTTAAAGATCTTCAGTTTGGATTACTATGCAGATAGTAAGTCCAGTGGTGGAGCATATCAAGAACTATGTTGATTGGTGTCTGTGATGTGTTGAGGATATCCTAACTGATGTTAGAACATTTTCTGGGTTAGTTATCCTTGGAGGAGGATTCTTAAGTTCTGGTCTAGGAACTTGTTGGGTACATCATGTCTAAGGAGTATCTATCTTATCATACGGGAGAATGATGGAGTATAAGAACTGCCTTGGGAGGATGGTGTAGAGTATACTAAAGTGGACCATGTGTTGATTGCATGGAAGTCTGAATATGGATATTCACCAGTTGATCAGAAGTATTCCAGGTTATCATATGGGAGAATGATGAAGGAATGACTGTCTTGGATTATTGGGTGTCTATCTATTGATCGGCCTTGCTAAGGTCAGATGAAAAGCTTGTGGAGGGGATATCGCCCCTATTGGCAAGTCATGCTAAAGAGAAGTGGATCAGTTTGGCAGTTGTGAAGTTCTGAAGCATGTATACGGTATCTGACACCATTGGAAGAAAAGAAGCTAAGAGGTATGGTATCTCTTTGAGGAATGTGGATCATTCCAGATCAATTATATTTTATCTCAGGAAACAAGGAGATCTATACATGAGAATTCAAGAGGAATTCGTTTGGTGTATGGATAGTTTCTGGAAGAGGGGGATCAATGGAGCTTTGATCTTAATCCAAGAGTTTGTTAATTTAGGATGGTGATCCTAATGAGTCCTCACGGGAAGCATGATGGTGTTCATGTGTGAGTGATTATTGGTTCTTGTCAGAAGAAGCAATAAGTGGAGTTGATGATTGTGTTCACCAGGTAGGTTGGACAGAGGGTGCGCTCTTGAAGACATGAAGATGCGTCTTATGTTTTCCATTCATCAACATAATGTTCTTTGGAGGATCACTGGTTATCTTAGATAGGGGGAGTTGCTCCTTGATCTAAGATGTAATACTGCAGGGGTGCAGTTCAGGTTCCAGCTTGTATTGTGCGTCAAGCAAGCTGCGATTATGTTTCCATCCTTGGAGGATGAGATGTTAAGAAGGATGTCTTGACATTAGTGTACTATTGCAAGTTAGGGGAAACTTGATAGTACAAATTACATGGTTCTTAATGGATGCTTAAGAATCATTGGTTAAGTCTGGGAGAATTTATTTTTCTCTGCAGAATGTGATCATAAGACTGTGAAGGTATTGATCAATACATAATTTTGCTTTACGAGACAATGTCTGACATGATGTCAGAACATTGTTAAGGACATGTGATAAAAGTAACTGGTCTTGTGGTCGGTGGAGAACAGACGTGTTCATCGTAACTTACATTATTTTTGGATGGTTTTCTTCAAAGAAGAAATAGTCAAAGCATTCTTAACAGGTGCACATTGATATTGGTGAAGTTACATCCTTGGATTAATGAGGTCATTGATTTAACCATTGCTATTTTTCAAAGGCTCGTTACACTCGAAGGAAATTTCTTGGGTATTTAAATGATTCCTTGGATCAGGTTGTCTCAGTCTGTGTTTTCGTTGTGGTGTGTTCAAAATGTCTTTTATTCAAGTCTGGATTAGTATTTGTTGGGTATGGGAATGCCTTGGCTACCTTTGTCAATTTTTGGCTAAAAATGGGGGGTATGAGTCACGGGAAAAGGGAATGTGTGTGTTGTTCTTGCAGTTGTTTTGCAAGAACATTGAACAAGGTGTTGGCTTTATCATCTTGTATATGTTACATGCCTTATGTACTCAGATTCACGAAGACTACAACTGATCTCTAGAGGGGGAGTGTGTTTGAAAGGAGTGTCCAGGATTCTGATGTTTCAGACTTTCTTCTTGTCTCTTTAGGAGTCTCAACTCCTAGACTTTTCTTAACTTCACTCACCCTGGGAAGAGGAAGGTTGTGTTATCTTCCTCCTCATGTACACCAACATGTATCCAACATGCTCAGTATTCCAATCATAACTACCATTCAAACTAAAAAGAGTTTTAGCCAAAATTTGTCAAAAGGGGGAGATTGAAAGCACCTTTGGTTTGACATAATTTTGGTAAAACAATTTTAATGATAAAGATGAAGAAATCTGGCCCTGAACAAAGATGTCGAAGAAGATGTCTTAACCTGCGGACATGACCACCTGAAGTACTGCACTGATTTAACAGGTTTTAAATATGTAACAAATATGCCCAAGATTTGATGCGCTATCTAGGAATGGGTCGAAGACCAGAGATAGAAAGCCCAAGGAAACTGAAGCCTATATAAGAAGACTTAGACCTAGGATTTTATATCCCTTTCGTAACCTAGTTCTCTTGCGCAAGAAACAAGGGTTTAGGGTTTTGAGAGTCGTTGGCTCTCTAGGTTTTAAGTCTCCCTTTGTATCAGTTGATGCATTGTGGCAGATATAGGTGTCACATAGATTCATAAGCCTTGAGGTATTGGATTGTGTATTGTTCTTGGATGAAGCTTTTAAGCAAATCCGAGTTAGCTTGTTTGTCAAGTATGCTTGACAGAATTCTGTATTGACAGGGATGATGTAGAAATCACAGTTGGTGATTAAGGGAAGTGAGTGGGGTATCTCGTATCAAAGAGGTTGTTCTTTGATAAAGTCTTCATTGGGTAGATGTTAGGATAAAGTTGTAAATGGGGGAGTTTAGCTTTGTAACAGTTCTACAGATAGTGGAGTCTTCTTCCTAGATTGGTATCCCCCAGATGTAGGTGAGTTGCACCGAACTGGGTTAACAATTGTTGTGTTCTTTATCATTCTGCAGATTTACTTTTCTGTTAGGGTTCATGATAAACATGTTGAATCAGATGTCACAACATCTGTGATTTTGCAGTTCTGATATTCAAGCTATCAGTCTGCTGTTGTGCCTCTGTGTTTTAATGTTTATGTAGAACAATGTCGTGACATGTGTTAGGACATCTGCTGACTGCATTGCCAGAATTTCAAAAATGACTTTCAAAAAAATAAATAAGCGTTAGGCGCATCCAGTTTCATATATTACAACGGTGGAAAGCATGACCGTGGTAATATTATGTTACTAAATTTGTATTTTGTAGTAGTGGGAAGATGCTTTACCTCAATACCCAAAAAATATTCAGGTCACCCAAGTTTCATGAGTGAAAATGTGGCATTAAGTGAGTTAATTAGTTTATGTATTAGAGTATAAGAGGAACCTGTGAGCAATATATCATCCACGTAGACTAAAGCATGCATGATAATGCCCTTATGGTAGTATATGAACAAAGAATGACCACACTTGTTATGAAAGAACTTGAATTTGAGAAGAGCTTGAGTCAACTTTTCATTCCAGGATCGTGGAGCTTGCTTGTGACCATATAATGCTTTGTGAAGTTTGCATACAAGTATTGAGTCATGATGTTCAAACCCACGTGGTTGTGTCATGAAAATTTCCTTTTGAGGTGAACCATTTTGAAAAGAATTGTTAAAATCAACTTGTTGCATCTCCCAGTGGTATGCTAAAGCCAAAGCCAAACTATTGGTGATAGCCCTTAGCTACAAGTTGGGTTTTTTATTTATGAACTGAGCCGTTAAGGTTCTTTTTTACCTTGAAAACCCACTTGTAGCATACAAGTTTTCTCTGAGGTGGAAGAGTGGTAAGAGACATTGTTTTATTGTTTAAGAGAGCTTGATATTCAGCTTGCATAGCTTTGAACCAGCCAAGATGAGAAAGGGTATGTTTAAGTGAGTGTGGTTCAACATGTGCCAACAAGGCTTTTGGTTTGAAATGACCTGTTTTAGCTCTTGAGCATAGGATGAATATTAAGATGCATCACTTCAGGTACAATTGAGTATGTATAGGAGAGGACAAGGATCCTGCAGACTCGGTTGTTTGGGGGAGGTCTGGAGTTATAGTGTATTGAGACATAGGTGAATTAGTTAGAGTGTTTTGAGGAATATTGGTAGATGAGTCAGATGGTGAATTTTGTGACACAAGAGCATAGAGTCAATTGTATCAAGGGGTTGAGTAAATTTTATGACAGGTCTATGATAGTTTGTGTGATTATGATATTTAGCAGGAGAATTAGGCCAAACTATAGGTAAAGTAGATAGAGACAGGCTATTAAGGACAAATTGTTGAACAATATGGTTGACCACTAAACTTGAGTTAGAATCAGGGTAGAATCAAGTTGTTAGCATGGTGGGAAAAGGAAGAGACAGAGACATGGTGAGAACTTAGCTTGAGGAAGTTGTCTCTTAAGGGAACATAAGTGGATAGGTAAAGTATAGTTCATGAAATACCACATCTTTTGAAATGAAAATATTACCAACCTTGTTAAGACATTTGTTCCCTTTGTGTTGAGATGACACTTCCAAGTATATGCATTCTTGACTTTTGAACTCAAGTTTGTGCCTATTGTAAGGTCTTGTGAATGGAAAACAGGTGCATCCAAACACTTTAAGTGATTGGTACCATGGTAACTTCTTGTGAAACGCATGATAAGGTGAATGAAATTGGGGAAGGCTTGAGGAAGGAAGCCTGTTAATAATGTGAACTGAAGTTAAAAAAAGCTATGTTTGATGAAACAGGGAAATCAGAGCGATTGTAGTTCCTCCTATTCTATGGGAGGAAAAAGGTGTTTTGGTGTCTTGTTCAAAGCCCAAAACAGGAAGCTAAAGGTGATTTGTATCTTATTCAAAGCCCAAGATGTGAAACTGAAGGGTTTTGGCTTGAGAGAGAATTTGTCATCTCTAAAGAGGAATTGTTGATGTTTGTATGCTGTGAGCAAGGCATGACTTTGATGCTAAAAGGTTGATTGACTCAACCGGGGTTTTCTTTATACAAAGCCTAAGAGAAGGCTAGTGACCCAACAAGAGGGTGCTTTAGTGTCTCGTACGAAGCCTGAGATGGAGGCTAAAAGGGAAGTGACTCAACAAGAGAGTCTGTTTGACAGGTGATTGACTCAATAAGAGAGTCTTTTATACTCAACAAGAGAGTGTTTTGTTGTCTCGTACGAAGCCCAAGATAGAGGCTGAAAGGAGATTAACTCAACAAGAGAGTCTTTTATACTCAACAAGAGAGTGGTTTATATGTGCCTTGTATGAAGCCCAAGACGGAGGCTAAAGGTGTTTGACTTAACAAGAGAGTCTTTTATACTCAACAAGAGAGTGTTTTATATCTCGTACGAAGCCCGAGATGGAGGCTAAAAGTGTTTGACTCAACAAGAGAGTCTTTTATACTCAACAAGAGAGTTTGGGGAGAATCATTGACAAAGCCCAAGAGGAGGCTAGCTGTGCTAAGGAAGAAATCATTATACAAAGCCTAAGAGGAGGCTATCTTTGTTGGTGACTGTTTCAGTTTAGTGACAGGTCTAGTATGTTGGATAAAAGAGAAAATCAGTTCTTATAAAGGGACGATTAAAGGTAAGGTTGTGCTTTGGTACTGATCAGAAGATCAGGGTTATTTCCTGTTCTGTATGGAAATAGGAAATCCAAAGGGTATTGAGACTGTCCAAGTCTACTGGTGTTTTGAGAAATTGATTCTCAGATAAGTGAATGATCTTTATATGATGCCCAAGAGAAGGCTGGTATATTAAGGGATGAAGGTCAACCCATTAACTGGTCTGGCACTTGACTCAGAAAGACAGCTCTAGCAAATTGATGACTAGGTTCTGTTCCTATACCTGTAGAGGTCTCTGGGTCCTTGTACTAAGCCCAAGAGAAGGCATGAGAGCTTTTAAGAAGCCGAAGGGTCCTTGTACAACGCCCAAGAGGAGGCGGAGATGCTTTTAGGAAGCTTGTGGGTCCCCAAACCCCGAGAAGTTCAAGACATGTCATTCACCGAGAATAGATCAAGCCAGGAAAGTCCGAGAGTTTGGAAGAAACTCAAGAGATGCTATTCACGGAGAATAGATCAACTCTGGGGAGTTAGAGTTTCTTTGACAATGTCTAAGGGTGACAGTCTGAGAAGGGGTTCACAGAGAATGCTGCCTTTCACGTTTCCATATTGTTTAACCCCAAGAGGAGGGAAGACTGTATCTGGTAATCCTATGGGGATCTAGTTTTGACTGTATTTAAGAGCGACCAACAGGGCTTTACCTAGTGCTAGACGTAGTTGCTGGGGAAAACTCTAAATAACTATACTAGTATTACACAGTTGATATTTGACAAGTATATAAATGGATGTGAAAAAGGACTTACAGTGAGCATCCCCACAATATAGTTATATATATATATATATATATATATATATATATATATATATATATGAAAGCGGATAAAGAAAGCGGGTAAACACTTACTCGGTTGTAGAGCTTCCATGCTGTTTTGTTAGTTGTTCAACAAAGAAAGCTTTGATAACAATATTATATTCTAAATCAAAGGAGAAAGTGCTTTGAAAAGATTATTGGGGCTTACAGCTCAAGGAGAGGCCCAAGGTTTTATCAGTGATTGCACTGTGGTTTTGAATTTGTACAGGGACTTATACAAGTGACTGGGGCCCAAAAAAGGTTTTCTGTACAAAGGGATGGGTCTTACACTCTCTCAAGAGGCCCAAAGGTCTTTAAAGAAAAGGAATAGGGCTTATAACACGAGGGTAGGCCCAAAGGGTTTTGTTTGAAAAATGACGACCGCGCCGAGATTTCTTTAACGTACTGGGTCTTATACAATGCATTGAGGCCCAAAAAGGTTTTATCTACAAGAGATGGTCTTACACTCGATTAGAGGCCCAAAGGTTTATTTTTGTACAAGTGGTGGGGCTTACAGCTCAAGGAGAGGCCCAAAAAGTTTTTGTTAAAAAGGCGACGATCACGCCGAACTTTTGATGGGATCGGGACTTATACAATACACTGAGGCCCAAATCATTTTGGTTTTTAAAAAGGGTTGGGTCTTACACTCTACTAGAGGCCCAAAGGTTTGAAAAAGATTTGTGATGGTTGAATTGATCAAAACCCTAATTTGTTTTCAAAATATATTTTAATTGAATAAAAATTCAATTAAAATGATCAAAATTGTTAAACATGTGTGAAAAACAAATTGTGGTATTGGATTAATATTTGAAAAATCATGTTTATACCCACAAAATAATTGGAAATCAATTAAGTTTAGAAAATCAAGGGAGAAAAAAATATTTCAAATGTTAAAAACAAATAAAACATTAATTCTTTGCAAAAATATCAAATATATGAAATAATTAATATTTTTGGGATTTTTTGGTAAAATAAAATATTTTAACATTTTTGTGAATTATTAAAAAAAGAACCAACTCAAAATCATTAAAACTCGGAGAGAAATTAATTTTTGAATCAATTAAATAAAATCACAAAAATTCAAATATTCAAATATTTGAAAAAGGGCACCAAGAACATCTTGGCCTTGCCCGCGTGCTCTGTTTTGCCCAGATTTGCGTTTTCTCATCAATCTCACTGAATACTTGATGAAATCACACAATCCACATATCAATCTACTCGTTTTCACCTCACGATCACGTCTATGGTCTTTAATTTCATTTATTTTAAGCATGGAATAAGAAATCAAAGAGAAACCTCAAGAACCCTAAAATTTGCATGAAGGCTCAGAAATTCCATACACGATTCAAACAAAGCAATTGATTGAGGGAAAACACTCCATGCATGATTATGAACATATGGCCAAATTATTGTGCAGCAAAAAATGCATGGATCATAGAGTTAGAAGAGCTCATGCTCACCTCTTGCAGCTGGTGATCGTGTTTTATGTTAGAGGTGTTACAGCTAGGTTCTAATGATGTGGATAGCTTCCCTAGGTGCCAAGTGATGTGCCTGAGTGCTTGGAATGGTTTGAAACAAGCTAGAACTAAAGATGGTATCCCAACTGTAACTTGGTTAAAACCTTGAGCAGCTGGCTGGTGATTTTGAGAAATTAGTATTCCAGATGTTGTTTAAGTATTTGGGTCACTTCTATATGATGTTTATGAGGTGTGTGTGATTGGTTTGGTTGGAATAGCTCTCAAAATCAAAACCCGATAGTGACTTGCTTTGGAAGGAAAATTTGGAAATGAGAAGGTGATTTTGAGGAAAGCATCTGTTTGATGACTTTGGTCTATTGAAACTGATCACAAATGAGCTCTATTTATAGTGGAGAAAGTTTGTTTTGCAAGCAATAGTGAATGGCAACTGCTGCAGAGGTTTGTCCAATGTTGATCAATGAGAATCCAAGTCTCCTCTAGCCATTGACTAGAGGTTAGGGCACAGGCTGCTGGTTCCCTTGGTATTGGATATGTCTTGACTGAATTCAGTTGGAAATGGCTCAGTCCATGCAACCTTGGTGCATCCATTGAATGCTCCAAAACAAAATTGGAGTCTTGTCTCCTCTTTAGGGATTTCTAGGTTTGGCATGCTATTTTTAGTTCCAAGGACTTGGGAGGCTTATGGATCAGTGTTTGTCCCTCCTTGGTCTACCCCTGAGGTGTTCAGATAGATAAGTGTGTTTGTCATTTGCACAAATTTGGCAAATCGAGCAAAATGCACAAATCTGCCTTGCTTTGACAGTTTTCAGCAAGGCATATTGCCATTGTCATATCTCATGGCTCAAGTGGAATTTGATGGAGTTCTTGGCCATTTTGGAAAGCCCTCATATGATACAACAACTGTTTGATCATAGTTGGTTTTGATACTTTTTGGATCCAAGTGAAAAATTCCCCTACATTTGGAAAAAAGTGAAGGCAGATTCTGACGAAGTGAAAATTTCACCAAGTGTTGGAAAAAAAGTGACATTTTCACTTTTTGTGATTTTGATCATTCCATAACTTAAAATCCATGAGGAATTGGAATTAGTTGTGTTTGGAGCTTTTGTAGAGTGCCATGAGAGCTACAAATCCAGCTTTGAATGGGAAAAAATGGCCTTGTGGTTTAGGAGATATGATCCTCCAAAGTTGGTACCCTAGCCACTTTGTTCCATAACTTAGAAAATTTCTAAGTTTTTTATGGTTACCCCTTATACAAGTTATCTAACTTTTCTTGATTTTTCTTGATGAATGATGATTCCAATCACACATTAACATCATTTTAGGGTCAAAGAACCATAATTGTGAAAAATCTCAAAAAGTCAAAGTTGACTTTTGTGCACATTTGACTTTTTGTCAGATGAATTCCAAACTGTGCGATCCTCTATGAAATCAAGTCCTTGACCTAAATCAAACTTGATGGATTGATTTCATAGATGTTATAGGGTATATTGAATCATGTCCTAGGGTTTGGGAGCATGTCCTGGTCAAAAGTCAAAGGCACAGTTGACTTTTCTCGCGAAACCCTAATTGTGGTTCTGATGAATTTGAAACTTGTTGCTCAAGCTTCATGGATCAATCCATTGTTGAAAATGGATCAATATAGTGTATTGGAGGCCCTCAAACCATTTCTTGAGGTCTTGGCTCATGATTTGTCCCAAAAGTCAACTTAGGGGTGAATTAGGTCAAGAAACCCTAATTCCTAATTTTCTAGTGAATGCATCCCCTGAGGCTAAATTGACTTGATGATTGGGTTCATGAGGTCCCAAGAGTAATTCAAGTTATGCTTTGAAGCATTGGCACATGCCCAGAGGAAAATTTCCATCTGGAGGCCCTAGTCAACCAAACCCTAATTTGGTGACACTGGCGATCTTGAGGCTTGATCCACTTAGAATTCTGCAACCTTATGCTTGATTCTTGCTGTGGGAGTCCTCTTGATCCATTGGGGATGTTTGAGAGGTTAGACAAGTTGAAGATCATGTCATTTATTGATTGATCATTTGTCTAAGAACTCTGAGAGGGCTTGAAACCCTAATTATTGTTTGTAGTGAATGCTCACCCATCTTTGGGGAGACTGATGAGGCATAATGGTTCATCCATATTGTGATGATGATTCACACAATGATGGGAAATCTTAGTGGTCAAAATTTGGGGTATGACAGATGGTCTCAACACTCTCTTTCAATCTTTTATGTCGCTCATCACCC
The DNA here is from genome assembly GCA_022829125.1 of Lathyrus tuberosus. NCBI lineage: Eukaryota > Viridiplantae > Streptophyta > Magnoliopsida > Fabales > Fabaceae > Lathyrus > Lathyrus tuberosus. Next base: position 2,021,337 of record JALAZF010000213.1, read on the forward strand.
TCTTCAGACATTTCAGGGTAATCATAAACCGGATGCGGGTTGTGAAAAACAAGGTGCACTTGAGCTTGTATGGCAGGTGGAGTAAAGGTAGGGATAGCTTGATGATTCTCGTTACCCAAAGGAACAGTTTGCTGAGTAGAAGTAAGAAGCGGAGCATGTATGAAATCAAAAGGCATACCCAATGTGGGGTTCAAAGTAGTAGTAGGAGGTTCCACAGTTGGAGTGATAATCTCAGAAACCACGGTGGCCTGTGTATCCATCTTTGCTTTCATAACTTGAATAACTTCCAGAATCTGCCTCATTCCTCCTCGTAGCTCGCTAAGCTCATTGTTAACTCTGTCCATTTCAAAGTTTTGTTCTGACATCTTTTGAAGAGCTTGGGCTCGTGTGTTGTAGCGGTGTCGGGGACTCAGTGTGATGATTCTGAAGAGAATATGGTGACATGAGATAAGATAGTGAAGAAAATGCACATGTCATGACATGATGCAAATGAAAATGCAAGCTAAACTACCAAGAAACCAAAAAAATTTCAAAACATTGCAGATAACAGGATGTTCATCAAAATAAGCTTCTTCATTAGAAATCTTGCAAATATTACATCAGAGATAATACATCTTCATAGTTCAAATACATAAGCGGAAATGGAAAATACAACATAAATGAAACTAAGCATCTGATCCACTGGCGGATGGTTCCTCCCCTCTCTTGATCTTTCTAATAAGCTTGTTGATTCGCTCCTTGATCTTTGCCTTTTCAAGGGTCAATTCTCCTAGTACATTCTTCAACTTTAGCTCTTCCTCTGTAGATGACTCGTGACGGGGATAAGGCGTCCTCATCACGAGAGCTCTTTCGCGAGACCATTCTAAGAAGGCCTTGATAGCGTGCAATCAGGGTCTCCCAAAGCGGTTCATCTTATCAGTTGATGCTGCGCCAAGCATGCTCCACCTTGATCTTAAGCTCAAAACCTTCATCCTCCTCAAGAAAAAGCATCTTAAGGTCATCAAAATCAGGGATCTCCTCCATTGGATGGCCTAACTGACGGCGAGCGAGTACAGGATTGTAGCTGATGCAACCATTCCTGCCCATGAGAGGCACGTTGGGAAAGTCCCCACAGCTGTGGATCATCATAATTCCCCCATAGATTGGATCGTACCATTCAATGTCAGTGTGGGTCTGGTCCATCAATTTCTTGGACCAAATCTTGCTATCTTCTACTTCCCAAAAGGTTGGTGTCTTCGGTAGGTGTGAAATAAACCACCTATAGAAGAGGGCAACACAATAGACAACTGGTCCTCCATTCCGCATGTATCTTGTGTGGATGGCATGATAAGTATCAGCCAAAAGTGTAGGAACTGGGTTGTTGATCATGAAGATTCGAATAGCCTGAACGTCGACGAAGTACTTAGCATTAGGAAACAGGAACAAACCATAGACAAGTAAAGCAAAAGTTGATTCAAAGAGTGCAGAGTTTCCTCTATCAGCAAAATAGAGAGTTTTCTCGAGCAAGAATTAAGCAGGTAATCCACGGCGTGCTCCCTTGTTGGTCAAGTGAGCTCTGATGTCAGACAATCTCAGCCTCGTTCCTCTTGCGATGTCTTTGTCAGTGAGTTCTTCCTCTAATCCAGAGAACAGAGGAGAGTCGTTGACAGGGATGCCCATCAGAGCGGAATACTCCTCCAAAGTTGGCATTAGTTGATAGTCTGGGAACACAAATCAGCGAAAAACGGGATGGTAAAGTTGGACCACTGTCTCAAGCGGTCCTTCAGTCACTTGGAATTTTAGCAATGGCAGGATCATCCCATACCTTTTAGTGAAAGTTGATGGGTCTTCAATCATATCTCCCAACCCCAACAGTTGTTCCAACTCGGAAACCTCAAAAGTATACGACCAAACTCTTCTTCTTCCAGCATCCATCTCTACAGTGTCTGCAAAACAAGATTAGATTCTCGATAGTTTAGCGAAAAAATATGGGATGCAAATGCAAAGTTTCATGGAATTTAGACACTCGTGAAATACCAAGGGATACCAAAAAGTCTCATTAATAAAAAGTGAATTACAAGAGTCAATACACTTTCAAAAGTCCTAAACATAAGGCTAAATAAAAGGTAAAAAGACCTAAGGAGATTCTCCTAGGAGCCTCATGTTGAGCTTTCTAATTTCCTTCTCCATCTGAGCCTTTTCCATGACGAGCTTGTCGATGATCAACTTCCATGGAGTAGATTGAGTATCAGAGGTGCTTGGTCCTTCTTGGGTCTTCCTCTTCTTGCATGAAAGCAACTCTTCATTCTTGACTTGTAGTTGCTTTTGAAGCTCTAAGTTCTCCTTAACAACCACTTGATATTTGTGCTTCCAAGCATCTCTTGTCTGTTGGGCTTGGTTCAACGAAATCTTCAGCTCTTCTTCCTTTGACATGAAAAACAGAACGGGCTCTTCCTTCAAAAAAAATTGGTTCTTGTCTAGAATAAGGCATCTTCAACTCAATAGCTCTTCTTCGGACCCATTGGAGATACGGTTCCAAGGACACACAGTTAGGTTTTCCCATAGCACTCCTTCCTTTCTTGTGCCTACTACCCCAAGCACTCAAGATCAATCTTCTCTGCTCTTCATATTTGTCATATCCTTCAAAAAAGATGCTTTCCAAATGAATACCAAGAGGCTTATCTTATAGAGGGTACCCCAATTGTCAACGAGCCAATACAGGGTTGTAACTGATTCCTCCTTTGGTACCAAGAAGAGGTACGTTGCCAAAGTTCCCACAACTGTTTGTGATCATTATCCCATTATACACACGGTTATACCAATCAATATCAGAATGAGAAAGAGCCATAATCTTCTTAGACCACCATCCTTTCTTAAGGTCCCAAAAAGCGCTTACCTTTGGCAGATGTGAAACAAACCATCTATACAACACAAGAGCACAACAAGTGAGCTGACCTCCATCATGGGCATTCCTCAAATAGACTGAATGGTAAGCATCGGCTAGAAAGGTTGCTACAGGATTCTTCTTCAAAAAGATCTTGATAGCATTTATGTCCACAAAATTATAAAAGTTTGGGAAAAGAAAGAGCCCATAGATAAGTAATGCGAAAATGGCTTCAAAGGCATCCCTATTTGAGTGCTTGGCATAGTATTGAGCCTTTCCAATTAAGAACTTAGCAGTCAAACCAAATATTCCTCCCGTGACAGTCATGTTGTTTTGGATGTCAACTAACTCTAAGTGAGTAGCCTTACCTATTTCTTGCTCTTTGGGGTTCCTCTCGAAGATAGGAAAAGGAGACTCATCCTTAATAGGTAAACCAACTATCTGAGAATACTCTTCAAGGGTAGGCAAGAGTTGATAATCGGGGAAAGTAAAGCAATGGTACTTTGGGTCATAGAACTGAAGCAAAGTAGAGAGGAGTCCTTCGTCAACTTTCTTATTCAACAAGATCCACAACTTCCCATACCTATCTTTGAATCCTTCGGGGTCTGTTAACAAATCTCCTAATCTCTTTAGGTCATCCAATTTAGGACTCTTGAAAGTGTATTTCATGGTATTCCTTTTGGCACTGTCCATGATATCCATATGATATTCACAAAAGAAGGTCTGAGTTCCATGAAACTGACATGAAATGAATGCTTATGATGTATGAATGCAAAGCAAGTACAAGCACATAGATGCACACATATTCACAAATGTACAAGCACACAGACAAAGGGCTTAGGTTAAGGTCATGAGCATGGAGCCATGGTTCACCCTTCCCAATTGGTATGTACTATTGGTTTATCAATTGTAGAACAGGGATCTAAAAAGTTCCTAGAGTCGACAACCCATCTTTCGGATATTATCGATTTCCCGAATGACTCGGTAGTCAATAATATTCTCAAGAGAATCTCGTCTGAGTGTAGTATCGCGTAGCAACCAATTCAGGAATAGACTCCCTCATAGTCCTCGCACTACATCCTAAAAAGGCTAAGTGGGGTTTAGAGGTAACTACGGTTCTCAATATCAAGGGCACCTAGGTCGAGAGTAGCAAGTTTTCATGAATAGACTCGTTTAACATGACTAGACTCTCAAGAGGGCCTCAAGTCCTTCAGTAATCGACTCCCTCAAAGCCTCCTTGAATATACCATCGTCCAATAATAAGTGCACTCAAGTCCGGGTTAGGACTTATCTCACCACTCAATAGCAACACCCTGCCAAACTGAAAAAACCAAGCAAAACAGGTATAAATATATACAGATATGCACAAATATACAGTCAAGCAAAAATATAAATAACACACAAGCACAAACAAGGTGGGCTTAACCCGCAAAATTCTCCCCAGTGAAGTGCCATTTCTATTGCGTTGAGAATCGGATATCAAGCTATTAATTAACTTGAATCACACATCTTTGAAATTCACCACCGAGCTTTGATTTATCCAAAGCAAAGGGTAAATATCGAAAGAAAAACCTTTTGCGCCATGTGAAGACATAGCTAAGAGATCAGGGATCGGGGGTTGGTTATAATAAGGGAAAGTATTAACACCCTAAGTATCCGTAGTACTCTACAGGAAACTCTTGTTTGTACTTGTGTTATGTTATGTTTGCTTACTAAGGAAATCTTCTAATGGTAAAGCCCTAGGGGTATATACACTAAGTATGCTCGCCAAGACGTCGCATCTTGTGCCTACGTATCCTGACTAAAGAGTCAGAGCAACCGTAGTTCACCTAACTAAGGGGGAGAGAGGAACCATTGACTATGGGCAAAGTTCCAAGGGGAATGAGTATGATACTCATATAGAGTTAAAGAACTCTCTAAGTCTAAGTTTAAAGGGTAAGTGAATACTCATGATGATGAGAATCACAGAGTTGAAGAACTCTAACCTATTTCTAAGTTAAGAGGTAAATGGCTCTAATAAGGCCAAAGGGAAGAGGAACATCATAATGATGATGCTCACATAGAGTTGAAGAACTCTAGGTGAAACCTAAGTCATGAGGTAAGTGGCTCTAAGGAGGCCAAGGAGAGAAGTGAGCAACTATGAGGATAGTACTCACCAAGGAGGACCTAATGAGGTTAAAGGGAGAAAAGGCTCTTATGAGGCCAAGGGTGGATCCTAATGAGGATAGGGGATGGCTCTAAAGAGGCAAAGATGGTATATGAGCTATCTATGACTTAAAAGTCAATAGAGAGTCTTTTCCTTTGAAAAGAGGGGAATAATGAGGGTTAAGGAGGAGAGCTAAAGAGCTAGCCTCACTTGGGGGGAGACTTAACAGAGTTATAAGATAACAAACATCATAAACAAGATGAAAACATGAGCATGGTAATGACCAAAACACTTCAGGGGGAGTAAATGTCAGAGGTATGAGTAAACATAAGTGGTATAGGTGAACAAAAGGGAGAGTGACAATATCTTAAAATTCATACATTCAAAGGTGACAAACTCAAGACATTAAACACTCAAAAGTGGTTCAAACATGGCATTCAAGTTTCAAGACATAAACATGTCACATATTGGATAAAAAAAATTCATGTTACAAGGCAAATGATCTAAAGAGATCTCATGGTATTTCAAAGGATATTTACATGTAATAACACATTAAACATCAAGGAACAAAGGTGAAACAAAGGTAAATAATGTCACAACATCTTACAAGGTTTGAACAACATGCATTAGGTCTCATTTTATCAATATGAACAAGAAAGCATGGCATAGAAATCAAGAGAAATCAAGATGTTTTTATGAAAACCCTAAAAAATATACTCCCTTTCAACATTAATAAATGTTTCAAAAATGGAACAAGGTACAAACCATAAAAAATAAAATGGAACAAGTAATAAAAAGAAAGGGAAAATGCACCCCATGGGTATTGAACCCACGTCCTGAAGATGGGTGCCCAAAACCCTTGCCATCTGAGCTATGCGCGCAGTGTGAACATGTAAGGCAAGCATTCAATAAAATAATAAAACAAGTGAAACAGATGGAAAAATAAAAAGGAAAAGGTCTGGGGCGAGGGGGATTCGAACCCCAGACCCATCGCTTGCCAATACACACAAACCTCCTCCATGGACCAGCGGTGCTACGCTCTCATCCAAACATTATATGATTCAAATTGTTTTTATTTTAAACCCAACCCAAATGGCCACCAGCGCCACGTTGGACTGACTGGGGGCCACCAACTTCTTCTTCCTCCCTCGTTCTCTTCTCTCTCGTGCCCTAACATAACAACAATGGCCAGGTTTTTCTTTCTCTCTAACTCCTCCATTTCTCAACCAAATCCAACAAAATAAAAACAAAAAATGGAGCTCATCTTCCCAGGATTCTAAATATATCATTTGTTCAACCTAACAACCAGTGTATATGTAGCGAGCGATTTTTGTTGGTGACGCGACCACCTTATCGCTGGTTTTTGGGTTTCTCCCCACAATGAGGAGGGGGTGCTAATTTCTGATTTCTTATTTATCCCAGGAAGCTGGAAGGGAAAGGGAAGATATCTAAAACTAACCTTGCATGCGTATGCTTAACTGAACAAATGCTTAAAGAGATCGGGGAGTTCGTGGTCAGGTTATATAATGGGGAGTTGTCAATTACCCATCCTATATGTGGTTATCCACAAGATATTAGCTTTAGGTTTCGCTTTATACTTGATGGTGTTTATCCGTTAGTGGGTTGGGAAAGTTTCTTGGGAAGTATGAGTGAGTGAGTGAGTTTTTGTTGATGTTCGGGTGTTTTTGGTAATGTACTGGACCTAAGTTTTGATTGGTATGAAGGTACTTGACCTAGAGTTTTTTTATTAGTATGCTCGCTAAGATTTCGCAATCTTATGCCTACGTATTCCCGTTTAAACGAAATAGGGAAATCAGAGCAATCGTAGTTCCTCCTATTCTAAGGGAGGAAAAAGATGTTTTAGTGTCTTGTTCAAAGCCTAAGATTGAAGCTAAAGGTTATTTATTTGTGTCTTGTTCAAAGCCCAAGATTGAAGCTAAAAAGGGTGACTGAGAGAGAACTTGTCATCTCTAAAGAGGGATTGGACTTCCTCTGAGGGGATTATTGATTTTTGTGTACCTTGATCAAAGCCCAAGGTTAAATCTAAGAGGTTGATTGACTCCACTAGGGAAGTCCTTATACAAAGCCTAAGAGGAGGCTTGAGATGACCGACTCAACAAGAGAGTGTTTATATGTCTTGTACAAAGCCCAATATTGAGGCGAAAAAGAGACTAACTCTTTGGGGATAGCATTATACAAAGCCTAAGAGGAGGCTAAAAGGGATTTTGACTCCGCCGCGGAGATTTGTATATGTCTGGTACGAAGCCCAAGATTGAGGCTGAAATGAAAAATTTAACTGACTCGGATGAGGATATTTTTAGGTGTCTTGTACAAAGCCCAAGATTGAGGTTGAAAAGAGTTTGACTATGCGAGAGAGTATTATCTGTCTTGTAAAAAGCCCAAGATTGAGGCTGAAAGAAGTTTGACTCAGCTTAGGGAATTATTCCTCGAAGCCTAAAGAAGGCTAGGAGGAATTGACTCCGCTAGGGAAGATACTTGTCCCAAGCTTGAGAGAAGGTTATGAAGATTTATGTCTTGTACAAAGCCCAAGATTGAGGCTAAAAGGGTTTGACTCAATAAGGGAGTGCTTTTATTTGTCCTGTACGAAGCCCAGGATTGTGGCTGAACAAGCTGGAGAAATCATTCTTCCTAATAGGAGGCTGACTTCTGTTAGGGGAAATCTTTAAATCAAACCTAAGAGGAGGCTGAAAAAAGATTGACTTAATAAGAGAGTACTGAAATGTGATTGACTCAACAAGAGAGTCAGAAAATGATTGACTCAACAAGAGAGTCTACAAAGGTGATTGACTCAAAAAGAGAGTCTGAAAGTGATTGACTCAACAAGAGAGTCTGAAGGTGATTGACTCAACAAGAGAGTCTGAAAGTGATTGACTCAACAAGAGAGTCTGAAAAGGTTAGCTCCGCTGGGGAGAATCATTGTACAAAGCCCAAGAGGAGGCTAACTGCGCTGAGGAAAGGTCATTATACAAAGCCTAAGAGGATGCTAGCTTCTTCTGGGAATTATTGAGATCCCGAGGCAGGAAATCAACTCTTGTTGATGGTTACAGAAGAGTTGGGGTATCAGATACCTTGAGGTTCTGATTTGAGATAGTGTTATTAACAACCTTTTGACCCTGGCTGGGGATTCTTATGAGAGAGACTGGGTTTTAGGACCCATGGGTTTTAACTCTATAGGAGATTTATCCAGAGTGACCGGGGTTTCTTTCTATGTTTGTAAATAACTTGAGAATGTCTTTGAGACTCAAGGGGATTAGACTGTCCAAGTCTACTGGTGTGGAAGAGTTTAATCTTTTGCATGATGCCCAAGAGGAGGCAGGTGTTTTAAGGGATAAGAATCAACCCTAAATTGGTCTGAGATTTGACACTGGAAAGATCGCTCTAGGAAAGGATGACTAAGTTCTGTCTTATACATTTAGGAGGTCTTTAAGGTCCTTGTATTAAGCCCAAGAGAAGGCATGAGAACTTCTAAGAAGTCGGGGAGTCCTTGTACAAAGCCCAAGAGGAGGCGGGGATGCTTTTAGGAAGCTTGTGGGTCCTAAACCGAAAAAATTTCAAGAAATGCTATTCACCGAGAATAGATCATTTAGTGAAAGTTCTGAGGTTTGAAGAAACTCAAGAGATGTTATTCACTGAGAATAGATCAACTCTGGGGAGTAGAATTTCTTTGACAATTTCTAATAGTGACAGCCTGAGAAAAGGTTCATGAATAATACGACATTTCTCTTTTTTCCATATTGTTTAAGCCCAAGAGAAGGCAAGACTGTATCTGGAAATCCTATGGGGATTTAGTTTTGACTGTATTTAAAGAGTGATCAAAGTGGATTTACCTAGTTCTAGACCTAGTGGTCGGGGAAAACTCTAAATAGCTATACTAGTATATATACAATTGATATATGATAAGTATTTAAAAGGATATGAAAGAAGACTTACAGTGCGCAGCTTCCCACAATACAGTTATATATATGAAAGCGAGTAAATGAAAGGTTAAAACTTACAGGTGAGCAAGCTTCTATGCTGTATTATTAGTTGTTCAAAGAAATTAAAGAAAGTTTTGATAACAACTGTATATTTGAACCTAAATCAAAGTGAAGTTGTTTTTGAAAAGATTGTTGGGGCTTATACTCAAGGAGAGGCCCAAGATTTAACAGTGATCGCACCGTTGTTTTGAATATCGTATCAGGACTTATACAATGACTGAGGCCCAAAGCGGTTTTCTGTACAAAGGGATGGGTCTAACAACTCAAGGAGAGGCCCAATAAGTGTTTTGAAAAATAAAGATGGGACTTACAACACGAGGGGAGGCCCAATGAAAGACAGTGATCGCACCGTCGTTTTAAGAACCGCAGAGGGACTTATACAATGTGTGAGGCCCAAAAAGGTTTTTTTTACAAAGGATTGGGTCTTACACTCTATCAGAGGCCCAAAAGTGTTTTTGTACAAGTGATGGGGCTTACAACCCAAGGAGAGGCCCAAGGAGGTTTTTTGTTTGAAAAAATGGCGGTCGCGCCGAGATTTTTTATCGTGTTGGGACTTATACAATATGTGAGGCCCAAAATGGTTTTGGTTAAAGGGGATTGGGTCTTACACTCTATTAGAGGCCCAAAAGTGTTTGAAAAAGGTTTGTTAGGGTGAAAATCAACGAAACCCTAATTTCATCATTTTTAAAAGTAATTATTCAAAGAAAATTAATTAAAATGATAAAAACACCAAATAAGTTTGAATAAAAAACTTGTGATTTTTGGTTAAGGTTTGAAAAATGATATTTTAATCACAAGATGAATTAAAACTCATTTGGTTTTGATTTCCAAGATGAAAATTCATTTTTTGAAATGTTTAAAACAATAAAAAATGAATTTATTTGCAAAAATACCAACTATATTAAATAAATAATATAAATTTTATTTTTTTGTGAAATAAAATATTTTAACATTTTTTTTGATTTTTTGCAAAAAGAACCAATAAAAAATAATTAAAATTGAGAGAGAAATTAATTTTCCAAATCATTTAAAATAATATGACAAATATTGAAAAATGGAAAAAGTGGTAAAAAAGGGTCTGGGGCGAGGGGGATTCGAACCCCAGACCTCCAAGTTACAACGCGCGCCTTCTACCACTGGGGTGTTGATACATCCGTGTATCAAAACCACCCCATAAATACATAAGGGATGCCTTGTTTTAGGCCTGGGCAAGGCAAGGCTAGCTTTTGGGCCATTTACGTGAAGCCTCTAACTTTCTCATTTCTCCAGGGATTGGGACAAAATTTATATGCATCTGGCCTAGAATTTCCCAAGGAATCCGATGGTGGTCATGGTTTTTTCAGATGAGGTCCCTATTTAAAAAACCGATAGTGGTTTTGAAATAGGCCTATATTTGCGTTTTCTATGCTACCTCATGGTACAGGCAAGAATTACATGATGAATTGGTTCAAACACAACATATATAACATGTATGAGATGTTTATGATCAGTGGACTTCAAAGCAATGCATAATTCAAAGAGTTCAAGTTGTGATGCTTACCTCTTTGGGAGCTTTTTGTGCTATCTGCCAAGTTTCTTGTGCTAGAAGTAATTTGATGTTTTAGACACTCTCAATTTTTCCCTTAGAAGCTTTTAGAATGGTTGGAACCAGCTGATATCTTCAGGAACAAGTTTGAGCACTTTCTTGCAAAAGAGGCAAAAGTGGCCAATAGGGCAACTCTCTCAAATGGAGTTCCAGACGTGGGGAACCATTTGAGATAGTTCAAGGATGATATTTAGAGTGTGTTTGAGGTTTTATTTGGTTTTGAAAGTGACTGAATCAAGACATGGCTTAAAAAATGCAAAAAAAGTCCAATTTTGAGGTTTTGGAAGTGGACTTTGTGATTTTGGTGTTACAGGTCACATGTGAGAGTTTGAACAGCTTAGATACAACATATTAGAAGTGTTTGGATCATGAGTTGTGATGGAATTGCTCTCTAACTCAAAAACTTAGAGATACCTTGCAAAAGAAGGCATTTTGGCCTAAAGAGAGGGATTTTGAGGAAAGCATCAGTTTGGTTGTTTGGGGTACTCAAACTGATCGCAATTGATGTCTATTTATAGTGTGTCAAGTTTTTTTTGCATCAATAGTGAATGGAGGCTGCTGCAGGTTTTTGGCCAATGTTATGTAAAAGGAATCTCAAGTCTCCTCTAGCCATTGACTTGAGATTAGAGCACGGGCTTTGTAGCTTTGGTTCAGAGATAATTTTGGACTGAATTCAGTTGGAATAGGCTCAGTTCATGCCACCTTGATGCATTCATTAAAGGCTTGGAAACAAAATTGTAGTCTTGGCACTTTTTATCCTTTTTAGGTTTGGCATGGCTACTTGTAGATTCTTGGACTTGTGAGGCTTGGAGATCTGATCATCCCCCTTGGATTTGATCCTCAAATGTGTCCAAATTGATGACAAGGCTTAGATTTATCAGATTTGGACAAATCGAGCAAAATGCACAAATTCTGCCTTGTAAAACCAGTTCATGATGCCATGTTTCAAGGGCTGTATCTCCTTGCTCAAATTGAATTTGGAGATGATCTGGTACTTGTTGGAAAGCCCTTATGGCATGCTTTAACTTTGATGTTTACCCCTAGCCCTGATTTGACTTGGATCAAGGTGAAAAATGTCCCTACATTTTGGAAAAAGTAAGGCAGATTCTGACTTAGTGAAAATTTCACTAAGTGTTGGAAAAATGATCATTTTCTTTGGTTTTTCTTGATGAATGATGATTCAAATCACATATTAATATTGTTTTAGGGTTAAAGAACCTTTTTTGACCAAAAATTCAAAAAGTTAAACTTTGGATTTTTGTACAATTGACTTTTTATCGGATGAAATCCAAATTGTGCGATCCTTTGTGAAATCAAGCCCTTGACCTAAATCAAACCTAATGGATGGATTCCATAGGTGTTATAGGGTGTATTGAATCATGTCCCAAGGTTTGGGAGCATGTCCTTGCCAAAAGTCAAAGGCACGGTTGACTTTTTCCTCGAAACCCTAATTATGGTCCTGATGAAATTGAAACTTGTAGATCAAGCTTCTTGGATCAATCCATTGTTACAAATGGATCAATGTAGTGTATTGGAGACCCTCAAACCATGTCTTGAGGTCTTGGCTAATGCTTTGTCCCAAAAGTCAACTTAGGGGTGAATTAGGTCAGGAAACCCTAATTCCTGATTTTTGGTAAATACATCCCCTGAGGTTAAATTAACTTGATGATTAGGTCTATGAGGTCCCTTAGAGTATCTTGGGTTGCTGTTTGAAGCATTGACTCATACCCAGAGGAAAATTTCCGTCTGGAGGCCTTGGTCGACCAAAACCCTAATTTGGTGACACTGACGATCCTGAGGCTTGATCCACCTAGAATGTTGCACCCTTTGTGCTTGATTCTTGATGTGGGAGTCCTCTTGATCCTTTATTGGTGTTTGAGCATTTAGAAAAGTTGAAGATCATGTCATTCCTTGATTGATCCTTTGTCTAAGGCTCTGAGAGGGCTTGAAACCCTAATTCTTGATTGTGGTGAATGCTCAAACATCTCTGAGGAGATTGATGAGGCATGTAGGTACATCCATATTCTGATGATGATTTGCCCAATGATGGGAAATCTTGGTGGTCAAAATTTGGGGTATGACAGATGCCCCTATTTAATCTTCTTGGGCCCGAAGGTGTGAATGGTGAAGGTATTCGGGCATTCAAGCTGCAAGAGGATTAAATATCAGAATACCCGAAAATTTGATGGTGGTTATGAATGGCAGTTTGCTCATCCATCTTCTTTTGCTAAGCACTGATACTTAGAAAAGGTAAAACTTCCCCTCGATCCTGGTGTTTCGCCATGGAACTAGTCTCAGTTTCTGATATACAAACTTCCCCTCGACCATGGTCTTCAGTCAAGGAACTAGTCTATGTTTCTGAAATAAACTTCCCCTCGATCCTGGTCTTCGACCATGGAACTGGTCTCGGTTTCTGATATAAACTTCCCCTTGATCCTGGTCTTCAGCCAAGGAACTGGTCTCAGTTTCTTTTGTCAATAAACTTTCTTGACAAGGGATGCTATTGGTAGCGGTTTTCCTCAAACTTCTCTCCGGATTTTCCTGGAGAGATGCCATTTGATGGGAAAAAGTTTCGATGTCAGACTTGATGGGGAACCCATCTGTCTGAGGTGTAGAGGTGTACAAACTTCTCTATTGGAGACGCCATTTGTCGACTCTACTGGGGGAAAACGAGTCTTCTTGAGAGGCTATTTTTTGCTTGGGGGTATTACATCATACTTTTCCTTGAGATCTTTTCAAAGAAATGCCATGTGATGCAATCCAATTTTGAGGTGCTGATGACTTTTTTGTCAGCGAATTTTTCGGAGAAAAACTGCTGTACTGCCGAATCTTTGATTAAGAGGCTTTCTCCAGGGGGTTTTCCTTAATCTGGGAAAGCGGAGATATCATCTTTAATGGCGAAGCATGACGTTCGTCGAAGGTCTTTTGGCCTTTCAGAGGTTCAAGTTATCAAAGTGGTCGAAGACCGTCTCCATCCTAGAAATATACTGGGGAGAAAGGTGGTTCAGACAAAACATTTCCTGACAAGGAAAGAACTGACAACTCGAGTGAGAGGACTTTTTATCACTTAGGGGATAAGACCGACTAGAGTGATAGTGATGCAATATGAATATGAATGTAAATCAATAATGCATGACGTATGTATATATATATGCTAACAAAACTGACACGACATACAGACTAGTGGATGAACAGGACTGGATACTCGGCCATTGCAGGGGACGAAGAAGTATCTTCGGTTCAAAATAGCAATTCTGCCTTGCTTAGGAGAAAGTAGTTCCCGCGGGGAAAAACGTTGGTCGGGCTTAGGAGGTAAGAACTCTGTCGAGGATATCAGATGGGAAAATCACATCTGATATAGTGTATCCTTCGTTCAGGCGTACTGGTTTAGAAGGAGTACTTTGATTCTGCACTTTGAAGCTTAATCGCTTTTGGAGTAGCGATCGATGTTCTTTCGATATTTAACAGTCAAAAGAATTGTCATCTTTATTTTAAAAGCAGAAAAATTTGACAAGTAAATTCATTTTTGTTTGATTTCAAGAATCGTTGATCATGTTAAAATGTCGTTCTGTAAAGCTAAAACAAATAAGAATTACAAACAAAAGCATTAAGGCTCAAATTTTATTGATAGGATGGAAATCAGCCAAACGCGTGTGTCCACGGAGCATTTACAAAGTTAGAAAATGGTAATTTAAGGGAAAAGGGCTACATTGAAACATAACGACCGCTATCCTTCTACCAACTTTGAATTCTGGACATCCTGAGCTTCTGTCGAAGATGACCTTGACTGGAGTTTTCCTGATGGATGGCACGACTGCCGCTGAGGGATTTGCCCCTTTGCTGGACGTAGTTACTTGCTATGAATCCCTAACTTTTGCTTGGATTGTACTTTGAGATTTCCAATCCATCGGGATGATTTTTTATTATGTCTCTAATTTTTGCTTGGACCGCCCTTTCGGGTTTTCAATCTACCGAGACTTTTTTATTATTATTATTTAGGCGAAGTATTTCTTGACTACGTCAACATTTGTGGGGTAGGAAAATTCCTCTCCATCCATGGTTGCGAGTCTCAAGGCGTCGCCTGAGAAAGCTTTCTTGACCACATATGGGTCGTCATAATTCAGAGTCCATTTGCCCCTAGAATCAGTGAGAAATGATTGTATCTTCTTGAGCACAAGGTCTCCTTTTCTGAAGACACGGGGTCATACCTTTTTGTCAAAGACTTTCTTCATTCTCTGCTGATACAACTGACCATGGCATATAGCCGTTATTCGCTTTTCTTCGATCAGATTCAGTTCATCGTGCCAAATTTAGCACCATTCAGACTATGTTAGCTTACCTTCCATCAATACTCGCATCGATGGGATCTCTACTTCTATAGGAAGAACTGCCTCCATGCCATATACTAGAGAGAAAGGGGTTGCCCCTGTTGAAGTGCGGACAAATGTGCGATAACCGTGAAGGGCAAAGGGTAGCATCTCGTGCCAGTCTTTATAGGTTACAACCATCTTCTAAACAATCTTCTTGATGTTCTTGTTAGCCGCTTCTACCGCTCCGTTCATCTTGGGTCGGTAGGGAGATGGGTTATGGTGTTCGATCTTGAACTCAACACACAACTCTTTCATCATCTTGTTATTCAAGTTAGATCCATTATCAGTAATGATCTGGCTTGGAACACCATAACGGCAGATGAGATTGTTTTTGATAAATTGGACTACCACTTGTCGGGTTACATTAGCATATGATGCTGCTTCGACCCACTTGGTGAAGTAGTCAATGGCTACCAGAATGAACCAATGTCCGTTCGAACCCTTGGGTTCAATCATGTCGATTCCCCATATGGAAAAAGGCCATGGGGAAGAGATAATTTTGAGATGCGTTGGTGGGACATGGATTTTGTCTGAGTATATCTGACACTTGTGACATCTCCTCATGTACTTGTAGCAATTAGATTCCATGGTTAACCAATAGTACCCTGCTCTTAGAATTTTTTTCGCCATTGTGTGTCTGTTGGCATGAGTGCCAAAGGATCCTTCATGAATTTCTTTTATCAGCATGTTTGCTTCTGGTATGTCTATGCATCGGAGCAAGACCATGTCAAAGTTTCTCTTATAGAGTGTGTCACCGCTCAGGAAGAAACTGCCTGCTATCCTTCTGAGGGTTTTTCTGTCTTTTTTGGATGCCCCAGGTGGGTACTCCTGTTTCTGAAGGAAGCATTTGATATCATGATACCAAGGTTTATCGTCTATGACTGCTTCAATCGTGAAGATGTAAGCGGACCTCTCAAGGCGCATTATGTCAATCTTAGGTATGTTGTTCCATTGACCTACACTAATCATGGTGGAGAGAGTGGCTAATGCGTTAGCCACGTGGTTCTCTTCACGAGGGATGTGATGAAACTTGATTCTGTTGAAGAATGGTAACAACCTTCTCGCGTAGTCTTTGTAAGGAATCAACCATGATTGGTATGTGTTCCAATCTCCTTTGATTTGATTGATAACCAGGATTGAGTCTCCATACACATCCAAGTTCTTAATTCTCAAGTCAATCGCTTCTTCGAGACCCATGATACAAGCTTCATATTCGGCCTTGTTGTTGGTACACTTGAATGTTAATCGGGTAGTGAAAGGAATGTGGATACCCTGAGGTGTTATAATGATTGCCCCAATTTCGTTTCCATAATGATTGACAGCTCCATCAAAGATTAGTCCCCATTGGGAACCTGGTTCTGGCCCTTCACTGGGTAGCAGTTCATCATAATCTTTCATTTTCAAATACATGACATCTTCATCTGGGAATTCAAATCCAATTGATTCTTGATTGTCAATCGGTTGATGAGCCAAATGATCGGCTAAAATACTTCCTTTGACGACTTTCTGAGCATGGTACTCGATGTCGTATTCTGATAACAACATCTGCCAACGGGCAATCCTTCCCGTGAGAGCAGGCTTTTCAAAGACATACTTGATCGGATCCATTTCGGAGATTAACCAAGTAGTGTGACAAATCATGTATTGGCGAAGACGTTTGGTTGCCCAAGCCAGAGCACAGCAAGTTTTTTCAAGCATAGTGTACCGAGTCTCGCAGTTGATGAATTTCTTGCTTAAATAGTTGATGGCAGACTCTTTCCTTTTGGTTTCGTCTTGTTGGCCAAGTACACACCCCATCGAGTCTTCCAAGACTGTTAGGTAGATGATCAATGGTCTCCCCTCTATAGGAGGTGATATAATCGGTGGATTCAACAGGTATTCCTTGATACTGTCGAAGGCGGTTTAGCCGTCTTCTGTCCAAACACAGTCATGATTCTTTTTTAGTAACTTTAAAATTGGTTTGCATGTCGTGGTCATGAGGAATATAAATCTAGAGATATAGTTTAGACGTCCCAGGAATCCTCTAACGTGTTTCTCAGTCTTTGGGGAAGGCATTTCTTGAATGGCATTGACTTTGTCAGGATCAACCTCAATTCCTTTCTGGCTGACGATGAACCCTAAGAGTTTCCCTGAACGGACATCAAATCTGCACTTATTGGGATTCAAGCGGAGTTTGTACTTTCTCAGACGCTCGAATTTTTTTGACAGGTGGGTCACATGCTCCTCTTCTGTCCTAGATTTGGCAATCATATCATCGACATATACCTCGATTTCTTTGTGTATCATGTCATGAAACAGAGTAGTCTTGGCCCTTTGATAGGTTGCCCCGACGTTTTTTAAACTGAACGGCATTACCTTGTAACAAAAAGTGCCTCATGGGGTGATGAACGAAGTTTTCTCCATGTCTTTCGACGCCATTTTTATCTGATTATAGCCCGAGAATCCATCCATGAAGGAGAATACTTTGAACTTTGTTGTACTGTCTACCAGCATGTCAATGTGTAGTAAGGGAAAGTCATCCTTTGGACTTGCTTTGTTCAGATCCCTGTAGTCTACACACATTCTAACTTTTCCGTCCTTTTTCGGAACTGGCACGATGTTGGCTAACCATTGAGGATATTCTGATGTGGCGAGGAAACCCGCGTCAATCTGTTTCTGTACTTCCTCCTTGATTTTGATGGCCATGTCTGGATGAGTCCGTCTTAGTCTTTGTTTTACCGGCAGACATTCTGATCTTAAAGGTAGATGATGTTCCATGATGCTGGTATCCAACCCTAGCATATCCTGATAAGACCATGCGAATACATTGGGGAATTCTTTGAGAAGCTTTATCAAACTTTCTTTGACAGTTGGACTGAGCAGTGCCCCAATCTTTACTTTTTTTCTCTCTTCTTCTGAACCTAAGTTGACTGCTTCCAATGGCTCTTTGTGAGGTTTAATGGACCTTTCCTCTTGTCTGAGTAATCGGGAGATCTCTTCTGGAATTTCTTCGTCATTTTCTTCTTCAGCCTCAAATACCGGGAATTCAAAGTTGGGAGAAGACATTGGATCGTATGTTTCAATGGGGTTTAAAACAAGCAATATGCATGACGTGATGATTTGTTTTTAGAAGAGATAGAGAGAATACAAGAGTGTGTGCAGTGTTTTTTCTGATAACTGCTTGTTTTTATTATTTGAGTTGTTTTTTAGGATTACCATTTTCTGAAAAAACCGAAAAGAGAAAACAGCAATAAATGCGGAAATTACAGAACGACGTTATTTTATTTATGATCTTGTCGATTCTTGAAACTACAGCCTTATAAAACAAAACTCTGTCGCTTTGGGCAAAGCGAATGGGGACATTTACAGAAAGTGAGCCCTATCAAAACATCCGTTTCACCTGGGCAGGGTGAAAGGATAAAGTAAAGACGGCAATTACTTAGACATATGAACGACTTTAGGAACGTTGACAGCAACCCATTGGCGGCGAACTCCTCAGTGAATCACAAAGTCTGGTACTTTCCTTCCTTATTTGTCTTCAGAAATAATGCTGATTTCTGGCGGAGCGGGATTGTTGGAATCTGTTTCCCAAGCAGAGTTGTCGTAGGTGACCTATTCCGTTGTATCTTGCATAGTATTTATACTCTCAATGGGTCTCCCCATCCAGTTGGCTGGATGCCTTCGAGCCTGATACGAGAATTTTCAGGAGCGGTGTACTTGACCAAGAAGTCGTATTTGCCACTCGATTGTCCCAGGGTGTCCCACACTTCTTTGGAACTGGAGGAGTCATCCCTTTCGATGACGTTGACCTCGGGAAAAACATAGTTGATGAGCTACTGTCCTGCAATCTTTGCAAATTCATCGTCGTACTGGATATCTTCTAAATTCCCTGAGTAATGATCCCATGATTCGGTGGGGACACAGGTATTCTTTTCAATGATGCTCAGCTGATATATACCGTTGGGCTGACTCTTTTGCCCCAAGTCTCCTGGGTACGGCTGCCAGATAGGAAGGCCATCCATTAGTCCATAATAGTCGTGGTCAAAGTTGTCTTTCAGCAGAGTGTCCTCCTCTAACGAGTTTGGTGGAGCATGACATCCTTCCGGATCACAATCTCCGTATATCATCTTGACATCTGACCTTGGTATATATCTCGGACTCTGTGCAGGATAGCAAAATGGCGTAGGCACCTCTCCCTGAGACATATAGCTATCCTCATTAAGATAGGACTTCCACTCTTCATCTGTATCGGAGGAGTCACCCTCGTTGATGGTATTCACTTCTTGAGATACTGGGTGAAGAAGTCCTAAATGGGATGAAGGCTTTCATCGTTAGTAGTTGTTTGGGTACAGGTTGAGGAAAAACCAAGACCTTTCTTTGCTTTGTTATCAGTAGGAATGACAAGTTGTCCCCATCCCTTTGTATTGTTACTTTTGATTACTTCGAGAGCATCTTTGTACGAGGAAATTGATGTTCCCTTTTCTGATTGATTGTTATTGCTTACCAAAAGTGCTTGGACCTGAGTTCCAATAACCTCCTCTAGTTCTACATAAGTGGATGACGATAAGTTGCTCATGATTAAGGCTTGCTCTCCGCCGACTGTGACTAGCTGGTCATTCTTGACGAACTTCAGCTTCTGGTGAAGTGTCTAAGTGACTGCCCCAGCCTCGTGTATCCAAGGTCTTCCTAACAAACAGCTGTATGCTGCCCGGATGTCCATGACCTGGAAAGTGACTTGGAAAGTGTGAGGACCGATAGTTATGGGAAGGCCGACTTCGTCGATAACTGTTTTTCAGGATCCGTCAAATGCTTTGACGATGACCTCACTGCCTCTCATCGGAGATCCTTTAAATGATAGTCGCATTAAAGTGGATTTTAGCATAACATTTAGAGCTGATCTGGTGTCTACCAGTACGCTGGTTAAAGCATCGTCCTGGCAGTTGAC
This sequence comes from Lathyrus tuberosus, assembly GCA_022829125.1. Classification (NCBI taxonomy): domain Eukaryota; kingdom Viridiplantae; phylum Streptophyta; class Magnoliopsida; order Fabales; family Fabaceae; genus Lathyrus; species Lathyrus tuberosus. The sequence continues at coordinate 2,041,223 of JALAZF010000213.1, forward strand.
TGTAATTTTGAGTGCCATGTTATGATTTTGGCCCTCTTCCGGCAATTCCTCATCACTAAACCCTAAGTTGTTGCAGGAAGTGATGTTGGAGATGATGCTGTCGAATTGTCTTATTGTCACATCTTGTTCCATAAAGGCTTGCTCTAAGACTTTCTGTAGAGCCTCCCTGTGAGCTTCGAAACTGAGTAAAAGAGATAACACATAGATTTTTGAAGGAGTTTGCAACAGTTGATCAATAATGTTGTATTCACTCTTCTGGATGAGCTTCAGCATCTCATCATCGTTCTTTGAAAAGCCGGGATCATTGGACTGGCCGACTGGTTGATTAGGAACTTTTGTTTGAGGTTCCTTTTCTTTGGAGGGTTCTCCAACTCCTCGGTTGAAGATTCGACTGCTCCGTGTTACTCGACTGATGTCTGCAGTATTCACGACAGAGGGTAATAGAACTTCTTTTCCATTCTCAATTATTGTTGCACCGTATTTGTAAGGGATAGCCTTATCGGATTTGTACGGTACTGGTCCCGGCAGATAGATAACTACAGGAGCCTTCTAATTTTTCTGACCATCGTAGTCGGCCTCAATTGGTTCGAGATTGAGAATCTTTCCGCTATTGAGAGGAACCCTCAATTCATGGAGTAAAGGAATTATGGCGCATACATCTTTGGCCACTTCTCGTTTAGGGATCAAGATTACTTCTTTGCCTCGATTGGGATGATAGTTTGACATTGAACCAGAGCTTGACCATGGTTGAATCTCCTTATGATCCAACTGACTTTGGAGGGCTGCTCGCACGAGGTAGCATCCTTGGTTATCTTCTGAGCAAACTCTACAGCGCTCATAGTTGTGTGGTGGCACCCGACCACGTCTGCTTTGTATGCAGTGTAGCCTTACTAGATATGTCTCCATTGATCGAACATCCTGACTTTGATGCCTAGTAGGGCTCCCGTCAATCATAGTGACTTGTTGTGTGTCTTCATCTAGATAGATCAGAAGCCACCAGTGGTTTAACAAGTGTTGAAGTGTCCTTTGAACGAGTGCACAACCTTGGTCACTCTCACGACACACTTTACAGTTCTGATAATCATACAAAGTCAGAAAACTGAGCCGAACTTGCTTATCATGTAATTCCACTAAGCTGGTATTCATAAAGCGAATATCAAAAATTTGAATCATATTAACTTGATACTGACTTCTATCGCGGTAATCCTGAATCCATCCAAGATCCGTCTGACGCTGGAGGGCCTCTTGTACAAAAGAGCATCCCTGATTATTTACCGAGCAAATTAGACAGGAATTATAATCGTGCCGTGGCAGATCATGATGTTGGCTTTGCCTTGAGTGCATTGCCACCAAGTTGACATTCATCGCACGGATGTCATGGTTTTGAATGATGTTGGAATTTGTATAAGTCATGTTAACTTCACGAATTCGGTGATCTTGGATCCATCCGAAATCCATCTGTTCCTGTAGAGCTGATTGTACCACAGAACATCCTTGATCTTTTTTAGAGCAGATATCACACTGGTGATAGTTATGAGACGGTACGTGACAATATCCACTATGTCTGCAATGCATCTTAACCAGGTTGGTTCCCAATAAGAGTACATCATGAATTTGATAGCTGTGGTCAGATCCTTCCTCTATCAAATTGACTGCAACTTTCTCATGTTGAGGCAGCGGGTTTGTCTGAGCATTTGGATTTGTATCCTTGAAGAATAAGACCCCCGCTCCTGACAAGCTTTTGTACGTCGGATTTAAACTTGAGACAGTTTTCTATGTTATGCCCTGGTCCTCCTTGATGATAAGGGCAAGTTTGATCCGCTTTGAACCAAAAAGGCGGATTCTCCGGTATCGTAAGAGGAGCCCTGGTTTAGACGTGCCCCTTGACCAGTAGTAGTGGAAACAGTTCTACGTACAACATGGGTATAGGGTTGAACCCTGGTGGTCGCATTGTATGGTTGTTATTGTACTGAGGACGAGCCTGCTGAAGAGGCTGTTGTGTCCTTTGCTGATATGGTTGTTGATTCCGTTGGCTCTGAGCAACCTGAGGTTGATACGTCGAGAGAGGCGTAGGGTTGATAGTATGAGTTACATCTGCTACGGGCTGGTATCTTCGCCTTTGCTTTCCAAGAGAGATATTACCAATATCTTGCTCTTTTTTCTTAGGGAAAGCACTACCGTATTTTTTAGTACTGCTTGATGGTCCAACATCTTTGACCAGACATCCTTCTCGAACTGCTTCTTCAAGACGAACTCCCATGCCCACCATCTCAGTAAAGTCGCTAGCCGCACTGGCGATCATTCGTTCGTAGTAAAATGAGCTCAAGGTTTTCAAGAAGATTTTTGTCATCTCTTTTTCGTCAAGAGGTGGACAAATCTGGGCGGCAATTTCATGCCATCTTTGAGCATATTCCTTGAAGGTTTCCTTGTCTTTCTGCGACATGGCTCTGAGTTGATTTATGTCCGGTGCCATCTCCAGGTTATACTTATACTGCTGAATGAAGGCAGCGCCAAGATCTCTGAAAGTGACGATCTTAGTGCGGTTCAAACCCATGTACCATTTGAGTGCGGCACCGGTTAAACTATCTTGGAAATTTTGGATCAGTAGCTGTTGGTTTTCTGTCTAAGTTGACATCCTTCGAGCGTACATCACCAAATGACTTTGAGGGCAAGAGTTACCCTTGTATTTTTCAAATTCGGGCACCTTGAATTTGTGCGGAACTTTCACATTGGGGACCAAACAAAGGTCTGTGGCGTCCTTTCCGAATAGATCCTGACCGCAAATGGCATGCAGTTCCTTCTGCATTTCCAGGAATTGCTCTGGGAACTTATTCATTATGTCGTACATACTTTCGTTTCCACCAGAAGGTATCTGTGGGATTTGCCATTCCGGGACAGTGTGTACCACGGGTGGTGGTATAGTCATTACAGCATTGACTCTTGGTGCTTCTCTCTCCTGAAGTTTATAACCTTCAGGAGTTGCTGTCATGTCTTCGCTTTCCCGAAGTTTGTAACCTTCAGGCCCAGCGGTTCCTGCTGCCGTTTCCGGATCTTCTATGATTGGCAGAATATATCCTTCTGGGATATAGTTAATAGGCATGCCCCAGGGACTATCTTTAGGCATGTTATACCGAGGATCATACTTTTCCACTATGGGTGTCGATGTGATCTCTGAGATCATAGTCCTTTGTATCTGAGCTGCTGCCAGAGCTTGGATGTCATTGTGAAGTTTCCTCAGATCTTCTTTCAGAGTGTCGAGTTCTTCTCTCAACTCTCTATTCTCTTCCTCGAGATTATCCATTTTCTTTTGTCGATTGGCCCGAGTATTGTATGAATAAGACAGTTTGACTCTAGAATCCAGACACAAACGTGAGATTCGTATGTAAGAAGAATGTGTTATGTGAGAATGATGAATGATATGCAATGATTATATTAATTGTTTGTTTAATAAAAGGAAACATCGACAATTGGATTACAAATATCATACAGTGGGGAAACCCCATTTTATTGATTTCAAAGATTGCGGAAATGGAAATACAGTAATTTACAAAGTGTTGTAAAAGGAAATGTCTAAGCTTATGGATCCTGAGTCCTCTCTGAGGAGAGCTCAGGTGCTGGTTCTGGTACTTTCCTTTTCTTTGACCGGGGCTCTTGAGCCGTTGTCGGGTTGTCATTCCTTTGCCAAGTGAAAGGAGCGAGCAAATTCCTTTGGTCTTCTTGATTTTCTACAGCATATTTCTCTAAAATCTCGATCAGATCATCTTTTTCTTTTAACAGTTGTTGTATTTTGGTACACTCCACATTGAGAATACGATACTTGTTCTTCCAAGACTTCTTCCCCCGTTGATCTTCGTTGAGGGTGACATGGAGTTTTTTCGTATCAGACATAAAATAAAGGACAGATTCCTTTAACGGAAGAACCTCTTGACGAGGGTAAGGCATCCTCAGTTTGAGAGCTTTAGTTTGTACCCAGTGGAGATAAGGTTCTACAGAGACACAATATGGTTTTTCTATAGACTCTCTTCCTTTCCTGTGAACATGTTTCCAAGCATGCACTATTTTCGTTTTTAGTTCCCTGTCATTTTCTCCTTCCTTGAAGAAAAGACCTTCCAGATGAGCATTACGCGGGACATGCCTCATCGGGTATCCGAATTGACGACGAACTAAAGTTGGATGATAGTTGATCCCTCCTTTAATTCCTATGAGGGGTACATTAGGGAAATTTCCACAATGATCAATGATTTCTATCCCGTCATAGATTCGATTGTACCAATCGATGTCAGAGTTTGTAAGAGACATGATTCTCTGCGACCAACGTAAAGTACTCTTATGATCCCAAAATGCAGCAGACTTGGGCAAGTGAGAAGTGAACCATTTGTACAGCAGGGGTACACAGCAGGTGATCATTCCTCCGCTGTACAAATTCCTTATGTTTACAGAATGATAAACATCTGCAAGCAAGGTTGGTACAGGGTTTCCAATCAGAAATATCTTAATGGCATTGATATCAACGAAGTTATCAATGTTGGGAAATAAAAATAACCCGTAGGTGAGCAAGACAAAGACGCTCTCGAAAGCAGTCACGTTCCCTATACTAGCAAAGTACAGAGCTTTCTTTATCAAAAACTTGGCTGGTAAACCTTGGATTCCACCCTTAATGGTCATGTGAGTCCTGACTTCTGACTCGTCCAAATAGATTGCTCTTGCAATGGTTTGATCTTTTGGAAATTCTTTCAGTCCATAAAAGGGAACTTGGTCAGTGATGGGTAAATCAGTTAGGTGAGAGTACTCCTCCAGTGTTGGTGCCAGTTGATAATACGGGAATGTGAAACAGTGATAGACCGAATCTTAAAAACTGAATCAGAGTAAACAGTATTCCTTCAATTACATGGACCCTTAACAGAGACAGTAGTCCTCCGTACTTAGCTCTGAAAGCATCGGGGTTGGTGATCATCCTTTCCAGCCCTCTCAAATCCTTTAATTTTGGAACCTTGAAGGTGCACTTATAAGTCTTCCTTCTACTGAAATCTATAATGCAATCTTTCTCTCTGATATTTGCAATCATTGTCTTAGTTTAATTTGAAAAGAGAGAGACTAGAAAAGAAGATTTTCTTTGTTTAAAGTTTTTTTTAATGAAATGAATGCATGAATGCAACACACAAAAACATAGAAAAAACATAGAAAAATCATTGTCTTGATTTTTGTGTGCCTTGATCAAAGCCCAAGGTTGAAGCTAAGAAGTTGATTGACTCCACTAGGGAAGTCCTTATACAAAGCCTAAGAGGAGGCTGGAGATGACCGACTCAACAAGATAGTGTTTATATGTCTTGTACAAAGCCCAAGATTGAGGCGAAAAAGAGACTGACTCTTTGGGAATATCATTATACAAAGCCTAAGAGGAGGCTAAAAGGGATTTTGACTCTGCCGGGGAGATTTGTATATGTCTGGTACGAAGCCCAAGATTGAGGCTGAAATGAGAAATTTAACTAACTTGGATGAGGATATTTTTATGTGTCTTGTACAAAGCCCAAGATTGAGGCTGAAAAGAGTTTGACTCTGCGGGAGAGTATTATCTGTCTTGTACAAAGCCCAAGATTGAGTCTGAAAGAAGTTTGACTCAACTTAGGGAATTATTTCTCGAAGCCTAAAGAAGGCTAGGAGGAATTGACTCCGCTAGGGAAGATACTTGTCCCAAGCTTAAGAGAAGGTTATGAAGATTTATGTCTTGTACAAAGCCCAAGATTGAGGCTAAAAGGGTTTGACTCAACAAGAGAGTGCCTTTATTTGTCATGTACGAAGACCAGGATTGTGGCAGAACAAGATGGAGAAATCATTCTTCCTAATAGGAGGCTGACTTCTGTTAGGGGAAATCTTTATATCAAACCTAAGAGGAAGCTGAAAAAAGATTGACTCAATAAGAGAGTACTGAAATGTGATTGACTCAACAAGAGAGTCCAAAAATGATTGACTCAACAAGAGAGTCTGCAAAGGTGATTGACTCAACAAGAGAGTCTGAAAGTGATTGACTCAACAAGAGGGTCTAAAGGTGATTGACTCAACAAGAGAGTCTGAAAGTGATTGATTCAACAAGAGAGTCTGAAAAGGTTAGCTCCGCTGGGGAGAATCATTGTACAAAGCCCAAGAGGAGGCTAACTGCGCTGAGGAAAGGTCATTATACAAAGCCTAAGAGGAGGCTAGCTTCTGTTGGGAATTATTGAGATCCCGAGGCAGGTCCAAGTGGGAAATCAACTCTTACTGATGGTTATAGAAGAGTTGGGATATCAGATACCTTGAGGTTCTGATTTGAGATAGTGTTATTAAAAGCCTTTTGACCCTGGCTGGGGATTCTTAGGAGAGAGACTGGGTTTTAGGACCCATGGGTTTTAACTCTACAGGAGATCTATCCATAGTGATCGGGGTTTCTTCCTATGTTTGTAAGGAACTTGAGAATGTCTTTGAGACTCAAGGGGATTAGACTGTCCAAGTCTACTGGTGTGGAAGAGTTTTATCTTTTGTATGATGCCCAAGAGGAGGCAGGTGTTTTAAGGGATAAGAATCAACCCTAAATTGGTCTGAGATTTGACACTGGAAAGACCGCTCTAGCAAAGGATGACTAAGTTTTGTCTTATACCTTTAGGAGGTCTTTAGGATCCTTGTATTAAGCCCAAGAGAAGGCATGAGAACTTCTAAGAAGCCGGAGGGTCCTTGTACAAAGCCCAAGAGGAGGCGGGGATGCTTTTAGAAAGCCTGTGGGTCCCAAACCGAGAAAAGTTTGATAAATGCTATTCACCGAGAATAGATCATTTAGTGAAAGTTCTGAGGTTTGAAGAAACTCAAGAGATGCTATTCACCAAGAATAGATCAACTCTGGGGAGTAGAACTTCTTTGACAATTTCTAATAGTGACAGCCTGAGAAAAGGTTCACGATGAATACTGCCTTTTCTTTGTTCCATATTGTTTAAGCTCAAGAGAAGGCAAGATTGTATCTGGAACTCCTATGGGGACCTAGTTTTGACTGTATTTAAAGAGTGGACAAACTGTCTTTACCTAGTTGCTGGGGAAAACTCTAAATAGCTATACTAGTATATATACAGTTGATATATGACAAGTATTTAAAAGGATATGAAAGTAGACTTACAGTGCGCAGCTTCCCACAATACAGTTATATATATGAAAGCGAGTAAATGAAAGCGGTTAAAACTTACAGCTGATCAAGCTTCCATGCTGTATTGTTAGTTGTTCAAAGAAATTAAAGAAAGTTTTAATAACAACTGTATATTTGAACTTTAATAAAAGAGAAGTTATTTTTGAAAAGATTGTTGGGGTTTATACTCAAGGAGAGGCCCAAGGTTTAACAGTGATCGCACCGTTGTTTTGAATATCGTATCGGGACTTATACAACGACCGAGGCCCAAAGCGGTTTTCTGTACAAAGGGATGGGTCTTACAACTCAATGAGAGGCCCAAAAAGTGTTTTAAAAAAGAAAGATGGGACTTACAACACGAGGGGAGGCCCAATGAAAGACAGTGATCGCACCGTCGTTTTGAGAATCGCATAGGGACTTATACAATGTGTGAGGCCCAAAAAGGTTTTTATTTACAAAGGATTTGGTCTTACACTCTATCAGAGGCCCAAAAGTGTTTTTTACAAGTGATGGGGCTTACAACTCAAGGAGAGGCCCAAGGAGGTTTTTTGTTTGAAAAAATGGCGGTCGCGCCGAGATTTTTTATCGTGTCGGGACTTATACAATACCTGAGGCCCAAAATGGTTTTGGTTAAAGGGGATTGGGTCTTACACTCTATTAGAGGCCCAAAAGTGTTTGAAAAAAGTTTGTTAGGGTGAAAATCAACGAAACCCTAATTTCACCATTTTTTTAAAGTAATTATTCAAAGAAAATTAATTAAAATAATAAAAACACCAAATAAGTTTGAATAAACAACTTGTGATTTTTGGTTAAGGTTTGAAAAATGATGTTTTAATCACAAGATGAATTAAAACTCATTTGGTTTTGATTTCCAAGATGAAAATTCATTTTTTGAAATGTTTAAAACAATAAAAATGAATTTATTTGCAAAAATAACAACTATATTAAATAAATAATATAAATTTTATTTTTTTGTGAAATAAAATATTTTAACATTTTTGTGATTTTTTACAAAAAGAACCAATAAAAAATAATGAAAATTGAGAGAGAAATTAATTTTCCAAATCATTTAAAATAATATGACAAATATTGAAAAATGGAAAAAGTGGTAAAAAAAAGGGTCTGGGGCGAGGGGGATTCGAACCCCTGACCTCCAATTTTCAGCGCGCGCCTTCTACCACTGGGGTGGTGATACATCCGTGTATCAAAACCACCCCATAAATACATAAGGGATGCCTTGTTTTAGGCCCGAGCAATGCAAGGCAAGGCAAGGCAAGGCTAGCTTTTGGGCCATTTACGTGAAGCCTCTAACTTTCTCATTTATCCATGGATTGGGACAAAATTTATATGCATCTGGCCTAGAATTTCCCAAGGAATCCAATGGTGGTCATGGTTTTTTTCAGATGAGGTCCCTATTTAAAAACCCGATAGTGGTTTTGAAATAGGCCTATATTTGCATTTTCTATGCTACCTCATGGTACAGGCAAGAATTACATGATGAATTGGTTCAAACACTACATATATAACATGTATGAGATGTTTATGATCAGTGGACTTCAAAGCAATGCATAATTCAAAGAGTTCAAGTTGTGATGCTTACCTCTTTGGGAGCTTTTTGTGCTATCTGCCAAGTTTCTTGTGCCAGAAGTAATTTGATGCTTTAAACACTCTCAATTGATCCCTTAGAAGCTTTTAGAATGGTTGGAACCAGCTATAATCTTCAGGAACAAGTTTGAGCACTTTCTTGCAAAATGGCCAAAAGTGGCCAATAGGGCAGCTCTCTCAAATGGTGTTTCAGATGTAGGGAACCATTTGGGACAGTTCAAGGATGATATTTGGAGTGTGTTTGAGGTTTTATCTGGTTTTGAAAGTGACTGAATCAAGACATGGCTAAAAAATTGCAAAAAAAATCCAATTTTGAGGTTTTGGAAGTGGACTTTGTGATTTTGGTGTTACAGGTCACATGTGAGAGTTTGAACAGCTTAGATACAACATATTAGAGGTGTTTGGATCATGAGCTGTGATGGAATTGCTCTCTAACTCAAAAACTCAGAGATACCTTGCAAAAGAAGGCATTTTGGCCTAAAGAGAGGGATTTTGAGGAAAGCATCAGTTTGGTTGCTTTGGGGTACTCAAACTGATCGCAATTGATGTCTATTTATAATGTATCAAGTTTATTTTGGCATCAATAGTGAATGGAGGCTGCAGCAGGCCTTTGGCCAATGTTATGCAAAAGGAATCTCAAGTCTCCTCTAGCCATTGACTTGAGATTAGAGCACAGGCTTTGTAGCTTTGGTTCAGAAATACGTTTGGACTGAATTAAGTTGGAATAGGCTTAGTTCATGCCACCTTGATGTATTCATTAAAGGCTTGGAAACAAAATTGGAGTCTTGGCACTTTTTAGCCTTTTTAGGTTTGGCATGACTACTTGTAGATTCTTGGACTTGTGAGGCTTGGAGATCAGATCACTCCCCTTGGATTTGATCCTCAGATGTATGCAAATTGATGACAAGGCTTGAATTTATCAGATTTGGACAAATCGAGCAAAATGCACAAATTCTGCCTTGTAAAACCAGTTCATGATGCCATGTTTCAAGGGTTGTATCTCATTGCTCAAATTGAATTTGGAGATGATTTGGTACTTGTTGGAAAGCCCTTATGGCATGCTTTAACTTTGATGTTTACCCCTAGACCTGGTTTGACTTGGATCAAGGTGAAAAATGTCCCTACATTTTGGAAAAAGTAAGGCATATTCTGACTTAGTGAAAATTTCACTAAGTGTTGGAAAAATGTCATTTCATGTTTTTAGCCATTTTGATCCTTCCATAACTAAAAATCCATGAAGAATTGGAATGATATGTAGTTGACACTTTTGAAGTATGTAATGAGAGCTACAAATCTAGCTTTGGACCATCCAAAATGGTTGCTTGGATCTCAAGTTATGGTCCTTGGAAGTTGGTACCCTAGCCACTTTGTTCCATAACTTAGAAAAATTCTAAGTTTTTTATGGTTACCCCTTTTACAAGTTAACTCATTTTCTTAGGTTTTTCTTGATGAATGATGATTCAAATCACATATTAACATTGTTTTAGGGTTAAAGAACCTTAGTTGACCAAAAATTCAAAAAGTCAAACTTTGGATTTTTGTACAGTTGACTTTTTATCGGATGAAATCCAAATTGTGCGATCCTTTGTGAAATCAAGCCCTTGACCTAAATCAAACCTAATGGATGGATTCCATAGGTGTTATAGGGTGTATTAAATCATGTCCCAAGGTTTGGGAGCATGTCCTGGTCAAAAGTCAAAGGCACAGTTGACTTTTTCCTTGAAACCCTAATTGTGGTCCTGATGAAATTGAAACTTGTAGATCAAGCTTCTTGGATCAATACATTGTTATAAATGGATCAATGTAGTGTATTGGAGACCCTCAAACCATGTCTTGAGGTCTTGGCTCATGCTTTGTCCCAAAAGTCAACTTAGGGGTGAATTAGGTCAAGAAACCCTAATTCCTGATTTTTGGTAAATGCATCCCCTGAGGTTAAATTGACTTGATGATTGGGTCCATGATGTCCCTTAGAGTATCTTGGGTTATTGTTTGAAGCATTGGCTCATTCCCAGAGGAAAATTTCCGTCTGGAGGCCTTGGTCGACCAAAACCCTAATTTGGTGACACTAACGATCCTAAGGCTTGATCCACCTGGAATGTTTCACCCTTTGTGCTTGATTCTTGACGTGGGAACCTCTTGATCCTTTATGGGTGTTTGAGAGTTTAGACAAATTAAAGATCATATGATTCCTTGATTGATCCTTTGTCTAAGGCTTTGAGAGGGCTTGAAACCCTAATTCTTGACTGTGGTGAATGCTCAAACATCTCTGAGGAGATTGATGAGGCATGTAGGTACATCCATATTGTGATGATGATTTGCCCAATGATGGGAAATCTTGGTGGTCAAAATTTGGGGTATGACAGTATAATATGTAACATGCATCAGAACAGTGCAACAACATAAAATTTCAACATGTTCTATCGTGCAAGTTTTCAACCAAACATGGCAACCTTTCATCCAGAATCATTAAGCAATAAACACACTACATCACTGCATTAAAAAAGCAACAATACTATGTATGTACATGTGGGTTTGAGAGTTCAGAATTCTTACCTCTTGGAGAAAATCTAAGGCTTCTTCTATAGCACTTGCAGAGAATAGAAATAACCTTCTGGAGCCTTGTTGACCTTTGGAGAGGAGAAGCAAGTGATTAGAAGCTTTGGAAAGTGCTTCAAATACAGAACCCGATCCTTCTTGCAATTAGAAACTAAAAAATGGCAGATGGTGGTAGGAGTGTTACAGTTAGGTTTCAGGTGTTTGAAGCTTCTCTACAAGGTGTTTAGAGATGGTTTGTAGAGTTAGAGAGGAAATGCACGAGTGAAACTAGTGTTTGGGGAGTTCTTGCAGATTTGCAAGAACATGTGAATGGGAGAATGGAGTAAGCAATCAGCCTCTTGTTGGGGTGATTCTGGTGTGCCTTGGAGTGTAGAACAATGCCCTATTTATAGGAAAGGTTGAGGGCATGAGGTATGGTCAGAATTGGAAACTTGCCAAATTTGCCCTTTCTTTAAGTTACCTTCGCGTGAGCTGGCTTTGCTGAACCAAGGGTCTTCAAAGCTCTAGCCCTAGGCTCTGTAGTGTTGTGGACTGATTTGATTGGGTTAGAGTCCAAGTTACAAGGAGAAAAGTGGACTGCCATGCTTTGTTGAAAAGTTTCTCTCACCTTGTGTCAAGTTGCCCCAAGTTGATTAAACCATGTTATTTTAATGATACAACTTGATAAAAATCGTGGAAGAGGTTTGAAGCATGTTAATCTTGCCTCTAAACATCAGAAGAGTGAGTATTTTGGTGATTAGGAAGAGGTTTTACATAATCATGCACGTGTGTGTAACTTGCATTTCAAGAAATAACCTCAAACTTCAACCATCCCAATCTCTCAGCTCCCTCCATGGATTGGGGTGTTCTAGTACTTTTTGGAAAGCCCCAAATGTCCTCTAAAACTTTCATGTTCACCCCAAGTTCTAGATCAAAAGGGATCTTGGTGAAAAGTGGAGGTGAAGTCAGCTGGTTTTTAAGGTAAAAAGTAGTGAAATTTCACTAAGTCCTTAAGTGTTTTGAACTTCCAAGCCTTGTAACTTAAAAACCAAGCCTTATCTTGAGAAGGGTCCTCTAATATGTTTTGAAGTTCATGATGAGAGCTTCAATTTGAGCTTTGAGTCACCAAATTTGGATGTGTGGTTTGAAAGTTATGACCTTTCCAATTTTGCACAAGAAGTGAATTCTTCCTTAGAAAATTTTAAGAACAAAACCTTGCCATTCTTCTAAGAAACCTTTGAAATGGTGGTCTATCATATTCTAATTCATGGATTGAACATGTTAAGATGGAGTGTGACTTGGATACTTCATTTTGGGCCAACAACATCAAAGTCAGAGGCTTGACTTTGTCAGTCAAAACCCTAATTTCCTCAGGAATTCCACTGGATGATCTTTAAGGATCTTGCTTCTTCAATCTCTTCCAAGGTCCAAAGATGGCCTCTGAGGATGTTTATGAACATATGGAACCATGTCTCAAAGTTTGGGAACATGCCTTGGTCAAAATCAAAGGCAATGTCTAACTTGTCTTGACAAAACCCTAGTTTGAGGGCAAGATGCACTTGTGACTCTTTGTACTAGTGATGAAAGCCAGATGATCTTGATTTCTTGTTGAGTAAGACCTCTTGAAAGTAGGTAAGTTCAATTGGTTGATGAACTAATCAAACCTTGACTGATCAGGACAAACCTCTTCAGTGATTCTTCAGGTTAAAACCCTAATTTCACAACTTTGGTTTGATAGTCTCTTGTTGACTTGATTTGATCCAATGTCTTGAGATCCCAAACTGGTGAACCTTGTGATGGTTGTATGGAGCCAGAGAATTCCTTAGGAGACCTTGAATCATGTGAGAGCCTGGCTTAGGAGACCTTTCCCTCTTTCTGGTGTAAACCCTGATTTTCACAAAAGAAACAAACTCTGCAAGATGAAGTGGTTAGTTAACGATGCATAGATGATTGAAACCTAAGTGTAAGTGCAAGATGTTATGACATCTAAGGGGTAAATTTTGGGGTACAACACTATGGTCCCAATAGTTGAGAGGAATTGAGGAGTGAGCATGAAGTGTAAGTCCTATTTCCATAATATGTCGATGTTTTCTCTCGATTGTCCCATTTTGGTGTGAGGTATGTGGACAAATGAGCCTGTGAGAAATTCCCAATTCAGTAAGATACTTGGGTAAAGGCCTGAATTCTCCGCCATTATTTGACTGCATTGTTTTAATGATGGTGTTCAGCTGAGTCCTAACAATGGTAAGAAATAGCTTGAAGGCTTGAATTGCTTCTGACTTGTTATACAGGAAATATTCCATGTGTATTTTGTGAAAGCATCCACAAATGTTATGTAATAAGGGAAGCTAGAGCTTGAAGATTGAGGAGAAGGGCCCCAAAAATCAGTATGAATCACTTCAAATGGAGCATGATATGTAGTAGATGATAATAGTGCACGAATTCGGTGCGACTTTCCAAGAAAACATGATTTGCGAAAAAAATTTGAACTTTTATTTGATACATGAATGTTACAATCTTTTAAAGCAAGCCTAATGGCTAAAAAGTGTGAATGTCCAAGTATAGAATGCCAGGAAATAATAGAAATAGGTTTATTAGAATCAGAAACTACTGCACAAGGTATAGAATTGACATACTTGGGAAAATAAGAAAAACTATTTTGCTTGAACAAGCTAGAGTAAGGTGGTTCCATAATCAGGTTTGAATAGAAATAGAAGCCACTTGAATCAAGAAAGCCTTCAAGAAGAATGTGCTTATAACCCTGAGATTTTACCTAGCACTTGTTAGAAATAAATTCAAATACCGGATCATTATTCTTAGAAAAATTTGAAACTGATAACAGATTTCGTGTAACACAAGGAACATGTAGAATGTCACTTAATAATATATGAGAATTATGCATTTTTTTAGAGATGGCACAAGAGGTAACTATGCATGTAATGGCTAAGGATTGACCATTGGTAATGCATATACTATTTGGATAAGGCTGATTAGCATGCAAGAAATATGCATAATGAGTAAGATGGTGAGAAGCACTTGAGTCTGCAAACTATACTTGCTTCTGAAGAGCTTCAGTCAAGGAATACTCATGCGTGTGAGCCATTATTAATATAGCTTGTGTGTTTGATATGGAGGCCTCAACTTGATAAATTGAAGAAAAAGGTGAAGTCATGCTTGTGGAAGTGCTTATTGGAGTGAAGTTTTCATCAAACCTATACAAACAACCCACTACAGCATAACCATATTTGCCAAACAATTGGCATATAGGTCTAGAGCCCGAGGAGGAGCGCCCTTGTCCACACCCTCTGCCATAATTCATGTGTCATCAACCATAATTACCTGTTGAAGTCTCGCACACACCTCCTGTTTGAGAATTTACGTGAGCCAAATTTACTAAGACAATAAAAATAGCTAATTCCTGCCTGAACTTATCAAGCTGGACTTCTTGCACATAGAGAAGTGATTCAACATCAAAAGGTGAAAGAGGTTAATGGCTACCATATATTTTTAGAGCAAAGGAGTTGTACTTTTCAAGTAAACCATCAAGAACATAATAAATTTGATCTTGTTGAGCGATGGAATCACCAACTGCCAAGAGAGAGTTAACGATAGATTTCACAGGAAAAACATATTCAGTTAGAACCTTTTTAGCTTTCTTCATTGATTTTAGTTCAACTCGCAATTGCCTTACACTAGTCTTCACGTAAGCTTTGAAATAACAGTGAATTTTATCCTATATTTCAAACGTGTGCTTGCAAGATAATACTAGGTAACACCGATTTAGAGATTGTTGAGAGGATTCAGATGAACAAACCATAATATCCATGCTTACACTACTACGTAAAACCCCTTTAACAATAGTTGAAAAATACATATAATAACGCAGATCAAGACATTGTTATGTAGAGTGTTGTGGTAAATGCACTACTTATAATCACGGCCCTGAGACCGTTGTTGTATTCTAGAAAGCGCGCGGTATATCACAATGGTTATGCTTAACAACCGTTGTGATAGATAAGGTACTGGGTTCGAAACCCAGCATCAGTAAATTAATTACATTAGATGACGGTTAATGTAGACAACCGTCGTGGAAAGTACCCATAGTTTATTATATACAAATATATATTGCTTGGTTTACCATACACCTATTTAAAGAAATACAACCATTCAAATTGGCAAAGAAATATATAATTTGAAAATAAAACTATTCTTGAAAACCAACTTAAACACACCAATTTTTTTCGAATTGAATTCGTCTCATTCAACACATTTTATGTTCTTTAACACATAATATACGATTCAATGGTCTGATTCCTTTAATGCATCGATATCTTTTATTATAGTTTATCTCATCATCGTCGCTTATCAACGCGATTGTAATTTATATCGATGAATTGAAGCAAACAGACCATTGAACCATATATTATGTGTTAAGGAACATAAAATATGCTGAATGAGATGGATGCGATTCGAAAAACATTGATTGATATAAGTTGGTTTTCAAATACATCTTAATTTTAAGAATATAAGTTTCTATGTCAATATAAATGATTGCATTTTCATTAAAAGGTAAGTGAAACAAACAATATACATAGTATATAATAAACTAAACTTGTCAACTTGTATAAGAATTTAAAGAACAAAACATTGCTAAGTCACAAGAAGCCTCTATTTTGTGACTTAGCAATGTTTTGTTCTTGTTTTGAGAACATTTGTCAACAACATTAACATACAACAAATCAATGCAACACAATAAAAAAACATATATTATTTAAGCAACAAAACCCCAAGTGGGACTGTAACAAATCTAGATACATAGAGTCAATAATGCACCTCTTATTGAAAATAATCGTGGAACTGTAACAAATCATGATATATCAAGTTCATCTAGTTTGTGAAGCCATGAAGAAGAAATATAAGGTGGATGAAGCTTATACAATAACTTCATACTTCTTATATTTTTCTTTATGGCTACAAAAACCATATGAAACTTCACCATAGTATACGCTGGCTACCACCATACGCTTACTACCACCATCATCACCATGTATCTACAAAGAAACACAACAGAAATCAAACTTAACCCTAAAACATTAATAACATAATGTTTTCCACAGCATCCTAAAACCAAACCCTAAAACAATAATCCTAAATTCTAAACATCAACAACATCCAGAAGAAGAGTAGAAAGAAGAGAGCAGGAGAACATACCATATTCGCTGTCGTAGGAGTTTGCGCTGGACGTTGCTCCCATCAGATATCCTTTAAGCTTCTTTTCTCCATTCACTGGTAATAGTATTGGTTAAGATTTATGAGAGGAGATGGTTGTGTTAGGGTTTTCTTTAGAGAGAAACGACAGTTATGAATTGGGCAAAAGATAGTTTCGTTTATATATTAAAAAATATCACTTTTCGTTACGGTTTATAACTATAACCGTAATTATATTTTATATTTTAAAATAATAACAAACTATATCATGATAGTTATTCATAATAACCTAGTGATATCCCTTATTTAAAAATAAATAAAAAAGAAAGGAGCGCCTTAACCTTAAATGAAAAAAAAATTGCCACAGTTGAGGTTCGAACCCATGAAAGATTGACTCTATCATAGCAGTTATACTTACAACCGTTATTATACCCTATAAATTTTTAATTAAAAAATATAATATAAAGTTAAAGCCTGAGTTTAGAGATATCACCACGGTTTTAGGAAGAATCGTGGAGACTTAGGCGTTGTTGTTTGCGCGTTTTGTAGTAGTGTTAAGATTCTGCATAGACGTTTTCGTTGATGGATTTTTGTTTATTCTTAAACTTTGGTGTAATCTAAGGGTTTACTACGAACTTTTGAACTCTATGAGTGAGGATAACACCTTTGAATTGCTGATTCTATATGAGATAATTGTTCTCTTGAAGATTGATAAAAAGTTTCAAACCAAAATGATGAATTAAGTTTGAATCAAAGGTATTTCTGAAGAGCGTTGGTGTTGGTGATGCAAATGAGCCAACGGTGGCTGCAGGTGAAGAATCTTCCATGGCAGTTCAAGGTAGAATATGGAGGATGAAAAAAGATATGTTGGAGTTAACCAAAAACAGTTAAAGTTGTTAGAGAGCTGAAGAGATCGTAACCGGTGAATGATACCATAATAGATTTAAGTGAATCATATTCAACTTTGTTTGAATGGTTGATTAATCTTTACAATGTGCATAATGTTTATATATAACATTTACATGATGTTGATGGTGCACACCCTTCATGGCCATACATATGTCTTCATGTATACGTACATCGTGATGCTACTCCATGACTAACTTCTTTTACATATTATATATGATCTATATATTTTTTTTGAAAGCAATGATATAAACTAAAAAAGGCTGTACAAGGGGTACAACAACCCAGTACAAAACAAACTACATCTTCCCCTATAGACACGCAATAGGGACTGTATACCAATCATAAAATGAGATACAATTTAGAGACCTAGCTACAAATAACCATCTCCAACTGAAATACTTAATAGAGTTCAAAAGATCTTCTACAGACTTTGTTTTGTTGTAAAAAAAATTTAGAGTTTCTTCCATACCAAAGAAACCACAACGTTGTGGCCCACACGACTAAACCTCGCGAGTTACCCTTAGCTTTATAGTTAACACCATCAAAATCCAACATGGATTCAAGATAATTGCCACTGCTGCAAAAACTAATACCAAGCCAAAGCTCGATACCTTTCCACACCACACCTGCTACAACACATTCCAAGAACACATGAGCAACATTTTCCACTGAAGAATCACACAATATACTACTCGTATCCCTCCTCCTACTTCTATATTCCTCTGAGCAAAAAGATCCTTTGTGGCTATCCTATTCCTCAACACTCTCCAAAGAAAAACTTGAACTTTTGACGACAAACTCGCCTGCTACAACTTCTTAATCCCACCTAGATAATCTTATCCTACTCTACTATCCACCCTGTCCTGGAAGAGACTCTTATAACAGGACCAGACAAAAAATCCAACAGTAGAAGAAAAGGTTAAATGCACAGCAGGATCCCAAGAAAAAGAATCAGCAGTATCACGAAAAGGCTTAGCAAACCCTAATAAATCCATTAGGTCTTCCCTTTCCCTGGCCATAACATAATCAGGAGGATAATCTGAAAAACACAAATTCCACACGTACTCCTCCCCTCTCCACAAACCTAATCCTACAACAGAACCTTTAGAGTTAATAGCAAACAAAAATAAATTGGGGAACACTTCCTTTAAAGGGACATCTAGGATCCATCTACTATGCCAAAATGATATATCTTTACCATTCCCCAGCTTGCACCTAAGATTCTCAACAAATAAATTCCTCTTAGATACACTGTCGAAACCCATCCCCACTAGGTCCCTCCACCAAATAGACTCAGAGTTCTTGCCTTTCTCCCCTTCATAACTATTTATATATTGAGCTAACCCTTTTCCATACCTACACTCCATTAAACCCTTCCACACGCACTCTTCTAAATTCAGCATCCTCCAATTCCATTTCAATAGGAGGGCTTTGTTGAAAATACTTAAGTCCTTGATGCCCAGTCCACCTTTCTCAAATGGCAAACAAATATTTTTTCAATCAACCCAATGCACCCTCTTTCTTGATTCACACCCTCCCCACAAAAACTTACTTTGGATTCCATGCAAGATCTTTATAACTCCAACAAGAACTTATAAAACGAAAAGGCATACAAAGAGAGAGCATTAATGACTGAATTAATAAGGACAAGTCTACCTCTAATAGACAGATGTCTCCCTTTCCAATCAGCTAATCTACTCCTAACTTTCTCAATGATACTCTGCCACAGATAAGTCCTCCTAGGACTGTCGCCAATGAAAAATCCAAGGAAGACACAAGGCAACTTCATAGTCTCACAATGCAGGAAAGTAGAAGCAGCTTCCAAAACTTCTGGGAAAATATTGACACCTCATATCCTACTCTTGTAGAAATTCACCTTTAGGTCTGTAAGCATTTCAAACTCGCGGAGCACAGCCTTGATACACCAAAGGTTATTCCAATTGGCCTCCCCAACATTAAAGTATCATCTGCAAACTGAGTGATACTATAATGCACATCTGAGCTAACTCTAAAACCTTTATAAAGCCCTTTGACCTCAACCTTCTTCACCAGTTGGGTTAAGACTTCCATAATAAGAATGAAAAGGAAAGGCGATAAGGGATCCCCTTGGCGTAATCCTTTACTAATCCTAAAATCTCTAGTAGCACTACCATTAATCAACATAGATATAGAACCATTACACACCAGAGAATGAATCCAAGATAACCATTTGTGCCCAAAATTCAACTTAACAAGCAAGGTTTTAAGAAACTCCCACGACACGCAATCATAAGCCCTTTCAAAATCCATCTTCAACATCATACAACTCTTCTTACTCCGTTTGGCTAGGTATAATACCTCGTTTACTACTAACACACCATCGAAAATACATCTATCAGGCACAAATGTTGTTTGTTCAGGGGACACTAAAGAGCTAATCACCTTCTTCATCCTACCAGCTAGCAATTTAGAGAGGATCTTCTGATAACAATTCACTAAACAAATAGGTCTGAAATTCCCTAGAGATTAGGGATTCTTGATTTTTGAAACTAAAGTTATAAAGGCGGCAGAAGCAGCCTTAGTTAACACAGGTTTACTATGGAAGTCTATAACAAACCTGAAAACATCTTCTTTCACAATCTCCCAGCACACTTGAAAGAACGTGAAGGTAAAACCATCTGGCCCAGGGCTTTTACCACCATTACAACCCCAAACAGCTTCCTCAATTTCAACTTCGGTAGATTCTGAATCCAACCAACTTTTATCATCATCTGACAACCTCTTCATTTCAAAGTCTTCTAGAAACAGACGTTTAAGACATGATTCTCTAAAATTATCTTCGAAGAACTTGCTGACCTCTTTCTTAACTCCTGCAACATCTTCAATTCTTCCTCTTTTAGTGTCAACAAACCAGATCTTGTTTCTCCTTCTCCTTCTTCTGACAGCATAATGGAAGAACCTAGAGTTACTATCACCCTTCTTCAGCCATAACTCCCTAGCCTTCATCCTGATCAATTCCTCTTTCACGTTCAAATTATGCCACACTAAATCAGTGGCCTTCGATCTCTTCAAGACCATCTCCTCAAAGTTGATAAAACCTAATCTACTAACTTCCTGATCTAGATCATTAAGGTCTTTTATAGCTTCTTCCACCCTAACATCTATCCACCCAAACACCTCTCTACTCCATCTTTTAAGACTATACTTAAGCCTTCCCAATTTTACCTTAAGAACATAGTCTCCTCTCCTCTTGACCTCAACAGAATTCCAGCTGGTCTTAACAAAATCATAGAAATCTAGATGCTTCAGCCAACTATTAAAGAATCTAAAAGGTTTTGGCCCCCAATCAAGAGAATTGGTCTTCAGCCAAATTGGGCAGTGATCAGAAACCTCTCTTCTCCCAATATGTTGACCTATGATCTTCTAGTCTTCAACCAGGTTTTCAGACAGCAAGAACTTATCAAGTCTACTCATTGAATTACCAGACCTGTTAAACCAAGTAAAAATTCCACCCTCGCAGGGGACATCAACACACTTTAAATCGAAGATAAAACTCCTAAACTCCTCCATCTCCTTGCTTCTATCATCTCCCTATTTACCTTTCCTTTCTTCTTTGGAATCTACTGAATTAAAATCACCACCAATTATCCAATCACCCTTCCCAAACCACTTCTTAACCTTCACAAGATCTGCCCAAAGCTTTCTCTTCTTCTCCAATGTATGGGATGAATAAACATTGACAAAGAACAATTCCCTACCCTTCCATATTGCATTGAGCCCAACAAAACCTTCTTTCCTAAAACTGAAGATGAGGTCCAAAGAGTCTCTTTTCCACAATATAACCATACCACCTGCACTCCCTTTAGCACCTGATTCTGACCACTCCACATCAGAGTTACCCCAAAGAGAAGAAGCAATTATACTATCAATCTCAGCCTTCTTCGTTTCTTGAATGAAATAAACATCAACGCAAACAGATTGAATCAAATTGGCCACCCTCTTCCTTTTCACAGCACTGCCACACCTTCTCACATTAAGAGATAAAACATTCATTATAACCCTTTAGATTTAGCCACCCTCTTGCAGTTACCTTCCTCATCACGCCTCTCTAGAGCTTTTATTTCCTTCTCCAATTCGCTCTCATTATCACATCCTCTTACTCTTAAAGAAACCACAATCTCCCGAACTTTGTTAGATACTTTGCTCTCCAATTCTTCCCAAAATCTCTTATTCCCTTTCATGACTTCTGAATATGAAACTGAATGGCAACGGGTTACCTAATCCTTTTCCTTCCTCAGACTCCCACAAGTCTCAGGGACTTGAATAACTTTCTGCGTTAGATTCTGAAAATCTTCAATATGATCTTTTGAGTAATCCTAAATACTAATAACCTTTAGATTATTGACCTTAATAACACGACACTTTGAATGAATATCAGAGGCGGGACCGCATGAAAACCCTATCCCCATATCCCTTGAGTCTGCCTCTAATAGGGACGTGTTCTTGTCCGCAAAATGGGCCTTAGAGCTTCCTATACCATTTGACCCAAAAAGCATCCCTTGGGCCTTAGAAATCAAGTGGGCCCTAATCTTCCCATCAAAAGATACCTCCAACCCTTTAGCAACTAAAGGATTCTTTTTTGAAATACCTATACGACCTATCCTCTCCTTTGACTTCTAATCTGTACCAGCAACATTAAATTCAAACATCTCTTTCTCAACCCTCTCCTGGCTATTGACAGAAGCCTCTTTGTAATTCCTCGAACCTATGACCTCGAGCCCATCATCTTTCACGCAAACATCATTTTCTGACACATTTTTTCTCAACTCAGAAGAAACAAAAGAGCCCTTTGAGCAATATACTCTAGGTGTAGCTCTGCTCCTAGAAGAACCTCGACAAACTCTCTCTTCTTCTTCTTCTCCGTCCTTTTCATCGTCGGAGCTCCACCAGTGAAAACTCTCCTTTACTAAAGAGTCCTCTGAATCTGTATCCGAATCAACAACAGGTTGCTTTGAAATAGTTTTGCAACCAGAACCCAAAGTTTCCTCAACCATTCTAATCCGGTATACAATACCATTAATAGAGACTTTGAATACCTCGTTGATAGACATCCCACAAGACGTTCTAATCATGACGCTCGCCACATCCATTTTAGAGAAACTCGATGAATCTTCTTCATAACTAACATACTTGCCAACTCTAGAAGACAAGAACTCAAAAAACGACACCAACCAAGCATGGCAAGGAATACCATAAAGTCTCACCCTTCTGAGTGGAAACATCTTTGAACATTGTATGTCATCCCCGGGGATAACACCCTACCTATAAAAACTCTACTGAATCTACTTATTTCTTCCCCCTACATCGAATTTCAAGTCGCATAAATTCTCCTTACCACCTCTTCTAACAGCGTTAGCGAAAGAAGGATAAAAAGGTTTAGATGTTTTATCTTCAAAATGATGAGAATACTGATTCTTATCGCCCTTCTTGAACTCTTGCTTATCCTTTTCAGAACTGTTGTCCTTGGTCTGGCTTTCATAATCCTTAGGGACCTTAAATTGCTTAGCAAACCTGGAAACATTCGCGAACATCTTCCTTTCTTCTATGAAAATGTTATCAAGTTTCAGACTCGTGGTTCTGATGTCTTTCACCCTAAAGAACCTAACAAAACCATACTTTCTTCCCCTTTTGTCACGCTTATGAGGTATGAAGACCTCATCCACCTCTCCATAATCTGAGAACACCTTGTACAAGTCTTTGGCCCTCATTCTATCCAGGAACTCCGTTATGAAAAAAGATGTTGATTCTTTGACATATTTACCTTTGCCTCTGCCTTCTTCATCCCAAGTTCTTCCTTTCTTCTGCTTGTAGGATACCTTAGTCCACTCTTCTGCATTCTTCATTTTCTCCTAACCTATGTAAACTTATTTTAAAGTGTTAATTTTTTTTTTTTGAGCATTTATCAGATGTTGATGAGACTGTTGTTCCATATGATCTATATATTGCAAGCTTTACATAAAGCACCTACACAATTTGCTTCTTTTACATACTATACATACTATTGATAGTCCACTCTTAATATATTGGTATAATATTTAAATAATGTTATATAGTTCAATATTTTAAAAAAAAATTATTGATGTATTAAATATTAACAATTTATTTAATTTAATATATACATATAAATAATTGTTACTCTATTACTTAAATATAAATAAATGTTACCGTCACGAATTGAACTATAAACCAATAGTTTACACTCATTTAACTCAACTAATATATATTAGCTGAATTATTCCACTCACCCTAATGTTATATAGTTTAATAATTTTTAATTTAACAAAAAATACATGTTTAAAATTTTTTATAATAGTTAAATTTATATTAAATAAATTATCATAGAATATTTTATATAAATATAAAACTATTTGATATGTTATTGAGATTTATGTGCTTTTATTAAAATTATATTAAATGGTTGTAAGATTTTTTTAGTATAGATGAAAAAATTATAAAAAAAATTTAAGTTAAAAAATCATAAATTATTTTAATTCTAAATTATTTTTTACTTATAAACTATTTATTACTTAAAACTTTTAATATTTTTTGTTTTGTAAAATATTATAAATTATTTTCTTGTCATTAATTTATTGCCCCCATTAAAAAAGTCTGGATTCGCCACTTGCTCAAAAGATAATGTTGTCCAAACACATTTTTACATTTGATAGTCTAAAACTTATACAACAAAATACTCCAAACAAACACTAAAAAATTTCACCAACACAAATACAACTTTAACAAACATGTGTTTTTGATGCATGGTTTTTTTTTCTAGGTGCTTGAAACTTAATTTAGCATGTTTATGAAATGTGTTTTTGTATGCATGGTTGTTTCCTAGCTGTTTGAAACTATAGAATGTTTATGGATACTGCACGCAACTCTATACGTGCCATTGCATGCATTCTTTGAACAGATACATATCTATAATCTATATGCACATGGCAACCATTTGAATTAAGATACCAAAACATATGGCTTCTATAAACAAGGTTGAATATATAAATGATTACTATTCCTTTATAATGTACAAGAAGAAGAAAAAAGAGTATTTGATCAATTCAAATTTTGCATGGTTTCAATATCTCAATATGAATATGAAGACTTTGAAGCTTAACCTTTTATGTTGTTAATCCTATACAATTTATCCTTGTCGGTGGAAAGAAAATCCTAATTTATAAATATTTAGATATTTAATTAACTTATGGAAAGATAACAAAGTATATATTATCTCATTAAATTAATATTTTCAACTTTGAAGGTGACATTTAACAAAATAAAGTTTTATATATGTGGATAGACTTGCGGGGTTTAAAAAAATGTAGGCTAAAATACAGTTTTGGTCCCCCTGTTTGTCAAAATTCACGGTTTTGGTCCCTCCATTTTATTTTTTAACAGTTTTGGTCCCCCACCCCAATTTTGGCCCAAAAAATGATGAACAGTAACTGGTCCGTACATGAACAATACATGTCCGTACATGAATAGTACACGTCCGTACATGAACAGTGAGGGGTGGAGGACCAAAACTGTTAAAAAATAAAATAGGGGGACCAAAACCGTGAATTTTGACAAACAGAAGGACCATAACTATATTTTAGCCAAAAATGTATTAAATTTTGTGATCTGTTCATGCTGGCTAAGCAAATATGATCGTTTGAAACAGCAACACAAAATGACATTAAAATGAGGTATTATTTCTTGAAAATTTTGGTCAAAAGTAGTAAGCCAAATTAAATTAACTTACTTCAATTAAAAACATCCAAATTGACTTTAAAGTCGAATAAAAAAATGCAATTTTTTAACAATAAAACAATTTTTATCTGAATTGAACTTCCTTTTTTTATCAAGTTTAAAGTAAGACTAAAATACAAGAAAAACGGCAAAAACTAGGACTTCATTAATCCAAAATAATAATAATAATAATCAACTTCCTACCTAAGAATGGAAGATGCTTATGCACTCCCTAATTTACCCTTCAATTGATTTTTACTTATGACTAAAATATGTCTTTTTTGGTAATTTACTAAATACAAAAACATTTACCAATAGCATGGTCCAATTTTGTCAAGTGGCAAAAGTATTTTGAAAACCCTTGTCTTTCCCCTTTCCCCCACCTTCTCCCTTTTTCAATTTTTCTTCCGTTTTCTTTCTCTCTTTCCCGATTTCTCTTTTTTCTCTTTCCACAGTACTTCCGTTTTCTCTCTACCCCTTTCTCTTTTCTTATCAAACCCTAGCGGGTTCATCACTCTCATTGGTACTACACGACCATCTCGATCACAAAAGGTATGTTTTTTCTCTCTTCCATTGTTCTTTCTTTCATGTCTTCTTCTTATATTCATAACAGATTTTGTTCGAAACAAATTTGTTGTTGTGTTCTTTGATTTTTGTAGTGTTTCGGTGAAATAAGTGGCTTAGGAGGAATGGTTACACGTTGGTGGAATTTGTTAGATGATGGTGAGTGTTTGAAGTGGTTTTCGGCGGTTTGTGATTATAGATCGGGAAAGAAACAATGGAAGAATAGTTTTCTAAGTTTCTGGTTTATGGTTTTTCTGTTTTCTGGTTTTCTGTTTTAATTTTTAACATATCTTCAGCTTTGTACTTTTTTTTTTTCGATTTTAGGGTTTTGCTTTTTATGATATTTCTCTGTTTTGTCTTCAACATAGAAATGTACAAATCAGAAAAGGATTTTGTTCTAACCTTAAGTGGAAAAGGATTTTAGTATTGACGGTTGTTTGGGTTCCTTTCCTATTACTAATAATCATTAAGGTAAAATCCCTCTACTATTTCATGCTCTGTGAGATTTCTATTTATTTATTTGACATGTTGCTATATTTTTGTGATTTAAAGGTTCTTTCAGGTGCAACATGATGTAAACAGAGCCAGTAAAAATAGATTTTTTTGTCAAGCTATTTCTGTCAATGACCCAGGGACTGCAAAGGGCCCATTCGATTCAGGCACAATTCATTGTGATGTTGATCAATCCCACTTTGTTAACGGGGGAGTTTGTTCATCTTCTCTTGGTGCATGTAGCACGGAAACCTCCACTGTGATGTTGATAAATAGGAGTTTATTTATGTGATTTCAATACATGCTTAATACCTGTATAGTTTGTAGTAACATAATATGCTAAATTGGTAATTCCAATTGAAATTATCAGGTAATCTTTAATATATACATATGGCTCCTTTCCAATTTTATAGTTTTTGTAGCTGTAATCAATTTTTAATGAATGAAAACTAGTGCCATTACCTCTCCTTTGACATGTACCGTCATCATTTAATATTCTCCTCCCAACAAGGTAATTCCAATTGAATTAAAATCAACACATTCATGAGTGCGTATGTGGAAACATTTACAAATTATATTACTGTCAGCTGGTTGAGTAATCCGAGGTTGAGTAATCCTTCTAACAATGTTCATGGTGAACAGGTTGCAGCTGGTTGGCCTTCTTGGCTTTCTAAGGTTGATGGTGAAGCTATCAATGGTTTGGTTCCTAGGAGGGCTGATAGTTTTGAGAAGCTTGATAAGGTAAAGGAAATCGAATGCTTGCTTTTGTTTCCGATTTTGAGATTTAAGATTGTGTTTACGTTTTGTATTTGTTGTTTAGTTGTTTTGAGAATGTAGTTTTGTATTTAGATTGGATCTTTCATATGTGGCTTTAATATTTTTGTATCAAATTGGGCAAGGTACATATAACAATGTTTACAAGGCTAGGGATACGTTAACCGAGAAGATTGTTGCACTAAAGAAGGTTCGTTCCGACAATTTAGAGCCCGAGAATGTGAAGTTCATGGCTAGAGAGATTCTGATTCTGCGTCGTTTGGATCATCCCAATGTTGTTAAACTGGAAGGCTTGGTGACTTCTAGAATGTCATGTAGTTTGTATCTTGTGTTTGAATACATGGCTCATGATTTGGCTGGACTTGGCTCATAATTTAACCTTTCTGGGTATTTTTTGGGCTGGAACACTGTCACAACCGTCACGTGCTGCATCGTGATATTTTAAAGGGTTCGAACCTTCTTATTGACAACGATGGAATTCTCAAGATTGCTGATTTTGGATTAGCTTCCTTCTTTGATCCTGATCACAAGCACCCGATGACAAGTAGAGTGGTGACTTTATGGTACCGGCCTCCACAACTTCTTCTTGGAGCTACCGAGTATGGTGTAGGAGTGGACCTCTGGAGTGCTGGCTGCATTCTTGCAGAATTGTTGGCTGGAAAACTTATCATGCCTGGTCGAACCGAGGTAATCTCTATGTTTAGACACATTATATAAGTTTAAAGTGCTTTTATATAGAAGCGATAGCAACGCTATAACACCACAACATATAGCAGAATTTGAACAAACAACTATTTTCCGCGATTGACATTAGTATGTTATATAATTGCACCTTTTCGGAGCATAATATTCGGTTTACTGATCTATACTGCAATATTTTTGCTGATATAGTATCCATTATGGTTTATAAGTGGAGCAACTACATAAGATATTTAAGCTATGTGGTTCTCCTTCTGAAGAATATTGGAAAAAGTCAAAGCTTTCACATGCTACCATTTTTAAGCCACAACAATCATACAAGCGATGCATAGTGGAGACTTTCAAGTCTTGGTTTATTTACTTTATGTTGTGTCGGTTATGTTGTAATTACTTTATGTTTCGATGTCTGATATATATAGTCTTATATAGTCTTTGTGCTATTGCATTTACACTTCTTGCACTTAACTTGGATAATACAATGGCAAATTGGCAATCACCATAAATCATAATGAATGTTGATTACCAAGTTCCTGAAATGTTATGAACTTCAGACATGGCTTTAAAATCTTATCTGGTTGTTTGTTCAATTTTGCATGTTATGTAGTTAAGATTTTCTGCATTGAAGGAAATTGGGTAATGTTATAACCTTGATTGATGTTGTTTTGGTTATAATCTATTTTAACAAGACCATATCTGGCATGTATTTCATCAGATTTTAAAAATATTAATACTCTATTTGCTTCCTTTTTTTATCCACCTTCATTTCTTTTCACTGTAGACCGAGATTTTAACATCGACATGTAGTTCTTTCTATGTAACAGCTGGGTATTGTTTTTTCGTAGAAAATAAATATACAGCTCATATCAGTGGCTAAACATAACATAGTAATTTTTTTATACTTTTCAGGTTCCCCTACATCCATTACAAAAAGGTAATGACTCTAGCTTCATTCTATGATGTATTAAACTGCATGTGAATGTTGCTGTTGCTGAAGGCTAGGTGATATAGACGATTGCATCGTCGAAGGCTGCATTGAAAACAATTTAGGAATTTTGTTGATTTGGTTCTAACTGCTCACCCTACTCAGGCTGTTCGTAGATCTTTGTTGCAAAAGCATGGCAGGTTTGTGCATTACTACCTTGATTATGATTGTTGGAATTCAACTTAGAGGACTGATAGGAAGAGTTATGGAGGTCCATTTGTTGAACATCTATCCGTGAGTTTAAAATTAGAGATCTCTAATCATCAAAACATTTATCAGTGATTATACAAATAGAGCTTATGCAGCAGGTAATTGTTTTGGTATTATCTTTGTTTTTGTTTATAGTATTCCTAATACGCATTCATCCTTAATAACTTTTGTGGTCCTGCTTTCAGTGCTTTGTGAATATTTTCTGTTGAATTCAAAAATTTTACTGGATTTCATTGACCCTATTTGAGTGACTAAAAATCCATTAGCGGATTTAGTTTTATATTCAAATGTTTAACTGGTTTGTATTGATCCCATTTAAGTGACTGAAAATCAATGATGTCACTGTCAAATCTTTCTCGTCAGACAATGGACCAGTATTAACATTGTTCACCATTGTTCAATTTTTTATTTAAATTTAAGCCTTTTTCCCAGCTTTGTATTTGGTTGCAGGTGGGCCTTCCGATTCATTGCCACCATTATCATGGCCAACAAGATTAAAAATTGCTCAAGGAACTGAAAGGGGATTAATGTACATACACGAGTTTAGTGGTAGGAAGTATGTCCACGACAACATAAAATCGACGAAAATACTATTGGATGATGATCTCCATCCTTATATATCCGGTTTTGGACTTACCCGTCTTGGTTTAGGTATGTCAACGTCTACCGCCACCACTTTCACGCATAGGCGGCAAAATTCGAGGCAGTCTATTGTAGCCTCAGAAATGTCTAAGACACCCATTGCTTTAATGGAAGATAGGAAAGGGGGTGTTCATATCAGAGGATTATAGGAAGAGATTGTTTGCACTGCCAATGAAATTTATAAGATATTGGAGAAAGGTTCTGCAAAAAGGCGTATTGTCGAGATTCTACTGAACAAGCAAAGTAGTTGTTCTCACTCCATATTTTCTATTACAATTCATATTAAGGAATGTACTCCGGAAGGTGAAGAAATGATTAAATGTGGAAAGTTAAATCTTGTGGACCTCACGGGCTCTGAGAACATTTCACATTCTGGTGCAAGAGAGGTACAAATCATTAGCTAAATTTGAGTTAACACATGTGTTTCAAAGATATTATTTGGAATAATATAAAAACCTGATTGTTATGCGCTTATGTTATGGAAGATTACTTATTTAGAGTGTAAAAATATTCTTATGGAAGTATTCACACGTCAAAAATTGAATTAAGCTGTCCATTATTAATGTCAATGATGATACATCTGAAAGGAAACAGATAACTTGGCTTCTTTATAAATGGTTTGTATAAAAAAAAATCACGTAAGCTATTGAAAGTTGTAACTACTCTGCTGATGATGTTCATTTGTTATATGAACTGGCATGAGATGTGAAATAATGATGATATGAAAGATGTTACTGAACCTACTGACAGGCTTGGTTAAACACTGTTGAATATAAATGACTTATATATTACTCCAATGTTAGCCAGCTCTGACTCTGACATGTTTGAGTTACCCAAATAGATAAGTCTATCACATAACATGTTTCCTCCTGATTTGGTTCTGTGTTGTAGGGCTTTATATTATACCATTGTTGGTTTCCTTAGATCATGAACATTCCTTTTCTGATAATGGAAAGATAATGTTACTTGGTGTGGATGACATGGATATCTTCAAAGGGATAAGTTTGAAGCTATTATTAATGTAAGAAATCATTTTGTTGTTTATGATGAATTCACTTTTCACCAATATTGAACATTTTATGATATTGTTTCCAATGACATATGGTTTAATGCTTCTATAGAACATTGTTGCTGACATGCGGAAAGTATTAGCCAAAAATCCTCAAGTTGAGCAGCACAAGTTGCACAGGATAGTGTTTTTGGACAATATAAACCCTGAAAACCATTGTTGCTGGATATGCTGTTTTCAAAGAGCTTATCAGCCATCAAGGATATTCATTTGATCTTTTTTCTTTTATATATGTGCTAATTTTATTATTGAGCTAATTAAATTTATTTTGTTGTGATAAATCTATGTTCCTGCGTAAATTATTATGAGAACCGCTTCCATCGCAACTGAACGTGCCAGCACAAGATCAACCACAACAATCGGTGGCACAGCCTCAGGTATTAATAATAAAACACAAGATGAGGTGGCGGATTTGTTAAACGAGTAGGCAGTAGCATATCTGATTTTTTAGAGTGGAGAAAATGACTGTTCATTTTAGTTTGTTGTTGTGTTGCACCAATTTTAGATTTGACCCATGAAGTACTTTTTTTTATTTTAGAGAGTACTGTTGATGATGCTTCTGTTTGTTTGACTATGAAAGCTCAAGTTTCGTCACAATGGTATTGTCAATGATACACAAAGAGTCTTTGGCTATGCACTTTATAAAGTTTGGGAAAAACACCAAGTTGTCTTATCTCTTAGAAAAGTTTAACTCTGATGTATCTGGAATAAGCTTTCACAATGGTTGTTATATATATGAAGTTCAATATTGAAAGTTAAGTTGTATTGAATTTTTCTTGCATTGATGAAGTGTGAAGTTAGAACAAGAAATTGTCATGTCTTTACTCGAAGAAAATTGAACCGTCAAAGGGGTAAACTATAAAAACAAGAGTGGACAAGAGTTTACAACAAAGGATCCTCTTACCATAGTATGTGATGGTTGTTTTTCCAACTTCAGACACACTCTTTGTAATCCTAAGGTAACCAAAATATTGAGAATTATGTTTCTATAGTAATTTTGTGTTATGCTGTTATCATATTGCTTTATGTATGTAATTATTTATGCAGGTTGAAGTTCCTTCTCATTTTGTTGGATTAATATTGGAGAATTATAACCTTCCATATGAAAATCATGGACATGTTATCTTGGGTGATCCTTCGCCAATTTTGCTTTATCCTATAATTAGTACCGAGATTCGATGTTTGGTCGATGTACCTGGCCAAAAGCTACATTCTGTTGGTAATGGTGAAATGGCTCATTATTTGAAAACTGTGGTAGCACCTCAGGTACCAAAATAAGGAACATTCTATTTATACCACATTTGATGTCAAATTTGTGTCAAAATAACACAACTCTTTCATTACGCTTCATAGCGCCTTTACTAATTGAGAGAATTACATGTTCAGATTCCTCCAGAGTTGTATACTTCTTTTATTGCAGTAGTTGATAAA
This sequence comes from Lathyrus tuberosus, assembly GCA_022829125.1. Lineage (NCBI taxonomy): Eukaryota > Viridiplantae > Streptophyta > Magnoliopsida > Fabales > Fabaceae > Lathyrus > Lathyrus tuberosus. The sequence goes on from JALAZF010000213.1 coordinate 2,073,254, forward strand.
GGAAACATAAGAAGCATGTCTGACACACCTTATTCTACGCACGGGGCTCTTCTGATGGGAGACACGTTCAATATGTGCCACCCTTTGACGGGAGGTGGAATGACGGTTGCTTTATCCGACATTGTCGTGCTAAGGAATCTACTTAAACCTTTACACAATTTGCATGATGCTTGTGCTCTTTGCAACTACCTTGAATCTTTCTACACACTAAGAAAGGAAAAGTATATGTTAGAAACATAATGTTGAGCTTGATAGTGTAAGATAAGTAATGTTTGATTCTATTTGCATTTTGCAGCCAGTGGCATCTACAATAAACACATTAGCAGGAGCATTATACAAAGTGTTTTGTGTATCTCCTGATCCAACTAGCATACAAATGAGCCAAGCATGTTTTAATTATTTGAGCCCTGGAGGCGTTTTCTCAAACAGACCAATAGTTTTACTCTCCGGTCTGAATCCTCGGCCGCTGAGCCTGGTTCTCCATTTCTTCACGGTGGCAATATACGGTGTTAGCCGCCTGTTGATTCCATTTCCATCCCCGAAACAAATGTGGATCGGAGCTAGACTAATTTCAGTGAGTATTTTTCAATCTAAATTCCATTTTACATGTTTTTTTGATACTGTAACACATTCTTACTTCCATTTTCATGATATTATTTCAGGGTGCATCAGGTATAATATTTTCAATTATTAAGGCAGAAGGAGTAAGACAGATGTTTTTTCCAGCAAGTGTGTCAGCATATTACAGAACTCCTCCTGCCCATTAAGAAATATGCTATTAACTACAGCTGTGAAAAAATGTAATATCACTTTTTATATCTAGAAATTAGTATGTAGTTAATGAGTAAAATAGAATGTAGTTAACAGAATAATAGTTTATGTTATTATTTTTTTTAATTTTGTATCTCTTCTAAAAATATTTTAAATTTGTGTTAAAGTATAAGTTAATTCTATGTATTTAAATTAGTTATCGTATTGTTAAAAGTTTATTAAAATGCTACATGTCATAAGTCACTATCACTAAGAGTTAATCAACATTTAATTTTATTTAAATTTATATAATTATTATTTATTTTACGTCAAATGACAAATATTTTTTTTTTCTATTTTTTAATCTCACTATTTCTTATTTTTAATTGATATTTAATACAATTGAGTTTATTTGATTATCAGTCATTTTACAATTAATTAACTAATTTCAAATTTACATGTGTATTTATATAAATTTTATATTAGTTGTATTTTCGCAAATAGTAGTTATTATTTTGTTTGTGATTATAAAATATTTAAGAAGATGCAATGGTCAACTATTTATAATTGTTTTAATATACTATTAAATTCATATAATTATTGTACATTATATAATTAAATTTATCAATAATATTTATAACTATATCTAAATAACTGATATACTTATTAAAATTAATGGACCCGTGCGAACGCACGGGTCTTTTACTAATAATAATAATAATAATAATAATAATAATAATAATAATAATAATTATTATTATTATTATTATTATTATTATTATTATTATTATTATTATTATTATTATTATTATTATTAGGTTCAATTACAATTTTGTTTTCTCTATTTTTTCTTATTTACAAAATTAATTTTCATATTTCAAATTCAAACAGTTTTGATTATTCTTCTCAAATTTTTGCACCAAAAATTAATAATGTGTTTATATTTTTAATTATGTGTAATTTATAGATTTTATTTTTAAAATTCTTCAAAGAAATTGGAGAAGAAAAATTTTAAGGAGGTGTTTTTCACGTCAAAAATCAGTTTTTGACATTTTAGTTGTGGTAATCGGTTACGGATTTTGGCGTAACCGGTTACGGAGTTTAAAAAATCTGAAAACTTTGAATTCATGGGTTGGTAATTGGTTGCGGCATTTTGCGTAACTGGTTACAGAGGCTTGTTTTAATTTTTTTCAGTTTTCTTAGTTTCAACTTATTTGAATAAGTTGTTTATGTTATTTCCAATCATTTTGTACTTGTTGTATATAAGGCCTTGTAAGCTCCTATTTGTGGTTAATGCTAATTATTCTTCTCACCCTCAATTACTCTCTCTCTCTCTCTATTTTTCTCTCTCAATTTATTAACTTCATCTTCTCCAAATTAACTCAATTCTCCATTAATTCATCATTAGAGATTTTGTATGTTCTAACATTTGGCATCAAGAGCACTTATTCTGATCCATTTCCGCTGCAACAATGAGTACCATTTTCAACGCGATAGAATTCCTACCAACCTTCTGATTCTTGATTCGAAGAATGATGACAAGTGGTCCAAGCAAATGAAAGTTTTGTTTGGGTATCAAGAAGTTCTTGAGATCATCAACAATGGAGTTATACCACTTGGGGATGAAGCTACATATGCTCAAAAGGTTGCATTCAAAGATTACAAGGCACTATTCTTGATTCATTCTTGCGTTGATGGTGATAACTTTGAGAAAGTTGGCAATTGCGAGTCGGCGAAGCAAGCTTGGGAGATCTTGGAGAAAGCTTATGCAAGGGCTGTTAAAGCTAAGGTGGTGATGTTACAAACTCACAAGAGGCATTTAGAGTTAACAAAAATGGAAGAGAAGGAAATGATCAACGATTATGTGACGTGTATTATGTGTTTGGTGAATCAATTCAAGTCTTACGGAGAAACTGTTTTGGAGCATAATGTTGTGTCGAAGATTTTGCGTTCTTTAATGTCAAGATTCGACAATATTGTAGTGGCTATCGAAGAGTCGAAGGACCTTGCGAACTTGAGCAAAGATGAGCTTCAAAGCTCTCTTGAGGCTCATGAGCAAAGGATGGACGAAAGAGGAAGCGATAAAGCTAAAGCGGAGATTGCTTTGCAAACATAACTTAACGAGAAGAGTAGAAGATCGAAAGGAAAATGGGCTTCAAAGGGGAAGAAAAATTCTCGGAATTTGGGTGGAAATGATCCACAAAATTCGAAGTTTTTGATGTGGTAAAAGGGTTAGAGCAGCTCCAAAGATAGTGATCAAGGCAACAACTTCAAGAAGTTTTACAAGAGTAGATCTAAGTGTTACAATTGTCATTAACTTGGTTATTTCGCAAGAGATTATTGATAAGTGCAAATTGTAGCTATTTTTGTATAAAAGTTTTGTTGCACTTATCGATACTTTTTGTTACAAACGCTCGAATAAACCCCGATTTGTTTGTAAATACGTTTACTTTACGTTATTGTGTATATATTACGTTATTGTGTAAATATCATTGAGTTTAATTGATTTTCTCTCATTTTTGTAGGTATTCCAGCAATGTAATTTTTACATTGTTGAATAGGGCATTGAATAAGCTTTCCAATGCTTCAAACCGGACGAAAAAAGGAGTTACGGTTCAAAAGTTACGAATAAAACAGTGCTAGATTTTTGTTGTCTACTGTCAGCTGCGCATCTGCTGGGCCGGGCGGTGCAGCGCCGGGCGGTAGATTTCAAGGTCGAGCGCTCCAGAACAATGTTGTAACTTAAAAATTAAGCCACCTTTTGCCGTCGGGCGCCCCAGAATACCGCCGGGCGAAACTGGACGGGCAGAAACACCATTAAAGGGTCAAAAACACAATTTTTAGAGTATGGTTTTGGGGTTTTGTGATCCCAACTCCATCAAACTTCATTTTTCAGTAGAGATAGCTTGAAAACAACATTGAAGCTTGCATATGGATGATCCGGGGTGGATTTCTCATCGACCGGCTCTGACAATCCGCGAGATGTTTGGTTTATTCCTCTTCTTCTTTATGTATTCTATTTTGTTGGGTGTTGTATAGTTACTCTGAACATATGTATCTTTGTTGATCATAATATTGTATAAAATCTACTTTACAAATTATTATCGATGTCTTCCTTGATTTTTTTTCATTTATGTTTGGATTTGTGTTGTGTTAGAGATAAACATCACGAATCTTGATTAGGGATGGATATCTATTGTCAAGATGCTAGAGATAGATTTAAAGAATAATCTTTATGGTGTCGGAACTTAATGCCTTCTGTATTTCGAGGCGTCGTGCGCGAGAGTGACAACGAGATTAGTACAGTTGCTTTCTCAGCTCAGTGTGCCAGAGATGGACATTGTTGTGAGCGATACTGGATTATTTTTATGAGTATTGTAGTATAGTGAAAATGATCGACAAATTTATGTTTGTGACAAGTGGATTATATGTATGCTTGATAAGTTTCTTTTCTCCGAAGAATGTATACTTCTTATGTTCTTTTAGGACACTTGCTTTTGATTTGCGCAATGAGGAATCACCATGGCATGAAGCGAGGAAGTTTCTAGCTAAGCATTGTAAAGGTGTCGAGCTTACGACGTAAAACAAGCATGTTGTATTTTCTTTTGTTGTTGTTATGTTTGGTAGATAGTATGGTGTTGTTGTCTAAACAAATTTAAATCGGACCAGTTCTTAAATTTCAAATCTTCACTTTTAAATTTGTTTAGACAATTTTTGCCGGTTTTTAGTTTGTTTATATTAATAGTTTTTGTGTTTGACTTTGAGCTTGTTTTAAGTAGCTTGAGGAACTTTTGGTGATGTTCCAAGTTTGATCGTTTCAACTTGCGGATGTATGGTAATGATTTTGTTAAGTTTTGTACACGTCCAAGGTATGTATTTATCGCTTTCTTGACTTTAGCATATTCATGATACTTAGGCATTTTACAAACTTCTATGCCATTCATTCTTTTGTATACTTGTTCTAGTTGTGAATCACATTAGTTCCCAACCTTTTTGTGAGGTGGCTTTCCATTGTTCATATATGCGCGGAGTACCAACATTCTTATTTTAACTGGATTTTATTATGTTGAATCTTTTGTTTGTGTTGATTATATGAAAGCATGAAAAGGATCAAGGCATTTTGTTTCATTTTGAGCACAACTACCTAGCCAAATAGTCATTCACCTTGTGAACGTGTGATCTTTCGTAACCCCTTTGAGCCTTTTGATCCATGTTTTATTTGAACTTAATGCTTGTCTATGAGTATTTAGTTCACTTATTTTTTAATGGATTTTGTTTTTACTTGAACCCTCAACTTTTTGTGTTGTTGTATGCATTTTTACCTTGCCTTAGAAAGTAGGGAGTATTCACATGATGATGTGGTTGAATTCAAGTTGGGGAGAGAATGGTTGTTTACTCATTGGTTGGATTCTATGAGGAAAGAAAAAGAAAAGAAAAAAGAGAAAAATATGACAAAGAAAAAGTAAAGAAAAAAAGAAAGAAAAAGAAAATCCTTGAGAAAGGAAACAAAAAGAGTTCAAATAATTGTGCTAAATAAGTATTGTGTTTTGTGTAACACTTGGGATGAAAGAAGAAGTTTGATTGAAATTTTGTGTTTGAACTTTTGTGTGTTGATCGCTCCCTTAGGTTTACGCGAGAGATTGTCGAACGACATTCTTTCCCTCGAATCGATCTCTGTGGACACGACATAAATTCCAGAGGGATTTCTTCCAAAAATAAATATTTTTGCTTACCGCTTTACCGCTCCAACAAAATGGCTCCGTTGTCGGGGATTGATTTTGATATTGAATCGTATTGCGATAGTTTCTTTGTTTTTGAGTTTTGTAGATATCGTATATATTGTATATTTTCACTTGTTATACTGATACTTGTAGATTAACGCTTGTTTAAGTGTTTGGTTAGGACACTTGCTTTTGGTTTGCACGGTGAGGCATCACCATGGCATGAAGAGAGGAAGTTTCTAGCTAAGCATTGTAAGGGCGTCGAGCTTATGACGTAAAACAAGCATGTTGTATTTTCTTTTGTTTTTGTTATGTTTAGTAGATAGTATGGTGCTATTGTCTAAATAAATTTAGATCGGACCAGTTCTTAACTTTCAAATCTTCACTTTTAAATTTGTTTAGACAATTTTTGCCAGTTTTTGGTTTTTTTATATTAATAGTTTTTGTGTTTGCCTTTGAGCTTGTTTTGAGTAGCTTGAGGAACTTTTGGTGATGTTCTAAGTTTGATCGTTTCAACTTGCGGATGTATGGTAATGATTTTGTTAAGTTTTGTACACGTCCAAGGTATGTATTTATCGCTTTATTGACTTTAGCATATTCATGATACTTAGGCATTTTACAAACTTCTATGCCATTCATTCTTCTGTATACTTGTTCTTGTTGTGAATCACTTTAGTTTCCAACCTTTTTGTGAGGTGGCTTTCCATTGTTCATATATGCGCGAAGTACCAACATTCTTCACTACGCCAAACAAGACTTTAGACAGCGCTTTTTTAGGCCTTAGACAGCGCTTAAAAGCGCTGCCTAAGCCAGCGCTGGCGTAGGTAAAGACATCGCTTTTTATTTACGAAAAAGTGTTCTCTAAAGTATACATTAGAGGGCACTTTTTCAACAAAAAGCGCTGTCTAAAGGCCCCCTTTAGACAGCGCTTTTTTTAAGCGCTGTCTAAAGTATACCTATAATTTTAATTATCAATTTTTCTATACCTTTAGAGGGCGCTTTTTCAATAAAAAGCGCTGTCTAAAGGCCCCCTTTAGACAGCGCTTCTAAAAGCGCTGTCTAATGTATGCCTATAATTTTAGTTATGAATTTTTCTATGCCTTTAGAGGGCGCTTTTTAGGAAAAGCGCTTTCTGTTGTGAACTATAGACAGCGCTTTTTCTAGAAAGCGCTGTCTTTTCTCTACGTATAATTTTAATGATTTTTTTAAAAAATCCCATTTTAACCATTTTTTAAGCAGAAACCTGTATAATTCAAGCCATTTCAATAAACATGTATATTTCACATTTCCATTAACAATTTATAGTATGGTTCATTAACCATTTCCACTAATCCAATAAATCACATAAAGCACATAAACCATTTCCATTATAATTCAAGTCATTTACATTAACCATTCACAAAACTATACAATTACATTCCAAAATCACATAAATAACATAAACCATTCACAAAACTATACAATCCCATAAAATAAACCATTCACAAAACTATACATTCACATAATCCCATTATCCTATACCTTATATGACTTTTTTTCCAATAAGGTATTCGCACAATTCCTCCTTAATTTCTTGCAATTTATCCTTCGTGTAATGAGAACACGTGTATTCATCAAAGTACAACATAACAAAACAAAATATGCATGATTTAGTTAAAAATAATAAATTATATGACATATCCGATAAATATTAAAATAAATCCTAAGTTATAAATCCATGCATACCGTAATAGGAATCTCTAATCGATCCATTTGAAGGATTTCTCTCATAAACCTCAAAACGAAATACCCGCAGTCTATGCCATTACGCTGACGAGGGCATTACACATAGACAAACAAATAAGAATTAATATATAGTTGTTTTGTGTTATCAAGTAGCATCACTAATAAGCAACATTGTGAAAATTAATATACCTTCTGAGCTTCATTTTCATCATGTGTCTCGTCTGTGTCGTCATGGTCACTAGCCATTTCACCTGTAAGAAAGAAAAAAATAAAAATTAAATGACAAATATAAAAATCCATAATCCATAATCCATTGAATGATATAAGCTATATATAACACGATAACTAATTAATATTATTAAATGATATAAGCTATAATTTTATAACTAGTACCTTTTTCACTAACGTCTCTTTCTTTTCTTTGTTGGAATATGTTATACCCGTCTCTTAACAACACGGACGGTTGGATTGATCCAAATACCCTCATTATGATCATTTCTTGTATATGATTCATTCGCTATAATATTTTCATCTTGATCATTTCTAGTAAATGATTCAATATCAACATCAATATCACCTTGATCTCCAATGTTTTCATCAATTACTTTGTTAGATAAAAGCACTATAGACCATTTTGTACTTGTCGGATTAGTGACATAGAACATTTGTTTAGCTTGAGAGGCTAGAATAAAAGGCTCATCTTTGTACCCCACCCTATTAAGATCCACTTGCAAAAATCCTGACTTATTCATTTGTACGCCATTATTATTTTTAACCCACTTGCAACGAAATATAGGAATCTGAAACTTCTCATAATCAAACACCCAAATGCACTCGATAACCCCAAAATATGACAGATTTGCAAATTTGGGGTTTAAATCTTTCACACTTGAAATGTGCATTGCTTCAGCTACCACGGTGACACCACTATTTTGCATAGTACTTTTATCATCTTGTTCTTTGGTATAAAATGTGTATCCATTAATTGCGTATGCGCTATAAGAAAACACAACCAAACTTGGACCATATGCTAAACATCTCAACCTTTCTGTTATTGAAGCGGGATCTGAATATAACTTTGAATAAATATGATCCTTAAACCAAGGTATGAAACTTCGATTGTGCTCTCGTACTATCCAATTCTCATTTCTATTCGGATTTAAATCTCGGAGAACATCCTTGTGCATTTCAACATACGGCTCAACCTCATTCTCATTGTGCAGAACATACAAATGCACTTGATCCCGTTCGACCCTTGATACTGTCACAACTTCATTTCCAATTAACTTTTTTCCTTCTTTTTTTTCGACAATATGAGATTTGGGGAGTCCAATTGATTGTACATTGGACAGATATTCAGTACAAAACTCAATCGCTTCTTCAACAATGTATCGTTCGGAAATACAACCCTCTGGTCGACTTCGGTTTTTAACATACCCTTTTAATATTTTCATATAACGTTCAGCAGGGTACATCCATCTCATATAAGCCGGTCCACACAATTGTGTCTCTTTCACCAGATGAACAACTAGATGAACCATTATGTCAAAAAACGAGGGAGGAAAAATCATTTCAAGATCTCATATTGCGCTTCTTACTTTTTCTGGCAGAATAGAACGTATACCTATTGGTAGAAAATGTTCCATTATAACATGGCAGTCATGCGTCTTTAAACTCTTTAACTTGAGGTCTTTCATAGACACAAGTCTTCTAATATCTGAAGAGTATCCTTCTGGCACTTTAACTGCACTTAGAAACTTACACAATACCTTTTTCTCTTTTCTAGATAGAGTATAAGCAGCAGGTGGTAGATATGTTCGTGTTCCTTTCTTCATGGGTCCTAATTCATTTCTTATTCCCATCGCTACCAGGTCCTTTCTTGCTTTAAGGCCATCCTTAGACTTTCCTTGTATATTGAGTAACGTACCAATAACACTGTCAAATACATTTTTTTCAATATGCATAGCATCGAGAAAATGTCTTACATACAACGACTTCCAATATGGCAGTTCAAAAGAAATTGACCTCTTCTTCCACCCACTCTTGACAAGTATATATGCAAAAGGCTTTCCAAACTGAGTACTCACATCTTTCACCTTTTCAAAAATTTGACCACCTGTCAATATAGTTGGAGCTCTACCATGTTCTTCCTCTCCATTGAATGCTTTTCTCCACCCACGATAATGATGATTAGAATTTAAGAATCTACGATGACCGAGAAATACATTCTTCTGACCAAACTCCAATCGCGTCCAATCTGTTTTATCTTCACAAATAGGACACGCACATTGACCTTTTATGCTATACCCTGATAAATTTCCGTATGCTGGAAAATCATTAATTGTACCAAACAACATCGCCCTCAAGTTGAAACTTTCTTTCCTATACCCATCATAAACCTCCACACCGTTCTCCCACAAAAACTTTAAATCTTCGATTAAGGGTGCCAAGTATACGTCTATGTCATTCCCTGGTTGTCTAGGCCCAGAAATTAACATAGATAACATCATGTACTTACGCTTCATACATAGCCATGGAGGTAGGTTATAAATCATTATGATCACAGGCCAAGTGCTATGTGAGATACTTTGAAGACCGTGTGGGTTCATTCCATCAGTAGATAATGCCAAGCGAAGGTTTCTTGCTTCTTTTCCAAATTCAGGATAATCATCATCAATTTTCATCCACTGTGGTGAATCTGCTGGATGTCGAAACTTTCCATCAATAATTCTTTCATCTGCATGCCAAGTCAAGTGTCTTGAATCGGTCTCACTACGAAACATGCGTCTAAATCTCGGAATTATAGGAAAATACCATAAGACTTTTGCTGGAGACAACTTTTCCTTATATCGAGTGACACCGCATTTAGGACACTCATTTAATGATGCATACTCATTTCGAAACAAAACGCAATCGTTTGGACATGCATGTATCTTATCATAGCTCATGCCAATAGAGCACAACATCTTTTTGGCCTCATATGTTCGATTGGGAAGAAAATTATCCTCTGGAAGCATATCTTTCATAAGGGCCAATAACTCTGTGAAACTTTTATCCGACCATCCATTGCCCGCCTTTAAGTTGTACAACTTTAATACCGCAGACAATCTTGTGAATTTGGTGCAACCATTATATAACGGTTTCTATGCATCGCTTACCAACCTCTCAAACATTTTGGGACAATCCTTAAGATCTTCTTCAAGTGCTTCTGCAATCTCTTCGACTCGATCAGAATCGTATGTATCTGTGCCATTGTCGTTTGAAGCATAGGTCGTATTATCCCCCGGTTCAACATTCTCGTTAATGTTCTCACCATGCAAATTCCAACATGTATAACTTCTATCAATTCCACTCCTCATTAAATGAGATGCCAACTGAACCGCGTCAACCCGACTCCCAAAACAACAACCCAAGCAAGGACATCTCATTCGACTGGGGTCTTTGGCGTGCGCAATAGCAAACTTAACGAATTCTGATACCCCATTCTCGTACTCTTTCTACAATCGACTTGAAGACATCTATTTCTTATCCATAGTTATACTAATTAAACTAAACAAAAACAAAAATAAAAAATATTTACCTGCAGGGATGTAAACAACTTTTAGACCCACACAGTGTCCAGATAGGTTAGAATTACCAAGATCCCCCTATACACGTATCATAAAATGAAATATCATTAATTAACCAATTATGAGTCATAACTTGATAAGTGGCAACATGTAATCACAAACAAGCAACATACTTAACAGTAAGCATACTTAAACAAGTAATCATCATATCACAAAGATAATCATCAAAGCAATTATTGAGCAAGATAAACATCTCATGCAAAGACAAATATCATACTTTCTTTGACCATGCAATACAATAACTATCATAACTCCACTTTCACGGCTCTATATATCATAACTCCATCAATACAATAACTATCAATATTACAATAACTATCATACTTTCTTTAATCTAGAATATAGAAACAACAACTAATGAAAATAGAAACAACATGTTCAATATTAGTAATTCTAAACATGTTCAAAAATAAACATCTCAAAACTTTATAACTATGGTCATTATCCATATCAACACTACACACAAAATAAGTCAGAATATGCAACTGAATAATACACAAAATGGAAGTATGACGCAGGAACTCCGAACCACCTCAACAACACCTGTACTATAATGGCAAAATGGTAGCTAGTGACTACGAAGGCAAAATGGTAACTACGCGATAGAAGGAAGAATGAAAACATAACAAAAATCGTACGATGAAAACAAGAATGAAAACAAGAATGAAAAGCGTACCTCTTCTTCGTTTCGTCTTCTTCTTCACGAAAGCAATGGCGAATGAACAACCAAACTGACGGAGATACGTGAACGACGACAATGACGAACAACGACGGCAACGGAACGACGACAATGGCGAATGAACGACGACAATGGTTTCAGTAGAGAAGAACGATAGCAAGGGTTTCAGTAGAGAAGAACGATAGCAAGGGTTTCAGTAGAGAAGAACGGTCGAGAGAAGAAAATGAAAAGAAATGTCTGAAAATGATTAGAAACTGTTTTATATTTTAATTCAAAAATGACTTTAGACGGCGCTTTTAAAAAGCGCTTTCTTAAGTGCTACCTATAACAGTGCTTTTCTCAGAAAGCGCTTTCTAAGGTGGGGAGAATTTAAAACCTATAGCAGCGCTTTTGCAAAAGTGCTGTCTAAAGTGATGCCTATAGCAGCGCTTTACAAAAAGCGCTTTCTAAGGTGACTTCCATTTTGGTCATTTAACAGCGCTTTTAAAAAGCGCTTTCTAAGGTTAACCTTTAGACAGCGCTTTTATAAAAGCGCTGTCTAAAGTAATGCCTATAGCAGCGCTTTACAAAAAGCGCTTTCTAAGGTGGCTTCCATTATGGGAATTTAACAGCGCTTTCAAAAAGCGCTTTCTAAAGGCTGTCTTTTACAACGCTTTTTTTAAGCGAAATTTTTTAAAGACTTATAGCAGCGCTTTGTCCAGAAAGCGCTGTCTTTTTTGCGCTGTCTTTGTCCAATTTTGGCGTAGTGCTTGTTTTAACTGGATTTTATTATGTTGAATCTTTTGTTTGTGTTGATTATATGAAAGCATGAAAAGGATCAAGGCATTTTGTTTCATTTTGAGCACAACTACCTAGCCAAATAGTCATTCACCTTGTGAGCGTGTGATCTTTCGTAACCCCTTTGAGCCTTTTGATCCATGTTTTATTTGAACTTAATGCTTGTCTATGAGTATTTAGTTCACTTATTTTTTAATGAATTTTGTTTTTACTTGAACCCTCAACTTTTTGTGTTGTTGTATGAATTTTTACCTTGCCTTAGAAAGTAGGGAGTATTCACATGATGATGTGGTTGAATTCAAGTTGGGGAGAGAATGGTTGTTTACTCATTGGTTGGATTCTATGAGGAAAGAAAAAGAAAAGAAAAAAGAGAAAAATATGACAAAGAAAAAGAAAAGAAAAAAAGAAAGAAAAAGAAAATCCTTGAGAAAGGAAACAGAAAGAGTTCAAATAATTGTGCTAAATAAGTATTGTGTTTTGTGTAACACTTGGGATGAAAGAAGAAGTTTGATTGAAATTTTGTGTTTGAACTTTTGTGAGTTGATCGCTCCCTTAGGTTTAGGCAAGTTTTTGTTTCGATTAGCTTTAGGAATTGCCCATTGTTTGTTTGCCCGACCACATTACAACTTTGAAAAGCCCTTGTGATTCTTGTCTTTGTATGTTCAATGTGAATTTTTGGATGGTTGCATAATTTAGTCTATTGTTTGCATGATTGTTGTGTGAGTGATAAGTACCTCATTTTGTGTTTTTCATCTACGAATGATTGTTTTTGCTAGGTGTGATTCACATTGGAACTTGTGTTGTTTTAGGATGTTTGGCATGATTTTTGTATTTTGCATTTGTTTCGTGACTATGTTATCATCCTAGTTTAGTGGTAAGTATTTACTTTGTGTGTGCCATTTTTCATTTGAATCATACATTTGTTTCCGTTTTTCAAAACCTGTTGATTCGTGAATCTTTGGTTTTTACTCTGTTTCTTTGAGTTGTTTGATTTTTGTTTGAGGATAAACAATTATGTAAGTTGGGGAGAGTTTGATAAGTTCAAATTGTAGTTATTTTTATATATAAGTTTTTTTGCACTTATCGATACTTTTTGTTACAAACGTTCGAATAAACCTCGCTTTGTTTGTAAATACGTTTACTTTACGTTATAGTGTATATATTGTGTTATTGTGTAAATATCATTGAGTTTAATTTATAGGTATTCTAGTAATGGGATTTTTCCATTGTTGAATAGAGCATTGAATAAGCTTTCCAGCGCTTCAAACTGGGCGAAAAACGGAGTTATGGTTCAAAAGTTACGAATAAAACAGTGCTGGATTTTTGCTGTCTACTGTCAGTTGCACCTCTGCTGGGCCGGGCGGTGCAGCGCCGGGAGGTATATTGTAGGGCCTGGTGCTCCAGAACAATGTTGGAACTTACAAAATAAGCCGCCTTTTGTCGCTGGGCACCCCAGAATACCGCCGGGCGAAACTGGACGGGAAGAAACACCATTAAAGGGTCAAAAACGCAATTTTTAGAGTATGGTTTTGGGGTTATGTGATCTCAACTCCATCAAACTTCATTTTTCAGTAGAGATAGATTGAAAACAACATTGAAGCTTGCATATGGATGATCCGGGGTGGATTTCTCATCGACTGGCTCTGACAATCCGCGAGATGTTTGGTTTATTCCTCTTCTTCTTTATGTATTCTATTTTGTTGGGTGTTGTATAGTTACTCTGAACATATGTATCTTTGTTGATCATAATATTGTATAAAATCTGTTTTACAAATCATTATCGATGTCTTCCTTGATATTTTTTCATTTATGTTTGGATTTGTGTTGTGTTAGAGATAAACATCGCGAATCATGATTAGGGATGGATATCTATTGTCTAAATGCTAGAGATAGATTTAGAGAATAATCTTTATGGTGTCAGAACTTAATGCCTTCCGTGTTTCGAGGCGTCGTGCGCTATAGTGACGACGAGAGTAATACGGTTGCTCTCTCAGCTCAGTGTGCCAGAGATGGACACTGTTGTGAGTGATACTGGATGATTTTTACGAGTATTGTAGTATAGTGAAAATGATCGACAAATTTATGTTTGTGACAAGTGGATTATATGTATGCTTGATAAGTTTCTTTTCTCTGAAGAATGTATACTTTTTATGTATTTATTTACTTTCCCGCATTTACCTTAAAACCATTTAATCCAAACTCATAAACGCGAGTGATTGTCGAACGACATTCTTTCCCTCGAACCGATCTCTGTGGACACGACATAAATCCCGGAGGGAATTCTTCTAAAAATAAATATATTTGCTTGCCGCTTTACCGCTCCAACAATTGTCGTGCGAGACCAAGGGAGAATCAAAATAATGAAGCTAAGGTTACGAGGCAAGAGGTAGATGATTAAAATACACTCTTGGTTATGATCATAGATGAGAATTACGGCATTAAAAAGGTACTGAAGTTGTGGGACAGCAGCTCAAAAAATGTTGCAGAAACGTGTTCGGAGTGAAACGTAATGATTATGGTTCGAGATGGAGTCCAAGGAAACAATGAATAGTACTTGAATTCTAGTTGTTCAACGTATATGACGGGTAGAAATGATTGGTTTGTGCAAGTCAATCAAGCTGCGAAGAGTAGAGTAAAATTCGTGGATGATACCACTCTTGCGCCGAAGGTGTCGGTAATGTTTTGATCAATAAGAAGAATGGTAGACATTCTATGATCAAGGATATCTTGTATATTCCAGGAATTAAGTGTAATCTCTTGAGTATTTACCAATTTCTTGAGAGAGGCTACAAAATTTTCTTAGAAGACAAGATCTTGTGCGTTATGGATGCAAACGGTGTTTTGATCCTTAAGGATCCTATGGCTGCCAATAGAACTTTCAAAGTGGAGTTGAAAGTGATGGAGCATAGGTGTTTAGCTAAATCGGCAAGTCGAGAAGAGTGGTTATGGCACTACCGTCTTGGACATCTTAATTTTCGTGATCTCGACGCGTTACAAAGGGATGGTATGGTAACTGGGTTGCCAAGAATCAACATTCCAGCTGAGATATGTGAAGAGTGTGTGTAAGGGGAGATGCACAAGAGTAATTTTAGCAAGGATGCGGGTCATAGGACCAAACATCGCCTTGAGGTGGTGTATTCCGATGTGTGCGGTCCAATGCAAGTCGATTCGTATGGTGGCAATAGATATTTTGTCACATTTATCGATGATTTTAGTAGGAAACTATGGTTATACCTAATCAAAAGGAAGGATAAGGTATTTGATGTGTTCAAACAATTCAAGTCCATGGTTGAGTGGCAATGTGGTCACAAGCTCAAGATTCTCAAAACGGGTTGTGGAGGTGAGTATACCCCGAATGAGTTTGGGAAGTATTGTGATTAAAAGGGTATAGTGCATGAGATAGTGCCACCCTATACGCCATAACAAAATGGTATTGCCTAGAGGAAAAACCGTTCGATTATGAACATGGTTCAAAGCATAATAAAGGGTAAAGACTTGCCGAAGGAACTACGGGGTGAAGTCGTTTCTACAACCGCCTATTTTATAAATAGGTTCCCTACAAAGAAGCTTGATAAGGTGACTCTAGAAGAGGTGTGGTCTGGATTTAAACCAAGCTTAAGTCATTTGAAATTTTTCGGTTCGATGGCATTTCGACACGTTCCAAGCCAGCTTCGAAAGAAGTTGGACGACAAGGGTGAGATGATGTTACTCGTTGGTTATCATCCTACTAGAGGTTATAAATTATTTGATGTTGCAAACAAGAGGATCGTGATTAGCTGAGATGTTGTGGTCAACGAGCTGCGAAAGTTTGACAGCAGCAGAAAAATTGTTGATGCAGGTCCCGTAATCGGTTACGCTAAAAGAGGTAACCAGTTACCATGTGAAATTTTGGATCCTGGAGCTACTAGAACTAGTTTTGCATAAGGCGTAACCAGTTACGAGAATCCTGTAACCGGTTACGGGCAGGAAAATCAGACTTTTCAGAATCCTAGAGGTGCAGAATCGCAACATATCGAAGCCAAAAACGAAAGAAATAGTAGACGACCAACAAGGAAAAGAATTTCGCCTTAGAGATTCCAAGGTTGTGAAGTATTCCAGGATAACGAAATCAATGATGATGGTGATTTCGTTCACTTTGCGCTTATGGATGAATCTGAATCGGTGAACACGAAAGAGGCTCTAAGCGATCCAAAGTGGATTTATGCAATGAAGGAGGAGCTGAAATCCATTGAAAAAATGGTACTTGGGAGTTGGTCGATTTACCGCTTGGAAAGAAGCCAATTGGTGTGCGATGGGTCTATAAAGTGAAGGCGAATCCCAAAGGCGAGGTGATCAAGCATAAAGCTCAATTGGTAGCAAAAGGATTTTTGCAACGTGAAGGTATAGACTTTGAGAAAGTGTTTGTAACTGTGGCTAGGCATGAAACCATCCGATTAGTTGTTGGCCTTGTGAATAACAACGATTGGACAATATATCAAATGGATGTCGAATCTGCATTTTTAGGTCCACTTGATGAAGAGGTTTATGTTGAGCAGTCCTCTGGATTTGTAGTAAAGAATCAAGAGATGAAGTTCTACAAATTGCATAAAGCATTATATGGTTTGAAACAAGATCCAAGAGCTTGGAACAAACGCATTGATGGCTTTCTTGTTGATATAAGTTTCAAGCGATGTGTGTTCGAACACAGAGTTTAAGTGAGATCGGATGCAAATGATGGTGTGATCATTCTTTGCTTGTATGTGGATTATCTATTGATTACTGACAGCTGTGAGAAGAGTATCTCTAAGTTCAAGAGTGAACTTATGGATGAGTTTGAGATGACGAACCTTGGTATTATGACGTATTTCTTTGGCATAGAGTTCCACAAGTCAAAAACAGGATTGTTCATGCATCAAAGGAGATATGATGTTGAGATCTTGAAGACAATACTACGGAAAACCCATTTAACAACGGTTGGGAAAGGTATGTAATCACGCGTGCACGTGCGTTGTTATGTAGAGTGTCGTTGTATACATGATACTTACAATCACGGACCAGTAACCGTTGTATTAAACTAGAAAGGGCGCTACTTATCACAACGGTTTATATAAACAACTATTGTGATAAAGTAATTATCCTAGGTTCGATTCCCAGTTGTGTTGTTTTGATATTTATTTTTTTCTGGACAGCGCGTGAGATATTATAACGGTTGTGTAATATAACCATTGTTAAATCACAAGATATTATTACGGTTATGATATATAACCGTTGTTACATATTTTGCATAATTAAGAAAAAGATTAATGATTTTATAATTAATCCCATTTTTTATCTTGTATTATTGTTCACCATATCACAGCAGAAAATACAACTAACATTTGTGATAAAGTAATCATAATAATATTAATCATATCATATTCATAATATCACATAATTGTATCATATTCATATTATCACATAATTGTATCATATTCAATTGTAACAAATATCTTACAATTTATCAGAACAAGCAACCTACAGTTTACACATTACATAACATCACATAATTGTATCATATTCAACTGTAACAAATATCTTACAATTTATCAGAACAAACAACCTACAGTTTACACATTACATAACATTACATAACTGTAACTTGGTGTTTTGGTTTCTTGTCTCTTGGTGTCTTGACTCTAAAGACCTATAATTTCAAATAATTATACGTAAAAATATTTAGAAACTATAACGTACAATTATTATATTATGAATAAAGAATAAATTGCGTACTTGTTAATTTTCCCATATGCCTTCTTCATGATCGATTCGAATAGCGTGCACGGGATCTCCATCAACTTCATCATATGAGGTAGGGACTTGTGTTGTGTAAGAAGGTGTGGATGGAATATCAAGACTTCCACCACTAAGAGGAATGTGTTTTCCTTGGAGAACGATTTACCATTTCCCCGATATGTCCGATGAGTCGGTAACATAGAAAACTTGTTTTGCTTGAGAAGCCATGATGAATGGTTCAGTCATAAAAGAAGCCTTGCCAAGGACGACCCGTGTGAATCCTAAGTCATCAATGTGTACATCATTACTATTATTGGGAACCCATTTGCATTTAAATAAAGCCACTTTGAAAATAACATAATCAATCTCCAAAATCTCATCAATGACACCATACAATGCAGTAGTTGCCAATACAGGATTCTTATCTTTTGAACTAGAGAAATACATCGATTCGGCTTCAACCATAACCCCACTATTTTTCATTGTACTACGATCAACTTTTGATTTTGTATAAAAGGTATAATGACCAATGTCATATGCAGTCCAAGTAATGACACAAAATTTTGGCTCGTACGACGACCATTTAAGTATCTCAGATGCACTACGATCATTAGATACACTTTTATTAAACCGATCTATGAATCTCTTGTTATGCTCTATCAACAACAACATAACTTGTCACTCATTCGGGGATATTTTTTCCTCAAAAGTCCTTTGTGAGTATCTATGAAAGGTTGAACTTCATCTATATTATTCAATATATAGAAATGTGCTTGAATAACTACATCCCGAGCCATTGACTTAAAATTTAGACCTTGAATACCTCTTTCGTCTGTGTCAGCATGACGAGACTTTGGAATTCTTATAGAATCTGCATCCGACAAATAGTTTGTACAAAACTCAACAGTTTCTTCTGTGATGTATCTTTCAACAATCGAAGCTTCCGGTCGGTGATGATTCTTCGTATATCCTTTAAAGATCTTCATATATCGTTCTATTGGATACATCCACCTTAAATAAACTGGACCACAAATTCTGATTTCTCTGACTAGATGAACAAGTAAGTGAACCATAATGTAAAAAAATGATGGAGGAAAATACATCTCCAATTGACACAAGATTATGGCAGCCTCATCTTCTAATTCATCTAATTTTTTGAAATCAAGAACTTTATTACATATGGCAATGAAGAATAAGCACAATCTCGTTATAGTTACTCTCATATTTTTTGGTAGGATCCCAAGGATAGCCACTGGTAGAAGTTGTTGCATCAATACATGACAATCATGAGATTTTAAACCAATTAACTTGAGATCTTTCATTGATACAAGTTTCTTAATGTTTGATGAGTAACCTTGCGGAACTTTAATACCTTGCAAGCACTCGTAGAAAAATTTCTTTTCCTTTTTAGATAGAGTGTGACATGCTGGAGGCAGATAAGCTCTTTTTCCTTTCTCTATTGGAGCCAACTATTTTCGTATACCCATTTTCTCCATATGAAGACGGGAAGTCTTACTATCTTTAGTCTTGCCTAGAATGTTTAGAAGTGTGTCAATCAAACTATCACACACATTTTTCTCCACGTGCATCACATCAAGACAATGTCTAACATCAAGACTTGACCAATACGGAAGATCAAAGAAGATGGACCTCTTTTTCCAAATATATTTTGCAACTGTCCCTTTTTATTTTTTTCTCTTCCCAAAGACAAAATTAATGTGTTCCCACCATTGATAAACTTCTTCCCCGGTTAAAGGTTCAAGTGCCTTATCAAACTCTTGCTCTCCATTAAAAGCCTTCCACAATCTACGATAAGGATGGTCGGGTTTTAGAAATTTTTGATGCCCAAGGTAAACAGTCTTTTTTCCAAACTCGATGTTGGTGATAACAAGTATCATCTTCACATATAGGACACACTCTATGTCCTTTGACATTATATCCAGCCAAGTTACCGTAAGCAGGAAAGTCATTGATTGTGCAAAATAACATTGCACGCATCTTAAACTTTTCCCCAGAATATGCATCATCAACTTCAACGCCTTCATTCCACAAGAGTCGTAAATCATCAATTAATGGACTTAGATAAACATCTATGTCGTTACCAGGTTGTTGTGGTCCAGAAATGATCATAATTAACAGTATATACTTGCGCTTCATACACAACCAAGGAGATAGGTTGTAAATAGTGAGAAGATCATGCCACAAAGTATGATTAGTGCTCAGATTACCAAAGGGGTTCATTCCATCAGTGGCAAGTTCAAGCCTAAGGTTTCTTGGCTCAACTCCAAAATCCGGAAACAACTAATCAATTTTCTTCCATTGCAACGAATCATCAACATGGCGAATGTTTCCATCACGAGTCATTTCATATGCATGCCATCTAAGATTCTTTGCATCATTCGAATTAGAAAAAAGTCTCTTAAATCGTGAAATTATTGGTAAGTACCATAACACTTTAGCAGGAGGATGCTTCCTACTAACATTGTCATAGTCATTGTCATCACCACTGTTGGCCTTCAGCTTGTAACGCGACACACCACATTTCGAACATTGATACAAGTCTTCATACTCATTCCAGTATAATATGCAATTATTAGGGCAAGCATGTATTTTGATATACTCCAGACCCATTGGACACAA
The DNA here is from genome assembly GCA_022829125.1 of Lathyrus tuberosus. Taxonomy (NCBI): domain Eukaryota; kingdom Viridiplantae; phylum Streptophyta; class Magnoliopsida; order Fabales; family Fabaceae; genus Lathyrus; species Lathyrus tuberosus. The sequence continues at coordinate 2,093,926 of JALAZF010000213.1, forward strand.
TATCTTCTTGGCCTCATAACAACGATCCGACAATTTATTATCTTTTGGTAACATTTCCTTTAGCAATTCAAGTAATTCCGTGAAACTTTTATCCGACCATCCATATTTTTCCTTCAGATTAAACAACTTTAACACCACCGACAATCGTGTAAAATCTGTGCATCCCTTATATAAAGGGGTGTCTTTATCACTACATAAAGTATCATAAATATGAGCATTCTTAAAAGAAGATTCCCCAATATCACGGAATATATCCTCTAGTTGATCTTCCATATATTCATCTTCATCCACTCTTTGACTTTGTGATGCACGACTTTCATCTTTATCCACCTCACCATGCCACGTCCATATTATATAATTTTGACATATACCATCACAACAAAGGTGATGGAATATTTCATCCTTTCAACACTTTTTGATATTCGCGCAAAGAACACGAGGACAATAAAAGATACCATTATTGTCGAGAAGATGTTTATCAGCGTATTCAAGAAATTCAAGAACTCCTTTCTCATAAACCGGACCTAATCTATCGGCTTTCATCCAACTAAGATCCATAACAACTTTTGAAATTTATACACATATAATAATGTGAACGACACACCAAAATGTAATCCAAAAACTTAATGCACATGCAAATCTAAACCTAAAGCATATAGAAAATTTACTCTAATACTGACTTGAACATAAACATACTGACTTGAACATATACAACATAAACAAAGAAAAAAGGAATGAAGATGTTGAAAAATACCGTACTTCGAAGCTGAAGAATCAAACGAACGAAGAGGGTGAAGATTTGAGCTACAAATAAATGGATACGAATAGGGTAAAGATTACGCCGCCGCTGTCGTCTCGACTCGCTTGTTCGCCTAGGGCGTCTTTTGAAAGAAATAATACATAATAAGTTTTGTTTTAATTTATCAGTGAACCCTTTAATTACGATTAGAAAACACAACCGTAGTGGAATTAAAGTCCTCTTACAACAATTGTTTTACTTCACCGTTGTAAACTCTTTTACAATTTATTTTTAAAATAATGGAGTTAAGTCCTATAACAACGGTTGGTTCAATAAACTGTTGTAAAATCATTTACAATTTATTTTATAAATAATGGACTTAAGTGACAAACGCTTAATGTACTCTAAAAAATGGAAAAAGTGTAACGGCTGAGAATCGAAGCTTGCTACACAATATTTATTACTAGGGTCTTTTAAAACAACCGTCATTATATTTCTGTTTATACATACGGCTACTTACTGGGCGCGAAAATTTTAACCTATTACAATGGTTTATATGAATCCATTGTAAACCTGGCATTGTTATTTGCGTGTTTTGTAGTAGTGAGAGGTGTGAAATGGAGCATTGTAATGCTTCCATTACACCAAGTGTGGCAAGGTTCCAGTTGTCCAAGAGTGAAGATGAGCAAGATGTGTATCCAACGCAATATAGGATATTGATTGGATCATTGCAGTATTTGTGTAATACACGGTCGGACTGGGCATTTAGTGTTGGTATTGCTAGTAGATTCATGGAGAGACCGAAGGTGTCTCACTTGGCAGCAGTCAAGAAAATCCTTAGATACATTAAAGAAACTCTTGGTTGCGGAATTCTCTTTCCCGCATTAGATACAGACTGAAAATGTGATTTACTTGGTTTCACCGATTCCACTTGGTGTGGTGATAGGGATGATAGAAAGTCAACGACTGGATACATCTTTATGCTTGGTAGGACACCAATCACTTGGTGTTCGAAGAAGGAACTGGTGGTATCACTCTCGTCTTGTAAGGCCGAGTACATTACAGCTTCGTTGTGTGTGTGTCAAGCTATGTGGCTCATGAATCTGTTGAAGGAGTTGGGTAGCAATGAGGGTGAGGCTACTACACTTTTAGTTGATAATGTTTCTGCAATAAATCTTGTGAAGAATCTGATTGCACACGGAAGAAACAAGCACATAGAGATGTGATTTCATTATTTGAGGGAGCTAGTGAGTGAAGGCAAGTTACGATTGAGATATTGTCGAAGTGGAGACCAAGTTGCAGATTTGTTGACCAAGGGGGTAATAAATGAGGTGTTCAAAAGGTTGAAGAAAAGCTTGAGCATGCTGGACTTGGAACAACTGAAATGAGGTGGTGTGTTGAAAACCATTTTTTGACATTTCAGTTGTGGTAACCAGTTACGGGTTTTGGCGTAACCAGTTACGGAGTTTAAAAAAGTTGAAGAATTTGAAGTCGCGGGTTGGTAATCGGTTACGGCATTTTGCGTAACCGGTTATGGAGGCTTATTTTGATTTTTTTTCAGTTTTCTTAGTTTCAGCTTATTTGAATAAGTTATTTCTGTTATTTCCAATCATTTTGTACTTGTTGTATATAAGAAATTGTAAGCTCTCATTTATGGTTAATGCCAATTATTCTTCTCACCCTCAATTATCTCTCTCTATTTTTCTCTCTCTATTTTTTAACTTCATCTTCTCCAAATTAACTAAATTCTCCATTGATTCACCATTAGAGATTTTGTATGTTCTAACACTTCATCTATCAAAATGTTAATATGAAGATCTTTTGAAAAGATTAAGAATGCAACTTCATCTAAGAAGCGTTGTGACATTCTTGAGAAATTCCATGTTGGTGATGACAAACTCAAGAAAGTTTGTTTACAAAGAGAACAAATTTGATCTCATACGCCATCTGGTCAGGTCACATTCCATCTCCCAAGCACTTGAGGATCTTTGAGACCTTATGTTTCAAACACATTCTAGGAAGAAGCTTGAAGATGTGAGTGAAAATATGATTCTTATAGTTTACCACACTACAAGCTCATACAAGTGTACAACCCTGTGAACCAGAGGATTGTTGCAAGTAGAGACATTACAATCAATAAGAAAAAAATACTAAAATTGGCAGAGTCGAGGTCTTGAATCATCTTTTAGTATGTCATTTATTTTTCATGATGGCTAGAGGGAGCCTCATATACCTGACACAGTTATTGTACAAGTAGAGCAAGCAAGAAGTGAATTTATTATGCCTACTTTGATTTGTATTTTGTTGCTTGTCAATTTAATCTTTTGGTTTGTTTGTCGTAATTGAGTCTCCTCACATATAGTTGTGCATTTTAGGTTTAAGTCCGAAACAGTTTTTACGCATGCATGAATGAATTTTTTTTCTTAAAGTCGATGCAATATGCTTCTAGTCAATTAATCGGAAGTTTGGTTCAAGAAACACATGAAATCATAATTCATTTCCTTCCAATTCTCAATTCACATATGCACTTGGAAGGATACCATATCAAAAATCACTATGAATGAAATCATGATTCAAATCCTTCCAAATCTTGATCTAATACAACCTTAATTTTAAAGGTAATGTGCTGAGAGTGTAAAATAATTATACACCTTCATCTAATAAAGAATCTTCATTCAATCATGTCACACAATTAATTTAAAAATACAAAAATGTTATTCCTACACCAAAACATACACTACACCGTATTTCACTGTTCAACAATACGGTGAACAGTGAAATATTATAATAATAAAATAATTTTTTAAAAAATATATAAAAATTAATTTTTATTTTATTTTGGATTAAGAAGTATTGTGTGATTAACCAACTTCATAACTTCATTAACCAATATTTCACATTTCATTGACCAACTTTGTTTTACTACTAAAAAATTATTTTTATATCTGGGTGTTTATTAACCAAGTTTCTAACTTCATTAACCAACTTTTTACATTTCATTAATCAACTTTGTTTTACTACTAAAAATAATTTTTAATATCTAAACGTTTATTAACCAACTTCGTTACTTCATTAACCAATTTTTTACATTTCATTAACCAACTTTGTTTTACTCTAAAAATTCACTATTCACGCACAACATTGTTCACGCATATGAGACTGTTCACATGACACTATTCATGCACTGTTTACGTACTGTTTATGTACGGTTTCACTGTTCATGACACTGTTCACCGTATTTGTAAACAGTACATCGGTGTAGGTGTAAATGTGGATGTAGGAATAACAATGCTGTTAAAAATATTAATGTAACTTAACAGAATACAGGATAGTGATTGTTTGACAGTATAAAATAATTTTACACAATATTTTTTTTTCTGAGTCTTATATCCAATTTTTGCATTAATTATTTTAAACTATTAAAAGCGTAATACAATAATACCATGCCTTCAAAAAGTATGTACTACTACTAGCTACATACCTTTTCAATTTTTTATTAGACGTTCAAATTTTCTACATCCATATCCTATTTTGGAAATGTATTCATATTATTTGAATTCAATAATGCACATCCAAAATTCATATATTCAAAACTTTATATATACTATTACCCATGTTGAATCATGCTAACTCAAATTACACACACAAACATGTGCCAATATGATAAAACAGAAAAAGCAGTTTGAACAAAATCAATTTAATTCTAAATAATTTTTTTGTCGACTATATTTCTATTATTGAATATAGGACACTACGATACCTGATCATGAAAGCTGGATCAGATTCTGTTGAAGTGGACCACCAAATACGTCTGAGATGCTGGGCATATGGAGAGGAGGAGGGAAGTGTACCTGTAAGGTACTCTGACGCTCAAGTAAGAAAGGATCAGAGAAAAGGGGCAAATACAAAGTATTAGTTCGTAGGGTGAATATTTGATACCTGACCCTTTCAAGTGAGAGGGTTTATATAATGTCCCAGCACGTGGCCAACAATCCTATTTTTGGGGCGAAATAACCGTTTTTCCGAAAAATAAGTAATTGCCCAAACTAGCCGTTATGTCGGGTAGGGTGCCCAAAACTAGCCTTTATGTCGGGCATAAGTATAGTTTCGAGCACATGCCCTTAGCTGTTCGGGAAGTGAAGAAGCCGTGCGAAACAGACAGCTGTTCTGGCGAGGAGTGATCCATTCCTTGCCCTTTGTGGATTGGACTTAAACAATTAGACCATTCTGAGAGCAGAAGTGGATTGGATCGTACCTGATCATCGGTCCAGTTCAGAACAATACAAAGTTTAATTGAATGTGTATTTATTATCAAATTAGTAGAATTAGTACTTTGCAAGAAGTCTTATCATAATGATAATAGGAAATTTTGAATCTCAAATTACCTTATTCGTCAGTTCAGGTGTCACTATAAACTTATTCCTTACCATATTATAATTATTACCGTCATGGTTTTACACCTGTACTGTGATTATTGTTGAACTAAACATAATCATAACATCCAACTATAAATCACGTAAGCAATGCAAATAGTGTAGTAAAAAAAATTGTCGGAACTCTGTTTAACCATTAAATTTTCATGGAAATTCATCTTTATTTTATTTTTGATAATATTCATAATTTCTCTATTATCAATTAATTCTTTGTACATATAAATTACTACTACTATTACCTTTATATTATTTAAATAATTATCCTCCTTATAAAAGTAAGAAAAATACTCCTCGTTATCACACCCAGACCAAAACAGAAACACATGGTAAAGTCATTGACTACTGTTTGACTGTAACTATTTATTTCTACTACAATACTTCATTATTTAAATATACAACTTTCTTAAGTTTTGTTTATTCCGTTTTATATGACTTTCTATGATTATGAAGTCTTTATTAGTTTTCCAACATGTTTTTAATTATGTCAAATACTATTGTTTACAGTTTATAATGAAATGATTTAAATATTAGCTATTTTTTCTCTTAAAAAAGTAAATTATAAAATTATATAAATTATATAAATTATATAAATTATCAACAAATTTAATTCTATAATATTTTATTTTTCTTTAATTTCTCATATGAGTAACATGTTAAGAACATGTAGTATGATACCAAGGAAGATGGAGGCAATGGATGAAAGAGCATACTCAGTTTGATTTATTATATTTCATTAATAAAAGTTTAACTAAATAATTTTGGATGAAAAGCGGTTTGAGGTAGTGTGACTTTCTGTCATCTTTTTTAATTCACACATGCGTTAAGAAATAAAAAGATATTTTTTATTGCAGCAGTTTACTCCATACATTTAAATTTGAGTTCAGTGTCGTTTGATATAACAAATTCTTTAAATTTGTCCTTTTCTTTAACTTGGTTTTGCACTAAGAAAAGTGGTTTGTTCAACATAGTGTGTTTTATTACGCTTCTAACATAACTTTTATATATATACTAGCGTCCAAACGGACACTCCCGTGCCTGTTTGTCCGCTTTTTTTAATTCACACATGCGTTAAGAAATAAAAAGATATTTTTTATTTAATTTTAATTTTGATTTAAAATATTTTGACGTGTATATTAAAAAACGGATAAACGGGCACGAGAATTACATAAATATTTTAAATCAAAATTAAAATTAAATAAAATATATATTTCTATTCTTTAACGCATGTGTGAATTAAAAACAACGGACAAACGGGTACGAGAGTGCCCGTTTGGACGCTAGTATATATATAAAGTTATGTTAGAAGCGTAATAAAACATAGTATGTTGAAACCACTTTTCTTAGTGCAAAACCAAGTTAAAGAAAAGGACAAATTTGAAGAATTTGTTATACCAAACGACAGTGAACTCAAATTTAAATGTATGGAGTAAACTGCTGCAATGAAAAATGAAATTTCTTTCACCAACAACAGTATATTTTAATAAACAAAATTATAATTAAGGTTTCATATCTTATCATCATAATTTTTTCTAAATAACTTGCAAATGTGAAAGATTGAAACCCAATAGAAATAAAATAAAAACAAAAGATAATGAGAATTAATTGTTTCTCACAAAAATTTTGATTGCACATTTTCAAATTGTTTCGACTGTGTCTATTGCTTTCTTTCTCTCAAATTTCTTTCTCAATATCGTTTTGAATAATAATAAATTAAACTATTTATTTAAAAAGCAGAAAGAGTTAATATTTTTTTTTTGTTTGGAGAATTTAGAAAGTGTAGTTTATCATTGAGAGTAATAAAGGAGTTAATTTATTTTTTAAAAGTTAAAAATAGTAACCATAAAAAAGAAAAAGGGTCACGTTGCATTTTAGTGGTGGAAGTTACACGGGTGTGACGTGAGTATTATTTAGAAAGTGATTTTTTTTTTGTATTTTTTAAATTTTAATATTTGATAGAAATTTTAACAATTGATAAAGGATAAAATTGGAAAAAAAAATAGGTCAGCCCATTTTGGTGTATCCTTTTTATATATAGGTATAGATAAGATCATGATGCCGTCTCTGATTTTAAAATCCCTCACTTGTAATTTGTTGATGATATTTTAAAGGTGATTTTGATATTTTTTTAAATGATATCGGATTTGAAAGTTAATTTTCATAAGAGCTTGTTGGTCAGTATTAATGTAATGGATTTGTGGATGGTAGATAGAGATTTCAAAGGTGTTATATTGTAAAATTGATCATATTCCTTTTTTTTAAATTATGTTCTCCCAATCAGGGGTAATCTCTGACGACAACCGTTCTAAAACTCTTTGTTGGAGAGAATTATAAATAAGCTATCAAGATAGAAAAACAAAAACCTATCCTTAGATAGTTGACTTGTACTCATCCTAACATTAATAGCAATTTTTTTTTCTTCTTGACTCGCATAAGTATTATTTCTTCTATTGACTTATTATTTAAGCTTTTCTTTTAGAGAAAAGTGATGGTGTCCATAAGATCCATTAAACAAATTGGGACAGAGTGTGTTCACATATAGGAAATTATGTGATTTAAGGGTTCAGAGGGTAAGGGAGTTTAATTTAGCCTTAATAGGAAAATGTTGGTGGAGGTTGCATGTTGACCAGGATGATGGTGGTATAAGGTATTAGCAATAAAATATGGGGTGGAATGTGGTAGTTTAAAGGATAGAGGCGGTAATACATCAATTTGGTGGAAGGATTTAGTGAAGTAAAGAATGAGAAAAGGTTGATTCAGAGTTGATGGCTAGATGATTTTTCAACTCGCTCAAAAGGTAATATGGAAGGAACATCCTTTTAGAGAGACTGTTGGCAGAAGGAAGGAAGTTTGGGTTCTAGATTTCATCATATTTATGACTTATCAATCGACCAAAATATTGATGTAGCGGAGATGAGTAGATTAGGATGGAAGTTTGGGGGTTTTGGATATACCTTTTGCTTGGGAGGAGGAGCAAGGTGACATAGTGTCGTTCTAAGTTGGACAACATTGTTTTGTAGGATAACGTTGTTGGAAAATGGATGTGGACCCCTGATCGAGAAGATGACTACTTGGTAAAAGGCAAATATTGTTGAGAATGTAACAAGTGTAAGTAGTATGGGTAATAATTCCACATTGGTTGGGAATGTGGAGACTTAAGCATTTATAAATGAGAGAACCCACCCACCTACCACCTTAAGGTTTTTGGTGAATATGTTGTGTGTGTCTCACAAAGGTGTTGCTCAAAAAAGAAGTCACACAATGTTCAATGCCCTATATGTTAGAACAAGATTTGGTTATGCAAGATATCTCTAAGTTTTGATAATAACAAAGTTGTATTTGTGTGAGAACAATTTTGGTACTCTAACGTTTATTTTCTAAAGTATTGACAAACAGGTTCTGACTCTGATAAAGATAGATCTAACTCTGATATAGATCATGTTAAACATCACTCTCAAATTATCAAAAGTCGCTTCTGTGTCAAAGAAGCAAGATTACTTATGATCTACTGTGCTTCAGAAAGACTCTAAGAAGACTATATGTTGCTGTTGTAATGCTCTCTTAGATTCTGGCTCTGAATATAACTCTTATATTTATCTTCTGAAGACTAAGTGCTGAAGACTCTGAACACAAGGTTCTGATGAACAACGCTCTGAAGACTCTGGAGACTTAAGTTTCTGAAGACCAAATTTTGAAGACTCTGAAGACAAGGTTCTGCTGAACAAGTTCTGAAGACTCTGAAGACTTATGTTTCTGATAACTAAGGGTTCTGAAGAAGGAGTGCTGAAGACTCTGAAGATAAGGTTCTGCTGAACAAGTTCTGAAGACTCTGAGGACTCAAGACTTTGAAGACCCAGTGATCCATTCTTATGATCATGCTTCAACCATATCAGTTCAGAAGCCTCTGATGAATAGAAAAAGATGAAACGTTTGCGAGGAAAATAGTACATAGTACAGAACAAACACGTTCCTTTCCACTACCATTCCACTACCCTGATTTGGTGGCACAAAGGACAATTTCAATGTATCCCAGCATAACGAAATTATTTCAAGCCGTCAGTACACTACTACGGAAAACCCATTTAACAACAGTTGCGAAAGAGATATAATGACGTGGGCGCAGACGTTGTTATGTAGAGTGTTGTTGTATATATGATACCTACAATCACGGCCTAGAAAGCGTTGTAATAAATTGGAAACGCGCTACCTATAATGACGGTTATTTTAAATACCCGTTGTTGTATGTCTTTTAATAAAATTAAAAAAATGCAGCATTAGAACTACCTATAATGACAGTTATTTTAAATAACCGTTGTTGTATGTCTTTTAATAAATAAAAAAAATTGCAGCATTAGAACAAGAACAACAGCAAGAACAAGAACAACAACAAGAACAACAAGAACATCAAGAACAACAATAAGAATAACAACAACAACAACAACAACAACAATAACAACAACAACAACAATAACAACAACAACAACAACAACAACAACAATAACAACAACAACAACAACAACAACAACAACAACAACAACAACAACAACAACAACAACAACAACAACAACAACAACAACAACAACAACAAGAAGAAGAAGAAGAAGAAGAAGAAGAAGAAGAAGAAGATTGTTCCAGCTCGATACCGTCAAGAATTTCTGACTATTGCATAGGAACAGGTTCATCTTCGAAGTATTTTTCCCTTCCAATATTTTTCTATTAGAGCTTCCCTCATTCCTTTTATCGAGCATAATGATGCGAATAGAGCTTTAATGAGTTCTAATATGCAACGTCAAGCAGTTCCTCTTTCTCGGTCCGAAAAGTGCATTGTTGGAACTGGATTGGAACGCCAAGTGGCCTTAGATTCAAGAAGAAGAAGAAGAAGAAGATTAATAAAAAAGAACAACAAGAACAACATTAATAAAAAAAGAACAACAATAATAAAAAAGAACAACAAAGAACAACAATAATTAAAAAAGAACACCAACAACTAACATTGCTAACTCGAGTTCTGAAATTTGTTTTGAAATTTGGTTTGGTGGAGAAATAGAGTATCATAAATGAAAGATGATGTTTGAAGGTAGAAGATGTCTAAGTTTTAGGTTTCACGCGGATCACTAATAGTAGTGTCTTGGCCGTTGATAATCACTAAATGAACGACCAAGATTTGTTTAAGGATAGTGAATAAACTCATTATGCGTGCCACCTATAATGTTGGTAATGACACTTGAAAAAATAAGTAAAAAAACCAAAAATGCTGGTGCTGGGACTTGAACCCATGACAAGACGCTACATATAATGACGGTTGGTTTAAATTACCTCGTGGTGAAAGGTCTGTAAGCGTTTTGAAAAAATAAGTAAAAAACGCTACCTATAATGACGGTTGACTTAAATACCCGTGGTTAAAGGTCTATCAGCATTTTAAAAAAATAGGAAAGAAGTAACATGATTAAAATAAATTCAGAAAAATCTAAAAACACGAAATTTAATCTAATTAGGTAAAATAATAATTGAGAATTTTTTGGGAATTTTTTGAAACTATGAAAACAGTAAAAAATTCATTAAAAATAGAAAAATGATGAATTTGGGGTTTTGAGGGTGAAGACCCGTAACTCTTCCAGAGGACGGGATTAAGGACCGCACGATTTTTCTGCTTCAAATGCACAAAACAGATCTAAAAAAGGAGACGATTTTCTCTAAAATCGTTTTTTTGAAGAGCAAGACCTAAAACTAAACTATAGGCTATAATGACGGTTTTGCAAATACCTGTGGTGAAAGGTTGTGGGCATTTTAAAAAAAATATGTAAAAAACCATAAATGTTGGTGCTGGGAATTGAACCCATGACCAGACACTATCTATAATGACGGTTTTTTAAATACCCGTGGTGAAAGGCCTCACATTTCACCACGGTTGGAATATTAATCGTCATTAAAAACATGCGCGCATCTATTACAATAGTGTATAGGCAAGCCGTTATAAACCTAACGTTGTTGTATGCGCGTTTTATAGTAGTGGTAATTTTACTGATATTCCTGACCTGCCCTTCAACGGATCTTTTTCTGGCTATATAAATACTTGATCACTCAAAGAAGCATGTGATACCAAGTGTGAAAATGATATATACTAAGACACTGATTCATACGAGAAAGAAATACAGAAATACAAATAGAGAAATCCATGAGTGAACAGTAAAGCACTACAATACAAAGAAGAAAAATGTTCTTACTGTATAGATCTTCTCTAAGTTAGTTTGAGCTAAAAATTGTGTTTATATCAGCTTGTGTAGAAGCTCTTCATTGTAAACATTTAATTTGATCAAACAGTTGTTTGCATTCCTTAAGGGACCAGTTGGGTCAGAATTCTTAAGAAGAGACAGGTAGTCTGTGTATGTTAGTCACCAGCAGTTGCTAGTGCAGTTGTAATCAGTTTGGTTATAGTGGATTAAGTCCTTGTGTATAAGGCGAAATCACCTTGGCGGGTGGACTGGATTAACTTGATAGTTTTCAAGTGAACCAGGATATATCGTGTGTCTTTCTCTATTGTTAGTCTATTTGTGATCTTTGTATGAGTTTCACAAAAAGCTTTCATTTTGAAAACCCAATTCAACCCCCCCCCCCCTCTCTTTCTTTTGTTTTTCTCACACCTTCACTATAGTGAAAAACTTCCCTAACGCATAGTATCAAAGTCTAGTTATAGAAAGGCACTGGCATACTTATATCAAAAGTCAACGGCGCCACAAGGGTGGTGAGTAAGAAACGTTCTGTTGAAGAGTGTCAACTAAGCCACAAAGGTGGCGAGTAAGAAACATTTTGTGCGGTAGAAGAGTTTGTGGAAGTAAGAAGAGCTTCCACTTAATAGGGCATTGTGGGCTCACACTTGAGGGGGGTTTTGAAAATGTAGCAAGTGTGAGTAGTCTGGGTAATAGTTCCATAATGGTTGGAAATGTGGAGACTTAAGCATTTATAAGTGAGAGAGTGTTGCTAAAAAAAGAAGTCCTACAATGTTTAATGCTCCCTAGTGAAAAACTCCCCCAACAGATATAATATACTCATACATGAGAACTAACTCAATCATAACCTGAACCAATAAATTAATTGGAACAAAATTACACTACTTATAATGTATTTGTTCACATGGAAGATAATAAACAACATAATTCCTACTAAAGATGGATAGACAGATAATTATACAACTAGAACTGGCAGAGTGTACATGTGGATTTAAAAAACAGGAAAACTCAACATTTTTTAGAGTTTCAGTTTTTTGGTCAAATTTTTTGTTGTGTCCTACAATGGATGTGAATTCTCAGCATTCATCTAAATACCATTAGTGTACATGCTCTTCAATTTAGTGGATCCACTTATCTTTGTAAGATCCATTTATCTTTGTAAGGAGATCTGAAAATGCTTTCTAGTCATTGGTTGGTGACCATCTAGGTTGTTTGGAAAGAAAATAATTGTAGATTTTTTATAACAAAGTTTCAAGTATTTTACAATTTGTAAGTATATAGTGCAACCTAAGAGGAGGTGATTTAAGTTATAAGAATAATTCTTGTTATTTTTCAGATGTTATTATTCTCTTAGTTTTCCATAATGAAGTGCAGGAACTTAGAACAATAATGCTGAAAAATAAAAGTGCAAAAAAGTAAAAGAGACACAAGGCAATTATACTAGTTCCCCTTATCAACCAAGGGTATATCTAGTCCATTCACGTCTCGTGAATGATTTTACAATATTAGATCTTTGTACTACCTCACACCAAGATTATCTTACACTATTCTAATATACACACACCAAACCTATGGTGGACTTTAAATCAACCCAATTCAAAAAACCTTTTTACAAACCATCAAATACTATGATGATTCTCACATAAACCATAAATAACTCCACTTTATGTTTACATCACTTAGAAACCACACCATTTTCTATTACAAAACAAGTCACCACACACTTGGTGATCAAATACAACTCTTGAATAAATATGAATATGAAGCTCTTCTTGAATCAATTCCAATACATAAAATTGATATTTTCTTTTAATGCACAATTCAAATATAATAACCTTAAATGCTCATAAATCTTTTGCAATAATAAGACAATTTATGCAGAAAAAGATTCAAGGCTTTGGATGGAAAAAAAATAGTTGGAATTGTAGCTAAAACTTGAGTGAAAGAGGTAATAAAATTTTTATTTTGAATGACCATTTCCTTATATACACGCTATGAAACATCTTGGATCAGTTGTACATGTTGGTAGATGTTTCATGAAGGTTTACATTGGTTTAGAATAACAATGGTTGATGAAATAATGCATTATGCTTTTTGCACATTTAATATTTTTTAAAGTTCCAGATTGTGTAACTGGTTACATAAATAGTGTAATCGGTTACACCTTCACCGGTTAAAAAAAAAAATTAAACCTATAACGGTTATCAACATAGCGTGTAACTAGTTACACTATTATGTAACTTGAAAAATACTTTTTCAAATGAGTTGGTATGCAAGGAATGACTGCATGGATGCTTAGAAATATTTGAGATGAAAAGATGAATGATTTCCTGAGCATCTAATGATATGCATACTATAAATTGTAATCAAATACCTTTTCAACAAGATCATTTCCTTTTAAATCAACGTCCAATGGCTTATATAATCTTGATATTAGAATGAACTTGGACTTCTCTCTTTGATCATCATGATCAATGTCTACTTCCATCAAGTTCATCCAATAACTTGGTGCATATTTTTGTCCGTTTGAGATGTCTCTTGATACTTTATGTTGAGAAACATTTTCCTTCTTTTTGACACTTGAACTTGATACTCTTTTGTCTTCATAAAAACATCATACTTGATGCATATTGTCTTCATGATTTCCCCATTTTTGATGATGACAAAAACTTGGCATTGTATTTTCAATTTACTTTGGAAAAAACTCCTTCTACACACATGCCTCCCCCTAAATCATTTGCCTCCACATATATATGTGAATCCAATATCCATACTATGAATGGTATCTTAGGCGATGGAACTTTGAGAAAATGATATCCAGTACGTCCTGAGAGGAAGAATCAAATCTCAGACTCTGGCATATTTTTTGGAAGCATTTTGCTCGCTCGTGGAGAAAGAGATGCCCCCATAGTGGACACTATTTGTTAATGGTGCCTCAAACATGAAGGGAAGTAGTACGAGGATTATCTTAGAAGGACCTGGCGACATCCTAATCAAGCAACCAATAAAGTTTGAATTCAAGGCCAACAATAATCAAGAGAAGTACAAAGCCCTCATTGCCGACATGGTTCTCACCCTAGAGATTGGATCCTCTAAATTGAAAGTCAAGAGAGATTCCCAAATAGTCACCAACCAAGTATCAGAAAAGTACCAGGCCAAAGAACCTCAACTAATAAAATATCTACATAAGGTACAAAGTCTATCGACACATTTTACATCTTTTGAAGCAGAACTTATTCCCTGAGAGTAGAACTTTAAAGCACACCTCATGTCCAAGCTCTCCAGCTCAAAAACGGTGGGGTTTAATTGGGCAGTGATCCAAGAGACTCTCATCATCACGAGCATTGAAGAGAATACAATTTTCTCCCTAGAAGTCACCCCTGAGTCAAGTTGGAAGTCGCCCATACTGCGATACTAGTAGGAGGATGAACTCCCACATGATGAAGGGGAAGCATGGAAAGTCCAGAAACAGTCTGCAAAGTACACTCTCCTTGTTGGAAACTTTATAAGTTGGTAAGAGCCTCCCCTAATGTTGAAATGTATGAGGGAACATGAAACCTCCATGGTCCTTACAGAAGTCTATAAAGGGGTCTGAGCTAGTCATATTAGTGGTAGGGATCTCGCCCATAATTCAACTAGGGGGTAAACAAGGTATGGTTAGAATGTGTTACGGATCTGATAGATGAATTAAGAGAAGTCTCCCACATCTGAGAATTCCCCGTCAAGCATAGAAACACCAAAAGATAAAACTCCAAATTCATACCAAGGGAGATGCGAGAAGGTGATTGGGTCTTAAGGCAAATAGTTCTACCTGCACAATAGGGAAAACTGCAACCCATTTTTGAAAGGTCATATCGCATATTCCAAAAGCTCCCTCATGGGACATACAAGATGCAAGAGTTAGATGAATGACTTATAATCATAACTTGAAACTCTATTTGTCTTAAATATTATCACAATTAAACCATTTATAATTTTTTAGGGTAGATTTATCGCCTGTGTATGAAAATTTGAATGTTTGTAAAAAAGTAATACATTTTTCATGATAATATGTATGTTTGACTTCCACGTGAAGATCCTTGCTACCTTAAAAGGCTATTTTAATATGATGGACTTCCATGCAAATATCATTGCCGACTTAAAAGGCTATTTGAATATATTGGACTTCCACTTAAGATCCTTGCCACCTTAAAAGGATATTCGAACATGATAGACTTCCACGTGAAGATCCTTGCCACCTTAAAAGGCAATTTCAAAGCTCTAGACTTCCATGCAAAGATTATTGCAATGTTAAAAAGGCTATTTGTAAGCGGTGAACTTCCATGTGAAGATCTTTGCCTCCTTAAAAGGCTATTTGAAAGCACTGAACTTCCATGCGAAGATCATTTATGCCTTAAAAAGCTATGTGAATATGTTGGACTTCCACGCAAATATCATTGTTGTCTCTAAACGCAATACAAATACATTGGACTTCCACTAGAAGATCAATTTCGCCTTTAGGGTGATATGATCGAACTAACCACCAAGGGGCGCGACCGAAGTCTATCTCAAGAGACTCAAAG
Organism: Lathyrus tuberosus; assembly: GCA_022829125.1. Lineage (NCBI taxonomy): Eukaryota > Viridiplantae > Streptophyta > Magnoliopsida > Fabales > Fabaceae > Lathyrus > Lathyrus tuberosus. The sequence continues at coordinate 2,109,884 of JALAZF010000213.1, forward strand.
TCTTGTTTGAGAGATTGATAGAAGTCTTGTTTGAGAGGTATAAACATCTCTCTTGAGGGACTTAAAGTCTTATAATCCAGGCTCAATATAACGTCACTTAGGAAACTAAAAGTCCCATCGAACAAGCTTTAAAGTACCCTCCTGAAGGACATAGAGTTTCTTCAAGTGGGATGCAACTTAAAATCTCGCCCAAGGGGTGAAACCGAAGTTTAGACCAAGAGACTTAGATTAAATTCTTGTATGAGGGCCTGATAAAAGTCCCGCACGAGAGGTTTAAATGCCTCGCCCAAGGGACTTGAAGTTTTGTCATCTATGCTCAACATAACCTCGCATATGGGACTAAGAGTCTAATCATACATGCTTATCCAAAATCCCAGCTTGAAGAACTTGGAGTTTCCTCGGGCATGATCTAACAAAAAATCTCGCCCAAGGGGCGCGACTAAAGTCTAGGCTAAGAAACTTACCTTAAAGTTTCGGCTAAGGGCTTGATAAAAGTCCTTCCCAAAAGGTCTAAATGCCTTGCCTGAGGGACTTGAAGTCTCATCATCCAGGCTCAACAAAATCTTGCCTGAAGGACTAAGAGTCCCGTCAAACATGCCTATCTAAACTCCCTGTCTAAGAGACTCGGAGTTTCCTGAGGCGGGATCCAACATAAAATCTCGCCTCAGGGGTACGACCGAAATATAACACAAGACACTTAGCTTAAAAATCTTGTTTAAGGGTTGGATAAAATTCTCACCCAAGAGGTCTAACACCTCTCCTAAGGGACTTAAAGTCTCATCAACTAGGCTCAACATAGCCTTACCTGAGGGATTAAGAGTCCCATTATACGGGCCTGCCTAAACTTCCCGTATAAGGGACTTGGATTTTCCTCAGGCGGGAGCCAACATAAAATTTTGCCCAAGGGGCACGACTGAAATCTAGCCCAAGAGATTTAACTTAAAAGTCTTGTATGAGTGCTTGATAAAAGCCTGCCCTAAGAGGTCTAACGTCTCACCTGAGGGACTTAAACTTTCATCATTCATGCTCAATGTAACATCTCTTGAGGTACTAAGATTCCCATTGAATAGACATGTCCAAACTCCTCGCCTTAGGGATTTGGAGTATCATTAGTCATGATCAGTATATCATCTCGAGAGAGAGATTTAGGGACTCGTGATGCCCCGACACTCTGCAGTTTAAATCAGTTCACCCTTTATCAAAGCCCTTGTGCTTGAGGGACTGTGTAGTGATATATTTGTAAAGGGCCTAGAAATGGTGAGGGAGTGGTAACCCTTAGAAGGGGTGACACAGATAAGTCTCCCTCCATTAGAATTTGTCTCACCCTAAGTGCCATGTGTTTGTCCCATCATGGGAAACATGGGAAAAGACTTTCCTCGATTAGAGGGAAGTCAGGGTCAACAGACTGATCCATGTCTTCCTAAGAAATAGGGACTCAAAGATCCACCATTGACTGAGTGAGCAGTTATCAGTCCCAAGTGCCTCTATAAATACCTTGCCCCCTAGGGGGTAAAGACAGATCTTACTACCCTCATTACACACACTTAATACATAGCTTCTCACCTCGCATGAGCATGCCCTTTCCATAGCCAATAAACATCATCAAACATGGTCTATCACCACCTTGAGAAATCCTTAACCATACTTAACTAAAAAGGCCTTTAATTATCCCCTACCCTCGTAGGGATACCACACACTCCTGTACTTTTTGACAAGTACACAACTTATTACAATATTTTTCATAAACGTCACATTAACTATCATTCATCCTATGAGTGTCTGACATGATGAATTGCATTACTTTAAACTTCATCTTTTCGTTTTTATAATATGTTTTCTTTTTCCTTAAGTTGTGATAGTTTTTCCATTGTTGCTACTATTTTATTCAGTGTATCGTGCATATCATTATAAAGCGATTTATTTGCATTTGCATTTTCCTTTGCCTTACCATTCCTTTTTTATGTTTATTTTCTCATTGGATGCTCCATTGGAGATAATGAGTTACACTCAAAACTTGAAGATGTTTATAGGTTAGACGATGATGAGTATGCCCCACTAGCAAAACTCTCTGTTCTTTTTGAAGAATTTTCAATCGATGCTCTCGACAATTTAGGTTCATCTTTTAACAATTGTCATACATACTCAAGATTTAATGGTGCACCTTCATCATGAGCAAAAAAACATGTTCATTGACCAAGATATCTTTCTTCGATGTCCTACTTTTCTTTCACTGAACAACTTGTTTGTAACACCCATTTTTTAAACTAGGTCACTTAATCGATGCCATCGACATTTTAATTGGCCGAGTAGCTTTTTTCGCGACCGCCCACAATTTTAGTTATAATTGACATGATTCTTAACCAAAATTTGTCACTTTTTTTTATCAACTCCCACGATTGAATCCTTTGAAATATTGAACCATGATTATATAAGAAGTGTATCTTTTTCATCCCTATTAAATAGCTCTCGAGGTTTTCTTTAAAAAAAAATCTTTTTTAATTGTGATATTTTTAATAACAACTTGAGGTTCAGACATAAATCCAACTGATATTTCAGGTTCATGATGAGAAAAGCCCATACCCCATGAGTATTTATTTGATGTCTATAATACATATTTGGTTTGTTTGGTGACGTAAAAAAATACGGCGGAGTTTAAGATGGTGATGAGAATTAGAAATTTTGAGAATTGGGATTTTAATAATTTTGTAGGAGATGAAGCATAGACGGTTGAAAATTCTATTTATTATAATTCATTTGACCTAAACAATAGTAACTTTGAAGTAAAAAAATTAAATTTTGAGTAAAAAATATTGTCAAATGAAGGCTAATGAGATGAAATTGTGAGAGAAGATTCTAAAATAAATAGTAAAGTGAAGAAATTATGAGAGAAAAATTAAAAATTTATGAAAAAATAAAAGTGTGAGAAAAAATTTAAATGTAAAAATTTTCAAATGATTTTATTTATAAGTAAAATAAATTGTTAAAATATAAAAACGGTCATCACTACCTCTATTTTTATTTTAATGTTTTTGTTACTATTGTTGTATGAATCAACAGTTAAATCGAGTGTTCAACTACATCCGTTTCTATTATTATTTTAATTTTTTTTTGTTACCATTGTTGCGTGAAACAACGGGTAAATAGAGTGGTCATTTATATTCATTACTATATGTATAAATACTAAAAGAATTTTCAATTCAATTGTGCAAGAATTTATTTAAATATAAATCATCTTACTTTTAATTTACTTATTTTTAATCAATTTTACAAAATTAATTTATTCAATTAATTTTGTTCAAAACAAACACTCACATCTTAAGATACCTAATTACTTGTACTAAGACTTGTTACCACACTTTAACAATTTGATTATTTAATTTTTTTTTTGTTTAAGTCATTTATACCTTTTTAAGGTGCACAAGATTTTTAAATATTTTTTTCTATGTAAAATTTGTTTTGTGTCTATTACAACCCAAGTTTTTATACTTACTAAATTATTATCAAATGATGCTCTACTTTAGTTGTATAGTGTTGGTTGATATGCTTTGATAAGTTTATCATATTGCATCTTTAACTTCTACCATAAAAAACACAGTTTAGACCCGCAATGTAAAAAGAATATATGAAAAAAAAATAAAAAAATTGTCGCATTCCAAAGAAAACAAAATTGAATTTTTTTTAATTTTTTTAAATTAACTTTTGTTTGAATTTCAAATTAACATCATCAATTTCCTAGAAACAGGGTGAGAAAAACCAAACAAAATACTCACCAACATATAGTAAAATTTCCAACTAGATATCTAGGTAACATTTTTAATAGATAGTTTTATTTTTTAATATCTAAGTATAATATTGTATACAATATTTAAAAAAAAAAAATACATAGTGATGATTGCTTCTATAATACGTTGAGATGAAGTCACCAACTCTGACCCATCATGCTTCCCCATTTGGTCTATATATATACACAAACACACCCTTTAGTTTCCATACCATGTTACAAACCAAACCAATTCAAAAAGCATCTTACATTATTCAATTCATAATATTAACTTAACCTCTGTTTTCCTCTGTCTCTTCCACAACACAATGGAACAAAACATCAAAACCCATCATCTTCCCATTCACACCATTCTATCAACCTCTCCTCCATCTTCATCTTCTTCACCGCCTCCTTTACAATCTCCCACACCTTTTCCTTCATTGCTTTCTCAATACTCTCCTCCCTCCGCCGCCGCGGCGCCTCCTCAACCTCCTTCTCCTCCAACACCAATTGTTGTTAGCCCTTGTGCTGCTTGCAAGATCCTTCGCCGCAGATGCGTTGAGAAATGCGTCTTAGCTCCCTATTTCCCTCCCACCGATCCACTCAAGTTTACTATTGCTCATAGAGTCTTTGGAGCTAGCAACATCATTAAGTTCTTGCAGGTAACACACATTCACAATTCACCAACAAAAATTCATTTTTTTATTTTTTTCTGTAACTCATTCTTATAAAACCAATTATTATGACCTGCTCTTTCGCACAACAGTAGAACACAAAATAAATTAGTTGAATTGTCTCAAAACAACATCATGGGTTATGGTCAAAAAGTGAATGGAAAAGCTAGCAAAAGGGGTATACCTAATTGATAGGCATGCATGATGTGTTGTTTTCTAACTTCCTAACACATCAAAGCTATGCATAATTCTCTCTTTACATTTTATAGCAACAACCAACCACTAGCTTCTTTTTTATCTTTTCATGGAAAAAGAAAACAATGGAGAAGTCAAATAAACATTAATTTTCATATTACTTGTTTCTCATAATTTCTTTCTTCTTTAGTCCCCTTGTCCATAGTCTAACCACTATATCTTATCACAAGTCAAAATTAATTAGGTGCCCACATTTTAGATTCTTTCCATTATGTCTAACAATCATGGTCAATGGGACATCAAGTGCCAATTTTCCAAATCATCAAAGTTTTAGTTTGTAGTTTTCAACTGCTATTATTCTCTGATACCTTTGAACAAAAGGGTTACATTTAATTTATTCGTATTTTTAAATTATTAACGATGTTAGCTAGGGATGCTCAAATAAATCGATTATTTAAATTATTTATATCCATATCAAAATCAGGTTATTAAAACCCGGTTAATTATTCGTATTTTTTTTTAAATAGTCTCTTCTCTTTTGAAGTGAACAAATTATATTCTACGTATAATCTTGTTTTGTGATAAGTTTCTCTTTTCTTATAAATATGACATGCATAATTAATCTATTAAACAGTCTAAACCCTCGAGAAAAATCGCTAAATCTTAATTATTTTTTACTTTCATGAAGTTTCACCAAAATAATTGATTGACTGTTCAAGTCTCCTGAGATTATTCTATATTAGTTACTTGTATCACCATTACTTATGATATATTTTTATTTTTTACATCTTTGAGAGAAAAATTGATCTAATATTTTTACTGAAGCTACTTTTTACTTGTTTGAGAGAAAAATAGAACTAATATTTTAAAAAATTTAAAGTCTTTTTTATCGATAAATTTTGAAAATTATAATTTTATGTTCATATGATATGATTTCTATTATAGAAGAAATTAGCATTAAATTGTTATGTGCGTTGCATGTTTATGCACTATGTTCGCACTTTGTAATTCTGTTGAAAATTAACATTTTAAAAATTAACATTAAATTTAATCAAAACTAATTTTGAAGGGTTCTCAGAGAATATTATTTTGAAGGGTTCTTAGAGGATATTATTTTTTTTAAAAATATTAATTTTAAAATAAAATTAAATCAAAACTAATTTTAAAATTAGTTATGAATATAACCGATTAATAACCGGTTTATAACCATTTTAAAAAATGAAAACCGATTATGACAATTGACTTTAATAATCGGTTATAATATATGAATTATTTATGGTTATTGATTGATTATAGAAATTAACCGTCCAAAAGCATCTCTAATCCCTAATGTTAGCATATCAATCAATGTCGTCAGTGTAGTATCTGACATTTGTGTCTATGTCAGGAGTTCATATTCAACTTTATACGATAAACTTTAAATATCTAATTGTACCCCTTACTTAACACCTTGCCGCTGAGACGAAGTAATAATGAAATTGTATTACTTTTTCAGGAGCTACCTGAACCTCAAAGAGCAGATGCAGTGAGCAGCATGGTATATGAAGCAAATGCAAGAATAAGGGACCCAGTTTACGGTTGTGCAGGTGCAATATGTCAACTTCAAAAGCAAGTTAGTGAGCTGCAAACACAGCTAGCCAAAGCACAAGCTGAGTTAGTTAACATGCATTGCCAACAAGCAAATCTAGTAGCACTAATTTGCATGGAAATGAGCACTCAGTCATCACCATCATCATCATCACAAGACCACAACATGATAATCAATCAACCTCAACCTCATGTCGACATGAGTTGCTTCTTAGAAGACAACAATTTTGGGTCTGCTTGGGAGCCTCTTTGGACATGAATTGTTTATTAGTCTTTTTTTCCATAGTTATGTAAAACTTAATTTCCAACTCCAAATGGGGGAGAAGACTAGAGCTAATGAAAATCTTATTGAGAGAATATTTGAATAAAGTCATATTAATTAATTAATTACTAGCTAGTATATGGTTTGTTTGATACTTCATGAGACAAACCTTTTGACAATGGAAAAAATTAATGATGGCGGTTTTGTTTAAAGTAATGATGATTATAGAGAGAAAAAAGGGTTATCTAGAAGAAGAAAATTAGTACAAGAGATAGCTGTTTCAGTTTGAGTCAGCATAGTCTTGAAACAGGTCTTGTTCTGTTTGGGACCACCTTATTTTTCTCTCTCCTTTGTTTTAAGGCTTTCTTGTCAAAGCGTGGAGAATGTGAAAGTTGCTTCTTTTTTGTTGACAAAACAAAGTTTCTTCATTATCATCTAATAACATCACAAAACTACCAAGCTAGCTTTTTGCTAGCTCCAATAACATACCATTGCTAGTATATTTTTCATTATGAAGTTTTTAATTATGATTTTTGTTTTTTCATTGCTTTAATGTGTTATTTTTAAAGCAATAAAAAGAAATTTTATTACTAAGAAAGTATATTACCAAAAAGAAAAAACAAGAATATTGATAAACCAAAGCTCATAGACATCATATCAATATGTTTGAGTTCCATTAATACGAGCTTTTCCTTTGAGGAAAGTCCCCTTTGACTCTTGTGTCATTCATGCTCATGCAATCTAGTACTATCTTATACACGCCCTTTTATGGACCCCCTTTAAAAAGACCCAAAAGTTCTCTTTTACTTCGTCATTGAAGCTTATCTTCTTCAACTACAAATTACAATAATGGAGATAGCCCTTTTCTCTTTTGTACAATATTTTTGTACATTATTATTTTTTTAAATCGGATATTCTCTAAAAAAAATTAACATTGTTTCATGTTAAAGACTGCATTAAAACCTAAAAACTTTTGGTTTGAACTCAGGACCACAATGTACATTATTGATCATTTCACAGAGAGTGAGAAAAAGGAATAATTGAAATAGAGAATGATATTTTTACTAAAATACATTTATTATATATTGGAAATGAAAAAAATAATATTATTTAGAGGGTAAAATTGAAAAATATGCATTGAAAATTGAAATGGATCACTTATTTTAGGACATCATTTTATTACAAATGAGTCACTTATTATAGGACGGAGAAAGTATATGTCTAAGAATATTTATTTGATAACTTAAATATATATTTTTGAATAGTTTAAATATTTTCTACATTAAATATGTTTTTAATCTAGCTATCAAACTTAATTCCTGATAAATTTTAATCGTTGTTAATATTTCAATGTGGAAAGGTATTTCCTAATTTAATTTTTTTAAAATAAATAATTTTAGAGCTCAAAATAGTCTGTAAACCAACTAAAAGGAAGATATTGTATACGGTCTAAAGATTATATGTTTATGGTTTACATAAAGAATGAATTATGATTTGATGATAAACTCTAATGTAGGTTTAAACTTTGGTCAGACAATGATGAAAATGACGGTGGTATCTGTAAACACTCTGATGTATAAGTCAGCGACACCCATAAATATTAGGTTTTAAAGTTAGAGTAATGTGTACATGAGAATAATGTGCAATCTACCTTTTATATAAGGATTCTAGAGTTTTTACAGATCTAAAACTTTATGTTTGTTACAACTGTGTGAGAGGACATGTAGGGGGTGGTGAACAAGCACGCACGCCCGTTTAGGTCTGACCTACAAAAGCCCACAAAAAACCTGGCAGGGTGGGCAGACAAATTTGAGGGTGTGAGTGTAACGCCCTGTATAATATATACCTAGAATAATATTATACAAGCGTTTATTTGGTACTGACACCATCATAAGTGCCTAATGGCGTAATTCACATACTTGACCATTTCTAAAAACATAAACACAATCTATGGTACAAGAAATGGAAACTAGCCAAAACAATAAAAACTAAGATCCATTAACTCAAAATATCACTAATCGATAACCTTATCAAGGCATCCCCTTTTCCCGTCCTCTTCTACGTCCAGAAGTCGGAACGAGTCATGGATCCTCGTAGATTACTTTGCATACGAGATGGATTCAGAAACTAAGGGACATGTTATCACCTTACGAATCGTCACTTCACACGGTCCGTACACCGTCACAAGTCTCTTTACCATATAGGTTTCATTCGTACTATACTCGGGAATCAAACCTACCAAGTAATCGTGCATTCATTCCAGAGGAGTTCGTTACTCATGGAACGACACATATTAGGGAAACGGTTACGATTACGTGATTTCACACACAAACGTGATTATATTCGACAATCACAAAGCTACATTCGCCTTAAGGCCCATTCGCCTTTTCTCATAATTACAATGGTTCACACATGTTCCATACTAGTGTCTTATTCGGTTCTGACCATTTCGATATTTGGATGCACGCCTCGGCATCGAATGCACGAGCGTCGTCATCTAGATTCTCTATTATAATCCTAGTCATAACCTAGAATCATACCATTTGGTTTTGGGGTAAGGTTTCCTCACTCTTCCTAATTCATTTTAAGCATGTTATCACACAATCACATCATACATATATCATACACATTGGCATATAACAATAACAATCATAAAACACACATGATAGCATAACATGTCAAACATAATCCACATAGTAGTTCACACACATTTTAAGGCATACAAGCCACTACTATCCTCTACCAAGCATCCTTGGTTAAATCATAGTCTAACATTACCATTTACTACCTTATTGGATCATCTTTCCAAAGGCTCTGGACTCGTATCAATCGGATTTCCGATCCTTGAGTTTTGGTGGAAACAAAATCACATACATTACATTTCTATATTTATCTTATCAATCCATGGCATATAACCATGTTTCTACCTCACCATCACATAGATCACGAATTTAGCTTTCCAACGCTTCCAAGAACGCTTCGATCAGAATCACGGTTCAAAAGTTATGAATTTTCAAAAAAAATTCAGAAGTTACAGCAATGTAACCGGTTACATCAAACATGTAACCAGTTACTTCACCTCTGTTTCACATAAAAAAAACCCTTTTTTTCTTCAGGTAACCGGTTACCTCAACCATGTAACCGGTTACATCACTGAACCAGAGCCAAAAACCTGTTTTTTTATGATACTAACTCAATCTAAACTCAACCAACACATGTTCCAACATAACAACAAGTATTCCCAAGTATTTACACATATAATCCGACTATATTACGCAGTTTATTTCACGTTTTATCGGTTAGAAACATTGATTCCAACAAATTCACTCATAACCTAACAATTTCTATTTTAGGTTTCCAACCACAACTTCTACACTTAGAGTTCTACCTAGAACCCACCTGATAATCGAAGAGGAGTTTGAAGAAGATGATGAATAATGGGATGAATCCAAGCTTCTTCTTCTTCCTTGAGCTTTTCTCTCTTCTTTCTTTATTTTTCTCTTTCTCTTCTTTTATCCAACTTTTTTCTTTTTCTTCTCTTACCAATATATATATATATATATATATATATATAATGCTTATTATATAATATAAATCCAACAAGGTAAAATATCTCCAATTGATATTTTGTCGTCTCACACCAATTGATCAATTATTAGAGTTACTATAAAATTCTCTCTTGAACTAATAAATATTGATCTGTCTCTTTAATAAAATAATTGATATCTTCAGAGTTCACTAGTTGCTCTATTGATCCCAATTAACAATACTTAAAGAATTCCATTATTCCAATTGATCAGAGACAGAGCACATAGACACTCGTCTGATCTCATCTGATATCCAATTGAGCATTTAGATAATATGAGGTATTACAGTGAGCCTAAAACTTTGGCTCGTCCAACAAAAAAGTGAGGGTGGGGCAGTCCCGCGGGCATTGCACCTATTATGCCTTAAAATACAAAAAATTATATCAATGGCTGCGTCGGCAAAAGCTTGAAAAAATGGGGCGGGCGGACACATTATAGCGTTTGGGCCTAAGCCTTTGGCCCATTATGCAAAAAGTGTGGGCAAAAATGGCATATGTTCCGCGGGCCGAACCCGTTTTGTCACCCCTAAGGACATGTGTCATGACATCCATGAAAGCATGTTATAGTTCTCCTCTGTTTTATGTCAACTTTGATAAAATGTCCTTCTGTGGCATGTCCATCTTAAATTTTTGTGGTACTAAAATCTTCTTTGTAGATAAATTCTCTAGGGGATTGATGTCATCGGTCTGACGTTAGTGGGATGTCATCATTGGTCAGTGATTGTTTTTCCAAACGACCCTATGAATCCTTGTCGGTTTTGGCCTTATACGACATTAAGGAGAGATTTTTCCAAGGATTTTAGACCCTTTGAGTCATTGTATGATGTAAATCTTTTGGAGTATCTTATAGAATCTGTTAGATGGATCAGATAACCTCTTTTCTATGTTCCATGGTAAACATTATAATGTGATGGAAAAAACTAAACTAGGTTTTGGCCTAAATCGGAAGAATAATCCCTCAAGTTAGGGATGATGAAACCAAGTTGTGGTTTTTTCTATACTCTTTGAGTGGAGGTCATCATGGGGTTATAAATATGTGTGAATCTCTTCCTAATTTATGTGGATCATTCTCCAAGTACAGGTGTACTTTTTATTTCCTTGGTGTTGTTCGATGAATGGCTGAATAATAGAAGTGTCTTTCTAGTGCAACCTTCTTAATGGAAAATTTCAATTGGATCTAAATTTTATATTTTTAGGATATATGGACAATTGTCCCTTTCTTCCTTGTCTTATTGCCAAAAATGAGATTTCTTTGTCATTTTTCTCTTGAGTCTAGGGATTCTCCGATGCCCACTCCTAGCTAGTATCCATGGGGCTATGAATTCTAGGTTGGGGCGCATTTTATGTTTTTCTTCAAAATTAATGTGTGATGATTACGACATGGGTAAGGTTGTCTTTGGTGCCTCCACGCGACTCTTAGATATTGGGCCATTTGTTTTCTTCACAAGTTCCTAAGTCTAGATCATTGCGTGGATCTCTTTTCATCTTTGTTCAAAAGTTTGTATTTGCTAGCTTCTATAGAAATTAGGTATTTATTTTTTTCTTTTTTTCTCACTTTCTCCTTCATCGTGAACCTTGAAGCTATGTTCGATTTTAGTATTTTAGGTAGTTATTTTAGAGTTTATGTGTCATTTTTTCACTTTCTCCTTTCTTGATTCTTTACCAACTTTCTATAACTTTTTGTGAATTCTACGATCTCTTAGGGTATCCCTTCCACCAGGCCTCCTTATTCTTCAAAATTCCTTTACTAGTAAATTTTTTTACTCTATCTTGTTGCACTTTCCTCTATTTGTTTCAATATACGCCTATAGGAGTTTGTTAAATCGTGGCACAGTACCTCCCTATGGTGGCAATGCTTATTGGTATCAACTAGTCTCCCCCTCTTAGAAGTTCTTCAATCTCAAGAATTCACAAATGAGGATTTTTGTAGTGTAATAATAGCAAGAATAAAGTGGAGAGATGAAAGTGTGTGTATTATTGTATCATCGTCTCACCATCTCTCGTGAACCGATTGACATGGCTAAGGATATCTTATGTCATGTTGGAATGCCCGTCTTGATTATTGAGATGGAGTGTTTGAGGAATCAAGTGCACCTTTTGTATCTTGGTTTGTGGCTAATTAATTCTAATTATGTTGTTCCTCGGTCTTTGAATCCATATCCATATTTGGGGAAACCTACTAAGTGGGCCATCGATATACCTGTTCCAGAGGAACACATATACAGTCGTTATCCTAGTTGCATTTTTTAGTGAATGATGATTCATTTTAAGGATATTGTAGTGTAATATTTATGAAAGTCTTAAACAAGGGTGGCTCGAGCGTGCTCACCTAAGAGTGATGTCTCCTAAGCAATATCCTCGCAAAATAGAGGGGTTCACCCTTGGCACTAATGACGTGTGTAAAGTTTTTAGTCAAACGAGAGGAAGCACACCATGATTCCTTGAAAAATAGGTGGTCAACAGCTTCCCCTGGTCACGAGGGAGCGATATTTGCTCCTAAGGGTTTTCTCACTCTATGCCCAAAAAGCCTCTATAAATGCCTCTCTCCTAAGGGGAGAAAAGTACAAATCTTAACTCATATAGATCACACCTTACATACGTTTATACCTAAGCATGCAACTCACATACAAAGCCTCTCACCTCACGTGAGGAGGTCCTCTAAACCACCACAAACACCATCATATAAGGATTCTCGCCACTGTAGGTAAGCCCTAACCACCATACAACGTAAAACACCTATTATGGCTTCTGAGTGCCTTAACCCTTGCAGGGGTAACATACACACCTGTACCTTTTGAACGGTACAAATATAAAGTCCATCTACCTTTCATATAATTTGACAATCAACTGTTGGCGAGATTTTATTTGGATCCTGTTAAAATTTATCCTTTTTCTCATGATTAAATTAGTGGTTTTCAACATCTGTGTACATTTCTCAATGTGTGACTATGTGCTTCTATTTTGTACCATGTTTCACCTTCAATGGGAGTTCTTTAGTGAACAGAAAGTTTTGGTTTCATCTGAACCAATATTCAAGATATTTGGACTACTACCCATTCCTCCTATTGATTTGAAATTGGAGTGTATAAGTAACAAACCTTTTGCCATAGCCTCCCATGAAACCGTGCATGTTACTAATACTTCATGTCAATCATACTTCAACCATTGTCGATCTGACTTACTGTCATACCCCAATTTTGTCCGGGTATTTTAAACTTTCATGCATCCAACTTTATTTTGTTTTGCTTAGAATAAAATTTTGATTTTACACACAGATCAATTGAATATATTTCTTGAACGTGCGTAAAATAAATGCATAATTAGTCACGAAGTCCTTTAACTTAATTTAATGTTTCACTTTAGTCCCTTATCTAAAAAATGTTACAAGTTAGTCCCTTACAACTGTTATGTAAGTCAAGTTGGTCCTTTCTGTTAAATTTTATAAAAAAACATTAAATTGTACACATGTGACATGACAACGTGGCAAAAGTTAATATAGTGAGTCGGCAATTTTATCAAGGGATTAAATTGAAACCTTATAATTATTTAAAGGACTAAATCAGGAAAGTTAATCAAACTACGATTATAGTGCATTTGTAACAATTTCATAGCATTTTGGATTAATAAAACCTTTGATATCAACATGATCTTAAATTTAATGACATGAAACCATAATCTTGTTACATTATTTGATTCAAACCAAAATCATGATCCTATATATAAATAAACATAATTCTATGTTTTGATTCTAAATACTGAACAAATCTTTTCTCAAATCTAACTTTATGACTTCCTAAAAAGCACATATGTCAATCTTCATCAAATCTGGATGAACCTCGTTCCATGATTTTTGCAAATAAATTTGGCTATTTCAGCACTCATTCTTTTAGTAATGATCTCAATTGCGTCCCAATAGCTGCAAAATTGATTACTCAACATTAAATTTACAGATTTCGCATCACCATAATTGACAGACTAATTACATGAACACTAAAATTACCTCTTACATTCACTAAATTCATAATCCTGGAGAGGAATTACATCTGCATTTCAAATTATCAGCTTTGTACCAAATTCATAACCCTTCGCATAGCTACATCAATATTGCAGGGGTGCATTTTACCATAAATCCCAATATCACATTAGGCATACGTCAATATTGCATATAAATTGTTAAGTACATTTTTTATAAAGTTAAACATAACATCAAAACACATGGGTTACATTATTCTCTCATAGTGAAGTGTATATTATTCTCTCATAGTGAAATGGTGCAGCAAAATATGTTTTAACTATGACCGCATCTACAGGTGTGCTGTAGCATTTTTCACAAATTATTTTTATTGCGCTGCTTCATTCTAAAAGAGAATCTAAGTAAAAAAAAGTCAAATTCTTAAATATTCATACTAAGATTAATTTAATAGATTGGAAGTTCCTACATGTCCTCATATCTCTTAAGATTTATATAAAATCACTCAATATTCATATTTTAACAAAGAAAACTTTATAAAAGCTAAAGGCAATAAGTTAAGCGTTTTGTAAATGCTTTTTCTTAGTGCTCCAAAAATATACCTATTTAGCGTTAGACCCAAAGAACCAATGAATAAAAACATATAATCGAAAGTAGCATGTAGTCATCAATGGTATATATGGCGAATATAGAATAAGATTAGAGGATATAGAAATGCAATGAACATCAGCAACAAAGCTATCCATATTCTCAACCAAAATTTAAAAACAAAAGTTGCATTTGAATGACCAACATTTGCTACCAATTTCACATAACAACTATTGTTTCCTTTACCTATAATGAAAAATATCTATGTTTGATACAACATCAACACAACATATGGCTAATTAAACTTATAGATTTTGCATCACAGTTAAATTTACAGATTTTGCATCACAGTAATTACATTACATCAACACAACAAGAAACAACAAATTTAACACACAAATAATATTACTTTGAAATTTGTAACAATTATAATTTACCTTTTTCTCATTGCACATGGGGATCTGAACAAATACCATAGGGAAGGAACCATTTTATCCATATTCAAAATTTAAAACACCACATTTTTTAACATGTTTGATTTTCTTAAACCAGATCCAAAAACAACCCTAACAAAGGGTTTCAGCGTCTGTTCAAGATCTTAAAACCACCACCACCCTACCCTATGTGTCGGTTTCGGCGTTTGTTCACACAATGTTTTTCCCTCTTCCTTTGTCTCTTGAAGAATGGTTTGTCATGAAGAGAGAAAGAAGAAGGAATCAACCGAAACTCTATCGACAGTAAAAGAAGCATTATTGACTTGTGAGAAACAGAGAAAGAATAAAAATAGAGAAAGACGAAGATCTAAGGAGAAGAATGTGGGTTTTGGGAAGAGATGACAGAAAGAAAGGAATGCGTAGGTAATAGAGAAGGCCAATAAAGCCACCCATATAATAGTTTTTAAAAAAACAAAAAGCCACATAGATAAAAATAAATCCAACTAGATTGCCGCGTAGGTAAAATTAATGATTTTTGACAAAATTTGACGGAAAAGACTAAATCGACTAACTAAAGTGTTTTAAGGGACTAACTTGTAACGTTTTTTTAGATAAAAGACCAAAGAGAAACAATAAATTAAGATAAGGGGCCAAAAGATGAATTAAGCCTAAAATCAATGAACTATTTTCTCAGTTTCTAGGCTAGAACTGTCTGTTTTATTGACCTATGTTATGCATAGTTTAACCTGGTATGCCCGGTTTAATTTTTCGGGCCTTCAGGCGGTCACATTTTGATTTGTTTGAGCCTTTTCAACCAAACACTTTTTACTGCAAAATTCGATCTTTATATGTCTGTTTTATGGAAGTATATTTCGTGTAGATTATTTCAGTGTGTCCATTTTATTTTTTCGCACATTTTTGCGCCTTATTTTTATTCATTTTAATTCCTTTTATTTTTGTCTTTTTGTCAAAATGTCAAGAAAAATAAATAGAAACAAATAAATAATCATTTGATTTTTATTTATTTTGGATAAAAATATTTGAATTTTATTTTATTTTATTATTTAAAACTCATTTTTTTATCATTGAAAATATCCAAGGACTTTGTTGGTGTTTTGTTAAATTTGTAAAACCATATTTCTTAATGTAACTCATGGACATTGGATTAAAGTTATTAAGGGTACACAAATAAAAGCACATGGATTCTCATCCCTTTCACAATTCAAAATAAAAAATAATAAATAAATAAATAAATAAAGAAGAGGAGGGAGAAAAATGTGTGAAGCAACAAACTCCCACACACTTTGTGCCAGCTAGTGCCATTTGCCTATACCATCTCTCTCGCATCTAAATTAAAAAATCAAAAAGGGAAAAGGATGAAAAAGTAAGTAATGGAAAAAGGGTGAAAACAAACTTGAACACCACCCATTGATACAGTTGTACACTTATTCCCTCTCTCAATTTTGAAAGGAATAATGAAATAAAAAATGTGTAAAAAGGATAGGGGTTGCACGTGATCTTGCGGGAATTGTTGGACTGATCCACTCATTCAACTCTCATTGGCCAAGCAATACTCCCTCTCTCACCAATAAAAAGAAACACACTGCCTTCACTCTGAGGAGCTCTCTCTCTCTCTCTCTCTCTCTCTCATGCACACACACACACACACACACACACTATCTATCTATCTATCTATCTATCTATCTATCTGTCTATCTATTGGATAAAAAGGAATTGAAAAAGCAAAAAGGGGAGGGATATGTGTTTATGAGATTGACTCACTCTCTTTTAATTCTCATTCTCAAAAGGTGAATAAAAACAAAAGGTGAAAACCACCTTCCTTCCATCCCTTGCGCACTATTCACTTCCTTCCACCACAACAAAAACCCTTCATTGATACCTTCATTGAAACAACCATAACTATAAACTCGTCCAAGCTCACTCCTCCATTTTAGCACCCTCACTCTTTTTTATCTTCATCGTCACTCCAAAACCCACCATAAACTCACGCATTGCAACCATAATACACTTTTCCAAACCATGTAAAATTTCCCAGCCACTGTTCATAAGCAAAATCATATTCACACGAACTTCATTCAAAATCATCTCCCTACTTTTCTTCTTCTACCGTACAGTAACCGAACTCCATGCCTTGCTCACCGATCTGACGTTATTCCATCAACAACTGCCCAACTCCGGCGTTTTTCAATTATTCATCTTCTTCCCACCTTCTCCCACCATAAAACCACACTCCTCTTTCAATATAACACACCTTCGTCTACCTCTCCAACTCGCCACCCTTCCATCAAACCTGCACGCACCATAAACCACCAGCTAAACACCAAACAACACTCATAATAACAAAATTACTCATCACCTTGCTCATCACCACTTTGTGACACCACAGACCACCATACGCCATAATCACCACCATGTGACGCTCCTCAACATCTACTTTCTCTTCGTGGATCTAAACTTGCACCACACCTCATGCTAACACACTGCTCACCACACTCCATAATCACCCTTCAAACGCTCTTTCCACCAACAACAACATACATCACGCATGAACCGTACGTGACTCCTTCCTTTCTCCATTACCGTCGTTGATCCATCACCAACCGTCAACCTCGCATCTAGCTAAGCCACACGTCCTGCATTGATCTCTCACCTTCAACAAAACTCTAATGAACTTACATGACTACTGCTATCAGTACAACAATAAATTTGTATCCGATAACATGTCGTTTCTATATTGTCATGGAATTGTGTATATTTTGTTTACTTTACATTTCTCATTCTATAAATTTATTGTTGTGATTATGTGTATATTTTGTCACGACATTTATACGATTATATTGTAAATAATTTGTGTGTTGTTGCTGCTTGTTGTCACTTTTGCTGTGTTGTGTAAATTGAATATAATATGCGGTTTCGATGTAATTTGTTATGCCACTGGACTTTTGTTTCGATATATTGAATTCTGTTGCTAGAAGATCTAATATTAAACCTATTAAATCCTCCAAGGTCAGGAAATCTAAAGAAGCTTCAAATAAAGAAGTTTCTGATGGTGATTCTAATGAGGAGGAAATGGCCTTTATCATCAGAAGGTTTCAACAACTGACAAGAAGGAACAAAAAATCCTCTGGTAAAAGCAATAGCTTAACAGGGTCTAGTTCCAAGGATAATGCAGATGATCAGAAGAGTTGCTACAACTGTAAGAAGTATGGTCACTTCAAGGCTGAGTGTTCTGACATGCAAAAATAAAGGCCGAAGAAGGGAAGCTTTCAAAAGGAAAGTTTCAAAAACATACTCAAAAGGAGTCTCATGGAAACATGGGATGAACTTGATAATGAAAGGGACTCAGACAATGACAAGGGGGAGAAAAATATTGCCCTAATGGCTCTCACACCCTTGGATACAGATTATGAATCAACCTCTGATTCAGGCTCTGATGGAGAAGATGAGGTATTTTCTAACCCATCTCGTTCTGATTTAATTTCTTTTGTTCAAGAACTCATGTGTCACTGTCAAGATAAAGCAAGACATATGTAAACCTTGAAAAAGGAATGTGATATTCTAAAGGAAGAACTTAAAATTTCTCAAAACAAAGTTGAATCCTTGGAGAAATATCACATTATTCAAGTTAATAAAATGTCTGATAAAACCTTGAGTAGGCAGGAAGTTTCTCTTCAAGATTGTATTATGACATGTCTTGATAGAACAAAGCTTGCCTCCATGATATATGGGGTAAGCAGGAGCAAAGAATAAGGTCTAAGTAACAATGAATATTGTGTTATCTCTAAAGCTCAACTCTTGAAGAACTCAGATGCTTCTTCTTCAAGCAGTGCTCAGACAGTACTAAAAGTCGGTCTTGTGTCTGGCTCTGATAAAGGTAAGAGTCTAAAAAAATCAAAACTCAAGATAATTGAATCAAAGGTTCTGAACAAAATAATACCTAAGATGTCAAAATCAAAGGTAGTGAAGAGATCAGAACCTAAAATTCAAAAGTCAAAGGTTCTAAAGAATTTTGATCCTAGGAATCCAAAGTCAAAGGTTCTGAAGAGAGTAAAACCCAAGACCTATGGATCAAAGGTGTAGAAAGGTTTAGATGTTAAAACTTACCCTAGACAAAATTTTTATAAAAGAAAAGTCTGGAATGAGTATAGACCATACTATCAAAAAAAGGCTCAAAACAAGAGGAAGATTGTTAGAACTAATCATAGAGAACCCATAAGAGAATGTGTATCTAAATTCCAAATTGTTTTTGCTGCAAATTTGCTTAAGAGGAGAAACAAAGCAACAAGCTTAGTACCTGGACAATGGTTGCTCACATCATATGATGGGAGAAAAACTTATGTTCCAAACCCTAACTCTGAAGGAGGAAGGCAATGTGGGGTTTGGAAGAGGACAAAAAGGGAAGATTATTGGTACAATAACTATTGGTAACTCTATTATCTCTATCAATCACTACTACGAAAAACCCATTTAACAACGGTTGGGAATGACATATAATGACGCGGGCGAAGGCGTTGTTATGTAGATTGTCGTTGTAAGTTAGTTGTTTCTACAACGGGCTGGAAACCGTTATTGAAAGGCAGGGCGCGAACCATATATCACAACAGTTATGATAATAAACCATTATGATACATACACTTAGGTTCTGGGTTCGAAACCCATCAGCGGCGAAATTATATAAAACATAAATTACTTAAGATATCGGTTACAATAGATAACCG
This sequence comes from Lathyrus tuberosus, assembly GCA_022829125.1. Taxonomy (NCBI): domain Eukaryota; kingdom Viridiplantae; phylum Streptophyta; class Magnoliopsida; order Fabales; family Fabaceae; genus Lathyrus; species Lathyrus tuberosus. The sequence continues at coordinate 2,129,682 of JALAZF010000213.1, forward strand.
TTGTTGTAAGTACCCTAAGTTTATTATATTAAATGTAGATTGCTTGTTTTCCAAACACCTCACTAAATAAATATACATGGATTCAATTTGATGAAGATGTCTATAATCTGAAAATTAAACTGTTCTTGAAAACTAACTTAAACAAACCAATGTTGTTTTCTGATTGCATTCGTCTCATCGTGCATTTCACGCTCTTTTACATATATTATTGTTTATTGATCTGACTCCTTCGATATATCGCTATCTTCGATTATAGTTAAATTTCCATAAGATCAACAAGACATTGGATAATCTGTCTCATCTTTGATTTAACTATAATGGAAGATGGCGATGCATCTAAGGAGCTAGATCATTATACCATAATCTATATATAAAAGAACGTGAGATGAATGGTGAGAGGCATGCAATCAGAAAACAACATTGGTTTGTTTAATTTGGTTTTCAAATACAACTTAATTTGCAGATTATAAGTATCTATGTCAAATTAACTGAATGTATTTTAAGTGAGGGTTAGTGAAACAAACAATCTACATAGAATATAATAAACTCAAACAACATTCTATACCAGATCCAGATATTATAAACTCATATAATACGCTTGCTACCACCAGCAAACTTTAAGTGAGGGTTAGTGAAACAAATAATGTAAATAGAATATAATAAACTCAAACAACATTCTATACCAAATCCAGAAATTATAAACTGATATAATACGCTTGCTTCCACCAGCATCATCACCCTGTATCATCCCCTTAACCTGAAAGGAAACAAAGCAAACTTCAAAAATGAGCATCCTCAGTTGAAAACAAACTCTAAAACCATAATCCAGTGAAAAGTAAAGAGAGGAACAGGAATAACGCACCTTTTAATGAAACTAATCGCAGAACAGGAATCAATTATGATATTGAACTAGTTTGGGAAGCAATGAAAAAGAACTATAAGGAGGAAGAAGCTTACACAAAAGCTTCATACTTATATTTCTTTTCATTGTTTCTAAAACTAGATAAAGTTTGCTTACAGTGTTGATTCTTCATTTACTAACATCTTGTTCGTGAAGCTATGAAGAAAATGTACAAGGTGGATGAAGTTTCTATCATAGCTTCATGCTTCTTGTACTTTTTTCCATAGCTACGCAAACATTATGAAGTTTCCAAAGCATGCTCTTTGTTAAGGTAGTGAAAACGAATAACAATCCACAAACGAGATAATGGGAAATATCTAACAATAGATGGAAGAAGAAGAATACCTTAATGTATGATTCACGGCTAATGGTGAAAACGAAGAGAAAAAATGGGTTCTAGGGTTTCACTTTGAAGGCAACGGCGTTACTGTCAATTAAGTGAAAGTTATTCTGCTTATATATGGGTAAACTATTTCACAACCGTTAACAATAACAACCGTATAGATAGGTATTTATTTATTATAAATATATCACTACGGTTAACTAGAATAACCGTAGTGATAACCCTTTTATCTGTGAATTTTAAAATAAATAAAAACCATATAAATAGGTATTTATTTATTATAAATATATCACTACGGTTAACCAGGAGAACCATAGTGATAACCCTTTTATTTGTGAATTTTAAAATAAATAAAAAAGAAAAGGTATGCCTTAACTTCTCACTTAATGCATCTGCAGTTTAAACATCAACAATGTAATTCATAATGCATCTGCAGTTTAAACATCAACAATGTAATTCAAGCCCTAATTCAACTATTATATTTCATAACAAAGTAAACATTAAACATAAAGGAGACAAGAAAACATAACATCTTGATATTTCCAGAAAATATCTCTGATTTCAGTTTGTTCTTCAAACTCTTGTTCTTTTCCTTTAAATCCCCATACATAACCTTCAGATAGCCCACAACTTCCAACTCTGACTTCATAATGCTCTCATCATCATTTCCATCTCTTTCTCCCACGTCTTCATCCCATATGAACAAATTACATGTTTCATCGCTCCTCCAAAATGGACATCTCCAAAAAAGCTTCCTTTATTTTGTCCATTCTTGCATTGATACGAAACCATACGACCATCACAACCACAAAAATTTCCAGATCGAGATTTTACACTGGAAGAAGACGTAGAAACACCTTTGGATGATTTTGTCTTCAAATGTGACATTGCAACACCTTAAAGTAGAACACTTTCTTATTGTTGTTGTTGTCTTCTTCCCGACAATGGTGACGGACGACGTTGGTGTTAGGGTTGTTTCGTCTTGTTTCTTTTTTCAATGGATAAATTGATATATACTTGATGTTAAAAATACATAAAAAGAAGCTTCAGTTTGTAACAACGGTTTTAAGAAAAAGCCGTCATAATATCCTTATTATTTTTTAGTTAAATATTAATAAAACTTAAAAAGAGAGCATTTACGTCAAAGGGATAAACTATTTGAGGGCGATGAGGTTTGAACCCATGATAGCTAGATTGTATCACCACGGTTTTCATAACAACCGTTATTATACCCTTGAGATTTCTAATTAAAATAATGCGCGCGCATCCAGTACGCACTATAAGAACGGTGTATAGGATGCCGTTGTAAACCTGGCGTTGTTGTTTGGGCGTTTTGTAGTAGTGAATGTTGTTTGGTTAGTAAGAGGAATCAAGCATAACCTACTGAATATAAGTCAATTTTGCGACAATGGTTATGAAGTTGTGTTTGATAAGAACTTTTGTTCTATAATCAATGAGTCTGACAAAACTATTATGTTCAAAGGAAAGAGGAGGGAAAATGTTTACAAAATTAACCTTTTTGAATTGACTGACCAAAAGGTTGTTTACCTTATGTTAGTGAGTGATGAAAAATGGGTCTGGCATAAGAGGTTATGCCATGTTAAGTGGAGGTTGATCTCTAAACTTAGCAAGCTAAAACTTGTTAATGGGATTCTAGATATTGATTATCACTCAGATGCTCTGTATGGAGAATGTCAAGTCAAAAACGTTAGCAAAACCTCTTTCAAATCGAAAAACATTGTCTTAACCTCTAGACCCTTAGAACTACTTCACATTGACCTATTTGGTCATGTTAGGACTACTTCAATCAATGAGAAGAAGTATGGTTTAGTCATTGTTGATGATTATAGCAGATGGAATTGGGTTAAACTCCTTAGATACAAGGATTAATCATATAAAGTATTCAGCAGCTTCTGTACACATATTATGTCTAACAAGGATCTAAAAATTCTGAAAGTCATAAGTGATCATGGTGATGATTTTGAAAACGAGTTCTTAGAAATATTTTGTAATGAACATGGAATTATCCATGAGTTATATTCTCCTATAACTCCACATCAAAACTGGGTTGTAGAAAGAAAGAACATATCATTACAAGATATGGTTAGGACCATGATCCATGAAAACAATCTGCCTAAATATATATGGGCAGAAGCTGTTAATACTTCTTGTTATATTCAGAATTGGATCTATATCAAACCTATTCTAAATAAAACATCATATAAGTTATTCAAAGGAAGAAAGCCAAGTATATCTTACTTTCATCAGTTTGGATGTACCTGTTAATTCCTAAACAATAAGGTCTACCTAAAGAAATTCGATGCTAAAGCTCAAAAGGGTATATTTTTAGGATATTATGACTGCTCTAAAGCATATATAGTGTATAACTCTAAAACCAAGATGGTTGAAGAGTCTATACATGTAAAATTTTATGACAAAAGTTCTAACAATGATACGTTAGAGCCTGTTGAAAGTATTGCAAATATGTAGGTTTCTGAGGAACATCCTGAAGTTGGATCTTCAAAAGTAAGATTTCAGAAGTCAATGGTTCAGAAGCTCTTGAATCAGAAGTTGATCATGTGTATGAAGCTCTTCCACAAGTGGAGGATTCATAAGAAGCCCAATATGGTTCAGAAACATCTTCTCAACCAAAGAAGTCCTTTAGATATAAAGATTCTCATCCAAAAGATCTAATCATTGGAAATAAGGATGATCCCTTGATAACTAGATCATCTTTTAGAGATGATAATTGCATGCTAGGTTTCATTTCCTTGATTGTGCCAACTTCTGTGGGTGAGGCTTTATCAGATGATGGATGGTTTGTGGCAATGTAGGAAGAACTGAACTAGTTCCAAAGGAATGATGTGTGGGATATTGTTCCAAGACCAAGTTAAGGGAACATCATTGTAACAAAGTGGGTGTTCAAAAATAAGCTGAAAGAACAAGGAGAAGTAGTAAGGAATAAGGCTCGACTGGTAGCTCAAGGCTACAGTTAGCAGAAAGGTATATATTTCTCTGAAACTTTTGCCTCTGTGGCAAGGTTAGAGGAAATCATACTTCTTCTTTCTTATGTTGTCAATCATAATTTTATTCTTTATCAAATGGATGCTAAGAGTACCTTTCAGAACGAAGTTATTTCTAAATAAGTATATTTCAAACAACCCCCTAGGCTTAAGGACTCAGTCCGCCTAGATTTTGTGTTTAAACTAAAAAATCACTTTATGGACTCAAACAAGCTCTTGGAGCTTGGTATGAGAGATTGAGCAATTTCCCATTGGAAAAGGATATTGAAAAGGGTCAGGTTGAAACTACATTATTCAGAAAGACTCTAAACAAGGAAATATTAATTGTTCAAATTTATGTTGATGACATTATATTTGGTTCTACTAATGCATCACTGTGTAAAGAATTCTCTAATGCAAGCTGAATTTGAGATGAGCATAATGGGAGAACTAAAATTCTTCCTAGGAATCCAAATTAATCAAGGCAAGGGTGGAACTTATGTTCATCAATCCAAGTATACAAAGGAGCTTATCAAGAAGTTTAATCTTAAAGATTGCAAGATTATAGTAACTCTTATGCATCCTACATGTTGCCTGAACAAGGAAGAAAGTGGCTCAAAGGTTGATCAAAAGCTGTTTAGAGGTATGATTGGTTCTTTGCTTTACCTTACAACATATAGGCCTGATATTTTATCAGTGTGTGCTTGTGTGCAAGGTTTCAATCAGATCCTAAAAAAACTCATTTAACTGTTGTTAAGAGGATATTTCAGTATCTGAAAGGAACAACAAATTTGGGACTTCTTTATAAGAAATATCTAGATTACAAGCTGGTTGGATTTTGTGATGTTGACTATGTTGGGGATAGAATTGAGAGAAATTCCACTAGTGGTAACTATCAATTCATAGGTGAATACCTAATATCCTGGGCTAGCAAGATACATGAAGCAATTGCTCTCTCTATAGCAGAAGCATAATACATATCGACTGCTAAGTGTTGTACACAACTACTCTAGATGAAATATCAGTTAGAGGATTATCAAATATGTGGTAATAGTATCCCTATCTTCTATGATAATATTGTTGTTATCTATCTAACAAAGAATCAATTTCAACACTCCAGAACTAAGCATATTTAGATTAAACATCACTTCATAGGAGACTATGTTTAGAAGGGTGTTATAGACATTAAGTTCATCGAAACTGATCACAAATGGGCTAGCATATTTACAAAACCCTTAGCTATTGAAAGATTTTATTTCATCAAAAAGAATATGAACATGGTCTATGTTGAAGAATAATGCTTGTGTCTGGTCAGAGTATCAAAATATGATATTGCTCAGAAGTAGCTCCAATTAGAGGCTAGGAAATTGCCTCTGATGAAAAATGTTTTCTGATAAATTATCATACTCTTAACTCTAGAGGTAGATTATTTGCTTTAGAGTACATTCACATATTTTATAATCTTTCTTGCATAGTAGGTGTTGGGTAAAGACTGTTGAGTAATGATGTAAAACTTCTTATTTTCAGTGAATCTTCTCCCCTGTCATCACCTCATGTTTGTTTACTTGTATATTTGTTTTTATTACCTGTTCTCTAAAAGATAAAATTTGACTGGTCCTAAAGCCAAGACTGTTGTCTTGAATCTTTCTGAAAAATCATTCTCCATATCTTTAGAAATATTTGTTTGTTTGTCTTGTTTGTACTTTATATGTGAAGTTCATTCATTATTTTTAATAAAATGTTTCTTTTATGCATCTCTTATCTTGCATTGTTTATCTTACTGATTGATTCATAAGCATAACCATGATTGAAGGATTTAAAAGGCGGTCTATGACTACTCAAGAGAAAATAAATCTTTATTCATAAGGGAAATTACAAGATCAGTTCCTAAACTCTATTACATGGGTCTTCTGTCCTGGTCTTCATTAACTTTTGTTCCCTTGTAAGTTTTCACAAAAGTCTTGTAATTTGCATCCCACTCATCATTTCCAGCTAGAACCTTGCTCTTCTCAGCAGCTCCAGTAGATGTTTCTTCATCTTGCGCTTTTGTGGTATGCTTCTTTTCTTTAGTCTTTTTCTTCTTTTTCTCCTCTTTGGCCTCTTTTCTCATCAGATTGCGATAATCCTTGGCGAAATCTCTCTTATCTGCTTTGAATGTTCTTTTCTTACCCATTTTTTGTGATTCCCTTTAGGTGAGTGTTTTGCTATCGTGCTTTACATCTGCTTTTATAGAGCCTGGATAGAATCTCCTTTATCTTGAAGATTGTGTTCCTTGAGTCTTGTGCCTATGAACAAACTATTTCTTGGATTCTATGTAGTCAGAGTCTTCCTTTGACCATATTGAAAATTGTTGTTCATTTGTTTATCTGTCATTAGTATATACGTTTATTATCTTTTTGTTGATGACAAAAGAGGAAGAAAATTCATGAAAATATTTAAGAAGGTTAAAAGTATTTTTTAATGCTTTTAATGTACCTGAACCCTTATTATTCATTATTTTGGTAATGCTTTCTGAACATATTATTTTGATCAAAATGATAAATTAAATTGACAATGACAGGACTTAGGAAAAACTTACAAACCTTACCTTAATGAACTGTTAGACTAAGGGGGAGCTTACAAACCTCAAACCTGAAGTCAGTTTGTTGATTAAATTTTTAAGATTCAATTAACATAGATAAGAAGTTAATAAGAGCATGCAAACGCCGTCTTAATGGACTATCAGACTTAGGGGAACTTACTAACCTCACCCAAATATACTGTAGAACTTAGGGGGAGCTTAAAAAACTCAGACTTTGAGGTTAGATTGTGTTAATTAAATCATCAACCAATGTTTTTAAATACATTTTTTTGTCAGCATCAAAAGGGTAAGATCGTTGGAACAAGATTTGTTTAAGCCCTTAAAAGATTATGATGATAACAATGTACTGAAAAAACAATAGGGTTTTCTAATACTTGTTCAAGTGTGCATGATCACAAGCTAATAATTCATCATGAATTAATCCTGTTGAAATCATAAGTGAAGAAGAAATACTACTCAGATTCTGGCTGATCATAATCTGAATATGTTCATCAGACTTTGAAGGCATCAGACTCTGGTCTCATGACCTAGCTTCTGATGACAACTAAGAATAAGTGGAGAGCAGTTGATCCCTACACTACACCAAAGCAGACTTGTCTTATCAAAGGCTTTGATTTCTAGTCAGAGTCAACTAGGGCTTGGTTTTGCAAGGCTCAAGGATGGTGATATGACCTCTTTAGTCTGTACTACCTTTTGGTAGATACCTAGTCCTTTGAAAGGTTTTATGGACAATGCTATTATTCAGTGGATAAAGCTTCAAACTAGATGCAAATCTCTAAAGTTTATCTTGGCACACTTCTTAACTAAGTTTGTTGTTGTTCAAACCTTTAACGACTCTTTTTATATCTCTATAAAAGGAAGTTGGAGACTCAAAGGAAGGTTACAACATCACAACACATTGAAAGATCTTAACATAACTCTAAGTTGTTATTGTAACTATTATAGCATAAGATCTTAAGATTTCTTATCTTAGATTTATCTTAGAAATCTTAGAAAGGTTGAAAACCTTTGTGATTGTTGGACAACTGTTATATTTATGACTATGTATCAAAGTATAGTAGTTATCTTCTCTACTAAATTGTTTGTTTGAAGTAGAGGAATTCTATGGCGTGTGTGCTTGAATAAGGAAGTCTTGAACCAAGGGTTTAAGCAAGAAGTCTCGTTCTAGGTTGATTGAGCAAGGAAGTCTTGAACCAAAGGTTTAAGCATGAAGTTTTGAGCAATGGCTTAAGCAAGGAAGACTCATTCAAGGTTGATTGAGCAGGAAGTCTTGAGCAGGTTGCTTAAGAAATTGTAATCAGTTTGGTTATAGTGAAAAGCTCATGTTGAGGCAAGGGAACTGGACTACTCTCAATTGAGGAGAGGAAATAGGATAATCTTTGTGTGTTGCTAGCATTTACTTATGATAACTTTATTTCCGCTGCTATTACACATTTTGATATCAGACTCTGAATGTGGTTCAGAATCTAAAGCTTTAATTTCAGAAGTGGAATAAGTTTTTGGCATACACAATTCAACCCCCCTCCACCACTTATGTATTTTCTCACCTTCAGAATACCGTTTGGCTTGAGCAACATTCTCGAAGACGACGATGTTGTAAGGATTTGATGCTCTAATGTTCCCTCTATTTTTCGGTCTTGATGATTCAGTGACTTGCTTTCCCTCGTCAATCCTTTTTGGTGCCATGTTTTATGAAAGTAAAAGAAATTCTAATTAAGCTTTTTGAAATTTTGTGTCCGAAAGTGTGTTTAGGGTGATGATTGGTGAAGGTTTCGTGAAGGTGGTTTGGGATTTAATGATGGGAGAAGGGTAAAGATCAAAGCTTTTGTTTTTGTTTTAATGGAGGTTTGGTAGGTTTTTGGAGGGAATATGGAGAGAAAGATAAAGATGGTAGGCTTAGAGAGAGAGAGAGTGTGTGTGTGTGTGTGTGTGTGTGTGTGTGTGAGTCAGAGAGTGAGTGAGTGAGTGTGTGTGTGTGTGTGTGTGTATGTGTGTGTGTGTGTGTGTGTGTGTGAGAGAGAGAGAGAGAGATTTGGTGATAAATTAATTTGGAAAACCGGATTTTGAAGGTTTGAAGATGAGTTAATGGGAATGATTGGGTGAGGGAAATGTGGGTGGGGCAAAGAGAAAATTTGAAAATTCAAAAAACAATTGGACATTAGGGCGTTGGGGCCTGCTACGACCACTTAGACCCTCAAACTCAGAGGGTGCTTCCTTCAAACTTGAGTCCCTAACATCTCCCTTAGCTATTTTTGGAGCCCAGCTAAATATATTCATCAACGTCATACATCCATCTTCCTTTTATTCCTCCTTCCATGAGGAGGCTCATACTTTAGCTCCGATTTTTCATGGACCTTATCTTTCACTCCTCTCTTCTTCTTAGGCTTACATTGCTCCAACTCTATTTGGGGTTTTTGGTTGTTAAGTTCATCACTTTGTGTTACAAATGCTTCAAAGCTTTGGTTATTGGAAATGGGAATTTTACTCAATACTTCTCCATAAACCTTAGCTTTAATGTTTTCTTTATCAATCTTGGTGCTATCAAACAAACACTCTTCCAACTTATTAGTCAGATGAGGCTTTGATGCACTCTCTTAGACACAATCGGTGATCAAATCCACTAAAAAAATAATCCCTGAAAGAAGGGTTTTTTTATGATTTTTGCAATTGTAAACTCGGTTTTATCTTCTCCTACCTCAAAAATCAACTTCCCTCTCTTAATATCAATGACGGCTCCCGCCGTAGCTACGAAGGACCTACCTAAGAGTATTGAGATTTAGGAATACTCATCGATATCCATTATCACAAAATCTACCGGCACGTAGTACTCTCCAACTCTCACTGTAACATCCTCTAACACACCTACAGGGTGTTTGACCGATCTATCTTCCAGTTGCAGAGATACATTTGTTGATTTCATCTCACCCATGTCAAACTTTTTGCATACATATAGGAGCATCGAACTAATGTTAGCCCCCTATGTCACAAAGTGCTCTATCAAAGTTCATGGTGCTAATTTGATCAGGGATAAAAAACTCCCTGGACCCTTAAGCTTAGGGATTACCATATTATGAATTACAGCACTATTATCAAGAGTCATAACCACAATTTCGTGGTCTTCTAATATTTTTTTGTTAGAAAGAATTCCATTTAAGAATTTATCATAAGAGGGAATTGATTTAGTGCCTCGATAAAAAGGCACATTGAGGTGGATCTTTTTAAGGAGTTCCATAAACTTTTAAACTAGGCCCCGACTTTAGTCTTTACTAGCCTTTGTGGGAATGAGATGGTTGGTTTATAGGGAGGAACATCAACATAAGGTGCTTCCTTCTCAACCTCTTCAATAACCTCATTTTCATGTGGTGTTTATTCACTCTCCTCAACCTATTTTTAACTCTCATTAAAACTAACCACTTGTTTAACACTATGGGTTGTCACAACATTCAAATGCCCCTTAGGATTTTGTTCGGGTTTTCCCGGAAATGATCCCGGAGGGGCGAAAGTATAAGCTTTTGTTGCGCAACTTGGGAGATTTGAGTCTCCGACATCTTATTATGGGTAGAAAAATTGTCAATTTTGGTGGTCAACTGCCTAAATGCCTTATTAGTGAGGAGGTTTTGATTTCTAAATTCATTGTTTTGACGAGTTTGCGTGATCAGAAAGTTTTCCGTCAAAAGTTCTAAGTTAGACTTCTTAGGGTCATTTGGCATAGATTTTTGGAAACCCGGTGGTCCCATTTCTTGTTAAGGGTGGTTTTTCCTATAATATAAATTTGGGTGGTCTCACCACCCTGGATTATAGGTGTTAAAATACATATTATTTTGTTGGTTGTTGTTCACAAAATTATCATTTTCCTGGATGGATCCTCCGACTAGGATCATTTGACAATCTTTATCAATGTGCCCATCGGTTGTTGCATTCATATGGTCAGACACACTTACCTCATAAAGCCCATCGGTCTTAGGGGCATATTTAGCAGCGAATTATCGCACCCTCCCCCATGAGTGGCGGTTCTTATCCATCTCTTCTATTAAGTTATATGCCACATCTTGAGGGCTATTCATGAGGGCTCCTCCAGAACCTGCATCTAAGATCATCCTTGTGGAGTAAAGGAGGCCATTATAAAAAGTATGAATAATCATCCACTTTTCAAGCCCGTGGAATGGGCACAATCTCAACAAGACCTTATAATGCTCCCAGAGTTAAATAAAGATTCCCTCCTATCCTTGCTAAAATTATTAATCTCATTCCTAATTTGGGCCATTTTTCTTGTCAGAAAATACCGCGTAAGGAAGACCGCTTTCAACTGAGTCCAGGAAGTTATCAAATGTGTGAGCAAGGATGGAAGCCAATCCCACGCATGATCCCTCAAAGAGAAAGGGAATAACTTGAGGCATATGACGTTTTGGTCAACGCCATTAGTCTTTACATTACCATAGCTGCCATCAAAGGTACATAAGTGAAGGTTTGGGTTCTCATAGGGTAACCTAGAAATTTGGTTTTGTTGCACCATACCTATCAAAGACGGTATGAGTTCAAAATTATTTGCCACAATCCGCGGGTGCACAATACTGCAATGTGGTTCCTCTCTGGTAGGAATTGCATAATCCTTAAGAGGCTTAGTGTCAACAACTTGATCAACCATCTCTCGCTATCTTAGAATTCGGCGTTTCTCACGTAAGAAACGCTCGATTTCATTCACAGGTGTGATTATGTTCTTAGCAAAATGAGTTCTTCGCATACAAGGGCAGTGAGAACTACAGTAAAATAAAAAGAAATAATAAATCTCTATTATATACTGTGAATAAACAGTAATTCAATATCAAGCACAATTGACACCCGACAACAGTGCCAAAAACTTGACATGTCGCAAGTGCATGACTGTATGAAGTAGTAAAAGAATATTGAACTAGAAGGACCAATGATTTAATACCGAACTTCGTTCTATCGATGTATATCTAGAGAGACCAAAATTTGAGATTTTGTAAAACAACTTATTTAAAAAGAATTTTTCAAAAAGAAATAGCTTAAAAAAATTCATTGAAATTATGATGAAATAAACATTACTTAAAGTCACAATTCTTACTCTAGCATCTCTGTATAATTTAATTCACTTTTATTACGAGAGTTCTAACACGACTTATAGAAAATAGATAAATGTGGACAACACATGCTTTTGTCAGCGTGTTGCCCTATCGATGATGAATAATTCGTCTACTTTAGCACGGTCGGATTATTCATCAAGGATTCGTTACTTTTGCACAACTATAAAAATGGGACGTTTCTCAATCTCATCCAAGCACTTTTGTTGTATTGGACTCGATTGCTTAAAACCTTTGCTTGGGTACCAATACATATCCTTTCAGACTACGATCGGTGCCTGAGAACTCTTTACTTTCGTACTAGGGTTGCAACGATAGAATTCATTTATTAAAATAAGCATGAACAAAAACTCTTGTAATCGACTTGTGACAGATCTTACAAATAGTCATAAGATAAGTCCCATGACCCTTAGTCCCTGGTGGAATACTCACTCATGGTGAGGAATAACACAATCATAACAATATTTGTAATCGAAATCATGATGAACAATTGAAAGAGAATAACAATTGCAATGAAAATGATAAATAGAACCTGACTAACAAGAAAATACTTTGAATTAAACTTAATGTGGTGCTCTAATGGAGACTTGAGCACGGATAATAGAAAAGTGGAATACGTGAAAATCAGGAATAAAAATTAGATTTTTTAAAACTCAAGACTTTCTATGAGATTTATAGAAAATTCTAAAGGTGGAATAAATTTATGTGATCAATGTCAATTACATAAGAAAATAATCATATCCAAACCTGCAAAAATTCCCAAAACAATAGCAATCGAGCCAAAAAAGGAAACAAATCAAGGAAAAACTCTCCTCCCTGCTACGATCTGTATCAACTGATATGGGTGACCGTAGAAGGCCCCTGGAATTTTTATGGTGAAAATGCATTCTTTGTCTTTTTCTCGCGTTTTGCTTGTTTTTGTTCCTCTTTCGCCTCAGATATTTTCTTTAACTTGAAAACCATCAAAAACATACTACCAAGCATAAAACAGATAAAATGAAAGTAAACTGGACAAAAACGAGAAAATAGCTAAGTAAAACAGCTGACAAAAGCGATACGAAAATTACTTATCACCTTCAAATCTTTGAGGCCTAACTTCTTCAATGCCTTCTGGTTAGTCATAGATTGAGTATTGTTATGGAGGGGAATCCCAGTCTCGATGACACGTCGATACTCTTTTGAACGCAACAAGTTTTCTATTATGAGACTCCAATGTTCGTAGTGTCCATCGAATCGGAGAATACAAGGTTGTGCAAAACTATTTCCTCCTCCATTTTACATCTTTGTGAAACTATTACACAATGACTGCAAAAGATATAGATGAGGTGTTTTATGTGCATTCAAACGAAGTAAACAGAGTTGTCCCGAAAGGGTAAGCTCTGATACCATATGTGAAAGAGTTTGGATAAATAACAACAACTTTAACTTATTAAATAAAATAGAAAACTTAAATATAATAAAAAAATATCTGCAACAACTAAACCCTAACAGCATTTCCTAAGAATAAGCTACATTCCTAAAGACCGACTTTATTCCTAAAGACCAACTACATCCCTATAAATTTAGGGTCTGTTTGTTTCAGTTTTTTAATTAATTTTTAGTGTTATATTTTTATATAAAAAAATTACAAATAAACATTTGATAAAAATTTCAAATAAAAATTTGATTTATATAATTATTCTTAAAATATTAGTTTAGATATTTTATCGTTTTATTAAAAAAATTTAAATATTAAAATTTTAAAAAATCACTTAATTTTGAAGCTATTTCAAATAGCTTTTTACAAAAATTAATTTTAAAATACAATTTTTAAAAAAATTGTTATTTCGATTAAATTTTGATCTTTAATAATGTATGTTTATATTATAAAAATGTTATAATTAATCTTTCAATTAAAAAATGAATTAAAAAGACTTATAATATTTAAAAAAATATTTTTATAAAAATCAATTTTAAAAATAAAATAAAAAATCTATTTTTTTAAAGATAAGCATTATTGATATTTAATCTTAACATGTGTGTGTTTAGTTGTATCATATTAATTCACATAAAATGAATTAAATGAGGATATTATAGCTTAACATACATTATTGATTTTCTTGTGAGCATTCAAGGAATTCTTAAGCTATATTCATAAATTGGCTTATCCCATAATTTATTTTTACTTCTTGAATTTACTCAAATATATGTGTGAAACAGTTCTTAAGATTCCGAGGTTTTAAAAAAATAATTAGGTGATGGAACATTTCCATCATTTGGTTAAGGAATCCAAACGCGCTTTGTTAGCGATTTTAAGCTTTTGTGATTCTTCTGGGTGCGCAATAAAACGCGTTGCAAACTCTTGCTACACGTCGTCGTTTTAATCACCTATATCATCTCACGTGCAAGTTGCAACCTTCATTTATGCATGCCACTGGGGTGAAAAAAAGCTAGGAAAAGACACATAAGCTAATTGCGTTTAGTGCTTTATCTCATTGTTTACAACTTACGCTAAAAAGGAATATAATATATTGCTTTGACAACCATGTGCTTTGTTTGACGGTAATCCCATGTCTCATCTCATCATATACAATACACCAAAAACAGTCACATTTTCTTTAATCCCATAAAGGGGACAAACCCCCAAAAGAGGAAAACTAGAACAATCGGAAACTTTCTGGAAAAAATTTCAAAACATGGCATGAAACTAGAGTTTTTTAGAAATCCTCTAGCAGCTGCATTATGGTCTTAATTTTTTTTGGACCATTTGAAATCCTCTAGTAGCTGCATTATTTCCTTAAATTTTTGAACCATATTAGAAGCATAATGATAACGAGCGCTTTCTTTTAAAATATAGTTCATCGTCATTGAGGAATGAGACTCAATCCAAATGTGATTCTACCCATAATCGAGAGTCATATTTATTCACATTTTTTATGGCGCGGTTTTCTTTGCTATTGGGGAGTATCTCATTTGAGATATTCATCTCAATTCCTTCGAGGATGGCTTGAGATTAAGTTCGATTGAAAAGCTACGTTTGGTCTTGGTTGTCTTGGTTTATTTGGTCCAATAGAAATAGTATTCTTTTTAAGGACTTTTGTAGAAATTAAGGAGTAGTTTTATTAGATTGTCTAGCCACATTATATTATGTAATCCATTTGATGAAGTCTATCTTTGCTAGTTTGCTAGTTTCTTTCTAAAACATAATTCACTTTTCTGTTATCACATTCTTTTTCTTCTCCAGTACTAGTCAAATAGTATGACCAATGGCTAAAAGATGAAAGACTACCTTAGAGTCGATGTTGTACATGCTTGCTAGAATCCATCCAAGAGGTATGATCACGGCTACGGAAAACACCTATCACAACGGTTGGAAAATGAATACCTGCTGAAGCGGTAAAGCGGCAAGCAACAAAAAGATTGGAAGTATTTTCTTGGGAATTTATCGAGTCCACAGAGATCGGTGCTATTGAACTGTCGTTCGACAAGTCTCGCGTTTACGAGTTTGGATTAAATTGGTTAAAGTAAAAACAGAAAAGGATAACTAGGTTATGTTCCTATACCTTTAAGAGGTCGTCGGGTCCTTGTACTAAGCCCAAGAGGAGGCATGAGAACCTTTAATAGGCCTGAGGGTCCTTGTACTAAGCCCAAGAGGAGGCGGGGAATGCTTTTAAGAAGCCCGTGGGTCCCAAACCAAAGAAAAGTTCAAGAAATGCTATTCACCGAGAATAAGTCATTTAGTGAACAGTTCGGAGGTTTGAAGAAATTCAAAAGATGTTATTCACCGAGAATAGATCACCTCTGGGGAATAGAATTTCTTTAACAATTTCTAGGGGTGACAGTCTAAGAAAAGGTCCACCGAGAATACTGTCTTTCTCTTCGTTCCATATTGTTTAAGCTCAAGAGAAGGCAAGACTGTATCTGGAAATCATATGGGGATCTAGTTTCGTTTGTATTTAAGAGTGGCCAACAGGGTTTTACCTAGTTATAGACCTAGTTGCCGGGGAAAATTCTAAATAACTATACTAGTATATATACAGTTGCTATATGACAAGTATTTAAAAGGGTATGAAAGAAGACTAACCCTGCGCAGCTTCCCACAATACAGCTATATATATTTGACATGTATTTAAAAGAGATGAAAGAAGACTAACCGTGCGCAGCTTCCCACAATACAGTTATATATATATTAAAGCGAGTAAATGAAAGCTGTTAAAACTTACAGGTGAGCGAGCTTCCATGCTGTATTGTTAGTTGTTCAAAGAAATTGAAGAAAGTTTTTATAACAGATTATGAATTTGAATCTAAATCACAAGAAAAATTGTTTTAAAAATAAGTGATGTGAATATCCAGGAAAACATCGGATCACAGGAAAGACATAAAAATGAAAAGGTTGCAGATATCCGCGAAAACGTCGGATTGAAAGAGATAAAAAATAAGAGGTTGAAAATACGAATATCCGGGAAAACGTCAGATGTAAAGAGACGATGGAAAAAAGAAAAGGTTGCTCGCTAAGACTTTACAGTCTTATGCCTACGTATTCTCAACGGGATCTTGAGAAATCAGAGCGGTCGTAGTTCACCCCGATGGGGCACGAACTACAGAAAATAAAGTTTAAATCGCACGGCGGCGAGAGGGGAAATTTAACCTAAAGTTATCATGTTTGGTTGAATATCCTAATGTCTGTCTTATTTCAAACCTAATCGAAAATTAAGTTTGAAACAATAGATCCTAAGGGAGCATGCATACGTGGCAAAACATCACGGAATAAATGAATACACAGTAAAACATTGTGACAGATAAAATATACACGGGAGAACATCGTGTGTGAAACTGAATACATGGAAAAACATCATGTGATAAAATATACACGGAAAAACCTCGTGGTAACTGAATACATGGAAAAACATCATGTGATAAAATATATATACGGCAAAGCATCGTGACAGAGAAAAAATACAATCACGGAAAAAACATCGTGAGATAAAAGCATATACACGGCAAAACATCGTGTATCAGATTGATTACGGAAAAAGCAATACCAAGAATTAATTAGATAGAACAAATAAAGATACATGGCAAAGCATCGTGGAATAAACAAATAGAAAACACACGGTAAAACATCGTGTCATCATGGAAAAACATCATGGCAATTGAAAACATACACGGAAAAGCATCGTGGAAAGATATAAACATTCACGGAAAAACATCGTGTCAGTTGAAAATATACACGAAAGAGCATCGTGTGAATAAAAATATGGATAATGAGTTCAAGAAAACCTACCTATGGGAGTAAGATCCAATGCCTCTTCTCAAGCTTCCAGAAGCGAGATAATGATCCCTAAGGTATTTGATGAAGATTTAAACATCCAGTGAGTATCCAATGATCATCAAGGTATCATATAAGAATTCCTGCGCCAGGTAAAAGACAAAGCAGAGAAAACCAGAGATCATAGAGAAATTTTCTAAGTCTTATCAAGTGGTTAGAATCGAATTTGAACATTTAATTAATTATTTACAAAAGTTTTACTTGAAAATAATCCTAAGAATAAATTACCAAATAATTGAATAAAACAATTTAAACAATTAAATGATTAATTAAAAATTAATTAAAGCAAATTTAATAACTTAGAAATTATTAACATATTTTAGAATATTTAATCAAGATTAACTAAACTAAAAATTATAATAAAATAACTAAAGTTGTATTAAAAGAAAAATGGGTGTGACTAGCAAGTCTAAATGACAGACATGGGCTAAGCCCAATTCATTTTTATCCTAAAAATATTATTTAAAAGAAAAACTTATAATAAGAAATTAAAACAAATGCATCAGCAGAGAAATTGGGAAAAAAACTTACACGATAAACCCTCTCTTAATTTCTCCTTTTGCGTTCGTTTCTTCTTCTCGATGAACAACGAACCTCCCTCCGTCAATGGCGTTTTTGCTCGTCGGCGCTCTGCTTTCATCGCATTTGTTCTCCGGCGTGGATGTCCTCTTCCATCTCCGTTCGTTTCCATTTTCCGGCTGCACGCGATTCCGGCGTTTCCCTCCGTTGCCGTTTTCGTCTGTTTGGTGTCTCCGGCCGAACGCAATTGTGTTTCCTGTAACAGGGCGGTGCGAAATCCCCCCATCGGTTCCTCTGAGTTTTCGCGGATTCAGGTTTGTGAAATTTTGTATTCAATTTCTATTCTTTGATCTTCCTGTAAACATAAAACATTGAATTTGTGTTAGGGTTTGAAGGAAATTATGAAACTGTTATGAAATTGATTTGATAATTGAAATAGATGTGAAATTGAAAGTGTTATGAATTTGTTTTCTGCAGAATTTTGCTTTGATTTTGTTTGAATTCTGAACTGGATTACTGCTTCCAATTTGATTGAAAACCCGAAAGGGCGGTCCAGGCAAAAATTAGAGACATAATTAAAAATCATCCCAGTGGATTGGAAATCTCAAAGTACAATCCAGGAAAAAGTTAGGGATTAATGGCAAGTAACTACGCCTGATCAGTTCAACTCCTCAGTAGTCGCGCCATCCATCAGAAAACTCCAGTCAAGGTCATCTTCGACAGAAGCTCAGGATGCCCGAAATTCAAGGTTGGTAGAAGGATAGTGGTCGTTATGTTTCAATGTAGCCCTTTTCCTTTAAAATTACCATTTTCTAACTTTGTAAATGCTCTATGGAATCACGCGTTTGGCTGATTTCCATCCTATCAATAAAATTTGAGCCCTTGTGCTTTTGTTTGCAATTCTTATTTGTTTTAGCTTTTCAGAACGACATTTTAACAATGATTAACGATTCTTGAAATAAAACAAAAATGAATTTACTTGTTAAATTTTTCTGCTTTAAAATAAAGATGGCAATTCTTTTGACTGTTGAACATAGAAAGAACATCGATCACTTCTCCAGAAGCAATTGAGCTTCAAAGTGCGGAATCAAAGTTATCCTTCTAAACCAGTGCGCCTGAATAAAGGATCAGCTGTGTCAGAGACCATGTTTCATCTGACGGCCCCGACAGAGTTTTTACCTCCTAAGCCCGACCAACATGTTCCCCACAGGGAACTACTTTCTCTTAAGCAAGGCTGAATTGCTATTTTGAACCGAAGATACTTCTTTGTCCCCTGCAGTGGCCGAGTATCCAATCGTGTTCATCCACTAGTCTGTATGTCGCGTCAATTTGTCAGCATAAACATACATACATCATGCATTATTGATTTACATTCATATTCATATTGCATCACTATCACTCTGGTCAGTCTTATCCCCAAGTGATAAAAGTCCTCTTGTCAATCGAGTTGTCGGTTTTTTCCTCGTCGGGAAGCGAATCATCTAAGCGATCTCTCTCCAGTTTATTTCTGGATTGAAGTTAGTCCTCGTCCACTTTGATAACTTGAACCTCTGAAAGACAAGAAAACCTTCGACAAACGTCACTCTTCGCCATTGAAGATGATATCTTCGCTTTCCCAGATTAAGGAAAATCCTCAGAGAAAGCCTCTTAATCAAAGATTCGGCAGTATAGCAGTTTTTCTCCGGAAAATTCGCTGACAATGAGGTCATCAGCACCTCAAAATTGGATTGCATCACATGGCATTTCTCTGAGAAGATCTCTAAGGAAAGTATGATGTAATATCCCCAGGCCGGAAGCAGTCTCTCAAGAGACTCGTTTTCCCCAGTAGAGTCGACAAATGGCGTCTCCAAACAGAGAAGTTTGAACACCTCTACAACTTGGACGAATGGGTTCCCAAGCAAGTCTGACATCAAAAGTTTTTCCCATCAAATGGCATCTCCCCAGGAAAATTCAGCAAGAAGTTTGAGGAAAACCGCTACGAATAGCGTCCCTTGTCAAGAAAGTTAATTGACAAAAGAAACTGAGACCAGTTCCTTGGTAGGAAACTAGGATCTAGGGGAAGTTTATTTCAAAAGAAAACTAAGACCAGTTCCTTGGCTGAAGACCAGGATCGAGGGGAAGTTTTACCTTTTCTAAGTATCATTGCTTAGCAAAAGAAGATGGATGAGCAAACTGCCATTCATGACCACCGTCAAAATTTCGGGTATTCCGATATTTAATCCTCTTGCACCCCGAATGCCCGAATACCTTCGCCATTCACACCTTTGGGTCCAAGAAGATTAAATAGGGGCATCTGTCATACCCCAAATTTTGACCACTAAGATTTCCCATCATTGTGCAAATCATCACCACAATATGGGTGTATCATTATGCCTCATCAGTCTCCCCAAAGATGGGTGAGCATTCACTACAAATAAGGATTAGGGTTTTGAGCCCTCTCAGAGCCTTTAGACAAAGGATCAATCAAGGAATGACATGATCTTCAACTTGTCTAACCTCTCAGAACATCGATAAAGGATCAAGAGGACTCCCACATTAAGGATCAAGCCCAAAGTTGCTACCTTCCAAGTGGATTAAGCCTCCAGATCGCCAGTGTCACCAAATTAGGGTTTTAGTCGACCAGGGCCTCCAGATGGAAATTTTCCTCTGGGCATGAGCCAATGCTTCAAAGCAAAACCTAATATACTCCATGGGACCTCATGGACCCAATCATCAAGTCAATTTAGCCTCAGGGGATGCATTCACAAAAAATCAGGAATTAGGGTTTCTTGACCTAATTCACCCCTAAGTTGACTTTTGGGACAAAGCATGAGCCAAGACCTCAAGACATGATTTAAGGGTCTCCAATACACTACATTGATCCATTTGCAACAATGGATTGATCCAAGAAGCTTGATTCACAAGTTTCAATTTCATCTGAACCACAATTAGGGTTTTGAGGAAAAAGTCAATTGTGTCTTTGACTTTTGATCAAGACATGCTCCCAAACCTTGGGGCGTGATTCAATACACCCTATATCACCTATGGAATCCATATATTAAGTTTGATTTAGGTCAAGGACTTGATTTCATAGAGGATCGCACAGTTTGGAATTCATCCGATAAAAAGTCAACTGTGCACAAAAGTCAAAGTTGGACTTTTTAGATTTTTCACAATTATGGTTCCTTAACCCTAAAATGATGTTAATTTGTGATTTGAATCATCATTCATCAAGAAAAATCAAAGAAAGTGGGATAACTTGTAAAAGGGGTAACCATAAAAAACTTATAATTTTTCTAAGTTATGAAACAAAGTGGCTAGGGTACCAACTTTCAAGGATCATAACTTGAGATCCAAGCAGCCATTTTGAATGATCCAAAGATGGATTTGTAGCTCTCATGGCATACTTTAAAAGTGTCAACTACACTTCATTCCAATTCCTCATGGATTTTAAGTTATGGAGAGACCAAAATGACAAAAACATGAAAATGCCACTTTTTCCAACACTTAGTGAAATTTTCACTAAGTCAGAATCTGTTTCACTTTTTTAAAAATGTAGGGGCATTTTTCACTTGGATCCAAAAAGTGTCAAGACAAACTATGATCACACATATGTTGTATCATATAAGGGCTTTCCAAAATGGCCAAGAACTTCATCAAATTCCATCTGAGCTAAGAATTATGACAGCTGCAACATGCCTTGCTGCAAACTATCTTGGCAAGGCAGATTTGTGCATAAAGGCTCGATTTGCTCAAATTGTGCAATTCCAAGCATGCTTATCCATCTGCACACCTCAAGGGGAAACAACCAAGGGACAAGAACTGATTTATCAGCCTCCCAAGTCCAAGATTCCCAAAGTAGCATGCCAAACCTAAAAAGCCTAAAAGCGGTCAAGACTCCAATTTTGTTTCCAAGCATTCAATGGATGCACCAAGGTGGCATGAACTGAGTCATTTCCAACTGAATGAGTCAAGGATAAGCTCTGAACCAAAGAACCATAGGCATGTGCTCTAACCTCTAGTCAATGGCTAGAGGAGACTTGAGATTCTAAAGTTATCCAATTGGCCAACAGCTTGCTGCAGCCACCATTCACTATTGCTTGCAAAACAAACTTGCTCTACTATAAATAGAGCTCACTTGTGCTCAATTTAAGTACACCAAAGCACTACAACTGATGCTTTCCTCAAAATCACCTTCTCACTTCCAAAATTGCCTTCTAAAGCAAGTCACTGTCGGGTATTGAGTTTGAGAGCAATTCTAACCAAACTAATCACACACACACCTCAAAAACATCATATAGAAGTGATCCAAACACTTAAACAACATCTGGAACACCAATTTCACAAAATCACCAGCTAATTGCTCAAATTTTCAACCAAGTTGCAGCTGAGGTGCCATAATCTGTTCCAGACCATTTCAAATCACTCCAAGCATTCAAACACATTCCATATGGTGTAGGGAAGTTGTTCAGATCATCACAACTCATCTGTAACACCTCCAACTCAAAAATCAATTTGCTCTTGCTGCCACGACCTTCTAGTAAGCCTAAACTTGGTCATCTCTTAATCTATGCATATTTCCTCGCACGATACTTTTGCCAAATATTCATAATCATGCATAGAATGTTTCCCCTCAATTACTTGCTTTGTATGAATCGTGTATTAAAATTCCCATCCTTCATGCAGAATCTAGGGTTCTTGAGGTTTTGTCTTGATTTCTTATTCCTTGCTTAAAATAAATGAAATTAAAGACCATAGACATGATCGTGAGGTAAAAACGAGTAGATTGATATGTGGATTGCATGATTTCATCAAGTATTCAGTGAGATTGGATAGAAAATGTAAATCTGAGCAAAACTCCCTTCGCGCGTGTTCTTGGCCCATGTTCTTGGCGCCTTTTTCACAAATTTGAATTTTTGAATTTTGTGATTTTATTTAATTGATTCAAAAATTAATTTCTCTCTGAATTTTAATGATTTTGAGTTGATTCTTTTTTTAATAATTCACAAAAATGTTAAAATATTTTATTTTACCAAAATTTCCCAAAAATATTATTTATTTCATATATTTGATATTTTTGTAAAGAATTAATGTTTATTTATTTTTTAACAATTGAAATATTTTTTCCTTCTTGATTTTCCAAGATTTATTGGTTTCCAATCATTTTGTGGATAAAAACATGATTTTTGAGACATTGATCCAAGATCACCACCCATTTTTCACATGTTTTCATTAATTTTTATTAATTTTTAAACAAAATTAATTACATTTTTAACAAAATTAGGGTTTTGATTAATTCAACCCTCATCAATCTTTTTCAAACACTCATGGGCCTCTAATAGAGTGTAAGAGCCAACCCCTTTTGAAAACCAAAATAATTTGGGCCTCGGTCATCGTATAAGACCCACTGTGTTTTCAAACCTCGGGGCGATCGCCATTTTTCAAACAAATAATCATCTGGGCCTCTCCTCGAGCTATAAGCCCCATTCCTTTTCTTAAAAATATTTTGGGCCTCTAATAGAGTGTAAGACCCAACCCCTTTGTAAATAAACAATTTTTGGGCCTCACACATTGTATAAGTCCCTCTGTATATTTTCAAAAGTTCGGCGCGATCGTCGCCTTTGTAACAAAATCAACTAGGCCTCTTCTTGAGTTGTAAGCCCCATCACTTGTACAAAAATAAATCTTTGGGCCTCTAGTAGAGTGTAAGATCCAATCCCCTTTCAAACCAAAAATGGTTGGGCCTCAGTCGTTGTATAAGTCCCGATACAAAACAACAGTGTCATCACTGTTAAAATTTGGGCCTCTCCCTGAGATGTAAGCCCCAATCTTTGTTCAAAATACTTTCTCCTTTGATTTTGAATCCAAATGCATAGTTTCTATCAAAACTTTCTTTAATTTCTTTGTTGAACAACTAACAAAATAGCATGGAAGCTCTACAACGGGTAAGTGTTTATCCGCTTTCTTTTATATGCTTTCATATACATAACTGTATTGTGGGAAGCTGTGCATGGTTAGTCTTCTTTCATTCTTTTAAATACATGTCAAATATATATAACAGTATTGTAGGAAGTTGTGCATGGTTAGTCTTCTTTCATGTCCTTTTAAATACTCGTCATATATCAACTGTATATATACTAGTATAGTTATTTAGAGTTTTCCCCGGCAACTACGTCTAGAACTAGGTAAAACCCTGTTGGTCACTCTTTAAATACAAACAAAACTAGATCCCCATAGGATTTCCAGATACAGTCTTCCCTTCTCTTGGGGTTAATCAATATGGAACAAAGAGAAAGGCAGTATTCTCGGTGAACCTTTTCTCAGACTGTCACCCCTAGAAATTGTCAAAGAAATTCTACTCCCCAGAGTTGATTTATTCTCCGTGAATAGCATCTCTTGAGTTTCTTCCAAATACTCGAACTTTCCTGGAATGATCTCTTCTCTGTGAATTGCATTTCTTGAACTTCTCTTGGTTTGGGGACCCACAGGCTTCCTAAAGGCATCCCCGCCTCCTCTTGGGCTTTGTACAAGGACCCTTCGACTTCTTAGAAGTTCTCATGTCTTCTCTTGGGCTTAATACAAGGACCCTAACGACCTCTTAAAGGTATAAGACAGAACTCAATCATCCTTTGCTAGAGCAGTCTCTCCAGTGTCAAATCTCTGGCCACTTTAGGGTTGATCCTCATCCCTTAAAGACCATTGTCCTCCTTTGGGCATCCTACAAGATATAAAACTCTTCAACACCCGTAGACTTGGACAGTCTAAACCCCTTGAGTCTCAAAGACATTCTCACGTTCCTTTCAAATATAGGAAAACACATCGATCACTCTGGATATATCTCCAGCAGAAACTCGGTCTCTCTCATGAGAGTTCCCCACCCTTGGGCCTGCCTATGGATCTAATCCTCAGCAGTAAGATAGCCTCCTCTTAGGCTTTGTATAATAATATTTCCTCAGCACAGTCAATCTCCTCTTGGGCTTTGTATAATGATCCTCCCCTAGCGAAGCTAACCTTTTCAGACTCTCTTGTTGAGTCAATCAATCTTCAGATTCTCTTGCTGAGTCAATCACTTTTCAGACTCTCTTGTTGAGTCCATCACTTTCCAAAGACTCTCTTGTTGAGTCAACTCCTTTAGCCTCCATCGCGGGCTTTGTACGAGACAGCAAATCACTCTTTTGTTGAGTATAAAAGACTCTATTATTGAGTCAACTCCTTTAGCCTCTGTCTTGGGCTTTGTACAAGACACATATAAATCTCCCCAACGGAGTCAAAAACCCCTTTTAGCCTCAATCTTGGGCTTTGTACAAGACAGAAAAAACATTTTCCTCAGAAAAGTCAAACTGTTAGCCTCCTAGTAGGCTTCATATAATGATATCCCCAAAGAGTCAGTCTCTTTTAGCCTCCGTCTTGGGCTTTGTACAAGACACCCATATATACACTCTCTTGTTGAGTCGGTCATTTCCAGCCTCCTCTTAGGCTTTGTATAAGGACTTCCCCAGTGGAATTAATCAACCTCTTAGCTTCAACCTTGGGCTTTGATCAAGGCACACAAAAATCAACAAATCCCTCTTTAGAGATGACAAATTCTCTTTCAGTCAACCTTTTAGCTTCAATCTTGGGCTTTGAACAAGACACAAATATTCTTTTTAGCCTCTGTCTTGGGCTTTGAACGAGACACCAAAACATCTTTTTCCTCCCATAGAATAGGAGGAACTATGATTGCTCTGATTTCCCTGTTTCGTTTAAACGGGAATACGTAGGCATAAGATTGCGAAATCTTAGCGAGCATACTAATAAAAAACTCTAGGTCCAGTACCTTACCAAAAACATCGGGAAAACCCGAACATCAACAAAAACTCACTCACTCTCTCACATTTCCCAAGAAACTTTCCAAACCCATTAACGGATAAACACCGTCAAGTACAAAGCAGAACCTAAAGCTAACATCCTGTGGATAACCACATATAGGATGGGTAATTGACAACTGCCCATTGTATAACCTGACCCCGGACCCCCCAATCTCTCTAAGCGCTTATTCAGTTAAACATTCGCGTGCAAGGTTAGTTTTAGATACCTTCCCTTTCCCTTCCAGCTTCACGGGATAAATAAGAAATCAGAAAGTAGCACCCCTTTCTCCGCGAGGAAGAAAACCCAAAACCAGCGATAAGGTGGTCGCGTCACCGACAAAAATCGCTCTCTACAAATAGCAGCACTTATGATTTCTTGGATGACAATCCTCTGAGGTGGCTCTCCTCTGGCAATTTGGACCTGAAGCATTTCTGTTAGATTAGTCATGCTTGACTTCAGATCATCTATTTCCATCCTAATCTCTGCATTGTGCACTTCTTGTTCTGACATTTTGCGCCTGACGTTAGCTCTAGTCCCGTATCGGTGACGAGGAATCAGTTTGACGACTTACAGATGACTGAAAGACAGAAGGTTGGAATGAATTGACAATGACCCGGACGTATGAATGAAATATGCAAGGGATGCAAATGCAATTCATGGATGCAGCACACAAAAACAGAGAAAAAACATGGGGTCAAAGGTTCGGTGTCATGAAGTCATGGCTCTACCCATCCCCAAAGGTTGTACTGGTGATTTTTTGTACCTGTCCTCAAAATCATTGACCCCTCTTGGGATAACAACAGCAGGCTGGTTCACCCGAGCGAGCTGCAGTATCTTAGAGTAATCTCAAATGAGGGTAGTATCGCATGACAACTATTTATGATAGCTTTCTCACTACAAAATAGTAACAAGGTCTCAGCCTACTAAATCCTCAGTTTCATGGACAACCACAATCAAACAATCTGCTTTCAACAACTGAAGTCGTATAGGCATTGAATCTGCAAAGAGTGTCTCCATTGATTTGATGGTCGACCGGGGTCTCTTATTTGGGAGTCACTCCCTGTAAGATTACCCGTCTAGTGCCATCACGTATCTTAGGTGTCACTCAAAATTTCCACATGTGGCATCACCCTGTCGCACCCTAATTTTTGACCCTAAGATCCCCGCCTTGTTCCTTGCATAACATATTAGGTCATCATTCGTGCATAACTAACCGGTTATCTAGCTTCGTCTGTTTGTTTCTCTTTTAAGGACAGGGCTTCTGCAGAAGATCCAAGGTCCTGAAAGCTGTGTTGTGTGTGTGTTTGTGGAGATTTCCTGGTCCTTGCAAGATGTGTGTGGATTCCTGTGAGATTGTGCCCTTCCCCTTTTTGGTCCCTAAGCCACCACCAAGCCTTTTCTTCCCTCAGACTCCTCAGTTTTTCCCCCACAGAATACTAGATCCTTACACCCTCTGATGTGGAATTGGTCCCTAAAGACTAGTTATTGTTCTTTTTTTTTTTTGCAGTTAGATTACAAGTTGGTATTTTCCCCTCCGTAAACTCCTTAAGGCTAAGTGATGTGTTTGCTTTTGCTCTTAATATCGTTCGTCAAGAAAGTTCAATTTAGGAAGAAATTAGAAGTCTTGGTTCAAGTATGGAACACAGGCCCCCTATTTCAAGAAGAATATTTATATTTTTAAACTGTCAAGTTTTCTTCAAGCAAGTTTGAAGATCTTTGGAATTTGAAATGTTCAAGATGTCTTGACCATTTATGGAATGTTTGGGTAATCCTTGCAAATTCTTAAAAGTTTTGTTTGTTATTATTGTTGTTAAAGAGGTAAAATGCTATAGCCAGTTTGTTGGAGAAGTTTAGTCCTTATTTTTATTACAAGGACTCATGTCTAGTACTTTCCAAAACTCGTGGACTCGGGGAAACGCATAACGGTTGTTTAGAAATATGAATTCATGTTGAAATCCAAGTTACAAGGCATGGCTCATGGAAATCCAAATTAATTCAAGGCCTTTGACTTTAGTTGAAATTCACAAAGTTTATTTGGACCATTTTTCAAGTTACGAGGCATGTTTATTTCAAAGGAAGTTTTGGCAAGGTTGGAGGCAATTGTTTTTAGTTATGGATTCAAGTTTGTTCTAAAGGTAATTCAAGGTTTTGGAAGTATATTTATAGCGACAAAGGTTTCAAGATGAGTTTCAATTATGTTGAATTCCTAAAATCCAAAGTTTAAGTCATATTACAAGGGTTCAGGTCACTTTTCTTTGTTTCTCTCCAATTGAAATACAATGCTAAGATGGGAGAAATCCAATATGAGATTCAAGTTTACTTACAAATAACATTGTCACGATTAATTCAAATTGCAAGCTACATTAAAAACCAATTACAAGTCCAGGCAACTTTGTTTCATTTAAAGTCGGATTCGTAAGTATGTCAAGACTTCACATGTTTAAAAGAGGGAATGCAACATTTCATTGTAGGAAAATTCCAAGGTCCACTCCAAGTTACATTTGTATGTTCATTAAAACACATGACAAAATATATTAAACAAAAATAAATGAATAACAAGGCACATGAAATTGAGCTTGTGGAAGCTACCATACGGCTACATCAACAAGCCAGCTACAACGGCTTTACAATCCTCACACCAGCAACTACTTCACTAAATACAAGCCACATTTGTAGAATACACAAGAACTACATGCTAAAAGCCATACAAGCACCAATCATAGTTCACAAGAACAATGGCAATGAAAATGTCCAATGACATAGGAGTCATATCCTTGGGATACAGAGGAGAAGCATGTAGTAGTGAACACTTATTTTCTTCTTTGAGAGAAGATGATAAAATTCAGAAAACGAT
Source organism: Lathyrus tuberosus (assembly GCA_022829125.1). Classification (NCBI taxonomy): domain Eukaryota; kingdom Viridiplantae; phylum Streptophyta; class Magnoliopsida; order Fabales; family Fabaceae; genus Lathyrus; species Lathyrus tuberosus. The sequence continues at coordinate 2,158,119 of JALAZF010000213.1, forward strand.
TCATGAAAAGACGCATCCAGAAAACTATGCAGCAGCAGCAGCATTTATATTATTGATGGCGACAAATATAGACCCGGTAGTAAGCAACAACATGATTATTTTGGATGAATTTTTTCCTATTTCAGTTGAGATGGCTTCTCTCACAACATCACTTCGAAGCTTACTCATGTTGATATAGAAGCAGTGAGTAATCAGCTATAGATCTCGTGACTGCGGAGAAATTGAAAAGAAAAAATGTTAACTAAGCATGAGAAACGTGAGTAGCAAAGTGGTTTAGGAATTTTCCAAATATTTTAACATTGCCTCGTTGGATTCTAAGTGCTACAAACACATTACTTACCTTGGTAATTAAAAATCTTCCAAACCTTAGGATGGTCCCCGATTTCTTAACAACGTTGACTTGTCTTAAGAGGTTTTAGATTATGGATTGTCCCCAACTGCCGAATCTTCCAACTGACCCCCATCGCCTGACTGTCTCCTTGAAGATTTGAGCATAGGCGATTGTCCTGAATCGTGCAGAAAATGTCAGCCTAAGTTGGTGAGCACTGGCCTGTGATTTCTCATGTCAAACGTTGGAAAACATCTAAGGAAATTGTAGAAACCATGCTACGTTTCCTGCAGGATGTAAACACACCATCAAATATTTCTCAAAGCAGTCAAACATAAGCTATAATTGAAATTGAAATTCTAATATGTTAAAGAACCAGAGCCAACATGATCAAACAACATTTGAAATGTTTCCAAAACAAGATAAAACCTCTCTCAAGACATGTTTCGATAGAAATGGAAAGGAATTTAATAGGTTCATCAAACAGAAAACCAGCAGCAGTTTTTAGTTTCCAAAACAAACCCTAACATGTCGCGTTGAAAAAGAAAAGAAAATTAAACGTATTTTGAACATGTTTGATGTAAAGAAGGAAAGTATCATCGTAGAATCACCATCATCAAATTTCCCAAGCACAACTAAGACAACTTTCAAATACTTTCCTAAACTAAAACCAACATTTATCAGACAAAATTTAAAACCATTCCAAAACAATGACAACACATTTCAGACAGTTCCTAAACCTTCCCAAATGAAAACAGTAGGTCCAGGCACAGGATTAAAGCATCTTCAAAACAAGATTTCATCTGTTTATTGCTTCTGGACCTATATAAAAAGCACACACAACTGCTAGAAAAAACACCAAAAAAACTCAAAATCCATACACATACCAAATTCAAATCGTACTCAATCCAATCCATCATATTACAGAAACAATTCATCATATCGTACCAGAAAACCACTTCATCAAAATCTACACCAGAATCCACAAGATCATACAACAGTCAAACACAACGCATCATCCAAGCAGGACATCAACAATTTCAGAAATCACATACACACAAAAAAGACAGCATACACACAAGCAACACACACACAACCTACAACGCAAAGAGGAAGAGATAAAAGACTTATCCTCGAGAGATCTTGGACCTCGGTCGCGTCCCTTCAACCGTCGGCACCCCTCTCCTTTTCTTTTTTCCTTTTTCTTGCTCTAAATCATTGTAATTGAAATCATCTCAAAAATTAGTGGATTGGAGCTGGGATCTTTGGGATTGAGGGTAGTTAGGTTTTTGCTTGATCGTTCGAGAGAGATGAGAGAACAAAAGCGAAGGCGCGGTTAGGGTTTTCATAACCCTAATTTCCGAGGGAAAGAAAAATGGACGAGAGAGATAGGTGAGAGAATGAGAGAATCCGTGTGTGCTTGCCCTTTTGTTTGTCGTTTTATCCTGTACACGCACACACATGGCGTACTCCAGGCGCCCTCACGTTAGGTCTCTTTGATCATAGCATGCGCAGATCACAGGGTTGTGATTTGAGGGTCCGCGATGGACCCTCTGCTCGTTCAGCCCACCTGATCCCTCCGTTTAAGTAATCAATCCGTTTTATTTTAACTCTTTTAAATAAATTCATCATATCTAATATAACTTTTTTTATCTAAAAATAAATAATAATATAGAACCTTTCTTTTTTTTATTAGAAAAGAACCTTTAATAAAAATCTTTAAAATACTAAATTAAAATCCTTTTTCATAAGGAAAAAGCTCCATTAACTTTTTAATATAACTTTAAAATTAAATAATAATAAAAACTTTTATTTTCATTGAAATTAAAACCACTTCTAATTTAATAGGAAATTTCTTTAATAACTTTTTTTCTAATTAAACTTTTCTCAACATGACTTTAAAACTAAAAATAATAATCAAAACTTTTAAAATAATTAAACGTTTAATAAGAAAACCTTTTTTATTAACTTTATTAATATAAACACTAAAATAATGAAAACTTTAAATAACTAAAACTTTTTTTATTAATAAGAAAACTCTAACTTTTAATTATAATAATCTTTAATACGTCTCTAAAAAATAAATAAACCTTTTATTAATCAAACTCCTTTCTTAATAAATCGTTCCCCATTAGGATCCATCTTGCGCTTAGTTGTACGTTTGTATGAAATAGGTTAGAACTTTTGTTTGATATCATGTCTTGCTTATGCTTTCGTTTGTTTATTATATGTGATGTATGCATGTTCTGATTGTTCCAAACCCTTTTAAAATATAAAAAATCTCGATCCAACGTCGAGCCATTCTCCACTGATGTAAGTCGATCGCCTTTGGGCATCGCTACCAACCTTTGGTCACTAGACACAAGACTAGCACCACTTTGCTAGCACTTTCGCTTAAATCTTAATTAATCGATTGCATTAATATCCAAGGGAAAATCCCATGCATGATAAAAAATTGTCGTGCATGGTGCATTTCATTTGCATCATACCTCCCCATAGGTTTTACACCCTTAAGATAGATTTATTAGACAACTTTAGGATAGACTTCCTAAGTTAGTCCCCCTTAAAATTGATTAGACAATCAAACAAATTTAGCTCACCTAATTCTCCACACAAGAGAATTAGATGTGAATCATCTCAAAGAAGGGACATACAATCCCATACCCCACAAATACAAACAAATTTCAAAAACTATGGTGGTTTCTTAAGATGATGACTTATCTCTTCTCCTAGACCTTTTTTCCAACTTTAGTATCCTTCAGAGAGGAACTACATGTGCTCTGATTCCTTCCCGACAGGATATATAGGCACAAGATGCGATATCTTGTCGAGCACACTTAGGAACAGAACTTTAGGTCTTCCTATCTCTTAAACCCTTAGCAACAGATAACAATTAGCAAATAACATAATAAAACAAGAGGTTCTTATAGAGTACTTCAGATATCTAGGGTGATAACACCTTCCCTAGGTATAACCAACCCCCGAACTTTAGAATCTTAGTTTGCATTTGCATTGCATTGTGGGTAATTCGATCTTTCTCCCTTCCCTCGGATAAATCAAAGACGGTGGTGAAATAAAAGAAATGCGATTCAAGTTAATATAATAGCTTGATATCCAATTCTCACCGCGACACACCCGCAGTCCCATTAGCAGAAAAATAAACACGGATATCAAGTAGGAAAAGCGATATATATATATATATATATATATATATAGAAAAATTTCTAACAACCTAGACCTCTTAGGAATTCTAATCATATTTTACTTCCCCAGCAGAGTCGCCATTTTGCTGGAAAGGAAAGGGAAGCTATCTCAAACTAACCTTGCACGCAAATGTTTTCTTTAACAAATGCTAAGAGATTGGGGGTACGGGGTCAGGTTTACAATGGGGAGTTTTCAATTATCCATCCTATACATGGTTATCTAAGGATTATTAGCAATTTTCCTTGTTGCTTTCTACTTACTGGTGTTTATCTGTTGTAAATGGGAAAGTTTCTCCTTTGGGAAGGTTGAGAGATGTTGAAGAGATATTTTTGTTGTTTTTGGGTTTTTTGATGTTTTTGGTAAGGTACTGGACCTAAGGTTTTTGTTTAGTGTGCTCTCTAAGATTTCGCAATCTTATGCCTACGTATTCCCGTTAAAGAAAACAGGGAAATCAGAGCAATCGTAGTTCCTCCTATTCTATGGGAGGAAAAAGATGTTTGGTGTCTTGTTTAAAGCCCAAGATTGAAGCTAAAGGGATGTTTGTGGGAATTGATTGAAAGAGTGAAAAGATTAAAGATTGGGATATAAATATCCAGGAAAAAACATCGGATGAAAATAGAAGGAATATCCGGGAAAGCGTCGGATGAAAAGAAAAGGAATATCCGGAAAAGCATCGGATGTTAAAAAAGAGGAAAGGGTTTTTCCTGTGTTTTTTAGGAAACTTGAGGGTTTCTTGAGATCCAAAAGGAGATAAGAATGTCCAAGTCTACTGGTATCAAGAGGTTTATCTTTGTATGATGCCCAAGAGGAGGCTGATGTTTTAAGGGATGAGAATCAACCCTAAATTGGTTTGATGTTTTGACTCTAGAAAGACTGCTCTAACAAAGGATGACTAGGTTATGTTCCTATACCTTTAAGAGGTCGTCGGGTCCTTGTACTAAGCCCAAGAGGAGGCATGAGAACCATTAAGAGGCCTGAGGGTCCTTTTACTAAGCCCAAGAGGAAGCGGGGAATGCTTTTAAGAAGCCCGTGGGTCCCAAACCAAAGAAAAGTTCAAGAAATGCTATTCACCGAGAATAGGTCATTTAGTGAACAGTTCGGAGGTTTGAAGAAATTCAAAAGATGTTATTCATAGAGAATATATCACCTCTGGGGAATAGAATTTCTTTAACAATTTCTAGGGGTGACAGTCTGAGAAAAGGTTCACCGAGAATACTGTCTTTCTCTTCGTTCCATATTGTTTAAGCCCAAGAGAAGGCAAAATTGTATCTAGAAATCCTATGGGGATCTAGTTTCGTTTGTATTTAAGAGTGACCAATAGGGCTTTACCTAGTTCTAGACCTAGTTGCCGGGGAAAACTCTAAATAACTATACTAGTATATATACAGTTGATATATGACAAGTATTTAAAAGGGTATGAAAGAAGACTAACCATGCGCAGCTTCCCACAATACAGCTATATATATTTGACATGTATTTAAAAGAGATGAAAGAAGACTAACCGTGCGCAGCTTCCCACAATACAGTTATATATATATATATATATATATATATATATATATATATATATATATATATATATATATATATATATATATATATATATATATATATATATATATATATTAAAGTGAGTAAATGAAAGCTGTTAAAACATACAGGTGAGCGAGCTTCCATGCTGTATTGTTAGTTGTTCAAAGAAATTGAAGAAAGTTTTATAACAGATTATGAATTTGAATCTAAATCACAAGGAAAGTTGTTTTAAAAATAAGTGATGTGAATATCCAGGAAAACATCGGATCGTAGGAAAGACATAAAAATGAAAAGTTTGCAGATATCCGGAAAAATGTCGGATTGAAAGAGATAAAAAATAAGAGGTTGAAAATACCAATATTCGGGAAAACGTCGGATGTAAAGAGACGATGGAAAAAATAAAAGGTTGCTCGCTAAGACTTTACAGTCTTATGCCTACGTATTCTCAACGGGATCTTGAGAAATCAGAGCGGTCGTAGTTCACCCCTATGGGGCACAAACTACAGAAAATAAAGTTTAAATCGCACGGCGGCGAAAGAGGAAATTTAACCTAAAGTTATCATGCTTGGTTGAATATCCTAATGTATGTCTTATTTCAAACCTAATCGAAAATTAAGTTTGAACCAAGAGATCCTAAGGGAGCATGCATACGTGGCAAAACATCACGGAATAAATGAATACACAGCAAAGCATTGTGACAGATAAAATATACATGGGAGAACATCGTGTGTGAAACTGAATACATGGAAAAACATCTTGTGATAAAATATACACGGAAAAACCTCATGGTAACTGAATACATGAAAAAACATCATGTGATAAAATATATACACGGCAAAGCATTGTGACAGAGAAAAAATACAATCACGGAAAAAACATCGTGAGATAAAAGTATATACACGGCAAAACATCGTGTATCACATTGATTACGGAAAAGCAACACCAAGAATTAATCAGATAGAACAAATAAAGATACGCAGCAAAGTATCGCGGAATAAATAAATAGAAAACACACGGTAAAACATCGTGTCATCATGGAAAAACATCATGGCAATTGAAAATATACACGGAAAAGCATCGTGGAAAGATATAAACATTCATGGAAAAACATCGTGTCAGTTGAAAATATACACGAAAGAGCATCGTGTGAATAAAAATATGGATAATGAGTTCAAGAAAACTTACCTATGGGAGCAAGGTCCAATGCCTCTTCTCAAGCTTCCAGAAGCGAGATAATGATCCCCAAGGTATCTGATGAAGCTTTAAACATCCAGTGAGTATCCAATGATCATCAAGGTATCATATAAGAATTCATGTGTCAGGTAAAAGACAAAATAGAGAAAACTAGAGATCATAGAGAAACTCCCTAAGTCTTATCAAGTGGTTAGAATCGAATTTGGACATTTAATTAATTATTTACAAAAGTTTTACTTGAAAATAATACTAAGAATAAATTACCAAATAAATGAATAAAACAATTTAAACAATTAAATGATTAATTAAAAATTAATTAAAGCAAATTTAATAACTTAAAAATTATTAACATATTTTAGAATATTTAATCAAGATTAACTAAACTAAAAATTATAATAAAAAAACTAAAGTTGTATTAAAAGAAAAATGGGTTTGACTATCAAGTCTAAATGACAGACATGGGCTAAACCCAATTCATTTTTATCCTAAAATATTATTTAAAAGAAAAACTTATAATAAGAAATTAAAACAAATGCATCAGCAGAGAAATTGGGAAAAAAAAACTTACACGATATACCCTCTCTTAATTTCTCCTTCTGCGTTCGTTTCTTCTTCTCGATGAACAACGAACCTCCCTCTGTCAATGGCATTTTTGCTCGCCGGCGCTCTGCTTTCGTCGCATTTGTTCTTCGGCGTGGATGTCCTCTTCCGTCTCCGTTCGTTTCCGTTTTTCGGCTGCACCCGATTCCGGCGTTTCCCTCCGTTGCCGTTTTCGTCCGTTTGGTGTCTCCGGCCGCACGCGATTGCGTTTCCGGTAACAGGGCGATGCGAAATCCCCATATCGGTTCCTCTGAGTTTTTGCGCGTTCAGGTTTGTGAAATTTTGTATTCAATTTCTATTCTTTGATCTTCCTGTAAACATAAAACATTGAATTTGTGTTAGGGTTTGAAGGAAATTATGAAACTGTTATGAAATTTATTTGATACTTGAAATAGGAGTAAAATTGAAAGTGTTATGAATTTGATTTATGCATAATTTTGCTTTGATTTTGTTTGAATTCTGAACTGGATTGCTGCTTCCAATTTGATTGAATTTATGCCCTGCTGTTGTTGAATTGAATTTGTTGCAGAGAATTATATTTGATTCTATTGATTTTGCTCTGTTCCGAATTTTGCAAGAAGTTTTGGTTTCGGCGGAATTGCGGCGGATTGAAGGTGTTGTTGGATTTGTTCGTCGAAGGTGCAAGCTTGTAGTGATAACTGTTGTGGCTGTTTGTAAATTCTGAATTTGTTGATGTAGCAGAATTAAATTTGTTGCACTTCTGTTTTGAACTGCAGGTGGTGAGTTGATTGTGAAATTGTGGTTTCTATGAGCTGCAAATTGTTAGCAGGAAGAAGAAATATATATATTTGTGTGATAATAGAAATATATATATATATATATATATATATGGCCATGCTAACCAGTGTCCCAGGGGCACTGGTTAAGAATTATAAATAAGGAAAATATTAGATGTTTAGTTCATTAAATACACATAAGATTCTTAAAAAAAAGTTAATTATTTATGTTTTCAATGCATTGAATATACATATTTTTAGAAAAAACATGTATTTATAGTTTATTAAAAGATGTTCAACTTACCTTTTAAATCTCTTAACCAGTGCCCCAGGGGCACTCGTTATATATATATATATATATATATATATATATTTCTGTTATCACACAAATAGCTATATATATATATATATATATATATATATATATATATAGTTATTTGTGTGATAACAGAAATATATATATAGCTATTTGTGTAATAACAGAACCATCTCGTGATTACTTTCATCCATTTGCTACCTCATGACCGCAACAGAACGTGACGTGAACGTGGGTATTGATTGGGATAACAGACTAATACCTGAGGGTCGAGTGACTTGATTTGCCAAAGGCCCTAAGCCTTGGTATGGTGAGAAAACTGAGGACGAACTTTCCCCAAACACCGGACAACTAGAATGTAGGCTCGACATGAAATCTGTCGGCATCCCAAAAGATCGAGGGATGAGCATTGTGACACTAGGCACATGCTGCCCTATAGTCCCTGCCATTGTCGGCCTCGGGTCGTATCGACGTGATATCGCGGTTGGCCCACTAGGAGTGGTTGAAACCGCAGACATGGTCCCAGAGCCAACGTTAGTTGTTTGCGTTACTACTGTACTTTTTGTCGAAGACGGTACTTCACTCGGACGTGGTGTCACCATCTTACCCCTGCGCAAATGCATACACTCAACTCAAAATGTGTCCCACTGGGCATGCCAATTTGTTGGTGCGCGGTTCCTGCGCGAACAACCGCTGGCCTCCTAATGTAGGTTTACTTGCGGGATCGGCCACAGAATCCCAGAACTATCGGTTCAAGTGTACGTGTTGTTGATATGATGGTGTTTTGTTTAGAGGAGTTGTAAGAAACTTGAATAAATACAAGGGTTTTCACATTGATGAATAAAACAAAGAGAAAAGAAAAATAAGACAGACAAGTAAATGACAGAATGACTTAAAACTTAGGCATGTAAATTGCATTAAAATAACAAGTGTGGATGCAATCGTACATTTCTGCGGGAGTAAACTCGTTTCTCTTAATGCTTGGTACTTTGAGTGTTTCCCTTTTCAATGTTACAAAATGCGACCACTAAAATGGAAAAAATCATTGTTATAAATAGGCTGAAAAAATAACTGTTCATCTCCCTAGATTGGCTTTGATTGTGACACGTGTCACCCCACTATCTTTCCAACTTCCCATGTCTTCCGAGTTTTCAAATTTTCCCGCTCACGAATGTATCACCCTTGTGTCAGTTTCGTAAGTCGCCGTTTGACATCCTCCGACAACAATGCATCCCTGTCTCCTTCCGACACGTCCTTAAGCTGTGTCGACCCAAACTCAAGCTTTCTCGCCCTTCCTCCACATAGTGCCGACCCGCTTGTCTTGACCTTTAATCATTTCTTCATTGCTCCTATTTGGTCGAAATCTCCTTTCCAACAAATTGCCCCCCAAAAGGCCAGTTTTGACTGAGCACCGTATCGACTGAGAAAACTGGCATTTTGCTTTTCTGCGAGATTTCGACGACGCTTTGGTTTCGACTTACCAATTAGCGTTTTGTCATCTGTCGAGCCACGTGTCACTCGCCGTCTGACATGATGATGGCGACTTTTTATACCATGATTTCCAAGATAACGTCATGATGGCTAGTCTTGTCCCAAGTTATGGGTCTCGAAACCACCCCCACTAACTGCAGAATTTGAACAGTTTTTTTATCTTTCAGTTGCATGCGTTTTCTCTATAAATACCCATAACCACAACTGGTTTTCTTTTCGCCTTCTTCTCATCAGAGCTTCTTCTTCTTCCACTCTCCTTGTTCTTGAAAACCTCCACCTCCTCTTTACCAATGGCCTCTTCTGGAAACGTTACCACTTCCACTACTCACACCCCTGGGAATAACCCCGTTGTTTTCGTTCTTTCTACAAAGGAATCCCTCAGGCCTCTCCCTCAACCGTCGTCTGCTGATGAAGCGGTGGTGAACAACTGGCGCCACCAGATGATCATCCCCTTTGCGGTGACTGGTAAGCTCTACGCTTTTCACGGCCCATATCCAGACAAAAACCCAAGTCACCAAGAACTTCAAGAGTTATTTCCTTGTTTCGGTCCTACCATCCCGCCAGCCTTCGAGAAAGGTTGAACTTTAGACCTCAAATTCATGGCGCATAAATCTAGAGTCTTTAGATCCATGCCTACACCTGGAAATAAAGACTACCTTGCTTGGCTCAACAAAGTCGAAGGCCAACGTCGGGAAAAATGTAAGGCGGCTGGCATTTTTGACGCCATTCAACTTTCAAGAAACGTTGATAGGGTCAACCCTTATCTGCTGCTGGCATCGATGTACTTCTGGGAAGGATCGACCAATACCTTCCACTTCCCTTGCGGCATGTTTACACCGACACTTTTTGATGTGGTGGCTATCACTGGTCTTTACCATGTCTTTGGAGTTTTCAAATTTTCCCGCTCACAGATGTATCACCCTTGCGTCAGTTTTGTAAGTCGCCGCTTAACATCCTCCGACAACAATGCATCCCCGTCTCCTTCTGACGCGTCCTTAAGCTGTGTCGACCTAAACTCAAGCTTTCTCGCCCTTCCTCCTCTTGGTGTCGACCCGCTTGTCTTGACCTTCGTCATTTCTTCATTGCTCCTGTTTGGTCGAAATCTCCTTGCCAATAGTAATGCACCAACTACTTTTTAGCAGTGTATGTAAGCGATCTTTTCTGACTTGATTGAAAAGTCCATTGAAGTTTTTATGGATTATTTTTCAGTTTTTGGACCGTCATTTGATCTTTGTTTAAAGAATTTGGATGTTGTGTTGGGAAGGTGTGTGGAAACAAATTGGTGCTTAATTGGGAGAAATGCAACTTTATGGTTACGAAGGGAATTGTGCTTGCCCGCAAAGTTTCCTCAAAGGGCCTTGAAGTTAGTCGAGCTAAAGTGGAATTCATCGAGAAGTTGCCACCACCTTTGAATATCGGAGGTTCATAAAAGACTTCGCCAAAATTGCAAAGCCTTTGAGCAACTTGCTCAACAAATATAAGTCTTTCGATTTCAATAATTCTTGCTTAATTGCTTTTAATATTTTTAAAGAAAATTTGATTACCACACCCATAATCATCATGCCCAATTGGAAACTAGATTTTTAACTAATGTGTGACGCGAGTGATTATGTCGTTGGTGTGGTACTTGGTCAAAGGAGGACAATTTTTTTTCATGCAATACACTATGCAAGCAAAATATTGAATGAATCTCAAATAAACTATGCAACAACTTAAAAAGAGCTTCTTGTGATAGTGTATGCGTTGGAGAAATTTCGGTCCTACCTCATTGGTTCAAAAGTGGTTGTTTACACGGACCATGCGACGATAAAGTATTTGCTTACCATGCCAGATTCTAAGCAAAGGCTTATTTGTTGGATCCTTTTGTTGCAAGAATTTGATCTTGAAATTCACGACAAAAAGGTTCTGAGAATTTAGTAGCGGATCACTTGTCTTGCTTGGTTAATTTTGAGGTGACAAAGAAGGAAATTGAGGTGAAAGAAGAATTTTCGGATGAAAAATTGCTCATGGTTCAAGTTAGACTGTGGTTTGCCGACTTTGCAAACCACAAAGCCACCGGATTGATACCGGAGAATCAAACTTCGAATCAGAAAAAGAAATTCTTATTTGATGCTAAGTACTATGTGTGAGATGAACCATATCTGTTTAAAATTGGTGTTGGCAATATTTTGAGGTGTGTTTTGAATGAAGAGTCAAAAAATATTTTGTGGAATTATCACAACTCTCCTTACGGTGGTCATTATAACGGTATAAGAACAGCAACTAAAGTCCTACAATCAGGAATTTATTGGCCTTCTTTGTTCAAAGATGCACATTTACATTCTCAAAGTTGTGATAGTTGCCAAAGGAGTGGAGGAATTACCAAAAGAAACAAGATACCATTGCACAATATGTTAGAGGTTGAAGTGTTCGATTGTTGGAGCATTGACTTTGTTGGCCCATTTTCATCATCATTTTCTTGTGAATACATTTTGGTTGTTGTGGACTATGTGTCCAAATAAGTGGAAGTGATTGCTTGTGCGAAAGTTGACGATAAAACCGTGATCAAATTTCTGAAGAAAAATATTTTTTTCGCATTTTGGTACTCCAAGGACGTTGATTAGTGATGGGGGATCTCACTTTTGCAACTCTCAATTAGAAAAGGCTTTTGAGCATTATGGTGTGAAACACAAAGTTACAACACCATACTATCCACAAGCTAATGGTCAAGCGGAGGTATTGAATCGTGAGATTAATAGAATTCTAGAGAAAAATATTTCTTCTTTAAGAAAGGATTGGTCCAACAAGTTAGATTAAGCATTATGGGCTTATCGTACTGCATTCAAAGCTCTGATTGGTCTTACACCCTTTAAAATGATCTATGGGAAGACTTGTCATTTATCGGTAGAGTTAGAGCATAAAGCTTTCTAGGCTTTGAAGTTTTTGAGTTTCAATCCAAAGTTGAGTGGTGAAAAAAAATTGCAACTTTATGAGATTGATGGATTGCGACTTCAAGCCTATGAATCAAACAGAGTCTACAAGGCCAAGGTGAAAATTTACCATTATAGGAAGATTGTCAATAAAGAATTCAAAGCAGGGCAGTTGGTTTTATTGTTCAATTCGAGACTAAAGTTGTTTCTGGATAAATTGAAATCCAAATGGTCTAGTCCGTTCCGAATTAAGGATGTCAAGCACTATGGAGCAACTATTCTTGAAGACCCTGCAAAAAAAAGCAAGTTAGACAGTCAATGGTCAAAGACTGAGAATTTACCTTGGTTGCGATTTTGACCAGAGTGCGACAACAATTATGTTTTCCGATCCTTAAGTCACTTTTGACCGTCGAACTCAAACAACATTAAACAAAGCGTTGGTTGGGAGGCACCTTAACATTGTAAGTATTTATGGTTTTTTTTGTTAGGCAGAATTAAATTGGGTGATAAAGTCGAGAAACTATATTCTGAGGCCAAAATTCATTGGCAGTGTTTCACTGTCACCACTAAGTGTGGTCCACTTTTCAGAGAAAATAAATAGGGTGTGATATAGGGCCCAATGTGCAATTTATGGCCCAAAAGCTCGCTTGGCCTGCTCAGGTCAGAATTTGAGAGGTCTTACTCTCATTTCCCTTCATCCCCCCCCCCCCCCCCCAACTCTATCACTTCCCTCACAAAAACAAACACTCTCACTTCAAAACCTTGCCAAGAAAGAAGAAGTGTTCTCAAGTCTTATTTTTTGTTTCTCCACCAGTCTCATCTCTTCAAGTCCAGGTTTGCTATCTCCTTCTTTTCTTTTTTCTGCATTAGAGATTAACATAAGGTTAGAGTTATTGTGAATTTGGACTAGGAACTGAAATTCTAGGTTGGGTTGATGTTGAAATGCATGTTGTGCTTACAAATTGAAAGGCCATTGATTGTTAGGACTTGGTTAGGTTTAAGTTTGGAAATGTTAGGGTTTTTCTTTAAAAAAATTGAAATGTAATGTTGTGAATTGGTTGTGGTCAAAGTGTTTTTGTAAGATGCTTAAACTGGTTCAACGTTGGTTGTTTGTTGTTTGGATGATGCAGTTGCTAAAGAGGCATTTTTTCCTGATTTTGCAATTGCGCTTAGCCCGGTCTGAGTGGGCTAAGCGTGCCCCCTATACACAGTTTTTCTGTTTCGCTTCTTTTCTTGTTTTGTTGTGTGTTGTGAGTGACCATTGCAATGTATTTGGATTTATCTTAATTTTTGAAATGGTGTTTAATGATTGTTGCTGCTATTTTCTCTAATTATTTTGCAGATGGCACCGAAACGAGCAAGAACCAACGTTGGCTTAATATCCCAACAAAGGTAAGCGCCTGCTGCTTTTGACGCCACCATATTCCTCGGTCCTGAGCAAGAGGCCTGATACCTTGAGTTAACCCACCGAAGTATTTGTTCTGAAAGAATTTTCTGCATCAACCCGCAAGGAAATCATGGAGGCTGCCTCACGTTAATTGAAAACAGGAACTGTCATACATTGCTAACTCCTTCCACTAGGCTTAACTATGAGATAGTGAGAGGATTTTATGTTAATGCAATTCAGGTGGAGGGGATGCACTATTCTTACACTAATTTGCGGGGAAGGCTTGTTTCTTTCATTCGGGATGCCATTAACACATATTTGGGTAACCCGCTGACTTTGGCCGATGGTGAGCAGTGTGTTATTACTAGATGGTGGCTTGGAAGAGTTGGAATTTGGAGCATGTGAATAATGCTTTGGTGTATCCTGGTAAGTCTTTTATGCCTAATGCCTCAGGTAAGCCTCTGAAGTTGAAGAGGGGAGATATGAACACCCCTACTTAGGTAATGATGACCCCGGTCCTTCACAACAAAAGGCCCATGAGTCACACTTCCACCATTCCTATTGACATTTCTTGCCTAATTTATCATATGTTGGATGAGAGGTAAAATGATGTAGCGAGGATCATTTCTAATGAGATCCGAGCTATTGCATCGAATGGTCATCGGTACCAAGACTCCAGCCATTCTTGCTCTTCCGGGACTTATCATGGGCTTGTGCAGTCATGTGGGTGTTCCAATACCCGACATGGTTCATAAGACCATTGACGGTGTTGTAAATGATGCTTATATAGAGAGTCGTTGTATGCCTAGATTGGATGCACCCAGATATCCGTAGCAGCAGCAGTCAACAACCCCTCCAACTCGACAGGAGTATTATAAGAGGGTCACGTGTATGTACACTTGGGACATGCACATTGCTTATCAGAGAACCTTTAAATATGTTCATTCTTCTTTGCGCATGTTGCAACTTCAGACCCGTGAGCCGCATGTGGATCATTCATTACCCACTAGTGAGGAGTAGGGGTGTTCAAAACCGAACCAATCCAATAAAAAACCGCAAACTAAACCAAACCAAACTGAAACCGCAAAAAATTGCATTTGGTTCGGATTTGTTCGGGCCATCTTTTAACAAAACTGCATGGTTCGGTTTGGTTTGCGGTTTGTATTTTGTAAATCGAACTAAACCAAACCAAACCACATTATGTTACAACCCAAACTTCACTTATCTCACATCTAACCTAAAACTCAAACCCATTATGCCTTAACCTTACAATTACGAAATATTTTCTCTTACTCACACTTAACTTTTCAGTTTTAATCTTCTCAAATCTCTCCTAATAATATTGTGCATTCTTTTCATCTTCTTTGCCATGTACGTGTCGCCTCTTCTACACTAATCTCTCATCTCACATGTTCTTTCTTTTTCATCTTCTCATTTTTATGTTACTATTTTCTCTTCTAATTATATTTTTCTCGCACCTTTCTTCTCTAATCTCACATTTGTTATGTTCTTTCTTTTTCATCTTCTCTAATCTCCCTTCTCTTATATTTTCTGTTTTATTATAATATTTTGATATTGTTTTATGCTACTATTTATTTTCACTTTTGTTTAAATTGATTTTTGTATATTGAATGAGAACTTTTTGTCTAAATATGATGAGTTTTGTTGTTATTTGGCAATGTATGAATGACTAAACACAAAGTTATGTTGTTCTTTATATATGTAAATATCACTCAATAAAAATCTTGTAAAAAACCGAACCAACCGAATCAATCCAAACCGCATTGGTTTGGTTTGGTTTTTTTTAAAGTCAACCAAACCAAACCAAACCGCATGCTTTTTTCCCTTGCGGTTCGGATGATTTTTAGCGTCAAAACTGCCCAAACCGCACCGTGAACACCCCTAGTGAGGAGTTTGATGAGTTTGTTGATTGGCTTGAGGGTAGGCCGTTTCATTTTATGAGGGTAGAGGCACCTCAGGCAGATGCAGCAACTCAAGATGCGGATGATGATGATGATGATGATAATGATGATGATAGTGACGATACTATTTAGGAGGAGGAGGCTACTAGTGAGGAGGAGTGATAGGTTTGATTATCTTTAGTTTTATTTAGTTTTTATGTTGTTATGTTTTATCTTGTTAGTTTGTCTAGACTTGTTTTCAAAACTTTTGTGCACTTTGTATTTCTTTTGTACCATCCTTTTTAGGATGAGTTTGTGTGAACTCATTTTGGTGCACCATGTTTTAGGTGTTTTATGTTTAATATTATATTGTTCATGTTTATCATTAAGTTGTTATTTATTTTTGTTGCACCATGTTTTAGGTGTTTTTTGTTTTTGTTGTTTGTTCCTAAGTTTCAAGAACTTGAAGGAACCTAGTTAACATTCCAAGATTGACTGAATCAACATACAATTGAGTGGTAAGGATATGCTTAAATAGAGGTACAATTGCAAGGTACATGTTTATCACTTTCTAAACTTAGCATGAATATGAAACTTGTGGTTTGTGCACACCATTATGCCATTAATTCTTTTGAAATGCATGTTCAAATGTGAATCACTTAAAACATAAACATGTGTGAGGAAGCTTCCATTGTGTACTAAATGCGGGAGACCATCATCCGTGTTTTAACTCGATCTTATTATGTTTAATCATGCATGTGTGTTGATTTGTGTGAAAGTAGGAAAAGGATCAAGGCTTTTTTTAAATTGAGTAAAACCACTTGAACAAAATGAATATTCAATCTACCTTATAAGTGAGTGGGCATTTGTTAACCCCTTTGAGATTTTCTATCAAGATCCTTGTTTATGATTGAGTTGTGTAAATATTGTTCATAATAATAATTTCATCATTAAATTTCGTAATAGATCTTGCAGTGAAACTTTTGAACCTCAACCATAAAGTGTGGTTGCTTTTATTTTCCCTTGCCTTAGATGTGTGAGAGCATTCTTGTCACCATATTGGGTTGTATTCAAAGTTGGGGAGAAAGATGTAGGTCGATTTGTTGTGAAAAATAAAGTGCCTGGAAATAATAAAAGGGCTTGAAAAAGAAGCAATGAAAAGAAGAGTTTGAAAAAGAAAGAAAAAAGGGCATGAATTATGCCAACAATTGGACTCAAGGTTGGAGTAATGAAAAAGAAAATAAAACAAGAGGGTTAAAGCCTTGGATTGTGTAAAAATATGAGAAGTGAATGTTCTCATAGGATTAGGTATTTTAGTTTCAGTGACTTTGATAAATGACCCTTCCTTGTAACCCAAGCCAAATTACAGCCTTTAAAAGTCCTTGTGATTCTTGCTTTTGTACTAATTGATGCGTGTTGTTTGATGAATGCGTAATTTGACCTGGATGTTAGCAGGATTGTTTGGCGAGAAAAAAAAACCTCATGTTGATTTTCATCAAAGGATGAATATATGCTTAGGTGTGATTCATGTTTTGAGTTGTATTGCTTTAGAATTTTTTATATGTGTTATGCACTTAGCAATTGTTTCATCCTCATGATTTGTTTAGAGTAGTAGTAAGTTTTATCTTGCTTTTACTTTTACATTTGAACCATGAAATTGTTGTTGTTATAAAAACTTGTTGGTTCCGATTTCTTGCGTGTTGCTTTGGGTTTCCTTTGTGTTTGTCAAACTTTTGTTTAGGGACAAACAAAATCCTAAGTTGGGGATAGTTGTTAAGAGCCAAATTGTGCTTATAATTGATAGTATTGTGTGGCCATTTTCAATTGATTTCATGGTGAAGTAGTAATAAAATCATAGTTTTAGTGTAAATAAGTAAATTCAAGCATATTCTTGTAAATAGCTTTTTGTGTGATCAAATTGGTGAATTTTTGTAGGTTTCATCACTTGAATGGATGATTGGGGCCTTTAGAAGAGAAAATCAATTGTAGAAAAGATTTTTAAGAAGATTTCATGCCAAATCGCGATTAGCCCGATCTGCAGCACGAATCGCGCTTAGCCCGTTCTTCAACGCGCTTCAAAACCAAGGCAATAGCTAAGGGTGGCAAAGCCCGCTCCACCGCTCTTAGCGCGCTTTCTGGAATTTTGCCAGATATTTTACTAATCGCGCTAAGCAAGCTCTACATGGGCTTAGCACGGTGTCACTTTGAGACACTTGTAAAATAGGCATTGTGGAAGATATTTTGGGACATAATCCTACTTTTAGATTCTAAGAAGATATTTTAGGTTAAGAAACTCAAAAACTTCAAAAGGAGTAAAAATCAAAGCTTTGGAGTATCAATCTTCGATCTTTCGACTTTGATGCTAGTATAGCTTTCTTTCTTTCTTGTTGCTTAAGCTACCATGATGATGGGTAGCTAAACTCCCTTTTGTGTCAAGATTAGAGGTAGTTAATCTTGATAATATATATTTCTTTTGATCTTTTGTATGTGAACAAAGTTGATGATCAATATATGATGAATATCTTTGCTTTTAATGATATATATTTGATTTGAATCACTATTGAAAGGTATTTTTCAAACCTTGACCTAAGTTATTCATCCATTAATGAACAAACTCTAGACATAGATTTGTGAGTTGATATCCACTTGTATCAAGCTTTAAGATTATTATGTTGATTGTTATCATGAGACATCATCTAGTAGTTAGTACGATAATATTCACGATATCTCTTTAGAGATAAATGGTATTGCGAGGATACGTGATTATATTGATCATAACCAAGTTCACATGCTTGATTATTAGGATACGTATGAAAGGGGTTAATGAAAACTAATCTTTACATGATTTTTAAACTTACATCTTTCAAACTTTACTCTTTGCTACAAAACTCTTGTGAAATTTATGATACCAAACAAACCCATTTTAAAACCCTCACTTAATACTTTATAAACTGTAGAACGGTGGTGATATCACGATAATCCCTGTGGAGATAAAATAAATACCCAACAAAAACACTTTCAACAGCGTGCCAGGTGTAAGATGCCAAATTCTCCAATTATTCCTCTAGTTTCCTCTAAATGAGGAACCCGACATTCCTCATAAGGAAGTGTACCTAGTCCTACCAACAACATGAGGGTCGAAGGACCCAAAGCAGGACCACCCCCAAGGAGATCCGAATTAGTTTTGACTATAATTCGTCCTAGCCAGATTCCTCGTCGTAGAAGACAGAGTGCTCCCTCATCCTTCATTTAATCTACACGCAATAGTTACCAAAATAAATACATCATAAACAAAGAAAGCTGAAGATGAAAAAGCCAAGAGCTTTCAAGACTTACTAAAAATAAATTTCCTTTCTTCCCCAAAGCGGACATCCATCACTAAGCGATTGTCGATGAGGTGTTTCAAGCGTTTCCGAAAAGATTCATGTAGAGGAGTAAAGCCTATTAGATAACCCAGATCTTTGAAAAAATTTACCACTTATTTCTTCATATACAACTTTTCATGAGAAAGGTCTTCCTCTTTGTAAACATATAACCCATTTTCCATCAGGAAATGACCCTCGTTCTAATACTTGGAGAACAATTAAGTACATCTACCCCCCCCCCCCCCTCCATCTCCGACAACACACACTGTCGCATGAGCCTCTGGGCGCATGGGGGTCAATAGGAAGAATCGGTTTTCAAAGTGATGTAAACTATCTAAAAAAGCCCCGAATCCACAAATGGCCAGCACTAGGGAAACCAAACCACGACTTCGTGCCCGAGTCATGGAGCCACGTTGAACACTAAAGAGATCTAAAGAAAAGGGCCAAAGAAGACTTCTCATTCAAGTATCCGTACCAATACTAGAAGACTTTCAAATACGCTCAAATCGCATGATGAAGATGCGAAAGAACCATTATAAGATGCTTAAGAATATCCATCTCAAAAAATTTTAAAGGCGTTCAAAGACCCAAGATTGAGAAAATGCATTCATAAAAAGGGATGACACAATCATCATATTCGCTGCATATCCTGTCATTTTCACCAAAGGTCAAGTAATCTCAATCCAAAGATGGACCAATATCAAGAAATTACCTATCAAGGTTATGTTAGAACAAGATTTGTTCATGACATATATCCTTTAGGTTTTGATGATAACAAGTTATTGAAAGAATAATGGTGTCATTTAATGTGTGTTCCATATATGCCGGTTCTAAAGCTTAAAGAGAATACTTTCAGAATCTGATATAAGGATGCATTTGAGAAAAGCTGAGTTACTAGCCTCTGGTAGTTCTGAATCTGAAGAACACTATCTAAGTGATGTTTGGCATAAACTCTGAATCTGAAGGCCTCAGCATCAGAAGAGCAACATATTGTCTCTACACTTAGTAATGTATCAGCTTCTGGTGAACATTCAGAGTTAGTAATAAAGCTAAAGTTATCCGTACTATAGAAAGCAAGCTACAATGTCAAATCAATTTGTCATCTAGAGTCTATGTTCACAAGGCTCAAGAAGAGTTTACATGCTTTATGGATATCTACTCTCAACGGATCTATAGTATAAGATTACATGTTACACAATGGATTAAGATCTTTTGGTGTATCTATCTTACACGTCTCTTGTACTATGGAGAAACAAAGACACTTGTACAAGTTATCTCTTCCAACAACTAGTCTTCTACAACTACTATATAAGTAGCTGAAGATTCAATCTGAATTTTCAACAAGGAACAAGGAGCAAGAAAAATAGAGAAGGAAATCCAAGAAGGTTAGGAGTGCTTCACGCTTCTATTTGGAAAGCGAAATAACAAGATCAACAATAAGCAACACAATCTAGTATGCGGAAATTATGTTATATGTTGTAAATTATACAAAGCCTTAAAATTTCTTAAACATTAAATATCTTAGAAATCTTAAGTGCTTAAGGTCTTTGTTATGGTGATTACCCTGTACTTCTGATTTTGTATCAGGTACACCTTGTTCTCTATTCTGCTATACATGTTGTTTAGTAGTATAGATAAAGTTTCTTGCTATGTGCCTGAGCATCAAATCTCTTGATGAGAAGCTTGAGCCAAGTAAGTCTCCTGCTATGTGCTAGAGCATTGAAAATCTTGATCAGTTGTTGATTGAGCAAGGAAGTCATGGGCTGTGAGTTTGAGCAAAAGTCTTGTACTTAAGGGTATGAGCAGAAGTCTTGGGTTCGTGGAACATGAGCAAGGAAGTATTTGGTTGTGGTCTGAGCAAGGAAGTCTTGAGCCTGAGGGGCTTGACCAGGAAGTCTTGGGTTCGTGGAACCTAAGCAGGAAAGTCTTGGACTTGAGGGTCTGATCAAGGAAGTCTTGAGCCTGAGGGGCTTGAGCAAGAAAGTTTTAGATTCGTGGAATCTGAGCAGGAAAGTCTTTGTTGCGGTATAAGAAAGAAGTCTTGGACCTTAGGGGTTTAAGCAGGAAGTCTTGGGATGAGGTTCTCAGCAAAGAAAAGTCTTATGCTTAAGTGCATAAGCGATTGTAATCATGTTTTGATTTTAGTGAAAAAGCCCTTGTGTTGCAAGGGGACTGGACTACTCTCAGCTTGGGAGGAACCGGGATAAATTTGTGTGTTCTTTATCTTTTATTTGCTTCTGTTAACATTCTGCTGCAATGTATTAATCAGAATCTGAACATCAGTTTAGATTCTGAACTTTGATCAGAGGCAAAGTTAAGAAACGAAAAACACAATTAAACCCTCTTTCTCAGAGCATGGATTATGCGTAACACTTAACAGTGGTGTATATAGTGATCCAATGAGAAAAATATTCCTGCTAAAGACTTTCCTTCGAGAAGGAGTTAAGTACCGCATGAAAAATATTACATTGTTATTCCTACCATATTCAAAGGGTGGCTCTGCTGAATTTAAATGATGGAAAAAGCAAAATATATTTTTAATTCATTGGTCTAAATAAAGGGTTTTGCTGAAGGTATATAGAATACCCTTAAGAAAAATATTAATATAGAAGTTGATGGTGTAGGGATGATCAAAGTCTTAAAGTCTCTCACACCACCTCAGAAGAAGCTTATTAAATATATCTTTAGAGTTAGATGCATTCTGGTAGGTGCTCTATCTCATTCTGAGTATATCAACATTATTGACACGTCTACTGCTCAGACTATCAGTGAATATTTGTGTTCTTATTTGAAGGGAATCAGTTAAGAGGCTTATCTAGTTACACTTCATCTAATTTTTCCAAGAAAATTATGATAAGATTGCCTATTAAATTTAGATTAAAAGTCACAGCTATTCAAGAAGCCATAAAACTTGAGTATTCTGAGTCTTGAAGATTTATCTAGCAATCTTAGAAGTAAATAAATGGAATTAGATGATGAAAAGTTGTCAAATAGATCACCCTTCCTCAAAACTGTTGAAGAAAATTCCTATGGAATGTTTGATGATGAGGAATTGACCTTCCCTATCAAAAGACTCTTTCAGCTGTATGAATGGAATGTGATATCTGTTGATAGAAGAGTAACTTCAGAAGCTTCTGAAATAATCTTATTTAAACTAATTTCCAAAATCTTAAGCACAATGAGAAGTACTACCAGAGAAACCCAAAAATAAAAATGTCGGAGATCTTCAAAGTCTATTCAAATGAAGTTGACATAGTTTAGGATTCAGAAAAAGTAATCTGACACTGCTGGTAAATACTACTTTTGAAGAAGCATCTGAATCCAGGAATAAAATCAATTATTGAAGAGAAAGAGATAACTTTCAATCTATCTTGCTTCAATATTGATAATAAGGAGTCTGCTCTTCAAGATGATATCTTAAGTGACTCCATTGCTCCTAAGAAAATTAAAGGTCATCATAGAATTTGTGCTAAAAGACAATTCTATGAGAAACCTTTCATTTCTTCTTTTGTTTCTGGCAATACTATGACAGTGTTGTAAACTTGTTTTATGCTAGTCTCTGATAGCAAACATTATCTAAATCTATGCTTGTCAAAAAAATATCAAAGTCAAAAGATTTAATCCAAGACAATGAAATCAAAGACTCTGCTAAGAACAAGATTTTGTTAATGACATTACTCATCCTAGACACATACTCTGGAATGAATCATGGTACTGCTATCTTGTTAAGACATAAAGCAAAAGAAAGCCCGCCAAGACTAACATTTCTGAACTCATAAAAATATGAGTACCAATATCCAAAGTTGTATTTGCTGCAAATATTACAGAAGAAAGGAGCAAGGCATCTTCCATGGTACTTGATCAAAGGCTGTTTACAGCATTTGATGGAAGAAGAGCCTATATCCCATACTCAAGAGCTAAAAGCATGGAGTTCGGTAAAGAAAGTGGAATCATTGGTTTGAAAGCCAATAAATCAGAATCCACTCAAGACAGTATTCAGATTCCATGGTCAGATCTGAATACTCATCTGAAGCATGACTATGAAAACAAAAAAAAAGTATGTTCGGTTCTTTCTTTGCAAACTTTTTGACTCAATGAAATATTTATGTATGAGTAAATACAAAGTCTCTGTTAGATCTCTAGATAAATTCTTTTAAGAATCTTCAGAAATCTTTGAAAAGAAATTATGTTGTATTTATCTATATTTAATATTTCATTAACTAGATGATGATCATATTTATGGAATCAATACCGTCACCTTTTGTCATGATACTATTGCCAGTTAGTTGTCAAAGAAACCAATTCAATATTCATTAATCAAGCATGACTCTAGTTCCAAGAGAAAAATTTTGATTCTGAATAAGAATATCAAGGACGGATGACTAACAGAAGATGTCTCACTCAAAGTCTAATCCTACAAGACTCTGATGGCAGATAACTTCTGAAAATTGTCAGTCCCTGAGATTCAGTAAAGGAATCTTTACTTCTGATAAAGAAGTTTAAATAAAAATTATTTTAAAACAACTCAGTTTACTTAAAACTCCATAATGTTGAATTCATTTGGTGGATTCAAGAAATTTGTTGGGTAAGAACCTCAGGATAATGATGTTTTCTTTTTTATATACTTATATTGTCTATATCCCTTGTCTTTGTGAAACATTGTATTCTTTCTGTTCTTCAGACAAGATTCTAATTCCTTTAGAGTCTTGTTTAGTTCTCTTTTTATTATTTTCTTTTGTGTTGTTCAAACCAAACTTGAGATGAATTCTCTAGTCAATTCTCCTTTGAATCAACTAGTTGTCATCAATCAAAAGTTTGTGGATTTTGATGAGTTGTTTAAGCTTGGTTTTAACTTTTGGAAGAGTGTTTATGAACAAGGTTGGAATGGATACTTTGATATGCTCTGTGGTTTCACTTATCCAAGTCGTGTCAAAGAGTTTTGGATTAATGCTTCCATTGTTGAGCTATGTTCTGAGTGTGCTATTCTTTACAAGGTTTATGGTGTTTCTATAATAGTAACCTCTAAGACGATTGCTAATGTAATCAACTGTGAGGATATTGGAGAATTCCAGGTACTCTTGTTTAGGAATACTATCTTCCTACTTGGTGTACTTTTGTAGATTCATCAAACATCTCTCAGGTCTCAAATCTTCGTCTTTATGAAATTATTAGGAATAAGATTCTGAACTCAAACTTTCTACCTAAGGACAAAGATATGAACCTTGTGGACCCTATTGAAAAAGATTTGCTACTTCTTCTCAATTCAGACTTGCAGATTGATCTTCCTCAAGTTATGTTTGACTATCTGAAGGAGACTCTTTCATCTTTTCACAAGGGAAAGACATTCTTCATTCCTTATGGACGAGTTCTTTCAAAACTGCTGATCCAAAAGGGAGTTATCATAAGTTCAGAGGATGATTCTTCTAAAATCTGGAGAGAAAATCTTGAAGTTATTTATGAGAGATTCTGATGTTAGATTTCTGCAAATATATGCCTTGTAATTGTTAAAAATCTTGTATTAAGCATTCTTGTTATTAAAAATTGCTATTGTTCTTGTTCATTTTCTTGTTCAAGTTCTTGTGTGTCTTAACTGTATATATATATATATATATATATATATATATATATATATATATATATATTATGTTGTTCAAGAGAATAATAAATAGGATTTAAACTAAAAAAAACTTGCAACATTCTCATTGAAAGATTGGAAGCTATTACATATTATTAAAATAAATTTTCTAGACATTTGGATATGTTCTAAGGTATTCCCTAGGCTCATCTTACATATCTAGACTATTTAAATAATCTTCTCAATCTTCCCTTGCAAATTCAACAATCTCCTTCCTCATAAGATTCCTACGTTTTGACCTAGAAGTTTTCTTTCTTCTTTGTGTCTCAACAAAGGTTGTTGTAGAAGTATGTGCCTCTGAATTTATCTACTTCCTTGTAGATCCTTCAGTTGCTGCATTCTTCTTGTTTGTTTGAGTTGCTGCATTTAGCATTGTTGTCTTTCTAAGATCTATTTGGAAACCAAATTTGTTTCTGCTTATACATTTTTGTGTTCAAAAGATTAAGTGATTAAGAAATTTAGTCTGCTAAGGGTTTTATAGAGTCCATTCATCTGATTACCTTGAGTATTTATTGTTTTAATATTGATTAGCCAAATCAATCTTTTAACGTATGACTCTTGAGAAATGATGTCTAGTGTTCAGTCTTACTAAGATTCTCTAAACAACTATAAATGTTATGTTAACAAGTTAATTGTTGGTTATGTTCATCTTCTTACTTTATTTATGCATTTGTCATAAAATCATAGAGAAAAGTAAAAGACTGCACATGCAAAATAAGAAATTGTCAAAACAAATTTTCATTAATCAACTTAAGGGATTACAAAAATGGACTAGAAAGTACTAAGACTATAACTAATCTAATTCCTCCATTGCCTTACGACCAATCCAGCTTCCCTAATCGATGTCAGGCTCATCGTCATCCACATTCTCATCCTCTGGTTCTTAGACAATCAACTGATAAAATATCTCATCTCTGATCTTCTTCTTCTTTTTCTTCTTCATTGATTTATTATTTGGTTTCAAATTAGTAGCTGATAGACCTTCTTCAGTAGGTCTCTGAGCAGCTGAGGATGAACCCTTGTCAGGAGATTTCAGTGTAGTGGACAAAGGACCAGTCGCAGATGCTTCAGAATCTACTGGCCTCTGAAACTTCTGTTATAACGAAGATGTTGGTGCTCTCAGATGTTGTCTCCATATTATGTTGTAGGATGTTGATGAAAATGACCTATACTTCAATTGCTTTTATAGTGGAGTTTAGATGACCCAAACGAAGGAATAAAATCTTTTTCTTGATTCTTGGAACTGTTACGACGAATATATGATAAAGATGCATTATACAACTCTTTAATGATCTATGTTACTTGATCGTTTTCTCTTCTTTGGAAACTGGTCACGTAATAATGCCCTGTTACATATTTATGACTGTAATTATTTTCTTTTTTTATTCTTCTTTATGTGACAAAAGGTGAGAAAGATATAGTATTATTTATTAAAGAATCTGAACCCTTCAGATTTAATGTACTTTTAAATTATTGTTATTTTGCGCGGGTGATATATTTTAGTTTTCTTGAATATAGAACTCAGGGGGAGCTTACAAATATCAAACTTGGACTATTAGACTCAGAGGGAGCTTACAAACCTCATACTTTGATGTTGCTAAGAAAATTAAAATATTTTTTTGAATATAGTACTTAAGGGGAGTTTACAGAACTCAATCTTGGACTATTAGACTCAGGGGGAGCTTACAAACCTCATACCCTAACGTTGCCAGGAAAATTATAATTGCCCAACATTGTTCTTAAAATACTTATGTTTGTCATCATCAAAAAGAGGGAGATTGTTAGAACAAGATTTGTTCATGACATATATCCTTTAGGTTTTGATGATAACAAAGTATGTAAAGAACAATGGTGTTATCTAATGTGTGTTCCATGTATGTAGGTTTTAAAGCTTAAAGAGGATACTTCCAGAATCTGATATAAGGAAGCATTTGAGAGAAGCTGAGTTGGTTCAGAATCTGTTGGTTCAGAATCTGAAGAACACTCTCTAAGCGATGTCTGGCGTAGACTCTGAAGCTGAAGGTCTCATCATCAGAAGAGCAGTGTTGAAGCAGTAAAGCGGCAAGCAACAAACATTTTGGAAGTATTTTCTCAGGAATTTATCGTGTCCACAGAGATCAGTTCGAGGGAAAGAATGTCGTTCGACAGTTTAAATGTTAAAGAGTTTAGGTTTAAAATGGGTTTAAAGTAAATGCAAGAAATAAAACTTATGGACATAAAAAGAATTCATTATTTGGAGAGTAGAGAACTCTCGAGTTTACATTTCATCTACCCTATGAAATACTCAAACTCACTACTCAGTTATACGCAACCTAAATCACTCGTCAACATTATCACGTATCGCTCGCAACAAAGGTTATGTCTAACGCAAAGTTGAGAGAACAACCACATCGCCTCGGAGGTGATGTCTCACGTAACTCGACCACACGGAAGCATTAAGAATCGATACTCAAGTGAATATTAAGCCTCAATCTATCTCTAGAGTCAAGAACCTAATAAATGTTCATCCTAAATTCGGATTAAAGGAGGATATGTCTACCGCAACTCAAATCCATGCATAAAGCAATTAAAACAAGGATAACACCAATAGAGATTTGTAAAATAGCTCGCATACGAAGCCATGAGCAATAAATATACATACTATCATAGTAAACTTACATACAAACTCACACCAATGGAAACTACAAAGGGAAGAGAGAAGAGGAATCCAAATCTTTCGCAGTGTCAATCAAGATCTAAGAATCATCCACCCCCAATTGTCGAGTTGCAACCTTCATTGATGCTTTTCTAAGCTCTAAACTACAAAGAATGAAGGTTTGATGAATTGGGAACAAATACCCCAAAACATAACCTAAAAAATGGTAAAAATGAACTTATAGACATTACAAAATCTGTCACGTTCGCTAAGCGAACATTTTACTCACAAAGCGAGCCTCAAAAAGTGGCACTTAAGTGCCTCTGAAATGCTAAACCGCCATTACAAATTCCAGAAGTTCGCAATGCGAACGATTTATTCACAAAGCGAATGCTCGCTGCACAGTTCACAAAGCGAACTTTGGCCCTTTTCTCCCCTGTCCAATTCTGGGAGCCTTCGCTGGGAACTCGCCAGCCATTCGCAAAGCGAACATTCGCTGACACACTCGCAAAGAAAACATGACAACAAACCAGCTCTTATTTGGACCACAACTTCTACACCGTAACTCTGGTTTACGCACGGTTGGAAGCGCTGGAAAGCTTATTCAATGCTCTTTACGACAATGGCAAAATATCCTTGATTGAATACCTGCAAAAATGAGAGAAAATCAATTAAACTCAATGATATTTACACGATACGCAATATATACACTAAAATGTAAAGTAAACGTATTTATAAACAAATCGGGGTTTATTCAAATGATATTAACCAAAAAGTATCGATAAGTGCAACAAAACTTATATACAAAAATAGTTACATATTGCATTTATCAAGCAGCATATTGTCTCTACACTTAGTATATGTATCAGCTTATGGTGAACATTCAGAGTTAGTAATAAAGTTAAAGTTATCCGTACTGCAGAAAGCAAGATGCATTGTCAAATCAGTTTGTCAGCTAGAGTCTATGTTCACAAGGCTCAAGAAGAGTTTACATGTTTTACGGATATTTACTCTCAATGGATCTATAGTATAAGATTACATGGAAGACGCAAAGGTTAAACATGTTACACGGTGGATTAAGATCTTTTGGTGTATCTATCTTCAATGTCTCTGGTACTATGGAGAAACAAAGACACTTGTACAAGTTATCTCTTCCAATGGCTAGTCTTCTACAACTTCTATATAAGTAGCTGAAGAATCAATCTGAAATTTCAATAAGGAACAAGGAGCAAGAAAAATAGAGAAGGAAAGCCAATAAGGAGGAGTGTTTCACGCTTCTATCTGGATGGAGGAATCACAAGATCAACAGTAAGCAACATAATCGAGTATGCATAAATTATGTTATATGTTGTAATTGTACAAAGCCTTAAGATTTCTTAAACATTTAATATCTTAGAAATCTTAAGGGCTTAAGGTCTTTATTATGGTGATTACCCTGTACCTCTGATTTTGTATCAAGTACATCTTGTTCTCTATTATGTTAAACATGTTGTTTTGTAGCTTAGATAAAGTCCCTTGCTATGTGCTTGAGCATCAAAGTCTCTTGCTGAGAAGCTTGAGCCAAGTAAGTCTCACGTTATGTGCTAGAACATTGAAAGTCTTGATCCGTTGTTGATTGAGCAAGGAAGTCTTGGACTGTGCGTCTGAGCAGAAATCTTGTACTTGAGGGTACGAGCAGAAGTCTTGGGTTCGTGGAACCTGAGCAAGGAAGTCTTAGGATGCGGTCCGAGCAAGGAAGTCTTGAGCCTGAGGGGCTTGAGCAGGAAGTCTTGGGTTCGTGGAACCAGATTAGGAAAGTATTAGACTTGAGGGTCTGAGCAAGGAAGTCTTGGATTCGTGGAATCTGAGCAGGAAAGGCTTAGGCTGCAGTCTAAGCAGGAAGTGTTGGACCTGAGAGGTTTAAGCAGAAAGTCTTGGGCTGAGGGTCTGAGCAAAGAAAATCCTTATGCTTAAGTGCATAAGCGAGTGTAATCATGTTTTGATTATAATGAAAAATCTCGTATGCTGCAAGGAGACTGGACTACTCTCAGTTTGAGAGGAAGCAGGACAAATCTGTGTGTTCTTTTATTTGCTTCTGTTAACACTCTGCTGCAACATATTAATCGGGATCTGAACATCAGTTTATATTTTGAACTCTGATCAGAGGCAGAGTTAAGAAACATAAAACACAATTCAACCCCCCCCCCCCCCTTCTTGTGTAATTTTCTCACTTTCAGATTACCCTTATGGGTAAACACAGAAACGGTTGAAGAATAAACAGTGTCCGCCTACAAAGCGCTGACACCTTCCTTCGACTTTTGGTTCATAGTGAATAATATTTTCTCTAGAAACTGAAAAGCAAAATATCTAAGAAAATTCGCAATGGAACTATTTGAAACTTTAGTGGCACAATTTTCGAGTTTATATCCTATATATTTTATTAAAGAAATGGAAATGTTCATTACTATAGTTTTAAATTATTAGTATCTAATTAATGTCATCAAATTTTGAAATATATATATCTTTTATTTAAACTAAAATTATAATAATGGACACTTCCATTTCTTTAAAATAATGACAAGGATCCTTACTCACAATTCTCTTAGTTGTCTTAGACTCATAGTCATTTGATGATTGTCATCTTTGGCAATTCATTTTTGTGTTAGTAGATTCTCGTTTGTGTGTTGTAAATTGATTTTTGTTAAAAGTTATTTTTAACAAAAATTGTGGTAGAAGTATTTTCATTAATATATTCTTTTGGTATTTCATTTAATTTACTTGGATCTCATTGTTGGGGTGACAAGGAAAAGCGAGAATACCAACGTAATCAATGCTTCAGGACCACGAGAGAGTAGTCACATATCAACCCAAACTTTAAGGCATCAGGTATATGAGTCTTCTCTCTTATAAATCTAACATTTCATTTATTCATAGACAATGTGAGACTTAATCACTCACACTTGCACCCAACAATATCCCCACAAATGTGAGTCCTCCATATCCTATAACAAAATCCAAGGCATAATCCAACTCCTGTTTCTCCACAAAGTTGAACTGTGACTCTGATATCACTTGTTGGGGAGTCTGGGAAAACATAGAACACCAACGAAACTAATGCTCCAGAACCACAAGAGAGGGAGACGCCATATCTCTATCCAAAGCCTTAAAGTATTAAGTATACATATCATCTTTTTATAAATTCAACATTTATTTATTCATATATGTTGTGGAATTTAACCACTCATACTTGCAACCAACATTCATTGCGGTTATAAAAAACTACAAAGTTCAAAATATTTATTGATATTTATACATTATCCACTAAGAGAGCCTCACAATATATGAGCTGAACTTTTACCAAATAGACCGACCAAAAGTACTGGATTAAACTTTAAGTTAACTAGTGTGTTCTTCTAACTCTATTTACATAGTGTATTTGTATTTTTTTTTTATCGATAAGACATTGTTCATATTTTTAGGGTCTGTTTGGATTGATTAAATGTGATGGAATGAAATGAAGTGGTATTTAATTATATTCTATTGTTTGGATTTGCTAAGAGATGGAGCAGAATAGAACATGATGGAATCCATTACATTAAATTCCGTTAAATCTTTCAATTTTCATACATCCAAATTGGGGTGTATGCAATGGAATGAACTAATTTTGTCTATTATATTCCGTCATTTATTAAAAATACCCAAACAATAGAATGAAATCTCTATGTTATTCCGTTCCGCTTCACTCTATTCCTTTCATTCCGCTCCGCTCTAATCCATCATTCCAAACATAGCCTTAAAACAATAAAGTCTTGAAAGTGTTGGGTTCTTTTGTGTCAACATACTTTTTAAGTGCATTTTTGTATCTTCTAATTTAAAAAAAAAATGATCTCCCTATTTTAAAATAAATTAGTTCTCTGTTTCTTAAAAAATTGCTAAAAATTGGTATTTTGTCTCTAGCTCAATTTTAAAATTTAGGGTTAATACCTATTTTCCCCCCTGCCATATGGGCGTGTTTTGAAAAACCCCCCTGCGAAAAAAAAGTTGCAAGACTGACCTTAACAAATTTTAAAAGTTTTGATTTACACCTTTATCAGACCACATCATCAAAAATACTGATGTGGCAGTCATTTTTTTAATTTTTTAATGAAAAGAAATTCCACATCACTACTAGGCTTTGTGAAATGACTCTTATACCCCCACTTTTTTATTTTTTTATTTAGTTTTTCTTTTATTTAATTTTTTTAGATTTTATTTAATTTATAATTTTTTTATTTATTTAATTTTTTCTTTAATTATTTTTCGTATTTTTTTAATTTTTTTATTTATGAAGCATTTTTTTTAATTATCAAAATATTAATTTATTTTAAATTTCAAGAGCAGCCCAATTCACAATAGGGCCTAAGCCCAATTCACTTTGTCTCAATCCATTTGATACTTGTTGTACTCTAGTGTAATATAAACACCAATATAACATTTGTTATAAACGATGTGGGACTCTAACTACACATTAAAACTACTTCTGTTCCCACTTGTACTGCCAATCTATGCTGCAAAAACACAGTACCTGCAAATTGAAAACAACACGACTCAGTCCAAAACAACACCCAGCGACTACAAAACAAAGCCAACGTCCTCTACCACTCTTGCTGCCGCAAGCATCCAAATTCTGTACCACCCGAAAATGAAAATTCACAACAAATCTGCTTAATACTACTACACTCGTACACTGCCACAAAAACCTGGAATTGACAAAGACGTGTCAACAAAATAAAATAGACTTTGTGATTCTTAAAAGAAGGAGAGATAGAGAACAAAGGGGACCGAGAGTTTTTAAATCAAAGAGAATCTCAAAACATTAATCACAATAACTTCTCCAAATCCCTTTTCAATTTGAAAAAAAAAAACACAAAAACCACCAACCTCCCTTCAGCTTCTACCTTATCCCTTCAAATTCACCAAAATCCCTTCAAACCCAAACCAGAAACACGACTCGGAAACCAGAAAAGAAAGATGAAATAGAAGAAGGATAAGAGTTTGAACAAACCTGTAAAACGATTCAAATCAAAGACGAAAGAGAAAGGTTGGTGTTGCTGCGTTTCTGATTCACATCCTTGCTATTACGCGATGACGAACTTGATGTGATTCTAAGCGTTTGTTCTCCTCAATCCCTAACTTGTTTTGCTTTCAAAAAGAACGTGATGTTTTCTGATTCACACCAATTGAAAGAGAACCAGATGAAGCAGCACAAGTGGGAACAAGAGCAGTTTTAATGTGTAGTTAGAGTCCCACATCGTTTATAACAAATGTTATATTGGTGTTTATATTACACTAGAGTACAACAAATATCAAATGGATTGAGACAAAGTGAATTGGGCTTAGGCCCTATTGTGAATTTGGCTGCTCTTGAAATTTAAAATAAATTAATATTTTGATAATTAAAAAAAATGCTTCATAAATAAAAAAATTAAAGAAATACGAAAAATAATTAAAGAAAAAATTAAATAAATAAAAAAATTATAAATTAAATAAAATCTAAAAAAATTAAATAAAAGAAAAACTAAATAAAAAAAAATTAAAAAAGTAGGGGTATAAGAGTCATTTCACAAAGCCTAGTAGTGATGTGGAATTTCTTTTCATTAAAAAATTAAAAAAATGACTGCCACATCAGTATTTTTGATGATGTGGCCTGATAAAGGTGTAAATCAAAACTTTTAAAATTTGTTAAGGTCAGTCTTGCAACTTTTTTTTCGCAGAGGAGTTTTTCAAAACACGCCTATATGGCAGAGGGGAAAATAGGTATTAACCCTAAAATTTATTTGATGACGTAGAAATGTTTAGGTAGAAAAGTTTAAGATGATACATAGAAAATGTGTCACTAAATCTAAAATATGATGTGAATATTAGATTTTTTTCACATCAAAAATACCATGTCAACAAAATGATCTCAAAAATGGATCGATAAACTAAAATTCAGAAAAAATTAAAATTAAATAATTAAAAATATTTAAATTTTAAAATGAAAAATCTAAACATTATTTTTTTTTTTATAAAAAAAAAACATTAGAGAAATAAGTGCATTTAAGTCTGATTAAAATAAAAGAATCTCATCTTAATACTTTGCAAATCATCTTTTTTCTTTAGAAAAGTACAATAAAATTAATCTTATCTTTCAAAATGTAAGCTCTAGTCCTTGATGATATCAACTTAAACTTTTCTTCATGAACGACTTGCACCATTATAGATAACTCCTCAGTTACGTATAAAGTTTGTTAGAAATTTGTGATGGAATTCAAAGTCAATCAAGACACAAATGACTTGAATTTGTACAAGTGAATCAATGTAGCTAGTCTTAATTTTTTATTCCACCATTTCATGATTAACATTCACTAATCACATATTCATTCATACTAATGCTAGAATTATTTCCACACGATTACAATACTAATCAATGTATGTATACACATAGTACATTGAATGATGAACTTTTCAAGTATAATTTATATTATATAGTCTTTTTGCTCATATGCATAGCTTGTGAAACGTGACAAGTGTACTTTTGGTTAAGACTTTTTATCATGCTTTGTGTCTGCCTTGGTCTTAAGCTCCCCCCTTAGCACGATAGATGGAAATTTCAAAGCTCGTAAGTCAGAAAATGAGTTTCTTATTAGCATACTAGAAACATATGAAAGCATATGCTTGACCGAATAAGAAGACAAAATATGACTTGTAATGTCTGGTTTTTCTATGTTTTTGATCGTTAATTATCTCTAAAGATTATGGAGCTTTTGTGTGAAAACCTTGAATTTAGTAGAGAAGGGATTAGTGCATTTAATGTTTTTAGCTTTTGAGAAGGACTTTAATGATATATTTGTAGAATTAATATTAATAGTGTGCACGGATTGTTAGTTATATCTCCACTATGTGTCACTATCTTCCACTAGCACGTCAAATATATACTACTATTAACGGTTGTTCGAGTGTAGACTTCTTAATCTTACATATGAACTAGTAAGATACCCGTGCTCCTGCACGGGTAAAACTATTTGATGCAGTATAAAATATATTTAAATGTACATTTGGAACATTATAAAATGTATTTATATACGTGTTTAAATTTAAATTACCAAATTAAACAATTATTATATAAATTCAATTGTATTAAAATACAAATAGAAAAAAAAGATTCTTGAGATAAAAAAAAAGAAATATTTAATATTTGATCATAAGGATTTTATCTTTCAAGTTAAGATAATTATTAATTAAAATAAAATATGTATTGTGTTTATAGTGACCCGTGAAATAGAAAGTTTATTTGATACAATATAAAATGTATTTATATACAAATGTATTAAATAATCATGCAAAAAAACTCGTGAAATGAAGAAAGACAAAAAGAAAATTTTGAGGTTGGCATTGATGATCCTTTGGAATTTCCTCTGGCCTTGGATGTGTTGTTGAATTTAGAACTCGCTTTCAAGGTCAAGTGGCAACCCCGGTGGGAGAGTTGCTATGTGGTCATGTTGCTTAGTGATAAAGCTTTTATAAAACAACTGAAGGCACCTTGGGAGCAAACCCAGGTACCCTAATACCCATTATGTTTTTCTTTGCGTTACGAGTTTAAACATTTATCTTTCATTTCATTACTCCTTCCATAATATGTTGCCTTAATGTATGTATATTTTCGTTTTGCATTTCGCATGAAGGTTATTGCAGCTGAATCAACTGTAACTCCACCAATGTTGCAGGTATGACACATGTTATGCATTGAGCCAACATCTGGATTTTTTTTTGTTCAGGATGTTTCTAATTCGTCTTTCCATTTCTTTAAGATTAAGGAAAGTGTTGATGAAGCTAAGTCTGAATCTGCAGATGCAACTACAATTGTTACGGTTACTCCTTTTCTCTTTTCACAACACCATTAATTTCTACTTATCATCCAATTATATGTGTATAACAAAGTATTTTTTGTTTACTCATGTCATACTTATTCAGGACCTTGAGATAACATCAAAACTTATATCAGAACCACTGACTCCAACTGCCAAGAGACCACTGCAGGATGCTTCCAGCGAATCTACGACAATTATCGGTTTTTGTGATAGAGAGGGATCTTCTACAAAGCTTAAGAAGATAATCAAAGTCGAGAAAGACTACAAACTTGAATGACCAAATTACGGAATCTGGGATTTGCTTGTATTATTTAACTTTATCCCACTCAAACATGTTTTGTATACAACTTACTGTCTACTACTACGATTTCATCGTATGACTATTGTAGTAATGTTATGCATTTCAAAACTCAACCTTTTGTTTTTGAGTTTGTTATTGACCAAGTTTATGAACAACTTAAATTTTATTCCTATCATACATATTCATCTTACTCATTCTCTGTTCCATGTGTTTGATGAACTAAATTACATACTTCCTAACTTAAAACAAATTTAATACATTTAATTCCATAAAATTTTAAATATGTTTTATCTAATTAACCAGACACAACATTACTATTTCATCTTCTATTCACATTACAAACTTATTGCAAGTTTCTGTTTTTTATGCCTTGACACCAAAACAAACCTTACCACGTCAACATGTTGTGAGTCTTATAACCATAAAACACGGCTCAATCCCCACCCAATTCCTAACACATCAATGGAACTGAAACTTATTTTAATGTAATATTTTGTTAATATTTTAATATACAAACTTCATATATTTGGGTATAGCCATTGCACACTTAATATACATACTTAATATTTTAATATACAAACTTCCTAACACATCATGTGATGCGTATAACCATTGCACACTATACTCTGACACACTAACACTCTAACACTATTTTTTCTTGGGACCACCATGCATCATCATTACAACATCTAATATATTAATTTTATCTTTAATATTATAATGTCTACTATCACTAACTTTTTCTTTTCTTATGGTAGATTAGCTTAACTGTGCACTTTTGTTGCAGTTGTGCATTGTACCTAAATTTTAACGCATCACACCATCACATATTTCAACTTTTTAGATATTCAAATAACATTTGAATTTAGCGCCAAACCCTGTTACCTCTTTTACCTCTTTCATTGAAACAACAATACTTATTTCACATCCTTTTGATTAACAGATAGTGTGCATGTACACACATTTGTTTAACACTGTATTCCTAACATTGTGTTTTACATTCTCCAACAGCTAACTACCTCTACACCTACTTCTATGGATCAACCAAGTGTTTCGGAAACACCACAATCTTATACAGCTGCTCGACTAATACGGCGGCTTATTTTGACGAAGACAAGGTAATCACGTTTGTTACGGCACAAAAGTCATTGTATCACCCCTGCATCCGGTTCTCCATTGCCTACGCATCCATCTTTACTACATGAAACGGTTACGCTTCGTAACAACACATCTGCCACACCTTCAACTTTTTTTACAAACTACCACATTGACATACACCTTGCCTCACTTGCAAGAAAGACGAGGCAGGACATCAGAACACACAAAAAAAACTCACATCACCATCATGCCAATGAAAACATCTACTACAACCAACACTCACAACTTCGAACGCAGCTTTAGCCTACTTCTTCTGCCGTTCGTACACCACTTTCTACTATAGATACTAACTTGCAAGACATGGACCCCTACACAGAACCGTTGCAAAGGCATCACTTGGAATTGCATGCAACAAAAAAACCTCGGGTTACTACCTTTGCAACAAATAATCTGCTCCGCCATTTCAATGATACGGAACTTCCGGGTACTTCTGCAATACCACCATCACATTCTGTTCCTTCAAATCAATCTCATACACTTCAGCATAATTTCGATTCCTCACCTCATTCATCTGATGATGCAAATTCAATTTCTGAAGACAATGATAGTTTTAATCACTCTTCTGATGACGACTGCCTCGACGACACTGAACCTTTGATTGCTTCACATCTTCAAGGTAACATTTACTCCATCTAATAATCAATACTACAAATTGATCACCGGCGATTTTTT
This sequence comes from Lathyrus tuberosus, assembly GCA_022829125.1. Lineage (NCBI taxonomy): Eukaryota > Viridiplantae > Streptophyta > Magnoliopsida > Fabales > Fabaceae > Lathyrus > Lathyrus tuberosus. Next base: position 2,195,353 of record JALAZF010000213.1, read on the forward strand.
AATGTTCTTTCTGTGATTGTAGAGTACGTCGATATAGGCGACCCGGTGTGGGAATGTCCATTTTGTAAAGCATGTATGTGGTATCAACAACGCAAAGCTAAAGGCAGACATACGACCGTTCCTAAGTTTCAAAGTTGCTGCAAAAGTGGAAAGATTGTTCTTCCATTTCTTGAAGAACCACCTCTTCTCATGCAACAACTTCTTTATGATGTAACATCCCATGAGAGTAAGAACTTCTAAAACAACATAAAATCCGACAACGCTATGTTTTCCTTCACCTCATCGGAATGAAGTTTGACACGACCCACTCTAGAGGAGGAGGTCCACCTACTTTAAGACTGCACGGTCAGACATGTCATCGGATTGGGTCTCTGCTTCCTGAACTCGGTCATCCTCCACAGTATGCTCAACTTTATATTTATGACACTGACAACGAAGTTGACAATAGAATGGATTACTTCAGGTATTTTAAATTCCTTTATCACTTCTATATTACTCAGAACATTTCATATTTATTGATTATTTTGTATGACTTATGCTTCTCACAGAGACAACACAGTTATACTCTGGAAAATTGTTTCCAAGTTGAAGGGCATGTTAGATGACTTCAACGTGCATGCTAAAGCTTTCAGGATGGCAAGGGATCTTCTGAAAATAAATGCTTTCTTAGACTTGAAGTTACAGTTGATATCAGATAGACCGGGCGACGGTCAGGTCTACAACCGTCCTACTGTTTCTGAGGTTGCTGCTTTGATTGTTGGTGACATTGATAGTGCTTCTCAATGGGATATCATCATCTAAGCACGGAATGGTAACTTGCAACGGATTGATGAGTTTCATCCTGCTTACTTGGCATATCAATACCCTCTTATCTTTGTCTATGGTGAAGACGGCTACAGAAGTAACATACTTCATAAATATTAGCACGAGGTTACGGTGACAAGGAAGAATCGTCATACAATTAAAGATTGGCTTTCATTTCGTTTACAGCACCGACACAAGGAAGCTAAGACTCTACTTCTTTCAAGAAGGCTTTTTCAACAGTTTTTGGTGGACGGATACGCAATGATGGAGTCGAAACGTCTTAACTGGTTGAGAAAGAACCAATCTAAGTTGAGGGTTAGAAAATACAAACAATTAAATGCTGAATATGGTAGGACTCAAGAAACAGAACCACCAAAAAGAGGAAAATGTGGCGTATTGCCTTCATATTTTGTTGGAAGCAAACGATACATGGACCAGCTGTATTTTGATGGTATGGCTATTTCGAGTAAGTTGGGTTTTCCCGATCTTTTTGTGACGTTTACTTGCAACCCGGCTTGGCCTGAGATCACACGTCAACTGGAAAACACCGGGTTAAAGGCGCATGACCGGCCAGATATCATTGCAAAGGTTTTCAAAATCAAATTTGATCAACTCATGGCAGATATAACCAAACATCACGTCCTCAGAATGGTTTTGGCATGTAAGCCCCTTTCATTCACGTTTAACTAATCATGTCATACTACTATGAAAATATTTATCTACTGTGCCTAACATTTTTCTTTCTTTTTCAGTCATGTACACGATTGAATTTCAAAAGAGGGGTCTGACGCACGCTCACATCCTCATCTTTTTGCATCCTCAAAGTAAGTATCCAACGCCTTCTGATATTGACAGAATAATTTCGGCGGAGATTCCCGGCCCTCAAATTCATTCAGCATTGTATAACTTGGTCAAAACTCACATGATGCACGGTCCATGTGGTCTTTCAAAGATGTCATCTCCTTGTATGAAAAATAGAAAGTGTTCTAAATTCTTCCCAAAGAAATACGTCCAGGAAACCACCCTTGATTCCCAAGGCTTTCCACTTTACCGAAGAAGACCAAACTCACATATCATTCACAAAAGTGGCATAGCATTGGGCAATCGCTACGTCATCCCTTACAACACAAGGTTACTTCTTAAATACCATGCTCATATCAACATGGAATGGTGTAATCAGAGTACTTCTATCAAATATCTTTTCAAGTACATTCACAAAGGATACGATAGAATCACCGCAATTGTTGTTGCTTCAAATCGAAATAGAGATGAACATGTTGATGAGATTAAACAGTATTTGGACTGTAGGTATGTGTCACCGACTGAGGCGTGTTGGCAGATATTCTCTTACAGTATCCATGGTAGGAAACCGGCGGTTGAACGTATGTTCTATCATTTGATTGGTGAGAAAGCTGTTTACTACACTGATTTTGATAAAATGGAGAATATATTAGAAAGGGCGAGTGTCACTGAATCTATGTTCACAGCGTGGCTGGTGGCAAATGGTAGATACGAAGAAGCCAGATCACTGACGTATGGCCAATTTGCTTCTAAGTTTGTTTATGATAAGAAAAAGAGAACTTGGAAGCCACGAAAAAAAGGATTCACCATAGGTCGCTTGATATGGGGTCCACCTACTACGGGAGAACTATTTTACCTACGAATGATGTTGATGGTAGCTAAAGGTCCTACGACTTATGAGGAAATTCGCAAAATAGGCGACACGCAATATGATTCTTTTAGGGATGCTTGCTTTGCCATGGGTTTCCTTGAAGAAGATCGTGAATACATATCAACCATAAAAGAAGCGAGTGAATGAGGTTCTGGTCATTTTCTCAGACAACTTTTCATCATCATGCTTTTGTCAGGTGCTGTGAATCGACCCGTTCATGTTTGGACGGAGTCATGGCTTTTACTATCCGATGGTTTGTTGCATACATAAAGAGGATTGGCTGATAATGCAGGTTGTACTACTTATTTTTGTCTTCTATCATGTATTCTAACCTTATATTTAAATTTACTTTCAGTATTATTTTTGAATATATAAATCTATTTTCTGCATGGGTTACCACTGCCATTAATACTTACTGAAACAACAATTTAAGAATTTACTTTATTTATCATTTGTCAGTGCATATTTGGTTTTATCTAAGTCTGAATTAAAAAAATTGACATTGATGGAGATAGAGAAACTGCTACAAGCCAATAGACGTAGCCTTGCTAACTTCAAACCGATGCCGCAACCCGATGGTTATGTTATCCAACAATTAGGGAATCGACTCATTTACGATGAAAGAAGTTATGATGTCGCCACGATGCGAACAAAGTTTTCAAAACTTTTCAAATGTCTTACAGGTACGTCGACGTTTCTATCGAATTCTTATGTTAGTTTTTCTTAAATTGTCAAATCCTACGTATTTATTCTTGAATTTGTTATATATGTTAATTTTCGAGGCACGGTTTATATGTGGAATTGTTTATGTATTAGATGAACAAAGAGCCATATATGAAAAGATAATGGCAGTTGTCCAAGCACAAAGTGGTGGCGTTTTTTTCTTGCACGGTTACGGAGGCACGGGAAAAACTTATATGTGGAGAACACTTGTAAGTGCTTTGAGATCTAAGCATCAAATATGTTTAACCGTTGCAACAAGTGGAATAGCTTCTCTTTTATTACCTGGCGGTAGGACCGCACATTCAAAGTTTAAAATACCTGTCCCGACTTTGGAAAATTCTACATGTAAAATTGACTATGAAGACGAAGTTGCAGAACTACTAAGACAAACAAAACTCATCATTTGGGACGAGGCACCAATGGCACATAAGCATGCTTTTGAAGCGCTTGATAAAACTTTGAAGGATGTCATGAGTTCCTTCAGTAATTCCGAGGAGGTGTTTGGTGGGAAGGTTGTTGTGTTCGGTGGTGATTTTAGACAAATATTGCTTGTTGTTCCTAGAGGCAGTCGTTCTGACATTGTCCACTCCACGATCAATTCATCGTACATATGGTATTTCGTTGAAGTTCTTACTTTAACAAAGAACATGCGGCTACATTCAGGGTCAAGTGATGAAGAAAGAAGAGAAGTTACTGCCTTTTCAGACTGGCTTTTGAAAACAGGTGAAGGCAAGGTTTCTGAACCTAATGACGGTACGGCCGAAATAGAAATACCCCCCGAACTCTTAATTACTACCTATGACGACCCAATTGTGGCGATCGTCAATAATACTTATCCGGATTTTCTTCAAAATTTTCAATCCAATGACTACCTCAAGAGTCGAGCAATACTCGCTTCTACTTTGGAAACAGTTGATCAAATTAATGATCATGTACTTGCGTTGATGCCGGGTATGGAGATTCTCTCTTTTTTTATCCACTGTTAAGCAAAATTGCTTATTTCTCCATATGGTTAACTTTTTTTTACTTATGCAGGAGATCTAAAAGACTACTACAGCTCCAACACTGTAGATAAGTCTGAAATTCATGATGTCAATGTCATTGACATCCTGACACCCGAGTTCCTTAGTTCATTACAAACTTCGGGTTTGCCTAACCATCACATTAACCTAAAGATCGGAACTCCAGTTATGCTCATACGGAATATAGATCAGGTCGAAGGCTTATGTAACGGCACACGTCTTATTATAACTAAGATGGGAAATCATGTTCTTGAAGCTTCAATAATGGCGGGAAAACACTCCGGAAAGATGGCTTACATCCCGCGGATGGATATGTCACCTTCACAATCACCTTGTCCATTCAAGCTTAATAGGCGGTAATTTCCAATTATTGTGTCTTACGCAATGACGATAAACAAATCCCAAGGCCAATCTCTAGATACCGTAGGACTATACCTCCCAAGAGATATTTTCACCCACGGCCAAATATATGTCGCACTCTCAAGGGTCACTACGAAAAGAGGTATAAAAATATTGATTCATGATGACGGGCAACTTTAAATCAGTAACAATAAATGTAGTCTACAAAGAAGTTTTCAACAATATTACACTCGCACAGTACGAATTGTATTATTTAATTTTGCAGCCATTCCTTTTACTTTTCTCTGCATTATTTGCAATGTTATTTCTTTTACTTTTCATTATTCTTTTGTAGTATCCCCACAAATGTTCATTTCAACTTTCAGGGATTTAACATGATTTCAAGTAGACATATATCAACTCCATCACAAAGTCTACATGAAAGACTTCCTAACTTCATCGCCTCTGTCATGCCAATTTCATTTATATTATTAACTTCTCATGTATAACTTTTTATTTTTCTGGTGTACTGTGTTTAACATAAAATATTTATGAATTTTTTGTGGTGTAACTTCATCGCCTCTCTCACGGTTTTTATGAAAATTTTAATGGATAGACAATCTCCCATAAAATATTTCTCCCAATTTTCTACTACTCCATGTTACTGCTATTACTTGCATCTTACTACTATTGGATTTAAATATCATTCAATTTTTAATTTTCAAGCATCCAACACTTCCTACCTTACGTGCACACTAGCCTATACTCTCCACATCATTGCTTTGTACGTACACAACTATTGTTTTTTTATTTTGCAAGATTCTTTCTTATCCTCACCCTTTTGGAAAGGAATATCTTCCATACCATTCTACCATACTATTCCCACGTGATAAGAAACCCATTTTCCTTTTTTTATTACTTTGCTCACTAATATAGGTATTCCCTTCCACTTCTTTCCCTACAACCACCCCTTCTCAGAAATTCATAATGTCTTTGACTGGAAAACTTACTCACACAGACTTGGAGTACTCCTTCCATGTTGCAAAGTTATCTACACAGGTTGTCATAACTTATGTTATTTCATTTGTTGTTTCCTATTTAAATTTCTTCTTCCATTCATTTGTAACATCGTTTCTTTGATTTACCAGCTTTGGCCTGAGATAAATGATATAACAAAAACTTGGACCCTTTTGAACAAACAAGGTGTCCATCATGTCCTTATATATAACAAGGATTAACATCATCCACTCATAATTAGCGGATGGAATGATATTGAGGCTTTCTATGGTTTACCGGCTGATGTGGTTCTTCACCTTGGTTATTATGGTAACGACAATTTCGGAATCCTTGACTTTAAAAACCCAAACAACATCAACGAATTACCCAGTTTCCATAGCAGATTCATTTCCAACAAAAACACTGTTGTGTTCGACATTGGTCTCACGGACGGTACTATCAAAACATCAAAATTAGTTGAGTTTTTTTTGTTGTTTCGTCCTTTGATTTTATCTAATTCATACTCACTAGAATTTTCTAACACTGTTTTTTTTCCTATAGACATTGGAGGAGGCCTTCGCTGCAATGTTAAGCGATTACAATTTTAAAAATCTCAACTTGTGATGTGATAACGGAAAGAGATCACTCCTCACTCTGTACAACATTGGACATCCATTTCGGACAAAGCTGGGCCCCGACTGGGATAAATTATGTGAATCAAATTTGTTCAAAGCTGGCGACACCATTCGATTTCGAGTTGAACTAAATTCTCTACACAAAAAATGTCATGTTTATAAAATCCATTAGTTTCCATTTCTTCATGATGCAATATTAGACTTTGTTATTTTCATTTCAATCAAACATTTTCTTTTCCGTTCTGCTTTATTTAACAACTATAACAACGGGTCGTGATTTTACAAATGTTACTACTTCCCCACTTTATTATATCATTTTCTTTCATTTTCATCACAATGATAGCTTCTCCAACAATGATGTTATACTTTTTGGCATTTTATATAACACTTGCTTTATGGATATACAACTACCACCATACATCTTCCACGTTTTTATCAATACCTTCTCACCATCTATCACTATCGTTCTACATTTATTTTGCCTTATTGTTTGTATATTTTTCCATCTAATAATTTCAACACTTTATTATAAGTCTTTCCCATTTCATAATGCTAACGACAACATCCATGTTCACCAATATTTGTTACTTCATGCCAAGATTTATGAAAACTACATCTCCATCTAAAAAAGTGGGCGTTCGTCACACAATGGCACATATTGCATCCCCTTTTTTTTTAGAAACATAATTTCATTACTTTTTAAACATACCTATTTCACACTATATTAACATTCCACTACATACCATACATACATGCACAACACTACTTCATTTACATAAAACGTTTACTTAAGTTTCAAATATCATAATCCATTTTAGCAGATCTAACATACACAATAATATCCTTAAAACATAACTACAACCAGCCATATACCCATTACATTTTGTTTACCAAAATACTTAAGTGACTACCCACATCATTCAAAACATCCAAAATGTCTTCCTTCCCCAACACCAAATCACCATTCCTTCGCACGACCCTTAAGCAACTTTACATAAAGCTTCTCCCTGGGATACGCGACCGTAAAAGCTAACACATCGTGTCTTCGAATCCCCTTTTTCTTTGCGTACTGGTACCATCCCTGCCCGAGAGATTTTTCCTTCCAACAATATCTACCATCACGCCTAGCCGTCAGGATATCACAGTCATATTTCTCACTAGTCTCAGCATCTACCAGAATTATAGTTTCCTGAGCCCACTTCAGACACTTCTCTGTAACTTTCCATGGAATATTCTGATGAATAAACGAATTATATGTTATCAACAACTATTGCAACATTGCAAACTCAAAACAAACTCTTTATATTACAGTTACAACGCTTACCAATACATTTCTCCTGCAAACGTATCCATAGCTAACCTCTTTCTCCCACTTGCATACAGTCGGCTTCACATCTTCGTCTTCAGAACTGAAAAAATCAACTTCTTCAAACAAACCAACATGCAACAAAACTATTTTTCCAAATACACAATAACCCAGTGCCTATCATATTACACAACCTATATCCTTCCAAATGTTTTTATACATAAAACATGTTTCACTCAGTCAACTCATCACGTACTCGACATTGCACAGAATAAATTCTCGACACTTCACATCGCTAACGAACCAACTGATCCTAACTCATGTATAACACCAAAATACCTGTCAAACATGGACCTCTCCGAAAACACGTTATGGCGGCTTCCTGAAGAACTAGACCTGCATGTTGTTCACGCAATAAGATCTTAATATTTATGTACCAAAACTTAACAGCCCGCTAATTTCTAAACAATGGGTTCATATTAATGCCACAAAATCTTCATTTCATACATACCCTTTCTCATAAGTGTTGCGCCTTCCTCCGTTGAGATCCATCTTCTTCTCAATATTTCCTGACTTCATTATCCTACTCGCTGATCCCCTGAAACATTTTTAATGTGCATGCAAAGTCATTTTCGAGAACAGACTTCTACATTATGTACAACCAACATGTAAACACAAACCATGTCACATACCTCTGACCATTGCATTCAGCACTTAACGGGACGGTTGCATGTGTCTTGCCTGTAGAGGCTGATGTTCTGCGAATGTTGTTCCTTCTACCTTCCATGGCTTCCGATTCGCAGTGTCGGTTTAATGCCTCCACACCAACTTATGCTTCTGAGAATGACCTCAAACTCTATATATACTCCCTACGAACACTTAATGGACCCACTACTTATACTAATCTGGCCCAATACCTAAACTGACCCATTTATATTACGTTAACCTATTTATTTTACAATTAACTTATTAACTCTGTTTTAATAAAAATATATTCTACATAACTATCACATTAATTCACCTGCTTAAACGTTACCTCAAGCTTAAATATTTTGACTTTTACTGTTTCAAGGCCCACATCCTTTATTTAATGTCCTATAATGTATATTGCACATAAATATATATTAACCTACTTTTTTAATATTAAATACCACTCCCATTTTTCCTACTCATAACCATATCACTATTTATACACTTCTACTTTTTTCTTTCCATCTTTACTCATACCTCATTTCATTTTTCTTTACATTGCTTTTGTTTTTATTACACAAAACTGACCAATTAACCTACTTTTTGTTTTACTTACTTTAACTACCATTTCTCCTTTTCATAATCTTATTACCATTTTTTTTCTTTTCTTTTTAGATAAACTTTTCATCTGGGCAACAAATGCGCGGACACGACGGGTACCCGTGCGTAGGCACGGGTATCCCGCTAGTTAATAGTGTGCACGGATTGTTAGTTATATCTCCACTATGTGTCACTATCTTCCACTAGCACGTCAAATATGTACTACTATTAACGGTTGTTTGAGTGTAGACTTCTTAATCTTACATATGAACTAGTAAGATACCCGTGCGGGATTTGATACAGTATAAAATATATTTAAATGTACATTTGGAACGTTATAAAATATATTTATATACGTATTTAAATTTAAATTAACTATTAATTATAAAATAAACAATTATTATATAAATTCAATTGTATTAAAATACAAATAGAAAAAAAAAAGATTCTTGAGATAAAAAAAAGAAATATTTAATATTTGATCATAAGGATTTTATCTTTCAAGTTAAGATAATTATTAATTAAAATAAAATATGTATTGTGTTTATAGTGACCCCTGAAATAGAAAGTTTATTTGATAGAATATAAAATGTATTTATATACAGATGTATTAAATAATCATGCAAAAAAAAACTCGTGAGATGAAGAAAGACAAAAAGAAAATTTTGATGCGATAATGACACGTGAGATAAATAAATTATTTGGTGCGATATAAAATGTATTTAGATACAAATGCAAAATTTAAAATGATATGCTTAATTGTAAAATGAACAATACTCATATAAATTAAATTGTATTAAATAATTACATAAAAAGAAGAAAAAAAATGAATCATAAGATGGAGAAAGAAAAAAAATATTTAAATATAAGATAATGGTTAATTAAAATAAAATAAATATTATGTTGATAGTGACCTGTGAGATAAATAAGTTTTTTATTTTATTAAAATTAAAAAATAGATTATTAGTATTTTTAGCGATAATAAAAAATATAATGAAAAAAAATTAAAATGAAAGTGAGAAAGTGTGGGAAAAAAAAGTGAAAATGATTTGAAATTTGAATGAAGAGAGAGAATGCGTGTATGTAATATTTAATTTGAATGGGTAAATAGAAGATAGTGACAAATTAGAGTGCATCCTTTTTAAAGTTGATTTCGCCAAAGCTTATGATTGTGTTATCGGGAACTTCCTTCGGCTCATGTTACAGAAATTGGGTTTTGGGGTTAGATGGAGAAATTGGATGGAAGCTATCATTTTTAAAAGTCATATGTCTGTACTAGTAAACAGTAGTCCAACTCAGGATTTCGAGGCGGAAATGGGTCTTCGCTAGGGGGATCCTTTAGCCCCTTTTCTCTTATTAATGGTTGTGGAAGGGCTTAAAGGTTTAATGTCGAAGGCGGTTGAGAATGGCAGCTTCAACGGATTCAGAGTGAATGAAGAGGTGTCAGTGGATTTAATCCAGTATGCTGATGATACCCTCATCATAGGAGATAGTTCGTGGAATAACTTATGGAGTATCAAAACAATATTAAGAGGATTTGAATTAATTTCGGGGTTGAAGGTGAACTTCAATAAAAGTAGATTAATTGGTTTGAACGCTAGCCCTCACTTCCTTCTTGCAGCTACTAGTTTTTTATCATGTAAGATCGAAAAAGCAAATTTCTCCTTCCTTGGTATTCCAATAGGATTTAATCCTAGAAGAATTTATGGTTGGACTTCTTTAGTGGAAAAAATAAAGAGGAGGTTGCTATCTTGGAAATCTAAACATTTATCTATGGCTGGGAGGATACTTCTTATTAATTTTGTGCTTACGAGTCTGCCAACTTTCTGGCTTTTATTTTACAAGGCCCCCAAGTCTGTTATAAAGAAAATTGATTCATTTAGATGCAAATTCCTTTGGGGAGGAGTGGAGGAAAAGGATAAAATTCACTGGATTAATTGGGAAACTTGTTGTTCTCCGAGGGACAAAGGTGGGCTTGGAATCAGAAGATTGGAAGAGTTTAACTTGGCTCTTTTAACTAGATGGAAATGGTGGATTGTAGCAGATATGACTTTGCTTTGGAAGCTTGTATTGGAAGCTAGATACGGGGCAATCAACCACCACATCTTGACAGATTATCTTTCCTCGTCTAAATCCTCGTCTCAATGGTGGAAAGATCTTATAGGCAGTGGAAAGATTATGACTAACAAGGGTTTTTGTTTTGCAGATTTAGCTAGTTTTCAATTGGGAGACGTAACTTCGATCCCGTTTTGGTCGGCGAACTGACTGAACGGGATGATTTTATCTAAGGACTTTGAAGATCTTTTTCTGCTCAGTTCGAAAAAGAATGTCTCTGTCTCAGACATGGGCCAAGCCGGATTAGTAGGATGGAATTGGAATTTTCTTGGGCTTTCCTTAATAGTTCAGCAGCAGTACAGTGATAGATTTTCAGCTCTGCTGAATTTTATTGGTCATGCTTGTCCAGTTCTTGGTAAGTCAGATGAGGTAGGATGGAAGTCCAAGATAGAAGACATTTTTAAGGTTAAGGAAGCATACAACATAATGCTGGAAAATTCCTTGAACTTGTTACCTATTCACCCTATTCTCCGTTCTTCGTATATCATTTTTGAAATGCTTTGGAAGCTTAAAGCAGCCCCTAAACTCATATGCTTTGGTTGGAAAATCTTATGGGGGAGAATTGCAGTGAAAACAGAGCTTATCAAGAGAAGGGTGGACTTGAATTCGTCCTGTGTTTTCTGCAATGACGAAGTAGAAGATGTTCAACATTTGTGCTTTACCTGTGATCCAATTATAACAGTTTGGGAACGAATAGGAGACTGGTGTGGATTCGGTAGTTTTTACTCTGGAAATACTGTCGACTTTTTCTTGGACTGGTGTGGTTTAGGACAGTCTAGAGAAGGGAGTTTGAAGTTGGGAGTTGTTTGGCTCATTACGGTTTGGAGCATTTGGATTTGTAGGAATTCAGTAATTTTCGAAAACAAATCTTTCAATCTGGATAACCTCTGTTGGAACATCAAGATCAATGCTTGGAAATGGTTCAAGGCGGGTGATATTTGTTATCCCAACTCGGATTTTTTCGCTTTTTGTATGGATCCTCTAAGAGAGTAGTTTATACTGAGTTGGTAGGAAATTTCACTTATGTAATTTTCCTTGGCTGTAGATTTTTTGTATGGCTGTGTTGTTAGACTGTGTATTTTTCTGGTTTGAACACTTTTTGTGTTCAACCTTAGTAATTCCAATGGCTTTATGAAGAAAAAAAATAGTAGTCAATGTTAAGTCAACACATGACATGCAACTGTGAAAAGCTACTTTTGATTTTGGATGAATTTGCTAGTTACGGAAATAACCTTTTCATAGTTTATTTTATTTTTGGTGGAAGGGCAATTTGGGCAGTTCATGGAATCTTTTAGTAATGGATAGATAGTAGATAGTAGATTCTAGAGCATTTTTAATCTTCTTTGTAAGCTATTTTTCTTGGTTTCAAATATTAAAATTACATTTTTGGGATGGCATTAGAAATGTAACAATTTCATGTTTATTTTAACTTTTTAAAAATTATTTTTGAGTATTTTTTATTTTTAAAATGTTGTTTGCACATAATTTTTATCATACCTATTTCATACATAAAGGATGAGAATTTAACATTCTTATAGGAATAAATTCAACTTCCTATAACTTTCCACTACTACTCACATATTATTATTTTTTATTTTTTATAATTTTTAAATTAAATAAATATGTAATTATTTATAAAAAAATTAATTTTTATACAAACACATAGGTGAGAATAATATTCCTAAAAATAAGTGGGAATAATATTCCTAAAAATAATAATCAAAGAAATATGATTCTAAGGAATGTTTTATAATTTAAAACAAACACACCCTCAAATTTATGCGCCGGATTTGCAATTATCGTTTACTCATATAATATGCAAGCAAATCAATTATTAATAAAATTATTATTAATATAATTTATGATTAACCGTTATTAAATATTAATTATAAGTAAAAAAAATTATGTCTCTAATGGATTGATCTATTGATTCTATTCTACTAAGACTAACTAGATTGCTGGCCCTTACGGGTATATTAGAATTAAAAACTACAATATTTTTTAATAGTTGATAGTTTATATAAAAATGGATGAAAAGCGAACAATAAATTGCGTTGTTACTCCATTTTGTATGATAATATCAAAATCTTATGAATGTATTCATGTTAAATTATATTAAATTATATTCTACATGAGTTACATTATATTTGCAATGATACTATTATTTTTTATGTGAAAAACAAAAAATTACTAATTTTTACTATTATAATTTAAATTTTATACATTTAAAAAAGAATATTAATTAAGTAATGAATATTATGAATTTTTTTTTATAAACTACATTTAATATTGTATCTCTATATTCACCTTCATCAATAGTCACTAATATTTTTTTTTTTTTTAAATAACCTTTGACATATTAATATATAGTTGTTTATGGGAAAATTGATTATGGTAGATATACTACTGATAGTGCGTGAGGCACTTTTAGTGAGAAGAGAATAGAGAGAGAATAAGAATTTGTATTATTGAATTGTGTAAATAATGATACAAGTTAGGACTATTTATATACAACTCTAATTGGGCTTGGGCTAACAAAACTTGAATTATATCTAAATATTAAATCTAATCATATCAAATCAAATATAATCTAATATTTCAAGACACCCCCATAATCCAAGTTGTCGGGTCTACGCTAGTCATAGACGATATGAACTATTCCTAATTTCTTTCTCAAATTCAGGAATATATCGATCTTCAATCCTTTGGTGAAAATGTTGGCCAACTGTGCTTCACTTGAGCAATGTCTAACTTCAAGTTCACCTAGATTTACCTTTTTCCTCAAGAAGTGAAATCTGGCTTCGATATGCTTACTCCTTCCATGCAGAACTGGATTCTTCGCCAGATTTATGGATGACTTGTTGTCGATTTGCAACACAAGAGGTTTCTTCACTTCGACCTCCATTTCTTCAAGTACTGATCTGATCCAAATTGCTTGACATGCAGCATAGGATCCTGCTATATATTCAACTTCACACGATGATGATCCCACCACAGGTTGCTTCTTCGAACACCATGAGATTGGGGCACCAAATACTTGAAAGAAATAGCCAGTTGTACTTCTTCGATCTTCCTTATCTCCACACCAATCAGCATCTGAAAAGCAATTAACTATTGCTCATTTGCCTTCAGAATCTCGTCGAAACAGAATTCCAAAATCTGTTGTTCCTTTTAAGTATCTCATAATTCTTCTTGCAGCTTTCATGTGTGACACTCTTGGTTCACCCATGAATCTGCTCACTAATCCGACTGCAAAACCTATATCAAGTCGACTATTGCACACATATCTCAGAGATCCAACTATTTGTTTGAACAAAGTTACATCAACTTTGTCTTCCTCTCCATGCTTTTCTAACTTCACGTTTGGTTTGACAGGTAAAGATGCAGGATTCGAATCATCCATTCTGAATCTCTTGAGTATCTCTTTGACATACTTTCTTTGATGTAGCACCATACCTTGCTTCGACAGATGAAATTCCATGCCTAGGAAATAAGACAAATTTCCCAGATCCGACATTTCAAATTCCTTCTTCATCAGCTCTTTGAACTTCAACAAGTTCTTCAGGCTATTTCCAGTTATTAACAAATCATCGACATATAAGCAGATGATTGTTATATCTTGTGCTACAACCTGAACATAGACACCATACTCAGACTTGCATTTGAAAAATCCCAATTCGACTAAGTACGAGTCGATCTTCTTGTTCCATGCCCTAGGTGTCTGCTTGAGGCCATAGAGCGCTTTGTGCAACTTATATACTTTACTCGCTTCCTTCTGAATCACAAAGCCAGGAGGTTGTGTGACATAGACTTCTTCGTCTAACGGACCATTCAGAAAAGTTGACTTCACATCTAAGTGAAATATAGACCAACCTTAGTTACATGCCAATGCTACCACTAGTCGAACAGTCTTCAGTCTTGCTACTGGAGCAAATACTTCAGACTAGTCAAGTCCTTCTCTTTGAAGAAACCCTTGAGCTACTAATCTTGCTTTATGTCTTGCTATCGACGCATCAGCATTGTGTTTCAACTTGAACACCCATTTTACTTCGATAGCTTTTGTATGTGCTGACAATTCGACTAACTCCCATGTGTTGTTTCTTTCGATTGCCTGTAACTCTTCGACCATAGCTAACTTCCACTGTTGAGTTTTTAAAGCTTCGTTATAGTTGATTGGTTCAGCACCTGCAAGTAAAGCAAAATAAACTAATTCTCCATCTGGTGTGACTTCATCATCACCAGTCACTTCATAATCATGAAGTCTTGTTGGATGAACTCTATTTCGCCGAGGTCTTTGGCTTGTTTCAGTCACAACCTCTGTATCGGGAATGTCAGCAACTGCTTCTACTTCGACTTTGACTAAATTCTCAGCAATTTCTTCAACTTCGACTTCATCAGTTTCTTCGTCGAAATCAGAGCTCATCAATGGCTTGTTAATTGAAATACTAGAATTCCAATCCCAAGCAGAATTTTCATCAGTCACAATATCTCGACTTAACACAATCTTCTCATTAATTGGATTGAATAGCCTGTATGCACCAGTCTTATGATATCCTACCAGAATCATATGTTCACTCTTGTCATCTAGCTTCCTTCTTCTTGCATCAGGAACATGCTTGTAACACATAGAGCCATACACCTTCAGATGACTTACTGATGGTCGTTTGCCACTCCGCACTTCTTCAGGAACCTTGTTCTTCAATTGCTTGGTAAGGCACCTGTTCAGGATATAAACTGCAGTCGAAACAGCTTCACCCCATAAAGATTTTGGCAAATTCTTATGCTTGAGCATACATCTCTCCATATCCAATATGGCTCTGTTTCTTCTTTCAACAATTCCATTATGTTGAGGAGTATAAGGAGTAGTTACCTCATGATCAAGTCCATGTTCTGCACAGAATTTTTCAAACATCTTCGAAGTGTATTCGCCTTCTCCATCGGTTCGTAGAACTTTGATCCTCTTCTCACTCTGGTTTTAGACAAGCATCTTAAATCTCTTAAAGATTTCAAATACTTCATCCTTTCTCTTGATCATATAGATCCACAGCTTTCGACTAAACTCATCGACAAACGAAACAAAATATATGTTTCCACCAATGGTATGTTCTTCGAATGGACCACTTACATCTGAATGTACAACTTCGAGTATGCAGGATGATCTCATTGGCATAGTCGAAACGAAAGAATTTCTGGATTATTTTCTGACTAAACAACCTTCACAGAGTTTGTCAGGCATCTCATGACTTAGAATACCAGATACCATATCTTGAGTAATCAGCTGATTGGGTGATCGAAAGTTCAAATGTCCAAACCTCAAATGCCACAACCAATTATCCTTATGGTCGACAATAGTTTTTAGACATTGTACTTCAGCCGAACTGATCATGGTCTTAAACGTCTTGTTCTTCGACAATGGAGATTTCAAGACCAAATTGTTCTGGGTGTCGAACAATTTCAAAACTCGATCTTTCATGACAACTGAGAAGCCTTTTTCGACCAGTTGTCCAACACTTAACAGGTTACACTTCATTCCAGGTACATAGAACACATCTCTGATCATAGCTTTTACCCCATTACTCAGTTGAAAGACTATGTTGCCAGTACCTTCTGCTTGAAAGGAACTGTTATCAGCAAGTTTTATCTTGCTCTTCATCGACTTATCAAAATCTGTCAACCACTCCTTTCAACCAGTCATGTGATTTGAGCAACCCGAGTCGAGGAACCAGGTCTTGGATTCGACATGGTTATCTGCCACTACAGCCATAACCACCATACCATATTCAGAATCATCTGAATCTTGGCGTGCAAGGTTTGCTCCTTCATCCTTGCCTTTTTTCAATCCATTGTCTTTTATGTACCAACAATGTTTGGCCAAATGACCCCACTTTTCACAGTTATAACACTGCATACTTTTCTTATCTTCTTTGTCCTTTCGATAGTTTCCTCCTCCTCTTTTCGAGGATTCAGAAGCTCTATCTTCGACCTGATTCTTGTGAGGGTTCGACCAAGACTTCTTTCCTTGAGTCTTGTCGACTTTTCCTTTGAATTTTTTGGAACCACCATTCATTTTTCATGACTGAGCCTGCATTGCTTGTATCGAATCCTGAACTCCATTTCTTTCGACAATCCTCATCTCATGCGCCTCCAACAAACCAACCAAGTCTTCCACTTTTAGGGTTTCAAGATTGTTAGATTCTTGAATAGCTACGATAACATGATCAAAGTGAGAGGTCAACGTTCTCATTACCTTCTCAACTATCATCTTATCAGTTATGGTTTCACCACAACCCTTCAAGAGATGAACGAGTTTCTGAACCTTTGACACGTATTCTACAACTTTTTCGTCTTCTTCCATCGACAACAACTCAATTGTCAACGCAAGGTTTGCAACTTGACAACCTTGACTTTCTCACCTCCTTCATAATACTTCACCAGAATATCCCATGCCTCCTTCATCGTTTCAGCATGAGAGATTTTGTCGAAGTTAGCAGCATCGACTGCCGTCTGAATGCAATAAGCAGCCTTGCAATTTTTCTTCTTGACTTCGTTGTGGGCTTTTTTCTGTTCTTCGGTTGCATTTTCAGCCAACACAGGAACGCCGCCGGTAACCACTTCTAGGGTATCATAGAAGCTAAATAAGGATTGCATCTATTTTTTCCATCGGATCCAATGCTTGCCGTAAAGCATTGGAAGGGAATTCAAAATGCTCTTATCACCAATCATCTTCGCATCGATTGATTCACTTGCTCTAGAAACATGATCTATGACGTGAAGTTCTTGAAAACTCGATCAAGAACAATAACCGGAAGTTCTGGATACCAATTTGTTAGTGCGTGAGGCACTTTTAGTGAGGAGAGAATAGAGAGAGAATAAGGATTTGTATTATTGAATTGTGTAAATAATGATACAAGCTAGGACTATTTATATACAACCCTAATTGGGCTTGGGCTAACACAACTTGGATAATATCTAAATATTAAATCTAATTAAATCTAATCATATCAAATCAAATCTAATATAATATTTCAACAACTATAACATATTTGATTTAAGTGATTGTCTTTAGCTTTTATTGATAGATATTGTTAGGATAGTTTAAGTTGTTTGGAGGCTCTCTTCTAGGCATGACAATGGGCGGGTCGGGGATGATTTTTACCTTCTCCAAATTCAAACTTGAATCCTCGAATAATCCATGGTCTCCGCCCCAAATTCAAATGGGGATGGAGAATTAAAACTCAAACTTGTTCCAAACGGGTTCGGGTTGGGGTTGGGTTTGGGTATTCCCGCCCGCCACCATCTATTTAGTGAAATCAATTTTTTTGATAGAAATATTTATTTTTTCCAAAATCAAATTACATTATAAATAATAAAATAAAACAATCCGAAAATACTCCATATATACATTTCAAATATTTTAAATAATAAATACAAAATCAAAATATTGACCACGTATTTAATATTCTAAATTATCAAAAATAAATAATTAAGTACATAATAAAATAAACGGGACCAGTTCAGGGGGGTTCGGTTGGGTACTAGTGTCCCCATTACCCGACCCGTCTCCATATTTTATAATCGGGAAAATCTCAAACCCAAACTCAAACTCAGTCAAAGCGGGTTTTCTCCATCACCTTCGGGGCGGGTTTGGGTGGGTACCCGCAGGTACGAGTTATGTTGTCATGTCTATTCTCTTCTAAAATTAAAGATGGACTTCAATAAAAATAAAAATAAAAATAAATATTTATATTACCTAATATTAAAAAATTATAAATAACAAGCTTAAAAAAAGGTTGTTAATATTTGTCGAAGAGAAGAAGATGGTTTGTCAATTTATTTAATATTAATAAATATATGAATACTATACATAACTTTTTTAAAAATTGATTTTTTAAATTATTTTTTAGTTTATTCTTTGTAATCCTCCTACCAATTTTCAAAAGAGAGAAAATAAAGTTTATAATTCTTCTATATAAAATTATTAAAAACATTTTATAAAAAAATAGGTGACAGAGATCAATTAAATCCCTCACTCGTGTACCATTTAATTTAACCATACGATTATACAAGCCTACATGATCTAAATAATCTATATCACACTAGATTCATTCTCTTTTACTGCCTCAACAAATCTCTTTCTATTGCATGTATTTTTTATTTCTCTCGCCAACCTCTCTCTCTACTGTCCATTTGCAAATTGATATTTTATTATCATGTAAAGCATAATTTAAAGTATTCTTAGAGTGTGTTTGGATGAGGAATTTAAGAATTTTTAAGGAATTTAAAATTTTAAGTAATTCAAATGATTCAATTGAAATTCATTTATTTTTAAATTCTTTTGTTTGGATGGAGTATTAAAATGATTCAATGTAAAAAAATTAGGGTCATTTTCATAATTTTTAAAGCTTTTGGGTCAAAATTAAAATTATGAAAAATAGGGACCAATTTGTAATTTTTGAAAATTTGAAGGGACCAATTTCTAAAATTTGAAAATTAGTAGGGACTAATTTGCAAATTTTTGAAAATTTTGGGGTTGAATTTAAAATTTTCATAAAATATGAGGACTATCTTACAAATTTTAAAAAATTAATAATAAACAATTTAACATTCATATTATATAGAGTTAAGAAGCAATTTGAAATTCTTTATTTTTTGATGTCATTTTAAATTCCTTAAATTTAACATGAATAAAATACTCCATAAATTTACATCATTTTAACAATTCTCCATATTTTTTATCCAAACAATAGATTTTGATCAAGTCATTTCAAATTCCCTCAAAAAATTACTTTTCCTCATCAAAATCCTTCATCCGTAATTGAGATTTTTCAAGAAATTCAAAATCCTAAGCAATTTAAATGATTCAATTGAAATCCATTCATTTTAAAATTCTTTTGTTTGGATAGAGTATTAAAATGATTCATTGTTAAATTGTTAGGGTCATTTTTATAAATTTTAAAACTTTTGAGCCAAATTTAAAATATGGAAAATAAGGACCAATTTGCAATTTTTGAAAATTTGAAGGACTAATTTGTAAAATTTGAAACATTTTAGGGACTTATTTGCAATTTTTAGAAAATTTTAGAGGTGAATTTGAAATTTTCATAAAATATGAGGACTATCTTGCAAAATTTGAAATTTTGATAACAAACAATTTAACAATTGTATGATATAGAGTGAAGAGTAATTTCAAATTTCTTACTTTTTTGTGTCATTTGAAATTTCTTAAATTTAACTTGAATAAAATATTTTATAAATTTACATCATTTTAACAATTCTCTATATTTTTTATCCAAACAATGAATTTTGGTCAAATCATTTTAAATTCTTTCAAAAAATTATTTTTCCTCATTAAAATACTTCATCAAAACACACTCTTAAAGTATTGAGATGAATTTAAGATCTAATTCTTCTACATTATACTTGCCTCAAATTAAAGAAATTGATGTATTTGTGATCGAATTGACAATTATTTTTCACAAAACGGCAAACACATGCTTTTGATCCAAAAGATAACCAACAATGTTAAGTGATTTTCTGCAAACATAACCAATAATATTATTTGTATAAATGTGTATTCATAACTAGAAAATTAACATAAGAACTACTTCAATTAAATCACAAATAACACAACATTGTTCTTTTTTTATTCCAACCATGGTTTCCCTTTACTCCATATCTCAAGAATTTTTAATAAATTTCAACATTTAAGTATGTTGTGAATAAAATTGATGATAAATATATGGAAAAGGCCATTCTGTTTTTCTTTCTTTTCAGATTAACTTTAATGAAGTTTTTAGTTGGTTGGAATTTTGGAGAAGACAAAGATGAATAAAAACTTGAAAAATAGAGGCGGGTTTATATGAGAAATATATGATGTTCTATTTTTTTCTTCCATAAATTTGAGCCAATGATTAAATCTAATGGTACACCGGTGAACCACATAGTTGGTGTCTCACCTTAGACATCACCAAAAAAATAATTAGTATACTAAACAATTTTAAGGAAATTTAATATAAATAAAATGATAATTAACTTTTAAAAATAATATTATATTTAGAAAAGTTAGTAGAGTAGCTATCTAATTAATTTTACGCTTTAACATTTATATGTATATAGAAGATGTATTTATAATAGTATTGGTAGTTGCTCGTTTGCCTAAAATTGAAATAGTAATCAATAAGAGAAATAAATAAAAATATTAACATTATCCTACTAATGTCATTCACCCTATTTTTTTTATTTTTTGTTAAAAGAGAGGGCCTAAGGCCCGAAAATAAACAACTACACACAATGATCTAGCGGTCAAAAAACCTTTAGCATCTGCATCTGCAAGACTCACTAGAAAGTCTGGCACTGAGTCAAAAACCACAAAATTAGTATTGATATTCACTACGCCAAAAATATGTTTAGACGGCACCTAAAAGACAGCGTTTTTATACAAAAGCGCTGCTAAAAAGAATAAAAAAATTTCGCTAAAAAAAGCGCCTTAAAAGAAAGGCTTTAGAAAACGCTTTTCAAAAGCGCTGTAAAAGACTGCTACCTTAGACCACCTTAGAAAGCGCTTTCCAAAAAGCGCTGCTATAGGTATTACTTTAGAGAGCGCTTTTAAAAAGCGCTGCCTAAAGGTCACCTTAGAAAGCGCTTTCAGAAAGCGCTCTTATAGGGCTCTAATTATTTTCACTTTAGAAAGCGCTTTCTTAGGAAAAGCGCCCTCTAAAGTCCTTTACTAATTAAAATATAAAACAATTCTAAAGATTTTCAGAGACACTTCTATTCATTTTCTCTCTCGACCGTTTCTCTAAACCCTTGATGTCGTTCTTGCATTGTCATTGCCGTCATTCTTGCATTGCCATTGTCGTCACCTTTGCCGTCACCGTTGTCGTTGCCGTCACCGTTGTCGTCATTGTTGCATTCCATTCTTGAAAACGTTGTTGTTGTTGTTGTTCTTATTCTCTTATCCTCTGAAAACTAAGGTACGTTGTTACTCTTTTATTATTCATTTCTCTGTTTTTAATTTTTGTTTTTGATTTGATTTTTATGCTGAAAAAGTTTTCACGATGAGGATAAAAGCTCCCTCTTTTATTGTTGCAGAATCGAACCTATTTTTTGCTTTTATTTTTCATGTATATTTGGCAAAGTATCAATCCTTAATCTTTTATCTCTTATTTTTACAAATGTCCCTCTTTTTTTATAATATGCTCATTGTGTTATGCATTCATGATACAACCTAGTTTTGTGGAAGGTATTTTCATAAGGAAACTAATATTAAAGTATCTTCACAACGATGACTATTATTGAAAAGATACTTCATGATACAACCTAGTTTTGTGGAAGGTTACTTTTAAATATTTTCTACTGTATATTTGGCAAAGTTGATTAGTATAAACAACCTAGTATTGATTGAAATTGTATTTCGCTAGTTGTGTTGTACTGTTTTTCCAATTGATTGTGTTTGGTCTATCCTTTTTTTCCAAGTTCATTTCTTTTATTTTCTAGAACTTGTGACTTTTTGTTATAAGTTAATTGTCTACTTTATACTTATTGAGGAGAGAATTTTTTTGATACTTTAAATTATAATTTTTCGTGGTTTTTAAAGTTATATTATAAGTCAATGAGCCTATATTAATGGTTGTCTCTCACCTTTCTTCTTGTATTTTGATCTGTTCTCTAAACTTAGTGATTCTAAAGTATTTATTTTGCTCTTGAGTACTTGGAATATGTAGGTGTTTACCTCTAATTGTTGCTTGTTTGTGATTACATGTTGCCACTTATCAAGTTATGACTCATAATTGGTCAATTAATGATATTTCATTTTATGATACGTGTATAGGGGTTACTTGTGTTCAAAGTGTGAAAGTCGGATCGTTTCCCTACAGGTATAACATTTTTTCCTTTTGTTTTTGTTTAGTTTAATTAGTATAAATATGGATAAGAAATGGATGTCTTCAAGTCGATTGTCGAAAGAGTACGACAATGGAGTATCAGAATTCGTTAAGTTTGCTGTTGCGCACGCCAAAGACCCCAGTCGAATGATATGTCCTTGCTTGGGTTGCTGCTTTGGGAGTCGGGTTGACGCGGTTCAGTTGGCATCGCATTTATTGAGGAGTGGAATTGATAGAAGTTATACATGTTGGAATTTGCATGGTGAGAAAATTAACGGGAATGTTGAATCGGAGGATAATACGACCTACGCTTCATACGACAATGGCACAGATACATACGATTCTGATCGAGTCGAAGAGATTGCAGAAGCACTTGAAGAAGATCTTAAGGATTGTCCCAAAATGTTTGAGAGGTTGGTAAGCGATGCAGAGAAACCGTTGTATAATGGTTGCACCAAATTTACAAGATTGTCTGCGGTATTAAAGTTGTACAACTTAAAGGCGGGCAATGGATGGTCGGATAAAAGTTTCACAAAATTATTGGCCCTTATGAAAGATATGCTTCCAGAGGATAATGCTCTTCCCAATCGAACATATGAGGCCAAAAAGATGTTGTGCTCTATTGGCATGAGCTATGATAAGATACATGTCTGTCCAAACGATTGCGTATTGTTTCGAAATGAGTATGCATCGTTAAATGAGTGTCCTAAATGCGGTGTCTCTCGATATAAGAAAAAGTTGTCTCCAGCAAAAGTCTTATGGTATTTTCCTATAATTCCGAGATTTAGACGCATGTTTCGTAGTGAGACCGATTCAAGACACTTGACTTGGCATGCAGATGAAAGAATTATTGATGGAAAGTTTCGACATCCGGCAGATTCACCACAGTGGATGAAAATTGATGATGATTATCCTGAATTTGGAAAAGAAGCAAGAAGCCTTCGCTTGGCATTATCTACTGATGGAATGAACCCACACGGTATTCAAAGTATCTCACATAGCACTTGGCCTGTGATCATAATGATTTATAACCTACCTCCATGGCTATGTATGAAGCGTAAGTACATGATGTTATCTATGTTAATTTCTGGGCCTAGACAACCAGGGAATGACATAGACGTGTACTTGGCACCCTTAATCGAAGATTTAAAATTTTTGTGGGAGAACGGTGTGGAGGTTTATGATGGGTATAGGAAAGAAAGTTTCAACTTGAGGGCGATATTGTTTGGCATAATTAATGATTTTCCAGCATACGGAAATCTATCAGGGTACAGCATAAAAGGTCAATGTGTATGTCCTATTTGTGAAGATAAAACAGATTGGACGCAATTGGAGTTTGGTCAGAAGAATGTCTTTCTCGGTCATCGTAGATTCTTAAATTCTAATCATCACTATCGTGGGTGGAGAAAAACATTCAATGGAGAGCCAGAACATGGTAGAGCTCTAACTATATTGACAGGTGATCAAATTTTTGAAAAGGTGAAAGATGTGAGAACTCAGTTTGGAAAGCCTTTTGCACATACACTTGTCAAGAGTGGGTGGAAGAAGAGGTCAATTTTTTTTGAACTGCCATATTAGAAGTCGTTGTATGTAAGACATTTTCTCGATGTTATGCATATTGAAAAAAATGTATTTGACAGTGTTATTGGTACGTTACTCAATATACTAGGAAAGTCTAAGGATGGCCTTAAAGCAAGAAAGGACTAGGTACATATGGGGATAAGAACTGAATTAGGACCCTTGAAGAAAGGAAAACGAACATATCTACCACCTGCTGCGTATACTTTATCTAGAAAGGAGAAAAAAGTATTGTGTAAGTTTCTAAGTGAAGTTAAAGTTCCAGAAGGATACTCTTCAGATATTAGAAGACTTGTGTCTATGAAATACCTCAAGTTAAAGAGTTTAAAGACGCATGACTGCCATGTTATAATGGAACATTTTCTACCAATAGGTATACGTTCTATTCTGCCAGAAAAAGTAAGAAGCGCAATAACTAAATTGTGTTTTTTCTTCAAGTCAATTTGCAGTAAGGTGGTCGATCCCGCGATCTTACCAACATTGCAAAAAGAAATGGTTATTACTTTATGTGATCTTGAAATGTATTTTCCTCCCTCGTTTTTTGACATAATGGTTCATCTAGTTGTTCATCTGGTGAAAGAGACGCAATTGTGTGGATCGGCTTATATGAGATGGATGTACCCTGCTGAACGTTATATGAAAATATTAAAAGGGTATGTGAAAAACCTAAGTCGACCAGAGAGTTGTATTGCCGAACGATACATTGTTGAAGAAGCGGTTGAGTTTTGTACTGAATATCTGTCCAATGTACAATCAATTGGACTCCCCAAATCTCATATTGTCGAAAAAAAAGAAGGAAAAAAGTTAATTGGAAATGAAGTTGTGATAGTATCAAGGGTCGAACGGGATCAAGTGCATTTGTATGTTTTGGACAATGAGAATGAGGTTGAGTCGTATGTTGAAATGCACAAGGATGTTCTCTGAGGTTTAAATCCGAATAGAAATGAGAATTGGATAGTACGAGAGCACAATCAAAGTTTCATACCTTGGTTTAAGGATCATATTTATTCAAAGTATTATTCAGACCGCAATTCAATAATAGAAAGGTTGAGATGTTTAGCATATGGTCCAAGTATGGTCGTGTTTTCTTATAGCGCATACGCAATTAATGGATACACATTTTATACCAAAGAACAAGATGATAAAAGTACTATGCAAAATAGTGGTGTCACCGTGGTAGCTGAAGCAATGCACATTTCAAGTGTGAAAGACTTAAACCCCAAATTTACAAATCTGTCATATTTTGGGGTTATCGAGCGCATTTGGGTGTTTGATTATGAGAAGTTTCAGATTCCTATATTTCGTTGCAAGTGGGTTGAAAATAATAATGGCGTACGAATGGATAAGTCAGGATTTTTGCAAGTGGATCTTAATAGGGTGGGGTACAAAGATGAGCCTTTTATTCTAGCCTCTCAAGCTAAACAAGTGTTCTATGTCACTGAACCGACAAGTACAAAATGGTCTATAGTGCTTTTATCTAACAAAGTAATTGATGAAAACGTTGGAGATCAAGGTGATATTGATGTTGATATTGAATCATTTACTAGAAATGATCAAGATGAAAATATTATAGCGAATGAATCATATACTAGAAATGATCATAATGAGGGTATTTGGATCAATCCAACCGTCCGTGTTGTTAAGAGACGGGTAGAACATACTCCAAACAAGAAAAGAAAGAGACGTTAGTGAAAAAGGTACTAGTTGTAAAATTATAGCTTATATCATTCAATGGATTAGGATTATGGATTTTTATATTTGTCATTTAATTTCTGTTTTTTTTTCTTTCTTACAGGTCAAATGTCTAGTAACCAGGAAGATACGCACGAGTAGCACGGGCTAGAGCAACCAATATTACATGGGTCAAAGTGGAGGTATATTAATTTTCACAATATTGCTTATTAGTGATGCTACTTGATAACACAAAACATCTATATATTATTTATTATGTGTTTGTCTATGTGTAGTGCCCTCGTCAGCGTAATGGCATAGACTGCGGGTACTTCGTTTTGAGGTTCATGAGAGAAATCCTTCAAATGGGACAATTGGAGATTCCTATTACGGTATGCATGGCTTTATAACTTAGGATTTATTTTAATATTTATCGGATATGTCATATAATTTATTATTTTTAACTAAATAATGCGTATTTTGTTTTGTTATGTAGTATTTCGATGATATGGCGTGTCCTTATTACACAAGGAAACAATTGCAAGATACTGCGGAGGAATTGTGCGAATTTTTTATTGCAAGAAGAATTCTTTCTTGAATGTATAGTTTTGTGAATGTAATTTCTAGTTTATTGAAATGTAAATTCTATACAGGTTTGAAACCATACAATAGAATTTGTGCGAATTCTGCATGTAAATTCTAGTTTATTGAAATGTACAAATTCTAGTTTATAGAATTTGTGCGAATTCTGCATTAATGTAAATTCTAGTTTTGAAATAGAATTTGTTGATGGAAATGCGTATCCATACTGGTTTATTGAAATGTGAATTATACAGGTTTATGGAAATGTGAATTATACAGGTTTCTGCATAAAAAAAATGGTTAAAATGGGATTTTTTAAAAAAAATTTCAAAATTATACGTAGACAAAAGACAGCGCTATTGAGAAAAAAGCGCTGTCTAAGGTTATACATTAGACAGCGCTTTCAAAAGCGCTCTCTAAAGGTATATAAAAAAATCATTATATGTATACATTAGACAGCGCTTTCAAAAGCGCTGTCTAAAGTCCCACTTTATAGAGCGCTTTTGAAGAAAAAAGCGCTCTCTAAAGTATATAAAAAAATTCTCTATAATTTTAAACGTATACATTAGACAGCGCTTTTAAAAGCGCTGTCTAAAGTTCCCTTTTAGAGAGCGCTTTTTCATAAATAAAAAAGCGTTGTCTTTACCTACGACAGCGCTGGCTTAGACAGCGCTTTTAAGCGCTGTCAAAGGCAAAAAAAAAGCGCCCTCTTTTCCCTTGTTTGGCGTAGTGATTACACCCTATATTGGCAAGAGCATCCGCACATCTATTAGCTTCCTTAAAAGAGTGAGTCAACCTAACTTCCTCAAAAAAAGTCATCCTTCTCTGAATTTGCCTAATGATGGCCAAACTTTCCTTCATATAAGCACCACATCTCTCAATTGCATTCAAAACCAAGGTGGAATCCACATTAACCTCCACCTTTTTAAAGCCCAACCTGCTAGCAAATTTGATGCATTCACAAAGGCCCCATAACTCAGCCATGAAAGGATTACATTCACCAATAGATTTAGCAAAACCTCCAACCCATCCTCCCTTATTATCTCGAATAATTCCCCCACACCCAACGCTTTTCCCTTCTTTGCTAGCTCCATCAACATTCAGTTTAACCCAATCCCTTTTTGGCGAACTCCAGGCGATCAACTTTACCTCTCTATCTCTACCATGAATAAATTTATCCACGATCATGGCCTCTTCAGATTCCTTAACCTTTTGGATAACGAAAACTCCCGGATCAAAAGGTCTAAAGAAATTTTCACTATGCTCCTCTTTATTCCTCCAAGTCCACAAAAAGTAGCATCCCATCGCCCAAATGCTCCTCCAATCAAAATTAGCTCTCACCGTCGCATTTAAGTTAAGTTCAAACCATTCTGCCAATTCCGCTTGGAAGAAGGTTAACTTTAAGTAACCTGGAACAATATTATTCCAAAGTTGGATGGCACTCCTACAATCACAAACCGCATGCAAAGTAGATTCAATCACATGCCTACATAAGGAAAACGAAGTTGATCCCAACCCTTTCTTACTTTTAGTATAATTGGTAAGAATTCTATCATGCTTTAATAACCAGAGTAAAGTCCGGACTCGCTCTGGCACATTGATTTTCCAAATCTTCCCCCAATCCTGCTCTGTCACGTGCTCATCTCCATGCTCAAGCTCTTTATACATATCCTTTACATAAAACTCCCCTGTGCCAGTTCCTGTAAACACTAGCTTGTCCTCCCACGCATTTTCATTTGGCGGCATGCTCACTTTTAGCTTGTTAAGAATAGCACCAGGCAGCCAATTTCGCAAATCCTGCAAATTCCAATCTCAATTACTATCAACTAACTCCTTCACATTCGCTCCAAGGTACGCCTCAGGAACTTGCACACCATAATCTATAAGACACGAGCCTAACTTTATCCAACTGTCGTGACACAAATCAACCTTTCTACCATCTCTGAGGCTCCAAAATCCAGTATCGAGCAGTTCTGGAATCGTCTTGTAGATCGCCTTCCAAATCCCTGAATCAGAATATTTACTACGCAAAGGTTCACGCATATTAATATCTGTATAAACTCCTTTAATCACTAAGCACCACAAGTCATTGGAACTATCCAATAGCTTCCAAAACAGCTTCATAATGCACGCCTTATTCATAATTTCTAGTTTGCGAAGCGACAAACCTCCCACGTACTTTGGTCTGGTTAACATGTCCCAGCTCACTGCATGAAGCTTTTTTTTATCCGCTGTATCGCCCCAGATAAAATTGTGTTGCAGCTTTTGGATTTCATCTAGGCAAGCTTTTGGCAACAGATTAGTCATCATAGGGTAAGTTGGAATTTCTTCAATGACACTCTTAGCCAAGGTTACTCTACCTGCAAAAGATAAGGTGTTTGTCTGCCAGCCCGCAAGCCTCGTCGACACTTGATCCACTAGGTACTGATAATCTGCTCTCTTTAACTTCCTGCCACTCAAAGGAACTCCAAGGTATTTTCCAAAATTTGATGTCTCTCTAAAACCAGAAATCTGCACCATTTGTTCTTGATGTTTCTATTCACATTTAGGGAGAGCATTATGCTAGTCTTGTTAATACTAACCTTCTGTCCTGGCATACAACAAAATTCCTGCAGAACTTTCATCACACACCTAA
The DNA here is from genome assembly GCA_022829125.1 of Lathyrus tuberosus. Taxonomy (NCBI): domain Eukaryota; kingdom Viridiplantae; phylum Streptophyta; class Magnoliopsida; order Fabales; family Fabaceae; genus Lathyrus; species Lathyrus tuberosus. The sequence continues at coordinate 2,224,603 of JALAZF010000213.1, forward strand.
TCTGATTTTCAAAAAATTCTCCAAAGATAAGTAAATCATCCGCAAACATTAAATGCGAGATATGCGGACCATTCTTCCCTATTTTGATCGCTTTCCACCTCTTGCTCTATAATATGGGATAACTTGTCCATACAAAGCACAAACAAATAAGGGGAGATATGATCCCCTTGACAAATGCCTCGATTAGAACGAAAGAACTCACTCCTAGCTCCATTCCACAAAACATTGGTCTCTACACTGCTAACAACATGCATAATGATATTGAGAATACAATCAGGAATTCCGGCTTCTCTTGACACATACGTAATAAAGTCCCAATTAAGCTTATCGTAAGCTTTAGATAAATCTATTTTTATTGCAAACATGCCTTTCTTACCTTTCTTCTTCTGCATAATATTCATTACTTCTTGCGCAATAATAATATTTTCGTGTATAGATCTGCCTGGCACAAATCCAGTTTGATACGGAGATATCAAGGATGTTATTGAAGTTTTTAATCTCCCCACAATAACTCTACTAACCACTTTGTATAAGGTATTGCACAAAGATATTGGCCGAAACTGAGCAACATTAATAGGCTGGAACACCTTAGGGATCAAACAAATATCAGTTTGATTAACTTCAGTAATGTAGCTAGGATTGATCTAAACTTTCTTAATAAAATCACAAACCTGTCTCCCCACCACATTCTACGACTTTTGATAAAAACCAGCAGGAAACCCGTCCGGCCCTGGCGCCTTCCAAGGCTTCATTGCGAAAATCGCTCTTTTCACTTCTTCATCATTAATAGGCATCTTTAAGTTACTTAAGTCTAATTCTTGCAGTTTAGGAAAGCTGATGCTGGTATTATGAATCATCTTCCAGTTATAATTGAGTGCAAAAAGTTTCCTATAGAAACTGTTAACCAAATCCTTTAACTGTTCATTATTCTCTATCTACACCCCATTATCATCCTTGAGCATAGCGATCCTATTTCTCCGTCTTCTGTTAATAGTTTTTAAATGGTAATACTTCGTATTCCTATCTCCACCCTTTAACCACTCAGATCTGGACCTTTGATGCCACATAAACTCTTCCCTCCCAAGAATATTATTAAGCTCCTTTTGAAGCTTTTTCTCTAATTGCACCAACCCTGCTTCAGCTGATCTTCTTTGCATACATCCTTGAATGCCTTTAATCCTAGCCATTAACTCTTTTTTTTGCTCCATTACCTGATTGAAATTGAGATACTTCCAACGTTTGATCTCTTCTTTCACATTCCCTAGATTCACTATACCATTGTCTTCAGAACTCCACACACCTCTAATCATCTCATGATAAGTATCCTCAGCTAGCTAAGCACTCTCGAAGCAAAATTATCTTGGTTCATTATGCTTCATGACTTTAGTCGGAGAGATTAAGATTCGATGATGATCTAAAAACTTAACGCGTGTAAGCACTTTAATTTGAGCATCCGGAAATTTAAGACTCCAAGCCTCATTACTTAAAGCTCTATCTAGCTTCTCATAAATCCTCTGGCCCCCTTGGAAGATAGGTCCCCTCCACGTGAATTTAGGCCCAACTGTTTCCAGATTCATCAACTTACAATCATTGATTCTATCACAAAAAACTATGCACCTACGCACCGAGGCCGGCACCCCACCCTTCTTCTCATTCCTTCCAGCAATATCATTAAAATCCCCAGCAAAAAGCCAAGGATTATGCATATTCACATAAATGTTCTTCAACTCATCCCAAAGGTCATTTCTTTTACTCTCTTGTGGACTTGCATAGATAGATGTAAGATACTAACGCATCCCACTCAGCTCAGTTATCCTAAGATGCAAGAACTGGTGATCTTTTTGACACGGATTTATATTAATACTATCCTTTTTCCAAGCAGCAACAATACCTCCAGGATAGCCTATATTGTGCATGGAAATACTATCATCAAACCCAAGCTTTCGAAAAGTTTTGTTAAGCTTCACTGGATCACATCTTGTTTCAAGGATTATCAGAATATTTGGTTTGTACACATCCAAATAATACTTGCAATATCTATAAAATGCCTTGCTAACAGCCCCTCTACAATTCCACACCATAATATTATTGATTGAACTAATCATTAAAACAATATAAAAGAAAGATCCACTCCTCCAAACACCAAAGACTATCCAGAAAATCCTAGAAATGTCTCACCAATTTCACTATTCTTCATGCCTTCATGCACTCCTTCATGAATCACACCTTCATCCTCCTTTCCCTTGTCCGTTTTACTCAACTTCTCCCCTAACTCTATTGGCACTTTAAAGGCTATGATATTTTGAACATTTTCCTTTGCAGCAATGTCGGGCGGTCTCGTACACTTGTTGTCCACATTATTATTACCCATGCAAAACTTCCCCCTTCATAGGCTATAGGATTGGAAGAGACTTGATTGATTTCTTCACAATACTTACGATGTGTGCCCTTCCTACCACTTTTTTCTTTCATATGGTATCTAGTCTTTTGTGAGATCTCAGCTTCCTTATCTATACTTTCCAATAATATCTCCTTAGTTTTCTTACTCGAGCCACTCAAGGCTCCTTTGAAATCTTTATTGCCACGTGGTGCAAGTTTCCCTTTTAACTTACTTTTAAAGTTTACCTTTTTTATTTTATTCACATGGATTCCTTTGTCTCCTCCATTCTGTTATTTGGTACCCTTTTTTCCGCACCCAATGATTGTTGCATATACTATCTCTTTCCATCATCAATGCCTAACTCATTAATTGCCTCCACTATTATCTCCGGCATATTTTCTTCTTCCTTATTATTCTCTGCACCCTCATTACCTTTTTTTGCCATTATTATCAATTATAGTGAAATCATTACTATTATCATTATCCTCAATGATATCAGTATCATTATTATCTCCTATTTGCTCCTCCTTCTCATTATTATTGTCCATGATTTCCTCATTAATGTCTGCCATCATGTTGTTAAGGGCAATAAATCGTGAGCCATTAATTTCTTTTGGGGCATTAATTCTTATCGGAGTGTTGTTTTGCCGACCATCCGCCATCTTTCTACTTCTTTTAGGTTTCTGAACAACCCTCCACAAATCATCCCAATTATCTGCATGACTAGTTCCAATCTTCAGTGTACTCGTACTTCCACCTGCCTCACTTCTGTAAGCTTGATCCTCCATGTTTTCCTTTCGAATCCCCTTCCAAGCGCACCCTTCTTTGTAATGTCCATATCTGCCACACTTTAAGCATAAGAGATGCAGGCCTTCATATTCAATCTTGTAGCTTCGCTCCTTTATTGTAAACATTACAAGAAGAGGTTTAGAAATATTAACTTCAACATAGATTCTCGCATATTTTCCACTTTCCTGCTGAATGGTATTCCTATCCATTTTCATAGTTTTTCCAATTCTATCACCAATGAAGAATAACACACGCTCATCATAATATTCAATAGGTAATCCCCCAATTCTTGCCCATACAACAACCTCTTCAATGGTATCCTTTTCTGGATGAAAGTTTGGACTCCAATCTTTGACGGTTAAATAGTGATCATATTTAAACCACGGTCCTTTCTTCATTGTTATCTTCTTATCTTCCTCATGTGTGAAGGCAATCAAATAATAATCATTACTTAAATCTATTATGTTGATTACTCCATACCTCACCCACATCTGTTTTAATCTAGTTTCCAAAGCCTTATACCTAATCTTTCTACCTAGCAGTTTGACTATTACACCTCTCCTCCATGGTTTCTGAATCCTCCTTTCCTCTTCTTCTGATAGCACAAAGATTGGACATTCATAATCTTTCACTATACTCTCCTCCACTTTCATCCCCTCAAGATCCTTCAGAGCCAATTCCACTATACTTCCATCTGATACACATTCGTTGTAATGCAGTGTATTCTTGATCCCGGTAACCATGTCTTTGTAGGAACAAACTTCTCCCCCATCATTCTTCCCCCACATTTCCCGCTCCCCAATCTTTAGAACATTATTCTCTAGCTGATCTCCCATGTTGGGGCTCACCACCTCTTTACCCTTAACCTTTTTAGTGCTCCTAACCTTAAGATCTTTTTCCTCCTCATATTGATCATTTTCATTAGAAAACCCTAGCAGAAAGCTCATGTTAGAATTTTAGTGCAATTCTGAACTATTTCTAATTTGTAATGGATTTTTTAATGTCATTCACCCTATTGAATGATATAAAATGTGCTAGAAAAGTCCAACTATTAATTTCATTAATGGATCATTGCAAATGAAACCGCTAGTGAAAATCGACGTCGTCGTTTGAAAGTGACTTTTTCATTAGAAGAAGTTAATGATAATTTTGGAGTATAATCATTTTGACTAATACTACTACCGATATCACCTTTGTTCTTTTTGCCATCTTTTTTGTTTTTTTAATATTATTTTTCTCGATCATGTGACCAAATATAACATATATCAAAGCAAAATTTAAAAAATTAATATACGATATAGTATAAAATTATCAATATATTATATCAAGAGAAAGATTAAATCTCACCGAGTAATTTATTTTCTTTATGTGTAAGATTAAATTATCATTAAGTTATCAATATATTATATGTGTAAGAAGTATTTGAGTAGCATTTACTTTGAAAATATATATCGATCCTATAAAATTTAGCTTGTTCGTATGTTTAATTGCTCGAATGAAATATCATTAAGAGCAATCAAACACTTTTCAAAAGCATAAGTTAAACCTTGTGAAATTTTATTCGTAAAATGTGGTACCTTCTTCCTAAGAGTTGCACGAATTTTTCAATATTATTCATAGATGAAAATAATATATATATATATATATATATATATATATATATATATATATATATATATATATATATATATATATGTGTGATAGCAGGCCCATTGGCACTACATGGAAGCCCACATGGATGAGAGACTATGTGCCTAAATAATATGTTTTTAATTCATCATTATTAAGTTTAGTTTAATTCTCTCTTTTGGGCTTTGCCCATTTAGCTGATCCAGCAATAGTTTGTTTGTATTTAAGCCACTTTACATTTGGGAATATATTAGAGAATTATTCAGAATTTTAATTTCCTTCTTTTGTTTTGTGTTCATTCAATGGTAAACCATAGTTTTGGTAATAGTTGTTGATCCCCCTTTTATCATTGGTACTTTCATTTTAAATTCACGGCTCCTCCTAAACCACCCTAACCCTCCCCTCAAGAAATCGTTGAACAAGCCGTCCAAACATCTCACATTCACCTAGATAATGCCATTAACTAAGTTCACACAGATCTGGATGAGAGATTTGACAAAGTTCACATAGATCTGAAAAAAAAACAATGACACCTTGGCACTATCAACACCAGAATGGAGAATGATAAGCAGATCTCCGATTCTCGCTACGAATCAATCATGACGACTCTCAACAAACTGCTCACTCAAAAGGCTTCACAACCTGCTGCTACTGTTTCCTCGACAGCAAGTTCTTCAGGTATAACCCAACTACCTTTCTCTATACCCATGGTTACAACACCTGTTTCTGATGGGATTTCTCCAGCCAACACACCCTTACGGCAGTCCGCAGCCTTTTTGCAAACATTCATCCACCCCAACGTCACCTCGGTCTCACACACACCCACAACACAACTCACACCACCTTTTACGTCATACCCTTTCTTCCCGACTAGTTTTCCACAAAACACCACTTATACAAACCCATTTCCCCTACAGATTCCATATACCCAAATCCCTCATATCCCTCATTTACCCCCTTTTCGTACCCCGAAATTAGAACTTGCTATATTTGATGGTTCAAACCCATTGGAGTGGTTATTTTAAGCTGACCAATTTTATAGTTTTTACCAATTACCACCTGAAAATAGGTTGTCCATGATGTCTTTTTATATAAAAGGAGAAGCATTAGGCTGGTTTAAATGGATGCATCAAAGTCAATTATTGTCAGATTGGTTCAATTTTACTAGAGATTTGGAAAAGATTTGTACCTTCTACATTTGTCAATCACGAAGCAGAATTGTTTAAACTTAAACAAACTAGTTCTGTGTTGGAATATCAAGCAGCCTTTGAAAAATTGGGTAATCAAGTTGTTGGATTATCACATGAAGCTATACTGAATTGCTTTATTTCTAGTTTGATTCCCGATATTCAAAATGAAATCGCTATACACAAACCTACCTCTATTTCCCAAGCCATTGGGCTTGCGAAGCTGATTGAATCCAAATTAAGGGAGGCAAAACCTAAGTTTCAAAAAGCCTTTTCCAGCCCTTATACCAGACCTAACCCACCCTCCCAACCTACTGCCCTATACCCGCTTCACCTAAATCTTTTCCACCTTCCCAACCTTCTAAATTACCCATTCGCCGTTTCTCCAATGCTCAACTCCAAAAGCGTCACGACAAAAGGTTAAGCTTTAATTGCGACGAAAAATTCATCTCGGGCCACAAATGTTCATCCGGGAAATTCCTCTTGTTATTGGTTGATGATGAGGAATACTACATACAAGACAACAGTGAACCTATTGACGATCATGTTATTCCTGCAGAACCGGATGGGACTTACTTTCAACTATCCCCCTAAGCTGCTAGTGGCTAATTCTCACCAAAAACCATTAAATTCAATGGAGTTATTCTTTGGTCTGTCAGTCACGGTGCTGATTGACACGGACAGTACACACAACATTTTTCAACCTCGCATTGCCCATCATCTCAAACTTCCAACTACATCAATTCCAAATTTTTCGGTCATGGTTGGTAATGGCTCTAAATTACTATGCTCAGGTCTCTACCCTCAGGTTCCTATCACTCTCCAAAACAATTTGTTTACAATTCCTTTTCACTTACTTCCTCTTGAAGGAGTTGGTGTTGTCCTTGGAATGGAGTGGTTTCGCACTCTCGGTCCTCTCATGGCTAATTTTTCCATCCCAAAAATCTCCTTCACCTATCACAACAATGACATCACTATTATGAGTAATCCTAAAGCCCTTCCCTCACCCTTTTCCTACAATCACATTTGTTATCTTATCCACACCAATTCAATTGCATTCATTCACATGTTACTCTACCAGCCTACCACATCACACGAACCCAATCCTCCACCACAAAACACAACTACTATTGAATCCTTACCCACTTCCCTCCCACACCAAATTTCCACTATTATTAAGTCATTTTCTGCCATCTTTCAAAAACCCAAAGGTTACCCCCACCTAGACCCCTTGACCACCACATTCCCATTTTACCCAACACTGCTCCTGTTAATGTTAAACCCTACCGATATCCTCATTCCCAAAAAGATTCCATGACATCCATAATCTAAGATATGCTTCAGGAGGGTATCATTAAACCCAGCAACAACCCTTACTCCTCCCTAGTCCTGTTAGTTCGAAAAAAAGACGGTAGTTGGTGATTATGTGTTGATTACCGCGCACTTAACGCTGTAACAGTTCGAGACCGTTTCCCTATCCCCACATAGATGAACTCTTTGATGAATTAGGATCGGCAACTATTTTTTCTAAGATTGATCTTCGATCTGGATATCACCAAATCAGGGTAACACCAGAGGATACGCACAAAACTGCATTCAGAACGTTTGGCATAACTCTGCTCACCACTCTGAAACAAACAGACAAACGGAAGTGGTTAATCGCTGCCTGGAAACATATTTACGATGCTTTACAAGTGACAATTCGAAAAAGTGGTTTAGATACTTACACTTGGCTGAGTTTTGGCATAACTCTGCTCACCACTCCTCCATCAACATGTTTTCGTTTGAGGCCCTTTATGGACGCCCCTCCTTCCTTTCCCAACTACCGCCACGGATCTACCACCATTTCTCCTTTAGAGGTGTCCCTGCAACAAAGAGATGAAATACTGCAAACACTTAAACTCAACCTTGAATGAAGCAGAATACGAATGGAAACTCAGAGTAATCAAAAACGTGTTGACTGTACCTTTCAAGAGGGCGATTTAGTTTTGCTTCGTCTTCAACCCTATCGTCAATCATTCGTCCAACGTCGTGTCTCTCACAAGCTTTCAAAATGCTACTATGGCCCATTCTAGATTCAACGAAGGATCAGAAAAGTGGCGTATCAACTAGATCTCCCTCCCTCTTCTAGGATCCACCCAGTAATTCATGTTTCTCAACTCCGTGCTTACCATGGAATTGATCCAACTGCTCATTTTACTCCGATTCCACCAGAGCTCTGAGGTCTTGATGAAAGCATAACAGACGCAGCAAGCCCCAACTGTTCCGATCCACATGCATCCTTGGCTCAGAATCCACATGCATCCTTGGCTCAGAACACTAGCGACATAGTTAGAAGAGAAGAGGGACAAAGTTCTACGAAGGAGGTTGTGGTCCAAGATGAGGGTTTGAAGGACTTTGAACAAACTCAGAGAAAAGAAAAGTCTAATTTTGTGGAACATGATGTGAGAAGTGTTGAAAAGAAGTACATTGATGTGTTGGGACCAAGTACTTGACTTAATGACTTGGTGTTTTCCAACGACCCACTCACGTTACAATCTCAACCATAGGATTTATTGGATTATTTTACAACAACCTCTCCACCATCTAATATTTTGCATGTTGCACCTCTAGCATCACGTGATGGCTCACTTCCCAAGTCCACTACTGTTTCCCAGTAGAACACGTGTGGCCTCGTACAGTCCCAATACGAACCAGCTGGCACGCATGCACTTCCCTACATTGTCCCTCTTCCACGCCTTCCCATTCTGCCAGCTAATTCCACCGTGTCATCTTCACATGGGTCTTTCCAATGGACAACAGCTTTTCAACAGGCCCAAGCTTCTCTTAATCCCAACCTTGAGGACAAGGTTGCTGTTGGGCCGGATAGTAGTGATAGCAGGCCCATTCGCACAACAAGGAAGCCCGCATGGATGAGAGACTATGTGTCCAAATAATATGTTTTTAATTCAGCATTATTAAGTTTAGTCTAATTCTCTCTTTTGAGCTTGGCCCATTTAGCTGATCCAACAATAGTTTGTTTGTATTTAAGCCACTTTACCTTTGGTAATAGATTAGAGAATTATTCAGAATTTTAATTTCCTTCTTTTGTTTTGTGTTCATTCAATGGTAAACCCTAGTTTTGGTAATAGTTGTTGATCCCCCTTTTATCAATATATATATATATATATATATATATATATATATATATATATATATATATATATATATATATATATTGTTTTAGGCTGATCATATAGATCTCTGGCCGATCACTCGAGAGGAGCTGTGATCCCTCCAGAACTTTCTCAACACATGAGATATTTCCTATAGATAAATACAAGAGATCTGAACTCCAGATATATCCAACGACTCACTACAAATTATAACACTCTAAATATCGAAACTTATAAAAAGATTTAATCGGCAATTTAAGGTGTCATTACGACCATCATCCAAAAGCTCATCAAAACATTTGATAATAAGCAGCGGAAAAGCATACATGACAACTTCAAATAAAATATTAAACTTTAAACCACATAATTTAACATTAACTCAAAACATAGCAAAAACCCCCCATGTTCCCGATGTTACAATATCATAGTACTAAAACTACTAAATTAGGATAAAATAATAAGTAAATGAAGAATAACTCCAATAAGTCACCTTCCACACACAACAACAACTTTACTCCTGATTATCTACATGATATTCATGGTGGATAACATTAAGCAAAAGGGGTGAGAAATAAAATTCGATATAAAATGGTGTAAATAATGCAAAGGTAGATAAACACAAAACATATCGTATACTCAATACACAATCAACATCATCATGATCCCACACCATTCCGCAACAATATACACATATATGCAATGCAACTCATGACACAATGTGACACTTTGCATGTGGTACCAGCTCAACATTTGGATCTCTCAGGAACCGGGTCCCCTCTTCTGAGTTTGTGTCAAGCCACTAGTCCCTCTTCTGAACTAGTGCACGTTCCTCTTTCAACGACACGACACAATGATGCATGTCAATACAAATCAATGCAACAATAATAACAATGCCTACGGTCCCCCTTATGACCATAAACAATATGCATCGACACACAATAGTAATTCCTCCTACTGAACTATTATCCAAGAATCATAACAATAATGCATACAAGCATACAAATAGTCATTCCTTCTGAACTATTTATCAACATGTCTACAATACATAATTAATCACCAAATAATCATGCATCTCACAACAATAATAATCATTTTCACATCATATAACCTCACAAAACAACATCACATGCATTCCATACAACTACTAAACCATGTAAATAATAACATTTAAGTAATTTAATTATCATTCAACAATGATAATTCCATCACGATTAAGTAAGCTCATAATAATGGATTAACAACACCAACACAACCAAACAGTAGCCAATAATCGACCTAACTACAAAACAACATCAAAATTCTGAACAGACAGCTCGAAATACACGAATTGGGACAAAATTGCCCATTTTGACAGCATGATGGGTAAACAGTCACTAAGGTGACGCCCGTCATCCTGTTCAACCCCCAACTGTAACACCCCAAATTTGTAAGAATATTTATTTAATTTATTTAAATATAATACTCGCGATTTTTGGTGAATTTTGGTGTTTTGGGCATTGTGTGGAATTTTGTGGAGTTTTGGTTATTTAATTAAATAATAGTATATAATATGAATATATTAGTATTATTATTAATTTAAATAATATTAGAGGAATTAAGGGTAAGATGGACTTTTGAGGAGGATTAGTGAGGGTATTATTGGGAAAGCACATTTTGGAAGCCCAAGGGTTTAACAAAAAGGAATTGGGAAGAATGGGATTCATTTGGTTAGATCGTGAAAATAAGGGAAAAGTGCAAAGCTCTGAGGAAAGAAGGAAAGACGGGGATTCGAGAAGGTTTCTGAAGAATCGGTAGAGAAAGCTCTGAATCGACAATCTAAGGTATGAGGAGTATTGCCTTTCATTGTTTTCAATATAGGAAGTGATGTGTTTAAAGTGGATTTTTAGGTTTTTGGGGTTTTTGAATGGTTTATGAGTTATTGATGATTTAGGGGTATTTCTGAGGATCGATGATGGATTGTTAAGGGTTGAATTGATTCGGGTTAAAATAAGCTTTCGAGGCTAAACCTTTTTTATGATATGTGGGATCTTGTATGAGAAAGGTATTTATGGGGTTTATGGGAACCTTGAGAGTTTGTGAAGGTTTAGGTGATTTTGAGTTAGGATAGTGGAATTAGTCGACCTAAATGTCGTAGGTTTTATGCCTTTGATTTTCCATGATGTCTTGGAAATGTTTTGGGGATGTTTTGGGTGAACTGAGGTTGAATTCGTAAGGTGTTTTAGGTTTGTTATGCTACTGATGTGTAGCAGCGATTTCCTGAAATCGCGGGTTCGCAAAGCGACCCATTCCTTCGCAAGGCGAACACTCGCCTAGACTCGCAAAGCGAGCAGCGCAGCGAATGCGCGATGATTGTGCGATGATACTGAGATGAACTCTGGGAGGTGACTTTTGGGGCTCACGAAGCGAACGTCCCAGCGAAGGGCTTCGCCAAGCGAATAGAGGTAGCGAGGATAGGCAGAAGGGGGAACTCTCTGGTTTTTGTGTGGGATATTGGGGTTCGTTGGAGCTCGCAAAGCGAACGTCCTAGCGAACATGTTCACAAGGCGAACGTTGTAGGGAACGTCTGCTGTTCGCGAATTGTTTAATGTTTCTTGAGCTGTTTTGATGTTTTGATGTTGTGACTTTTCTGATGAATTTCCCTGATGTTATTGATGATCATATGACGATGATTTCGTGATGTTTGATGATTAATTGATGATATGAATTATCGTGATGTGTATTGATGATTATGAGTTGTTATATATGATGTTTGCTGATTTAAGTGATGATATGAATTACCATGAGTGTATTGATGATTATGAGCTGTTTATACCTGATGTTTGATGATTAAATACTGATGTGAATTAGCTTGAGCTATGTTGATGATGATAAGATAATGATGCATAATGTTTTGATGAATAAATGACGATATGACGAATGTGAGATTTTGATGAATGATGATGTACGTGATGACTTTATTGATGATGATGATTATGACGTTGTGCATCATGCATTCATAGCATATTTTGATGATGATGTTAGGACTTCGGTCCAGTGATGATGATGTTAGACTTCGGTCTATTGTGGCTTCCATCCCATTGTGTGGATGTGAGGTGGTTTATGACGTGCTCCGGTTCTTGTGTGGAACCGATCCTAATGACGGGGATCTTTGGAGGGTGATGGCCTAAGTGTCCATCAATTGTGACGATTGGTGCCTGTTGCGGTGAGAATTGGATACCATAGTTATTGAATTAACTAGGATCACATTTCTTTAAATGTTCACCACCGACTTTGATTTATCCAAAGGAAATGTTCAAAAGCGAAAAAGCCTAGAGATCTAAGGTTCGGGGGTTGGTTACGCCTAGGGAAGGTATTAGCATTCTAAACGTCCGTAGTACTCTATGGGAACCTCTTGTTAGTATTTATGTTATCTATTATTCGCTTGCTAAGGATGCTAAAGGCTGCTATGCTAAGGAAGAAACCCTAAGGGTTAGTATCTAAGTATACTCGACAAGGTATCGCACCTTGTGGCTACGTATCCTCGGGAGTAGAATTAGAGTAATGCGTAGTTCTGAAAAGAGGAACTTCTTGATGGGGTCAAGGTTCCATGGGGAGGTAATATCTATGGTAAGACATTACATAGAGTACGGCGACTCTAAAGTTGTAGGTTGGTTTAAGAGGGGTAGGATTGTAAATGTTCACGACGGAGCATTTACTTGGAGTGCGGCGACTCCGATCCTAAGGCTAAGATTCTAAATGTCTACGGCGAAACGTGGAGTAAGACGACTCCGAATCCTAAGGTCAAGGGTTCTAAAGTTAGTCTTATGACATTTGAGTCAATATTAGGGTACCTTTCCTTTGGAATTAAGGGGACGACTAACTTGGATTAATTGTGCGTACTAGCAAAGTGGGCTAGCTTTAGTGTATAGTGACCGAAAGGTTGAATGCGATGCCAAAGGCGATCGACTTACATGGGTAGAAAAGGGGCTCGACGTTGGATCGAGAGTTTTTACGCATTGAAAAGGTTTAGACATATAAAACATACATTCATCAAGCAAAGGTAAACATGAAAGTATAAGCAACACAATGTCAATCATGAATGAGATAAAGAAACACACAAGCGTTCGCTCAAACGTGAGGGGGATTCTAAAAAGGGATGATTATTTAAGGGGAGTTGATTAATCTTAACATTATCGATAAGAGGTTGTTTCATTTTAGAATCATGCTTAGAGATTATTATTAATTAAGAGTTAAAGGTTTTTCTCTTAAAAGAATTTTAATGTTTTGACAAAGAGAGATTTTTTACTATTATGAGATGTTATGTTAAGAGCTTATTTGATTTGAAAAAAGTTTTCTTTTAGATAAAAAGGTCTTAGTTATAAAAGATTTTTAAAGTTTTATTATAAGAGTTAATAAGAGTGTTATTTTTATTTATTTAGAAAAAGATTTTAGTTTTAATATTTTAAATAAGAGTTTCTATTATTAATTAAGAGAGAGTTTTCTTCTTTTTTTAATTAGTATGACAAATTTTAATTATTTTGAAAAAGGTTATTATTATTATGTTAAAGATTATTTCAAAAGGTTTTAATTATAAAATTAATATCTGATTTTTAAGGTTTTTTGTTATTTATTAATTTTAGAATTCATCAAAATAGAAAAAAATTATTAAAGGGTTTTTATTATTAAAAAGATTTTAGTTTTTATATTTCTCATAGTTATATTTTAATAAAAAAAAGGTGATATTTTAGTGTATATAAGAAAAAAGGGTATATTTAAGGTTAAGAAAAGGTTCTATATGCTTATCCTAAAATTAATTATGTTTGAAATAAATTTAATTATTATTTAAAAAGAGTTAAACATGAATTATTTAAAAAAGGTTATTAATTAACGGATGGGTTCGGTGCTGCAAGAGAGAGAGAGTCCATCGCGGACCCTCACATCTCAACCGTGTGATGTGTGTGCATGTGATCAAACGAATGCAAGGTGAGGGCGCATGGTATGAACGTGTGGGTGGCGTGTATGTGATTAAGCTGGAAACAAACAAATGAAAAGAGGGATAAACACCCAGATCTCTCCTCTCTCGCTCAATCAAAAGGGTTTCAGAAAACCCTAGGTCACCATCACCTCTCAAACTCTCCTCTCTCTCTCTCTCTCAGAAAAAAAAACATAAATCGCCATTCAAATCTCTCATCTCTGACCTCTCTCGATTTCCTATTCATCTCTCTCGCTCTCTCTAAACATCAACAAACACAAATCCTAAATCTACCATAATCCCCAATTGACCCGATACCCCATTTTCACTATGATTTGAGAGTATTACATATTACAATTACAAGTTTGATTAGCAAGAAAAAAAACATAAAGAAGGGAGCTGGCGATCGAAGATGGAGGTACGCGATTGGAGTGTGGACGCAACGGCGGCGTATGGTAGTGATTGGTGAAGAATGACGGCTCCTCAAAGATAAGTCTTTCGGATTTTCCCTTCCTCGTGAATTCTCCTTTTTCTTTGTGTTCTTGTGTGTTGTCGTCCTTGGTGTACGTTGTTGTGTATTGGTTTGTGAACACTGGTTGTGTGTTATTTGGATTATGGTTGTATGTTGTTGACGTTTTGGTTTGGCATGTTGAAAAATGGTTTTGATTGTGTATGCCTGCTGTATGATTGAATTGGTGAACAATTTGGTGTATTGACCTGGTTTTGGAATGGTTTCTTGTGCTCTCCCTTCTTGTGCGTGTGAATTCCTCCCTTTATAGGCTAAGGTGAATAAACTGCTTTGAATGCTATCATAATATGCCTGAAATATGTTTTGTTGTTTAGGTAAGTTTTCGAATTTGGTTTGGAATATATTGGAGCATCTTAATCATCTTAATTTCTCTTTGAATGTTTGTCTTGAACATATTTGTGCTATTATGGAAAGAATAGAACAGAATTTGATTTTTATGATTTGGGATGTCCTTCCCTTTTTCAATTAAACATGTTGCGTAGGTTTTGGAAAGAAGAAAATAAAGGCCACTGGCTTCCTGTCTTGAATATGTCTTCTTTACGTTTTGATTTTTTTCATTGAGTACTTATTATCATTATTGCACATGTCTGGATTTTGAGTCAACTTGCTGATTTGATTTGAATTATCATTGAATGCTTGTTTTGCATATGAATTGTGTGTTCTGCTACCGAGATGTGCCTCTGTCATATTCCATGTTGATCCTAAATTTCCTTTTTTTTTTGTCAGGTGCGTTGACTTAGAGAACAACCCCCTACTTCAAACGTTAAGTCGAGTGTTACTTGAGAAAAATCTAAGTTAATCAAAGTCATGTTTTATTGTGCAGGATTGGAGCTGCGACTGATTCACATGGCACGAACATGAAGACAATCTTGGGGCAGCAAGAGCGGTTTGAGGCAGCAATGAAAAGTTGATCACGGTTTCTCTGTCGTGAAGGTAAAGAACGACTCTTAAAGTTGTATCCATTTTCCATAGGCATTGAAATTCCAGGTGGATTGGCTAGGACATAACTTCTGTCTCTTGCAGGTCAAAGATGAAGGCAATGAAGAACTCTGAAGAATCAAGCACCCGTGACCTTGGAGTTATTACGAAGTGCAAAGTTATGCTTGCATCGTCTTGGTCCTAATTTGGTATGACTTGTAGACTAGACTTAGTACAACTTTGTAGGATTGTATTGATACTTGCACCTCTTGGGATCTGGTATGAACTTAATGAAGATTAATGCTCTCTTAATTCTCACCAATAGGTTTGCTTCGGATGTGACAACCGTCTTAGTGCGTGAAGGCTCCTGGAGAGTTTCATGTTTCCCTCGTGGTAGATATTTATCAAATCAACGATTGTACCGTCTTGCTGCTACGGCTACAGTTTTTTCTTATACTCTGTAAAGTTTCCTCTTGACTAATCCATTCTTTCTTGGAAATGAGACTTCAAAGAATTTTCACTTGACTGATGCTTTGTATTTTGAATCTTTAAAGTTGATCATAACTTGTAATATAGGAATGCTTGACATGTAAATGTGTAAATATGGTTTTGATGTGGTGATAATTTTATTCCTTGCAATACAGGGCTCGACACTTAGATGCAGTGAGTTGCTGAACCAGTTCGTAGACAAGTTGTCTACGGTCAAGATCTGGTAGCCTTTGCAGAGCTTGCTTGTTTTTCATAAAAGAACAGTGGTGGTAGAATGAGAAATACTGAGAGCTTCCAAAGATTGGTAGCTGCACTTGGTAATTGAAAAAAAAACTCGCTGACACAGGGTAATACACAGTCGCTGAGGCAAAGGTCAAAGCTTAATGCTGGTTGACCAAGTTCTTCAATGGGTCTGTTATGTCATGAGGAGATTCAACAATCATAAGATGGTCAGCTTGAAGAAACTTTGCTAACTGGAACGTTCCATCCTCTTTTGTTAGAATATTATACAATTTAGCCATGTGCTAAAGGATAATATAGATTGTAGAGATTGTGCTGTTAAGGGATTTATTCCATGAAACCGTGCAAGAAAACTTGAAGATGAATGAGCCGAATCTAACATGAATAAAGCTTGTTGTCAATCTTGAATCAATTATTTGTAAATTGAACGATTTGATCCCTCTTAATGACTTGTAAAATCCTTGAACTTTGAATTTTGGAGTTGATTTGAGTTTGTCATGTAAAATCCTTGTAAATCTGATTTGTAAAACTCTAAATTAAGGTAGACTTTGTAACTTGGAAATTCATAATATAAATTGAACTCAATGTGAGATCTTTGATAGCTTGACTTTAAACTTAGAACTTAAGCTTTGGTGACAAATCCAAATAGAAGGCCTTAAGGTTTCAATAACTCTCTTGACTATGAGCTTAAAATGAAGGCAATATATCCCTTCATTAACAATGGTAACAAACAAAACTTAAGGATTTGTAAAGGATTTCTATCTTCTACCACCGTTCAAAGTATCCTGCATATTTTAATTCCCAAAGATCTTCAAACTTGCTTGAAGAATACTTGACGGCTTCAAAAATATAAATATTCTCCTCGAAATAGAGAGCGTGCACTTCATGCTTGGAATTCAACTTCTAATTCTTCACAATCTTGAGAATATAACTGCCGCACAACCAGTAACCAGCTTTTAGGGACCAATTCATCACGTCAAAGGGTAATATGACCTAAGTATCTGTGGGGAGAGCTTCTGAGAAACCTGAGAAAGAGAGGTTTGGTAGTGGTTTAGGTATCAGAGGATAGAGGCACACAATCTCACAAGAATCCACATACACTTGTCAATACCAGAGAACCTTCACACACATACACACAACACAGTCTTCAAGTTCTTGAATCTTCTGCAGCAGCACCTGTATTCACAACTGAAACAAACAAGCAAAAACTAGATAAAGTGGTTAGTTGTGCACGAATGATTGACCTAAGATGTTATGCAGACGAATCAGTGAATCTAAGGGAAAATTTTGGGGTACAACAGTACCACATGCATGAGTCTTGTTGTGTGTCGTAACCCGAAATTTGACCTCCCTCTTTTGCCTTTTGCATAAGCATGCGCATTCACATCGTTAGCATACGCATTCACACTTTTCTTTGTGTGTTTCTTGTTGCAGGATATTCAGGTTTTCCAAGCCCGATTAATTGAATCCTCACAAGATCATCGCGTCATTAAAACGAGCTCAAAATAAAGGTTTCCATGCTCACTCATCAAATCAAGAGGTGGAAAATCGAAATCGAGACTCCAGTATCATTTCCTAAGCAATTTGGGCAAAAATTGACTGAAGTAACCGGTTAACGCGTGGTGAGTAACCGGTTACTCAGTGCAAAATTTCAGTTCCTATTGCAATTTTGGGACAGCAGCCATGCACTCTCTTTGGTCATTGATTCTACAGTGTTCTAGTAGTGTGTGGAATATTCTAGACATCTCTAGACATTTCAAGACATTCCAAGTGCATTTATTCCAATGCTTCACCCTAAAATAAGTGCACCATGTTCCTTGTTTTCCAAGTAATGTGGATCCTTGGATGTCGGAGTTCACCTTGGGATTGTTACCGAGTTGGTCCTAACTAACCGAGTTAACCACCTTGACTCGGTGAGTCAAGCCCAACTAACTCCTAACCTAGTTCCAAACCCAAAGCTAAGTCCAAAGCTAGCTCCAAACCTCTCATATTCCAAACCTAAAGTCTATATAAACTCACCTTCACTCATTTTCAAGGACCTTCAACCATTTGCACAATCCACTCTCAATTCTCTCACATTCTCTCTGATTTTTTCTGCTACATCTTCATCTTCGTCTCAATTCTATTCCAAAACCTCACCAAAGCTCATTTCTACTTTGAAGGATAATCACTTTTACATCAAAAGTGATTATTTCTTGAGCTCAACCTTCATCAATTTTGCAATTCTACTTGGATTTCTGGAGTTATTTCAGCTTGTGGAATAATCTCAAGTATTTGCTTCAACATTCAACGGTTCGAATTCGCATTTTGGAGCTTTATCGTATTTTGCTCGATTTCGACATGTTTCATCACCGAATTGAAGATTCCTCTGGTTTTCTTTAATTTTTTGCATCAAGAACACTTTGCAACAATTACCAAGGCACACCTCCGCTTTGTAGGTTGGTGGATCTCACTAATTTTACTATTTTGAGCATTTTCGCATAATTCGCGATGTAGTCGATAATTTTGCGTGTGAATTAGTTTTGCATTGTTTGATCCATGATCTTGATGTGTTAATTGATTCTATCAGTGCTTATTTGCTGTTTTCAAGTTCAATTTTCATGCACAAATTCTTGATCTAGCATGTGGTGGTTGGTATAAGTGATTAAGTGTTGAGATTCACTTTTGGAAAGCTGTTTTTTCTGTTATTTTTGCCACTGTCGCAGTGGTAACCGGTTAACGTGTGGTGAGTAACCGGTTACTAAGTGCAATTTTCACCAAAAACTCAGTTTTTCAAGCAAGTAACCGGTTAACGCGTGGTGAGTAACCGGTTACCACTGTACAAAATGGCCATATTCTTGCATTTTCCAAGGGTGTTTGCCATGCTTTTTTCCTTTAACTTCCATGGATCAATGTGCTTGATATTGGTGGATGTTTTAAGTGTCACTTCACTTCTGCTTGAAGCATGCTTGTCAATTTCCGATGCTCGATTTTTCACTTATCGATTTATTTGCAACTTTGGCAATGTTTGTTCATGAACATTTTACATTACATTTGATCACTTGTTAACATGTTTGGAAATGCATATTGGTTATCATTTGGTACTATTTGTGCATTTCTTTTCTTATTTTGCATTAATTTTGTTCTTGATTGAGCAAATTTAATCTTGTATAATCAATCATTCACACCTTTTGCTTTAATGATTTTCCATTCTCTTTGGAAAATTATTAGCATGGAATTTCCCTTTGATTAATTGATCGAAACCATGTTTCGATTGGTTGATCTTCCCCTTCCCTCTCTTTAGGATCTCTTTAGAGCTTCTCTCTCACGATCCCCGTGGAGTTGGAGTTTCGCGCCGCGCCCTACATCAGAGCACTGTACAAATTGAAGCTGTTACGCTGTCCGTTTCCTCATGCAGAAGCACTGTACAACTTGGAGTTGTTGTGCCGTCCGATTCAACTTCTGCATTACACCCTGTGTGTTAGAGAAGGAATGAGAAGGGAGAATTCCTACTCTCATTCTGACTACTTCAGGTAGGGGACGAATGACCCTGTGCTTGGCTTAGTCATCTCTATCTCCAAGCGATAGTGTGCTTTCTTTCCTCAGTCGGGTCGATCCTTGATCACCCCTATCTCTTTCGATCTCTCTTTTGATCAATCACCTTCTTGGTTAAGATCAATGTTCATTGGGTTAGCAAGCTCCCTTTATTTCAATACCTTTTGCTTTTCTTGCAGTCAATCATTGCTCTTTGATTCCCCAAAAGAGTCTCTTTTCTCTTTCTTCGGTTAAACACAGTACTCCTGTTACGACCGATTCTCCTGCGGAGTTCGCAACCTTCTTTTGGTTCTTCTCCCTGTGTTGGCTAATCACTGTCTGTCAGTTAAAACACCAATGTTTACACTCCTTCTCAGTTAACCACAGCCCGTCTGTTAACATACTGAGTACCTTGGGTTAATCACCTTCTCTCGATTAATCACCCGTTTCTTCAGTTAACCACAACCTGTCTGTTAAAATACTGAACCCCTTTTGAGTTAATCACCTTCTCTTGGTTAATCACTCATTTTTCTCGGTTAATCACAATGTTCTGTTAAAAACCAAACCCCCCAGCGGTTAGCAACCTCTTTTGGTTCAACACCCTTCTTCGTTGGTCAAGTGCTGTTTGTTCAGTCAATACCAACACCCCTTTTGGGTTACGACCTTCGATCGATCTTACACCCGTTCTTCTGGTTAATCACAGTTTTCTCAGTTAAAACCAATGTTTCTCTATCCCCGCAGAGTTGCAATCCTTGCTTTCCTCGGTTAACCACTGCTTATCAGTTAAGATACCGACGTCCCCTCAGAGTCGAACACCTTCCCTTGGTTCAACACTCTCTCTCTTGGTTTATCACAGTCCGTCTGTTGACACCGGCCTCTTTTCCCCACCTGGGTCTTACTCTTTCTCTTCAGTTAACCACTGCCAGCCAGTTAATATACCGAGTTTCCTTTTTCTCTTGGTTTTGACACCATCCTTTTGTTTGCTTCCCAGTAGGGTTGATTACCCTCTGTCCCTAGCAATTCTTTATTTTTTCTTCCCCATCAGAGTTTCTTCCATTCTTGGTTTTGACACCATTTCTTTTCTAGTCTCTTACTGTTCAGGTTTTCCCCAGTAGAGTTCTCTTTCACTCTTGCTCTTGGTTTTTTGGCACCACCTGTCTCTTTCTTGTTTTGTTTTCCGTTCGGTTCCCCAAACTACGGAAGCTCTGATTCTGCATTCTTTTAGATGTATGATACGTAGGCACGAGATCGCGATGATCTTGGCGAGCACACTTCCACCCTTCTTTCCTTCTTCTTTTCCTTTCTGTCCCCTGGTTCCATGAACTACGACGCTCTGATTTCTTCATTGCACCATAAGGGTACGTAGGCACGAGGGCCCCAATCCTCCGCGAGCACTTTCTTTTCTTTCTTTCTTTTCCCCATTTCTTCTCGCTCCTCATTCTTTTAGTTAGAAGTCTTTAGATAGATAACCCATCCAAGCCTAGAAGCAAGCGAAATGGTTCCCGTCGAGTACGACAGATGCGTAAGGTGCTAGTACCTTCCTTTCGCATAACCGACCCCCGTTCCCGTTTCTCTTCCCCTTGGGTTTTATCGATATTTTCCCTGTCCTTCAGGACTAGATAAAGTTCGGTGGCGACTCTGTGTTATCTTTGAGTGTGCGATTCACTCGGATATAAACCAGCCATCTTCATTGTGCACTGCATTTATGTGGCATTTGTTGTGATTTATGATGACGTGTTTTGATGTTTGCCTTGTGATGACTCTGATGATGTTGTATATGATGATGACGCCATTTTTATGCATATCTTATTTTATATTGATTATAATGAATTGTGATTACTCACCCTGCCTGTTTGAATGTTGCCTCCACGTGGGTAACGTGCAGGTGATCAGGATTAGCCGTGGATGCTTCGAGGAACTTTTGAAGTTTATTTGCATTTTGGTCGATGTAGAGGGTCTTCCTCTGATAGTGTAACATTGGGTTGGGTCGTTGAGTCGAACCATTAGTGGTTTTCTTTTGGCTGTTATTTTGTTGTTATTTGATGACTATGGTTTTGTTTTAAAAACCCTTTTGTGGGATTTTGTGTTTATGGTGGTTCTGCTGCCCTTTGAAGGCTTTTGAGTTATTTTGAGGAAAGCAATTTTGTAAATTTGAAGTTAATGAGAAATCTGCAGCCTTTGAGGTGATTCTGATTTTACTCTGATAATTTGTGTAATTTTTCGTGTATAATCGTGGGGCTTAGAAGGGTGTTACCTTAGTGGTATCAGAGCAGGTCGGTCCGTCCGGCCAGGTTGTCTAATGTTGTCTAGTCCCCAGTGTGCGACATGTGTGTGAAAACACTGTCGATGCTTGTTTTGTTTTCCATTTGCAGGTTGAGAATGAAACAAGTGGGGGAGAATATGGTGCTTTTCCAAGATGCTTCAAGCTTGGAGCGATGGCTAAGTGTGGTGTTGGACACTACGATAGTTTGGTAAGATAGTTTGTACCGCCTCATGATAGTCAGTTGTTATTAACAAATTGAGGAACTGATCACCCTTAATATCTTGTTGATAATAGACGGGATCATGTTGGATGGGATAGACGTGTCTTGCGAGCTTAAGTGGTGTGCGCAGTGAATCATTTGGAGTTAAGCCAAGTGCTTAAAGACGGTTTTGATGAGTCCATGCAGGATGGTGCTGAGATGTTATATTGAGGGCAACCTTGAATATTAGTAAAGGTGAAGAAGCTTGTGTTTTTCTTTTGTTTGTGAAATTTCGGAAGTGTTTCCTAATGACGTAAGTGATTGGCCTCCAGAGCGTGAGGTAGAGGTTGGGGCAAATTTGATACCAGGTATGAGTCTGGTGTCAATGGCTCCTTACCGAATGTCTACATCTCAGTTGGGAGAATTGAAGAAGCAATTGGAAGAGTTGCTTGGGATGAAGTTTGTTCGACTGAGTGTTTCTCCGTGGGTACTCCTGTGTTGTCGGTGGAGAAGAAAGATGGTACTATGAGATTGTGTGTGGATTATAGACGATTGAATAAAGTGACGATCAAGGATAAGTATCCACTTCCGAGGACTGATGATTTGATGGATCAATTGGTGGACGCTTGTGTTTTAGGAAGATTGATTTGAGGTCTGGTTATCATCAGATTCGTGTTAAGCCTGCTGATATTCTGAAGATAGCTTTCAGGATGAGGTGTGGTGTTCATGTAGTATATGAATCAGATTTTTCATGAGTATTTGGATAAGTTTGTAGCGGGTTTTATTGACGATATTCTGATGTACTCTAAATTCGAAGGAGAGCATGCTAAGCATTTGAGGTCTGTGTTGCAAGTTTTGAAAGAGAAGAAGTTGTATGTGAAACTGTCGAAGTGTGGGTTTTGGTTGAGGGAAGTGAGTTTCCTTGGCCAAGAGATTTAAAGGGGTGGAATTGATGTTGATCCTTCTAAGTTTGATGTTGTGTTGCAGTGGGAGACTCCGAAGTCTGCTACTGAGATACGAAGTTTTCTGGGGTTGGAGGGTTATTACCGCAAGTTTATCGAGGGTTTTTCTAAGTTAGCTTTACCTTTGACTCAGTTGACTCGAAAGGGTCAAGCTTTTGTGTGGGATGTAGCTTACGAAGAGAGTTTTGTGGAATTGAAGAAGAGGTTGACGACCGCTCCAGTGTTGATTTTTTCCTAATCCGAGCGAATCTTTTGTGGTGTATTGTGATGCGTCGAAGTTGGGTCTATGTGGGGTATTGATGCAGATTGGATAAGTTGTTGCTTATACTTCGAGACATTGAGGGTTCATGTATCCTACGCATGACTTAGAGTTGGCCGCTGTGGTGTTGTGTTGGAAATTTGGAGGCTTACCTGTTTGGCCCTAAATTTGAAGTGTTCGGTGATCATGAGAATTTGAAGTGCTTGTTCGATCACAAAGAATTGAATATGAGGCAGAGAAGGTGGTTAGAGTTGTTGAAGGATTTCGATTTTGATTTGAGTTCTCATCCGGGCAAAGCAAATGTAGTGGCCGATGCATTGAGCAGGAAGTCATTGCATATGTCAATGCTTATGATGAAAGAGTTGGAATTAATTGAGCAATTCTGAGACTTGAGTTGGTGTGTGAAGAGACTCCTGATAGTGTGAAGTTGGGAATGTTGAAGTTGACTAATGGCATTCTGGAAGAGATCAGAGTGGAACAACAATCGGACTTGAAGTTAGTTGACCAGTTAATTTTGAGCAACCAAGGTAACGGAGGAGAATTCCAGATCGACGAGGATGGTGTGATGAGGTTTCGAGATAGAGTGTGTGTTCCCGATGTTCTAGAAATTAAGAAGAGCATTCTTGAAGAAGGACATCGAAGTAGGTTGAGTATTCATCCCGGTGCTACGAAGATATACCAGGATTTGAAAAAGTTGTTTTGGTGGTCAAGTATGAAGAAGGATATTGCGGAGTTTGTTTATGCGTATTTGACTTGTCAGAAGACGAAGATTGAGCCTCAGAAGCCTTTAGGTATGATGCAGCCATTGAGTATTCCAAAGTGGAAATGGGATAGTATTTTCGTGGATTTTGTGTTGGGATTGCCAAAGACTGAGAGAGGGAATGATTCTATTGGGTGATTGTGGATAGATTAACTAAATCGGCTCATTTCTTGCCGATGAAGATTAATCATTCTATGCATAAGTTAACTGAGATGTACATTGAGGAAATTGTGAAGTTGCATGGGATACCTTTGAATATTGTGTCGGATAGAGACCTGAGGTTTACGTCAAGGTTGAAAGAGTTTGTAAGATGCTTTGGGTACTAAGTTGAGGTAGAGTTCTGCCTATCATCCACAGATGGATGGACAGACATGGAGGACTATCCAGCCTTTAGAGGATTTGCTGAGAGCTTGTGTGTTGGATCAAGGTGGATCGTGGGATAGTCATTTGTCGTTTACGACAACAGTTTTCATGCTAGTATTGGGATGACGTTGTATGAAGCCTTGTGTGGAAGGAGGTGTAGGACTCCATTGTGTTGGTATGAATCGGGCGAGAATGTTGTACTCGGACCTGAGATTGTGCAAGAGACAACCGAGAAGATTAATATGATCCAAGAAAGGATGAGAGCGTCGCAGAGTCACCAGAAGAGTTATAATGATAAGAGGAGGAAGACACTTGAATTCCAAGAGGGAGATCACGTATTTTTGAGGGTGACGCCAGTGACTGGTGTGGGTCAAGCTTTGAAGTCTAGGAAGCTCACTCCACGTTTTGTTGATCCATATCAAATTTTGCAGAGTATATGAGAGGTAGCCTATCGAATTGCTTTACCGCCGTCACTTGTGAATTTGCATGACGTGTTCCATGTGTCTCAGTTGAGGAAGTACATTCCGGATCCGTCGCATGTGATTCAGATGGATGATGTACAAGTGAGGGATAACCTGACAGTGGAAACTTTACCTGTGCGGATTGACGGTCGAGAGATGAAGTAACTGTGGGGTAAAGACATAACTTTGGTGAAGGTGTTATGGGGTGGACCAGATGGCGAAAGTTAGACTTGGGAATGTAAAGATCAAATGAGGGAGTCGTATCCGACTCTGTTCCCTTGAGGTAATTTTTTTGGGCGAAAATTCTTTAAGTGGGGGAGAATTGTAACACCCCAAATTTGTAAGAATATTTATTTAAATATAATATTCGCGATTTTTGGTAAAATTTGGTGTTTTGGGCATTGTGTGGAATTTTGTGGAGTTTTGGTTATTTAATTAAATAATAGTATATAATATGAATATATCAGTATTATTATTAATTTAAATAATATTAGAGGAATTAAGGGTAAGATGGACTTTTGAGGAGGATTAGTGAGGGTATTATTGGGAAAGCCCATTTTGGAAGCCCAAGGGTTTAACAAAAAGGAATTGGGAATAGGATTCATTTGGTTAGATCGTGAAAAGAAGGGAAACGTGCAGAGCTCTGAGGAAAGAAGGAAAGGCGGGGATTCGAGAAGGTTTTCGAAGAATCGGTAAAGAAAGCTCTAAATCAACAATCTAAGGTATGGGGAGTATTGCCTTTCATTGTTTTCAATATAGGAAGTGATGTGTTTAAAGTGGATTTTTAGGTTTTTGGGGTTTTTGAAGGGTTTATGAGTTATTGATGATTTAGGGGTATTTCTGAGGATCGATGATGGATTGTTAAGGGTTGAATTGATTCGGGTAAAAATAAGCCTCCGAGGCTAAACCTTTTTGATGATATGTGGGATCTTGTATGAGAAAGGGATTTATGGAGTTTATGGGAACCTTGAGAGTTTGTGAAGGTTTAGGTGATTTTGAGTTAGGATAGTGGAATTAATCGACCTAAATGTCGTAGGTTTTATGCCTTTGATTTGCCATGATGTCTTGGAAATGTTTTGGGGATGTTTTGGGTGAACTGAGGTTGAATTCGTAAGGTGTTTTGGGTTTGTTATGCTACTGATGTGTAGCAGCGATTTCCTGAAATCGCAGGTTCGTAAAGCGAACCATTCCTTCGCAAGGCGAACACTCGCCCAAACTCGCAAAGCGAGCAGCGCAGCAACTGCGCGATGAATATGTGATGATACTGAGATGAACTCTGGGAAGTGACTTTTGGGTCTCGCGAAGCGAACGTCCCAGCGAAGGGCTTCGCCAAGCGAATAGAGGTAGAGAGGAGAGGTAGAAGGGGGAACTCTCTGGTTTTTGTGTGGGATATTGGGGTTCGCTGGAGTTTGCAAAGCGAACGTCCTAGCGAACATATTCGCAAGGCGAACGTTGTAACGAACGTCTGCTATTCATGATGTTTGATGATTAATTGATGATATGAATTACCGTGATGTATATTGATGATTATGAGCTATTATATATGATGTTTAATGATTTAAGTGATGATATGAATTACCACGAGTGTATTGATGATTATGAGCTGTTTATACCTGATGTTTAATGATTAAATACTGATGTGAATTAGCATGAGCTATGTTGTTGATGATAAGATGATGATGCATGATGTTTTGGTGAATAAATGACGATATGACGAATATGAGATTATGATGAATGATGATGCACGTGATGACTTTATTGATGATGATGATTATGACGTTGTGCATCATACATTCATAGCATATTTTGATGATGATGTTAGGACTTTGGTCCAGTGATAATGATGTTAGACTTCGGTCTATTGTGGCTTCCATCCCATTGTGTGGATGTGAGGTGGTTTATGACGTGCTCCGGTTCTTGTGTGGAACCGATCCTAATGACGGGGATCTTTGGAGGGTGATAGCCTAAGTGTCCATCAATTGTGATGATTGATGCCACATGCATGAGTCTTGTTGTGCACTGCATTTATGTGGCATTTGTTGTGATTTATGATGACGTGTTTTGATGTTTGCCTTGTGATGACTCTGATGATGTTGTATATGATGATGACTAGGGGTGTCAAAACGAGTCGCCCGCCCCGCCAAAAGCCCGGCAAAAAAAAGAGCGAGGCGGGCATGCCCGCCAGGTGAAATGGGCATGAAATTCAAGCCCTCCCCGCCAAGGTGGCGGGCCGGCCCGCCATTTTTTTATAAGTGTTTCATTCATTTATCTTTTGCACAAAGATCCAACGAAGAGAACAAATACTCCACGTATTTAGTTAAGGAGAAATGGGAGTAGTGAGTGTAGAAAGCACGTTGATATGCACTTAAATTAGTTTCACAAAAGGTGTGAGAAAATCCAACTATCCATTCATGGGAGCCAATAATGATAACCGCATATTGAAGAAGAAATTTAAATATAGCAGTAACTAGCAAATTAGCAAATTAGATTAATTAGTAAATTAGATTAATATAGCAAATTAGCAAATAATGATAAACTAGCAAATTAGATTAATATAGCAAATTAGAAATATAGCAGTAACTAACATTAATGTTCACCCTAACCACATAATTCAACACTAATTTTATTACCCTGCTATGAGTATACATGCTACATTTTCAAAAATGCAGTAGAATAATTGGACTTGTTCCAAAGGTAAACACACCAACTCTCCATACATGTTACCAAATTATATTAAAATAATTAAAACTAATATAATAATATCATGACAAGCTAAACTAAAACTAATATAATATAAAAATTTAAACTAAAAGTAAAGACTTCCATAAATAATAATAATAGTTTAAAACAAATATTGTATAGAAAGAAGAAGACATAAAAGCCTTATTGTTAACCTTGCAAATGAAACAATAGTAGTGTAATGAGGTAAAACAAAGTCGAAGCGCAAAAGAATGAATGCTAAGAGATGCTTTTTCATGGCATTCAAGGCTCATACATCAGAATAAAATCTCATAGAATTCGCACACCACAGCATAACGGTACCGTATTTGCAACACAAACCAACGACAAAAATGTATGCGTAATTGAGAACTAAAATCGATGATGCAAATAACATACCGTCACATAATAAACTGTGTAAGCGTCACCGAAATTAAACCGAAAACCAATACATATCCATCACCAACAGCAGTATGAAACAAAATAACAAAATAGAACAACATCGATTAACAATTTAGACTAAGTAACGGGATCATGGAGACATTTATCAAATCTAGTAAGAAAATGGTAGACCAAGCAAACAAAGTATTCACGCTATTTACGAAAATGTTATCGACACCGATTCAAAACACACGATGACAGTAAATAATCAACATAAGCATATGCTCATTCAAACTAACTTATTGATTAATTTCCAATGCAAAACAATACAACACAATGCCTACTAACTGATTTTTGAAACCCATTTTCCTAAAATCCATTCAAACACTCATATCACTAACTGTTATTGTTCAAACACCCATTTTCCTAAAATCCATTCAAACACTTGTATCACTCAGTATCACATCCAATATATAAACTATTCAGAAGGTAATTTTATCATTCAACTTCAATAAAAAAATGAAGGAAGACGAAGGAACATTTGTGGCTCGCACAAATCGCACAAACCCATTTTCCTCTAATTTTATCATCATCAGCTTCAATAAAAAAATTATTAAAAAGGAAGACGAAGGAAGTTTGAAAGAGGAGTAGTAAGTACCTGGAGTCTTGGAGAGGCTGTGTGAAATCTAGCGTGAATACTGAAGTGAATGTGAAGAGTGAGAGAAAACAAGGTCAAATAAATTATTGGGCCATATATATATTTTTCTTTCAAAATGGTCCATGGACATTTTCTAATCTAAGTAGTTATTTTTTATTTTTTTAACGGCCTGGCGGGCCAACCCCGCCCCATTATGTATTCCGTCCGCGGGGTTTTTTGCTTTGGCGGGGCCGGCGAAATGGGTAGGCGGGCCCAAAATCCATGCCCAGCCCGCCATTTTTTCGCGGGTGGCGGGCCGGCTCGTTTTGCCACCCCTAATGATGACGCCATTTTTATGCATATCTTATTTTATATTGATTATAATGAATTGTGATTACTCACCCTGCCTGTTTGAATGTTGCCTCCACGTGGGTAACGTGCAGGTGATCAGGATTAGCCGTGAATGCTTCGAGGAACTTTTGAAGTTTATTTGCATTTTGGTCGATGTAGAGGGTCTTCCTCTGATAGTGTAACATCGGGTTGGGTCGTTGAGTCGAACCATTAGTGGTTTTCTTTTGGCTGTTATTTTGTTGTTATTTGATGACTATGGTTTTGTTTTAAAAAACCCTTTTGTGGGATTTTGTGTTTATGGTGGTTCTGCTGCCCTTTGAAGGCTTTTGAGTTATTTTGAGGAAACCCCGTTGTTTACGGAGCAATTTTGTAAATTTGAAGTTAATGAGAAATGTGCGCCCTTTGAGGTGATTCTGATTTTACTATGATAATTTGTGTAATTTGTTGTGTATAATCATGGGGCTTAGAAGGGTGTTACACCAACCTGTCATTCAAATGATGACCAGCTTAAAAAAAACATGTTTGGAGACCATGACGTTCTCCCCGTCATAGCGCTGGCGCCTATCTGTGTATTAAGGTGCATGATGGTCAACCCGTCATATGGGCGACGCCCGTCACCCTGCACCAGATTATAGAAACACGAATTAACCATGGGAGTTCACTTGAAACTCCAATACTAGAATAGAAATTATTGTTGTATGTGATTTCAATAAACGACAAATAGCTATCTCAATCACATCCTTGTTCTAGCACACAAGCCCTCAACAGATCTTCAAAGGATTGAATATTCCTTTATGTTTGATCAACCACAACTTAGTGCCCAACGCTTCCTACAAACTCTGCCAAAATCTTGATGTGAATCTTAGATCTCTATAAAAAATAATACTCGAAGGAATACCATGCAAGCTAACAACCTTCACAATATATAACTCGGCTAACTTCTACAAAGGATAACTGATCTTAGTCGGAATGAAATGAGCCGATTTAGTCAGTTTATGTACAATAACCCAAATGGAGTCACATCTTTTCGTCATCTTCAACAAACTCGGCACAAAATCCATGAATTTTTTTGTCCCATTTACACTCAGGAATGCTCAATGATTGCATCAGACCCAAGGACTTTTGATGTTCAATGTTCGACTTATGACAAGTCAAACAAGTGTAAACAAACTCAGCTATTTCTCTCTTCATTCTTGGCCACCAAAATATCCTCTTCAAACTTGGTACGTCTTAGTGGCACCAGGATGAATACTCAGCCCATTATCTCTAAATCTCATCACATCATTCTCATCGATCATGAAATCACCTCCTTTACCTTGATTGATTACTACCCACCGATTGATAAATCCCAAATCGATTTTCTGACCTTCTCTAATTTCTTCAAGGATACCATTGATTAGCTTCAACATACCCAACTTCAAACTTTTAGGAGTCTTGTCACACACCAAACTCATGTCTCTAAATTTCTCAATCAATTCCAATTCTTGAACCATCGGTATCGACATATGCAACAACATCCTACTTAAAGCATCAACTACGAGATTGGCTTTACCCGAATGGTAACTCAAGCCAAAATCATAATCCTTCAGAAATTCGAGCCACCTCCTTTGCCTCATATTCAACTCTTTCTAATCGAACAAGTACTTCAAACTCTTGTGGTCACTAAACACTTCAAATCTGGAACCAAACAGATAATTCCTCCAAATTTTTAACACAAACACCATTGGTGCTAACTCTAGATCACGTGTAGGATAATTCCTTTCATGAACTTTCAACTGTCAAGAAGCATACGAAACAAACAGATTATTCTGCATCAATACACCACCTAGACCCATCTTCGAAGCATCACAATACACAACAAAGGATTCTCTCAGATTTGGCAAAATAAAAAATGGATCTGATGTTAGCTTCTTCTTGAGTTCTTGAAAACTCTTTTCATACTGCACATCCCAAACATAAGCTTGACCATTTCCAATCAAATGAGTTAAAGGCACCACCAACTTCGAAAATCCTTCAATAAACCTCTTGTAATAACTAACCAAACCCAAAAAACTCCAGATCTCAGTAACAGACTTCAGAGTTTCCCAGTGCACCACGACATCTACCTTCGATGGATCAACAACAATACCACCACTAAAAATCACATGCCTTAGAAAAATCACCTCTTGTAACCACAACTCACACTTGGATAACTTCACATAAAACTTCTTTTCTTTCAAGATCTATAACACAACTTTCAGATGCTCCACATGCTCTTCATCAGACGTAGAATATATCAAAATATTTTCAATGAACACCACCACAAACTGATCTAGATAAGGATGGAAAATTGTATTCATATATTCCATAAACACACCAGGCACATTAGACACACCAAATATCATTACATGATACTTATAGTGACCATATCTCCTTTTGAACATAGTCTTCGGAATGTCTTCTGACTTCACACGAATCTGGTGATATCCCGACCGCAAATCAATCTTACTGATACGCAAGCACCAACTAACTTATCCACTAAATCATCAATTCTCGAAAGAGGATACTAGTTCTTTATAGTCACTTTATTCAACTGTCGATAGTCAACACACAACCTCATGCTACCATCCTTCTTCTTGACTAGCAACATCGGTGCTCCCCGCGGAGAAACACTCGGGCAAACAAACTTTTTCTCAAGTAACTCTTCCAATTGCTTCTTCAGCTCACCCAACTCTAAAGCAGGCACTCTATACGGTGCCATCGACACCGGACTTGTACCAGGTACTAAGCCTATGGCGAACTCGACCCCGCACTCCGACAATAAATCATTGATATCATCGGTAAAGACTTATAGAAAATTGAACACCATTGATAATTCACTAGCCGCAACTTTTCTTTCAGTGTTCATCGAAGCTAATATCATAAACACCTCAACATCATCTTTCATGGATTCATCCACTTGCTTAGTAGAGACAAACAACTCGTCACTTGCATCAAATTCTGGAAATGACACTGACTTGTCGAAACAATTGATATGAACATGGTTGAACTCCAATCAGTTCATTCCAAAGATAACATCGAGTTTATTCAATGGTAGACAGACTAGATTATTAAAGATTAAGATAATGTGTAATCTTTTTTAATTAACTTACCTTTTTTTAACGATAAGATTTATCTAGGTGTTACCATCATCTCTTTATTTCGTAAATATAATTTAGAGTATAGTAAAAAAATAATAACATAAAAATAAAATAAAAACTTTCATACTCAAATATTTAATTATGATGAAAAATCAAATATTCAAAACTGAATAGAGAAGGATGAATTAATTAAAATTCTAAAATTTCTAATCCATTCTAATCACTTTTTATTTAAAATCAGAGAATTTTTCCTGGCACCCTTTCAATTTAACTTGACACCCCTTATATATATAGTTTAATATAATACCTTTCATCTTAAAAAAGAAAATTTCACATTCCATTTGTTAATTTTTGGACAATTTAGAAAAGTTGTGATATTTACCAGATTTTTCGAGTCATCTACGAGATATTTATAAGTAAGTCATTTTTTCATTAAAATTATGATTTTTTTTATCGTCAATTTAAGATTCATACTGCATTTTTAGGAAAATCCATGCATTTTAACGACATTTTCAAAATGTTCGATAAAATCTCATATTTTACATGTATTTATACTAGAACGCTTGAAAAACCCGATAACCAACATGCATTTTTATTGGAATTTTTAAAATGTTTGGTAAAAATGCATACATGTGTACCAAATATTTCAAAAATTCCGGTAAAAGAGCATGTTGGTTATCGTTTTTTTCAAAAAAATTGGTAAAACTATGTTAATTTCCAAATTTTTAAAAAATCTGGTAGTCTTATTTTTTTCTTTATATTTTTTTATTGTAGTGAGGATCAGAGGAAGAGACAACACAAATTTATTATAGAAGAACCGATAGAGTTGAAAGAGCAGCTGCAGAGAGCTCTCGTGCATGAACAAATGACAAAGAGGATTCACATATTCGTACAGGTAGAGTAGTCCCCACCAGATCTCACAAGAGAAGGATTGAGCAGTCACACGAACCTCGTACTCTCAAGCGTAGAGGATGTATAGCTAGACGGGATAGTGATCTTGATGCAAAGCTCGATGTTACTATTGTTGATGATGTATAGACAACAAGAGGATATAGAGAATTGAGTTGCGACTCAGCCTGACACATCTCAGACTGACATAAAGGTGGTTACTCAGGCTAACATGGAAATGACAGCTAAGGCTGATACTAATTTGTTTGTACACACTTATGGGAGGGGGTCCCCTAAGGGCCTAATTACCATACCTTGCTCACCACATATATCGATCATGTGGCATTTGGACTATGACAGGGATGGGTATAAATATTTTCTTTTACGTTTTTTGTTTATTACTGATTAATTGAAAATAATTGATGGTTTATAGTTTAATTATTACAAGACTGCGTCCTATTAAAGGTGCTCATTCATGGGGCGAAGTTGAAGAAATTCTTAGATGTTCAGATGCCTGGTGAGGTCAGATAAATTATCGCTGATGCCAACCTACTTTCGTTGGTGTATTATTCGTTAACCAAGCTTGACGCTCCACCGTTGTCCATTTTTGTTAAGTGACGGCATAATGATAAATCCTCCTTTGATTTTCCATTTGGTGAGATACCAATTATCAAGGATGATGTATCCTGCCTTTTCCATCACCCCCTGCAGGTGATTTCTTCACTGCTTTTCTCATTAACCAGAAGCTTGCATATATTATGGATGAGTAGTACTTAGGGGATATTACGTTCATGGTCATTGAGGAGTTCAAGATTAATAAGGGTTCTCACTTTTGCCTCTATTGGCTCAGGGATACGTATCAGATACTGGTGGATCACTCTATGTATGAGGCATCCACTAGGGTATACATGTTGCGTATTATAGGATGTATTATCCTAACGTATAAGTCTCGTGTATACATGGAAGCCATATATATATATATATATATATATATATATATATCTTTGTTTTCTGAGCTTGAGCATGTCGAATGAGCATGAAATGTGATACTTTTATGACAATATACTACACTTGGAGAGTCGAATGTCTTCGAGACCAGGAAGCTTGTAAGTTATATGAGTCCATTGTTATTAGAGATAATGCAGTGGAGGTGAAGTTCCCTAGGCAGTGCCTGAATTTTTACTTAGAGTGGTACTTTAAAATATCACACCTCACATCATCCCACCTGCTCATCCCACTGATAATGTTTGACCTTCCCATAATAAAGGATCTTCGAATGACGTGTCACCGCTTCTGCCTGGTATGACTGACTAGTAGCGATTACAGAGGAAAACACTTCTTTCAAAAAACTTCATGGGTTTGGCAAAACCAGACTATGAGATATATGTTGGGATGTCTTAGATAACAAGTATTGTTCGTGGTGGACCTGAGTAGATTTTATTAGTTTTTTATTTTTTGATATTGTTGACATTGTTTGTATGTTATTGACATTTTATTTTAACATTTTATTAGATGAAAATTAACATTACATAATCTCATTATGAACATAATTTAACATGAACATTGTTTAACACAACTTAACAAGAAAATAACATGAACAAAAATGAAACATTACTAGATGATTTACGACGTTTCAACATCTTGATAATATCGTCGACAGATCTGACAATTGTCGCATCCACCTTTATCAGACCTTTTGTTTCGTATCAGTGATATGTGATCCACATGACTTTTAATCTTCACCCGCCTTCAATTCAAACTTACTAAACCTAATATTCCCTTCATTATTGATTGATGGTGAATGATAATTTTATCTTAATCACCTTTTTGTAGTCGATATGGTTCACAATATTATCCAATTTATATTTCATAACATCAAGAAGGATGTCCTTCATAAGCCTAAAATCAATAGGAGATTTCACACTGTTGAAGTACACAAATGATGCATATTTTCACAAGTTTTGAATTATTATGCACCACACAAAACTGTTGGTGCAATCACAATTCTTCAAAAGTGTCGACAAAGTTCCAACCATTGAAAATTAACACTGCGGAATTTTCCAGGGTTATGGAAAAATATATGGTAATTACTACTAGAGTTTTTGAAAAAAAACCAATAATCTTTGGAGATTTTCAAGAATATATGGTAATCTTTGGAGATTTTCAAGAATATATGGTAATCTTTGGAGATTTTAAAAAACCAATAAATTAACACTACTGGAATGTTCAAGAATATGGGAAAAATCTCTGGTGTTTTTGAAAAAAATCGACAAGTTTTGCCACGCATTAATAAAAATGTATACCATTTTTTTAAATTAATCTTGCGACTTTTTTTATTGCATTATGAATTTTTTTATTAGCTTACTAAATTTTTCGTACGAGATAGTTAAAGAAAAAAAATGAGCTAATCTTTTTTATATTAAAAAAAATTGAGAAGGTGTCAGGTCAAAATGAAAGAATGCCAAGACAAACTATAGAGACCTAATCCAAACAATTACAAGAATCTTCCTGACACCCCCACATTTATACTTGGCACCCATATAATCCCTATACTTTTAACACATTACACCTGGACTATTTTATATTTCTATTCACAAAAACAATTAAATAATTTCAAATTTTTACAAAAGCTCTCAAATTTTCCGAACTTTTCAGAGTCACTACCACACATTTGCGTTTTATGATAAGTGAGTTTGAATTTTTACGACATTTTTAACGTTTTTTCCAGATTTTTCTTGGTTTTTTACCGAATATTCCAAAAAGTCCATAAAAAATGCATGTTTTTCTAGATATTTTGAGATTATCCGGCAAAAATGCATAAGTTCTTTTGTATATTTTGAAAAATGCGGTAAAAAATGCATAAATATTTATGGATTTTTCAAAATAACCGAAAAAATGCATACAATCAAACATACATCAAAAAAACGGAAATATGTATGCATGTTTCTGCATCTTTCAAAATATCCGGAAGAACTTAAACATTTTTCCGCATTTTTAGAAAAATTCAGAAATATTTATGCATTTTTTCTGCACTTTTAGAAAAGTCTAAAAACTCTATTTTTGCCACACATTTAGAAAAATCCGGAAGGTTATAAAATTTTGTTTTTTTTTTCAAGTGAAGATTTGAGGCACAAATGGTTTGATAGTTTGTCGACAACGTGATGTAGATGATGCAAGGGCTAGACACAGGGGAGGTGATGTAGATGGCTCGCATCTTAGGGCAGGGAGAGTGGCACCGACCGATTCACACAGGAGGCGACTGACTGAACATGCTCAGTTTTGTCCACCCCGCGCTGTCTGACGTAGAGGATCTATATCTGCTATTGGATAGAGGAGAGATGTTGAAGATGAGCCAGTTGATGTTCAGGCACCATCTGCACTAGTTCAGTATGACGTTCAAATGGTGGTAGAGGCATATGTGCACCATCTGGCAGAGGTACCTCATCTTTTTGAGGCAGAGGCATCATCGACTATAGAGGTTACTCTGTATACATATGATGAGGCACCTCATACTGATGATGTGGAGGTTACTACACCTGTTGAGACACATGTTGTTGCTCCTGCTTTGACAAACCCGTCAGTACACACAGATGAGGGATTTAATGGTGGGCTCATTAACACTTTTGTTCTCACAAGATATGCAAACCACGTGGCTTTCATTATTACTATATTTATTAATAATACTTTTAAACTAATTGATCTTTTTTCTTTTGTTTGTTACAGAACCAGATTTCGCTTAAGGTGCCCATCCATGGGATGAAGCTGAAGAAACTCTCTGATGTCATGATGCCACCAGAGGTGAAGGCGATAATTGATGAGTGTGGTCTCTTTCCACTTGTGGATAGTTCGCTTACCGTGTTGGACGGTCAGCTAATGACAACATTTGTTGAGTGGTGGCACAAGGAGACATATCCATTCCAACTTCCATTGGTGAAATGATGAATACATTGGATGATGTCTCATTGCTTTTCCATATTTCGCTAGCAGGTAGTTTCTTCACCACTACTATTATTAGTCAGGAGACCGCACATATGAGAGTTGTACAATACTTGAGGACTGTTGAACTGCATGTGATATATGAGTTTAAGTTTATGAGGGGTGCTCACTTTCACCTATCTTGGCTCTGGGATAGGTATAAAGATCTAGTGTGTCAGTGTATGTGTCAGGAAGCCGCTAAGGTATACATGCCACATCTTGCAGGATACATTATCTTAAAGGATAAGTCTCATGTATACATCGATACGAAGTATATGTGACAATTTAAAATCCTTGAGCATTGCAGCTTGGCACGAGGATGTGCTGTATTGACAGTTATATACTTTGTCCTTATAGAGACGATTATTTTTCAGACCAGGCAGTTTGCCGGTTATATGAGTTTGTTTCAGATATGAGTCTTTATTCTTATGTTAGTTCTATCTATGATATTAATTCTGGTTGTATAAGTTTTTGTTATTATGTGCAATGCTGGATATACAAGCATTTCTCATCCATTTGTGACAGGCGGTTTGTTGCTACCACTGTTGGGTCCCCATGGGCCAAGAGATGGAGGAGCAGTACATGAGGATGATTGATGCACTGATTGTAGATGATGTCATTTAGAGATCGTGTAGTGGAGGTTCAGTTCACTACAGAGTGTGTGGATGGGTATTTGGATTGGTAACTTACTGTATCACATCCTCACATCATCCCACATTGGCAACATGAAGAAGATGTTGAACCTTCTCAAGTTGGATTTTTACATGATGGTTCTTCTCATGCTGATGTTGGGGTAGTTCCTTATGACATGGCACCGCCTCCACCTCCTCCACATGGTGCAGATGACGCTCAGCGCTTGCAGATGATAACATTCATTATGGATAACCTCGTGGGTTTGGTGAACCTAGATGGCGAGGTTTATAGTTTGGTAGCGCATGCAGCACACATAGCCCTCGAGGGGCCTATTTGGACATTATTATTTTCATGTACTATTTATATATTATACGTAGTATTACTCAGACATTTGCACAACTGTTTATTAGATAACATTCTAGCACTTTCATTGATACATGATGAACATAACTTAACTTATACAGACGATTACAAACTCGATCGATCCCTTAGTTAACATGTGGTGATATGCTTTCCATATAGCTTTCGTATCTGCACCGAGCTTCAATTAAATAAGGTTGTATTTCACCCTACCATCAATATCAATCCAATCTTCACTAAACTCGATTTTTCTCATCTTTTGGTTATTAATGTCTGATAATAATTCATTTAACTTGGATGTGAAGGAGGCGAAACATGTGACACCCTTCGGAAGGTAGAACTCTACGGGAGCTTTCATCCCGCTGAAGTACACTTTTCCTTGAATAAAAACTGAGGAAGAGGCATTGTATTACGTTATGCAAGTTAACAAGACATGACCCATTTTTATACAACTTGGAGTCATTCTAGACAACACAATACGGTTGGTGCAATCACAACCGTCTAAAAGTGTCGGCAAAATTGTAATCGTCCAATAGTTTCTGGTTTTTTTTACAAAAAACCGACACTACGCAAATATGCAGGATATTTTCATATATCCGATGTGGCAGATATTTTGCATAAACTACCACATATTTTGGTAAGTACCTGATTTATTGTCTCAACTACTAGATTTTTAATTTTGACTTCTCACAAAGGCAGCTTGGGTATTATTAAAATATAGGGTGTTAGGTATAAAATGAAGGGCAACAGGAAGATTCCTCAAATAATTAAGAGCATTTAACTTGACACCCCACCACTTGAACCTGACACCCCATCCATTTTGAGCAAATTTACCTTTATACCCATGGAAAAATTCTGGAAGTTTTGAAATTTAGAGTATTTTATCAGAAATTTTGAAATTTTTGGTATTTTTTACCAGAAATTTTGAAATTTTCTGTATTTTTTACTAGAAATTTTCAAAATTTCGATATAAATGCCAAAATTTTCAGAAATGTGAAAAAAAAAACGTATCAAAAATTTCAATTATATTACCAAAAATTTCATTTTTGGTACGTTAGTAAGAGTGAAAATTTTGAAATAAAAATAAAATTTGATTAATAAATAATAGCAGGATATTTTTGAAAATTTTAAAATATGGAGGTGTTAGGTATAATATGGGGTTGGTAATTTAAATTCTCAAAAGTTAATATTAATTACAGACCAGCCCATAAAGAACCCGGCCCAATCTTCCAAGTGTACCATTGGTAGTGATAGTGGCTAGGCGTGAAGGTGATTTCAGAGAATAAGCAGAAACAAATCGGAACCGCGTTTTGGGACAAGAGAAAGCGAAAATGAGCGGACCAACCAAAAAAGTGGTGGATGTTGCATTCAAAGCCGGCAAGAACATTGATTGGGAAGGTATGGCTAAGCTTCTCGTCTCCGATGAAGCTCGCCGTGAATTCTCCGGTCTCCGTCGCGCTTTCGACGAGGTTAACGCCCAACTCCAAACAAAGTTCAGCCAGGTAATAGATTCCGTCACAGATCTCTCTAGTTTCGTTCTCGTTTTCAAGTGTTGTTGTATATAGGGTTCCGATTTACTCTTAGATGCTAGATCGATTGGATTTTAGGGCAAAATTTGAAATCTGTTGTATCAATTTTGATTTGGTTCGTGTTAGGTTTGTATCAATTTATTGATATTTTACGCTTATATTTATGAATTCTTGATTATTCATGTTTCATAATCTGTAGGAGCCTGAGCCGATAGACTGGGAATATTATAGGAAAGGAATTGGTCCTCGTTTGGTGGATATGTACAAGGAAGCTTATGAGAGTATGTTTTTGAACTCTATGGTGAATGCCTTTTACATATATTTTAGATTTCTTGATGGTGTTATTATTGGATAGTTAGCTTGACACAATGTTGATGGCAATAACATGATTGAATCTTTTCTTGAATGCTTGTAAGATTTATTCTTTTCATGTACTTCATCTTCTTTGTGAGCCGGTAGTATTATGTGAATTGTTTCAGTGCGATGTGTTGGTCACACCAAATATATCACCATTTTACTTCAAATTCAAATAAGGATTTTGGTTCTTTTTAAAAGAATATCTTTCATGAAATAAATTTGTAACATGGGAAAATGTGTAAAAGGATGTTGATATATTCAACTGGGTCCTGCTCTTATAGAATGCAGAAAAATGAAGCTTGAAGTTCACAAGGCATCCTCCGAATTGATTTCATTATTGTGTAATCTATAGCCTAATGCATGTTAAAAATACATTCAAATTAGAGTATAAGAATAACAAGATTTACTGGGTGGGTTTTGGAACTGTTATCTTGTTATTTTCCAAATCTCAAAAGTTAATACATGAGAAACTGTTCATGGTCATGACAACATATTTCAATTTCATTGTCACGGTGAAAATATACTTGTATGACTTGTGTGGTTTCAGGCAAGCTTGCTGATATACTTCATGTTCTGCAACACAATTGCAAACTACACTGCTCAGTCTTGCACTTCAGTTTTCTATTATCACTAGTTAATGTGTAATTGTTATTAATCATACATTTGAATTGCTGTTAGGAAAACATGGCAGTTTATTGTTGAAATTATTTCTTGAAATCACCATGTGTGTATTGGGTTGTGTCTAGATTTTTATGGATGTAGAGCATATAAAGTGAGAATTAAGGAGTTAATATTGACCTTTCAAATTTTATATACCATTTATTCAACTTTTGATGTTGTTTTATACTTCTTTTGCAGGCATTGAGATCCCCAAGTTTGTTGACACAGTAACTCCTCAATATAAGCCTAAGTTTGAGGCACTGGTAAGAACTTTTGTCAGCATTTAGTCCTTGTTTTATCCAATTTTTCGCTATCTATCAAATCACATTATATTAAGTGCCATGTATGTGTGTTTTCCTGTTGAAGTATGTTGAGCTTAAAGAAGCAGAAGAGAAATCTTGGAAGGAGTCCGAGCGTTTAGAAAAGGAAATTGCCGAAGTACAAGAGTTGAAGGTAATAGAATCCAACATGCAAATTTTTAAGTTTTATAAAATTGAAAAATCTCTCATTCTATGTTTATTTTTGCAGAAAAATATCAGTACCATGACAGCAGACGAGTACTTTGCCAAGCATCCTGAGCTGAAAAAGAAATTTGATGATGAGATTAGGAACGATCAATGGGGCTATTGATTTTCAGAACTTCAAAGTGTAGCAAAACATCCGAAGATGATGTTTTCTTTGCCGGTTTAATAAATAATAACTACATTGATTTTTTGTAACTCGGTTCTCCTCTTTGGTTTAAAAGGTTCTTCACATTTCCATTTTCGAAGTTGTCAAAATTTTATGGAGTTCTGTTGTAGTTTAGAAACTGCTGTTTTATTATGGTTTCAGTTGAGACTCCCACTTTCTGGAAAATGCTGTGGTTCTGTTAATAAATTGTTGCGCTGGTACATAGCATAGTTGTTTCTTTCTACTTTTTTCGATGAAATAGCAGATTCCTTTTACTGAGCTTCCCTTGATGCTACTCTTGCTTCATCCTATTAGTTTCACTGGTGATTCATTGCATTAGTATGTTTTCTTGCTTGAGTTTGAGGCACTGGGATTCTGGATTCCGTCCTACCTTTTCATATGTTCCGTCCGTTTCTTTGGCTTACTTGCTCTTTCCTTTCCTTTTTCTTCTCTTTTTTTTTATCTAATGGAGAAGCCGGGGCAAACTATCCTATGCATCATAGATCGTTTGCCGTTTCTAATAGAGCAAGGTTTGAATTATGAGGAACAAAAACATAGACTAGACTAGACAGGGTTTTGTCAAGAATTAAAAAACTAACATTAGTGACAATTATTGTGAAACTTTAAGTATGTTTAATGAAGGTGAAGATGAGGTAAAAGAAGACAGAGAGAAATGTAAAAGTATCTTGGGAAAATTTGTGACTGACAAGTAGGGTTGTTCTAGGTATGTTTTTTTTGAGAAAATTAAACTCAACCAAACTATAGTTAAGGTTCATTCGAAGCAAACCGTTTAAATTTATTCAAATTCAAACATAGTGGAAGTTAAATATACTGTTTAGAGAGTATTGGAAGGACTCAAGCTTACTAAGAGTATAGAGGATTGAGGAGAGTGAAAGTTAATGTCGATTTTGAGTTGGTGGCGAGAGCTATTCAGGGAGAGGGCCGAAGCATTCCTAGTTGCTTTGTGTTGATTAGAGAAATTATGAATCTAATTGAAGAGCATCAACTAGTAACAATCTCTCACATCTTCAGATAGGGTAAAGTTGGTGTTGATGTGTTAGTTTAGATGGGTTCTATGGCTGTAGTCTAAGGTTTACGTTATTTCTCAAGAAGTGCTTGTTTATTTGTTGGAAGCAGATAAAACCAACTGTTCAGGTGCTATCGTAGTATCTGTGTAATTTTTTCTTTTTTTGAGTTTTGGCCTTCTTTGTTATAAAATAAAAAAGAAATTTCGAATCATACCGAAGACAATTTTTTTAAATCAAATTATTTATTAAAGAACCGAACGTTAAATTATTTTTAATTTTTTTTAATTTTAAACTTGTTTTTAGTTTTTTTATTTATTTTGAGTTTCGATTCAATTTCAATTTTGGTTCAGCTTATTTATCATATAGTTCGGTTTTAAAACCATTAGGACAATATGGTTCAATTTACTAATCCAACATAACAATTTGATTATTTTATCATATGGTTCGGTTCTAAAACCGTCAGGATAATATGGTTTGATTTACTAATCTAACATAATAATTCAATTATTTTAACTTCAGTTTAATTTAGTTTAGAAGATAAGTTTGTTTCATAGTTTTTTTAATACCCGTATTGACAAGCCTATAGGCATTTAATCTTAATCCTAATCGCTCTAGAATTGAAGAAATTCAAGGTAGGTTCCTTTTCTTTAGGATGAAAATTACATTAATGTAATCTTAATGGAAATCCTTCATTTTTCCGAAACTCTTGATTAGAAGTTAAAGAACGACGGCTTAAATATTACTCCATCTTTATCTTCTTTTCATTTTTATTTGTTTTAGTAAATTATCTTTTTTTCAATGTTATACATTAGTTATTTTATTATCTGATATTATATATCAAAATTCAAGTATTTAGTATTTAAGCTTGTATAAAAATATGATTGATTATAAACGGATGTTGGACGTATATTTTGCGGGAGTATTTTAAGGAGACACTAAAGAC
Source organism: Lathyrus tuberosus (assembly GCA_022829125.1). NCBI lineage: Eukaryota > Viridiplantae > Streptophyta > Magnoliopsida > Fabales > Fabaceae > Lathyrus > Lathyrus tuberosus. The sequence goes on from JALAZF010000213.1 coordinate 2,267,898, forward strand.
TTATGTTGTTAACTAAAATTTGGAATATAAAGATGATAGAGTGACAATAAACATGAGAGTTGTTTGTAAAAAAATTGTGAACGACAGACATTATGCGTAAATCTCTGCAGTGACAGATAAGAGCATAAAGATAAAGAGTGATAAAATTAATATATGAGTTGTTTGTAAAGAAAATTGTGAATGAAAGATATTATGTGTAAATCATTGCAACGAAGATACATAGACATATGGATGAACTCGGGATATATAAAAGAACACGCTCAACATTTAAGAAAAATAAAGTGTTAAGCATATTTTTTATCTTCACAAAATAAAGGTTTAGTCTCTATCTTAAAATAGGGTTAAATATCTTTCACATCTTCATAAATATACCAAATTTTGTTTTTAATTCCTCTAAAAATTTTCTTGAAACAATCGTCAATCATCTTGGTGGAAGTCTGCGTCTTGAGAGTATGCTAAGTGGACAGGGGATTAGTATACTAAGATTTAAAAAAAAGAAAGTTACATAAAACCTTGATTTGTTCTACTTCTTCTTCCCCGAACTCGGTATTTCCCGAATCTTCGTCTCCGTTCATTCTTCTTCTTCACCTAAAATAGTTTCAATCTTATTCTTCACTAAAATCATGCTCAAATGTCATCTTCCTCAAGGCGCAGCAAATCAGATTCTTCTCATTTCACATTTGTGAGCAACTGTTTAAGGAGAAGGTGTGCGTGTATAAACCAGATAGAAAAATTTAGAATAAATCAGATTGCAAAATACAATTTAAACCATATGGCAATTTTCAAAATAGTTGCTTCAGTCATTACATTACATATAAAGATAGTTGATTCATTCCATTGTAGTACATAACGAAACAACAAACATAATAAATCACATCAAATATCTTCAAAACATAAGCATATGATAGTACATATGACAGTACAAATACAAAACATAAATATCATCATATTATTAGCATAGTCTTCATTGTGTGAGGTCCTTGCAAATGTCTGCCTAGCTTTTTAATATCTTAGCACCACCAAGGACATCTACTGCAGTTTTCTCTTCAGTAATCACTAATGGATCATCATGTTCTTTATCAGGCCCAACTATGTCTAATGTGGTTAACGAATCTAACGAAAACAGTAGAAACGAATCTGATCCTGTGATTGTCATGGAAGAATCTAATTCAGAGGACTAAGAGTATTGTCTTGCTCTCGGTGGCATTTTGCGTCCTAATGACAATGAGCCCTAAGCCAAGTCACTGTGATGTTGCTACTGATTTCATGAGCAAAAGATTCATGGTAGGGTTATGTATGATAGTACTTTTTGTTTTCGTTTTACTCTTTCAAATATCGATATTATGGATTACACAAAACCACCCTATTAACAGAAGCAACATTACAATTTTATGCATACTTGCGATAGCAACTGCAGTTTCAGTAATGGAAGTAATGTTCTTAGATTCCAAGACAACTACTATCATTGTTTTGATCTTATGGGACAAAGAGTTCTATAATCTGTCTACTTATCTCGATCCGCTTAACCTAGTTTGTATTATTACTGTTCTTAGTTTTAGTTTAGTTTCCTCTCCTGTATGGACTACATTTCTTTTTTCTTTTTTCTCAATAAAACAGGTTTGTTTTATGAATGAAATATATTCACAATAGTAATATGATTTTAAATAGTCATAATATTGTTGTTGATGTGGTATCTTCTTTCCTGCATCACACCGCAATTGTATTATGATTTATTATGTGTACAATCACACATATATTAACCGCATCTTGAACTACATTTTATTTTATGTTTCTAAATTAAAATTCAATCTTTAACAATTCTCCATATCTTTTTATCCAAACAATAGATTTTGGTCAAATCATTTTAAATTCTCTCAAAAAATTACTATCCTTTGTTAAAATGCTTTATCCAAAGACACTCTAAAGAGTAGAATTGTATCATGACCTTTTGCTTAAACTAACATCAATAGAATACCTTAAAAAGTAGATTTGTATCACAGCCTTTTGCTTAAACCAACATCAACTCAGGTCCCTAATTACTCAGCATTCTGACATGTTAATTGGGGTGCATACACTGATGACAAGGAAATCTATATGAGATTCATGTATCTATCTTGACCCTAATCTTGTTTCATAGCGGTCTAGTATAAAACCCTATGCCCAGCACTGAAGTTCAGTACAGAAGTTTGGCTAATACAGCTTCTGAGATGCTATGGATTGAATCCCTCCTCATTGAACTTAAATTCCCTTTCACTGCACCTGTTTTATTTTGTGACAACCTCAATACAACTGCTGTATCTCACAATTGCTCTATCTCACAATCCAGTTTTGCATGCAAAAACCAAGCCCATGGAGTTAGATATCTTATTTCTCAAAGAGAAAGTTATCAACAATAGTCTTATTGTTTAATTTCTCAAAGCGAAAGTTATCAACAATAGTCTTATTATTTAATACATTCCCGCAACAAATCAATATGTTGACTTACTCATAAAACCTATGTAACCTCTCAGATTCTTGCATCGCAGGGACAAGTTAAAGGTGTTAGATAAATCTTCTGAAGTGTAGAGACGACATTGCCTTTGAAAGGAAGATAATGGAGTATATGCTTGCTAAGCTAAATTAAGCCTTGTGGCTCTAACAAAGCTGTGACAGACAGATTGTGTTGGAAGGCTGGTGACTTGGATGTAGCAGCTGGGTATCAAGTGGCTAGCCGTGACTTGGAAGGCTGGAGCTTTAACGTGAAACATGAGAAACATTAGCGTGTGTAATATCGTTGTTGTTAGAAACTTGATGTGGCCTGTGATGCTAGCAGACTTCAAAAGTTCATTTTATCTGCATGTAGCAATCAAATGGGCCGTGTTGCATGAGATTGTTTTTCTATTATTATTTTTTTTTGGCAATTGGATGTATTGGCTTTGTAGATTTTTGGCGTGACTTATCTCAATGTAAATGGTCTTAAAGTAAAAAATGGAACATGATATTTTTTTTTTATTATTTTGGAATGAACATGGGTCTTGTAATATGGATTTGGGACATTGAATTGATTCTAAGAAAAAAATAAAAGAAAATGTGAATGATTGTTGAATGGATTTTGATTTATAAAATGTGGATATGAAATGGATAATGGATTTGAAAAGAATGGATAAAAATGGGTAATTGGATTTTTGAATTGGATATTTGGATTGAATATGGAAATAGTTTCTAAAATGGATAATTGGAATTTGATTTAATAAATAAAAAGAATGGAATTTGGATTTGGAGAATTTGGTTTAGAAAATGGATTAGAAAAATGGTTTAGTGAATGGATTAGAAAAATGGTTTAGTGAATGGATACGCACCCTCACCAATACCTTCCAACAACACGGCCATGAAACTTTTGATCCTCAATCTCAACACCTTGAATAATGAGCATGAACCCAACATCACAAGCCACAGTGTTGCGGTGAAAATCGGATAACAAGCTATTAATTAACTTGCATCATATTTCTTTTACAACCGACTTTGATTTATCCAAAGGAAAGGTTCAAGATCGTTAAAAACCTAAAGGGGGGAGATCTAAGGTTCGGGGGTTGGTTATACTAAGGGAAGGTATTAGCACCCTAAGTATCTGTAGTACTCTACAGGAACCTCTTGTTAGGTTTGTGTTAAGTTATGTTAAAGTTGCTTGCTAAGGAAAATGTGCTAAGATAAAGGACCTAAGGGCATATACACTAAGTATGCTCGCCAAGACATCGCATCTCGTGCCTACGTATCCTGACGGGAATGGAATTAGAGCATTCATAGTTCCCCTCAATACGGGGTAAAAGGGTGTAAAAGAAAAGTGTGGAATCCGAGAAGGCATCGGATGTAAAGGTAAAAATGATGGAATCCGAGAAGGCAAAAAGGTGGAAGAAGAAAAAGGTGCAAAAACAAAAAGGTGGCTCACTAGGATCTCGCAATCCTATGCCTACGTATTCTCAAGATGAACTTGAGAAATCAGAGCGATCGTAGTTCCCCTCAACGGGGGTAAAGAACTCTTAACTGTGGTCAAGGTTCCAGGGGAAAGTAGGGTTGAAAGCTTGAAAGCAAAGCTTGTAAGGATTAATTGGTTAGGAGAGAGAGATTAATGGCTATCTCTTGAAAGGATTGTGAAAGGTTGGACCGTCTTAAAGGAAAATAGATTAATAGCTATCTCTTTGGGAAGGCCAGGTCAGAAGGGAGAAGAGATTAATGGCTATCTCTTGTGAAATGGTTTGAGGTTAACAGGGTATTTGAGCTATCTATGACATGAAATCAATAGAGAGACTTTTCCTTTGGAATGAGCAATAAGTGACAAAGAGGAAACCTCCAGTATCGAGAGTAGGATGAACAACAATATATACAGCAAGTGTAACAAGAATTAAATTGAAAATGAAAACCAGAAATTAGCTAAAATGGAAATGAGGATAGTCAAGATAAAGTTAAAATCAAATAAAATTTATTTAAAGAGAAATTTCTAAATTAGAACTAATATAGATTAGAATTTAAAAACTAAATGATTAATTCTAAAAGAAAGAGAAACTAGTTCTAAAAACCGAAATAATTAATTAAAACTAATTAACTAAATAAAAATTCTAACTAAAATAATTAATTGCAACTAACTGACTAATTAAATCCAATTAAGAAACTAATTCTAAAAATAACACTAGTTCTAACACTACACTAATATCTAATAAAAACTAATTTCTTAATTAAAACTAATAAAACTAATTTCCAAAAGACTAAATCTTAATCTAAAAATGGTGGGCTTTTCAAATGGGGAAGTAATTACAGGCCCGGGTCAGGCTAATCCATGATGACCTATTTGGATATTAAGGAGCTAAAAACCTAAATCTAGAAAGGGAAAAAAAGCAAGAAACAAAACCTAATTCACTCTTCTGATTTCAACGCAGAGAAAGAAACGAGGTTACTCTCCCTCTTCGTCTCGTTCGTTTCTCTTGGTCAACTTCCGAACCTCTCTCTTGACCCGTTCTCATTGAACTCCTTCTCACGGCCTCTCCTCACCCTCAATCGCGATCTCAAACGAGTCACAACTCTCTGTAAGTGCGTCATCATCATCATCATCATCTCTACTCTCTCTCGCGTCTGCCCTTCATCATCCTCACCCTGTCTCGCACGGCTTCTCCTTTCCTTGTAACGGCGGCGTGGTGTGCGAATGGTCGGAAAATGCAGCAGAAAAGAAGCCTCCGCCTCGCCAAGGCTTCGAGCCGGCGGCGGCGGAGGATGACATTGCTCCCTATTTGAATCAACTCAACAGTTTCATCGCCAATTTCAAGTGAAATACGACATTAGAATGGCGAATGACCCACACATACAGATATTCAACAAACCAAATCGAAGACGACAAATTTCAGAAATGTATAATTGAATTTCGGTGAGTTTAATCGAGACAAGCGCGTACCTTTGAAGATTTTGACACGAACAATAATGTCCAGGTACTTGATTCACCGCTTCTTTACGTACGTGTTGTTCCTGCTCTTTGTAACGTCATATGTTGGTTTGTGTCTCTCTGTGAAAACCGTGGTATCTCTGTGAACTATGGGTGGGTTTGTGAACTCTGTTCTGGTTGATTTGCTCTGTGCCTGCTGCTGTTATTAGAGGGAGAGGTGTTGAAGCTTGGTGGCCTTCATGGAACATTTATTCTACTGTTCTTTTTTGTAACAGGTTTTTCTGAGTTTGTAACATAGTGTTTTGGAAAGTGGTAGACGGTTTTTTTTTCTATGGAGGTGATGATGATGTGTGTAGTAATGGGAAGGATGATTAGATGAGAAGTTGTTCGAAAATGGAGGCAATAAAGGTTGAGTCTGAAATCGGTTCTGGTTTGTGAAAATAAGCGAAGGTATGGTGTTGTTTGTTCTCTGCTATCTCCTCTTATTTTTCCAGTTGTCGCTGTTGTTCTTTTGTAGCAGGGTAGTGTGTTTTTTTGTAGCAGAAAAAGTGCAAGAGTCTTGGGGTTTTGGCGTGTTTGTACGTTCATTTAGGTAACCTTTTGTAGGACTTCTGCTGCTGCTTGTAGTACGACTTGAATAAAAGAAGGATTTTTTGAGTTATTTGGTGAAAAAGCAAGATCTTGAGGGATATGATTTTGACTTGGCATCAGCAGATCTTGAAGCAGCAGAATTGTGGAGTGTAGTTTTGGATGTGAGTAGGCAGTTGTAGTTTTGGTTTTGGTTTTCTGCAGAAATCTTGTACGGTTTTGAAGTTGTGTGAAAGTGATGTAGGGTAATAGGAAAATGGAATTGTTGGAGTGTAGAAGAGTAGTATTGGGAAGGGCCTTTTTTGTGTGTACGGCTTTTGTTCAGTTTTGCAGACTAGCAGAAAGTTGGGATAGCAGTCTTTGGAACCTTATTATTTTTGGCATTTTACAGAATTTTGTTTATAATTTTTGGAATTGGATTTTAAATAAAAGGAAATGGACTTTGTGAAAATAAATAATAATAATAAAAAAAGTGACAATAATAATAATAATAATAGAAATGATAGAAATGATATTAATAATAATAAAAATAATAGATGCCAAAGATAAAAATAATAATAATAAACTGATAAATATCAAAAAATAATAATAATAATAATAATAATAAAACATTGATAAAATAATAAATAATAATATAACCAACAATATAAATGATAAGCAATAAAAATAATAATAATAATAAATAATGGTAAACTATAAAAATGAACATAATAATAAATGATAAAAAATGATAAATAGTAATGAATAATATATCAACAAAAAAGAAGAAGTGAATTACTAAACAAGAAAGGTAATAAAAATAAAAAACAAAAATTCTAAGACAATGATAAAATTGGATAAAATGGTATGGTTGATGATCAACGAAAATGTTTAACTAAAATGCAAAAATTGCTGACTTAGAATGATATGCAAAAAGATTAGAATCTGAGGGTAAAATTTGGGGTACAACAGTTGCCCCTATTTAAATAACTTTACCGGATGGCACGAGGAATGGAAATCATCGGGGCATCAAGGTGAAAGGTGTTTAAATACAGCAAACCAAAAATTTTGCCCTTAGATGGAATGCAGATGCTAAGGACAAGCAGCAAACATGCAAATGCCATGAACTTCTAGTATGATGATATGATGTCATGATAGATACAAAGGTGCAGACAGACCAAACACCAGAGAAAAAGAGCTATCCACCACAGGTGAGCTTACTGGGGAAGGATGAAGGTTAACGTCCACGAGAAAGACTCACTGGGGATACAGATCGATCAACAAAAGGGACTCAATGGGGAGACTCTGAGGAAACACTGGGGATAGAAAAATAACGAGGAAATCCTACAGGTCCTCACTGGGAATGGGAGCCAGAGAGGTGCTCTCCACTAGGGAAAAGCCCAAAGAGATGGACGATGGGTTTATAGGTGACCGGACGACACTGAGGGAATGAAAGTACACTCTTTACTGGGCATGGAACCAGAAAGAAGACATGATCTCCACTGGGGATCAATTAGAAATAAAAGGATAGACATCAACAAAATATTTTCTGAGATTTTCTTATACTAAAGAGTTCAAACGGGATCTTCAAAAAAGCCAGAAAAGACAGAGAAAGGCACATCCGAAAAAACATCAGATGGCAAAAGAAACCAGACATCCAATAATGGCTTTGAATGAAAGGTACAACTCACAATATCTTAGAATGGTATCAGATGAATGTGAACAGAGACTACATTCAAGAATGGCATTGAATGTAAAGAAACCAGTCACCCAATGATGGCTTTGAATGAAAGGTACAAATCACAAAATCTAATAATGGCTTTAGATGAATGTGAACAAAGACTCGATCTGGAAAAATATCAGAAAGAGAGACACATCCGGATAGGCATCGGATGGTAGAGAAACTGGACATCCAATAATGGCTTTGAATAAAAAGTACAAATCACAATATCTAATAATTGCTTTAGATAAAAGTGAACAAAGACTCGATCTGGTAAAATATCAGAAAGAGACACACATCCGGAAAGGCATCGGATGGTAAAGAAACCAGACATCCAATACTGGCTTTGAATGAAAGGTATAAATCACAATATCTAATAACGACTTTAGATAAAGTGAACAAAGACTCGATCTGAAAAAACATCAGAAAGAAAGACACATCCGGATAGGCATCAGATGGTAGAGAAACCAGACATCCAATAATGGCTTTGAATGAAAGGTATAACTCACAATATCTAATAATGGCTTTAGATAAAGTGAACAAAGACTCGATCTGAAAAAACATCAGAAAGAAAGACACATCCGGATAGGCATCGGATGGTAGAGAAACCAGACATCCAATAATGGCTTTGAATGAAAGGTATAACTCACAATATCTAATAATGGCTTTAGATGAATGTGAATAAAGACTACATTCAAGAATGGCATTGAATGCGAAAAAAACCAGTCATCCAATAATGGCTTCGAATGAAAGGTATAAATCACAATATCTAATAATGGCTTTAGATAAAAGTGAACATAGACTACATTCAAGAATGGCATTGAATGCGAAAAAAAACCAGTCATCCAATAATGGCTTTGAATGAGAGGTATAAATCACAATATCTAATAATGGCTTTAGATAAAAGTGAACATAGACTACATTCAAGAATGGCATTGAATGAACAGATAAGACTTTCAGGAATGGCACTGAAAGATATCCAAGCAAAATTGATGGGGATTACAGAAGATAGGAAAAACTTCCAGGAATAGCACTGAGAGAAATAAGAGGAACAAGATATCCAGGAATGGCACTAGAGATCACAAGAGACAGACATCCAGGAATGGCATTGGAGTGAGAGAATATAAAGATCCAGGAATAGCACTGGAATGAGAGAAGACCAACATCTATCAACAAGATTAGATGTGCAAGAGAATGACAACACTCAGGAATGGCACTGAATGAAAGGACAGGTAACGTTCTGGTAGGCACCAAATAAATTGGACTTTGACCATAAGGTAAGATGCGGATAACGACACGACCTCGAGAGAAATGCAAATGAGGATGAAACACTCATGATATGCATATGTATAAATTATGCAGATGATATACGATCAAATGAAAATGCAGATGATATACGATCAAATGAAAATGCAGATGTCGACGACATGGCTCGACTCTTTCTGGGAGAAGACAAGACTGGAAGACTGATTCCTCAACACGGAGATCACTGCTATTCTGCTTGGGACTAGAGATGCTACTGCTGAACACATCATTGCCACTCTGGTAAACTGTATCCAAATTGATGGTCCTTGTAGGAAGGGTAAAGAGTTGCTTGGGGATTCTTCAGGTAAATTGCCCCAGACTAGCTGATTATTGTAGATGAGCTGATCATTGCTTCAACTTGTCTGATTCTGGAAATGACCGTTTCATGGTGCTCTTATGAAGCTTGCCTCAGTCTGAGTCTTGAAAGATGATTGTTTTACTGTACACTAGGAAAGCTCGCCCCAGTATGAGTCTTGAAAATGATTCTGAATAAACCAACTCTGAGAAGTCACCATTAAACCACAAATCTTGAACTAATTCTCCACAGGATATGGAAGGAACTTGCCCCTGATTGGATCACCGACCAAGTTTCTTAATTGTTTGAAAATTCCTTAAGAAGAAAGCTAGTTTGCAAGCAAAAAAAATGTTCATACAAACGTGGTAAATGCAAAGTTCATGCAACTTTTGAAATCAATCATTTTTGAAAAAGGCGAAGTATATGAGTCATTAGTCAGAACACGGTGGTTCAAGACATTTAAAAGTGAAAGGTAAAGCACAAGGTGTGATGCCCAAAATAGATGATCTGCAAAGATCTTTTGGAGTCAGTTTACGCAACCTTGCTGTAGTATGCTTTTACAATGACCTTGCTTCAGTTAGGTCTTTTGAGGGTTATAACGTGGCCTGGTTCACGGTTTAAGAAACAAAGGATAAAGGCTCAAAGTTTATTTGTGACCCACCCAATCTACGTGATGAACTCCAATCCTATGCTCAGTTAACTCAAACTATGCACTCAAATTCCCATGAGTTGGGAATTGCACTGATGATAGCGATGCTGGTTCAAAATTCAATGGACTTGAGATGACGATCACTGCTTCCTTACAACTTTGTTTGCCATTGAGGACTTTCAGGATAAAGGATTTAAAGTTTTCCTCCTTTGGTTGTCATACAAACTTTTCTTTCTTATTTTTTTCTTCTTTTTTTTTAATGACTGCTTGCCTTAAGGATTACAATGAATCATCATTGGCGTTTGACTTGAAAGACATCTTCGACCCTTGCTTGTTGTGTGCGAAGGAAAACTTGTGAGTGTAACTTTTTGTTGAAAGGTGTCTCGAATGAAATTCTTATATTTGAATGCACGATCAAGTTACTGAGAACTACCCTGCCCCAGGTTAAAATTACGGGTTTTTATTTGTAAAGAAAGAAACTCCTACTTCTAGGCTCAAAGGGGTCAAAGAGGGGTTAACTTCCTTATTTCTCCAGTGTTTAGGAGGTTGAAACAATGCCTTACATCGTCAGCAAAGTTTTGATTTGAAAGCATACCAACAGCAATTATGGGTATAACGTTTTCATCATCCTCCCTCCAATCTTTGCATAATAAAAGAGAAAGTGGAAAAGAGAATTTATTTTTATTTTATTTTTCATGAAAGAGGAAGCATTAAGAAGTAAATAGCAAACACAAACGAATTGAATCAAAAAAATTTGCAAATGCTCATTTCATTAATTGAGAAAGTACAAACATAATTGAAAGCAAACTGCTATTACAAAAAGAAAGTGCAAACAACAAGAAACAAAGGCCTAGTGACTAATCAATACAAGGATGAGCTGTCCTGTCTGAAACACTGGCTTTTAGGAGGATAATATGTTGAAGTCGACTGAAGCTGCACTTGGCGTGCCCTGGCAGAGGGTTACTCTGGACATTGGGATTGTCTTTAAAGGAGAGGACTTTATTCCTCATCAGCTCTTGTACTCTAGCCTTCAATGCAAATCAACTTTCCAAGTTATGGCCTGCACCACCTTGATGGTATTCACAATGAAGATCAGCCCTATAGCCGGCTGGAAGAGGATTTGGAGGAGGAGGCAGAGGCCTTGTGGTAACCAAATCTTGTTGAACCAAACTAGGATAAAGTTCAGTGTAAGTCATGGGAATGGGATCAAATTGACCCCTATTACGATACTGGCTTTGTCCTGCAGCTGGACGTTGGAAAGCTTGAGTTGGTCGTGTTGCAGCAACCAAAGGAGTAACAACAGCAACAACAGGGTGAATGGTATACCGAGGTTGGGGACGAGGCCTTCTTGCTTCAACCATGATAGCATTAGTCTGTTCTTCCTTTTTCTTCTGAAAATTACCATAAGATTTCTTCACAGCATTGGAAGTTTCAACAGCCTTGGATACTTTTCCTTTCTTAAGACCTTCCTCTAATCTTTGGCCAATAGTAACCAAATCAGTGAAATTGGAGGAAACACTTCCAACCATATTCTCCCAATAAAATGGGGACAAGGTATCCATAAACATTCCAGTTAACTCCTTCTTGGCCAGGGGAGGTTCCACTTGGGAAGCCAACTCTCTCCAGCGCTGAGCATACTCCTTGAAAGACTCTTTATCATTCTGAGACATGTTTTGCAGTTGACGGCGATCAGGAGCCATATCAAGGTTATACTTGTATTGCTTCATGAAGGCATTGGTGAGGTCTTGGAAGCTATGGATAGAGTTTTGCTCGAGACCCATGTACCATTTGAGTGATGCTTCACTCAAGTTGTCTTGAAAACAGTGGATTAGCAACTTCTGATTCTTGGCATGAGCAGTCATCCTGCGAAGATACATGACCAAATGAGCTCTTGGGCAAGAGTGACCCTTGTACTTCATAAAATCTGGAGTTACGAACTTAGCAGATATAACAAGATCTGATACTAAGCACAGGTTGTCTGCATCTACATTAAAGAAATCGGTACCCTCAACGGCTTTGAGTCTTCTTTCTATGCTTTGAAACTGCTCTCGGACAACTTCGGGTTCAACAAAGTCCTTATGGTCCTCACCTTGAGCACTGGCAGCATTGTACTCATAGCGGGGATCCTCAAAAGGAGCTCGAATAGTCTGAACTATAGGTTGAGGTTCGGCAAAAATAGGAGCTTGAAACACTGGTCTAGCAGCCTGACCAATCATAGCAGTAGATGCAAGAGGCGGAGAATAGTTGTGTGGCAAACCAAACTCTGGCCAAGTTGAAGGTGGCATCTGAACTGGTGGAGGATCAGCGCTTGAAACTTCCTGGATGACAGTCCTTTGGGGTGGCTCTCCCCTAGCAATCAAGACTTGAAGCATCTCAGTGAGTTTGGTCATGCTTGACTTAAGGTCATCGATTTCCATTCGGACCTCAGCGTTGTGTACCTCTTGCTCTGACATCCTTCGTTTGTAGTTAGCTCTAGTCCAGTATCGGTGTTGAGGAATCAGCTTGACGACTCACAGATGACACTGGAAGATAGAGACAGTTGGAAATGAGTCACTAGACAGACAGACGCATGCAATGAATCATGCAAAGATGCAAATGATATGCAATGCAATGCAACCAGGATACAAAACACACATAGCAGGATCAAGGATTCGAGATCACAGCATGGAGTCTGGGTAAAGAATCAACCGCAGGGTGTGTACTAGGGTTTATCAACTGTAGAACATGGTTCTAAAAGTTCCCAGAGTCTACGTAAATCCTTCGGATATTATCGGCCTACGTGACTACTCACGTGGGTTAATAATATTCTCAAGATAAACTCGTCTGAGTGTAGTATCGCGTGACAACTACTCAGGACTGGCTCCCTCATAGTCACCGCACTACGCTATAAAGACTAAGTGGGGTAAAGGTAACTACGGTCCTCAGAATCCCTGGCTCCCATTTGAAAAAGTAATATCAATGTTACTGCTCACATCAGACATCAACAATCCCAAAGGGCCTCATCTGAGTGTGGTCATCATATGCCATAAATTGTTGGTACTACTGCCAACAACCGACTATTGATTACACCACGATCCTATCATAAGTGCTCTCAAGTCCGGGTTAGGACTTATCTCACCACTCAAGGTAGCAACCCTGCACACAGAAAAACTCAAGCACAACAGGTATATATACAGATATAAATATACAAATGTACAAGCAAACAAACATGTAAATAACACAAATACAAACAAGATAGGCTTAACCCTCTTAGGGAGCGTCCCCAGTGAAGTTGTCATTTCTGTTGCGGTGAAAATCGGATAACAAGCTATTAATTAACTTGCATCATATTTCTTTTACAACCGACTTTGTGAAAATAAATAATAATAATAAAAAAGTGACAATAATAATAATAATAAAAAAAATAATAGAAATGATAGAAATGATATTAATAATAATAAAAATAATAGATGCCAAAGATAAAAAAAATAATAATAAACTGATAAATATTAAAAATAAAAATAATAATAATAATAATAAAACATTGATAAAATAATAAATAATAATATAACCAACAATATAAATGATAAGAAATAAAAATAATAATAATAATAAATAATGGTAAACTATAAAAATGAACATAATAATAAATGATAAAAAATGATAAATAGTAATGAATAATATATCAACAAAAAAGAAGAAGTGAATTACTAAACAAGAAAGGTAATAAAAATAAAAAAATAAAATTCTAAGACAATGATAAAATTGGATAAAATGGTATGGTTGATGATCAACGAAAATGTTTAACTAAAATGCAAAAATTGCTGACTTAGAATGATATGCAAAAAGATTAGAATCTGAGGGTTAAATTTGGGGTACAACACACAGATACACACCTTGACTGAAAATCCATCAAACTTGACTTGTTCAGACAAATATCTGAATCTCATAAGTTCTGAATCACTTTGAATAATTTTTGGGAAAATAAATCCACAGAGGAACATAGTCTGGACTGATGAACTCAGATGAACCTGATGAACATCGCCACAAGACATCTTGCCTTTGAACAACCACTACTTGAGAAATAAACCACTGACGCAAATAACTCGCACTTGGAATAGTTGCTTGATAGTTTGACCAAGATTAGGTCAAACATCCATCTGAACTGGATCATGAACGAACATCCACATTTGACTTGAAATCGCTTCATTATTTTTGACAAACCAGCAAAACCCTAGAAGCACAGAGAGAGAAGAACAGGCAAACTGCAACATATTTTTTTGGTATTTTTGGTTAAAGGTTAGTAGACATAATCAAATATAAAGCATGTAAGAATAATACACAGATGCTCGGGAGAAACAAAGATTGTGATCTTGTTTGTGGTATGAAATGCAAATGAAAAGTGCGAAATCTTAGGGCTAAAAATTAGGGTTCAATAGTTGCCCCTATTTAAGTTTCTTTCATCAGGAGATATGAAGGTTAAAAACTTCGTCTCGACAAGATTGAAGATTCTTAAATACAGAAAACCAAATTTTTAGCCCTGAGATGCCACAAGATGATATGAATGCAAAGGATGAAACACCCTGCGGGGAAACTTGAAACAAGAGATTTACGGTAAATTGAGTGAGAAGGCGCGAAAAGACACGCCGGGGAACACAAGATATTTCTGGAGATCTGTCAAGGTGACAAGAAGTATCCATAAATAGTTGGAAAGAGAGGGACTAGACCCTCGAAGACGAGTAGTGACATCCAAGAATAACATTGGATAGAAACTACGAACGATACAAAAGGTATGTTAATAGACGTCCAAGAATAGCATTGGACAACAACAAGAAAGTTTCTGGTAAAAACAACAGCGTCATCCAAGAATAACATTGGATGGAGGTAAAAAACACGCTATTGGGGGTAAGATATCTAAGAATGGCATTGGATAAAAGGAACTACAACATTAAAGAACGACATTGAATGGGGCAACAGCAAACATCAAAATCATCCAAGAATAGCATTGGATATAAACAAAATTCCATTTGAACAACTTCACTGGGGACATCCAAGAATGGCATTGGATGGCAAGGTTAAACATCATAGATATCCAAGAATAGCATTGGACTTGGCTGGGGAAAAGATATCCAAGAATGGCATTGGATTGAAGAAAGGACTTTCAGGAATGACACTAAAAGTAAAGGTAAATCACTATATTCAAGAATGGTATTGAATGATAGTGAGAAAAGTTAAGGGAAATACATCAGAAGTATCCAAAAATGGCATTGGATAAAAAAGAGTTCACGATATCCAAGAGTGGCATTAAATAAAGTGAGCAGGGACTTTCAGGAATGACACTGAAAGGTAAAGGTAAATCACTACATTCAAGAATGGCATTGAATGATAGTGAGAAAGACATCCAGGAATGACACTGAATGCAAAAGGAGAAGACTCATCCAGGGATGGCACTGAATGAACAGATAAAACTTTCAGGAATGGCACTGAAAGATATCCAAGCAAATGTGTTGGGGATTACAAAACTTCCAGGAATAGCACTGGGAGGAACAAAAGGAACAAGATATCCAGGAATGGCACTGGAGATCAAAAGAGACAGACATCCAGGAATGGCACTGGAGTGAAAGAATATAAAGATCCAGGAATAACACTGGAATGAAATAAGACAAAGATCTAACACAAGACTAGATGCACAGGGAAACAACAACATCCAGGAATGGCACTGGAAAGAAAGAAAACAGGTAAACAACAACATTTAGGAATGACACTGAATGAAAAGGCAGGTAAAAGTTCGGGTAGGCACCAAGTAAGTTGGACTCTGATCACAAGGTAAGATGTTGACAGCAACAGTACCTCGAGAAATGCATATGAGCGTGAAACACACTTCGAGATACGAAAATATTTCTATGCAATGATATATGAATGATTTATGTATGCAATGCAGATGATAGGGACAACTAAGATAGACTCTTTTGTGAGGGAAGAATGGAACTCTGATTCCTCAACATAGGGAACACTGCCCACTCTGCTTGGAAGAAGATGTTGAACACATCTCTGTCACACTTATGAATTGTATCAGGCTGATGGTCTTTTGAGGAAAGACATCTTGAGGATTCTTGAAGAAGATTTCCCCAGACTGATTGACTGATGAAGATAAACTGGTCATAGCTTCAATCTAACTGCTGCAGGGGAAGAATGAACTGATCATGGCTTCAATTCTTGAAATGAATGTTGAGGATAAACTGATCATGGCTTCAGTTGCTAGGGATGAACTGATCATGGCTTCAGTTCTTGAAATGTCTGTTGAGAAGGCTAAACTCAGTATAGGTCTTAAAATAGATCTTCTGGTTAACCAAATATGAGAATGACTTGCATTGAGTAACAAATCTTGAACTGATTCACAACAGGATCTGGAAGTAATGTGCCTGATAGGATCACTGACCAAGTTTCTCAACTATTTGAAATTTCTTGATGAGGAAAGTTTGCCTGCAAATAAAATCATTCACACATGGTAATTTTAATGCAAAGCTCATGCAATTTTTGAAATAAAAAATCATTCTTGTAAAGCAAATGAATCACTTGTCGAAACACAGTGGTTTAGACATTCAAAATGAAAGAGAAAGCAAAAGTATGACATCCAAGCAAATGATTGGCAACAATCTTAGGAGTCAATTTACGCAACCTTGTTGTAGTATGCTTTCAAAAGAAACCTGGCTTCAATTAGGTCTTTTGAAGGTTGTAACGTGGTCTGGTTCACGGTTTTTAAAACAAAGGATATAGGCTCAAAGTTTATTTGTACCCAACCTATTCTTCGTGATGACCTTCAGTCCTATGCTCAGTTAATTCAAACTATGCATTCAGGTTCCAAGTGATTTTGGAATTGCAACACCGTTATGATGATGGCTCAAGAGATTTTTGAGATGGCAGTCACTCTTTCTTACAACATTTTATTGTTTTTTGATGAGGACCTCAGCCAACTCGTTTTGTCTTTGAGGATTTTGGTAACCTCTTGATTTTTCTCTTGTTATCCCTAACTTTTGCCTGAACTGTGTCATTTGAGCTTACAGTCAGTGGGATGCCCCAATTTTTGCCTAAGTCTCCTTCATAGGTTTTGACTTAGCGGCCTTTTCTTTTGATTTTTTTTCTTCATTTTTTATAAGATAGTGACTACCTGGCTTAATGATTACGGTGAACCATCATTGGCTTTTGACTTGAAATACATCTTTGACACTTCTTTGATGTGTGCGAAGGAAAACTTGTGATTGAAATGATTCTCTTATGTTTAAATACACAGTCAAATTAACTGAGAAGTACCCATCCCCAGATTAAGATTGCGGGTTTTTTCATACAGAAAGAAACTCTAACTTCTAGGCTCAAAAGGGTTGACAAAGGATTAACTTCCTTATTTCTCCGATGTTTGGGAGTTGAAACAATGCCTGTACATCATCAGCCAAGTTTTAATTGAAGGCATACAGTTCATCAATTTTAGGTATTTCGTTTTCATCATCCTCCCTCCAATCTTTGCATAAACAAAAGCTTGATAAAGAAAGTGAACAAGAGATATATTTTTTTTTTGTGAAAAAGAAAGCATAAAGATGCACACAGTGGATATAAATGAATTGAATCAAAATATTGCAATGCTCATTTCATTGAAATTACCATGAAAGTACAAATAAAGATCGAAAGTAAACAGTCAATACAATCAAAGAAAAATGCAAACAAAAAGAAACAAGGCCTAGTGACTAATCAGCAACAAGGATGAGTTGTCTTGTCTGAAACACTGGCTTTAGGAGATGATCTGTCTGAACTGACTCAAACTTCACTTGGCATGCTCTGGCAAAGGATTGTTGACAACATTAAGATTATCATCAAGACAGGTCAGAATCTTTGAGTTCACCAATTCTTGTACTCTAGCTTTCAACGCATAGCAACCTTCCAAGTTATGGCCTGCCCCACCTCGATGGAACTCATAGTGAAGATCAACCCTATAGCCGACTGGGAGAGGATTTGGAGGAGGTAGAGTCCTTGTTGTAATCAAACCTTTCTGAACAAGACATGGATATAGCTCAGTGTAAGACATCGGGATAGGATCATAGTTAACTCTATTACGATTCTGATTTTATCTAACAGCCTGACGAGGAGCTTGAACTGGTTGATCAATGACAACAGGAGCAACTGCAGCTACATATTATTGTTGCCTGCAACGAGGTTTAACTTCAACTGAAACAGCATGGGTATCGCCATCCTTTTTCTTTTGAAAATTCCCAGCATACTTTTTAGAACCACTAAAGGCTTCAACATTAGTAATCTTTCCTTTCTTGATACCATCTTCTAGTCTTTCTCCAATAGTGACTAGGTCAGCAAAACCAGACGATACACTGCCTATTATCTTTTCCCAAAAGAGTGGCTGAAGAGTGTCCATGAATAATCCAGTCAGTTCCTTTTCTGCCAAGGGTGGCTCCACCTGAGCAGCTAGCTCTCTCCAGCGCTGAGCGTACTCCTTAAAGGATTCTTTTTCTTTCTGAGACATATTTTGCAATTGACAGCGATCAGGTGCCATGTCCAGATTTTACTTATACTGCTTTAAGAAAGCATCAGTCAAGTCTTTCCAGCTTTGGATACAGTTCTTCTCAAGTCCCATATACCATTTCAGTGAAGCCCTACTCAGACTGTCTTGGAAACAGTGAATAAGCAGTTTGTCGTTTTTGGCATGAGCAGCCATCTTGCGGCAGTACATCACCAAGTGGCTTCTGGGACATGTGTGCCCCTTGTATTTCTCAAAATCGGGAGTTTTGAATTTTGCAGGCATGACCAAGTCTGAAACCAAGCACATGTCCATTGCGGCAGCACTAAAGACATCACTTCCTTCCATGGCTCTTATCCTTTTGTCTAGAGTTTGCCATTGCTCTCTTACTTCTTCAATGTATCCAGGTTCTCCCTGAATTTCAGATTGTGGACCAGCAACATGGTACACGAAAAGAGGATTCTCAGGAATAGCTTGAGCAACAGAATGCACAACAGGCTAAGGTTCAGTGAACAATGGAGCTGAAGATACTAGCAGTACAGGCGGGACAAACACAGGGGTAGTTGCAAAGGGTGGTGAGTAATTCGGAGGTAACCCAAATTCTGGCCAAGTAGAAGTTGGTTGCTGAGTCAGTGGAGGGTCAACAGCAGCAGGTGAGATTTCAGAGATCACAATCCTCTGATGTGGTTCACCTCTAGCAATCAGAACTTGCATCATTTCTGTGAGTTTGGTCATGACGGCCTTCAGCTCATCAATTTCCATTCTGAATTCGGCGTTGTGTTGTTCTTGGTTTTCCATTCTCAATCTGACAGCAGCTCTAGTTCTGTAGTTGTGTTGAGGAAACAGCTTGACGGTGAACAGATAACTGAATAAGGAGACAATTAAAATGAGTTTCTGAGACAACTTGGATAAATGCAGATGTATGCTCATGGATGCAAGAGTGCATGGATGCAACAACCACAAATAATATCACTCAAAGCACACGGGTTCAAAGGTTCGAGTCACGAGCATGGAGTCAAGGTTAAGAACCAACCCACAAAGGTATGTACTAAGGGTATAACACCTGTCGAACGAGGTTCTAAAGAAGTTTCCAAAGTCTACAACCCATCTTTCGGATATTATCAATTTCCCAACTGCTTGGTAGTCAATAATATTCTCAAGAGAGTCTCGTCTGAGTGTGGTATCGCGTAACAACTGATTTAAGTTTGCACCTGAATAGCCACCGCACCACGTCCTAATAAGGCCAAGATGGGTTAAGGGTTCTAAAGTCCTCAGCTTCGGGTCCTCGGATCAAGAAGCATAACGAGTTTTCCATTTCTGGTCTGCCATTACTACCTCTTGGGAGGAGTGCCTCAACTAAGTCCTCGGGAATGGTCGCCAGAGTCGACAGCTCTCTAGGTTATAATCCATCATCTGCACCAATGCGCAGGATAGAACATTACCAAAGAAAACCTCGTCCGGATGTGGAGTTTTCGTGTATAATAAGTATGGCCAAATGCCACACAAGCCACACTACTTTCCACCCTAGTCTTAGGTGTATACTCAAGCCTGGGTATAAGACTTATCTCACCACACAGATCACCAAGCACCCTGACAGAACAATCAATAACAAACAAATTATACAAAAAGCGATAAATAAATCAAAGTAGTCTGAACCCACTAAGAACCAGAGTCCCCAGCAGAGTCGCCACTTTTTTGTAGCGGCAAAATTGTGAGTGTAAGCTATTGATTGACTTAACTCAAAAAAGCAAGAGTCGCCACCGCACTTTTATTTTATCCAAAAAGGAAAGGAAAAAGAGCGAACAAAACCTACACAAGCTCTAAAACAAGAACAAGTGAACAAAGACTGGGTAAGGGGGTTGGTTACGTTAAGGGAATGTGTTAGCACCCAAAACGTCTATAGTACTCTATAGGAACCCTTTGAAATATTTACGCTTTTTGGTCTGAAAAAGTTTGCTTGAAAAGTGATTGAGGAGAATAGAAAAGAAATGTTTTTTAAGATTTTTGTGTTTGGAGAGACTTGTCGCCTCATGCCTACGTACCCACGAAGTGCAATGTAGGATCAAAACCTCGTAGTTCGTGGTACAAAGAATGAAATTTGTTTGTTTTGGTTGATTTTAAATGTAAAGACAAGTCGTCATTTCCAAGAGAATAATTCCGCTTAAAGAGATGAATCATGTCTAAACTTATGAAAAAGTTTTAAGAGAGAAAGTGCACGAGGGCACAATATAGCGAGCGATTTTGGACGCGGTTCTTAAGCGCTGGTCGCTCTCTGCAGTTTGAGCTTAAACTACAGGTCGATTCATTTTTTATCCTATTGTGAGCTGAATAAGGTAGGGAAATAGATGTCTCCAATTAACCCTGCTTGCATACTGAGTTTAAACAGCGGTCTGTTAGGTTACGAATGTTATCAATGTGGGGGGGTCGTTGTACTGGTTATTTGTATTTTCACCAATACGGTTCTTCTTTCTTTCTAGGATCTTCTGGCGGGGAACAAGTGTTAGGATGTTAGGACTGATGCTTTTGAATGTGAGAGTATGGGATTTGGGTTTTTTGTTGATTGTGCTCGCTAAGATTTTTCTTTCAATCTTATGCCTACGTATTCCCGTTTACCGAAACAGGGAAATCAGAGCGTTCGTAGTTCCTCCTATTCTATGGGAGGAAATGGTTGTTTTTGGTGTCTTGTTCAAAGCCCAAGACGTGAAGCGAAAGGTGATTTGTATCTTGATTAAAGCCCAAGATGTGAAGCTGAAAAGTCTCCACTTTAGAGAGAATTTGTCATCTCTAAAGAGGGGGTTGTTTGTCATAACTGTTTTTATAAAGGATAATTACTTTAACCGGGATACGCGGATTCTAGCAATGCCATAATTTCCTTTAAAGGAGGTTTTTACCTGAAGGAGAAGACTTTAACTCAGTGTAGAGCAATGCTATCTTTCCTTAGGAATTTCTCATGCTAAAAGAGGGACAGTGGCATGGATGTAGATGATCCAGAGGCTTGCCGCTTACAACGATTAGATGAAAGGGAAGGAGTTGTTGATGTTTGTGTACTGTGAACGAGGCACAACTTTGATGCTAAAAGGTTGATTGGATCAACCAATGGTTTTCTTATATAAAGCCTAAGAGGAGGCTATTATGTGTCTCGTACCAAGCCCGAGAGAGAGGCGAAAAGGGTTTGACTCGATGAGGGAATCTTTTGGTATCTCGTATAAAGCCCGAGATGGAGGCTATTGTTTGTTTGGCTCAATAAGAACCCTTTTGTATCTCGTACAAAGCCCGAGATGGAGGCCAAAGGGGTGATTGACTCAACGAGGGAGTCTCATATGTGTCTCGTACAAAGCCCAAGAGAGAGGCTAAATGTTGTTTGACTCCGCTGGGGAGGATCATTGTACAAAGCCCAAGAGGAGGCCATGTAACTGTTTTAGTTGAGTGACAGGTCCAATATACTGATTTTGAAAGAGAAAATCAGTTCTTATATGAGCAACACTGTACTCATGTATTTGATTCAAGGATCAGGGATATTTCCTTCTCTTTGAGGAAACGGGAAATCCAAAGGGTATTGAGACTGTCCGAGTCTACGGGTTTCCTTCCTATTTAACGAAGGGGGCACTTGAGAATGTCTTTGAGACTCAAGGAGATTAGACTGTCCAAGTCTAGAGTTTCGCCTTTTGTACTATGCTTTGAGAAACAGTAGTAGACTCTACGACAGGACTGCTCTATGCAGATGACTAGGTTCTGTTCCTATACCTTTAGGAGGTCGTCGGGATAATTTGTACGAAGCCCAAGAGGAGGCTGGAAGCTTTTAAGAAGCCTGAGAGGTCCTTGTACGAAGCCCAAGAGAAGGCTATCATTCCCGGGGGAAGAGATCATTATACGAAGCCTAAGAGGAGGCTGTGTAACTTCTAAGAAGCCGTAGGGTCCTTGTACTAAGCCCAAGAGGAGGCGGGGTTGCTTTTAGGAAGCCTGTGGGTCCTTGTACGATGCCCAAGAGGAGGTCGATGCTTTTAAGAAGCCCGTGGGTCCCTAAACCCCGAGAAATTCAAGGCAATGCTATTCACCGAGAATAGATCAAAGTCAGGAAAGTTCGAGAATTTGGAAGAAACTCAAAGATGCCATTCACGAAGATTACATTCATCTTGGGGAGTAGAGTCTCTTGACATTTCCTAATGAGGACAGCCGAAGAGAAGACTGTATCTGGTGATCCTATTGGGGATCTAGTTGTCTATTTCTACGAATAAATGAAACGGCGTCACCTAGTTCTAGACGTAGTTGCCGGGGAAACTCGAAATATCTATACTATTATTACACAGTTGATATGAGTTTATGAAAGAAGACTTACAGTGAAACAGCCCCACAATATAGTTATATGTATATGAAAGCCGTAAATGAAAGCAATAACCACTTACTCGGTTGTAGAGCTTCCATGCTGTTTGGTTAGTTGTTCAACAAAGAAAGATTGAAAACAATAGTATATTCAAAATCAAAGGAGAAAATGCTTTGAAAAAGAAAGATTTGGGGCTTACAGCTCAAAGGGAGGCCCAGGGTTTTATCAGTAAGCGCACTGTTTGAATTTGTACAGAGGGACTTATACAAGTGACTGAGGCCCGAAAAGTTTTCTGTACAAAGGGATGGGTCTTACACTCTCTCAAGAGGCCCAAAAAGTTTTAAAGAAAAAGAGTGGGGCTTATAACACGAGGGTAGGCCCAGTTGACTTTTCGTTTAAACATGGCGATCGCGCCGAGGTTTTCTTTTAACGCAGAGGGACTTATACAATAAGTGAGGCCCAAAATGTTTTGGTTAAAAGGGGATTGGGTCTTACACTCTATTAGAGGCCCAAAAGTGTTTTGAATGGGTCTTATAGCTCGAGGAGAGGCCCAAAGTTATTTTGAAAAGGCGACGATCGCACCGTTGGTTTTTGACGGTATCGGGACTTATACAATACACTGAGGCCCAAAATGATTTGGTCAAGAAAGGATTGGGTCTTACACTCTCTCAAGAGGCCCAAAAGTGTTTTGAAAATGATTTATGAGGGTTGAATTAATCCAAAAACCCTAATTTGTTTTCAAAAATGTATTTAATTGAATAAAAATTCAATTAAAATGATCAAAATTGTTTAACATATGAAAAACAAATTGTGATCTTGGATTAATGCTTCAAAAATTAAGTATTGACCTACAAAATAATTAGAAAGCATTAAAAGTTGCAAAATCAATGTAGAAAAAATATTTCAAATGTCAAAAATAATTAAAACATTAATTCTTTGCAAAAATATCAATTATATACAATAAATAATATTTTTGGGATTTTTTGGGAAAATAAAATATTTTAACATTTTTGTGAATTATTAAAAAAAGAATCAACTCAAAATCATTAAAACTCAGAGAGAAATTAATTTTTGAATCAATTAAACAAAATCACAAAATTCAAATATTTGAATTTATGAAAAAGGCGCCAAGAACACAAGCAAGAACACGCGCGTTTTTCTGGGTTTGGCTGATTTGCGTTTTCCATCCAATCTCACTGAATACGTAATCATATCATGCAATCCACATATCATTATGCTCGTCTCAACCTCACGATCATGTTTATGTCAATTAATTTCATTTAAATTAAACATACAACCAGAAATTACGAAAAATCCTCAAGAACCCTAATTTTTGCATGAAGGCTAGGATTTTTGATACACGATTCAAACAATGCAATTTATTGAGGCGAAACATTCCATGCATGATTATGAACATATGGCCAAATTAGTGTGCGAGGAAATATGCATAGATTGAGAGATGACCAAGTATGTGCTTACCTCTAGGCCGTGACAGCAATTGCAATGTGATTTTTGATTTGGAGGTGTTACAGATGAGTGGTGATGATCTAAACAGCTTCCCTACACCCTATGGAATGTGTTTGAATGCTTGGACCTGATTGAAAATGGCTGGAACAATTTGTGGTACCTCAGCTGCAACTTGATTGAAAATTTGAGCAACCAGCTGGTGATTTTGTGAAATTGGTGTTTCAGAAGTGATCTAAGTGTTTGATCAGCTCATATGTGATGTATGTGAGGTGTGTGAGTGATTGGTTTGATTGGAAAAGCTCTCAAACTCAAAACCCGATAGCTACCTCGCTAAGAAAGGCATTTATGCCAAGAGAAAGAGATTATGAGGAAAGCATCTGTTAGATGGCTTTGGTGTACTCAAACTGATCACAATTAAGCTCTATTTATAGTAGAGCAAGTTTGTTTTGCAAGGAATAGTGAATGGCAGCTGCTAAGTAGGTTTGGCCAATGTTGTCCAATGGAATTTCAAGTCTCCTCTAGCCATTGACTAGAGGTTAGGGCACAGAGATTTGGTTCCCTTGGTCTTGGATAAGTCTTGACTGATTTCAGATGAGAATGGCTCAGTCCATGCCACCTTGATGCTTCCATTGAATGCTCCAATCCAAATTTGAAGTCTTGTTCCTATTTTGGCCATTCTAGGTTCAACATGTTATTTCTTGTTCCATGGACTTTGGAGACTTGGCTCAGTGATTGTCCCCTTTAGATTCAATCCTCTGAGGTGTCCAAGTGGATAGGAGCAATTGGATTTGGCTGATTTTGGCAAATCAAGCAAAGTTGCAAATTCTGCCTTGCCTTGACAGATTTCAGCAAGGCAACTTTCCAATGTCATATCTCATGACTCAAATGGAATTTGGCAATGTTCTTGGTCATTTTGGAAAGCCCTTACATCATACAACAACTGTTTGAACATGTTTGGTTTTGATCTCTTTTGAATCCAAGTGAAAAATCCCTCTACATTTGGAAAAAAATGAAGACAGATTCTGACTTAGTGAAAATTTCACTAAGTGTTGGAAAAAGTGACATTTTCATTTTTCAACCATTTTGATCACTCCATAACTCAAAATCCTTAATGAATTGGAGTTAGGTCTAGTTGAAGTTTTTGTAGAGGGTAATGAGGGCTACAAATCCATCTTTGGATGAGAGAAAATGGCCTTGTGGTTTAAGAGTTATGATCCTCCAAAGTTGGTACCTTTGTCACTTTATTTTTAACTTATAAAATTTTCTAAGTTTTTATGGTTACCCCTTTTACAAGTTATCTAACTTTTCTTGATTTTTCTTGATGAATGATGATTCAAATCATACATTAACATCATTTTAGGGTTAAAAATCCATTTTGGTGAAAAATCTCAAAAAGTCAAAGTTGACTTTTGTGCACAGTTGACTTTTTATCAGATGAATTCCAAATTGTACAATTCTTCAGGAAATCATGTCCTTGACCTAAATCAAACTTGATGGACATGTTCCATGGGTGTCATAGGGTATATTGAGGCATGTCCTAGGGTTTGGGAGCATGTCCTGGTCAAAAGTCAAAGTTACAGTTGACTTTTTCCTTAAAACCCTAATTGTGGTGCAGATGAAATTGAGACTTGTTGCTCAAGCTTCTTGGATTAATCCATTATTCCAAATGGATCAATATGGTATATTAGAGACCCTCAAACTCTCTCTTGAGGTCTTGGTTCATGATTTGTCCCAAAAGTCAACTTAGGGGTGAATTAGGTCAAGAAACCCTAATTCCTGATTTTTGATGTATGCATCCCCTGAGGTCAAATTGACTTGATGATTGGGTTTATGATGTCCCTTGGAGCATATTAGGATATGCTTTGAAGTATTGGCTCATGTCCATAGGAAAATTTCCATCTGGAGCCCCTGGTCGACCAAAACCCTAATTTGGTGACACTGGCGATCTTAAGGCTTGATCCACCTAGAAGGGAGCAGCTTTGTGTTTAATCCTTAAAGTGGGAGTCCTCTTGATCCTGTGTATGTTTGAGAGGTTTAGACAAGTTGAAGATCATGTCATTCCTTGATTGATCTTCTCTCTAAGCACTCAGAGAGGGCTTGAAACCCTAATTTTGATTGTAGTGGATGCTCACCCATCTTTGGGGAGATTGATGAAATAGGATGGTTCCTCCATATTGTGATGATGATTTGAACAATGATGGGAAATCTTAGTGGTCAAAATTTGGGGTATGACAGATGCCCCTATTTAATCTTTTTGGACCCGAAGGTGTGAATGACGAAGGTATTCGAGCATTCGGGGTGCAAGAGGATTAAATATCATAATACCCGAAATTTTGATGGTGGTTGTGAATGGTAGCTTACGCATTCATATTATTTAGCTAAGCCAAGATGCTTAGAAAAGGTAAAACTTCCCCTCGATCCTGGTCTTCAGCTAAGGAACTGGTCTCAGTTTCTGGATTAAACTTCCCCTCGATCCTGGTTTCCTACCGAGGAACTGGTCTTAGTTTCTCTTGTTAACTTCCCCTCGATCCTGGTTTCCTACCAAGGAACTGGTCTCAGTTTCTGAAATGAACTTCCCCTCGATCCTGGTTTCCTACCAAGGAACTGGTCTTAGTTTCTGAAATAAACTTCCCCTCGATCCTGGTTTCCTACCAAGGAACTGGTCTTAGTTTCTGAAATAAACTTCCCCTCGATCCTGGTTTCCTACCAAGGAACTGGTCTTAGTTTCTTTTGTCAATAAACTTTATTGATAAGGGACGCTATTTGTAGCGGTTTTCCTCAAACTTCTCGCCGAATTTTCCTGGGGAGATGCCATTTGACGGAAAAAGTTTCGAAGCCAGACTTGCTGGGGAACCCAGTCGTCCGAGTCGTAGAGTTGCACAAACTTCTCTGTTGGAGATGCCATTTGTCAATTCTACTGGGGAAAGCGAGTCTCTTGAGAGATTGTTTTCGCTTGGGAGCTTACATCATACTTTTCTCGGGATCTTCCCGGAGAAATGCCATATGACGTGATCCAATTTTGAGGTGCTGATGACCTTTTCATCAATTTTTTTTTTCAGAGAAAAACTGATGTACCATCGAATCTCTGATTAGGAGGCTTTTTCTCGGGATTTTCCTTAATCCGGGAAAGCAAAGACATCATCTTCAATGGCGAAGAGTGACACTTGTTGAAAGTTTTCTCTGGCTTTTCAGAGGTTTAAGTTATCAAAGTGGTCAAGGACCAACTTCTTTCCAGAAATAAACTGGAAGCGAGGTTGTTCAGACACAGTATTTCCTGACAAGGCAAGAACTGACAACTCGATTGAGAGAACTTATACCACTAGGGGACAAGACCGACTAAAGTGATAGTGATGCAATATGAAATGTGAATGCAAATAAAAAATGCATGATGTATGTATGTTTATGCAGACAAAACTGACGCGACATACAAACTGACGGGTGAACACGACTGGATACTCGGCCATCACGGGGCGTATAGAAATATCGTTGGTTCAAAATAGCAATTCCACCTTGCTTAGGAGAGATAGTCCCGGTTGGGGACTATCGTTGATCGGGCTTAGGAGATAAGAACTCGGCCGAGGGGTGTCAGACGAAACAAGGTCTCTGACACAGTTGATCCCTTCATTCAGGCGTACTGGGTTAGAAGGAGCACTTTGATCCTGCACTTTAAAGTTCGCTTACTTCTGGAGAAGCGGTTGATGTTCCTCTGATGCTCAACAGTCAAAAGAAATTGCCGACTTTATTTTAAAAGCAGAAAAAGTTTTAACAAGTAAATTCATTTTGTTTTATTTCAAGAATCGTTAATCATATTAAAATGTCGTTCTGCAAAGCTAAAACAAATAAGAATTACAAACAAAAGCACAAGGGCTCAAATTTTATTGATAAGATGAAGATCAGCCAAACGCGTGATTCCAAAGAGTATTTACAAAGTTAAAAAATGGTAATTTACAGGGAAAAGGGCTACGTTGAAACATAACGACCACTATCCTTCTACCAACTTTGAATTCCTTGACTGGAGTTTTCTGCCAGATGATGTAACTGCTGCTACTGAGGGATTCGCCTCTGTTGAACATAGTTACTTGCCATTATCCCTAATTTTTGCCTGGATTGTACTGTGATGTTTCCAATCCACCGGGATGATTTTTCTTCATGTCTCTAATTTTTGCTTGGACCGCCCTTTCGGGTTTTCAATCCACCGAGACGTTTTTTTTTCTCTTTTTTTTGAGTTTTTAGTTTAGGCGAAGTATTTCTTGACTACATCAACATTCGTGGGGTAGGAAAATTCCTCTCCGTCCATGGTTGCAAGTCTCAAGGCACCGCCTGAGAAAGCTTTCGTGACCACATAGGGGCCATCATAATTTGGGGTCCATTTGCCCCGAGGGTTAGTGAGAAATGATTGTATCTTCTTGAGAACGAGGTCTCCTTTTCTGAAGATTCGGGGTCGAACCTTTTTGTCGAACGCCTTCTTCATTCTCTGCTGATACAACTGACCATGGCATAGTGTCGTTATCCGTTTTTCCTTAATCAGATTTAGTTCGTCGTGCCGACTTTGACACCATTCAGCTTCGGTGAGCTTCGCTTCCATCAATACTCGGATTGACGGGATCTCTACTTCTATGGGGAGAACTGCCTCCACGCCATACACTAGAGAGAAAGGGGTTGCCCCTGTTGAAGTGCGGACAGATGTGCGATAACCGTGAAGAGCAAAGGGTAGCATCTCGTGCCAGTCTTTATAGGTTACAACCATCTTTTGAACGATCTTCTTGATGTTCTTGTTAGCCGCTTCTACCGCTCCGTTCATCTTGGGTCGGTAGGGAGACGAGTTATGGTGTTCGATCTTGAACTCTGCGTACAACTCTTTCATCATCTTATTGTTCAAGTTAGATCCATTATCAGTAATGATCTGGCCCGGAACACCATAACGGCAGATGATATTGTTTTTGATAAATCGGACCACCACTTGTCGGGTTACATTAGAGAATGACGCTGCTTCGACCCACTTGGTGAAGTAGTCAATGGCTACTAGAATAAACCGATGTCCGTTTGAAGCCTTGGGCTCAATCATGCCAATCATGTCGATTCCCCATATCGAGAATGGCCATGGGGAAGAGAGAACTTTGAGATGTGATGGCGGTACATGAATTTTGTCAGAATATATCTGACACTTGTGACACCTCCTCATGTACTTATAGCAGTCGGATTCCATTGTCAACCAATAGTACCCTGCTCTTAGAATTTTTCTCGCCATTGTGTGTCCATTGGCATGAGTGCCAAAGGATCCTTCATGAATTTCTTTCATAAGCATGTCTACTTCTGGTCTGTTGACGCATCGGAGCAAAACCATGTCAAAATTCCTCTTATAAAGAGTGTCACCGCTCAGGAAGAAGTTTCCAGCTAATCTTCTGAGGGTCTTTCTGTCTTTTCTGAGTGCCCCAGATGGGTACTCCTGTTTCTGAAGGAAGCATTTGATATCGTGATACCAAGGTCTGCTGTCTATGACTGCTTCAATCATGAAGATGTAAGCGGGTCGTTCAAGGCGCATTATATCGATCTTTGGTATGTCATTCCATTGACCTACACTAATCATGGAAGAGATAGTGGCTAATGCATCAGCCATGTGATTCTCATCACGAGGGATATGGTGAAACTCGACTCTGTTGAAGAAGGGTAACAATCTTCTTGCGTAATCTTTGTATGGAATCAATCCTGATTGGTATGTGTTCTAATCTCCTTTTATTTAATTGATGACCAAAGCTGAATCGCCGTATACGTCCAAATTTTTTATCCTTAAATCAATCGCTTCTTCGAGACCCATAATACAAGCTTCGTATTCGGCCTCATTGTTCGTACACTTGAACGTAAGTCTGGCAGTGAAAGGAATGTGGGTACCCTGAGGGGTAACAATGATTGCCCCAATTCCATTTCCGTAATGATTAACTGCTCCGTCAAAGATAAGCCCCCATTGGGAACCTGGTTCTGGCCCTTCACTGGGTAACGGTTCATCGCAATCTTTCATCTTTAGATACATGACATCTTCGTCTGGGAAGTCAAACCCGATTGATTCCTGATCGTCAATCGGTTGATGAGCCAAATGATCGGCTAAAATACTTCCCTTAACGGCTTTTTGAACGTGGTACTCTATGTCATATTCTGATAACAGCATCTGCCAACGGGCAATCCTTCCCGTAAGAGCAGGTTTTTCGAAAACGTACTTGATTGGATCCATTTCGGAGATTAACCAAGTAGTATGACGAATCATGTATTGGCGAAGACGTTTGGCTGCCCAAGCCAAAGCACACCAAGTTTTCTCGAGCATCGTGTACCGAGTCTCGCAGTCGGTGAATTTATTGCTTAGATAGTAAATGGCAGACTCTTTCCTTTTAGTTTTGTCTTGTTGGCCAAGTACACGTCCCATTGAGTCCTCTAGAACTGTGAGGTAAATGATCAGTGGTCTTCCTTCCACTGGAGGTGATAGAATCGGAGGATTCAACAGATATTCCTTGATACTGTTGAAGGCAGTTTGGCAATCTTCTGACCAAACGCAATCCTGGTTCTTTTTGAGTAATTTGAAGATCGGCGCACAAGTGGCAGTCATAAGGAATATGAATCTGGAGATGTAATTCAAGCATCCCAGGAATCCTCTGACTTGTTTTTCAGTTTTCGGAGAAGGCATTTCTTGAATGGCCTTGACCTTGTCAGGATCAACTTCAATTCCTTTCCGGCTGACGATGAACCCTAGTAGTTTCCCTGAACGGACACCGAAGGTGCACTTGTTGGGATTCAAGCGGAGCTTGAATTTTCTTAGACGTTCGGACAATTTTGTCAGATGTTCAACGTGCTCACTCTCTATTTTTGATTTTGCAATCATATCATCGACATATACCTCGATTTCCTTGTGTATCATGTCATGAAACAGAGTAGTCATGGCCCTTTGATAGGTTACCCCGGCGTTCTTCAAACCGAATGGCATAACCTTGTAATAAAAGGTGCCCCATGGGGTAATGAACGAAGTTTTCTCCATGTCTTTCGGCACCATTTTGATCTGGTTGTAGCCCGAAAATCCATCCATGAAGGAGAAACTTTGAACTTTGTTGTCCTGTCTACCAGCATGTCAATGTGTGGTAAAGGAAAGTCGTCCTTTGGACTTGCCTTGTTCAAATCTCTGTAATCAACACACATTCTGACTTTTTCGTCCTTTTTGGGAACGGGTACGATGTTGGCTAACCATTGAGGATATTCAGATATGGCGAGGAAACCCGCGTCGATCTGTTTCTGTACCTCCTCTTTGATCTTGATGGCCATGTCCGGGTGAGTACGTCTCAACCTTTGCTTTACTGGCGGACATTCCGATCTCAATGGTAAGTGATGTTCCACGATGCTGGTGTCCAACCTTGGCATATCCTGATAGGACCAAGCGAATACATCGGGGAATTCTTTGAGAAGCTTTATCAAACCCTCTCTGGCAGTTGGACTGAGCAGTGCCCCAATCCTGATTTCTCTTCTCTCTTTTTCTGAACCCAAGTTTACCGTTTCCAACGGTTCTTTGTGAGGTTTAATAGACCTTTCCTCTTGTCTGAGTAGTCGGGAGATTTCTTCTGGAATTTCGTTGTCATTTTCTTCTTCAGCCCCGAATATCGGGAACTCAAAGTTGGGCGAAGGCATCGGATCGTATGTTTCAACGGGGTTTAAAACAAGCAATCTGCATGACGTAATGATTCGTGTTTAGAAGAGATAAAGAAAATGCAAGTCTGTGCAGTGTTTTATTTTACTTCTTGTTTTTATTATTGAATTGTTTTTTAGGATTACCATTTTCTGAGAAAGCAAAAAGAGAAAACAGCAATTAATGCGGAAATTACAGAACGGCGTTATTTTATTAATGAACAAGTCGATCCCTGAAACTACAGCCCTATAAAACAAAACTCTGTCGCTTTGGGCAAAGCGAAGAGGGAAATTTACAGAAAGCGAGCCCTATCAAAACATCCGTTTCACCTGGGCAGGGTGAAAGGTTAAAAGATGGCAATTACTTTGACTGATGAACGACCTTCGGAACCTCGATGGCAACCCATTGGCGGCGAACTCCTCGGTGAATCACAAAGTCTGGCACCTTCCTCGATTTGTCTTCAGAAATAACGCTAATTTCTGGTGGAGCAGGATCGTTGGAATCTGTTTCCCAGACAGAATTGTCGCAGGAGAATTCCTCAGTTGTATTTTGCATAGCATTGGTGCTCTCAGCTGTATCTCCCCATCCAGTTGGCTGGATATCTTTGAACCTGATACGAGAGCTTTCGGGAGCAGTGTACTTGACCATAAAGTCGTATTTTCCACTTGGTTGTCCCAGGGTGTCCCACACTTCTTTGGAACTGGAGGAGTCATCTCTCTCGATGACATTGACCTCGGGAAAAGCATAGTTGATGAATTCAAGTCCTGCGAACATTGCGAATTCATCTTCATGTTGAGTAGTTTCTGAATGACCTGAGTGTTGATCCCATGACATGGTGGGGACACAAGTATTCTGTTCAATGACGGTCAGCTGAGTTTCATTGTTCGGCTGACTTTCTTGCCCCAAGTCTCCTGGATAAGGTTGCCACATTGGCAGACCATCCATTGGGCCATAGTTATGATCAAAGTTGTCTTTCATCAGAGTGTCTTCCTCTAATGAATTTGGTGGAGCACGGCATCCTTCTGGATCACAATCTCCATATATCATTTCGACATCTGATCTTGGTATAAATCTCGGACTTTCTATAGGAAAGCAAAAAGGCATAGGCACCTCTTCTTGAGACATATAACCGTCCTTGTTGAGATAGGACTTCCATTCTTCATCCGTGTCAGAGGGATCTTCCTCATTGATAGCATGTACCGCCTGAGACACTGGGTGAAGGAAACCTCCACTGTGGAAGAAGTTTTGAAGTCGATGAAGACTTTCATCGTTGGCAGTTGTCTGGGTACAGGTTGCAGAAAAACCAAGACCCTTCTTCATCCTATTGTCAGTGGGAATGACGAGCGGTCCCCATCCGGTTGTATCGGTACTCTCGACCGCTTTGATAGCATCTTAGTATGAGGAAATCGAGGTTCCTCCTTGGGATTGATTGTCCTTGCTCACCGACAATGCTTGGAACTGCGTTCCAATAACCTCCTCGGGTTCTATACCAGTAGATGATGACAAGTTGCTCACGAGCAAGGCCTGTTCTCCACAGACTGTGACAAGTTGATCGTTCTTGACAAACTTTAGCTTTTGGTGGAGGGTTGACGTAACCGCTCCAGCCTGATGTATCCAAGGTCTTCCTAATAAACAACTGTATGTTGCCCGAATGTCCATGACCTGGAAAGTGACTTGGAAAGTGTGAGGACCAATAGTTATGGGAAGATCAACTTCACCGACAACCGTTTTTCTGGATCCGTCAAATGCTTTGACGACGACCTCGCTTGTTTTCATCGGAGAGCCTTTGAATGATAACTGCATCAAAGTAGACTTTGGCATAACATTCAGGGCTGACCCTGTGTCTACCAGTACGCTGGCTAAAGCATCGTCCTGGCAGTTAACTGTGATATTGAGCGCCATGTTATGACGGCGACCCTCTTCAGGTAATTCCTCATCACTAAATCCCAAATTATTACAGGAAGTGATGTTAGAGACAATACTATCGAACTGTCTGATTGTTACATCCTGTTCCACAAAGGCTTGCTCCAAGACTTTCTGTAGAGCCTCCCTGTGGGCCTCTGAACTGAGTAATAGTGATAATACCGAGATCTTTGAAGGAGTTTGTAACAGTTGATCAACAATGTTGTATTCACTCCTTTGGATGAGCTTCAGCATCTCATCATTGTTTTTCGAAAGGTCGGGATTACTGGATTGACCGACTGGTGGATCGGGAGCTTCTGTCTGAAGTTCCTTTTCTTTGTTAACTTCCCCAACCCCTCGGTTGAAGATTCTACCACTACGTGTTACTCGACTAATGTCTGCAATGTTCACAACGGAGGGTAATGGAATTTCCTTTCCATTCTCAATTATCGTTGCACCGTATTTGTAAGGGATAGCCTTAGTCGATTCATACGGTAGTTGTCCCGGCAGATAGATGACTATGGGAACCTTCTGATTTTTCTGACCATCGTAAGTAATCTCGATCTGTTCCTGGTTGGGAACTTTAGATTCGTCAAGTAGAGGAATGATGGCAAAAATATCCCTAGTCCTATGATGACCAGAAATTGTGACAACGTCCTCAATTTGATCGGCGAGGTAGTTCGGCGTCTAGTCGATAGATCCAGAACCCGGATATGGACGAATTTCTCCACGATCCACCTGACCCTGAAGAGCCGCTCTCACAAGGTAACACCCTTGGTTACTTTCCGAACAGACGCTACAACGGTCGTAATTGTGTAGTGGCACCTGACCACACCCACTTTGAATACAATGTAACCTCACTAGGTTACCTTCCATTGATCGGACGTCCTGACTTTGACGCCGGGTAGGATTCCTGTTATTGACACTAATTTGCTGAGTATCTTCATCCATGTAGATTGGCATCCACCAGTGATTTAACAAGTGCTGAAGTGCCTCTTGGACAACGGTACAACCTCGATCGTTTTCGCAACCCACTTTACAGCTTTAATAGTCATGTGATATTAAGAATCCAAGTCGGACCTGCTCAGCATGTAATTCTACCAGGTTGGTATTCAACACGCGAATGTCAAAGATCTGAACCATGTTGATCTGATAGGAATTCCTATCATGGTAGTCTTGGATCCATCCAAGATCCATCTGACGCTGGAGGGCCTCTTGTATGAAAGAGCATCCCTGTTTGTTTACCGAGCAAATCAGACAGGAATTGTAATCGTGCCGCGGCAGATTATGATACTGGCTTTGCCTTGAGTGCATTGCCACCAAGTTGACTCTCATTGCACGAATGTCGTGGTTCTGAATGACATTGGAATTCATGTAAACCATGTTAACTCCACGAACTCGGTGTTCTTGGATCCATCCGAGATCCATTTATTCCTGTAGAGCCACTTGCACTACAGAACATCCTTGGTTATCTTTAGAGCAGATATCACACTGATGATAGTTATGAGGTGGCACATGGCCATATCCACTCTGTCTACAATGCATCTTGACCAGATTGGTCTTTAACAAGAGTACATCGTGAATTTGATAGACATTGTTAATCTCTTCCTCTATCAAATTGACTGCAGCTTTCTCATGTTGAGGCAGCGGGTTCGTAAGAACATTAGGATTCGTATCTTTGAAAATAAGAGCCCGCTCCTAACAAGCTTTTGCACGTCGGACTTGAAATTAAGACAAGTTTCTATGTTATGCCCTGGATCTCCTTGATGATAAGGGCACGTCTGATCCACCTTAAACCAAAAAGGTGGATTTTCCGGTACTGTAAGAGGGGACTTAGTCTGAATATGCCCCTTGGCTAGCAGTAATGGAAACAGTTCTGCGTACGTCACGCGTATAGGATCAAATCCTGGTGGTCGTGTTGTACGGTTGTGGTTATATGGAGGACGAGCCTGCTGAAGAGGCTGTTGCGTCCTTTGCTGATCAGGTTGGCTCTGCGCAACCTGAGGTTGATAAGTAGGAATAGGCGCAGAGTTGATAGCAGGAGTCACAGCTGCTACTGGTTGAAAATGTCGCCTTTGCTTTCCAAGAGAGATATTCCCAATATCTTGCTCTTTTTTCTTAGGGAGATCACTACCATATTTTTTAGTACCGCTCGATGATCCAGTGTCTTTTACCAAACGTCCTTCTCGGACGGCTTCCTCAAGACGTACACCCATGCCCACCATTTCGGTGAAATCACTGGGTGCACTGGCAACCATTCGGTCATAGTAAAACGAGCTTAAGGTCTTTAAGAAGATCTTTGTCATCTCTTTTTCCTCAAGAGGTGGACAAATTTGAGCGGCAATTTCACGCCACCTTTGAGCATACTCCTTAAAGGTTTCCTTGTCCTTTTGCGACATCGATCTGAGTTGATCTCTGTCGGGTGCCATGTCTAAATTGTATTTGTATTGTTGGACGAAGGCAGTACCAAGATCTCTGAAAGTGCTGATCGTAGTACGGTTTAAACCCATGTACCATTTGAGTGCGGCACCGGTTAAACTATCCTGAAAGTAATGAATCAGCAGGTCCTGATTTTTCGTCTGAGCTGACATCCGCCGCGCGTACATCACCAGATGGCTTTGAGGGCAAGAGTTACCCTTGTACTTTTCAAAGTCGGGCACCTGGAACTTGTGCGGGACTTTCACATTGGGGACCAAGCAGAGATCTGCGGCGTCCTTTCCAAATAGATCCTAACCGTGAATGGCTTGTAGTTCCTTCTGCATTTCTAGGAACTGTTCCTGGAATTCATCCATTCTATCGAACATAGTTTCCTTCTTACCAGAAGGTGTTGGTGGAATCTGTCCTTCTGGGACAGTGTGCACCACAGGGGGTGGTACCATGACTACGGCAGTAAATCTTGGCGTTTCCCGAAGTTTGTAACCTTCAGAAGTCTTCAGTATGCCCCTGGCATCTTTGCTTTCCCGAAGTTTGTAACCTTCAGGCCCAGCGGCTTCTATTGTGATTCCCTGATCTTCAGTGATCGGCGGAACATATCCTTCCGGGATATAGTTAACAGGCATACCCCAAGGAAGATCTTTCGGCATTTGATACCTAGGGTCATACTTCTCCACGATGGGCGTTGAGGTGATCTCTGAGATCACAGTTCTTTGTAGCTGAGCTTCTGCCATGGCTTGCATGTCGTTACGAAGCTTTCTCATATCCTCTCTTAGAGCGTCGATCTCTTCTTTTAACTCTCTGTTTTCTTCCTCAAGATCATCCATCCTTTTCTGACGATTGGCCCGAGTATTGTACGAATGAGACAGTTTGACTCTAGAATCGAGACACAAACGTGAGATTCGTAGGGAAGAAGAATACGCGATGTGAGAATGATGAATACAATGATTATATTAATTGTTTTTTTTGTTTAATCAAAATAAACTTCGACAATTAGATTGCAAATATCAAACAGTGGGGAAACCCCTTTTTATTGAATTCAAAGGATTACAGAAATGGAAATACAGTAGATTACAAGGTGCAGAAACAGAAACCTAAGCTAATGGGTCCCGAGTCCTCTCTGAAGAGAAATCGGGTGCTGATTCTGGTATCTTCCTTTTCTTTGACCGGGGCTCTTGGGCCGTTGTCGGGTTGTCATTCCTTTGCCAGGTGAAAGGAGCGAGCAAATTCCTTTGGTCATCTTGATTCTCTACAGCATGTTACTCCAAAATCTCAATCAGAGCATCTTTCTCTTTCAGTAATTGTTGTATTTTGATGCACTCTATGTCGAGGGTGCGGTACTTGTTCTTCCAAGACCTTCTCTCCTTCTGAACTTTGTTGAGAGTAACCTGAAGCCTTTCAGTTTCCGTCATGAAGTACATGACAGATTCCCTCGGCGGAAGAATTCCGTAACGAGGATAAGGCATCTTTAGCTTGAGAGCTCTAGTTTGTACCCAATGGAGATAAGGCTCCACCGAGACACAATCCGGTCTTCCCAGAGACTCTCGTCCTTTCTTATGAACATGCTTCCAAGCTTGCACTATTTCCATCTTTAGTGCTCTGTCATTTTCTCCTCCTTTGAAGAAAAGACCTTCCAGATAAACCCCTCGTGGGATGTGTCTCATCGGGTATCCAAATTGACGGCGGACCAATACCGGATGGTAGTTGATTCCTCATTTAGTTCCTATGAGGGGTACGTTGGGGAAGTTTCCACAACGATCAATGATCTTGATTCCCTCATAAATCCTATTACACCAATCTATATCAGAGTTGGTAAGAGACATGATCTTCTGTGACCAACATAAGGCACTCTCACAATCCCAAAAAGCAGCAGACTTGGGCAGGTGTACAAATTTCCCAAGTGTACAGAATGATACGCATCTGCGAGCAAAGTCAGCACAGGGTTTCCAATGAGAAAAACCTTAATGGAGTTAATGTCGACGAAGTTATTGATGTTGGGGAACAAAAATAACCCGTAGGTGAGCAAGACAAAGATGCTTTCAAAAGCAGTCATGTTTCCTATACTGGAAAAATACATGGCTTTCTTCGTCAAGAACTGGGCTGGCTAACCTTGGATGCCACCCTTAGTAGTCAGGTGAGTCTTGACCTCAGATTCGTCCAAATGAATTGCTCTTGCAATGGTCTGATTCTTTGGAATTTCTTCCAGTCCAGAAAATGGAGCTCGATCAGTGATATGTAAATCAGCTAGATGAGAATACTCCTCCAGCGTTGGTGCGAGTTGGTAATCCGAGAATGTGAAACAGTGATAAACCGGATCGTAAAACTGAATGAGCGCATCCATGATTCCCTCAATCACATGGACTCTTAACAGTGGTAGCAGACCCCCGTGCTTGGCTCTAAAAGCCTCAGGGTTAGTGATCATCCTTGCTAACCTTCTCAAATCCTCTAGCTTTGGAACCTTGAAGGTGTACGTATGAGTTCTCCTTCTACCGAAATCCATTAGTGTCATCTTCTTCTCTGATATTTGCAATCACAGTCTTAGTTTAATTTGAAAAACAGAGAGACCAGAAGAGAAGATTTTTTTGAATGTTTTAATGTTTTTTAGATGAATGCATGAATGCAGCACACAAAAACATAGAAAAAACATGGGGTCAAAGGGTCGTTGTCATGAAGTCAAGGCTCTACCCATCCCCAAAGGTTTATACTAAGGTGATTTTTGTACTTGTACTCATTATCATCAGCTCCTCCCAGGAAAGCAAAACAACAAGCGGATCGCCAGCGAGTTGTAGTGCAATCTTAGAGTAAGTGCCATTCACCGAGAATAGATCACCAGCCTCAAATGAGGGTAGTATCGCGTAACAACTATTTCCGATAGTTTCTGCACTACGAAAGGGTTTGGCTCCTCAGCTTCTCAGACTTAACAACCGGCCCATTGTCTGGGTGAGAGAATGGGTTGCGTTGGTCAGCCTCCACTGAGGTTGATGGTCGACCCCATCGCCATCACTTATCTTAAGTGTATACTCAATCTTTCCGCATACGGCATCACCCGCATTCCCATTAGCAGAAAAATAAACATGTATAGCAATTAGGAAAAGCAGTATATATATTTGTCCTAAACATCCTAGACCTTTGAAGCTAAGGACCCTAAGTTCCTAACAGAAATGGGTTCCCCGGCGGAAGCCCCAATCTATGATATTATCAAAAAAAGAGGAAAAAGTTTGACAAAAAAGGGCCCCACGGTGGGCGCCATTTTTCTGCAGCGAGCAATTTTGGACGCGATTCTTAAGCGTTGGTCGCTCTCTGCGGTTTGAGCTTAAACTACAGGTCGATTCATTTTTTATCCTATTGTGAGCTGAATAAGGAAGGGAAATAGATGTCTCCAATTAACCCTGCTTGCATACTGAGTTTAAACAGCGGTCTGTTAGGTTACGAATGCTATCAATGTGGGGGGGCCTTTGTACTGGTTATTTGTATTTTCACCAATACGGTTCTTCTTTCTTTCTAGGATCTTCTGGCGGGGAACGAGTGTTAGGATGTTAGGACTGATGCTTTTGAATGTGAGAGTATGGGATTTGGGGTTTTTGCTGATTGTGCTCGCTAAGATTTTTCTTTCAATCTCATGCCTACGTATTCCCGTTTACCGAAACAGGGAAATCAGAGCGTTCGTAGTTCCTCCTATTCTATGGGAGGAAATGGTTGATTTTGGTGTCTTGTTCAAAGCCCAAGACGTGAAGCGAAAGGTGATTTATATCTTGATTAAAGCCCAAGATGTGAAGCTGAAAAGTCTCCACTTTAGAGAGAATTTGTCATCTCTAAAGAGGGGGTTGTTTGTCATAACTGTTTTTATAAAGGAGAATTACTTTAACCGGGATACGCGGATCCTAGCAATGCCATAATTTCCTTTAAAGGAGGTTTTTACCTGAAGGAGAAGACTTTAACTCAGTGTAGAGCAATGCTATCTTTCCTTAGGAATTTCTCATGCTAAAAGAGGGACAGTGGCATGGATGTAGATGATCCAGAGGCTTGCCGCTTACAGCGATTAGATGAAAGGGAAGGAGTTGTTGATGTTTGTGTACTGTGAACGAGGCACAGCTTTGATGCTAAAAGGTTGATTGGATCAACCAATGGTTTTCTTATATAAAGCCTAAGAGGAGGCTATTATGTGTCTCGTACCAAGCCCGAGAGAGAGGCGAAAAGGGTTTGACTCGATGAGGGAATCTTTTGGTATCTCGTATAAAGCCCGAGATGGAGGCTATTGTTTGTTTGGCTCAATAAGAACCCTTTTGTATCTCGTACAAAGCCCAAGATGGAGGCCAAAGGGGTGATTGACTCAACGAGGGAGTCTCATATGTGTCTCGTACAAAGCCCGAGAGAGAGGCTAAATGTTGTTTGACTCCGCTGGGGAGGATCATTGTACAAAGCCCAAGAGGAGGCCATGTAACTGTTTCAGTTGAGTGACAGGTCCAATATACTGATTTTGAAAGAGAAAATCAGTTGTTATATGAGCAACATTGTACTCATGTATTTGATTCAAGGATCAGGGATATTTCCTTCTCTTTGAGGAAACGGGAAATCCAAAGGGTATTGAGACTGTCTGAGTCTACGGGTTTCCTTCCTATTTAACGAAGGGGGCACTTAAGAATGTCTTTGAGACTCAAGGAGATTAGATTGTCCAAGTCTAGAGTTTCGCCTTTTGTACTATGCTTTGAGAAACAGTAGTAGACTCTACGACAGGACTGCTCTATGCAGATGACTAGGTTCTGTTCCTATACCTTTAGGAGGTCGTCGGGACAATTTGTACGAAGTCCAAGAGGAGGCTGGAAGCTTTTAAGAAGCCTGAGAGGTCCTTGTACGAAGCCCAAGAGAAGGCTATCATTCCCGGGGGAAGAGATCATTATACGAAGCCTAAGAGGAGGTTGTGTAACTTCTAAGAAGTCGTAGGGTCCTTGTACTAAGCCCAAGAGGAGGCGGGGTTGCTTTTAGGAAGCCTGTGGGTCCTTGTACGATGCCCAAGAGGAGGTCGATGCTTTTAAGAAGCCCGTGGGTCCCTAAACCCCGAGAAATTCAAGGCAATGCTATTCACCGAGAATAGATCAAAGTCAGGAAAGTTCGAGAATTTGGAAGAAACTCAAAGATGCCA
This sequence comes from Lathyrus tuberosus, assembly GCA_022829125.1. Lineage (NCBI taxonomy): Eukaryota > Viridiplantae > Streptophyta > Magnoliopsida > Fabales > Fabaceae > Lathyrus > Lathyrus tuberosus. The sequence goes on from JALAZF010000213.1 coordinate 2,309,264, forward strand.
TTCACGGAGAATACATTCATCTTGGGGAGTAGAGTCTCTTGACATTTCCTAATGAGGACAGCCGAAGAGAAGACTGTATCTGGTGATCCTATTGGGGATCTAGTTGTCTATTTCTACGAATAAACGAAACGGCGTCACCTAGTTCTAGACGTAGTTGCCGGGGAAACTCGAAATATCTATACATTATTACACAGTTGATATGAGTTTATGAAAGAATACTTACAGTGAAGCAGCCCCACAATATAGTTATATGTATATGAAAGCGGTAAATGAAAGCAATAACCACTTACTCGGTTGTAGAGCTTCCATGCTGTTTGGTTAGTTGTTCAACAAAGAAAGATTAAAAACAACAGTATATTCAAAATCAAAGGAGAAAGTGCTTTGAAAAAGAAAGATTTGGGGCTTACAGCTCAAAGCGAGGCCCAGGGTTTTATCAGTAAGCGCACTGTTTGAATTTGTACAGAGGGACTTATACAAGTGACTGAGGCCCGAAAAGTTTTCTGTACAAAGGGATGGGTCTTACACTCTCTCAAGAGGCCCAAAAAGTTTTAAAGAAAAAGAGTGGGGCTTATAACACGAGGGTAGGCCCAGTTGACTTTTCGTTTAAACATGGCGATCGCGCCGAGGTTTTCTTTTAACGCAGAGGGACTTATACAATAAGTGAGGCCCAAAATGTTTTGGTTAAAAGGGGATTGGGTCTTACACTGTATTAGAGGCCCAAAAGTGTTTTGAATGGGTCTTATAGCTCGAGGAGAGACCCAAGGTTATTTTGAAAAAGGCGACGATCGCGCCGTTGGTTTTTGACGGTATCGGGACTTATACAATACACTGAGGCCCAAAATGATTTGGTCAAGAAAGGATTGGGTCTTACACTCTCTCAAGAGGCCCAAAAGTGTTTTGAAAATGATTTATGAGGGCTGAATTAATCCAAAAACTCTAATTTGTTTTCAAAAATGTATTTAATTGAATAAAAATTCAATTAAAATGATCAAAATTGTTTAACATATGAAAAATAAATTGTGATCTTGGATTAATGCTTCAAAAATTAAGTATTGACCTACAAAATAATTAGAAAGCATTAAAAGTTGCAAAATCAATGTAGAAAAAATATTTCAAATGTCAAAAACAATTAAAACATTAATTCTTTGCAAAAATATCAATTATATACAATAAATAATATTTTTGGGATTTTTTGGGAAAATAAAATATTTTAACATTTTTGTGAATTATTAAAAAAAGAATCAACTCAAAATCATTAAAACTCAGAGAGAAATTAATTTTTGAATCAATTAAACAAAATCACAAAATTCAAATATTTGAATTTATGAAAAAGGCGCCAAGAACACAAGCAAGAACACGCACGTTTTTCTGGGTTTGGCTGATTTGCATTTTCCATCCAATCTCACTGAATACGTAATCATATCATGCAATCCACATATCATTATGCTCGTCTCAACCTCACGATCATGTTTATGTCAATTAATTTCATTTAAATTAAACATACAACCAGAAATCACGAAAAATCCTCAAGAACCCTAATTTTTGCATGAAGGCTAGGATTTTTGATACACGATTCAAACAATGCAATTTATTGAGGGGAAACATTCCATGCATGATTATGAACATATGGCCAAATTATTGTGCGAGGAAATATGCATAGATTGAGAGATGACCAAGTATGTGCTTACCTCTAGGCCGTGACAGCAAGTGCAATGTGATTTTTGATTTGGAGGTGTTACAGATGAGTGGTGATGATCTGAACAGCTTCCCTACACCCTATGGAGTGTGTTTGAATGCTTGGACCTGATTGAAAATGGCTGGAATAATTTGTGGTACCTCAGCTACAACTTGATTGAAAATTTGAGCAACCAGCTGGTGATTTTGTGAAATTGGTGTTTCAGAAGTGATCTAAGTGTTTGATCAGCTCATATGTGATGTATGTGAGGTGTGTGAGTGATTGGTTTGATTGGAAAAGCTCTCAAACTCAAAACCCGATAGCTACCTCTCTAAGAAAGGCATTTTTGCCAAGAGAAAGAGATTTTGTGGAAAGCATCTGTTAGATGGCTTTGGTGTACTCAAACTGATCACAATTGAGCTCTATTTATAGTAGAGCAAGTTTGTTTTGCAAGGAATAGCGAATGGCAGCTGCTAAGTAGGTTTGGCCAATGTTGTCCAATGGAATTTCAAGTCTCCTCTAGCCATTGACTAGAGGTTAGGGCACAGAGCTTTGGTTCCCTTGGTTTTGGATAAGTCTTGACTGATTTCAGATGAGAATGGCTCAATCCATGCCACCTTGATGCTTCCATTGAATGCTCCAATCCAAATTTGAAGTCTTGTCCCTATTTTGGCCATTCTAGGTTCAACATGTTATTTCTTGTTCCATGGACTTTGGAGACTTGGCTCAGTGATTGTCCCCTTTAGATTCAATCCTCTGAGGTATCCAAGTGGATAGGAGCAATTGGATTTGGCTGATTTTGGCAAATCGAGCAAAGTTGCAAATTCTGCCTTGCCTTGACAGATTTCAGCAAGGCAACTTTCCAATGTCATATCTCATGACTCAAATGGAATTTGGCAATGTTCTTGGTCATTTTGGAAAGCCCTTACATCATACAACAACTGTTTGAACATGTTTGGTTTTGATCTCTTTTGAATCCAAGTGAAAAATCCCTCTACATTTGGAAAAAAATGAAGACAAATTCTGACTTAGTGAAAATTTCACTAAGTGTTGGAAAAAGTGACATTTTTATTTTTCAACCATTTTGATCACTCCATAACTCAAAATCCTTAATGAATTGGAGTTAGGTCTAGTTGAAGTTTTTGTAGAGGGTAATGAGGGCTACAAATCCATCTTTGGATGAGAGAAAATGGCCTTGTGGTTTAAGAGTTATGGTCCCCCAAAGTTGGTACCTTTGTCACTTTATTTTTAACTTAGAAAATTTTCTAAGTTTTTATGGTTACCCCTTTTACAAGTTATCCAACTTTTCTTGATTTTTCTTGATGAATGATGATTCAAATCATACATTAACATCATTTTAGGGTTAAAAATCCATTTTGGTGAAAAATCTCAAAAAGTCAAAGTTGACTTTTGTGCACAGTTGACTTTTTATCAGATGAATTCCAAATTGTGCAATTCTTCAGGAAATCATGTCCTTGACCTAAATCAAACTTGATGGACATGTTCCATGGGTGTCATAGGGTATATTGAGGCATGTCTTAGGGTTTGGGAGCATGTCCTGGTCAAAAGTCAAAGTTACAGTTGACTTTTTCCTTAAAACCCTAATTGTGGTGCAGATGAAATTGAGACTTGTTGCTCAAGCTTCTTGGATTAATACATTGTTCCAAATGGATCAATATGGTATATTAGAGACCCTCAAACTCTCTCTTGAGGTCTTGGTTCATGATTTGTCCCAAAAGTCAACTTAGGGGTGAATTAGGTCAAGAAACCCTAATTCCTGATTTTTGATGTATGCATCCCCTGAGGTCAAATTGACTTGATGATTGGGTTTATGATGTCCCTTGGAGCATATTAGGATATGCTTTGAAGTATTGGCTCATGTCCATAGGAAAATTTCCATCTGGAGCCCCTGGTCGACCAAAACCCTAATTTGGTGACACTGGCGATCTTAAGGCTTGATCCACCTAGAAGGGAGCAGCTTTGTGCTTAATCCTTAAAGTGGGAGTCCTCTTGATCCTGTGTATGTTTGAGAGGTTTAGACAAGTTGAAGATCATGTTATTCCTTGATTGATCTTTTGTCTAAGCACTCAGAGAGGGCTTGAAACCCTAATTTTGATTGTAGTGGATGCTCACCCGTCTTTGGGGAGATTGATGAAATAGGATGGTTCCTCCATATTGTGATGATGATTTGCACAATGATGGGAAATCTTAGTGGTCAAAATTTAGGGTATGACACACAAAAAGAGAGTTTGATGAGTTTGGTGTTTTTTAAAGTCTTTTGAAAAAGGTGTCAATATGCTTATGTAGTTTAGCATTTGTTAAGAAATGAAAAGAAAAGAGTAAAATCACTTGACAAAGTCAAGGTTTGATTATGAAAGAAGTGGTAGTTTGAAATCAAGAAAGTTTTTGAAAAAAAAGAGAGAGAGTTTTGAAAATTGAAGAATGGGTGGAGAAGAAGTGACTATCCTAAAGCATATAACCACAAATGTAGTTATCTTCACCATAAACCAAGCAAAAGCACAAGGCTTCAAAGTCTTCGAACCATAATTCCAAAGCAAAGGGAGAAGGTCCTAGTTCTAAGTCCAAGGTTCCAAGAATAACATTGGATGTCCAAGGTTTAGGTGCAAAACTCCATGTCCATTACAAAGGATAGTAACCATAGTCCAAGATTAGAAACACAAGTTTTTTAGAGGTTTTGGCATTTATTAATGTTTTTGGTCCAAGTGGACAAAGAGAAAAAAGGCATAAGCATAAACATGTGTCCAACGGACAAAGGAAAAATTGCAAAAGCATAAACATGTGTCCAACGGGCAAAGGAAAAATTGCGAAAGCATAAACATGATATAAAATGATAATAATGGAGCATAAAAGTAAAAGAGAGATATGGAGCGAAAAGGAAACATAAAGAAGTTAGAAGTTAGTGATTAGTAGCACAAGGCTCTAGTGCCATAAGCCTTCACCGATTATTTCGTTTCGCGTCTTGAACTATAGTGATTAAACAATGTATTTAGGTCAAGGTTAGTGAAGACTTGTTAGAAGATTGATAGAATCAAAGCCTCTACAACAACAAGCTTCAAAGATTTTGAACCTAATACAAAAGATTAACTAACATTGGGTTGACGCGACCAATCAAGGTCCGGACCACGAAAGTTCAAATTTTGAATTGGATAAAGAGGGATAAATGTTGCGCTATGTTAAGCAATTGCCGAGTAATTTACGGAGTAATTACCCTACAATGAGGTCGGTCAATAGATCTTTGTGTTAATGCATGCTAGATGAACGATATGTAGATCGTCATCCGAAAGCAATACCGCACGAAAAGAAAAGAAGGTAGCGATTTAGTCTTGATCAAAATTCAACAACGGAATTCCAAGATCCATAAGACTTTCATCGATCAAAAGAAAAGATATGAAGAAAAGTGGATCTAACATGTTATGATCCACACGACCAACAATGAGAATTTCAAGAAAATAAAATCAAAACTAATTTTAATGATTTTTCAAGAAAATGTTTAGAAAAACAAAATTAAAATGCAAAGATCCAAAACAATTTGTAAATCAAAAATTTAAAATAATAAGAAAAAATAAATTAGAAAAAAAGAAAAAAAGAATTAGAAAATTGTAAAAAAAATCATTAAAAAAATGAGGGAGGTTTAAAGTTGAAAAAAGGTGGTGATATAATTGAAACGGGCCTAGCCCATTCTTTTATTTTAAAAAGAAATGTAAAAAAAATGAAATATTAAAAAGAAAAGAAAAAAAGAGGAATCAGAATTGTATCATCATCTTCCCCATTCCTCACGCACGGCCACTACTATTCACGACGGAGGGAGGTTGATCGGAACTCCATCATACGGACGCGGTAGGATACGATCTTTATGCAGTTGTGATCGAAATCGAACGTGGATCTCAAATATATATACGATCTCGTGTCACTGTGCTTGGATAAATCAAATCGAAACCGTCGAAGAGTTCCAATTACCTTCAAATTTCTGGTTAGAAACAAGTTCATTCCTCTTCTTCTTTTCTTTTTGATTCGCAAATTGTTGCTGTTGATTTATTGTTGAAATTGTCGTGATGAGTTATGAGATGTTGTTGATGAATTTGAAGCGTTGTGTTGTTGTTGTTGATGTGTTTGAATTGTGAAGTGTTGAATTGAATTTTTGTAGGTGATGAAGAATTGAGGACGAAGGTGATTGAAGGTTTAAGAAGAAATTTGGTTGAAAATTTTTTATGGTTTTCTGGAAGAATTTTGTGAAGATTGAAGTTGAATGGGAAATTTGAAGATGAATTGAAGTTTGGTGTTATTTTGGCAGAAATTTATTGGATGTTCAAGCTTGGAGAAATTGAATGGATGAAGCCTCTATTTATAGAGAGATTTAGGTGAGAATTTGAAATGAAATTGGAGTTGCCGTTTTGCTGTTCTTGTTCGCGTTTTGATGCTTCTGCTTGCGTTTTGTATGCAGCTGGAATTTGTTGCACGGCTTGATGTCGTTTTCTTTTGCGTGTTCTGCGTTTTGCTCATTCAAGCATAGCATTTGGTTGTCGTTTTGAAATGAAGGCTTGATGCGGCTTGTGTATGGCGTTGTTTGGCTCGTAACATGCTTGATGGCTAGGCAATTGTCACGTACAAGTTGTTTTATGACGTCGTGAATCTTTCTTGCAGCTTGGAATATAAGCGGCTTGCAGATGAAGTCAGCTTGTGTAGCTTGTACTGTTAGTTTGAGGCTTGAAAATTTAAGTGACTGGTGACTTGGATGTAGCAGCTGGGTATCAAGTGGCTAGCCGTGACTTGGAAGGCTGGAGCTTTAACGTGAAACATGAGAAACATTAGCGTGTGTAATATCGTTGTTGTTAGAAACTTGATGTGGCCTGTGATGCTAGCAGACTTCAAAAGTTCATTTTATCTGCATGTAGCAATCAAATGGGCCGTGTTGCATGAGATTGTTTTTCTATTATTATTTTTTTTTGGCAATTGGATGTATTGGCTTTGTAGATTTTTGGCGTGACTTATCTCAATGTAAATGGTCTTAAAGTAAAAAATGGAACATGATATTTTTTTTTTATTATTTTGGAATGAACATGGGTCTTGTAATATGGATTTGGGACATTGAATTGATTCTAAGAAAAAAATAAAAGAAAATGTGAATGATTGTTGAATGGATTTTGATTTATAAAATGTGGATATGAAATGGATAATGGATTTGAAAAGAATGGATAAAAATGGGTAATTGGATTTTTGAATTGGATATTTGGATTGAATATGGAAATAGTTTCTAAAATGGATAATTGGAATTTGATTTAATAAATAAAAAGAATGGAATTTGGATTTGGAGGGGAGGGGAGGGGATTCACTTTAATCATAGTTATATTTACATTTTTATCCTTATTATTTATTTAAATATAAATTTAACTTATTAAAAATGTTAAATGTTATACTTTTATATTTCTTATACTTTTTATATATTCATATTATTATTATTATTATTATTATTATTATTATTATTATTATATGTGTTTAAATCTTTTTATTTTATTTACTATATTTTATTGTTACTTTTTAATTATTGTAATGTTCTTGTTTATAATAATTTTTATTAAATTTTATTATATTTGATAATCTTCTTAAAATTATATATTATAATCGTTATAATTTTTATAAAATTTTTTAAGATGCTCTCTGATTGAATACTTTATATTTCGTCAATGAATTTGTGTTTGAATTATAAATGATAAATATCATGAGTCTTATGATAAAATTAGAAGGATAAAAATGTAAATTAGTTTTAAAATACCTCCCCTCCCCTTGTGAACCAAACATATTTGTAAGTAAAATACCTCCCCTCCCCTCCCCTTTCTTATTTTGAACCAAACATATATATATTTAAAATCCCTCCCCTCCCTTCCCCTCCCCTCCCCTCCCTTCGATTGAACCAAACGGACCCTTAACGTGAAACATGAGAAACATTAGCGTGTGTAATATCGTTGTTGTTAGAAACTTGATGTGGCATGTGATGCTAGCAGACTTCAAAAGTTCATTTTATCTGCATGTAGCAATCAAATGGGCCGTGTTGCATGAGCTTGTTTTTCTATTATTATTTCTTTTTTGGCAATTGGATGTATTGGCTTTGTAGATTTTTGGTGTGACTTATCTCAATGTAAATGATCGTAAAGTAAAAAATGGACCATGATACTTTATTTTATTATTTTGGAATGAACATGGGTCTTGTAATATGGATTTGGGACATTGAATTGATTCTAAGAAAAAAATAAAAAGAAAATGTGAATGATTGTTGAATGGATTTTGATTTATAAAATGTGGATATGAAATGGATAATGGATTTGAAAAGAATGGATAAAAATGGGTAATTGGATTTTTGAATTGGATATTTGGATTGAATATGGAAATGGTTTCTAAAATGGACAATTGGAATTAGATTTAATAAATAAAAAGAATGGAATTTGGATTTGGAGAATTTGGTTTATAAAATGGATTAGAAAAATCGTTTAGTGAATGGATTAGAAAAACGGTTTAGTGAATGGATACGCACCCTCACCAATACCTTCCAACAACACGACCATGAATCTTTTGATCCTCAGTCTCAACACCTTGAATAATGAACATGAACCCAACATCACAAGCCACTGATACACACCTTGACTGAAAATCCATCAAACTTGACTTGTTCAGACAAATCTCTAAATCTCATAAGTTCTGAATCACTTTGAACAGTTTCTGGGAAAATAAATCCACAGAGGAACACAGTCTGGACTGATGAACTCAGATGAACCTGATGAAAATCACCACAAGACATCTTGCCTTTGAACAACCACTACTTGAGAAATAAACCACTGACGCTAATAACTCGCACTTGGAATAGTTGCTTGATAGTTTGACCAATATTAGGTCAAACATCCATCTGAACTGAATCATGAACGAACATCCACATTTGACTTGAAATCGCTTCATTGTCTTTGACAAACCAGCAAAACCCTGGAAGCACAGAGAGACAAGAACAGGCAAACTGCAACATATTTTTTTGGTATTTTTGGTTAAAGGTTAGTAAACATAATCAAATATAAAGCAAGTAAGAATAATACACATATGCTCAGGTGAAACAAAGATTGTGATCTTGTTTGTGGTATGAAATGCAAATGAAAAGTACGAAATCTTAGGGGTAAAAATTAGGGTTCAACAACGAGTCCCTAACTGAAGACGACCTTTTTTAATGGGAGGTGAGCACCTCAGCTTGGGTGTTTTAGGAATGTTCAAATCTTATTCAAATCATTACAAAAAATTGAAAGACAAGTTCTTGAGAATTAAAGGGGCGAGATGGTGCATTAATGGTCACTACAGAGACAGATGACACATATCTCTTTCCTCTAATTTGGACGGATAATCCAGTGGAGATCACTAGTTATAATTTTAGTTACCTCACGCCTAATGAGAATGAGGTAGTTCATGAAGAATCAAGCTTCTCAATATGTTTTGATGAAGACAACAACATTCAACAACCAATTAAAGCTCTCAAAAAGGGAATGACTCAAGACTAGTAGCATATCTCAAGTTTCAAAGTGTATCAAATGTCTTGAAGTTTTAAGTGATTGATCATGAATTATAAGGTATATGAACTCAACTTGTCTTTGCATATACAAGTGTTCAAAACATCACTCATACTTGCCATTATTCATTAAAAAAGTTGTTCTAAAAAGTCATTGCATTTCACATCATTTTCAAAAGTATTTTTCTGTTTTTAACACTGGTTAATCGATTAATCAAGTCACGTGTTAATCAGATAATCGATTAACCATTGTAAATTTTGAATTTTTTGGACGTTACAAGGGGTTAATAGATTAACCATTTGGTATTACAAATGGGTTAATCGATTAACACTGAACCAGTATGTAAAAAATACTTTGTTTTTTCTGCCAAATGATTTTCAAATGTGGTTTTTAAAGCATGACAGCATTTCATTGATTGCACTCATCTGAAAAGATATCTTGTGTCTATATAAACCCCATTATTTTCATATTTAAACACATCTCCTTTACAAAATTTTAAAAGCATTCAAATTCTCTCCATCTTTCAAATTTTGCACAAGTGTTCTTGTTAGGTGCTAGAATGTGTTAATATATAGTTTAGTTTTTGGCACCTTTTGAGATCTTTATTTGTTAATTGATGATTTTCCCTTTGTTTCCGGTAAATAATTGTAGTATAGTTTAAATGCATTATTAGACTTAGTTATTTAACTTTTGTGTTTATAATTGTAGGTTTTAACATTGCAATGGGAAGCTTGGAGCATGGAAGGCTCTTAAGGTGCATTTTTGAAGAAATTGAATTTTTGAAGCATGCTACAAGCGCGCTTAGCGCGTTCCTAGCCCAAGGAATGAGCTAATTCCATTAGGTTGCCCGCTTAGCGCGGTCTGGAGCCCACTAAGCAGGATTTGAGGCGGTTTAGCAATAAATGACAGTGTGCTTAGCGCGCTGATGCGGGCTTAGCGCGCTCTGCGCATCTCAGCCCCTCTATAAATAGATTTGATCAACATTTTTTGTGGATCCTTGTTATTTTCTTAGAGCAAAAACCCTATAAACATTGTAGCATCTTATTTTCGAAGAATCGGAGCATCAATAGTCGAGAGATCGTCATTGATGCATGTTCCTTTTCTCCATTTTCTTGTTTATGAAGCTACCATGTTAATGGATAGCTAATCTCCTTTTGTGTCTAGATTAGAAGGTAGAAAATCCTTTCTTTTGTATGTATAGGTATTGATTTAAGCTTATGAACTTATGGATGATGAATATAAGGTGAAAAACTATGTTTCTATGGTTTATTCGTTGTGTTGGTTCATGATTGAGAAATGTGTTCTTACATTTTATCCAGGTTTTTCATCCATCAATGAACGACGGCTAGAGATAGTTATGAGAGTTGATGTTCATAAATATTGAACTTGAATGTTATCATTTTGATAGTTTGAGTGAGAGATCATCAAAGGATCAAAATGATAAAACTCACAATATGTGTTAGAGATAAACATATTGAGAGGATATGTGATTATATTTAACGTCTAAACGAGTTCATTTGCTTTATCGATTCTATACTTGCAAAATGGTTTGTCGAACCCTAATCTTGGCATGTGTTTTATAAATCTTTCAAATCTGATTACTTTTACCGTTTATGCAAAAGATCTGTTATCAACAACCAAAACCCTTGGTTACTTTAAGTTTAAAACGATTTCAACTGTAGAACGACGATGATATCTCTAAACAATCTCTGTGGAACGATAACAAAAACCTTACTCTATTTGTATTTCAACAAAATGGCGCCGTTGTCGGGGATTGTTAATTGATATTGCAAGCATTGCAATAGTTGTAAAGTTTTAGACTTGTTAAAGTTTTTCTTGTACTTGTTAATTTGTTTGGTTAAGTTTGTGCAGACTCTGTTTATGCGAGGAAAACTTCCCGCGGACCAACTTCTTTTTGATCCTGAGATTGAAAGAACCGCAAGGAAGTTAAATAGCAAAACTAGACGGAGGAGGCAACTTGCCAAGGAACGAAGAGTGCAAGGAGAAAGTTCTACTTCAACACCACCACCACAGTTCACGCCAATCATGGCACAACCACCACCTCCACCTCCCGCTTCCACACCATGTGCAAATAGTCCGCGTCACACCGCTCAGTTTGCTCACAATGCAAATAATGGAAGGCAAGCTGAGATGAAAACGGGAACTCTAAATTTGTTATATGGAAGTCCGTTCATGGGAATGGATCATGAAGACCATTTCACTTTTCTCACCAAATTTTACGAGATAGCGTTAGCGGCCGGAGTGGATCAAGCGCAAGAGTTACCTTTATTCAAGAGACTATTTCCTCATGCTTTGCTTGGCAAAGCTAAGGATTGGTATCTTGACCAAACTCCTGCTGTAATGACCGATTGGAATATTCTGGAGGAGAAATTTATAGAAAGGTTCTTTTCTCACAATCGTTTCATGGAATAAAAAACTGTGATTCCTGTGTTCTCTCAGGGTACTAATGAGTCTCTAAATGAAGCATGGGAAAGATTCAAATCCATTATTCAAAAATACAAAGGCCACGGGTTTGACGAATTAACTCAAATTCACATCTTCAGAAATGGTCTCCAACCAAACTGCAAGACATTATTGGATGCCACTTCTGGTGGAGCTTTGTTATCAAAGAGTGCCGAAGAAGCTACGGATATAATCAATAGAATGGCTCTCAATGATCTTCAAAGTCAAAACTGTAACAACTCGCAAAAGAAACCCGGGGTACTTGAATTGGGAACTAATGATGCAATCCTAGCTCAAAACAAGCTTTTATCTCAACAAGTGGAACTTTTGACTCAACAAATGTCGAAGCTTCCACAACAATTGAAGGAATTTCATAAGCAACCAAGCAAGAGTAAACAAGTTGCATGTTGTGAACTTTGCAAAGGAGAGCACGACACCAGATTTTGTCCTCCACCGGGATTTGAAGAAGTGAACTACATGAACAATCAACGAGATTATCAAGGAAGACAACAACAACAACCTTACCAACACAATCAAGGATATCAACCGAGGGGGAACTATCAAAATAATCAAGTTTATGGTGGCGGTTCTTCAAGCCGGCAAAATCCTTATCAACCTCCACCACCTCCGGTTGCTAGCTCTAAGTTAGAAGACACTTTGAATCAATTCATTCAAATGTCTATGGCCAACCAAAAGAGTAGCGATGCGGCGATAAAGAATCTCGAAAATCAAGTTGGGCAACTTACAAAACAAATAGCCGAGCAACAATCGGGTCCTTCATTCTCCGCAAATACTCAAGTAAACCCGAAGGAGCATTGCAAAGCAATCGTTACTAGAAGGGGGAAGGAGTTAGCAAAAGAAAATGACAAAGGTGTGGAAGAAGAAAAACTTGATGGTATTTTTGAGGAGGATTGTGATGAGGAAGTAGTTGAAAAGAAAAATGATAATGAGGTTGTGTCATACCCCAAATTTGTCCTACATGTATATATTTCATTTGTACTATCCATCCATTAACTTTCATTCAGAAAAATCCAAAATATGTTGTCTTCAACTTCATCCCTCTTTTACTTTTTATCCATATATATATTTACCCATTTCATTCGTCCATTATCCAATTCCCATGTTTTATCCATTCTTTCTTCCATTATCCATTTATAGAAATCTCTACAAAATACATATCCATTCAATGTCCATAATATCCATAACAATCCATTTTGTTTAATGTCCATAATCCAAGTTCATCAAACCTTATTCCATTATCCATTTTTATTATCTATAATCCATTTTCCATTTTAATTTTACAATCATTTCAACAAAATTCAAAAATCCAAATCACCATTTTTTTTAATATCACACATCCATAGTCATTTTTTTTAAAGGCCCATGAGAGATTGTTATTAAGCCCAATTTTCATTACAAAAAAAAAGAAGAGAGTTGGGCCCAAGCTAATTCGTACGGCCCATGCTCCTTGCACTTGAATGTCATTCAACCTTTCCCACTAACCATCACGCATCAATAGCGTCTGACTTGCATCCATATAAACCCGAAAAGACCAAACCACCACACCATGACCCAAAACCGCCAACCATAGACTAAATGTAATGCGCAAATTTCCTTCTGCAAGCCCAACCCACGCACTGTTCCATAAACCGTTTCACAATAGCAGCATCACCACACTCTACGCATCACTCTACAACTCGTACGAAATCGCAACAACTATACGCACCGACCTGCACACAATAATAACAAACCATTTTCCTAAACTGACCCACACGATAACCGTGCAACCTGAGCAAAATTTCACAACGCAACAACAACCTGTACGACACAAACTTGCCCCACTCACCAAAACGTCACCAAATTGACGAAAACGGCAATGAGCAATTCAAATCACAACTCACTTCTCCTATAAAACCACGCCTTTCTCACCTCATTTCTCCAAGTTCTTGGAACCACAAATACCCTGCAAATCCCTCTTCAACCTCTTCATTAAACATTTTCCTCCTTCCTACAACTTTCCTCAAATTCTTCACAAATCGTAACAAACCTTCAACCTCCCTTTCCCAACCACCAAATCCTCCAAATCTCCTTCAACTTAAACACACATCCTTCTTCTTCTCCTCCCAACAACGACCTCCTTTAATACTCGCTCAAACCGCAACTTCCAATCTGTTACAAATCCAAACAACACGTTTCAAACACAAACCTTCCTTTAACCATTTTCACACAAAAAACCTTAACCTCAAAGATCCAATCGATCTACAGAAATAACAGATAAAGAGAGGTTGAAGCAAACCCATAAACCTCTTTCAATTTGAGACAAACCTTCAACCAGATTTCCTCACTCTGTTTCAACCTTCAACAATCATCAAACACCTTCTCAATCTTAACCCAAATCTTAGAAAAATAGAAAGACGGAGATGAAGTATAGGCGAGATGAAGAGAGAAAGTTATTGTGTGAAGCCCAAATCAAAATACCAACCCTCAACAAACCTGAAATTGACGGATAGAGATGATTCATGGAGATTTGAAGCTAAAATCGAGCAAACACGAACATAGCTTGAGATTGGGTTAGCGAGAAAAGGTGGGATTTTGTGAAGATCTTCGTTTTTCCTTTCTGGTCGTGTTTGGATGGAAGCATTTTTTCTTTTGAAGATGTTCGGTTTTTGTCTTTCTCACATAGACTTAATGAGGTTGGCTAAAGTGGGCACAGGCCCACGATGATTTTTTTGGAGTCATACCACCCTTGTTTTGTTTTTGCACGATTTTTGGATGATGGGCTTTAAGCCCAAGTGATTCCATGTTTTCGTTGATTTCACCAAACCATTATGTGCACCCCCATCTTTGCTTATTATGTTTTAAGATCTTTGTATTCTATACATTTCTAAGTTGTTAAGTCTTAATAGAATTTCATTTAATTGTTTTTTAAGGTTTTTTAATTTCCTTTTTTCCGATATATATTAGGGCCAATGATATAATACACTTCATGATTTAATCAAATCGATTAAGTTTTGATTTATTTGAGGCCTATTATTTTTTTTTTTTTTTTTTATTTCGATTTATTTCATCATTATATTTTCATTCATTTTTTGGGTCTATGAAAACCAAACATCGACGATTTGTCGATTTCTCGACTTAATCTCGATAGAGGTGAGACCTTTACCCTTTTTCCTACATCTTTTCGATTTAATTTCATTTTCATTATTTTTTTTTACTATTCTTATCCATTTTGGGTCCATGAAAACTAAATATCGATTGATTTATCGATTTCTCGATTAAATCTCGATAAAGGTGAGACCTTTATTCTTTGTATTCATATTTTCGATTTAATTTCCTTTTTTGTCATTTTATATTCTTTTATTTTCATTTTGGTCAATGAAAGTCAAAATCAATTATTTATCGATTTCTCGATTAAATCTTGATTAAGACGAGACCGATTTTATTATTTTATTTACTTTTCATTTTTATGGGTTGATGAACATCTAAAACCAAATATTATCGGTTAAGATGAGTCCTTTATTGTTTTTGGTCACTTTACGATTTTATTACATTTTTATTATCATTTTATTTACTTTTCATTTTATCGGTCGATGAATATCTAAAACCAAATTTTATCGGTTAAGATGAGACCTCTCTTCGATTTCGATTTTATTTCACATTTTATTTCGCTTTGCATTTTTATCATTTTATTCTTTTCATTTCCGATCAATGAAGGTCATAAACATCATGGAACCGTTTTTAGAGTTCTTGATTAAGATGAGATCGTCACTTTTTTCCGATTCACTCGATTAACCATTATCTTGTTTATTTTCCGTCAAATATTATCTCGATTGTATTAGTGTTTATTTTTATTCATATCCATATCTTATTCACATTCATGTTTATCCAATCATTTTTATTTGTTCAAACGCTTACTTCCCGATTAAAATACTCAACACATATTCAAACCATTTTTCTTAATTAAATCGCGAAAGAACTGAATTCTTGAGGTCTAGCACCTTTTGGGTTCTTGAGTGACCGCTATTGAGGCGCACGCCTTAGGTAGTGATCGTTCGACCTTTCGCTCCTAAAACACTCGTCTTAACTATTTGGACAAAGGAATGTCATTGGGTCTAGCATTCCACGTGGTACTTTCGTTGTTCATCAAACAATATTTCATAAATCAATAGAATGAAAAATGTGTCGTTGGAATCTAGCATCCCAATAATGCCCCGATTAATTGGTTGCGAGACCGACGTCTCGTTTATCGAATAATCGTCATTCTCCCTAAAACACTTAACAAATCAAACCATTTCCAACCAATTCTCGATTCGTCGTCGAGCCACTCTTCAAAGCATTCTCGTAAGTCGAGTGCCTTTTGCCTCGTCATCAAACGCACACTCGCACATCTCGTGGTTTCGTTACTAGGAGCACCCCTAGGGACTAGTATCGAACCTCACCTCTTTTCTCAACCAATTCGACTCAAATTTTTTTTCAAACCGCTTTCTTAATCAACTAACGAAAGGAGGAGATTCTTGGAATCTAGCATTCCTTGGATCTTCGAATGAATGGCTCTTGAGGCACGCCCTTGGGTTGTTATTCATTCACCCTTTCGTCTTAAAACACTTAACCATTATCAAACATTTTCGCAATCAACTCACGAAAGAACTGAGTCCTTGGAGTCTAGCATTCCTTGAATTCTTGAGTGACTGCTCTCGAGGCACGCCCTTGGGTTGTATGTCATTCAATCTTTCGCCTCCTAAAATTCAAACCCTAACACTCTTTTCGTGGGCGTACCACGAACTACGACTGCTCTGATTCTTTACTCCCGTAAAGATACGTAGGCACAAGATTGCGACAATCTTGGCGAGCACACTTTTTCTTTTTCCCCCGTTTGTGAGCACACTTTTTCTTTTTCCCCCGTTTGCGAGCACACTTTTTCTTTTTCCCCCGTTTGCGTCCACACTTTTTTCTTTTTCCCCCGTTTGCGTCCACACTTTTTCTTTTTCCCCCCGTTTGCGTCCACACTACCACCTTTTTCCGTCAAACCCCGTATTCGAACTACGATTGCTCTGATTTCTCATTCTCGTCCGAATGAGCATACGTAGGCCCGAGGTCGCGATGATCTTGCCGAGCACCCTATCCTTAAACCACCCTTTTTCCCTTAGTAATCGAAACCTTTTACCGTACCTTTTCGCATATATCGTTGAGAAGAAAACAAACAAGCTTAGATAACATTCCTCACAATTCGAACTAAGAGGCTCCCGTTGAGTACAACGGACGTGAGGGGGTGCGCGTACCTTCCTCTCACGTAACCGACTCCCGAACCCGGAATGTGGTTGCGACGACCATGTTCTTATCCACTCCTTAAAGGTTTTCTTGATATTTTCCTTTCCCTCTTTTGGGATAAATAAAGTTCGGTGGCGACTCTGTCGAACTGTTTTCCTCGTCTTTCGCGTAAGGGTCGTATTTTCGATGAATTTTTGAGGTGCGACAGGTTGTAGTTGAAAAGAAAAATGATGATATTGTTGAAGTTGAAAATGAGAGTGTGGAGGAAGTGAAGAAAAAAGAGAAACATGTGAGAGTTAAGGAGGGGAAGGAGAAGATGAATCTGATACCGACTCAAAATATGCCTTACCCTCATGTGCCGACAAGGAAAGACAATGCTAGGCACTACTCAAGATTCATGGATATCTTTAAGCAACTACAAATCAACATCCCTTTTTCCGAAGCTCTAGAGAAAATGCCGAAGTACGCCAAATTTATGAAGGATATTCTTACAAAGAGGCGAAAATATTCGGAGCCGGAAACCGTTGTTCTTGCGGCAAATTATAGTGCTATTATTCAAAGAACTCTTCCGAAGAAAGAAGCCGATCTGAAGCGAGTTACCTTACCCGTTACAATTGGTAATGTCTTTGTTGGAAATGGACTTATTGATTTGGGCTCAAGCATCAATCTCATTCCATTATCTATTGTGAAAAGGCTTGGGAACATTGAAATTAAGGGCATCCGGATGACATTGGAATTGGCCGACAAATCTACCACTCATCCGATTGGGTGGGCGCAAGATGTGTTAGTGAAAGTTGATAAATATTTCTTTCTGATGGACTTCATTGTTATTGATATGGAAGAGGATGAGAATGCTCCTCTAATTCTTGGTCGCCCTTTTATGAAGACCGCTCGCATGATAATAGATGTTGATGATGGCCTTATGAAAGTGCGGGTTCTAAATAAAGAGGTGTCTTTTAATTTATTTGAACCAATGAAGCATTCCAAAGACAAGCATGATAGCTTCCGCATTGATGCATCGGATATGGCAATTATTGAAGTTGCAAAACAAGTTCATGTGGAGTCTCCCTTAGAAAGAGCACTTGGTGAGTCATTTGACATACTTACTAGTGAGGAAGAATGGGAACTTGAAGAATGTTTAAAAGAGCTTGAGTCACTCAAAGAATTACAACCATGGGAAGTTGAGAATGAAGAGTTGAAGAAAGAACCAAGTGATGAGAAAGTTCAACTTGAATTAAAGGTGCTACCTTCTAATTTGAAGTATGCATTCCTTGATTAAAGTGGGAACAAGCTGGTTATTATTAGCAACGTTTTGTCCGACAAAGAAGAAACCCATTTAATTCAAGTGTTGAAAAGAAATCAAGAAGCTATAGGGTGGGTTCTTTCTGATCTTAAAGGAATTAGTCCATCTTATTGTATGCACAAGATTCTAATGGAAGAGTATTTCAAGGCGGTAGCTCAACCACAACACCGTTTGAATCCTACTATGAAAAAGGTTGTTCAGAAAGAAGTTGTGAAGCTTTTGGATGCGGGAATGATCTACTCGATCTCTGATAGTACATGGGTAAGCCCCGTGCACGTTGTTCCTAAAAAGGGTGGCATGACCGTTATCCAAAACGAGAAGAATGAGTTAATCCCAACAAAGATTGTGACGGGGTGGAGAATGTGTATTGACTATAGAAGGTTGAACACCGCAACAAGAAAAGACCATTTTCCACTTCCATTCATGGACCAAATGCTCGAGAGGTTATCCGGGAAACAATTCTATTGTTTTTTGGACGGTTATTCGGGGTACAATCAAATTGCGGTTGACCCGGCGGATCACGAGAAGACGGCTTTTACTTGTCCCTTTGGCATTTTTGCCTATTGAAAGATGCCTTTTGGCTTATGTAATGAGCCGACAACTTTCCAAAGGTGTGTTCAAGCTATCTTCTCTGACCTCATAGAAAAGACAATGGAGGTGTTTATGGATGATTTTTCCGTGTTTGGAGCATCTTTCGATTTATGCTTGAAGAATTTGGAAATCGTCCTTGAGAGGTGTGTAAAGACAAACTTGGTGTTGAATTGGGAGAAGTGTAACTTTATGGTGAAGGAGGGAATTGTGCTTGGCCACAAAGTTTCTTCAAAAGGCCTTGAAGTCGATCAAGTGAAGATTAAAGTGATTGAAAAGTTGCCTCCTCCTACCAATGTCAAAGGAATCAGAAGCTTTTTGGGGCATGCGGGATTTTATAGGCGATTCATCAAAGATTTTGTAAAAGTAGCAAGGCCACTGAGCAACTTGCTCAACAAAGATCAGGTATTTCTCTTTGACGATGAATGTCATATTGCTTTCAAAATTTTGAAAGAGAAACTAATTACTGCTCCAATAATCATCGCGCCAAATTGGACTTTAAATTTTAAACTAATGTGCGACGCGAGTGATTACGCTGTTGGAGCGGTGTTAGGTCAAAGGAAGGACAAAGCTTTTCATGTTATACATTACGCAAGCAAGGTATTAAATGAGGTGCAAGTAAATTACGCCATAACCGAAAAAGAGTTGCTTGCGATTGTATACGCACTTGAGAAGTTTCGTTCTTACCTAATAGGATCAAAAGTGGTAATCTACACTGATCATGCGACAATTAAATATCTGCTCACTAAACCGGATTCGAAGCAAAGGCTCATCCGTTGGATCCTTTTGCTCCAAGAATTTGATTTGGAAATATAGGACAAAAAGGGTTCAGAGAATTTGGTGGCGGATCATTTGTCCCGTTTGATAAATGTGGAGGTAACCAAAACAGAAAAGGAAATCCGAGAGGAATTTCCCGATGAAAAATTGTTTCGAGTACAAGTTAGGCCGTGGTTTGCGGATTTTGCTAACCACAAAGCAACCGGGTGGATACCCGAAGACCTAACTTGGAATCAAAAAGGAAGTTCTTATCGGATGCGAATTATTATGTGTGGGATGAACCTTACTTGTTCAAGTTAGGAGGTGACAACCTTTTGAGAAGGTGTGCCACGAGTGATGAAGCTCAGAGTATTCTGTGGCATTGTCACAACTCGCCTTATGGAGGCCATTTTAATGGTTCGAGAATGGCCACGAAAGTCTTGCAATCAGGCTTTTATTGGCCTACTCTATTTAAAGACGCAAATCTCCATGCGCAAAGTTGTGATACTTGCCAAAGAACTGGTGGAAATGGAAAAAGAGATGAAATGCCCCTTCAAAATATCCAAGAGGTTGAAATTTTTTATTGTTGGGGCATAGATTTTGTTGGTCCATTCCCACCCTCTTTTGGAAATGAGTATATTTTAGTGGCGGTTGATTATGTTTCGAAGTGGGTTGAAGCGATTGCTTCACCGAAGGCTGATGGCAAAACGGTAATAAATTTTTTAAAGAAAAACATCTTTGCCCTTTGGCGCTCCTCGGGTTCTTATAAGTGATGGTGGGTCACACTTTTGCAATACATCCCTTGAAAGTGTTTTGAAACATTATGGTGTATCGCATAAAGTGGCGACCCCTTACCACCCACAAACGAACGGTCAAGCCGAGGTGTCTAACCGAGAGGTGGAAAGGATTCTGGAAAAAACCGTGTCGAGTTCAAGAAAAGATTGGTCACAAAAATTGGATGAGGCTTTGTTGGCGTACCGTACCGCTTACAAAGCTCCAATTAGCTTAACTCCGTTTCAAATGGTCTATGGTAAAACATGTCATTTACCAGTTGAAATGGAGCACAAAGCATTATGGGCTCTGAAACTGTTAAATTTTGATAAAAACTTGGCCGGAGAAAAAAGGAAAATACAACTACATGAATTTGAGGAAATGCGGAATGTCGCATATCATTCTAGTTGGTTGTATAAGGAAAAGGTGAAAGGTTATCATGAGAAGAAGATCCGGAAAAAGAATTTCAAGGTTGGGCAAATGGTGTTACTGTTCAATTCCCGGTTGAAACTTTTCCCAGGAAAGTTAAAATCGAAGTGGTCAGGACTGTTTCTTGTCAAAGAGGTGAAAAGTTTTGGAGCAATTGTGATCGAAGATATGCAGAAAAAAGACAGTTGGACCGTAAATGGTCAACGTTTAAAAATCTACCTTGGAGGTAATTTTGATCGAGAAAATTGTTCTGTTCTTCTAGACGTTCTTCATTGATCGTCTTGGGCCGTCGAGCTTATCCGACGTTAAACAAGCGCTCGTTGGGAGGCACCCCAATTTTGTAAGTTTTTATCGTCTTTTTGGTCAATTTATTGTTTAATCATGTTTTTGTAAAGTTGGTGTGATTTTGGATGCTGGAAATGATGTTTTATGCTGCTGGAAATGTTTCTTGTGTTGCAGAGCCCGCTTAGCCCGCAGGAGCGCGCTTAGCGCGTTCTGAAGAAAAATCAACCCCAAATTCCAGTGAGCAGCGCGCTTAGCGCAGCCATAGCCCGCTTAGCGCGTTCTGCGAAATTTTGAAAAAAATATAAAAATTATTTTGTCTAGGCCCAATAATGCATGACCCGGCCCATATTTTGTTTTAGTGAAGCTAGGGTTCTGAGGTTATGCACCTCATTTCACCCATTTTCTCACAAAATCTCAAGTTTCTCTCTTCTTCTCCAAAATTCTTGAGAATTACTTGGATTCTTTGTGCCCTAGCTTCATTTTGTTCATTTTCGTGCTCAACATCTACATCAACAACTGTAAGTTCTTCCATTTCTTTTAAATTTTTCGTGTAAAAAAACCCATTTTGGGTTGAAGCTTTAATTTTTAATGCTCTTAATCATCTTGTTCTTCTTCTTGTTCGTCATTCTCCATTGTTGTTACTAGACTAGTTGTATTTGCATGTGGATAAGAACCTTGAATTTAGAAATTAGGGATTTTGTAGAAATTAGGGTTTTAATTTTATGAATTCGTGATTGGAAGTATCTCTGTGCATATCTCTATTTTAGGAAGTAGGGTTTTATCCATGGAAGCATCTTTGTTGCAGAGAGGAAGTTTCTGCAAATCCCAGAGCCCGTTTAGCGCGCTTCTGCGGGCTTAGCGCGGTCTGTGATTTTCAGAAATTTTCCCCTCTTCTAAATTATGTTTTGATTCCTACGGATGAATCGTCGTATTTGTTTAGTAATTTAGGCATATTTTAATATTATTTTCGTTAATGTATTTGTCTATTTTGTGGACGTTTTGTTGTGTTTTTCAGATGTCAGGTCGAAAGAAACAACGTGTCGGGTCTACCTCAAACCCAGCTAGGCATGCTCCATTAGGGTCGTTTGATCGTACTCGGTTTCTTGGTCCTGCCCAACAGTTAAGGTATCAACAACTTGAGCAGAGAACTATGTGGGCTGGCAGGATTGTGCAGATTGATCTCGAGGGGAGTTATCGCCTCACTGGTTCTCTTTTGCAAGGAGGTGGCTGGGACGAGCTCTTTCAACCATACCCTGAGTATCATTTGGACATTATGAGGGAATTCTTTGCGAATGCCTTACCTTCAGGAGATGCGCCTTTCAACTTTAAGACTTGGGTGAGGGGCAAAGAGATCAACTTCTCTAGAGCTACAATTATTGACTACCTTGGGAACCACATTTAGTTGGCGGATGACGAGTTGTGTGATTATGGGAGGATGTTAGCTCGAAGGAATTGGAATGCCGAGTAGTTGAAAGAAGTTTTGTGTGTGGGAGGTCAGACGTATCAGTTGGGTGCTAATGGAGCCCCTCTGAAGTTTATGAGAGGTGTTTTGACTACCGAAACTCAGATTGTGATGTCGGTTGTCTTGTACAACCTCAAGCCTCGTAGTCACACCTCTTCCATTCCTATGCAGACCGCAGCCCTCCTGGCATGTATACTTGATGATGAGAAGACCGTCGATTTGGCACGGATTATTTTGAATGAGCTGAGGAGGATTGCGCTGAGTTCGACACCTTTAGGAGATAGGGTGGCTTACACACTAACATACCCTGGGCTGATTATGGCATTGTTCCATAGGGCGAGAGTTGCACTTCCTAGCCATGGGAATGTGAAGTTAGGAGTTTTAGATGACGCTTTTATCACCCGTTTTTGTTTGCAGGCTCATAATGAGGATGTCCCTGTTGCTGATGCTACCCTTGCGAGGTGTGTGCTTGATCCGAGTGCTGAGGCCAACTGGGCCATGCACGAGGCTCATCAGCGTGCCTTCTTATTTATGCACGATTCTATGGTGCAGCTGCAACTCCAGTTCTGGGAGCCTCACGTTGATCATCCATTGAGGTCTAGAGAGGACCTGATGGCGTATGCTAGGTGGCCTGAGGCCAGGCCAGGTTTCTCGGAGGAGGCGGTTGTGCATGATGATGATGATGGTGATGTTGGTGAGGATGTCGGAGATGACCGTGAGGAGGCTGATGATGGAGTGTCAGTTCGAGTTCCTACTTATGGGTTACTGATGGGTTTGATCGTTTTACCCTTGTTTTTTATTATGTTTAGTATTTTGCTAGTATTATAGACTTCTGTTTTGGATATTGTTGTAGTTCACATCCGAGCGAATGATGACTTTTGTTTTGGATATGTTTTTAGTTGTTAAAACTTTCTTTTTATTATTGAAGTTTCCATCCGGGAGGATGAGGTTTTATGTTCATGCTTTTTGGTACAAAATTGTTGTGTTTGTTCTTGATTTAAGGTAATTGATTGATTGAAGCAAGTTTTAATTTCTTTGTTCAAAAGTGATATGCTACACCAATCATTGATGGTGATGATAAAAATCTGGATTGTTGCACGAAAAAGGTACTTTGTTTTTGCTTCGTAGAATGTTAGTATGTGTATGAACTTTTTGCTTTACAAAAATTTCAAGCTTTGTTTCATTTCGCATGTGTGTTCATATGGGAATCATTTAGGACAAAACCACAAAAGTGAGTGCCCATCATTGTTCACAAAAGAGAGTAGTCGTGTAGTTGTTGTTTAGCTCGTGCGATTCATGCTTAATCTTGTATTCATTGGTAAATCTTGGAAACATAGAAGTGATCAAGGCATTGTTTGACATTGAGAACAACCACCAATTCTTTTAGGCTTTACTTTACCCGGTGAGAAGTGTGAGCATTTGCTAACCAATTTTGAGCCTTCACACAAATAGAATGAATCATAAAACGAAATTTGGCAAAATGTCGGGAAACCAACTCATTTGTGGTTGTTGTTGTTAAAATAAAATCGTTGTGATTCATTCTAGTTTGTTTTTGTATACACTTAACCCTTTGTTTGAACATGCTTTTGAAGAACATTGTCATTAAATTAAAGTGTGATTTAAAGTTGGGGAGAGTGTTTGTGGTGTGAAAAAGAAATGATTTGGTGAAATGGCGCCTCTTGTGAAAAAGAAAGAAAGATGAAAAGTATTATTTGCTATGCTTTGCACTCAAAAGTGAGTTGCTTGAAAAGAAATATAAAAGAAGCATTTGATTCAAATGAGAAAGGGCACCATGAAAGAAAAGAGAAGAAAAAGAAAGGAAAAGATTGAAATGATTTGAGGTTTGACTAAGTCGGCATGTTCTTCATTTTTGAAAAATTTTTGATAGCCAATTTGATTCATTAGCCTTTTATAAATATCCCTTTCTTGTTAACCCTTCCCTAGTTACAACATTTAGAAGTCCTTAAGAGATCTTTGTTTCCTTGATTTCCTTGTTTAATTGAGTAGATAAATGCACGAATGGTTCTGGATGCTGACACAATTACTATGAGAGTGTTTTGTCCCTTGTAAATATTGAGCATGACTCATTTGAGTAAAGTAGGTGGTTCCCGTTTGAACATTTGATTGCTTGTAATGAGTTGCTTGTTATTTCTGTTTAGAAGTTAGTTCATAGCTATGTTTTGATTCTGTGTTAGAGCTGAGCATTACTTGCGAGGGCATCAATTTAGTTTGAACCATCGATTTTTGATTGTGTTGTCACTACGCCAAACAAGAGAAAAGAGGGCGCTTTTTTTGGCCTATGACAGCGCTTAAAAGCGCTGTCTAAGCCAGCGCTGTCGTAGGTAAAGACAACGCTTTTTTATTTATGAAAAAGCGCTCTCTAAAAGGGGACTTTAGACAGCGCTTTTAAAAGCGCTGTCTAAAGTAGACGTTAAAAATTTAAAAAAAAAAATTATAAACTTTAGAAAGCGCTTTTTCATTCAAAAGCGCTCTCTAAAGGTGCTTTTAGACAGCGCTTTAGAAAGCGCTGTCTAATGTATACGTATATTGATTTTTTTATATACTTTTAGAGAGCGTTTTTTCATTAAAAGCGCTCTCTAAAGCTGGACTTTAGACAGCGCTTTTGAAAGCGCTATCTAATGTATAACCTTAGACAGCGCTTTTTTATTAAAAGCGCTGTCTTTTGTCTACGTAAAATTTTGAAGATTTTTAATAAAAATCCCATTTTAACCATTTTTTTATGCAGAAACCTGTATAATTCACATTTCAATAAACCTGTATAATTCACATTTCAATAAACCAGTATGGATATGCATTTCCATCAACAAATTCTATTTCAAAACTAGAATTTACATTAATGCCGAATTCGCACAAATTCTATAAACTAGAATTTGTACATTTCAATAAATTAGAATTTACATGCAGAATTCGCACAAACTAGTATGGATATACATTTCTATTGTATGGTTTCAAACCTGTATAGAATTTACATTTCAATAAACTAGAATTTACATTCACCAAACTATACAATCAAGAAAGAATTCTTCTTGCAATAAAAAATTTGCACAATTCCTCCTTAGTATCTTGCAATTGTTTCCTCGTGTAATAAGGACACGCCATATCATCGAAATACTACATAACAAAACAAAATACGCATTATTTAGTTAAAAGTAATAAATTATATATATGACATATCCGATAAATATTAAAATAAATCCTAAGTTATAAAACCATGCATACCGTGATAGAAATCACCAATTGTCCCATTTGAAGGAATCTCCACTTTGACCCATGTAATATTGGTTGCTCTAGCCCGTGCTACTCGTGCGTATCTTCCTGGTTACTAGACATTTGACCTGTAAGAAAGAAAAAAACAGAAATTAAATGACAAATATAAAAATCCATAATCCTAATCTATTGAATGATATAAGCTATATTGAATGATATAAGCTATAATTTTACAACTAGTACATTTTTCACTAACGTCTCTTTCTTTTCTTGTTTGGAGTATGTTCTACCCGTCTCTTAACAACACGGACGGTTGGATTGATCCAAATACCCTCATTATGATCATTTCTAGTATATGATTCATTCGCTATAATATTTTCATCTTGATCATTTCTAGTAAATGATTCAATATCAACATCAATATCACCTTGATCTCCAACGTTTTCATCAATTACTTTGTTAGATAAAAGCACTATAGACCATTTTGTACTTGTCGGATCAGTGACATAGAACACTTGTTTAGCTTGAGAGGCTAGAATAAAAGGCTCATCTTTGTACCCCACCCTATTAAGATCCACTTGCAAAAATCCTGACTTATCCATTCGTACGCCATTATTATTTTCAACCCACTTGCAACGAAATATAGGAATCTGAAACTTCTCATAATCAAACACCCAAATGCTCTCGATAACCCCAAAATATGACAGATTTGCAAATTTGGGGTTTAAGTCTTTCACACTTGAAATGTGCATTGCTTCAGCTACCAAGGTGACACCACTATTTTGCATAGTACTTTTATCATCTTGTTCTTTGGTATAAAATGTGTATCCATTAATTGCGTATGCGCTATAAGAAAACACGACCATACTTGGACCATATGCTAAACATCTCAACCTTTCTGTTATTGAATCGCGGTCTGAATAATACTTTGAATAAATATGATCCTTAAACCAAGGTATGAAACTTCGATTGTGCTCTCGTACTATCCAATTCTCATTTCTATTCGGATTTAAACCTCAGAGAACATCCTTGTGCATTTCAACATATGGCTCAACCTCATTCTCATTGTGCAGAACATACAAATGCACTTGATCCCGTTCGACCCTTGATACTGTCACAACTTCATTTCCAATTAACTTTTTTCCTTCTTTTTTTTCGACAATATGAGATTTGGGGAGTCCAATTGATTGTACATTGGACAGATATTCAGTACAAAACTCAACCGCTTCTTCAACAATGTATCGTTCGGCAATAGAACCCTCTGGTCGACTTCGGTTTTTCACATACCCTTTTAATATTTTCATATAACGTTCAGCAGGGTACATCCATCTCATATAAGCCGGTCCACACAATTGTGTCTCTTTCACTAGATGAACAACTAGATGAACCATTATGTCAAAAAACGAGGGAGGAAAATACATTTCAAGATCACACAAAGTAATAACTAGTTCTTTTTGCAATGTTAGTAAGATCGCAGGATCGATCACCTTACTGCAAATTGACTTGAAGAAAAAACACAATTTAGTTATTGCGCTTCTTACTTTTTCTGGCAGAATAGAACGTATACTTATTGGTAGAAAATGTTCCATTATAACATGGCAGTCATACGTCTTTAAACTCTTTAACTTGAGGTCTTTCATAGACACAAGTCTTCTAATATCTGAAGAGTATCCTTCTGGAACTTTAACTTCACTTAGAAACTTACACAATACTTTTTTCTCCTTTCTAGATAGAGTATACGCAGCAGGTGGTAGATATGTTCGTTTTCCTTTCTTCAAGGGTCCTAATTCAGTTCTTATCCCCATATGTACCAAGACCTTTCTTGCTTTAAGGCCATCCTTAGACTTTCCTGGTATATTGAGTAACGTACCAATAACACTGTCAAATACATTTTTTTCAATATGCATAACATCGAGAAAATGTCTTACATACAACGACTTCCAATATGGCAGTTCAAAAAAAATTGACCTCTTCTTCCACCCACTCTTGACAAGTGTATGTGCAAAAGGCTTTCCAAACTGAGTTGTCACATCTATCACCTTTTCAAAAATTTGATCACCTGTCAATATAGTTGGAGCTCTACCATGTTCTGGCTCTCCATTGAATGCTTTTCTCCACCCACGATAGTGATGATTAGAATTTAAGAATCTACGATGACCGAGAAAGACATTCTTCTGACCAAACTCCAATCGCGTCCAATCTGTTTTATCTTCACAAATAGGACACGCACATTGACCTTTTATGCTGTACCCTGATAGATTTCCGTATGCTGGAAAATCATTAATTGTGCCAAACAACATCGCCCTCAAGTTGAAACTTTCTTTCCTATACCCATCATAAACCTCCACACCGTTCTCCCACAAAAATTTTAAATCTTCGATTAAGGGTGCCAAGTATACGTCTATGTCATTCCCTGGTTGTCTAGGCCCAGAAATTAACATAGATAACATCATGTATTTACGCTTCATACATAGCCATGGAGGTAGGTTATAAATCATTATGATCACAGGCCAAGTGCTATGTGAGATACTTTGAATACTGTGTGGGTTCATTCCATCAGTAGATAATGCCAAGCGAAGGTTTCTTGCTTCTTTTCCAAATTCAGGATAATCATCATCAATTTTCATCCACTGTGGTGAATCTACCGGATGTCGAAACTTTCCATCAATAATTCTTTCATCGGCATGCCAAGTCAAGTGTCTTGAATCGGTCTCACTACGAAATATGCGTCTAAATCTCGGAATTATGGGAAAATACCATAAGACTTTTGCTGGAGACAACTTTTTCCTATATCGAGAGACACCACATTTAGGACACTCATTTAACGATGCATACTCATTTCGAAACAATACGCAATCGTTTGGACATGCATGTATCTTATCATAGCTCATGCCAATAGAGCACAACATCTTTTTGGCCTCATATGTTCGATTGGGAAGAACATTATCCTCTGGAAGCATATCTTTCATAAGGGCCAATAATTCTGTGAAACTTTTATCCGACCATCCATTGCCCGCCTTTAAGTTGTACAACTTTAATACCGCAGACAATCTTGTAAATTTGGTGCAACCATTATACAACGGTTTCTCTGCATCACTTACCAACCTCTCAAACATTTTGGGACAATCCTTAAGATCTTCTTCAAGTGCTTCTGCAATCTCTTCAACTCGATCAGAATCGTATGTATCTGTGCCATTGTCGTATGAAGCGTAGGTCGTATTATCCCCCGATTCAACATTCCCGTTAATTTTCTCACCATGCAAATTCCAACATGTATAACTTCTATCAATTCCACTCCTCAATAAATGCGTTGCCAACTGAACCGCGTCAACCCGACTCCCAAAACAGCAACCCAAGCAAGGACATATCATTCGACTGGGGTCTTTGGCGTGCGCAACAGCAAACTTAACGAATTCCGATACCCCATTGTCGTACTCTTTCGACAATCGACTTGAAGATATCCATTTCTTATCCATAGTTATACTAATTAAACTAAACAAAAACAAAAAGAAAAAATGTTATACCTATAGGGAAACGATCTGACTTTCACACTTTGAACACAAGTAACCCCTATACACGTATCATAAAATGAAATATCATTAATTGACCAATTATGAGTCATAACTTGATAAGTGGCAACATGTAATCACAAACAAGCAACAATTAGAGGTAAACACCTACATAAGTATAAAGTAGACAATAAACTTATAACAAAAAGTCACAAGTTCTATCCTCATCGTGAAAATATTAGCTTCCTTATGAAAATACCTTCCACAAAACTAGATTGTATCATGAATGCATAACACAATGAGCTTATTATAAAAAAAATATATACTTTTTCGTAAAAATATACATGAAAAATAAAAGAAAAAAGATTCTGCAACAATAAAAGAGGAAGCTTTTATCCTCATCGTGAAAACTTTTTCATTTTCGTTTTCAGAGAAATGAATAGTAACAGCGAAATGAATAATAAAAGAGAAATGAAAAATAAAAGAGTACCTTATTCGTTTTCGTTTTCAGAACGATTTGAGAAATGAATAATAAAATAGAAATGAATGATAAGAGAATAAGAACAACAACAACAACAATGTTTTCACGAACGGCAATGGCAATGGCAAGAACGACGGCGAGGGTTTAGAGAAACGGTCGAGAGAGAGAGAGAGAGAGAGAAAATGAATAAAAGTGTCTCTGAAAATGTTTAGAATTGTTTTATATTTTAATTAGTAAAGGACTTTAGAGGGCGCTTTTCCTTAGAAAGCGTTTTCTAAAGTGAAAATAATTAGAGACATATAAGAGCGTTTTCTAAAAGCGCTTTCTAAGGTGGCCTTTAGAGAGCGCTTTTGAGAAGCGCTTTCTAAGGTGGCCTTTAGAGAGCGCTTTTCAGAAGCGCTCTCTAAAGTGACACCTATAGCAGCGCTTTTTGGAAAGTGCTTTCTAATGTTTACCTGAAAATGTCAAAAAATATAAAAATGAGTCTGGGGCGAGGGGGATTCGAACCCCTGACTCAAAGCATGGCAAACAAACACACAAACCTCATTGACCAGCGGTACTACGCCTTCATCCATTGTTTATACTCACTCCATAAATATATAAAATAAGGTGTCAACATATATATTTAAATATATTATTTGAATAATTTTAAATATAGTTTAAAATAAATTAATATATAATTTAATATAATTTAAATATATTAAATATAATTTGATATATTAATATAATTTAAAGTATATTTTAAATTATATATTAATATAATATATATATATTAAATATAATTTAAATAAGTTAAAATGTTTGTATTTAAAACATATATATTTAAATATATTATTTGAATAATTTAAAATATAATTTAAAATAAATTAAAATATAATTTAATATAATTTAAATATAATAAATATAATTTGATATATTAATATAATTTAAAGTATATTTTAAATTATATATTAATATAATATATATATATATATTAAATATAATTTAAATAAGTTAAAATGTTTGTATTTAAAACATATATATTTAAATATATTATTTGAATCATTTAAAATATAATTTAAAATAAATTAAAATATAATTTAAATATATTAAATATAATTTGATATATTAATATAATTTAAAGTATATTTTAAATTAATATATTTTAAATTATATATTAATATAATTTATATATATTAAATATAATTTAAATAAGTTAAAATGTATGTATTTAAAACATATATATTTAAATATATTATTTGAATAATTTAAAATAAATTAAAATATAATTTAATATAATTTAAATATATTACATATAATTTGATATATTAATATAATTTAAAGTATATTTTAAATTAATATATTTTAAATTATATATTAATATAATTTATATATATTAAATATAATTTAAATAAGTTAAAATATATAATTTAAATATATTAAATATAATTTGATATATTAATATAATTTAAAATTTATTTCCCTACCTAAAGGGCGTAGGTTCGACCCCCCCCCCCCCCCCCCCCCCCCCCTTTTGCCATTTTTTGTGATTCTTGATGTTTTTCAGTATAATTAGAAAATGACTTTAGAGGGCGCTTTTCCTTATAAAGCGCTTTCTAAAGTGAAAAGAAATTGAGCCCCATTAGAGCGTTTTCTGAAAGCGCTTTCTAAGGTGGCCTTTAGACAGCGCTTTTTAAAAGCGCTCTCTAAAGTGATACTTATAGCAGCGCTTTTTGGAAAGCGTTGTCTAAGGTGGCACTCTTTTACATTCTTTTACAGCGCTTTTTGGAAAGCGCTTTCTAAAGCCTTTCTTTTAAGGCGCTTTTTTTTAGCGAAATTTTTTTATTCTTTTTAGCAGCGCTTTTGCATAAAAGCGCTGTCTTTTTGGTGCTGTCTAATCATATTTTTGGCGTAGTGTGTCTTATCCGATATTCTTCTTTTTTCTATTCTATCTTACCTTTGTTTGAGGACAAACAAAGAAGCAAGTTGGGGAGAGTTGTTAGCTGCTAGAATGTGTTAATATATAGTTTAGTTTTTGGCACCTTTTGAGATCTTTATTTGTTAATTGATGCTTTTTACCTTTGTTTCCGGTAAATAATCGTAGTATAGTTTAAATGCATTATTAGACTTAGTTATTTAACTTTTGTGTTTATAATTGTAGGTTTTAACATTGCAATGGGAAGCTTGGAGCATAGAAGGCTCTTAAGGAGCATTTTTGAAGAAATTGAATTTTTGAAGCATGCTACAAGCGCGCTTAGCGCGCTCCTAGCCCAAGGAATGAGCTAATTCCAGTAGGTTGCCCGCTTAGCGCGGTCTGGAGCCTGCTAAGCGGGGTTTAGGGCGGTTTAGCAATAAATGACAACGCGCTTAGCGCGCTGATGCGGGCTTAGCGCGCTCTGCGCATCTCAGCCCCTCTATAAATAGATTTGATCAGCATTTTTTGTGGATCCTTGTTATTTTCTTAGAGCAAAAACCCTATAAACACTGTAGCATCTTATTTTCGAAGAATCGGAGCATCAATAGTCGAGAGATTGTCGTTGATGCTTGTTCCTCTTCTCCATTTTCTTGTTTGTGAAGCTACCATGTTAATGGATAGCTAATCTCCTTTTGTGTCAAGATTAGAAGGTAGACAATCCTTTCTTTTGTATGTATAGGTATTGTTTAAGCTTATGAACTTATGGATGATGAATATATGGTGAAAAACTTTGTTTCTATGGTTTATTCGTTGTGTTGGTTCATGATTGAGAAATGTGTTCTTACACTTTATCTAGGTTTTTCATCCATCAATGAACATAGGCTAGAGATAGTTATGAGAGTTGATGTTCATAAATATTGAACTTGAATGTTATCATTTTGATAGTTTGAGTGAGAGATCATCAAAGGATCAAAATGATAAAACTCACAATATGTGTTAGAGATAAACATATTGAGAGGATATGTGATTATATTTATCGTCTAAACGAGTTCATTTGCTTTATCAATTCTATACGTGCAAAATGGTTTGTCGAACCCTAATCTTGGCATGTGTTTTATAAATCTTTCAAATCCGATTACTTTTACCGTTTATGCAAAAGATCTGTTATCAACAACCAAAACCCTTTGTTACTTTAAGTTTAAAATGATTTCAACTGTAGAACGGCGGTGATATTTCTAAACAATCTCTGTGGAACGATAACAAAAACCCTACTCTATTTGTATTTCAACAAATTGTGTTCTAAAATCAGAATTTTATTTTGGAAGAAACTCTTGCATAAACTTTCAACTTGCATCTACATAGTTTCATCCATACAATATTGAACACTTGTATATCATTGATAATTTGTTTGTTAAAAGGAGAAGATCAACCAATAGATTGATAAGTGTATTCTACATATCACTCTTGTAAAAATTCAATAACTCTTGTTGTATCACATCTTATTTTTCCAGGATTATTGGATATAGGATTGTGAGGTTGTTATCCTTGTTGTCCAGGTTGTTGGAAACAAGAGGTTCATTTTGAGAGGATTGTTCTCATTTGAACTTAGTGAAATATTCCAAGAGGATTGTTCTTGGTTTGTTATTGATAGGAAGACTAGGATTAGTCTTGTATAGGTCACAACAATATTAAAAATCTCTTTCATGTTGAAAGGGGACTGAAGTACTCTCGGACTGTGAGGGGAACCAGGATATATCCTTATGTCGTTTACTTTCCGCACTTTATCGCTTTCATAACTTAGAAAATTATCAGGAAACAAAACACAACTTAAAGATAAAAACCGTAAAAATTTCAAAGTACCTAATTCACCCCCCTCTTAGGTGCAAACTATAATTACAATTGGCACCAGAGCTGGTTATAGGTAACCTGTTTCTATAGATCCAGTATGACTTCCACAAGCAAAAAATCTGGTTTTCAAAGGTGGTGGTAGTAGTAATAGACCCCCTCTATTCTCTGGAGAATATTTTGACTTTTGGAAAGTCTGTATGAAAGCACACTTAGAAGCGCAAGGAGAAGGAATTTGAGAAACCGTTGAAAATGGTCCACATAATCCTGTTAGTGTCATTAATGGTGTCGGGACTCCAAAGGCTAAAACTTCTTATGATCGATGAAGATGATAAAAAGAAAGACCTTAATGAAAAGAAAGCCATTAATATATTACAAAGCGCACTAAGTATGGATGAATTCTTCCGCATCTCTCAATGTAAATCCGCAAAGGAAAATTAGGACACTTTGGTAGTAACTCATGAAGGAACCGCTGAAGTAAAAAGATCAAGATTAAATACCTTGAGTCAAAAGTACGAAATGTTCAAAATGCAGCCCCGAGAATCAATTTGTGCTCTACAAAAGAGATTTGTTCACATAACCAATCACCTGATCGCTCTCGGTAAGACTTTTAATAACGATGAATTAAATCTTAAAGTTCTTAGATCTTTGACCAGGGAATGACAACCGAAGGTTTCAGCGATATCAGAAAAGAAGCGTCTTTCTAACATGACGTCCGCTTATTTGTTCAAAAAACTTCAAGATCATGAATTAGAACTTGAAAGATTAGAGCAACATGAAATACAAGTAAAAGATTCGAAAGATGTTGTATTAAAGACAAGAGTCAAATTTCATGATAGCAATCAAGAGGAGGAATCCACTGATGATGATGATGATCTTATTAAAAAAATTGAAAAGTTCTTAAGAAAAGAAAGGAAAAAGGAGATCATTCACAAAGAAGCACCAACAAGGAGAGTTACATGTTTTGAATGTGGAAAAAAGGGACATGTCAAGAGAGAATGTTCTACACTTGAAAAGAAAGAAAAATTCAAAAACAAGAATCGCAAAAAGGAAAAGAAAGCATATGTAGCATGGGATGATAATGAAATAAGTTCATCTTCAGATGAAGATCGTGCAAACAAGGCATTGATGGCTTCATATCATTCAAGTGATGAAGAACATGAGGTTAGTGATTCCGAAACTGATGATATTCCATCTTATGACGAATTACATGATGAACTTTTAAAACTTTCTAGAAAATGTTCAAATCAAAAGAAAACTATTTTAAATCTAGAAAGAAAAACTAATAACACTCTAGTGGAGTTAGACATAATAAAAAATTCAGCATGCAATAATTGTTCATCTCTTGAGTATAAAATTGTTGAATTAAAACAAGTAATTATGAAATATGAAAATGAATTCAACAATATAGAATCAAAGAAAGAACATGTTGTAAATCATCATAAAAGGTTTTATAATAAGAATCATAATTTTAAACCTACATGTTTCTATTGTAAAGAAAAAGGCCATACTACTAATAATTGCTACATAATTTTAAACCTACGTGTTTCTATTAAATGTTTTTGAATTTAATCAAGGGTATAATATTAATACAAATATTAATTAGTTTAAAAATTTATGGCTTTTGCTTATAATATTGACCAAGATTTAAGGTCATTTTTTTTTTGTTATAATAGTGATCGGATGAAGTATTTTTTAAAAGTACAATAGGTGATAACCCCTAACCGCGTAGGATTGTCTGAGAAATTTAGGGTTGTTATGGTATTAGAGCAAAACTCACACAAAGATGGTGAGAAACTTCGTATACTAGTGTTTTACGAGTGAGTTGAATGTTTCCATCAACCTTAGGGTTGGCGTACTTATATGATTCTCTTAAACTTGGATCTTAGGCTCCAATAATGCAATAACAACCTTATCACATCTTAGGAGCGCAAGTACCGGGTAGTTATTTCCCTGTATTGTACTAGCAAACACGACTTCCTCTCCCACGTCGTTATGGATAGAGACATGTCATCTCTCTCGTTTCCATAAACTGGCGAGTAAATGGGTGACTAGGAAGCTAGAAGGGGTGATGTATTACATCGCATGTCCTTGGAGAACCCCTATACCACCTATATGGATTTTTGCGAATATACCAATACACAGTCCCTCAAGCACGAGGGCTTGAAAATGGATAAGTGATTTAGCTTAATAATCATCCTCTCATTAGGATTAGTCCCTCAATTATGGTATGGGCGAGTCCCTCCAAATGTACATGGGGTGAGTTCCTCAGGTGTACTTGGGGTGAATCCCTCAGGTGTTGTTTGGGTGAGTCCCTCAAGTGTACCCGGGGTGCGTCCCTCAGGTGTACCTAAGGTAAACCTCCAAATTTCAATGAGTTAAATCCTCCAACGTCAGTTGATATAAAATCCTTCAATATCAAATGAAATGAACACGCAACATTAAATGTGATCAATGCTAATTTAGCCTTGGGAAGCCAAAGTGACCCCAATCCCTCACATGTGTCAAAAACATGAGGAATCTTTTATAATTTTTGGGGAACCTAGAGATAGACCCTTGATTACCCTACGACTAGGCTTTACATCCATATAAAAGGGGACTAGGCTTTAAATCCATATAAAAGGGGTTCATCCCTAACCTTTTTAACTTTTCGCATATCCTCGTCTTCAAAGTTCTTGAGAGCTCTGTTAGAATCATTCAAGAGTGTATTTGCCTTCTAGATTTCTGAAGCTCAATTTATCAGCCCCCCTCCCCCCCAATTTGCAGGTATATGTATGTTACCATTTCTTTCTTTCTTTTTTTCAGTTATTGCGATAATTAGGAATTCAGACAAGAGTGGCAACCTACTAAAGCCTTCTAATCACAATGAGTGTGTGGATTTGTTAAATCATTACTATAGGAATGTCAAACGTCCTAATGGGTCGGTACAAACTGGTAAAGTTAAGCATGTTCTGTAGTTGTGAGAGTTTCACTAGTTCTGATAGCGATGATACCGGTGGTAGCGATAATGACTCCTTTTTTCTTCTGTTTTCTCAAGAAGCACGAAGTTAATGGCAATCTCTTTAGGCGATGAGGAAGAAGTTATCGTGGAGGGGTGCTCTAAGGTAGAAAGGGTCAAGTTTCCTTCTCCCCGTTTTAGGCGGAGGTTTTAAAGGTGGTCAATGTTGCCCCTCCCAGATTTTGCAATGGTTGGAGCTTGATCATGGCGCTTTGAATTATATGCCAACGACGGGAACTCCACATGGATGGTTTTGTGTACCAAGACGAACGAGTATTAAAGGTAGATGGGTGAGCTTAAGCGTTTTTCCTGGAAGAGCAATGCTCATATCTTATTCTAATCATTACAAAATTGGAAAGACAAGTTCGTGGGAATTAGGATGCGAGATTGCGCCTCAATGGTCACGACAGAGACAAATGGCACCTCTCGCTTTCCTTTAATTTGGACTGATAATCCAATGGCGATCACTTACTATAATTTTGATTACCTCACACCTAATGAGAAGGAGGTAGTTCAACTTTTGAACAAATCTAAAGTCATAAATTCTCGTACCATGATCATCTTAAACATTGATATAAACAAATATATGTACATCAGATGAAGAAAATAAATTGAACCTTTTTAGTTTGCAAAGAAGTAGTACATGAATATATTTCTTTCAACAGAGAAAACCTGCTGCTACATAAGGTCAGAAAGTATAAAATGAACAAAAGGAAACAAAACGTGTATTTCAGAGAAGCCAACATCAATGACCTCACTGATAGAAACTCAAAAATTCCATGAGACTGTGACACATTACTCTAAATTTCCAGTCTTAGCCTCTTTATTTTTATTCATGGCTTTCCTTGCTAACTCATAACCTGCAAAGTTCATAGCACCTAAAGGAGCAATCCAAAAGAACCTAGGAACTGCTCCTTTGAACATGCCAAGGGGTCCCTCATGGCGGAGTATAGTGAGGGCTACTATGGTCATTGACACAGACTGACCTTGCGCGGTCATCATTCTAGTTTTCATCACATCAAATGGAGTTGCAACAACGCTGCCAAGCCACCAGATAAAGCTCCAACTGCAATTGTTTCCCATGCCTCGAGTTCCCGTCCTAGTAGTTTTTCGACACCCTGTAACATTCATGACAATACACCATTTTAGAGAGTGATGAACGAGTTTCAAAGAATTTATAATGCTTAACTCAAAATTCTATCGACAAATCCACAACCAAGAAGCACAAGGGATCACAAAATTTATGCACCTTTTTAGATTCGGCATAAAGTCCCATGCCAGCAACATAAAATGGAACCTCTCGACAAAGTGTGGCTCCGGTTCCACGGAAAAAACCTTTAAGACCATCTTGTTGCCAAGTCCCAACCAAAGCCTCGCCCACATTATTGAAAATACCAGCCTGCAATCTCTGCTTTAACACTTCGCAGGGGATTCGCACAGCTGTGCCCAAAAACGTGCTGCAGAAAGATGCTATGGATTGTACCTACAGGAGTACTAATCTGTGAGCCTTAAAAACTTGAGAAAAGTACTGATAAACCAGACCCTTTCAAACAATATAATGAACCTACTGTCAACCACAAATTATGTATCCAGTGAGAGGATATTTTTACAAGTGAAAGGGAAAAAATCTTAACTATGCAACCATGGATATTTTTACAAGTGAAAGGAGTAAATTTTCAAGTGTTGATAAATGTAAATTTATGTTAAAAAAATGTTAATCTATCAAGTATAAGCACATCCGTTGAAAGCATTTGCATCATTTTAATAAGGATATTATAGAGTAATATATATCACTCTTCATTTTAATTCATTCTTAATTACAAGGGCACATCTTAGCAAAACCCTTTTAATATAGACAAGGAGCTAAGCGATTCCGTTAACAGAATTTTAATATATAATGCAACAACTTTTACATCTAATTACAATTCAGTAGTTTGGTTATATATTGTCACCACTTTCTCAATAATGCAACAACTTTAACTAATACCTAATAATTATATAACGAAGAAAACCCGAAAGTATGGAACAAAAGAATGTACTTGGACTAAAATATAAATAATAGAAAATGGGACATACTCTCCATCTCTCTATAACGAAATATAAGTAAAAATGAGTCAACGAATTAAAGTAACTCCCCCTCTCTCTCTCTCTTTAGGATATATTTGGTCCAAACTTTGGCCTAAAAATATAACAGGTTTGCTATTTTGACACCAAAATTCATACACCCAACAGTTACACCGTATGAAATAGAGCATATGCATGTGTTTGTTCATGTCAGAATAAAGTAAAAATAATAATTAAATATTAAAAAAAAAACTGTATGATTATACGTTGTAAGTGTCAAAGTTTAGTGTAAAAATAACATTACTCAAAATATAAATAATAGGAAATAGGGTGTACAAATTACCTGGAGTTCATGTAAGTTTGGAGCAACATTTATCAACAGCAACTTACTTGCTTCAAATATCCCAGTTCGCAGGCCGTGGCTTCATTTACAAAAGCTAGAATGAGATTGAAAGCAAAATGGCACTACTCAACAATTGAGAGGATAAAGTACTACTGAAGCTCATATTCTCAAGATAAAGGAAAGTAGCAGAGAGATTTAATAAGCAACCTTGAAAACTGTCCGAGGATTGCAGGTATTGAACCCCTGTATAAACCACATGTCCCGATCTCTGGCAGCATAGCAATTATTTCAGGGAAGGACATGGTTGATGCTTATACTCGAGTCTAACATAACACAACAAATAAGAGAAAGATGAAGCAAAAATCATGATATCGGTAACTAGAGAAATCCTTAAGTTTAACTAAATAATACCTTGATTGAATCAACAGGATGCAATAATGCACAAGACAGGGCACAAGAAAGGCCACCTGCCAATGCAGATCTTAGAACACTTCCAGCAGGAATTTCGACGGATGGTGGAACAGCAACTACAGTTGCAGCTTCAAACCAAATACTCCTGAATCATAACAAGAACAGTTATCAATATCAATGAAGGATGAATCTTACTCATTGCTGGTGGTGCTGGACTGCTGGTGGATGTTGAGCCGATATGGAAATTAATTAAAGTACTGCTGACAGTAACACATCTTCATAATATAATCATGTTCAATAATTTCATTTGTATTGAACGTGGTCTAACGGAAAAACAATCCCATGATCAAAATAAGGATGTCAAAGAAAGAAAACCAATCACATGATAATATTCCACTTAATCTTACCTAGGATCCTCTTGAAGACGATCTGAGGGAAGCAGAAGCATGAAATTTCGGAAATGTCCATATGAAATGGATTCTTCTGTGTCTGCATTTAGAAATCGCATCATTGCAACAGCATTGTCTTCATTTGCAGGCAGTCCTGAATTCTTTAGTGACTCCAATATTTCACTTCTCTTAACGTCCCTGACTTGGTTAAACACAGAGAAGTGTATGCACGAAGAATTGTTGGCTCCTTTTGTTCCATGAATGATAAGAATTGCTTCTAACCAAAAGACCTAGAAAATAAGTGACTTCTTGTTCGGCTCATGAATTCTTTAGCATATCTACGAGGAAGCTTTCTCCTTCTTATTGCAATTTCTAGATCTTCTAAAGTTACTTGGCCATCACCGTCTCTATCCAACTCCTCAAAAGAACCTCTTCCCTGTATGATGATAATGCAAATGTAAAAGAAGTGTCAACGTGTCATTCCAAATAACAAATAAAAATATACACAACAAATAAACTGGGAATCGGAAACAGATAAGCAAAAATATACCTTACAACTAATATCAAGTATAACATAAATTCCAAGTAGGTCGGAAGAGACCAGGATGCAAAAATGCTACAAGATTAAAACTGCAATACTAATTACAAATGTCACCTGAAAAAGATTAGATTTTTTTTGGTTGAATAGTCCTAAAACTGTAGTTAGGTATAGGTTAAGATAAGTGAGTGAGGTTAAGGTTAGGACTTAGTATTGTGCAAAAAGAAAAATCAAACCATTAAGCCAAAC
Organism: Lathyrus tuberosus; assembly: GCA_022829125.1. NCBI lineage: Eukaryota > Viridiplantae > Streptophyta > Magnoliopsida > Fabales > Fabaceae > Lathyrus > Lathyrus tuberosus. The sequence goes on from JALAZF010000213.1 coordinate 2,349,772, forward strand.
CAAATTACTTAGGAAAAAACCAAACCAAACTATGACTGACAGTTCAATTTGAACTGAACTAGTTTGGTTAAGTTCGACTCATTTTGTGCACTATCCGTCACAGTTAGGTTCTTTTCAGTGCAGTTTGGTTTTTTTTTAAACTGTCATAATGTCCAAATATAGTTTGGTTTTTGATTTTTTTTTCTCAAATGTTTAATTATCAATTAATAATAGTAATTTGGTACAGTTCCATTCACAAGGAATCAGTTCAATTTTTAGTAAAGGTGTTTTTTGTTTGATTCATAACACCACAGAACGGGTGCACCAAACTTTTATATCAGTTTGATTTAATTTTACCAAATACTAAACCAAACTGTTGTTACAATTCATTTTTCCTGCTTGAGCCGAACGATCTATAGTCCTAGTCAAGAGTATATTTTCAAACTATTCCAATTACAAACATTAATGAAAAAGAAATAGGCTATAACATTCTAGAATGTTATGGCATATTCAATTGTCATTAATGCTCATAATTGTATATTTCCTATATACCAGAATTTCCGTGATGCTATTAAGACACAAGGTTTTAGCATATGCCTCTCATACTCTTTTACTTTCTCTCTATATCACCTGATATCATGTTTTGGTTAACGAACCACTCAGGTCACGCTCTAGATGACCCATCCTAGGTCACCTTACAAATTAAAAATTTTCCTCTTTTAATTTTTCGAAGAATGCTCTATGGCATTTGTTAGCAATTTCCTTTAAATTATACAAGTTGCTCTGTGGCATTTGTTAGCAATTTCCTTTAAATTATACAAGTTGACTGTATTTAAATAGAAATCTAATAAGATTGTACTTCCACTAGGTTTATGCAAACAACTAAATGAGTAGTTCAACTCTAACCATATATAACATAAAAGGAATTCAAAAGAAGAAATACCTGTGGGACCACAATTGCCAGATTCAGGACACCCATTGATAATCCTGTAAGTACCACGAATCCAAATAATTAATCTTGTAGTCATATCTTCGATAAAGAATAAACAAGGACATTAATAGAAACTCACCTTGGCCAAGTCCCAATGGTTCGATATGTGTGGAAATTAAGGCATATGGAACACTGTAAGTGATCTGCATTAAGTAAATAACATATATAAAGCGAAATTAATAAAATAGACTAAATGATTTCAACTCATTTTCCATTTCAGGCATTTCGTGCTATACTCATAGAAATTTATCACGAGAATTGTACCTAAAAAGAAAGTTAAAGAAGACAAATCAGTTTGAGTTGATGAGATTATGCAGCCACGTACAAGTTAATTAACATAGCTCACATGTATTTGGCAAATATAATTTCAAAAAAGAATTGAAAAATAGAATTTGAGATTCTATTTCAATGGGCATAGAGGCATAGACATAAAAGCTTACCTTTATATGGACAGGATATGAACAATCTACATTTGGCGTAGATCAGAGTAACTTACTGCCAGTGGAAACCCAAGAATGGTAAAGATTGCTAACGCTGCGATCACAATGCCTGTTGGTGGTGGTAGACCTTTTTCTACGTAGCCAATGCTCTTTGCCGCATAGGTTAATACTAGCATTGAAATAAAGCAAATAGTCATAAAGATATTTGAGATTCCCCACACAAAACCAGCCCCTCGCTTCCTGCATAGTCTTTCCATGAGCAATGATGTTACTCCAAGAACGACTGAGTTAAGCAACAAACCAAGTGCTCCCATTCTAACTCTAGAATCATAAACAAGGCCTCCATTTGGATCACCACCGTAAATTTCCCGACCCATCCAATCAGTATCAAATAGAGTAAATGGGAACCATCCAATCCATGTTAGAGCAGTTACAGACAGTATTATCCAGATAGGCATTGAAAAATATTTGAATGTCCCAAACAATTCCCACATGAAAGCTTCTTCCACACCACCTGACTCTCCAGCCCCTTCTCCAGCATGTGCTTCCCCACTTGAACTTAGAGGCACTTCATTAGCTGACACAATGCAGAGATATGTTGTTACCGCAATGAAAGCAATGTCGAGAAAGAAAGCAGACTTGAGATTTGCACAACTGATAGAGCAAGCAGGGGTAATTGTGAAAGTAAAAATCTTGTACCAGCCACTGTATGACCCAGTTGCATAGCCAAGAATGTTACCAACAGCCATAAACAGGGAGAAATAAGCATTTGCAACACGTGTCCTTCAAGCATCATTTCCTAACATTTATAAGAAAAAGATTAATAAAAGAAAGAGGGGCGTCAATGTCTTTTTTTCCCCAAATTGATCACATTCATTTGCATGATAAGTAAGCCTGTATGATCAACATAAAAACAATACAATTAATGTGCCTTAATTTGGATCAGCATTGTTTGTTTGTATAACTCCTCCATATAACACCATCTTTGTTTTTTCAATAACCTAGAAATAGATTAAAATACAGGATGAAAAGAAATCTAGGGGGACATAAACAAAACTCGGGGGAAAAAAACAAAACAAAACAAGCTTTAATTGCTAAATAAATTTAAGATCACCCCTAGCCTTAGAGTTGTAATGCTTTACTTTTAGAGAAAGTTTTATATATTCCCTTAGTTTATACTTTTGTGATCTAGATGAAACCAAAGTAAACTTATCTTAAGTGGTAATATCCTCAGGTGAGATTATGTCATTGTCTGAATCGACTTTATTCCCACCTTCCAAGAATTTGGCAAGAATTTCCATATCATGAATAACATTGAGATTTGAATTTTCAGCATCACCAAATACTGAATTCACAAAATTTGTTGCAGCGATTACATTACCTAGATTAGGCACCTCTTGCTCTGGAACAATATGTTCATGACTATCAGGAATAACTTCAGACTTCGTAGAAATTGCTGATTTTTTCTTTAAAGATGAGACTCTTTCATCTACACTATTTGCAAGAGGAGAGCAAGAAACCTCATAATGGGGTTTTGTGGCGACAGTATAATCATCAGTACCCAAAGACCTTTACTAAGATGTCTCTACTCTCTAGAATTTGCCAAATGATCAAAGAAAGATTACATGGCATTATTAGTGTAACCTAAATACCCCTAAAGCATTAAGGTTTAATATCAGAGTTCTCTGCCCTGCAAAACAGGTGAAAGAGAATAGAGCATCGTCCAGGCGCTTATAAACCGACATCATATCCTTGTATAGAAAATGTATGTGGCTGATTAAATGTAATCCAGTGCTTCACACTGTCCCCAAATTTATGAAAACACGTCTCAACAAAAGTTGCAAAGTTCTTTCTGTAATGCAAATAAATCAAACAAATGTTCATCTTCTCATATCCAGAATCATAAGAATACTTTTAAATCATGTTTAAAGTAAGAATAACTAATGACAAGGACAATCTAAGACCAAAATCAGTATTGTAACCGCATGCAATCAGTACTGCATGTCATCATAGGTTAATTGTGGAGCTCAACCTACAGAAAGTATCATTGATCAGTCTTGTAATGTCAACCAAACAATCATTTCTCAACAAACAGAACTGTATCAAATACTAACATAAATTCACTAAATTTCATGGCAAAAATATCAAGGTTGCAATACAATTCATTTCTCAACAAACAGAACTGTATTATAACACAATACAATTCAATCATATTTTAACCAAGGCACCAGTACAGGTAATGAAATTCACTAAATTTCATGGCAAAAATATCAAGGTTGCAAATCTATTATACATAGCCTAGACGTGTTCATAGAAAATTGGTACATACCCTAAACACCAGTACAAATGTCAGGAAGGAAGATAATTAGATTCCATGGTATACAATCTAAAATCTGCAGATATAAGCCAGGAGTATTAAAAGAAAATTTAGTAAACAAGGGACCAATGCCTTTCAAATTTCCCCTCTGTAACCTCCAGATCCAAAATAATCCTTTCGATTATTTGCAATTGCCACACTCTTCTGATGTTCTAATTTAGGACAATCACGGATACGATGCCCAAGCCCGCCACAATATGCACATCCCTTGACACCACTTATGCCTGTGATTTCTTCAGTGTCTTCCATTGGATCATTCAGCTCGCCTAAAACTGGTGGGATCCTTTGTTTTGCTTCTTGCAATAGGTGTTTCAAATCAAGCAATGTTGTCTCACTTTGGTTCTTGTTTATAAACGTTGTCGCTATACCAGTTTTACCACATCTTCCAGTACGTCCAATCCTATGGACATAATTTTCTATTTCAGCCGGCATGTCGTAGTTGATGACATGCTGAATATCAGGAAAATCCAAACCTTTAGATGCAACATCAGTTGCAACCAAGACATCTTTCTTTCCAGCCTTAAATGATGAAATGGCATACTCTCTCTCTTCCTGATCCTTGCCTCCATGAATAGCCACGGCTTCCACTCCTTTCAAGAGAAGATACTCATGAATGTCATCGACATCAGCCTTGTTCTCGCAAAAAATCAGAACAGGAGGTGGCGTTTTCTGTAGGCACTCAAGGAGGTAAACTATTTTTGCCTCTTGTTTGACATACTCTACCTCTTGAATAACATCAAGATTTGCCGCACCCGCACGCCCCACATTGACAATAATAGGTTTCACCAAAGCACTTCTAGCAAAGTTTTGAATTTTGGTTGGCATAGTGGCAGAAAATAAGAGAGTTTGCCTTTGAGCTTTAAAGTGATCGAAAACTTCTCTTATATCATCTTCAAATCCCAAATCTACCAATCGATCAGCCTCATCTAACGTCAAATACCTGCAGTTATCAAGATTCATTTTTTTCTTGGCCAACATATCCTTCAACCTCCCGGGCGTGGCAACAACTAAATGAACCCCCTTCTTGACAATTTCGAGCTGCGATCTCATATCGATTCCACCGATACAGAGCAAAGGCCTGAGCTCTGGATATCCAGCTTCCTTCAAAGGCAACAAGAATTGTTCAATGACTTCATACGTTTGCCTTGCCAATTCCCTCGACGGACAAATAATCAGACCAAACGGACCTTCCCCAGGAACTAAAGGCATCATAATCTCCTCTTGCATTGCCATCATGATCATCGGAAGCACAAAAACCAAAGTTTTCCCCGAACCCGTGAAAGCAATCCCAATCATATCACGCCCAGATAAAATAACAGGAAGACCCTGCACCTGAATCGGCGTTGGCTGCACAATCCCCTTAGTTTTCAACATCTTCAGAATCGGATCCGGAAACCTCATGTCCTTAAAATTCTTAATTGGAGGCGGAATTTCTTCACCGTTAACTATTATATGCCACTGTTTCTGAATAAATTCGCAATCCTTCTTCGACATCCTTCGTATATGCAAAGGAGGCTTCCACCCAGTAGGCAAAGGCTCGGTATAAGTAATCCCCTTAGCTAATTCGCGAACCGACATAAGGGTTTTCTTATCAGACAAATTATCAATCATCTCCTTCTCCTGTTGAACAATCTGCTCTGTAACACTGATCTCAGGTTGGTCTTTTTTCAACTGTGATGCCTTTACAAGAAGACTCGGCTTCATTTCAACCACTCGTAGTTTTTCCGAATCATCGTCAATTAGAGCAGTGGCCTTCCCTTTGCGTTGTAGAATCTTCTGAGCCTCCATAGCGCGACGCTTTGCCACAGGAACATACTCCTCATAATCATCTTCTTCCATTTTTTCTACCACTGAGTTAAAAAAAAAAAACAGCTTTTTAAATTAAAACATTTTCGCAAATCGCGGCAGCACCGGGAGGGAAGAAAATCTGAAATTTAACAAACAAAATAAAATTTCAAACCTGAAATCGGCGTTGTGAGTGCTTCTGGCCGGCGATAACCAACTCCGGCTGCGAAGAGTTCAGTTCGAATCGAACTTGGTTACGATTTTGATTTGATGGAGGTTATAGTTTTCCTCTGTATTAGGGTTTTGGCCAGTGAGAAGATACTCCTAAAGAAATAGCATTAATTAATTGCATAAAAAGTTTGTGACTTTCAAATATATATTATGTTATATTGGTAATAAAATATTTATCAAATATATTATATGATCTTATTGAAACAAAATCAAAAATTTAAATTCAACCATAGAAAACAATAGAAACTATTGAAAATACACTCATTGCTTTTAAAATATTTTAAATTCATCTATAAATAACACATTTTTTACTCATATTTAGATCAATGATATAGTTTTTTTTTTCGTTTTACATAAATAATACATATTTTCATTATTATTTAAATAATTAAATAGATTTAAATATGTGATAGTATTTATAATTATGATTAATATATTATATTTTTTAAAAGGAAGATCAAATAAATAACTATTTAAGGACATGGATCAGAAAAATAGGGTATTATGCATTGACAATTACTTCAACTAAGATGATTGTAAGAACATGAACTTCTTAGCTTCAATATATATATATATATATATATATATATATATATATATATATATATATATATATATATATATATATATATACCAATTTTTTGATTACGTTTAATCATTTTCACATTCATGATATAATATTTTAGATTTATACAAACATTTGCAATGTTGATTCTCGTTATCAGCAATTCACCAAGAGCTTGGAAGGATTCTATCATCAGGGCACACGTGACAAGGATTTGTGTAAAGAAAGAGTTAGAGCATAAAGATCAGAGCAAAGGAGCTTGAAGACAAAAGGTAGTACGGTGGGGACCACGCCTGTAAAAGCGCATCCTACACTCAGTCATCCGTCGTCTACTCTGCGCCATTACCTGCTACAGCAGCCTGCCAAGACTCACCAACTTCTACTCTCACACTCAAGTCTATAAAAGCAAGCCTTGCGCATTGAAGAAAGAGAGCTGAAGCTGGAGATTTTCATACACTCATATTTATTTTCAGTTTAGTTTTATTTCACTTTGAGGGTTAGGAAAGAATTAGAGAGTTTTCTTCTTCTCATCTAATCTTGTATTCACTGTTTGGAGCTGTCGTGACTAAAGAGATCTATTGTTGTTTATCTAACACAAGGGATCTTCAAGTTACTACTAGGTTGTCATTTCTTTTACATATTTTTGCTAAGAGTATGTCTTCCTATAGTTTCATTCCCGTAGTTTGTACTCAGCTTATTATGAGGTAAACTCTTGTTTGATGAGCAAAGTGAAGTTAATATAAAGTTGTTTTTATGTTGAAATGATGTTTTGATTAGTGTCTTATTTTGTTATGTGTTTTTATTCTATACATCTGCTTCTTAGAATGATCAACTTAGAAAAAGGTACAAGCTTGTTGTTGGGAGTGGATTTCATAACAAAAGTGGTTAATAAAGTAGGATAGAGATATTCAATTAATTTAGCTTGCTTAGAGATAAGAAGTTAAGGCCATAAAGATTTTCAGAATTAAAACCAAACGTATCTATAATATAAGAAAATTTTATGTTCTGGAAAACTCAATTTTACCCTAAGCTCAAATTTTGCCACCTCATGATATTAAGGGTATTTTGTGTCCAGAAATTACTTTTTCCAACTGATGATGTCATATTGTTCAAATGCAACTTCATGTTTATAGAACTAAGGCATGATGTAGTGGGATGATGATGTCACAAAATACAATTTGGTTCCAAAGTAACTATCTAAATTTAATTTTTTTATGTTTTCTCTTCTCCCAAAACGTGTTATGTGTTTTTCATTTTGTGCTTTCTATTCTCTCTCTTCGACCATCTTCTTTCTCTGTCGTCTTCATCGTCGTCTCTCTTCTCTCTCTTTTTCTTTCGTTCACAGGTTTGGCTTACGAAATGCACAGGTTGTTTTATTCTTTATTTTCTTCTTCATCTTCTTTGATAACAATGCAGTGATGATTTTTTAAATATTTGATTCGAACATTGGGTGAATAGTTATTTCATGGCAAGACGATTATGTATCTGTGGAACAACATTTGTTGTATTTCATTCAGATGCTAGACGCAGCCATTGGGAACCTCTTCTCTCGCATGTGCTAGAATATGTGAATCTGAGTCTTCTTTTATTCATTCGTCTGGGAAAATATGTTTGATAATTAGGGTTTTTTGTTTGTAAATGTTGAAACCCTAAAAAGGTTATTTTTTATGCAATTGGTGTTATCGGGTACTGAAAATGTGTAGCATATTATATTGACACGAAATCTGAACGAAGAACCTTAGATCTGTAAGTATGTTGTTTTTTATTCTATTTAGACACGATGTCGAAGCCTCTATGGTTGAGTATTTGAATGGTTGCTGCCTCTATTTTTCTAATTTAGTGATGTTAATTAGTTGCTTTGTTGCATGTGGTATAGGGTAAAATGTCGATGGTTGATGCAGTGCGACATCTTCTGGAAAATGCGCAACAAGTTCCTCATAACCACCGCTTTGTTTTACTTTCTGATAGGTAATTTAGTCTAAATTTTTTGCAGGGTTAGTTTGTTTATTTTAGTTTATGATCCTCTTGCATTGGTTTTGTAGCTGTGTGTTGTTGTATAAATTTGATTATATTTTCGATTATCTGAAGTATACAAATATCAGCTTTGTAGGCTGGTATGCCAAGTTTCTTGCCAATAGAGTTGGTTGATCTTTTCTTTTATTGATTTCTTTGCCCATCAACTTTGTTGATGTTGTTATCGTTTTAACAATCTCATTGTCCAAAAGATGAACTAATTCTAAGTGACATTTACTATTTCAATGATATTAAGGGTATTTTGTGTTTGTAAGATAGTCATTAATATTGAAGGATTTTATACTTCATGGATTCAACTTAAAATCTTAATACAATGTGTCGCAATGAGAATCGTATATCAATCTATTAATTAACTTGAATCACAAATCATGAAGTTCACCACCGAGCTTTGATTTATCCAAAGGAAAGTGTAAAGATCGAAAAAAAAACCCTGAGTGCGCTATGTAGGAACACAACTCAGAGATCTAAGGTTCGGGATTGGTTATACCTAGGGAAGGCGTTAGCATCCTAAGTATCTGTAGTACTCTATAGGAACCTCTTGTTAGTATTTGTGTTATGCTAAAGTTTGTTTGCTAAGAAAAACTGTGCTAAGGTAAAGACCTAGGGTATGTACACTAAGTATGCTCGCCAAGACGCCGCATCTCGTGCCTACGTATCCTAACGGGAATGGAATCAGAGCATTCGTAGTTCCCCTCACTACAGGGTAAAAGGGTGAGAAATAGAAAGGTGGAAAAAAGAAAAGGTGGCTCGCTAGGATCTCATAATCATATGCCTACGTATTCTCAAGATGAACTTGAGAAATCAGAGCGTCTGTAGTTCCCCTCAACGGGGTGAGGAACTCTTGACTGTGGTCAAGGTTCCAAGGGAAAGTAGAGTCTGATGGCAAGACACCTACGTGGAGTGCGGCGACTCCAAACCTAAGGCTAGGTAAAACGGGAAAAGAAATGTCCACGGTGGAACACCTAAATAGAGCACGGAGACTCTAAACCTAAGGTTAGGTTAAACGCTAAAAGAAAGTCTCGACCGCGCGGCGGCGTGAGATAAGGGGATGATGGGCAAGGCTATCCTAAATGACATGGCTGTCAACGAGAACGACCCTTTCCTTTGGAATGAGGATAAGTGACAGAGGAACCAAGAGAAAAACTCAGGTATCAATAGTAAAATGAATAGCAACCTATGTACAGCAAGTGTAACAAGATTTAAATTAAAAATGAATATCAGGAATTGACTAAAAATGAAAATACGGAAATGTCAAGATAAATTTAAAAATCAATGAAAATATAAATAAACAAGATTCAAAAAATAAACCAAATTCTATTTAAAAGCTAATTAAATAATTAAACTAAAAATTCTAACTAAACTAATTTCTAATAGAAACTAAGTAACTAATTCTAAAATTATTTATCTAAATAAACTAATTAATTAAAACTAAAACTTAATTAACAAACTTATTAACTAAATATCTTAATTGTTTTTTTTTCACTACAAAATAACTAAAAATTACTTAATCATAAAGACTAATCCTAGAAAACTATTCTTAAAATAAATTACTAATCTTAAAATATTTTACTAAACCTAAAATAAATTATTAACCTTAAAATAAATGCTAAACCTAAAACATTACTAATCCTAAAATTCTAAATAAATACTAATTTACTAATAAATTAAAATCTAATCAACCAATAACTACGTTTTATTAAATCAAAAACTAGTTAAATTAAACAATTAACATCTAAATGAAAAAAAAACAAGTTGAATTAACAAATCACTGGGCCAGGAGCTACAAGAGAAATAGATGGCGCAAGGCCCATCTGACTATAGCTTGGGTCGGGTCAAAGGACCCAAACCCGACTTGGCTTTCACAAATAACAAAGAGGGTTGATTGAAAAAAACCCTGATACCACCAAACCAACGCACGACAGTGAAGGAATTTTAAAAGACAAACAAGTAAAAAAATGAAGAAAGAAACCTCAGAAGAAACACAAGACTCTCAGCAACGATCTTCTAATCCCGTTCTCTCACTCTCACGAATGCTTTCTCTGTTCCGCGACGGCTTTTTCCTCCTCTCTCTCGGCGTCGTCTTTCACGTTGTGGCCTTTCTCAACCTTTCACCTCAATCTCGCGCGGCTGCTTTAGGTAAGGTTTGTGGCTTTACTGTGATGGTGATTTGGATGGAGGAAGTTGTTGGATGGTAAGGTTAATGGCTGTTGTTGCTTTGTTTCGTCGTTACCGCAAATATCGCTGCCGCCGGGGTATGCTCTCGTGGTGGTTCTGAGATGGAGATCTTGGCGTATGTTGTGTATCGCTGGTGGGGTTTAATGGTGGAAGAAACAGAGTTTGTGGGCTGTTTGAAGTAGTGATGGGTGGATGCAAGGTTGTTAATTTGTTGTTGAAAGTTGCAGGGTGAATCAAGGAGTGGACTCATATGGTTATTGTTGTGCTGCGAAGACGTTATCATCGCGGTATCGACACCAAAACTTGTTACGGGCTATGATTCACGACTGTTGGGTGAGGGTGGTGAAGAGTTTGAGTTATTTGTGAAGGAGGAAATCAAATGCAGTTGAGAGAATGTTGTCAAAGAAATATCTAAGAGAGAAAGTATTGAAGGGTGGTAATCTGGAAAGAAGAAGGTTTGTTCCTTTTAGTTGAGAGATGAGCGCCTTACTGTTTGTTTTTTTGGAGGGAGTCATATTGGTGAGTGGTTCCCTTCTTGTTTTTATGGTGAGTGGAGAGTTTTGGAAGGTGATAAAAGATGAAAGATTTATTTTGGTGAAAGTTTTGTTTGGGAGTGAAGCAGGTAGCAGTGTTGTTGTGGAGAGGTTAAAAAAAAGATGTGTTGTTTGTTGAAGGCTTTTGGTAGCAGAACAAGTTTTGGCTTGGGCTATGGACTTGCAAAATAAATAAGAATAATACTAATAAAAATCATGACACCAATAATAAATAATAATACACTAATAATAATAATAATAATAATAATAATAAATAACAATAATGACAATAAAAATAGTGATAATAATAAAAATAATAAATAATTTAATTACTAATAAAAAATAATAAATAGAATATATTAACAAAAAGTAGAAATAAATTTTAAATTAAATTAGTGATTTAAAAATAATAAATTAAAAAAATAGAATTCTAAATAAAAGAAAGAGGTATAAAATTCTAAGACTTATGAAAATAATGAATTAAAAATAAAATAGGTAATAAAAAAGGCGGAAAAAATGCATGACTATGATTAATAGACTACATGATTGCAAATGCGAAGATGATCGGCTCAAAATGATATGCAAACGAACAGAGTGTCTGAGGGTAAAATTTGGGGTATGACAGATGCCCCTATTTAAATATCTTCACCGGACAACATGAGTGATGATAATCCTCATAAAATCATGGTGGAAGGTATTTAAATATAGATAACCGAAAATTTTGCTCTCAGATGCACTGACATGCAATGCTATGGACAAAAGAACCAAACTAAGATACTGATATGCTATGAACTCTAATATGATGAAAATGATAGGATAACAAATGCGAAATGTAGACAAAAAGCGAAAGCGGACAGGGACAAAGTCCACACAATGAGCGACCACTCACTGGGGATGACAACAACACTGGGGAATCTGAAATAAAACTGGGGAGACCTAAAGTGATGGAGTGACTGGTTCAAGCGTGACCGATTGACACTTTAAAAAGAAAAGATAACACAAGATTCTCAATGGAAGTAGAACCGGAAAGACGATCTCCACTTAGGAATCAACAGTCATCATCCATGAATAGAACTGGATGGGAAAGAGTCATAACATTCAGAAGAGCATCAGATGGTAAAAGCAATGTAATTTTGGAAAAGCATCAGAATTGACAAAGCAAATATCTAGAAAACCATCAGATAACAAAGACTCAATCTGGAAGAACATCAAAAAGAGAAAGACACATCTGGGTGAGCATCAAATGGCAGAAGAAACCAGACATCCAACAATGGCTTTGAATGAAAGGTATAATCACAATATCTAATAATGACTTTAGATAAAAGTGAACAAAGTAGGGATCCAAAAAAGCATTGGATGCAAAGAAACCAGTCATCCAATAATGGCTTTGAATGAAAGGCAAACTCATAATATCTGAGAAGGCATCAGATGAGAATGAGATAAAAAGGATAATCCAAGAAGCCATTGGATGTAAAAGAATCACAGTATCCAAGAAAACATTGGATGGATGTGAACAAAGAAGATACCCAAGAAAGCATTGGATAAAAGGAATCACAGTATCCAAGAAAACATTGGATGAATATGAACAAGGAGATACCCAAGAAAGCATTGGATATAAAAGAGGAACATACATATCCGGAAAAACAATCGGATAAGAAAGGTCATATCTGGAAGAACGTCAGATAAACACGACAACATCTGTTTGGGTAGGTGCCAAGTAAGTTGGACTTTGACCACAAGGCAAGACGTTGATAATAACACGACATCGGGAGAAATGCAAATGAGGATGAAACACTCATGTTGTGATATCAAATGCAAATGTGATGCAGAGATCGACGACAAGACTCGACTCTTTCTGGGAAGAAGACGTGACTGGAAGACTAATTTCTCAACACAGAGATCACTGCCAATCTGCCTAGGGACTAAAGATGCTACTGCTGAACACATTTTGGGCACACCGATGAATTATATCAAGTTGATGATCCTTGTAGGAATGATGGAGAGTTGCTTGGGGATTCTCTATGTTAACTACCCCTAGATTAATTGATTGTTGTAGATGAACTGATCGTTGCTTCAGCTTGTCTGATTCTGAATATGACTGCTTACGGTGCTCTTAGAAAGCTTACCCTAGTATGAGTCTTGAAAGGTCTTCTGGATAAACCAATTCTGAGAAGGACTTGCCCCTGAACAATAAATCTTGAAGTGATTCTTCAACAGTATTTGGAAAGAACTTGCCCCTGATAGGATCAACGACCAAGTTTCTTAATTGTTTGAAAATTCTTTGAGAGGAAAGCCAATTTGCAAACAAAAGTATTCATACAAACGTGGTAAATGTAGAGTTCATGCAACTTTTGAAATCAATTTAATTTTGGAAAGATGTAAAACAAATGAATCACTGGTATGAACACGGCGACTCAAGACATTCAAAGTGAGAAGTAAAGCAAAAGGTGTAATGCCAAAATGGGTGATCTACAGAGATCTTTTGGAGTCAGTTTACGCAACCTTGCTATAGTATGCTTTTAAAATATCCTTGCTTCAGTTAGGTCTTTTAAGGGTTGTAACGTGGACTGGTTTACGGTTTATGAAACAAAGGATAAAGGCTCAAAGCTTATTTGTGACCACCCAATCTTCGTGATGAACTTCCAATCATACGCTCAGTTAACTCAGACTTTACACTCAGGTTCCCACAGGTTAGGAATTGCATTGATGATGGTTCAGAAGTCAAAAGACTTTGAAATGACAGTCATTACTTCCTTACCAATGTTTGCCATTGAGGACTTTCAAGATGAGAATTTAAGGATTTCCTCTTTTTGGTTGTCATACAAAACTTTTTATATAAGGCAAGATCATGAGTTTCCCATCTTTCCCAGCTTTCGCCTTGAAAGGGACTCGGCTCATTCTTTGAGTAAGGAAAGTGACTAAACAACTTAATGGTTATGGTGAACCATCATTGGCATTTGACTTGAGGGACATCTTTGACACTTGCTTGATGTGTACGAAGGAAAATTTGTGAGTGCAACCTTTATATGAAAGGTGTCTTGCATGAACGGACAACCAAGTTAACTGAGAACTACCCTGCCCCAGGTTAAAATTGAGGGTTTTTTTATGTAAAGAAAGAAACTCCTACTTCTAGGCTCGAAGGGGTTGACAAGGGAATAACTTCCTTATTTCTCCGATGTTTGGGAATTGAAATAATGCCTGACATCGTCAACAAAGATTATTTAAAAGCATACCAGCAATTATGAGTATAGTATTTTCGTCATCCTCCCTCTAATCTTTGCATAATAAAAAAGAAAGTGGAAAAAGAGATAAAATATTTTGCAAAAGAAATCTTAAAGATGTAAATAGTGGACAAAATGAATTGAATCAAAAGTTGCAATGCTCATTTCATTAATCAACAAAAGTACAAACATAATTGAAAGCAAACAGTTATTACAAAGTAACGAAAAAGCAAACAGCAAGAAACATGGCCTAGTGACTAATCAACAGCAGGGGTGAGATGACATGTCTTTAAGAAGTAGCAGAGCTGAAGTCGACTGATGCTTCACTTGACATGCCCTGGCAGAGGATTGTTCTGGACATTAGGATTGGAGTCCCGAAAGGAGAGGATTTTATTTCTGATCAGCTCTTGTACTCTAGCCTTCAATGTAAAGCAACCTTCCAAGTTATGGCTTGCACCACCTTGATGGTATTCATAATAAAGATCAGCCCTATAGCCGGCTGGAAGAGAATTTGGAGGAGGAGTCATAGTCCTTGTGGTAATCAAACCCTTTTGAACCAGACCAGGATAAAGTTCAGTGTATGTCACGGGAATAGGATAAAATTGATTCCTATTACGATACTGGTTCTGTCCAACAGTCGGACGTTAGGGAGCTTGAGCTGGTCGTGGAGCAGTAACCACGGGAGTAACAACAGCAACAGCAGGGTGATCAACATACTGAGGTCTAGGACGAGGCCTTCTTGTTTCAATCATGACAACATTAGTCTGATCTTTCTTCTTCTTCTGAAAATTTCCATAAGGTTTCTTCTCACCATTGGAATATTCAACAGCCTTGGATAATTTACCGTTCTTAAGTCTTTGCCCAATAGTAACTAAATCCGTGAAGTTAGAGGAAACACTTCCAATCATCTTCTCCCAATAGAATGGGGACAGAGTGTCCGTGAACATTCCAATCAATTCCTTCTCTGCCAAATGAGGTTCAACTCGGGAAGCTAATTCTCTCCAGCGTTGAGCATACTCCTTAAAAGATTCCTTCTCATGTTGAGTCATGTTTTGCAACAGGCGGCGATCAGGAGCCATGTTGAGGTTATACTTATACTGCTTCATGAAGGCATTTGCAAGATCTTGAAAGCAGTGGATGGAGTTTTGCTCAAGACTCATATACCATTTGAGTGAGGCTCTACTCAAGCTGTCTTGAAAATAGTGGATAAGCAGTTTCTGATTGTTGGTATAAGCAGCCATCTTGCGAAAGTACATGACGAGATGAGCCCTTGGACATGAGTGCCCATTATACTTCACAAACTCTGGAGTTTTGAACTTGGCTGGCATAACAAGCTTGGAAACCAGGCACATGTTGTTTGCATCCACATTAAAGAAGTCATTGCCCTCCACGGCTTTAAGTCTTTTGTCGATGGTCTAAAACTGTTCACGGACGACTTCAGGTTTAACAAAGTCTTCACAGTCTTCACCCTGAGCACTGGCAGCATTGTACTCATAGATGGGATTCTCAAAAGGAGCTCGAACAGTCTGTGTAACAGCATGAACCATAGGTATGGGCTTGGCGAAAACAGGAGCTTGAAATACCGGCATAATAGTCTGACCAACCATAGCAATAGATGCAATTGGTGGAGAGTAGTTGCGTGGCAAACCAAACTCGGGCCAAGTTAAGGGTAGCATCTGAACAGGTGGAGGATCAACGCTTGAAACTTCCTGGATGACTGTCCTTTGGGGAGGCTCTCCTCTAGCAATCAAGACTTGGAGCATCCCAGTGAGTTTAGTCATGCTTGACTTAAGGTCATCGGTCTCCATTCAGATCTCAGCATTGTGTACCTCTTGCTCCGACATCTTGCGCCTGCAGCTAGCTCTAGTCCGGTATCGGTGTTGAGGAATTAGCTTGACAACTCACAGGTGACACTGGAAGATAGAGACAGCTGGAGATGAGCTGGTGGACAAATAGACGCATAAAATAAATCATACAAAGATGCAAATGATGTGCAATGCAATGCAAACAGGATACAAAACACATGCAACAGGACCAAGGGTTCGAGATCACAGCATGGAGTCTGGGTAAAGAACCAACCACAGGGTGTGTACTAGGGTTCTTGTATCCGTATAACAGGGTTCTAAAGAGTTCCCAGAGTCAACAACCCATCTTTCAGATATTATCGATTTCCCAAATAACTTGGTAGTCAATAATGTTCTCAAGAGAGTCTCGTCCGAGTGTAGTATCGCGTATCAACTATTTTGGGACTACTCCCTCATAGTCATCGCACTACGTCCTAACAAGGACAAAGTGAGGTTAAAAGGTGACTAATGGTCATCAGTGTCATGGGCTCCTAGGTCGAAAGTAGTAACGTTTTCACGAATAAACTCGTTTAACATGACTACTCTCAAGAGGGACTCAACTGAGTGGTGGTTTCTCAAGTCAACTTTTTCGGGAATCGACTCCCTCAAAGTCTCCTTGAATATACCACCTTCCTATCATAGGTGCACTCAAGTCCAGGTATAGGACATATCCTCACCTCTCAAAGTAACAACCATGCACACAGAAAAACCCAAGCACAGCAGGTATATATACAGATATAAATATACAAATATACAAGCAAGCAAACATGTAAGATAACACAAATGCAAACAAGATAGGCTTAACCCTCTTAGGGGAAATTCCCCAGTGAAGTCGTCATTTCTGTCGCGGTAAGAATCAGATATCAAGCTATTAATTAACTTGAATCACAAATCATGAAGTTCACCACCGAACTTTGATTTATCCAAAGGAAAGGGTAAAGATAAATAAAAAAACCTAAGTGCGCTATGTAGGAACACAACTCAAAGATCTAAGGTTCGGGGGTTGGTTATACCTAGGGAAGGTGTTAGCATTCTAAGTATCTGTAATACTCTACAGAAACCTCTTGTTAGTATTTGTGTTATGCTAAATTTTGTTTGCTAAGAAAAAGTGTGCTAAGGTAAAGACCTAGGGTATGTACACTAAGTATATTGAGGGTTAAGTTGTTTCAAAATCAATGAAGTTATATATCGAGGATAGATATCTCAAGAAATAGATACAAGATGAACTTCACCTATATGAATTTCGAGATGGTGTCGTCTCAAAGTGAGAGTTGGAGTTTCTCTCATGAAAAATTCACGAAAATAGGAATAACACATGTCCATAAATAGTGTTAAGCGAGAGATGTAGGGGAAAAACCATTAAAGAATGTCTGTAAGGTAACACCGGTATAATCACAAGGGATAACAGTTCAAAGCAAAACTATCTAACATTTCAATTAAACTTTGTGTTAACCTTGATAAGGTTAAGTTCAAATCAAAAGATACTTAATTGTATTAACTTTTTTTCCCTCTCTTTTCCTAAAATTGGTCTTGTCATTATTAGACCAAGTGGGGGATTGTTGTGAATTATTAAGAATTAATAATCTTGAGTGTGTTCCAAAATGACAAGAAAATATACAAGTGAAGGTTAATTTTGGAATTCAGAAATAGGAAACACTTGTGAAGTGTTGCAGTAGGCAGTTTGTATTTTGAATTCGGAAATAGGCAACAATTTGTGAAGAGTTGCAGAATGTGAAACAATACAGTCTTTGAAAGCTGTTGTTGTAGGCAAAATAATGCAACGTTTGAAAAGTGAGGTTGTAGGCAAAACAATGCAACACTTAGCAAAAATGTTGTTGAAAATGTGTGTTTCATCAATGGTCGCAACCGTATGAAACAACACCAGTTTGACCTATAAATTGAACATTCCGAATTTACAAAAATCATAACAAAAACGCATATCCTTTAGAATAAACTCCATACACTCTTCACTACATTTGAGTTTTCATCTGTCTTGTGCAAACTTGAGAAGGTTGAATTATTTTGGGTATCCCTGCATAAAAACTATAAGACATTCGAGAGTGCTTGAAATACTATAAGGAAATTGATTCGTTCACAAATCTAGCTTTGCTCCATGTATTTTAAATTAATTTTCTAACATCATATCCTACTGATTTCATCCATTTCTTCTTCACTTCTCCAATGGTTTTTAATTTATCAGGTAGTTGATACATTGAAGTCGTTGTGGGGTAAGCATGTTCACAAATCCTACTTTTTAATGCTCTTTTCTCAATAACTTCTAGTGACCCAAAACTTTTCCATAATTCATCTATTGCATTACTTATATCCACCTCTGATCCATCGTCTATATCTACCTCCAACTCAACTTTTATACTTAGTTTCCTCTAATGAACATGAACATTGTCTATTGGTATAGGTATACCACAAATTGTGTAGCTTACTAACTCACAAGCACATGGTAACCCATAAGATGTTCTAAGAGTACAACCACATATTTGCCTATTAGTTCCAACATAATTAACCAACAATAACTCTTCAGCAATGCGTCTCAAAGCAGCTCGAGATACCGAACCACGCAGATTACCATAAAATAGACTTATATACGCGTGCTCAACTTCATAAAAACTTTTTTGAAAAGAAGCTCTAATGTTGACCCGTTGTAACTTCAAGTTGTTATTCATAAGCTCTCAACATTTGACCACGTCACCTAACTGTCCCTCAACACCTGCTTTAACTTCCAATGAGCAAACTCAATCCTAAAATAAAAATTAAACCAACACATAAAAAAATACATAGTAAAGATACTAATGAACATACCGATTAGTCGTGATGTCACCCAAATGTAGCACTCGATTAATTAATGCTCTAACAAATCTATTCCTATGAGGAGTCAACCATATGTCTTTCACATAATCAATAAATTCACTACAATCAACACATGCATGTTCAAATTATTGTAACCGTTGATCTTACTCAACCTCATCACTAGCTCATTCGCCTTTTACATGTCATTCACCACAAACAGCTTTAATTGTGAACCAACATTTTTGTTAATGTGAAATCGACATAGCTAATTAATTGTCCTTGGAAACATAACTTCAATTGCTTTCATCAAAAAAATATCTCTAGCAGTCAAAATCACTTATGGACATAAATATTTCTTCAGAAAAATTTGTTTCAACTTCTCCAACACCCATAAAAAATTCTTTGTATACTTAGATTCCATATAAGCAAATGCAACACCAAATGCCAACTCGGTTGATGTCAGACCAACGTTATCAAACATAGGTTGTCTATATTTATTTTTCTTGCAAGTGTTGTCTATAACTAACACAATAGGAAAACTATTCAACAACTTAAATGAATCTGGATGGTCTAAAAAAATATCTCTCACAACTTTTGAGTCATATCTTTTTCTACTCCAGTAATCATAGCATGTGTCATCTATAAGCTTAAACAAATGTGTATCTCACTTCTAGAACCTCTTATCTTTTTTTGTAACTTACTTTTATGCTTATATATTTGTGTGATCCGAGTGACATTCTCCAGATCTCGCTCTTGCAAGGAAAGCATTATGTTTCTAAGTGGAACATGTCTCTTTGTCAAATCAACAACATGCTACTTCTCATATGTGCTCAACCTACCAACAAAGGAATGATCTTCTAATCTATCAGGTAAACCATGGTTATGAAGTCCACATTTTACATTAACCATCCATCCAGACCCACCTTTCACCAGAGTCGACTTGATTTTGAATGGACATCCACATTTCTTAGTCGCACTTAATGTTCCACTATCTGTATCCTTGTATTTCCCACCTTTATTACAACCAAATATTATTTTGTTGATTCTCCATTTCTTCCCTGTTTCGGTATCTGAGCGAGTTATAATAACAATTACTTTATTTCTAATTCAAACCTCTTTAATCCACCTTATCGCCTCTTCTCGTGTATCAAATATTTGTGTAGTTGAGATTGCATTAGAGGTGTAACGCCCCATTTTTTTTAGGATATTTTACCGTATTCTACTGATTAATTATGTCTATTCACTGATTTATTTATTTGTTGGAATGTTTGTGGGGGTGTGAGTCCTTAAGTTAAGGGCATGGTCAAATAGTAATGGGTGTATAAAATAATTTAGAATTATTTTTATTAAGTAAAATAATAGTTTTGTTATATTATTTAGTAAAAATAAGAAAAATAGAGTGATTGGGCCAAATATGAGAATCTAAGAAAGTTAGTGGGAGGAAGAAATAAGAAGTATTTTAAGTTGGGATAAGTTCATAATTTTGAGAAGTTTAACCCTAAGTATAAGTTTATGAGATAAACTTAGGTTTAGGGATAATTGTTATAGTACGTAGAATTTGGAAACAAAAGAGAAGGCGGAAAAGTTGGCTAAAGGTAGACGAAGGAGAATTCAAGGGATAATTTCATTCTTGCTAGGAAAATCAAGGTAAGGGAGATGTGCTTCTCTAATGGATGTTAAAGCATGGGGGTAAATGAAGGAACACTTAACCTCCTTAGGGTTGGGTATTTTGATTCATAATTCTGAATTGTGATGCTTTGATAGTTGTTATATGATGATTGTAGTGTTTTCTCATGAATCAATGTTTGAATGATAATTTATGGCGTTCTTATGTATGATTGTATGATTGAAATTATATTTTATTTATCTTAATTCTCTATGTATGAAAATCTTCCATGGATAGATGTGTGAAGGTTATGGCCTTAAGTATGTTAATGATGATTTAGAGATGATGAACATGATGATATTATTGTAATATGTTGTTGATTCACGAACTCATGGAGTAATATATGAGGTTAGAGTACTATAATAGTAGAAAATTGGATCAATTTGATATATTGTCGTAAAATAAGTTAATGTCGCATAAGGTAGTGTTTGGATAGTTAAAAACCTGATCTTTGGCAAAAACCCGCAGTATGAGTCGACCTATAACTCTATGCGTCGACCTCTAACTAACGAAATTGGAATTTTTCAAAAAAAAATGTATAGTATGCGTCGATGCATACGTGCTATGAGCCGATCTGTAGTTGGCAGGCTTGCCTATGCGTCGACCTATAACCCCGTGAGTCGACCTATGGCTATTAGAATGCCTATTTTGTCTTCGGTTGCACTGTTTGACAATTTTGGTCATAACTTTTTATCCATAAGTTCAAATGAGTTGTCGTTTGAAGCGTTGAAAAGTTAACGAAATTTACTATCAAATGGAATTGGTTTCAAGGGGCTGATTATGTTGTGATAACATGAATAATTGATGAGAATTGTGTGTATTTGATGATGTTATAATGTTGAGAATGTTAATTGCAATTGGTTAACCTTGTAAATGTTGAATATTGATGATGTTGTTATAATGACGTGGTTATAATAATATTGTGGAAAAGATGCTTATATGTGTCGATAATGAATTGTTGAGTATGAATAATTGTGGTGATTGTTAAAGATGTTGCATATTTAATTATATATATGTTATGTTTATGTTAATTATGTTGTGGTGGCATACACGGTCAGAAGAGGAACCAATGTGTATGTGTTGTTGTTGCATGCTGAAAATCCATGTATTCATGTTGTCGGAACTTCGGTTCTTTTTGGTGAGCCTCGGTCTTATGGTAATGGATCGGGTGCGAGTAGCTAATTTCTATTATGGGAGATTAGTGAAGTGTTACATATGGTGATGGTGATGAATTTTGGTGAGTCTCGACCCTATGGTGATGGATCATGTATGAGTAGCTAATTCTTATTGAGGGGGATTAGTGAAGTGTTACCTATGGTGATGGTAGCAATTTGGGGTGCTCCGGTTTCAAGAGGGAATATGATCCTATGGTGGGGATCGGGTAGCGAAATGAACCTGAGTGTTCATATTTGGTACCACATGTATGTCGTGTCGGTGTTGTGTACATTGCATAAGTGTTGCATTTGTATCTGTGAGATTTGGGTCGAAGTCATGCTGTGTCGAAGGAGAAGCTTTCATGTTTTTCGACAGAAGGCAAGCATGCAGTCGAAGCTTGTTCACATGCTGATGTCTGATTGTTACAAACTGTAGTCGAAGTCTGTTCTAGTTTGTATTGTCGAAATATACATATATTCTGTCAAATTGGGCCTTGTGTTAAGGATCCAATTGTTTAGGTTTCTTGGGCTGCAAGTCACCTAGTTAGTCTATAAATAGGCTAGTACACTCAGTTTGTTGAGTGTGGCAAATTGTGATATTCACTTGTAATCATTTGTAAACGTTAATGAGAAAGTAAATAGTAAACAGAATTATATTTGCCCAATCCTTGTTGTTATTTCTTCTTCTTCTCCTTGTTTTCTTTTCCACTAAACCCTTGTGTTGGTTCTTGATCATCAAGAAACCATTTATACTTTGATTAAAGACATCGTTTTTCATAACAAATTGGTGCGGTGAGCATGGAAAAGATGGCTTCAACAAAGTATGAGATTGAAAAGTTCACCGGAGTGAACGATTTCGGTCTGTGGCGCTTGAAGATGAAAGCCCTACTGGTGCAGCAGGGATGTTTGGAAGCGTTGAAGAGAATGGCAACCATGAATGTTGCGTTGACGGAAAAAGAAAAGACGACAATGATCGAGAAATCACACAGCACAATTTTATTGAGCCTTGGTGATAAGGTTCTCCGACAGGTATCAAAAGAGACGACGGCGGCGGGACTATGGACGAAGCTGGAAAGTTTGTATATGACCAAATCCTTGGTGAATTGTCTTTACCTGAAGCAAGCCTTGTATTCGTTCAAGATGAAAGAAGAAAAGGCTTTGGCTGAGCAGTTGGATTCTTTCAACAAACTGATTCTTGATCTTGAAAACATTGATGTGAAGATTGATGATGAAGATTAAGCATTGTTGTTGTTGTGTGCTTTGCCCAAATCGCATGCTCACTTCAAATAAACTCTATTGTATGGAAGAGAGTCCCTGACCTTTGAAAAAGTTCAAGCAGCCTTGTATTCGAAGGATTTGAACGAAAGAAAGGAGCAGAAACCTTCATCAGTTGGCGAAGGGTTGTCCGTGAAAGGGAAATCATCGAAGAAAGATGGTAGGTTTGAAAAGAAGAAAGGAAAGGTTCAACAGAAGTCTTATGGTGGTGATATGTCTGATAACAAATGTTATCACTGTAAGAAGGAGGGTCATACAAGAAAGGTGTGCCCTGAGCGCCTGAATAATCATGGAGGCAAGGACAATGGGAATGCAGCTATAGTGAAAGATGGTTATGAATCATCTGATGTCCTTGTGGTGTCGAGCAGCAACTCTTGCGAAGAGTGGATTATGGATTCTGGATGTACTTGGCATATGACTCCAAACAAGAATGTGTTTGAAGAATTATATGATCAAGATGGAGGATCAATGCTGCTAGGAAACAATAAAGCTTGCAAGATTGCAGGTATTGGATCTGTTAGATTCAAGCTCCATGATGAGTCAATAAAGCTATTGACTAGGGTTAGGTATGTACCTGATCTTAAGAGGAATTTAATTTCTCTTGGTGAATTCGACAGAAAGGGATATGTTTTCCAAGGAGAGTAAGCTATCCTGAGAGTCATGAAGGGGTCGAAGGAAGTCTTGAGAGGCTTGAAGAAACAAGGCTTGTATACCCTTGAGGCTGAGGTTGTAAGTGGTTCGACAAATGTTGTATCCACGAAACCTGTGTCGAAGACAGAATTATGGCACATGAGATTGGGCCATGTCAGCGAAAGAGGCCTGGTCGAATTGGGGAAGCAGAACCTGCTAGGAGGTGACAAAGTCGAAAAGCTGGAGTTTTGTGAATCTTGTGTATTTGGTAAATCCTGTAGGGCGAAGTTTAATAAAGGCAAGCAAAGAACACATGGATCCCTTGACTACATTCATGCTGATCTTTGGGGACCTGCAAGGAATCCTTCACACTCAGGTGCAAGGTATTTTCTATCCATCGTTGATGACTATTCCAGAAAGCTATGGGTATTCATTCAGAAGACGAAGCATGAAACTTTTGAGAATTTCAAAAATTGGAAGATTCTGGTCGAAACTCAAACTGGCAGAAAGGTTAAGAGGTTGAGAACCGACAATGGCCTTGAATTCTGCAACGAAGCGTTCGACAGTTACTGTGTTGAGTCTGGGATTGCAAGGCATAAGACTGTAACAGGTACTCCTCAACAAAATGGCTTAGCTGAGAGATTCAATCGAACAATCCTTGAAAGGGTTAGATGCATGTTGGTTAGTGCTGGATTGAAGAAGGTGTTTTGGGCTGAAGCTGTTTCGACAGCTGCATATCTGATAAATAGATGTCCTTCGACTGCATTAGATATGAAGACACCTGAAGAAGTTTGGTCGGGAAATCCACCTAGTCTCGATAGACTGAGAGTATTTGGATGTTTAGCCTATGCTCACATTAGGCAAGACAAGGTCGAACCTAGAGCTTTGAGATGCATGGAGTCAAGGGTTATAGGCTGTGGTGCCTAGAACCAGGTCACAGAAGATGTATCACAAGCCGTGATGTAGTTTTCAATAAAGTCGAAATGGCGTTCAAGAAAACTGGTGACGAAGGTCGAAGTGCAGAAATCTCTGAAGAGGAGCTGGAACAGGTAGAGATGCCTGTTGAGGTGGAGCATAGTGATGCTGAAGTACATAGCCCTGATGAAGTCAAAGAGCAAGATGCTGATGAGGTTGAAGAAACTGTCGATGACTACCTACTGGCAAGAGATAGGTCGAGAAGAGTCATCAAGCCACCTCAGAGACTTGGTTATGCAGATCTTATAGCTTTTGCCTTAATCTCTGCAAGTAAGGTACTTGACGAAGAACCTAGAGATTACAAGGAAGCTATAAGGAGTCGAGACAAGACTGAATGGCGAAAAGCCATGAATGACGAGATGAAATCTCTTTATGATAATAACACTTGGGAGCTGATTGAGAAACCTGCAGGAGCAAGGTTAGTCAGTGGTAAGTGGATTTTCAAGGTCAAAGAAGGAATCCAAGGAGTGACGTCGAAGCGCTTTAAGGCGAAACTGGTTGCTAGGGGGTTCACTCAGAAAGAATGAGTCGACTTCAATGATGTGTTCTCACCTGTTGTAAAGCATAGATCCATTCGAATGCTGTTGGCCATGGTGGCAAAGTTCGATTTGGAACTTGAGCAAATGGATGTGAAGACAACATTTTTGTATGGTGATCTAGATGAAACGATCCTAATGCGTCAACCTGAAGGGTATGCAGAAAAGGGTAAAGAAGATTATGTGTGCAAGCTGAATAGGTCTTTGTATGGCCTGAAACAATCTCCTCGACAGTGGAACAGGAGATTCGACAAGTTCATGGCACACATTGGTTTCACTAGAAGTCAGTTCGATCACTGTGTTTACTTCAGATTTCGACCTGGAAACTCACTTGTTATGTTGCTGCTGTATGTGGATGATATCCTCATAGCTAGCAACAGTGTTGAGGATGTAACGAAGATGAAGCCTGAACTCAGTAAGGAGTTCAAAATGAAGGATCTGGGAGCTGTAGCCAGGATTTTTGGGATTGACATCCAGAGAGATAGAAAGCAGTCGAAGTGGTGCTTATCTCAGGAGACATACCTATGGAAGCTTCTCGACAAGTTTGGTATGTCGAATTCGAAGCCTGTTGTGACACCTACAAATCCTCAGTTTAAGCATAGTACTACTCAAAGTCCGAGTACTGAAGCTGAAAGAATCTATATGAATAGCATTCCATATGCTAGTGTAGTGGGTTCTTTGATGTATGCTATGGTCTGTACGAGGCCAGACATAGCATATGGAGTGAGCCTTGTGAGCAGGTATATGGTCAATCCTGGAAAGGCGCACTGACAAGCTGTAAAGTGGATTCTCAGGTACATAAATGGGTCTCTGAAAAGAGTCTTGATTTATGGTGGAGCCTGTGATGGTGATAGCATAGTCGAAATCGAAGGATTTGTTGACTCTGATTATGCAGGTTGTATGGATTCCAGAAAGTCTATTTCTGGATATGTTTTCACAATGTTTGGCACAACAATCAGTTGGAAAGCGACGCTTCAGAAGGTTGTTGCCTTATCAACCACTGAAGCTGAATATATTGCCCTCACTGAAGCTGTGAAGGAAGCATTATGGCTTGAAGGTTTTGCAAAGGAGCTGAAACTTCAAGGTCGAAGTATCACTGTTAAATGTGATAGTCAAAGTGCAATACACCTGTCAAAAAATTCAGCCTATCATGAGCGAACTAAGCACATTGATGTGAGGCTGCATTTCGTCAGAGAGATAATCGAGCGTGGTGAAGTCCAGGTGCTGAAGGTTTCGACTGAAGATAATGCTGCTGATATGATCACCAAGACGTTGCCAAGTTGCAAGTTCTTCCACTGTATGCAGTTGATAAAGCTGCATGATGAAAGCTAGTTTATTCTCTTGTTGCTGAGTTAGATCCAAGGTGGAGATTTGTGAGATTTGGGTCGAACTCATGCTGTGTCGAAGAAGAAGCTTTCATGTTTTTCGACAGAAGGCAAGCATGCAGTTGAAGCTTGTTCACATGCTGATGCCTGATTGTTACAAACTGTAGTCGAAGTCTGTTCTAGTTTGTATTGTCGAAATATACATATATTCTGTCGAATTAGGCCTTGTGTTAAGGATCCAATTGTTTAGGTTTTTTTGGGCTGCAAGTCACCTAGTTAGTCTATAAATAGGCTAGTACACTCAGTTTGTTGAGTGTGGCAAATTGTGATATTTACTTGTAATCATTTGTAAACGTTAATGAGAAAGTGAATAGTAAACAGAATTATATTTGCCCAATCCTTGTTATTTCTTCTTCTTCTCCTTGTTTTCTTTTCCACTAAACCCTTGTGTTGGTTCTTGATCATCAAGAAACCATTTATACTTTGATTAAAGACATCATTTTTCACAACTTTGTATCAATTTTCGTTGATGTGTTGTTGGATGAGAATACTTAATATGTTGGTGTTGTCAGTGTGTATGTTGCTGTTATGTGATAATCTACTCCCGCTTTTTTTCACCGTTAATTATTGAAGTGTATTCTCACACTTTTGCTTTGATGTTGCCCACCATTGTAGATACTCAGGAGTAGCATTGTTGAAGTAAGTGGAAGATAACTCTTAGAGTGACTTCGGACTGAAAACGTTTGCTTTCACTCGTTTTATTTTGTTGCAGCTACTATTTATGTTTTGTTGAGATCTCAAAGTTGTTGTGAGTTGAATAATATAACTTCTTTTGTCACATTATGAAGGTTGAGGTTTATGAGACTAAATATCATTTTAATAATGATTTCGCTGCGATGATACCCTAAGTGAAGGTGAGCATGCAATGACAGATTCTGAATTATGTTATAACCCGTATTATAAAGCAGATTATGTTTGATTGTGCGTGACACCCTGAATGCATTTTATTTAATTAAATTCCATATTAAATTATATTCGTAACGAAAGTTCCATTCCCGTAAAATAAAATAAAATATGTAAAACTTTTTTAAAAAATATAAACCGAATATTTTGACATCAAGTGTTCCGGTACACAAAAAATGAACGTCTGATATCTTGACATCAAGTCTCTCGGTACAAAAAAAATGAATATCAGGTATGTTGACATAGTGTTCTGGTACACAACAAAAATGCAAATTGGAATACATTTGGCAAGTGTTCCGTACACTAAAATTTTAAACCAAAACCGAAACTCTTTTTCTAAGTTCTTCAAACAATAAATAAAATACAAATTGGCTATTTTATTACAAGTGATATGATACACACAAAATTTGTATTGGAAGTTATTCTAGAAGTTATTTGATACATATACGTAAGGGTGCAACTTTTCAAAAATATCAAATAAATAATAAAAAATAAAATGATAATAATTAGGATATAATTGACATTTTTCATAAAAAATAGAATATAGGAATAAATGTAGTGGTTTAAGTTATAATTTTGATTAGACTATGACACCCTCATCACAAAGGCCCTTACGGATGCACTTACTTTGTGCAATGTACTTCTACCATATAGGTCTAATTTTGATTTTTGTAGTCCATATTGTTTAGGAAAAGTTCATAGACTAGTTTCATTTCTAATACAACATATTGTGCGCATTTTGATTTACTATTTGTTGATGTGTGAGGTCTAGCATATGAATTCTCCTGGGGTTATACATACATATTGGCTCACTTGTATGGATGCTTGTTTAAAATATATTTGAACTTTTTCTATTAAATTGAAGTACACCTTCAAACACTTTCTAACGGTTGTTGAAGTCTAATCAATACAAATTGATGGA
Source organism: Lathyrus tuberosus (assembly GCA_022829125.1). Taxonomy (NCBI): domain Eukaryota; kingdom Viridiplantae; phylum Streptophyta; class Magnoliopsida; order Fabales; family Fabaceae; genus Lathyrus; species Lathyrus tuberosus. Next base: position 2,378,198 of record JALAZF010000213.1, read on the forward strand.
GGAGAAGAGTTACAACTTCTAAATTCTCTATTCAACACCAAAGACATAGCTCATAGACTAGCCTATCCACACACTCATTATCAAAATGGCTATGTGGAACCAAACACAAGCATGTTTTTGAAACATGCCTCACTTTGATGGCACGAGCAAGTCTTCCTCTAAAATTCTACGATCATGCTTGTTTAACTGCCACTTATCTAATCAATAAGATTTCCACTGCTATACTAAAAATGCAGTCTCCTTACTTTAAAGCTTTACAAGCATGTTCCTGACTATAAATTCCTCAAAGATTTTGGGTGTGCTTGCTATCCTCGTTTCAGAACCAATTCGAGATGCCAAGAGTTCAATTTTCACATCACTCAGTTAGATGTTAACAATACGTTCCTAAATGAAATTCTTCATGAGGAAATTTATATGCAATGCAACAGCCCCATAGATTTGAGAGTTTGTGTCTGACACACATCTAGTATTAAAACTAAATAAGGACATCTATGGACTCAAAAGAGGCCCTAAAGTCTCAACCATCACTGAAGTGGAGTACAAAAGTTTGGCTAATACAGCTTCTGAGGTGCTATGGATTCAACCCCTCCTCATTGAACTTAAAGTCCTTTTCACTCCACCTATTTTATTTTGTTACAACCTCAATACAGCTGCTCTAACTCACAATCTAGTTTTGCATGCAAAAAACCAAACTCATGGAGTTTGATATCTTCTTTTTCAGGGAGAAAATTCTCAACAAAAATCTTATTATTTAACACATTCTCGCAACTAATCAATATGTTGACTTACTCACAAAGCACATGTCCCCTCTCAAATTGTTGCATAAGACAAGTTAGAGGTGTTAGAAAAATCATCTCTATTGTAGAAATAACCATGCTTTTGAATGAAGGGAAGATACTTAAGTATATATGATACATTGCGAAGTTAAACTAAGCCTCGTGGCACTAACATATCTGTAAAAGACAAATTGTGTTGAGTCAGAACAGTCTTTGAGATGCAGGTACTGCAAAAGTTAAGAATCATGCAGTGCCCTCATAACACATGCAAGTGTTCCTCCTATCTTGCAAATCTTAATTATGGTAATGCATTGCGGCTATTATGATAGTATACTCACTCACTTATTTTCATGGCAAATTTCCTGATCTGAAAAAGAAAATCAGCAGGGATGAAATGATATCTTAATCAATTACTTTAGATTGTTGAAATAGCTGCTGCAATGTGAAGTTACCACTTTTACTCTCAACTGGTTGTTGTTCATCATCAACACCTTTCTTCTATTGCATTGTCCATTGTAATAGCCTGGGCGTTTTGGTTTCCACCTGACATTGTTGTTGTTTTGTTGCTGAATGATTCAACTACATTAGCACAAAGAGGAAGCTCTAGACCCATTAATCTCAAATACAGTAAGTCAGCACTTCCATGATGTAAAACAACACCATTAGCCAACAACAACGGTGAATTGAACAGCTTCACTATTTTGAAACCAGGTTGATGAATACTTAGTATTATATAGTTCTTCCCCTTGTTTCACTCATAACCTTAAGAATATCAGTTATTTGGAAGGCTGAACTACACTACTATCAAGCCCTGAAGTTGGTTTATTAAGAACCACAACTATTGGATCGTGTCTGACTTCAACACCAATAGAAACTCTTCGCCTTTCGCCACCAGATATACCTTGGACTCGACCATCACCAATTCTAGTACCAGGCACATGATCAAGGCCAAGCTCTTGAATCAGTGATTTGACCCTTGAATATAGTTGTTGTTGAGGAAGCTTTAGCCTTAACCTTGCACTGACCTTTATGGTTTCTTCAACTGTAAGTAAGGGAAACAAAGTATCTTTGAGTAACATATCCTGATAGCTTTTTGTGGACTGTGTTTACCTGCTATGATCTCAAGTAGTGATGATTTTCCAGCTCCACTTGGTCTAACAATAGCTAAAATTTCCCATGGTTTTGCTTGAAAACTCACATTCTTGAGTACATTCCTCACTCCACTGCAACTTTTTTCACCTCTCTTGCTTCTTCATCTTATTCTGTTTCTTGAGCATTTGTATTGTCTGGCAAGAATGCTTGCATAAAGTTTAGCTATCAGCAGTTGAGTAAAAGGAATAAAACACATATATCTGCAAGGCCTATAGCTACAACTTCCTGTGAAAATCTCAATATGGGCTGAAACTAAGCAGATTGTTTTGGCCTGTAGGTAAAGATCTTAAATATCAAGATTAGAACAATCTAAAAATACAAGTTCATTTACCAGGAAGCTTTAAACTATAAATAATACCAATGAACTCAACAAAACCTTCCTTTGCCTCAAACACAGAAACTAACAGGTTGTCTTAATAATTGTTATCAGGAGAGTGTTTAGCAGTTGTAAAATAAATTTCGGCCAAATAATTAGGGTATATATATCCAACAGATTTAACGGGAACGTTAGAATTTTCTTTTTTTTAAATATCCAAACAGTGATCCTCCACTTTATTTCATTGCACACCATTAGTTTTATTTCATTGGATAAAATAGATTTGTATTGTTGCTATGAACAACATCAAATATCAAATATCAATATTAACATTCTTGGTATTAAAAAAACTAAGAGCAGAAGGCACCAGGTCCAGACACGTCACCTGAATGAATGAACCATCAAGATGAAAACTAATCTACAATTCAGTCCAAACAATTTATAACACAATACAATTCAATCATATTTTAACCAAGGCACCAGTACATGTAATGAAATTCACTAAATTTCATGGCAAAAATTTCAAGGTTGCAAATCTATTATACATAGCCTAGACGTGTTCATAGAAAATTGGTACATACCCTAAACACCAGTACAAATGTCAGGAAGGAAGATAATTAGATTTCATGGTATACAATCTAAAATCTGCAGATATAAGCCAGGAGTATTAAAAGAAAATTTAGTAAACAAGGGACCAATAATGCCTTTCAAATTTCCCCTTTGTAACCTCCAGATCCAAAATAATCCTTTCGATTATTTGCAATTGCCACACTCCTCTGATGTTCTAATTTAGGACAATCACGGATACATTGCCCAAGCCCGCCACAATATGCACATCCCTTGACACCACTTATGCCTGTGAATTCTTCAGTATCTTCCATTGGATCATTCAGCTCACCTAAAACTGGGGGATCCTTTGTTTTGCTTCTTGCAATAGGTGTTTCAAATCAAGCAATGTTGTCTCACTTTGGTTCTTGTTTATAAACGTTGTCGCTATACCAGTTTTATCACATCTTCCAGTACGTCCAATCCTATGGACATAATTTTCTATTTTCAGCCGGCATGTCGTAGTTGATGACATGCTGAATATCAGGAAAATCCAAACCTTTAGAAGCAACATCAGTTGCAACCAAGACATCTTTCTTTCCAGCCTTAAATGATGAAATGTCATACTCTCTCTCTTCCTGATCCTTGCCTCCATGAATAGCCACAGCTTCCACTTCTTTCAAGAGAAGATACTCATGAATGTCATCAACATCAACCTTGTTCTCGCAAAAAATCAGAACAGGAGGCGGCGTTTTCTGTAGGCACTCAAGGAGGTAAACTATTTTTGCCTCTTGTTTGACATACTCTACCTCCTGAATCACATCAAGATTTGCCGCTCCGACACGCCCCACATTGACAATAATAGGTTTCACTAAAGCACTTCTAGCAAAATTTTGAATTTTGGTTGGCATAGTGGCAGAAAATAATAGAGTTTGCCTTTGAGCTTTAAAGTGGTCAAAAACTTCTCTTATATCATCTTCAAACCCCAAATCTACCAATCGATCAGCCTCATCTAACGTTAAATACATGCAGTTGTCAAGATTCATTTTTTTCTTGGCCAACATATCCTTCAACCTCCCGGGCGTGGCAACAACTAAATGAACCCCCTTCTTGACAATCTCGAGCTACGACCTCATATCGATTCCACCGATACAAAGCAAAGGCCTAAGCTCAGGATATCCAGCTTCCTTCAAAGGCAACAAGAATTGTTCAATCACTTCATAAGTTTGCCTTGCCAATTCCCTTGACGGACAAATAATCAGACCAAACGTGTAATACCCCGTAAATTATTTTTTCCTTCAGATAGTATTAGTTGTGATTAACTGAGTCCCAGTATACTCTGATGAATTATCTGCAGAGATAATTCGAATAACTGTAGAACTTAGAATAAATCCAATTAATATTATCTGACTCTGAGGTATTTTACTAAATTGGACTTAAGAGACTTTTTGAATATTTAGTAGTATTATTTATTAGTGATAGTTACTATATGTTTTCTTTTCCTCCCATTTTCCAAATAAAAAGAAAAAGATAGTAAGAGAAGTAAGGAAAAAGAAGAAAGAAAGAAAAGGAAGGAGAGAAAAGTGGAGAAGAGGAAAAAGAGAAGAAATTCAAGATTTCAAGAGTAAATCATCATCAATCCTTCATCAAATCATCTCATCTCCTTCATCTTCAACTTCTAATCCAGGTGGGTTCTAGTTAGAACTTTAATTTTAGAGTTTTGGAGATATTTGAGTTAGATTCGAATCTTTGGAAATCGATAATCTAACGGTTAAAAATCAGTATAAATTGTGTAGTATATGCTTATGAACATTAATTGTGTTTGTTTGTGCTGGTTAGAATCGATTTAGGTTGAGAAATGATGAATGTGTAGCTTTGGAACCATGGAACTCGTAAGGGAAGAATTCTGGTTCTGGTGCGATTCGCCAGGCGAATTCCAGATTCGCCAGGCGAATTAACTCTCGCCACCAGCTCGTTAGGCGAAGTACTGACGGAAGGGATTTGCTAGGCGAATTCCAGATTTGCCAGGCGAATTTGATGAGACAGAATTGTGTTAGCTACTGGAACTTTTAATTTTTCAAAAATTGGGGTTTCGCCACCAGATTCGCCAGGCGAAGTGCTGGCGAAAGGAGTTTGGCCAGGCGAAGCACTGGCGAAGAGCTGGCGAATGCAGACTCGCCAGGCGAATTCCAGATTCGCCAGGCGAATCTGCCTGGGACCAAATATTTTTCCTTTCTTCAAAAATCTATAACTTTTGACTCGTGTATCCGATTTAAGAGTTCTTTATATCGTTGCGAAGCTAAGAAAACATTATATACGATGGAGATGAAAAATGTTAATTTTATTGCCTGATTAAATAATCGGAGGATTTCCAAAAGTGATGTATTATGTTTTACTTGTCGGATATTAGTCTATTGTGCAACTATGATATATCTTGCCTATGCTCTTATTGTTAGACACGTCAGAATAAGTATGCATGTTAAAATATGAATAAGTAGAGTGAGGACCCTTACCGTAAACAATTGTCGAAAGTGTGGAATTGACATAGTGACAACGCTCGTGCAGAAGAGGCCGAGGCGTGTGTCTAGTAAAAATAACCGGTTTATCTTGCGGTGTAGTTTCATGAGACTCGAGCACCTCCTCTGAAACGTATGCACAATTACTTGGCAGATTTGATTCCCGCGTATAGTACGATTGGAGCCTACGGGTAAAGAGACTTGTGACGGTGTACGGGCCGTGTGAAGTGACGGATCACGGTGTACGGGCCGATAATCCCGAATCCAATTCGTATGCCAAGTAAATACAAGGATCCATGACTCGAATCGTCTTCTAGACGTAGAAGCGAACGGGAATAGGGGATACCTTAGTACGGTTATTGATTTGTAAGATTCTGGAGTAGCAGGCTCAGAACTTACTGTGGTACTATTGTGAGTTAATAGGCTCACTAGTGTGAATGCTTATATGACGTGTGTGTACTCAAAGTCTTTTCCCTTCCCTTTTGACTTGAGTTAGGATGTTAGCACCTTGTAAAGCCGAGAGAACTTTAAGATAGGGAACTCACTGAGATTTGATGTATCTCACCCCACTGTTGTTGTTTACATCACAGGTTCTGCAGGTTCGGCGAAGGGTAAGGACATAGTGGTTTGACTTTTCCTTACGGATCGTGGCTTTTGAGATGACATGGCTTCCGCTATGGCGTTTTATTTTTGAGATCATTGGATTGATCTAGTTCTTAGTTTTGTCTGTGGAACATCTTATAGATATACTATGTCGTAGTTGGTTGTATTTAGTCTTTTGGGCATGTATATGTATAATGTGTTACTAGGAACGTATTGTTATTTCAGTACCAAGCGTGAAATTCATGTATAATATATGCTTTGATGTATGTATGTGTATATGGGCTTTATAGTTGGTATCAGAGCAGGTCGTATCCTCGACCTAGTCATGAAATAGTATAAGTGTTTCTTTCCGTTTCATATGTGTTGCGTCGCCATTGGTCTTACATGTTATATTTATGGTATTAAGCCTGATCAGCTTAATCCTATTTGTATGACATTTAGGAACATGGCTGACCGGCACAGAAACAACCGTGGTAGACCGAGAACTACTCCAGCAGGGATAAATTCGCCAGGGGACGAAGGGAATGCCCCTCTGTACCAATTCATGCAACAGATGCAGCAGCAGCAGAATCAGTTTGTGCAACAAATGGTACAATAAATGGATGGTGGTGTGCATCCTCCAGTGGTTGTGCCAGATGCTGTAGGGGGAACCTTTAGGGATTTCATTCGCATGAATCCTCCGGAGTTTCAGGGAGGATTAGATCCGGTAAAGGCGCATGAGTGGATATCCGGTATGGAACGGATTTTCTTGATTGTTCAGTGTAGTGAAGAGAATAAGGTTGTTTTCGCTTCTCACTTGTTAAAGGGTCCTGCCATGAGATGGTGGGAGAGTGCTTCAGCCTTAATGACAATTCAAGAGGTACCGAAAGTGTGGGAGCAGTTTAAGATAACTTTTATGGAGAAATATTTTCCAAGTTCCTTAAGGTCTCAGAAGTAGTTCGAGTTCCAACAGTTGAGACAAGGCAACTTGACCGTGGCTTCCTATGCAGAAAAGTTTGAGGTTATGGCTACTTATTCTAGGCAGGACATGTATGCTCCTGATGAGAGGTGGAAGATCGATTAGTTTCTGTTTGGTTTAAGGGCTGAAATTTCACATAGTGTATCTCAAAGGGAATTCACTAGCTATGCTGAATTGTTAAGGCAGTGTTATGTGGCGGAGCATAGTTTAAAGAAGGTACAAGCAGAAGGAGAATTAAGTAGGGTGAATCAGAGTGATCGTGGGAGATTGAATCAACAAGTTAGGGCAAGGCAACAATAATTCAAATGGAAGCAAGTTCAGGGTTCCAGGGCTAGTGTGCCTCCGGTGTGCCGTATTTGTGGTAGGAATCATTTTGGGAGGTGCAATTGGGAAGGAATAAGATGTTATCAGTGTAACAAGGCGGGTCATTTATCGAGGGATTGTCCTCAGAAGAGGAATCAGATGCAAGAAAATAATACCGGACGAGTGTATACCTTGGATGCAAGGAAGACAAAGGGTGATAACTCCTTGATTGCGGGTACGTGTTTTGTGAATGGAAATCCTTGTTTTGTTTTATTTGATTGTGGGGCAACGCATTTTTTTGTGTCCACGCGATGCGTGAAGCGACTTGGGTTGTAAGTTGTTCCTTTATCTCCACCCATGGTGGTTACTACTGCCATGGATGAAATTGTTGAAACACCGCTGATGTGTGAAAATTGTGTTTTGTCGGTGAATGAAAGAGTCTTCCAGATTGATCTTATTTGTTTACCGCTTAAGAAAGTGGATGTTGTTCTGGGAATGGATTGGCTTTCAGCTAATTTGGTTTTTATCGGTTGTGAGGAGAAGTTAATCATTATTCCATCTGCTGAAGCTACTCCGAAAGATGTGTTAACTACTATTTTGGAAGGTACGGTAGGAATGATTAATTTCTTGTTCGAGGAGGAAAAGTCTGTTCTTATGATTCTTACTAAGGAGGAGAGTAGTAACCTTCTAGTTTCGAGTATTTCGGTAGTTTGTGACTTTCCTGAAGTTTTCCCCGAGAATATCACTTCTCTTCCTCCGGAGAGGGAAGTGGAATTCTCTATTGACCTGATACCGGGAATGGCTCCAATATCCGTTTCTCCGTATCAGATGACACCACCTGAATTAAGAGAATTAAAGGACCAATTGGAAGAGTTGTTGGTTAAGCATTTTGTTCGACCAAGTGTTTCGCCCTGGGGAGCTCCAGTGTTGTTGGTAAAGAAAAAGGATGGCGGAATGCGGTTGTGTATTGATTACCGTCAGTTGAATAAGGTCACCATCAAGAACAAATACCCATTACCAAGGATAGACGACCTGTTAGATCAATTGAAAGGAGCCTGCGTGTTCTCGAAGATTGATTTATGGTCGGGTTATCATCAGATTCGGGTGAAGAGTTCAGACGTACCAAAGACTGCATTTAGAACCCGTTATGGTCATTATGAATTTTTGGTGATGCCTTTCGGTGTGACAAATACTCCGACAGTTTTCATGGATTATATGAATCGGATATTTCAACCTTACTTGGACCAATTTGTGGTGATTTTCATTTATGACATTCTTATCTATTCTCGTGACCCTCAAGAGCACGGAGAACACCTAAGAATCGTTTTATCCATTTTGCAAGAGAGACAACTTTTTGCCAAGCTAAGTAAGTGTGAATTTTGGATGTCGGAGGTGAATTTCCTTGAACATGTCATATCTCAAGGGGGTGTAGTGGTTGATCCATCTAAAGTTGAAGTCGTGATAAATTGGGAGAGACCGAAGAATGTTTCTGAAGTTAGAAGCTTTTTGGGACTAGCAGGGTATTATAGAAGGTTTATTAAAGGCTTTTCCCAACTGGCTTTACCGATGACGAGACTTACTCGAAAGGATTGTTCTTATGAATGGGATTCAGCTTGTGAGCAAAGTTTTATGAGTTTGAAGGAAAGGTTGACGACCGCTCCTGTTTTGGTTATTCCTGATCCTAGCAAGTCGTATGAGGTGTATTATGATGCATCGAAGAGGAGATTAGGAGGTGTGTTAATGCAAGATGGACATGTAGTGGCTTATGCTTCACGACAGTTGAAAGTCCATGAAGAGAATTATCCAACGCATAATTTAGAATTGGCGGCAGTTGTATTTACCTTGAAGGTGTGGCGTCACTACTTGTATGGTGTACGTTTTGAGATGTTTAGCGACAAGAGCTTAAAGTACCTCTTTGATCAGAAGGAATTGAACATGCGTCAAAGGAGGTGGATGGAATATTTGAAAGATTATGACTTGGAACTAAGATACCATCCGGGTAAAGCGAATAAAGTGGTTGACGCTTTAAGCAGGAAAGTGTTGCATAGTGCCGACTTAAGGATGCTAGAGTATACTTTATTGGAGAAATTTCGAGATCTAAATCTTCAATTTAATTGGACTCTTAATGGTGTGGTTATGGGGAATTTGGACATCAATTCTACTCTTAGGAAAGAAATCCAACAAGAGCAAGGGTTAGATGAGAAGTTGCAAGAAGTGTTATCGCAACCGGGTTTTGTGCGAGATACCGATGAAGTTATCGTATTTAACCAAAGGATTTGTGTTTCGGACAACACGGAGTTAAAAAGGAGGATTTTGGGTGAAGCGCATAAGGGTGCTTTTACTATACATCCGGGATTTTCAAAGATGTACCAAGACCTCAAGAGGGACTATTGGTGGTCCGGGATGAAGAGGGATATTGTGGTGTATGTGTCGGAATGTGTGGTGTGTCAACAAGTAAAGATCGAGCACCAAAGGCCGGGTGGCTTGTTGCAACCTTTAGAAATTTCGGTGTGGAAATGGGATAGTATTTCGATGGACTTCACGGTGGGTTTACCCCGTGCCCAAGGTGGATATGACTCAATTTGGGTGATTGTGGATCGGTTGACGAAGTCTGCTCATTTCTTGGCCGTAAAGACTACTTATAAGGCGAGTCATCTCGCAAGGTTGTTCATTTCGGAGATAGCGAGGTTGCATGGTATTCCTACTAGTATTGTTTCGGATAGAGATCCAAAATTTACTTTTAGATTTTGGAGAGCTTTTCAACACGTTATGGGGACGAAGTTGTGTATGAGCACGTCGAATCATCCGCAAACGGATGGTCAGACGGAACGGACGATACAGACTATGGAGGATATGTTGAGAGCTTGTGTGTTGGAAAGTGGCAGAAATTAGATAGAACTTTTGCCATTGATTGAGTTCTCTTATAATAACAGTTATCATGTAAGAATTGGTATGGCACCTTATGAAGCATTATATGGAAGGAAGTGTAGGACACCTCTGTGTTGGACGGAAGTGGGCGAAGATAGTATGTTAGGACCCGAGATTATTCACGAAACTACGGAGAAAATTAAGATGATCCGTGATAAGATCAAACAAGCCCAAGATCATCATAAGAGTTATGCGGATAACCGTAGAAGACCTTTAGAATTTGAAGAAGACGATCACGTGTTTTTGAAAGTTACTCCGAGGTTGCGGTTGAAAGGACCGTTTCGATCGCGGAAGTTAAGTCCGAGATACGTAGGACCGTATCAGATCTTGGAGATAATTGGTGAAGTAGCTTACAGATTGGCCTTACCGCCTTCTCTGTCAGAGATGCACTGCGTTTTCCATGTGTCTCAGCTTAGGAAATTTGTCCCAGATCCTCTTCAGCCAATTTTACCAGATACTATTGAGATAGAAGTAGATTTGACCTTTGAGCCTCAACCGAGTCGTATCACCGGAAGAGAAAATAAAGTGTTAAGGAACAAAGAGATTCCTCTTGTTAAGGTCCAATGGGATGAGACGCATCCGGGCGATGCAACTTGGGAATTGGAATCGGAAATGCGGGAGGTCTATCCCCATCTTTTCAGGTAATTGCTTTAAATTTGTGGGCGAATTTCTATTTAAGGGGGGGAGGATGTAATACCCCGTAAATTATTTTTTCCTTCGGATAGTATTAGTTGTGATCAACTGAGTCCCAGTGTACTCTGATGAATTATCTGCAGAGATAATTCGAATAACTGTGGAACTTAGAATAAATCCAATTAATATTATCTGACTCTGAGGTATTTTACTAAATTGGACTTAAGAGACTTTTTGGACATTTAGTAGTATTATTTATTAGTGATAGTTACTATATGTTTCCTTTTCCTCCCATTTTCCAAATAAAAAGAAAAAGATAGTAAGAGAAGTAAGGAAAAAGAAGAAAGAAAGAAAAAGAAGGAGAGAAAAGTGGAGAAGAGGAAAAAGAGAAGAAATTCAATATTTCAAGAGTAAATCATCATCAATCCTTCATCAAATCATCTCATCTCCTTCATCTTCAACTTCTAATTCAGGTGGGTTCTAGTTAGAACTTTAGTTTTAGAGTTTTAGAGATATTTGAGTTAGGTTAGAATCTTTGGAAATCGATAATCTAACGGTTAAAAATCGGTATAAATTGTGTAGTATGATCATTCTATGCTTATGAACATTAATTGTGCTTGTTTGTGCTGGTTAGAATCGATTTAGGTTGAGAAATGATGAATGTGTAGCTTTGGAACCATGGAACCCGTAAGGGAAGAATTCTGGTTCTGGTGCGATTCGCCAGGCGAATTCCAGATTCGCCAGGTAGATTAACTCTCGCAACCAGCTCGCCAGGGGAAGTACTGACGGAAGGGATTCACCAGGCGAATTCCAGATTCGCCAGGCGAATTTGATGAGACAGAATTGTGTTAGCTACTGGAACTTTTAATTTTTCAAAAATTGGGGTTTCGCCACCAGATTCGCCAGGCGAAGTGCTGTCGAAGGGAGTTTGGCCAGACGAAGCACTGGCGAAGAGCTGGCGAATGCAGACTCGCCAGGCGAATTCCATATTCGCCAGGTGAATCTGCCTGGGACCAAATATTTTTCCTTTCTTCAAAAATCTATAACTTTTGACTCGTGTATCCGATTTAAGAGTTCTCTATATCGTTACGAAGCTAAGAAAAAATTCTATAAGATGGAGGTGAAAAATGTTAATTTTATTGCCTGATTAAATAATCGGAGGATTTCCAAAAGTGATGTATTATGTTTTACTTGTCGGATATTAGTCTATTGTACAACTATGATATATCTTGCCTATGCTCTTATTGTTAGACACGTCAGAATAAGTATGCATGTTAAAATATGAATAAGTAGAGTGAGGACCCTTACCGTAAACAATTGTCGAAAGTGTGGAATTGACATAGTGACAACGCTCGTGCAGAAGAGGTCGAGGCGTGTGTCTAGTAAAAATAACCGGTTTATCTTGCGGTGTAGTTTCATGAGACTCGAGCACCTCCTCTGAAACGTATGCACAATTACTTGGCAGGTTTGATTCCCGCGTATAGTACGATTGGAGCCTACGGGTAAAGAGACTTGTGACGGTGTACGGGCCGTGTGAAGTGACGGATCACGGTGTACGGGCCGATGATCTCGAATCCAATTCGTATGCCAAGTAAATATAGGGATCCATGACTCGAATCGTCTTCTAGACGTAGAAGCGAACGGGAATAGGGGATACCTTGGTACGGTTATTGATTTGTAAGATTCTGGAGTAGCAGGCTCAGAACTTACTGTGGTACTATTGTGAGTTAATAGGCTCACTAGTGTGAATGCTTATATGGCGTGTGTGTACTCAAAGTATTTTCCCTTCCCTTTTGACTTGAGTTAGGATGTTAGCACCTTGTAAAGCCGAGAGAACTTTAAGATAGGGAACTCACTGAGATTTGATGTATCTCACCTCACTGTTGTTGTTTACATCACAGGTTCTGCAGGTTCGGCGAAGGGTAAGGACAGAGTGGTTTGACTTTTCCTTACGGATCGTGGCTTTTGAGATGGCATGGCTTCCGCTATGGCGTTTTATTTTTGAGATCATTGTATTGATCTAGTTCTTAGTTTTGTCTGTGGAACATCTTGTAGATATACTATGCCGTAGTTGGTTGTATTTAGTCTTTTGGGCATGTATATGTATAATGTGTTACTAGGAACTTATTGTTATTTCAGTACCAAGCGTGAAATTCATGTATAATATATGCTTTGATGTATGTATGTGTATATGGGCTTTACAAAACGGACCTTCCCCGGGAACCAAAGGCATCATAATCTCCTCCTGCATTGCCATCATGATCATAGGAAGCACAAAAACCAAAGTTTTACCCGAACCCGTGAAAGAAATCCCAATCATATCACGTCTTCCCAATCATATCACGCCCAGATAAAATAACAGGAAGACCCTGCACCTGAATCGGCGTTGGCTGCACAATCCCTTTAGTTTTCAACATCTTCAGAATTGGATCCGGAAACCTCATGTCCTTAAAATTTTTAATCGGGGCGGAATTTCTTCACCGTTAACTATTATATGCCACTGTTTTTGAATAAATTCGCAGTCCTTCTTTGACATCCTTCTTATATGCAAAGGAGGCTTTCATCCAATAGGCAAAGGCTCGGTATAAGTAATCCCCTTAGCCAATTCGCGAACCGACATAAGAGTTTTCTTATCGGACCAATTATCAATCATCTCCTTCTCCTGTTGAACAATCTGCTCTGTAACACTGATCTCAGGTTGGTCTTTTTTCGACTGTGATGGCTTAACAAGAAGACTCGGCTTCATTTCAACCACTCGTAGCTTTTTCGAATCATCGTTAATTACAGCAGAGGCCTTCCCTTTGCGTTGTAGAATCTTCTGAGCCTCCATAGCCCGACGCTTTGCCACAAGCACATACTCCTTATAATCATCTTCTTCCATTTTTTCTACCACTGAGTTTAAAAAAACAGCTTTTTAAATTAAGCCCTTTTCGCAAATTGCGGCAGCACCGGGAGGGGAAGAAAATCTGAAATTTAAAAAACAAAATGAAATTTCAAACCTGAAATCGACGTTGTGAGTGCTTCTGGCTGACGAGAATCAACTCCGGCTGCGAAGAGTTCAGTTCGAATCGAACTTCGGTTATCAGTTTTCTTCTGTATTAGGGTTTTAACCTGTAAGAAGATAAAGAAATATCATTAACTGCAGAAAGAGTGTGTGACCACACATAATCTCCACCATTTATTTTAAAATTTAATGGTTCATATTCATTCTCAGATTCTCACATAAAAATAGCATTTTCATATGATACGTTCCATATATATATATATATATATATATATATATATATATATATATATATATATATATATATATATATATATTTGTGTGTGTATGTGTAAACCAATTTTTTATTTATGTTTTATCATTTTCACATTCATGATAGAATATTTTAGATTTACACAAACATTTTTAATTATTTTCTAGATTGTACTTGTAAAAAAGTATATGTGTGCATGATATCCCAATAAAGATAGGGGATACTTGGAGACTTTAGTAGATTTATAACAATTCGGAGTGGTTAAAGCTTGCCCACGGTGGCTAGAAGCCTTGTACGACAGTTTTAGATGGCACGCTAACATGAGATAAAAGGCTCCGTATCTTAGCATTGTGATTTGGGTATTATGCGTAAGTTATGATCTGTCCCTTCTTTCGTTAGGGGTGAAGCAATTATAGAAGCCTTTTGGGCCTAGGGTTTAGGAAACCCTTAAAAGCACTTACCACTCCCCCTTCACTAAGGAAGATAGTTGGCTATCTTCTTTCCAGGGACTCGTGGCATTACTCCTTCTCATATGACTAATGGGAAGGTAAAGGTACTATACATGTCACTTGTCCCAAGGACGATCCCCCACGTTATGTGAAGATGTCGCTTAGGCGAGGTCACGATAGGTGTAATGCCCGTTTTATTTTAAATTATTTTTCGTAATTTAATTTCGTGAAGTTGTGTGTTTAAACATGTTTATGTGTGCTTTGTTGTGATTGGGGTACCCTACTGTAGGGGGTAGTGACCTTAATATTGATGACCTTAAGGGTGAGGGGTGTGTGAGCATTTGAGTAGAAATTGGTGATGTGATAAGTAAAACTAAATAGAATATATTAGTGATAATTATTTGATTAGTTTATATTAGGTGGATATCAATTCAATTAAATAATTGTTGGAAATGATTATTATCATTTTAATTATATGTGATCAATAATAATAATAATAATAGTAAATAATGAAATAAAATAAAATGAGATATTAAGTGTGTAGAGATTTGAAGGGCAGAATATTAATTGCATGATGATGAGTGGGGGTAAATGAAGAAAACCATAGTTGAGAGATTTTATAAAGGAATTGGAGAAGAATTGGAGTCAGTTTTTCATCGTACGTGAATTTGAAACTGAAAGTGAAAGAGGCTAGGGCAAGGAAGAGGAAGAACTCCATTAGAAAAGAGAAAAGCTCATCAATCTAAGATAAGGGTGGGGTTATGATTTTCTAAGGGTTAGTATGTTAAATAGTAGGTAAAAGTTAGGTTCTTACTTTGTGGGTTGTGTGTTGTTCTATGATATGATGGATGTGAAGTAATTGATGTTGAAATTGCTAATTGGTAGGTAATGAATGTTGAAATTGTTAATTGGTATGTGATGAATAATGAATTGTTTAATTGGTATGTGATGAACTTCGTTGCATATATGTGTGATATTTTCTGTTTTATAATTGTTGAAAAGTTCCTCCATTGTTGAGTTTTGAAGTTTCGAGTCGTAAGTATGAAATTGATGATGATATGATGTTAATCCATGGTTAAACATGGTATAATTGAGTGTTAGGATGACATTTTAGTGTAAAATCGAGTCTATGATGATGGGTTTCCGTAGCATAGGCTCTGGTGTGAAAATCTGTAGTGAAAGTGCTTTTAAAAAAAGTGATTTTTGAGCTTCACAGTAGTGTGCGTCGACCTCCAAGGTCTGGTGGGTCGACCTGATGCTACCCGAATGTAATATTTTGAAAAACATAATAGTATGCGTCGACTTGAAGCCTCTATAAGTCGACCTGAAGCTTTTGTAAGTCGACCTGAAGCTTCAACACATAGAAAAAAAAGCTAGAAACGATTTCAATCATAACTTTTTAACCGTATATCCAAATGACGAACCGTTTAAAGCGTCAGAAAGATAAGGAATAGAAATTTAATATAGTATAATTAGATTAATCATTTTCCTAATATTATTATGTCTAATATCTTGAAGAATGTGATTGTTGCTTGTTGTATACCTTAAGAAGTCGTGTTGTAACCGATGAATCTTGAATGTTGTTGCAAAGATGTTAATGATGTTGTTGTGATGTTAATGATGGTAATATGAAGATGTTTTGATGATGTTGTTGTGATGTTAATGATGGTAATATGAATATGTTTTAATGATGTTGTTGTGATGTTAATGGTGGTAATATGGGTATGTTTTAATGATGTTGTTGTGGTTGCATAATATATATATATATATATATATATATATATATATATATATATATATATATATATATATATATATCTCCATATTGTATGAAATATATTTGTATGCTTGTTGGCCAATTTGGGCGGTGTACCACAACCATAGAGGTGGGTTATCGTACACGATGATGTTGTTATTATTGTATGCATAAATAGTTGCATTATATACATTTGTGGACAGATGGTCCGTTGTTGGTGAGCCTAAAATCCCATTGTGTGGATTGGGCTGGTAGCTGATTCGGAGATGATGGATCAGTGAGTGGTTCTGATCTTAGGAGGTGGGGATCAGAACGGTGAACCTGGGTGTTCACGAAAATTGGTACCACATGCATAAGCATTGAGTTGGGTGTGAGTCTCATTGTATTATATATTATCTATGATGCTATGTTGATAAGTATGTATTTTTGTGTGATGAATTAATTTGTTATCGTGTGCTTTCCTATTGATTGGTGAATAATTGGTGATGATATTGTTGGGTGATTGATGCGAGATGTTTAGTTGAATCGTTGTGGTGTTAACTTAATGTATTTCGTTTAACATGATTTCCTTTATAATATCATGATATCTCACCCCTTCTGTTTGAATATTGCCTTCGCGTGGGTAATGTGCAGATAATCCGCAGTAGGAGCTCAGATGTAAGTGGAAGATGAAGTCTTCCGTTTATTCTTTTTGTTTAGCGTCTGCTCTGATATGTAACACTAGGGTTATGGAACGTTGCGTGCTTTTTATTATTGGTGGTTGATTAACATGTTTTATTTCCTATGACTGTTGTTTCTTTACGACACTATCAATCATGTTATGCCTCGAGTTGTTAACTTAAATGATTAAATGTTATTTTTGATGCTATATGAATTAACCTTCAGCTATGTTTTGTTGATACTGTTATTATAAATAATTTTTAAAAGGACATGTGTTACATATCTGATTGAATGAGTAAGTGATTGTTGAAAGTGTGACATTCATAAATATGATTTTGTGGATAATTACTCTGCTTCTCTTGGATATTCCAACTGTTGAGAGCTTGGATATCATGTTGCTGCATGCGAGAGTGCATTGTTGGATAGTTCAATTGTTTTGATAATGGTGTGATCCTTGAGGGAAGACGGTCAGGTGTTCTCGTTGGTCGCTTCCTGGTGATGGGGTAAGCGATCTTTTGGCTAGAGTTGGGCCAGTGATGTTAGAGTATCCTGACGTCTTTCCTAAGGATGGGCAGAGTTTGTCTTTAGTTAAGACCAGTTGATGTTAGTCTTATAGCGGATTGGTGGGAATTAAACCATGTGTATACCAATCGTTTGAATGGTGGTGTGGTGTGTTGATGATTGCGAGAGCTCAGGCAATGTCGAAGCTATGTTGTTTCTAACACTAAAGACGTTGTGGATTCGAGATTCCATATGCTGGCTAAGTTGGGATGTCTTTAGGGAAAATAATCAGGTATCGTTGATGTTGGATTCTCTAAGAGTAGAGAGCGATGTGATGGCTAGTGGTATGCCAGTGGTGTGTGATCCCTAATGATTTCTTGAAAGCTATCCGCAACTTGCCTTCAGACCGTGAAGTCGAGTTTGATGAAGGTAGAGAGTTTTCCATCTGCTACACAGGTAGAATGATTCTTGGAAGGTGAGGCTTGTGTGGAAAGGCTTGTCGTTCCTTCTATGAAAGGAGAAATGGTTATCGAAACTCCTGCTAAGGGATCGGTGGCTACTTCTCTTATTTTCTTGAATTGTCCTTTAAGAAGCTTTGATAGGGATTTTGGTGTGGATCTCATTTGTTTACCGCTGATGAATCTCAATGTTATATTGGGAATGAACTGGTTTATGTTTAACCATGATCAGATTAATTATTTTAATTAATCGGTGCGGGTTCCTACTCCTGGTGGTGAGGAGGGAGTTGATTTCTTATCTATGGAAGGGTTGAAGGAGATTTTAGAATATGACACTCAGGCGTTTGCGATGTTCGCATCGCTATTTGTTGACATCCAAGTTGTGATCGATGAATTGCAGGTGGTACGAGAGTTTCCAAAAGTATTTTCAGAGGATATTTCAGATGTACCGCCATAAAGAGAAGTGGAATTTACTATTGATCTTGTCCCTGGTACCATACCTATTTCTATGGCACCATACAGAATGTCAGCTTCAGAATTAGCAGATTTGAAGAAACAACTGGAAAACTTGTTGGAAAAGAAGTTTGTAAGACCAAGTGTGTCTCCTTGGGGAGCTCCGATATTGTTGGTAAAGAAGAAAGATGATAGTATGAGATTGTGTATAGATTAACGACGGTTGAAAAAAATGACGATTAAGAACAAGTATCCACTTCCCATAATAGATGATTTAATGGATCAACTGGTGGGTGCTTAGGTGTTCAGCAAGATAGACTTGAGGTCAGGTTATCATCAAATAAAAGTAAAAGACAAAGATGTTCAGAAGACAACTTTCAGGACTCGTTACGGACATTATGAATACTTGGTGATGCCTTTTGGTGTTTCTAATGCACCCGGTGTATTTATGGAGTATATGAATTAAATTTTTCATAACTACTTGGATCAGTTTATTGTAGTGTTCATTGATGACATTCTGATATATTCTAAGTCAGAAGAAGAGCATGAGAAGCATTTGAGGATTATGTTGCAGGTTCTAAAGGAGAAGAGGCTTTATGCTAAGCTATCAAAGTGTGAGTTCTGGTTGAAGGAAGTTAGCTTCCTTGGTCATGTTATTTCGGGCAATGGTATTGCAGTAGATCCTTCCAAGGTAGATACATTTCTATAATGGGAAATTCCGAAGTCAGTTATCGAAGTTCGAAGCTTTTTGGGGTTGGCTAGTTACTACCGCAGATTCATTGAAAATTTTTCCAAGTTAGCACTTCCGCTAACTCAGCTGACTAGCAAGGGTAAGCCGTTTATATGGGATTTTCATTGTGAGAAGAGCTTCGTAAAGTTGAAGAAGAGGTTGACTACAGCTCCGGTTTTGGTTTTGCCTGAACCAAATGAACCTTTTATAGTATACTGTGATGCGTCGTTAATGGGCCTGGGAGGCGTGTTGATGCAAGATGGAAAGGTTGTGGCTTATGCTTCCCGACAGTTGAGGATTCATGAGAGGAACTATCCTATCCGTGACTTAGATTTGGCTGCAGTAGTGTTTGTATTGAAAATATGGAGACATTATTTGTATGGTTCTAGGTTCAAAGTGTTCATTGACCACAAAAGCCCTGGGTACTTGTTTGATCGGAATGAATTAAACATGAGGCCGTGTGGATGGTTGGAATTCTTGAAAGACCATGATTTCGGCTTGAACTATCATCCCGGTAAAGCCAATGTCGTAGCTGATGCTTTAAGTCAGAAGTCGTTGCACATGTCAGCAATGATGGTTAGAGAGTTAGAGCTTGTGGAACAGTTCAGAGACATAAGTTTAGTCTGTGAATTAACACATCAAAGTGTGAAGTTAGGGATGCTAACAATCAACAATAATTTTCTTGCTAGAGTTAAAGATTATCAGAAACTGGATGTGCAATTGGTGGACTTGATGACTGGAGATGGTCAAGCTGCAGAAAATGATTTCAAAGTAGACGAACAAGGTGTGTTGAGACTCAGAAATAGAATTTGTATTCCCGATAATACGGAACTAAAGAAGATGATTTTAGAGGAAGGTCATCGGAGTAGCTTAAGTATCCATCCAAGGGCTATTAAGATGTACCAAGATCTGAAGAAGATATTCTGGTGGTCAGGAATGAAGCGCGATGTGGTGCAGTTTGTGTATGCTTCTCTGACTTGCCAGAAGTCGAAGGTCGAGCATCAGAGACCTGCAGGGTTAATGCAACCATTGGATATTTCGGAATGGAAATGGGACAGTATTTCTATAGATTTTGTGATGGGATTGCCAAATACTTCGAGAGGGCATGATGTTATTTGGGTGGTAGTAGATGCACTGAAGAATTTGGCCCATTTTATTCCGAATGACATCAATTTTTCTATGCAGAAGTTGGCGGAGATCTACATCCGTGTAATTGTTAAGTTGCATGGAATTCCATTGAGCATTGTGTCGGATAGAGATCTGAGGTTCACTTCCAGATTTTGGGAGAGTTTGCAAGAGGTGATGGGGACTAAGTTGAGGTTGAGTTCGACTTATCATCCACAGACGGATGGTCAGAAGGAGAGAACTATTCAGTCATTAGAAGATTTATCGAGGGCTTGTGTTCTAGAACAAAGAGGTGTTTGGGATAGTCAGTTGCCATTGATTGAATTCACTTATAACAGCGACTTTCATTCTAGTATTGGGATGCCACCTTTTGAAGCGTTATATGGTCGGAGATGCAGGACGCCTTTGTGTTGGCATGAATCTGGTGAAAGTGTGGTGCTTGGACCTGAATTAGTCCAACAAACTACTGAAAAAGTGAAACTAATTCGAAAACAAATGAAAGTTTCTCAAAGTAGACAGAAAAGTTATCACGACAAGAGGAGGAAGGATCTTGAGTTCCAGGAGGGGGACCATGTATTCTTGAGAGTCACTCCAGTGACCAGTGTTGGACGTGCCTTGAAGTCGAAGAAGCTCACTCCTCAGTTATTGGTCCATATTATATTTTCGGGCGGGTAGGAGTTGTTGCGTATAGGGTGGCGTTGCCACCAAGTTTGTCTAACTTACATGATGTATTCCATGTTTTGCAGTTGCGGAAGTACATTCCAGATCCGTCGCATGTGATTTTGATGTACGATGTGCAAGTAAAGGATAACCTTACTATGGAGGCCTTGTCTGTGAGAATTGATGGCCGCGAAGTGAAATAGTTGCGAGGCAAGGGGATTGCTCTCGTGAAGGTCATGTGGGGAGGCGCTGCCAGAGGAAATATAACTTGAGAGTTGGAGAGCAAGATGCGAGAGTCGTATCCTGAGTTATTTGCGTCAGGTAATTTTAGAGGACGAAAATATTCTAAGTGGGGGAGAGTTGCAATGACCGTTTTATTTTAAATTATTTTTTTGTAATTTAATTTCGTGAAGTTGTGTGTTTAAACATGTTTATGTGTGCTTTGTTGTGATTGGGGTACCCTGTTGTAGGGGGTAGTGACCTTAATATTGATGACCTTAAGGGTGAGGGGTGTGTGAGCATTTGAGTAGAGATTTGTGGTGTGAGAAGTAAAACTAAATAGAATATATTAGTGATAATTATTTAATTAGTTAATATTAGGAGGATATTAATTCAATTAAATAATTGTTGGAAATGATTATTATTATTATTTTAATTAGATGGGATCAATTATAATAGTATAATAATAATAAATAATGAAATAAAATAAAATGAGATATTAAGTGTGTAGAGATTTGAAGGGTAGGATAGTAATTGCATGAGGATGAGTGAGGGTAAATGAGGAAAACCATAGTTGAGGGATTTTATAAAGGAATTGGAGAAGAATTAGAGTCAGTTTTTCATCGTACGTGAATTTCGAACTGAAAGTAGGCTAGGGCAAGGAAGAGGAAGAACTCCATCAGAGAAGGGAAAAGCTCATCAATCTAAGGTAAGTGTGAGGTTCTAATATTCTAAGGGTTAGTATGTTAAATAGTGGGTAAAAATTAGGTTCTTACTTTGTGGGTTGTGTGTTGTTATATGATATGATGGTTGTGAAGTAATTGATGTTGAAATTGTTAATTGGTAGGTAATGAATATTAAAATTGTTAATTGGTATGTGATGAATGATGAATTGTTTAATTGGCATGTGATGAAATTCGTTGCATATATGTGTGGTATTTTCTGTTTTGGAATTGTTGAAAAGTTACTCCATTGTTGAGTTTTGAAGTTTCGAGTCGTAAGTATGAATTTGATGATGATATGATGTTAATCCATGGTTAAACATGGTATAATTGAGTGTTAGGATGCCATTTTAGTGTAAAATCGAGTCTATGATGATGGGTTTCCGTAGCATAGGCTCTGGTGTGAGAATTTGTGGTGAAAGTGCTTTTAAAAAAATAATTTTTGAGCTTCGCAGCAGTGTGCGTCGACCTCCAGGGTCCGGTGGATCGACCTGATGCTACCCGAATGTAATATTTTGAAAACTATAATAGAATGCGTCGACCTAAAGCCTCTGTGAGTCGACCTGAAGCTTATGTGAGTCGACCTGAAGCTTCAGCACATAAAACAAATGCTAGAAACAGTTTCGATCATAACTTTTTAACCGTATATCCAAATGATGAACCGTTTAAAGCGTCAAAGAGCTAATGAATAGAACTTTAAAATGGTATAATTAGATTAATCATTTTCCTAAAAAAATTATGTCTGATATCTTGAAGAATGTGATTGTTGCTTGTTGTGTACCTTAAGAAGTCGTGTTGTAAGCAACGAATCTTGAGTGTTGTTGAGTGTTATTGCAAAGATGTTAATGATGTTATTGTGATGTTAATGATGGTAATATGAAGATGTTTTGATAATTTTGTTATGATTTTAATGATGGTAATATGAAGATGTTTTGATGATGTCGTTGTGATTTTAATGATGGTAATATGAAGATGTTTTAATGATGTTGTTGTGATGTTAATGATGGTAATATGGGTATGTGTTCTGGACTGGGCCAATGCCTGCCCATTAGTCGGGCAGGCCCAACCCAATGATCTGAGGTGGCCCAATAAGACCCACACTTACCCAGTGTCGAGCACGTCTAGACCTCCACCTTGTCGAGCACGTGTTGGATAGGCACTGTCGAGCAGAGGCTTCGAGTCTTGGGGAACACATCTCTTTACGACCTCCACGTGTCCCCCCCGCGAGGACACGTCATCCTGTAACCTCCCATCTTCGTAAGGATCGGTCTGCCCACCTTCCGGAGATCTCAAGAACGTTACCCCAGGGCGAAGACCACGTGCTAGTCTTCCTTACGCCACGTAAGCCCTGACAGTCACCTCTATTGGACCTTACAATCCAGCCCAGTGCAAGTGACCGTTGGCCCCGCGCTGGGGGCAGCCTATAAATACCCTCTCACTTGAGAGGGTCAGGTTACGCAATATTTTCTAACTCACCCTTTGCTTTACCATACTTGCTTACTCCTTTTTCCTGACTTTGGCATCGGAGTACCTTGCAGGTACACCCCCACCGTTTCATCACCACCGGAGTTGCTGATCTCACGATGTTGCTGGCCACTGGGTTCTTTCTGATCAGGTAAGATCATTGCCGCCGTCTGTAGGAACATTTGCTTCCCTGTTTTCCACATCGTAAAACCAAAGCAACCTCTACTTTTTCTGACAACCATGGCCAGTAACCATCCTGGGAACAAGACTCCGTACACCGCCTTCACGCAGCTCAACAACAGAGACCACCGTGAGGACAACGCGGCCTTCCACGTCGAAGAAGGTGACATAAATGACGGGCAGATTTCCTCCCCTTTCTCTGACGATACGGTGTATGACGCCGCCCAATAGGACAACCCGCCGGTTGTTCACCAGCCAGTCGCTGCACCACCAAACGCTGATCCGGGCACAGTGGCCCTGTTCGTCTTGATCGACCAGACCAACCAATTAATTGCCTAATAGTACTAGAGGATCGAAGCCCTCGAGAGGGAGCGACCATGACGCTCTTCCCCGCGAAGACATCGTCACCCACCTTCTTCTTGCCGGTCCCCTTCCCCACGAAGGACACTCCCGGCGGACTCTCACAGAACTTCCCCGCAGCCTACGGGCCACCGACCGTGCCTAGAACAAACCCAGCCTATGGTCGCCCAGAAGCGCCCTCGCTCTTCTCCTTAAAAGGAGCCGCGGAGCTCCCCGGCGAGGAGCAAAGCTGACGGCGAAAAGTCGAAGAGCTGTTCCAGAAACTCTCCTCGAGGACATGGACCTGGCTAAGGCCACCACTCCCCATCACGGTCACCAGTCAGAAGGGATGAGGACGACCAGAGGACCCCTCTGTCCAGGGAGATTATGGACACCCCTATCCCGGTAGGGATGGAAAAGCCTCCACCCCTGGGGACCTACGACGGCACCGCCGACTCCGACTATCATGTCGAGAGCTTCGAGGCCATGCTCGACTATAGGAACGTCCAAGGGGATATTAAGTGCAGGCTCTTCCCGAACACCCTCAGGAAGGGTAACATGACTTGGTACAAAAGCCTTGCACCAGAATTCATCACGTCCTGGAAGTAACTGAAGGGACGCTTCTCCAAACATTTTACTGTGTCTCGCCGGCATCCAAAGACGATGGCCTCGTTGGAAGGCATCTTCCAAGGGAGGAACCAGTCTCTCAAAGACTATATTAAGAGATTCAAACAAGAAGCTGTCGAGGTCCACACAACTGACGACATGAAGAAGTTCCTGATCGTACAGGGACTACATCTCGGGACCGAGTTCGCCAAGTCTGTGAGCATCCATAGACCCGTAACTTGGAAGACCTCCTCCACCGAGCTCAATCATACATCGAGTTCGAGGAGTCAGAGGCCGCCTAAATTGCCCTCGACTCACCACGTCGGGATGGTCCCCCGCGGCCAAAGAGATGAAGACTCTTCTGCCCCCTGACGTGGGGGAGAGAAAAGATGCGAAGGCTGTCCCAGGGACTCTCGCGAATCGAGGGGGCCAGCTGGCCGGTTTACAGAATACATGTCGCTCAATGCTCCTCGCGAGCGAATCATCTCCGAGTGCACCAACTCAGAGTTTCAAAAAGGGGGTGTCCGCTTTCCAAAGCCGACACCCCCCAAATCAAACACGGACAAGTCCAAGTACTGTAGGTTCCACCGGAGCCATGGACATGTCACAGAAGATTGCATCCACCTCAAGGATGCAATAGAGTTCCTGATCAAGGAAGGGCATCTAAAGCAGTACGCCAAGAGGAACGACGCTCCTCGGTCAGATGCCCGAGACACTCAAAGCGTCGAGGAGACAACACCTCCCTCCGGGGAGAACCGACTACAAGTCACCTTCAGCATCACTCGATCCGAGGACTTTTACATCCCCGAGGGAATCGAGGACTCTAAGGCAATTCGCAGCATGTGGGTGAGCTTCCCCCCTGAAGACCCCATCATTGCCCGCAGCGACGATGGTCATATTCGGCGGAGGCTTCGAGAAGGTCTCTGTCGGGTCGATCAAGCGGAAATTTGACGAGCTGGAGTCCTCGACCTCGACTAAGACCACCACTTTCGAGAAGGTGCAAGGTAGATCAAACCTCATCACCTTCTACCTTGAGGAGCTTCTAGGTGGAGCGCCCAACGCCACCATCCCCCTCTTAATCTGGGCGCAAATGGCAAATTTTGATGCCCGCAGGATCTTGGTCAACCAAGGGAGCTCGGTGGACATAATATATGCCCACCTCTTCGAGACCCTCCAGCATGACGAGAAGAATCTGACCCCTTACATGGGCTAGGATCTACAAGGATTCAACGGCACCACCACCAGACCGTGGGGCTATGTTGAACTGATGGTCACTTTCGGGAGTGAGGACACTGCCCGACAAGTCAATACCCGCTTCCTGGTGGTCGAATGCCCGTCCCTCTACAATTGCATCCTGGGGAGGACCACTCTGGCTGAACTCGCGGTAGTACAATCTACAGTTCATCTGAAGATGAAGTACTACACGGCCAGAGCCCGGGTCGTCACTATGCACGAGGACATTGAAGCGGCCAAGAGGTGCTTCGACGCTGAAACCAAGGGCCTGAATTCCATCAACACCAAACCCAAGGCCAGAGCGAAGCCATCCCCGGATGCAGTGCAGAAGCCGCTCCCACGCGTCAACGCGGTCGACCTCGACAGCAGATTCCCCGACGAGCAGGAAGAAGGCGGAGCAGCTGACCATGACCTCCCAGCCAAAGGCAACGGGCAGCCTCGCCACCCAATGCACCCTATCCCAGACGGAGACTTCGAGCTTGTCGCCCTCAGAGACGATCCAGACCGGAGCGTAAAGATTGGCACCGGACTCCCCGACCTGGTGAAGAAGCAGCTCAAGGCATGTCTCAGGGAGAACACTGATCTGTTCGCATGGAGTGCATCAGAGATGCCTGGCCTCGACCCAAAGGTGGCCTGCCATCAGCTCACCGTAGATCCGGCCGTTAAGGCCATAGTACAACATAGGCGTAGGTAGTCTCCCGAAAAAGCAGAGGCTGCTGAAAAAGCTGTAAAAGACCTCTTATAGGCAAATTTCATTTCGGAGGTCAGGTACACAACCTGGCTGTCCAACGTTGTACTTGTCAAAAAGAATAATGGAAAATGGAGGACGTGTGTTGATTATACCGACCTTAACCGAGCATACCCGAAAGATTCTTATCCTTTGCCTACCGGACAACCCCCCATTCCCCGACCTTAACCGAGCAAGCTTCTACGACAGAAGGCCATGTTTGAATGGACCGAGGAATGTGAGCAAGCGCTCCTCCACCTCAAACAAGTCCTTTCACAACCCTCGGTTTTTTCCCGACTAGATAACGGGGAGACGATGTTCCTGTACCTCACCATCATGAGAGAAGCAGTCAGCGTCGTCCTTATCCGGGAAACCCCCGATGGGAAAAAGCCAATTTACTTCACCAGCAAGGCTCTCCAAGGCCCCGAGCTCAGGTATCAACAGATTGAGAAAGTTGCCCTGGCCCTCGTCACCGCGGCCAGAAGGCTACGACACTACTTCTTGGCATACACGGTCATGGTAAGGACCGAGCAGCCCATAAGACAACTCCTCGGTCGACCAGATATGGCGGGAAGGATGCTCAGATGGTCGCTCAAACTTGCCGAGTTCGACATTTAATATGAAGGAAGAAAGGCCCTGAAGGCTCAGGTGTTGGCCGACTTCGTGGCAGAAATGACCCTCCCGGAACCTTCGACCAATGGGTCCCAGAAGTGGACGACCTACGTCGACAGAGCATCCAGCTCGAAGGGAAGCGGGGCGAGCATCATCCTTGAAAATGAGGAAGGCATCCTGATCGAAGTTTCCCTCACAATGTTTTTCCCGACGTCGAACAACCAGGTTGAATACGAGGCCTTCCTCGCCGGGCTACGGTTGGCTGAGGACCTCGGCGCCAAAGAAGTCAAAATTTTCACCGACTCCCAGCTAGTGGCCTCCCAGGTTCGAGGAGAGTACCAATCCAAGAACGACAACCTCATCGAATACCTGGCCCTGGTGAAGGAAAAGATGAAAAACTTCGCCGCAACAGAAGTCACTCCACATCCCGCGCGAGCATAACACCCGAGCAGATGTCTTGTCCAAACTGGAGAGCACAAAGAAGAAAGGTGGGAATAAATCCATCATACAAGAAGTACTCTCACGCTCGAGAATTGACAAACCCGTCCCTGCGATGGATGTGAATGCCATCGAAGACGCCACCTGCTGGATGACGCCGGTATACGAGTACATCACCACTGGAAAGCTGCCCGACGATCCCAAAGAGGCCGGAGTGGTTAAGCGACAGGCGTGCTCCTATATAATTGTTGAAGGCAAATTGTACCGACGTGGCTTTTCGATCCCCCTCTTCAGGTGCATCGAAGAGTCCAAGGTCCCCGACATACTCCAAGAAATCCATGAGGGGATCAATGCATAACACCTCGGCGGACGGTCCTTAGCCCACAAGGCATTACGAGCAGGATACTACTGGCCCACCATGCAACAGGACGCCAAGGAGCACGTCAAGAAATGCGACAGATGCCAACGACACGGGGACATACACCTGGCCCCGCCCAGCGAGTTCAAAACACTATCCTCCCCGTGGTCGTTTGCGTGGTGGGGAATAGATATCCTAGGGCCCTTCATCGTTGGGTCATACCAAAACAAGTACCTGATCGTCGGCGTGGATTATTTCATGAAGTGGATCGAGGCGGAAGCCCTGGCCAAAATCACGACTCACAACATACTACGTTTTTACTAGAGGAACATCCTCGCCCAGTTTGGTGTGCCCCAAGTGATTGTCACCGACAACGAGACACAGTTCACAGACAAGAACTTCCAAGTCTTCGTCACCAAGCTGGGCACAAAACAACACTTAACGTCGGTCGAGCACCCTCAAACGAATGGGCAAGCTGAAGCGGCGAACAGAGTGATCCTGCGAGGATTGAAATGCCGACTAGGCGGCGGCAAGCAAAGGTGGGTCGAGGAGCTACACAACGTCCTCTGGGCCTACCGGACAACCCCACATTCCATGACCGGGGATACCCCCTTCCACTTAACTTACGGAACAGAAGCGGTGATCCCTGTGGAAATAAGGGAACCCTCGAGGAGAACGGAATCTCCCATTGACGGGGAGACAAACGATAAGGCCCTAAGGGAGGAGCTCAACTTTGTTGAGGAGATAAGGTTCGGCGCATCCCTCCAAGAAGCCTCACTTAAACAGAAAATAACTCTATGTTATAACAACAAAGTTATAAAACGTGATTTTCAAGTAGGCACCCTCGTCCTACAAAGAAACCAGAAATATTCGCGAGAAGGCAAGCTCGCCGCGAACTGGGAGAGCCCATACCGCGTCCACGCGAAAATAGGGACAGAAGCCTACTACCTTAAAAATCTACACGGGGAGGAACTTGCTCGACCATGGAACGCTGAGAAGCTTAAACAATACTACAGTTAAGCACTACCCACGACACAGCTACGTCGTGATTACGGGGGCGCACTAAGGTACAAGCACGACTCCCCTCCATGAGACAAGAAGATCAAGGGTCGCGTTGTGTGTGCGCGAAGACCCTTGATCTGACGAGGATACCTCGACCAAGCTCCGTCGTCGCCGTACCAGTCAGGCAGAACACCCAACTCGCGATGGGAAGTTCACGCCACGAGACTAGGACCTCGACCGAATTCCTAGCCCTGTTAAAGGTCGGAATACATCTCCGGCCACTCGACCAGTTCCCCACACAGTCGAGGACCAACAAAGTCGAGCAAACCCCCAAATTACTTAGACAAATTACTTAGGCAAAAAACAACAAATATATCAAACATGCAAATATCACACACCAAGATAAGCAAAAACAAAGCATTAAATCGGGCAGAAGCCCATTGTGTGGATAGTACAAAGATGTCAAAACCCTGGCACGCAGGCCGGGCAAAGTCACTACAAAAAATGGCTCACATGCCCAAGCAAAGTAAACAAATGGAAAACTAGACGACTGCATTTTCCTCAGGCTGCTCGTCTCCCGTGGCCTGGCCGTCATCATCCTCCTCAGACGCTGGCCGAACAATCTGACCTTCGACCACCTCATAGTACAAATCAGTCCCTTTAGTGACGAGGTTGAGGTTCACAATCCTGAGCTGCTTCACGGCATTATTAAAGCCCACCTCGACAGCCACGAGAACATCTTGCTCGGTCTGCCTGAGCTTCACGATCAGTTCTGCCCGAGAGGTCAATAGCCAGTCATCCTCAGTTTCCTCTTCAGCAGGACGAACAACTTGCTCCAACTCGGCGATTCTCGCCAAGAGATCCTTCCTCTCAGCATCAACCTTCTTCAGCTTCTCCTTCAACTGCCTCTGAAGCTCGACCTGGGTTTTGTTCTGTTTTTTGCACTCTGACAGGTCCTTGCCCATCTTCTCCATCTCAGCTGCGACCGACGTGAAGCTATCCTATAGCTTGGCCAGCTCAACTACCGGGCAGGTCTCGTCATTCAGGACCAGGGCGGCAACACAAACTCGCATCACCGCAGACACGTCTTCCACCAAAGCCTTTCTCCGAGAAGCCCAGTCAACGCCTAAGATGGTCTGAGCCTCAGGTGCACCAACACACAGGGAATTGGTCCTCGAAAAGAAATTCGGCCTCGAGTGGCAAGGCGGGAGTACGAACTTCACAGCGGGAGGGCTCTCGGTCTCGGTAAGATCAACATCCACATGCTCGTTGATTCGCTATCTTTTTGGAGACCCTTGCATGACAGGAGATTGGCTACCCTGGAGAGAGCTGGAAGAGTCCCTGGCTGTCCGGGTCGGGCCTGGACGCTGCGACCGGATCTGCCCGACCCGCCCTTTTCCACCATTCTCCGAAACTTGAGTAGCTTCCAGCTTCTTGATACGATCCTCCGCGCTCGACATGGTGCCTGCAAAAGAAAATATAAATACGTCAGTAAGTCGAAGAGAAAAATGCATTGGAGGATCTAATCAAAGAGGCCTCCACCACCTAACAACTTGAGGGCATCTTCGTCAGAAAATGTCTCGAGGAGGACCCTCGTATTAATCAATCGGGCTTGCTCTAAGGGCCTCTCGTCGTCGCCGCATATAGGTTTCCCGTCCGGTGTCACGAGCTGTGCAGGGGAGAAATCGACGACGAATTTGACTACTCCTCGTGAGCCACACGATCCCCTTCGCACAGTTTACCAAGACTGAATATATAACTATTTGTACCCTTCTTGAAGTGCTCCTCCGTCTAGAATAGGGGAAACTTCGCTTTGAGGACCTCTTTCTGCTGCCCGTCTATCTCTCGGTGCACCCGTCTGTATACCGACTCCACGGACTCGAACGAGACAGGCTTCACGATGTAGTACCGGGACTTGAAGTGGCGAACAGAGTCCATGTAAGTCTGGAACAGCCGGCTCACCTGTTTGAAAGACACCCAGCCATGTTTTCCATCAATTGTCTGCCTTTGCAAGTGGAATATACGGAAGAACAGAGGTAAGGTCGCCCCGATGCGGAGATACGGATAGACGAGCTCGAAGGCGCGAATGAAGGCGAGGGCGTTGGGGTGGAGTTACGATGGTGCCAGGCGCAGCCAAATAAACACCTCTCGCTGAAAATCGCTGAAGGGCAAGCGCCACCCCGCCTCGTCAAACATGAACTCGTACAAGGGAAATCTCATCCCCCTGTATGTCGAGCAGACGAGGTGGTGCTACAGAGGTCTATACACCATCCAAGTCTTTGAGGAGCCCTCAAGGCGATGCTCGACAGTGGCAAAGATATCATCCTCATCACCTGCGACAAACTGGGATTCGATGCTCAGAGGCTCCTTGCTAGCCCAATCCTCGGGCGGTCATCCCTCAACACTGGTGATCAGCGTCATCGGGGAGTCAGGCTGGTCATCAATATCTATCGATCCCACGGCCACGACCTCCATTTACCTGTAAAGCAGAAGGAACTGGTGAATTTAATAATCCAGATCAAATTCACCCCTCCACCGCTGATCAAGTGAAAGGGGCGAAGAAAGGAAACGGGGAACTGCGCGGGCGACGCCCTCCGCCCAGGACCGTCAGGGACGCGCATCTATCCCGTGCACCCAACGTCCTCGGGACATCAGGCGAGCATTCTTGGGACCGTCCTCAGGTCCCCGGTGCCTTCGTCCTATGTCCCCGGGGGATTCATCCCACGTCCTTGGGATCTTCCTCAGGTCCCCAGGACATTCATCCTGTCTCCCCGTGAGATGCATCAAAAGCCTAAAGAAGTTTCGCCGTTTTTGCCAGAAACTCCGTGACCTCCCCGAGAACTTCATCAGTTCACCGAAGGACCACCATAAAAAACATAAACGGAAAGAAAAAGGTCAGAAACTTACTTGAAAACAGCGGTTTGAGAGTCCGGTGCGGCGGCGTGTGGTGGTGAGACGGTGGCGAAAGCAAAGAGAGGAAGAGAGAAATTTGGAGCAAAGGAGAGAGAAACGTGCAAATGGCACGGGC
Organism: Lathyrus tuberosus; assembly: GCA_022829125.1. NCBI lineage: Eukaryota > Viridiplantae > Streptophyta > Magnoliopsida > Fabales > Fabaceae > Lathyrus > Lathyrus tuberosus. The sequence continues at coordinate 2,409,906 of JALAZF010000213.1, forward strand.
TGACTCCTTTTTATAAGTCCCTCATAGGACTCGAGGTGTCCTTAGGCACTCGAGTACCCTAGCCATAGCCTAGCCGCCCTAGGCAATAATGACGGGTGACACGTGGCACGCAGATTCCCGCGTATGTCCTTTCGTTTGCTTTGGTGCTCGAGTCCATAATTTCTCACCTCCCCGCAACGTCGCCAACAGCGATGTACAAAATTCGAGCAGACTTCAAAATTCCTACCCGTCTAGCATCCTTTGCTTGTGGCTTTTCCGTTGCTACAAGCCCATTATAGCGGGGACACTGCCCCATTTAACAAGCCTCCTCGACAAAGGATTATCTGCAGGTATTAGACACCTTTAACCCGGTTCTTCGAACACACTCATTGTGTCCTCGACATGGGGGCTGACCCTTAAGTCATTACTCCGATACTTCGGAGCAACGACTTGGGGGGTTCCTGTTCTGGACTGGGCCAACGCCTGCCCATTAGTCGGGCAGGCCCAACCCAATGATCTGAGGTGGCCCAACAAGACCCACACTTACCCAGCGTCGAGCACGTGTTGGACAGGCACTGTTGAGCAGAGGCTTTGAGTCTTGGGGAACACGTCTCTCCTCGACCTCCACGTGTCCCTCCCCACGAGAACTTTAAAATGGTATAATTAGATTAATCATTTTCCTAAAAAATTTATGTCTAATATCTTGAAGAATGTGATTGTTGCTTGTTGTGTACCTTAAGAAGTCGTGTTGTAAGCGACGAATCTTAAGTGTTGTTGCAAAGATGTTAATGATGTTGTTGTGATGTTAATGATGGTAATATGAAGATGTTTTGATGATGTTGTTGTGATGTTAATGATGGTAATATGAAGATGTTTTGATGATGTTGTTGTGATGTTAATGATGATAATATGAAGATGTTTTAATGATGTTGGTGTGATGTTAATGATGGTAATATGGGTATGTTTTAATGATGTTGTTGTGGTTGCATAATATATATATATATATATATATATATATATATATATATATATATATATATATATATATATATATATATCCATTTTGTATGAAATATATTTGTATGCTTGTTGGCCAATTTGGGCGGTGTACCATAACCATGGAGGTGGGTTATCGTGCACAATGATGTTTTTGTTATTGTATGCATAAATAGTTGCATTGCATACATTTGTGGACATATGGTCCGTTGTTGGTGAGCCTAAAATCCCATTGTGTGGATTGGTGAGTGGTTCGATCCTAGGATGAGGATCAGAATGGTGAACCTGAGTGTTCACAAAAATTGGTACCACATGCATAAGCATTGAGTTAGGTGTGAGTCTAATTGTATCATATATTATCCATGATGCTATGTTGATAAGTATGTATTGTTGTGTGATGAATCAATTTGTTATCGTGTGTTTTCCTATTGATTGGTGAATAATTGGTGTTGATATTGTTGGGTGATTGATGCGAGATGTTTAGTTGAATTGTTGTGGTGTTAACTTAATACATGCCGTTTAACATGATTTCCTTTATAATATCATGATATCTCACCCCTTCTGTTTAAATATTGCCTCCACGTGGGTGATGTGCAGATAATCCGCAGTAGGAGCTCAGATGTGAGTGGAAGATGAAGTCTTCCATTTATTCTTTTAGTTTGACGTCTGCTCTGATATGTAACACTGGGGTTATGGAACATTGCGTGCTTTTTATTATTGGTGGTTAATTAACATGTTTTATTTCCTATGACTGTTGTTTCTTTATGACACTATCAATCATGCTATGACTCGAGTTGTTAACTTGAATGATTAAATGTTATTTCCGCTTCTATATGAATTAACCTTCAGCTATGTTTTGTTGATACTGTTATTATAAATAATTTTTAAAAGGACATGTGTTACATATCTGATTGAATGAGTAAGTGATTGTTGAAAGTGTGACATTCCTAAATATGATTTTCTGGATAATTACTATGATTTTATTTATATTACGCGAGGGATTATTTAGGGTGTTACAATAGGCGAGGACCTTGGCGTATGAATATTTATTTTATTTAGTGGTAAGGGATGATAATTAATAATAATATAATAAAATAAGGAAAAAGGGGGAAATTGGGATCAGAACTGTCAGAACGTGAAAATGAAGAGAAAAATAAGAGAGATGGGGAGAGAGAGACACACACAGAGAGAGAGAGAGAGAGAGAGAGAGAGAGAGCTAGGGCATGAGGAGGAAGAAGAGAACCCTATTATTGAAGTGCTTTTGCTAGGAATAACCAAGTAAGGGTGAAATTTCCTATTGTATAAGGGATTGCATGATAACATGTGGGTGGGTTTTCTATATCTTTATGTGATCGTTTTTTTCATCTCTATGTTTTGAACAATTGATGTGTAATGGTGCAATTATGTGTATGCTTGGATGAATTGTGTGTTGGTGAATGATTCTGATGATTGTGTGTTGTTAGGAATCAAAATATGAAACATGAGTTTGTGTTGTTTTGTAAAAATTAGGGTTTTGGGGAGAGTTCGAAACTGATTTTCGTATAAAAACTAGCAGAAAACTACTTTTGTCGCAGTGGTAACCGGTTACACCTGAGAAAACTTTTTCAAAAAGTGATTTTTTGTAAGGTGTAACCGGTTATAGGGTTTGGTGTAACCGGTCACACTGTCCAAAAGGGCGTAAACTGAGCAATTTTGAAAGGGTGTAACCGGTTACTGTTTTGGGTGTAATCGGTTACACTGAGATGGGTTAAACGTTATTTTTGATTAAGTGGTAACCGGTTACCTGTTTTGGGATAACCGGTTACACCTGTTGTGTCAACTTTAAAAATTCATATCTCGAGTTCCAGGTGTCTGTTTGGGATGTCGTTTGAAGCGTTGAAAATTTGGTGTAGTGAAATTTATTTTAAAAATAGTTTTTGAACCTGAAAAATGATTTTAAATTGTACGTAATGGTGTTAGATGGTATGCGGTGTGTATGTTGTTGTATGGCAATGTGTGTGAATGGTGTGTTTTTGAAATTCTGGCATAGCAGACAACATATGTCCTAACACATGTCAAGACATTGTTCTGCATAATTATTAAACAAGAACAGAAAAGAAGACTGATTTTAAAACTATCAGTAACTACAGAACGACAGATGTTTCGACATCTATTTCAACATGTTAATCAAAACTGAACTGTAAATTGCAGAATGATAAATAACACATAATATGATGACCCAGTTCGGTGCAACTCACCTATATCTGGGGGATACCAATCCAGGAAAAAGAATTTACTATCAGTAGTATAGTTTTATATAAACAACTTCAGGTTTACAGTAAACACCCACGTTTACCTATCACTACCCAATGAAGACTTTATCAATAGAAGTCACATCTAATTGATAAGAGAAACCCATCTCACTCCCTAAATTACAACTTGTGATTATCTAACAGTTACTACACCATAACTGTATAATCCCTACTGAAAGACACCCCTTTCAATACAAAGTTCAGTCAAGCATCCTTGACTAACAAGTTAAGTTGGATTTGCTTCAAAGCTTCATCCTAGAACAATACACAATTCATTACCTACGGGTTTTTGAATCTGTACAAGTACCCATGTCTACCACAATGTATCAAATCGATACAGAGGGAGACTTACAAGAGAAACCTACGACTCTCAAAACCTAAAACCTACTTTACAAAATAGGATTCCTAAGTCTATATCATTCTCTCTCTGTTCTGCCTAGGTCTTGGTCTTCCTTTTATAGCCTTCTGCTGAGTTAGGCTTCAATCTTCTGTTGGCTGGTTCCTTGATCCACGTTATGATTGCATCCTTAATTCTTGCAACTGATATGTAAACATCCTTCTGTTAGTAACAGACATGATGTCATAACATCCTTCTTTTAGCAGGATTCTTCTTTGTTGTTGGAACATCTTGTGCAGCAACCAGTTTTACCAAAATTTGTTCAAATATTTAGAGTCTTCAATCTCCCCCTTTTGACAAATTTTGGCTAAAACTCCTTTTGCACAATAGACCCAGGATGCTTCATAGAGAGTAGAAAGTCCCGAAGTCATTTCAGCCGGCAGCTTACACTCTTCTCATGAGGAAGCAGACTACTACTCTGGGTAACTCAGAACACAGGACACAAGGAAGAATTTAGAACATATAGGGAACCAAACATTCAAGACGAAAATATCAGAGCATTATGTCCAACATCCTTGCAACCCAACTGCAAGGACAGACTCAACCCCCTGTACTTTTCTCCCCTTTTTAGCCAAAAATTGACAAACATGTCCAAAACAGAACCAAAACCTGCTCGAACACACCCAAAAATTGATAAATCTCATGAATACTCAGCACAACAAAAGAATAGTAAAAGAAGACAAACCCCCTTTATATATCCGAGCCACTTCCATGGGATGTAACGAACCACTGAAAATAATGCAAGTCAATCCAAGATGAACATTAAAGGAGGAATGAAACTTCCAAAGAAACATGTGCACCAGCCAAAACTCTTTTGACTGTTTCTTCGTTCAAGAGGAACCGTCCAAGGAATGTACATGTCTTAAGACACGTGTTTAACACCCGTGTTTAAAACCACCTTCGCTTCACCGTCCAAATAAGCTAATTAAAGTGCACCCACACATCCTAATTAATTTTCTGACGCCTTGTCAGATCTTGTTTAGTCTTCCTGAAGCGTAGTCACCTTTCCTTTCAACAGACCCCAAGAATAATTAGAAGCTCAAGAATAATTGGTGAAGATGTTAAGACATTTCTTCAAACATCTCTCAGCTAGCAATAAAAAATCCTAGATATTTGCACCATTAGAGCAATGTCACGACATCTCGTCTGACATCCTCACCTGAGGCAATCTATCACAAACTGTTTGAAGCCACAAACAATCTTGATAAACAATCTGCACCACTGTAGCCATATATCCAAAATAGAAGTCTAACTCCCCCTGTCGTAGATAACCAGTGCTCCTTTGCCAGAAAAACACCCTAAATGAATGGAAAACATAAGACACATCTTCCTGTCTTCAAGAGCGTACCCTCTGTTCAATACACCTGCTGAACGCATTCACCTAATGCTTAACCCTCAAGCAATCCATGTACCACGCCAGTATATTTAACAGACAAAAGTTCTCCCCCTATCTTTCTCAACAGATGCTTTTTCAGCAAGAACCACCTCAAAATCACCACATGATATCCCATGACAACTTCCTGATTATATAGTGAGAGTGCCAGGAACGCATCCTTGTACCACAACCAACAAACTCTTGGATTAAGACCAAAGCTCCATTGATCCCTCTCGTGCATAAACCATCTATACACCACACGAATTCCTCCTGAATTCTCATGTATAGATCTCCTTGTTCCCTGAGATACAACCCAATTGAATCTGGAATACTTCGCATTCCTCAAAGAGACATACAGAGCCCCTTAGTTTGCTAGCTTGCCCAGATGTTCTTCACACTTGAAGGACATCAAACACAAGCTCCAGAAATCCTCAGCTTATTTGCTCCACAAGCACCCAACTGATCCACTTCTAGCATGTCACATTCACATCAGACTTCCAAGATAGTCCTTTACCCATCATTCTCCCGTACGACAAGATAAATACCTCTTAGACAAGATGTGAACTAAGAATCCTACTCCAAGGATAACTAATCCAGAAGATGTTCTAACATCAGTTAAGACATCCTTAACATATCATAGACACCAACCAACATGGTTCTTGATAGGCTCCATCACTGGACTTACTATCTGCATAGTAATCCAACTGAAGATCTTCAAACAACACTGCGCCACCAGCTTGATCAATAAGAACTCCAGATAACCATAAAGATAAATGAACTATCATCCACCAAAAGAAGGTAATCTTTCATCATCAACCTAGAACTTCTACCACAAGCTCCAAGACAGGCCTGAACCAGAACCTCCTTACGTATTCAACCAACTACCATTCTGCCCAAGAGTAATTAGTTCCAAACACCCTGCTTGAATGCACAACGAAGATCAACCAAATGCCACTGTTTGATTAATCTTATATTTTCTTCAGAGTTTCAGATAATCTTCTGATCCACTAATGAAACCTAATCTTCAAGTTACATGAATTATTTACTCTATAGTAAGCCATCTTGGATCCACCAAGCCTTATACATGTAACATATTCTCCTTCCACAGCTCCCGCAAATTGCATGAGATAGACCTTTTTGAAGTGTTAATTCCATTTATTTATGAGAAGATCAACTTATCTTACGATGATGCACCACAACATCAACTAAGACCCTGAAGTTTCTGCTTTATGTCCTGACATCTGATCAGACATCCAGCTGAGAAATCCAGCCCTTCCTTCTGCCACTTAGAAGAACCTCCTCCCAATTACAGAACAAGATTTCCATGTTCTCATAGACTTAATTCAACAACTAAGTTTGAGTAGACAACCTTCATCCTGCTTAATCATATCACAGGTATTCCATTCAAGCTTGCACCTTAATGAATATCTGCTTCACAACTCCAAAGAACTCAACGTGCCAAGTCTGATTCTTCAGAAGAGAAGTAGTCATAAACTACATCATAGTTATACCAAAGGACGCCACTTTCCTTAAGTGAAGCAGTCTGTAGAAAGTCAGAGATAACTGCCATTTAACCTTGACCTCCAAGATGAGAAACATCACATGCTCATATGTACCTAGATTAGAAATAAACTGACCCAAGTTATGCCATCACCAGCACCATATTCTGGATAAGTCTCTTGCCAGGACACTTTCCAAATAAACATCGGATGCTTGTAGTAACAACTGGAACACACATGCTGCACTCCAATACTCCTAGATCAGAAATAAACTGATCCAAGAACTATTTATCAAGATTATGATGTCTTCTTCTTCATGTTCCACATCACCATTGTCTAGACCAGTTTCTTGCCAGGAAACTCCCCAGAGATCAGATGCTTCTGCCACACCACACTGAAGCAGATTCTTAGGTCAAAACACAAGAGAAATAGATCCAAAAGCTTATGTAGTACCCCTCATATGATTCTACACAAACTAGATGAAGAGATGTTTCAACATCGTGTTGAACATCAGCAATCTTGAACTTTACATACAAGGATAATCAATTAAATACTTGTGAATATCACAAATAGCAATTGATCTTAAATCCTTGTTTAATAACCCTGCTTCACTATTGAAGCCATACTCTAACATATCACTCCCTGAACACTTATCAACTATTCAATCTTTGCAAGTATCTTATTTGACAAACAAAGTTTTGAGATACCAAGGTTGCCACCCTTGACTCAACTAACTAAGATTCTCTCTGAACGAACCCTATTTACCTCAACAGTTCTGAAATCTCCATTCAGATTGGATCCACCCTTAGGATTAAGAGAGATGAATCCTTCCTTGCACTTTTGGATGGTGAAAATAAATCACCTTCACTTTCTTCAGGTTTATGTTTCACAGAAACACCTTCTAGTTAGAAGAATAACTAGAAGACTCCAGATGCACGAATGATATGCCTTTATGAGTGGACTTGAGAGAATTCTCAAGTATCTTTGACAACTTAGTCAATCAATAATTTATCAAATTCCTAGAGCAAGAACTTGATAAACCTAATCTCAACTCCCCTTCTCTTCAACTGAATTCAAGATGCACAAAGAAACCAAGCTTCCAAGTACCAAGTCACAATAACAGACATGTACCAACAACTCTCTCCATTCCATCGCTCCTGACTTTGGAATAAAAAGATGCAGATATCTTCAAATATAGAGGCCGACGATTGAGATCTTCCACCATTTGTCTTTAGTAACAACTCCAGAATCCCATAAATTCCCGAGTTCTTCCATCAGAAACATATGCAGCAGAACCACCACGGAACTAATCCAGCTTGCCCTAATAAGATGTCAGAACATCTTATAAGACACCCCAACAAGAGAACTAGCCACTTCTCATGTAGTTATTGTAGAACCTCTTCAGCAACATGAACAACCATCGGGTTGTTACCTTCGATCCAGAACATCCATCCCATTCATTAATACTCTTGAGTATGTTTGAGTTGATTGATCTAATCTCTAAAACTCCTCCTTGTTTAAACGCCTGAAAGTATCTCCCAAATATCTCATCCAGAAACAGACAGGATGTCTGCTATGATACCAATTGAAATTCTGGCATAACAGACAGCAGATGTCCTAACACATGTCAAGACATTGTTTTGCATAATTATTAAACAAGAACAGAACAACAGACTGATTTTTAAACTATCAGTAACTGCAGAACGGCATATGTTTCGACATCTGTTCCAACATGTTAATCAAAACTGAATTGTAAATTACAAAATGATAAACAACACAGAATATGATGACCCAGTTCGGTGCAACTCCCCTACATCTAGGGGATACCAATCCAGGAAGAAGAATTCACTATAAGTAGTATAGTTTTATGTAAACAACCTCAGGTTTACGGTAAACACCCACGTTTACCTAAGTCTATGTCGTTCTCTCTCTGTTCTGCCTAGGTCTTGGTCTTCCTTTTATAGCCTTCTGCTGATTTGGGCTTCAATCTTCTGTTGGCTGGTTCCTTGATCCACGTTTTGATTGCATCCTTAATTCTTACAAGTGATATGTAAACATCCTTCTGTTAGTAACAGACACAATGTCCTAACATCGTGTTGGGACATCATATCTGACATGTCTTCTTTTAGCAGGATTCTTCTTTGTTGTTGGTACATCTTGTGCAGGAACTAGTTTTACCAAAATTTATTCAAATATTTAGAGTCTTCAGTTTTTATTTGCGATAATACTATAATGCTATTATTGAATACTTGTAGTGTATGTTTGATGTTTGGTGGCCAGTTTTTATGTGGTATAATAATTAAGGTGAATATCATTCTACATGTTGTTGTTATGTTGCATGCCTTTTATGAATCATGCATCATGGTGTTTGGGCGGTGGTCCATTTTTTGTGAGCCTCAATCCTATGGTGGGGATTAGGTGCGAGTAGTTGGTTCCAGGTGGGAATCAGTGAAGCGTTACCTATAGTGATGGTAACGATTTTTGGTGGGCTCTAATCCTATGGTGGGAATCAGAGCGAGTGAACCCGAGAGTTCACATTTGGTACCACATGCATTAAGTCATGAAGTTTAGTCCCATTGCATTGCATACATGTTGTATTATTATTTCTGGATTGTGTGGATTATAAGTTGTTGGATGGGTGATTATGCATATGTTGATGGTGTGCTTATATATTATTATGCATTTCTTTATGTGATTGTGATTTCCCACCCCTTTTGTTTGAATGTTGCCTTTACATGGGCATCATGCAGATAATTTGCAGTAGAGGCGTGGATGTGAGTAGAAGAAAATGCTCTTCTTTATGCATTTGATGAGTCGGCGTCTGCTCTGATATGTAACACTTGGGGGATGGAACCCTTATTTTGTTTTAAATTTATGTTTGGTGGAGATTTCATGTTAATTTCTTAAGTTCAACAAATTGTTATGATTTTCGTTTGTTATGATTATGTTTGAAAAGCTAAGATAATCAGTTGTTGATGTTTTTTCGCTGCTAAAATAATATTAGAGTTCAGACTTGTTTATTATTGTTTTTATTTCAAAATTTAATATGTGTTACATATCCAGTTGCATGAGCTGGTTGATGTCGGTGTAGTATCCTAATCGTTTGGTTTTAAATTACTCTGATTTTTATTCATAAATTACATGGAGAAAATTATGGTGTTATATAGTGGTATCAGAGCAGGTCGGTATGTCCGGCCAAGTTATCGAGTCGGTATGGTGTGATAATTGAATACTGATGATGAAGTCTTCTAACCATTATTGTTGTTATTGTTGTGGGACAGAAAATGGCTAGAAGAAATAATGTTGCGATTGCTACTGCTTTGCAGACTGTGGCTTAGGCTGTGAAGAATCAGCCTAATGCTGGTGGGAATGATGAGTTCCGTCATCTGGGGAACCCATTCCTTTTTTTCTCACTTTTACCTTGTAATAGGCCTCCCAACGTTCTGATTGCTACCTCCACACTTTTCTGCTATCTTCTTACCAATTGGTTCAAGAATTTGATTCATACCTCTAGTATCATCCTCATATGTAATAATTTTCTCCAATAATCTCCAAGATTCTATTGGATTCAAACTATTCAGAGTATATGAGACACTTACACTCATTGTTTATACTACAATTTTGGTACGAGTAGTCACTACAACCTTACTGTCTTGAGCATCACACATCAAATAACTCCATAACCAAGTCCATTTTTAAAAACTCTTGTTCCAAATGTCATATTGGACTAACAAGTATTTCTTATCCATTAAATTTTCATGAAGCATGTTCTGTAAGTTTTCCAATGATAACTTATGTCATCAATTACCCTTTTGGTCAATAACTCCAATATTTTCTTAACAATAGTTTTGACATCAAAGTTATCAGAGACACAAACCCACATACTCTTTTCAAAAACCTTTGTAACTTCACCATCATTGTATACCAATTGAGCAAGAGTTATCTTTCCCAAACCACGAATCCAAACAATAGCAATCACAGAGACACTCTGGTCTCCATGCGGTTGCCTCAACAAGCTTATAATCTTCTTTACATCATCTTCTCTTCCAATGATATCTGATTCTAGCACATGAGAACTACTTTCCATCTTCACATTATTACTTTGCTCAATCACCACTACATTTGGGTTTAGATTTAAGCCAGACATATCTTCAGCATCAAGGAGCACAACTTTGATGGAGTCAAGAGTATTCTTAAGCCTTTCCAATTCATCCATAACACCATAAATCCTTCCAATATCACTAAAAGCTGCAGAAGCCAACCTCAGAAAAGAACATTATCAGTATACCAACTTAGTCATGTTTCCATTTATATATTCTTTTATAGTAATAAAATAAGGTTTTAAACAACGTCTATTTCCATGAGAACAGTCACGATAAAACAATATCGAAAAATGACAGTACCTATATTATTAATCATTGGTTTTATGATAACGGGTTGATAGTGAAATCACCTGTTAATGAGGCTTTCAGCAACACCATATGTAATTTGCTCAGCCATTATTCAAAAGTAGTAGTAGATTGATGAACAGGGAACTCAAAAAGTTGCAGAATGAGTTTGAGAGTGACAAAGAACTCCATAATCGCATGGTTGATTGTTGTTGACCAATGCAAGGACAAATATGTAATTTTACATCTTGGAATGTTTCCTAGTTTTTGTCCCTTAATTTAATTTATTGTTTCGCTTTGGTCCCTCAGTTAAAAAAATGTTAAATTATAGTCCCTTAAAACGGTTTCGTTAGTCAAATTAATCCATTCTGTTAAATTTTGAAAAAAACATTAAACTATGCATACGTGGTGTTAGAAGTAATTCATGTTAGTTTGTCGAAGTCGAAGGGTTTATAGGTTTTGGTCGAAATTGTATATAGCCAGTCGAATAGTTGTAGTGTTGTGTATGTCAGCTGTATTCGACAGAGTCGAATATAGCTGATAAGGAGCTCAGTCGAATTGATTATTTTGTGTCGAATTAATTGTTTTGGGCCTGGGCTTTGATAGCCTATATAAAGGGCATTGTAATTTGTATTTTAAAACAACAGCTTCATAATAAAATTTCACAAAGTTTCCAAACCCTAATCTCCTCTTATTTCTCTCTCTCTTTCTCCTTCTTCTTCTTCCTCTCAAACATTCATCTTTCTTGGAACCCGGTTCCAACAATTGGTATCAACGAGCCCGGTTGCGATTCAGAGAGAATCTAATGGCAAATGGAACAACAACGTCTACACAATTCCCAGCAAATCTACCGGTTTTCAAAGGGGAAAACTACCAACGGTGGGTGGCGCAGATGAGGATTATCTTCAGATTTCAAGATGTGGTTGAAATCGTGAATGATGGTGTAACGGAATTGGGGGAAAATGCTACTGAGGAACAGAAAGCTGCGTACAAGGATCAAAGGAAGAAAGATGGTAAAGCGTTGTTCTTGATTCACCAGTGTGTGGATCCGAATGTGTTTGAGAAAATTATTAAAGAGGAATCTGCAAAAGGAGCGTGGGACAAGTTAAAGAACTTGTATGGAGGAGATGAGAAATTGAAGAGGGTGAAGCTGCAAACCTTGAGAAAGCAATACGAAATGATTCAAATGAAGGAAGATGAATCAGTTTCGGAGTTCTTTTCAAGATTGGTGATGCTGACGAACCAGATGAAGTCCTGCGGAGAAACAATCACAGATTTGCAGAAGATTGAGAAGGTACTAAGATCTCTGACTGCAAATTTTGATTACATTGTAGTGTCAATTGAAGAGTCCAAGAATTTTGCTGAGATAAAGGTTGAAGAGCTACAGGCTTCTTTGGAAGCTCATGAGATGAGATTGAAGCAAAGAAGTTCCGAAAGAGAAATGGTATCGGACCAAGCACTACAAGCGAAATTCACCAAGAAATCTGGGAAGGCGAAGCAGGGAAGGAATCTTGCTAGTGATGAGAAGTCAAGCAAGAGTTCAAAGAATCATGATGATTCGAAGAAAGTCATGGGCAACAAGTATTCTGGGAAGAAAATTGATATGAAAGACGTGCAGTGTTACAATTGCCAAAGTTTTGGTCATTATGCTCGAGACTGTCGAAAGAAGAAGGAAGCACGAGCAAAAGAAAGTGACAAAGCGCAGTATGCACAGGCAGGAGAGAGTGATTCTGAAGGTGTGCTACTAATGGCAGACACTCAGTCGAATGATGATGAAACGAATTTGTGGTATCTTGATTCAGGTTGCAGCAACCACAAGACTGGTAACAAGAACTGGTTCAACAAGCTTGATGAATCAGTTAAGAAGGTGATAAAGTTTGCAGATGGCAGACAGATCACGTCAGGTGGAAGAGGAAACATATCTGTAATGAGAAGAGGTGGTAGAAAAGCCAGCATTACTGATGTGTTGTATGTGCCTTCTATGACAAGTAACTTGATAAGTATAGGTCAATTACTTGCCAAAGGACATAATATGAAGCTGGAGAATAATCAAATGAAGGTGTATCATGCTGATGGTAGGTTGGTACTGAAAGCACCATTGACTGATAACAAGACTTTTAAAGTTCAGATTAACATGATTAATCATGAATGTCTTGCGTCAACTACAGAAGAGGAAAAGAATTGGCTATGGCATCATAGATATGGGCATCTAAACTTCAGGAGTTTGGGTATGCTGAATCAGAAGAAGATGGTGTATGGTTTACCTCAGGTGAAGGAACCAAATCATGTGTGTGAAGAATGCTGCAAAGCAAAGCAGGCTAGAAAAGCATTCAAACATGATCTGCCAATTAAGTCGAAAGGAAAGTTGGAACTTGTTTATTCTGACGTATGTGGGCCTTTTGAAGTTAGGTCGAATGGTGGAAAACGTTATTTCTTAACTTTCATTGATGAATTCACCAGATATATGTGGATTTATGTGATCGAAAGTAAGAGTGAAGTATTCACAAAGTTCAAGAAGTTTAAGTTGCTTGTCGAAAAGCAAAGTGGCTGCAAGCTAAAGAAACTGAGAACTGATGGTGGTGGTGAATACACCTCTCGAGAGTTTGCTAGATTTTGTGAAGAGGAAGGTATAGAGCATGAGGTTATTGCTCCCTATACACCTCAACATAATGGAATAGCTGAGAGAAAGAATAGAAGTATACTGAATATGACGAGAAGTATGTTGAAGGCTAAAGAGGTGCCAAAGAGATTTTGGGCTGAAGCAGCTTCGACAGCAGTATACATTCTGAATAGATGTCCAACGAAGAAGTTAGTCGAGAAGACTCCTTATGAAGCTTGGACAGGTGAGAAGCCAAATGTAAGTCATCTTAGAGTTTTTGGATCAATATGTTTTAGGCATGTTCCTGAGCAATTGAGAACAAAACTAGATGATCGAAGTTAAACCATGGTGCTCATAGGTTATCATTCGACTGGTGCATATAGACTATATTCACCAGAAGATGATAAATTTGTGATCAGTCGAGATGTTCTGGTAGATGAGAATCAAAATTGGGAGTGGAGTCATGGGTCAGTTCGACAGGATACTGCTCGACAGATGGAAGAGACAGTTCCGACGGTGTTTGAAGAAGACCAACAAACTGAGGCCACGACAAGTCGAAATGAAGAACCTCCTGAGCAGAATGTAAGAAGATCAACTAGAGCAAGAGCTGAGTCGACAAGGTTAGCTGGATATGAGAGATTTCCAGATAATGCAATCGATGTAGATGGTGACTTAATAGAAGAAGCAATGATGATGGCTGAAGCAGAACCAATTAATTTGGATGAAGCCATGAATGATTCGAATTGGTGTGAAGCCATGAAGGAAGAACTCAGGGCAATCGAGAAGAACAATACCTGGGAACTTGTCGAAAAAGTCAGCAAGAAGCCTATTGATGTGAAATGGGGTTACAAGCTGAAACGAAGGCCAAATGGTGAAATTGCCAAGCATAAGGCAAGACTGGTGGCAAGAGGATTTCTGCAGAAACCTGATGTTGATTTCAACGAAGTCTATGCGCCAGTGGCTAGGTTGGAAACAATCAGGATTGTTGTTTCGATAGCAGCGTATAGAAGATGAAAGATACATCAGTTGGATGTAAAATCAGCATTTTTGAATGGTCCATTGGAGGAAGAAGTATATGTCAGTCAACCACCAGGATTTGAGATTAAAGGGCATGAGTCGAAGGTGTACAGATTGAGGAAAACTCTCTATGGATTGAAGCAAGCCCCGAGGGCTTGGAACAAAAGAATAGACAGTTTCCTAATCGAAGCAGGGTTCACAAAGTGTGTGTCTGAGCATGGAGTTTATGTAAATGATGTCGACAATGATAGTCGAATCATTTTATGCCTGTATGTTGATGATTTGCTGATTACAGGTGCAAATGAAGCTGAGATAAGAAAAGTCAAGTCGAAGCTAATGCAAGAACTCGAAATGTACGACCTAGGGAATTTGTCATATTTCTTAGGAATGGAATTCAAAGACACAGCTGAAGGTGTGTTCCTGCACCAAAAGAAGTATGCCCAAGATATCTTGAAGAGGTTCAAGATGACCGACTGTAAAGCTGCAACAACTCCATTGGAGACAGGAGCAAAGTTGAAGAAGGTAACTGATGATGAGTTTGTAAGTTTGACACTGTACAAACAAATTATTGGATCCTTGAGGTATCTTTGCAATACAAGGCCGGACATTTGTCAGAGTGTCGGATTGTTAAGTCGATTTATGGAGAAACCCCAAGAATGTCATCTCATTGCAGTAAAGAGAGTACTGAGATACATTAAGGGTACGATTGATCATGGTGTGCTGATGCCATGTCGAAATAAGTCCAAGTCGAAAGATGCTGAGGTATATGGTTATACTGATTCAGATTTTAGTGGAGACCAAGATGAGAAGAAAAGTACTGCAAGCTATATTTTCATGATCGAAGGAGCTCCAATCTCTTGGAGTTCGAGGAAACAAAGCATTGTGGCTTTGTCATCATGTGAAGCTGAGTATGTAGCTGCATCGTATGCAGCATGTCAGGCAGCATGGATAAATATGTTGCTCGAAGAACTCAAGATCAAGGAACCTGGGAAGATGAAATTGTTTGTAGACAACAAGTCAACTATTGATCTTGCCAATCATCCTATGTGTCATGGTCGAAGTAAACACATAGAAAGAAGGTATCATTTTCTCAGGGATCAAGTGAATAGAGGGAAGCTAGATCTTGAATATTGCAAGACTAAAGTTTAACTAGCTGACATACTCACCAAACCTTTGAAGAAAATCAGATTCGACGAGTTAAAGAAGAGCATTGGGATGAGAAGTCTCGAAAACATGAATTAGGTGGTGTGTTAGAAGTAATTCATGTTAGTTTGTCGAAGTCGAAGGGTTTATAGGTTTTGGTCGAAATTGTATATAGTCAGTTGAATAGTTGTAGTGTTGTGTATGTCAGCTGTATTTGACAGAGTCGAATATAGCTGATAAGGAGCTCAATCGAATTGATTGTTTTGTGTCGAATTAATTATTTTGGGCCTGGGCTTTGATAACCTATATAAAGGGCATTGCAATTTGTATTTTAAAACAACAGCTTCATAATAAAATTTCACAAAGTTTCCAAACCCTAATCTCCTCTTATTTTTCTCTCTCTTTCTCCTTCTTCTTTTTCCTCTCAAACATTCATCTTTCTTGGAACCCGGTTCCAACACGTGGCAGTCTATTTGGCCATATGTTATCTTACTTGGCTTTTTGATTTGTTTATTTTCAATTTATTATCAGTTGTTATTAAACATGTAATAATAATATTTGTTATTAAACGTTATTTTACCCTAATGTTTCTAACCTTCTTTCTGCAATTTCCCATCACTCTCTGTCGTCGTCATATATGTTTCTAGTTTCTAACCTTATCTCTTTCTTTCATTTACTATCTCTTTCATTTGCCCCAAATTTCAAATCTAGGGTTTTGAAACCTTACCGTGGACAACGAAGATGAAGCCCAGCCGCGTTGCCGCTAGCACCGACTGTCACCCCTTAATCGCATCCGTCGTGGAAGATCCGTGGGTGAGTTCGAGATTATATTCAAGCTCATGTTCGTAGCCAATGTTCCACCACTCAAGATCAACGTACCACACCCATCAGTCACCGCGGTACCTTGGTTTCATTGTTGCCTCCGGGATTTCTCGCTCATCACCATCGTCTTCTATACTTTTGGTTAGTTTTGCTTTTCAACATCTATTTCACAAGATGTGTTATGGGCATAAGAGTTTTGGTTGTTTTGTAGAGTACAAGTTGTTTTCCTTTAATGGTGATTTGGGTTTTGTTTCTAAATTTAAGAATGATATTTAGTTTTGTATGGTTTTTAAGAGTGTTTGACTTTTATGTTTTTCTCCTTTTGGTTGAAACATTGAAACGTAAAGGAAGAAGAAGACTTCTTTTAAGTGACTATTTGTGAAGTTTTAAAAAAACTTTGTATGTTGCATAGTGCCTTTCGCCCCCTCTATCAATATTGTTAGAACATTAGCAATGCAAGAGGCTACAATAAGGCAGTGCTGCTGCTCTTTTGTCTACTATCTTCTGATTTACTAATTATGCCTAAATTATTTGTATTTGGTACAAGGCTGGTAAATTTTAGTATGAATTTGGGCAGAAAATCATTCAAGTAATATGTTGTTTCATTTAAATAAAATGTTGATTTCAATTGTTGCAGGAATGGATTTTTATGAGTTGCTGGATATTCCGCAAGGAGATCGGGGGAAGTATCACGATGAGTTACTGTTATGGTGATATCACTTGAAGGAAGAATATGAAAATCTTCAGAGAAATATTTGTGGTTTTCAACTTTATGTTCTGGTCTTGCTGTTACAGTTGTATCTAGAATTAAAGACCCAAATGCAACTTGTTATGGAAGAATGGACATCGCAACTTTTGGAAATTTTCTTTAGGAATGGGAGAATCAAAACATAATATTATGTTTATTTATGTACAAGATCATGTTTTTGGTTTGAATCAAATAATGTAAAGATGATGGTTTAATGTAATTTAATTTAAGATTATGTTGATATCAAAAGTTTTATTAATCCAAAATACTATGAAATTGTTACAAATGCACAGTAATGGTAGTTTGATTATCTTTACTGATCTGGTCTTTTAAACAGTGAGAATTTCTAACCTCATTTGATGACTAACATTTGATCCTTTAAATAATTATGAGATTTCAATTTAAGAAACTTTCTAAATAATTATGAGATTTCAATTTAATTCTTTAAATAATGTTTTACTGCACACATTTGATAACTCAACATACACTTGGCACGCCACCGTGGCATTCACTACCGGCTAAACACAAGAATCAACTGAATGGATCAAATGTCTTAACGGAAGCAATATTATGGGACTAAAGCGAAACGTTTTTTTATTGAGAGATTAAAGCGAAACTCAAAATTAATTTACGGGACTTGGGGACTAATTATGCCTTAAAAAATCTATGTCTTTCTTTCTTGTTTGAGGTTTTTATTTTCATAAGTTCTTATTGTGAAAAAAGATTGAAGTTTTTTTTTTTATAAAAAAAAAAGTCACAGCTTTTAAGAAATATATTGGGTTGCCTTTTAGTTTTTAAAAATTTTAAATAATAAAATTTTTTAAAACTATTTTTTATTTTTATTTTTAAAATAAAAATATAAATATAAATTTTAAAGATTTAGATTTTTTGTTTGTCTAATAATTTAATGGTCAGAATTTCGCCATTTAAGAAAAATTATAATATGTCTAATAAATATTCATATTATAGATACAAATATAAAGTTTTAGTTGTGAGAATTGATTCAAAAATATTAAAATCTATTTTAATCTATATATATATATATATATAATTTCATATTTAAATTTAAAATAATAAATTTTATATAAATATTTTAAATTATATCTAATTAAAAGAGGTTCATAACTTTTGTGATAGATTTTATGAAAAAAAAAATCTTTTAGGGCTCTTTTTTTTTTAATATTCAAATCATATTTTTGAAATAAATATATTCTATACATAAGTTTTATCATATTTCCATCTTTAAAATTGGTCTTAAAAATAAGATTAACAGACTTTTTTTTTCCTCTTATTAAAATAAAGGGTTAAATATAATTTTGGTCCCTATAAAATTACCAAATTTAGTTTTTGGTCCCGATTAGAAAAATAGCGTATTTTGGTCCCTATTAGAAAAATAGCGTATTTTGGTCCCTACAAAATAGCTATGCACGCAGTTTTTGTCGTTACTGTTAAATCAGTGTGTATTTTTGAATGATTATTTTGTTGATATGTTTAGAACGTAATAAAAAGTTCCTAAAAAAAAAGGAACTCAAAATTTGATTTATAAGTTGAGATTTTCATTACTTTTATCATTATGTTTTGAAATTTAAAAAATTCATATTTAATTCTTCTCATTTTAAAAAATTATATAATTTGGTAAAGAAACATTTTATATTAATCTAAACACGTATAAAAAAATTATTCAAAAATTTAAAAGTTTAGGAGTAATTAAATAGTTTTCAAAATTTTAGAAAATAGCAAGGACTAAAACTGTATGCATAAAATTTTTGTAGGGACCAAAATATGTCATTTTTTTATAGGGACTAAAAATGAAAAGTGAGATATTTATAGGGACCAAAACCATATTCAACCCTAAAATAAATTTATAAAATAATACAAACAAAAATAACTACTTTAGAAAGTTAATTAAATACAATTAATTTTTTTGATCTCATTAAAATTAAAGTAATATTTACTATAATATCCTTAATATTTGATGAATCAACTACTATATTTGATTTACTATGGCAAGTCTGTTAGATTATGGTACGACTCTTGGTGCGGCACTCCGCTGTGCTTGGACGATGATGCTCCGCTATTGGTGGATAATCAACTGGTTGAGGATATAATTGTCAATGGCTCGTGGGATTTCTCTCGGGCTTCCATCAATATTCCAGCGTCTATTCAGAGACGCATTGCCAACTGTCATGTTCCTTTCGACGGTCTTCCGGACTCGAGATATTGGATTCATTCTTCTAATAGAGATTTCTCCCTCAAGCTGGCTTATGAGTTCAAGAGAAGTAGAGGGATTTCTAAAGATTTTTGGAAGTGGATTTGGAGCAAGTCGATTCCTCCGTCTAAGTCTTTCTTGGTGTGGAGACTTATTCATAACCGTTTACCTACGGACGCTCAATTGAAAAAGTGCTCTTTCTCGTTTCCGTCTAGATGTGATTTATGTTGCCCGGATGAGGAATCTGAACCTCATCTTTTTTTTATTGTCCCTTTGCCTCCAACATTTGGGTTTGGCTTACTTGGATGCTTAACGTCTCTTTTGATGTTGTTGGTTGGCCGGATGTTTGGCGCATAATCGGTGCAGCATGTAATGATCATAGTAGGATGGTTTGCTCGGTTGTCATCATCTTCACCTTTAACTCGATTTGGAGGGCCCGTAACTTGGTGAGATTTAATGCTACCTCTACTTCTTTCACATCTGTTTTTCCTACTATTATGGCTGTCGTTTCTATTGCGGCCAATGCCACTGCTGTTGGTCCGCATCTTTCTATAAATGACTTTGAAATTCTTAAAAGATTTAAAGTTACAATTCGGCCGCTGCGTGCTCCAAATATTTTGGAGGTTTTGTGGAAACCCCCCTTAGGGAATTTTGTTAAGTTGAATTGTGACGACGCGTCCATCGTTTCGTCGGGTATTTCTGCTTGTGGTGGCATTGCTAGAGATAACGATGACTCCTTTTTGGGTGCTTTTGCGTCCCATCTAGGTGTTACGAGTTCTCTCATTGCCGAACTCTCGGGTGCTATGTTAGCAATTGAGTTCGCTAATGAGAGAAATTGGAGTAATATTTGGTTGGAATCGGACTCGAAAGCAGTTGTTAGAGCTTTCAGTCCCCCTTTTTGTGTGCCTGGGGTGATTAGGAATAGGTGGCTAAATTGTATAAATTTAGTTTCTAATTGGAATTTTGTTGTTGCAGATATTTTTAGAGAAGGGAATAGTTGTGCAGATGCCCTTGCTAACTTATGACTCACTTTGACGGATACTAATTTCTTTTCGTCTATTCCTCTGTGTATTCGGGCTGATTTTGTAAAGAATAGGCTTGGTTTGCCTTTCTTTAGATTTACTTAACCTTTGAGGGTTTTGGTATAGTCCCCCCCTCTTTTTTTGTACTCCATCTTTTCTTTTTATATTTGATAATTTCATTAAAAAAAACTACTAATATTAAAAGTTTTTGAATTAAATCAAGAGTATAATAGTAATACAAACATTAATTAGTTTTTAAAATTTGTGGTTTTTGCTTATAATAATGACCAAGATTTAAGATTATTATTATTATTATTATTATTATTATTATTATTATTATTATTATTTTGTTTATAATAGTGACCAGGGGAAATATTTTCTTAAAGTACAATATATGACAATCTCTAACTGCGTAGGATTGTCTGAGAACTTTAGAGTTGTTATGGTATTAGAGCAAAGCTCACACGGAGATTATGAGAAGTTATGTATACAAGTGTTTTACAAGTGAATTGAATGTCCCCATCAACCTAAGGTTGGCGTATTTATAGGAGTCTCTTAGACTTGGATTTTAGGCTCCAAAGTGCAATAACAATCCTACCTTTTCTTAGGAGTGCGGAAAATGAGTAGTTATTTCCCCCTATTATACTAGAGAACGTGACATCCCCTTTTGACTTCCTCTCCCACATCTTTATGGATAGAGACATGTCATTTCTCTCGTTTCCATAAAAGGGTGAGTGATCCAATCAACAAGCAACCATTACGAATAATGGGTGAATGCTCCAATAAATGGGTGACTAGGAAGCTAGATGGGGTGATGTATTACATCGCTTGTTCTTGGAGAACCCATATACCACCTCTATGAATCCTTTGTGAATATACCAATACACAGTCCCTCAAGTATGAGGGCTTGAAAATGGTGAAATAATTTAGCTTAATCGCCTCCTCTCATTTGGACGAGTCCCTCGATTATGGTTTAGGCGAGTCCCCTCAGATGTACATGGGATCAATTTCCCAGGTGTATTTGAGGTGAATCCCTCAGGTGTGGCTTGGGCAAGTCCCTCGAGTGTACCTGAGGTGAGTCCCTCAAGTGTTCCCGAGGTAAACCTCCAGATGTGAATGACTTAAATCCACCAACGTCAGTTGATATAAAAACCTTTAAACATCAGATGAAGTGCATGTGCAACGTCAAATGTGATCAATGGTAATTTAGCCTTTAGAAGCCAAAGTGAGCCTAATCCATCACATGTGTCAGAAACATGGGAAATCTTTTATGATTATTTGGGAACCTAGAGATATACGCTTGATTATCCTACGACTTGGCTTAAATCCCTATAAAGGGGGTTCATCCCTAACCTTTTTAACTTTCGCATATCCTCGTCTTCAAAATTATTGAGAGCTCCCTTAGAATCCCTCAAGAGTGGATTTTCCTTATAACTTTCTCAATCTCAAGTTCTCAACCCTCCATTTGTAGGCATATGTATGTTACCATTTCTTCTTCTTTTTTCCACTTATTGCAATAATTAGGGATTTAGACGGGAGTGGAAACCTGGTGAAAGTGTGAAACCTTCTACTCACAATGAGCGTATGAATTTGTCAAATCACTATTATAGGTACGTTAAACGTCCTAACGGAACAGTTGTCTATAAACTGGTGGATCTAGGCATGTTCGATTATTGTGAGAGTTCCACTAGTTGTGATAGCAATGGTACCCGTGGTAACGATAGTGACTCATTTTCCCTTCTGTTTTCTCAAGAAGCACGAATTTAATGGCGGTCTCTGATCGTGAATACAAGGGTGTCGAGAATTATGAGACATATTATACTAGTGAGAGAGGATAACTTCCTTTCAAAAACATGTCAACCTCTCCTCTTTAGGCGATGAGGAAGAAATTGTCATGGAAGGGTGCTCTAAGGTAGAGAGGGTCAAGTTCTCTTCTCCCCGTTTGAGGCAGAGGTTTTAAAGGTGGTCAGCATTGCCCCTCCTAGATTTCGCAACCGTTGGAGCTTTATTATGGTGTTTGGAATTATATGCCAGCGGCGAAAGGTTCATTTTACTACATGGATGGTGATCCGCTGTCACGCACGGATCAAAAACGAGTAATTTTGAAAGCAGTATCGGGAAGCGAAACTCGAATGTCGTATCACAAGGATTCTTGTTGAGAATTTAACCAACTGAAAACGATTGAGGGGTTTCGAATTAGGTTTCAAAAAGCTATGAGAAAAAGGGGTTAAAAATAAGTGATTATAAAATAAGTTAATCTGCTGTTCGTTCTCCTACTTATCATTGATCATATAATTACCAAGCCCTAAGCGTATTTTATTCTCTTTCGATCATAGTAACAATAGCAAGTGTGATTGAATTACTATATGATTTATGTTCCTAAATCCGAATTAAGCAAACAGATAACGCAAACACGAATTAAGCAAACACAGTTACGATTAACAGAACATACATCAATCGAGTTAATTCAAACTTATTCTATAAAATATGCAATTGAATTAAGCAAACAACGACAACTGAATTAAGCAAACAGGATTCTATATATAATTGAAAAGGGAATTGAAATTACTTGCAAAATATATTAACCTCAAAGTGAACGGAAATACGGTTACATCAGATTAACTCAAAGAGTTTAGTTCTCCATGGAATACGTAAAAAGCAAAGACAAATCGTGAATAATAAAAGGGTCGGAAACATAAACCAGACCCATAAAACGACCCGAAACAAATTATTTTCTAAAGTTAGAATTTGGGTTCTGGCTTCAGCGACTTATTTGACCATCTTTCACTCCGAATCAGATCTTGGCTTCAACATAAAACTTGTAGTTCTCTGTCTTAGCTTTCCATCGACTGGTAGAACGCGCAAAACAAGATCCCGTAGCTCAAGTTATGACCTGCACAGTGAAAGGTATCAAATAAGTGTTAATGCTGAAAATAAGCTGCAAAAATAAAATAAAGGTAGAAACAAACTTAAATATGAAAACACATTAAAATAGTAAAAACACTCAAATAAACTGTAGGAATGCTTAAGTACAAACATAAGAGAATGTGCTTTAAAATCCACTGATCAAATTCTCCTCACTTGAACTTTTGCACTCCGAGCAAAATAGAAATCAAAACTCAAGAACCACAACATCATTCAGATACTCATTCTAGGCTACAAACTCTTCTTCGGTTAAGATAGCATCGATAGGTACTAATATTGCACACTAAGGATATCGTAAGAACAAAATCCACAATTGTGCAGTCATAAGCCTTCCTCCTATACAAACCCATAAGAATCATGTTATTATGCTTAAACCTAACTTACTCATCCTCTTTTTTGCTCTCTTTCATTCTATTGCAATCACATTAAGCCTGTTATCTCTACACACTCGTAGTAAGGCGACCGGTTAGTGACTCTGATCCTTTTTGCACGGGGTTCTGGTAATTAAGTGGCGTAACCCCTACGAAGTTCAGCTCCAGATACCTCTGAACCAACTAACAACGGGTCTTATTATCATGTTTTGGTAGGTTCTAGAACCGTTGGGTTAAATGACCGGGTGAGGGTCACCAAACTTAGAAGGTCCATTCCCTATTTTTTAATGAAAACTTGGATCACTCACTTATTTTCATCGGCTTCCTTACGTAGAGCGTGCGTGAGATGGTGCTGACTACTAAGATAAACTACTCAAGAGCTATTAAAAGATGAGAACTCAAGGCTATGTCATAACAAGTATTCAAAATGATTTTCATATTCAGGAAACTAAAGGTGTTAAAAGACATCGTTCTTGTGACCTTTTCCCAAGTCTCCACAACTAACCTCAAATTAATCTATGGCCTAAAATTTTTAAAAAAAATGCCTAGTGTTTCTAAAACAAAACAAAACAAAACAAACAAAACAAAAACAAAGAAAACAAAGAAAATGAATGATTCCCTCCCTCGCACTTAAAACAAGTATTGTCCTCAATGAAAGGACATAACTATTAAAGTTGAGAGAAAGGAAAGAACACACCCGAGTAGTCAAGGTGGATAGGTAATCACATAAGCAGTCTTTCCTAAAGAGAGATCTTTTATGCTTTCCTCTTCCATCAATGTGGGGCTCTCTTTTATGCGGTGAAATTTGAAGTTATTATCAGAGCTCTCGCTTTTGCT
Organism: Lathyrus tuberosus; assembly: GCA_022829125.1. Taxonomy (NCBI): domain Eukaryota; kingdom Viridiplantae; phylum Streptophyta; class Magnoliopsida; order Fabales; family Fabaceae; genus Lathyrus; species Lathyrus tuberosus. The sequence continues at coordinate 2,434,524 of JALAZF010000213.1, forward strand.
TTGTATTCCGGGATCAAAAAATGATCCTAAAAAAGTGGAAGTGTGGTTCATCCAATTAAATCGCTTTTGGGACTGCCTAAACTCAAGAATGCTAACCAAGGTCCATCCAATGCCCTTCTTATGTTCCTGCAATGAGTTCTCTTCCTGCACAAATTCAAATAAATTATTAGGAAGTGGTTTCAGCTCTAAGGAGGGTGGTTTCTCGATTGATGATTTGTTCCAGGCAGCTGGGGTGTCGAAAGCTTCATCTACATGAACAACTTCATTTGCAACCTCATATGCAGTAAGAATATCAACTTGCAAGGCAACCTCAATTTCAGCACAAACAGAGCAAATTTTAGTGTCAGTACAAACATCACAAGAGTAAACATCATCAAAATCAGACAATGATGGAAAATCAGCTGCAAATAAATCAGTACAAGTATCATCAACAGTTTCAGAAGACAACTATATTTGAAAAACAGAATGCTCTTCCAAGGGCTGTTGGTTTGATCCTTGAGCTTGCTGCATGGCATTCATTGAAGTGACAAGTTGTCCAATCTGTATTTTCAAAGTCTGAAAATTAGAATCTATTTGTTGTTGAAACTTGATATTATAAAAGAATTATAATTCACAAATGCACCCATTTCTCTCAGAGTTGTTTGATCAACCATGATAAACTCAAAATAAGAATCACCCAAAGAATGAGAAAATACAAAATCAAGATTAAGATCAAAATTAAACAAGCAATGCAGTAACAACTAAGAAAATACCGACAATATCCCTAAACAACAAAATAGATGGGAAACACTAAACAAAACGATTAAAAAATTTAAAAAAAAAAAAATGCAAAACACGAAATCTAATCTAATTAAGCTAAATAATTTTTTTTGAAATTTTTTCAAATTTTTTTGAAACTATGAAAACAATAAATAATTCATAAAAAATAGAAAAAAAGATGAATTTCAGATTTTTAGGGTGACGTCCACTATTTATTGTATAAATAGCGGTTTTTGATCCCTGATTTTTTTTCTTTAATGAATCGAAAAAGAATCAGACTAATCTGAGACGATTTTCCTAAAAATCAAATTTTTAACTAGATCAGACGCGAGACGGGGCGTCCGGACGCGAAAACGGAAAAACAGCAAAACGAAAGTTCAAAACGCACTAATCGACACCTATGACTCAACTAACGGTTAAAAACGACAAGAATGTCCGACAACGACGCCAATTTTGATCCGCTGTCGCGCACGGATAAAAACAAGTAATTTTGAAAGTAGTATCGGGAAGCGACACTCGGATGTCGTATCACAAGGATTCTTGTTGAGAATTTAACCAACTGAAAACGATTGGGGGGTTTCGAATTAGGTTTCAAAAAGATATGAGAAAAAGTGGTTAAAAATAGGTAATTATAAAATAAGCTAATCTGCTGTTCGTTCTCCTACTTAAAGATGAAAACACATTAAAATAGTAAAAACATTCAAATAAACTGTAAGAATGCCTAAGTACAAATATAAGTGAATGTGCATTAAAATGCACTGATCAGATGGTTTTCTCTTTTTACTTTGGATGGTTTATTGGTAAGGTTACTTATGTTTTCCTTCCTTCCTTTGTACAGAGAAATCCCTTTGGTCGAAAGGAAGGAACGTCTGCCAGTCGCCGTAAAATATGATCCACCTCCTTAATCCTCCGTGTGAAACGATCCAACCTTTGATGCCTTAAAATTTCACTGGCAACTAAGATTTCCAGACAACTACAAGGCTATTTATAAAAAGACTCTTCACCAATTGTCCAACTTGAAAGAGAATCGCTTCCTCTTATTGATAGAGTGCGTTGAACTATTCAAGTATTGGTTATTATTATTGAGTACAATAACATATACTCCAACAATAACTAATAATACTTCCATATAAAGTTGAGGCAATAGAAGTTGAGTCGATTGCATCGATGAGTTTGCAATAGAAATTGTCTAATCATCATGTATATAAAATATGTACAATTAAATGAACCAAGAAACAAAATGGTGAAAGCTGAAATATGAAAGATTAATAAAATATGTACATCAGATGAAGAAAATAAATTGAACCTTTTTAGTTTGCAAAGTATACATGAATATATTTCTTTCAAAAGAGAAAACCTGCTGCTACAAAAGGCAGAGTCAGAAAGTATAAAATAAACAAAAGGAAACGAAATGTGTATTTCAGAGAAGCCACCAGCATCAATGACCTCACTGATAAAAACTCAAAAATTCCATGAGACTGACACATTACTCTAAATTTCCAGTCTTAGCCTCTTCATTTTTATTCATGGCTTTCCTTGCTAACTCATAACCTGCAAAGTTCATAGCACCTAAAGGAGCAATCCAAAAGAACCTAGGAACTGCTCCTTTGAACAAGCCAAGGGGTCCCTCATGGCGGAGTATAGTGAGTGCTACTATGGTCATTGACACAGACCGACCTTGCGCGGTCATCATTCTAGTTTTCATCACATCAAATGGAGTTGTTACAACGGCTGCCAAGCCACCAGATAAAGCTCCAACTGCAATTGTTTCCCATGCCTCGAGTTCCCGTCCTAGTAGTTTTTCGACACCCTGTAACATTCATGACAATACACCATTTTAGAGAGTGATGAACGAGTTTCAAAGAATTCATAATGCTTAACTCAGAAAATTCTATCGACAAATCCAAAACCAAGAAGCACAAGGGATCACAAAATTTATGCACCTTTTTAGATTCGGCATAAAGTCCCATGCCAGCAACATAAAATGGAACCTCTCGACAAAGTGTGGCTCCGGTTCCACGGAAAAAACCTTTAAGACCATCTTGTTGCCAAGTCCCAACCAAAGCCTCGCCCACATTATTGAAAATACCAGCCTGCAATCTCTGCTTTAACACTTCGCAGGGGATTCGCACAGCTGTGCCCAAAAACGTGCTGCAGAAAGATGCTATGGATTGTACCTACATAAGTGCTAATCTGTGAGCCTTAACTTTAGAAAAGTACTGATAAACCAGAACCTTTCAAACAATATAATGAACCAATTATCAACCACAAATTATGTATCTAGTGAGAGGATATTCTTACGAGTGAAAGGGAAAAAATCTTAACTATACAACCATGGATATTCATACAATGTGTATACAATGGATATTTTTACAAGTGAAAGGAGTAAATTTTCAAGTGTTAATAAATGTAAATTTATGTTCAAAAAATGTTAATCTATCAAGTATAAGCACATCCGTTGAAAGCATTTGCATCATTCTAATAAGGATATTATATAGTAATATATATCACTCTTCATTTTAATTTATTCTTAATTACAAGGGTACATCTTAGCAAAACCTTTTTAATAAAGACAAGGAGCTAAGTGATTCCGTTAAGAGAATTTTAATATAATGCAACAAGTATGGAACAAAAGAATCTACTTGGACTAAAATATAAATAATTGAAAATGGGACATATATTTGGTCCGAACTTTGGCCTAAAATATAAATAATAGGAAATAGGGTGTACAAATTACCTGGAGTTCATGTAAGTTTGGAGCAACATTTATCAACAGCAACTTACTTGCTTCAAATACCCCAGTTCGCAGGCCGTGGCTACATTTACAAAAGCTGGAATGAGATTGAAAGCATAATGGCACTACTCAACAATTGAGAGGATAAAGTACTACTGAAGCTCATATTCTCAAGAGAGAGGAAAGTAGCAGAGAGATTTAATAAGCAACCTTGAAAACTGTCCAAGAATTGCAGGTATTGAACCCCTGTATAAACCACGTGTCCCAATCTCTGGCAGCTTAGCAATTATTTCAGGGAAGGACATGGTTGATGCTTGTACTCGAGTCTAACATAACACAACAAATAAGAGAAAGATGAGGCAAAAATCATGATATCAGTAACTAGAGAAATCCTTAAGTTTAACTAAATAATACCTTGATTGAATCAACAGGATGCAATAACGCACAAGACAGGGCACAAGAAAGGCCACCTGCCAATGCAGATCTTAGAACACTTCCAGCAGGAATTTCGACGGATGGTGGAACAGCAACTACAGTTGCAGCTTCAAACCAAATACTCCTGAATCATATTAAGAACAGTTATCAATATCAATGTTGAGCCGATATGGAAATTAATTAAAGTACTACTGACAGTAACACATCTTCATAATATAATCATGTTCAATAATTTCATTTGTATTGAACGTGATCTAACGGAAAAACAATCCCATGATCAAAACAAGGATATCAAAGAAAGAAAACCAATCACATGATAATATTCCACTTAATCATACCTAGGATCCTCTTGAAGACGATCTGAGGGAAGCAGAAGCATGAAATTTCGGAAATGTCCATATGAAATAGATTCTTCTGTGTCTGCATTTAGAAATCGCATCATTGCAAGAGCATTGTCTTCGTTTGCAGGCAGTCCTGAATTCTTTAGTGACTCTAATATTTCACTTTTCTTCAACGTCCCTGACTTGGTTAAACACAAAGAAGTGTATGCACGAAGAATTGTTGGCTCCTTTTGTTCCATGAATGATAAGAATTGCTTCCAACCAAAAGACCTAGAAAATAAGTGACTTCTTGTTCGGCTCATGAATTCTTTAGCATATCTGCGAGGAAGCTTTCTCCTTCTCATTGCAATTTCTAGATCTTCTAAAGTTACTTGGCCATCACCGTCTCTATCCAACTCCTCAAAGAATCTCCTCCCTGTATGATGATAATGCAAATGAAAAAGAAGTGTCAACGTGTCATTCCAAAAAAACAAATAAAAATATACACAACAAATAAACAGGGAATCGGAAACAGATCAGCAAAAATATACCTTACAACTAATATCAAGTATAACATAAATTCCATGTAGGTCGGAAGAGACCAGGATGCAAAAATGCTACAAGATTAAAACTGCAATACTAATTACAAATGTCACCTGAAAAAGATTAGAGATTTTTTGGTTGAATAGTCCGAAATGATTGCTAATTACTAATTGCAAATTTGATCATGCAGAGATTGGGTGTCATAATTCCAAGACACTAATCCATAAAACAATAATTGTAATTGCATGTTTTCTTTTGTTTTCCTTGTTCTTTTTCTACTTGAAATGTATGCGAGCTCAGACAAAAAAAATCACACTAAAAACATCAAGAATTCGTTTGAAAACTGTCAAGACCAACAAAATCATTAGTATGTACCATGGAGTCATTTGATGATTTAGTATTAAGCCATGGAACCTATCCCATATACATTCGGGGGAAAAAATCCACTTCTTTTTTCTTGTGTTTATTATTTTCTCTATTTATTTTGATCTCATTCATGTCTTTTCATAGGAATGAGTCACCTTTTATGAATATTGTCAATGATACAAAATCAAGATATATTTATAGAGGTTAATAATATACACAACAGATAGTAAAGTAACAAAGCATCTACCCATTACTTACATACCTCCATATCGCCATCTTATAAAAATTGCAGGCTCATGGTCAACATGCCATCATCATAGATATGGAAATATGATATGTGATTAGATGCAATAAACAAGACATAAAACTCGAGTCCTACATCGACGACTTCCATATGTGCTCATGTGATGGTAGTACATGAGATGTGATAAGATCCCAGTTTGGGATCCTATCTTGGGATCCTATCAAGATGCCATGAAGGTATCATATCTAATAATAATATTTCTTTTTTGCAACCTGACAGTTACAAGTTCTAGCAACGGACGCAGCCTCCTGCAAAAGATTGGGAAAGGCCACTTTAACTTCTGTCTTCCTTTCTAGATGAAAAGGTAAAATATACAATTATTTCTCTCACCCCTTAAATATCTTACTTAGTTTTAAGAGGCAGATCCAGTGTCCAAAGAATGAGTAACTTTTCTGTTTGTTCATTGACATTCCCAAACCACACTCCACAAAACAAAATTATGTTCTCAGGGCATTAGAACCCTGAATTAAGAAGATTCATTAAACTAACCTAATTAATATTAACTCATTATTTTTTAACCCCCCAATAAATTCATCAATTATTAACTAATACATACTCAATATCATCATATGGATCACACTCATACATTTGATCCTTTAAAACTATAAAATGTGCATAAACACTTTTGTATTTGCTGATACAGATTCCAGCCTAGCTCATTGGATTAGTATTCGAAAACATCTTACCCTATTAAGTGTCTTGTTGAACTTCTGAAAACGACAATGAAGTCTCTTCCCACTATAGAGGGTTGGCCAAGTCGATCAAATAACGCCATAATATCCTATCATAAATTATATCTAATGATAGATCATATAACTCCAAATCTTTTTCAATAATTTGCCTTATAGTTTTTCCAGATTTTTCGCTATAGCTAACTAATTAACTATTCCTTAGCCAATCTTCTATTTCTTACCGGTCTTTTGTAGGTCTTTTCCACACATGTCCAAACTCCATACCACCTAAGAATGAGATTATATCATATCACGTTGTACAATAGGTTTCATATTCATTCCTAACTTTATCTTTGCTTGTATTTCCACAAACCTATCATAGAAAACTATCATCTCTCCATCACTAATCTTATTTTCTGATTGAACTTTTACTACCTGGCATTCAGCTTCGTGCTATGTAACAGTTCCACATGCATACTACATATTACATCCTAATCCTATCCACAATTTTAAATAATAATATTCTACCATAATCAAAGGGTTCTATGCTATACTAAACAGTAACCTAAGTTGCAAGCAAAAATTAAAACTTTATTGCTATCATATGTAAGATGTCAAACCTTCGGACTCTGTGTATCTAAAGAAATCTTGTACAGAGAATAGCCTCTTCTTATCAGGATGGTCTTTCGATGTTTTCCCAAGCTGTGGTAGCAGTTCAATCAATTCTGTCAATGAAACCGTGGAAAGTGTAGCCTTTAGACGCTCTACATTTGTTAAAGGAATGCTGAATATGTTCGAGGCAACCTTCTGCGCCAGAATCCCCACACTTTCTTCCTTATTTTCATCATTACTGACATCTCCCATTTCATTTTGTGTAGTGATTTCTTCTCCACCTGCACTTGTTGGCACACCACCCACCTTCGCGAAATTCAAATTCCCTAAGAAACCATTCACATTCACCTTGTGCCCTTCCAAGAAGCTAGTGAATGCATTCACATGATCAAAAGGAGCTGAATGCAACAAAGTTTTTCCACACTCAGCTTCATTTTTCTCTTGCATTCCATTTATTCCATTTTCAAGACTCTGTAGTGTATGAGATAGCTGATCAAAGATAAAACCTATAAGACATTCAAGCGAAACATGTTTTTCATCTTTCCTCTTCACAACCTTTTCCTTAACTGTTCTAACAAATTGACCCTTCGACTCATTATGCTTCACTTCACATGATGAAAAAGTTTGCTTCATGCATGAATACTTTTCCTTATTAGTATCCTCATCACACACTTTCTGCAACCTCTTCTTCCCATTTTTAAAAGGAATCGGCAAAGACTGAATAAACCCATTAACCAACAAAGACCAAGTCACAGAAAACTGCAAGCAATTGATGCAAGAAGAATCCTTTTCCTTAACAACCTGAGTTTTATTTACATTCCCCGAATTCTGTGAAAACATACCCAAAAAAGCCTTCACAGGAACCTTCATAGACAACCCTTTTTTCTTCTTGACATCACAGATCTGAAATTCACCACCATCTCTCACTTGAGCAATTAAACAAACACCGTTCCTACTGTTCTTTGCACCAGCAAAACGATGCTCAAAATCCTTGGCCGCCTTCCGAAAACCCACTTCAAGTGGTGCCAGCGATTCCTTCATAACTTGAATGGAATTGAAGAAAGACTCAACTGGGTCGTTAGCCGACACCATCTCTGATCAACCCTATGAAAAAGTAACAGTCTTTTTCACTATCTTGTAAGAAACAACAACACAGGAAGGAAAATTAAGAAAATCAAGAGATTGTTATGAAAATGGGATTGAAAGGGATGGACTGATAAGTCTGAAAGAATCTATATTTGAATACAGTAAAGCGATGAGGATTGAATAGTTTGGTTCATGATTAGTTTCATTTTGATGCAGAAACTGGAGATTCTTTGGTTGGTCGGTGGAAGAAGAAGAAGAAGAAGAAGAAGAGAGCGAAGGTTTGAGAAGAATTTGGATAAGATTAGGAAAAGATAAAAGAGTGAAGCGGTGGTTTCGGTTTTGGACAGAGTTTTATGAATGGCAGAGGAAGAAGAACAATAAACACATCAACTCCAAGAGAAACTAAGTGAATGAAAAAAAGTATTATTATTATTATTATTATTATTTTCTCTCTTTTTAATTGGAACATTTGTTTTTATTTTTTTAAAAAAAGTGGTTTTTATTTACTTTTTTATCATTCAAAATAGCTTTAATGATATTTTGTAATATTATTTAATTTTTTATTATAGAAATAATTGGGAAGTTAAAGATATTATTAAAAAAATAAGTCTTACCAATAATAATAAATTTATTAATTTTTTCATATTGATAATTATTTTACAATAATATTCCGTTGGTTTTAAATTATATGTTTTTTTTTTGTCAATTGCACACAAATTAAATATAGTCATTGTCGTTTGAAGAAAAACTATAAATTTATATGTAAGTATTTTAAAAAAAAACCAAAATGATATATTACGCAGCAGAATGGGTACTGAGAGGTAGGTCGTCTTTAAGGACGTGCAAGACGGCCTATAGCACGGGGCCTCACAATTTTTCATAATTAATCTAGGGCAAAAAGGGTCTTCGTACACATATTTTACGGTTAAATAGGGTCTCATAAAAAAATTCACGACTAAAATGAACTTAACTTCAATTTCTTACACATGACCTCTCAAAAGTTTGAGACGGCTCTGTGAGAGGACTAAAAGAGTAAAGATATAATTAGCAGGAAAAGTTACACGATGGACCAACAAAAACAAACTAACAAAAACCTATAAGAAAGTTGTCGCAATGCACTGCATGGGCTGTAACTTCCACAACTGATAATCGAAAACAAACGATTTGAAATACGATTTCAACCGTCAGAAAGATTGAAGTTTGACTTTTTCAGTAATAGAGGTTAAAGTATTACTATTACTCTGAAAAATCTGCTGGTTTCGCTCTTTCTAAATGATCCACACAACTGCCAACCAGATAATGTGAAAAACCATATGGCCAAAAGAGAATCCTAACCAACCTGCAATAATTGGCCAAATTCGACCATAATAACCACATTGAACAAATAAATGGTCCTTGTCCTCACACTGTTCACAACTTGCTTGACAATTTGTTCATTAGCCGTAAGAATTTGTCGCCTAACCAAGTTACCCTTCGTCGGAAGTCTGTTGAGACATAACATTCATTCGAAAATATTAACCTTTAAAAGTACCATCTTTGACCACCATTCATGATTATCACTAGAATGTTGTAATTCATTCGTCGTCACAAAAATGGTACGCACTACTCACCTCATAACGAGTAGAAGAATTTTAAGTTTCATCCACCTTCTCCTGCAAAATAATAGATTTCAGACACTAAATGCACTCTCCAACTAACTATTCCTCTCACGCAAACTTAACAATATTAGTATTTTGTTAATGAAAGATAAATTGTATAAAAATATTAGTATTTTGTTAATATTATAAAATTATATATCATTTAAAAATATATTTTATTAAAATAATACATAATTTATAAGGGAAAGAGTAAATAGAAATTATAATACTTTATCTTATTTTCAAGCTGTACTTTTCAAAAAAAAATATTATGTAATTTTTTTTATCTATTTAATATTATTGTTACTAAAATTTTAAAGGTGTATTTATGATATAATTTAAGTTAATTATAATTTTTGTCTCATATTGTAACTTAATAAAATAATTAATTTTTATATTTAAAATTTTAATAATTTTGACTATTTTATATATTTTTGTATTTAACTATTATGACTTTTTTTCTGAAATATGAAACATAAATCATAAAGTGATATGTCATTAAAAAATTATAAAAAAAACACTTATTAAAAAATCATAATAGTTTAGATTCTTTTTTTTTTAAATAAACTTTATGAAAATATATAAAGATAATTTTAATCAATAGTTAATTGTATAAAAAAAACTGAAAGAAAGAAAAGTTAATTGAAATTAATTTACATTTTATTTTATTTAAAAATATAAAGTTTTAAAATATAAATTTAATTAAAATAAAATAATTTTTTTTCTTATAATTTATGATAATAAAAATAAATTTTTAATTTATATTTCGTTACAAAGAGTATGTTAAATACAAAAATACTTGAAGATAATTACAAACATTGTAGAAGTTTCAATTTCTAATTATGCAGAAGATTTCTTGCTGGTATGATAGGAAAAGCCAGCAAAAGCAGGAAATTGATAATCTAGTTAGCGACTTGTTAGTGTTTATGGTTGCGTCGTAATAGCATCGTTTTCAAGAATAATCAGGTGAACAGAAGAATTGAAAAAACTAGCTATTTTAATAAATTAATTTTTTGAAATTAGATTGTAATAGGTTTGAAAAGTAGAACAGTCTTATATTTTTACAATTAATAGAGAAATTCTGTAGAATACCTTCAATTATAGTAACTTTCTATTTTACTTGATCATTTTTTGTGATCTGTATCAATCAATTTGAAAAAAAAAAAGAAAATGATTACAAACATTGAAATTTAACTTAGAGAATTAATTTTTATGAATGAGTTGTATTTAAAATTGATTCAAGATTATATAATTAGAAAATTGAAATTTTTTCTTATTTAATTTTCTTGACTTGGAGGAAATAATATACATAACTTTTTTTGATTCACAAAATAATATCGAAGGAATATTATAAAAAAATGATGTTATGGATAAATATGTGGCGAATAGATTGTAGCTGACGCAGCAATATGTAGGACGACGATTGGGGACATAGGGGCCGGAACTGCAGCTGTAGGGTCATTGCATTACAATTCTTGATATTCACGATTATTTTTATTATTATTTTTGTATAACCTACTTTATATTACTATTAATTTACCATTTTCAATTCAATCATCTAAAGCTTATCCATCATCTGCAACTTGTTTTTAAATTATGGAGGAAGAAACAAAAAACAGAATAGGCTTGCTTACAAAAAAGAGTGCTAAACTCAATGGCTTGGTTATTGCCAAGTGGTTATGAATTTGCCAATAGCTATTTATTTATTTCAACACACTGTTTTTTGTATGGTTTTTATGTCTTCACTTAACCACACATTATTATGAGATTCGAACTTCTATTCTAAGGTTGTGTATCAATGTATGTGGGTGGATTGTTTTTCAAAATTTTAATTCAAAACCGTTAATTGGATAAAACAAACTTTTAACTTTCAAAATTGTATTGAAATAATCCTATGAAAGTGGGCATCGTGACCATCCTTTCATGCCATCGGCTCTCTTTAGACTGTATCATTGTCCAAAAGGAGCTAAAGCACATATCTTATTAGGTTATGGTTTAAGAGAATTTCTTATAACACTGTAAATGCACCACGCAAATTTTCGTTTTTGCATCCAGTTTTGGATATGCACATTTGGAAGCACAATTTTTTAAAAAAACGTTGATTTGTTTCGGATATGCATATCAAGAATAATTTCTGATCTGCAGATCAGGAAAAATAACAGAACTTTATTTTTTTTAAAAATTAATTTTGTTGGTTGGTCGCAGATGTTAATATATCATCGCAACTTAATATACATTCGAAAACATCCATATATAAAATAAAATGATATATATACATAATAATACTCCTGTCAAAATACAGTACATAAATGTAATAAAAATAGAATACATCAAACAAAAAACTACTGTGTATGCCGAAGGATCTCTCCTGGCTCCCCTGCTCCTCTGCCCCAACCCGCCGTCCTGGCTCGATGTCTGCGGTATTGAAGTGCCCCCCGAGCAATCTCAATAATCTTATCCATGGCAAGTCTGCCACCAGAGCCCTCAAGGAGGTGACCGTCCGCAATGGTTGCCCGCGCTATCTCCTCTATCTCACGACAGCGAGGTAGGACATCCTGAGTATGGTCCAGCTGAGACTGCTGCTCCTCTAATATCTCCTAATGAGCAGGTCTGGGTGGCGATCCCTCAGCAGTGGGCACCGTGCATGGGTGTGAGACGGTATAGAACCACATGATGTACCCGGCAGCAACGCTCAAGTCTCTCGGCGCTCTGGTCGCCCGAGTCTCTTCTGGTACCAAGTGGGACTGGAAGTCAGCATATCTCTCACCTATCTGCGTGCGGGTCAAGTCTATAGGAGCATACTCATGAGGCATCCCGGGGATCGTTTGCGTGTAACCGAACTGACGCAAGACGCGCTCCGGCAGGTATCGATCAGTAATGGTCGAACTGTATGTCAACCATCCTGAGAACAACGAAACCTCATCGAACGAGCGCGTCACACGGTGATCGGCATAGGCGTCATAAAAAATGTCCTCAGCAGCCATCCGATCAAGATAAACTCTGTAGGGCTCGGGCGCCTGGTTCCCTCTGAGCAGGAGAAATGCAGCAGCACGCGGCATATCCTCAGTGTACCCCCGGACACTCCCCCAACCAGTAATCTTGGGAAAGTGCAGTAATATCCACCCCTGAAATGGAAAACATAACATCGGTGTCAAACATTATAATGAATATAGAAAGAAAATAAATGAAAAAAAGACTTAGAATATAAGATTGTTACCACGTATAGTGTACAGCTGCCTGCCACAGTCTTGGCTGCCCAGAGGCAACCGTCTGAGAGCCTAGAATAGGTGTATGCTAGTGTAGCCACCCCCAGTTGTACCCATGGATCTCTGTGGGATCCAAAAAGTACTTGAGGTAAACGATATCAACGTAAGTGGCGCTAGTGTCCACAAACAGCTACGTGTCGAGCAAAAATAGATAGTAGCATCTCAGGGCACGCTGCATGTGGATCTCCACCTCAGCTGGATCACCTGCTGCCCGTCCTGCCTCTGCAAGCTCCTCACGAAATCTGCGTGTCAGAAAGGAGAACCGAACGTGTGCGCCTCTCAACTAGGTCACCTCCGTAAATGCATCATCTGGGGTAGCCCCAAGCTCCTCAGTTAGCATCTCTATCGCATCCACCTTCGACATCTTACCGTGACAGAGAAGGGTACCCGTGATCGGTAGATGTAAAAGGCACGAGATGTCGTCGAGTGTGATCGTGAGCTCGCCGTACTGTAGATGGAATGAGGATGTCTCAGGGTGCCATCTCTCAACAACGGCCATCAGCATACCGTAGCTGATCTGGGGATACCCAATCCTAGAAAGGCCTCTGAGACCAGAGGTAGCAAGGGCAGACTGGAACCACTCATCCTTTGGCAGCTCCGTAATCATGTCTATAACCTTGCCCCCATGGTTATAGAACTTCTGGGAATCCTTCTCCTAAAAATTTCCAAATAAAACAATGTTATAAATAAAAATATTTTCAACGAAAACAATTCTATAAATAAATCAAGAAAAGTTACCTGTCCTAGCCAGACATATCTGGAAGTATGCTCAGAGTACCCCAGGAGTAGGGACATATCAGACGGTCCCCCTGGGTAACCCTCCAGCTCATCGAAATCGTCATCGCCGTCATGTGCTGGGTGATCACCCTCAGGAATAGGAACAGGAACATGCTCCTAAGGTGCGGGTGATGGAATAGGAGCAGGTGATGGGACATGAGCAGGTGATGGAATAGGAGCAGGTGATGGAACTGGGGTCTCCCAACGATGCCTGCGTGCAGGCGGGGCCCCTGATGAACCAGCAGTAGGAACCCGACGCCTCCGAGATGTAGAAACGACGGCTGACGGGGGAGTGGCCTGAACTTGTGATGTGGAAGGCTGTGGTGTAGGATGTCCCTCAGCTGTATGGGCTGCTGGAACTGCCTCTGTGCCGAAACCCTCGGTTGTAGACTGCGTCCGCTCACGTCGGACAGATGCATGCTGAGCTGTCCGTCCATGTATCACACGATCGTCTCTGACAGCCATGTAATCTGCAAAGCATAATAAATAAATTAGATTTTTTTTTTTAAATAATTATAAAAAAACAATAAACAATAAACAAAAACAAACAAAAATTGAAACCAAGTTGCTTCCGGATTTGTACATCAGGAAAACTTTCGTGGATGCACATCCGGAAGCACTCAGAATATTTAACGTTGGGTTTTTCCAGATGTGCACATCAGGAAAGCAATCAACGTTAAAATTTTTACTGATCTGCACATCCGGTACGTATTTCAAGTTCTAAAAAACGCAGTCATGGCCACTGTACCATAGAAAAGGGCATTTTAATGCCCTGATCGTCCGTTTGAAGCAGCAAATAATACCTACATTGTCTCTAACCTATGTTATTCATACTACCTAACAATTTCTACACCTAAATGTCTACTCTAAATCAATTACTCAAAAATAACTCCGAAACTCTAAAATTCGAAAACTTATCGATTAAATTGAGATACAGAGGATTTAGAGTGTCTTGATCGTTGTAGAAGTTGCTTTGCGCCGAACTCGAGTGAAAAAAGTCGGGATTTGTGGGAATGAGAAATTGAGAGTTTGATTGTTTGGAATGTGAAAAGCTAAAGAATGAGGGGGGGGGGAGGGGGGAAGCTCTGGCACGAAGTTATAAGAAATGGTTTCAGATTTGCACATCAGGAATTATTTCTGATATCCACATCCTGAACAAATCAACATTTTTAAAATTAATGGTGCGTCCGGATGTGCATATCCGAAAGCAGGGGGTAAAAAAGGAATTTCGCGTGGTGCCTAAGAAACTCATGGGGTGTATTAAGAAATTCTCTGGTTTAATGTGATTTTTTTTTTGCTATTAGTGCTTTCAAAATTCTCATATTGGTAAGTTTTTTCTATGTTTAATTCATTGTAATTAGAATTTTGATCCCACCAATAGATGTGTTAAGATATCTGACGTGTTAAGATATCTTACGTGTTAAAATATCTTACGATTAATGATATGATATGTCGCTTTAAAATCTTACTTAAATAAAATTTGATGGAAAAAAATCCAATAAAAAAAAAGAGTATAATATTATTTTAAGATAAATTTATTTCCCCTCCTGAATTGAATGATCATTTCTTTTATATGAAGACAAATCTTTTGTACCAGTTGGTTAAAAATTCTACTTGGCAGTGACTTTGTTAAAAAAAACTGCAAGATGACATGAATGAATTTGTTGATTGTTTACATCACCATTCTTTTGAATATCATGAGAAAAATAGAACTTTGGAGAAATGTATATTGACCTATTGGTTCAACTAAGCTATAAGTGGACTCGAGGGCAAGAATGGTTTAGAGGAGTCTTAAGAACAAATCCACAAGATTAGGATCACTCTCTCTTCCAAATATGTTCAAAATCTTAAAAGATCACATAACAACCTTTCAACGCGAAGTCGAAGTCGACACTTTTAAGGGTTAAAGACTTGGGATATTTTTAAGTCCTAAGGCTATATGATTTGGAGACGTGTCCGCCTTCGACGGAGGTAGGTAACGCATTCTGAAACTGTTATTATAACAGTTATCGCCACATTTGTTTGATTTTTCAGCAGTTATATCCTTGAAGACGTGTGGAGAAAAGTTGGAGCATGGAGGCCTAAGTAGTGGGATATGTATCAGATTTATAGGGTTTATTCGTTGTCGACAGTTTTATTTGTAACTAGTAACTAACCCGGGCGTTCGCACGGGCCTGTCTGTTCGAAGATTTTATGTTATGGACGCGTAATTGTTAATCAAATTGAAAAGAAAAATGCTAAAATTATAAAAAGAGATATGATTGAAATTAAAAATTTGTTTTGGTATGTATAAGAAAAATGTTGTGTGTTGTAAAAGAAGAAATTAAATTAATTATTGATATAAATTCAAATAATACAATGATGATTGAAAATATTAAATAAAAAATATTAATCAACAAGTAGACCAAAAACAAATGAAACTAAAGAATAATAGTAAACTTAAGAATAATATTTTTTTTCGTATATAAAAAAATTTGGATCAAAATTAAAGTTGTGCCCGTTTATAACAATAGTATTTTTTTCGTATATAAAAAAATTTGAATCAAAATTAAAGTTGTGCCCGTTTATAACAATAGTATTTTTTTGTATATAAAATAATTTGATTCAAAATTAAAGTTGTGGTCGTTTATAACAATAGTATTTTTTCGTATATAATAAAAAATTTGAATCAAAATTAAAGTTGTGTCAATTTATAACAATAGTATTTTTTTCGCATATAAAAATATTTGAATCAAAATTAAAGTTGTCTGCGTTTATAACAGTAGTATTTTATGTTATATGAAAAAATTTGAATCAAAATTAAAGTTGTGCTCGTTTATAACAATAGTATTTTTTCGTATATAAAAAAATTTAAATCAAATTAAAGTTGTGTCCGTTTATAGCAATAGTATTTTTTTCGTATATAAAAATATTTGAATCAAAATTAAAGTTGTCATCGTTTATAACAGTAGTATAGATATAATATATAGATAAAACACATACAACATCAATTTTTTTATCAAATTATTGAAATATTTCTTCAATTTTACAATTATGAAGGTTTAACATGTACTTGTGTTGCATGCTTTTAGAACATTTCTTATTACACCACCCATGTTTCTTAGGCACCACGCGAATTTCCATTTTTGCCCCCTGATTCCGGATGTGCACATCCAGACGCACCGTTTTTTTTTAAAACATTGATTTGTTCCGGATGTGCACATCAGGAAAAATTCCTGATTTGCAGATCCAGAAAAATAGCAGAACTTTATTTTTTTTATAAAAAATCAGTTTTGTTAGTTGATCGCATATGTTAATATATCGTCGCAACTTAATATACATTCGAATGAGGGGAGAGAGAAGGTCTTGACAGCATGATGAAGATCTTGAGTTAAGGGATTAGGTTTCCCGCCAATAGAAAACTTTGTTCTTCGTATCTCTTCAATGTGTTATTTCGGTGTAGCCATTAATCTTCAGTCAATGAAGTAAACATGCATTACAGAGTGAAACGTTGATGAATAAAAAATAAGTTTGTATGCATAAAAAAACTCATTATTATTTACTTGTAAGGGCACAGAGCACCGAAAAGACTGGGCTTTTTGGAGAAGAAAGGTTAAGAATGAGAGTAGTTTGTAACTTATACGATACAAGAAAAATGTTTGTATGCATAAAAAACTCATTATTATTTACCATTTTGGACTATTAAAAAATATAAATATAATACTAGCCTTTTGTACTCAAGTTAAGAAAGTAATCATATAAGTTTTGTTTTGGAAATTGTATTTTCACTTTTTCAATGTTTAAATTTTTTCTTTAAGCTTACTTTTTAAATTTAATTGGATAGGTATTAATTATTTAACGTCATATCACTATTTTATTTTATTTTATTTTAAAATAAATTAAAATTTTAAAATCAGTTTTGTTGGTTGGTCGTAGATGTTAATATATCATCGCATTAATGAATATTGAATAAGAGGATTATTTCATTATTACTACTATAATGAAATTCTAAAAGGATTATATTTTACAGGTTCGAAGATTGTAGGACAAATGAAGATCAACAGTAAAATATTACCTCTTTGACGTTATCCAAGATAAATGGAAGCAGAGTCGACACAAAGTTGGTGGTACTCCTATTACCATTTGCAGAACCAGAATCAGAATTTTCGACTTCACTTATGTAGTATCGAGCGCGGAAAGCTAGCAAGTGTTCCCCGAGTTTAGCCACTATGATAACAACTAAAAAGTTAAAGTTAGCTATGTCATACCTTCCGAATTGCATCCATCTCATAAAGCAAAACCTGACTGAACTGACCCTCACTTACTCCATCTCTGATAAGCAGAAATTAACAATGCAAAATAAATCATATATAAAATTAAAACAAGTTATAATATATACATATACATAAATATACATCAACATGTATCATTTAGGCACCACGCTCGATACTACATAAGTGAAGTTGAAAATTCTGATTCTGGTTCTGCAAGTGGTAATAGGAGTACCACCAACTTTGTGTCGACTCTGCTGCCATTTATCTTGGATAACGTCAAAGAAGTAGTATTTTACTGTTGATCTTGATTTGTCCTACAATCTTCGGGGATAGATTTGGGAGTTCGGATATTCACAATGCCTTTTTTGAATATATAACTTATGGTTACAGGTCATGTTTGCCATCATAGGTGGATGACCGTTATTTTGTTTAAATAAGGGTTATAACTACTAGACAACTTTTGGATACAGAACAAGTGACCACCGTGCTTTTCAGCTATTTTTCCGAAAGTGCACATCCAGACAAGTTTACACTCAATATGTACTGATTTACACATCCGGAAGACGCGTGTTGGAATGCGGTATAGGGCAAGCAAACAAAAAGATTTGGAAGTATTTTTCCGGGAATTATCGTGTCCACAGAGATCGGTGCTACTGAACTGTCATTCGACAATATCAATGTTAATGAGTTTGGTTTTAAAATGGTTTAAAGCGTAAAAACAGAAAAGTAAATAAAAACATAAAAACAATTCATTCTTCAACAAGACGAACTTATCAAGCATACATATAAGCCACTCGTCACAAACATAAATTTACCGACCAATTATACTCCACCCGCAATACTCGTCAAAATCATCCAGCATCACTCGCAACAGTGTCCATCTCTGGCACACTGAGCTGAGAGACAACCGTATTACTCTCGTCGTCACTCTCGTGCACGACGCCTCGAAACACGAAAGACATTAAGTTCCGACACCCAAAAGATTATCATCTAAATCTATCTCTAGCATCTAGACAATAGATATTCATCCCTAATCAAGATTTGTGATGTTTATCTCTAACACAACACAAATCCAAACATAAATGCAAAAAGATCAAGGAAGACATCGATAATGATTTGTAAAGCAAATTTCATATAATATTAAGATCAACAAAGATACATATGTTCATAGTAACTATACAATACCCAACAAAAAGAAATTACAAAGAGAAGAGAGAAGAGGAACCAAACATTTCTTGGTTTGTCAACACCAATCGACGAGAGATTCGACTCCGGATCATCCAAATGCAAGCTCCAATGATGTTTTCTAAGCTAATCTACAAGAAAAATGAAGTTTGATGGAGTTGGGAACAAAAAATACCCAAAACCATCCCTAAAAATGTGTGTTTTTACCCATATTTATTGCTGTCATCATCGCAGACCGCGCTCAGTGCGCTCAGCGTGCGTTAAACCGCCTTAAGAGCCCGCTCAGCGCGCTCGGGCGCGCTCAGCGCGCAACCAGCTGACTTGAAAAATGTTTCAGCCATAACTTGTGAACCGTAACTCCGTTTCTCGCCCGGTTCGAAGCTTTGGAAAACTTATTCAATTTCCTATCTAACAATGAATAAATATCAACCAAATTGGTGATTTTTATTATCCTCATTTTGAGCCTTATTCGTTGATGAGTCGCTAAAAATCGCGCGTTTGAAGCCGTGTCTTCAACACTTTATTGCTCATGCTCCAAATACACCTCAATGCCTACAAAATGAGCAGAAAACTATCAAACGGTACACAAATACACTAAAACTTGATTATACACTAAATATACACATTTACATACAAAGTGAGGTTTATTTGAACGATATTTAACAAAAAGTATAGATAAGTGCAACAAAACTTATATACAAAAATAGGTACATTTTGCACTTATCAACGCGTAACTTATCATTCCGGATTTGCACATCTGGAACAAAGCAACGTTTTTAAAAAAATAGTGCGTCCGGATGTGCACATCCGAAAACTGGAGACAAAAACGAAATTTCACGTGGTGTCTAAGAAACATGGGTGGTGTATTAAGAAATCACCTGGTTTTATTATTGTGTTAAAATTCAAGACATCATTGGTGGTTGTGGTTAATTTGGATAAGGTGTTAAATATAAGCACATCTTCTATAGAAGATGCTATTGAAGATTGATATTGATGGTTGTGGTTAATTTGGTTGTCTATTAAGGGTGATTAAGTATTTGATTTTTTTGTATTAAACACAAATTTTCTTTTTTATCGTTGTATAATCCATGTAATAGTCTAAAATTAATTGGATTAGATCATGGACAATGCACTATTGTTTTCAAGTCTCATTAAATTAGAAGTGGCTATGCTTAAATAAAAAGTATAGGAAGTCTTCAACCCATATTTTTTCTCTTTAAATCTTACTTCTTTCACTACATGATTTTTTTTTTTTTTTTTTAATTCTGTTGAAAATATATAGTTATTTTTTTAAGACATACAAACTATTAAATTAATTTTAATTCATACCATTATATTTTAAATTATTAATTTAAACTACGATACTTATTACTATAATACTTATTATTAATAATTTAATAAAACTCTCCCACACATATAGTTATTTACATATACTGAAATTATTTACATATGTGCAACGGCAAGAAATTATTTACATATCTGCAATGTGCAATTAAATTATTTAGATATCTGCAATGTGCAATGTATTTCTCCAACGTGTTTAGATTTTTAAAGAGATATGTATAACTGGTTCAATATAAAACTGCAATGAACAAATTATGTATATATCCTGTCTCTCCAGACATAAATGCATCTCTTCTAATTTGCTACATAATGTTCATTCCAAGACGTTGTGTCTTGCAAAAGGGAGAGACAGATAAACAAAAAAAAGTTTTCTACATCACCATATCAAGGGTAATCCACTATTTTGGTGTCAAATATTCTAAAGTTTCTACTTCCCTGTACATCAGTTTTTGAGACATAGTATGATTTAATACAAACGCTCACCCATGGTGGATTTCTTGGCCTATCATTTACCACAACACTATCATCACATTCAATTATTTCAAGTTATCTGTGCAAGTTCCTTTTTCACATTTGCAGTGCCCAGATAACCATCAAAGAGTGTCTCCTGTCATGCATATATAACATCAGAAAAAGGATCAACCACACACTAATTAACAGATAAATAATAGTAAAACATTACAAAAATATTGATGCTAAGTATCCTAAATGTTATGAAGTTAAAATTTGTTCTGACCCCATCTTCATCAGTTGCAAAATCATGTATTCTAGCTATTGGATCCTCTAGGGTCAGTCTCATCATATACTTCCCAGTAGGCGTTCAAAACTTTTCAGCTTGGTACGATGCTGCTGCTACCACTCGAACAACACACTTAAACTTAGTTGCACCTTCAATAAATGAAATAAATTACTAAGTAAAAAAGCAACAATGTTTTGAGAAGGCACATAATATTGGTTGATGCAGAGTTTAATGTTAAAAGTGAAGAAAACGCAGTCTAGTAGCTCTGAATGAGTGAGTACATCTATTAAAGTAAGACGTCGCACAAGATCGTGATTAACCTCTGTAAAGGTCAAACATAATTGGGTATCTCGTAAGAAAAGAAAAAATTAAAGCCATTATATAAGAGCCTCGTAAAAGTGTAACGAACGAATTAATACTTGTAATACGTAAAGACTCGGGTAAGCTGTCAATGGACTGAGGCATGCTACCAATAGGGCATGTTTCCCAGTTTCAACAATATGCGCTCATTATACAACCTGGCTCAACACAAACATGATGAAAATATATTGGTTAACTGATCCAACCTATCCAAACCAAATATTATGACTTCACTAATTTGGTAACCACCTTTGGCATTCTGTAATGAGACAATCTTCATTTGGTGTAAGTCAAAGCTTTGAATGTGAGGTAAACACACCATACCAGAGAACTGCATACACTTGGAGACGCATGTTGATAAACTGGGCCCATTTACCACTTTTAAGAACATAAAGATGATTTTTCTCTATGGGTAGTTCAAAGCCAATCCTCAAGATGGAGCCAACAATAGGAAGAGTACACAGAGATTCCAATTGTAATGGAAGTGGATGATTAATTTCATCTTCCAGCCTGCATTTCATCAACAAGCATATCAAATTCCGATGCTAACATAAATTTATATGCTCTTCACAAACACTGAACCAAGCAGGGACAAAACTCATTAAGTGAAAAAAGAAACATTTTGATATCAAGATAAATGGTTATAGATGATGCCCTTGCGATCATATCTATACAACTCTTTGCAAAATCATGTAAAAAAAAGAAACTTCTGTGCAAAATCCATGGCCATATCAGCACAAACTCATATTTTGAACTTTTACCAAATTCATCAAAGAATAGGACACATGGAGCAGAACCACGAGCTTTGTTAAAAATTTGCCTCACATTAGCCTCACTTTCTCCAAACCACATTGTAAGTAGCTCAGGACCTTTGATACTAATGAAGTTTGCTTAACATTTGTTGGAAATAGCTTTGGCCAAAAGGGTTTTACCACAACCAGGAGGACCATAGAACATAACTCCTTTGGAAGGTGACATTCCAAACTTCTCAGATTTCTCAGGGTGTTCCACTGGATATTGAACAGTCTGCAGAAGAGAGAAAAAATATTAAAACCAGAAGTTGATGAATACATCTCAATATCATTTGTAAATCTCTCTAAGAACTAAGGAATTCTCTTTATGAATTTACATACATAAAGATGACTATACAACATCAATTTTCATATGAATTAAGGTAAAATGCCTTTTCACTTTGAATGAAAAACCATTAACTACAGCAATGATCGTCAAATACCAGTAGACTGGGTTTCAAGAAACATGTAAGCCTATCACCTAACTCATTGGTCACATTTCTATTGTATTTTATTCTATTATACAACAGACAAGACATGACAAAACATTGATTCAATTTATCAATGTTCCCCCAATCCATTTTTTCTTTCAAACATTTAATGGCATCTCAATTCCCATGCATGAGAGTTTTCATCTAAGAGGGGGTCAATACATAAATTAGAAAGCCAAATAGATAGGATATAACTTGTTAGTCATGCAGCTTGCAACCATCCTTATCTTGGTGGAGGAGAAGGCTAAAGCAAAAGAGCTAGCATGGTCAGAGAATACGGTTTTGATAGCATTAGCTTCTATTGCATCACCTGTAAAAAGAATTCTGATGAGATAATTTATGATATAAGCATAATCATCCATTGATTATGACTATACTACCATTCCGTAGGAAATGCCAACTTAAAGACTTTGTCTCACACTCTCGCGCTATTGACAAAAGTCACGCCTAATGACCCCAAGATTTTGCTCTCGCTCGCTCGGTAATTAAAAGACGCATTTTGAAAACTAACAAAGCCTAAACGAAGCCTAAAGCGCTTTCGCTGTGTTTAGGATCGATGCTCAGTGTCTACTATCCGGTGCGTACCTCAAACTCTCGCTCTATCGGACACACCTTAATGCATTTCTCACTCTCGTGACAAAACACTATTAAGCAACCCCTCGCTCTCACGACAAAGTTACCTAAATTAAACTTAGACACTAAAACCAGAATATCAAACAATCATATTTTCATACCGATGGTTCCTACAGAGTCCCGTTGGAACGACGGTCCTCATACGACGGTCTCTAATTATAATTAACCGGACATAATTAAATCTGATCTTAACATGTTAAAGCATTCAAATTCTAGAACTATCATGTTAAAACAAATTCGAATATAATCTATACTATAATGCAGTAAATAAAGAACCTGTAAAAAATGCGGTAAATGGAACTGAAGTCGAATACGAAAAATGGCAGCAAGATTTGTATTGATACTTGAAGTGATACAGCAGGACAAGGAAATAGGAAATACAAAGTGCGGCAATTCCTTAGTGTGAGTAATTGCCGCTTTGAAACTGAAATATATGCCTAAGTTCTAAAACACGATTCGGCAGCGCTTCCGCGCAATTTCCAGATCTCCCCACTGGCCTCCAATAGGGCCTATATATAGAGAAAAATGGCTCCAAACATTTGGGAAAGAATTTGAATTCAAACTGCGAAAAATTGCCAAACTGCTGCAGGTAATCTGCTCCCGCGCATAATGGCGATCACCGTTTGCAAATGGCGAACGCCATTTGTTTGAAATGGGATTTCCCTCTTTTTTGGGACATGGCGAACACCATATGGTTCCCCTTAGGGAATGGCGAACACCATTCATCTAGAGAAAGACAGAAAGCTCCAGTTCTTCTCTTTTTCAACTCTTTTGCCAATGGTTCTTGTCCTTTTCTTCGATCAAGCTGATATTGGTCCTAAAAACACAAATCAAAGGAAAACATAATAAATCAAAGCAAATAGTATGAAAGACTCGATAAAATGGTACTAAAAGTGCGCGTAATGAGTCAGAAAATACGATACGAATTCGAGTTATCAGTAATTGAGTAGTCTGACTGATTTTGAAGTGGTTTTAAATATTAAAGGAATTATGGTTTTGTGTTGTGACTCGGTAGGAGGGTATAGAATGGTATATTTCTTCCGAAGACAAGTTACGACCAAGTGTTTCAGTATGAAGGAACAGATGAATTTTGGAAAAAGCAAAGTTCGAAGTTAAACCTATATTGGAACAAGAGTATGACTAAGGACACGAAGTTTGATAAATTGTGAAAATAAGGATTTTGAACTATGAAGTCAAGTTGGAATTGGAATACGTCAGAAAGTTTAGCGGAAGTAAAGTTGAGTATGGGGATCTAAGACAGGGATATAAGTTGCAGTTGTTGTCGAGTAGAGGAAATCCGGGGCAGAATTTCAATTTAAGGGTGGGAGAGTGTAAAATCCCATATTATTTAAATGCTCAATTGGATATCAGATGAGTATCTATGTGCTCTATCTTTGGTAAATTGGATTAATGGAATCCTCTAAGTACTTTAAGTATTGATATTTGGGATCAATAGAGCAACTAATGAACTCTGCAGAGATCAATTATTTTATTAAAGAGACGGATTAATATTTATTAATCCGAGAAAGTAATTTTTTTTGGTAACTCTATTAATTGATCAATTGGTTTGAGACGACAAAATATCGATTGGAGATATTTTACCCTGTTGGATTATATTATATAATATTGGTTTATATATATATATATATATATATATATATATATATATATATATATATATATATTTGGAAAGAGAAAAGAAAGAAAGAAGAAGAAGTTAGTAAGGAGAAGAAGAAAAGAGAAAGAAGAGGAAAGGAAGAGAAATGTAGAAAGAGGAAGAAGAGAGAAAACCCATGGATCATCATCATCACCATCTTCTTTAAACTCCTCTTCGATTATCAGGTGAGTTCTAGTTAGAAACTCTAAGCTCTAGAAATGGATGTTTGGAACTTAGGTTAGAATTGAGAGAAATGATAAATTGTTGAATCAATGAAATCTAACGGATGAAATGAGTTATAAACTGTGTTGTATGATCTTATACCTTAATTTGTTGACTGGGTATGGTTTTGAGGGTGAAATTGTGGATGGGAAGTTACTGTTGCAAAGGGTTTATTTTTCTGCATAACGCAGAGCGCGCTTAGCGCGGGTATGCCCGCGTAGTATTTGTTATCTTTCGTGAGTTCATGGCATTGGATTTAGACTGTGAGAGTGGTACCAGTTGTGTGCAGTTGTGTTTTACCCAAAGAAGGAAATTTGAAAGTTTTCTTTCCAGGTAAGAGCGAGAATTGGACGTTCCGAAGTTAAGTATGTAGCTTGGATCGTGTATGGAATAGAACGAACGAGAAAAGTGGATTCAATTGAGAAGCGTGGTAGGTGGATTGGTGAGTAGTATGGAAACTCATAATTTCACTTTGAACGATTTAAGTTTCCGATAAGTGGTGACTCGCATATGATTGAAGTTCTGTGTTGGTGTTACGTCATTTTGGGTCGAGATCTTGTGTCAACAAGGAACCTTGAGTGAGTCGGAAGACTATAAGAAGGATTATTATATATGTGGTAACTAGAAACGAAAGTTGCTAATCTATTTTGAATATATTATTTCAAGTTTAGAATAGAAATTGGAGTTGTTTATGTTATGATTATGACAGTGTAATTCCTGCACCTATCGTCTGGAGAGTGTTGGACCAATGGTTGTACTTTGTGTGTTGGCGAAGAAATTATTCTACCATAAGACGTCCGTAAGTTTCTTGTACCGTTGGTTAGTAAGGATCCCAGTGGATAAGCGTGTTCTTTGTGGGCTGTTAGCTAATCGATAGTGCTTAAGAATTCGTGGTGTTCCACTGCTAGAATTTTGGATTACGCAGTGGAAGGTGACAGATGAAGAGTTAATCCAGAATAATAAGGATTAGAAGGATTGTTACTTGTAAATATGGAAATAAGGAGATTTTGTGTTAAGTGTGTTACCTTTGGTGTGGCACGAAAGAGAGGAAATATCGGATTGAATGAGTATAGTATAGAGCATCAGGCTAGATAGAATTGGTAATTGAGTCGTCTGACTGATTTTGAAGTGGTTTTGAATATTAAAGGAATTATGGTTTTGTGTTGTGACTCGGTAGGAGGGTATAGAATGGTATATTTCTTCCGAAGACAAGTTATGACCAATTGTTTCAGTATGAAGGAACAAATGAATTTTGTAAAAAGCAAAGTTCGAAGTTAAACCTATATTGGAACAAGAGTATGACTAAGGACACGAAGTTTGATAAATTGTGAAAATAAGGATTTTGAACTATGAAGTCAAGTTGGAATTGGAATACGTCAGAAAGTTTAACGGAAGTAAAGTTGAGTGTGGGGATCTAAGACAGGGATATAAGTTGCAGTTGTTGTCGAGTAGAGGAAATTCGGGGGCGAATTTCAATTTAAGGGGGGGAGAGTGTAATACCCCATATTATTTAAATGCTCAATTGGATATCAGATGAGTATCTATGTGCTCTATCTTTGGTAAATTGGATTAATGGAATCCTCTAAGTACTTTAAGTATTGACATTTGGGATCAATAGAGTAACTAATGAACTCTGCAGAGATCAATTATTTTATTAAAGAGACGGATTAATATTTATTAATCCGAGAAAGTAATTTTTTATGGTAATTCTAATAATTGATCAATTGGTTTGAGACGACAAAATATCGATTGGAGATATTTTACCCTGCTGGATTATATTATATAATATTGGTGTTTATATATATATATATATATATATATATATATATATATATATATATATATATATATATATAGAAAGAGAAAAGAAAGAAAGAAGAATAAGTTAGTAAGGAGAAGAAGAAAAGAGAAAGAAGAGGAAAGGAAGAGAAATGGAGAAAGAGGAAGAAGAGAGAAAACCCATGGATCATCATCATCACCATCTTCTTCAAACTCTTCTTCGATTATCAGGTGGGTTCTAGTTAGAAACTCTAAGCTCTAGAAATGGGTGTTTGGAACTTAGGTTAGAATTGAGAGAAATGATAAATTGTTGAATCAATGAAATCTAACGGATAAAATGAGTCATAAACTGTGTTGTATGATCTTATGCCTTTATTTGTTGACTGGGTATGGTTTTGATGGTGAAATTGTGGATGGGAAGTTACTGTTGCAAAGGGTTTATTTTTCTGCATAACGCAGAGCGCGCTTAGAGCGGGTATGCCCGCTTAGTATTTGTTATCTTTCGTGAGTTCAAGGCATTGGATTTAGACCGTGAGAGTGGTACCAGTTGTGTGCAGTTGTGTTTTACCCAAAGAAGGAAATTTGAAAGTTTTTTTTCCAGGTAAGAGCGAGAATTGGACGTTCCAAAGTTAAGTATGTAGCTTGGATCGTATATGGAATAGAACGAACGTGAAAAGTGGATCCAATTGAGAAGCGTGGTAGGTGGATTGGTGAGTAGTATGGAAACTGATAATTTCACTGTGAAAGGTTTAAGTTTCCGATAAGTGGTGACTCGCATATGATTGAAGTTCTGTGTGGGTGTTACGTCATTTTGGGTCGAGATCTCGTGTCAACAAGGAACCTTGAGTGAGTCGGAAGATTGTAAGAAGGATTGTTATATATGTGGTAACTAGAGACGAAAGTTGCTAAACTATTTTGGATATATTATTTCAAGTTTAGAATGGAAATTGGAGTTGTTTATGTTATGATTGTGACAGTGTAATTCCTGTACCTATCGTCTGGAGAGTATTGGACCAATGGTTGTACTTTGTGTGTTGGCGAAGAAATTATTCTACCATAAGACGTCCGTAAGTTTCTTGTACCGTTGGTAAGTAAGGATCCCAGTGGATAAGCGTGTTCTCCGTGGACTGTTAGCTAATCGATAGTGCTTAAGAATTCGTGGTGTTCCACTGCTAGAATTTTGGATTACGAAATGGATGGTGACGGATGAAGAGTTAATCCAGAATAATAAGGATTAGAAGGATTGTTACTTATAAGTATGGAAATAAGGAGATTTTGTGTTAAGTATGTTACCTTCGGTGTGGCACGAAAGAGAGGAAATATCGGATTGAATGAGTATAGTGTAGAGCATCGGGCTAGATGGAATTGGTAATTGAGTCGTCTAACTGATTTTGAAGTGGTTTTGAATATTAAAGGAATTATGGTTTTGTGTTGTGACTCGGTAGGAGGGTATAGAATGGTATATTTCTTCCGAAGACAAGTTATGACCAAGTGTTTCAGTATGAAGAAACAGATGAATTTTGGAAAAAGAAAAGTTCGAAGTTAAACCTATATTGGAACAAGAGTATGACTAAGGACACGAAGTTTGATAAATTGTGAAAATAAGGATTTTGAACTATGAAGTCAAGTTGGAATTGGAATACATCAGAAAGTTTAACGGATGTAAAGTTGAGTGTGGGGATCTAAGACAGGGATATAAGTTGCAGTTGTTGTCGAGTATAGGAAATTCGGGGACGAATTACAATTTAAGGGGGGGAGAGTGTAATACCACATATTATTTAAATGCTCAATTGGATATCAGATGAGTATCTATGTGCTTTATCTTTGGTAAATTGGATTAATGGAATCCTCTAAGTACTTTAAGTATTGACATTTGGGATCAATAGAGCAACTAATGAACTCTGTAGAGATCAATTATTTTATTAATGAGACGGATTAATATTTATTAATCCGAGAAAGTTATTTTTTATGGTAACTCTAATTATTGATCAATTGGTTTGAGACGACAAAATATCGACTGGAGATATTTTACCCTATTGGATTATATTATATAATATTGGTTTATATATATATATATATATATATATATATATATATATATATATATATATATATATATATATATATATATATATATATATATATATATATATATATATATATATATATATATATATTTGGAAAGAGAAAAGAAAGAAAGAAGAAGAATTTAGTAAGGAGAAGAAGAAAAGAGAAAGAAGAGGAAAGGAAGAGAAATGGAGAAAGAGGAAGAAGAAAGAAAACCCATGGATCATCATCATCACCATCTTCTTCAAACTCCTCTTCGATTATCAGGTAGGTTCTAGTTAGAAACTCTAAGCTCTAGAAATGGATGTTTGGAACTTAGGTTAGAATTAAGAGAAATGATAAATTGTTGAATCAATGAAATCTAACGGATAAAATGAGTCATAAATTGTGT
This sequence comes from Lathyrus tuberosus, assembly GCA_022829125.1. Lineage (NCBI taxonomy): Eukaryota > Viridiplantae > Streptophyta > Magnoliopsida > Fabales > Fabaceae > Lathyrus > Lathyrus tuberosus. Next base: position 2,463,946 of record JALAZF010000213.1, read on the forward strand.
TGTATGATCTTATACCTATATTTGTTGACTGGGTATGGTTTTGAGGGTGAAATTGTGGATGGGAAGTTACTGTTGCAAAGGGTTTATTTTTCTGCATAACGCAGAGCGCGCTTAGCGCGGGTATGCCCGCTTTGTATTTGTTATCTTTCGTGAGTTCATGGCATTGGATTTAGACCGTGAGAGTGGTACCAGTTGTGTGCAGTTGTGTTTTACCCAAAGAAGGAAATTTGAAAGTTTTCTTTCTAGGTAAGAGCGAGAATTGGACGTTCCGAAGTTAAGTATGTAGCTTGGATCGTATATGGAACAGAACGAACGAGAAAAGTGGATTCAATTAAGAAGCGTGGTAGGTGGATTGGTGAGTAGTATGGAAACTCATAATTTCACTTTGAACGGTTTAAGTTTCCGATAAGTGGTAACTCGCATATGATTGAAGTTCTATGTGGGTGTTACGTCGTTTTTGGTCGAGATCTCGTGTCAACAAGGAACCTTGAGTGAGTCGGAAGACTGTAAGAAGGATTGTTATATATGTAGTAACTAGAAACGAAAGTTGCTAAACTATTTTGGATATATTATTTCAAGTTTAGAATGGAAATTGGAGTTGTTTATGTTATGATTGTGATGGTGTAATTCCTGCACCTATCGTCTGGAGAGTGTTGGACCAATGCTTGTACTTTGTGTGTTGGTGAAGAAATTATTCTACCATAAGACGTCCGTAAGTTTCTTGTACCGTTGGTTAGTAAGGATCCCAGTGGATAAGCGTGTTCTCCGTGGACTGTTAGCTAATCGATAGTGCTTAAGAATTCGTGGTGTTCCACTGCTAGAATTTTGGATTACGCAGTGGAAGGTGACAGATGAAGAGTTAAGCCAGAATAATAAGGATTAGAAGGATTGTTACTTGTAAGTATGGAAATAAGGAGATTTTGTGTTAAGTGTGTAACCTTTGGTGTGGCACGAAAGAGAGGAAATATCGGATTGAATGAGTATAATGTAGAGCATCAGGCTAGATGGAATTGGTAATAGAGTTGTCTGACTGATTTTGAAGTGGTTTTGAATATTAAAGGAATTATGGTTTTGTGTTGTGACTCGGTAGGAGGGTATAGAATGGTATATTTCTTCCGAAGACAAGTTATGACTAAGTGTTTCAGTATGAAGGAACAGATGAATTTTGGAAAAAGCAAAGTTCGAAGTTAAACCTATATTGGAACAAGAGTATGACTAAGGACACGAAGTTTGATAAATTGTGAAACTAAGGATTTTGAACTATGAAGTCAAGTTGGAATTGGAATACGTCAGAAAGTTTAGCGGAAGTAAAGTTGAGTGTGGGGATCTAAGACAGGGATATAAGTTGCAATTGTTGTCGAGTAGAGGAAAATCGGGGGCGAATTTGAATTTAAGGGGGGGAGAGTGTAATACCCCATATTATTTAAATGCTCAATTGGATATCAGATGAGTATCTATGTGTTCTATCTTTGGTAAATTGGATTAATGGAATCCTCTAAGTACTTTAAGTATTGACATTTGGGATCAATAGAGCAACTAATGAACTATGCAGAGATCAATTATTTTATTAAAGAGGCGAATTAATATTTATTAATCCGAGAAAGTAATTTTTTTATGGTAACTCTAATAATTGATCAATTGGTTTGAGATGACAAAATATCGATTGGAGATATTTCACCCTGTTGGATTATATTATATAATATTGATATATATATATATATATTTGGAAAGAGAAAAGAAAGAAAGAAGAAGAAGTTAGTAAGGAGGAGAAGAAAAGAGAAAGAAGAGGAAAGGAAGAGAAATGGAGAAAGAGGAAGAAGAGAGAAAACCCATGGATCATCATCATCACCATCTTCTTCAAACTCCTCTTCGATTATCAGGTGGGTTCTAGTTAGAAACTCTAAGCTCTAGAAATGGATGTTTGGAACTTATGTTAGAATTAAGAGAAATGATAAATTGTTGAATCAATGAAATCTAACGGATAAAATGAGTCATAAACTGTGTTGTATGATCTTATGCCTTTATTTGTTGTCTGGGTATGGTTTTGATGGTGAAATAATGGATGGGAAGTTATTGTTGCGAAGGGTTTATTTTTCTGCATAACACAGAGCGCGCTTAGCGCGGGTATGCCCGCTTAGTATTTGTTATCTTTCGTGAGTTCAAGGCATTGGATTTAGACCGTGAGAGTGGTACCAGTTGTGTGCAGTTGTGTTTTACCCAAAGAAGTAAATTTGAAAGTTTTCTTTCCAGGTAAGAGCGAGAACTGGACGTTCCGAAGTTAAGTATGTAGCTTGGATCGTATATGGAACAGAACGAACATGAAAAGTGGATTCAATTGAGAAGCGTGGTAGGTGGATTAGTGAGTAGTATGGAAACTCACAATTTCACTTTGAACGGTTTAAGTTTCCGATAAGTGGTGACTCGCATATGATTGAAGTTCTGTGTGGGTGTTACGTCGTTTTGGGTCGAGATCTCATGTCAACAAGGAACCTTGAGTGAGTCGGAAGACTGTAAGAAGGATTGTTATATATGTGGTAACTAGAGACAAAAGTTGCTAAACTATTTTGGATATATTATTTCAAGTTTAGAATGGAAATTGGAGTTGTTTATGTTATGATTGTGACAGTGTAATTCCTGCACCTATTGTCTGTAGAGTGTTGGACCAATGGTTGTACTTTGTGTGTTGGCGAAGAAATTATTCTACCATAAGACGTCCATAAGTTTCTTGTACCGTTGGTTAGTAAGGATCCCAGTGGATAAGCGTGTTCTCCGTGGACTGTTAGCTAATCGTTAGTGCTTAAGAATTCGTGGTGTTCCACTGCTAGAATTTTGGATTACGCAATGGAAGGTGACGGATGAAGAGTTAATCCAGAATAATAAGGATTAGAAGGATTGTTACTTATAAGTATAGAAATAAGGAGATTTTGTGTTAAGTGTGTTACCTTTGGTGTGGCATGAAAGAGAGGAAATATCGGATTGAATGAGTATAGTGTAGAGCATCGGGCTAGATGGAATTGGTAATTGAGTCGTCTGACTGATTTTGAAGTGGTTTTGAATATTAAAGGAATTATGGTTTTGTGTTGTGACTCAGTAGGAGGGTATAGTATGGTATATTTCTTCCGAAGACAAGTTATGACCAAGTGTTTCAGTATGAAGGAACAGATGAATTTTGGAAAAAGCAAAGTTCGAAGTTAAACCTATATTGGAACAAGAGTATGACTAAGGACACGAAGTTTGATAAATTGTGAAAATAAGGATTTTGAACTATGAAGTCAAGTTGGAATTGGAATACGTCAGAAAGTTTAACGGAAGTAAAGTTGAGTGTGGGGATCTAAGACAGGGATATAAGTTGCAGTTGTTGTCGAGTAGAGGAAATTCGGGGGCGAATTTCAATTTAAGGGGGGGAGAGTGTAATACCCCATATTATTTAAATGCTCAATTGGATATCAGATGAGTATCTATGTGCTCTATCTTTGGTAAATTGGATTAATGGAATCCTCTAAGTACTTTAAGTATTGATATTTGGGATCAATAGAGCAACTAATGAACTCTGCAGAGATCAATTATTTTATTAAAGAGACGGATTAATATTTATTAATCTGAGAAAGTAATTTTTTATGGTAACTATAATAATTGATCAATTGGTTTGAGACGACAAAATATCGATTGGAGATATTTTACCCTGTTGGATTATATTATATAATATTGGTTTATATATATATATATATATATATATATATATATATATATTTGGAAAGAGAAAAGAAAGAAAGAAGAAGAAGTTAGTAAGGAGAAGAAGAAAAGAGAAAGAAGAGGAAAGGAAGAGAAATCGAGAAAGAGGAAGAAGAGAGAAAACCCATGGATCATCATCATCACCATCTTCTTCAAACTCCTCTTCGATTATCAGGTGGGCTCTAGTTAGAGACTATAAGCTCTAGAAATGGATGTTTGGAATTTATGTTAGAATTAAGAGAAATGATAAATTGTTGAATCAATGAAATCTAACGGATAAAATGAGTTATAAACTGTGTTGTATGATCTTATACCTTTATTTGTTGACTGGGTATGGTTTTGAGGGTGAAATTGTGGATGGGAAGTTACTGTTGCAAAGGGTTTATATTTTTGCATAACGCAGAGCGCGCTTAGTGCGGTCTGGAGAATTTTCACTCCTTCCAGGCAGTGAGGAGCGCGCTTAGCGCGGGGTGAGGCCCGCTTAGCGCGACCTGGAACAAAGAAACTATTTTTTTTTTAAATTCATAACTCCCAAACCGTAATTCCGATTTAAACGTTCTTGGTACCGTTGGAAAGCTATGACAATCCTCTACCTAACAAAAAGTGAAAATTAGGGGTATGATGTCAGATTAATTATTTAGTGGAAAATGAATGAAATAATGTTTATGCGATATGTTGAAATTCCGTATCCTTTGGATCGTAAATCCGATCGAGGCATATTTACAGCCGATGTAAAGCGGTGGGAAGTATCCTACGGGATAAATGTGAAAATTATTGTTTTCGATACCCGATTAAATGAATCGGAGGGAACCCAAAAGTGATGTTTTATGTGATTCTATTATGCTTTTGTATAGCTTGTGATGGAATTATTATATGTAATTCAAAATGTGCAATTGTAATATTTATGATTATACCATGTCTATCTAATTGTAAACTGTGAATGAAAGAAATATGCATGTTTAAAATATGAATTAAGAAGAGTGAGGAAACTGTACCCTAAAACAAATGGTATAATTCTAGGTTGTGATTAGAATTGTGACATAAACTCTGGATGGCGACGCTCGTGCATTCCTTGACGAGTTCTGGCCTAGAGTAGATAACTGAATGACAACGCTCATGCAAAAGAGGCCGAGGCGTGTGTTCATTACCGAATGGTATAGAAAGAGTGAAACACTATTATGGAACACGTGTAATTGTTATGTTTTATTGAAAGGCAAAAGAGGCCTAAAGGCTAATGTGACCTAGAATTGTTGAATACAATTATGGTTGTATGTGAATCACGAGATCGTAACCATTATCCTATTATGTGCCATTTCATGAGTAACGAGCTCCTCTGTAATGAATGCATGATTTCTTGGTAGGTATGATTCCCAATGTTATAGTACGAATGAAGCCTATATGGTAAAGAGACTTCTGACGGTGTAGGAGCCGTGTGAAGTGACTATTTAAGGTGATAATGTGTCCCTTATTTCCGAATCCATTTCATATGCCAAGAAATCTATGAGGGTCCATGACTCGTTCCTACTTCTAGACGTAGAAGAGGTCGGGAGAGAGGGGATGCCCTGACAAGGTTATCGATAAGTGAATGTTTTGTGTAACGGGCTCAATAACGTGTTTCCATATAGTGTGAGAATGTTTGAACTCAAGGTCTAGTTCCTTTCCCCCGACTTGAGTTAGGATTTGGTTAGAACCTTGTAAAGTCGAGAGAATCCATAAGATATGGAACTCACTGAGATTTGATGTATCTCACCCCACTATTGTTGATTATTTTCAGGAGGTATTCGCAGGTTTGATTTACAAGTGGAGCTATGCTTGGATGTTTCAAGAGAAGCTTAGCTTTTGTTTTTCCGCTGTGTATTTGTTGTATATAATTGAGGATATTGTATATTGATCTTAGTTTTTATTGTTTTGGCTAATTTCCATATCTTGTACCATAGGTTGTTTTATGTTTTTAGAATGGTTAAATATATGAATTACGCCATTAGGCACTTATGATGGTGTCAGTACCAAATAAAATGCTTGTATGGTATTATTCTAGACAAATATTATACAGGGCGTTACATAAAGACTATATTACATAATACCCTAAAAGTCTAATTATAGTAACTAAGTCCTACTATAAGAGCAAACTCCTTTAAAGGAGGATAAAAAAGTTAAAAAGCCCCCCTTTGACTTTTTAGGTCATTGGGGTAGACTAGATGACTAGTATGGGCTCTGGGCATGTTAAGCCTCTAAGCTCTAAGTTAGATGAAAAATAAAAGAAAGGTGGTCAAAATTTGGGGTATGACAACTGCCTCTATTTAATCACCTTTAAACTGGGATGGTGATGGCGGCGAGCCATCATCCTCTCGGGGAGGAGATAATTAAATATATAGAGGGACCTTAATCTTGACCACAAAGTTAATGGACTCTGGGGTTTAGCAAGAATTTAATAACCCTAGATGCTTTGTTGGTATCCAAACCAATATTTGATGGAACCTTTTGTGAAATTCTCATGACCCTTATGAAACCCTAATGATATCCTTAGTGGAACTCTAATTTTTGGACCGTTCCTTGGGGAATCCATGCAACGCTTTTGATGGGACCCCAACTTTTGATAAATTTTGACTTCTCCGGGTGAAGCCTGCATACGATTCTTATGATCATCCGATCATTTTACGAAATTTAGGTAGGACTCTGAAGATCCTCCGGTCATTGCTGATGAAACCCTGATGGAACCTTTTGATAAACTCTCGGTGAAACCCTTTTGATAAAACCCTTGGTGAAACCCTAGTGGAACCCTTTTGATAAAATCCTCGGTGAAACCCTGGTAGAACCCTGGTGGAACCCTTTGACAAACTCTCTTAATGGAACCCTGATATAACCTATGTATTTGATGGAACTTATCTCGTATGAGGAATATGTTGCTAAGTTAAGGATGTGAGAGGTGAAAACCTGCTCACTGATTGATAACAATCGTTCAGGATGACCGATTAATGGATAGATTCTCTTGAAGACTCATCGTGAATGAGCTTGCTAGGGAAATCCTTTATTGAAAAGGCTTCGTGGAGACGTTACTTACTGGGGAATGCCAGTAAGTATTCCTATTTAAGGAAATGTACTGGTGTAGCTGGGGATTAGACTTCTAGAGTGGTCACAAATCCTTTTGATCATGTTATGTATGCATGTTCGCATGGATGCATGTTTTGAATAAATGTATGTATTTATGCATGATGCATTATTTGGGCTGATGCCTTTTTTATGATATGTGCATGAAATATATGAAATTATGGGGACCAGTGTTTTTTGTAACATTCTGACTCTCCGACCTTTGAGACTCTGATAGGTTCATGGAACGGGTCATGATGTTCTTGATACCTGGGAACGTGTTTTTGAAAGGAAGAGACTTCTGTGATGGTTAAATTATGATTGTTGATTTAGGGACCCCGCGTCTTGCTTGGGATGCAACGTTGGAAGACTATGATCCCTTTAACGTTTCGAAATCAAAGTAAAAGACGTTTTCAAAAAGCTTTTTACTATGCCTGGTGTTTCAATGCATTATATATAAATAATTAACATTTTGTAATCAAGTGTAAAATTCAAAAACAAGGAAATAAGGCTCGAAAAACAAACTTTTATTTATTGAGAAATTTGACCCCTGAATCAGTAATAGTACATAAAGAAGTAATTATCGTAAGAGGAGATTACCAAAAACTAAAGATGTAAAATGGAAATGAAAATAGATTTATTCATGTCCCTACTGAGTCTAACACATGCTATTTATCCCTAAGTCTTCGAGGTCGCAATGCTTCGCTTCTGAAGAAGATGATTGGATTGATTGCTCTCGTCTGAGTTCCTGTTGTAATATAGCTCACGTGCTACAGTCTTGTGCCTTTTGGATATCCCTAATTTTTTTCCTAGACCGCTCTTTTCGAGTCTTAGTCCACCGAGATGATATACCCTTTTTTGACTAAGCCGTCCATTTGGGTTTTCGACTTATCGGGTTTTATTTTTTATACAAGTCCCTAATTTTTGCCTAGATTGCTCTTTCAAGTATTCAATCCACCTGGACGCCCTAATTTTTTTCGTAAGTCGCCCTTTTTGGGTTTTTGACTTTGCATGTTTTTTATCCTCTTTTTTCTAGGCATAGTATTTCTTGACTGCATCTGAGTTCACTGGTCGTGGTAAATCCGCTTCATCCATGGTTGTGAGAATTAAGGCTCTACCAGAGAAGACATTCTTCACGACGTATGGCCCTTCGTAGTTTGGGGTCCATTTGTCGCGGGGATCTTTGTGTATGTATAATATCTTTCTTAGCATTAAGTCGACTTCTTTGAACAGATAAGGATGAACTTACTGGTATGAGACAACTCTAACAGGAAAGGTTGATTTTCTGTTAGAGTTGTCTCATACCAGTAAGATACATTTTGTGTTTCATGTATCCCAATTGAAATTATGCTTTGACAACATTGTACCTGGACTTGAATTGCCACCCGGCACAGTAGACAACATACCTCTTATTTGACCATTGGTTGTCTTAGATTAGCGTCTTCAAGAAGATGACAAGGAGAAACAAGTTTTGATATTGTAGAAGGGCGTATTTTCAGAAGATGCAACTTGAGAAAACTACCATGTCATCTTTAAAAAAAGAAATTTGATGCAATTAGTATTCTCTAAGGATTAACAATAGTTATACTTGCAATTTGATGCAATGAATAAAGAAATTTGATGCAATTTTAATTAGTATTCTCTAAGGATTAACAATAGTATTCTCTAGGGATTAATAATAGTTGTACTGCAATTTCCTAACAGATTCATAGCAACCATGCTCTAGTAGACAATATACATCGACAAATACAAATATAAATAACATAATAATCAAGTACAATAGTTTGAAACCAAAAATTAAAAAAAAAAATACTGTCATAAAACTAGCATATATCATCCAAAACCAGTTAACACTTCTACATACAATTGAAAAGTAAAATAACCTTTTGATGTTTCATCATAAATACAATTGTATGAATAAAATGGTATCAACAATATTGCTTATATATGAAGAATGAGTTGATATAACTATGGACATTTCATTGATTCTTATTCATCCAGATTCTTACAAGCAATGAGAAAAAGGAAATAACTTCTTTTATTTCTTTAGATGGGAAAATTAGAAGAATGTGATTTTGAAGTATAAAACTTGATTAAAAATTAAATGAGATTTTTGTAGGTTTTTGAAAGTATGGTAGTATGATCATGAAATGTCGAGTATATACAAGATATAGTGTTATTTTCATTTTCCTACTTGGTAATTCTAGAAGTTACCTTCACTATTATCCACTTATAGTGGGGAAATAAACATACTATCATAAATTTTAAGTGTGCCCAAGAGGAAAACTTAGGGTTAGTACGGAACGTACTTTTCATAATATCCACTAAGTTGTGAAATAAACGTACCATCATGAGTTTAAAATGTGTCAATGAGTTTAATTCAGAACATAACCTACGGACTCACACTTCCATCAATATGAAAGTTAATTTTCGTACTATTTTTTAACAAAATGGGATGACTCACTTGCGAAATATTTTGATGTGTATGGAGGACGTCTAGAAATTAACGTCCATAATATTTCAAAAACACATTTCGAATTTTATAAGAGTGATTCATCTCCAGGAAGGTTATAGCACCCCCGTATCTAATATGAGTTTGGATCAGCGCCATTTATTAAAGTATCCAGTTTTCCAGTTTGTTTAGCGGATTCATGACATGTGGTTCTTAAAATGTTCAACGGTCATGATTAAAACAAATTAATATTTTTTAATAAAAAAATAAAACAGACCCCTTGTATGAGAAAAAGAAACCCTCTTATGAATAGGAAACCAACAAGGCTCTTCCATCTCGCCACAGCATCCTGCAGTACCACCGTCTCTAGCCGTTTTGTTGATATGAAGCCTAACACATCACTCTTTCTTTCTTCTTTATTGTTCATGGAACTGATTTGTAACTTTCAATTTTCCCTTTTTTCAGTTTTAGAATTTAACATATGAATCGAAATTACCATAGATGTAATAAAGTGCATTTTTTTTTTCTTTTTCTAACTTGAGATTCAACGTCTGTAATGAAATTATTACTATTTCCCTTTTTAATTTCAATTTCTTCTTCCTCATTTGTTAATGCCACACATGCTCCTGTAATTTTCTTAATGGTGGTAATGGTATGTAGTAATTTTATTTGGCATTTACACTAGGGAGAAATTCTTCTTCATGTCATCAAATATTTTAGCAGAAAACATTGGATCCTAAAATTGAAAAGGAAGAAATAAAACTTAAAACAAATGAGAGATCAAGTTTCAGATGGTGCGAGCGAGTGAGATGAAAGGCACGACGGAAATAAAGCAGCAAGACACCGCTATCAGCGGTGGTGGCGAGGTGAGAACTAGCAAGGTAAATGGGTTTCATATGGGGAGAGAGACAAGGAGAGAACATTTTTTTATTAAAAAGAAACTAAGATAAAAACATATAATCTAAACCATTGAAAATTTTATGTCCACGTGTCAATGATCAATAAAGAGAATTGGATAATGGGATAAATTAATAAATGGAGGGGATACGGACTCATCTAATATGGTCTAAGAGACCGAATAGTTTTAAACCAAAAATAAAAAAAAAATAAAAAAAAAATATTGTCATAAAACTAGTATATATCATCCAAAACCTATAAAACACATATATATATTTCAAAGACTCGATTGAATCATATCTGATACGTACCGATACGCTGATATGCTCCAATGCGGCGCCGATATGTATCAAAAGAATATCTAAATTTATTTATTTTAAAAAATAAATAGAAAAAAATAAATAGATACATGAGTTTTCAATTTTTAACAATTTATTTAATGACTTTTCATTTCTTTTAATTTTCTGATGGTCATTCTTTAATACCCTATTTATAATTTCTTCAAGAAACTTACCAATTATTCAAGAATGATTTAATTTCCCATCATTTCTTATCAATTTCTTCTTCATACTTTCATATTTTTTCATTAAGAAAAGTTTATTATCATAATATAGTTGTCACTTTTATTCATCTAAAATATTCTTAATAAATTCTTGCTGCCATATTTTTATATGTGTATCTTAAACGTATCGAATACGTATCATATTTGAGACTCGTGTCGTGTCTATGCTTCATAGTCCAAAACCAAATAACACTTCTACATACACTTGAGAAGTAAAATAACTTTTTGGTGTTTCATCATAAATACAATTGTATGAATAAAATGGTATCAACAATATTGCTTATATATGAAGAATGAGTTGATATAACTATGGACATTTCATTGATTCTTATTCATCCAGATTCTTACAAGCAATGAGGAAAAGGAAATAACTTCTTTTATTTCTTTAGATGGGAAAATTAGAAGAATGTGATTTTGAAGTATAAAACTTGATTAAAAATGAAATGATATTTTTGTAGGTTTTTGAAAGTATGGTGGTATGATCATGAAATGACGAGTACACACAAGATATGTTAACTTCACTATTATCCACTTATAGTGGGGAAATAAATATACTATCACTACGCCAAAAACAACATTTAATAGCGCTTTTTTTGGTATTTAATAGCGCTTTTAAGCGCTATTGAAATTGCCGCTATTATAAATGTTTACTATAATAGTGCTTTTTAAGCGCTGTTACAAGTGACACTTTTGATAGTATTTCACAAAAATCGCTATTGTAACCTAGTTTTTTTATATCAAATGAGCCTTCATTATAAGCGAGATTTAATAGCGCTGAAGCGCTATTAAAAATCCATTATTTAATAGCATTTTTGAATAAGTGCTATTATAGAACATACTTTTACTAGCACTTTTAAGGAAAGCCCTATTAAAGGCCTTTTTTTGTGGAAACAAATTACATATATGACATGATAAATAAATTTTTATTGATAAAAATGAATTTCAAACAATAATACAAAATTAACAATGCATTATTGTTTGTTATTGTCGTAACCCGAAATTTAACCTCCCTCTTTTGCTTTTTACATAAGCACAAGCATTCGCATCGTTGGCATACGCATTCACATTTTTTCCTCTGGTGTTTTGATTACAGGATATTCAGGTTTTCCAAACCCGATTAATCATATCCTCACAAGGTCATCACCTCATTAAAACAAGCGCAAAAAGAAGGTTTCCATACCTATTCATCAATACAAGAGGTGGAAAATCGAAGCCGGGACCACAACACCCTTTTTTAGGCAAATTGAGCATATTTTGGCCTGGTTAATCGATTAACCATTTGCAGTGCAATTGTGTTAATCGATTAACACAGGCAAAATAGGCACAATTTGCTGCTTTTTCATGACAACACCTTTGCACACATTTTGGTCTTAGATTCTAGCAGCATATGGAATATTCTAGACACTTTTTTAAACATTTCCAAGCTACTCAATTCATTCCAAGTGCATTTGCTATGATACTTCACTTCAAATCAAGTGCACCATGTTCCTTGTTTTCCAAGTAATGTGGATCTTTGGATGTTGGAATTCACCTTGGGATTGTTATCGAGTTAGTTCTAACTAACCGAGTTAACCGCCTTGACTCGGTGAGTCAAGTCCAACTAACTCCTAACCTAGCTCCAAACCCAAAGCTAATTCCAAACCATCTCATATTCCAAACCTAAAGCCTATATAAACACACCTCCACTCACTTTTCAATTCCTCAACCATTCTCTACCATTTCACCAAACTTCTCACATTTCACTCTCAATTCTCTTACTTTTTCTCTGATTTCTCTACTCATTCTTCATCTTCATCTCATTTCTTATCCATCAAACCTCACCAAAAGCTCTTATTCTTGAAGGATTTCACCTTGAAAGTGATTAATTCTTGAGCTTAACCTTCATCATTTGGCATTCTTTGGTTGGATTTCTGGAATTACATCTCATTCTACTTCAATCCAAGGGTTTCACACCATTTATTTTGGTGCAAGTTCGATTTCAGTGCATTTTCGCGATTTTGATCGGTTTCGACGCGTTTCGTCTACAGTTCAAGGATCCTCTGGTTTTCTTTAATCTTTTGCACCAAGATCAATTTGCAACATTTACCAAGGCACATCTCAGCCTTGTAGGTTGGTGGATTTCATTCATTTTATCATTTTGATTGTTTTCGTATCGTTTGCGATGTAATTTCGATATTCTTGCATGTGAATTGATTACACTTTTGATAGATCCATGATCTTGATTGTTAATTGATTCTATTGTTAATCATTTACTGTTTCTAAGCTTGATTTTTCATGCATAATTGTTTGCCCTAGCATTGGAGTGATTGCACAATCAAAAAGTTGGCCAAAAGCACTTTTCAAAACTGATTTTCTGCTCCCTGTACAGTGTTAATCGATTAACACATTGCAGTGCAATTGTGTTAATAGATTAACCAATGTTTTTTGCACTTTTTCAAGTGTTAACCGATTAACACTTTGCAGTGCAATTGTGTTAATCGATTAACACTGAACCAGAAGGCCATTTTCTTGCATTTTCAAGTGTGTTTGCCATGCTTTCTTCATTTTAACTTCCATTAATTGTCACGCTTGATTTTATGGATGTTTTTAATGTCATTTCACTTCTGGTTGAAGTAAATTCATGAACTTTTGATGTACATTTTCGATTATTCATTTATTTCGTGTTCTTAGCATTGTATGAACATATCAATTCTTGCACTATCTTTGTTCACATGATACATGATTTTGGGTGGCATTTTGATGATCATTTGGCACTGTTTTGCACCTTCCATTTCAGTGTGCATTAAGTTTATTCTTCATGGATGAACTTAATCTTGTATAATCAATAATTCACTCCTTTTTGTTTTAATGACTTTTCATCCTCTTTAGAAAGCTGTTAGCATGTTTATCCCTTGATTAATTGATCGAAACTTTGTTTCGATTAATAGATCTTCCCTTTTCCTCTCTTTAGGCCTCCTTTAGAGCTTTTTCTCTTGATCCCCTCGTGGAGTTGGAGTTTCGTGCTGCGCCTTGCATCGGAGCACTGTACAAATTGACGCCGTTATACTGTCCGTTTCTCTACGCAGGAGCACTGTATAACTTGGAGCTGTTGGACCCTCCGATTCAACTTCTGCATTACACCCTGTGTGTATTAGGGAAGGGATAAGAAGGGAGAATTCCTACTCTCATTATGACTACTTCAGGTAGGGGACGAATGACCCTGTGCTTGGCTTAGTCATCTCTATCTCCAGGAGGCAATGTGCTTTCTTTCCCCAGTCGAGTTTATCCTTGATCACTCTTCTCTCTTTGCGATCTCTTTCGATCCTCGATCACTCCTATCTCAATCTCTCTCTTGATCAATCACCTTATTGGTTACGATCCTTTGTTCCTTGGGTTAGCAAGCTTTCTTCGTTTCAATACTCTATGCTTTTCTTGCGGTCCATCATTGCTTTTTGGTTCCCCTGAAGAGTCTCAATTCTCTTTCTTTGGTCCAACACAGTTTTCCTGTCACGACCATTTTTCCCCAGGAGTTCGCAACCTTCTCTTGGTTCTTCTCCTTTGTTGGGTTAATCACCTTCTCTTGGTTAATCACCCGTTTCCTCAGTTAAACACTGTCCGTCTTTTAAAACACCGAGTTCCTCTTGGGTTAATCACCTCTTCTTGGTTAATCACCCTTTTCTTCAGTTAACCACAGTCCGTTTGTTAAAATACTGAAGCCCTTTTTGGGTTAATCACCTTCGCTTGGTTAATCACTCCTTTTTCTCGGTTAATCACAACTCTCTTGTTAAAACCAAATCCCTTGCAGCTGGCAGCCTTTTTTGGTTCAAATACTTGCACCCTTGGGCTAGTAACCTCTTTTGGTTCAATACCCGTCTTCGTTGGTCAAGTGCTGTTTGTTCAGTCGTTACCAACACCCTTTTTGGGTTACGACCTTTTGTCGGTCCTACACCCGTCCTTTTGGGTCACAACCTTGGATCGGTCCTACACCCGTTCTTCTGGTTAATCACAGTTTTCTCTGTTAAAATCAATGCTCCTCTGTCCCCCATAGAGTTGCAGTCTTTTCTCCCTCGGTTAATCATTGTTCATCAGTTAATATACCGATGCCCTTCAGAGTCAAACACCTTCTCTTGGTTTAGCACTCTCTATCTTGGTTTATCACAGTCTGTCTATTGACACCAACTTCTTTTCCCCGCCAGGGTTCTATTCTCTTTTCTTCGGTTAACCACTGCCAGCCAGTTAATATACCGATTCTCCTTCTTCTCTTAGTTATGACACCATCCCTTTGTTTGGAACCCCAGAGGAGTCCTTCCTGTTCCCCTTGCCTTTACTCTCTTGGTTTCGACACCTATCCTCTTTGTTATCCCCAGCGGAGTTTCTTTCATTCTTGGTTTCGACACCATTTCTTTGGAATCCTCAGTGGAATTTCCTTCTTTATTTTGCTCTTGGTTTCGATACCACCTCTTTCCTCTCCTTGTTTCTTTCTTGTTTTGTTTTCCGTTTTATTTCCCCGAACTACGGAAGCTCTGATTCTGTATTCTTTTGAATGTATGATACGTAGGCACGAGACGCAATGTCTTGGCGAGCACACTTCCACCCTTCCTTCCTTCTCCCCTTCTTTCCTTTTCTTCGTCCCCTGGTTCCAAGAACTACGACGCTCTGACTTCCTCATTGCATTATGAGGGTACGTAGGCACGAGGACTTCGTTCCTCCACGAGCACTTTCCTTTTTTTCTTTCTTTTCCCCTTTCTTCTCTCTCCTCCTTCTTAGCTAGAAGCCTTTAGATAGATAACCCATCCAAGCCTAGAAGCAAGCGAAATGGTTCCCGTCGAGTACGACGGATGCGTTAGGTACTAATACCTTCCTTTCGCATAACCGACCCCCCGTTCCCGTTTCTCTTCCCCTTGGATTTTATCGATATTTTCCCTGTCCTTTGGGACTAAATAAAGTTCGATGGCGACTCTGTTGCATCTTTGAGTGTGCGATTCACTCAGGTAGAAACCAGCCATCTTTAGCTGGCGACTCTGCTGGGGAGAGATTGACCTCTTGCTGGTCCATCCCTTGAGGGGTCTCGCCTAGTTTTTGTTTGCTTTCTCTTGCTTGTTGGGTGTTTATCTTTTGCGCTTTACTCACTTTATTACTTGCTTTAGCTTTATGTTTATTTATCGCATTCCTTTACTGCTTTGAATATTCATATGCTACATATTTTGGATATCTGCTATTTTCTGCTGTTGTTGGGATGGGTAGATATTATTGGAGAGAAAGGTCCTAACACCGGGCCTAGTATACACATAGGCTAGAACTTGGATAGTCGTGAGGCATGCGTTTTGTGCGTTGGGATATCACGAGACCCACATCCCAGATCGTGATTCATTTGAGAATACCTCTGTCCTGTGAGAATTCACTACGGCGGGGGATTTTCATCCCGAGTCCTATGGTTTGGGTGACCTTTTCTAGGGACCACCTTGTTGTGTCTAGATCACACCTGTGAGGGGGATGGGTTTTGCAGGAAAACAAGCCACTTCACACCCTTTTTCTCACACACGCCAGATTTCTTCACCGACACATCAGATTATGTTGCACTGACACATATTATATGCAGATATCCAGATTGTTCAGATTTGATTATTCGGGCAGTGTTGGCTTCTTGTTGATGTGTTACATATCATTTCATCATGTAAATTATTTTTTTTTGCATATGCATTTCCAGGTTTTCGAGGGCTTATCTTTTGTTGACATTATCATAGAGATGAGTACTGGTTGTCGTGGCATCTTCAGTTACAAGTTTGTGGAGCCTAAGCTGGATATTTTGAGAGGTTTGGCATCTTTGTTGGTTAGAGATCATAGAGGGGTTTTCATAGGTACTTATGGTAATTTGTTGACCATCCTCAAAACTGAAGTCAACATCACTTCTATTCATACTCTGGTTCAGTCCTACGATCCGCCATATAGGTGCTTCACATTTCAGGATTATCAGCTAGCACCTACACTTGAGGAGTATCCTTATATTCCGGGGATTGAGATCCAGAAGCAGGTTCCTTATGTTTACACTAGTGGTTGTCCGAAGTTTCATCTTATTGCTGATGCGCTTTGCATTAGTAAGAAATATGTGGAGGATAATCTCAAGACCAAAGGGAAAGGTATTCGAGGGTTTGCTTTGAAGTTCTTGGTTGACAAGGCCACTACTTTTGCTAAGGATGGAAACTGGAAGGCTTTCAACGCTGTTCTCGCTTTACTGATATATGGGATTGTCTTGTTTCCGAACATGGAGGATATCGTAGATCAGGCTGCCATCATCATTTTCTTGTCCAAGAACCCTGTTCCGACGCTTCTTGCTGATACCTACCATTCTATTCATTCCAGGAATGAAAAGAAGAAAGGAACCATTGTCTGTTGTGCTCCTTTGTTGTACCAATGGTTCATGTCTCACCTTCCATAGAAGGGTCCCTTTGTTGAGAATAAGGATAATCTCAAGTGGTCTCAACGAATCATGTCTCTTACCGCTGATGATATTTCTTGGTATTCTCGAGTCTTCGACGACATTCCGATCATTCTTCATTGTGGGAAATTCGCCAATGTGCCTCTCTTGGGTACAAAGGGTGGAATTAACTACAATCTGAGAATGGCTTTCCGACAGTTGGGATACCCTATGGTTGACAAACTTGATCCTGAGGTAGTGGAAGAGTTCATCTTTCATGAAGGGGTTGACAACATGGGTTTGCTGAAGAAGTTTAGTGCCGCTTGGACTCAAATTCATCTCGACGGAAGAGCCGATTTGGGTAAGAATAATTGCATAGCCAAGGAAGCTTACACACGTTGGGTCAAAAAGCGCGTCAAAGAGATTTTGTTGCCATTCTCTCCCTAGCCTTCCATGAATGCCAAGATTCCGGAACTTGCCATTGTTCCTCCATCTGAGGTCGATCAACTCAAGCTGATTGTTGAAAAGTTGAAGAAGGAGAATGTTGATCTTCGTCTCAACTTTGATAGAGTCACTTCCGAGAAGGATAGCCTACAGATTGAGCTTCATCAGAAGCGCGAGCGTATGCTCAAAGAGGTGGAGGTTGAACAGAACAAGTGTAAGAAGGTGGGTGGTGATTTGAAGAGCACTTATGAAGGACTTGCTTCAAAGAAGAGACAACTCGCCGATGCTCATTATCAGGCCTACAAAGAGGAGATGAGCTACAACAAGCAACTTAAAGAGCTTCGAGGGAAGTTATC
This sequence comes from Lathyrus tuberosus, assembly GCA_022829125.1. NCBI lineage: Eukaryota > Viridiplantae > Streptophyta > Magnoliopsida > Fabales > Fabaceae > Lathyrus > Lathyrus tuberosus. The sequence goes on from JALAZF010000213.1 coordinate 2,481,870, forward strand.
CGAGTTCAAGGCGAAGTGGCAAAGTGAACAAGACCGTGCTAATCAGTTAGCAAAGGACTTTTCCCAATGTCAAGCTAAGCTAGACAAAGTCTTCGGTGAGATTCAGAAGCTGCAAGATCAAGCACATCAGAGTCAAGAGCAGATTAGCCAGCTTAACACAGAGAGTACTCATTGGGAGCATCAAATCCGTCATCTATAAAACCTCCTGGATCAGAAAGAGGTCTTTCTTCAGGATATTCTTCAGGGACCTAATCATTCTTTGTTGCGCAACCTCATGAAGGATGCGAAGTACTGGAGTGAGAGGCATGCCCGTCTAGCCAGATTTGCTAAGCATGCATTGGAGGACCTACCTGGGTTATTGAGGGATGCATATGCTGATGCATTACCCCATCAGCTTCCTTGGGCTGTTTTTCATTTCTTATCTGTGTGTAGGGTGGTATTTGATAGGATCCGTGTGGATTTTGTTGTAGCCCAAAAGGCAGATATTTGACTTGTATTTGACTTGTAATTCTTTCCTCTATTGAATGAATGAATGAAGATGCTTGCTCACTCTATCTTTTATGCCTTTACTTGTATGCTTTATGATTATTGTCAACAAAGATAAGTTTAAGAATTCCTGGAATTTAAAAATTTATTTTTTACATGCATATCATACAGTTATCTGCACACATATGCACGTCCTTTCATCCGAAACCGTTGCTCATCCTTGTCCTCATACCTTGTAGAAAGACGACGACTCGACATCGGTATTTTACTCGCTCAAACAAATCCAAAATCATGGCTGACTTTGAAGCTGAGAACGATGCGTACAAGGAAACTCTGGCACAATTCCAAGGTCGGATGGATCAGTTCCAGACGACCATGGATGTCATTATGGAGCTCCTTCGTGCCTAGAGGGACGCTGCTGCTGCCACTGTTGTTGCAACTACTACTGATGCAACTATTATCACTCCTGTTGTGACTGTTCCTCCTGTTATTACATCTACTTCTACTATTGTTGTTCCTTCTCCTGCTAGGTTGAAGTACCAGTTGAGCCTGTGAATCATCTTGCTGTTCAGCCTATTTGAACCAGATGCTTGCTGGTTTTCCTTGGGGCATGCCTCCGAATTACACTCCTCAGATTGCAAATAATGGTAGTGCCTTCATGCCATATCAGCCTTTTGTTGCACCCATGCCTAATGGGAATGTTGCCGCCTATCCATGGGTCATGCCTACTCCAGTCCCACCTCCAGTGGTGAATGATGATCCTGAGAATCTTCAGGCTCAAACTCATCAAACCGCCGAATTGGTTGACACTGAAACTCCTGATGATGAAGAGCATGTGTATAGGGGTCCTCCTATTCATGTTTCCTTTCCGTCTCAAGTTGCTCAAACTGATGTTCTGAATGCTTATCCTGGGATGTTCTATCCTGGGGCATCTTCCTCAGCTGCTGGGGTACCTCCTCCAATTTATCCGTATGGTGTTCCGATAGGTCAGAATGTTGGTCAGATGGTTAATCCGGGTTTGGTGTATCCTTCTCAGTTTGCTACTCCGCAAGTAAATGCTCATGCCGCTTCTCAGCTGCCAAATCCTCAGATTCTTGTCAAGCCCACTAATCAGAATAGATCGGCTGACTACAAGTTGTTGGAGGATCGTATCAGGGCTATTGAAGGGTTCTCTGCTTTTGGTATGGAAGCCAAAAACTTGTGTCTGGTTCCAAATGTTGTGCTGCCGCAGAAATTCAAGATACCTGATTTGCCAAAGTATAAAGGCATGAGCTGCCCACGTAGTCACATCACTATGTACTGTAGGAAGATGGCATCTCATATTGATAATGATGAATTGCTAGTTCATTGTTTTCAAGATAGTTTGTATGGTGCTTCATTGGATTGGTACATGGGCCTGGAGCGCAGCAAAATCCGTACTTGGAGGGATTTGTCGGAAGCGTTCGTGAGATAATACAAGTATAACCTTGATCTGGCACCAACTAGATTGCAATTGTAGAATCAATCCCAGTGCTCAGCTGGAACATTCAAGGAGTATGCACAAAGATGGCGTGAGATGGCATCTCGTGTACGACCGACTCTTTTTGACAATGAGTTGGTTAACATCTTTATGGGTACATTGCAAGGTTCTTACTATGAGAAAATGGTGGGTAGTTCTTCATTGAGTTTTGCTGATGTTGTAACCATTGGTGAAAGGATTGAGAATGCTCAGACTGGAAAGATTCTTGGAGCTGCTTCCCAACAACCGGCCACTCGGAAATCTCAGAACAGTCACTCCAAGAAAAAGGAAGGTGAAGCCAACGTTGTGACAGCTCAAGTTTCTCCTCAGTATCAAGCTCCCATGGCTCCCTTGCCATACTATTTGTATCCATACATTGCTGCTGCGCAATATCAACAACCTCCATATCAGTATCATCCGCAACAACTAGTTCAGAATGCTCAGAATCAGCAACAGAATCAACATAACAAAAGTCAGCAGAATCAGAACCGTTAGAACAACAATAATCAAGGAAACCGTAAGCGTCCGAATTTTGACAGAATTCCAGTGTCATACACTGAATTGTTTCTTTATCTAGTTCACCAAGGGGCAATTGTCCCCAAGCAGATCGCACCTGCAATTCCTCCATTTAGCCCGAAGCATAACCCAAATGCATCCTGTGTTTATCATGCTGGATACATAGGACATGCAACAGAGGATTGCTTTGTTTTCAAAACCAAGGTTCAGGAACTCATTGATAAGAAGGTTCTGGCTTTTGCTGAAGAGGGACCCAACATTCAGAGTAATCCATTGCCAAATCACGGTGGGCCTGCGGTTAACATGGTTGAGGATAATTCCAGGACTGAATTGATCATGGATGTTGACGAAGTAAAGACTCAGATGTTTGTGGTTTTCAAGAAATTGAAGGAACATGGGCTGTTGAAAGGTTTGTATGGTAAGTGTCAGATTTGTGATGATAATCCCAACCAGTGTCAAAGGCTGAAGGGTTGTGTCCAGATTCTGATGAACCGAGGCGAAGTGCAATTTGCCAGATCTAAACCTGTCGAGGAAGTTGCTGCTATTGAGCCGTTCACCATCGTCTATAGGAAGGTTCCTGTTGAATCCCCTAAGCAGAAGAAGGTGCAACCCAGTGTGGTTTGTCCGCTGAAGCCGTTTCTGTATCAGAATTCTAAAGAGGTACCATGGAAGTATGGGTCTACCGTGTTTTCTGGAGGTTAAGAGATAAGGTTCGCCGAATCCGAGATCGTGAATGTTACAGCCGGTGGAAGTATGACTCGCAGTGGACGAGTATTTGTTCCGAAGGTCACTACAAAGCCTGTTCAAGTTCCAACTGTTGTTTCTCCCAAGGAAACGCCTGCATCTGCGATCCCTGCTCTTCAACAAGGGGCATCTTATACTACTATTCCAGTGCCAACTATCCCGTCTGAGGATGTTTCAAAGAGCAAGGAGACCTTTGATGATCAAGAGTTCCTTAAGTTGATCAAGAAAAGTGACTTTAAAATTGTGGATCAGCTGGGTCAGACTCCCTCGAGGATCTCAATTTTGTCCCTACTCATGAGTTCGCATGCGCACAGATCAGCTTTGTTGAAAGTGTTGAACAGTGCCCATGTCATGCAAGATATATTCGTCTTCGAATTCGATGATGTTGTGGCCAACATAACTGCAAGTCGGTATTTGGGTTTCAATGAATCAGAATTACCTCCTGAAGGAACTGCCCACAACAAAGCGCTGCACATATCTGTAACCTGCACATACATCCTGTTATCTCATGTTCTAGTGGATACCGGTTCTTCTCTCAATGTGATGCCTAAGGGCACGTTGAGTCAATTACAAGTGGAGGGAATTGAGATGAGACCAAGTGCCTTAGTTGTCAGGGCCTTTGACGGTTCTCGAAGACAGGTCATCGGAAAAGTGGATTTACCCATCAATATTGGGCCGCATTTGTTTACCATTACCTTCCAAGTGATGGATATTCATCCAGCGTACAGTTGCCTATTGGGTCATCCATGGATCCACGCGGCAGGGGCAGTTTTCTCCACTTTACATCAAAAGTTGAAATTCATGTTTGACGATCAGCTTGTCATTGTCTGTGGTGAAGAGGATTTGATTGTAAGCGAGTTATCATCTTTTCGATATGTCGAGACCGAAGAAGGCACAGCTGAGGTACCGTTGCAGTGTCTCGAGTTCAAAGATGTCAGCTCTGCTTTAACTAGTTAAAGTAGATCACCATAATTGACTTTAGTATCTGCTAAGAGTGCTAAAGAGACCATCGATAGAGGTGCCTTGTCAGGTTAGGGGTACATGATTGATGTGGTTGAGAAGCATAATCGTTTTGGGGTGGGCTATCATCCTGGTCGTCAATCTGGTTCCCCTGATCAGAAGCAATGCAACTTTGTCAAGTTCCATAGCGCGGGTTTCCAGTAGGGTGACATCGTGGCAGCTGCTGATGATGCTGGTCCCAATAATCATATTTCAAGCTTTGTGCGCAAATTTCCTCCGGGTTTCAAGCTCAACAATTGGACATCTACCGTGATTCCTGTGGTTTTCCTATATAACATGTAATGCATTTTGCTTTCTCGTTCCCTCGTCCTCGCCCGATACGAGTGGAAAGCTTGTAAAGGGCCTTGCACTTTTGCAATATTATGTGATCAATTAGTAAAAGTTTTTGCATTCAAAATCATGCTCTATTTTCTTTCTTTATTTTACTTTTTCACAAAAAAGCAAATGGCAAAAGTTTCTTTTCTTTTTCACTTTTTAAATAACTCATTCTAAACATATTCATAAACATGCAGAACTAATAAAAACATTGATAACAACATGGCAAACATCCATTGTAATTCTAGAATTCCAATTAACCAAGCCGAAGAAGATGGTGAGGAAAATTGTGAATTACCGGCTGAACTGGCAAGGCTCCTTGAGCACGAGCGTAGAGAGATTCAGTCGCACAAAGAGCCAGTGGAAGTTGTCAATCTTGGTACTGATGAGGTCAGAAGAGAAGTCAAGGTTGGCGCATCCCTCGCAGAGCATGTACACTCTGAGTTGGTCAAGTTATTGAAAGAGTATGTTGATATCTTCGCCTGGTCCTATCAATATATGCCTGGGTTGGATACCAACATCGTTGAACATCACTTGCCACTCAAGCCCAGATGTCCTCCTGTCAAGCAGAAGCTCAGGAAGACTAGACCCGACATGGCACTCAAAATCAGAGAAGAGGTAAAGAAGCAGCTTAATGCTGGGTTCTTAGCCACTTCCAAATATCCTGAATGGGTTGCCAACATTGTCCCGGTTCCCAAGAAGGACGGAAAAGTCAGAATGTGTGTGGATTATCGAGATCTCAACAAGGCAAGCCCGAAGGATGATTTTCCTTTGCCTCATATTGATGTCTTGGTAGACAACACAACGCAGTTCTCTGTCTTTTCCTTCATGGACGGTTTTTTAGGATATAATCAGATCAAGATGTCCCTAACTGATATGGAGAAGACTACTTTTATCACGCCATGGGGTACATATTGCTACAAAGTCATGCCATTCGGTCTAAAGAATGCGGGGGCAACATACCAGCGTGCCATGACAACCCTCTTTCACGATATGATTCATAAAGAGATTGAGGTTTACGTGGACGATATGATTGCCAAGTCCAGAACTGAAGATGACCACTTGGTTCATCTAAAGAAGCTGTTTGACAGACTCCGAAAGTTTAGATTGCGGTTGAATCCTGCGAAGTGCACCTTCGGAGTTCAATCTGGTAAACTGTTGGGCTTTATTATAAGTTAGAAGGGCATTGAAGTTGATCCTGATAAGGTTCAGGCAATTCAAAACATGCCACCTCCCAAAACAGAAAAAGAAGTCCGTGGCTTTCTGGGCAGACTTAATTACATCTCAAGATTCATTTCTCATTTGACGGCTACCTGTGAACCAATGTTCAAATTGCTAAGGAAAAATCAATCGGTTGAATGAAATAATGATTTTTAGGAAGCATTTGACAAAATAAAACAATACTTGCAAGAACCACCGATCTTGGTACCACCGGTTCCTGGTAGGCCTTTAATCATGTATCTCACCGTTCTCGATGAATCGTTGGGATGTGTATTGGGTCAACATGATGACACTGGCAGAAAAGAACATGCAATATACTATCTGAGCAAGAAGTTCACTGATTGTGAGACCAGATACTCACTCTTGGAGAAAACGTGTTGTGCTCTGGTCTGGGCTGCTCGACGCCTACGACAATACATGATTTTCCATACTACTTTGTTGATATCCAAAATGGATCCGATAAAGTACATATTTGAGAAGCCTGCTGTCTCTGGAAGGATTGCTCGGTGGCAGATGTTGTTAACCGAGTATGATATCCAACATGTTACCCAGAAAGCAATAAAAGGGAGCGTCTTATCTGACTACCTTGCTCATCAACCTGTAGAGGGTTATTAGCAGATGAAGTTTGACTTTCCCGATGAAGATGTTCTGTTTATCAGAGATTATGAGACTCCAGACCCTGATATAGGACCTGAACCAGGGGAGCGATGGACGCTCGTGTTTGATGGTGCCTCCAATTCTAAAGGTCGTGGAATCGGTGCTATCCTCATCTCTCCAATAGGTCTTCACCTTCCCTTCACTGCTAGATTATGCTTTGCATGCACCAACAATATGGCTAAATACGAAGCATGTATCTACGGTATTGAAGCGACAATTGACATGAGAATCAAGATTCTTGAGGTCTATGGAGATTCTGCCTTGGTCATCGGTCAAGTCAGAGGGAATTTTGTGACTCGGGATTCTAAGCTGGTTCCGTACAAACAACACATAGCAAAGTTGATTCCTTACTTTGATGAGATCACTTTTCATCATATTCCCAGAGAAGAAAATCAATTAGCTGATGCTCTTGCAACTCTAGCATCCATGTTCAAAGTCAAGTGGAAGAATAAAGCTCCTCATATCCGCATTGATCACTTGAACGAACCAACACACTGTTTAGCAATCGAGGATGAGTCTGATGACAAGCCTTAGTTTTACGACATCAAAAGATATCTGGAAAAACAGGAATATCCCGAGGGTATCACTATCACTGACAAGAAGGCTCTTAGATGGCTCTGTGCCAATTCTTCTTAAGTGGTGGTATACTGTACAAGAGGAATTATGATTCTGTGTTGCTCAGATACGTGGATAAACACGAAGCAAACACGATCATAAGGTCCATACATGAGGGCTGCGAGGGTGTACATGCTAAAGGTCATGCTATGGCTAAGAAGATCCTTCGAGCTGGGTATTACTGGATGACAATGAAGGTAGATTGTTACAACTTTGCTAAAAGATGTCACAAGTGCCAAATCTACGGAGACAAGATACATGTGCCTCCAACTCCATTGAATGTTTTGACTTCACCTTGGCCATTCTCCATGTGGGGTATAGATATGATTGGAATGATCGAGCCGAAGGCTTCCAATGGTCATCGATTTATTCTGGTTGCTATCGATCACTTCACCAAGTGGGTTGACGCTACTTCTTATGCGAACGTTACACGACAAGTGGTTGCCAGATTCATCAAGAACGAGATGATATGTCGTTATGGCATTCCTAGCAGCATTATCACGGACAATGCAAGCAACCTGAATAACAACATGATGAAGGAGTTATGTCTAGAATTTAAGATCGAGCACCACAACTCTTCACCATATCGGCCCAAGATGAATGGAGCCGTTGAAGCAGCAAACAAAAAGATCAAGAGGATTGTCCAGAAAATGGTCAAGACTTATAAGGATTGGCATGAAATGCTTCCCTTTGCACTGCATGGCTATAGAACTTCAGTCCGCACTTCTACTGGGGCAACTCCGTATTCACTCGTGTATGGTATGGATGCTGTTCTGCCCATTGAAGTCGAAATTCCTTCGCTCAGAGTCATCATGGAAGCAGGTCTTGATGAAGCCGAATGGGTTTAATCCAAATACGACCAGCTGAATCTCATCGAAGAGAAGTGCCTTACAGCCGTTTGTCATGGTCAATTGTATCGGAGACGCCTTAAGCAAGCTTTTGACAAGAAAGTTCTCCCTCGAACATTCTGTGAAGGCGAACTCGTGCTCAAGAGATATTCACCTATTCACTCGGATCCACGAGGCAAATGGACACCCAATTATGAAGGACCTTTTGTTGTAAAGAAAGCCTTCTCAGGCGGAGCCTGATCCCCACCACAATGGATGGGGAGGAGTTCCCATCGCCCGTGAACTCCGATACAGTCAAAAAATATTATACCTGAAAAAAAATGGATAAGAGTCCGCTAGATTGACATCCGCAAGGACAATTTAGGCAAAAATAGACGTCCCGATGGACCAAAAAAAAGAAATGTCCATGCAAAAGTTAGGGACAATGAAAAAAACAATAATAGCCCGCTAAGTTGAAAACCCGAAAGGGCTACTTAGGCAAAAATGGCCATCCCGGTGGACGAAAAAAAATGTGAAAACATGTCCAGGTAAAAATTAGGGATAAAGGCATCGACTGTGAACACTTGAGCCTCTCTTCCTCATGGCTAGACCTCAGACGGTAACAAAACAGTCAAATAATCATCAACTGGTGCAAAGCGTTGGAACCTAGACTTACTATGGATGGCGGCCAATGTTGTAATTAATGCAAAACATGATTTCCCTTTGCCATTTACATTTGTTTTTCAATTTTATTGCAAACTTCCTCATCAAGGATTTTGCATCCTTGTACACACTTTATGTACAAAATTTTTCATATTCAATAAAATGCATTCTTTGTTATCTCAATTTGTTTTCATTCCAGTATTTTGTTTGCAAAATAAATAATTATTTGTGATCACATAATACTAAAAAGCGTTGAGAACAATAAAAAGTTAAATCGATCGAGAAAGCATTATGCATTGCATGTGTTACTGGTAATTGCTGCAGGATAATCGGTAATATCCCTTGGTAAGCCTAACGCCTGGCCGGCAATGGGATGATTCTATGAAGAAGTTTTTATCTCCTTAGCAGTTCCTCAGCAGAGTCATCGTTCTCCCCGGCAGGATGCCGAGGTGTTCCCAACAAAGACGCTTTGCTCACTTTTCCCCCAGCAAGGGTTGTGCATCGTCTCCAATGATTATGAACTATCTGTCACCAGCAGTAATGGTTTCTCCTCAGCTGAGGCAACATGATTCGGGAATCTCTTTTCCCCACGCAGAGCCAGTCTTGGTAGGAAAGATTGATTTAATTCTCTCATCCTCAACAGATACAGCCATGGTGATATAGAAACCTGAGGTGTTCTCAGTTTCTTTCCCCGGCGAAATCATCATCCTTTGTGAACTTCCTTCTCCAGCAGAGGTTGTCTTTATCTGCAGGTCCTCTCCCCAACCGAGGATGTCGAAGTCGTTTTTCTATGATTTCTGCCTAATCACTTCTCACTGTGCCTCAGCTTGAGCCTTTGCATTGCATGATATTAAGCATCATGTAGAAACGCATACATAACATATGCATCGATCATACTCCTTCTCTTTTTTGCCTGACTTATCTCCCATCATATTTTCAGCTATCCTTGCACTTATCCACCTTCAAACACTGTCAACTCTTCTTTTGTCGCCATCGGCCAAATTCTCGAGCTACTATTTTATTTAATCCCCTTCTACCTCGAATCATCGAAAAGCTGGCGCAATTCGTACATTCAGGTCCAAGCGGATTAAATAGGGGCAGCTGTCGTAACCCGAAATTTGACCTCCCTCTTTTGCCTTTTGCATAAGCACAAGCATTCGCATCGCTGGCATACGCATTCACATTTTTTCCTCTGGTGTTTTGATTGCAGGATATTCAGGTTTTCCAAGCCCGATTAATCATATCCTCACAAGGTTATCACCTCATCAAAACAAGTGCAAAATGAAGGTTTCCATACCTATTCATCAATACAAGAGGTGGAAAATCGAAGCCGGGACCACAACACACTTTTTTTAGGCAAATTGGGCATATTTTGGCCTGGTTAATTGATTAACCAATTGTAGTGCAATTGTGTTAATCGATTAACACAGGCAAAATAGGCACAATTTGCTGCTTTTTCATGACATCACCTTTGCACACATTTTGGTCTTGGATTCTAGCAGTATATGGAATATTCTAGACACCTCTAAACATTTCCAAGCTACTCAATTCATTCCAAGTGCATTTGCTATGATACTTCACTTCAAATCAAGTGCACCATGTTCCTTGTTTTCCAAGTATTGTGGATCATTGGATGTTGGAATTCACCTTGGGATTGTTACCGAGTTGGTTCTAACTAACCGAGTTAACCGCCTTGACTCGGTGAGTCAAGTCCAACTAATTCCTAACCTAGCTCCAAACCCAAAGCTAATTCCAAACCAAATTCCAAACCATCTCATATTCCAAACCTAAAGCCTATATAAACACACATCCACTCACTTTTCAATTCCTCAACCATTCTCTACCATTTTTCACCAAACTTCTCACATTTCACTCTCAATTCTCTCACTTTTTCTCTGATTTCTCTACTCATTCTTCATCTTCATCTCATTTCTTCTCCATCAAACCTCACAAAAAGCTCTTATTCTTGAAGGATAATCACTTTTCACCTTGAAAGTGATTAATTCTTGAGCTTAACCTTCATCATTTGGCATTCTTTGGTTGGATTTCTGGAGTTACATCTCATTCTACTTCAATCCAAGGGTTTCACACCATTTATTTTGGTGCAAGTTCGATTTCGGTGCATTTTTGCAATTTTGATCGGTTTCGACGCGTTTCGTCTACAATTCAAGGATCCTCTGGTTTTCTTTAATCTTCTGCACCAAGATCACTTTGCAACATTTACCAAGGCACATCTCAGCCTTGTAGGTTGGTGGATTTCATTCATTTTATCATTTCGATCGTTTTTGTATCGTTTGCGATGTAATTTCGATATTCTTGCATATGAATTGATTACACTTTTGATAGATCCATGATCTTGATTGTTAATTGATTCTATTGTTGATCATTTACTGTTTCTAAGCTTGATTTTTCGTGCATAATTGTTTGCCCTGGCATTGGAGTGATTGCACAATAAAAAAGTTGGCCAAAAGCACTTTTCAAAACTGATTTTCTGCTCCCTGTACAGTGTTAATCGATTAACACATTGCAGTGCAATTGTGTTAATCGATTAACCAGTGTTTTTTGCACTTTTTCAAGTGTTAACCGATTAACAATTTGCAGTGCAATTGTGTTAATCGATTAACACTGAACGAGAAGGCCATTTTCTTGCATTTTCAAGTGTGTTTGCCATGCTTTCTTCATTTTAACTTCCATTGATTGTCACGCTTGATTTTATGGATGTTTTTAATGTCATTTCACTTCTGGTTAAAGCAAATTCATGAACTTTCGATGCACATTTTTGACTATTCATTTGTTTCGTGTTCTTAGCATTGTATGAACATAACAATTCTTGCACTATCTTTGTTCACATGATACATGATTTTGGGTGGCATTTTGATGATCATTTGGCACTGTTTTGCACCTTCCATTTCAGTGTGCATTAAGTTTATTCTTCATGGATGAACTTAATCTTGTATAATCAATAATTCACTCCTTTTTGCTTTAATGACTTTTCATCCTCTTTGGAAAGTTGTTAGCATGTTCACCCTTGATTAATTAATCGAAACTTTGTTTCGATTAATAGATCTTCCCTTTTCCTCTCTTTAGGCCTCCTTTAGAGCCTTTTCTCTCGATCCCCTCGCGGAGTTGGAGTTTCGTGCTGCGCCTTGCATCAGAGCACTGTACAAATTGACGCCGTTATGCTGTCCGTTTCTCTACGCAGGAGCACTGTACAACTTGGAGCTGTTGGACCGTCCAGTTAAACTTCCGCATTACACCCTGTGTGTATTAGGGAAGGGATGAGAAGGGAGAATTCCTACTCTCATTCTGACTAATTGAGGTAGGGGACGAATGACCCTGTGCTTGGCTTAGTCATCTCTATCTCCAGGCGGTAATGTGCTTTCTTTCCCCAGTCGAGTTGATCCTTGATCACTCTTCTCTCTTTGCGATCTCTTTCGATCCTCGATCACTCCTATCTCAATCTCTCTCTTGATCAATCACCTTATTGGTTACGATCCTTTGTTCCTTGGGTTAGCAAGCTTTCTTCGTTTCAATACCCTATGCTTTTCTTGCGATCCATCATTACTTTTTGATTCCCCTGAAGAGTCTCAATTCTCTTTCTTTGGTCCAACACAGTTTTCCTGTCACGACCATTTTTCCCCAGGAGTTCGCAACCTTCTCTTGGTTCTTCTCCTTTGTTGGGTTAATCACCTTCTCTTGGTTAATCACCCGTTTCCTCAGTTAAACACAGTCCGTCTGTTAAAACACTGAGTTCCTCTTGGGTTAATCACATCTTCTTGGTTAATCACCCTTTTCTCCAGTTAACCACAGTCCGTCTGTTAAAATACTGAAGCCCTTTTTGGGTTAATCACCTTCGCTTGGTTAATCACTCATTTTTCTCGGTTAATCACAGCTCTCCTGTTAAAACCGAATCCCTTGCAGTTGGCAACCTTTCTTGGTTCAAATACTTGCACCCTTGGGCTAGTAACCTCTTTTGGTTCAATACCCGTCTTCGTTGGTCAAGTGCTGTTTGTTCAGTCATTACCAACACCCTTTTTGGGTTACGACCTTTGCTCGGTCCTACACCCGTCCTTTTGGGTCACGACCTTGGATCGATCCTACACCCGTTCTTCAGGTTAATCACAGTTTTCTCTGTCAAAACCAATGCTCCTCTGTCCCCCACAGAGTTGCAGTCTTTTCTCCCTCGGTTAATCACTGTTCATCAGTTAATATACCGATGCCCTTCAGAGTCAAACACCTTCTCTTGGTTCAGCACTCTCTATCTTGGTTTATCACAGTCTGTCTATTGACACCAACTTCTTTTCCCCGCCAGGGTTCTATTCTCTTTTCTTTGGTTAACCACTGCCAGCCAGTTAATATACCGATTCTCCTTCTTCTCTTGGTTATGACACCATCCCTTTGTTTAGATCCCCAGAGGAGTCCTTCCTGTTCCCCTTGCTTTTACTCTCTTGGTTTCGACACCTATCCTCTTTGTTATCCCCAGCGGAGTTTCTTTCATTCTTGGTTTCGACACCATTTCTTTGGAATCCTCAGTGGAATTTCCTTCTGTCTTTTGCTCTTGGTTTCGACACCACCTCTTTCCCCTCCTTGTTTCTTTCTTGTTTTGTTTTCCGTCTTAGTTCCCCGAACTACGGAAGCTCTGATTCTGCATTCTTTTGAATGTATGATACGTAGGCACGAGACACAATGTCTTGGCGAACACACTTCCACCCTTCCTTCCTTCTCCCTTTCTTTCCTTTTCTTCGTCCCCTGGTTCCAAGAACTACGGCGCTCTGACTTTCTCATTGCACTATGAGGGTACGTAGGCACGAGGACTTCGTTCCTCCGCGAGCACTTTCCTTCTTTTCTTTCCTTTTCCCCTTTCTTCTCTCTCCTCCTTCTTAGCTAGAAGCCTTTAGATAGATAACCCATCCAAGTCTAGAAGCAAGCGAAATGGTTCCCGTCGAGTACGACGGATGCGTTAGGTGCTAATACCTTCCTTTCGCATTACCGACCCCGTTCCCGTTTCTCTTCCCCTTGGGTTTTATCGATATTTTCCCTGTCCTTTGGGACTAAATAAAGTTCGGCGGCGACTCTATTGCATCTTTGAGTGTGCGATTCACTCAGGTAGAAACCAGCCATCTTCAGTTATGAGATGTGCCACAACATTGTCAACAACCTCACAAACCATGCAAACGACCTGTTCTCATCTAGAACAATACCAAATTAACACACAAAGGCATAAACTAAGATGAAAATATGTTTCTATAAAATAAAAACATGTAATAGGAATAAACTAGGACTTAATACTAGCCTAGGTTCACTTGGAAGTCCTTCAACATCATAGTACACAACCTTCCACACTAACAATTATTGTACCTAAAAATACACTCAAAAATATCATAGTACACAACCTTCCACACATTACAATTGTTCTTTTAACTCAAAATAATAACAAGACAATAAGCCAAAAATATCACTAGTAAGCCCATACACGCTTTTGCACTCTTACTAAACAAAATTAGTCATGACTCAGTCACTTTCTTGCATATAGAGCTAAAGTTCATCTAGAGTTTCACTATCACCAATCCTCCAGTAATCTAAAAGTTATCCTTGGATGTGAAACATATATTTTCTTACATATTGGGGCCTATCACAATCACCATGTTTGAGGTTTCAGACAGAAATATAGTGTTGGCATGCAATGCAAATGACTAATTTACTAAAAAAAATCCATTCTTTAACATGAAAAAAATGTCACCATGTTAGGGGATGTTACAATGTTTACAAGATATGTTCATTACTTACACCAAAGTCAGTATCTATGCTCTCCAAGACTGGGTTGTCTACCAAAATCAATTGCCATTGGCCCATTTTCTAGCAAATAAAAATAAAATATCAATGAAGAGTTTTCTCTTTCGCAAGAAAAAAAAAGTTACAGAAGTTATCAATTTTCTTACCCATAAATTCTGGTCTTGTATATTGATCCACAAGCCTAGTTGAAATCATATGCAAAAATGAGTTAACAATCATATCTAACGAACACCGGATCTCAGCTAGTAGTGTCATTGTAGAGACATTTTTCAGGGATCACATCCATTAGTTCTGCAAATGTTTTATATTACAATAAATACATTTATAACAAGGAAACCAAACATATATCAACTCATTATAGAGCACACTTCAAGCGATATTAACCATCATGGTTGGTGATCTTCATCTTATGTAAAGGAGCTAACAATAATATTAGCATTATTTCATAAACTTCTATTACACAAAGAAGTTTCCACAAATAGCCAAATAAGGAGCTTCATACATTAAGAAATTGAACTTTTTAAGGAAATAAATATATATAATTAAGTCTCAAAGACCATGTGAATACTATCAAGCTACTCCGTTATACCATTATACATTATCTAATCTATTGTACCATTGACACATGTTCTTCATCCCCCACCAATTTCATTAATCTGATCATTAATTAGAGGATTACCACTGTTTACTTGTTCATTGCTGATACAAAACCCTACCTAGCATACAAATCAAAAGATCCAATGTACCAACCCATGTCGAGTGCTTATCCCATATCACCAAATTAACCATAACTGTCAAAAATTTTAAGTGTGCCCAAGAGGAAAACTTAGGGTTAGTACAGAATGTACTTTTCATAATATCGACGAAGTTGTGAAATAAACGTACCATCATGAGTTTAAAATGTGTCAATGCGTTTAATTCGGAACATAACCTACAGACTCACACTTCCATCAATATGAAAGTTAATTTTCATACTATTTTTTAACAAAATGGGATGATTTACTTACAAAATATTTTGATGTGTATGGAGGACGTCTAGAAATTAACTTCCATAATATTTCAAAAACACATTTCGGATTTTATAAGAGTGATTCATCTCCAGGAAGGTTATAGCAGCCCCGTATCTAATATGGTCTAAGAGACAGAATACATCGATAGATACAAATATAAATTACATAATAATCAACTACAATAGTTTTAAACCAAAATTAAAAATAATAAAAAAAATAATATTGTCATAAAACTAGTATATATCATCCAAAACCTATAAAGCACATATATTTCAAAGACTCGACTGAATCATATCTGATATGTACCGATACGCTGATATGCTCCAATGCGGCGCCGATGTGTATCAAAAGAATATCTGAATTTATTTATTTTAAAAATAAATAGAAAAAATAAACAGATACATGAGTTTTCAATTTTTAACAATTTTTTAATGACTTTTCATTTCTTTTAATTTTCTAATAGTCATTCTTTAATACCCTATTTATAATTTCTTCAAGAAACTTACCAATTATTCAAGAATGATTTAATTTCCCATCATTTCTTATCAGTTTCTTCTTCATACTTTCATATTTTTTCATTAAGAAAAATTTATTATCATAATATAGTTGTCACTTTTATTCATCTAAAATATTCTTAATAAATTCTTGCTGCCATATTTTTTATGTGTATCTTAAACGTATCGTATCCAATCTACCGTATCGAATACGTATCATATCTGAGACTCGTGTCTATGCTTCATAGTCCAAAACCAAATAACACTTCTACATACACTTGAGAAGTAAAATATCTTTTTGGTGTTTCATCATAAATACAATTGTATGAATAAAATGGTATCAACAATATTGCTTATATATGAAGAATGAGTTGATATAACTATGGACATTTCATTGATTCTTATTCATCCATATAAAATATTCTATTCTATGGAACTTAAATTATGCACCATTGTTGATATCTACCTGCTCCCTCCATTTCTCACTTTCACTTTCCCTTCAGGAATAGTAGCCACACCATTCTTATTAGAATTCATTCCCATTTTACTTGGAACTGAATGCCTTCTAGTGCCAGAACCAGCACCAGAAGCTGTGAAAGAAAGCTGCTTCTTTGCAGGAGTACTTTGCACTTTGGTTTTAGTCTTAGCAACCTTTGCAGGTGAGTTTACAAGGCTTTCATATTGTTTCTCCGGAGACACCGCAATGCTATGTCTTCGATTACTTTCGGAATTCTTGCTGAACATGGACTTTGAATCACCATCACCACCCCAAGAACCAGTTGATGATGTTTTTGCTTTTCCTTTAATAGGTGTTGAAGCTATGCTCCTTGAAGGTAGAGTTTGATGACTTGGTTTTTGGCTTGTAGGAGATTTTTTACTATCTTGATTTTGATTTTGATCTCTTAGAGCATACAATTTGGAGATTTCTCCAACTGACATAGTGTGACTTGCAGCACCTTTTGCTGATTTATGATTCTTTTCATCCTTTGTGTTTTGTCCTTCCCATGGCCTTGAATCCATCCATCTGTCAAGCCAATTCCATCCCCAATGAGGATTGTTTGGATCCATAATCGTCGTATCAACCGATTCTTTTGGAGTGTTCCTCCATGTTTGCTGTTATAGAAAGTTATTCTGTTAAAATCCAACATCACAAAAAAAACTACATAAAGAAAATGTATATAAGTACTTGATGTGTTGACGCGTAGGCCAAAGCCTTTTCTCTTCTCATGGCCGCGATTTGTCTATGCATCAATCTCGCTTGTATTTGCTCCTTCGATTTCGAACTATAATCCCATTCTTCAATAGGCTGCAAAAAAAATTTGCCACATTAGTACATTTTATAAAAACAGTATCAGTTAAGCACATAATCATAAAAGTACTTACAGCAGCTTGTAACTTGTCAAGTTCCTTTTCGCATTTCTGTTGCAACTGGCGTTGGAAAGATTGATTCTCCTCCGACATTCTGACCTTCCTCGCACTAACTTGAGACTGCAATCGCGAAAGCGTTTGCATACATTGCAATGTAGTAGCCGCCTGTCGTTGAACAGACTGCCCTTTTACCAATGCTTTCAACCTCGCCAAGCCTCTCAATCCGCGTAAAGTCCTCCTCGCCTAGAAAAAGTATATATCGGTCAGAAGATAAGTAAAATCTGAAAGAAACGCCAATAATGGAAATTTCATACCAAATATCCGCGAAAGGCGGATTGAATTTTCATAGCTGCTATTTCTTGAGCTGTTTTTCCAACATAACAACGGGGAAGAGTTGCCAGACGAGTGGCCTGAGCAGCAGCCACGGCCGCGCCTGTAGCAACAGCCGTGGCTAAAACTAAAGAGAAAGCTTGTTTGTTGCGTTCATCTTCTGCCTCGGTTTTTTTCGGTTTAACAACAGTTTTTCTTCTAGGAAGAGATGGAACAGAAACAACTTCTCTAGATTCCAATTCAGGATCCTCGTAATGCTCATGATGTCCAAAACATGTTAACTTTGACTTACTATGATGATGATGAGGTTTCTGTTTAAAGAAAAATAAAATTAAAAATGAATGAAAAATCTTATATAAAATAATAATAATTAATAATGTTAGAGATGATTAAAACCTGATCTTTCTTGGAATCGGATATGAAAATTTTCCTAACAGAAGAAAACCAACTTCCTTTCCTCCCCATGTTCAATTCCTTTATCAAGATTATGAAAATAAAAATAGAATTGAATCAATAACAAGCGAAATGAGATTGAATTAATAAAAAAGAAGACATAAACACGAATTAGTTATTAATAATATGGAAAATTGAAGTGTTTTTTTTTTGGCATTGTAAGACCTTTGCATGAGAATTGGAAATATTTCTCTGCAAATGAAGGTAAGGTGCCTTTGTGAGAAGAAAAGGGAGGAAGGAAAAAAATTTGAAACAGAAAACTATTGTTACAGCGAGGATTGGGTGGCAGAATAAGTGGGGCCATAGAAGGATTATTTGTATTAACTCCTAATTTTAACGTTAATTCAGTGAATAACAAAATATTTAACAACCTCATTCGCTGTCTTTTTTGTTTCAGTTTTTCATTCATGGTATTGAATTTAGGTTTTGTTTTATTGAAATGAATAAAAAAATGAAGAAAAATTAACTGACATTGTTTGTTTATACTTATTATCTTCTTTTTTATTTAGTTTGGGTACAACTTATTCCTATTTTTATAAATAATGAAAAATATAAACTACAATTATACAATTATGATGGTATGAACTAAATAAAATATGGTATATATATATATATATATATATATATATATATATATATATATATGTATTTGGTTTTTCATTATTGAAAAGCAAAATTAAATATTATAAAATGCTACAAGGCAAGCTATGCCATGCAGAAAATAAACCACAATCTATCCAACATAAGTAAACAACTCATATAAAAAACACATTTCAAACACTTTCACCGCTACATTTGGTAAATAGAAGAAACAAGTCAACGAATAAAAGAATACAAATGCATATCCTAATGAAGGTTTTTTAATGCACCATCTAACTTTCTTACACATCGCGTGAAATTTCATTTTTGTCCTTCAATTTATGGATGTATATATCCAGACGCATCATTTTTTTGAGAAAAACTAATTTGTTCCGGATGTGCACATCAGAAAAAATTCCTGATCTACAGATCTGGAATAAATCAAAAGTATTCTATAAAATCATTTACTTCTAAATATGTACATCCGAAAAAAACTGAAAAATTAAAATAAAAAAAAGTGAGTCCGGATGTGCACATCCGAAAAAAACTGAAATTTTTTTTAAAAATTGTACGTTCGAATTTGCACATCCAGAAATTGAGAACAAAATCGAAAATTCTGAGCAAATCGAAAATTCAGGTGGTGCCTAAAAAACCTGGTGGTGTGATAAGAAAGTGTTGTAGATATTTGCACTATAGACTAATTTACTGTGAAAATTTTCTCTGCATATGTATGCTGCTGACAGTACCCTAAACAGATCCAAATAAGACCCGACACACCCAAAATTCCAACTGGTCCACTACGTTGAATTCACTGTTTGAATTAAGATTGGTATTTGGCCATGTTTAAGTGATCATTATATTAGGTCAACATAAATTAAATGTACATATTAGACTTTTCCCTGAGTTTTGACAAATAATGCCTCTAAAGGTTTGTTTGGCGTCTTAGATAGATTAGAAACATAATATGATAAAAATTGAATAAAATATAATAATAACATAATAGACTTATCTTATTAATTGTGTGTTTAGTAGGCACATGTTAAGAAATATGTTTTATTTTACAAGATTACCTTGTGAAGAATTATAGAGATTTTTTATAGTTAATTTTAAATAATTTTTAAATTTAATAAATAAATTTTAAAAAACACATTTTTTTATATAGTAAAATAAGTTTAAATAGCTTTTATAAAATTCTACTAACACTATTTAACAAATAATTTTAAAACCTAAATTCAAATGTAATTTTTATGAATGGGATTTAACTTTTTGTAGAAGATTTGTATCTTGTAGTGGATGTTGGGGCATTTTTGTTTTATTGGGTTGAAGTATCCATAGTGCTTTCAATGAATACAAGTTTTACGTATAATTTTTTTTTAAAGTTACAATAAATTTGTTGTTCGCGAATCTAGAGAACCCTAGTCTCTCTAAGGCCGGTGGGGATTAGGTGATATTTGAAATAGAAAAATATTTTGACCATTTCTTAATACACCATCCAAGTTTTTTAGACACCACACGAAATTTCTTTTTTGCCCCCTGATTTTGGATGTGCACATCCGGACGCACCAATTTTTTAGAAAATGTTGATGTGTATATCCGGAAAAATTCCGGATGTGCAGATCTGAAACAATTTCTTATTAATTCACGCCAGACCTTCTTCCCCCCCTCTCATTCTTCACATTTTCATATTCCAAACACCAAACTAAACTCTCAAATTCTCAATCCCACAAATCTCGATTTTTTTCACTCGAGTTCGGCGCATAGCAACTTCTACAACGATCAAGACACTCCAAATCCTCCGTATCTCAATTTAATCGGTTAGTTTTCGAATTTTAGAGTTTCAGAGTTATTTTCGAGTAATCGATTTAGAGTAGACATTTAGGTGCAGAAATTGTTAGGTAGTATGAATAACATATGTTAGAGACAATGTAGGTATTGTTTGCTGCTTCAAACGGATGATCAGGGCATTAAAATGCCCTTTTCCATGGTACAGTAGCCATGACTACTATTTTTGAACTTGAAAATACGTACCGGATGTGCAGATCCGGAAAGATTTTAACGTTAAATATTCTGAGTGCTTCCGGGTGTGCACATCCGGAAACACCCAACGTTAAATATTATGAGTGCTTCCGGATGTGCACATCCGGAAACACCCAACGTTAAATATTTTGCGTACTTCCGGATGTGCAAATCCGGAAGACACTTGTTTTTTTTTGTTTTGGTTTGTTTGTTTTTTTAATTATTTTTAAAAAATTCTAATTTATTTATTATGCTTTGCAGATTACATGACTGACAGAGACGATCGTATCATACATGGACGGACAGCTCAACACGCATCTGTCCGATGTGAGCGGATGCAGTCTACAGCCGAGGCTTCCGGCGCAGAGGGAGTTGGGGTAGCCCGTACAGCTGAGGGAGATCCTACACCACATCCATCCACATCACAGGTTCAGGCCACTTCCACATCATAGGTTCAGGCCACTCCCCCGTCAGCCGCCGATTCTACATCTCAGAGGTGTCGGGTTTCTATTGCTAGTTCATCAGGGTCCCAGCCCGCACGCAGGCGTCGTCGGGAGACTCCAGCTCCATCAGCTGCTCCTATTTCATCCCCTGTTCCTGTTCCTGAGGGTGATCACCCAGCACATGAGGGTGGTGACGCCGATGACGATTTCGATGAGCTGGACGGTTACCCCGGGGGACCGTCTGATATGTCCCTACTCGTGGGGTGTACTCTGAGCATACTGCCAGATATGTCTGGCTAGGAGAGGTAACCTTTCTCGGTATATTTATAGAATTGTTTACGTTGAAAATATGTTCATTTGTAACATTGTTTTATTTGGAAATTTTCAGGAGAAGGATTCACAGAAGTTCTATAACCATGGGGGCAAGGTTATGGACATGCTTGCGGCGCTGCCCGGGGATGAGTGGTTCACGTCTGCACTTGCTACCTCTGGTCTTGGATGCCTGTCTAGGAATGGGTATCCCCAAATCATGTATGGTATGCTAATGGCTTTTGTTGAGAGATGACACCCTGAGACATCCTCATTCCATCTACCGTACGGCGAGATCACGATCACACTCGACGACATCTCGTGCCTTTTACGTCTACTGATCACGGGTACCCTTCTCCGTCACGGTAGGATGTCGAAGGGGGACGCGATGGAGATGCTGATTAAGGAGCTTGGGGCTACCCCAGAGGAGGCACTTGCGGAGGTGACCCAGTTGAGAGGCGCACACGTCCGGTTTTCCTTTCTGACACGCAGATTTGGTGAGGAGCTTGAAGAGGCACGACGGGAAGCAGGGGATGCAGCTGAGGTGGAGATCCACAGGCAGCGTGCCCTGAGATGGTACTACCTGTCTTTTCTCGGCACGCAGCTGTTTGTGGACACCAGCGCCTATCATGTTGATGTCGTTTACCTCAGGTACCTTTTGTATCCCACAGAGATCCATGGGTACAACTGGGGGCGGCTACGCTGGCATACACCTATGCTAGGCTCTCGGATGGTTGCCTATGGGCAGTGTAACACCCCAATTTAAATTATTAATCGTCGTGTTGTTAAATTCTGTTTGTTGGCCTTGGTTAGGGTGTGTGGTTGAGCGCGTAGGCGTAGTGTCCTTAGCGGAACCGGTAAATGGAGATGTCGGAATACAGATAATGTAATGTTGGATTGTGTGCGGGCGTAGTTAATAACAATAGTAAGGTGAATATTATTATTGACATGGTGAAGATTATTAATATTATTATTACTATTATTGTTAATATTATTGGTGTGTTATTATTATTATTATTATTATTAATATTATTATTTTTGTCTGTTAATTAAAAATCTGATTTAATTAGTTGGATAGTGGGCTAGTGGCGGAATAAGGGTAGTTTAGTCATTAAGCTGGTTTAGTGAGAAATTAGTGAGGGGTTAACCATAATCAGAATTTTTGGAGGGAGAGAACAAGAAAAGCTTAGGAGAAGGGAAGAACAAGGGAGAGCTAGGGCACCCATCTTCACCAATTTTCGCAGGAATTCTTCAGGATTCGAGGTAAGGGGGGAGAACGGGTTCATATTTGGTGATTAAATCGTATAAGGGTAGTGGGGAGTCCTTAACCCCGTAGGATCTTTGTATGAACATATGATGATGTCTAATCTCTGAATGCATGTATGAAATCTGTGTTGCTTGGCGTGAAATCGATCCATTGAACGATCAATTTTTCTGTTATATAATGATTCTAATATCTGTTGATGATTGTGTTGTTGGATGATGATTTCTGGTGTAAAAACTTCATCTGATTTAGAATACGAATTGAGCCCTAGAGCTGTAATCATAAACTAGTAATTCTAGGTACAAGAGAAAAGATGGAAATTGAACCTAAAATCAATGTAGAAATGATTCTAGGATTGATTAGAAGTGAAGAAGTAGGAAATTCGTAGCAGAATGCAGACTGGTGAGGTTTCTGGCCAATCGCGTAACAGATCTGGCGATACGCGTACCGTGAAGGGTGATACGCGTATGGGAAGGCGAGATACGCAGAGATACGCGTATGGGGGGTAGCATTACGCGTAATTGGAAGGCAATACGCGTACGGCGTTGGAGGTTGTGAATTTCAATGTGAGGGAGTCTCTATCCGTACGCGTACGGCACAAGGCAATACGCGTATGGATGTGGGCATCTGTGAGGGGATACGCGTATGAGTGGAGTCATTATGCGTATGAGATGATGTGATACGCAGCAATACGCGTATGGCCATCGGAGTTGCAGAATTTTACCGTTTCGCGATTTCTTTCCCGTTTTCGCGTCCGATTCGGTTCCTCTTAGTTTGAGAGGTTGGGGATTGGGAGTCAGATGCTGAGTAATACACAGTTAGTGATGAAACTAATTAATTTGATAATTTTTAGGAATTAATTAGTATCTGATGAATTATGGGACTTGTGAGGATTTATTGATTATGGTGCAAGTGGAACGATTAGGCGTCTCATGTGTGATCTGGAGGATCTTAACCATGTATGTCTATTATTATACATGTATGTTACATGTATGTTTGTTGTGATCAGGAGGATCGTGAATTGTGTATCATTGGTTATGTATGTGTGTTATGTGTACGTTTGTTGTGATCAGGAGGATCGTGAATTGTTTATCATTTGATGAACATGTGTGTTATATGTATGATGTGATCAGGAGAATCGTGTGCATGTATTTATGTTGTATACATGTTTTATTGTGCATATTGAGTCTTGCATATTCATGGCGATTGGTGGGATGGATCGTTGCCCAGGAGGGGTGTATGCGATTCATCTGTACTCCTACGTGGAGAATGGTGGGGATAGATCATTGCCAAGTAGAGGTGTATGTGATCTATCCGGGTTCGATTGAATGAACCAATGAGTCGATACCACATGCATGGTGTCGTGTTGCATTATATTATCATAGGTTGATTGTTGGTGATTGAATATGACAGTAGGTCGTGATTATATGTTGTTGCTGTTGGTGTGAGATACTACTTCCTTATATGTATTATTCACCTTTTTATATTGAATGTAGTTCTCACCCCTCTGTTGTTGTTGTGTCTGTGCTTCTTCGGAAGTACAGATATTCAGGTGCCAGGTTAGAGCTTGGAGCTTGTGTAGCTTGTTCGAGTTTAGAGAGTCGCTCTGATACGTAACACGGGATTCGGGGGTTTTTACCTTTTGTTTTATGTTGTATACTTGTTACGTATCTTTCGATCGATGAATATTATGGTGGACCACGATTATGTGGAGTTTTTGGTGTTATAGGCAGATGGCCGTAAAACGAATAACTGAATAAATATTTCCGCTGTTGATTTTATTTAAATAAAGGAAATTTGTTTTGTTGATTTTAAAATGTGGCATCCCACTTTGGTGTGGAAACTCTGATTTATTTCATATATTTTGTTTATTTTGAAAAATGGGAAAATGGGGTGTTACAATTGGTATCAGAGCAGGTCGGTCCGTCCGGCCAGGTTGTCGAGTATAGTTTGTGTCTTTGTATACGACTCGTGTGTAGAACACGGTCGGTGCGTGGTTGTTTTCTAACAGTTGTTTGCAGGAGTTGAGAATGAAATAAGTGGGGGAGAAGTTGGTGCCTCCCCAGGATGCTTCCACTATGGAAGGATGGATTGGTGAGTAATGAGGTGCTATCATAGTTGGTAAGGAAGGGTTTATGCTTCATCAGGATGATCAGCTGTCTATGAACAAATTGGGGAACTGATCACCCTCAATCTCTTGTTGATAGTAGTCGGGAATCAAGGTGAATGGATAGATGCGCCTTGACAATTAAGATAGCATGTGATGTGGAAGATGGTTGTGTTGAGTTGGTAGAGATCTTTATTATCTAAAAGAGGATGTAGAAGAGAAGTACTTGTCGGACGATCAAGTTGAAGAATATCTCCGAAGAGGGACAAGCAGGTATGGTTAGCGATTGCTTGTCAGGGAGTAGAGAACGAGGTGATGGCTAGAGAGATGCCGGTGTTGGGTAATCCTTGATGTCCTTTTGAGGTGTGGATCCGAAGTGGATAATGGTAAGGGACTGGTATTGTGGTGTGCTGAGCGAACAGGTGAATATTTATCAGGAGAGGCCTCAGTGTGTTAACGTTCACGTTGGGACGAGTTAGTAGTGAAGTTGCACGTGTAGAGTTTCTGGTTGTTTATGAATTCCTTTTTGGAGTTATTTTTAGGCGATATAAGTGGATCACAGGCGTATTAATGAGGTAGAGGTGGCCATTGATTTAATACTTGGTACGAGTCCGAAGTTATTGACTCCGTACACAAAGTAGATGCAGGGTGTATTTGTGGAGTATATGAAGTGGACCGTCAGGAATTGTTGATGATGTTTGAGTATTCCGAATCGGAGGGAAATCACACAGAGCATATGAGAGCTATTTTGTAGGTGCATAAGAATAATGAATTGTTCGCAAGTTTTGAATTGGGAGTTTTAATTGTAAACGGTGAGTTTATTGGAACAAGTTACTTTTGATGAAGGTATTGAGGTTATGGGAAGCAAATTTAGAGTTTGGATAAGTTTTGGAATTCTTAGAGTTTTAGGGCGTTAATGGAAACTTTGGGAAAACCCTTGGGTGTGGGTATAATATTTGAGATTGAGAGTTCTTTTTGGTCGATAGTTGATACATGCTAGAAATTGTGGAATGTGGATTGTTTAGAGAATGAAATTGGGTATGGATTGCTGACAGTTGAATGAGGTAACGATGAAGAATAAGTGTCCACTTTCGAAAGTGGAGGGATGGAATGGTTTGGTTGAGTTTGATTGGAATTATAATGGTTTGGAACGTTTGATGAGAATGGTGAATTTGTGTGGGTCGAGGCTTTGATCGATTTCATATGATTAGTTATATTGGTTATCATCAGAATGGATTGTTATTTACTCGGTTACGCTTATATCTGAGTCTGGACAAGATGGAATGGGTTCGGAGTGGTGTTCTATTGGGATGTTCGGACCCAATATAAAGTCAGAAGGAGACCTGGTAGGGTGTTTGAGAATTGAGTTGCAAGTATTGAAAAGAAAAGGAATCTTTTGCTAAATTATTCGAGTGAGAATTTTGGTTGAAAGAGGGATTAGTTTCTTGGATATGTTAATTCTGATGATGATATTGTTATAAATCCATCGGAAGTAGATGAAGTTCTACAATGAGAAGCTCCGAAGTCGGTAAAGGTGATTAGCAACTTTGGGGACTTTAGTTGGTTATTACCGGAGGTTATGGAAGGCTCTTCCGAGTCAGAATTTTTGTTACTTCAGTTGACTTGCAAGGGGTAAGTCGTTTGCTTGGATGTTTGTTGTGAAGAAGTTTGAGGGGGCTAAAGTGGAATTTGTTGGCGGCTCCAGTTTTGCTTCTCCGGGATCCTAATAAACCATTGTGGGGTATTGGAATGTGTCCGTGAGGAATTTAGTCGGTGTGTTAATGCAGGATGGTAAAGTTGTCGCTTATGCTTTACGACAATCGAGAATTTATGATTTCAAGATGGATGCGGTTATTTTGTGTTGGGGGATCTAGCAATATTATTCTTATGGTTTTGAATTCAAGTTGTTTAGTAATCACAAGAGTATTAAGTACCTGTTTGGTCAGAAATAATAGAGTATGAGACAACAAGGACGGTTGAGATTCGGGATGAGTTATGACCTTAGCGGGAATCACCCTATTGGAGAAGTTAAGGTTGTGCCAGATGAGTCGAGTTGGAAGTTTTTTACATGTATGTGTTGATGACCAGATGGATTAGAACTATGCGAGCAGTTCAGAGACTTGCATCTGGTGTGTGAGATAACACAGCAGAGTGTGAGGTTGGGTGTATTAGTAATGAACTATGATTTTTCTGGTGAAGATCAGGAAGAGTAAAAAGTTGGATGTGACTTTGGTAAATTTGATTGTTGCGAGTAATCGGAGTGCGCATCGGAAGCGTGATATGGTACCTTTCGTATGTGTGTGCGTAGCTGGTACGAGTTCATGGGTTGAACATTGGAAAGATGTAGGAATGATGAGACCATTGGACGTTTCAGAATGGAAGTGCTAGGTGAAGGGTTTAAATATTATTCCTGGACTACTATGTAGATGGGTGTTTTGGTTATATGGTCGATTGGTGAATCGTAGCATTGTGGTGATAATGTGGTGCGACAGAGATGTTGGTAATATAGTTATATAGAGTTGTTTGGAGTCCCTCAAGGACTTTCTGGAGTTATAATTGTGGATGATAATTTTGATTATACTATTGAACGATAGTTTGGTGATAATTTTGGTGATTATTTTGGGGGATCATTTTGGTGAATATTTTGGTTATTATTTTAGTGAAAATTGCGGTGGTTATTTTGGTGAATGATTGGATGACTATTTAGGTGACATTTCATGTTATTATGAATTCATGCATCATGGTGTACGGACCTCGGTCCAGTTTTGGTGTGCCTTGATCCAATGGTGGGGATCAAGTGTGAGTAGCTAATTCCATTGAGGAATTAGTGAGGCATTGTCTATGGTGAGGGTAACGATCTTGTTGTGTTCTGGTTCTAAGGTGAACCTATGTGTCCATAACTTGAGTATTCTTTGGGGTCGTGAATTAGTCGTCAAGGACATTGTATGGGCATTGCAATCTTGCCGTTGTTGTAGTTGCTGTTAGCAAGGTCGTCTGGTAGTTTGTGTCATTCATGGTGTACCTTTTGTTAGTATGATTATTGGTTGTCGATTGTGGGAGAGTGGTACCCGAAGTGTTTCATTCCCGTTATATTTTTGAGGACGAAAATAATTTAAGTGGGGGAGAGTTGTAACACCCCAATTTAAATTATTAATCGTCGTGTTGTTAAATTCTGTTTGTTGGCCTTGGTTAGGGTGTGTGGTTGAGCGCGTAGGCGTAGTGTCCTTAGCGGAACCGGTAAATGGAGATGTCGGGATACAGATAATGTAATGTGGGATTGTGTGCGGGCGTAATTAATAACAATAGTAAGGTGAATATTATTATTGACATGGTGAAGATTATTAATATTATTATTACTATTATTGTTAATATTATTGGTGTGTTATTATTATTATTATTATTATTATTATTAATATTATTATTTTTGTCTGTTAATTAAAAATCTGATTTAATTAGTTGGATAGTGGGCTAGTGGCGGAATAAGGGTAGTTTAGTCATTAAGCTGGTTTAGTGAGAAATTAGTGAGGGGTTAACCATAATCAGAATTTTTGGAGGGAGAGAACAAGAAAAGCTTAGGAGAAGGGAAGAACAAGGGAGAGCTAGGGCACCCATCTTCACCAATTTTCGCAGGAATTCTTCAGGATTCGAGGTAAGGGGGGATAACGGGTTCATATTTGGTGATTAAATCGTATAAGGGTAGTGGGGAGTCCTTAACCCCGTAGGATCTTTGTATGAACATATGATGATGTCTAATCTCTGAATGCATGTATGAAATCTGTGTTGCTTGGCGTGAAATTGATCCATTGAACGATCAATTTTTCTGTTATATGATGATTCTAATATCTATTGATGATTGTGTTGTTGGATGATGATTTCTGGTGTAAAAACTTCATCTGATTTGGAATATGAATTGAGCCCTAGAGCTGTAATCATAAACTAGTAATTCTAGGTACAAGAGAAAAGATGGAAATTGAACCTAAAATCAATGTAGAAATGATTCTAGGATTGATTAGAAGTGAAGAAGTAGGAAATTCGTAGCAGAATGCAGACTGGTGAGGTTTCTGGCCAATCGCGTAACAGATCTGGCGATACGCGTACCGTGAAGGGTGATACGCGTATGGGAAGGCGAGATACGCAGAGATACGCGTATGGGGGGTAGCATTACGCGTAATTGGAAGGCAATACGCGTCCGGCGTTGGAGGTTGTGAATTTCAATGTGAGGGAGTCTCTGTCCGTACGCGTACGGCACCAGGCAATACGCGTATGGATGTGGGCATCTGTGAGGGGATACGCGTATGAGTGGAGTCATTACGAATATGGGATGGTGTGATACGCAGCAATACGCGTATGGCCATCGGAGTTGCAGAATTTTACCGTTTTGCGATTTCTTTCCCGTTTTCGCGTCCGATTCGGTTCCTCTTAGTTTGAGAGGTTGGGGATTGGGAGTCAGATGTTGAGTAATACACAGTTAGTGATGAAACTAATTAATTTGATAATTTTTAGGAATTAATTAGTATCTGATGAATTATGGGACTTGTGAGGATTTATTGATTATGGTGCAAGTGGAACGATTAGGCGTCTCATGTGTGATCAGGAGGATCTTAACCATATATGTCTATTATTATACATGTGTGTTACATGTATATTTGTTGTGATCAGGAGGATCGTGAATTGTGTATCATTGGTTATGTATGTGTGTTATGTGTACGTTTGTTGTGATCAGGAGGATCGTGAATTATTTATCATTTGATGAACATGTGTGTTATATGTATGATGTGACCAGGAGGATCGTGTGCATGTATTTATGTTGTATACATGTTTTATTGTACATATTGAGTCTTTCATATTCATGGTGATTGGTGGGATGGATCGTTGCCCAGGAGGGGTGTATGCGATTCATCTGTACTCCTACGTGGATAATGGTGGGGATAGATCATTGCCAAGTAGAGGTGTATGTGATCTATCCGGGTTCGATTGAATGAACCAATGAGTCGGTACCGCATGCATGGTGTCGTGTTACATTATATTATCATAGGTTGATTGTTGGTGATTGAATATGACAGTAGGTCGTGATTATATGTTGTTGCTGTTGGTGTGAGATACTACTTCCTTATATGTATTATTCACCTTTTTATATTGAATGTAGTTCTCACCCCTCTGTTGTTGTTGTGTCTGTGCTTCTTCGGAAGTACAGATATTCAGGTGCCAGGTTAGAGCTTGGAGCTTGTGTAGCTTGTTCGAGTTTAGAGAGTCGCTCTGATACGTAACACGGGATTCGGGGGTTTTTACCTTTTGTTTTATGTTGTATACTTGTTACGTATCTTTCGATCGATGAATATTATGGTGGACCACGATTATGTGGAGTTTTTGGTGTTATAGGCAGATGGCCGTAAAACGAATAACTGAATAAATATTTCCGCTGTTGATTTTATTTAAATAAAGGAAATTTGTTTTGTTGATTTTAAAATGTGGCATCCCACTTTGGTGTGGAAACTCTGATTTATTTCATATATTTTGTTTATTTTGAAAAATGGGAAAGTGGGGTGTTACAGGCAGCCAAGACTGTGGCAGGCAGCTGTACGCTATATGTGGTAACAATCTAATATTCTAAGTCATTTTTTCATTTCTTTTCTTTCTATATTCATTATAATGTTTGACACCGATGTTATGTTTTCCATTTCAGGCGTGGATTTTACAACACTTTCCCAAGATTACTGGTTGGGGAGTGTCGACGGGTACACTGAGGAAATGCCACGTGCTGCTGCATTTCTCCTACTCAAAGGAAACCACACGCCTAACCCCTACAGAGTGTATCTTGATCGGATGGCTGCTGAGGACGTTGTTTATCACCCCTATGCCGATCACCGTGTGACGCGCCCGTTCGATGAGGTTTCGTTGTTCTCAGGATGGTTGACATGCAGTTCGACCATTACTGCTCGATACCTGCCGGAGCGCGTCTTGCGCCAGTTCGGTTACACGCAGACGATCCCTAGGATGCCTCATGAGTCTGCTCCTAAAGGCTTGACCCGCGTGCAGATAGATGAGATATATGCTGACTTCCAATCCCACTTGGTACCGAAAGAGGCTCGGGTGACCAGAGCGCCGAGAGACTGGAGCGTTACTGCCGGGTACATCATGTGGTTCTACACCGTCTCACACCCATGCATGATGCCCACTGCTGAAGGATCGCCACCCAGACCTGCTCATCATGAGATATTAGAGGAGCGGCAGTCTCAGTTGGACCATACTCAGGATGTCCTACCTCCTTGTTGTGAGATAAAGCAGATAGCACGGACGGCCATTGCGGACGGTCACCTCCCTGAGGGCTCTGGTGCCAGACTTGTCGTGGATAGGATTATTGAGATTGCTCAGGGGGCACTTCAGTACCGCAGACATCGAGCCAAGACGACGGGTAGGGGCGGAGGAGTAGGGGAGCCAGGAGAGATCCTTCGCCATACGTAGTAGTTTTTTGTTTCATGTATTCTATTTTTATTACATGTATGTACTGTATTTTGACAGAGGTTTATTATGTATATACATATCATTTTATTTTATATATGGATGTTGTCGAATGTATATTAAGTTGCGACGATATATTAACATATGCGACCAACCAACAAAATCGATTTAAAAAAAAAATAAAGTTATGCTTTTTTCCGGATCTGCAGATCAGGAATGTTTTCGGATGTGCACATTCGGAACACATCAACGTTTTTTAAGAAATTGGTGCGTCCGAATGTACACATCCGGAATCAAGGGGCAAAAATGGAAATTCGCGTGGTGCCTAAGAAACATGGGTGGTGTATTAAGAAATGGTCAATATCTTTACTACATTATTTTCTCATCTTAATTATTGTTTCAATTATGAATAATGGATGATTTGTAGCCTAAATAACTTCACTTCTTTCTTGTAACAATTTGTATTTATTACATTATCTATATGATATCTTATAAATATGACCAATTTCACTGTATTCTATTAGAAAAATGAAATAAGAAAAAGGAACAATTCTCCTCTTTTTCTCTAAACGTTTTTTTTTTCTTTTTTTATTTTATAACACGTTATCAGTACGAAGCTCCAAGACTTGAAAGGATATTTTGGTATTGTAAGGTAACATTATTTCTTCTTCTTTTTATAATATATATTGTCTACCTGTTATTTTTAATGTATTGATTAGAAAAGAAAAAAATAAAATTAATGATGACTATCAAGCATCCTTGAAGGATAGCAAAAAAATATTTATATAGGTTCCGGAAGAACTTATCAAGCATATAGCAAAATAACAATATATAATTCCTGAAGAACTTATAAAGCATTCCGAGTTCCTAAAGAACTTATAAAGCATCTCTGAAGAATAGCAAAATAACATTGTATAGTTCCTAAAGAATATTGAAGGGTAATTTAGTATTTTAGTATGTTGCCTATGTGATCCTAGTATTTGTGTATAAATAGACTAGTGGTAGCTGTCATTTATATCATCATCTTTCTTACAACTTTTGTAGCTGTCATTGCAGAGAAACAAATACTCTCTCATTCCTTTTGTTTTCATCACCTTATGCACTAACAATTGGTATTTAGAGCTCTGATTCAGTTCCACAGGGAAACACGAGTGAAACAGTGAGGCGTTGTGTGATTGATTTCGTTTCTTGAATTCATGTTGAATCTTGAACGAAATCGTAACAGAATCACATTTTATGATTCTGTGGGATTGGGAAACATTGTGTTTGGTGAGATCTGAGTGACTTGCGCAAGGTTGAAGAT
Organism: Lathyrus tuberosus; assembly: GCA_022829125.1. Classification (NCBI taxonomy): domain Eukaryota; kingdom Viridiplantae; phylum Streptophyta; class Magnoliopsida; order Fabales; family Fabaceae; genus Lathyrus; species Lathyrus tuberosus. Next base: position 2,514,360 of record JALAZF010000213.1, read on the forward strand.
GAACGGAAATAGTAGTCTGAGCACTAAGCTTCCAGTGTTCGATGGCAAGAACTGAAATATTTGGATGATTCAGATGTGTGTGTTGTTTGGCACTCAAGATGTTCTTGATCTCGTCAACGATGGTTACATTTCAGCTGCACTTATAGAAAATATAACTGATGCACAGAGAAATGCTCAGTGTGATCTGAGGAAGAAAGATCAGAAGGCGTTGTTCTACATCCAACAGTGTGTGGATGTGAACGTGTTTAAGAAAATTGGTGATTCGACGACGGCGAAGGCTGCGTGGGACACACTGGTTAGGTGTTACGGTGGTGACGCATCAGTGAAGAAGGTGAAGTTTTAGTCTCTACGAAAGCATTTTGAGAATCTCAACATGAAAGACAACGAGAAGGTATCTGAGTATATCTCCAGAGTGATTCTGATCACGAATGAGATGAAAGCTTGTGGAGAAACCCTTTCTGAAAAAATAATAATTTAGAAGGTATTGAGATACCTTACTCCTCGGTTTGATTACATTGTGGTAGCAATAGAATATTCTAAAGATCTAAACACCATGAGAATTGAAGAGATGCAAAGCAGTCTAAAAGCACAAGAGTTGTGTTTAACTGAGAGAACTTCTGAAAGAGAAGTAGAACAGTAGGATCTGAAAGTAGCTTCTGGTAATAAGCATCAGAATCACTCTTGGTCAGAAGCCAGAGAAGATCTGATAGTTTTCAGAAGTCAAAAACCTCAACTTTTGATAGGCAGAAGAATGCTCGGAAGGAAAAAGAGAGGTATGACAAGAAGAAGATCCAGTGGTACTGTTGTAAAAAGTTTGGCCATTTTACTGCTGATTGTTGGTCAAATAAGGAAAGGAAGTCAGAAGAAGCAAACATAGTCAGAAGAAGCAAATGTAGCTAAAAGAGATTTTGATGATGAATTTGTGTTACTAATGGCTTCTGAATCTGATGGTACGAATTTGAAAAACTGGTGGTATATGGACACTGGCTGCTCAAATCATCTGATTGGAAATAAGAAATGGCTGGTTGATTTTGACTCTAGAAAGAGAACAAAGATCAGATGTGCTAATGAAAAATACCTCAACGCTGAAGGTATAGGAAATGTCAGAGTCGTTCTGAACAATGGGAAAACACCATTGATCCAAAATGTGTGGTATGTAGCTGGCATGAAAAGAAATCTGATGAGTGTATGGCAACTAATTGAGAAAGGTTTTTCAGTTACCATGAAGAATAATCTTTTGAAGTTGTATGACTGTAATCAGAAGCTGATTATGGAGTCAGAATAGGGACATAATAGAACATCAAGGTGAATGTCAGAACTACAGACTCTGAATGCCTTAGTGCAACAAGTGTTGTGAAAGAAAGTGAGTTGTGGCACAGAAGATTTGGTCATCTGAATTTCAGAAACTTAGGGCATCTGAATTCAAAGAAGATGGTACATGGAATTCCTACAATTAAGAAGCCTGAGAAGTCATGCAAAGTGTACATGAAAGGAAAGCAGCCAAGATTATAATTTGCATCAGAAGTAGCTTTAAGAGAAAAATATGCCTTCGGAGTAGTGCATTTGATGTGTGTGGTCCATTTCTAGTAGCATTGATTGAAGGAAACAATTACTTCGTGAAATTTGTTGATAATTTCACAAGGATGACATGGGTATCCTTATTAAGTTCAATCATGAGGTGTTTGCTGAATTCAAGAAATTCAGAATGAAGGCTGAGAATCAGAGTGACCAGGCTCTAAAGATTCTCAGTACCGATGGTGGAGGTGAGTATAACTCCACTGAGTTCAGAAAGTTTTGTGAGGAGAATGAAATTTAGCATGAGGTTACTGCTCTTTATAATCCTCAACACCATGGTCTTGCTGAGAGAATAAATCGTACTTTGCTTGATATGACGAGAAACATGCTGAAGGAGAAGAAGCTTCATCACACCTTATGGGGAGAAGTTGTTGCCACCGCAACATATGTGCTCAATAAATGTCCAACGAAGAAACTGAAGAAAATAGTTCCTATTCAGAAGTGGATTGGAGACAAGCAAAGTGTTAGCCATCTGAAGGTGTTTAGTTCTGTATATTACAAACACATTCTAGAAGCAAGAAAACAGAAGCTGGATGATAGACGCAAAGTGATGTTACGGGTGGGGTACCATAGTACAGGTGCGTACAAGCTTTATTGTCTAGAAACTAATAAAGTTGAATTCAGTAGAGACGTCATTGTAAAGGAATCAGAAGCTTGGGATTGGAATAAGTCTCAATCTAACTCTAGTGTAAGAACTTCTGAAGAAAAGTCAGAATTAGAAGTTTCTGAAGATGAGTTGGAAGCTGGAGAAGATTCTGAAGCTGGAGTAGACTCAGAAGGCGAGTCTAACTCTGATGGTGATTCTGAATCTGAAAAAGACTCGGAAGGTGAAGATGATTCAGATTCAAATTCCGGTGGTGATTCAGATTCTGTGAATATTCCAGACTCTGAAGGTGGTCAAGGTTCTGGAGGATGTCAACCTTCTGAAGCAAGAGCTTCTGAAGGAAAAGCTTCTGAAGATAGAACTTCTGGGGTTCCAGCATCCGAAGGAGATTCTGAACGAGGTCAGAGGCCACAAAGAGTCAGAAACATCCCAAGAAGATTTTCAGAGTATGACATGCTACGAGATACTGAAATAGACTTTGAGGAAGAGGTTATTCAGCGTGACATGGTAGTAGACTCTGAACTAGTAAGTACAGAAGACAACCTCAAAAAGAAAGTTTGGATGAAGGCCATGAAAGAAGAACTTGAGGCTATTGAAAGAAACAAGATTTGGAAGTTGACTGAGCTTCCAAAGGACAAGAAAGCAATTAATGTCTTATGGATTTTCAAGGTGAATCTAAATCCAGATGGATCAATTGGCAAACACAAATATAGGTTAGTAGCAAGAAGATTTCTATAGAAACTTGGGTTGGATTATTCTGAAGTGTTTGCACCTGTTGTGAGACATGAAATGATTAGACTGGTGATTGCAATAGATGTTAACATAAATTGGCCTATGATGCATTTAGATGTGAAATCTGCATTTCTGAACGGTCCATTACAAGAAGAGGTATACGTGTCACAACCTCCTGGATTTGTTAAAAGGAATCAGGAAGGGATGGTGTACAAATTACATAAAGCTTTGTATGGATTGAAGCAAACGCCCAGAGCTAGGAATATGAAGATTGATTCATTTTCAAGGTGTATGGGTTTCAAAAATGTGAGATGGAGTATGGTGTTTATGTTCAGCATATCTCTGAAGGTAATATGATTCTGGTGTGTCTGTATGTTGATGACATGTTACTAACAGGGAGTTCTGAACAAGAGATAGCCAAGTTCAAGAATGTGTTAATGAATAAGTTTGAAATGAATAACCTCGAGAAAATGAAATATTTTCTAGGGATGAAGTTTATGTACTCTGAGAAGGGTATCATTTTGCATCAGCTGAAGTATGAACTTGAGCTTCTGAAGAGATTTAAGCTGCAGAATTGTAAGGTTGTTGTCACACCTTCAAAAACCAATCACAAATTGGGTTTTGATTCTGAAGGTGAGGATGTGGATGCTACAACCTTCAAACAGTTGGTTGGTTCTCTGAGGTATTTGTGTATTACCATATCTGATATCTGATATGCAGTTGGAATGGTTAGTAGGTTCATGAGTAAACCTAAGTGGTCCCATTACCAAGTTACTGTCAGGATTCTGAGGTATATCAAGGGAACTCTAAAGTATGGAGTGTTATTCCCATCTGGAAGAAAGACTAATTCAAAGCTGATGAGTTACCCAGACTCTGGTTGGTGTGGAGATAAAGTTGACAAGAGAAGTACTTTTGGATACTTGTTTAAGTTTCTGGGAGGTCCTATTTCTTGGTGTTCTAAGAAGCAACCTGTTGTTGCACTGTCAACGTGTGAAGCTGAGTACATCGCAGGTGCTGTAGCTGCATGTCAAGCTATATGGCTTCTGAGTTTGTTGCAGGATCTGAAGATCAAAGTAAACAAGCCTCTGAAGCTGATGACTGATAACAAGTTTGTAATCAATCTTGCCAAAAACCCAGTTCTGCATGGGAGAAGCAAGCATATTAAGATAAAGTATCATTTTCTGAGAAGTCAAGTCCAGAATGGAGTGCTAGAAGTTGTGCATTATAGCACCCAGAAGCAGCTGGCAGATGTTTTGACAAAGGCGATCAAAACAGATCAATTTCTCCACTTAAGGGATGGAATAGATGTTGTTAGTTTTGACTAGGAAATCATAAATTAAGGGATGGTATTGAAGGGTTATTTAGTATTTTAGTATGTTGCCTATGTGACCCTAGTATTTGTGTATAAATAGACTAGTGGTAGCTGTCATTTATATCATCATCTTTCTTACAGCTTTTGTATCTGTCATTGCAGAGTAATAAACACTCTCCCATTCCTTTTGTTTTCATCACCTTGTATACTAACAAAGAACTTGTATTGTTCTATTTGCTATTTTGTTTAAGATGGAGCAGTAAAAATTTTGTTTCTCACAAGGAAGGAAGTTTGAATTTTTTTTAGTTAAAGTTGGCACTCTAGAGTATTTATGGGAGGTTTATGGTTGTTATTTTAAAATACTAAAATTTACAAATCCTTATATTCATCATTGTGTCCAAAGAATGAAATTAGTTTGAAGTATTATTGTTTTGTAATTTTTATCGAGTTAGCAATTTAAATTTTAGATTAGATAACAAGTAAAAGAAAAATGCAAGAAGTATTTTGTCACTAATTTGATATTTTTTAAGTAGATAATTTTAAGATTGGTCCAATTTACTATTGTGATATTTTAGAATATTGGAATTTGCAAATCTTTATCCTAGCCATTGTGCCAAAAAAAATAAATAAAGAGTATAGAAATTAAATAATTAGCATTAATGATTCAAATTTGTGTCTATATATAGTGTTTCGAAAATTACGGATTGTTTATATATATATATATATATATATATATATATATATATATATATATATATATATATATATATATATATATTAATTAGTGATTTGTGATATGTTATAATTTAAAAAAAAATTTATAGATCCAACGAAAAGTGTTTTCACACATACATTTTATAAAGTTTTTTTATTTTTATTTTACATTGAATATATCATTATAATATCTAATATTTAATATTTAATATTGCTTTTATGATCATTATTTCATTATAATATTTAATAATTAATATTTTATCTATTTTTTATTATTTCTAATTTATGATAGAACTAAGTATGTCAAATTTTAGAAAATTTTATTTTGGGGCTCTTGATATTTTGGGGAAAAAGTATTTGACATAAGCTCTAGATGATAAAATTCATTTAAGCGGAGAAGATCACGACAACACTGTTAAACAAGGAAATACATCATCTGATTAACAAAAGCAAAAGCTATGATATTCCTTCGTCATCACCTTCATGAGGACCTTAAAAATGAATATCTTACCGTAACTGACTCATATGTCTTGTAGAAAAATTTGAAAGATAGATATGATCATCAAACAAACGGTTATCCTACCAAAAGCTCGATATGATTGAATGCATTTACGTTTGCGGGATTTTAAAAGTGTAAGTGATTATAGTTCTGCAATGTTTAGAATAACTTCTAAACTGACACTATGTGTAGAAAAATAACTGATGAAGATATGTTAGAAAAATCATTTTCCATTTTTCATGTCTCCAATGTGCTCCTGAAGCAGCAATATCGAGAAAAAAGATTTAATAAATATTCTGACATAATATCATGTCTTCTTGTGGCTGGAAAAATAGTGAAATATTGATGAAAAATCACGAGAAGTGAATGTAGCAAGATATTATGGTATCCACTGGTACAACTCCATTCCCAGAAGTGAATGTAGCAAGGCACGATCACTATGGGAAAAACCATGGTCGCAGTCGTGCACGCGCATGTGGTTGTGGTAATAAGTATGCTCATGGTCTTGGTTTTGATCATGGTTGCAATGGTAATCATAAGAACATGTCTTTCCACCAGAAGTAGAAAAATGATGAAAAGAATGAAAAAGGGGGACATAGTAGTAAAACCAATGAAACACATGCTATCGTTGTGGAGGAAAAGGTCATTGGGGTCGCACTTGTCATACTCCAAAGCACCTTATTGATCTTTATCAAAAATCACTGAAAAATAAAAAGGCAAGGATTGAGACTCACTTTACTAATGAAGCTGATGATCCAGATTACGGTAATATGGATGTTACCCATTTAGATATAGGTGATTTCTTTGCTAAACTAGATGGAAGAATTGATCACCTTATTGAAGATGGAAGTCTTTATGGATGTTTTGAATATTCCTTTTATGGATGTTTTGAATTTTCTTTTTATAGATGTTTTGAATTTTCCTTTTTAATAATAATAAAGTATGTTTTCTACTTTTTGTTTACATAATTTATTGTTTAAATGACTCGTGTCTTTAAAGTGCGCTTATAACTTATCGTTAAAAATTATTTTATTTTTTTAGAATGAATATTGGAACTAGCACCAATAATGAATATACATGTCTTATTAATAAAATATATTTCTCTAATTTGGTAAATAGAAAGACTGATGTCAGTACTATATCTGGCACCTCGAAAATAATTGAAGGTTCTGGAAGAGCCAATATGTTGTTACGTGGAGGAACAATATTGCATATTGATAATGCATTATATTCCCCCAAGTCTCTTAAAAACTTATTAAGTTTAAAAAATATTCGCCTAAATGGATACCATATTGAAACAGGAGATGATGGAGGTATTGAATATCGTTGTATTACAAAACACAATTCGGACACAAAATATATAATGGAAAAGCTGTTGGCATTATCCTCTAACTTGTACTACACTTATATTAGTACAATTGAAGCACATATAACTGTAAATCAGAAGTTATCAAATAATGATAAATTTATAATTTGTCATGACCGGTTGGACCATCTCTGTTATATAATGATGCAAAAAAATAATTGAAAATTCATGCGGTCATCAATTAATGAGTTAATAAATTATTCAATCAAATAAGTTCTCATCCAACTCTTGCTCGTAATGGAAGTTGATAATTTGGCCAACACCAACAAAAACTGGAAATGAATTTATCAGTTATTTAGAGCATATACATGGTGATATTTGTGGACCAATACACCCATCATGTGGACCATTTAGATATTTTATGGTTTTAGTTTATGCATTAACTAGATGGTCACATGTTTGTTTGTTGTTAACTCGCAACCATGTGTTTGCGAGATTGCTAGCTCAACTAATTCGAATAAGAACTCATTTCCCCGATTATCCTGCAAGAAAATACATCTTGATAATGCTACATAATTTTCATCTCAAGCATTTAATGAGTATTGTATGTCTATTGGAGTTGACATTGAACACCTAGTAGCACATGTTCATACACAAAATGGACTTGCAAAATCATTTATTAAATGTATAAAATTAATTTCAAGACCACTTATTATGAGATGTGAACTCCCAGTTTCTGCTTGGGGACACGCAATTTTGCATGCTGCAACATTGATTCGCATCAAGCCAACGAGTTACCACACATCTTCCCCTTTATAATTAGTTTTTGGTAAAGAACCTAATATTTCTCATCTAAGAATTTTTGGATGTGTGATGTATGTTTCAATTTCTCTACCACAACGCACTAAGATGTGTCCTCAAAGGAGGATGGGAATATATGTTGGACATGAATCTCCATCTATTGTAAAGTACCTTGAACCAACAATAGGAGATTTATTCACTGCTCGTTTTGTTGATTGTCATTTTGATGAATAAAATATTCTAGGATTAAGAGGGAGAGAATAAAAAGCTAGAAAAAGAGATAAGTTGGAATGAATTATCATTATCTCATCTTAATCCTCGAACAAAACAATGTGAACTAGAAGTTCAAAAGATAATTCACCTGCAAATCTTAACAAATCAATTACCAAATGCATTCACTGATCTAAAAGGTGTGACTAAATCATATATACCAGCTGCAAATGCTCCAAAAAATATGGATATATATGTTGGACAATCCAATGAGTCTCAACCACGCCTAAAGCATGGCAGATCAATTGGTTCATAAGATAAAACTCCTAGAACAAGAAAGGGAACCAAGAATAAAGATGACCCAAATAAGGATATAGAAAATCTAAAAGAATCTCCAGATATAATAAACATTTCATCTATAGAAGAGATTGATCGGGTACATGAAACTCATGAAAATAAAGAGATATCGATAAATTATGTCCAAAATGGAATATAATGGAACCGACACGAAGTCGACATTGATGATATTTTTGCATACAATATAGCGTTAAATGAGATAAATGACAAAGAGGATCAGGAACTAACGCTTATTAAAATTTTTAGACAAAGTGAGGATTGACCAAAATGGAAAGATGCAATTGAAGCAAAATTAAACTCACTCTATAAAAGATTTTTGGACCTGTAGTCCGAACGCCTCAAGGTGTGAAGCCAGTTGGATACAAATGGGTTTTCGTGTGAAATTGAAATGAAAATAATAAAATTGTGAGATACAAATCTCGACTTGTCGCTCAAGGATTTTTGCAAAGACCTGTAATTGATTTTAATGAGAAATATTCACATGTAATAGATGCAAGTATTTTTTGATATTTAATAAGACTTGTAGCACATGAAGGACTTAATTTGCACATGATGAATGTTGTAACATCTTATCTGTATAGTTCACTTGATAGTGAAATTTACATGAAACTCCCTGAAGGGTTTAATGTACCAGATGCACATAATTCCAGATCTCAAGAAAGCTACTCCATAAAATTGAACAAATCTCTCTATGGGCTAAAACAATCTGGACGCATGTGGTATAATTGTCTTAGTGAATATTTGCTTAGAGAGGGATAAACAAATAAATCCATTTGTCCTTTTACTTTTATAAAAAAATTAGGAAAAAAATTTACAATAATAGTTGTCTATGTGGATGACAAAAATATTATTGGAACTGTTGAAGAGCTTCCAAAAGCTATGAATGTTTTAAAGAAATAGTTTGAGATGAATGACCTAGGAAAGACAAAGTTATGTCTAGGTTTATAAATTGAGCATTTGGACAAGAATATTTGTACATCAAGAAGGCTATATAGAAAAAGTGTTAAAATGCGTCTATATGGAAAAAATTCACCCGTTGTCTAATCCAATGGTAGTTAGATCATTAGATGTGGAGAAAGATTATTTCAGACCTTGAGAAAAGGATTAAGAATTGCTTGGTCCTGAAGTGTCATATCTCAGTGCAATTGGAGCACTAATGTACATTGCTAATTATACATGTCCTTAAACTTCCGATCAGCAACACCACTCACCTTCCACCAACCTTAAAGCACTCACGGCCATAACCCTGTTGCCTCAGTCTCTGATTCCGTTTTGAAAGTCTGATGAAAAATAACACCGCATGTAACCACTACAAACCATGCTTCCACTGAGGATCCTCCCTCCTCAAAACCTTGATTCATTGAACAACAACAACTTTACAACAACCGCGAACACAATCGATTCCACCACTTCTTTCACTCACCGCACCTTTTTACACAACTTCCAAGCCCGCTTTTGAAGTATTCACGACACTTCCACTTTGCGGTAACAACTTGAAACGAGTTTGTTAATTGTGTTGCTTGTTGTTTTATGTCTTTATTATTGATTGCATATCAGTTGCATTTTGGTTATTGTTTATGTTTAGTTAATCAGTGTAAACGATTATGTAAAGATGTAAATAATATAATGCGTGGTTGTTGTTCATTTCTATTTCATTGTGTTGTGTTCTTAGATTTGGATTTTGATCCGCGAATTCGACATTTATATGTCTTTATGCCGCTGAATTTCGTTTCGATATATTGGTATGTTTTTTCTGCATTATGATCCTTGCGTATGACATTTCGCTTGTTGTTGTTACGCACAAATCGACTTTTAACATACTATGTGTAGTTTTGTATGCATATCATTAATGCATATTTTAATATCAATTGTGATGTTTTACATCATTAATGTTTGATACTGTTTGTTTTACCATTGTGTGCATTAAATCCTATTTCGTTATGATTTCATTTATGTACATTTTGAGTTCATTCTTCATATCGACTCATTTGGTAATAATACACTCCGCGTCAGCATCTCACTTGATTCATGATATCATACAACGATTCAACGTTGTTACACTTAAATTGAACTTGAATCCTACTTCAAGTTGCTCTGCACGTCTTTGCATTACGCAACATCGATTCGCGTCCTCGCATCACGATCTTGATCCGTGCGTGTTCCATTTCATTTTTGGCTTTACCATTGCCGAATCAATTTCAATAAATGTGCGCGTCCGTTGTACTCAACAGGATCCATTCTTGTTGTTCTAATCAAAGGGTGTGTTATCTAAAGCTCTACTGCTAAACGAAATCGAAAAGGGAAGAAACAAAAGGAGACTCGATAGGACTTCGCTATCCTAGGCCTACGTATTCCCTCGTGCAATGGGAAAGTCAGAGTTAACATAGTTCGGAGGACTACGAGTGAGTGGGGGAAGGTTGCTCGATAAGACTTCGCTGTATTGTGCCTATGTATCCTCATTTAGACGAGAATGAGGAAATCAGAGCGTCCGTAGTTCGTGGGTACGACCACAGGTTGGTTAAGTGTTTTTTTATGAGCGACGTTAAGTTTGCGTTCCAGTAGTTAGGGTCGACGCCTGTTTATAGTAGAACGAAAATAACGTACTCTTCCTGAAAATGATTTGACCAACAATCTCGAAGGGTAAAACGATTTGCAGTTAGTTTGTGAGTTTTAACAGAAGTGAATTGAATTGGTTTGAGATACGTATTGCACTAAAGTCTCTGACATAGGATCGAATGTTTCGTAAGGTCGATCCAAGACGGGACGTATACAAAACACTCTAGACAAGGTAAGGAGAGACTCCTGCTTATCATTTCCCATATACTTAAGGCTCGTGGCGCACAATACTCATCGTATTTATTAAGTGTTTTGACTTTGTTTTGAGAAAGAAGAGAAACTCAAAGGGAAAAAGAAAATCTAGGGGAAACTCACCTAGATGTTGTCATGTAATATGGCCCTATAGTTGAGGATAAGAGGGAAGCCTACCTAATGTTATCATACAAATGATGGACCTAAGGTTGAGGTCAAAAAGGGACTACCCTAATGTTGTCATGTAAAGGATTGAGAGCCTAATGTCTATCCTACTTTGAACCTAATAAAAAATTAAGTTCAAACTAGGAGCCCTAAGGGAGCATGTGATCAAACACAAGTAAACATTATATAACTCAATCTCAAACAAAAAAAGTGAATTCAAAGTCCAAAATAGAAGAAAAGAGGTGAAGATAAGAAAGATGTCAAAAGCAACACAAGATGGGAAGAATCAACATCAATGCACAAGTACCACACATCAAGAAAAAGTCAAAGTATGCTCATCAAATGAATCAAGATATCAAAGAAGAGTAAAAAACACAATCAACATCCTCAAACATTACATATCATCATGATTAAAGTGTCCACACTTTTAAATTCAAGAGAAAAGATGAAGACATTCAAGGAAGTGCACACTCAAACTTGTTTTAGAATTATAATTGAACACCATTAACCATCATACAAAGACAATACGAGTTAAGTAAGATAAGAATCAAACAAAGTCAGAACTCACATCACATTATGATCAATTCAATTCAAATATGAAAAGAGAGGCACCACATCATCCAACATGAACCACAACAAAGACTATGCATTCATAAATCATCAACTCATAACAAGTCATATATGATTCAAACAAATGAAATTAGGGCATGGTATCAATGGGAGGCAGTAGCATAATCATAAATATCAATCCAAACATCAACTCATGGATAGCAAGAAGAAACCTCAAAGATCAAGTTCAAACATGCATTAAAACTAGGCAAGCATACACCATGATCATCTTCAAAGGAAGGCACGTGTTCAAGCGAGGTGCAAAGCACAAATGATCAAGTAATGCACATCATAACATGAAGGTAAAAAGCAAACTCAAATGATTCAATTCACATTAAATTCCAAGATATCAAACAAGTTCAAGAAGGATCATGTTCAAATCATGCACAAAAAGCCATTCAAATAATCCATACAAAGAAACAAAAGATCATGTGAAGAAAGAGGTGAGAAATGATCATACAATGGACATCATAACATGAAGATCAAAACCTCAAACATGTCAATCAAAGCATACAAGAGTCCCCAAGCATCAATTGGATCATACAAGAAACCAACTCAAGAAACTAGGTCAAGAACATCAAAGGAGCAAGGCCAAAACATCATCAACTTGGAAATTCAACCAAAAATAGAAAAATAACCAAATGAAAGTGAACCCAAAGCTCTAATCAAGTCAAGACAGCATGTAACCACATCAAATAAACATCCCAAACTTCACTCAAGCACAAGTGGACAAAATGGTTTGAAACTAGGTCAAACATCATGCATACTCAACTCAAAACCAAGTCACATTTAGGCACCAACCAAAAATAGAAAGAAGACCTAATAAATTCCCATAAGAGGCTTTAACACATGTTATATCCATTAAGAATAAGTGAGCAAAATATCTCAAAAATAATTGCATAAATGCATCACAAACTAAGTCAAACAATCTCATGTAGGAAGCTAATCGAGCAAGAATCGAGGGCCAAACAAAACCAATTAAGAAACAACCAAGAATTGATCACCAAGGCACCAAAATCACATTCAACTAATCATCATTCATATGTCAAAATAAGTGAAAAAGAATGGATCAAGAAGGCATGGAAAAGTCATCAAAAGGTCAAACCCTAATCAAGGACAAAAAAAGAACACCACTTCCCAACTTAAATCCAAATAAAATATGAAAATAAGTGTAAAAATAAAATTAAAAAAATATGAAAATTAAATCAACACATCCATGGATCAGAAACAAATTTTTATGCAGTTTTAGAATGGTCTTATCAATTAAGAATAAAATCAAACCAAAAAAGAAAAGAAAAGAAAAGAAAAATAGAAAACAAGCCAATGGAGGTGCAAAACCTAAAACCAGAATGAACTAAAATGTGTTCAGAGGCGCGCATGGGCTAGGATGTGAGTATCAAAAACACCAAACCCAACCAGTTGCAATTCAGAAGCAAGGAAAAGAAAAGCATACAACGCCTCACTAATCCATATCGCTGCCATGTCAAGGTCATGTCAACAAGCCAACCCAGATTCAAATGCGCATCTCAGCGCCAACAGAGACGCCAGAGCTAGGGCTCTGGTCATCTTCTTAGGGAGGACCGCCGGAGCTCAGGCCAAAAACCTCCACCAAATTCACAAAAATTGGCACCATTCTGCACGTTTTTTTCACACTGATTCTAGATCCAGCCTCAAAAATCAAAATAAACAACTCTAACATCATGAAAACTTAACTTGAAAATTTGGCACATGAACCGCAACAACTTTAAACCAACACAACCATCATGTAAAGATTGCCTCCATCCATGGAGGACTTCAAGCATGACAAAAACAAGCTCTACTATACGTTTAGCATGAGATAAAAATTCAAGGAGGTTACCTAACGGAGTAGCTCCATTGGCCCTTGATTTGGCATGCAAATGAGAAGGAAATCCACTAGAATGCTTCCTCAAGCTTCAAATACACAAAATCAAGTACCAAAATTAGATGAAACCCTTGGGATGATGAGATTCGAAGAGAGGAATGTTCTTGAGAGAGAGCTGCTTTTAGATATGGTATTTTCTAAAAATGAAGTGTGTAATTGGTTTCTTAGGGTTTTTGTGATCTTATAGTGAAGTTTTGGTGAGGTTAAGGGCTTAACCGTCGGATCAAAAGTTTATTATGGTTTTGTTTTGCGAATTGGAGAGTGAGAGAGTCAAGCAATATTTCAGCATTGGTGAGGTGTATTTGTTGTGACTTTGTGAATGGAATGAGGTGTGCAGATGGTGTGGAAAAGAATTGTCCCGTGAGCATGAGTGTACTACAAAATTTATGCAACAAATTTCTTTTCCATTTTGGTGCAAAATGCACATGAGAGGTGCATGAGAAAAGTAGCTTGGTTTGGCTTGTTTGAGCAATATTTGAGTGAAGTCATATGTGGGGAATAGTACACACATGATCATTCTGCAAGAAAAGGTTCAAATTGCCAAAGAGTTATAACATTCCATGCCTTGAAATCCAATTCATGTAGCTTGCTTTATGCCCTTGTAACTTGATGAAATTAGCATCAATTGAAGATAACTTAACATCAATGGAAAGTAGGAAGTAAGGTGATCAAATTTGATATTCAAAGTTCCTTGAGATGAAGTCCATAGAGTTGTGAAAAATAGATTAGAAATCATATCCATAAACTGACCTAGAAACTTGAAAAATTCCTAGGTCACAAGGCACATTTGACATCTTGATGACATTAACTTTGAGGCTTCATATCTTGAGCTCTAGGTACTCAAATGAATTGTTCTTGGTATGCTTGAAAAGCTTGGAAGAAGCTTAACAACTTTGATGTTAGAGGAAAATTGAATTGGATTTTGGATCATGATGGAAATTGCCCTTGAAGTTAGCTTCATGAAGTTGACAAACAACTTACTAAATTTGGCATCTTGAAAACCCTAACTTTGGGACACCATATCTTGAGTTCTACAAATCCAAATGAAGAGTTCTTTTACTCAAAAGAAAGCTTGGAGAATGAGGAACAACTTTCATGTTGGAGGAAAGATGAGATGAAACTTGGATCATTAAGAAAATGGCCCTTGAAAACATGTCCTCCAAGCTGAATTTGCATACTTACAAAAAATTCTAAGTTTGAAATCACAAATCTTGATTTTTCTCAACTTTAAGTCACCATAACTTTTTATCTATGAATCTTTTGGACTTGCTTCCTTCTACAAACTTGTAGATCATGATGTCCTCTTTAATTTGACTACAAGTTTGCCATATTTGAATCAATGATGAGAAAGTTATGAATGTTACAAGATGGCTAGAAATTAGGGTTTTCCACACTTAAAAATTTTCACTAAAACCCTAATTTGCCAATTCTCCTAGTTTTTTTTGATTCTCCTTGATTCTTCTTGATCCAATCTCAAAATAACACTTGATATGACTTGAAATATCCATAGTTAACCTCATAACCCAAGAGTTTGACTTTGTGAAGCCACAATTGACTTTCTTGATCATATGAAACCCTAATCCTCTTTCCATTGAATGAGGCATATGCGATGACTTGTGAAGAGACATGATACATGTATGAAATACTTGAGATGCATATTGAGCCATAGAACCAAAATTTGCTCCAAGAATCAATCACAAGAAAGCTTTGGTCAAAACCTTAATTCAAATACAAAAGATATGAGAGTATGATCAATGCTTGCAAGCCCTAATCAAGATGATTGTGTGAGGTTGTTGAGAATGCCTTGATGATGAAAGGACTTTGAAGCTTGAGAATACCATAATATTGAATATATCCTCTTGCTTATTTGCTTTAGGAACCATCTCCTCCTCTTGAGAATCAACAAAGATACCTTGATCCCATGCCAAAGGCCAATGCTATGCACAAATGAAGATGCAAATGAAATGAAGCATAAGCCATAAAGGTTAAAGAATGAGAGGGCAAATTTTTGGGTGTTACACTTGTATCTCGACTTGTTGTTGCTAATTTTATTTCCATTAACTATCTTTATTTCATTCCCCATTCGACAAGATGTACCCCTCACCCCCGAGTTGTATTGCTTGGCTAATTTTATCGCTCTCCTTTTGGTCGTTTTGTTATCTTTGTTAGTTGCTAACTCAAGAATAAAACAAACCACTTTAAAAAGGAACAAAAATAAGCTCGATCCAACGTCAAGCAACTTTATCAAATTAAACCATTTTCACCATCGATTCACAATCATTTCAAAACTATTTTCTTAATCCACTCTGCAACGCTAATCAAATGCTTGGCCCAACATCAAGCTCTTTTCATAATCAAATTCAAAACGATTAACTCATACTTTGAATAATTCAAATAATAATTGAAAGAAAAATACTACCTATGTGTAATGTTCAGTCATAGC
The DNA here is from genome assembly GCA_022829125.1 of Lathyrus tuberosus. Taxonomy (NCBI): domain Eukaryota; kingdom Viridiplantae; phylum Streptophyta; class Magnoliopsida; order Fabales; family Fabaceae; genus Lathyrus; species Lathyrus tuberosus. The sequence continues at coordinate 2,530,398 of JALAZF010000213.1, forward strand.
CCTGAATATTAGGCCCAAGTGGTAATCACTTGTAAGGCATAAATACTCGTTTTTCGCCAAAATACAAACACGTCTCCTTTTTGCAATAAATCATAAGAAAAGACTATCCAGGGGAAAGATTCAGTCATAGTCCCGAAAATTAAGCCCAAATTGTAATAGCTTACAGGCTCAAGTGTTTCTCTTTCATATCAAACACTTGTAAATATTTGAGCCTTTTTGCAAACAAATTGAAAGAAAAATACTACCTGGGTGAAAGGGTCAGTCATAGTCTCGATGCTGTGAATTGATGTCGTCAAGAACAAACTAAAGTATGAGAAAAAGATTGAGTTTCTTGAACAAACACAAGAAACCATATTAGGTTTCACAAAAGATAGAGAAGAAGGAAGAAGAAGAATAATAAGAATGGGTTAAAACTGTTTTACTATTCGCTTTCTCAATAAGGGTTCAAAGATTACAAGTGAATACCAACAATTAACCTCTCTCAACAACCCGAGAGAATTAATCTATTTATAGACTATGAAGCTAACTTAGGATACAAGCTAACTTAACAATTGGGCTTAGAAGCCAAGTTCAATTCGACATACTGACTTAAATTACAAGTTAATATATTTCCACATTATGCTCGAACAGACTTCGACTACAGTATACACAACTCTTGTCGAATCATAAAGCTACCCTTGTCGACACTAGAGTTCGATCCAAATACCACACTCGAGTATTAGGCCCAAGTGATAATCGATTGTAAGTCACAAATGCTCGTCTTCCAAGCCTAAAATCAATTTCGACATATTCAAACCTTTTGCCTTTTGGCTTTCAATTCAAAAAATTTTCAAAAACGAAAGACGCTTCGTCCATTCCGCGACGATGTAAATAGCGCTTCCCCATTAGAATATCAAACGTTTTCCGCTCAAATGTGATGATGGCATAAATCTGTTTTGATCCAGATTAAGTCATTCATTCTTGAAGTGATGCAAATGTTCAATTATCCATGTTTTAGGCAACAATGTTTTCCGTTCAAATGCAATTTGAGAATCTTTCGCTAAAATCGACTAGCACACAAACATTTGCTATCCAGAATTACGTAGATTTGAGTTCTCCATCGCAACGAGAAATACGTAGGAGCGAGACTCATAATCTCGCCAGACACATTAATAAAAAACTTTTCTACGACCCCTTTCTTTTTTCTCTTTAATCTTTTACCACTCGAAGAAAGCAATTAATATAAGTTAACATTCAATTCCAAATCTTACTAAAGGTTCCCGTTGAGTACAATGGACATGAGGGGTGCTAATACCTTCCCCTTGCGTAATCGACTCTCGAACTCGAATATGGTTGTTACGACCATCTTCTTTACTTAAGGGTTTTATCGACATTTTGCTTTTTCTTCTTTGAAATAAATAAAGTTTAATGGCGACTCTGTTCGAATTATTTTCCACGAGCACGCGAACGCTTCGTGAAGAATCACATTTTTTCGAGATGCGACAATGACAAATCAAAAGATCAATGTATGACGCCTAGGGTGTGGGTTTTCCGACCCGATCCATCTCGCTTAGCCCAAATTCGTATCCATCAAATGACAACCGCAATAATATGTGTCTAACGTTTGTCAGTTCTCCAAGTAACAAATTGTCTATTCCTACTAATGGGAAGAAATGATCATCCGATTTCTACACTCTAATTAAACAGTTGGAATATAACTGATTCTCCACCCAACAATTTAACCCACAGGTTAGACTTATAAATATCTCAACTTTATAGAATTAGAAAGATCATTTACTATATTAAAGTCATTTTGCATTCCTCACACGAGTTTACCCTTACTGTGTAACAATTAAATTAAGCACAAGAAATTTTGATTCATTTTTTTTCACGGTTACAATAACCCACAAGCAAGAACTATATACCTCTCCAATGCCATTTCTATCTCTTTTAAGTATACATATATAATTTGAGGAGCATATGATATTTTAATTGGTTAAAGATATTAAGAATCATATATGTATTTCATCATATTCATATCCAAAATTCATACAAAAGCAGCCTTCACGACATCATTAGCAATTTTACCACCACTACATCCTAAAACCATTGAAATTGACTTCAACATCTTCCACATCCCTTTACTATTGCCATTCTTCTTGCTCTTCACAACCTCTTTCCCGTTCCCCGACGCCACCGGAAACATCGCCGTCGGCTCCCTCCGGCTCAGTCTGTTTCTAATATCACTAAGTTGCATCTCCTTGGAAGACAACCTCGAACTCGACGACATCCCAAACAAAAACAAAAACCATCTAGATTTTGTCGCACACCTCACCAAAGAAACCTTTCCCCCCATTGATGTGTAATCATAAGCAAAACTCTTAACCTTCAAGCTCGCAATATCATCCTCATCAATATTACATTTCTTGGACTTTGAACTTGAAGTGATCGGTTTTGCTCTTTTGAAGGGAATGAGTTTGCCACAGAAGATTATGTTGTCATGAGTCGTTGAAGTCGTGAATTCTTCGCTGAAAAACTCAAACAAATTATCATCATCATCATCATGGTGATCCTTGTTGTAATTGGATATTGAGTTTTTTTCATCTTCTTGGGAGAAATCACCCCTTTGAGGCGAAATCCTAAAATTTGGCAGGTCGCGAAGCGATAGAGTTTCATCATCATCATCATGATAATCATATTGATCTTGTAGCAGATTATTACTTTCTTCATTCCCTACTTCATGATCTGAGTATAACTCTTTAGCCATTATTGATACAAACAAAAAAAGAATTTGTGAAGAATATTTCACTATGTGTTGTCTTAGAATCAAGTTTTTTTTCCTAATATATATAAGAGATTAAAAAGTTCAGATTAACTAATTGATGTCGATGCCTTCTAGATGAATAAGAAAAAAATAAACAAGGTACTCAAATATAACATTCATCTAGAAGAGCAGGCGCCAAATCCACAAAATGATGTCATAAGTGATTCTAGATGGAAATTGTACTTTTCTTTTTTATTAATGGAGAGGCTTTATAGGTTGTTTCCACATGTCTAAGCATAGTTTTGTGTTTGGACTTTAGCCTTTATAGTCAAAACCAATGTCCCACGAGCTACTAGAAAATGAACTGTTTGGCAAGGTTGACATATTTGTGGAGCCGGCATGTTAAGCAAATATGCATATAGTCTTGTTTCTTTTTGCCTATAATATAATGCTCTACATATTAGTACATTGACTTGTTTTTTGTTATTTTGTGGTAACAAGTGAGGACACAATACTTGATTTGTAGTCTTTTGACTTGATGTGCAAGATTGTGTAGATTATTGTATTGTATTTATTTATATATGTTTTGAATTAGCAAACTTGAAACTTGAGCAAAACATGTTTGAAAGTGTCTCGAAATGATTTCACAATCTATTTTGAGAGTGCTGTTTTGCTTTTCTAGTGTATTGGGTTTCAATATTGATTTGATTAGGTAAATGTACTATTTTTTTTAAATTTATTTTAGTCTATGTAATTTTGTTAGTTCCATTTTGATTCATTTAAATATATGTTGTTTTGTTTTTGATATATTTTTTTTATTCTTTATAAAATTTATTTATATTGAAATTGATCTTTATAATATATATTGAATATATGATTTTTGTTTTTTAGTATAAATATTAAAAGAATGAATTTTGATTATAAATTAATTTTTTTAAAGTTAAAAATAAAGAAACAATAATTAAAAAAAACTATAGATTTAAAAGGATTAAATACAAAAATAAATAAAAGAACTATAAATAAGTATTATATTCAGTATGTTGATGATACGACTCTAGCGGTGAACTAATTATTGATAACCTTCTGACTGTTAAGGCTATTTTTTGTAGTTTTGAGCTTGCATCAAGTACAAAAGTGAATTTTTATGAGTTGCCTTTTTGGTATTAATGTGGAGAGAGCCTTCTTGGAGAAAGCCTGTGATTTCTTATATGGTAGAGTTGGGTTTTTTCCCTTTAAGTACTTAGGGCTTTCGATGGGGTGAATCTAAGGAGGAAAATGTACTTGGGAGCCTCTAGTGAAGTTCGTAGCAAGTAAGCTGGAGTCTGGGAGGAATAAGTTTGTGAGCATGTGTGATATGGTTATTCTTTTGAATTCGGTTTTGAATGCAATTTTAGTCTTCTTTCTCTCTTTTATGAAAATTTCTGTGAAGGTTTTGAAGAATCTGGTTGAGTTGCACTGTAGGTTTCTTTTGGTGGCTCCAAAGGTGGGGTTAAGTTGACATAGGTTAAGTGGGAAGACGTTTGTAAAGACAAGAGCTCATGGGATTTAGGAGTTAAGGATCCGAGACTAGTGAACTTGGCTCTCCTTAGCAAGTGGAGGTTGAGGCTTATGGACGATCACCCTTATTTATGGAGGAGTTTTGTTTCAGATAGGTACGACCTACAAGTCTTGGGGTCTCTTGAGGAGGAGCGTTGAGAGGTTTTCTTGAGGCTCGTGTTAGTGGATGGGTGTTTCTCTGTTTGGGGCTAAGCCCGATGAGCCCCGAGATTGGTTTTCCTCCTCATTTAAGAAGAAGTTTGGGGACGGTATGAGGTCTACTTTTGGGCATGTTGTACGGGTGAGGTTAGTTCTATTTAGTGTCTCCTTTGAGAGGTTGTTTCTTGTTTCAGAGAAGAATACTCTAGAGGTGGGTAAAATAGGGGTATTGATATAGGATGTTAGAGTTTGTGATTTAGGTGGAGGCACTCCACGCTTGTCTGGGAGGAAGGCCTCTTAGGGGGAGATTATGGGCTTGCTAGCCATAGTGGTTAAGTAGGATCAATATGATACTTGGTTTTGGATCCCTGATCCCATTTGTGGCTTTTTGGTGAGGTCATATTATGATTTTTTGTTTAAATCTAATGGAAGGGTCGAAGGTAGGTCAGAGAGGGTGATTTAGGGGTTGGCTAAGATTCTGAAGAGTTGGATGCCTCCCAAAGTGGTTTTGTTTTCTTGGCAGACTTTACATAATAGGCTATCAACAAGCCAAAATCTTTTAGGGTGTTTGATTTTGTCTACTAAGAGTGGAGAAGGGTGTGGCTTGTGTCCTATTCAGGTGGAGTATGCAAATCATTTGTTTGTTCATTACGATGTTACCTTGACTATTTGGTTAAAGTTTTGTATAAATTGTTTCTCGGATTAGGTCAGGGAAATAATGTGATTTTAGGTGTGGTTTCGACCTGGCACTCAGTGATCTGAACTATTTGGAATTTGTGTAATAAAGCAATTTTTCATGGTGAGAAATTGATGGTTAACCATTGGGTGACCTTTATTATTTATCTGACTTGGAAGTGGATTAATTATTGTCATACCCCAAATTTTGACCACTAAGATTTCCCATCATTGTGCAAATCATTATCACAATATGGATGTACCTTTGTGCCTCATCAATCTCCTCAAGGAATTGTTGAACATTCACTACAATCAAGCTTAGGGTTTCAAGCCCTCTCAGAGCCTTTAGACAAAGGATCAATCAAGAAATGACATGATCTTCAACTTGTCTAACCTCTTAAACACTCACAAAGGATCAAGAGGACTCCCACATCTAGAATTAAGCACAAGAGTGCAACATTTCAAGTGAATCAAGCCTCAAGTTCATCTAATACAAAGTCAACTGACGCAGAAAGTCAAATTTTGACTTTTGGTCAGCTATGAGCTTCACAAGCCATTATTCAAGAAAATATGATGGATGATTTACTTTGATCGAATTTAAATCAAGAAATCATGCAAAATTGCAAAATTGATCAAATTGAAGGAAACTTAGAAATTTTTTCTGGGTTAAAATCATGTTCAAGTGCACAACTTTTCAAGGTTGTAACTATTGACCCAAGCATCCATTGATTTTGCGTAAGAGCTACTTTTAAAGAGGGTATTTTATACTTCAACATTGTAGAAGGAATCAACTCAAAATATCATAAGGATTGAAAGATATAAGTGATCAAAGTTGGGAATTCTTAATGTCAAATGTTTCGACATTTCATAGGGCATCATTAATATTTTTCCAGCAAGAATGTCCCAACTTCAAGGATGTTTTTCTCCATGATCCAAGTTGAACCAAGTCTAGGGTCAAATATCAAAGTTGAAGTATGTCATCTCAGCTTTCCATAGAGTCCTGGAACAGCCATTTATCATTCTTGAGCAAGAAGTTATGGATTTTACAACAAGGCTTGCTGCAGCTGATTTTTAAGACAGGTTTCAGGACAGATTTGCATATTTCTTGTGCCACACGAATTTTTAAGCCTTGTCATCATTTTGGACACATCTGAGGATCAAATCCAAGGGGGATGATCTGATCTCCAAGCCTCCAAAGTCCAAGATTCCACAAATAGCATGCCAAACCTAGAAAACCCTAAAAGAGGGACAAGACTCCAATTTTGGTTTGGAGCATTTAATGGATGCTTAGAGGTGACATGAACTGAGCTTCCTCCAACTGAAATCAGTCAAGATTCATCCAACAACAAGTGGACCAGCAGCCTGTGCCCTAACTTCTAGTCAATGGCTAGAGGAGACTTGGATATTGCTCAACATTTTCCAAACTTATGCAGCAGTTGCCATTCACTATTGCTGCCAAAACAAACTTGCTCTACTATAAATAGAGCTCATTTGTGCTCAGTTTGAGTACACCAAAGCCATCAAACTGATGCTTTCCTCAAAATCTCTTCTTTCACTCCAAAATGCCTTCTTCAGCAAGGTAATTCTGAGTTTTTGAGTTAGAGAGCATTTCCATCACAACTCATGATCCAAACACATCCAATATGTCATATCTAAGCTGTCCAAACTCTCACAAGTGACCTATAACACCAAAATCACAAAGTCACCTCTCAAAACCTCAAAATTAGACTTCTTTGCATTTCTCAAGCCATGTCTTGATTCAGTCACTTTCCAAACCAGATAAGACCTCAAACACACTCCAAATATCATCCTTGAACTGTCCCAAATGGTCCCCCCATCTGGAACACCATTTGAGAGAGTTGGCATTTTGGCCACTTTTGCCCATTTTTGCAAGAAAGAGCTCAAACTTACTCCAAAGGTTTCCAGCTGATTCCAACCATCCTAAAAGCTTCTAAGAGGTCATTTGAGGGTGTCCAAAGCATCAAATCATTTCTGGAACAAAGCACTTGGTAGGTTGCACAAGATCTCCAAAAAAAAGGTAAGCTCCACAACTTGAATTCTTTGAATCATGCTTTCCTTTGATGTCCATATACATGCATCATATTGAATAATTCTTGAAGCAAAAATGTAGTCCTTAATGTGTATGTTGTAATCCTCCTACTGTTTGCACTTTAACATGTTTATATGTGGAGTTTATGTTGTTTTAAAATTCATGTCTAGTTCTGGTTTTTTGTTTCGTGCGTTCTGTACATTAAGTTTTAGTATGTATGAGTGGTACCATTGGATTCCTTGCGAAAAATCGGTCAAGATAGGTTCTTACGGATTTTAATTTCGTTAAAAATTAAGAGAGTTATGCGTGTTGGAAGTTTGACGAGAAAAGATGTCGAAAACTACATGTGCAGTTCTGGTTTTTTGCATCGTGTGTTCTGTACATTAATAGTTTGTCCTCCTCGACACAGCGTTCTGGAACCCGACATCTGCAAACTCTAGAGCATCATCTTCAGCCAACCGAAGATCCTTCTCGACTTCCCTGAGCTTGGCTATCAGGGCTGCTCGAGAGGTTAATAGTTTGTCCTCCTCAGTTTCATCTTCGGCTGGCCGAACAGCCTCTTCCAATTCAACTATCTTGTCCTTGAGACGCTGCCCTTCCCCCTCCAAAGCAGTGACCCGAGCAAGGTGACCCTTCGCCGCATCCTCAGCTTCCTTCAACTTCTTCTCCGACCATTCTTGCTGCTCGCTTTGTTCTCTGTTCAACTCCCTGCAGTCCTTCAAGTCCTTCTGCACGCCGAGCAATTCAGCCTCCAAAGTTTGAAGTCTTTCTTCCAGTCGAGAAAACTCAGCAGCGGAGCAACTCTCGTCATTCAGAACGAGGGCAGCCGAACAGAGCCGCATGACGGCAGACATATCCTCGATAATTATTTTCCTTCTCGCTTTCGAAGCAATACCCAATAAAGCCTAGACTTCAACAGGGGCGACACGAAGACAAATAACCTCAAAGAAATAGCGACGCTGGAGATGACACGGAGGAATCTCGAAGCTTGCAGGAGGATGAGGAGGACTACCCTCCACGTCAACAATGGGCGTCCCAGCAGTCCTTGCCCACTTAGGTGTCCTTTGGGCCCCCGGGGACCGATCCTCAGAGGTCGCAGTTGTGGTTAACACTGCATGAGTTTGCTCGGAACCCTCGGGCACTGCAGTAGAGGGAGCATTCTCGGGCACTATCGTAGAAGAGGTAGGCTGAGGGGTAATTTGTTCGGTTGGACGGGATTGTTCTTCCCTAGCCCTTTTAGCCCTTAGCCTCGAGTATCTTTCTGCAGCTTTGACCATTTTCCCTACAAAAAGAAAGAAAAATATTAGTAAAACAAGATACACGAACATGAGAGAAATCTAAGTCGAGGATCTTTGCACCACCTAAGAGCTCGACAGCCTCCTCATCGGAGAAAGTCTCGAGCAGAACACGAGTATTAATCAAGCGCTGAGTCTTCGTCACCTGCTCTTTCCCAACTGTCGAGGTCTCTCCGTCCTCGAATACGCTCGGAATTTTATTCAAACTCTCCACGTACTCGACAATCATGCCATAAGCATCGCGATCCTCGACACTGAGCTTATTATGTCTTACTTTGTATTTGTCTACCCCCTCTTTGTAATGCTCTTCTGTCCAGAAGAGGGGGAATTTTGGCACCATCACTTCTGTAGATAGCCCATCCACTTCTTGAGTCACCCTTTCATATATTGAATTAATAGCCTCGGGAGTGACCGGCTTCATAAAATAGTAACGCCACTTGAAATCTCGAACAGAGTCCAAGTAGGTGTGGAATAAAGCTTTATTTTGTTTGAACGACACCCAGCCGTGTCGACCATCGGTTGTAGACCGCTGCAGATGAAAAATTCAGAAGAAAAGGGACACTGTTGAGCTGATGTCCAAGTATTTGTAGACGAGCTTAAAAGCCCGGAGAAAGGCCAATGAGTTCGGATGGATTTGAGACGGAGCCAATTTTAACCATTCGAAGACCCCCTCTTAGAAGTCTGTGAAGGGGAGCCTCCACCCCGCCTCTTAAAACATAAACTCATACACCGGGAAACGCATTCCCATGTAAGGTGTACATATACGCTGGTCCTCGTTGGGGCGGTACACTTTCCAGGATTGCTCTGAACCGAGAAACCTATGCTCGACAGTACATAACCCATTTTCGTCGGGGAATGTGAAAACGGACGACATAGTGAGGGCCTCATCGCACACCCAGTCCTCAAGCGGACGCTCTTGTCTAAAAGCCATATGGGCCATCGGAATTTCAGTTTGGTTATCCTCTTCGAATTCACCCACGGCCACTTCAGCAGCCAATCTGTCCATCAACCTGAAAAGCAGAAGGGTACAGGTGAATTTGACGAGTCATACCAAACTAGCCGGTCGGAGACGAATAACGGATGTCCCCGGGAAACTCATCGCTTCCCCGGAAAATCTTGCCCCCTTTTTCCCGTGAAATCAACGAAAAAGAGTAATTGTTGGGGACCCAAAACATTATCAGGTCCCCGCGATATTCATCACGCTCCCCGGAAATTTTCTACAAGTCCTCGGAATATTCATCCAGTTCCTCGATTTTGTTCAAAAAAAACAAAAACAGAGAAAAATTCATACTCTTTCTCTTAAAACAGCCAAAGATCCCTACCGTATTCGCCAGGAATCCTTCCATTTCTCATGAGAACTTCATCAGTTCATCAGAGAAACGATTTCAAGCAAATTAAACTTAAAGGAAATGCCACAAAAAACAACAGTGTTGAAGAAAATACCTTGTAGATGGTGAAATAGGGTTCTGGCACGGCGGTTCACGGCGGGCTTACGGTGGTAGATGGCGGCGAACGGAGGATGAGAAAAAGGAGAAGGAAGAGGAAACGATTCTTGAGCGAAAAAGCAAAAAATGAGAAATGAAGGGAAGAGAGAGTATTTATAGACAAATCACGGAACTCGAGAAGCCTGAGGCACTCGAGTACCCTACCCTAGGCAGCCACCCTATGCAATGATGACAAGTGACACGTGGCACACTTGCACCAGTCAAAAATCCATGTGTGTCTTTTCAACATCCCATCGTTTCAAAACAGAAACCTCTCATCTCCCCAACATTTCAACCAGAAGCAACTCCCCGTTGCCCGCAAGCTATCAGTACCCGCCTCAGGATAATTGCCCACAAGATATCAATGCCCGACGTCATGAGCCTCATAAATATTTTAACTGTGCTGATATCCTCCTCGGATCATCCCTTGGCATTTCCCCGACACGATCATTGACCCTCAAGTCATTACTCTGATACATCAAAGCAACGACTTGGGGGGCTCCTGTTCTGGACTGGGCTGTGGTTTCCTACAATCAAACAGGCCCAATCCATACAACTTGAAGAAGCCCAATAAAGTCCTAGAGAAGGACACATGACTGCCATACGCTAGGCCAAAATTAGGTCGGGCACCTGACACCTTGACAGTGTCGAGCATCTGAGGACAAACAGGAAAGGAAGACGTCACCCCTGATGAAATAGACCTCCTCGACAGATTAACTTCTCCCCGCGAGAATACTCATAATCTCGTCGACTCGGAGGTCCCCGACAAGCATGGTTCTCCTCCGTTAGGCCATGTCCAAACCACGACCACCCTACTTCCTCGACATTGTAGACTCTCCCTCGAGGAGTCTACTAACGGTCTTATCTACACAGATACGTTTCATGTAACCGTCTACTAATGGCATTAAAAGGACGGTTACACTAGGGTGTTAACCACGAGCTGGTCATTATTACTACACGTAAGCCCTAGCAGTTACTTGGAACGGGTCACACGTTGGTCCCACCCGTTGCGAGTAACCGTTGGCCACGCGCTGGGCGTCTCCTATAAATATCCTCTCACTTGAGAGGGTCAGGATAAGTCAACTTCTTACTCTCACTCATTCTCTATATATTTGTTGTGCACTCACTGACTTAAGCATCGGAGTGTCCTGCAGGTACACCCCCCCCGGCCGTCTTTCATCATCATTGAAGTAGCAACAAGTCTAGACGTCGTTGGCCATCCTCAAATTGTCTGATCCAGGTACGATCAGTGGCGCCGTCTGTGGGAACTTCGTAAGTTTCCCTGTTTTCCTCGCGATAAACCAAACTTTCCTCATTCAACTACCAGTAATGACCAACCCCTCAGCAAATCAAGCTATAGATAATGTCATCACACAGCTTGGCGGTAACACCCATGGCGACAACAACGCTCTTCAGCCTGTCGTGGAGAATGATGTCAGAGATGGAATCACCGCTTCCCCATCTTCCGATGAGGTAGAATACGAGACTGCCTAACAAGATGGACAAGAAGTAATCCTCCAGCCCACATACCATCCTGTGGATCCACTGCCAAATGCAGATCCGAACACAACTGCTTTGTTTGCGTTGGTCAATCAAACCAATCAAATGATCTTCAACCAAAACTTATGGATCGAAAAGCTAGAAAAAAGACGTGGTCAAACTTCCCCACGAAAACACCGACCACCTCCTTATCCCGGACATTCACAATCTCCAGTGGAGTCTCGCAGCCCCTCCCCAGTAAATAGAGGTCGCAGGCCACGTTTGGAGCGTAACCAGACCGAGCATCCACAGAAGCGTCATCGCTCCCAGCCTCCAAAGGGGCCCACTCGTCCCTTGAAGACTAAAAAGAGTAAGCCTGATGTCGAGGAGCCAAGAGGCCGTCATAAGGAAAACTCCCCGAGACGTCATTATGTTCGTGGACATAATTCTCCTTCTGTATCCCCGGGAGGCAACGATGATGACGACTACCGGATTCCTCTATCCAGACAAATAATGGAAGCTCCTATTCCTAAAGGCTTGGAGAGACCCCCATCCTTGGGGACTTACAATGGAACATCTGATCCGGATGACCATGTCGAGAGCTTCGAGGCTCTTCTCGACTTTAGAAACGTCTCCGGCGCTATCAAATGTCGATTATTCCCTACGACTCTTCGGAAAGGGGCCATGGCTTGGTATAAAAACCTAGCACCTGAGTCAATAGCATCGTGGAAAGCTCTGAGGGAACGCTTCAGGAAGCATTTTACAGCTTCTCGAAGACATCCAAAAACTATATCATCCTTTGAGGCCATCTTCCAAGATAAGAAAGAATCTCTCCGGAGCTACATAGAAAGATTCAACAAAGAAGCGGTCGAGGTCCATACGACCGACCATATAAAATTATATCTCATCATCAAAGGACTGCGGGTTGGTTCCAAGTTCGCAGAATCTGTCAGATTACACCGTCCTCGCAGCTTCGAAGGTTTCCTCGAACGAGCTCAATCACACATTGAGTTCGAGGAAGCGGAAGCAGCCCAGATTGCCCTGGATTTAAGAAGCAGAGAATGCCCCCGCGGCCGGAACAGGGAAGACTCCCCTCCACCTAGGAGAGGAGGGGATAGGAGAAGAGAAGATTCCCCTCCACCTAGGCGAGGCGGGGAGAGGAAAAAATAAAATTGGAATAAAGACTCCCGCGAATCTCGGGGACATGCCGGTCTTTTCAAAGAATACACCCCACTTAACGTGTCCCGGGCACGCATTTTTAGTGAATGTGCAAATTCGGAGTTCGTGAAAGGGGGAATCTGCTTCCCAAAACCAACAGCTCCCAAACCAAATACGGATAAATCCAAGTACTGTCGGTTCCATCGCAGTCACGGGTATGTTACTGAGGATTGCATCCACCTTAAGGACGCAATCGAAACGTTGATTAAAGAGGGCTACCTGAAAAAGTACGCCAAACAAGACGAGGCTCCTCGTCCCACCGGCCAAGAAGCTCTAAATACCGAGGAGTCAAACCATCCGGACACTGGAAAACTGCAAGTTGCCTTAAGCATCACACGGCCTGAAGACTTCGGTTTCCAAGGAAATATTAGCAATGCCGAAGCTGTCCGAAATATGTGGAAGAGCTTCCCGGCGGAAGAACTAATAAGCGTTCGCAGTACCTGGGAAATTTTCCCCCAAGCCCTAGTCATATCGGGCGGAGACCCTGAACGAGTGACTGTCGGTTCAATAAAGAGGAAGTTCGACGAACTGAGGACATCCACTCCTCGAGACCCAACTCTCAGCTTATCTCGTGGAAAATCATGCCCTATAAGTTTCTATCTCGAGGAATTACCAGGTGGATCCCCGAATGCTAATATACCCCTCCTAATTCGGGCACAAATGGCCAACTTTGATGTGCATCCGATTTTGGTCGATCAGGGAAGCTCGGTGGACATCATGTACACTCACCTCTTTGACACTCTCCAACTGACAAAACATCACCTGTCCCCGTATGTGGGATCTGATCTACAAGGCTTCAACGGCGCATCTACTAGACCTCGAGGTTATGTAGAATTGTTGGTCACTTTCGGAGCAGGCGAAACAGCTCGACAGGCGAAGACGCGTTTCCTAGTGGTCGACTGCCCTTCCCTCTACAACTGCATCTTGGGAAGAACCACTTTGGCTAAAATAACAGTTGTACCATCCACTGTCCACCTAAAAATGAAGTATTATACGACACTAGGACGTGTGGTTACCCTCCACGGGGATATTGAAGCAGCTAGAAGATGTTTCGATGCAACGATCAAAGGTCTAAGTGTTGTTGGTGGCGTCCACCCCAGAAGAGCAACTTCAGATGTCGCACAGGTTCCACTACCGCCGGTCAGCGCGATCGACCTAGATAGCAGGTTCACCAGGGAACAGGAAGAAGTTGCAGGCAAAGACCTCCAAGTCGAAGTCAACGGGCAGCCCCTCTACCCAACGCGCCCCATCCCAGACGGAGATTTCGAGCTGATCCCTCTTGGCGACGACCCATAGCGAACTGTGAAGATCGGCCATGGACTCCCCGACCTGGCTAGGAGGCAACTGAAGGCATGTCTAAGAGAGAATGCAGATTTGTTCGCTTGGAACGCTTCGGAGATGCCCGGATTAGATCCTCAAGTGGCTTGTCACCAGCTGACCATAGATCCAAATGCTAGGGCTATAGCTCAACGTAGGCGTAGGCAGTCTCCAGAAAAAATGGAGGCTGCTGAAAAAGCTGTAAAAGACCTCCTAGAGGCAAAATTTATTTCGGAGGTCAAGTACACCACTTGGTTGTCCAATGTTGTACTTGTTAAAAAATCTAATGGAAAATGGAGAATGTGCGTTGACTACACGGATCTTAATCGGGCATGCCCGAAAGACTCTTACCCATTGCCTAACATCGACCGACTGGTCGACAACTCTGCAGGATTTAAACTGTTGTCTTTCATGGACGCTTATTCAGGATATAACCAAATTCCCATGGATGAGGCCGACAGAAAGCATACAGCTTTTATGACTGAGTCGGGAAATTACTATTACAATGTAATGCCCTTTGGTATGAAGAATGCTGGCGCCACCTACCAACGAATGATGAACAAGGTCTTCCGAGCAGAAATTGGTGACATGCTCGAAGTCTATATGGATGACATGATCATCAAATCCGTAGAAGAAGTCGACCACGCTGCCCATCTTAAAAAGGTGTTCAACACGGCGAGGAAATGTCGCATGAGATTCAACCCCGACAAGTGCACTTTCGGCGTTCGAGCAGGGAAATTCCTCGAATTTTACCTTACGGAGAGAGGAATTGAAGCGAATCCCGACAAATGTAAGGCCTTTTCTGAGATTCCTACTCCGAAGTCAAAGAAGTCGATACAGTCACTTAACGGGATGCTAACTGCCCTCTCTCGTTTTGTCGCGAAATCTGCCCAATACGCGCTCCCATTTTTCAAACTTCTTCGACAGAAAGCAACATTTGAATGGAGTGAAGAATGCAAATAAGCCCTCCTCCATCTAAAACAAGTCTTATCACAACCCTCGGTCTTGTCCCGAGCAGATAACGGGGAAACACTTTTCTTGTACCTGGCCATCACCGGCGAAGCGGTAAGTGCTGTCCTCATACGGGAGACCCCCGACGGACAGAAACTGATTTATTTCACGAGCAAAGCTCTTCAGGGTCCCGAGCTCAGATATCAACAGATCGAAAAGGTTGCCTTGGCCCTCATAACTGCAGCCAGAAGACTACGCCATTACTTTCTGGCCCACACAATTGTGGTAAGAACTGAGTAGCCTATCAGACAGCTCCTTAGTCGGCCAGATATGGCGGGGAGAATGCTCTGGTGGTCTCTCGAACTATCCGAGTTTAAAGTTCGATACGAAGGAAGAAAAGCTTTGAAAGCTCAAGTACTGGCCGACTTCGTAGCGGAAATGATAGTCCCCGAATCCTCGACCAATGGCTCCCAAAAATGGACAATTTACGTCGACGGAGCCTCAAGTGCAAAGGGCAGCGGGGCAGGCATTATCCTCGAAAACGAGGAGGGCATCTTGATAGAAGTCTCACTAGAGCTATCTTTCAAAACATCAAATAACCAAGCCGAGTATGAGGCATTCCTCGCAGGACTCTGACTCGCAGAAGACCTTGGCGCAAAAGAAGTCAAAATCTTTATAGACTCTCAGCTCGTAGCATCACAAGTTCAGGGAGAATTTCAGGCCAAAAATGATAGTCTCATTGAATACCTAACCTTGGTACAAGAAAAGTTGAAGAAATTTGTCTCCGCGGAGGTAGCTCACATCCCGCGCGAGCATAACACTCGAGCAGACGTGCTCTCCAAGCTAGCGAGCACTAAGAAGAAAGGAGGGAACAAATCAGTGATCCAAGAGATACTGACCCATCCGAGCATCAACAAACCTACCTCGACCACAGAGGTGAACGTTATCGAGGATGCAAACTGTTGGATGACTCCAATTTACGAATACCTGATGACGGGCATACTACCCGACGATCCTAAAGAAGCTGGGATAGTTAAGAGGCGAGCATGTGCATACACCATAGTCGAGGGTAAGCTATATCGCCGAGGATTCTCAATCCCTCTACTCCGGTGCGTCAAGGAAGGTAAAGTTTCAGAGATTCTCCAGGAAATACATGAAGGAATCAATGCGTAACATCTAGGCGGAAGATCCTTGGCTCGAAAAGCTATCCGAGCAGGATATTACTGGCCCACTATGCAACAAGACGCAAAGGAACACGTCAAAAAGTGTGACCGTTGTCAGAGGCACGCGGACATGCACCTCGCTCCTCCAAATGAGCTTAAATCGTTTTCATCCCCGTGGTCCTTTGCATGGTGGGGAATGGATATCCTCGGACCTTTTGTCGTAGGATCATACCAAAATAAGTACCTCATCGTCGGGGTAGATTACTTCACAAAGTGGATCGAGGCAGAAGCATTAGCCAAGATCACTGCTTTCAACATATTACATTTCTACAAGAGAAATATACTTGCCCGATTCGGCGTGCCTCAGGCCATTGTCACAGACAATGGGACACAGTTCACCGACGGAAACTTCCAAGACTTCGTTGCCAAACTGGGTACGAAACAACATTTTACGTCGGTCGAACACCCACAAAACAACGGGCAAGCTGAAGCAGCGAACAGAGTAATACTCCGAGGACTCAAACAACGACTCGGCGAAGCCAAACAATGGTGGGTCGAGGAGTTACACAGCGTTCTCTGGGCATATCGAACTACCCCTCATTCCACGACCGGGGAGACCCCGTTCCGGTTAACATATTGAACCGAGGCAGTAATTCCCGTGGAAATCAGAGAACCGTCGAGAAGGACAGAAGCTCCTCTTGAAAAAGAAGCGAACAACGAAGCCCTTCGCGAGGAACTCGACCTGGTCGAAGAAATAAGGTTGGGTGCATCCCTCCGAGAAGCCTCTTTAAAACAAAAAATAACTTTGCGTTATAACGACAAAGTCATCAAACGAGATTTCCAAGTAGGCAATCTTTTCCTACGGCGAAATCAGAAAAATTCACGTGAAGGAAAGCTGGCCGCAAACTGGGAGGGCCCCTACCGCGTCATTGCAAAGACGGGGACAGGTGCGTATTACCTTGAAAACCTCCAAGGTGAACAACTTGCTCGACCATGGAATGCTGAGAAGCTTAAACAATATTACAGTTGAACACTGCATGTAACTATACAAAAGTTGTCGTTACGGGGAGCGTGCCATGGTACAGGCACGACACCTCTATATGCTAACATAGGTCAAAAGTCACGTTGTGTGTACGTTGAACTGTTGGCCCGACGAGGAGTACTCTATCGAGCTCCGTCGTCGACGTACCTTGTAGGCAGAACATCCAGCTCGCGATGGGAAGTTCACACCACAAAACTAAGACCTCGATCGACCTCTTAGCTTCGTTGAAGGTCGGGGTACAACCCCTGACCACTCGACCAGCTCTCTTCGCAGTCGAGGATCATTAGAGTCGAGCAAACTCCCAAGTATCCAGCAATCTCAAAATAACTTAGATAAAAATAAGTAAAACACCACACACAAAGCAGATAAAGAGGCAAAATGGAAATACAAAGTCGGGCAAGCCCATTGTAAAAATATTACATAAAGCCCTGGCTCTTAGGACGGGCAAATAAAATAATATGGCACGCAGGCCAGTCAATTCAAAAAATTGGCACGCAGGCCAAACTGACTACACTATCACTCCTCAGCAGCATTAGCTACCTCGGGATTCTCCTGCTCCCCGTTTCCCCCATCAGCATTCACTGTTTTCCAGGGCAACACAATCCCACCGTCGACCACCTCAAACTTGGAATCAGCTCCATCGGTTACAAGGTCCAGATTCAGGAGTTTAAGCTGCGCCACAGCGTTCTGGAACCCGACATCTGCAAACTCTAGAGCATCATCTTCAGCCAACTGAAGATCCTTCTCGACATCCCTGAGCTTGGCTATCAGAGCTGCTCGAGAGGTTAATAGTTTGACCTCCTCAGTTTCATCTTCGGCTGGCCGAACAGCCTCTTCCAATTCAACTATCTTGTCCTTGAGATGCTGCCCTTCCCCCTCCAAAGCAGTGACCCGAGCAAGGTGACCCTTCGCCACATCCTCAACTTCCTTCAACTTCTTCTCCGATCATTCTTGCTGCTCGTTTTGTTCTCTGTTCAACTCCCTGCAGTCCTTCAAGTCCTTCTGCACGCCGAGCAATTCAGCCTCCAAAGTTTGAAGTCTTTCTTCCAGTCGAGAAAACTCAGCAGCGGAGCAACTCTCGTCATTCAGAACGAGGGCAGCCGAACAGAGCCGCATGACGGCAGACATATCCTCGATAATTATTTTCCTTCTCGCTTTCGAAGCAATACCCAATAAAGCCTGGACTTCAGCAGGGGTGACACGAGGACAAATAACCTCGGAGAAATAGCGACGCTGGAGATGACACGGAGGAATCTCGAAGCTTGCAGGAGGATGAGGAGGACTACCCTCCACGTCAACAATGGGCGCCCCAGCAGCCCTTGCCCGCTTAGGTGTCCTTTGGGCCCCCGGGGACCGATCCTCAGAGGTCGCAGTTGCGGTTAACACTGCATGAGATTGCTCGGAACCCTCGGGCACTGCAGTAGAGGGAGCATTCTCGGGCACTATCGTAGAAGAGGTAGGCTGAGGGGTACTTTGTTCGGTTGGATGGGATTGTTCTTCCCTAGCCCTTTTAGCCCTTAGCCTTGAGTATCTTTCTGCAGCTTTGACCATTTTCCCTACAAAAAGAAAGAAAAATATTAGTAAAACAAGATACACGAACATGAGAGAAATCTAAGTCGAGGATCTTTGCACCACCTAAGAGCTCGACAGCCTCCTCATCGGAGAAAGTCTCGAGCAAAACACGAGTATTAATCAAGCGCCGGGTCTTCGTCACCTGCTCTTTCCCAACTGTCGAGGTCTCTCCGTCCTCGGATACGCTCAGAATTTTATTCAAACTCTCCACGTACTCGACAATCTTGCCATAAGCATCGCGATCCTCGACACTGAGCTTATTATGTCTTACTTTGTATTTGTCTACCCCCTCTTTGTAATGCTCTTCTGTCCAGAAGAGGGGGAATTTTGGCACCATCACTTCAGTAGACAGCCCATCCACTTCTTGAGTCACCCTTTCATATATTGAATTAATAGCCTCGGGAGTGACCGGCTTCACAAAATAGTAACGCCACTTGAAATCTCGAACAGAGTCCAAGTAGGTGTAAAGCTTTATTTTGTTTGAACGACACCCAACCTTGTCGACCATCGGTTGTAGACCGCTGCAGATGAAAAATTCGGAAGAAAAGGGACACTGTTGACCTGATGTCCAAGTATTTGCAGACGAGCTCAAAAGCCCGGAGAAAGGCCAATGAGTTCGGATGGATTTGAGACGGAGCCAATTTTAACCATTTGAAGACCCCCTCTTGGAAGTCTGTGAAGGGGAGCCTCCACCCCGCCTCTTAAAACATAAACTCATACACCGGGAAACGCATTCCCATGTAAGGTGTACATATACGCTGGTCCTCGTTGGGGCGGTACACTTTCCAGGATTGCTCTGAACCGAGCAACCTATGCTCGACAGTACAGAACCCATTTTCGTCGGGGAATGTGAAAACGGACGACATAGTGAGGGCCTCATCGCACACCCAGTCCTCAAGCGGACGCTCTTCTCTAAAAGCCATATGGTCCATCGGAATTTCAGTTTGGTTATCCTCTTCGAATTCACCCATGGCCACTTCAGCAGCCAATCTGTCCATCAACCTGAAAAGCAGAAGGGAACAGGTGAATTCGACGAGTCATAACAAACTAGTCGGTCGGAGACGAATAACGGATGTCCCCGGGAAACTCATCGCTTCCCCGAAAAATCTTGCCCCCTTTTTCCCGTGAAATCAACGAAAAAGAGTAATTGTTGGGGACCCAAAACATTATCAGGTCTCCGTGATATTCATCACGTTCCCCGAAAATTTTCTACAAGTCCCCGGAATATTCATCCAGTTCCTCGGTTTTGTTCAACAAAAACAGAAACAGAGAAAAATTCATACACTTTTTCTCTTAAAATAGCCAAAGATCCCTACCGTATTCGCCAGGAATCCTTCCATTTCTCATGAGAACTTCATCAGTTCATCAGAGAAACGATTTCAAGCAAATTAAACTTAAAGGAAATGCCAGAAAAAACAACAGTGTTGAAGAAAATACCTTGTAGATGGTGAAATAGGGTTCTGGCACGGCGGTTCACGGCGGGCTTACGGTGGTTGATGGCGGCGAACGGAGGATGAGAAAAAGGAGAAGGAAGAGGAAACGATTCTTGAGCGAAAAAGCAAAAAATGAGAAATGAAGGGAAGAGAGAGTATTTATAGACAAATCACGGAACTCGAGAAGCCTGAGGCATTCGAGTACCCTACCCTAGGCAGCCACCCTATGCAATGATGACAAGTGACACGTGGCACACTTGCACCAGTCAAAAATCCATGTGTGTCTTTTCAACATCCCATCGTTTCAAAACAGAAACCTCTCATCTCCCCAACATTTCAACCAGAAGCAACTCCCCATTGCCCGCAAGCTATCAGTACCCGCCTCAGGATAATTGCCCGCAAGATATCAATGCCCGACGTCATGAGCCTCATAAATATTTCGACTGTGCTGATATCCTCCTCGGATCATCCCTTGGTATTTCCCCGACACGATCATTGACCCTCAAGTCATTACTCTGATACATCAAAGCAACGACTTGAGGGGGGCTCCTGTTCTGGACTGGGCCGTGGTTTCCTATAATCAAACAGGCCCAATCCATACAACTTGAAGAAGCCCAATAAAGTCATAGAGAAGGACACATGACTGCCATACGCTAGGACAAAATTATGTCGGGCACCTGACACCTTGACAGTGTCGAGCATCTGAGGATAAACCGAAAAGGAAGATGTCATCCCTGATAAAATAGACCTCCTCGACAGATTAACTTCTCCCCGCGAGAATACTCATAATCTCGTCGACTCGGAGGTCCCCGACAAGCATGGTTCTCCTCCGTTAGGTCATGTCCAAACCACAACCACCCTACTTCCTCGACATTGTAGACTCTCCCCCGAGGAGTCTACTAACGGTCTTATCTATACATATACGTTTCATGTAACCGTCTACTAATGGCATTAAAAAGACGGTTACACTAGGGTGTTGACCACGAGCTGGTCATTATTACTACACGTAAGCCCTAGCAGTTACTTGGAACGGGTCACACGTTGGTCCCACCCATTGCAAGTAACCGTTGGCCACGCGCTGGGGGTCTCCTATAAATATCCTCTCACTTGAGAGGGTCAGGATAAGTCAACTTCTTACTCTCACTCATTCTCTCTGTATTTGCTGTGCACTCACTGACTTAAGCATCGAAGTGTCCTGCAGGTACACCCCCCGACCGTCTTTCATCATCATTGAAGTAGCAACAAGTCCAGACGTCGTTGGCCATCCTCAAACTGTATGATCCAGGTATGATCACCAGTCATATATCAATTATATATATACTAGTATAGTTATTTAGAGTTTTCCCCGACAATTAGGTCTAGACCTAAGTAAATCCTTGTTGGTCACTCTTTAATATAGTCAAAGCTAGATCCCCCATAGGAGCACCAGATACAGTCTTCTGTTTGGCTGTCACACATAGAACTTGTCAAAGGAATTCTACTCCCCAGAGTTGATCTATTCTCGGTGAATGGCATCTCTTGAGTTCCTCAAACCCGGAACTCTCACTAAATGATCTATTCTCTATGAATAACATTTCTTGAACTTTCTCGGCTTGGGACCCACAGGCTTCTTAAAAGCATCCCTGCCTCCTCTTGGGCGTTGTACAAGGACCCTTCAGCTTCTTAGAAGTTTTCACAGCCTCCTCTTAGGCTTCGTATAATGATTCTTCCTCAGGGAAGATAGCCTTCTCTTGGGCTTCGTACAAATTGTCCCTTCGGGTTCTTAAAAGTTTCTTCTGCCTTCTCTTGGGCTTTGTACAAATTGTCCCGACGACCTCTTAAAGGTATAGGAACAGAAACTAGTCATCTTGATAGAGCAGTTTTTCAATTGAGTCTAGATCTTCATTAGCCTCCTCTTGGGCATTATACAAGGACACACCCCGTAGACTTGGACAGTCTGAATACCCTTGAGTCTCAAAGACATTCTCAAACACCTTTAGCCTCCGTCTCGGGCCTCGTACGAGATACATACAAAAAGACTCTCTTGTTGAGTCAAACCCTTTTAGCCTCCATCTTGGGCGTTGTACAAGATACACATATAAACACTGTCATGTTAAGTAATTTAGCCTCCTCTTAGGCTTTGTATAAAGAAATCCCCGGTTGAGTCAATCAACCTTTTAGCATCAAAACATACTTTGCTCACAGTAGACAAACATCAACAACTCCTCTTTAGAGATGACAAAATCCCCCTTAATTAGGACCCCTTTAGCTTCACATCTTGGGCTTTAAACAAGATACAAATCACCTTTAGCTTCACATCTTGGGCTTTGAACAAGATACCAACATACCCTTTAGCTTCATGTCTTGGGCTTTGAACAAGACACCAAAGCAACCCTTTCCTCTTTTTTAACATCCGACGCTTTCCCGGATATTCCTTTTCTTTACATCCGACGCTTTTCTGGATATTCCTTCTATTTTCATCCTACGTTTTTCCCAGATATTCATATCTCAACCTTTAATCTCTTCACTCTTTCAATCAATTCCCACAAACATCCTTTTAGCCTCCGTTTTGGGCTTTGAACAAGACACCAAAACATTTTTTTCCTCCCATAGAATAGGAGGAACTACGATTGCTCTGATTTCCCTGTTATCATTACGGGAATACATAGGCATAAGATTGTGAAATCTTAGCGAGCACACTAAACAAAAACCTTAGGTCCAGTACCTTACCAAAAACATCGAAAAACCCGAAAACAACAAAAATATCTTTTCAACATCTCTTAACCTTGCCAAAGAAGAAACTTTCCCATTTACAACAGATAAACACCATCAAGTAGAAAACAGTAGAACAGTAGAAAATTGCTTTCAACCCATGGATAACCATGTATAGGATGGGTAGTTGACAACTCCCCATTGTATAACCTGACCCAGAACTCCCCAATCTCTTACCACTTGTTAAAGAAAACATTTGCGTGCAAGATTAGTTTAAGATAGCTTCCCTTTCCTTTCCAGCTTCACAGGATAAATAAGAAATCAGAAAGTAGCACCCAATCCCATCCGCAGGCGGATCTGGGCGGTCACGAAAACCACGCTACAATTATCACACTCTAGGAGTTGATTTTCTTTGGTTGATTGGGAGTAGGACACTCTTTTTTGCCTAGGTAATTAGTAGAGGGTTGGATTGCTAATTTCTTTCCTCTTTGGTGTAGGTAGCCTCTTTTTCCTTCCATTGGCCTATTTTTTCTAGTGGTTTTATCCCTTGGTTCTCATTAGCAGAGCAATGGTGGTCTTTTTTAGAATTTCTATGGTCGTTTAATTTCCCAAATGTGTATTTTTGAAACTCTGAACTGTTTCCCCTTTTTTTAGGAGTCAACTGTTTTTTCGAAAATTTTCCAAAATCAAGAGAACTTATTTTTTTAAGCTGCTTTACAAAAAAAATTACTTTTTTCCAAAATCCTCAAACTGGAAAAACTCTTTTTTTGAAAAATTAGAATTTCAAAAAAATCAAAAATCGATTGGGGAGTGTCGACTGTGCCGCCGGAGGCGGGTATCGGCCGGTGATCGCATGGATCGCAGCCGCAGTAGTGAGTCGTGCTACGAGGCGATATCCAAGGAGCAGTGTCGTGCTCTAGAGGCAGCGGCGACGAGTTGCGGCAACAGATCGGGTCGCGTCAGGCTTGCAACGTACGAGCGACTTCGTGTCACAATTTCACGAGTGTTAGTGTTGTTCCTCGGCTGCGGAGGTGTTGCGGCGGGGGCTAGCGGTTGGCTGGTGGTGGCCGATTTCGGCCCGAATTCAATTTTCGGACAATTTTGGCGTTTTCGACGAATTTCCTACTTTTCAGGCATTTTCGGTGTTTTTTGAGTTTTCGAGCATTCATTGTAGTTTTTTGGAGTTCATGAGCCATTCGGTGGCAATTTGGAGCATCTTATGGCATTAGAGACCCTTTGGTGACCTTAGGGTCCTTTTTGAGTAATTTTAGTAAAACACTTGTCATTACCCTGTTTGTTGTTGTGGCGTCTGTGCTCCTCGAGAGTACATGCAATCAGGTCTAGGAGTAGCTGCTGAGTTAGGGGATGGAGTTTATGCCCCCTTTAACTTTTATCATTGGGTTTTAGAGGATTCGCTCAAATATGTAGTATTGGGGATTAGATGTCTTCTGTCATTTATGTTTTGTTTTGTTTTGTTGGAGTTGTTGTTGAGACTTTGTGTCGGACTTTGTTTAATTTCTACTGTTTATTTTACATGACTATTTGGTAATTGAAGACCTTACACTTTGGTGATGCATTCGTGACACTCTAACATGTGATTTTTATTTGGAATATTTTATTAAATGTCAAGTTCGGGTTTAGGGTGTTACAAAGTGCTATCAGAGCAGGTCGGCCCGTCAGGCCAGGTTTTGTGATTTTAATTATTTTCTGATGTACGACATGTGTGTGAACGTTGTCGATAAAATGTTTTTTAATAGTTGTTTGTTGTTGTAAAAGAGAAATGGCTGGAAGAAATGATCACACTATTTTTTATGCCTTGACAACCTTGGCTCAAGTGTTGCAAGCTCGGTAGAATTTACAGGTTGAAGATGTTGAATCTCGTGGACATGACAGGTTTCTGAGAAACAAGCCACCAAACTTCACAGGTAGGCATGATCCAGAAGGCGCACAGGTTTAGTTGCAGGAGATCAAGAAAATCTTCTGAGTGATGGCATATGCAGATGCTCAGAAGATTCTTTATGGTGCTTATATGTTGTCTGAAGAAGCAGAGTATTGGTGGGATAATGCTAGACAAATATTTGAGGTTAATGGTACAATGATTACTTGGGCTATTTTCAAGGGAGCCTTCTTTGAAAAATATTTCTCCGCTGATGTGCGTAGCAAGAAAGAGGTGGAATTCCTTGAACTTAAGCAAGGAAATATGACTGTTGCAGATTATGTTGCCAAGTTTTAGGATCTGTTTATGTTCTGCTCTCACTATAATGGGGCAGAGGCTGAAATGTATAAGTGTATCAAATTTGAGAATGGACATCGCCCAGAAACTAAGCAATTTATTGGGTATCAAGAAATTCATCAGTTCTCCGTGCTAGTTAACAAGTGTCGTATCTATGATGAAGACAGCAGTGCTAGATCCTCTCATTACAAAAGTGTCAGTGATAAGAGAAATGGTAATCACAATCACAAGAAGCCTTATGTTGTTCCTGATGGTAAAGGTAAACAGAAATTCCAGCAGAAGAATAATGGTGGAAAGAGTCAAAGTGGGGAGGTGCTCCTACTGCTTTTAAGTGTTTCAAATGCGGTCACCGTGCTGCAGAATGTTCTACATTGATATGCTTCAAGTGTGGAAAGGCAAGGAATATGGCTAATGAATGCAAGACTCATGTGGTAACTTGTTTCAACTATGGAGAGGTTGGTAATATTAGCACACAATGTCAGAAGCCTAAGAAGACTCAAGATGTGAAACATGGTGGGAAAGTGTTTGCTCTTAGTGGTGCATAGGCCTCTAAATTTGATAATTTGGTTCGAGGTACTTGTTTCATTAATAATATTCCTTTAATTACTATCATTGATACTGGTGCAACACATTCCTTTATATCTAGTGATTGTGTGAAGAGATTGGGTCTTGTGGTGTCTGCTATCAACGACAACATGGTTATCGATACTCCAGCGAATGAGTCGGTAACTACTTCTTTAGTTTGTTTGAAGTGTTCGTTGACAATATATGGTAGGGACTTTGGCGTTAACTTACTTTACTTACCTTTGAGTCAACTTGATGTTATATTGGGTATGAACTGGCTAGAGTTTAATCGTATGTATATCAAGTGTTATAACATGACAATGTTGTTTCTTGAGTTTGTGGAAGAGAAAAGTCTGCAGTTTATTTCAGCGAGACAGGTTAAAAATTCATGAAATATGAAGCTTAGGTGTTTGAGGTGTTTTCTTCCTTGCAAATTGAGGGTAAAGAGACATTGGAAGATCTAGATATAGTATGTGAATTCCCATATGTATTCCCTAATGATATTATTAATTTACCGCCAGAGACAAAAGTTGAGTTTGCCATAGATTTAGTACATAGTATTAGACCTGTGTCGATGACACCTTATAGAATGTCTCTAGCAGAGTTGGGTGAGATGAAAAGTAAACTTGAAGATCTACTTAATTATAAATTTGTTAGACCAAATGTATCACCTTAGGGAGGTCCTGTGTTGTTAGTGAAGAAAAAGGACGACAATATGAGATTATGTGTTGATTATCGTTAGCTGAATAAGGTCACCATCAAGAATAAGTATCCTCCTCCAAGGATTTACGACCTTATGGATCAGTTAGTGGGTTCATGTGTTTTCAGAAAGATCGACTTAAGGTCGGGCTATCATCAAATTCGAGTGAAGGATGAAGATATTCCGAAAACTGCATTCAGGACACGATACGGTTACTATGAATACTCGGTGTTGATGTTTGGTGTGTCTAATGCTCCTGCTCCTGGTGTGTTCATGGAGTACATGAATAGGATCTTCCATCCCTATTTGGATTAGTTCGTAGTGGTGTTTATTGATGACACTCTTGTGTATTCTAAATTAGATGAAGATCATGTTGGACATATTTGTATTGTACTTCAGGTATTGAAACAGAAGAAGTTATATGCCAAGTTATCGAAATGTGAGTTTTGGTTGCGAGAAGTGAGTTTTCTGGGCCATGTGATTTCCAGTGGCGACATAGTTGTGGAGCCTACTAAGGTAGATGCAGTGTTGCAGTGGGAGGAACCAAAGTCGGTTATAGAGATCATAAGTTTCTTAGGGTTGGCAGGTTATTATAGAAGGTTCATAAATGGTTTTTCCAAATTAGCCCTACCTTTGACTCAGTTGACTCGAAAGGGTCAAGCCTTTATGTAGGATTTGATGTCTAAGGAGAATTTTTTAGAATTGAAGAACAAGTTGACAACTGCGTCAGTGTTAATATTGCCATATTTGAAGAAACCTTTTGTTGTATATTGTGATGCATCCAAGATGGGTTTCGGTGGTGTGCTTATGCATAATGGTCGGGTTATGGCTTATGCTTCATGACAACTGAAGGTTCATGAGAGGAACTACCCTACTCATGATTTAGAGTTGACTGTTGTAGTCTTTATGCTGAAGTTGCAGAGACATTACTTGTATGGTTCTCAATTTGAGGTATTCAGCGACCACAAGAGTTTGAAGTATTTATCTGATCAGAAGGAGCTGAATATGAGACAGATAAAATGGTTAGAATTTTTAAAGGATTATAACTTTGTCTTGAACTACCATCCCAAATAATCCAACGTTGTAGCGAATGCTTTGCATCGGAAGTCCTTACACATGGTGACTTTAATGGTTAGGGAGTTGTACTTGATTGAACAATTTAGAGATTTGAGTTTTGTATGCGAGGTAACTGCATATAGTGTGAAGTTAGGTATGTTGAAGTCGACTAGTGGTTTCCTTGATGAGATTAGAGAGAGTTAGAAGTTAGATGTAACTAGGCATGGCAACTAGGGATGGCAACGGGGTGGGGCGGGGGCGGGTTTAACTATACCCGCACCCGCACCCGCCTCCATGTAACACACCCACCCCCGCCCCCAAACCCAACCGGGGGTAAAAATTTACCACCCAGACCCGCCCCTAGTAGTGAACGGGTGCACCCGCACCCGCCCCGCCTCCACCCGGAAAAAAATAATTTCATTTTAATTGCAATAAAAATTAATAATTTTAATAAAAAAATTGATTATTTTAATAAATTAATTAACTATTTAATTAAAATATTAATTAGTAAATAAATATTAAGTTAAATATTAATTAGTAAATAAATATTAACTTGATAAATTTGATTATTTTAATTGTAATAGGGGTATTAATAATTTAATTAAAAATATAATTAATAAATGAATATTAAAATAAGTAAAATAAGGGAATTAAAATAAAATGCATTATCCAGGGGCGGGGCGGGGGCGGGTGCGGGCGGGTCTTAGTGTCTACCCGCCCCCACACTCGCACCCGTAGTTAAGAACCGGGTTTCACCCGCACCCGCACCCGCACCCGCACCCAATTAAATCGAGTTTTTCCCGTTAATTTCGGGGCGGGCCCGGGCGGGTGCGGGCGGGTCCGGGTTTGTTTGTCATCCCTAATGGCAACGGGGTGGGTCGGGGACAGTTTTTGCCTCCACCAAAGCCAAACCCGAATCCCCAAACAATCCCCGTTCCCGCCCCAAACCCAAACGGGGATGAAGAATTAAAACCTAAACCCGTCCCAAATGGGTTCGGGTTGGGTTCGGGTATCCCCGCCCCGCCACCATCAATTTAGTAAAATCAATTTTTTTAATAGAAATATTTATTTTTTCCAAAATAAAATTATATAACAAATAATAAAATAAAACAATCTCAAAAAATTTCATACATACATTTCAAATATTTTAAATAATCAATATAAATCAAAATATAAAAATATTGGCCATATATTTAATATTTCAAATTAACAAAACTAGATAATAATGTACATAATGAAATAAACGAGGCGGGTTCGGGGGCGGGTTCGGGTGGGTATTAGTGTCCCCATTACCCGACCCATCCCCATATTTTTTAATCGGGGAAAACCCAAACCCAGTCAAAACGGGTTTTCCCTGTCAACTTCGGGGTGGGTTCGGGTGGGTACCCGCGGCATGGGTTATGTTGCCATGCATAGATGTAGCCTTAGTTGATCATATGTCATCAGCTAATGAAGACAAAAAATATAGGGTTGATGAGAATGGGATCCTTAAGTTTCGGGATAGAGTTTGTGTACCTTATGTGTCGGAACTTAAGAAGACTATTTTGGAGGAGAGTCACCGAAGTGATTTGGGTATTCATCCTGGAGCTACCAAAATGTGCCAAAGACCTCAAGAGGATTTTTTTTCTGGCCAAGAATGAAAAGTTAAGTTGCATAGTTTGTATATTCAAGTTTAACTTGTCAAAAGTCAAAGATTGAACAACAGAAGTCCTCTAGACTAATGTAACCATTGGATATTCTTGAATGGAAGTGGGATAGTATATCGATAGATTTTGTAACAAGGTTACCGAATACTCTGAGGGGGTTGATTTGATTTGGGTGATTGTGGATAGGCTGACTAAATTAGCATATTTCATTCCGATTAAGATCAGTTTTCCATTGCATAGTCTGGCTGAGATTTATATTGCAATGATTGTGAAGCTACATGGTATTTCATCCAGTATTGTGTTGGATAGAGATCTGAGGTTCACTTACAGGTTTTGGGAGAGCTTGCAGGAAGCTCTCGGTACTAAGCTGAAGTTAAGTTCTGCTTATCATCCACAGATTGATGGTTAGACTGAAAAGACTATTCAGTCTTTGGAAGATCTTTTAAGGGCTCGTGTATTAGAGCAAGCACGTGCTTGGGACAGTTTTCTGACACTGATTGAGTTTACTTATAATAATAGCTATCATTTGAGTATTGGAATGGCACCGTTCAAAGCGATGTATAGGAGGAGGTGTAAGACTCCTCTTTGTTGGTATGAATATAGAAAGAGTGTTGTTCTTGGACCATAGATTATTAGGCAAACTACAAAAAAGGTGGAGATCTCAGAGTAGGCAGAAGAGCTATCATGATAAGCGGATGAAGGCCCTCGAATTTCAGGATGGAGATCATGTGTTTATGAGAGTCACCCTTGTGACTGGTGTTAGGAGAGCTTTTAAGTCTAAGAAGCTCGCTCCTTGTTTTATTGGTCCCTATCAGATTTCCTAGAGGATTGGAGTCGTTGTTTATAGGGTGGCCCTGTCACCGTCTCTTTCGAATCTACATGACATTTTTTGTGTATCTCAGTTTCGGATATATATTCCCGATCCCTCACATATTATCCAGATGGACAATGTCCGAGTGAGCGAGAATATGACCGTGGAAGCATTTCCTATCAAAATTGAGGATCGAGAAGTGAATCAGCTCAAAGGGAAGGAGATTGCTTTAGTGAAGGTGGTTTGGGGAGGACCTGCAGGAGGAAGTATGACTTAGGAGTTGGAGAGCTGGATGAGGGAGTCATATCCGAATTTGTTCTCATCAGGTAATTTTCGAAGAAGAAAATTCTTTTAAGTGGGGAGGGTTGTAACACCCCAACCTATTATTTAAGCATTTTATTTTATTGTTTGTGCGATTTGGTCATTATATGAGAATTGTGATGTTTTCAGAGTGTATGGGTTTTTGGTAATTTACTAATTACCAGGATTAAGAGTTGTGAGAGTAAATAAATAGTATTATCGGTTGGGTTATTTAATTTCCAAAATGTGTATTTTTAAGACTTTAAGATGTTTTCCCATTTTTTCTGAGTCGATTGTTTTTCTAAAATTTTCCCATAATTAAGAGAACTTGTTTTTTTAAGTTGTTTTACAAAAAATAATCACTTTTTGGCGTAAAGCTCAAATTCGAAGAAAAATCAGAAATTTTGAAAAATTAGAAAATCAGTCATGGGGTGTAGGCAGCGCCACGTGACGGCAGTGGTAGAGTTGCTCTGTGAGGGTCGCGCTGGTCGGCGGCAGCACGTCGCACCGCGCCAGAAGGGTGGCGGTCAGCGACTACAGGGATCGTAGTGGCGGCGGGGGGATCCTTGCGACTGTGAGTCGCGGCGACGGGCCTCTTCGAACGGTGGCGGTAGGGCCTCGTGAGGTTGGCGGTCGCCGAGCAACTATAGGTCCCATATTCGTGGATGGTCGCGTCGCGGCTCGACCACGGCGGCGGCGTGGAGCCGTGCAGCGGTCTATTTCGGCTCGGTTCCGATTTTTGGACGATTTTGGCATTTTTAACTTTTTGGCAAATTTTTTATTTTTCGAGCATTTTTGGTGTTTTTTTGAGTTTTCGAGCATTCCCTGGAGTTTTTGGAGTTCAGGAGTCCTTCAATGACAATTTGAAGCATCTTGTGACATTAGAGTCCCTTTGGTGACCTTAGGGTCAATTTTTAGTAATTTGAGTAAATCACTTGTCAATACTTTGTTTGTTATTGTGGCGTCTGTGCTCCTCGAGAGTACAAATAATCAAGTACAGGAGTACCTGCTAAATTAGGGGATGACGTTTATGCCCCTTTTAGCTTTTATCATTGGGTCTTAAAGGAGTCGCTCTGATATGTAGCACTGGGGATGAGATGTGTTCCATCATTAATGTTTTGTTTTGTTTTGTTTTGTTTTGTTTTGTTTTGTTGGAGTTGTTGTTGAGACCTTATGTTGGACTTTGTTTAATTTTCGCTGCTTATTTTACATGACTATTTGGTATTTGAAGACTTTATACTTTGGTGATGCATGCATGACACTCTAACATGTGATTTTTATTGGAAATATTTTATTGGCTTAAATGCACTTTTGGTCCCCATAGTTTAATTTTTCTAAACAATTGATCCCCCTTTAAAAAAACCCAGCTTTTAGGTCCCTTGTTTTGATTTTTTTTGGGAAAAATTTGGTCCCCTCCCAGTTTGGCATATGTGGCGCTCCAAATAATGACATGGCAATGTTTTTGTTGACCATTATTTTTTATTTTCAATGACATGGCAATGATGACTAGATAATTTATTAATTAATACTTTTTGAAGAGTAAATTAATAATTTTAATTAAAATATATTTAGAAATTTTGACTGAGTGTTTATTTTAAATATTTTTTTTATTTTTTAAATTGATTAATGTAAATATTTAAATAACTTATTTGGGCCTTAGACTCCAAGCCCATACAACATTTATTCAATCCACAAACAGTTGTTACTTATTGTTTATGTGAGTAATATAAAGGTTAAAATTATTTGTAAATAACCAATGTGGGACTTCAAAAACAACTTGTAAATAACACCAAATAACATCAACATCACGTGCGTTTCTTCACTTTCAATGCAACTCAGTTCCTCTCACAAACAAATGATTTGTGAACATTGTTATGATTTCATTGAAGCCTGCCATGAATTTATCCATGGTAAACAACATTTTTTTCTTGCAATTGAACATTTTTAGTAGCATACAATGTTCCAGAAAATTTTGCAAACAATTAAATAACTCAATTTATACTTTCCAAAACAATGACATGAATGTTGCAGCAAGGTTCATGGTTCAGTTTTAGTTCGTGCAGAGAGAACAAAATGAGGGTTATTTGGGTGAAGTTTCGGCGGAGAAAAGAGCGGTGAAGGGAGGGTTACAATGGTGGTTGTTTTGATGTGTGTGAAGAAGGCAGATCAGAACTTGGAGATTGGTTTAATGAGGAGATTGAAGAAGGCTTTTAGTTATTATGGAAATCGTTTTCAATATATTGAAGTTGTTGGAGAGGAAATATGTAAGCAGTCTTAAGGGTGAGAAGAGGTTTTTATGTGGGTATGAGTGAAGTGGAGAGGAGTTGTGTCGAGGACGAAATGGTTTGTGGTGGTGTTGGATCTTTGCAGCAGTTGACCGCAGGTTTGGAGAGGTTATGGAAGATTCACAGTTGACGTGAGCAGACAGTGATCGTTGGAAGAGTTTTTTGGTGGGGAAGAATGAAGGAGCCATGAGTGATGGTGAGATGAAGAAGGTCCAAATTAAATTCTGAAATGAGAAGAGGAAACATTTGAAGAGAATCATGTCCCACATCGCTTTACTTACTTTTAGTTTGAATATTTATATAGAATATTCAAATATTACAAAATGTATATTTGTGGGCTGGACCGATTTGCAATAATATGGACCTTATCTGCAGAATATTTATTTTAAACTATGTTAATTAATTTCTAAATAAATTTCTAAATATAACTTAATTAAAATTATTAATTTACTCTTCAAAAAGTATTAATTAATAAATTATCTAGTCATCATTGCCATGTCATTGAAAATAAAAAATAATGGTCAACAAAAACATTGCCATGTCATTATTTGGAGCGCCACATATGCCAAACTGGGAGGGGACCAAATTTTTCCCAAAAAAATCAAAACAAGGGACCTAAAAGCTGGGTTTTTTTAAAGGGGGGTCAATTGTTTAGAAAAATTAAACTATGAGGACCAAAAGTGCATTTAAGCCTATTTTATTAAATGTCGAGTCGGGGTTTATGGTGTTACATATTCATCTGAACTAGGAACATTTCGACAACACTGTAGGTTGAAACGTTGAAGATGTGTGGAAGTAGACTAGAATGTTGAATCCCGCATAAGGCAGTACATGTCGATTTGTGTGAAGACAATTGTTGTTAACGGTTAACATTGTAATAGTATATAAGATGAGTTTAGTCATATAAACAGGGGCCGCAATTTTCACTTATTCTCTATAGAACTAAAGTATCGAAGTCACAAAGAGAAACTATTTGTGAGAATATGTATGATTCTGCATCCTTTCTTTTAATTCTTGAAATTTGAAGCATTCACTTTAATGACATTTATTATTCTTTTTGTTTACTTTATTCTTCCAAAGAAATTATGCATTATTTTAATTAAGGTGTATGCCTAGTTTTTCGACATTCAAACATCAAAGTTCGAAGCAAAACACTTTTTGTTATACTTTTCTACACAAATTATCTTTAAGATTTTTTCGTGTTTAATCTCTTATGTGAACTAAAAGTTGTGATTTGATTTACTAAAGATACCAGTAAACACAAATATAAAAGATGGTCTTTCATATCATACGACCAAAAGGTAGTTGCATATGATTTATTGTCCATTATGTTTGATATTTTTGAAAATTTTGAAATGTTTGATATTTTTAATATTTTCATCAGGGATTCATTGATATTTTGAAGGAAGTTGATCCAAATGTCGATCGTAGGTTATGTGTTAAACATATTTATGAAAATCGGAGAAAGATGTATCCATGAGAACTAATGAAACAATCTTTATAGAGAGCTGCTCGTGCAACCCTAGTTCTTGAATGGGAGAATGTCGTGGATAATATAAAGAATTTAAATGAATATGCATGGAAGGAAATGATTCAATTGCCTCCATCTATGTTGTCCAAGTCAGGTTATAGTACTCATACACATTGTGACTAGCAAGTCAATAATATATGTGAAGCTTTTAACAAAACCATTTTAGAATATAGGGACAAGCCTATAATATTCCTTGTAGAAGATTTTTGTTTTGTCGTAACATTTCAATTCAATTTAACAAAATTTTTTAATCAAATATTATAAAAAACAATACTTATTTATTTTATTTTAATTTTTTTTGAAGTAATCAAATATTACGAAAACACTTCCTTTTTTGCATTGGCAAAGTTTTTCGCCACATCGGTAATTTGTTATGCCACCTCAGCGGTGACTTAATTTTTTTAATGTCACTAAGTGAAGTTTAGTATTCATGTCATTGGGGACTATCAAATGCAAAGGAGGGACAAACTTGAGGAGTTAAAACCAAGCAATTGAAACATGAGGGGCCAAAATTAAGCAATTGGAAAACTTGGGCTGAAACTGCATTTAAACTATTTTTTTATAGTATGAGTTTGAGTAGAGTTGTTCTTACAAGACAATATATACCATTTTTTATTGTAAAAAAGAACTACATTTTTTTACAAAGTTCAGAAATTGCATCTTAAATTAAAGAATTTATTCTCAAGTGATTTCTACCATTTTTTATTGTAAAAAGAACTTCATTTTTTCACAAAGTTCAGAAATTGCGTCTTAACTTAAAGAATTTTCTCCAAGCGGTTTTGACCATTTGGCAAATGACTTCTCTGTGTGTTTTTTAGTCAAATGATTTTGTTAGTTGACTTTGGTAGTCATATGGAACTGCATGTAAATCACTCGGTGCAATTTGAGAAATGAAAATCACATATAATAGTAATATTTTTTTTTGGGCTTAAGAAGGGTCAAGGCCCAAACAACAACAGACAATTAGCCTACATGGGGACTTTGAGCCCTAATATCTTCACTACTCACTAATTTATACAGAAAATTAGGACAATTCTCAAAGTTACTTCTATTGATATTCATAGTGATGCTATGCTTAGCTAGTTGATCTGCACACTTGTTGGTTTCCCGAAGGATATGCTTTACTCTGATTTCTTGAATGTACTTCAAAATATCTTGGACTTTTCACATCAAACACATTCCTTGTCTTCTGTTGGGTTTAATGTTCTTGATAGCCCTCACCACTTCAATGTTATCAACCTGAATTTCAACCTTATTGTACCAGCAATCCTGCACCAATCGAATGCATTCCAGCACACCCCACAATTATGCAATAAACACATTGTAAATACCTATATTATTGGTGAACCCTCCAAGCCATTCACCTTTATTGTTCCAGATGATGCATCCACATCCTGCAATAGACTCTCTATTAACTGCTTCATCAGTATTAACAGTGATCCATCCCTCTCGAGCGGGTTCCCACCACGCTTTATACCTGTTAACAGTTTTATTAACTAGTGGTTGCTACAAAACCATTACTCTATTATAGTTCTCAACTTTGTTTTGCACTTCTCGGGACAGATGAGTAGGAAGAACATAAGCTTGGTTGTGAAACTTCAGGTTTTTCCACTGCCATAATTGGTGACACGTTGTTGCCCACTGAACCTGCAAATCAACTTTCTCCGTGCCCATTTTCTTATTCATGTTTGTCTCTAACCAATCAGCATAAGAGAGTCTGAAGAAAATGTCTCTAGCCTTGTAGTGCAATAATCCTTTCCATGCGTCCTTTGCTACTATACAATCTCGCATCACATTTAGAATAGATTCCTTCTCACTTGTTCATTCTTCACAATAAGGATCCCTTAGCTTGAGATTGCTAAGATAATTATTTGTTTTGATGCTCTGGTGATACATCATCCAGACCAGCTTCCTGATCCTCTCTAGTACTTTGATTTTCCATATCCTGCTCCATGCATTGTCCACCATTCCACTGCCTGCTTGATTAATATTGTCAAAGAAACTAACAACTGTAAAATCTCTAGTTGAAGTACCTCCCCAGATGCATGTGTCTTCCTTTTCCCTGTCTGGTGGATCAATGTCTCAAATTCTTTCTACATTGCAATAGGTAAAACCTCCTTGATGACATTCTAGTTCCTATCACCATTAGTATCCACTAGCTCAGACATCATAGTAATATCAAAACTAGTAGTGTTATTAATCGGTGCCTCTCTGAGTTTGTAGAATTTCTCCACCCAACAATTATCCCATATTCTTATACTTTTAGCGTCCCCAATTTCCCTCATAGTGAGTTTTTCTAGATATTGCCAAGTTCTCACAATATGCTTCCATAAACTCGAGTCATATTATTGGCTTCCAAAATGTTTTCTTCAACAGATTTCCATAAGTGGAAGCCTATACTTGTTTGTTTTGTATGTTGAATCAATTATAAGGACACTGAAAAATACGTTGAACAACTTGATGGAATCTCGATGAGTCCAATATATATCTCGAAGTGTGACTTCATCCTCAGACACTTTATACCTAAAAATATAGTGATCATTATCTAGAAGTTTAAACAAATGTTGCATTTCAACTTTTGGTCCTCTTGTCGCTTGTTGCTTACGACACGGACATTGTATATTTGCATAATATTTGAGACATTTTGAGGTATTTTCCGTTTGAACGTTTCAAGTATGTTTTTGGGCGGCACCATACTTAATGTCAAGTCAGAAACTAGTACATTCTCCTCAGGATTAAGGAGTCATACAATGGGATGATCGGCTAACTTATGACATAAGTAATTATTATGTATACCAGAAACCACATTAAATTTTCATGTATTATTTGCCTTACGATATCCACAAACCTTAAAAGGAAAATCACATTTTCTCGATCTGATCTCATTTCGTTTCAACTTTCTAATAGGTTATTTGTACGTGTCATTTCTTTCGCATCTCATTGTTTTTTTTTTACGTTAGCATCTCATTGTTACAAATGTTTGTCTTCTATCAAAATTATTATCAGACCTCCAAATTACAACATTGGACCCAAATTTGACGGTCTACATGTGGATCTATTGGAACATATGTTCACGCTCAACAAACTCTTAATTAGTTGTAAATTGTTTTCGAACATCTACCTGAGTAACAACAGGTTTAGTATCCACCTCGACATCAATTAGTCTAACATTATCTTCGACTTCACCTGCTTTAACATCACCCAGTTTAACATCATCGTACATAATAGCTTTAGGAAAAGTATTAGGGTGCACGATATCTACAGTCAAGCATAACATAGAAACAGATTTAATATTCAAACTCAACCTTGACAGTATCTAGAAATGCATTTTTCGAAACATTTGCAACCAATTCAAGAGATACATCTCCGAACTCAACGTTTATTTCTACAAAGAAAAATCATATTAATGCAAGCAATGTTATGAAACACGAAAATGCTGTTTTGTTTTTGTTTTGAAATGCAAAAGCTGATTGAATAGATAGAGATTTTTAAGGGTTTTAATAGAATAATGTCTTTAATCATGAAGAAGAAGAATATGAAAGGGTGATATTTTATTTATTTTTCTGCTTGAAATTTTCGGAGATGCATATTCGAAATTCTCACTGATTTAGTTAAGGGTGACTCACTTGTCACACCCTTTATGTGTGTATTGAAAACACCATTCAATGGTGATTTCAGAAATGCATCTCTAACATAGTTTAAAGCATAAACGGTGTGTGGTTCACTTGACACACCTTATGCGAGTATTTAGTACATCCATATATGCATCTACAAAATATGAATATGCAAATTCAAATTTAAAGTTTGTTCACCCTCATCCTATAGGATGGATAAAGTAATGCAATTTCAAATTTTTAGTTTGTTCACCCTCATCCTATAGGATGGATAAAATAATACCCTAACTTTATTATGACTCTTGCATTAGAAATTGTATTCACCCTCACCCCATGGGATAGGTAAAGTGATACCCTAACTTTATTATTGCTCTTGCGTTAGAAACATACCATTAAAAGGATCGTGAAATTTCTTGTTGTATTGTGTAGTTATTTATTGCATTAGAAACATACCATTAAAAGGATCCTGAAATTTCTTGTTGTATTTGTAGTTATTTGGGAGGACTAGATTCTCATTCATAGTGCTTAAGAATAAATTACATGAATAAGGAAGTATACTTTAAAACCCAAATTTATTCCAAAAGTATATTTTTGAACTAAATTAACTGTATAAATGAAAATAAGAGTTGAACTCCCTCGATTGATATTGAAAGTTTAGGAGGGAGGGACCGTGAACCATGTATTGGTGGACGGCTGTGAAAGCCCCTCATCAATGTTGGTCGTGTCACTCATAAGCAAGTCTTATAATTATGACATAAATCAACAACGCCTAAACTTAAACACCACACATGCATTTAGATTCTATGCTGGAGAAAAATTAACTTGTGGATAAATGGCCCAAAAACTTCAAAGTAGAACCATGGACTAAACAAAAATATAACATATATTCGATACCAAAATAAGCAGATTATAGCTGCTTAAAATCCAAGTGTTACTTCACACGAGACACAAATGGTTAAAGCATAAACACGAAAAAGAAAAAGCCCTGCCACCGTCGATCTAGAACCCAGTTCTGGGAACAACAGCTGCGAGAAGACGGCGCAGACTTCACACTTAATCCATAAAACAATTTAACTAAACAGGAAATAAAAATACTAGAAACCAGGAACCACTTATTATTGCAATCATGAAAATAGACTCCCCTGGCTAGGTCACCCTGCACGGTTCACTTCTTCTTCAATGCTGACTTAGTCATCTTAGGTCCTCCAGTGGGTTCCTTCTTCTCCACAGCTTTGATGACTCCAACAGCCACAGTTTGACGCATGTCTCTAACTGCAAAACGGCCAAGTGGAGGATATTCGGCGAAAGTCTCAACCACCATGGGTTTTGTGGGAACCATCTTAATAATACCAGCATCACCATTCTTCAAGAATTTGGGCTCTTTTTCAATCTCTTTACCAGAACGTCTGTCAATCTTGGTAAGAAGCTCAGCAAACTTTACAGCAATGTGGGAGGTATGGCAGTCAAGAACAGGGGCATAGCCATTTCCAATCTGACCAGGGTGATTCATGATGATCACTTGAGATGTAAAGTTAGCAGCCTCCTTGGCTGGGTCATCCTTGGAGTTTGAGGCAACATAACCACGCTTGAGATCCTTAACAGCAACATTCTTAACATTGAACCCAACATTGTCACCGGGAAGGGCCTCGGTGAGAGCTTCGTGGTGCATCTCCACAGACTTGACTTCAGTTTGCAGACCGGATGGAGCAAAAGTGACCACCATTCCAGGTTTGATGACACCAGTCTCAACACGTCCCACAGGCACAGTTCCAATTCCTCCAATCTTGTAGACATCTTGAAGGGGTAATCGGAGAGGTTTGTCGGATGGCCTTTTAGGCTCATTGATATTGTCAAGGGCCTCAAGTAGGGTTGGACCCTTGTACCAGTCAAGATTTGTAGAGCGCTCAATCATGTTGTCTCCCTCAAAACCAGAGATGGGAACAAATGGAACTTTGTCAGGATTGTACCCAACCTTCTTCAAATAGGATGAAACTTCCTTCACAATTTCATCATACCTAGCCTTTGAGTACTTGGGTGTAGTTGCATCCATCTGTTCAATATAGAAAATAATGAGTATTTGTATACACAATTCATGATATTATCAAATTCAAAAGAGGCTGAAAATTTCAATTACCTTGTTACAGCAACAAATCATTTGCTTCACACCAAGAGTGAAAGCAAGTAGAGCATGCTCACGGGTCTGTCCATCCTTGGAAATTCCAGCTTCAAACCCACCAGTAGTGGAATCAATGATGAGAATAGCACAATCAGCCTGAGATGTACCAGTAATCATGTTCTTAATGAAATCCCTGTGGCCGGGGGCATCAATGACAGTGCAGTAGTACTTGGTTGTCTCAAACTTCCAGAGAGCAATGTCAATTGTGATACCTCTTTCACGCTCAGCCTTGAGCTTGTCAAGCACCCAGGCATACTTGAATGAACGCTTGTTCATCTCAGCAGCTTCTTTCTCAAACCTCTCAATTACACGCTTG
Source organism: Lathyrus tuberosus (assembly GCA_022829125.1). Lineage (NCBI taxonomy): Eukaryota > Viridiplantae > Streptophyta > Magnoliopsida > Fabales > Fabaceae > Lathyrus > Lathyrus tuberosus. Next base: position 2,570,438 of record JALAZF010000213.1, read on the forward strand.
TCAATACCTCCGAGCTTGTAGATCAAGTGACCAGTGGTAGTCGACTTGCCAGAATCAACATGACCAATGACAACAATGTTAATGTGAACCTTCTCTTTTCCCATTAGTCCTTAAGCTTGAAATCACAAACGATCTGCAATTTCATCACAGAAAACAATTTAACATAAATAACATAAACCTAATAATACAACAAGATAATAAATAATAAAAATATTAGAAAAAACCACACTATGACAAAACAAAATAGTGCACAATCCATGTCAACAATACAACAGCCATTAAAGATATTGTTTCCGTACATGTACATCAAAACGGCACAACATAATCCAGAAACAAAAGCATGCGCACAATTAAAAAATATTCTTTATCAGATTCATATCTATACAGAATCACATACGTACATCTATTATGTTTATATTACATGCATCGTTCCCAACAAAAGATAAAGACAGTCCTATATCCAAAACGTAATACATTTATAACAAATCAAAACTACCGATTCAAAAAAAAAAATACACGATCATCACATTGCATGGATTCAGAATTATTATTAAACAGGACATTAAATCGGCATGATACTCATAATCAAATAGCAAATCCAACAGAAAAAAGCAGAAAACAAAACAAAACAACTTATAATAATCCTACGTAATCACATATATACACTGAATTGTGAGAAAGAATTATAAATCCGCGACATGGATAATAAAAGAAGATCGATTGGAAACGAAATAGGATTGATTTACCTTGAAGGAGAAAGTTGCGGTAAAACCCTAGCAGCAAGGAAGAGAATGAATGAAAATAGTAGCAGTAGTATTAGAAAAAGAAGGGTTACAGGGTTTATATAGTAGAATTTGTATATTTGATTTTGACGGAATTGCCCCTTTGTTTTCATAGTTTAATTTGATTCAATCTATCACCCTAATAATCGCATGTGCCGTGCGGCACAATGTTTGGTGAGGGAATTGCACTTTGTTTTCATAATTTAACCGGTAAGATAGCCGGGAGCACGGCTAAATTTATTTGAAATTGTATAAAATATATATTTAAATGCATCTTTAAATATATAAATATAAAATGATAAACTTAATTTTATAAAGTTCAATGATCATATAAATTATATTAGAATGATCCTGTAAAAGGAAATTTGATTACACATTAAATTTGATTTTAAATAATTATATGTCACTTAAAATTTGCTAAATACAATTTAACATAAATCTAATATTTGTGACCTTTTTAATGATGAATTGACAAGGACCCATTTATTTTATCGTTAAAATAATATATTTTTCCTTTATATTTTCAAAACTATTTTTTATAAAAAATTTAAAAAATTATAAAAAGTTTTAACTCGTCTGTTTTTTTTAATATTAACAATATATGTAAATAAATAATTATATGTAAACTTTTTAAAGAATTAATGATAGAATTTGCAAAATAAAAGTGTTAAGGGTCTTGATTAGGAATGCAAAGAGTAAGATTATAGTTCAATACTTCTTATAACTATCTTCTATAGAGAATAAGTTACAACAACTTTAATAAATCGTTGAAATATTAATTGACATGTTATCCAATAATTACTCAATTGAAACACACACATGCAACTTGTACAATAGCAAGCATTTACTATTAGCTTTAGTGTGTGTTTGGATTGGCGGTGAACAAAATTGATTTTGACAGAATTGAGTTTGGTAGAATTGATTTTAACAGAATTGAGTTTAGCAGAATTGATTTATGTTTGGATACATTTATGTAAAAGTGATTGTTATCAATTTATGTTGTTTGGATGGTTTTTATCAAAATTGATTTTGAATGTATAATTACCAAAATGGACATGGTTAAACACATAAATAAAAATGACTAAAATTAATAATACTTAAACATAATAAAAGTTACAAATATATAATAAAATTTAAAATGCAAAATAGCACTAAAATATTATCACAATACTAATTTAAAGTGTAATATAATACGAAAATATTATAACAATATCAATTTTTTAACTTGTACTCTATAATTTTATTGCGAATTGAGTCGCGAACGTGATCCATCTCTAATGAAGAAGCGACATTTAAAACTTGTGATTGATCTAAGTTAGGTGATCTATGATAATCATCATGGTGAATGGTTGTATTTTCATCTTCATAAAGATTAAAATCAATATCAATTTCTGCATTCCTTCTAATAAAGTTGTGAATAGTCATTGTTGCGACGACTATTTGAACCTGTGTCTGAAATTTGAACTTAGGCATACAACGCAAAATTGCAAATCTGTTCTTCCATACTCCAAAAGTTCTTTCTATTGTGCACCTTAAACTTGAGTGGTAATAATTAAATACTTCATTATTATTCGCGAACCCGTTAGAACGCATAAAATCAGGAAGGTGATAACGTTCACATCTGTAGGGACCAATGTATCCTATTGGTGTTGGATAGCCAGAATCTACCAAATAATACTTACCTATAAAAATAAATTAATCATTTAAAAGTGAAGTCAAATATTATAAATATAAAAAATCATTAGTAGTAATAAAAAGAACAAACCAGGAGGAGGGTGTGGAAAATTAAGGTTCACATTTGTGAGAGCTTGGTCAAAAACACGTGCATCATAGGCAGTACCTTCCCAACCGGCTAATACAAAAGTGAAACACATATTCCAATCACATACAACCATTATATTTTGTGTAGGATATCCTTTTCTTCCAATATACCTGGTTTGCTCGTTGGCACTAACTACACATGACACATGAGTACCATCAATTGCTCCTATAGCATTCTTGAAAAAAGGCCAATAACGTTGATCGTTTTTTATTTTGGAATGACAATCATGAAACGTAGGATCTTCAGGTTTAATATATTTCATAGACAACTTAAGACAAGCACGAAGTACCCGATGAAAATGTCTACTAACAGTCTCCCCTGAGTGTTGAAACCTTTCTTGAATCATTCTATTACCTACCCCAGGTCCAACAACAACTAAAAACATTGCAACCATTTCTTCAACTCCCATTCTGTTAGAAGACTTTAAACCATGCTCAACAAGTTCAATGCATATCAAATTAAAAATATGTTTTTCCATTCGAAACATCTCATAACAACGAGTGGAGTTACCTTGCAATATTTCTTGAACCCATGCATGACCGCTTAATTCACTAGTTCTACATGGTTCTTTGCATAATTGACTTACTGCATATTCTCCAATTAGTGCAGCCACAAAACCAGCTTGTTGAAAAAATTCATCACCATCATCATAATCACCATCTTCTTCTTCTCTATTATTGTCCAATTGCTCATTCTGATAATTCATTTATCCCTTCATAATTATAAATAATATTACCATTAGAGAAAATATTTAACATAGCAGTATGAAATTACACAACTAGCAGCACAATAATTCCATTTTATAATTCCATAACAGTATGAATTTACACATAGTTCCATTTTATAATTCCATAACAGTATGAATTTACACATAGCAGTATGAAATTACACAACTAGCAGCACAATAATTCCATTTTATAATTCCATAACAGTATGAAATTAACTAACTAGCAGCATTATTTAACATAGTTCCATTTCATAATGCAAGTATTATTCCATAATGCAACTAGCAGCACTAACTAGCAGTATAATACTTATAATTCCACTTTAATTCCACTTATAATATTTAACATAGCAAATCCATTTCATAATACTTCCACTTTAATATTTAACTTAGCAAATCCATTCCATAATGCAACTAGCAGTATAATACTTATAATTCCACTTTAATTCCACTTATAATATTTAACATAGCAAATCCATTTCATAATACTTCCACTTTAATATTTAACATAGCAAATCCATTCCATAATGCAACTAGCAGTATAATACTTGTAATTCCACTTTAATTCCACTTATAATATTTAACATAGCAAATCCATTTCATGATACTTCCACTATAATATTTAACATAGCAGTATAATATTTAACATAGCAAATCCATTTCATAATACTTATAATTCCACTTTAGCATAATACATAAACAAGTCTAATTACCATAAACAAGTCTAATTACCATAAGTCCTAGTTTAAGATGATTCATAGTTTAAGATCCTAATACATAAGCAAGTCTAATTTTTATAAAATTTTAGATCAATTACATCTTCATAAACGACATAGGATTATTTGCTGCGAATTTAAGCCAATGCACCCTTCTATCTTCAAAACCTTTAAACGAAACAAACATCTCCCGCGCAGGCTTGAACATCATTAGTTGACAACATTTTGTCAACAAGTCTAGATCACTTGTAATTTCATCCATGTTATGGAGTGTGGCCATCACCTCACCAATAGATGTACTAGTTATAGCATCATTTCGTGCCTTACATGTTTTCGCAATCACACTAACAGCTTCAGCTATTGTTGATGAGGGAGTTATCTTTTTCTTGGTTTTCTTTTCAACACCACTAGCTCTCTTTCTCTTTTGTCCACTACTTTGGCTAGCAACCCCTTGGGAAGTATTCAAATTAATATTTGAAAATTCTTCCGTTGCTCCAATACTTACATCTTCACTATCACCCGATCCTTCTTCCATATCCAAGCCAATATTATTAGGACATGGACCTAAGTCATCAACATCGTTGCCACAATCCTCATCGGGCAATATGCCACTTGAAGGTGCCCAAGCATACTCTCCATTAGCCACCACATCCTTGAAAAGTGTGGTTAGTTGATTAGCAAATGGAAGTCCTTTCTCTCTAAATTTTCCATATAGAGGATTTTCCAATTGTTTTTTCTCCCACCACTCGTCTGGTGCATCAAATGTATTCTTCTCATTATCCCACCCCATTCCGGTAACTTTTCCAAATAAATTAAACCATACTCTCCATTCCTTTCTCAAGTTATCATACCTATTCTTCAATTTTGTCTTGTCATAATTTCTCCCGGTTGATCCATTAAATTGAGAAACATTGTTTTTCCATCCTGTCTTGGTAAAGCTAGTGCCAATGCGCTCACCCTTCGTAACTTGATCCATACATGCTTGAATGAATATTTCGTTAACTTTATGATCCGTCCAACTAGCTTTATATCTTTGAATTTCATCATTAGTTGAAGGAGAATCAACATGAATTTTTCTCTTTGTAGTCATAATACTATGTACACAAAGTTACAAACACACATCAACACTAACAATAATGTGTGGGTAGAAAATGATTTTAACATGATATGGCAACAAAATTTCACTTATAATTCCACTTTATAATGCAAGTAGCAGCACTATAGGCTGCCATATGAAATTACACAAACTCATGAGCAGTATAGCAACACTAAAGTAGCAGCACTAAAAGACTAGCCGTAAAAAACTAGCTCATGAAAGTATATAAACACTATAGTATATAAACATTAGAATGCATCTGCAGTATATAAACATTATAGTATAAATATTAGAATGCATTTGAACATAAACTAGTATATAAACATTAGCATTATGAAAACATAAGCAGTATATCAACACTATAGTATAATATTGAACAAAAAAAATTCTAAGAGACATTTTATCAAACACTTAAAATGCATTTAGGTGAGAGAAAAATAAAACAATTGTTTCTTCTCATATTCATATCAGTTGCAGAAGAATTACAAAATACAACCATTATAGAACAAATTTATGAGATTACCTTGTTGTTCTTGGAGTAAAATTTTGCCTTGTATTTTTGGTTGTAAGAGATGATGGTGTATATATAAACCTGAAGGTAATAAATTCTAATCAAATTTGGTTTACCAAATTCATTAATACAAAGCAAAGAGAGTAATGAAGAAAATAAACACAAAGCAGAAAGTTGTAAAGCAAAGAGCATGGTAGCTTGAAAAGAGAAGAAACAGTTGAAAAGAAATTAAAGAGGGCAATGAAGGAAAATTGTAACAACTAAAGTATCATAAAAGCATAATTGATTCTTGCTAACCTCAAAAGCTAGGAATTGTAGCTTCTATTGGAATTGCTTCTAGGAGAGTAGAATTGATTTTGAAGAATAAACCCAAACAAGAAAATAAGACCACTTTTCATTTTGAAGAGTAAAAACGTACAATAAAACTTCAACAACATCTCAATTTAAATGAATTTAGTGCAATATTAATTTGTCAAAAACTAAAGGAATAAGTAAATAAAACGCTCTCATATAATCCAAAATATTTTGGATACACAGTTCATATTTCTCTCATTCATGATAATTCAATAACTTGCAAATTTTGCAAATATTATCCTATGAGCAATGCATCAAATGCATGAAAGTCTAGAAATATGAAACCGACAAAGCATCCATGAGTGTTTTCTCCAATCAAAACATATACATACATACAAGCTAATAAGAGTAATTAATTTTCAACCTAGAACATACACGAACCAATCTCCAGTACCAAAGCATAAACAATGTTTTCTTTTTTTTGAAATCTTAGTATTCGGCCTTACGACCGACTAATCCAAAAGGACCAATCCCACCGTCCACTAACGGGGACCCCGTTTAAAGCCAGAGCAGAGCGCTATATGGACTGACCCACACAAGGATTGATTGCACCCAGCAGGATTTGGACCTGAGACCTTGAGAATAGCATACTCTCAAGACCCAAGCCTGCACCACTAGGTCAACTCTTGGGGGTTAATCATAAACAATGTTAAAGCTCAAGACATAATGCAGAAATTTGTGAGAGCCAAGTGCATTGAAGGAAGCCACTCAAATCACACAACCATATGTTAACCATTCTTCTTAAACATTTCATTATTTTGTTACTTAATCTTCTTTTTTATTATCCATATGTTCTCCATGTTTGTGTTTTATTTGATGTTATTTTTTACAAACTTTTTTGCAGTTCTTTACAAACATTTTTGTCATTAAAATGTTAAGAGTGCTCCACATATTCCTTGGTATTGTTCCACGGCGACCTGTATCATACTCAGTTGCTTGTCGAATAACCCTGACAAATGCTTTGAAGGTTGCTTCAATAATATGATGGGAATTTGTTCCGGCAAACTGCAAACATGAATTTGAAATTGGAATAAAATATATATTTAAAAGAAAGCATAGACCTCAAAAAATGAGGTTGGAATATGTAATCAATGCATGAAGAATGTAGAATGTAACACCCATTGTTGCGGTGAAAATCGGATAACAAGCTATTAATTAACTTGCATCATATTTCTTTTACAACCGACTTTGATTTATCCAAAGGAAAAGTTCAAGATCGTTAGAAAAACCTAATGGGGGAGATCTAAGGTTCGGGGGTTGGTTACGCCTAGGGAAGGTATTAGCACCCTAAACGTCCGTAGTACTCTACGGGAACCTCTTGTTTTAATGTTATCTTATGTTTGCTAAAGGTTCTATGCTAAAGGTTTGAAACCTTAAGGGTTTATTTCTAAGTATACTCGACAAGGCATCGCACCTTACGCCTACGTATCCTCGGGAGTAGAATCAGAGTATGCGTAGTTCTACTTTCTACTGAATGATTGACTGTGGTCAATATTCAGAGGGGAAATGAGTGTGAACTCATTGCAGAGTATAAGAACTCTCTAAGTCTAGTTATAATGGTCTTATGTTATGTTTTAAAGTTAAAGAGGGAAAGTGAGTATTCATTAGGATGAATATCACCAAGAGTGTAAGAACTCTCTCCTAAGGCTAGTTGTAATTCCATGGCTCTGATGAGGCCAATAAATAAAGTTTAGCTCTTATGAGGCTACTAGGTTAAGGTGGGGACTATGACTTTAAGAGTCAACATTAATCACCTTCCTTTGGAATGGGGGAAAAAGACAATAGTTATAAAGATCCTAAATGATAACAAGATTATAATGCAAACAAAATGATGCAACAATACATGAATAGGATAATGAGATGAGATAAAATGAAATAGTTTCGTCTTAATCATGATTTAATCGAGAAATCGATAATCAATGATTCTTGACTTTCATCGACTAAATAGTAAAGAAACTGAAATAAAAGAAAGTGGTCTCATGTTGATCGAAGTTTTGTCAACTCAATGAAATCAACCAAACTATGAGGTTTGTTATGTCATCGACCAAAATAAAGAAAGTGGAGTCGAAATGAAAAATAAAGCCGGTCTCGTCTAAATCAAGATTTAATCGAGAGATCGATAATCTTATATTTCTGACTTTCATTGACCAACAAAAATAAATAAGAAGTGGCCTCACATTTATCAAGACTTTATTGACTTGAAATAAATCCACAAGTCATGATTTGTGTAGCGTCATCGGCCTAAATAAAGATTATGAAATAAAAACAAGGTTGATCTCGTTTTAATCAAGATTTAAATCGGTAAATTGATAATCTTGACATTTAACTTTCATCGACCAAAAATAGAATCGGAATGAAAATAAAACTAGTCTCGTCTAAATCAAGATTTAATCGATAAATCGATAATCTTGGATTTTTGACTTTCATCGACCAACATAGAATCAGAATAAGAATCAAATTGGTCTCGTTTAAATCAAGATTTAATCGACAAATCGATTATCTTAGATTTTTAACTTTCATTGACCAAAATAGAAAATAGAAAGTGGCCTCCTACAAATCTAGATTTTTGGTGATTTTGAAATAATCAACAAAGTCAAGATTTATATGATATCATCGGCCAATAATAAAGGAAATGTGCTAAGAATTTATTATTTAAGAAAATTTAGAAAAAAGGTAATAATGAAATAGTAAAAAGAAATAATTAAAAAAACAACATTACATTTTTTTTTTAAAAAAGGGTGGCGTTTGGTTTAGAAGGGTGTAAATAAAAAAGAATGGATGGGCTGATAAGCCCAAAAGCAACATAAAAAAAGACAAAAAAGAAGGGTGGTGCGTCTGGATTTGAGGGTGGTGAGTAAGCAGATAAACAACACCACGGGCTAAAAAAAAGCCCATTAACAATCCAAGGTCAGAACTACCCATCACAGTTTTTTTTAATAAAGAAGAACAAAGGCATTACGTCTACCCTACAGATCCACATGAGAACCAAAATTCTCTTAGCTTTCCATAAATGAAAAGCAGGTCAAAACAGGAATGGCGTGAAATCGACAACAAGAAGGAACAAGAATTGCATCTCTATTCTTAACCCTCTTTCGCGTGATCTCAGTACCCTCACGATCTCGATCTCCATCGTTATGCTCACGATTCGTCTCAGGTTCTCTTTCCTTGCGATTTTAGATTTAGGTTTGTTTGAAACTCGATTGGTTTCAGTTGAAGAGGTTTGGGTTGGTTTGATCTATGAGTTTGAAGATTGTCTGAGGAAGATTGATGAAGGATGGCTTGTTGAAATGGTTTAAGAGGAGGTCTGGAAGAAGACGATTCGCGACCGAAACGTCGTGACTCAATTTCAACGATTTCGCATGTAAACTTGGTTCTCCTCTCTTTTTCGCTTCCGATTTCCTTCTTCTTCTTGGAACTACAATGTTATTATTTTGTTGTTGTTTGGATTTACGATGGAGAGGAGGTTATGGGATGATGAAGATGGGTTTACGGTTTCTGGGTTTTGGTTGAAGAAGGGTGTTGATGGAGATGGTATTACGAACTGTGGAGTTTGGTTGTAAAAACGAAAAAACAGGGTCGAAGGTTGTGGGTTAAAGAAAGTTGAGATGTTGAATGGTGAAAACAAGGTGAGGCGGAGGAATTTTGAAGATTGTGGTCGGAAGGTTGAGGAGAGTCCGCGAATGGTGGAAGTTAGAAGATGTTTTAAAGAGGTTTGATTGTGGTAATGAGAGCAGAGGAAAGAAACCGTGGAAGGAGAGAATTTCAGTGGTGGTTCGAAGTTGGTGATAAAGGTTCGATTTTCCCCCACCCCCCGAAGGTTGAAGATCCCTCCTCTATTTATGGTTCGCCCATCCTTCTTTGAAGGGTCTTGGAAATTTGAAAAAATCAGCAGGAATCCGTCCGTTGTCAAGACGCGGGTTACCGTTACGATAAGTCGATGTCTCTTGCAGGCGTCATATTATGGTTACGGAGGCGTTTTTTGAATTGGCTGTCATAGATTTCGTACGGTTTTTGGATAGTAGCAGAAATTGGAGCACATGAATCATATCTTGGAATGTAAACTTGTTTTTTTTGTATAACTGTTGTAACATGTGGGCCTAAGAAATGGGCTTGATAATTTGGTTTTAAAAGAAGCAAATTAAAATATGGATTTGGAAAAAAAGAATTTGTGGAAATTAATCCTGATTTTAAAAATGGAATAAAATTAGACACTTGATCTTAAAACTAAAATTAAGTAGAATTTGATGACAAAACTTGAATATGGAATTTTGAAAAGAACTCAAGAATGGACTCGAGAATTTGATTGAAATTGAGATATTGAATTTGAAATAAATTAGAATGACTTTACTTGAATTAAAGTGAAATTGGGAATGAATTTGGAAATTGAAATTGAAGTTTTTGGTGATTGGATAATGATGAATAAAAAATGCAATTTGGATTTAGAAATGGATTTAGAAATGGACAAAAAGAAAATTAGATAAGTAAAATGGTTTTAATGGATATTTGAAAAAAGAAGAAAAGATTTTAAATGTGAAAATAGGTATGAAAATGGTTAGAATGAATAATGGCTAAGAAAGAAAAATGGATACTTGGATAAGAAAAAAAAGTTAAATGATTATTGAAATTGGTTTGGAATTAAAGACGAATAAAATGGATAGATATTTGGTTATGGAGACATCTCCTTGAACTTCTTTAAGATAAACCTGATAAAAAGAAATAAACACAAACAAAAACCTCTTGAAAAGGGTGAGCTATGCAGCATGATTGACCTAAAACGATATGCAAGAGATCAATGGATCTAAGGGAAAAATTTGGGGTACAACAGTTGCCCCTATTTAAATATCTTCACCGGATGGCACGAGGAACGATGATCCTCGGGACGTCAAGGTGAAAGGTATTTAAATATAGCAAACCGAAAATTTGGCCCTTAGATACAAAGACGTGCAATGCTACTAATATGATGATATGATGCCATGAAATATGCAAAAATGCAGACAAGACAGGACACCAAAGAAAGAAGAGCTGCCAAACACAGGAGGAAAGCTTCACTGGGGAAGCAAGAAGAAAGTTAGTATCCACGAGGAAGACTCCTTGAGAATACAGGCTAACCAACAAAAAGAGACTCACTAGGGAGACTCCAAAGAAACACTAGGGAAAAGACCACAGACAATCTTCACTGGGGAAAGATCCGGGGAGATAGACTACTGGGGACAAAACAAACCCACATTCTTCCTGGGCATGAAACCAGAAAGAAGAACCTGATCACTAGGGATCAGTCAAAAGGACAGACAACCAAGAAAAGACTTCCTGGGGATCTTATACTGAAGAGTTCAAAATGAGATCTTCAAGAAAAGCCAGGAAGACAGAGACAAACCCTGCGCACCAACTAGGAGTCTTATAAGGTTGAAGAAATTTGTTCCAAGAAGCTTAGCTTAAAGCAAGTTTTCAAAAATCCAAGGTAAGGGTTCAATGTCCGACACGATTCGAACAAGAACGGTTTTAAAACAAGAAGACAGTGCTTGACACAATTCAAACAAAGTCCAAGTTCAAGTTTGACACGATTCAAACAAGAACAAGTTTTAAAACACAAGACAATGCTTGACACGATTCAAACAAAGTCCAAGTTCAAGTTTGACACGATTCAAACGAGAACAGTTTTAAAACACAAGACAATGCTTGACACGATTCGAACAAAGTCCAAGTTCAAGTTTGACACGATTAAAACAAGAACAAGTTTTAAAACACAAGACAATGCTTGACATGATTCAAACAAAGTCCAAGTTCAAGTTTGACACGATTCAAACAAGAACGGGTTCAAGTTTGACACGATTCAAACAAGAACAGATTTAAAACAAGAGGCAGTGTCCGACATGATTCGAACAAAGACTCTGTTCAGGTTTGACACGATTCAAACAAGAACAGTTTTAAAACAAGAAGACAATGCTTGATACGATTCAAACAAAGTCCAAGTTCAAGTTTGACACGATTCAAACAAGAACAAGTTTTAAAACGAGCAGACAATGCTTGACACGATTCAAACGAAGTCCAAGTTCAAGTTTGACACGATTCAAACGAGAACAGTTTTAAAATAAGAGGCAGTGTCCGACACGATTCGAACAAAGACTCTGTTCAGGTTTGACACGATTCAAACGAGAACAGTTTTAAAACACAAGACAATGCTTGACACGATTCAAACAAAGTCCAAGTTCAAGTTTGACACGATTCAAACAAGAACAGTTTTCAAACACAAGACAATGCTTGACACGATTCAAACAAAGTCCAAGTTCAAGTTTGACACGATTCAAACAAGAACAGTTTTAAAAAATATTTAATGTTAAACTTCTTGGGGAACAACAAAAGGTTTAAAGATTCAAATTTGGCACGCAAAGGTTAATACCGAACAAGCACGACACAAAGCAAACCGGGAATGTCTTTACTTCACCGGGGAAATAATGACAGACACCAACAAAAGATCACAAGCAAAACAGAGCACAAAGATGCGAAGATGCTAGGGTATGATGCATATGCTTAGCTATATGCTAGAAACAATGCGAACGACGCAAAAAAGGAAAGAAGAAAGGATAACACAAGCCAACACCCTAAAACCCAAACATCAAGGATAATCGGGGCAATCTTCATTTCACTAGAAATGGCAGATCCATGCCAAAAATACAGTACTACTAACTCTTCCTGTACCAACTTGATTCCATAAAACAACTTGATACTAGAGTAAAACTTAGTTTATCTTTGTGTTTTCTTAAAACTTTTTCGCATCCAAGAATCAGATGAAAATGACGAAGTTATTGTATTCAAAGACCAATAACAACTCTAGTGACTAAGAATTATGTCGTCTAACAGCTGACTTCTCTGGGGACTCCTGCATAAAGAGCTGGGGTATGGTATTCAAAGGTGAAAACCAAAGCATAAGCCTAGCTTAGACAAATGTTTTGGATAAATTGGGAAAGTTCTTCTTCTTTATTGGGGAAATAAATCCATTGGGAATTTGTCAAAATCAGCTGATGTAGCAACTTGATGGGGAGCTAACAAAGTAATTATGCATTCCACTGGCATAACTACCATCTTCAAATCTTATCTGCCCCAGGCTAGACGGTCTATACGATAACAAGAGGATTTTATAGAAGAATTGGCATACAGGGTGTTTCAATATCTTCAAACTCTTGGAGAGATCTCGGCATAACTGCCCCAGATTAGGGAATGAATAATCAAAAGAATTTTACAGAAGGATTGAAATACCAGATACTTCAATATCTTCCAACTTGAATAATCAAAAGAATTTTACAGAAGACTTGAAATACCAGATGCTTCAATATCTTCCAACTTGAATAATCAAAGGAATTTTACGGAAGACTTGAAATACTAGATGCTTCAATATCTTCCAACTTGAATAATCAAAAGAATTTTAAGGAAGACTTGAAATACCAGATGCTTCAATATCTTCCAACTTGAATAATCAAAAGAATTTTACGGAAGAAATGAAATACCAGATGATTCAATATCTTCCAACTTGAATAATCAAAAGAATTTTACGGAAGACTTGAATTACCAGATGCTTCAGTATCTTCCAACTTGAATAATCAAAAGAATTTTACGGAAGAAATGAAATACCAGATGATTCAATATCTTCCAACTTGAATAATCAAAAGAATTTTACGGAAGAAATGAAATACCAGATGATTCAATATCTTCCAACTTTTGAATCTTGACATAGCTGTTTCTGTTCAGTTATACTCGAGATACTCAAACTATAGTAGAAATTACTGGGGAACGGATTTGCCCCTGCTGATGGGTTACTGAAGTCAAAACTAGTCATAAGATGATCTCAAGAATATTTGCCCCAATATTCTGAATTTGCAGAATTTTGCCTCTGATTTGTCAACTCTTGGGATAATAGATTGGCAAACCTCACACTTGGTTGCCCCTGACTGAGTCAAATTTCCTTTATCGAGTTTAATTCCTTGACTGACCGCGTTTGTTGGGATTCCTTGATATCGAATGGTATTGCAAACAAGTGTTGTTCATTAAAATTGGCAAAATTTAATGCAAAGTTTAATGCAAAGTTTGAAAACAAAGCTTTGATAAAAAAATGCACAGTGAAATGATTAAATAGTCAAAAACAAAGGTGGGTCTAGTCATTAAGGAAGTGACCAACACACGCGAGTAATAAAGATTATTAGGAGTCAGGTTACTCAACCTTGCTGTAGTATGCTTTTCAAAATAACCTTACCTCAATTAGGTCTTTTAGGGGTTGTAATGTGGTATGGTTCATGGTTTATGAAACAAAGGATGAATTCCAATCCTACGCTCAGTTAACTCAAAATATACGTTCAAATCTCCAAAAGTAGGAAGTCACTTGATTTGAAAGCTGACTGGCGCCTTATATGAAGCGCTTGTGTTTGAATGCATAACCGAGTTAAAATGAGAACTACCCTGCCCCCCAAGGTTGAGATTTAAGGTTTTTTTTTTGTGTAAGGAAAGAAAACTCCCACTTCTAGGCTCGAAGGGGTTAACAAGGGATTATCATCCTTACTTCTCCAATGTTTAGGGATTGAAACAATGTCTTACATCCTCGACAAGGTTTAATTGGCAGCATACCACAACAATTATGAACACGGGGTTTTCATCATCCTCCCCAATCTTTGTTTAAACAAACAGTTTGATAAAGTGAAAGAAACAAGGTGGAGACACTATAATATTTTTGATAAAAGTATAAAAGTAGGTGAGTGAAACGAATGGACTTAATCCAAAAGATGCACAAACATTTCATTAACCTTGCCAATTTGAAAGTACAACAAAGTTTATAAGCAAATATACATTCAAAGTGCAAAGGAAATACAATAAAAGGCATGCCCAAAGTGGGGTTCACAATAGTAACGGGAGGTTCTACAGTCGTAGTGATAATCTCGGAGACCACTGTCGCTTGTGTGTCCATCTTTGCCCTCATAACTTGAATTGCTTCCAGATTCTGCCCCATTCCTCCTCGGAGCTCACTCAGTTCATTATTGACTTTGTCCATCTCACAGTATTGGTCAGACATCCTTTGTCAAGTTTGGCTTGGGTGTCGATTCAGAGACGATTCTGAAGGGAAAACGGCGACATGAGACGAAGACAGAGAGGAAATGCACATGCTATGACATGATGAAAATGAGATGCTAATGCAAGCCAAATGGTTTCAAGGCACTCAAAGGCAAGTTGCAAAAAAAAACTATTGAAAAACTGAAAAAGTTTTTGTTTTTAAAATCCCTGATCTGTTGATCTTTTGAAAAGGAAACAAACATTTGAGTTCCTCGAAACCAAAGGGCTAAGAATGCTTGAATGTATGGATGCATAAAGCACACGAGCACAAACATATGTACACACAACAAAGTATACAAATCCTAGGTTTATAGGTCTCATGAATGGAGTCGTGGTCTACCCATCCCAATAGGTATGTACTACTGGTTCTCAGTTTGCAGAACAGGGTTCTAAGAAGTTCCCAGAGTCGATAACCCATCTTTCGGATTTTATCAACTTCCCAATTGCTCGGTGATCAATAAAATTCTCAAGAGAGTCTCGTCTGAGTGTAGTATCGCGTAGCAACCATTTAGGATTACTCCCTCATAGCCATCGCACTACGTCTAAATAGGCCAAGTGGGGGTAAAGGGTAACTAAAGGTCATCAGTATCCCTGGCACCCAGGTCGAAAGTAGTAACGCATTCACGATTGCTCGTTCAACATATACCACTTCCAAGAGGGCCTCAACTGAGCATGGACTTCAAGTTCCCTCCTTTGGGATTTCTCCCTCGAAGTTCCCTTGACTATGTCCACGGTTCCTAAACATATGTGTTCTCTCAAGCCCGGGTTAGGACTTATCTCACCACTCCAAAAGTAGCACATCCAACCCAAAGAAGAAATAAAACAGAGATACACAAATATATACAGATATACAGATATCACAGATATACTCAAGTAAGCAAAGCATAAATAACACAAATAAAGCAAAGTGGGCTTAACCCTCAAAATTTCGTTGTCCCCGGTGAAGTCGCCATTTTTGTTGCGGTGAAAATTGGATAACAAGCTATTAATTAACTTGCATCATATTTCTTTTACAACTGACTTTGATTTATCCAAAGGAAAGGTTCAAGATCGTTAGAAAAACCTAATGGGGGAGATCTAAGATTCGGGGGTTGGTTACGCCTAGGGAAGGTATTAGCACCCTAAACGTCCGTAATACTCTACAGGAACCTCTTATTTTAATGTTATCTTATGTTTGCTAAAGGTTCTATGCTAAAGGTTTGAAACCCTAGGGGTTTATTTCTAAGTATACTCGACAAGGCATCGCACCTTGCGCCTACGTATCCTCGGGAGTAGAATCAGAGTATGCGTAGTTCTACTTTCTACTGAATGATTGACTGTGGTCAATATTCAGAGGGGAAATGAGTGTGAACTCATTGTAGAGTATAAGAACTCTCTAAGTCTAGTTATAATGGTCCTATGTTATGTTTTAAAGTTAAAGAGGGAAAGTGAGTATTCATTAGGATGAATATCACCAAGAGTGTAAGAACTCTCTCCTAAGGCTAGTTGTAATTCCATGGCTCTGATGAGGCCAAGAAATAAAGTTTAGCTCTTATGAGGCTACTAGGTTAAGGTGGGGGCTATGACTTTAAGAGTCAACATTAATCACCTTCCTTTGGAATGGGGGGAAAAGACAATAGTTATAAAAATCCTAAATGATAACCAGATTATAATGCAAACAAAATGATGCAACAATACATGAATAAGATAATGAGATGAGATAAAATGAAATAGTCTCGTCTTAATCTTGATTTAATCGAGAAATCGATAATAAATGATTCTTGACTTTCATCGACTAAATAGTAAAGAAACTAAAATAAAAGAAAATGGTCTCATGTTGATCGAAGTTTTGTCAACTCAATGAAATCAACCAAACTATGAGGTTTGTTATGTCATCGACCAAAATAAAGAAAGTGGAGTCGAAATGAAAAATAAAGCCGGTCTCGTCTAAATTAAGATTTAATCGAGAGATCGATAATCTTATATTTCTGACTTTCATTGACCAACAAAAATAAATAAGAAGTGGCCTCACATTTATCAAGACTTTATTGACTTGAAATAAATCCACAAGTCATGATTTGTGTAGCGTCATCGGCCTAAATAAAGATTATGAAATAAAAACAAGGTTGATCTCGTTTTAATCAAGATTTAAATCGGCAAATTGATAATCTTGACATTTAACTTTCATCGACCAAAAATAGAATCGGAATGAAAATAAAACTAGTCTCGTCTAAATCAAGATTTAATCGATAAATCGATAATCTTGGATTTTTTTACTTTCATCGACCAACATAGAATCGGAATAAGAATCAAATTGGTCTTGTTTAAATCAAGATTTAATCAAAAAATCGATTATCTTAGATTTTTAAGTTTCATTGACCAAAATAGAAAATAGAAATTGGCTTCCTACAAATCTAGATATTTGGTGATTTTGAAATAATCAACAAAGTCAAGATTTATATGATATCATCGGCCAATAATAAAGGAAATGTGCTAAGAATTTATTATTTAAGAAAATTTAGAAAAAAGGTAATAATGAAATAGTAAAAAGAAATAATTAAAAAAACAACATGACATTTAAAAAAAAAAAAGGGTGCCGTTTGGTTTAGAAGGGTGTAAATAAAAAAGAATGGATGGGCTGAAAAGCCCAAAAGCAACATAAAAAAAGACAAAAAAGAAGGGTGGTGCGTCTGGATTTGAGGGTGGTGAGTAAGCATATAAACAACACCACGGGCTAAAAAAAAAGCCCATTAACAATCCAAGGTCAGAACTACCCATCACAGTTTTTTTAATAAAGAAGAACAAAGGCATTACGTCTACCCTACAGATCCACATGAGAACCAAAATTCTCTTAGCTTTCCATAAATGAAAAGCAGGTCAAAACAGGAATGGCGTGAAATCAACAACAAGAAGGAACAAGAATTGTATCTCCATTCTTAACCCTCTTTCACGTGATCTCAGTACCCTCACGATCTCGATCTCCATTGTTATGCTCACGATTCGTCTCAGGTTCTCTTTCCTTGCGATTTTAGATTTAGGTTTGTTTGAAACTCGATTGGTTTCGGTTGAAGAGGTTTGGGTTGGTTTGATCTGTGAGTTTGAAGATTATCTGAGGAAGAATGATGAAGAATGGCTTATTGAAATGGTTTAAGAGGAGGTCTGGAAGAAGACGATTCGCGACCGAAATGTCGTGACTCACTTTCAACGATTTCGCAGGTAAAATTGGTTCTCCTCTCTTTTTCGCTTCCGATTTCCTTCTTCTTCTTGGAACTACAATGTTATTGTTTTGTTGTTGTTTGGATTTACGATGGAGAGGAGGTTATGGGATGATGAAGATGGGTTTACGGTTTCTGGGTTTTGGTTGAAGAAGGGTGTTGATGGAGATGGTATTACGAACTGTGGAGTTTGGTTGTAAAAACGAAAAAACAGGGTCGAAGGTTGTGGGTTAAAGAAAGTTGAGATGTTGAATGGTGAAAACAAGGTGAGGCGGAGGAATTTTGAAGGTTGTGGTAGGAAGGTTGAGGAGAGTCCGCGAATGGTGGAAGTTAGAAGAGGTTTTAAAGAGGTTTGATTGTGGTAATGAGAGCAGAGGAAAGAAACTGGGGAAGGAGAGAATTTCAGTGGTGGTTCGAAGTTGGTGATAAAGGTTCGATTTTCCCCCACCCCCGAAGGTTGAAGATCCCTCCTCTATTTATGGTTCGTCCATCCTTCTTTGAAGGGTCTTGGAAATTTGAAAAAATCAGCAGGAATCCGTCCGTTGTCAAGACGCAGGTTACCGTTATGATAAGTCGCTTGCAGGCGTCGTATTATGGTTACGAAGGCGTTTTTTGAATTGGCTGTCATAGATTTCGTACGGTTTTTGGATAGTAGCAGAAATTGGAGCACATGAATCATGTCTTGGAGTGTAAACTTGTTTTTTTTGTATAACTGTTGTAACATGTGGGCCTAAGAAATGGGCTTGATAATTTGGTTTTAAAAGAAGCAAATTAAAATATGAATTTGGAAAAAAAGAATTTGTGGAAATTAATCCTGATTTTAACAATGGAATAAAATTAGACACTTGATCTTAAAACTAAAATTAAGTAGAATTTGATGACAAAACTTGAATATGGAATTTTGAAAAGAACTCAAGAATGGACTCAAGAATTTGATTGAAATTGAGATATTGAATTTGAAATAAATTAGAATGACTTTACTTGAATTAAAGTGAAATTGGGAATGAATTTGGAAATTGAAATTGAAGTTTTTGGTGATTGGATAATGATGAATAAAAAATGCAATTTGGATTTAGAAATGGACAAAAAGAAAATTAGATAAGTAAAATGGTTTTAATGGATATTTGAAAAAAGAAGAAAAGATTTTAAATGTGAAAATAGGTATGAAAATGGTTAGAATGAATAATGGCTAAGAAAGAAAAATGGATACTTGGATAAGAAAAAAAAGTTAAATGATTATTGAAATTGGTTTGGAATTAAAGACGAATAAAATGGATAGATATTTGGTTATGGAGACATCTCCTTGAACTTCTTTAAGATAAACCTGATAAAAAGAAATAAACACAAACAAAAACCTCTTGAAAAGGGTGAGCTATGCAGCATGATTGACCTAAAACGATATGCAAGAGATCAATGGATCTAAGGGAAAATTTTGGGGTACAACACCCATATATAAAACTCATACATCAAAGCATAAATATTATGTATAGATCCAAGTGTTTGGTACTGAAACACATAAGCTCCTAGTTAACACATTGTATACAAATAAATGCCCTAAAGTACAAGTACTAAAACCTAAGGAATATTATACACAAGATGTTCAAAAGATGAAAACTAAGAACTAGATCAATAATGATCTCAAAATAAACTCCGCTACGGAAGCTTGGCATCAACAAGCAAGGAAAGATCACACGACCCTATCCTTACCCTTCTCGGAACCTGAAGCACCTGAAATACATCAACAACGTGGGGTGAGATACATAAAATCTCAGTGAGTTCCCTATCTTATAGATTCTCTCGGATTAAAAGGTTCTAACCATCCTAACTCGAGTCCGGGGAAAAGGGAAGGGACTCTTGAGTTCACACTTTACAATTCTCACACTATATGGAAACATGCCATGAGTTCATCAACTCAAAGTATCACTAATCGATAACCATACCAAGGTACCTCCTGTTCCCGTCCGCTTCTACGTCTAGAAGGCGATCCGAGTCATAGATCCTTGTAATCTACTTGACATACGAATGGATTTGGGTTCTACGGGCCTTTTACCATTATGAACCGTCACTTCACACGGGCCTTTTACCGTCACAAGCATACGCTCCATGGGCGCCATTCGTACAGCACGGGGAATCAAACCTGCCAAGTAGTTGTGCATCCATTTCAGAGGAGTCTGAGACTCATGAAACTACACTCAAGATAAACCGGTTACGATTACATGATCACATACAACAGTACAATTGTATTTGACAATCACAAGGCTATAATACCTTAAGGCTTCCCATGCCTTACTAAACCACAAGTTTAACCACATGTTCCATACTAGTGTTTCACTCTCAACTAGGCCAATACTCGGCAAGGATGTATCTTCCAACAACACGTGCCCGAGCATCGCCATCTAGAGTTGTCTACAATTTCTAGTTCCTTACTAGATTCTCCTATAGTTCAAGTTGAGGTTTCCTCACTCTTCCTATATCATTTTCACATTGGCATGCATTTTCACTTACAATCATGTTAAACAATAATAGGGTAGGCAAGATATATCACAATTGCACCATAGAATAATATATGACAAGTAAAACATAAATATACCACTTTGGAAATTCTTCGATCATTTAATCGGGCAGTAAAATTAACATTTTCCACCTCCAATGCATAGAATATTTTCTTAGCATCGCATCGATATAAAGAACTCTTAAATTGGATAAACGAGTCAAAAGTTACGGATTTTTGAAGAAAAGAAAATATTTGATCCCAGGCAGATTCGCCTGGCGAATACCCCTTCGCCAGTACTTCGCTAGCACTTCGCCTGGAGAATCTCCATTCGCCAGCACTTCGCGTGGCGAATCCCCAATTTTTAGAAAAACAAATGTTCCAGTAGCTAACACATTTATGTCTCTTCAAATTCGCCTGGCGAATCTGGTTTTCGCCTGGCGAATCCCTTTCGCCAGCACTTCGCCTGGAGAAACTGTGGAGAGACCTAATTCGCCTGGCAAATCACACCAGAACCAGAATTCTCCCCTTACGGGTTCCATGGTTCCAAAAGCTAGAAAAGCCACTTTTATCAACCCAAAACAATTCCAACCAACACAAACAAGTATAATTAATGTTCATAAGCATGGAGTGATCATACAACACAATGTATACCGATTTTTAACCGTTAGATTATCGATTTCCAATAATTCTAACCTAACTCAACATTTCCAAAACTCTAAAAATAATGTCCTAACTAGAAACCACCTTGGATAGATGATGAAAATGATGAAGATGAGATGATTGGATAAAGATTTGATGAATGGATGATGATGATTCTTGAAGTTCTTGAACTTTTCTTCTTCTCCTCTTTTTCTCCTTCCTTTCCTTTTCCTTCTTTCCTCTTTCTCTCTCTTTCTTACTATCTTTCTTTTTTGTGTTTGGAAAGTGGGAGGAAAAGAATAAGTAGTAAACTTAGTATTAGAAATAATACTACTAAATGTCCAAAAAGTCTCTTAAGTCCAAGTTAATAAAATACCTCAGAGTCAGATAATATTAATTGGATTTATTCTCAGTTCCACAGTTACTCTAATTATTTTATCAAATAATTTCTCAGAGTACACTGGGCTCAGTCGATCACAATATAATATTATCCGGGGTAAAATACGGGGTATTACATAGAAAGAACATCTATCCCTAGTAAAACATCTATAACATTCAGTATGTTTACTTAATGAAGAAATCCATAGATATAGTTACAAATGCAATGACAATAACAGACTCTAACCTATATTCAATGTAATAGTACCTGTTGAATGTGAAGGGTCATACCAAATGTGTTCACCAGTGACTGGAAAAAATGTTCCACCAACTACAAGTATTGCTAGAGTAAATGAAAAAGTACATTAATGATCAAACAAACATGAACTAATGCTTCATCAAGTGGAGCACGGAAGTTACCAAAGTGGTTAATACCCTTCCTATCACCAATAGCCTGCAGCAAAGCCTGGGGATGAAGTAACAGAAATCTAAGTTTTGATTCGATGATAATAGATGCAAATTTACTAAAAAAACAATGCTCTAAGCTAATTGAAATGTTACATTGTATTAGCCTTTCAATTTGAAGTGTTTCTGAACCTTCTTTTTCCAATTGCAAAACAATATCTTCCAAATGTGTCTACACTAACCTGAAGTCTAAAATCTATACCAAACAAAAACCTCAATTCCAATCTGTTTAATTCTGATGTACTTACTACTCCAACTTTAGCATAGTAAGCATTGTTGAAGAATCTGCAACACCAAATAGAGAGCTATGTTAACATGTTGAACAAATAATGACAATGAAAGCTAATCAAAATGGCACTCACGCGTCGTCCATAAACTTTGCTACTAGCATAATGGTGGTTATGAGAAGTCGGTGCACATTAAGTGACTTATAAGTGCTTAGAACAAAAATTCAGCAGAAGATGTAGCACCAATCACCAATGTTCCACCAGAAGATGTAGCATCTCCAACCAAGAAGCTAGAATGCTGAAATGAACCTTTATTCTTGTTGCCAACATAAAGTAACTTAGAAGTGCTTAGAACAAAAATTCATTTTGCATGTGAATCTTCTGCAGCAGTATGAAGAAGTTCTCCTGGTTACTTGTAGAAGAACTTTCGTCCTTGACGACAACTTCATAAGCAAACATTTTCGTCTGGAAGAAAGAAAAATGCAAAATATCATTCGAAGTTCATATCAGAAAGTAATTAGAATTTTCCATGTTGGTATCAAAGTGAGAAACCTTACCGGACCGAGATACTCTAGAGATGCCCTGTTGTTGCGGTGAGAATCGGATATCAAGCTATTAATTAACTTGAATCGCACATATTTGAATTCACCATCGAGCTTTGATTTATCTAAAGGAAAGATTAAAGATCAAAGAAAACCCTAATTGCGCTATGTGAAGACACAACTAAGAGATCGGGGATCGGGGGTTGGTTATACTAAGGGAAGGTATTAGCACCTAAGTATCTGTAGTACTCTACAGGAACCTCTTGTTTGTATTTGTGTTATGTTATGTTTGCTTGTAAGGAAATCTGCTAAGGGTAAGGGAAAAGACCTAGGGGTATGTACACTAAGTATGCTCGCCAAGACATCGCATCTTGTGCCTATGTATCCGACTACAGAATCAGAGCAATCGTAGTTCACCTAACTAAGGGTGAAGAACCATTGACTATGGCCAAACTTCTAAGGGAAGTGGGTATAAGCTCATGTAGAGTTTAAGAAACTCTCTAAGTCTAAGTTATGATTGGGGAAAGTGAATACTCAAGGTGATGAGTCTCACATAGAGTCCAAGGACTCTAACTTAGTTCTAAGTTGCAAGATTGAATGGCTATGAGGCCAAAAGAAAAGTATCCTATGACTATGAGGTCAAGGTTTGAAGATGTTACCAATGACTATGAGGTCAAAGGTTGCCTATGGCTATGAGGTCAAGGTTGAAAATGGCCATATGACTATGAGGTCAAGAGGGAGTCCTATGACTATGAGGTCAAGGAGAATATGAGCTGTCTATGGCTTTGAGGTCAATAGAGAGACTTTCCTTTGGAAGGAGGGGAGACAACTTCTTGTAAAACAAGAGTTGAAGTGGTATTTAAGTAAATCAATATGAGTTCAAGGACTCAAGGGGATAACATTTAATCAAGTGAGAAAAACATCAAAGCATGATATACATCCACGTATGAGCATGGCAAAAGATAATGAGGTAATTCACAACAAACATGAGTAAATAAACACAAGTATGACAAAGTATTCAAGAACTATGAAGTTAAGAGTTGAGACACACATTCCATTTTTTGCAAGAAAATTCTAAGAAGTGCCACAAGTTATAAACAAAGGTGACGAGGTGTTAACCAAAAAAACAAGCTCCACTCAAAAGTTCTTAACAAGGTTGATAACCTTACTTAAAAATAACTTCTCAAAAATGTCCTAAAACATCTTAGAAGATTATTCAAAAAGTTTGAAGGAAAATAATTTCAAAATTAAGTATGAAATAAAATTCTTAAAATTCAAAAAATTAAAATAAATATAAAAATAAAGTGAAAATAAAAATAAAGATTTTATAAAATCAAACTAAGCATTAAAATGCTATTTTTTGAATTTTAGGAATTTTCTATTGGCAAAGCTATTTTTTAAATGAGTGAAATTGGAATAGAAAAAAAAAATGAACATTATTTGAAAGAAAATGGGGGGTGTGCTAGTGAATTAGAAATGAACTGAGTTATGTTCATTGTGCACATGGGCTGCAACCAGGGAGGTGCCATCAGAGAAAAGGCAAAGCCCAAGCCCAGAGGATTAGATTAGAAAACAAAAAAAAGAATAAAACGGGGTCTGGGGCGAGGGGGATTCGAACCCCATACCCCAAGGTTACAAAGTCGCATGACTTACCACTGGGGTGGCTATACATCCAGTGTATAAGCCACCCCTAACACTACTTAAACCAAACAATTGGAAAAAATGCTAGTTGAACACCCAGGCGAGGAATTGTGACGTGAATATACTAACACCATAATATCAATCGGTCATCCATGACTTAAGCACTAAATGACAAAAAAACTCCAAAACCATTCACATACTGCCACGCTTTACTTTCTTTCATGCAAACATGCAGCTCAAATAAAAACTATCCTGAAACAAACATAACAAAGCCATGGCAACTGTCTCACTTGTTCTTCCATTTTCACCACCAATATTCAACCAAATGCTACGAAATAAAATCTTAACATGAAGTACTCATATGATAGAACAACCATGAACCCTAGGTCACTTAAAATACTAACCAGAATTTGGGGAAAACTGGGCATGAAGACAAGGGTTCAAAACTGACATAAATTAACAATGCCATCACATATCATACAAACTCATACGACTTTTCACATCAGCCCCACAACAACAAAACCTATAGACTCAAAACCTTAATCATGGGAGTTACATAATGAATGTAATATTTTACACCATACAAGCATAATAATGTACATATATCAACACCAAAGAACAGTCTTTATCACAACAAGCTTATGAGTTATGAGTTTTTAGAGACTTACCTCTTGGAGCTTAGGAATCTCCTCCCTTTGCAAATGATAATGCGCATCTCTCCTTTGGTTGATGAATGTTCAAGATCTTTGAACAGGAAATACCACTCACGAGCTTTTTCTTAGTGTGTGACGTGTAGCATTTTTATATGGATGATTGTTGTGTTTTGATGTATTAATGTTAAAAGAAACTCACGAGTTCTCAAGGTTTGGTGTGATATCTTGTGTAGAGTTGATGTTGTTTTTTTTTATTCTGCTTGTGTTGTTACACAAAGAGAGAACAAGTTTATGGTGTTTTTGCGAAAAATGTAATGAGAGAATGTTGATAATCTCTTGTGTAGTGTATTCTGATCTTGTTGGTTCTCACAAAGAGAAGGAGGTCTCCTTTTATAGGAGAGGAGGTTGGTCCATTGGCATGGAAAACTCAGTGGTATTTGGCTTGGTCCAAGAGAGAAGGATCACAAATATGATACTACACGCATGGTTCTGATCTTCTTGAGCCAAGTGAAAAAAGGTTTAGTGGTTACTTGTTAGGGTTTTAGTCAGTAGAAAATGAGCACGAACCAAGGGACTTAGGGCATTAGGAAGCATTGCACAGTGGTTCTTGTTATTAGCTTTTGTGTGTCTATTTGCAAAGTTCAAAAGGTTGTTCTTGGATAGCTTTCTTGCACGGTTTTGTGGCAAAAGTTGTTGGGAACTGATGGAATGGGCTAGTACAGTTGTACTTTGGCAAACAAAATCAGGATTTGTTCAAGTTATGTTTCAAAATGAAACAAACTCGTACAAAGAAACTAAACCGTGCTCCTCTCTTTGGCACATGATAAATTATCAACTAGTGGGCCAAATGACATGCTTTTTGGCTTCTTTGAAAAGGGCTTATGTGATGGAGTAATTCCCATGTATTGGCAGGTTGAGATAATGCTTAAAACAAGTGACAAATCGTGACAACATGTAGTGTAGCAAAGGTGATTGAAATCTGAATTTTCCTAAGTGTATGTAACATTTCAACATGGCAACTTTGATGCACAATTTCTTGATGATCAATGCTCCATTTTATGAGTTCTTTGGTTCTTTGAAAAGTAGGCATTTGATAGAACATTTTCCATGTAGAAAGCTACTTGAGATGAGTTTGGTAACATTGAGAAAAATTGCTCTAAAGTCATGCGCATGAGTTGACAAAAAGACTTTGAAATTTTTTCTAAGTTATTGAGTTTTTACAATTTGAAGCACCCAACTTTAAAGCATCATAAGTTGAGATTGGTTTATCCAAATGAGGAGTTCTACACATGCTTGGAAAGCTTGAAGATCAAGGAACAACTTTCATGTCCAAAGATTTTTTATTTGAAGCTTGGAACTAGGTGAAAAATTGAGTTAAAGATGGATAAAAATTAAGGTGAAAATGACCAAAATTTCATTAAGTCCCCAAAGCTAGCTTATCTTCCAAGTCTCATAACCTAAGAATCATACATTTCTTGAAGAAAGGTCCTCTAATACACTTTGAAGTTCATGGAAAGAGCTTCTATTTGAGCTTTGAGTCACTCAATTTGGATGTGTGGTTTGAAAGTTATGGTGTGCACCAGAAGTAAATTTTCCACACTTAGGAAGTTTCAAAGACCAAACATTGCCCTCTTTGCAAGAAACCTATCAAAACTTGATTTCTCATGCCCTAACTCAATAATTAGACATGTCATGATGGATTTAGGACTTGAATGCTTCATCTTGGATCAAAATCTCAAAAGTCAAAGCCTCAGTCAAACCCTAATTTTCCACAGAATACAACTGGATGATCTCTGATGATCTTGCCTCTTCAATCTATTTCAATGCCCATAGATGGCCTCCAAGGATGTCTATTACCACGTGGGACCATGTCTTGATCAACATCAAAGGCACTGGCTAACTTGTCTTGAAAAAACCCTAGTTTGAGGTATGGTGAACTTGTGGCTCAAGGCACTTGTAATAGGAATCAAACACACTTAACTTCTTGTTGAATTGGAACTCTAGGATGTATGTGAACTCAAATAGTTGCATTTGGAGCCTCAGTTGTCCTTCTCGAATAGATGAATTCATATACAACTCTCAATCACATTGTGAACACTTGTGATAATTTTATGGAGCCAAAGAGTATCTTAGGAGACCTTGAATCATGTGAGAGCCTGGCTTAGGAGACCCTGCCATCTTTCTTGTGTAAACCCTAGTTATCATACAAAAGAAACAAACTTTCAAGATGAAGTGGTTAGTTAACACTGCATAGATGATTGAATCCCTACATGTAAGTGCAAGATGATATGACATCTAAGGGGTAAATTTTGGGGTACAACAGTTGCCCCTATTTAAATAGCTTTACCGGATGGCACGAGGAATGGAAATCTTCGGGGCATCACGGTGAAAAGGTGTTTAAATATAGCAAACCGAAAATTGCCCTTAGATGGCATGTAGATGCTAAGGACAGGCAACAGACATACAAAATGCTGACATGCCATGAACTTCTAGTATAGTGGTATGATGCTATGGTAGTGCAAAGATGCAGACAAAACAGGACATCAAAAGATAAAAGAGCAGGCCACCACAGGTGAGCTTCACTGGGGAAGGATGAAGGTTTAGTATCTATAAGGAAAACTCACTAGGGATGCAAACTAACCAACAAAAGAGACTCAACTGGGGAGATTCCAAGGAAACACTGGGGATAGAAAAATAAAGGGGGGAAATCCTATAGGTCCTCACTGGAGATAGGAGCCAGAGAGGTGTTCTCCACTAGGGAGAGATCCAGGGAGATGGACGACAGGTTCATAGGTGACCGGACGACACAGGGGAAATAAAACACATTCTTACTGGGCACGAAACCAGAAAGAAGACATGATCACCGCTAGGGATCAATTTGAAATAAAAGGATAGACATCCTACAAAGATTTTCTGGGAATTTCTTATACTGAAGAGTTCAAATGGGATCTTCAAGAAAAGCCAGAAAAGACAGAAACAAACTCTGCGTGCGCCATATGAGGATCATCACAAGGACTTCCAAAGAGATATGGATAATGACTGAGCCTCTGCTGGGAATAAGATAATAGTGCCAACAATGATTGGACTCAGAAATAACATGCCAGTAAACACTGGATTCACAGTATAAATATTTGAAATGATGTCAGTAAATAAACAATTTGATTTGGATAAGATACTAATATGAGTTAGCCTGAATACCAATTTGAGGTTGCTTAGATACCAATTTGAGTTGGCTTTTAGGTTCATATCTGACCTGGGTTTTAGGTTCATATCTGACCTGGGTTTTAGGTTCATATCTGACCTAAAACAAACAATGCCAGCAATCACTGGACTTTAGACACCAATATGAGTTGGTTTCAACAATGCCAGCAATCACTGGACTTTAGGTTCATATCTGACCTGGTTTTAGGTTCATATCTTACCTGAAACAAACAATGCCAGCAATCACTGGACTTTAGACACCAATATGAGTTGGGTAGGTTAAGGTTCACAGTTGACCAAAGTTTAGGTTCATATCTGACCAAGGTTCACAGTTGACTTGAGGTTTAAGGTTCATAGCTGACCAAAGTTTAGGTTCATATCTGACCTGGTTTTCAAACTTCGGGTTCACATTTGACCTGATTTTAGGTTCACATTTGACCTGGATTCCAAACAATGCCATCAATTACTGGACTTTAGGTTCATATCTGACCTAGTTTTCAAACTTCGGGTTCACATTTGACCTGAGTTTAGGTTCATATTTAACCTGGATTGAAACAATGCCAGCAATTACTGGACTTGAGGTTCATATCTGACCTGGGTTTAGGTTCATATCTGACCTGGATTTCAAACTTTAGGTTCACATTTGACCTGAGTTTAGGTTCATATTACATGGATGGAAACAATTCCAGCTATCACTGGACTTTAGATTTGTATCTGACCTGAGTTTAGGTTCACATTTGACCTGGTTTTCAAACTTTAGGTTCATATCTGACCTGAGGTTTAGGTTCACATTTGACCTGGATTGAAACAATGCCAGCAATCACTGGACTTTAGGTTCATATCTAACCTGGTTTTCAAACTTTAGGTTCATATCTGACCTGAGGTTTAGGTTCACTTTGACCTGGATTGAAACAATGCCAGCAATCACTGGGCTTTAGGTTCATATCTGACTTGGTTTTCAAACTTTGGGTTCACATTTGACCGGAGTTTAGGTTTACATTTGACCTGGGTTGAAACAATGCCAACAATCACTGGACTTTAGGTTCATATCTGACGGAGTTTAAGTTCACATTTGACCTGGTTTAGGTTCACATTTGACCTGAAATAAAACAATGCCAGCAATCACTGTACTTTAGGTATCCATATGAGGAGATTAAGTGTCAGATAGATCAGTACTGGGGTTGCATAATGAAGATTAGACTTCCTGGGGAATACCAATTATGGTTGCAAAAAGGTTGGATAATACCAGAGATAGATAAGCCTCTCAGCAGAGACCGCCACTTATAGCCGTAGAAAAAACAAGCTTCTCCAAGAGATTGCTACTTGTTGTTGGGTATAAATTCCAAAGAGATGTTGATATCACAACATTGTTGGAGAAAAAGATTTTGCCTTCAATGAGGATCTGCAAAAGATTATTCCTGCGAGACACAGTGCAAAATAAATGCACATTCAAGATAGGTTTAGCAACCTAAACATGCCCAATAGCACACTTGCCAGGGGCCAAAAAAATTGATCTAGGAACAAGCTAGAAAGATACGGTCAAACAAGACTCCAACCATTGAGGAATGAGCTCAAATGGGGATTTATCTTATCTAAGCGTGGAAAAGATAACTGAAACAACCATCATCCACGAGAATCAATCTCCATGAAGAATTCAGAAAGGATGGGAACTTTATGCCTAGGGTTGACAACTCTAATGGAGAGAATAGACAAACCCGGTCACTTGGGGAGATAAACGACAAAGCGAACAAAATAGGTAAACACCAGAAAGATAACAGAAATGCTAAGATGCTATGCACATGAATGCTTATGCTTATGCGGGCAAAACAGACAAAAGGAAATGAGACTAGAGATGAAATAAACATCTCAACAAGGATACACAACCAACCTCATCAGATTGAAACATCACTGGGGGTGAATATGTAGAATCAGCAGCACTGCTTCAAGGTTACAAACTTCTCTGAGGGAAAAGGGTGATCCACTTGGTATAGCATCATGACTTCACTAGGATTTCCATCATGAACTGCTTTCCTTACTGGAGGGAAATCCATGGAGAATTGTCAAGATTAGCTGAAGTAACAGCTTATTGGGGAACTAGCAAAGGATGTCACAAAAGCTGAGTAGTTCTGCATAACTCATTTGCCCCAGAGTACATGGTCTATAAGAAGAAAATACCAAGAGGATTTTATAGAAGAATTGGCATACAAGAGGCTTCAATATCTTCAAACTCTTGGAGAGATTCATGAATTTCGGCGTAACTGCCCCAAATTAACTGCATTTACACAACAAGGCCCTTGAACTTGTGCTTCAGACTGGTTGTTGACAATTGGGGAGAAAACTTGCCCCTGTCAGCTTGGTTGATCTGTGGAGGAGATGTCGTTGACTTTTTAGAGATTTACCAAATCTCGACTTGACTGCTTCTGATTAACTGATATGTGAGGATCGGTCATCAAAAGGATTTTACAGAAGAATTAACATGCCAGATGCTTCAACATCTTCAAACTTTTGAAGAGAAATGAACCTCGACATAACTGCCCCAACTCGACTGTATTTGAAATGCAAAATACTCGGATTGCGGTAGAAACAACTGGGGAACAAACTTGCCCCTATTGGTGGGTCTTTGGCGTCCTTGTCTTTGAAACAAACTTGTCATAAGATGACCTCGAGAAGGGTTGCCTCAATATTCTGAACTTTTGAAGAGTTCTGCCCCTGATTCAATAGCTCTTGGAATGGTGGATTGGCAAATCCTTCCGCTTGGTTGCCCCTGACTGAGCTTTCTTTATCAAGTCAAATTCCCTAGTTGGCTGCATTTATTGGGATGTCTTTGATATTGAATTGTCTTGCAAACAAGTATTGTTCATTTAAAAATTGGCAATTTCAATGCAACATTAATGCAAGCTTTTGAAATCAAGTTTTAATGATGAAAACGCACACGGTGGAATGATCAGATAACAAAGTGGATCTAGTCATTTATAGAATAACAGATGAAGTGATCAACTCATGCAAATAGTAAAGATCATTAGGAGTCAGGTTAATCAACTTTGTTGTAGTATGCTTTCAAAACAACCTTACCTCAATTAGGTCTTTTAAGGGTTGTAACGTGGCTTAGTTCACGGTTTATGAAACAAAGGATAAAGGCTCAAAGTTTATTTGTCCCTACCCAATCTTCGTGATGAACTCCAATCCTACACTCAGTTAACCCAAGCTATACATTCAAGTTCCTATAGGCTAGGAATGAACTGATGATAGTTGATGATGATTCAGACACCTTGAATAGTCATTACTCCCTTACAATATTTGGTTATCCTTTATTGCTGAGCTTTTGAGACCTCTTCTTGTCTTTGCTTGAGGTTATGAGACCTCATATTCGCCTTTGTTGAGGTTATGAGACCTCTTCTTTGTCTTTGCTGAGGTTTTGAGACCTCTTCTTTGTCTTTGTTGAGGTTATGAGACCTCTTCTTTTCTTGGTTGAGGTTTTGAGACCTCCTTTTGTCTTTGTTGAGGTTTTGAGAACTCTTCTTTGCCTTTGCTGAGGTTTTGAGACCTCTCCTTTTTTATTGTCACTTGATTTGAGAGAGCTGACTGGTGTCTTGCATGAAGCGCTTGTATTCGATTGCATAACCAAGTTAAACTGAGAACTACCCTGCCCCAAGGTTGAGATTTAAGGGTTTTTTTTTGTGTAAGGAAAGAAAACTCCTACTTCTAGGCTCGAAGGTTAACGAGGGATTATCTTCCTTATTCCTCTAGTGTTTGGGAATTGAAACAATGCCTTACATCATCGGCAAAGTTTAATTGAAAGCATACCACATCAATTATGGATATAATGTTTTCATCATCCTCCCTAATTTTTGCTTAATAACAAATTGATAAGTGGAATGAAATAAGATAAAGATATATTTTTTGTTTTCATGAACATAAAAGTAAATTAGTGAAACGAATGGACTTACTCAAAAGATGCATAAATATTTCATTAATATTGCCAATTTGAAAGTTCAACAACTCATAAGCAAATACAAGTTCAACATGCAAAAGAAATACAACTGAAAAAATTGAAAATAATAAAATACAGCCAGCTTCGGCGAATTGACTTCAAAAAGCTTCAATTTTCGTGTCCAAAAGGGGTCACTCCTTTGATGCTCATGATCTTGCTTTGGATCAGTTCACGCATGTGACTTATTCCTTGTGGTATAAGACCTTAAGAGGCCTCACAGGTCCTTTTCCCTTATTGCCATCTGTCTCAGAATTTAGCTCAGAAACTGGGATATCCATATCTGGTCTTCCTCCTTGGGGTGCTAGTGATTCTATCACATCTTGCAACCTGAGCTTGAAACTCTTGCACTCCTCTACGAGGTGTCCCATTGTCTTGGTACAATATCCACATTTGACATCTGGATGGTCTTCTTCAAAGATTAGACTCTTGTTGTGGATCAATTTTCATACAGAGGCTTCTAACTTAGAACAAGTATCCAAATCATGTCCTCCAACCCCTTTATGGAATTCACATGTTACATTTGTATCAGGATTGTACCATGCATACGACGCCTGCACAGATGTGAGAGGAGTTATCAAAGCATTCTGGATTAGTAATGGGTACAGCTTACTAAGTGGCACGGGAGTCCGTTCGTCATGAACTTTGTTCCTTTTGTTCCGATTCTGCTTCTTGTTCTGTTTTTGCCTCTTGTTCCGAGTATGACGACCTTGAAGAGGAAAGGCAAATGAATGTTGATACGCCAACTTGGCATTCAGAGGCTGATGATGACATTCTGAGGGATAACCAAACGCTGGTGAATGGAGATCATCCCCATGAGTCTGTCCTAGGCTTAGGGTAACACTGGACGGATGAGGGGTAACGACCTCTTTGGTTGTCACAAGGTGGGGGTGCCCATCCTTCTTCATCAGAGCTTGCAAAGTTTCCAGGACCCAACTCATCTGGCTTTTGAGAATCCTGATCTCTTCCCTCAAAGCTTCCTGGCCTTTCAACAACTCCTTCATCGTCGCCATTTGTCCAAAAAGCATGCTAGGTATCCTTCAGACATAGCAGAAGAAGAGACTCAAGGCTGAGAAATGCAAATGAGATGCGAATGCGATGACATGCACATGGGATGCAAATGCAAGCCAAATGGTTTCAAGGAACTCAAAGGCAAGTTGCAAAATTTTTTAAAATTGAAGAGTTTCATTTTTTGAAAACAATGATCTCTATTGATCCTTGCAAAGGAAAGAACGTCTGAGTTCCTTGAAACCAACGATTGATGAGATGAGATATATGCAACGCACAAAACATGCACAAACATATGCACACACAACAAAACACACAAGTCCTATGTTTAGGAGTCACATGAGTGGAGTCGTGGTCTACCCATCCCAATAGGTGTGTACTATGGGTTTATCAGCTATAGATCATGGTTCTAAAAAAGTTCCTAGAGTCGACAACCCATCTTTCAGATATTATCGACTTCCCAATTACTTGGTAATCAATAATATTCTCGAGAGAGTCTCGTCTGAGTGTAGTATCGCGTATCAACCATTTAGGATTACTCCCTCATAGTCATCGTACTACATCCTAAAAGGCCAAGTGGGGTAAAAGGGTAACTAAAGGTCATCAGAATCACGGGCACCTAGGTCGAAAGTGGCAACGCATTCACGATTGCTCGTCCAACATATACCACCTCTAAGAGGGCCTCAACTGAGTGTGGAATCTCAAGTCAACTCCTTTGGGATTACTCCCTCGAAGTCTCCTTGAATATATCCACTATCCTATCATATGTGTACTCTCAAGTCCGGGTTAGGACTTATCTCACCACTCAATAGTAGCTACCCTGCCAAACAGAAGAACCTAAACAAGACAGGTTTACAGATATGTATACAGATATGTACAAGCAAACAAAACATAAATAACACAACCACATTAAGGTGGGCTTAACCCTCAAATATTGTTCCCAGTGAAGTCGCCATTTCTGTTATGGTGAGAATCAGATATCAAGCTATTAATTAACTTGAATCACGCATCTTTGAATTCACCATCGAGCTTTGATTTATCCAAAGGAAAGGGTAAAGATCAAAGAAAACCCTAATTGCGCTATGTGAAGACACAGCTAAGAGATCGGGGATCGGGGGTTGGTTATACTAAGGAAAGGTATTAGCACCCTAAGTATCTGTAGTACTCTATAGGAACCTCTTGTTTGTATTTGTGTTATGTTATGTTTGCTTGCTAAGGAAATCTGCTAAGGGTAAGGGAAAAGACCTAGGGGTATGTACACTAAGTATGCTCCCCAAGACATCGCATCTTGTGCCTACGTATCTGACTAAAGAATCAGAGCAACCGTAGTTCACCTAACTAAGGGTGAGGAACCATTGAATATGGCCAAAGTTCCAAGGGGAATGAGTATAAGCTCATATAGAGTTTATGAAACTCTCTAAGTCTAAGTTATGATTGGGGAAAGTGAATACTCAAGGTGATGAGTCTCACATAAAGTCCAAGGACTCTAACTTAGTTTTAAGTTGTAAGATTGAATGGCTATGAGGCCAAAAGGAAAGTATCCTATGACTATGAGGTCAAGGTTTGAAGATGTTACCAATGACTATGAGATCAAAGGTTGCCTATGACTATGAGGTCAAGGTTGAAAATGGCCCTATGACTATGAGGTCAAGAGTGAGTCCTATGACTATGAGGTCAAGGAGAATATGAGCTGTCTATGACTTTGAGGTCAATAGAGAGATTTTCCTTTGGAAGGAGGGGAGACAACTTCTTGTAAAACAAGAGTTGAAGTGGGATTAAAGTAAATCAATATGAGTTCAAGGACTCAAGGGGATAACATTTAATCAAGTGAGAAAAACATCAAAGCATGATATACATCCATGTATGAGCATGGCAAAAGATAATGAGGTAATTCACAACAAACATGAGTAAATGAACACAAGTATGGCAAAGTATTCAAGAACTATGAAGTTAAGAGTTGAGACACACATTCCATTTTTTGCAAGAAAATTCTAAGAAGTGCCACAAGTTATAAACAAAGGTGACGAGGTGTTAACAAAAAAAACAAGCTCCACTCAAAAGTTCTTAACAAGGTTGATAACCACACTAAAAAATAACTTCTCAAAATTTTCCAAAAACATCTTAGAAGATTATTCAAAAAGTTTGAAGGAAAATAATTTCAAAATTAAGTATGAAACAAAATTCTTAAAATTCACAAAATTAAAATAAATATAAAAATAAAGTGAAAATAAAAATAAAGATTTTATAAAATCAAACTAAGCATTAAAATGCTATTTTTTGAATTTTAGGAATTTTCTATTGGCAAAGCTATTTTTTAAATGAGTGAAATTGGAATATAAAAAAAATTAACTTTATTTGAAAGAAAATGGGGGGGGGGGTGCTAGTGAATTAGAAATGAACTGTATGTTCATTTTGCACATGGGCTGCAAACAGGGAGGTGCCATCAGCGAAATTGCGAAGCTCAAGCCCAGAAGATTAGATTAGAAAACAAAAAAAGAATAAAACGGGGTCTGGGGCAAGGGGGATTCGAACACTAGACCCCTAGGTTACAAAGGCGCATGGCTTACCACTGGGGTGGCTATACATCCAGTGTATAAGCCACCCCTAACACTACTTAAACCAAACAATTGGAAAAAATACTAATTGAACACCCAGGCGAGGAATTGTGATGTGAATATACTAACACCATAATATCAATCGGCCATCCATGACTTAAGCACTAAATGACAAAAAACTCCAAAACCATTCACATACTGCCACGCTTTACTTTCTTTCATGCAAACATGCAACTCAAATAAAAACTATCGTGAAACAAACACAACAAATCCATGGCAACCGTCTCACTTGTTCTTCCATTTTCACCACCAATATTCAACCAAATGCCACGAAATAAAATCTTAACATGAAGTGCTCACATGATAGAACAACCATGAACCCTAGGTCACTTAAAATACTAACCAGAATTTGGAGAAAACTGGGCATGAAGACAAGGGTTCAAAACTGACATAAATTAACAATGCCATCACATATCATACAAAATCATACGACTTTTCACATCAGCCTCACAACAACAAAACCTATAGACTCAAAACCTTAATCATGGGAGCTACAGAATGAATGCAATATTTTACACCATACAAGCATAATAATGTACATATATCAACACCAAATAATAGTCTTTACCACAACAAGCTTATGAGTTATGAGTTTTTAGAGACTTACCCCTTGAAGCTTAGGAATCTCCTCCCTTTTCAAATGATAATGCGCACCTCTCCTTTGGTTGATGAATGTTCAAGATCTTTGAACAGGAAATACCACTCACATTTCCTCTTGACCACTCACGAGATTTTTCTTAGTGTGTGACGTGTAGCATTCTGATATGGATGATTGTTGTGGTTTGATGTATTGATGTAAAAAGAAACTCACGAGTTCTCAAGGTTTGGTGTGATATCTTGTGTAGAGTTGATGTTGTTTTTTTTGTTCTGCTTGTGTTCTTACACAAAGAGAGAACAAGTTTATGGTGGTTTTGCAAAAAATGTAATGAGAGAATGCTGATAATCTCTTGTGTAGTGTATTCTGATCTTGTTGGTTCTCACAAAGAGAAAGAGGTCTCCTTTTATAGGAGAGCAGGCTGGTCCATTGGCATGGAAAACTCAGCGGCTTTGGCTTGGTCCAAGAGAGAAATATCACAAATATTATACTACACGCATGGTTCTGATCTTCTTGAGCCAAGTGAAAAAAGGTTTAGTGGTTGCTTGTTAGGGTTTTAGTCAGCAAAAAATGAGCACGAACCAAGGGACTTAGGGCATTAGGAAGCATTGCACAATGGTCCTTGTTATTGGCTTTTGTGTGTCTGTTTGCAAAGTACAAAAGGTTGTTATTGGATAGCTTTCTTGCACGGTTTTGTGGAAAAAGTTATTGGGAACTAATGGAATGGGCTAGTACAGTTGTACTTTGGCAAACCAAATCAGAATTTGTTCAAGTTATGGTTCAAAATGAAACAAACTCTTACAAAGAAACTAAACCGTGCTCCTCTCTTTGGCACATGATAAATTATCAACTAGTGGGCCAAATGACATGCTTTTGGGCTTCTTTGAAAATGGCTCATGTGATGGAGTAATTCCCATGTTATTGGTAGGTTGAGATAATGCTTAAAACAAGTGACAAATCGTGACAACATGTAGTGTAGCACAGGTGATTGAAATCTGAATTTTCCTAAGTGTATGTAACATTTCAACATGGCTACTTTGATGCACAATTTCTTGATGATCAATGCTCTATTTTATGAGTTCTTTGGTTCTTTGAAAAGTAGGAATTTGATAGAACATTTTCCATGTAGAAAGCTACTTGACATGAGTTTGGTAAAATTGAGAAAAATTTCTCCAAAGTCATGCGCATGTGTTGACAAAAAGACGTAGAAATTTTTTCTAAATTATGGAGTTTTTACAATTTGAAGCACCCAACTTTAAAGCATCATAACTTGAGATTGGTTTATCCAAATGAGGAGTTCAACACATGCTTGGAAAGCTTGAAGAACAAGGAACAACTTTCATGTCCAAATATTTCTTATTTGAAGCTTGGAACTAGGTGAAAATTGAGTTAAAGATGGATGAAAATTAAGGTGAAAATGACCAAAATTTCACTAAGTCCCTAAAGGTAGCTTATCTTCCAAGTTTCATAACCTAAGAATCATGCATTTCTTGAAGAAATCTCCTCTAATACACTTTGAAGTTCATGGAAAGAGCTTCCATTTGAGCTTTGAGTCACTCAATTTGGATGTGTGGTTTGAAAGTTATGGTCTGTACAAGAAGTGAATTTTTCACACTTTGGAAGTTTCAAAAATCAAACATTGCCCTCTTTGCAAGAAACCTCTCAAAACTTGATTTCTCATGCCCTAACTCAACAATTAGACATGTCATGATGGATTTAGGACTTGAATGCTTCATCTTGGATCAAAATCTCAAAAGTCAAAGCCTTAGTCAAACCATAATTTTCCACAGAATATAACTGGTTGATCTCTGATGATCTTGCCTCTTCAATCTATTTCAATGCCCATAGATGGCCTCCAAGGATGTCTATTACCACATGGGACCATGTCTTGATCAACATCAAAGGCACTGGCTAACTTGTCTTGAAAAAACCCTAGTTTGAGGTATGGTGAACTTGTGGCTCAAGGCACTTGTAATAGGAATCAAACACGCTTGACTTCTTGTTGAATTGGACCTCTAGGATGTATGTGAACTAAAATAGTTGCATTTGGAGCCTCAGTTGTCCTTCTTGAAAAGATGACTTCATATACCACTCTCAATCACATGGTGAACACTTGTGATAATTTTATGGTGCCAAAGAGTATCTTAGGAGACCTTGAATCATGTGAGAGCCTGGCTTAGGAGACCCTGCCCTCTTTCTTGTGTAAACCCTAGTTTTCATACAAAAGAAACAAACTTGCAAGATGAAGTGGTTAGTTAACAATGCATTGATGATTGAATCCCTACATGTAAGTGCAAGATGATATGACATCTAAGGGGTAAAATTTGGGGTACAACACCTGTCATTTTTATTAAAAAATTAATATCTGAGATTATTGCTCAACATGCTTATTTCAAAAATTGTGAAACTATTTATACCCTCTGAAATCTTCTATTGATTTGAAATTATATTTTTTTCATGAAGTCTTTTAGCTCAACAGAAAGCTTCTTCCCAAGATCATATCCATGCATCATAATTGAAATTCTGGTATCAGATGTGTGATGTTAAGTGCGATGTCACAACAACACACTCTGCACAATGGACAAAATAAACAGCAGAATAACACACAAGGAATTGTTCACCCAGTTCGGTCTAACTACCTACGTCTGGGGGCTACCAAGCCAGGGATGAAATTCACTACTTGTAGAATTAAATTACAGACTCAACAACCCAGTTGACAATCTCCTAATCTTAATTCCTACTAGTGACTTTCTACCTAAGAAACCACTTAGATATGAGAACCCTACTCAATCCCTAAAACCTCTCAAAGGACACCCTCTTTGAGATACCTTGATTCTGCTTCACAGCTTTGATCAAGTTACACAACTCTCTATCGCTTCACAGCTTCTAAGAGAGGACAGAAAATAACTCACCTATTTAATCTAGAATAGTGTATACAAAACTCGTACAAAATACTTAAGACACTCAGCCTATGCTCTTGATATTCTCTCTGTATTTCTGTACCTTTTCCTTTGGTCTTGTGCGCTTTATATAGCCACCTGAATTGGGCTTGGACTGCTACAATATCTGACTTGATTTGTTATTTAAAACTGAATCTTCAAAACAGATTTTCTCCTAAAATATTTTCAAATCTTCAACCTTTTAAATCTCCTACAAATCTGCATCAGATCTCCTATGCAGCGGAAAATATCTATCCCAAGATATTCTCATCCAATGAGACAGCTTGCTCTCCACAATTCCAGCTAACACGCAAACCCTAACAACATCACAAACCTGATGTTATTAATTCTGCAGATCTAATGTCACAACATCGCTTGTGACATCAGACATCCATACTTCAGTAACTAAAACACTTAACACAGCCCAGTGTTAAAACTCAATGTTGTGACATCACCTCCTAGACATCACACATTTAACAGCTTCACTACTTAACACAGCCCAGTGTTAAGACTCAATGTTGCAATATCACCACCTGGATATCAACATTGAACATACTTTGTTTTACCTTTGTTTTACCAAAATTCCAGCCAATCCAAACAACTCACAATCTCCCCCTTTGGCTAATTTTGGCTAAAACAATCTCTGCACCTTCAGAGACAATAGCAGCGGAATAAAAACTTCAATAATTTTTTAAACTTTCAAGCAGCAGCATCTTCAATACAAAAAGACTTCACTCTGCTGCAGTACCATCTTCAACAGCAACAATTTTCAACAATGTTGCTCCCCCTCAATCATGAACCAGCATAACCAGCTGTTCAGCAGTTCAGTAATTATTTCCCCTTAATTTCTGCACTTCTGTACCATAACAGCAAACATCAATATATTCCTTTGACAACACAACAACTCTTTTGACAGCATTTGACATTTGGATACTCTTGGCTTTCTTGGCTACTTCTCCCCCTTTTTAGCCACAATTTGACAACCTCATCAAGTCAGTCTAACTACAGTTAGTACTACCCTAGCTCTCATTGTCAGTCTCACAGTCAGCAAAAAGACATAACAAATCATTGAACAAAAAACATAAAGGGTGCATATAACAGCACAATATTCAAATTACAAACCAAGCACAACAGTGCAGAAAAAAAAACTAAAGCTACTAACTAAGCAAAACATTAAAAGCTTTAATCATCTGAGCTGAGATCATCATCTTCTTTTGAGCAATCAGCATTGTCATTATCAGCTTCAACTTTCTTATCAGCAACTTCTTTTTCTGTCATCTTTAGAGTCATAAGTAATCTTTTGAACTTCTCCTTTCTTTCAGTGCTTACTCTGATGGCTTCATCTAATTCTTTACAGGCTTCCTCTAGTTCAGAAATCATATCAGTCTTGACATGAGTATGATGAGTAAATGTTGAGGCAGATACCTTGACATGATTAGCAACATGTTTTCCTCCGAACAGCTTCTGATGAAAAGATAAGTCAGGCTTCCTTCTATACACAATATCATACTGGTGAAGAATCCCAGGATGCTGAGACAGAATTATCCCACAAATGAGGGATGGAAATGCAATAGGCAATTTCACAGCTCTTGTTGCAGCATGCTTGATAGTCTGATTATAAATGTAAGAGCCATAATCAATTAGTCTCTTTGTTCCAATGGCATAAACTAATTTGCCCAAACCAGCAAAAATAAAGGTCTTGTGGTTAGTAGGAACCCAGTTAACAGCACCTATCCTATGAAGAAGAGCATATTTCACACTTAATAAACTTGCTGATAACTTCCCTTTTGAAGGCCAAACTTCTACTTGACCAGCTGTGATTTCTTTGCAAATAGCATTATTAGAAACTTCTAATTCTCCATAATCTTCCTCACTTCTTCCTAAGTAGGCATTGATCACCTTAGGAGAGAACCAGACACACTTACCCCTGACGGTAACTCTTCTGAAGGTTAGGCTTTTGCTATCATCAATAGACTCAGGGATATTCACTATAAATTCTCTGACTAGTCTATCATAGCAACTAGTCAATCCTGACACAGTCCTTATGAGACCAGCAAACTTAATTAGATCTACAATTCCAGTAGACTCTAGGTCATCTGTTACTAGCTCTCTTTCCAGAGCTATCCTTCTTTGGCTCACACAATTCCACATGGATGCACTTCTGGCACAGTGGAATGAGATGTTATCAGGCACTTGATCAGCAGCTCTGTTCCTCACAGGGTTGATGTCTTGAACATCACACTCTGAATCTGATTCTTCCTTGATTCTCCTCTTCTTGCCATACATGGCAACTTTGCTCCACGACTTGGGAGAGTCTGCAACTGAAGTCCTTTTCTTATCCTTGACCATATTTTCATTAGGAAGTGACTCCACTCCTTTCCCTTTCCTATCCTCCCTTCTTCTTGCATTACCAATGATATCACTA
Organism: Lathyrus tuberosus; assembly: GCA_022829125.1. NCBI lineage: Eukaryota > Viridiplantae > Streptophyta > Magnoliopsida > Fabales > Fabaceae > Lathyrus > Lathyrus tuberosus. The sequence continues at coordinate 2,612,540 of JALAZF010000213.1, forward strand.
TCAGATGAGTCCCCAACATCTATAACCTCAACCTGATCCTTCCCTTTATAACTGTGACTTTCATCCCTAGGGGACAATGTTCTGACATCAGGGATGACATCAGTATCTTCAAGATCTTCTTCTTTACTACCACCTTCAGCGTCTTGAATCACAGACAAGGCCAGTCTGTGAAGATTTGTGTCCTCACTTTGAGAGTCCACCTGTTCAGTAGGAATTTTCCTCAAAGGGACAGAAATCCCTTTTACACGTATTCCCTTCTCAAGAATTTTGGTGGCAATCTGCTCCAAATGCATGTCCACATCATACTTCTCCTCAACAGCTTGAGAGGATGATGACCTAGTTTCAGTTTTATTCAACTTGGTTGAAGGTTTAGAGTTACCTGAATCTGGAAGTGCCATAGGAATGTGTTCTTTGTCAACAAGTTCTTTTTCCGAAGAAACCCTAGTTCGTACATGCGCAGGTCTTTGAGAATCAGAGTTCTTGGATGGGGAAGACATCGTTCCTTTGTAACAGACTAGGTTTAGAGAAGATTTTTCTATTCTGTTGAGATTAAGGGAGATGAACCGTTGAGACGAGAACACTTTGATGAATCTTGATATAGAATCAATATGGTAAGGCGCCTGATTTTGAGTACCTCTTAAAGACCAATCACTAATTTTCTCCCTCCATAAAGACTTTCCTTTTAAAAATTTAAAAGGATTCACATCAGAACTCAATAACTCAGAGTGACCTTTCAACATCCTTTCACACCTGACGTCATAGTCTGATATTATAACATCAACTTGAACATCATTAGTCGAATCAACTTCAAGGGGAATCCACTGATAGCAGTTATCTTTGGATCTGGCACCCTTCATAACAACCTGATTATGCTCATCAGATACCACACACTCATCTTTGGTGAAGTTAACTTTGTAACCTCCATCACATAGCTGACTTATGCTAATCAGATTAGCATTCACACCTTGGACAAGGATTACACTATCAAGGGTAAGACCATCAAGATTCTTCACTCTTCCAACTCCTTCTACTACTCCTTTTTCTCCATTGCCAAACACAACCTTATTTGCATGGCAAGGGTTGAACTCCACCAACTGATCCTTGGATCCAGTCATGTGCATTGAACATCCACTGTCAAAGTACCATGCATCCATGGCAAAATGTCCATATGAGGTATGAGCCAATAGACATATGACCTGACCTTTAGGAACCCATTGTTTCACCACCTTGGGCCTGACCTCCTTCTGTCTGGGTTGAGGAGCAGAATTTGGATAACCGTGAAGCTTGAAGCACGAGGACTGCATATGTCCAAACCTGCCACAATAGAAGCATCTGACTTTGTCATCTCTAAAGTGGTTAAATCTTCTGCCACTTTGATGATAATGCTGTGGCTGCCACCCATACTTTTGTCTCCTTCTTCCATAGTTAGATTGTTTTCTTCTGTACTGAGGACGCTGTCTCCTAGGCTGTCTCCTATGGTGATGAGGCTTCCTTCTTCCATAGAGATGAGGTACAACATTGTTGTATCCATATCCATCTCCATACCAGTCTCCCTGACGTTGAGACATCTGATGAGACATGTTCTGTTTGAACTTGGCAGCTTGCATGCTCTTGTGATATTGGGGAGGCATATACTGACTAGCTCCTTGTGGCTGCATCTTCCTCTTATGAGAACCATTCTTCTTCTCAACATTCTGAGACTGTGAATGAGCACCCTTCTCAGGTGTAGGATCCTGTCTCTTTGTTTGATGTTGAGACAATGGTTGGGACACCTCCTTCTTTGTTCCTGAAGAGCTTGCTTCAGCAGAAACCTTTTTCTCAGCCACAAATCCTATACCTGACTTATCACCAGCAGCTTTCTCTGACTGCAGAATCTTATCAAGGGTGTCTGTACCACTGTTCAGCATCCTAACAGATTTTGTTATATGATCAAGATGAGCTTTGACCAGTGAGACTTCATTTTCCAAATCAGCTTTAGCAGTCTCAAGCTGAGCAATCTGTTTCTTTTGACTCTTTTTTTCTTGACAAATTTCAGCACTCTTCAGACAAATCTCTTGATAAGTAGAAGCTAACTCCTCAAAAGTTATTTCCCCATCACTAGAATCATCATCAGAAACAACTGTTCCTGTCAAAGCTCTAACATGCTTTGCTGACTCACCTTCACTTTCACTATCAGAGTCAGACCAGGAAACTGACATGCCCTTCTTCTGCTTCTTCAAGAATGTGGGACATTCTTTCTTGACATGTCCATGACCTTCACACTCAAAGCACTAAATACCCTTGTCTTGAGCAGTCTTCTCCTCATCCTTCTCCTTAGACTTGCTGATGTCAGAAGCGATGTTCTTATAATTAGGCTTGAAGTTCTTGTTCATTCTTTTGAACACCTTGTTGAACTGCCTTCCCAACATAACAATGGCCTGAGATAGATCTTCCTGGGATTCAGAACTATTCCCTTTCTCTTCTTGATCATTTAAAACCAAAGTTGTACTCTTAGGCTTCTTTTCTGGTTCTTCCTCATTCAAACCAAACTCAAAAGTTTGAAGAGATCCAATGAGCTCATCAACCCTCATCTTGCTGATGTCTTGAGCTTCTTCAATTGCAGTCACCTTCGTCTTGTACCTCTTAGGAAGTGACCTAAGAATCTTCCTTAAAAGCTTTTCTTATGACATTTTCTCACCAAGAGCACTGGATGCATTAGCCAGCTCAAGCACACTCATATGGAAGTCATGGATAGTCTCATATTCCTTCATCTTCAGACTTTCAAACTTCGATGTTAGAAGCTGAAGTCTTGACATCTTAACTCTAGATGTTCCTTCATGTGTAGCCTTCAAAATATCCCACGCTTCCTTAGCAACCTCACAGGTATTAATTAACCTGAATATGTTTTTATCTACTCCATTGAAGATTGCATTTAGAGCTTTGGAATTACCAAGGGCAAGCTCATCTTCTTCCTTGGTCCATTCTTCTTCAGGCTTCGGTTTTGAAGTGTCTTCTTTATCTTTGCCAGCATCATCTTTTTCACACACAACAAGTGCTTTCCACTCTTTAATAATGGCCTTCCAAGCCCTGTTGTCCAAGGATTTTAAGAAAGTAGCCATCCTTGGCTTCCAATAGTCATAATTGGATCCATCCAAAATAGGGGGTCTGTTGACAAATCCTCCAACTTCTTTGTCCATCTTTACACCAGAAAGTAACTTCCCTAGATCTCACCCAGAGACAGACAGGATGCCTGCTCTGATACCAATTGAAATTCTAGTATCAGATGTGTGATGTTAAGTGCGATGTCACAACAACACACTCTGCACAATGGACAAAATAAACAGCAGAATAACACACAAGGAATTGTTCACCCAGTTCGGTCTAACTACCTACGTCTGGGGGCTACCAAGCCAGGGATGAAATTCACTACTTGTAGAATTAAATTACAGACTCAACAACCCAGTTGACAATCTCCTAATCTTAATTCCTACTAGTGACTGTCTACCTTAGAAACCACTTAGATATGAGAACCCTACTCAATCCCTAAAACCTCTCAAAGGACACCCTCTTTGAGATACCTTGATTCTGCTTCACAGCTTTGATCAAGTTACACAACTCTCTATCGCTTCACAGCTTCTAAGAGAGGACAGAAAACAACTCACCTATTTAATCTAGAATAGTGTATACAAAACTCGTACAAAATACTTAAGACACTCAGCCTATGCTCTTGATCTTCTCTCTGTATTTCTGTACCTTTTCCTTTGGTCTTGTGCGCTTTATATAGCCACCTGAATTGGGCTTGGACTGCTACAATATCTGACTTGATTTGTTATTTAAAACTGAATCTTCAAAACAGATTTTCTCCTAAAATATTTTCAAATCTTCAACCTTTTAAATCTCCTACAAATCTGCACCAGATCTCCTATGCAGCGGAAAATATCTATCCCAAGATATTCTCATTCAATGAGACAACTTGTTCTCCACAATTCCAGCTAACACGCAAACCCTAACAACATCACAAACCTGATGTTATTAATTCTGCAGATCTAATGTCACAACATGGCTTGTGACATCACACATCCATACTTCAGTAACTAAAACACTTAACACAACCCAGTGTTAAGACTCATGTTGTGACATCACCTCCTGGACATCACACATTTAACAGCTTCACTACTTAACACAGCCCAGTGTTAAGACTCAATGTTGCAGTATCACCACTTGGACATCAACATTGAACATACTTTGTTTTACCTTTGTTTTACCAAAATTCCAGCCAATCCAAGAAACTAACAATAATGTCGACGCATACCTGCAAGTTATTAAAGGTTGTCTATTATTTGACATAGTTTGAATAAACTACCTAATTAAGCGTTTATAGAATAAGTGCTTATCACATGACTGTTTTATGTATAAATATTTATAACAACGAAAATCATGTTCATGACCGAAGAGCATCAGACTATCAAGCATTGACACAGACACGATTCTGATTCGTAGACATTAGACATCTGTGATGATTAAAAATAAAAGTGAATTAATATAACCATATTTGTCAGATTCGCATTCGCTATGGCATCAGACTGACAGTGATAATAGTATTGGAATGCGAGATTACAAATTTAAACATGGAACCGAGCAAACTAAATGTATCAAAAGAGCCTAAAACTTGATTGTTACAACACACTGGAACAATATTTTCACCAAGAAGAATAAACTCAGCAGCATTACCACTTGTCTCAACACTGCCAATGGCAGAAAGTGAATAGTGCTCATTATCAAACTCTGCTTTCATCAGTTCTGCAATACTCATAACCTTCCCAAGGGCGATCAGATGGACCGCCTACTCTGAATAACCGCTTGGAGTTTAGTACCTCACATCAAAATTTAGAGAAATCAGATGATTGAATATGTATACAGATATGTACAAGTAAACAAAACATAAATAACACAACCACATCAAGGTGGGCTTAACTCTCAAATATTGTTCCCCAGTGAAGTCGCCATTTCTGTTGTGGTGAGAATCGGATATCAAGCTATTAATTAACTTGAATCACACATCTTTGAATTCACCACCGAGCTTGGATTAACCAAGGAAAGGGTAAAGATAAAAAAAACCCTAATTGCGCTATGTGAAGACACAACTAAGAGATCGGGGATCAGGGGTTGGTTATACTAAGGGAAGGTATTAGCACCCTAAGTATCTGTAGTACTCTACAGGAACCTCTTGTTTGTATTTGTGTTATGTTATGTTTGCTTGCTAAGGAAATCTGCTAAAGGTAAAGGAAAAAACCTAGGGGTTTGTATAGTAAGTATGCTCGCCAAGACATCGTATCTTGTGCCTACGTATCTGACTAAAGAATCAGAGCAACCGTAGTTCACCTAACTAAGGGTGAGGAACCATTAACAATGGCCAAAGTTCCAAGGGGAATGAGTATAAGCTCATGTAGAGTTTAAGAAACTCTCTTAGTCTAAGTTATGATTGGGGAAAGTGAATACTCAAGGTGATGAGTCTCACATAGAGTCCAAGGACTCTAACTTAGTTCTAAGTTGTAAGATTGAATGGCTATGAGGCCAAAAGGAAATTATCCTATGACTATAAGGTCAAGGTTTGAAGATGTTTCCAATGACTATGAGGTCAAAGGTTGCCTATGACTATGAGGTCAAGGTTGAAAATGGCCCTATGACTATGAGGTCAAGAGGGAGTCCTATGACTATGAGGTCAAGGAGAATATGAGTTGTCTTTGACTTTGAGGTCAATAGAGAGACTTTCCTTTGGAAGGAGGGGAGACAACTTCTTGTAAAACAAGAGTTGAAGTGGGATTAAAGTAAATCAATATGAGTTCAAGGACTCAAGGGGATAACATTTAATCAAGTGAGAAAAACATCAAATCACAACAAACATGAGTAAATAAACACAAGTATGGCAAAGTATTCAAGAACTATGAAGTTAAGAGTTAAGACACACATTCCATTTTTTGCAAGAAAATTCTAAGAAGTGCCACAAGTTATAAACAAAGGTGACGAGGTGTTAACCAAAAAAAACAAGCTCCACTCAAAAGTTCTTAACAAGGTTGATAACCACACTAAAAAATAACTTCTCAAAATTTTCCTAAAACATCTTAGAAGATTATTCAAAAAGTTTGAAGGAAAATAATTTCAAAATTAAGTATGAAACAAAATTCTTAAAATTCACAAAATTAAAATAAATATAAAAATAAAGTGAAAATAAAAATAAAGATTTTATAAAATCAAACTAAGCATTAAAATGCTAATTTTTTAATTTTAGGAATTTTCAATTGGCAAAGCTATTTTTTAAATGAGTGAAATTGGAATAGAAAAAAATGAACATTATTTGAAGGGAAAGGGGGGGGGGGTGCTAACGAATTAGAAATGAACTGAGTTATGTTCATTGTGCACATGTGCTGCAAACAGGGAGGTGCCATCAGTGAAACGGCGAAGCCCAATCCCAGAGGATTAGATTAGAAAACAAAAAAAGAATAAAACGGGGTCTGGGGCGAGGGAGATTCGAAGCCCAGACCCCAAGGTTAATATGGCGCTTGACTTACCACTGGGGTGGCTATACATCCAGTGTATAAGCCACCCCTAACACTACTTAAACCAAACAATTGGAAAAAATGCTAGTTGTACACCCAGGTGAGGAATTATGACGTGAATATACTAACACCATAATACCAATCGGTCATCCATGACTTAAGCACTAAATGACAAAAAAAACTCCACAACCATTCACATACTGCCACACTTTACATTCTTTCATGCAAACATGCAGCTCAAATAAAAACTATCGTGAAACAAACACAACAATTCCATGGCTACCGTCTCAATTGTTCTTCCATTTTCACCACCAATATTCAACCAAATGCCACAAAATAAAATCTTAACATGAAGTGCTCACATGATAGAACAACCATGAACCCTAGGTCACTTAAAATACTAACCAGAATTTGGAGAAAACTGGGCATGAAGACAAGGGTTCAAAACTGTCATAAATTAACAATGCCATCACATATCATACAAACTCATACGAATTTTCACAGCAGCCCCACAACAACAAAACCTATAGACTCAAAACCTTAATCATGGGAGCTACAGAATGAATGCAATATTTTACACCATACAAGCATAATAATGTACATATATCAACACCAAAGAACAGTCTTTATCACAGCAAGCTTATGAGTTATGAGTTTTTAGAGACTCACCTCTTGGAGCTTAGGAATCTACTCCCTTTTCAAATGATAATGCGCACCTCTCCTTTGGTTGATGAATGTTCAAGATCTTTGAACAGGAAATACCACTCACATTTTCTCTTGACCACTCACGAGCTTTTTCTTAGTGTGTGACGTGTAGCATTCTGATATGGATGATTGTTGTGTTTTGATGTATTGATGTAAAAAGAAACTCACGAGTTCTCAAGGTTTGGTGTGATATCTTGTGTAGAGTTGATTTTTTTTTGTTCTGCTTGTGTTGGTACACAAAGAGAGAACAAGTTTATGGTGGTTTTGCGAAAAAATGTAATGAGAAAATGCTGATAATCTCTTGTGTAGTGTATTCTGATCTTGTTGGTTCTCACAAAGAGAAGGAGGTCTCCTTTTATCAAAGAGCAGGCTGGTCCATTGGCATGGAAAACTCAGTGGTCTTTGGCTTGGTCCAAGAGAGAAATATCACAAATATGATACTACACGCATGGTTCTGATCTTCTTGAGCCAAGTGAAAAAAGGTTTAGTGGTTGCTTGTTAGGGTTTTAGTCAGCAGAAAATGAGCACGAACCAAGGGACTTATGGCATTAGGAAGCATTGCACAGTGGTCCTTGTTATTGGCTTTTGTGTGTCTGTTTGCAAAGTACAAAAGGTTGTTCTTTGATAGCTTTCTTGCACGGTTTTATGGCAAAAGTTGTTGGGAACTGATGGAATGGGCTAGTATAGTTGTACTTCGGCAACAAAAATCAGGATTTGTTTAAGTTATGGTTCAAAATAAAACAAACTCGTACAAAGAAACTAAATCGTGCTCCTCTCTTTGGCACATGATAAATTATTAACTATTGAGCCAAATGACATGCTTTTTGGCTTCTTTGAAAAGGGCTCATGTGATGGAGTAATTCCCATGTTATTGGCAGGTTGAGATAATGCTTAAAACAAGTGACAAATCGTGACAACATGTAGTGTTGCAAAGGTAATTGAAATCTGAATTTTCCTAAGTGTATGTAACATTTCAACATGGCTACTTTGATGCACAATTTCTTGATGATCAATGCTCCATTTTATGAGTTCTTTGGTTCTTTGAAAAGTAGGCATTTGATAGAACATTTTCCATGTAGAAAGCTACTTGAGATGAGTTTGGCAACATTGGGAAAAAGTGCTCTAAAGTCATGCGCATGAGTTGACAAAAAGACTTAGAAAATTTTTCTAAGTTATGGAGTTTTTACAATTTGAAGCACCCAACTTTAAAGCATCATAACTTGAGATTGGTTTATCCAAATGAGGAGTTCTACACATGCTTGGAAAGCTTGAAGAACAAGGAACAACTTTCATGTCTAAAGATTTTTGATTTCAAGCTTGGAACTAGGTACAAATTGAGTTAAAGATGGATGAATATTAAGGTGAAAATGACCAAAATTTCACTAAGTCCCCAAAGGTAGCTTATCTTCCAAGTCTCATAACCTAAGAATCTTGCATTTCTTGAAGAAAGGTTCTCTAATACACTTTGAAGTTCATGGAAAGAGCTTCCATTTGAGCTTTGAGTCACTCAATTTGGATGTGTGGTTTGAAAGTTATGGTCTGTACAAGAAGTGAATTTTCCACACTTAGGAAGTTTCAAAGATAAAACATTGCCCTCTTTGCAAGAAACCTCTCAAAACTGGATTTCTCATGCCCTAACTCAACAATTAGACATGTCGTTATGGATTTAGGACTTGAATGCTTCATCTTGGATCAAAATCTCAAAAGTCAAAGCCTCAGTCAAACCCTAATTTTCCACAGAATAGAACTGGATGATCTCTGATGAACTTCCCTCTTCAATCTATTTCAATGCCCATAGATGGCCTCCAAGGATGTCTATTACCATATGGTACCATGTCTTGATCAACATCAAAGGCATTGGCTAACTTGTCTTGAAAAAACCCTAGTTTGAGGTATGGTTAACTTGTTGCTCAAGGCACTTGTAATAGGAATCAAACACACTCGACTTCTTGTTGAATTGGACCTCTAAGATGTATGAGAACTCAAATAGTTACATTTGGAGCCTCAGTTGTCCTTCTTGAATAGATGACTTCAAATACCACTCTCAATCACATGGTGAGCACTTGTGATAATTTTATGGAGCCAAAGAGTATCTTAGGAGACCTTGAATCATGTGAGAGCCTGGCTTAGGAGACCCTGCCCTCTTTCTTGTGTAAACCCTAGTTTTCATACAAAAGAAACAAACTTACAAGATGAAGTGGTTAGTTAACAATGCATAGATGATTGAATCCATACATGTAAGTGCAAGATGATATGACATCTAAGGGGTAAAATTTGGGGTACAACACCTGTCATTTTTATTCAAAAATTAATATCTGAGATTATTGCTCAACATGCTCATTTCGAAAATCGTGAAACTATTTATACCCTCTGAAATCTTCTATTGATTTGAAATTGTATTTTTTCTTGAAGTCTTTTAGCTCAACAGAAAGCTTCTTCCCAAGACCATATCCATGCATCATAATGTCGATGCATACCTGCAAGTTATTAAAGGTTGTCTATTATTTGACATAGTTTGAATAAACCACCTAATTAAGCATTTATAGAATAAGTGCTTATCACATGACTATTTTATGTATAAATATTTATAACAACGAAAATCATGTTCATGACTGAAGAGCATCAGACTATCAAGCATTGACACATACACGATTTTGATTCATAGACATTATACATCTGTGATGATTAAAAATAAAAGTGAATTAATATAACCATATTTGTCAGATTCACATTTGCTATGGCATCAGACAGACAGTGATAATAGTATTGGAATGCGAGATTACAAATTTAAACATGGAACCGAGCAAACTAAATGTATCAAAAGAGCCTAAAACTTGATTGTTACATCACACCGGAACAATATTTTCACCAAGAAGAATAAACTCAGCAGCATTACCACTTGTCTCAACACCGCCAATGGCAGAAAGTGAATTGTTCCAATTATCAAACTCTGCTATCATCATTTCTGCAATACTCATAACTTTCCCAAGGGCGATCAGATGGACCACCTTCTCAGAATAACCGCTTGGAGTTTAGTACCTCACATCAAAGTTTAGAGAAATCAGATGATTGAATATGTATAAAGATATGTACAAGCAAACAAAACATAAATAACACAACCACATCAAAGTGGGCTTAACCCTCAAATATTGTTCCCCAGTGAAGTCGCCATTTTTGTTGCGGTGAGAATCGGATATCAAGCTATTAATTAACTTGAATCACGCATCTTTGAATTCACCACCGAGCTTTGATTTATCCAAAGGAAAGGGTAAAGATCAAAGAAAACCCTAATTGCGCTATGTGAAGACACAACTAAGAAATCGGGGATCGGGGGTTGGTTATACTAAGGGAATGTATTAGCACCTTAAGTATCTGTAGTACTCTACAGGAACCTCTTGTTTGTATTTGTGTTATGTTATGCTTGCTTGCTAAGGAAATCTGCTAAGGGTAAGGGAAAAGACCTAGGGGTATGTACACTAAGTATGCTCGCCAAGACATTGCATCTTGTGCCTACGTATCTGACTAATGAATCAGAGCAACCGTAGTTCACCTAACTAAGGGTGAGGAACCATTGACTAAGGCCAAAGTTCCAAGGGAAATGAGTATAAGCTCATGTAGAGTTTAAGAAACTCTCTAAGTCTAAGTTATGATTGGGGAAAGTGAATACTCAAGGTGATGAGTATCACATAGAGTCCAAGGACTCTAACTTAGTTCTAAGTTGTAAGATTGAATGGCTATGAGGCCAAAAGGAAAGTATCCTATGACTATGAGGTCAAGGTTTGAAGATGTTACCAATGACTATGAGGTCAAAGGTTGCCTATGACTATGAGGTCAAGGTTGAAAATGGCCCTATGACTATGAGGTCAAGAGGGAGTCCTATGACTATGAGGTCAAGGAGAATATGAGCTGTCTATGACTTTGAGGTCAATAGAGAGACTTTCCTTTGGAAGGAGGGGAGACAACTTCTTGTAAAACAAGAGTTGAAGTGGGATTTAAGTAAATCAATATGAGTTCAAGGACTCAAGGGGATAACATTTAATCAAGTGAGAAAAACATCAAAGCATGATATACATCCATGTATGAGCATGGCAAAAGATAATGAGGTAATTCACAACAAGCATGAGTAAATGAACACAAGTATGGCAAAGTATTCAAGAACTATGAAGTTAAGAGTTGAGACACACAATCCATTTTTTGCAAGAAAATTCTAAGAAGTGCCACAAGTTATAAACAAAGGTGACGAGGTGTTAACCAAAAAAATCAAGCTCCACTCAAAAGTTCTTAACAAGGTTGATAACCACACTAAAAAATAACTTCTCAAAATTTTCCTAAAACATCTTAGAAGATTATTCAAAAAGTTTGAAGGAAAATAATTTCAAAATTAAGTATGAAACAAAATTCTTAAAATTCACAAAATTAAAATAAATATAAAAATAAAGTGAAAATAAAAATAAAGATTTTATAAAATCAAACTAAGCATTAAAATGCTAATTTTTTAATTTTAGGAATTTTCAATTGGCAAAGCTATTTTTTAAATGAGTGAAATTGGAATAGAAAAAAATGAACATTATTTGAAGGGAAAGGGGGGGGGGGGGGGTGCTAACGAATTAGAAATGAACTGAGTTATGTTCATTGTGCACATGTGCTGCAAACAGGGAGGTGCCATCAGTGAAACGGCGAAGCCCAATCCCAGAGGATTAGATTAGAAAACAAAAAAAGAATAAAACGGGGTCTGGGGCGAGGGAGATTCGAAGCCCAGACCCCAAGGTTAATATGGCGCTTGACTTACCACTGGGGTGGCTATACATCCAGTGTATAAGCCACCCCTAACACTACTTAAACCAAACAATTGGAAAAAATGCTAGTTGTACACCCAGGTGAGGAATTATGACGTGAATATACTAACACCATAATACCAATCGGTCATCCATGACTTAAGCACTAAATGACAAAAAAAACTCCACAACCATTCACATACTGCCACACTTTACATTCTTTCATGCAAACATGCAGCTCAAATAAAAACTATCGTGAAACAAACACAACAAAGCCATGGCAACCGTCTCACTTGTTCTTCCATTTTCACCACCAATATTCAACCAAATGCCATGAAATAAAATCTTAACATGAAGTGCTCACATGATTGAACAACCATGAACCCTAGGTCACTTAAAATACTAACCAGAATTTGGAGAAACCTGGGCATGAAGACAAGGGTTCAAAACTGACATAAATTAACAATGCCATCACATATAATACAAACTCATACGACCTTTCACATCAGCCCCATAACTACAAAACCTATAGACTCAAAACCTTAATCATTGGAGCTACAGAATGAATGCAATATTTTACACCTTACAAGCATAATAATGTACATATATCAACACCAAATAACAGTCTTTATCACAGCAAGCTTATGAGTTATGAGTTTTTAGAGACTTACCTCTTGGAGCTTAGGAATCTCCTCCTTTTTCAAATGATAATGCACACCTCTCCTTTGGTTGATGAATGTTCAAGATCTTTGAACAGGAAATACCACTCACATTTCCTCTTGACCACTCACGAGCTTTTTCTTAGTGTGTGACGTGTAGCATTCTGATATGGATGATTGTTGTGTTTTGATGTATTGATGTAAAATGAAACTCACGAGTTCTCAAGGTTTGGTGTGATATCTTGTGTAGAGTTGATGTTGTTATTTTTTGTTCTGCTTGTGTTGTTACACAAAGAGAGAACAAGTTTATGGTGGTTTTGCTAAAAATGTAACGAGAGAATGCTGATAATCTCTTGTGTAGTGTATTCTGATCTTGTTGGTTCTCACAAAGAGAAGGAGGTCTCCATTTATAGGAGAGCAGGCTGGTCCATTGGCATGGAAAACTCAGCGGTCTTTGGCTTGGTCCAAGAGAGAAAGATCGCAAATATGATACTACACGCATGGTTCTGATCTTCTTGAGCCAAGTGAAAAAAGGTTTAGTGGTTGCTTGTTAGGGTTTTAGTCAGCAGAAAATGAGCACGAACCAAGGGACTTAGGGCATTAGGAAGCATTGAACAATGGTCCTTGTTATTGGGTTTTGTGTGTCTGTTTGCAAAGTCCAAAAGGTTGTTCTTGGATAGCTTTCTTGCATGGTTTTGGGGCAAAAGTTGTTGGGAACTGATGGAATGGGCTAGTACAGTTGTACTTTGGCAAACAATATCAGGATTTGTTCAAGTTATGGTTCAAAATGAAACAAACTCGTACAAAAAAACTAAACTGTGCTCCTATCTTTGGCACATGATAAATTATCAACTAGTGGGCCAAATGACATGCTTTTTGGCTTCTTTGAGAAGGGCTCATGTGATGGAGTAATTCCCATGTTATTGGCAGGTTGAGATATTGCTTAAAACAAGTGACAAATCGTGACAACATGTAGTGTAGCAAAGGTGATTGAAATCTGAATTTTCCTAAGTGTATGTAACATTTCAACATGGTTACTTTGATGCACAATTTCTTGATGATCAATGCTCCATTTTATGAGTTCTTTGGTTCTTTGAAAAGTAGGCATTTGATAGAACATTTTCCATGTAGAAAGCTACTTGAAATGAGTTTGGTAACATTGAGAAAAATTGTTCTAAAGTCATGCGCATAAGTTGACAAAAAGACTTAGAAAAGTTTTCTGAGTTATGGAGTTTTTACAATTTGAAGCACCCAACTTTAAAGCATCATAACTTGAGATTGGTTTATCCAAATGAGGAGTTCTACACATGCTTGGAAAGCTTGAAGAACAAGGAACAACTTTCATGTCGAAAGGTTTTTGATTTGAAGTTTGGAACTAGGTGAAAATTGAGTTAAAGATGGATGAAAATTAAGGTGAAAATGACCAAAATTTCACTAAGTCCCCAAAGGTAGCTTATCTTCCAAGTCTCATAACCTAAGAATCATGTATTTCTTGAAGAAATGTCCTCTAATACACTTTGAAGTTCATGGAAAAATCTTCCATTTGAGCTTTGAGTCACTCAATTTGGATGTGTGGTTTGAAAGTTATGGTCTGTACAAGAAGTGAATTTTCCACACTTAGGAAGTTTCAAAGACCAAACATTGCCCTCTTTGCAAGAAACCTCTCAAAACTTGATTTCTCATGCCCTAACTCAACAATTAGACATGTCATGATGGATTTAGGACTTGAATGCTTCATCTTGGATCAAAAGTCAAAGCCTCAGTCAAACCCTAATTTTCCACAGAATAGAACTGGATGATCTCTGATGAACTTCCCTCTTCAATCTATTTCAATGCCCATAGATGGCCTCCAAGGATGTCTATTACCATATGGTACCATGTCTTGATCAACATCAAAGGCATTGGCTAACTTGTCTTGAAAAAACCCTAGTTTGAGGTATGGTTAACTTGTTGCTCAAGGCACTTGTAATAGGAATCAAACACACTCGACTTCTTGTTGAATTGGACCTCTAAGATGTATGAGAACTCAAATAGTTACATTTGGAGCCTCAGTTGTCCTTCTTGAATAGATGACTTCAAATACCACTCTCAATCACATGGTGAGCACTTGTGATAATTTTATGGAGCCAAAGAGTATCTTAGGAGACCTTGAATCATGTGAGAGCCTGGCTTAGGAGACCCTGCCCTCTTTCTTGTGTAAACCCTAGTTTTCATACAAAAGAAACAAACTTACAAGATGAAGTGGTTAGTTAACAGTGCATAGATGATTGAATCCATACATGTAAGTGCAAGATGATATGACATCTAAGGGGTAAAATTTGGGGTACAACACCTGTCATTTTTATTAAAAAATTAATATCTGAGATTATTGCTCAACATGCTTATTTCAAAAATTGTGAAACTATTTATACCCTCTGAAATCTTCTATTGATTTGAAATTATATTTTTTTCATGAAGTTTTTTAGCTCAACAGAGAGCTTCTTCCCAAGACCATATCCATGCATCATAATGTCGACGCATACCTGCAAGTTATTAAAGGTTGTCTATTATTTGACATAGTTTGAATAAACTACCTAATTAAGCGTTTATAGAATAAGTGCTTATCCCATGACTGTTTTATGTATAAATATTTATAACAACGAAAATCATGTTCATGACCGAAGAGCATCAGACTATCAAGCATTGACACAGACACGATTCTGATTCGTAGACATTAGACATCTGTGATGATTAAAAATAAAAGTGAATTAATATAACCATATTTGTCAGATTCACATTTGCTATGGCATCAGACAGACAGTGATAATAGTATTGGAATGCGAGATTACAAATTTAAACATGGAACCGAGCAAACTAAATGTATCAAAAGAGCCTAAAACTTGATTGTTACATCACACCGGAACAATATTTTCACCAAGAAGAATAAACTCAGCAGCATTACCACTTGTCTCAACACCGCCAATGGCAGAAAGTGAATAGTTCTCATTATCAAACTCTGATTTCATCATTTCTGCAATACTCATAACCTTCCCAAGGGCGATCAGATGGACCGCCTTCTCAGAATAACCGCTTGGAGTTTAGTACCTCACATCAAAATTTAGAGAAATCAGATGATTGAATATGTATAAAGATATGTACAAGCAAACAAAACATAAATAACACAACCACATCAAAGTGGGCTTAACCCTCAAATATTGTTCCCCAGTGAAGTCGCCATTTTTGTTGCGGTGAGAATCGGATATCAAGCTATTAATTAACTTGAATCACGCATCTTTGAATTCACCACCGAGCTTTGATTTATCCAAAGGAAAGGGTAAAGATCAAAGAAAACCCTAATTGCGCTATGTGAAGACACAACTAAGAAATCGGGGATCGGGGGTTGGTTATACTAAGGGAATGTATTAGCACCTTAAGTATCTGTAGTACTCTACAGGAACCTCTTGTTTGTATTTGTGTTATGTTATGCTTGCTTGCTAAGGAAATCTGCTAAGGGTAAGGGAAAAGACCTAGGGGTATGTACACTAAGTATGCTCGCCAAGACATTGCATCTTGTGCCTACGTATCTGACTAATGAATCAGAGCAACCGTAGTTCACCTAACTAAGGGTGAGGAACCATTGACTAAGGCCAAAGTTCCAAGGGAAATGAGTATAAGCTCATGTAGAGTTTAAGAAACTCTCTAAGTCTAAGTTATGATTGGGGAAAGTGAATACTCAAGGTGATGAGTCTCACATAGAGTCCAAGGACTCTAACTTAGTTCTAAGTTGTAAGATTGAATGGCTATGAGGCCAAAAGGAAAGTATCCTATGACTATGAGGTCAAAGGTTGCCTATGACTATGAGGTCAAGGTTGAAAATGGCCCTATGACTATGAGGTCAAGAGGGAGTCCTATGACTATGAGGTCAAGGAGAATATGAGCTGTCTATGACTTTGAGGTCAATAGAGAGACTTTCCTTTGGAAGGAGGGGAGACAACTTCTTGTAAAACAAGAGTTGAAGTGGGATTTAAGTAAATCAATATGAGTTCAAGGACTCAAGGGGATAACATTTAATCAAGTGAGAAAAACATCAAAGCATGATATACATCCATGTATGAGCATGGCAAAAGATAATGAGGTAATTCACAACAAGCATGAGTAAATGAACACAAGTATGGCAAAGTATTCAAGAACTATGAAGTTAAGAGTTGAGACACACAATCCATTTTTTGCAAGAAAATTCTAAGAAGTGCCACAAGTTATAAACAAAGGTGACGAGGTGTTAACAAAAAAAACAAGCTCCACTCTAAAGTTCTTAACAAGGTTGATAACCACACTAAAAAATAACTTCTCAAAATTTTCCTAAAACATCTTAGAAGATTATTCAAAAAGTTTGAAGGAAAATAATTTCAAAATTAAGTATGAAACAAAATTCTTAAAATTCACAAAATTAAAATAAATATAAAAATAAAGTGAAAATAAAAATAAAGATTTTATAAAATCAAACTAAGCATTAAAATGCTATTTTTTGAATTTTAGGATTTTTCTATTGGCAAAGCTATTTTTTAAATGAGTGAAATTGGAATAGAAAAAAAAAATGAACATTATTTGAAAGAAAAAGGGGGGGGGGGGGGGGGGGGGGTGTGCTAGTGACTTAGAAATGAACTGAGTTATGTTCATTGTGCGCATGGGCTGCAAACAGGGAGGTGCCATCAGGGAAATGGCGAAGCCCAAGCCCAGAGGATTAGATTAGAAAACAAAAAAAAGAATAAAACGGGGTCTGGGCGAGGGGGATTCGAACCCCAGACCCCAAGGTTACAAAGGCGTATGACTTACCACTGGGGTGGCTATACATCCAGTGTATAAGCCACCCCTAACACTACTTAAACCAAACAATTGGAAAAAATGCTAGTTGAACACCCAGGCGAGGAATTGTGACGTGAATATACTAACACCATAATATCAATCGGTCATCCATGACTTAAGCACTAAATGAAAAAAAAAACTCCAAAACCATTCACATACTGCCACGCTTTACTTTCTTTCATGCAAACATGCAGCTCAAATAAAAACTATCGTGAAACAAACACAACAAAGCCATGGCAACCGTCTCACTTGTTCTTCCATTTTCACCACCAATATTCAACCAAATGCCATGAAATAAAATCTTAACATGAAGTGCTCACATGATTGAACAACCATGAACCCTAGGTCACTTAAAATACTAACCAGAATTTGGAGAAACCTGGGCATGAAGACAAGGGTTCAAAACTGACATAAATTAACAATGCCATCACATATAATACAAACTCATACGACCTTTCACATCAGCCCCATAACTACAAAACCTATAGACTCAAAACCTTAATCATTGGAGCTACAGAATGAATGCAATATTTTACACCTTACAAGCATAATAATGTACATATATCAACACCAAATAACAGTCTTTATCACAGCAAGCTTATGAGTTATGAGTTTTTAGAGACTTACCTCTTGGAGCTTAGGAATCTCCTCCTTTTTCAAATGATAATGCACACCTCTCCTTTGGTTGATGAATGTTCAAGATCTTTGAACAGGAAATACCACTCACATTTCCTCTTGACCACTCACGAGCTTTTTCTTAGTGTGTGACGTGTAGCATTCTGATATGGATGATTGTTGTGTTTTGATGTATTGATGTAAAATGAAACTCACGAGTTCTCAAGGTTTGGTGTGATATCTTGTGTAGAGTTGATGTTGTTATTTTTTGTTCTGCTTGTGTTGTTACACAAAGAGAGAACAAGTTTATGGTGGTTTTGCTAAAAATGTAACGAGAGAATGCTGATAATCTCTTGTGTAGTGTATTCTGATCTTGTTGGTTCTCACAAAGAGAAGGAGGTCTCCATTTATAGGAGAGCAGGCTGGTCCATTGGCATGGAAAACTCAGCGGTCTTTGGCTTGGTCCAAGAGAGAAAGATCGCAAATATGATACTACACGCATGGTTCTGATCTTCTTGAGCCAAGTGAAAAAAGGTTTAGTGGTTGCTTGTTAGGGTTTTAGTCAGCAGAAAATGAGCACGAACCAAGGGACTTAGGGCATTAGGAAGCATTGAACAATGGTCCTTGTTATTGGGTTTTGTGTGTCTGTTTGCAAAGTCCAAAAGGTTGTTCTTGGATAGCTTTCTTGCATGGTTTTGGGGCAAAAGTTGTTGGGAACTGATGGAATGGGCTAGTACAGTTGTACTTTGGCAAACAATATCAGGATTTGTTCAAGTTATGGTTCAAAATGAAACAAACTCGTACAAAAAAACTAAACTGTGCTCCTATCTTTGGCACATGATAAATTATCAACTAGTGGGCCAAATGACATGCTTTTTGGCTTCTTTGAGAAGGGCTCATGTGATGGAGTAATTCCCATGTTATTGGCAGGTTGAGATATTGCTTAAAACAAGTGACAAATCGTGACAACATGTAGTGTAGCAAAGGTGATTGAAATCTGAATTTTCCTAAGTGTATGTAACATTTCAACATGGTTACTTTGATGCACAATTTCTTGATGATCAATGCTCCATTTTATGAGTTCTTTGGTTCTTTGAAAAGTAGGCATTTGATAGAACATTTTCCATGTAGAAAGCTACTTGAAATGAGTTTGGTAACATTGAGAAAAATTGTTCTAAAGTCATGCGCATAAGTTGACAAAAAGACTTAGAAAAGTTTTCTGAGTTATGGAGTTTTTACAATTTGAAGCACCCAACTTTAAAGCATCATAACTTGAGATTGGTTTATCCAAATGAGGAGTTCTACACATGCTTGGAAAGCTTGAAGAACAAGGAACAACTTTCATGTCGAAAGGTTTTTGATTTGAAGTTTGGAACTAGGTGCAAATTGAGTTAAAGATGGATGAAAATTAAGGTGAAAATGACCAAAATTTCACTAAGTCCCCAAAGGTAGCTTATCTTCCAAGTCTCATAACCTAAGAATCATGTATTTCTTGAAGAAATGTCCTCTAATACACTTTGAAGTTCATGGAAAAATCTTCCATTTGAGCTTTGAGTCACTCAATTTGGATGTGTGGTTTGAAAGTTATGGTCTGTACAAGAAGTGAATTTTCCACACTTAGGAAGTTTCAAAGACCAAACATTGCCCTCTTTGCAAGAAACCTCTCAAAACTTGATTTCTCATGCCCTAACTCAACAATTAGACATGTCATGATGGATTTAGGACTTGAATGCTTCATCTTGGATCAAAATTCAAAGCCTCAGTCAAATCCTAATTTTACACAGAATACAACTGGACGATCTCTGATGATCTTGCCTCTTCAATCTATTTCAATGCCCATATATGGCCTCCAAGGATGTCTATTACCACATGGGACCATGTCTTGATCGACATCAAAGGCACTGGCTAACTTGTCTTGAAAAAACCCTAGTTTGAGGTATGGTGAACTTGTGGCTTAAGGCACTTGTAATAGGAATCAAACACACTTGACTTCTTATTGAATTGGACCTCTAGGATGTATGTGAACTCAAATAGTTGCATTTGGAGCCTCAGTTGTCCTTCTTGAACATATGACTTCTTATACCACTCTCAATCACATGGTGAACACTTGTGATAATTTTATGGATCCAAAGAGTATCTTAGAAGACTTTGAATCATGTGAGAGCCTGGCTTAGGAGACCCTGCCCTCTTTCTTGTGTAAACCCTAGTTTTCATACAAAAGAAACAAACTTGCAAGATGAAGTGGTTAGTTAACAGTGCATAGATGATTGAATCCCTACATGTAAGTGCAAGATGATATGACATCTAAGGGGTAAAATTTGGGGTACAACACCTGTCATTTTTATTAAAAAATTAATATCTGAGATTATTGCTCAACATGCTTATTTCAAAAATTGTGAAACTATTTATACCCTCTGAAATCTTCTATTGATTTGAAATTATATTTTTTTCATGAAGTCTTTTAGCTCAACAGAGAGCTTCTTCCCAAGACCATATCCATGCATCATAATGTCGACGCATACCTGCAAGTTATTAAAGGTTGTCTATTATTTGACATAGTTTGAATAAACTACCTAATTAAGCGTTTATAGAATAAGTGCTTATCCCATGACTGTTTTATGTATAAATATTTATAACAACGAAAATCATGTTCATGACCGAAGAGCATCAGACTATCAAGCATTGACACAGACACGATTCTGATTCGTAGACATTAGACATCTGTGATGATTAAAAATAAAAGTGAATTAATATAACCATATTTGTCAGATTCGCATTCGCTATGGCATCAGACAGACAGTGATAATAGTATTGGAATGCGAGATTACAAATTTAAACATGGAACCGAGCAAACTAAATGTATCAAAAGAGCCTAAAACTTGATTGTTACATCACACCGAAACAATATTTTCACCAAGAAGAATAAACTCAGCAGCATTACCACTTGTCTCAACACCGCCAATGGCAGAAAGTGAATAGTTCTCATTATCAAACTCTGATTTCATCATTTCTGCAATACTCATAACCTTCCCAAGGGCGATCAGATGGACCGCCTTCTCAGAATAACCGCTTGGAGTTTAGTACCTCACATCAAAATTTAGAGAAATCAGATGATTGAAAAAACAAAGGAGATAACACAAAGCTATAATACAAATAGTAGTATATCTAGTGTTTCATACATACATATGTGTGTACGTGTAAACACAAATAGAAAGACCTCAAATATCTATCTATAGTAAAAGGTACACTCCAAGACCCGATCACTTTTCTGTCAACAATAAATCAAAACCAACACAGATAAGTGTTATATATATACCAAACATCACAAGGATTGTATACTATTCATTTATAACTTTTAAGCTGTTAAAAAAGTGTCAAGAGCAGCCTTTCAGATTTGAAATTTTAGGCTATGACTAAAAACAATATATAAGTGATTTTTCAGACAATGACTATTTAGGTTGAACCACAAACACGAGAAGATTAGTTTTAAGAACTTGTGTATTTCACATGGAATTGACTCTAATTTACAAAAGATGAAGGAAGTTATGCATATAGTTCAGAAAATTGATAAACCCTAAAATTAAAAGCAACCAAAAAATACCTATTCGAATCTCGTAAGATGCTCTTTTCTAGTATCCTCTTTCTATCTTCTTCCACAGGTTCATCGAACTCATGCTTGATGGGTTGTTGAGGTGTTAATAGAATTGGAAAAGAGAAAATGGAAGAGGGGGTTCAGACTTGTTTACAGTGAAAAGAGAAGGGAAGAGTAAACAAAAATAGGGTAAGGGAAGGGAGAGAGTTCAAAACTCTAGGGTTTGTGGAGGAAAATAGAGAAAATGGAGAAAGGGGCGGGGCGGATTTAGAGTCTGTGGATGAAAGGAGAGAAAACTGAGAGTGAGATAAAATGAGAGAGTGAGAGAAAATGGATAGAGTGAGAGAAATCCAGAGGGAGAGAAATTCGGAGGGAGAGAGAGAGAGAGAGAGAGAGAGAGAGAGAGAGAGAGAATGATTTTGGTGGGAAGGGGGAAATACTTTAATTTGAAGTAGCAAATGGTTGATTGACATTTAGCATGCAAATAGAGGTTTATGTGAGATTTATTTGTGACATTTGTTAATTACTTATTTATCCAATTTATAATGTAAATACAATTTATGGGAAGGACAATTATGGAAGATCATGCAATAAAATTTTGATGGGTTGATAGTAGATTTAATTTGATTTGACCTAATAATTTCATTCAATAAATTTATGTTAAAATTTATAAAAAAAATGTTTTCTTTGCATTTAATTTATGTATGTTAATGTTTTCATACATTTATTTAAATAAATATCATTTTTAAACTTGTTTGTCCAATATTTTTATAAATATTTATTTGATATGATATAATTATAATATACGTGTAAGAAAATTACTGGTGTATAATAATTAGCTTTCTTAATATACAAATTTTATTTTTAATTTCATGCAAAATTTAATTTAATTTAAACTTTTGTTAAAAAAATTTATTTAATTTAGAATTTAATAAACATGTGTAAAATAATTTTACATTGTCGTTTAATAAAAAATCATCAATTTATTATATCAATAAAGTAATTTTAAAATATATATGTGATTTGGTGGAATACATGTGATTGATTAGTTGTGAATTTAAAATTAATTTGCATATTTTTTCTTCAATTAAATAGTATAAAATGTGTATGAATCATATGTGATAGAAAAGAGAGAGAAAGGGAAAATTAAGTCTAAACAAAAGACACTCCAACAAATGATTGCTCTGCTAAGGTTTTGAACGAGTCAACCAATGTTAGGGTTTTTTTTCTGCAAACCCTAAGAATTAGGATGAAGAAGATGATCTGAAGGTGTGTAGTAAAAAAAAATCAAGGGACAAAGAAAGTCGTATTCTACAAAGATCTGTCAATCTCATTAGGAAATGGCAAATAGAGCATCGGGGTTCCAAGAACCAGTTGAAGAAAGTATGCATGATAATATATTGTACAAGAACATGGTGACGGGGGAAACATCTGGAAAGAATAATGATTACTCATAAGACGAAAAGATCATGGAGGAGTAAGAGATCGGTGAAGATGCCTGTCATACCCCAAATTTTGACCCTAGATGTCATCACCATTCTAGGAAGCATTTAAGCATTGCATTGTCAACCCTAACCTTATTCAAGCTTGTTCCTTGTTTTGCTTCATGAAATTAGGGTTTTGCTCAAGAGAATCTTCACATGATCAGTCAATGTTTTGGAGTGATCAACCCATCAAGCTTACATACACTCAAAAGGCCCCTCTTCATCAAGAACCGAGTGTAATATGGTCTCATTACAAGTTCTATGAAGCACAATTTCATCTGGTCACAAATTAGGGTTTTTATTAGGAAAAGTCAAACGTGCCTTTGACTTTTGATCAAAGCATGATCCCAAGCCTTGGGACATGATCCAAGACACTCAAATACATCCTTGGAGTTCATCCATGATTTTTGAAAGATTCAAGAATTCAAGATCAATATTAAGGATTGCACAGTTGAATTCATCTGATACACATGCTTTATCTGACTAAGTCAACCCTTTGACTTTTAGGGGGTTTGGTCCAAATTGAAGTATTCAAGCCAAATTTCATCAAGACATGTTTGATCAATGAGTTTGAGCATGAAAAACCAAGATTTGGAAGGTTTCTTGCAAAACGGGCAAAGTTAAGAAACTTGAAATTTTTCTAAGTATGGAAAAAATCCTAGTTGTGAGGCTAACTTTGAAAGATCATAACTCCCAATCTACATAGCCATTTTGTGTGCTCCAAAGCTCAAATTAAAGCCCTTATAACATACTACAACTTTGTATGAGAGGTGTAGACCTCAAAAAATGCTTAGATTTTGAGTTATGAAGCTTCAAAGTTTGGAAAAATCTTTGGACACTTAGAAATTTTTCAAGACAGTTTTTGGTCCTTAAAAACATCAATCTTTGAGGCCAGTTTTCATTATGATCCTTTGAGATTCAATATTTTTGTTAAACATGAAAGTTTTAGAGCACATTTGGGGCTTTCCAAAGAGTACAAGAACTCCTCCATAGCCTTCTTGAGCTGAGAGTTTCGAAGAGATGAAGTTGGTGTTACAAAGTTGGATTTCATGCCATTTTTACAACTTGCACTTGTGCAAAACTCCAAGTCATGCCCTATAATCCTACTTTGCAGTCCTCATTACTTATAAATCAATCCATAGCCATAAGATTACATGATTTAGGGAAGCATTACACACTAATTTGAAGCTTTGTCCATTGAATCATGCCATTTTAGGAAGAAAGGCTCCACTTCCATTTTGATAAAGTTACTTTAATGCAAAGTCAACTTGTCTAAAGCTCCCCACTTGTTCTTTTTGCACTCAACCTTGGATAGAAGCAATGCTTTTGAAGTCTCAACCACTCTAGAAAAGTTGTGTACTTGCACATTGGAACCATGATTTTTGCATGAAACCATTTGGTTCACTTCCAACCAAACCAATTTGCAAAAACTCCAAGAACTTGATATTCTAACCAGAACTTCCCCCAACCTTTTCCCTATAAATAGAGGGATGTCTCAAGCTTCAAAACACACAACAAACATATCCTCAAAACCTCAACATCCTCGTTTTCCATAGTTTATGAAAAAACACCTCATTTTTACAAAATCTCTGGCCAAACTCATTTCAATCATTCACTTTGCAAACTAACACCACAAACCATCTCTATACACTTAATAGAACTTGTTCCAACCCTTGAACAAGTTCTGTATCAAGCCATACACAATCTACCATTTCTCTCCTCCATTTTGCGAGAGGATTCGAGTTTGGTTCTTGAAGCAATTTCCTACCCTTCCAAGCATTCAAACCATTTCTATAAGGGTCATCTAAGCTGAGGAAATCATCTTTACACTTCTAGAAGAGCTCTAGAAGAAGCCTTGGACTGACTCCAAGAGGTAAGGTTCTTGAAATTTCAAACTCATATTCCATGCATTTTATTGTCTCATGTTTGAAGCAAAAATGTAGTCTATACTCTGTACAATATGTTTGAAGCATTGGTTGTGTTATTTGGAGTGTACATGTGATGTTTTGACATGTGACATTGTTGTTGTGTTGTACTGTTGTGGAACATTTTGTGGTTTGTACATTTGGTTTTAGTTTGAACCATTGACATATTTAAAATCCTTGTGAAAAATACTACAATTTTCATTTTTACAAATTTAAAAATGATGGAGAAATGAGAGAGATATTTGGAGTTGAATTTCTGGCCATGGAAAAGTGTTAGGGCACGGGGAGAGAGAAAGAAAGAAAAAGAAAATGAAGAAGAAGAAGCTGAGTTGGAGGCGAGGTGGAGATGACATGGCGCTGAGTTGGCCGTTTTGATGTGTTTCTAACATATATATTTTTTGAATCCCTATGGTTATTGGATGAGAGCGTAGCACCGCTAGTCTAGGAGAAGGGTTTGTGTGTATTTGCAAGCGAAATGACTGGGGTTCAAATCCCCCTCGCCCTAGTCCTTTTTTTTTTTCTGAATTCCAAACAGGTTTAACATATATTATTATGTTTCCACTCTTGTTCACACGCGCGCTATAGCTCAATTGGCTAGATTTTGGGTTGTGAAACATAAGGGCGTGGGTTCAAGTCCTGGCTGGGACAAAACCCTATTTTTTAGCACCTTTTCCATTTCCTTTTATTCACAATTTCATTTTATCATAACTTGGTAATCCTTGCATCTTTTTGATCCCTTTCTTTTTTCTATAGACTCATGTCGATGTCTATTTTCATGTGGTACAATTTGTTCCCCGAAAATATTTATTTTTGAGACACTTGTTCATGTTCAAAGTATGTGACTTTTTAGGGTTTCCTTAGGGTATTTTGGATTTCTTTTGATTGATTC
The DNA here is from genome assembly GCA_022829125.1 of Lathyrus tuberosus. Taxonomy (NCBI): domain Eukaryota; kingdom Viridiplantae; phylum Streptophyta; class Magnoliopsida; order Fabales; family Fabaceae; genus Lathyrus; species Lathyrus tuberosus. The sequence goes on from JALAZF010000213.1 coordinate 2,638,562, forward strand.
TTGGATTTCCTTTGATAACCATGAGTTGTATGATTGTTTTATAACATGTGCCAACCTTGTGTGATGTTTGTCAACTTGCAATCTTTGGTTTTGACTTGATTTTTGTCTCACTTTATTCATGTTTACATGTTAAAATGCCTTGAACTTTGTCATCCATACCATGAGCCATTTAGTGCAATTACCTTGACCTTTTAAACACATTCTTGGATGAGCACCAAGAGCCATAGCATGCACTTTAGGTTGTCACCAAAGTCTTGAGCCGTGTACACTTTTGCTTCCATGTTAAGTGATGTTTTAACTTACACATGCTTACATTAACTTTTGTAATGTTCTTGTTTGTTTGTAACCATGCTTGGACCTTAACATGTATAATTGGTCGTTACTTACTTGTGTTAACATGTTCAACTTGTAACCATGCCTAAATGTTCAAGTAATGCCTTAACTTGTTCATATGATGTTTGAACTTTCAACATGTCATCTTTAAGTATTCTCACATCCCGTCCCTTATATGCTTGCATATTCACAAACATGTCACTCTTTCTCAAGTATGGTTGGTTGTTACCATTTACTTGTTTTAAATTGTATTCATGATTGAGTAATGTCTTAACTTAACCATGTATGCTTTGAACTTTGATTGTTATCATGACTTATGTATGCCTTACTCCTATCCATGATAAGTAATGTCTTGACTTATACATGTTATCTTTGAACTTTCATCCATGTTTAAGTAATGTCTTCACTTATACATGTCAACTTTGAACCCTTGGTTTTATCCATGTTTAAGTATTGTCATAACTTATACATGTTAACTTAAACCTTGAACCTTCATAATTAAGTGTTGTTATAACTTATCTTCCTTTGTCTTGTATTCATGATTAAGTGGTGTTAGTAAACCCTAAAGCATGTGTGCCTTAGTTATGTATTTGAACTCTCATCCATGATACCTTAGTCTTGTTAGGACTATATCTCATGATTGTTTATATGTTGTAACATCTTTGTTTGATTGAACTTACCTTGGTTGTCATCATGTTGATTTAAAACTTCTTTGAACCTTTGAACCTATGAACCTATCAGGTAGTTACCTTGTCTAGTTCATGACTTTGTTAAGTCCTTGCTCTAAATATTGTCACATTTATCCTTATGCTTTGGTTGTAACCATATGCTTTACTTTTGTCATGCTTTCATTAACATCATGTTTGAATGTTACTTTGATTTGTTTTCAATTGATATCATGTTTGAATATCATGTTTATTCATACCATCCATACTTAATCATACTCCTTTTTAACTTTGTCAAGTTACTCCTCTAAGTGATGTTAGCTTGTTAGCTTTCATCCTCAAGTTGCCCTTCATTCCTTAATCCAAGGGAAAGTCTCTCTATTAACCCAATGTCATAGATAGCTCATCATTATTCATCCCTTTGACCTCGTTAGAGTCATTAGGTTTTTTAGTCTTAGACTTAAGTTAGAATTTACAACTCTTTTGACTTTGACAAGTCAAGTAAGTGTTCGGACATAACACTTAAACCCATTTGAACCTTGATCATAATCAAAGTGTTCATTCATCCCTAGTAAGGTGAACTACAAATGCTCTGATTCCATCCTTTTAAGGATATGTAGACACAAGACCGCGAAGTTTTGGCGAGCATACTTAGCAACTAAACCTTTAGGTTCATATCTCTCACCATATAACCCAAACACAAAACAAATAGCAAACAATATCACAAATATATGTAAGAGGTTCCTATATAATACTATAGATACTTAGGGTGCTAACACCTTACCTATGTATAACCAACCCCGACCCCAAAATCTCTTAGCATTGTTGTTACATTGCAAACTTAGGATTTTTTACGATCTTTACCCTTTCCCGTGGATAAATCAAATTTCGGTGGTGAATCTTTAAAAGATTTGTGATTCAAGTTTAATCAATAGCTTGATATCCAATTCTCACCGCAACAATGCCATAAGAATTGAGGAAAATAAACCCAGGGATTATGAATGCCCATAGTTTGTGTTGTCAATCTTGGACGAATGATGGAGTTCGAAACCATGGGAGAAAGGGGTTATCATCAAAATGTTAGGAAGAAGAATAGGTTTCAAGGCATTGGCAAATAGGTTACGTCAGATGTGGGCAAGAAGAGGTGTGTTAAGCATCATTGATTTAGGATAAGATTACTACTTAGTAACCTTTACAAGTGAAAAGGATTAGGCATTTGCGCTAATGGAAGGGCCATGGTTCATATATGACCATTGTCTTACATTGCATGAATGTAGTCCCAATTTTTGTCCATCAAGTGATGTTATGGAACGACTTGTAGTTTAGGTAAGGATCTCCAAACTTTCTATTGAATGTTATGATCAACAGGTTCTCACATTCACCTGAAACAAGATAGGAAAATCTGTCAAGGTGGATAAGAACACGCTATTAAGAGGGCGAGGAAAATATAATTGCTTGTGCATTCAGGTTGATCTGATTAAGTCGTAGGCACTATAAAGTGGAATATGAAGAACTCCACGTGTTATGTTTTAACTGTGGGAAATTCGGGCATTACGCAGAAGGTTTCTTAAGCAAAAAGGATGAAGAAAGTGGGAAGATGGATGAAGCTACTTTATGCCCTAGCGTGAATGGAGATCATGGCATCGGGAACCAGGCAGCATAGAAAGGGTCGTGGAGCATTGTACAAAAGATCAAAAGAACAAGGAAAGGAAAACATGATTTGAATAAGGAGGTTCAAAATGTGAAAGGAAATGTAGAGACGAAGAACATGGGCTTCAGGTTCATGGCGCTCAACTTTGAAGGAAACAATGGGGACAAAGAGGAGGAACGAAAAGGCAACATGGAGGAAGAGGATGTTGCGAAAGATCACAATATGCATGAAGATAGTAACGTGGATGAAAAGGATAATAGGGGGGCACGAAAGGAAACAATGTGAAAACAACATGTGACACAAAAGTATGAGGTGATAAAAAGGAAGAAAAAGGAAAAAAACATTGTAAAATGCTTGGATACAACATCATATGGTATTATCGAATAAAAAGAAAAATGAATTACATGTGGTAAAACTAAGCTAAATATGGAGAAAATAGTTGAGGATAAGGAAGTGGGGAGATTATTAGTGGACTCAACATGGAAGTTGGACAAGTGGCAGACAAATTTCAATTTAGTGGATCGTACCATGAGCAAATGAATAATCTTGAACAATTGGGCCCAAAAGGGCTTAGAGCCCAAGGTTCAATTGGGATAGATTCTCATTCTCCAAACCTCTATTCTACGCAACTAGACTTAGTATTGGAGCAATATCCCATGAGAGAATCTTTGGCAATCAGTCAATCGTATGGTTGGAAAGAGGAAGCAAATGAAGTAGACAATGAAGAAGTTGACATGGAGATGGTGGCAGAATGGCAAGTTGTAGACAATGAGTCATATAAGACTTAAAATAATTTATATGATTGTAAGCAATTGAAAATTATGTTTCAATTGTAGAAGAGCGGGGAATAGAACATTTTATTGTGTTTGTAACATCTACATGGAAAAGAAGAAACCATGTATTTTAGTCATCATGGAAACAAGATCGGATCCAAGTAAACACAGTAAAGCTTTCACTTGTTTGGGTTTTATTGGGTTTTCTCGTACTTATTAAAAAGGCTTTATGGGTGGTATCCATATGGGGTGGAAGTGGAGAAAGTTCAAAATAAAATTATAAAGCGGCACTTTCAGTTTATTCACTAAAATATAACTATAAATGATGGTAGTGAGTGGTTTCTAACGGCAGTGTATGCTAGTCCGAAAGAAGAAGGAAAGAAGGATTTATGATAGGAAATTAAAGAATTAGCAAACATTATGAACAAAAGTTGGATGATAAGGGGACTTCAACGATATTCTGAAAATAGAGAAAACAAAATAAGGGGGTGTCGGCCTATAGAAGAAGATGCAATCTATTTCAAGAGAGAGTGAATGCTTGCACTATTATGGACATTGGCTCAATAGGGTACAAGTACACTTGGCGAGGACCAATTTTTCATGGAGGAATGAGAGTATATGAAAATCTGGATTGAGTTTCCAGCAATGATACTTTGAGAGTTCAATTCTTTGAAGCTCATGTTAAGGTTCTCCCTATACTTGACTACTCGTATTATCATCCTTTATTGGTTTCTCTATCAGATAAAGAAAGTCAGAGATCGCCCAGATCCTTTAAGTTTGAATGTATTTTAGACGTTTCATATGAAGACATGATAAAAGAAGTTTGGGAGGAAGATAACTATCTATATGTTAACTTGGAAAAAATCAGTTATTAAGCAACACAATGGAAATTACATAATATAATAAGCATACAGAAAGAAAGATCCACTTATTGAGTAGAATAAGAGGAATAAAAAGTATTGTTTAGAATGGGAGAGATCATGTTGGGCTTAGGAAGTTGGAGAAGACTTTTCAGAATGAGCTTGCTAAAATCCTCTATCAATAGGAACTTATATGGTACCAGAGAGCTAAGACAAAATGTTTGGTGGATGGAGATAGAGACACTAAGTTATATAATACTCGTATAGTGCAAAGAAGAAGAAGGAAGATCATACATATGATAAAGGATGCATATGGAAATTGGACTGAAGATGGTGATACAATTAAAGAATTATTCCAAAATAACTACCAAAGTTTGTACACAACCAATGCAGATACTTCATAGTGGTTACTTACTATAAGTGGCTTTCCAACCATGGATAGTAGCACAATAAGGCATTTGGAGGAAGATCAGCATAATCAAGAAATCAAGCAAGCTTTGTTTGACATGGAACCTTGGAAGTCATCATGACCATATGGTTTTCCTGCAAACTTCTACCAAAATGTGTGGCATATAATAAGAGGAAGTGTATGTATCTACATACAGAGCTTTTGGAGCAGAGAGGCTGATATTTCAGAGGCAAATTGCATTGAGCTGTGTCTGATACCCAAAGTTGATAGTTGATAACTCGATTTCGTATCGTACATTTTGATTCATTTCGCGCATTTCTACTTATCGTTTTATCGAGTCTTTACCGTTTTCTATGCTATTTACTCATGTTTTCCTTTGTTTTGCCTTGACAGGTGTTCTATAAGCAATGTAGAAGAAAAGAATGAAAGTTGAGCTGAAGATTGAAGAAAAAGCAGCAAAAAGTGCACGTCCTGGCCTCCCAAAAGGAATGGCACTCGCCATGCCCTGAGGAAGGCGCTCGCCATGCCCAAAAAGGAGGGAATATCCAATTTGAAGCAATGACGATCGCCATTAGGCAGACGGCGGTCGCCGTTTGTGGCGGAAGCAATTTTTCTGCAGCAGTTTGGCAGTTTTGTTCATTTCAAATTCAAATTCTATCCAGACTTTTTGGAGCCAAAATTATCTATATATAGACCCCTTTGGAGGGTAGTTTCAGGACCTGGAGTTGCGCGGAAGCGCTGCCGAATTCTCTCTAGCCTAACTACATATTTACCGTCCAAAGTAACAATTGCTCACACTGAGTAGTTGTTACACTGTTGTATTTCTCTACATTTTCGCTGATTTGTACGCTTGGATCAAGTTATTATTTAATAGAAGTTTCAATTCTAGTTTATCTTCTTCGCATTTACAGGTTGTTTATTCTTCCATTTTAACTGCATTGTTTCGTATATGTGTTTGCAACATAACTTAATTTCTACAAAAACCTAAATCTGTATTTTTGTTAAAATCAACCAACATGTATGTTTTAATTTCCAGCACTGTTAACATGTTAGTTTTAGGATTTAATATGTTAGGCTAAACTTGCTTGAGCCTGTAGTTTGAGGACCGTCGTTTCGACGGGACTCTGTAGAAACCACCGGTGTAAAATATGATTGTTCAAGAATCTGGATTTAGTGTCTAATTTTAATTTAAGTTGCTTTGTCGTGAGAGCGAGAGGCTACTTAATAGTGTTTTGTCATGAGAGTGAGAAATGCATTAAGGTGTGTCCGATAGAACGAGAGTTTGAGGTAAGCACCGGATAGTAGACACTGAGCACTGAACCTAAACACAGTGAGAGCGCTTTAGGTTTCATTTAGGTTTTGTTGGTTTTCAAAGAGCGTCTTTTAATTATCGAGCGAGCGAGAGCAAAATCTTGGGGTCATTAGGTGTGGCTTGGTCAATAGCGCGAGAGTGTGAGATTGAGTCTTTAATTCAGTATTTCCTACATAATAGAATTGAGATCTTTGTTAACACCCGAAATTTACGGAGTCCCTTAGGAGCACGGAAATCATTCTTCGGTCTCATTTCGTTATTTATTTCAAATCCCGTTAGAATTAAGATTCTTTGACCGCCAATTGAAGCCTTATCTTTACAAAGCAACGATAGATTATAGTAGGTTGATATTGGTCTCTGTTGGTTCGACAATCTTTTATATTACTTCGATAAATCTGTGCACTTGCGGAGCATCAATAGTCCATAAAGATGTCCAACAATTTAGGCCTATTTCACTATGTAACTCTTTCTATAAAGTGTCTAGCAAGGTGATTATGAATAGACTCGAAAATCATATGGATAGAATTGTATCTCCTAACCAGACAGGTTTCATTCCTAAAAGGAATATTCATGAGAACATAAAGGTGGATCTAGGTAAGGCATATGATAAGATTAGTTGGAAGTTTGGTAATGAGGTGTTAAATGAAGTAGGCATTCCAGACAAGTTAAAAGAACTCATTATGGGAGCTATAACTTCAGTAAAAATGATAGTGCTTTGGAATAGGGACAAAGCTAATTACTTTGACTCCAAGGAAGGGTTAAGACAAGGAGACCCATTGCCACCCTATCTTTTCACCCTTTTTATTGACAAATTTTCTCATATGATTAATGATGTTGTGGAGGAAAAAAGGTGGGACTATATCTAGGGTGATAGAGAGGATAACAAACACCTTCATATAACTAGATGTTTCAAAAGAAAAGAATCAAAAAGGGTTGGGTATGAGGAATCTTATAGATATGGATAAAGCTTGCTTAGCTAAATTGGGTTGGCAATGAAAATGTGAGGATGAAAATCTTTGGTGCAAAGTTATGAGAAACAAATACATAACTGAGAGACAAAGAAGTAGAGACATTAATGCTAAATCAAATGATTCTAGCCTTTGGAAGCAGTTGGTTAATATTTGGCTTATGCTTGTTGAGATGTCCTTTTAGGAAGAGGGAAAAGGAAATAAAATCAGAGCTTAGGATGATGCATGGGTTAAACCTGGACTTAAACACAAAGAGGTGATGCTACACCAGAATGGTGACAAAGAGACATCAGTTAATGTAGCAGACATGGTCGTTGCAAGAGGCAATTGGAAATGGAGCTTGTTAAGGAATAATTTTAACCACAAAGTGTTAGACAAAATACAAGTTATGCCTCCACCAAGCACGACCGAGGTTGAAGAGGACACATGTATTTGGGATGGAATTGTGAATGGAGCTTTCTTAATCTCTAATGTGTTTGAACAAATCAATAATGCTTACATTGGAGATAGGGAACAACATTGGGAAGCTATTTGGAAACTGCAAGTACCAAACAGAATCAAAAGTTTAATATGGTTGATCAATCATAATGGCCTCCAAACAAACAGGTATCTTAACCAATTAAAATTGAGGGGTAATTTATGTAATGATTGTATGGATCAGGAAGAAAAAACAATTCATGTTTTGCGAGATTGTAATCTAGCTAAGCAGGCTTGGAATCATCTAGTCAATAATGCTAACAAGCAGGTATTCTTTAATGTTGATTTAGATGATTGGGTGTAGATAAACATGAAGCATAATCAAAGCAGAGATAATATTGACTAGCCTACAATTTGGGCCATTGCGTGTCACAAAATTTGGTATTGGAGAAATAAAAAATTTCATGTGCCAGCTTATGTTATGCCCCAAAACACGGTGCATGTAATTCAAGAAAATGTTCAGATGTATAAAACGAGCATTAGTATGCAGAATAAAGTCAGCAGAAATCAAACAATAGAGATCTAGGTCAAGTGAAGGCCTCTTGAAGTGGACTAGATATGTTTGAATTTTTATGGGGCATTGCAAGGAAGGAAAGAGGCAGGATGCAGGGGAGTGTTTCGTGACCATAAGGGAAATTGGCTAGGAGGATTTGTTAAGCATATAGGAAAGTGTGTTAGTCATATAACAGAGCTTTCGGCATATTAGAGGGTCTGGAAATTGCTCGTGATAGAGGATACAATCAACTTGTAGCTCAAGTGGATAGTAAACTTGTGGCTGAAACTATAAACAAATGTTATACTGAGCAAGGGCCAGGGTTAAATCTGATTAAAAGAATTCATCAAGTTGGTAGAAGTATTGAAGATTTATGAATATAACACATATACAGGGAAGTTAATCGTTGCACGAATAATCTTGCCAAACATGGGATCTCGGGAACAAGGGGGTTAATAGTGTATGATGATTGCCCAAGTTGATCGTATCATGTTTTTATAGAAGATTTAGGAGTTAAATCAATCCTTCTTAAAAATATTCAATTCAAATTTAAAACATAAACCAGCCACAGTTTTTTTTCCACAAAATCAAATATTAGTGAATGCGTTTGAATGTCATTTTTAAAAGTGATTTCGACAAAATTATATTCTGAATTGAATTTTCAAAACCAAATCAAACTCCATAAAGATATTTTAATACTTTTTATGATAAATAGTTTAATATATTTTATTTTTATATTGATATGATATCTTACATTAATTTATTATTAGTTGATTTTTTATTTTTTAATATAATTTATTAGTTTAATTTGTTACTTTTTTTTACCATTTTATATTTTTTAAACATAAATAATGAACTTTTTTTATAATATTAAATTTTAGCATATCATATATTAGATTTTATATCAAATATATTATTTTATCGTGCCTTTATAATACAACAAATAACGGTTTTCATGACGAAGCATTCGCCTCGAACAATAAAAAACTGAGATATAAAGGCAAGGCACACTATTTTTTATTATTTAAAAAAACATCAATTCCATCAGTTTTTAAAACAACCGAGGTGAAAAAATAACTCAGTACAAGCTTCGATTCTCATTTATCGTAGTTTATGATTTTATTTGTTTATAAGTGTAAACAAAATGTTCTAACCCTTTGGTTTTCTATTTAGCCGAGGTATAAAATAATAAGCTTTTACTATAAAAGCACTCGTTGAACATATTTTACCCTTGTAATACCCCGTAAATTATTTTACTCTGGATAATATTAGTTGTGATCAACTGAGTCCCAGTGTACTCTGAGAAAATATCTGCAGAGATAATTAGGGTAACTGTTGGACTTAGAGTAAATCCAATTATTATTATCTGACTCTGCGATATTTAATAGTTGGACTTTAGAGACTTTTTGGAAAATTGGTAGTGTTGATATTTGATGATGTTGTACTATATCAATTCCTTTTCCTCTCATTTTCCTCTTTAGAAGCAAAGGGAGAAAAAGATAGAAAGAAGTGGAGAGAAAGAAAAGAGAAGGAAAGGAAGAGAAAAAAAGAGGAAAGCTCAAGATCAAGAACACCATCAAATCTTCATCCAATCATCTTCAATCTTCACCATCTTCATCTATTCAAGGTGGGTTCTAGATAGATGCTTTTGTTTTAGATTTTCTTGGATTCTAAGACTTAGTTTAGAATTGTAAGGAAATTGGATTAATTGCCAAATCTTGAAAATTAACGGTTGGAATGTGTTATAAACTGAGTAGTATGAGTTATGTGAGTGTAGAATCATTTATGTTTGATTGTGGGATGTTTGGGTATGTTTTGATGGGGTTTTAGAACCATGGGAGATCAGCTGTTACGCTGATGAACTTTCTAAAATTCCCAGATTCGCACTGCGAATCCCCCAGCAAAGGGGGAAATCGTGCACTCGCTGGCAGCTCGCACTGCGAATGCGAGCATTCGCCAGTGGTTTGCACTGCGAACCTTATGTTGTATTTGCTACTGCCTTGGTTCACCAGTATTCACACTCCGAATGGTGTAGCGAACAAGTGTTGGCTAGGCGTTTGCTGGACGCTTCGCACTGCGAATGAAGTAGCGAACATTCGCTGGCTTCTTCGCAATGCGAATATAGCAGAACATCCATTTTGTTTCTTGCATAACTTTTGACTCGGTTATCCGTTTTGCGTATTCTTGATATCGTTGTGAAGCTAGGAACGTATTCTAGCTGATGGTAGTGAGAAATATCTGTTTATTACCCGATTAAATGAATCGGAGGGAACCGTAAATTGGTATAAATTGTGGTATGTTGAATTTTGGTGTTCCATTATGTGATTGACGATTACATGCCTATGTTATTATTGTGAGACATGTTGGAATATGTATGCATGTTAAAATATGAATAGGTAGAGTGAGGAACATTACCGTAAATGATGTCAAAAGTGTGTAAATGACATGGTGACAACGCTCGTGCAAAAGAGATGTGGGCCGGCTGACTTGTAAAATATGTCTTCTCGAATAAAGAGCAAGATCATTTGAATTTTCCCCAAACTTCTCGAAGAGATGCCATTTGGTGGAAGTAAATTGAATAGTGGGCTCACTGGGGAAGATACCACGGAGGAGTAATACTGCTGTAGTTGAAGTTGTGTTGAAGCTGGTAAAATTCTTGTAATAGAGATTCTCAAATAAAGAGAAAACTTGGAAAGTCTTCAATAGTTGATAACCTTGATAATTTCACCGGGGATAGACAGAATGTCTTGAGGAGATTGCCATTTGTCATCTAGGTAGAGAACTGAGCTCAAATAAAGAGCCACCACTTGTTGTCTGGATTTAAATCCTGTAATACTGCTGGAGGAATAACTTTTGTCTTCCATAGAGATCTTTGAATAAATTCTTCCTGGGGAGATAGAGTGCAAGATAAATGCACGCTCAATCTATAATCAAAGCCTTGAGATATCTGAAATTTGTGATTGTCAGGGACCAAAGTTCAATCCAGGAAACAACTAGAAAGAAACAGTCAAACAAGACTCAATCCATTGAGGACTGAACTCAACGGGGTTTATCTTTATCCACAAAGATGGAAAAGAAAACTAAAGCAACTATCTTCCACGAGGATCGAACTCAGTGGGGAATTAGAAAGTATATGCTTTTTCTGCCTAGGGCTGATGACTATACTTGGAGGGAGCAGACAAAACCCAGTCACTTGGGGATAAACACAACCAAAGTGAAAGAACAAAACAAGCAACACAAAAAAAAAACAGGATGCAAAATGCGCACATGCCATGAATCTGGATACAAGGATGCCACGCTATGCTTATGCTCATGCTGACAAACAAAGACAAGAAGCAAACGGGAGATGAAGACAAGCATCTCGATACAGATACTCTGCCAATCTTCGCAAGATAAGAAGCATCACTGGGGATGAAAGGAGAGCCATATATGGAAACAAATCCCACTTCACAGCTTCAAACTTTCTCTGGGGAAAATAGAGCACTCCACTTGGGGATGAACATCGTGACTTCACTTAGGATTGTCAAGATGAATCTTATGATTCTGTGGAGGATGAGAAAGATTCACTGGGAACGAATCAAACTCATGATTGGAGAGACTTCATGGGGGATAAAATAAATATCCACTGTGAGTTGAAGTAATCTGGATGGGAGTTGTAATTTGATAAAATATTTGCTTCATTGGGGAAACTTGAATCAATAGTAGTTGAAAATATCAGATAAAACTTCGAGGGGATGAAATAAACATCCACTTTTGTTGGAAAAGATTGAGATAGTGAGAAAATCCATTGAGGAGTGAAATAAACACTCGCTTTGCTTGGGAAGGTCGAAATCAAAGAGAATCACTGAGGATTCTTAGGCTTCCAGTCGGAGGAGTCTTGCATCAAAGGTGTCATAACTTCTTGAAGTAGAGGTTTACCGGGGAATGGTAATGATTACCCGAAGTAGAACTTACTGGGGGTCATCACATTACTTGATACAAAATTCTTTGAGGTATGAGCGAATAATGCCGTGAGACTGGTGTAACTCTGCATTGATAAATTGCATGGTAGTCGCCATTTTGAATAACGATTGTTGTGAATGGATGAAATGTCATTCTCAAATGCCCCAGATCACTTGGTTTATAAAAAAAAGTCATTCCAAGAGGATTTTACAGAAAACTTGGCGTCCAACTGTCCCAATGTTTTCAAACTCTTGGAGAGATTGTTGAATCTCGACGTAACTGGCCCGGATTAACTGTGCTCTGTAACCAAGTCTTTAAATTCCTTGAGAGATTTACCAAATCTCGACGTAACTGCCCCAGATTGACGGGATTCTATACACTGAGTCTTCGAACATGGAGAGATTTACTAAATCTCGACGTAACTGCCCCAGATTAACGGTATTCTGAGTCTTCAAACTTGTTCTTCAGACTGTGGGGAGATTTACCAAATCTCGACGTAACTGCCCCAGACTGACGACGTTCTGAGTCCTTAAACTCGTCCCACTTGGGGTCAGACTGTGAAAGAAACAACTGGGAAACAACTTGCCCCTGCTCAGCAAGGTCTTCAGGTGACATGCCCCTGGATACTATCATCTCCTTGAAACAGTACTAAATTTTAGCTCATCAATGCCACACGTATGCTAATTTCTTTGATGTCAAGCAACGTTAGCAAGTAGAAGATGTTAATTCTGAAACGGATAATGCAACGTATGTTTGTCTTGAAGTTTTTATTTAAAAATATTTTGGTGGTTGAACTACCAATTTTATAATGCCAAGACAAATTTGAGCATAGCTCATAGGAGTCAGGAAACGATATCTCAATGAGTATGCTTTTGAAATAAACCCTGCTTCAACTAGGTCTTTTGAGGGTTGTATCGTGGTTGGTTCACGGTTTGAGAAACAAAGGTATAAGGCTCAAAGTTTGTTTTTGCCCACCCAATCTTCGTGATATTTTTTACTCCATTTTTTGAAAATTGCCCTGCCCCAGGTTAAGAATGAGGGTTTTTTGATTTGGAGAAGAAAACTCCTACTTCAAAGGTTCAAAAGGGTTTATCTCCTTATATCTCCGGTGTTTAGGATTTTGAAACAATGCCTTATATCACTAGCAGAGTTTTATTCAAAAGCATACAACAAGAGATCTTGCGTTTGATTTCATCATCCTCCTTCCAATTTTCTGCCAAGGCAAGAGATTGGGGTAGTATTGGCATTATAAAATAGAAATAGCATTTTAAAAATGAGTGAAATGAATGGATTTCTTCAAGACAAACATTATTATTGCATTAATTATTCAAAACAAACAGGTTCTTACATGCCAAAACAAATGCATTAACAATCGTAGAAAATTGCATATGAAAACAACAAATAAGCATAAAATATGACGAGACGTAGCCTTAAAACCAGATGCGTTAGGTTCTTTCAACATCTTCAATTGTTCTTGGAGGTCACGAAATCCTTTTTCAATTTCTCCCAATCTAGGATCATTCATAGTTGTCACAGGACGGATGTTCTGAGAATTTGGCATATACCTTAGAAAATGGGAATCTCTTTCATTAACTTGACCAACCGGGTTATTTTGCACAGGCTGGGATCGAGTAGGAACGTTCACTTGTTGAGCATCGCCGTCAGGAGAAAAACCAAACATCGGATTAGTCATCACTCTGAAGTCTGACACGGGATCCATATTTTGCGCTCTATCCATTATCCCCAGTAACTGCTTCAAGTTCGGTACGAATGCTAAAAGATCAGCTGAGCGACACAAAGATAGGACTAAATGAGCTGAGGTAGAGAAAGGATGTATGCAAAAATGATGCAATGCTAAAGACGCAATGCGAATGCAGCAAGATTCATGGAACTCAACTATTTATAATTACCAAGGAATATCAAAAGACTCATTTTTTTTAATATTAAAACGGTTATAATTATTAGTATTGGAATACTAAAAGACTGATTTATTACAAAATTGTTTACAACGTGTCGGTACACTTTCCAAGAGTCATAACAGAAAACCTAAATAAAAGCTAATAGTGATGGATCTAAGGAGACTCTTCCAATGGCCTTGTTTGACTTCTTCTTCCAATTGAGCTTCCAAGGTATCGATTTAGGACTAGAGTAACTTCTTTCCAAAATTTATCCTTTTTTAGTCATATTAGCTCGGACATTTACCGAAGGTAGTAAATGGATTCTTGTCTTGAATAAGTAACTCCATTAGCTGAGAATATTCTTCAAGAGTTGTCACCAATAGTGCTGGACTGAAGTAGAGTAAATAGTATTTCCTTATCAATAAAGGCTTCCCTATATAAGGTCTTGAACCTTCCTTTATCCGTTAATAAGGTCTCCAATCCCCTTAGATCGTCCAGGTTATGACTCTTGTAAGTGTACTTCAACGTTTTTTCTTCTTAAATTTTTTTTTTAGAGTCCATGGTATCCTTATGATGTTCATAAACAAGACTAAGTTCCATGAATCTTTATGATATGATGCTAATGAATGCAGAGATGCAAACACACAAAGCACAGAGCACAAAGCACACACAAGCAAACAATCAGACAAAAGGCCCTAGGTTTGAAAGGTCATAGCATGGAGCCAAGGTCTACCCATCCCAATAGGAGTGTACTATGGTTTCAAATGTACCTGCCGAACGGGTTCTACAAAGTTCCTAGAGTCTACAACCCATCTTTCGGATATTATCGATTTTCCAAATCACTTGGTGGTCAATAATATTCTCAAGAGAATCTCGTCTGAGTGTAGTATCGCGTAGCAACTATCGCAGAAATAGACTCCTGCATAGTCCCCGCACTACATCCTAATAGGCCAAGTTGGGTTAAAGGTAACTACGGTCCCCAGTCCTGAGGGCCTTTAGATCGAAACCATACCGTCTTCACGAATGAACTCGTTGGACAAATATTTTATTCGAGAGGGCCTAGACTGAGTGGTGAAGTCTCAATTTACTTTTTCAGGAATCGACTCCCTCAAAGTATCATTGAAGTCTCACCGTTCCTATCATAATTTTCACTCTAGTCCGGGTGTAGGACTTTGTCTCACCACACAAGTAGTAACCCAAGCAAACATAACAGATAACAAATAATAACAAATAACAAAATTAATCAAGTTAGGGGAACCCTCTTATGAGAGTCCCCAGTGAAGTCGCCATTTCTGTCGCGGTGAAAATTGGATACCATAGTTATTTGTTAACTAGGATCGCATTTTTTTATGTCACCACCGGTCTTTGATTTTATCCAAGGGAAGGGAGAAAAACCGAATACCCACAATGCAATGCAAATGCACTAAGATTCTAAGTTCGGGGGTTGGTTATACCTAGGGAAGGTGTTAGCATCCTAGATATATGTAGTACTCTACAGGAACCTCTTGATTTATTTATGTTATCTGTTATTTGTTTTGCTAAGGGTTTAAGGGTAGGTGATTTATTATTTTTATTCCTAAGTGTGCTCGACAAGATATCGCATCTTGTGCCTACATATCCTGTCAGGAGGGAATCAGAGCACTTGTAGTTCCTTATTAAGGATACTAAATGTTTAAAGGTTTAGGAGAAGAGATGAGTCATCATCTTAAGAAAAACCACCACAGTTTTGAAAATGTTTGTATGTTGTGGGGTATGGGATTGTATGTCCCTTTCTTTGAGATGATTAACATCTAATTCTCTTGTGTGGAGAATTAGGTGGGCTAAAGTTTGATTTTAAATCAAAATTGAGGGGAGACTAACCTAGGAAATCTATCCTAAGTTGTCTAATAGTCTTAACTTAAGGGTGTCGATTATGATGCATATGATGTGCACCATGCATAATAACATGGTTATCATGCATGGGATTTTCCCTTGGATATTTATGCGGTTTAATTATGTTATTTAGGAGAGGGTGCTAGCAAAGTGATGCTAGACTTGTGTCTTGTGACCAAAAGGTTGAATGCGATGCCCTAAGGCGATCGACTTATATAGGTGGAAAATTGGCTCGACGTTGGATCGAGGATTTTTAGTTTTTGAAAGGGTTTGAACAGTATATCAAATAAGCATACATCAAGCAAGAAAATAAGATCAGATAAGTAAACATACAAGCGATGCACACTCGAGCGTGAGGGGGATTCTAACGATGAGCGGTTTATTTGGAAAAGAGTTTTGATTTATTTTTAAGATTAATGATAAGAGGTTTATTTTTTTAATTAGAATTTATTGCCTAGAGATTATTGACTAATTAAAAGAAAGGTTTCTACTAGGTTTTAATTATTGAAAAAAAGTTAAGATATTATGTTTAATTTTCAGAAAAAGGTTTAAATTATCTAAAAAGAAAAATCTAAATTAAAGTTATATTAAAAGAGGATAAAGATTTTTAATTATAAACGATTTCAATATTAAAAAAGGTTATTAAGAGTTTTTAATTGAAAAGAGTTTTTAATTTTGGTATTTAAATAAAATAGTTTTATTATTATTTTAGAGATTTACTCGTTATTTTCTAAAAAATTAAAGGTTTTTTACTTATTAATTAAAAAAGATTTTAATATTAATATTTTTTATAAAAGTTTTTATTATTATTAAAAGGTTTATCTTTTACAAAAGGGGCTTATTATAAAAATAAAATCTATTAAAAAAAAGGTTACAAAAAAGAGTTTTATTTTGTTATAAAATTTATATTATACTAAACTTATTATAAAAGGTTTATTATATTAAAAAAAAAGTTTTATCATTTTAAAGAAAAGGTTATATTATATTTTTAATTTTATTATTAAAAGTAAGTTTATGTTTATTTATTAAAAAAAAGGTTATTTGATTTTATTAAAAGAAAAAAGCAAGGACAGAGGGGTTACGTGCACGTTGAGGGAGAGAGGGTCCACGATAACGTTATGTGTGTGTGTGTATGCGATCAAATTAAATAAACAAAAGAAAGAGAAGAACGGATCCTCTCATCTCTCGATCTCTTCTCCCTCCGTCTTCTCCCTCACCTCTCACTCTCTCGATCAAACAAAAATCAAGCGAAATAAACCCCACCCCCAGCAAACCCTAACCCCAATTCATTAATTTGATGGGTTACATATTACAAAGATCAGCAAGAAAAGCAATGGAAAGGGACGCCGGCGAGGAACGACGGAGAAGTACGACTGCCACCTCAAGATCTTCTGTTCCAAGATAAGTCTTTCCTTCCTTTGTGTGCTTTGATTCCGATCTCTTTTTCTTTGCGTATGTCGTTGCTGTTGACGCTCTGACTTTGACGAATTCGCCTCTGACTTGTGTGTGTTTGTTGTGAAAGTTTCCCTTTTTTCTGGTGATGATGAATTGTTAGATTTCTGGTTTGGAAATGATGACTTTTTTTTTTTGGTATTGATGTTATGGACTGACGTTTAGTTGTGAGGATTTGCTGAATTATGGTATTTTTGACTGGTGTTTGGTCGGCATTGATATGCAAATTATTTTTGAGTCGTGATAATCTGGTGAAGGTTTTATGGCTTGTGAAATTGGCTGTGTATTGAACTTGAAATGTATTTGTGCAAAGCTGATATGAGATGGCCTGTGATGAAATGATTTCTCTTCTATTTATAGGCCAATGATGGGGTTCAATTCCTGATTCCGAATTAAAACACGAAATTATTGTGTTTGATTTTGGAACATTCGATGTTATTAAGACCTGATTCCCCTATGTGATTTGATTTTGTTGCTTGTTTTGGAAGAGATTTGGAACCGTTGCCCTGCTGTCTTAAATGCGATTCCTTTTGTGTGATTTTCTGTCCATTTTATTTTAGGAAAAGGTTGATGTTGGTGATATCTTTGATATTGCCCATCAATCCGTCTGATTCTTGACGATTCTTAAACTCTGAGGCCTAATCCAACTAATTCTTCCCTTTTCCGTTGTTATACGTTTGGAATATGCTCCATTTTTCCTCTAACTCATTAAGTCAACGATCCTCCCTTCACTGCAGTGCGTGCTATTTTAGGTACTTCTTAATTCAAGCTCTAATTGAAATTCTTGGCCATAAATTCATGTTGAAGCGTGTCTTGACCAATTGGATTGTATTTAGGAAGGTAAGGATTATGATTTGAATGTTGTGATTGGTTTTGAATGTGTCTTTTCAAAAGTCTATGAATTTGTTTCTCGTCCAAAAGTGCAAACAGGGTAAGCTGACTTATACTTGTTAGTTTCAAGTGTCGCGTTCTAGACATTCAGCGTGGTAGGAATATCTGCGAACCACACAAAGGTGGTTTTAAGAACTCGATCACATGTTTATAAATTAGTGGGAAGGTGGTGGTATGGCAGGTGCAGGCAGGGGGCGGAATATAGTGAAGCGCATTTGTGTGATGTAGATGCTGTTAAAGCTGATCAAAAGGTTGTTGCTTTCTCCTTTAGCGATTCCTTGTAATTGGTAACACAAACAACAATGGGCTTTGTAACTAAGGATTTTCTTTTCTCTTCATGTATGTGTAACTGTTTTTTTCATTTCAGCAATGGAAGCCAAATGATGTAGAAATGGATCGAGCTGCTTCTAAGATGCTCTCTACAAACCAAACTTGTTAGGATGTTCACATTCTAATTGCTCCTTGGCCAAAACAAGCTACTGTAAGTTATTGTCTCTAAATGAGAGTTCTCTGAGAGTACCAATATCATAATCAGTAAAAAGACTGTAGGACTTATGTCTTCGTATGCTTCATCCTTACTGTTACAAGCCTATGGATCACTGCAGCAGCTCGGGATGGCCGCTTTGGTACCGACGTAAAATCCATTCAAATTTCTTATGTTGTTTAGATAGTACAATGGCAACGTGAGTATGATCGCATATGTGCTCATACGGAATTACACGGCGACATGAATCGTAGGATTTATCCATCTGTTGTGATAGTTTTAGGAGCTGTGACTTAGAATGCACCTTGGTTTTGATTGCTTGTGTTTGAATTTCAGAATCTCAAATGGTGTCAAAATGCAAGGAAATGGGTTGAATAAGCCTAGAAAACATTACGTTCGAGGACAGGCTCTGTTGGAGTATGGAGATAAATGGAAGGTAATGGCTATCATAATTGTTTAGGTACTGAAACTTGACTGACTATTTGAAATGTTCTTGAGCCCCGTAAATCTTATTTTGCAGTCATCTTGGACCGTCATTCCTGATGCAATTAAACCAACACTTCAGATGCAGATAGTGAACATAAGTTACAGCATGGTCTCTTCTTTGCCAGCAGCACGGTATATGCTGTGCTCAGCTGATCAATAGGTGGGTAACAACATAATAGTAAACTAAACTTCTTGCAATTTTAAACCACTGATCATTTGAAATAAATGGTGATATATCTTCCTTTCCTTATTTTTTTGCAAATCGTATTATTGCTGGTATTTGACTTTATCCTTGATCATGGTTCTGTTTCAGTAACCGAGATTCATGAAGAACACTCAAAGAGCTTCCTTTGAATCTCTCCGTCGTAACGTGCATGGCAAGCGTCAAAACTCTGCTCTTGCTAGAAGACGACTAAAGGCCATGTGTGTTCCAATATCTTTAGAGCTCCTATCTGACTGCCTCGTAAGGGACTAACAACGGCACCACTGCTACGACAACGAGGGAGACGGCTATCAGGTGGTTTTCTCGCGAGAGGGAAATGTTATCCACCTTGGATTGGACGGTTAAAATGATTAGGGGAATTCCAAATTTAGTAAAACAAATAAGAATTGCTTTGTAACATTGATTTCGAAAATCAACTTGTACAAATTCTTTAGAAAAACCGTGTATGCATTGGCAATAAGAGCTGCTTGTACTATTTGTTCCTACAACGAATGTTTCACATTCTCCAAGAGGATCTAAAAGCATATTGAAATGGTCAAATGAAAAGGGCACGATCCTCATTCGCATGAGGGCCCAATGCTTGATATCGTTTGTGTATTAAACGATGAAACAACTTTGAGCTTTAAAGCTTGTAATAATTTGGTTTGTATTTGGTAGCTTGTAACTTGAATCAATTACGACAATATTCTTGTAAAGAATTTGAGTCTTGTGATGAACTTGGCACTTTTAAAATTGAGATTGCTTTGAAACCTTGTATGCTTTGAATATACTTCCAAAGGATAATTGATTGAGTGGTCTTGAGATAACTTGCATTCCCTTGAAGCAAATCTTGAAAATTTGGGAATTCAAACTTCTACTTCCTCCCAAATTGAACTTTTTTGGAGTGTTATTTAAGAAGTAACACTCTGCAACTTAGAAAGAAGCTCGAATTTCTGTAAGGGATTTTAAGTCATGTTGCAAATCTTGAAAGCATTTTTGATTTACTTTGATGAATCCATTATTTTAAGAACATCCGTATCATAGAGCAAACACATCTCTTAAATTTTGAGGAGCTTACAGGGGGGAGAACGTCTCATAATAGACCTTTGCCACACAACCAGTGGTCGGTCTTTTAAGGATCAGCTTCCATATCAAAAGGTATAAGGATTTAATCTTTGGGGGGAAACTAAGGAGTCTTGAGAGGGGAAAAGGCTTGGTAGTGGTTTAGGGATCAAAAAAGGGTGAGGGCACAATCTCGCAGGACCAGAGAACCTCCACAAACACACACACAACACAGTCTTCAGGACCTTGAGTCTTCTGCAGCCGCACCTGTCCTTAAAAGAGAAACAAACAGTCAAAGCTAGATAAAGCGGTTAGTTATGCACGGATGATTGGCCTAGGATGTTATGCAAAAGGAAAAGGGATCTTAGGGTCAAAAATTAGGGTGCAACAGGCGTTCGCTGGACGCTTCGCACTGCGAATGAAGTAGCGAACATTCGCTGGCTTCTTCGCAATGCGAATATAGCAGAACATCCATTTTGTTTCTTGCATAACTTTTGACTCGGTTATCCGTTTTGCGTATTCTTGATATTGTTGTGAAGCTAGGAACGTATTCTAGCTGATGGTAGTAGAAATATCTGTTTATTGCCCGATTAAATGAATCGGAGGGAACCGTAAATTGGTATAAATTGTGGTATGTTGAATTTTGGTGTTCCATTATGTGATTGACGATTACATGCCTATGTTCTTATTGTGAGACATGTTGGAATATGTATGCATGTTAAAATATGAATAGGTAGAGTGAGGAACATTACCGTAAATGATGTCGAAAGTGTGTAAATGACATGGTGACAACGCTCGTGCAAAAGAGGCCGAGGCGTGTGTCTAGTAATCATAACCGATTGATCTTGCGGTGTAGTTTCATGAGACTCGAGCACCTCCTCTGAAACCTATGCACAATTACTTGGCAGGTTTGATTCCCACGTGAAGTACGATTGGAGCCTACGGGTAAAGAGACTTGTGACGGTGTACGGGCCGTGTAAAGTGACGGATCACGGTGTACGGGCCAATGATCCCGAATCCAATTCGTATGCCAAGTAAATACAAGGATCCATGACTCGAATCGTCTTCTAGACGTAAAAGCGAACGGGAATAGGGGATACCTTGGTACGGTTATTGATTTGTGAGATTCTGGAGTAACAGGCTCAGAACTTACTTTAGTATTATTGTGAGTTAACAGGCTCACGAGTGTGAATGTAATTATATCGTGTGTGTACTCAAAGTCACTTCCCTTCCCTTTGACTTGAGTTAGGCTTATTAGAACATTGTAAAGCCGAGAGGACTATAAGATAGCGAACTCACTGAGATTTGATGTATCTCACCCCACTGTTGTTGTTTACATTACAGGTTCTGCAGGTTCGGCGAAGGGTAAGGATAAGGTGGTTTGACTTTTCCTTACGGATCGTAGCTTTTGAGATGGCATGGCTTCCGCTATGGAGTTTTATTTTGAGATCATTGTTTTGATCTAGTTCTTAGTACATTTTGGGACATCTTGTATACGTTATGCCGTAGGATTTAGATCTTTGTATTTAGGGCATTTAGTGTATACAATGTGTTAACTAAGAACTTGTACATATATATTTCAGTACCAAACGTATTATTTATGTATGATATATGCTTTTATGTATGTATGTATATGTGGGTGTTACAGTTGGTATTAGAGCAGGTCGTATCCTCGACCTAGCCATGAAATAGTATAAGTGTTTCCTTCTGTTTCATATGTGTTGTGTCGCCATTGGTCTTACGTGTTATATTTATGGTATTGAGCCTGATCAACTTAATCCTATCTGTATGACATTTAGGAACATGGCCGACCAACGCAGAAATAATCGTGGTAGACCGAGAACTACTCCAGCAGGGACAAATCCGCCAGGGGACGAAGGGAATGCCCCTTTGTATAAATTCATGCAACAGATGCAGCAGCAGCAGAATCATTTTGTACAACAGATGGTACAGCAAATGGTTGGTGGCGTGCATCCTCCAGTGGTTGTTCCTGAAGCTGTAGGGGGAACCTTTAGGGATTTTATTCGTATGAATCCTTCGGAGTTTCTGGGAGGGTTAGATCTAGTAAAGGCTCATGAATGGATATCCGGTATGGAGCGGATTTTCTTGATCGTTCAGTGTAGTGAAGAAAATAAGGTTGTCTTTGCTTCTCACTTGTTAAAGGGTCCTACTATGAGATGGTGGGAAAGCGCTTCAGCACTAATGACAATACAAGAGGTACCAAAAGTGTGGGAGCAGTTTAAGATAACTTTTATGGAGAAGTATTTTCCAAGTTCCTTAAGGTCTCAAAAAGAATTCGAATTTCAGAAGCTGAGGCAAGGTAACTTGACGGTGGTTTCTTATGCGGAAAAGTTTGAAGATATGGCTGCTTATTCTAGACAAGCCATGTGTGCTCCTGATGAAAGGTGGAAGATTGATCAGTTTCTATTTGGTTTAAGGGCTGAAATTTCACATAGTGTGTCTCAGAGAGAATTTACTAGCTATGCGGAATTGTTACAACAGTGTTATGTGGCGGAGCATAGTTTGAAAAAGGTACAAGCAGAAGGAGAGTTAAGTAGAGTGAATCAAGGTGATCGAATCGACAATTTAGACCGAGACAACAACCTTTCAAAGGGAAGCAAGTTCAGAGTTCTAAATCTAGTGTGCCTTCGGTATGCCGTACTTGTGGTAGGAATCATTTTGGGAGGTGCAATTGGGAAGCAATAAGATGTTATCAGTGTAACAAGATGGGTCACTTATCGAGGGATTGTCCTCAGAAGAGGAATCAGATACAAGAAAAGAATACTGGACGAGTGTATACCTTGGATGCAAGGAAAATAAAGGGTGACAACTCTTTGATTGCTGGTACGTGTTTTGTGAATGGAAATCCTTGTTTTGTTTTATTTGATTGTGGGGCAACACATTCTTTTGTGTCCACGCGGTGCGTGAAGCGACTCGGGTTGCAAGCTGTTCCTTTATCTCCACCCATGGTGGTTACTACTGCCATGGATGAAGTTGTTGAAACATCGTTGATGTGTGAAAATTGTGTTTTGTCGGTGAATGAAAGAGTCTTCCAGTTTGATCTTATTTGTTTGCCGCTGAAGAGAGTGGATGTTGTTCTGGGAATGGATTGGCTTTCAGCTAATTTGGTTTTTATCGGTTGTGAGGAGAAGTCAATCATTATTCCATCTACTGAAGCTACTTCGAAGGATGTGTTAACTACTATTTTAGAAGGTACGGTGGGAATGATTAATTTCTTGTTTGAAGAGGAAAAGTCTGTTCTTATGATTCTTACTAAGGAAGGGAGTAGTAACCTTCAAGTTTTGAGTATTCCAGTAGTTTGTGACTTTCCTGAAGTTTTCCCCGAGGATATCACTTCTCTTCCCCCGGAACGGGAAGTGGAATTCTCTATTGACCTGATACCGGGAACGACTCCAATATCCGTTTCTCCGTATCGGATGGCACCACTTGAATTAAGGGAATTAAAGGACCAATTGGAAGAGTTGTTGGCTAAGCATTTTGTTCGACCAAGTGTTTCGCCCTGGGGAGCTCCAGTGTTGTTGGTAAAGAAAAAGGATGGTGGAATGCGGTTGTGTATTGATTACCGTCAATTGAATAAGGTCACCATCAAGAACAAATACCCATTGCCAAGGATAGACGATCTGTTAGATCAATTGAAAGGAGCCTGTGTGTTCTCGAAGATTGATTTACGGTCGGGTTATCATCAGATTCGGGTGAAGAGTTCAGATGTACCAAAGACTGCGTTTAGAACCCGTTATGGTCATTATGAATTTTTGGTGATGCCTTTCGGTGTGACGAATGCTCCGGCAGTTTTCATGGATTATATGAATCGGATATTTCAACCTTACTTGGACCAATTTGTGGTGATTTTCATTAACGACATTCTTATCTATTCCCGTGACCCTTAAGAGCACGGTGAACACCTAAGAATCGTTTTATGCATTTTGCAGGAAAGACAACTTTTTGCCAAGCTAAGTAAGTGTGAATTTTGGATGTCGGAGGTGATTTTCCTTGGACATGTCATATCTCAAGGGGGTGTAGCGGTTGATCTATCAAAAGTTGAAGAAGTGATAAATTGGGAGAGACCGAAGAATGTGTCTGAAGTTAGAAGCTTTTTGGGACTAGCAGGGTATTATAGAAGGTTTATTAAAGGCTTTTCCCAACTGGATTTACCGATGACGAGACTTACTCGAAAAGATTATTTTTATGAATGGGATTCCGCCTGTGAGCAAAGTTTTATGAGTTTGAATGAAAGGTTGACGACCGCTCCTGTGTTGGTTATTCCTGATCCTAGCAAGTCGTATGAGGTATATTGTGATGCGTCGAAGATGGGATTAGGAGGGGTGTTAATGCAAGATGGACATGTAGTGGCTTAAGCTTCTAGACAGTTGAAAGTCCATGAAGAGAATTATCCAACGCATGACTTAGAATTGGCGGCAGTTGTATTTACCTTGAAAGTGTGGTGTCACTATTTGTATGGTGTGTGTTTTGAGATGTTTAGTGACCACAAGAGCTTACAATACCTCTTTAATCAGAAGGAGTTGAACATGTGTCAACGGAGGTGGATGGAATATTTGAAAGATTATGACTTGGAACTAAGATACCATCCGGGTAAAGCGAATAAAGTGGGGGACGCTTTAAGCAGGAAAGTGTTGCACAGTGCCGACTTGTTGATGCTAGAGTATACTTTATTGGAGAAATTTTGAGATCTAAATCTTCAATTTAACTGGACTCCTGATTGTGTAATTATGGGGAATTTGGATATCAATTCTACTCTTAGGGAAGAAATCCAACAAGAGCAAGGGTTAGATGAGAAGTTGCAAGAAGTGTTATCGCAACCGGGTTTTATGCGAGATACCGATGGAGGTATTGTATTTAACCAAAGGATTTGTATTCCGAACAACACGGAGTTAAAAAGGAGGATTTTGGATGAAGCGCATAAGGGTGCTTTTACTATACATCCGAGATCTTCAAAGATGTACCAAGACCTAAAGAGGGACTATTGGTGGTCTGGGATGAAGAGAGATATTGCAGTGTATGTGTCGGAATGTGTGGTGTGTTAACAAGTAAAAATGGAGCACCAAAGGCCAGGTGGCTTGTTGCAACCTTTAGAAATTCCGGTGTGGAAATGGGATAGTATTTCGATGGACTTCGCGGTGGGTTTACCCCGTGCCCAAGGTGGTTATGATTCAATTTGGGTGATTGTGGATCGGTTGATGAAGTCTGCTCATTTCTTGGTCGTAAAGACCACTTATAAGGCGAGTTATCTCGCAAGGTTGTTCATTTCGGAGATAGTGAGGTTGCATGGTATTCCTACTAGTATTGTCTCGGATAGAGATCCAAAATTTACTTCTAGATTTTGGGGAGCTTTTCAACAAGCTATGGGGACGAAGTTGTGTATGAGCACGTCGAATCATCCGCAAACGGATGGTCAGACGGAACGGACAATACAGACCATGGAGGATGTGTTGAGAGCTTGTGTGTTGGAAAGTGGCGGAAATTGAATAGAACTTTTGCCATTGATTGAGTTCTCTTATAATAACAGTTATCATGCAAGTATTGGTATGGCTCCATATGAGGCATTATATGGAAGGAAGTGTAGGACACCGTTGTGTTGGGCAGAGGTTGGTGAAGATAGGATATTGGGACCTGAGATTATTCACGAAACTACGGAGAAGATTAGGATGATCTGTGATAAGGTTAAGCAAGCCCAAGATCGTCAGAAGAGTTATGCGGATAACCGTAGAAGGCCTTTAGAATTTGAAGAAGGCGATCACGTGTTTTTAAAAGTCACTCCGAGATTGCGGTTGAAAGGACTGTTTCGATCGCGGAAGTTAAGTCCGAGATACGTAGGACCGTATCAGATCTTGGAGAGAATTGGTGAAGTAGCTTACAGATTAGCCTTACCGCCTTCTCTGTCCGAGATGCACGATGTTTTTCATGTATCTCAGCTTAGGAAATTTGTCCCAGATCCTCTTCAGCCAATTTTACCAGATACAATTGAGATAGAAGCAGATTTGACATTTGAGCCCCAACCGAGTCGTATCACCGGAAGAGAAACTAAAGTGTTAAGGAATAAAGAGATTCCTCTTGTTAAGGTCCAGTGGGATGAGACGCATCCGGGTGATGCAACTTGGGAATTGGAATCGGAGATGCGGGAGGTCTATCCTCATCTTTTCAGGTAATTGTTTTAAATTCGTGGGCGAATTTCTATTTAAGGGGGGGAGGATGTAATACCGCGTAAATTATTTTACTCTGGATAATATTAGTTGTGATCAACTGAGTCCCAGTGTACTCTGAGAAAATATCTGCAGAGATAATTAGGGTAACTGTTGGACTTAGAGTAAATCCAATTAATATTATCTGAATTTGAGATATTTAATAGTTGGACTTTAGAGACTTTTCGGACAATTGGTAGTGTTGATATTTGATGATGTTGTACTATATCAATTCCTTTTCCTCTTTAGAAGCAAAGGGAGAAAAAGATAGAAAGAAGTGGAGAGAAAGAAAAGAGAAGGAAAGGAAGAGAAAAAAGAGGAAAGCTCAAGATCAAGAACACCATCAAATCTTCATCCAATCATCTTCAATCTTCACCATCTTCATCTATTCAAGGTGGGTTCTAGATAGATGCTTTTGTTTTAGATTTTCTTGGATTCTAAGACTTAGTTTAGAATTGTAAGGAAATTGGATTAATTGCCAAATCTTGAAAATTAACAGTTGGAATGTGTTATAAACTGAGTAGTATGAGTTATGTGAGTGTAGAATCATTTATGTTTGATTGTGGGATGTTTGGGTATGTTTTGATGGGGTTTTGGAACCATGGGAGATCAGCTGTTACGCTGATGAACTTTCTGAAATTCCCAGATTCGCACTGTGAATCCCCCAGCAAAGGGGGAGATCGTGCACTCGCTGGCAGCTCGCACTGCGAATGCGAAGGCGAGCATTCGCCAGTGGTTTGCACTGCGAACCTTATGTTGTATTTGCTACTGCCTTGGTTCGCCAGCATTCGCACTGCGAATGGTGTAGCGAATAAGTGTTGGCTAGGCGTTCGCTGGACGCTTCACACTGCGAATGAAGTAGCGAACATTCGCTGGCTTCTTCGCAATGCGAATATAGCAGAACATCCATTTTGTTTCTTGCATAACTTTTGACTTGGTTATCCATTTTGCGTATTCTTGATATCGTTGTGAAGCTAGGAACGTATTCTAGCTGATGGTAGTGAGAAATATCTGTTTATTGCCCGATTAAATGAATCGGAGGGAACCGTAAATTGGTATAAATTGTGGTATGTTGAATTTTGGTGTTCCATTATGTGATTGACGATTACATGCCTATGTTATTATTGTGAGACATGTTGGAATATGTATGGATGTTAAAATATGAATAGATAGAGTGAGGAACATTACCGTAAATGATGTCAAAAGTGTGTAAATGACATGGTGACAACGCTCGTGCAAAAGAGGCTGAGGCGTGTGTCTAGTAATCATAACCGATTGATCTTGCGGTGTAGTTTCATGAGACTCGAGCACCTCCTCTGAAACGTATGCACAATTACTTGGCAAGTTTGATTCCCACGTGAAGTACGATTAGAGCCTACGGGTAAAGAGACTTGTGACGGTGTACGGGCCGTGTGAAGTGACGGATCACGGTGTACGGGCCGATGATCCCGAATCCAATTAGTATGCCAAGTAAATACAAGGATCCATGACTCGAATTGTCTTCTAGACGTAGAAGCGAACAGGAATAGGGGATACCTTGGTACGGTTATTGATTTGTGAGATTCTGGAGTAACAGGCTCAGAACTTACTTTGGTACTATTGTGAGTTAACAGGCTCACGAGTGTGAATGTAATTATATCGTGTGTGTACTCAAAGTCACTTCCCTTCCCTTTTACTTGAGTTGGGCTTATTAGAACATTGTAAAGCCGAGAGGACTATAAGATAGCGAACTCACTGAGATTTGATGTATCTCACCCCATTGTTGTTGTTTACATCACAGGTTCTGCAGGTTCGGCGAAGGGTAAGGATAAGGTGGTTTGACTTTTCCTTACGGATCGTAGCTTTTGAGATGGCATGGCTTCCGCTATGGCGTTTTATTTTGAGATCATTGTTTTGATCTAGTTCTTAGTGCATTTTGGGACATCTTGTATACGTTATGCCGTAGGATTTAGATCTTTGTATTTAGGGCATTTAGTGTATACAATGTTTTAACTAAGAACTTGTACATATATATTTCAGTACCAAACGTATTATTCATGTATGATATATGCTTTGATGTATGTATGTATATGTGGGCGTTACAACCCTAATCCATACTTATATGAGACCACCTCAAACTCGCAAGCATCATTCTTTGGGATGGATTGCAAGACAGATAAAATCTTCAATGTTCTTCTATCTTGAACAAAACATGTTTTCTCCACTTGCAATCTATCTCACATAATGGTGTTGATGTTGTCGTTATTGTATTTTTTGTAATAATCCTCAGTTAAAGAAGGGTACTCAGTTAATAGATTGCAAGTGTAAAAAAGATTCCTTGCTTCAAGTTACCCAAAGAAAGGAGCTTAACCAACAATGAAGTGAGCTCAACCTTTGAAAAGAGCTCAGTTGGTATATTGCAAGTTCAGAAAATCATTCTTGTTTCAAGTTAAACAAAGAATGGAGTTTAACCAACAAAGAAGGGAACTAGCTTAATCTTTGAATATCACTCAGTTGATAGATTGCAAGTGCAGAAAATCATTCTTATTAAAAAAAAATGTTTTAGTGGGTATGAAACAAATTTTGGATGTAACGAAGATTTGTTGTAAACAATGTTTTTAATATTTTGTGTAAACAATGTATTTTCAAAAAATAAAAAGGAAATAGTCACCTCGATTTTCAAAAAATATGGTTAGTAAGCATATTTTACTTTTAAAATGTATTTACAATGAATTTTGAATATTATGTATAAACAATGTAATTAAATAAAACAACTTATTCACCTCGATTTTCTTCTTGTTCGAGGGGATAGTTAAACGTTTTTTTGCTATTCGTCCGTAAGCAAATCTTTTCAGTAAATTGTTTGTGAAAATAGATTGGAAAATTAATAAAACTCGAGTAGCTATGTAATTGGTGGATGGCATAAATGAAAATGTGATAGGGGAAAGCCAACAAATCTTGAACCATGACATATTACAAAGTGAGATTGCATCCTCTTGTAAATATATTTTTTGGGATATATATTATCCGATCTGGAAATCTTATTATTTGGAGCAAAAGAAGTTGAAATTCTTCTATGACAAATTAATTTCATTTGTAAATTCCATCTATTAGCTTTAAATCCATTGTTTTAATAACTATTATTTTGAAGTAAGTGTTACTTTTTCTTTTATCATCCATTAGTATGTGTTCTAACCAAGTAACCTATGTATAAAATACCAAATTTGGAGCTTGAGAGAAAGACTATTGTTGTGAATTAGGATGCCTTGAAACAAATTAAAAACGGTTTCTTTATAGGCAAGAAACACACAAGGGTTAGGGTTAACAAGGAAAAACAACAAGGATTGGTTATAACTGTTATTCTTTACTTTCTCTATAAAACAGATTACAAGTACTCAAGAATAACAAATAACCCTCTCAACCTAATTAGATTTTGTCACATCACGAGATGAGAGACTAGTATGCTATTAATAATAAAACCTAACATACTAAACTAATGGGCCTATTAACAATTACCCATTACATCTAGATCACCATACAAGAACGCAGTCTTCACATCCATCTGTTCCAGTTCAAGGTCGAACTGTACCACCGTGGCCAGCAACATTCAAATGGATATGTGATTCACAACAGGAGAGAACACATCATTGAAGTCGACACCTTCCTTCTGAGTGAACCCCCTAGTGACCAACCTTTCCTTGTATCTCTTCGACACCACTCCTTCGATTCCTTCCTTAACTTTGAAAATCCATTTACAGCTGACTAACCTGGCTCTAGCAGGTTTCTTGATCAGTTCCCATGTGTTGTTATCATGAAGAGATTTTATCTCATCATCCACGACCTTCATCCATTCAGTCTTCTTTCGACTCCTCATAACTTCCTTATAGTTTCTAGGTTCTTCGTCGAGAACCTCACTTGCAGAGATTAAGGTATACGTTATAAGATATGCATACCCAAGTCTCTGAGGTGGCTTGATGACTCTCCTCGACCTGTCTCTTGCTAGCAGGTAGTCATTATCAGTCTCCTCATCTTCGACAGCATCTTCTACTTCTTCTTCGACTTCATCTGGGATACGCAATTCAGCATCAACATGCTCCACCTCAACAGGAATCTCTCCCTGTTCCAGCTCTTCGTCAGCATCATCAATTTTCTTGAAAGTCATCTTAGCTTCATTGAAAACTACAACTCGGCTAGTGATACACCTCCTGTGACCTGGCTCTAGGCACCATAGCCTATAAGCTTTGACTCCTTCAGGGTATCCCATGAACATGCATTTCAGAGCTCTAGGTTCGACCTTGTCTTGCCTAATATGAGCATAGGCCACGCAACCAAATACTCTCAGTCTGTTGAGACTAGGTGGATGTCCCGACCAAACTTCTTCACGTGTCTTCATATCTAACGCAATCGAATGACATTTGTTTATCATATATGTTGTTGTCGAAACAGCCTCAACCCAAAACACCTTCTTCAATCTAGCACTAGTCAACATGCATCTAACTATTTCCAAAATAGTTCGATTAAACCTTTATGCCAAACCATTTTGTTATGGAGTACCTGCAGTATTTTTGTGCCTTGCAATACCCGAGGCAACACAAAAATTGTCGAACGCCTCATTGCAAAATTTAAGGCCATTGTCGGTTCTCAACCTCTTGACCATTCTGCTAGTCTGATTTTTGACTAGAGTCTTCCAACCTTTGAAATTTTCAAAAGTTTCATCCTTAGTCTTCTGGATGAATACCCATAACTTTCTAGAATAATCATCGCCTATGGATAGAAAATACCTTGCTCTAAATATGATGGACACCTTGCAGGCCCCCAAATATCAGCATGGATGTAATCAAGGGATCCATGAGTTCTTTGTTTGCCTTTGTTGAACTTTACTCTGCAAGATTTTCCAAGTACACAGGGTTAACAATATTTCAGCTTTTCGAGTTTGTCTCCTCCAAGCAGATTTTGTTTCTCTAATTCGACCAGATCCCTTTCACTGACATGGCCCAATATCATGTGCCAAATTTTTGTTTTCGACAACGGTTTCGTGGATGTAACATTTGTCGAACCACTTACAACTTCAGCCTCAAGGGTATACAAGCCTTATTTCTTCACGCCTCTCAAGACTTCCTTCGACCCCTTCATGTCTCTTAGGATACTTTTCTCTCCTTTAAAAACATATCCCTTCTTGTCGAATTCACCAAGAGAAATCAAATTTCTCTTCAAATCAGGTACATACCTGACTTCAGTCAATAACCTTATTGACTCATCATGGAGCTTAAATCTTACAAATCCAATACCTGCAATTTTGCAAGCTTTGTTGTTTCCTAGCAGCACTGATCCACCATCTTGATCACATAGCTCCTCAAACAATTCTCTGTTTGGTGTCATGTGCCAAGTGCAACCTGAATCCATAATCCACTCTTTTCTTGAGTCGCCACTTGAAACCACATGGACATCAGATGAGTCGAAGTCATCTTGTACAATGGTTGTGTTGCCATTATCCTTACCTTCATGACATTTCAGGCATTCAGGGCACAAATTTCTTGTGTGACCCTCCTTCTTACAATGATAGCATCGAATACTCGATGCCTCACTACTATAAGACTTCAGTTGAGTTTTACCTTTCTTCTTGTCGAACTTACCCTCCTTTCGCAAGAATTTTCCCTTAACGGCCAAACCTTCACCAACCGTCGAAGGTATATACTCCTTTCGTTTGTTCAAGTCCTTAGAGTACAAGGCTGATTAAACTTCTTCAAAGCTCAGGGACTCCCTTCCATACAAGAGAGTATATTTGAAGAGAGCATGTGTTCTTGGAAAAGGGCACAACAGCAATAATGCTTGATCTTCATCATCGATCTTCACATCAATATTTTCAAGATCAAGAATCAGCTTCTTGAACATATCCAACTTCTCAGACAACACTTTGTATTCGCTCATCTTGAATGAATACAAAGCTTGCTTCAGGTAGAGTCGATTCACCAGAGATTTAGTCATGTACAAACTTTTAAGTTTCAACCATAACCTCGATGCCGTCGTCTCCTTTGATACCTGTCGAAGAACCTTATCACCAAGGCTCATCAATATTACGCTGTGGGCTTTCTCTATCATGGTCGTCTTTTCTTTTTCTGTTAACGCATCGTCTATGGCTGCCTCTCCCTTCAACACTTCCAAAAAACTATGCTGAACCAGTAGGGCTTTCATCTTCAAGCGCCGCAGATCGAAATTGTTCACTCCGGTGAACTTTTCAATCTCATACTTTGTTGAAGGCATCTTTCTCCATGTTCACCGCACTAATTTGTTATGAATTAGGATGCCTTGAAACAAAGTATAAACAGTTTCTTTATAGGCAAGAAACACACAAGGGTTAGGGTTAACAATGAAAAAACAAGGAAAAATAACAAGGATTAGTTATAACTGCTATTCTTTACTGTCTCTATAAAACAGATTACAAGTACTCAAGAATAACAAATAATCCTCTCAACCTAATTAGGTTTTGTCACACCACAAGATGAGAGACTAGTATGTTATTTATAATAAAACCTAACATACTAAACTAATGGGCCTTTTAATAATTACCCATTATAAGCTAACTTAAACAATTGGATCCTTAACACAAGGCCCAATTCGATAACTACAAACTAGAGCACAATTCGACTACAACATATAGGTCTTCGACAACAACAGGTGAGCAGACTTCGACGGCATGCTAACTAGAGTTTGATCCAATATCTCACAACTATAAAACAGTTATCGATAGAGTGCTTTATTTTTCACCTAGATTTGTTATGTGACCTTTCTTTCTCTGGTGATAAGTTTTTTTTGGAGGATCCTCACTCCTGCTCTCGCTTGGTAAGCCTAAAAAATGTTCATTAGATCTTATAGTAGATCGTATAGACTTTGGATAAAAAAAATCCCAAATCACTAAAAAAAATTCACGGCCATGCAACATTATTCTAATGACCAACATTTGTAGCAACATGCAGGAAATCCAAAGTAACATTTAGTACACATTATATCTAAATGGTAGGAAACCGATAAACCATAGTCTCATATTATAGTTTGCAACCGCAATGGAGAATCTAATAGTATTTTTGTGATACTCTAGAATTGATAATTTTGAAAATGAAAGAACAAAAGAATTGATCAAATAAAAAACAAACAAAATTAAATAAAATAAATTACCTTCTTATATATGAACTATATATGACCTATGAAACATTGAAGAAATTAGTGTTTGAAATTTATTATATAATCAGACATAATTAACTTTCCATTGATATGTAAGATTAACAAATTCATTTGCTCTATGCAACAAATTACGCACCAAGAATAAGAGACAATTAACATCCTTTAAATCACATATTTTACATCTCTACCCAATAGGATATTTTATTCTTTCAAACTTCACATAATAAGTCATCAAAAAGACAATATAGATGGAGATATAACATTTGATTAAACTAACTCAATATGTGAAACTAAATACCAGATGAAAAGAGATATATCAGACTCAAAAAACCAAGTTGATAATGTAGTATTAAGACATACCTTTTTGTGCTTCATCAATTTGATTTTTGAGATTTATGGCTATAGTTCACAAGAATATCTTCATCCTTTTCTTTTTTTTTACTCCTATAAAAGAATATCAAAATTTATTATCAAAATAGCTCGAGCTAATACAGAACATAATTGAATCGATCAAGTTATCAAATAGAGATATGGTATTAAATCGGCTACAAATAAATTAAACCAACCGAACTATAGAATAAAATTTGATTTATATCTTACTAGTGGAATAGCAGGAACAATCATTGATGGATCCACAGAGACGTTAGAAACTCATGCGTGTAAGTGAAGAAAATTAACTAATATGACAATTAAAAAGAAGTAGAAATATGGTGAAAGGGGTAACAATGAAGAAAGAAATGAGGCGTCGTCTTCTTTATAGACGTGTAACCATAGAGTTGCGTTGATTTAGGGTTAGGTAAAACAGGATTGGGCCAAGAAATGTTATATATTATTGCATGGTCAGCCCAAGACACCAAGCCCATGACTTTAGGCCCTAATTACTTTCTAAAGTAAAAGAAAGGACCCACAAGAAAATTTTATTTTAAAAAAGCCTCTTTTTATCTAACATGTATTGTAACACCCCATTTACCATCGCGAATAAATAATACATAATCAAATCAGAGTAAATAAAAATTTATTTTTTCGATAGGAACAAGGATGCCACAATTAAAGAAAGAATACACAATCCCTGCTCATAAATTTTGATACATAACACAAAATGGAATCACCTCAAAGGGAAACTTTTTCCATAAAAAAGGAAGGTTCAATTATGGAATAAAGCGGAAAGATCCATAACTGACTTGTTTTACAAAATAAATTGTTTTATAACATCAAAATATACATACAAAGGTAATACAAAATATATTCAATAAATGTATACATATATGACAAAAGCGATCCCCGACATCCGTGTTACGTATCAGAGCAGACAGACTGACAAACGGATGGAGAACTAATCTTCACAAAAGCCTCCAAGACTACTAATCTGTAATTGCCTCATAGAGCAATAAACCACAGCAGAAGGGTGAGAAATAACAACTAAATCAAGATTGCATAATAATATGCGAACACATAAAACTACATATAGCATCACATATTCTCACCACAAGCATCCCCTATTAATACATATAACATGCCACAGACACATAACATTTCACACATAATGCATATCAAACTGATAACATATAAAGACATACCACCACCTCACATATCATATGTCTATACATAAAACGTATCATCCATAAACAATGCATTTATCACATATGCACATCAATTCACCAATCCAATCATGAATCTCAACACATACTCAATCAACTCACAATTTTCACACGTAATCAATCCATTCATGATTTATGCAAATGCACAGAGACCGACACAACGACTCTATGCAATGCATATGCGGTACCATCCATCCATCATCTCAACACTAGTTCACTCAGGAACTATTGGAACCATCGCTTGTTACTTAGTGTAACTCCCCGTCAGGCAAACGATGTTCCCCGTCACTCATACCTCTTTGTATAAGGCACACGACGTTTATGGATCGCTCACACCTCTTTGTATAAGGCACACGACCCGATCGCTCACACCTCTTTGTATAAGGCACACGATCGTTTATAATCATCGCTCGCACCTCTTTGTATAAGGCACACGATGTTATAGCGGATTCCCTCTGGAATCGTTTCGTCGCTCACACCCACTAGGGCACACGACATCACAAGATGCATATCATGATGCTTAGCATACAAGGACTCATGACAATCAAATGCATCTTCACACATATATGCAACCATGATCATGTATTTACAACCAAACACAACACATTGCATTTACTTGCCCTTAGGACACAAACCATCATCACAACATGTCATCACATGCATTCACATCATATAACATCACACAAGTCATACAATATCCATATCAAAAGCACATTGCATGATACACATCATGTAACACCCATATATAAAATCCATACATCAAAGCATAAATTATATATATGAATCCAAGTCTTTGGTATTGAAATACAATAAGTTCCTTGTTAACACATTATACACATAAATGCCTCTAATACATAACACTAAAAGTCGAAGGCATTACATATACAAGATGTTCCAAAATGCACTAAGAACTAGATCAATGCAATGATCTCAAAATCAAACGCCATAGTGGAAGCCATGCCATCTCAAAAGCTACGAACCGGAAGGAAAAGTCAAACCACTTTATCCTTACCCTTCGCCGAACCTGCAGGACCTGTGTTGTAAACAACAACAGTGGGGTGAGATACATCAAATCTCAGTGAGTTCGCTATCTTATAGTCCTCTCGGCTTTACAAGGTTCTAACATCCTAACTCAAGTCAAAAGGGAAGGGAAGGACTCTTGATTTCAAACTTGATAATCTCACACTATATGGAAACATGACATGAGTTCATTAACTCACCACATCACTAATCGATAACCGGTACCAAGGTATCTCTTCTTCCCGTCCGCTTCTACGTCTAGAAGGCGATCCGAGTCATAGATCCTTGTAGTTACTTGGTATACAATTGGATTCGGGATCAACGGCCTGTTAACCGTGAACCTTCACTTCTCATGGCCTGTTAACCTTCACAAGTCTCGTACCCATTGCATAGGCTTCCAATTGTACTACACGTAGGGAATCAAACCTACCAAGTAATCCTGCCTACACTTCAGAGGAGCTCGAGACTCGTGAAGGCCTTTCAAGGGCAACTCAAAATAAAATGGTTACGATTACATGATCACACAACAAAAATAATGTATTCGACAATGCCTAGGCCATAATGCCTCAAGGCCTTCTTGTCCTTCAAACCACAAAGTTAGCCTCATGTTTCATACTAGTGTTTCCAACTTCTAAAGTCTCATATAGTTCATAAGGGGTTTTCCTCACTCTTCCTATTTCTTTTTCCATATTAACATGCATATACACTCACAACATGTTAAACAATAATAGGATAGGCAAAACACATCATAATTGCATAATAGAATAACATACCACAATTTAAAACATACTTATAACACTTTGAACTTTCCTGATTATTTAATCGGTCGGTAAATTTGACATATATCAACTCCATTGCATAGAATATTTCCTCAACTTCACATCGATATAAAGAACGCTTAAATCGAACACCCGAGTAAAAAGTTATGAATTTTAGAAAAAAAATATTTTCCAAAGGTTACAGTGTTAACGGGTTAACGCATATAGTTAACCGGTTAACCAGTCCAATTTTCGCGTAAAACCCCATTTTTCCATACCGTTAACCGGTTAACCCTGTTGCAGAAGCCAAAAACTCTGTTTTTAATCACCCATTTCCAACCCAAACTCATTCAATTCATGATCAAACTTCATAACAACTATAAACAGATGATTCCACATATATATTGAGCATACTACACAATTTATAACACATTTCAACCATTAGAACACCAATTCCAATAATTCTAACTTAACCCAAACATTTCCAAAACTTCTAAAACTAAAGTTCTAACTAGAACCCACCTTGAGATGAGCAAGATGAAGATGATTGAGAAGATTGGGTGAAGATTTGAG
This sequence comes from Lathyrus tuberosus, assembly GCA_022829125.1. Classification (NCBI taxonomy): domain Eukaryota; kingdom Viridiplantae; phylum Streptophyta; class Magnoliopsida; order Fabales; family Fabaceae; genus Lathyrus; species Lathyrus tuberosus. The sequence continues at coordinate 2,676,117 of JALAZF010000213.1, forward strand.
GAATGGATGATGATGTTGATGATGATCTTGAACTTTTCCTTCTCCCTCTCTCTTTTCTCTCCTTTTTCCTTCTTTCTTCTTTCCTTCCTCTAACTTTCTCTATTTCTTTCTATCTTTGGCAAATGGAAGGAAAAGAAATATATAGTAACTATCATCAATAAGTAATACTACTAAATGTCCAAAAAGTCTCTTAAGTCCAAATTAATAAAATACCTCAGAGTCAGATAATATTATCCGGAGTAATAATTTACGGGGTATTACACATCAATTACACACAATTAATAAGGTAAAAGTCGACAAAAAGACACTATTCCAAATTCTCGACATAATTAAATCGGCCAACAATCTCAAAACCATTATAATAATAAAGAACAGCTCGATAGCTTTCCAACGATGCCAAGAATGTCCAAAATGGATAATCGGAACACAAGTTATGGAATTAAACAGAAAAAGAATCACGAAATGACAACGTTCTGCATCTCACTGGCCATACGCGTATTGCCCTGATCCATACGCGTATTGCCTTGCTCACTCGCCCATCCATACGCGTATTGCCCAAAGTGATACGCGTATGAGCAGAGACTGATTTCTCCTAAAAATTCCTTTTAAAAACCCATTACGCGTATTGCCCAAGGTGTTACGCGTAATGCCTTGCCCCTTACGCGTACCATTACGCATTTCACCAGAGGGCCGTGTAAAAATGGTTTTCATACGCGTAATGCCCTCATTTCACCCTTGCCATACGCGTATTGCCCAAGGTGTTACGCGTAATGCCTTACCCAATACGCGTATCGCCTGCGAAGCCCAGAATTTTTCCTGCATAATTTTTGTTACGAATTTTCCCCCAAAAATCCCATTTCTCATCCCTAAATCCATTTTCAACAGCAAAACAAGTACCAGCAATTGTTCCTAAACACCGTGTGATCATACAACGCGATTTATATCGAATTCTATCAATTATTCATCAATTTATCAATAAGGAAAAATTGTGAAAAATAACCAAAACACATACACAAACAACGCATATACATACACAAGCAAGATATAATTGAAACTTCTCACTCTTACCCGATTAATCGTGCTTGAAACGGATGAATTCTCGATTTTCTTCTTTTCCTTTCCTTTTCCCTTCTCCTCCTTTCTCTCTTCTCTTTTTCTTTCTCTTCTTTTTCCTTTCTTTTCTCTCTTTTTCTCTCCACTTTCTGTTTTAATAAAACTATAATTTCTAACCCCTCCATTGACCAAAATACCCCTACTCTCAATTATCTCGCAACCGCTCTCAAAATGCGATAAAACATAACAACTATGAAAAATAATATATTGTCAAATAAAAGTCAAGAATAAAATAATATCATAATAAAAATAATTAAATCGACTTGATTAAATAAATCTAACCAAAACTGGGGCGTTACAACTCTCCCCCACTTAGAAATTTTCATCCTCGAAAATATAACTGAGACGAACAACTCCGGATACGACTCTCGCATCCGACCAACAAACTAACATGCCAACAAAAGGCACCCCGTGAACAACACAACTGACAAACCACCCTGCTAACAACAACCACAACAACGACACGACAACGACGACAACTACAACGACAAGATGCAAAGCCCATACAATGCACTTGACGACCAACTCACAACTCGAGGAAAACCACGATACCAGCACACAGGTTCACTCTTGAACTGAAACACAACGAGATCGTTACCATCACCGTAGGTAACACTCCCCTAATTCCCCATAAGGAATTAGCTACACGCACTCGAACCATCACGATGGAAACGAGGCAACAACGAAAACAAGAACACAAAGTCCCACGACACAACAAAGTTTCAACAACCTCTACACAACCACAAAACCCACATCCTTGTCACCCAACAATGTTACAACAATGCTACGATTCACCAATTGAACATCCAACCAAAACGTCCATCTACATAGTAGCCCATGAATAATATTTAAACCTTTCACCTAACACTTCCATTCGGAACGTCCAACGGTCTCATTACTCCTACCTGTTCCCAATGTTCAACCTATGAATTTTTACAAGTCCTACATGCAAATACAAAATGTGCCACGTCACGCTTCCGTTGCACACTCTGATTACTCGAAACTATCAAGTCTACCAATCTCACGTCCAAAGTCTAACTTTTTCTCATAGTCGCCAAAAATCACGGTTCACTTTAATATACCCAACTTCACACTCTACTGCGTTATCTCACACACCAAACACAAGTCTCTTAACTGCTCAAATAATCCTAACTCCCTGACCAACAAAACAACCATATGCATAAAAACTTTCAACTTAACTTTTCAGGCACAACCTTAGCTCCTCCCGAAGGATAATCCAAGCCAAATTCATAACTCGTCATGAATTCCAACCCTCCTCATTGTCTCCTACTCTATTCCTTCAGACCAAACAAGTACTCAATAGTCTTGTGATTACCAAACACTTTAAACCTAGAACCATAAAGATAATACCTCCAAATTTCCCAACACAATTACAACCGCAACCAATTCCAAATCCAGAATAGTATAGATCCTTTTATGAATCCTCACTTGTCATAAGCATAAGCCATGACTTAACCATCTTGCATTAATACACTTACTAAACTCATCAAAGACACCTCGCAATACCTCGCCAACGGTTTATTAGGATCACACAGAATCAAAATTGAAGTCGTAGACAAACTCTACTTTAACCCTCTCAAACTCTCCTCACAATGAACATCCAAAGCAAACGACTCCCCCTTTGCAAGTCAACTGAGATAACAGAAGTACGAACTTAGCAAAGTCTTCCATAATCTGCAGTAACATCCAACTGAGCCCAAAAGTTTCTAATCTCCTGAAACAACTTCGGAGCCTCTCATTGTAGAACTACATCTACTTCCGATGAATCCATAACAATACTATCATCAGAAATCACATCCAAGAAAACTAACCTTTTTCAACCAAAATTCTCACTTGAATAACTTAGCCTAAAACTTCGTCTCTTTTCAACACTTGTAATTCAAATCTCAAACACTCTACCTGTTCTTCCTCTGAGTTTATAACCGATCCGAATATCCTCAATCAAAACCACTACGAACTTACCCAAACGAGTATGGAAGATACGATTCGTCTAATCCACAAACATTCCAGACGCATTACTAATACCGAACAACATCACTGCATGTTGTAATGTCCAACCAAATTCCAAAAGATATAAATTCTTAAAGCTTTTGCAAAACTTGTCACTGGGTAACTGGTTACTCACATACGAGCTTAACCGAGTAAATAACAGCCTATCCCGATAACAAACATAACCAGTCACATTAAATCGATCAAAGCCTCAACTCGCACAATTCACCACTCTTATCAAACATTCCAAACCATTATTATTTCACTCCACCTCAACCAACCCATTCCAGTCATCTGTTCATGAAAGTGAACACTTGTTCTCAATCTTTACCTTATTCAACTGTTAGTAATCCATACATAATTCCTTCTCTTAACAGTCCAAATTCCATAAATCCCAACATGTAGCAACAACCAACCAAAAAGAACTCTCAAATATTACATCCACACCCAGGGTTTTCTCAAAATTTCCATTAATGCTCTACAATTCCAAAGACTCCAAACCTCACCAGAACTCTAAGTTTGGCTTCTCGTAGTCTCAATACCACGATACATATCATGCTTGTTATTCCATTCAATCATCCATCCTTTTTGTTACTAACACAGCTGGAGCTCTCTAAGACAACACACTTGGTCTCACAAATCCCTTTTCTCGTAAATCTTCCAACCGCTCTTTCAATATGAGTAATTCTAATGCTAGCTTCCAATATTCCATCCGGAACCACATCTGGAATCACTCACAACTCGCAGCCCACACTGTGGCCTTTCTGCCAATCTCCAGAACACTATCATCACAAACATAACAACTTCTGAGTTTCACACCCTAAAAGTCCTTCTACTTACTTAGCAAATCCAAACCTCAAATCCTCACCTTCGTCCAATTTAAGTTCACTTTCTACTCTCTGAGAAGCAGCCATATAATACCCAATCATTCCCTCTCAACGACTTCCTAACTTAACCAACATACCAAAACCTCTAATTCGCCTCATCTTTCGATATAAGAATCTTCTTCGACTCAACAAAACAATCTGTAATCATTTCCTTAATTCCAAACAATTCATTGAACACACTATCAAAGCCGAAAAGACACGTCTATTCCATCCAACATAATTCCGTCTACTATCAACAAGAGATTAAGGGTGATCAGTTCCTCAATTTGTCAATAGACAGCCGACAATCATGATGGGGCATAAACCGTCTTTACCAAACTATAATAGTATTCCTTATATCCTGTGCACAAAACTACCTAAGGCACAAATCCTTAATTTACATAAACCTTACCTCCACATCTCTTCTAGAACCGGGAACCACACTGTCCAAACAACACTTACAATCTTGCAACCAACAGCACACACTGAAGCAACTTGGAGAAGCACAAGCTTCTCCACCACTTATCTCATTCTCAATCCTGAAGACAAAAGATTAGAAAACCAGAAAGCACTGACAGTGTTTCACACACCTATAACATACTAAGGGACAAACAACACCGACAATATTCAACTGTCACACCAACTGACTCAACAACTTGGCCGGACGGACCGACCTGCTCTGATACCACTTATGTAACACCCCATTTCCCATCGCGAATAAATAATACATAATCACATCAGAGTAAATAAAAATTTATTTTTCCGACAGGAACAAGGATGCCACAATTAAAGAAAGAATACACAATCCCTGTTCATAAATTTTGATACATAACACAAAATGTAATCACCTCAAAGAGAAACTTTTTCCATAAAAAAGGAAGGTTCAATTATGGAATAAAGCGGAAAGATCCATAACTGACTTGTTTTACAAAATAAATTGTTTTATAACATCAAAATATACATACAAAGGTAATACAAAATATATTCAATAAATGTATACATATATAACAAAAGCGATCCCCGACTCCCGTGTTACGTATCAGAGCAGACAGACTGACAAACGGATGGAGAACTAATCTTCACAAAAGCCTCCAAGACTACTAATCTGCAATTGCCTCATAGAGCAACAAACCACAGCAGAAGGGTGAGAAATAACAACTAAATCAAGATTGCATAATAATATGCGAACACATAAAACTACATATAGCATCACATATTCTCACCACAAGCATCCCCTATTAATACATATAGCATGCCACAGACACATAACATTTCACACATAATGCATATCAAACTGATAACATATAGAGGCATACCACCACCTCACATATCATATGTCTATACATAAAAACATATCATCCATAAACAATGCATTTATCACATATGCACATCAATTCACCAATCCAATCATGAATCTCAACACATACTCAATCAACTCACAATTTTCACACGTAATCAATCCATTCATGATTTATGTAAATGCACAGAGACCGACACAACGACTCTATGCAATGCATATGCGGTACCATCCATCCATCATCTTAACACTAGTTCACTCAAGAACTATTGGAACCATCGCTTGTTACTTAGTGTAACTTCCCGTCAGGCAAACGATGTTCCTCGTCGCTCACACCTCTTTTTATAAGGCACACGACGTTTATGGATGGCTCACACCTCTTTGTATAAGGCACACGATCGTCTATAATCATCTCTCACACCTCTTTGTATAAGACACACGATGTTATAGCGGATTCCCTCTAGAATCGTTTCGTCGCTCACACCCACTAGGGCACACGACATCACAAGATGCATATCATGATGCTTGGCATACAAGGACTCATGACAATCAAATGCATCTTCACACATATATGCAGCCATGATCATGCATTTACAACCAAACACAACACATTGCATTTACTTGCCCTTAGGCCACAAACCATCATCACAACATGTCATCACATGCATTCACATCATATAACATCACACAAGTCATACAATATCCATATCAAAAGTACATTGCATGATACACATCAATTACACACAATTAATAAGGTAAAAGTCAACAAAACGACACTATTCCAAATTCCCGACATAATTAAATCGGCCAACAATCTCAAAACCATTATAATAATAAAGAACAACTCGATAACTTTCCAACAATACCAAGAATGTCCAAAACGGATAATCGGAACACAAGTTATGGAATTAAACAGAAAAAGAATCACGAAATAACAACGTTCTGCATCTCACTAGCTATACGCGTATTGCCCTGAGCCATACGCGTATTACCTTGCTCACTCGCCCATCTATGCGCGTATTGCCCAAAGTGATACGCGTATGAGCAGAGACTGATTTCTCCCAAAAAATCCTTTTAAAAACCCATTACGCGTATTGCCCAAGGTGTTACGCGTAATGCCTTACCCAATACGCGTATCGCCTGCGAAGCCCAGAATTTTTCCTGCATAATTTTTGTTACGAATTTTCCCCCAAAAATCCCATTTCTCATCCCTAAATCCATTTTCAACAGCAAAACAAGTACCAGCAATTGTTCCTAAACACCGTGTGATCATACAACGCGATTTATATCGAATTCTATCAATTATTCATCAATTTATCAATAAGGAAAAATTGTGAAAAATAACCAAAACACATACACAAACAACGCATATACATACACAAGCAAGATATAATTGAAACTTCTCACTCTTACCCGATTAATCGTGCTTGAAACGGATGAATTCTCGATTTTCTTCTTTTCCTTTCCTTTTCCCTTCTCCTCCTTTCTCTCTTCTCTTTTTCTTTCTCTTCTTTTTCCTTTCTTTTCTCTCTTTTTCTCTCCACTTTCTGTTTTAATAAAACTATAATTTCTAACCCCTCCATTGACCAAAATACCCCTACTCTCAATTATCTCGCAACCGCTCTCAAAATGCGATAAAACATAACAACTATGAAAAATAATATATTGTCAAATAAAAGTCAAGAATAAAATAATATCATAATAAAAATAATTAAATCAACTTGATTAAATAAATCTAACCAAAACTGGGGCGTTACAACTCTCCCCCACTTAGAAATTTTCATCCTCGAAAATATAACTGAGACGAACAACTCCGGATACGACTCTCGCATCCGACCAACAAACTAACATGCCAACAAAAGGCACCCCGTGAACAACACAACTGACAAACCACCCTGCTAACAACAACCACAACAACGACACGACAACGACGACAACTACAACGACAAGATGCAAAGCCCATACAATGCACTTGACGACCAACTCACAACTCGAGGAAAACCACGATACCAGCACACAGGTTCACTCTTGAACTGAAACACAACGAGATCGTTACCATCACCGTAGGTAACACTCCCCTAATTCCCCATAAGGAATTAGCTACACGCACTCGAACCATCACGATGGAAACGAGGCAACAACGAAAACAAGAACACAAAGTCCCACGACACAACAAAGTTTCAACAACCTCTACACAACCACAAAACCCACATCCTTGTCACCCAACAATGTTACAACAATGCTACGATTCACCAATTGAACATCCAACCAAAACGTCCATCTACATAGTAGCCCATGAATAATATTTAAACCTTTCACCTAACACTTCCATTCGGAACGTCCAACGGTCTCATTACTCCTACCTGTTCCCAATGTTCAACCTATGAATTTTTACAAGTCCTACATGCAAATACAAAATGTGCCACGTCACGCTTCCGCTGCACACTCTGATTACTCGAAACTATCAAGTCTACCAATCTCACGTCCAAAGTCTAACTTTTTCTCATAGTCGCCAAAAATCACGGTTCACTTTAATATACCCAACTTCACACTCTACTGCGTTATCTCACACACCAAACACAAGTCTCTTAACTGCTCAAATAATCCTAACTCCCTAACCAACAAAACAACCATATGCATAAAAACTTTCAACTTAACTTTTCAGGCACAACCTTAGCTCCTCCCGAAGGATAATCCAAGCCAAATTCATAACTCGTCATGAATTCCAACCCTCCTCATTGTCTCCTACTCTATTCCTTCAGACCAAACAAGTACTCAATAGTCTTGTGATTACCAAACACTTTAAACCTAGAACCATAAAGATAATACCTCCAAATTTCCCAACACAATTACAACCGCAACCAATTCCAAATCCAGAATAGTATAGATCCTTTTATGAATCCTCACTTGTCATAAGCATAAGCCATGACTTAACCATCTTGCATTAATACACTTACTAAACTCATCAAAGACACCTCGCAATACCTCGCCAACGGTTTATTAGGATCACACAGAATCAAAATTGAAGTCGTAGACAAACTCTACTTTAACCCTCTCAAACTCTCCTCACAATGAACATCCAAAGCAAACGACTCCCCCTTTGCAAGTCAACTGAGATAACAGAAGTACGAACTTAGCAAAGTCTTCCATAATCTGCAGTAACATCCAACTGAGCCCAAAAGTTTCTAATCTCCTGAACCAACTTCGGAGCCTCTCATTGTAGAACTACATCTACTTCCGATGAATCCATAACAATACTATCATCAGAAATCACATCCAAGAAAACTAACCTTTTTCAACCAAAATTCTCACTTGAATAACTTAGCCTAAAACTTCGTCTCTTTTCAACACTTGTAATTCAAATCTCAAACACTCTACCTGTTCTTCCTCTGAGTTTATAACCGATCCGAATATCCTCAATCAAAACCACTACGAACTTACCCAAACGAGTATGGAAGATACGATTCGTCTAATCCACAAACATTCCAGACGCATTACTAATACCGAACAACATCACTGCATGTTGTAATGTCCAACCAAATTCCAAAAGATATAAATTCTTAAAGCTTTTGCAAAACTTGTCACTGGGTAACTGGTTACTCACATACGAGCTTAACCGAGTAAATAACAGCCTATCCCGATAACAAACATAACCAGTCACATTAAATCGATCAAAGCCTCAACTCGCACAATTCACCACTCTTATCAAACATTCCAAACCATTATTATTTCACTCCACCTCAACCAACCCATTCCAGTCATCTGTTCATGAAAGTGAACACTTGTTCTCAATCTTTACCTTATTCAACTGTTAGTAATCCATACATAATTCCTTCTCTTAACAGTCCAAATTCCATAAATCCCAACATGTAGCAACAACCAACCAAAAAGAACTCTCAAATATTACATCCACACCCAGGGTTTTCTCAAAATTTCCATTAATGCTCTACAATTCCAAAGACTCCAAACCTCACCAGAACTCTAAGTTTGGCTTCTCGTAGTCTCAATACCACGATACATATCATGCTTGTTATTCCATTCAATCATCCATCCTTTTTGTTACTAACACAGCTGGAGCTCTCTAAGACAACACACTTGGTCTCACAAATCCCTTTTCTCGTAAATCTTCCAACCGCTCTTTCAATATGAGTAATTCTAATGCTAGCTTCCAATATTCCATCCGGAACCACATCTGGAATCACTCACAACTCGCAGCCCACACTGTGGCCTTTCTGCCAATCTCCAGAACACTATCATCACAAACATAACAACTTCTGAGTTTCACACCCTAAAAGTCCTTCTACTTACTTAGCAAATCCAAACCTCAAATCCTCACCTTCGTCCAATTTAAGTTCACTTTCTACTCTCTGAGAAGCAGCCATATAATACCCAATCATTCCCTCTCAACGACTTCCTAACTTAACCAACATACCAAAACCTCTAATTCGCCTCATCTTTCGATATAAGAATCTTCTTCGACTCAACAAAACAATCTGTAATCATTTCCTTAATTCCAAACAATTCATTGAACACACTATCAAAGCCGAAAAGACACGTCTATTCCATCCAACATAATTCCGTCTACTATCAACAAGAGATTAAGGGTGATCAGTTCCTCAATTTGTCAATAGACAGCCGACAATCATGATGGGGCATAAACCGTCTTTACCAAACTATAATAGTATTCCTTATATCCTGTGCACAAAACTACCTAAGGCACAAATCCTTAATTTACATAAACCTTACCTCCACATCTCTTCTAGAACCGGGAACCACACTGTCCAAACAACACTTACAATCTTGCAACCAACAGCACACACTGAAGCAACTTGGAGAAGCACAAGCTTCTCCACCACTTATCTCATTCTCAATCCTGAAGACAAAAGATTAGAAAACCAGAAAGCACTGACAGTGTTTCACACACCTATAACATACTAAGGGACAAACAACACCGACAATATTCAACTGTCACACCAACTGACTCAACAACTTGGCCGGACGGACCGACCTGCTCTGATACCACTTATGTAACACCCCATTTCCCATCGCGAATAAATAATACATAATCACATCAGAGTAAATAAAAATTTATTTTTCCGACAGGAACAAGGATGCCACAATTAAAGAAAGAATACACAATCCCTGTTCATAAATTTTGATACATAACACAAAATGTAATCACCTCAAAGAGAAACTTTTTCCATAAAAAAGGAAGGTTCAATTATGGAATAAAGCGGAAAGATCCATAACTGACTTGTTTTACAAAATAAATTGTTTTATAACATCAAAATATACATACAAAGGTAATACAAAATATATTCAATAAATGTATACATATATAACAAAAGCGATCCCCGACTCCCGTGTTACGTATCAGAGCAGACAGACTGACAAACGGATGGAGAACTAATCTTCACAAAAGCCTCCAAGACTACTAATCTGCAATTGCCTCATAGAGCAACAAACCACAGCAGAAGGGTGAGAAATAACAACTAAATCAAGATTGCATAATAATATGCGAACACATAAAACTACATATAGCATCACATATTCTCACCACAAGCATCCCCTATTAATACATATAGCATGCCACAGACACATAACATTTCACACATAATGCATATCAAACTGATAACATATAGAGGCATACCACCACCTCACATATCATATGTCTATACATAAAAACATATCATCCATAAACAATGCATTTATCACATATGCACATCAATTCACCAATCCAATCATGAATCTCAACACATACTCAATCAACTCACAATTTTCACACGTAATCAATCCATTCATGATTTATGTAAATGCACAGAGACCGACACAACGACTCTATGCAATGCATATGCGGTACCATCCATCCATCATCTTAACACTAGTTCACTCAAGAACTATTGGAACCATCGCTTGTTACTTAGTGTAACTTCCCGTCAGGCAAACGATGTTCCTCGTCGCTCACACCTCTTTTTATAAGGCACACGACGTTTATGGATGGCTCACACCTCTTTGTATAAGGCACACGATCGTCTATAATCATCTCTCACACCTCTTTGTATAAGACACACGATGTTATAGCGGATTCCCTCTAGAATCGTTTCGTCGCTCACACCCACTAGGGCACACGACATCACAAGATGCATATCATGATGCTTGGCATACAAGGACTCATGACAATCAAATGCATCTTCACACATATATGCAGCCATGATCATGCATTTACAACCAAACACAACACATTGCATTTACTTGCCCTTAGGCCACAAACCATCATCACAACATGTCATCACATGCATTCACATCATATAACATCACACAAGTCATACAATATCCATATCAAAAGTACATTGCATGATACACATCAATTACACACAATTAATAAGGTAAAAGTCAACAAAACGACACTATTCCAAATTCCCGACATAATTAAATCGGCCAACAATCTCAAAACCATTATAATAATAAAGAACAACTCGATAACTTTCCAACAATACCAAGAATGTCCAAAACGGATAATCGGAACACAAGTTATGGAATTAAACAGAAAAAGAATCACGAAATAACAACGTTCTGCATCTCACTAGCTATACGCGTATTGCCCTGAGCCATACGCGTATTACCTTGCTCACTCGCCCATCTATGCGCGTATTGCCCAAAGTGATACGCGTATGAGCAGAGACTGATTTCTCCCAAAAAATCCTTTTAAAAACCCATTACGCGTATTGCCCAAGGTGTTACGCGTAATGCCTTACCCAATACGCGTATCGCCTGCGAAGCCCAGAATTTTTCCTGCATAATTTTTGTTACAAATTTTCCCCCAAAAATCCCATTTCTCATCCCTAAATCCATTTTCAACAGCAAAACAAGTACCAGCAATTGTTCCTAAACACCGTGTGATCATACAACGCGATTTATATCGAATTCTATCAATTATTCATCAATTTATCAATAAGGAAAAATTGTGAAAAATAACCAAAACACATACACAAACAACGCATATACATACACAAGCAAGATATAATTGAAACTTCTCACTCTTACCCGATTAATCGTGCTTGAAACGGATGAATTCTCGATTTTCTTCTTTTCCTTTCCTTTTCCCTTCTCCTCCTTTCTCTCTTCTCTTTTTCTTTCTCTTCTTTTTCCTTTCTTTTCTCTCTTTTTCTCTCCACTTTCTGTTTTAATAAAACTATAATTTCTAACCCCTCCATTGACCAAAATACCCCTACTCTCAATTATCTCGCAACCGCTCTCAAAATGCGATAAAACATAACAACTATGAAAAATAATATATTGTCAAATAAAAGTCAAGAATAAAATAATATCATAATAAAAATAATTAAATCGACTTGATTAAATAAATCTAACCAAAACTGGGGCGTTACAACTCTCCCCCACTTAGAAATTTTCATCCTCGAAAATATAACTGAGACGAACAACTCCGGATACGACTCTCGCATCCGACCAACAAACTAACATGCCAACAAAAGGCACCCCGTGAACAACACAACTGACAAACCACCCTGCTAACAACAACCACAACAACAACACGACAACGACGACAACTACAACGACAAGATGCAAAGCCCATACAATGCACTTGACGACCAACTCACAACTCGAGGAAAACCACGATACCAGCACACAGGTTCACTCTTGAACTGAAACACAACGAGATCGTTACCATCACCGTAGGTAACACTCCCCTAATTCCCCATAAGGAATTAGCTACACGCACTCGAACCATCACGATGGAAACGAGGCAACAACGAAAACAAGAACACAAAGTCCCACGACACAACAAAGTTTCAACAACCTCTACACAACCACAAAACCCACATCCTTGTCACCCAACAATGTTACAACAATGCTACGATTCACCAATTGAACATCCAACCAAAACGTCCATCTACATAGTAGCCCATGAATAATATTTAAACCTTTCACCTAACACTTCCATTCGGAACGTCCAACGGTCTCATTACTCCTACCTGTTCCCAATGTTCAACCTATGAATTTTTACAAGTCCTACATGCAAATACAAAATGTGCCACGTCACGCTTCCGCTGCACACTCTGATTACTCGAAACTATCAAGTCTACCAATCTCACGTCCAAAGTCTAACTTTTTCTCATAGTCGCCAAAAATCACGGTTCACTTTAATATACCCAACTTCACACTCTACTGCGTTATCTCACACACCAAACACAAGTCTCTTAACTGCTCAAATAATCCTAACTCCCTAACCAACAAAACAACCATATGCATAAAAACTTTCAACTTAACTTTTCAGGCACAACCTTAGCTCCTCCCGAAGGATAATCCAAGCCAAATTCATAACTCGTCATGAATTCCAACCCTCCTCATTGTCTCCTACTCTATTCCTTCAGACCAAACAAGTACTCAATAGTCTTGTGATTACCAAACACTTTAAACCTAGAACCATAAAGATAATACCTCCAAATTTCCCAACACAATTACAACCGCAACCAATTCCAAATCCAGAATAGTATAGATCCTTTTATGAATCCTCACTTGTCATAAGCATAAGCCATGACTTAACCATCTTGCATTAATACACTTACTAAACTCATCAAAGACACCTCGCAATACCTCGCCAACGGTTTATTAGGATCACACAGAATCAAAATTGAAGTCGTAGACAAACTCTACTTTAACCCTCTCAAACTCTCCTCACAATGAACATCCAAAGCAAACGACTCCCCCTTTGCAAGTCAACTGAGATAACAGAAGTACGAACTTAGCAAAGTCTTCCATAATCTGCAGTAACATCCAACTGAGCCCAAAAGTTTCTAATCTCCTGAACCAACTTCGGAGCCTCTCATTGTAGAACTACATCTACTTCCGATGAATCCATAACAATACTATCATCAGAAATCACATCCAAGAAAACTAACCTTTTTCAACCAAAATTCTCACTTGAATAACTTAGCCTAAAACTTCGTCTCTTTTCAACACTTGTAATTCAAATCTCAAACACTCTACCTGTTCTTCCTCTGAGTTTATAACCGATCCGAATATCCTCAATCAAAACCACTACGAACTTACCCAAACGAGTATGGAAGATACGATTCGTCTAATCCACAAACATTCCAGACGCATTACTAATACCGAACAACATCACTGCATGTTGTAATGTCCAACCAAATTCCAAAAGATATAAATTCTTAAAGCTTTTGCAAAACTTGTCACTGGGTAACTGGTTACTCACATACGAGCTTAACCGAGTAAATAACAGCCTATCCCGATAACAAACATAACCAGTCACATTAAATCGATCAAAGCCTCAACTCGCACAATTCACCACTCTTATCAAACATTCCAAACCATTATTATTTCACTCCACCTCAACCAACCCATTCCAGTCATCTGTTCATGAAAGTGAACACTTGTTCTCAATCTTTACCTTATTCAACTGTTAGTAATCCATACATAATTCCTTCTCTTAACAGTCCAAATTCCATAAATCCCAACATGTAGCAACAACCAACCAAAAAGAACTCTCAAATATTACATCCACACCCAGGGTTTTCTCAAAATTTCCATTAATGCTCTACAATTCCAAAGACTCCAAACCTCACCAGAACTCTAAGTTTGGCTTCTCGTAGTCTCAATACCACGATACATATCATGCTTGTTATTCCATTCAATCATCCATCCTTTTTGTTACTAACACAGCTGGAGCTCTCTAAGACAACACACTTGGTCTCACAAATCCCTTTTCTCGTAAATCTTCCAACCGCTCTTTCAATATGAGTAATTCTAACGCTAGCTTCCAATATTCCATCCGGAACCACATCTGGAATCACTCACAACTCGCAGCCCACACTGTGGCCTTTCTGCCAATCTCCAAAACACTATCATCACAAACATAACAACTTCTGAGTTTCACACCCTAAAAGTCCTTCTACTTACTTAGCAAATCCAAACCTCAAATCCTCACCTTCGTCCAATTTAAGTTCACTTTCTACTCTCTGAGAAGCAGCCATATAATACCCAATCATTCCCTCTCAACGACTTCCTAACTTAACCAACATACCAAAACCTCTAATTCGCCTCATCTTCCGATATAAGAATCTTCTTCGACTCAACAAAACAATCTGTAATCATTTCCTTAATTCCAAACAATTCATTGAACACACTATCAAAGCCGAAAAGACACGTCTATTCCATCCAACATAATTCCGTCTACTATCAACAAGAAATTAAGGGTGATCAGTTCCTCAATTTGTCAATAGACAGCCGACAATCATGATGAGGCATAAACCGTCTTTACCAAACTATAATAGTATTCCTTATATCCTGTGCACAAAACTACCTAAGGCACAAATCCTTAATTTACATAAACCTTACCTCCACATCCCTTCTAGAACCGGGAACCACACTGTCCAAACAACACTTACAATCTTGCAACCAACAGCACACACTGAAGCAACTTGGAGAAGCACAAGCTTCTCCACCACTTATCTCATTCTCAATCCTGAAGGCAAAAGATTAGAAAACCAGAAAGCACTGACAGTGTTTCACACACCTATAACATACTAAGGGACAAACAACATCGACAATATTCAACTGTCACACCAACTGACTCAACAACTTGGCCGGACGGACCGACCTGCTCTGATACCACTTATGTAACACCCCATTTCCCATCGCGAATAAATAATACATAATCACATCAGAGTAAATAAAAATTTATTTTTCCGACAGGAACAAGGATGCCACAATTAAAGAAAGAATACACAATCCCTGTTCATAAATTTTGATACATAACACAAAATGTAATCACCTCAAAGAGAAACTTTTTCCATAAAAAAGGAAGGTTCAATTATGGAATAAAGCGGAAAGATCCATAACTGACTTGTTTTACAAAATAAATTGTTTTATAACATCAAAATATACATACAAAGGTAATACAAAATATATTCAATAAATGTATACATATATGACAAAAGCGATCCCCGACTCCCGTGTTACGTATCAGAGCAGACAGACTGACAAACGGATGGAGAACTAATCTTCACAAAAGCCTCCAAGACTACTAATCTGCAATTGCCTCATAGAGCAACAAACCACAGCAGAAGGGTGAGAAATAACAACTAAATCAAGATTGCATAATAATATGCGAACACATAAAACTACATATAGCATCACATATTCTCACCACAAGCATCCCCTATTAATACATATAGCATGCCACAGACACATAACATTTCACACATAATGCATATCAAACTGATAACATATAGAGGCATACCACCACCTCACATATCATATGTCTATACATAAAAACATATCATCCATAAACAATGCATTTATCACATATGCACATCAATTCACCAATCCAATCATGAATCTCAACACATACTCAATCAACTCACAATTTTCACACGTAATCAATCCATTCATGATTTATGTAAATGCACAGAGACCGACACAACGACTCTATGCAATGCATATGCGGTACCATCCATCCATCATCTTAACACTAGTTCACTCAAGAACTATTGGAACCATCGCTTGTTACTTAGTGTAACTTCCCGTCAGGCAAACGATGTTCCTCGTCGCTCACACCTCTTTTTATAAGGCACACGACGTTTATGGATGGCTCACACCTCTTTGTATAAGGCACACGATCGTCTATAATCATCTCTCACACCTCTTTGTATAAGACACACGATGTTATAGCGGATTCCCTCTAGAATCGTTTCATCGCTCACACCCACTAGGGCACACGACATCACAAGATGCATATCATGATGCTTGGCATACAAGGACTCATGACAATCAAATGCATCTTCACACATATATGCAGCCATGATCATGCATTTACAACCAAACACAACACATTGCATTTACTTGCCCTTAGGCCACAAACCATCATCACAACATGTCATCACATGCATTCACATCATATAACATCACACAAGTCATACAATATCCATATCAAAAGTACATTGCATGATACACATCAATTACACACAATTAATAAGGTAAAAGTCAACAAAACGACACTATTCCAAATTCCCGACATAATTAAATCGGCCAACAATCTCAAAACCATTATAATAATAAAGAACAACTCGATAACTTTCCAACAATACCAAGAATGTCCAAAACGGATAATCGGAACACAAGTTATGGAATTAAACAGAAAAAGAATCACGAAATAACAACGTTCTGCATCTCACTAGCTATACGCGTATTGCCCTGAGCCATACGCGTATTACCTTGCTCACTCGCCCATCTATGCGCGTATTGCCCAAAGTGATACGCGTATGAGCAGAGACTGATTTCTCCCAAAAAATCCTTTTAAAAACCCATTACGCGTATTGCCCAAGGTGTTACGCGTAATGCCTTACCCAATACGCGTATCGCCTGCGAAGCCCAGAATTTTTCCTGCATAATTTTTGTTACGAATTTTCCCCCAAAAATCCCATTTCTCATCCCTAAATCCATTTTCAACAGCAAAACAAGTACCAGCAATTGTTCCTAAACACCGTGTGATCATACAACGCGATTTATATCGAATTCTATCAATTATTCATCAATTTATCAATAAGGAAAAATTGTGAAAAATAACCAAAACACATACACAAACAACGCATATACATACACAAGCAAGATATAATTGAAACTTCTCACTCTTACCCGATTAATCGTGCTTGAAACGGATGAATTCTCGATTTTCTTCTTTTCCTTTCCTTTTCCCTTCTCCTCCTTTCTCTCTTCTCTTTTTCTTTCTCTTCTTTTTCCTTTCTTTTCTCTCTTTTTCTCTCCACTTTCTGTTTTAATAAAACTATAATTTCTAACCCCTCCATTGACCAAAATACCCCTACTCTCAATTATCTCGCAACCGCTCTCAAAATGCGATAAAACATAACAACTATGAAAATAATATATTGTCAAATAAAAGTCAAGAATAAAATAATATCATAATAAAAATAATTAAATCGACTTGATTAAATAAATCTAACCAAAACTGGGGCGTTACAACTCTCCCCCACTTAGAAATTTTCATCCTCGAAAATATAACTGAGACGAACAACTCCGGATACGACTCTCGCATCCGACCAACAAACTAACATGCCAACAAAAGGCACCCCGTGAACAACACAACTGACAAACCACCCTGCTAACAACAACCACAACAACGACACGACAACGACGACAACTACAACGACAAGATGCAAAGCCCATACAATGCACTTGACGAACAACTCACAACTCGAGGAAAACCACGATACCAGCACACAGGTTCACTCTTGAACTGAAACACAACGAGATCGTTACCATCACCGTAGGTAACACTCCCCTAATTCCCCATAAGGAATTAGCTACACGCACTCGAACCATCACGATGGAAACGAGGCAACAACGAAAACAAGAACACAAAGTCCCACGACACAACAACGTTTCAACAACCTCTACACAACCACAAAACCCACATCCTTGTCACCCAACAATGTTACAACAATGCTACGATTCACCAATTGAACATCCAACCAAAACGTCCATCTACATAGTAGCCCATGAATAATATTTAAACCTTTCACCTAACACTTCCATTCAGAACGTCCAACGGTCTCATTACTCCTACATGTTCCCAATGTTCAACCTATGAATTTTTACAAGTCCTACATGCAAATACAAAATGTGCCACATCACGCTTCCGCTGCACATTCTGATTACTCGAAACTATCAAGTCTACCAATCTCACGTCCAAAGTCTAACTTTTTCTCATAGTCGCCAAAAATCACGGTTCACTTTAATATACCCAACTTCACACTCTACTGCGTTATCTCACACACCAAACACAAGTCTCTTAACTGCTCAAATAATCCTAACTCCCTGACCAACAAAACAACCATATGCATAAAAACTTTCAACTTAACTTTTCAGGCACAACCTTAGCTCCTCCCGAAGGATAATCCAAACCAAATTCATAACTCGTCACGAATTCCAACCCTCCTCATTGTCTCCTACTCTATTCCTTCAGACCAAACAAGTACTCAATAGTCTTGTGATTACCAAACACTTTAAACCTAGAACCATAAAGATAATACCTCCAAATTTCCCAACACAATTACAACCGCAACCAATTCCAAATCCAGAATAGTATAGATCCTTTTATGAATCCTCACTTGTCATAAGCATAAGCCATGACTTAACCATCTTGCATTAATACACTTACTAAACTCATCAAAGACACCTCGCAATACCTCGCCAACGGTTTATTAGGATCACACAGAATCAAAATTGAAGTCGTAGACAAACTCTACTTTAACCCTCTCAAACTCTCCTCACAATGAACATCCAAAGCAAACGACTCCCCCTTTGCAAGTCAACTGAGATAACAGAAGTACGAACTTAGCAAAGTCTTCCATAATCTGCAGTAACATCCAACTGAGCCCAAAAGTTTCTAATCTCCTGAACCAACTTCGGAGCCTCTCATTGTAGAACTACATCTACTTCCGATGAATCCATAACAATACTATCATCAGAAATCACATCCAAGAAAACTAACCTTTTTCAACCAAAATTCTCACTTGAATAACTTAGCCTAAAACTTCGTCTCTTTTCAACACTTGTAATTCAAATCTCAAACACTCTACCTGTTCTTCCTCTGAGTTTATAACCGATCCGAATATCCTCAATCAAAACCACTACGAACTTACCCAAACGAGTATGGAAGATACGATTCGTCTAATCCACAAACATTCCAGACGCATTACTAATACCGAACAACATCACTGCATGTTGTAATGTCCAACCAAATTCCAAAAGATATAAATTCTTAAAGCTTTTGCAAAACTTGTCACTGGGTAACTGGTTACTCACATACGAGCTTAACCGAGTAAATAACAGCCTATCCCGATAACAAACATAACCAGTCACATTAAATCGATCAAAGCCTCAACTCGCACAATTCACCACTCTTATCAAACATTCCAAACCATTATTATTTCACTCCACCTCAACCAACCCATTCCAGTCATCTGTTCATGAAAGTGAACACTTGTTCTCAATCTTTACCTTATTCAACTGTTAGTAATCCATACATAATTCCTTCTCTTAACAGTCCAAATTCCATAAATCCCAACATGTAGCAACAACCAACCAAAAAGAACTCTCAAATATTACATCCACACCCAGGGTTTTCTCAAAATTTCCATTAATGCTCTACAATTCCAAAGACTCCAAACCTCACCAGAACTCTAAGTTTGGCTTCTCGTAGTCTCAATACCACGATACATATCATGCTTGTTATTCCATTCAATCATCCATCCTTTTTGTTACTAACACAGCTGGAGCTCTCTAAGACAACACACTTGGTCTCACAAATCCCTTTTCTCGTAAATCTTCCAACCGCTCTTTCAATATTAGTAATTCTAACGCTAGCTTCCAATATTCCATCCGGAACCACATCTGGAATCACTCACAACTCGCAGCCCACACTGTGGCCTTTCTGCCAATCTCCAGAACACTATCATCACAAACATAACAACTTCTGAGTTTCACACCCTAAAAGTCCTTCTACTTACTTAGCAAATCCAAACCTCAAATCCTCACCTTCGTCCAATTTAAGTTCACTTTCTACTCTCTGAGAAGCAGCCATATAATACCCAATCATTCCCTCTCAACGACTTCCTAACTTAACCAACATACCAAAACCTCTAATTCGCCTCATCTTCCGATATAAGAATCTTCTTCGACTCAACAAAACAATCTGTAATCATTTCCTTAATTCTAAACAATTCATTGAACACACTATCAAAGCCGAAAAGACACGTCTATTCCATCCAACATAATTCCGTCTACTATCAACAAGAGATTAAGGGTGATCAGTTCCTCAATTTGTCAATAGACAGCCGACAATCATGATGGGGCATAAACCGTCTTTACCAAACTATAATAGTATTCCTTATATCCTGTGCACAAAACTACCTAAGGCACAAATCCTTAATTTACATAAACCTTACCTCCACATCCCTTCTAGAACCGGGAACCACACTGTCCAAACAACACTTACAATCTTGCAACCAACAGCACACACTGAAGCAACTTGGAGAAGCACAAGCTTCTCCACCACTTATCTCATTCTCAATCCTGAAGACAAAAGATTAGAAAACCAGAAAGCACTGACAGTGTTTCACACACCTATAACATACTAAGGGACAAACAACACCGACAATATTCAACTGTCACACCAACTGACTCAACAACTTGGCCGGACGGACCGACCTGCTCTGATACCACTTATGTAACACCCCATTTCCCATCGCGAATAAATAATACATAATCACATCAGAGTAAATAAAAATTTATTTTTCCGACAGGAACAAGGATGCCACAATTAAAGAAAGAATACACAATCCCTGTTCATAAATTTTGATACATAACACAAAATGTAATCACCTCAAAGAGAAACTTTTTCCATAAAAAAGGAAGGTTCAATTATGGAATAAAGCGGAAAGATCCATAACTGACTTGTTTTACAAAATAAATTGTTTTATAACATCAAAATATACATACAAAGGTAATACAAAATATATTCAATAAATGTATACATATATGACAAAAGCGATCCCCGACTCCCGTGTTACGTATCAGAGCAGACAGACTGACAAACGGATGGAGAACTAATCTTCACAAAAGCCTCCAAGACTACTAATCTGCAATTGCCTCATAGAGCAACAAACCACAGCAGAAGGGTGAGAAATAACAACTAAATCAAGATTGCATAATAATATGCGAACACATAAAACTACATATAGCATCACATATTCTCACCACAAGCATCCCCTATTAATACATATAGCATGCCACAGACACATAACATTTCACACATAATGCATATCAAACTGATAACATATAGAGGCATACCACCACCTCACATATCATATGTCTATACATAAAAACATATCATCCATAAACAATGCATTTATCACATATGCACATCAATTCACCAATCCAATCATGAATCTCAACACATACTCAATCAACTCACAATTTTCACACGTAATCAATCCATTCATGATTTATGTAAATGCACAGAGACCGACACAACGACTCTATGCAATGCATATGCGGTACCATCCATCCATCATCTTAACACTAGTTCACTCAAGAACTATTGGAACCATCGCTTGTTACTTAGTGTAACTTCCCGTCAGGCAAACGATGTTCCTCGTCGCTCACACCTCTTTTTATAAGGCACACGACGTTTATGGATGGCTCACACCTCTTTGTATAAGGCACACGATCGTCTATAATCATCTCTCACACCTCTTTGTATAAGACACACGATGTTATAGCGGATTCCCTCTAGAATCGTTTCGTCGCTCACACCCACTAGGGCACACGACATCACAAGATGCATATCATGATGCTTGGCATACAAGGACTCATGACAATCAAATGCATCTTCACACATATATGCAGCCATGATCATGCATTTACAACCAAACACAACACATTGCATTTACTTGCCCTTAGGCCACAAACCATCATCACAACATGTCATCACATGCATTCACATCATATAACATCACACAAGTCATACAATATCCATATCAAAAGTACATTGCATGATACACATCAATTACACACAATTAATAAGGTAAAAGTCAACAAAACGACACTATTCCAAATTCCCGACATAATTAAATCGGCCAACAATCTCAAAACCATTATAATAATAAAGAACAACTCGATAACTTTCCAACAATACCAAGAATGTCCAAAACGGATAATCGGAACACAAGTTATGGAATTAAACAGAAAAAGAATCACGAAATAACAACGTTCTGCATCTCACTAGCTATACGCGTATTGCCCTGAGCCATACGCGTATTACCTTGCTCACTCGCCCATCTATGCGCGTATTGCCCAAAGTGATACGCGTATGAGCAGAGACTGATTTCTCCCAAAAAATCCTTTTAAAAACCCATTACGCGTATTGCCCAAGGTGTTACGCGTAATGCCTTACCCAATACGCGTATCGCCTGCGAAGCCCAGAATTTTTCCTGCATAATTTTTGTTACGAATTTTCCCCCAAAAATCCCATTTCTCATCCCTAAATCCATTTTCAACAGCAAAACAAGTACCAGCAATTGTTCCTAAACACCGTGTGATCATACAACGCGATTTATATCGAATTCTATCAATTATTCATCAATTTATCAATAAGGAAAAATTGTGAAAAATAACCAAAACACATACACAAACAACGCATATACATACACAAGCAAGATATAATTGAAACTTCTCACTCTTACCCGATTAATCGTGCTTGAAACGGATGAATTCTCGATTTTCTTCTTTTCCTTTCCTTTTCCCTTCTCCTCCTTTCTCTCTTCTCTTTTTCTTTCTCTTCTTTTTCCTTTCTTTTCTCTCTTTTTCTCTCCACTTTCTGTTTTAATAAAACTATAATTTCTAACCCCTCCATTGACCAAAATACCCCTACTCTCAATTATCTCGCAACCGCTCTCAAAATGCGATAAAACATAACAACTATGAAAAATAATATATTGTCAAATAAAAGTCAAGAATAAAATAATATCATAATAAAAATAATTAAATCGACTTGATTAAATAAATCTAACCAAAACTGGGGCGTTACAACTCTCCCCCACTTAGAAATTTTCATCCTCGAAAATATAACTGAGACGAACAACTCCGGATACGACTCTCGCATCCGACCAACAAACTAACATGCCAACAAAAGGCACCCCGTGAACAACACAACTGACAAACCACCCTGCTAACAACAACCACAACAACGACACGACAACGACGACAACTACAACGACAAGATGCAAAGCCCATACAATGCACTTGACGACCAACTCACAACTCGAGGAAAACCACGATACCAGCACACAGGTTCACTCTTGAACTGAAACACAACGAGATCGTTACCATCACCGTAGGTAACACTCCCCTAATTCCCCATAAGGAATTAGCTACACGCACTCGAACCATCACGATGGAAACGAGGCAACAACGAAAACAAGAACACAAAGTCCCACGACACAACAACGTTTCAACAACCTCTACACAACCACAAAACCCACATCCTTGTCACCCAACAATGTTACAACAATGCTACGATTCACCAATTGAACATCCAACCAAAACGTCCATCTACATAGTAGCCCATGAATAATATTTAAACCTTTCACCTAACACTTCCATTCGGAACGTCCAACGGTCTCATTACTCCTACCTGTTCCCAATGTTCAACCTATGAATTTTTACAAGTCCTACATGCAAATACAAAATGTGCCACATCACGCTTCCGCTGCACACTCTGATTACTCGAAACTATCAAGTCTACCAATCTCACGTCCAAAGTCTAACTTTTTCTCATAGTCGCCAAAAATCACGGTTCACTTTAATATACCCAACTTCACACTCTACTGCGTTATCTCACACACCAAACACAAGTCTCTTAACTGCTCAAATAATCCTAACTCCCTGACCAACAAAACAACCATATGCATAAAAACTTTCAACTTAACTTTTCAGGCACAACCTTAGCTCCTCCCGAAGGATAATCCAAACCAAATTCATAACTCGTCACGAATTCCAACCCTCCTCATTGTCTCCTACTCTATTCCTTCAGACCAAACAAGTACTCAATAGTCTTGTGATTACCAAACACTTTAAACCTAGAACCATAAAGATAATACCTCCAAATTTCCCAACACAATTACAACCGCAACCAATTCCAAATCCAGAATAGTATAGATCCTTTTATGAATCCTCACTTGTCATAAGCATAAGCCATGACTTAACCATCTTGCATTAATACACTTACTAAACTCATCAAAGACACCTCGCAATACCTCGCCAACGGTTTATTAGGATCACACAGAATCAAAATTGAAGTCGTAGACAAACTCTACTTTAACCCTCTCAAACTCTCCTCACAATGAACATCCAAAGCAAACGACTCCCCCTTTGCAAGTCAACTGAGATAACAGAAGTACGAACTTAGCAAAGTCTTCCATAATCTGCAGTAACATCCAACTGAGCCCAAAAGTTTCTAATCTCCTGAACCAACTTCAGACCCTCTCATTGTAGAACTACATCTACTTCCGATGAATCCATAACAATACTATCATCAGAAATCACATCCAAGAAAACTAACCTTTTTCAACCAAAATTCTCACTTGAATAACTTAGCCTAAAACTTCGTCTCTTTTCAACACTTGTAATTCAAATCTCAAACACTCTACCTGTTCTTCCTCTGAGTTTATAACCGATCCGAATATCCTCAATCAAAACCACTATGAACTTACCCAAACGAGTATGGAAGATACGATTCGTCTAATCCACAAACATTCCAGACGCATTACTAATACCGAACAACATCACTGCACGTTGTAATGTCCAACCAAATTCCAAAAGATATAAATTCTTAAAGCTTTTGCAAAACTTGTCACTGGGTAACTGGTTACTCACATACGAGCTTAACCGAGTAAATAACAGCCTATCCCGATAACAAACATAACCAGTCACATTAAATCGATCAAAGCCTCAACTCGCACAATTCACCACTCTTATCAAACATTCCAAACCATTATTATTTCACTCCACCTCAACCAACCCATTCCAGTCATCTGTTCATGAAAGTGAACACTTGTTCTCAATCTTTACCTTATTCAACTATTAGTAATCCATACATAATTCCTTCTCTTAACAGTCCAAATTCCATAAATCCCAACATGTAGCAACAACCAACCAAAAAGAACTCTCAAATATTACATCCACACCCAGGGTTTTCTCAAAATTTCCATTAATGCTCTACAATTCCAAAGACTCCAAACCTCACCAGAACTCTAAGTTTGGCTTCTCGTAGTCTCAATACCACGATACATATCATGCTTGTTATTCCATTCAATCATCCATCCTTTTTGTTACTAACACAGCTGGAGCTCTCTAAGACAACACACTTGGTCTCACAAATCCCTTTTCTCGTAAATCTTCCAACCGCTCTTTCAATATGAGTAATTCTAACGCTAGCTTCCAATATTCCATCCGGAACCACATCTGGAATCACTCACAACTCGCAGCCCACACTGTGGCCTTTCTGCCAATCTCCAGAACACTATCATCACAAACATAACAACTTCTGAGTTTCACACCCTAAAAGTCCTTCTACTTACTTAGCAAATCCAAACCTCAAATCCTCACCTTCGTCCAATTTAAGTTCACTTTCTACTCTCTGAGAAGCAACCATATAATACCCAATCATTCCCTCTCAACGACTTCCTAACTTAACCAACATACCAAAACCTCTAATTCGCCTCATCTTGCGATAAAAGAATCTTCTTCCACTCAACAAAACAATCCGTAATCATTTCCTTAATTCCAAACAATTCATTGAACACACTATCAAAGCTGAAAAGACACGTCTATTCCATCCAACATAATTCCGTCTACTATCAACAAGAGATTAAGGGTGATCAGTTCCTCAATTTGTCAATAGACAGCCGACAATCATGATGGGGCATAAACCGTCTTTACCAAACTATAATAGTATTCCTTATATCCTGTGCACAAAACTACCTAAGGCACAAATCCTTAATTGACATAAACCTTACCTCCACATCCCTTCTAGAACCGGGAACCACACTGTCCAAACAACACTTACAATCTTGCAACCAACAGCACACACTGAAGCAACTTGGAGAAGCACAAGCTTCTCCACCACTTATCTCATTCTCAATCCTGAAGACAAAAGATTAGAAAACCAGAAAGCACTGACAGTGTTTCACACACCTATAACATACTAAGGGACAAACAACACCGACAATATTCAACTGTCACACCAACTGACTCAACAACTTGGCCGGACGGACCGACCTGCTCTGATACCACTTATGTAACACCCCATTTCCCATCGCGAATAAATAATACATAATCACATCAGAGTAAATAAAAATTTATTTTTCCGACAGGAACAAGGATGCCACAATTAAAGAAAGAATACACAATCCCTGCTCATAAATTTTGATACATAACACAAAATGGAATCACCTCAAAGAGAAACTTTTTCCATAAAAAAGGAAGGTTCAATTATGGAATAAAGCGGAAAGATCCATAACTGACTTGTTTTACAAAATAAATTGTTTTATAACATCAAAATATACATACAAAGGTAATACAAAATATATTCAATAAATGTATACATATATGACAAAAGCGATCCCCGACTCCCGTGTTTCGTATCAGAGCAGACAGATTGACAAACGGATGGAGAACTAATCTTCACAAAAGCCTCCAAGACTACTAATCTGCAATTGCCTCATAGAGAAACAAACCACAGCAGAAGGGTGAGAAATAACAACTAAATCAAGATTGCATAATAATATGCGAACACATAAAACTACATATAGCATCACATATTCTCACCACAAACATCCCCTATTAATACATATAGCATGCCACAGACACATAACATTTCACACATAATGTATATCAAACTGATAACATATAGAGGCATACCACCACCTCACATATCATATGTCTATACATAAAAACATATCATCCATAAACAATGCATTTATCACATATGCACATCAATTCACCAATCCAATCATGAATCTCAACACATACTCAATCAACTCA
The DNA here is from genome assembly GCA_022829125.1 of Lathyrus tuberosus. Taxonomy (NCBI): domain Eukaryota; kingdom Viridiplantae; phylum Streptophyta; class Magnoliopsida; order Fabales; family Fabaceae; genus Lathyrus; species Lathyrus tuberosus. Next base: position 2,704,068 of record JALAZF010000213.1, read on the forward strand.
CAATTTTCACACGTAATCAATCCATTCATGATTTATGTAAATGCACAGAGACCGACACAACGACTCTATGCAATGCATATGCGGTACCATCCATCCATCATCTCAACACTAGTTCACTCAAGAACTATTGGAACCATCGCTTGTTACTTAGTGTAACTTCCCGTTGGGCAAACGATGTTCCCCGTCGCTCACACCTCTTTTTATAAGGCACACGACGTTTATGGATCGCTCACACCTCTTTGTATAAGGCACACGATCGTCTATAATCATCTCTCACACCTCTTTGTATAAGACACACGATGTTATAGCGGATTCCCTCTGGAATCGTTTCGTCGCTCACACCCTCTAGGGCACACGACATCACAAGATGCATATCATGATGCTTGGCATACAAGGACTCATGACAATCAAATGCATCTTCACACATATATGCAGCCATGATCATGCATTTACAACCAAACACAACACATTGCATTTACTTGCCCTTAGGTCACAAACCATCATCACAACATGTCATCACATGCATTCACATCATATAACATCACACAAGTCATACAATATCCATATCAAAAGCACATTGCATGATACACATCAATTACACACAATTAATAAGGTAAAAGTCAACAAAACGACACTATTCCAAATTCCCGACATAATTAAATCGGCCAACAATCTCAAAACCATTATAATAATAAAGAACAACTCGATAACTTTCCAACAATACCAAGATTGTCCAAAACGGATAATCGGAACACAAGTTATGGAATTAAACAGAAAAAGAATCACGAAATAACAACGTTCTGCATCTCACTAGCTATACGCGTATTGCCCTGAGCCATACACGTATTACCTTGCTCACTCGCCCATCTATGCGCGTATTGCCCAAAGTGATACGCGTATGAGCAGAGACTGATTTCTCCCAAAAAATCCTTTTAAAAACCCATTACGCGTATTGCCCAAGGTGTTACGCGTAATGCCTTGCCCCTTACGCGTACCATTACGCATTTCACCAGAGGGCCGTGTAAAAATGGTTTTCATACGCGTAATGCTCTCATTTCACCCTTGCCATACGCGTATTGCCCAAGGTGTTACACGTAATGCCTTACCCAATACGCGTATTGCCTTACCCAATACGCGTATCGCCTGCGAAGCCCAGAATTTTTCCTGCATAATTTTTGTTACGAATTTTCCCCCAAAAATCCCATTTCTCATCCCTAAATCCATTTTCAACAGCAAAACAAGTACCAGCAATTGTTCCTAAACACCGTGTCCGTGTGATCATACAACACGATTTATATCGAATTCTATCAATTATTCATCAATTTATCAATAAGGAAAAATTGTGAAAAACAACCAAAACACATACACAAACAACGCATATACATACACAAGCAAGATATAAATGAAACTTCTCACCCTTACCCGATTAATCGGGCTTGAAACGGATGAATTCTCGATTTTCTTCTTTTCCTTTCCTTTTCCCTTCTCCTCCTTTCTCTCTTCTCTTTTTATTTCTCTTCTTTTTCCTTTCTTTTCTCTCTTTTTCTCTCCACTTTCCATTTTAATAAAACTATAATTTCTAACCCCTCCATTGACCAAAATACACCTACTCTCAATTATGTCGCAACCGCTCTCAAAATGCGATAAAACATAACAACTATGAAAAATAATATATTGTCAAATAAAAGTCAAGAATAAAATAATATAATAATAAAAATAATTAAATCGACTCGATTAAATAAATCTAACCAAAACTGGGGCGTTACATGTATAACAAAAAAGTAATTTTGCGCCAACTCCTTATCTTATCTTATGTTGATTTTAATATTATACTAGAAAATTATTATTGTCAGTAACAATACCCAACCATTATTATCTCTAAAAAATAATATTAATTTTAAATTATGTATTTATTGTACAAAATATTCTAATTTTTTATTGTTAATTAATTATAAGAAACTATAAAAATGAGAAATTTTGGCATCAACAACATATCATTCTTCTTATATTGAAAATTTAAAATTGACATTTTCTTTACAAAAATTACTTTAGTTACAAAAATAAAATACATCAACAAATTAACTCTACATATCTATTCTTTATTAAAAATTTTGACTCATATGTGGTTCCAACTATCCGCAGTGTTTTATTACGAGTATCGTCTCTCGCTAAAACAAATTTCAATTGAGTGTTGTGTCTCTACAAATGCAACAAGCCTCAAAATTTCCATTATGTTCCAATTTCAACTTTGATCATTATTCATTTATTCACTAACAGTATCATGTTGAACTCACCTAGACCTAGATCTTTTCTTGTTTTATTTTCTTTTTCTTGTAATCAGATGTATTTCTCTAATTATTTTAAGGCCGGTTTGTTTTAATTTATTAATATGTTTTTTTCTATCTTAATTTATTAGGTTATTTCATTCCTATCTCACAAGGAGGCGTGTCAATTGATCCCTCTAAAGTGGAAGCAGTATTTGATTAGAAAAGGTTGTTATATAATTGAAACCCTCTGACAAGTTTTTCTTTGTTGTATTAGAAGTCTCTTTTATAAAAGGTTTTTCTTCTTAATAAACATGTGTCTTATGCTTATTGTCTATAGCATCTTTACACATCTAATTCTTCAAAATCTCCATATCATGATTAAAATTAAGATGCAAATCCTGGTGCATATCTCTCAACCTTTATCTCTTTTTATTTCATTTATTTATTCTTATTTATGTTTCTTTACTTATTGTACTACTTACTCTTTATTTGTTTTACAAAATTGTTTAAACAATTTTATTTATCAAAGAATTTTTAATTGGGCATTATTTTTCAAACCACTGCAACTCGCCTCCCTTTGTTTGGAGTCATTTGTTCAACATGTTACACCATGAATACTATTTGAAAAGTTGAGAGACATGTTAAATATAATATTTTTAATGACATTCAAAGAAGATTGATATTTAGGGTTTTAAAATTTAAACTTTGGATCAGAAAAGCTAAATGAATATGGGAAAAATTGTATGTTGATGTTTCTTTTGAAGTCGCACATGCAATTTTAAATTAAATAGTAATTATCATCTAATGTTGTCGTAGTGACTGTCCAAAAAACATTTTTGCATCTGCTCCTGCGGTTGCAGTTTGTATATTAAACTATAGTTCACCGGTTTCCAACCATTAGATATAAGAGGTTTAGTGAATGTTACTTTTGATTTCTTTGTAAATTGCTAGAAACATCGAACAATATAATAATATTGCTTGGTCATAAAAAAATTAAGTGACTAAGGATTTTTACCCAAAGGTTGTGTGATCTACTATAATATATATCTAAAATACATTTTTTTTCTTGCAAAATGTGAGTAGGAGAGAGTGTACTAAAAAAACCTATCAGCAGAAAAAGAAAATTCGCAAAAAAATTCTAGATGAAAAATGAAAAAATCTCAAAATAAGTATTACATAATTGTTCACTCATGCTCTAACTTTGGTTTATTACATATAGATAGTTTGGTTGGAACACATACAAGTAGACGATAAGACAAAAACCAACACTTTCTTTAAGAAAAATCAATTGTTGAAAATGATGGATATAGAGTTAAAAGATGGATTTCACTATGAAATAATTTATCTATGAACCTTCAATTTCTTCAACTCCAAATGTTAAGAGTCTCACATTGAATAATATATTCTAAATATATAATTAAAAGTGGAGTTAATCTTCACCATATGACATGGTATGGTTCAAGATCTATTGGGTTACCTCTATCATATTTTTGTTTCTATTATCAAGTCATCAGCCATTGACACCACCATAGCAGTTTTATTAATTTTATAATGTTTTCTATAAATTGTTTGGGAAAATAGATTGGAAAATTAATAAAACTCGTGTAGCTATGTAATTGGTGGATGGCCTAAATGAAAATGTGATAGGGGAAAGCCAACAAATCTTGAACCATGACATATTACAAAGTGAGATTGCATCCTCTTGTAAATATATTTTTAGGGATATATATTATCCGATCTGGAAATCCTATTATTTGGAGCAAAAGAAGTTGAAATTCTTCTATGACAAATTAATTTCATTTGTAAATTCCGTCTATTAGCTTTAAATCCATTATTTTAATAACTATTATTTTGAAGTAAGTGTTAATTTTTCTTTTATCGTCCATTAGTATGTGTTCTAACCAAGCAACCTATGTATAACAGACCAAATTTAGAGCATGAGAGAAAGACTATAAAGAAGTTATCGACAAAGTGCTTTATTTTACACCTAGATTTGTTATGTGACCTTTCATTCTCTGGTGATAAGTTTTTTTTTTAGGATCCTCACTCCTGCACTCGCTTGGTAAGCCTAAAATTTTTTTTATTAGATCTTATAGTAGATCGTATAGACTTTGGATAAAAAAAAACCAAATCACTAAAAATTTTCACGACCATGCAACATTATCCTAATGACCAACATTTGTAGCAACATGCAGGAAATCCAAAGTAACATTTAGTACACATTCTATCTAAATGGTAGGAAATCGATAAACCATAGTCTTATATTACAATTTGCAACCGCAATGGAGACTCTAATAGTATTTTTGTGATACTCTAGAATTGGTCATTTTGAAAATGAAAGAACAGAAGAATTGATCAAATAAAAAATAAACAAAATAAAATAAAATAAAATAAATTACCTTCTTATATATGAACTATACATGACCTATGAAACATTGAAGAAATTAGTGTTTGAAATTTATTATATAATCAGACATAATTAACTTTCCATTGATATGTAAGATTAACAAATTCACTTGCTCCATGCTACGAATTACACACCAAGAATAAGAGACAATTAACATCCTTTAAATCACATATTTTACATCTCTACGCAATAGGATATTTTATTCTTTCAAACTTCACATAATAAGTCATCAAAAAGACAATATAGATGGAGATATTACATTTGATTAAACTAACTCAATATGTGAAACTAAATATACGCTGAAAAGATATATATCAGACTAAAAAAACCAAGTTGATGATGTGGTATTAAGATATACCTTTTTGTGCTTCCTCAATTTGATTTTTGAGATGTATGGCTATTTTCACAAGAATATCTTCATCCTTTTATTTTTTTTACTGCTATAAAAGAATATCAAAATTTATGACCAAAATAGCTCGAGATAATATAGAACGTAATTGAATCGATCAAGTTATCAAATATAGATAAGGTATTAAATCGGCTACAAATAAATTAAACCAACAGAACTAGAGAATAAAATTTGATTTATAACTTACTAGTGGAATCGTAGGAACAGTCTTTGATGGATCTGTTAGAACAAGATTTGGTTCTGCAAGATATCTCTTTGTTTTGATAATAACAAAGTTGTATTTGTGTGAGAACAATTTTGGTACTCTAACTTGTATCTTTTTAAGAATTGACAAACAGGTTCTGACTCTGATAGAGAAAGTTCTGACTCTGATAGAGAAAGTTCTGACTCTGATAGAGATTGTGTGCTACGTCACTCTGATGTTCTCAATGGTCGCTTCTGCGTCAAGAAGCAAGGTTGCTTCTGATCTACTATGCATCATAAAAACTCCAAGAAGACACTATATTGCTGTTGTAATGTTCTTTTGGATTCTGGCTCTGAATTTAACTCTGATACTCATCTTCTGAAGACTAAGTGCTGAAGACTCTGAAGACAAAGTTCTGATGAACAACGTTCTGAAGACTCTAAAGACTTAAGTTTCTGAAGACCAAGTGCTGAAGACTCTGAAGACAAGGTTCTGCTGAACAAGTTCTGAAGACTCTGAAGACTTATGTTTCTGATAACCAAGGGTTCTAAAGAAGGAGTGTTGAAGACTCTGATGACAAGGTTCTGCTGAACAAGTTCTGAAGACTCTGAAGACTCAAGACTCTGAAGACCCAGTGATTCGTTCTTCTGATCATGCTTCAATCATTTCAACTTAGAAGCCACTGATGAACAGAAGAAGATGAAACGTTTGCGTGGGAAAATAGTACATAGTACAGATTAAACACGTTCCTTTCCACTACCATTCCACTACCCTGATTTGGTGGTACAAAGGACAATTTCAGTGTACGATTTTCATCCCAGCACAACGACATTATTTCAAGTCGCCAGTATTTTTATGATATTACTGATCTTCCCTTCAACAGATCTTTTTCTGGCTATATAAAGACTTGATCATTCAACGAATCCAGTGTGACACTGAGTGTGAAAAAGAGAAATATTCAAAACACTAATTCATAAAAAGGAAAGAACTCAAGAAAACGAGAAATACTTGAGTGAACAGTAAAGCACCACAATACAAAGAAGAAATTTTTTCTTACTGTGTAGATTCACTCTAAGTTAGATTGAGATAAAAATAGTGTTTATATCAGCTTATGTAAGAAGTATTTCATTGTAAACATTTTATTTGATCAAACAGTTATTTGAATTTCTTAAGGGACCAGTTAGGTCAGAAGCCTTAAGAAGAGACAGTTAGTCTGTGTATTGTTAGTCACCAGCAGTTGCTCGTGCAATTGTAATTAGTTTGGTTATAGTGGATTACGTCCTTGTGTATAAAGCGTAATCACCTTGGCGGGTGGACTGGATTAACTTGATAGTTTTCAAGTGAACCAGGATATATCGTGTGTCTTTCCCTATTGTTAGTCTATTTGTGATCTTTGTTTGAGTTTCACAAAAAGCTTTCATTTTGAAAACCCAATTCAAACCCCCATTTCTTGTGTTTTTCTCACACATTCAGGACCCACAGAGGTATTAGAAACTCGTGCGTGTAAGTGAAGAAAAATAACTAATATGAATAAGAAAACTAATTAGAAATATGGTGAAAGAGGTAACAATGAAGAAAGAAATGAGGCTCTGTCTTCTTTATAGATGTGTAACTAGAGTTGTGTTTATTTAGGGTTAGGTAAAATAGGATTGGGCCAAGAAATGTTATATATTATTGCATGGTCAGCCCAAGACACCAAGCCTATGACTTCAGGCCCCAATTATTTTCTAAAGTAAAAAAGGATCCACAAGAAAAATTTATTTTAAAAAAGCCTCTTTTTATCTAACGTGTATAACAAAAAATTAATTTTGCGCCAACTCCTTATCTTATCTTATGTTGATTCCAATTTTATACTAGAAAATTATAATTGTTAGTAATAATACCCAGCCATTATTATCTCTAAAAAATAATATTAATTTTAAATTATGTATTTATTGTACAAAATATTCTAATTTTTCATTGTTAAATAATTATAACATACAATAAAAATGAGAAATTTCGGCATCAACAACATATCATTCTTCTTATATTGAAAATTTAAAATTGACATATTCTTTACAAAAATTACTTTAATTACAAAAATAAAATACATCAAAAAACTAACTCTACATATCAATACTTTATAATAAAAAAATTGACTCGTATGTGGTTCCAACTTTCTGCAGTGTTTTATTACGAGTATCGCCTATCGCTGAAACAAATTTCAATTGAGTGTTATGTCTCTGCAAATGCAACAAGCCTCAAAATTTCTATTATGTTCCAATTTCAACTTTGATTATTATTCATTTATTCACTAACACTATCATGTTGAACTCACCTAGACCTAGGTCTTTTCTTGTTTTATTTTCTTTTTTCTTGTAATCAGAGGTATTTCTCTAATTGTTTTAAGGCCTGTTTGTTTTAATTTATTAATATGTTTTTTGTCTATCTTAATTTATTAGGTTATTTCATTCCTATCTCACAAGGTGTGTCAATTGATCCCTCTAAAGTGGAAGCAGTATTTGATTAGAAAATGTTGTTATGTAATTGAAACCCTCTGACAAGTTTTTCTTCGTTGTATTAGAATTCTCTTTTATAAATGGTTTTTCTTCTTAATAAACACGTGTCTTATGCTTACTGTCTATAGCATCTTTACACATCTAATTCTTCAAAATCTCCATATCATGATTAACATTAAGATGCAAATCCTGGTGAATATCTCTCAACCCTTATTTCTTTTTATTTCATTTATTTATTCTTATTTATGTTTCTTTACTTATTGTACTACTTACTCTTTATTTGTTTTACAAAATTGTTTAAACAATTTTATTTATCAAAGAATTTTTAATTGGGCATCATTTTTCAAACCACTACAACTCGCCTCCCATTGTTTGGAGTCATTTGTTCAACATGTTACACCATGAATACTGATTGAATAGTTTATAGACATGTTAAATATAATATTTTTAATGACATTTGAAGAAGAACGATAGTTAAGGTTTTCAAATTTTATCTTTGGATCAGAAGAGCTAAATAAATATGGCCAAAATTGTATGTTCCTATTTCTTTTGAAGTCGCACATGTACTTGTAAATTAGATAGTAATTATCGTCTAATGTTGTCGTAGTGACTGTCCTAAAAACATTTTTGCATCTGCTTCTGCGGTTGTAGGTGGTATATTAAAAAATAATTCATCGGTTTCCAACCAATTAGATAGAAGAGGTTTATTGAATGTTACTTTTGATTTCTCTGTAAGTTGCTAGAAACATTGATCAATATAATAATGTTGCTCGGTCATAAAAAAATTTAGTGACTAAGGATTTTATCCCAAAGGTTGTGTGATCTACTATAAGATCTAAAATACATTTTGTTTCTTGCAAAATGTGAGTAAGAGAGATAGTACTAAAAAACCTATAAGCAGAAAAAGAAAAATCGCAAAAAAAAATCTAGATGAAAAATAAAAAAATCTCACAATAAGTATTACATAATCGTTCACTCATGCTCTAACTTTGGTCTATTATATATAGATAGTTTGGTTGGAACACATACAAGTAGACGCTAAGAGAAAAACCAACACTTTCTTTAAGAAAAATCAATTGCTGAAAATGATGGATATAGAGTTAAGAGATGAATTTCACCATGAAATAATTTATCTATGAACTTTCAATTTCTTCAACTCCAAATGCTAAGAGTCTCATATTGAATAATATATTCTAAATATATAATTAAAAGTGGAGTTAATCTTCATCATATGAGATGGTATGGTTCAAGATTTATTTGGTTACCTCTATCACATTATTGTTTCTGTTATCAGGTCAATAGCCATTGACACCACCATAGCTATTTGATTAATTTTATAATGTTTTCAGTAGATTGGAAAATTAATAAAACTCGAGTTGCTATGTAATTGATGGATGGCCTAAATGAAAATGTTATAGGGGAAAGCCAACAAATCTTGAACCAAGACATATTACAAAGTGAATTTGCATCCTCATGTAAATATATTTTTATGGATATATATTATCTGATCTGGAAATATTATTATTTGGAGCAAAAGAAGTTGCAATTCTTCTATTAATTTCATTTGTAAATTCCATCTTTTAGCTTTAAATCAATTATTTTAATAACTATTATTTTGAAGTAAGTATTAGTTTTTCTTTTATCGTCCATTAGTATGTGTTCTAACCAAGTAACCTATGTATAACAAACCAAATTTAAAACAGGAGAGAAAGACAATAAAATAATTGATAGAGTGTTTTATTTTTCACCTATATTTGTTAGGTAACGTTTCTTTCTCTGGTGATAAGTTTTTTTTAGGGTATCCTCACTCCTGCTCTCGCTTGGTAAGCCTAAAAAAATGTTGATTAGATTTTATAGAAGATCGAATAGACTTTGGATAAAAATCTCAAATCACTAAAAAATTTCACGACCATGCAACATTATTCTAATGACCAACATTTGTAGCAACATGCAGGAAATCCAAAGTAACATTTAGTACACATTCTATTTAAATGGTAGGAAATCGTAAACCATAGTCTTAGATTAAAGTTTGTCATCGCAATGGAGACTCTAATAGTATTTTTGCGATACTCTAGAATTGGTCATTTTGAAAATGAAAGAACAAAAGAATTAATCAAATCAAAAACAAATAAAATAAAATAAAATAAATTACCTTCTTATATATGAACTAGACATGACCTATGAAACATTGAAGAAATTAGTGTTTGAAATTTATTATATAAACAGAAATAATTAACTTTCCATTGATATGTAAGATTAACAAATTCACTTGCTCTATGATACAAATTACGCACCAAGAATAAGAGACAATTAATATCCTTTAAATCACATATTTTAAATATCTACTCAATACAATATTTGCTTCTTTCAAACATCACATAATAAGTAATAAAAAAGACAATATAGATAGAGATATAACATTTGATTAAACTGAGTAAATATGTGAAACTAAATATACGCTGAAAAGAGATATATCAGACTAAAAAAACCAAATTGATGATGTAGTATTAAGACATACCTTTTTGTGCTTCATCAATTTGATTTTTGAGATTTATGGCTATTTTCACAAGAATATCTTCATCCTTTTCCTTTTTTATAATGCTATAAAAGAATATCAAAATTTATGATCAAAATAGCTCGAGATAATATAGAACGTAATAGAATCGTTCAAATTATCAAATAGAGATACATTATTAAATCGGCTACAAATAAATTAAACCAACAGAACTAGAGAATAAAATTTGATTTATAACTTACTAGTGGAATCGTTGGAAAAATCTTTGATGGATCCACAAAGGTATTAGAAACTCGTGCGTGTAAGTGAAGAAAAATAACTAATATGAATAAGAAAAAGAAGTAGAAATGTGGTGAAAGAGGTAACAATGAAGAAAGAAATGAGTCTCCGTCTTCTTTGTGTAACCAGAGAGTTGCGTTGATTTAGGGTTAGATAAAATAGGATTGGGCCAAGAAATGTCATATATTATTGCAAGGAAGCCCAAGACACCAAGTCTATGACTTTATGCCCCAATTAATTTCTAAAGTAAAAAAGGACCCACAAGAAAATTTTATTTAAAAAAAAAATCTCTTTTTATCAAACGTGTATAACAAAAAAGTAATTTTGCGCCAACTCCTTATCTTATCTTATGTTGATTCCAATATTAGACTAGAAAATTATAATTGTTAGTAACAATACCCAACCATTATTTTCTCTAAAAATTAATATTAATTTTAAATTATGTATTTATTGTACAAAATATTCTAATTTTTCCTTGTTAATTAATTATAACATACAATAAAAATGAGAAATTTCGGCATCAACAACGTATCATTCTTCTTATATTAAAAATTTAAAATTGACATTTTATTTATAAAAATTACTTTAATAATAAAAATAAAATAGATCAACAAATTAACTCTACATCTCTATACTTTATTAAAATTTTTGACTCGTATGTGGTTCCAACTTTCCGCGGTGTTTTATTACGAGTATCGTCTCTCGCTGAAACAAATTTCAATTGAGTGTTGTTTCTCTGCATATGCAACAAGCAAAATTTCTATTATGTTTCAATTTCAACTTTGATCATTATTCATTTATTCACTAACACTATCATGTTACACTCACCTACACCTAGGTCTTTTCTTGTTTTATTTTCTTTTTTCTTGTAATCAGAGGTATTTCTCTAATTGTTTTAAGGCTTGTTTGTTTTAATTTATTAATATGTTTTTTTTCTATCTTAATTTTTTAGGTTATTGCATTCCTATCTCACAAGGAGGTGTGTCAATTGATCCCTCTAAAGTGGAAGCAGTATTTGATTAGAAAAGGTTGTTATGTAATTGAAAACCTCAGACAAGTTTTTTTCCTTGTCTTAGAAATATCTTTTATAAAAGGTGTTCTTCTTAATAAACATGTGTCCTATGCTCACTGTCTATAGCATCTTTACACGCCTAATTCTTCAAAATCTCCATATCATGAATAACATTAAGATGCAAATCCTGGTGCATATCTCTCAACCCTTATCTCTTTTTATTTCATTTATTTATTCTTATTTATGTTTCTTTACTTATTGTACTACTTATTCTTTATTTATTTTACAAAATTGTTTAAATAATTTTATTTATCAAAGAATTTTTAATTGGACATCGTTTTTCAAACCACCACAACTCACCTCCCTTTGTTTGGAGTCACTTGTTCAAAATGTTACACCATGAATACTATTTGAAAAGTTGGGAGACATGTTAAATATAATATTTTTAATGACATTTTAAGAAGATTGATAGTTAGGGTTTTCAAATTTTAACTTTGGATCAGAAGAGCTAAATAAATATGGCCAAAATTGTATGTTCATGTTTCTTTTGAAGTCGCACATGTAATTGTAAATTAGATAGTAATTATCGTCTAATGTTGTCGTAATGACTGTCCTAAAAACATTTTTGCATCTGCTCCTACGGTTGTAGGTGGTAAATAAAAAAATAGTTCACCGGTTTCCAACCAATTAGATAGAAGAGGTTTAGTGAATGTTACTTTTGATTTCTCTGTAAGTTGCTAGAAACATTGATAAATATAATAATGTTGCTTGGTCATAAAAAAATTAAGTGACTAAGGATTTTGACCCAAAGGTTGTGTGATCTACTATAAGATCTAAAATATATTTTATTTCTTGCAAAATGTGAGTAGGAGAGAGAGTACTAAAAACCTATCAGCAGAAAAAGAAAAGTCACATAAAAATAAAGATGAAAAACAGAAAACCTTACAATAAGTATTACATAATCGTTCACTCATGCTCTAACTTTGGTCTATTATATATAGATAGTTTAGTTGGAGCACATACAAGTAGATGATAAGACAAAAACCAACAATTTCTTTAAGAAAAATCAATTGTTGAAAATGATGGATATAGAGTTAAAAGATGGATTTCACCATGAAATAATTTATCTATGAACCTTCAATTTCTTCAACTCCAAATGCTAAGAGTCTCACATTGAATAATATATTCTAAATATATAATTCAAAGTGGAGTTAATCTTCACCATATGAGATGGTATGGTTCAAGATCTAATGGGTTACCTCTATCACATTTTTGTTTCTATTTTTAGGCCATCAACCATTGACACCACCATAGCAGTTTTATTAATTTTATAATGTTTTCAGTAAATTGTTTGTGAAAATAGATTGGAAAATTAATAAAACTCGAGTAGCTATGTAATTGGTGGATGCCTAAATGAAAATGTGATAGGGAAAGCCCACAAATCTTGAACCATGACATATTACAAAGTGAGATTGCATCCTCTTGTAAATATATCTTTAGGGATATATATTATCCGATCTGGCAATCTTTTTATTTGGAGCAAAAGAAGTTGAAATTCTTCTATGCCAAATTAATTTCATTCGTAAATCCCATCTTTTAGCTTTAAATCCATTATTTTAATAACTATTATTTTGAAGTAAGTGTTAGTTTTTCTTTTATCGTCCATTAGTATGTGTTCTAACTAAGTAACCTATGTATAACAGACCAAATTTAGAGCATGAGAGAAAGACTATAAAATAGTTATCTATAGAGAGTTTTATTTTTCATCTAGATTTGTTACGTGATCTTTCTTTCTCTGGTGATAAGTTTTTTTTCGGAGTATCCTCACTCCTGCTCTCGTTTGGTAAGCCTAAAAAAATGTTGTTAGATCTTATAGTATATCGTATAAACTTTGGATAAAAATCCTAAATCACTAAAAAATTTCATGACCATGCAACATTATTCTAATGACCAACATTTGTAGCAACATGTACGAAATCCAAAGTAACATTTATTACACATTCTATCTAAATGGTAGGAAACCAGTAAACTATAGTCTTAGATTGCAGTTTGCAACCACAATGAAGACTCTAATAGTATTTTTGCGATACTTTAGAATTGGTCATTTTGAAAATGAAAGAACAAAAGAATTGATCAAATAAAAAACAAATAAAATAAAATAAAATAAATTACCTTCTTATATAAGAACGAGACATGACCTATGAAACATTGAAGAAATTAGTGTTTGAAATTTCTTATATAATCATACATAATTAACTTTCCATTGATTTTAAAGATTAACAAATTCACTTGCTCTATGCTACAAATTACGCACCAAGAATAAGAGACAATTAACATTCTTTCAATCACATATTTTACATCTCTAACCAATAGAATATTTTTTCTTTCAAACTGCACATAATAAGTCATCAAAAAGACAATATAGATGGAGATATAACATTTTATTAAACTAATACTATATGTGAAACTAAATATCATTTGAAAAGAGATATATCGGACTAAAAACACCAAGTTGATGATGTAGTATTAAGACATACCTTTTTGTGATTCATCAATTTGATTTTTGAGATTTATGGCTATTTTCATAAGAATATCTTCATCCTTTTCCTAACACGTAAAACAAAAAAAGTAATTTGCACCTACTCCTTGTCTTATCTTATGTTGATTCCAATATTATACTAAAAAATTATAATTGTTAGTAACAATACCCAACCATTATTATCTCTAAAAAATAATATTAATTATAAATTATGTATTTATTGTACAAAACTAACACGTGTGAAATTGACATTGAAATTTTAAAATTGACATTTTTTACAAAACTAACTTTAATTAGAGAAAGAAAATACATCAACAAATTAAGTCTACATCTCTGCACTTTATTAAAAAAATTGACACGTGTGAGGTTCCAATTTTGTGAAGTGTTTTATCGTGAGTATTGTCTCTCACTGAAACAAATTTCAATTGAGTGTTGTGTCTCTGCAAGTGCAACAAGCCTCAAAATTTATATTATGTTCCAATTTCATCTCTAATTATTATTCATTTATTCACTTACACTATCATGTTGAACTCACCTAGACCTAGGTATTTTCTTATTTTATTTTATTTTTTCTTATAATATAAATTTATTTCTCTAATTTTTTTAAGGCCTGTTTGTTTTAATTTATTAATATGTTATTTTTCTTTCTTAATTTTTTAGGTTTTTGCATTCTTATCTCACAAGGAGGTGTGTCAATTGATCCCTCTAAAGTAGAAACAGTATTTGATTAGAAAAAGTTGTTATGTAATTGAAACTCTTTGACAAGTTTTTCTTCATTGTCTTAGAAATCCCTTTTGTAACACCCATATATAACAACATACATCAAAGCATATACATTATACATGAATCCAAGTTTATGGTATTGAAATACCAATAAGTTCCTAGTTAACACATTGTATACATTTCATGCCCAAATACAAAATACTAAAACTATGGCATAATATACACAAGATGTTCCAAAGTACTAAGAACTAGATCAAACATTGATCTCAAAATAAAATCTCCACAACGGAAGTTATGCCATCCAAAACGCCAAGACATGTAAGGATAATCAAACGGCTTTATCCTTACCCTTCGAAGAACCTAAAGCACCTGTAATATAATCAACAACGTGGGGTGAGATATTAAATCCCAGTGAATTCCCTATCTTATGGATTCTCTCGGGTTTACAAGGTTCTAACAATTCCTAACTCAAGTCAAGGGGAAGGGAAATGACCTTGAGGTCACAATCTCACACTATATGGAAACATGTTCATGAGTTCACCAACTCAAAATATCATTAATCGGTAACCTCATCAAGGCATCCCCTTTTCCCGTCCTCTTCTATGTCTAGAAGTCGGCACGACTCCTGGATCCTTGCACTTAATTGACATACGAAATGGATTTGGGTTCTACGGGCCATTAACCGTTATAAACCGTCACTTCACATGGGCCATTAACCATCACAAGTCTCTAACTGTAGGTTCCATTCGTACTACATGCGGGAATTAAACTTACCAAGTAATCATGCGTACATTCCGGAGGAGCTCTAAATAAGCTTCACCTTGCGAAACGACAAGTCTCAGGGGAAACGATTCCAATTACGTGATCACACACACAAACGTGATTGCATACGACAATCACAAGGCCACAATCGCCTTATCACACAAATACAAGGTTCACACATGTTTCATACTTGTGTCTCACTCTCCTCTAGACCATTACTCGTCGGGGATGCACACCTAGGCATCAAATATACGAGCATCACCATCTAGATTATCTATCAATTCCTAGTCACACTACTAGGTTCCACTATAGATTTATGGTAAGGTTTCCTCACTCTTCCTATTCCAATTTTTAACATGTATTCACTCAATTACAATTCACAACATGAAGGTAGATATAGCACAACACGATAGTATAACAAAATACACGTAATAATACATCTCACAAAATTATCACATTTACCCGATTCCCACCGATTAATTAATTTCATAACTTAAATCAACATTTTTCACTTTTGGTGTGTAGAATATCTCCATAGCTTTCCAACGACTATTACAATGCCTCGATCGGAATTACAATCCAAAAGATATGAATTTTTTCAATTATTTTTCATCCACTAACAGTGGTAATCGGTTAACGGAATATGAATAATCGATTACCCATGTTGTACTGTTCACACAGAACCAAAATGAGAGTTAGAGACACATTTTGGGAATCGGTTACTCATTTCCTGTTAATCGATTACCCAGTCCAGACTTGGCGCATAACACCATTTTTCCATAGAGTAATTGATTAACCTCATACTGTTAATCAATTACCCCTGCTGCAGAAGCTGAAAAGCTCTGATTTTCTTGATACAAAAACCAATTAAACTCAATCAAAACTCATGGAAATCTCATAAAAACTTAAGGGATCAAAGAATCAATTATCATAGGTCATATTCACACATATACCAATCGTACTACACATTTTAATCCGCATTTGAACCGTTAAAACATCGATTCCACACAAATACTCATAATCTACCATTTTCTAACCTATGTTCTAACATCTCTAAAATTCTAGAACTTAAGTTTCTAACTAGATTCCACCTCAAGATAAGAAGATGATGAAGATGTTGAGATGATTTGATGAAGAATGAAGAAGATCCAAGCTTGTTCTTCAACTTCTAGGTTTCTTTCTCTTTCTCTCCTTGCTCTTCCTTCTCTCTACTCTTTCTATTTCTTTTGTTACTTATGAAGAGGGAAAGGAAAAGAATGTGATATGTAGTAATATCACTAAGTTAGTAACATTAATTTACAGTGTCCAAATTGTCTCTAATGTACCAATTAGAAAAACCTCAGAGTCGGATAATATTAATTAAATCCAATCTGAGCTCATCAGTTGCTCTAATTATCTTATCAGAAAATTCTCAGAGCACACTGGAACTCAGTTGACCTCAACTAATATCATCTAGAGCACTTAATTAAATAGGGGGTATTACATCCTCCCCCCCTTAAATAGAAATTCGTCCTCGAATTTAAAGATTACCTAAAAAAGGTGAGGGTAAGCATCCCGCATTTCCGATTCAAGTTCCCAAGTTGCATCACCCGGATGTGTCATATCCCACTGAACTTTAACAAGAGGAATTTCCTTGTTCCTTAGTACCTTAGTTTCTCTCCCTATGATACGACTTGGTTGAGGTTCAAACGTTAAATCTGCTTCTATCTCAATCGTATCTGGTAGAATCGGCTGAAGAGGATCTGGAACAAACTTCCGAAGTTGATATACGTGAAAAACATCATGCATCTCCGATAGAGAGGGAGGTAAGACTAATCTGTAGGCTACTTCACCAATCATCTCTAAGATTTGATACGGTCCCACGTATCTCAGACTTAACTTCCACGACTTAAACGGTCATTTCAATCTCAACCTCGGGGTAACCTTTAAAAACACGTGATCACCTTCTTCAAACTCTAAAGGTCTCTTACAGTTATCCGCATAACTATTCTGACGATCTTGTGGTTGTTTAACTTTGTCACGGATCATTCTAATCTTTTCCGTAGTCTCTTGAATAATCTCGTGTCCCAAAATTCTATCTTTGCCAACTTCCACCCAACACAAAGGCGTCCTACACTTCCTTCCATACAATGCTTCGTAAGGAGCCACACCGATACTCGCGTGATAACTATTGCTGTATGAAAACTCAATCAATGGCAAAAGTTCTATCCAATTTCCCTCACTCCCAAGCACACAAGCTCTTAACATATCTTCCATCATTTGTATCGTCCATTCCGTTTGACCATCCGTTTGAGGATGATTCGACGTACTCAAACACAACTTCGTTCCCACAACTTGTTGAAAAGCTCTCCAAAATCTTGAAGTAAACATTGGATCTCTATTCGACACAATGCTAGAGGGAATACCATGTAGCCTCACAATTTCTGAAATAAACAACCTTGCAAGATGACTTGCCTTGTAAGTAGTCTTTACGACTAAGAAATGTGCAGATTTCGTCAACCGATCTACAATCACCCAAATAGAATCAAAACCACCTTATGCACGGGGTAATCCAACTGGAAAGTCCATAGAAATACTATCCCATTTCCAAACTGGAATTTCTAAAGGTTCTAATAAACCACCCAGTCTTTGGTGTTCAATCTTTACTTGTTGGTACACTGCACACTCTGACACATACACTGCAATATCTCTTTTCATTCCGGACCACCAATAGTCCCTCTTTAAGTCTTGATACATCTTTGAAGAACCAGGATGTATAGTAAAAGTACCATTATGAGCTTCTTCCAAAATCCTTCTTTTTAACACCGCATCATCCGGAACACAAATCCTTTGGTTAAACAGAATGATTCCATCGGTAGCTCGCACGAAACCCGGTTGAATTAACGTTTCTGGCAACTTCTCATCTAGAACTTGTCCTTGTTGAATCTCATTTCTTAGGGTAGAATTGACATTTAAGTTTCCCATTTGTAATGCCCTGTATAATATATACCTAGAATAATACTATACAAGCGTTTATTTGGTACTGACACCATCATAAGTGCCTAATGGCGTAATTCACATACTTGACCATTCTAAAAACAAAAACATAATCTATGGTACAAGATATGGAAACTAGCCAAAACAATAAAAACTAAGATCAATATACAATATCCTCAATTGTATACAACAAATTACACTGCGGAAAACTAAAGCTAAGCTTCTCTTGAAACATCCATGCATAACTCCACTTGTAAATCAAACCTGCAAACAACGCCTGAAAAATAACAACAATAATGAGGTGAGATATTAAATCCCAGTGAGATCCCTATCTTATGGATTCTCTCGGCTTTACAAGGTTCTAAGAATTCCTAACTCAAGTCAAGGGGAAGGGAAAGACTTTGAGTTCACAATCTCACACTATATGGAAACATGTTCATGAGTCTGTTAACTCAAAATATCACTAATCGGTAACCAAAAATCAAGGCATCCCTTATTCCCGTCCTCTTCTACGTCTAGAAGTCGACCGAGTCATGGATCCTCGTAATTTACTTGACATACGAAATGGATTCGGGTTCTACGGTCCATTAACCGTTATGAACCGTCACTTCACACGAGCCATAACCCGTCACAAGTATCTTTACCTTGTAGGCTCCATTCGTACTCCAATGCGGGAATCAAACCTGCCAAGTAATCTTGCTTACATTCCAGAGGAGCCTAAGCTCATGAAACGACAAGTTTCAGGGGAAACGGTTCCGATTACATGATCTTACATACAACCGTGATTGTATTCGACAATCACAAGGCCTCATTTGCCTTAAGGCCACAATTGCCTTTTTCTCATAAAACACAAGGGTTCACACAATGTTCCATACTAGTGTCTTACTCTCTTCTAAACCACTACTCGTTAAGGGTATACGCCTAGGCATCGAATGCACGAGCATCGCCATCTAGATTCTCTATCACAATCCTAAATACAACCTAGAATTATACCATTTGGTTCCAGGGTAAAGTTTCCTCACTCTTCCTAATTCATTTTAACATTGCATATTCTCTCAATCATACTTAACAACAATTAGTTAGACATGGCATAACTCAATAGTATAATAAAATACATGTAACAATTCAACTCATAATTTATCACATTTCTTGAGCTTCCTCCGATTTATTTAATTGGGTAACAAAGTCAATATTTTTCACTTTCATTGCATAGGATATTTCCATAGCTTTCCAACAACTATTACTACGCTTCGATCGGAGTTATGATCTAAAAGATATGAATTTTCTAAACATATTTTTCATCCACTTATAGTGGTAATCGGTTACTCTAATAGGGTAATCGATTACTCGCATCATACTGTTTACACAGAATCAAATTAAGAGTTAGAGACATGCAGAGTAATCAGTTACTCAATTAGGATAATCGGTTACTCAGTTCAATTTTGCGTATAACTCATTTTTTTCCACAGAGTAATCGGTTACTCAATTAGGATAATCTGTTACTCTGTAACAGAACAGAAAAATACTAGTTTTCTCATGATTCAAAACCATTCAAACTTACTCAAAACTCATAGAAACATACCAACAAGTATTCCCGATTAAATTCACACATATATCAATCATATTACACATTTTTATCCGCATTTGAACCATCAAAACATCTATTCCACACAATTATTCATAATACTCCATTTCTAACCTAGTTCTAGTATTTCTAAAACTTCTAGAACTTAAGTACTAACTAGAACCCACCTTAGAGATAGAAGAGGAGGTTGAAGAAGATGATGAATAATGATGATGATCCAAGCTTCTTCACAAGCTTTTCCTCTTTCCTTCTTCTCTTCTCTTCCTCTATTTTTTTCTTCTTTCTATTTCTCCACTTTTTTCCTTTCTCTTTCTCTTACCATATGTGTGTGTCTATATATATATATATATATATATATATATATATATATATATATATATATATATAATACCAATATTATACAATATAATCCAATAGAGTAAAATATCTCCAATTGACATTTTATCGTCTAACACCAATTGATCAGTTATTAGAGTTACCTTAAAATACTTTCTTGAACTAATAACATTGATCTATCCTTTTATTAAATAATTGATCTCTTCAGAGTTTACTCGTTGCTCTATTAATCCCAATTAACAATACTTAAAGAATTTCATTATTCTAATTGATCAAGATAGAGCACATAGACACTCATCTGATATCCAATTGAGCGTTTAGACAATATGGGGTATTACACTCTCCCCCTTAAATTGAAATTCGCCCCCGAATTTTCTCCACTCAACAGTAACCACAACTTGTATTATTATCTTAGTTCCACACTTGGCTTTTCTTCCGTTAAAATTCCTGACGTACTCCAATTCCAACTCGACTTCACGGGCCAAAATCCTTATTTTCACAATTTATTAAACGTCACGTCCTTAATTGTACTCTTGTTCTAATATTGGGTTAACTTCCAACTTGCTTTTCCATAATTCATCTGTTATTTCATACTAAAAAGACTTGGTCACATCCTACTTTCGGGAAGAATGTACCATTCTATACTCTTCTACTGAGTCACAAACAAAACCATAATACCTTATTTTGATTTGGGATAACCACACTCAACAAATCTTCGCAAGGTAATTCAGTGATTCTTTACCTTCATGCAATCACTGACTACTATCCTTTCATAAATCCCTTAACGTTCAAAACCACTTCATAGATTGGCAAACGACTTTTCTACCAGTTCCACTTGATCTGGCGCTATACATTGTACCCATTAAATCCGATATTTCATCTCTTTCGTATCACACCAAGAGGTAACATACTTAGAATGAGATCTTCTTACTTACATACTTATAAGCAACAATCCTTCTAATCCTTACTATTCTTACCGAACTCTTTCATCTATCACCTTCCACTGCATAATCCAAAATCTAACAGTGGAACACCACGGATTCTTAAGCACTACTAGGTAGCTAACAGTCGGCGGAGAAACACATTTATCCACTGGGGTCCTTACTAACCAACGGTAGAAGAAACTTACTGAAATCCTATGGTAGAATAATTTCCTAGCCAACACAAAATTATTACATTGGACCACATACTCCGGACAATAAAGGTACAGGAGTTACACTGTTACAACCATAACATATACAACTCCAAATCCATTCTAAACTCGAACCAATATATCCAAAATAGTTTAACAACCTCCGGTTCTGGTTACCACATTCCAAATCGATTCTTTTTACAGGGTTTCCGACTTACTCAAAGTTTCTTGTTGACACGAGATCTCAACCAATAACAACGTAACACCATCACAGAGCTTCGATGATATTCGAGTCACTACTTATCAAAACTTAAACCATCCAAAGCGCACTTGTGAGTTTCCATACCACTCACCAATTCACATACAACACTCGACAAACACACACGCCTTCAAAGACCATACCACACTTCTCAATCGAATCCACCTCTCTCAATCGTTTTGTTCCATATACGATCCAAGTTACATGTTTGACTTCGGAACATCCAATTCTTACTCGTACTTGGAAGGATAACCTTCAAATTTCCTCTCAGGATAAAGTACAACTGTACACATCTAGTACTACTCTCACGGAGTCTAAGTCTGATTCCATAAACTCGCGGAAGGTAACAAATACTAACTCTGACCAACCGCTCATACCTTACTAACACCATAATTAAATACCGAAATATTCCTTGCGAGATCAAAACTTCGTGAGCATTCTCTAACTTCACCCTTAAGTCCCTCAATAGTAATACACCTAAGACTTTCTCATACTCAACATAATTGGCAAGATTACTTCCTCAAAGTCAAACTCCTTTGTCGTCTAAACAGATGGTCGACTATGCAACACCCTTCCAGAAGTTACGATTTCAAAAACATAATTCTGTCTTTCATTTACTTGCAATCCCGTTCTCCATTCACACAGTACTCTCCAATCAGAATAATCATGAGGTAACAAAACGCAGATGATAGTTTCCAAAGGATTTCATAATTCGGACATGTTAATTGATTAACCATCTGAGGTTAATCGGTTAAATCCTCAAAATTCAGTGCAACACACCATCCTGGCACGTGTTAATCGGTTAACACTATTGCAGAAGCTGATAACCAGTCTCTTTTAATTCAAAAGCCATCCAAACTCAAAACCATCAATCCAGCTTGCACTAACTCGCAATATCATTCTTGACTCGCAGCTTCTTAACTTGTGTAACATTCACCAACCATGATCAACTCAAGGTAATACAGAACAAAGTTAAAACATGCAAATGACACACTCCAACCAAGTGACAAGGCAGAATTCCAAATTCTGACGCGATCACACGACAAATCTTCAGCGGGATAGGTCATTTTCTGCTCATATAACTACGCTAGCTGGAAGCTAATAATGACGATATTCTAAGGTTTAAGCCACAACTCATACTTGATTCATCCACAAGCAAAACCCAACACACAACCATTATACGGTACCACAAAATGTCGGACATAACATAACAAGCCTACAACCTTGTTCTCTCACTTGAATTCCTTGGTGAGAATTCACAACAACGTTCTCGGTCCAACAAAAGGTAGATTCCAAATATTCAGATCATTCACAATTACAGAAGTTTCTCTATACTTGAAAAATCGAGGCAATGTATCCTCTTGAAGAACCTTTCCATCACAACGTACACATTAATTGGGATTTCTTACCCTTCATTATCCATTGCACATCCCACTTACACCAACTTACTTAATGAAAGATTCGCAACAGACAATTCTAATCAACTAATTACAAAACCCTTTTGGTATAAATCGTTCCATGATTTACACTTAGTCTGTAATAAGTCTTGATTTGCTTCTCGTTGTTTACCGCAATCTCACTACTTAAAACACAATACTCACTGCCCAACAAAGTACGTCCATTCACATTTGTCTCAAGACTAAGAATCCATCACGTACACTTGTGACCACGGTGCTACCACTACGCTTGTTCTTAATACCAAGGTGTAACTTTTCCCATTCCACGTCATACTACTAGGGTTCTCGTGGGTGAACCATCCTTGATTACACTTCCTTAATTATAGATTCATCAACACCTTAATAACTCTATTGCACACTCGTCCAAAATAAATTCCGTTGTCACTTCCTCATCACATACTGTTAATATCGTTTTCTACATTGCGTTTACTTCAGTGTCCACAGTAATCCTATTAGGTCCAAATATAAAACCATCTTACTAGAGTTTCCTTGTATCCAAGGTACCTACTCTATTTTGTGACACAACTTCTTCTGGTCCGCATCACTACACCCTCTGATACTAAATGAAGCTCATTCTTTCTCTGACACAATACCTTATAATGTTCCTTGGGTAAAGTTAACATTTCCAAATTGATCTCTCACTGTAAACAGAAATCGTGATGTATTATCTCGAACCTAATCTCCCTCCATAACTGAATATATGCAATTCATCTCCTACTCTTCGTCCGGCGCATACTTGTTTCACTTGAAGTATGTAAACACATCCTTGTGTCCCTTCTCACACTTCTCTACTACTTTAGGTTCCCATAAAAGTCAAACGTCCTTAACTCTCAACTTTTAACCAGTTGGAAGATATTGTTCTAAACACATTCCTTAAGGTACTCTCGTCCATTCAAGATACCATAGCGACCTTAGAAACTGAAGCACCAATAATTATCTCACTTCTGGACCTTACGTCACACGTTCCACAAAACATTTTTTCTTCTTCACAGAATGCGATTACTTGAAATCCTCTTCCATACTAGTGGCCAATCCAGCTCTACTATCAATTTGACATACTCCTCAATACCTTGAACAAACGTCCTATAGAGATTCTTAACTTTCAGACTCCATCCATTCCAAGGAATTGCTTTAACAACACACCACTATTCAATTCCATGCTACCCAAGGCACAACTTCTACTAAGATCTCAACTGAGCTGACCAAAACTCCTCACTGCTAACTCTTAGCTTGAGCCTACCCTCACATCACAAGTTCCGACAACACTTCGGAGTCCTCGTAGTCGCTCAACCATGATTCTGCCTATCACATACATAGTATTAGGTTGATCAGGCCCAACACTAGATAGTATGATATTAAGAGTCATGCTGGCAAGACACACTTAAGAGGCAGGAATAGATTTACTTATGATGTTTCAAGGCTAGGTCGAGGACACGACCTGCTCTGATACCAAATGCAACGCCCTGTATAATATATTCCTAGAATAATACTATACAAGCGTTTATTTGGTACTGACACCATCATAAGTGCCTAATGGCGTAATTCATATACTTGACCATTCTAAAAACAAAAACATAATCTATGGTACAAGATATGGAAACTAGCCAAAACAATAAAAACTAAGATCAATATACAATATCCTCAATTGTATACAACAAATTACACAGCAGAAAACTAAAGCTAAGCTTCTCTTGAAACATCTAAGCATAGCTCCACTTGTAAATCGAACCTGCAAAGAACGCCTGAAAAATAACAACAATAATGGGGTGAGATATTAAATCCCAGTGAGTTCCCTATCTTATGGATTCTCTCGGCTTTACAAGGTTCTAAGAATTCCTAACTCAAGTCAAGGGGAAGGGAAAGACTTTGAGTTCACAATCTCACACTATATGGAAACATGTTCATGAGTCCGTTAACTCAAAATATCATTAATCGGTAACCAAAAATCAAGGCATTCTTATTCCCGTCCTCTTCTACATCTAGAAATCGACCCGACTCATGGATCCTCGTAATTTACTTGACATACGAAATGGATTCGGGGTCTACGGTCCATTAACCGTTATGAACCGTCACTTCGCACGAGCCATAACCCGTCACAAGTCTCTTTACCTTGTAGGCTCCATTCGTACTCCAATGCGGAAATCAAACCTGCCAAGTAATCATGCGTACATTCCAGAGGAGCCTAAGCTCATGAAACGACAAGTTTCAGGGGAAACGGTTCCGATTACATGATCTAACATACAACCGTGATTGTATTCGACAATCACAAGGCCTCATTTGCCTTAAGGCCATATTTTCCTTTTCTCATAAAACACAAGGGTTCACACAATGTTCCATACTAGTGTCTTACTCTCTTCTAGACCGTTACTCGTTAAGGGTATACGCCTAGTGTAACGCCCTGTATAATATTCATCTAGAATAATACCATACAAGTGTTTTTATTTGGTACTGACACATCAAAAGTGCCTAATGACATAATTCACATACTTGTCCATTTCTAAAACATAATACAACTATGGCACAAGCTATGGAAATTAGCCAAAAATAAAATAAAACTAAGATCAATATACAATATTCCTCATTGTACAAGAACAATAAAATACACAGCAGAATAAGCTTAACTAAGCTTCTCTTGAAACATCCAAGCATAGCTCCACTTGTAAATCAACCTGCAATCCGAACCTGAAATATAGCAACTATAGTGGGGTGAGATACATCAAATCTCAGTGAGTTCCCTATCTTATAGATTCTCTCGGCTTTACAAGGTTCTAACGATCCTAACTCAAGTCCGGGGGAAAGGGAAAGGACTCTTGAGTTCACAATTCAATTCTCACACTATATGGAAACATGCCATGAGTTTATCAACCCAAAAGTATCACTAATCGATAACCACGACAAGGTATCCCTTATTCCCGGCCTCTTCTACGTCTAGAGTCGATCCGGGTCATGGATCCTTGCAATCTACTTGACATACGAATGGATTCGGGTTCTACGGGCCTTATACCGTTATGAACCGTCACTTCTCACGAGCCTTATACCGTCACAAGCCTACGCTCCATGGGCGCCATTCGTACAGCACGGGGAATCAAACCTGCCAAGTAGTTGTGCATCTGTTTCAGAGGAGCTCGAGACCCATGAAACGCACTCACAAGATAAACCGGTTACGATTACATGATCAGATACAACAAAACGATTGTATTCGACAATCACAAGGCTATAATGCCTTACACAAAGAACACAAGGTTCCCACACATGTTCCATACTAGTGTCTCACTCTCCTCTAGACCATTACTCGGCAAGGATACACATCTACATCGACTGCACGAGCATCGCCATCTAGATTATTCATCAATCCTAGTCACACCCTAGAATCATATCACTATGTTTTGGGGTAAGTTTGCTCACTCTTCCTAATTCATTTTAACATGCATATTCTTTCATTCACAATCCACAATTAGATAGACATATCATGATTTCATAATAGAATAATATACAACCATTAAAACATAAATATATTGCTTTTGGAATTTCCTCGATTATTTAATCGGTCGGTAAAATCGACATATTTCATCTCCATCGCATAAAATATTTCCTCGGCTTTACATCGATATAAAGAACAATCGAAACCGATAAACGAAACTAAAGTTATGAATTTCTCGCTAAAGGAAGAATTTCAACTCCCAGACATGCGCGCTGAGCGCACCCCCCTTGCCCGCTGAGCGCGCAAGCTACTGCCGGGAGGGGTTGCAGGAATTCAACACCGCGCTGAGCGGGCTCCTGCGCGCTGAGCGCGCTCTGCGATTTTCAGAAAAATAAAACTTTGATTCTCAACCAAATCCAACCAAACTTCATAACAATTAACAACAGAGGATTCTACACATATTTCAATCATGCTACATAATTTCTAACACATTTCAACCGTTCAATTCTTCGATTTTTGCATAAAACCCATTTTCCCCAAAAACCCAACCTAACTCTAATCTCAATTAAAATCTACACTTAAAGCATCTATCTAGAACCCACCTGATAATCGGAGAGGAGTTTGAAGAATATGATGAATCGATGAAGAAGATCCATGAGCTTTTCCTCTTTTTCCTCTTTTTCTCCTCTTTCTCTTCTTCTTCTTACTATCTTCTTTCTCTTTCTCTTTCTCTTTCCAAATATATATATATATAACCCAATATTATATCATATAAATCCAATAGAGTAAAAATATCTCCAATTGATATTTTGTCATTCCAACCCAATTGATCAATTATTAGAGTTAACTTAACATACTCCCTTAAACTAATAAATATCACTTTGCCTTTTAATAATTGATCTCTTCTAATGTCCAATTGAGCACTTAATTAATACGGGGTATTACACTCTCCCCCCCTCAAATTGAAATTCGCCCCCGAATTTCCTTCGTTCAACAATAACCACTTCTTGCATCATTGTCTAAGTTCCACACTCACTTCACTTCCGTTAACCTTCTGTTCAATTCTGATGCATACCAATTCTCACTTGGTTTCATAGACCCAAATTCTTATTTTCACAACTTAACAACTTCACGTCCTTAATCATACTCTTGTTCTAACATCGAGTTAACTTCCAACTTTGCTTCCCCAACTCATCTGTTGTTTCTTACTAACACACTTGGTCGCACTTTACCACTGAAAGAAGGTACCATTCTACTTTCCTCTACTGAGTCACAAACCAAACCGTAATACCTTATCTTGATTCAGGATAACAAACACTCAACAAACCCTTATGAGGTAATTCGGTAATTCCTTCCCTTTATGTAATTACCGACATCTATCCTTTCATAAATCCTTTAACATTAGGGCCACTTCATATCTAGTCGAACAACTTCTTTACCAGTTCCAGCTGGTCTGATACTAAAACATTGTAACCATTAAATCCGATACTTCCTTTCTTTCGGATCACATCAAATGGTAACACACTTAGAACGAAACCTCCTTATATCCGTACTCACAAGCAACCACCTTCAAATCCTTATTATTCTGACCGGCTCTTCCATTGTCACCTTCCACTACGCAATTTAAATCTAACAGTGGAACACCACAATTTCATAAGCATTACCAAGTAGCTAACAGTCCACGAAAAACACACTTATCCAATGGGTCCTTACTAACCAATGGCATACGAGACTTACTGACGTCTTTTGGTAGAACAATTTCCTCGCCAACACACAATATAATAACATCCGTCCCAACTCTCTAGACGATAAAGATGCATGAGTTATACTGTTACAACCATAACATATACAACTCCAATTCCATTCAAGACTTGAACCCATATATCCAAATTAGCTTAACACCAACATAGAACTTCAATCACACGCGAGATACCACTTACCAAAACTCGAACCATTCAATTCGAAATTGTGAGTTTCCACCACCCACAATTCTCACACAACACTTCATACGCAAAAACTTCGTCGAAGTCCATACCACGCTTCTCGGTTGAATCCACTTTTCTTAATCGTTACGTTCCATATACGGTTCTAAGTCACATACTTATCTTCGGAACGTCCAATTCTTACTAGTACTTGGAAATATAACTTTTCAAATTTCCTTCTCTGGTTAAAACACCACTGCACACAACTGGTACCACTCTCATGGTCTAAATCTAATGCCGTGAACTCACGGAAGATAACAATTACCAACTCGGACCAACCGTCCATACCTTACAATGGCCATAATTACACACCGAAATGTATTCCTTGCAAGATCAATACTTTGTGAGTATTTTCCAACTTCGTTCTTAAGATTCTCAATGGTAATGATAACAATACTCTTAATATTTTCTCACAAGGTCACTTCTTTAAAGTTAACTCTCTTGCTGCTTGAACAAATGGCCAACTATGCCACACTTTTCTAGAAGTCACGATTCCAAAACGCAAATCCTTCCTTCACTTACTTGCAATCTCGTTCTCCATTCACACAATACTCTCCACTCAGAGCAACACAAGGAAACAAAACGCAGATGATGGTTCCTAAGGGATTTCACAATTACACACACGTTAATCGATCAACCACCTGAGTTAATCGGTTAACTTCTCCAAAATTCTACGTAAAGCACCCTTCATGCACGTGTTAAACGGTTAATCCCATTGTGTTAGTCGGTTAACACTGCTGCAGAACGAAACCCAGTTTCTTCTTAATTCAAAGTCATCCCTACTCAACCCATCGATCCGATTTGTTCTAACTCGAAATATCCTTCTCAACTCACGGCTTCTTAACTTGTATCACATTTACCAACCATGATCCACTCGAAGTAAAACTAACAAAGTTGACAACACACTCCAACCAAGTGATAGGCAAAAATTCCAAATTCTCTCGCGGTCACCTTACAAATCTTCAGTGGGGTAGTTCATTTTCTACTCATACAACTACACCAGCGGAAAGTCAATAATAACGACATTCTAGGGTTTTAGTCACCACTCATACTTGATTCGTCCATAAGCAACACCCGACACCCATCCATCACACGGTACTACGAAAACGATGGACATCTCATTTCAAGCATACCACCTTACCCTCTCACTTAACTCCCTGGGCGAGAAATAAAACCACAATGTTCTTAGTCCAACAAAAGGTAGATTCCGAATATTCCAATTATCCACAAATACAGAAGTTCTCTCTATACTTGAAAATAAATCGGGGCAATGCATCCTCTTGAAGAACCTTCCCATCACTTCGTACACATTAACCGGGATTTCTTACCCTTCACCATCCATTGCACACCACACTTACACTTAAGTCACTAAATGAAATGCTTGCATCCGATAATTCTCATTAACTAACTACAAGACCTTTTCGGTATGAATCGCTCCATGATTTATACTTAGTCCGTAACAAGTCTTGGTTTTGCTTCTCGTTGTTTTTCCATAACCTTGTTCCTTAAAATACAATACCCACTGTTCCACAAAGTACGTCTCTTCATACTTATCTCAAGAATAAGAATCCAACACGTACACTTGTAATCACAGTGCTACCACTACGCTCGTTCTTAATACCAAAGTGTAACTTTCCATGCCACATTATACTTACTAGAGTTCTGACGGGTGAACCATCCTTGGTTACACTTCCTTAACGTAAGCCTCAACAACTACTCAATAGCTCTAGTACACAATCGTCCAAAAATACATTCCTTTGTCATTTCCTCATATATACTGTTGACACCGTTTTCTACATTGTGCTTACTTTCGCTCTCCCTGGTACTCCTCCTAAGTCCAAATATAAAACCATCTTACTGCGATTCCCTTAGATTCCAAGATACTTACTCTATATCTGAATACAACTTCTTCCGGCCCTTATCGCTATGCTTTCTGTTACTAACTGAAGTCCACACTTTCTCCGGCACAAAACCTTATACTGTTCCTTGGGTATTTTAGCAATTCAAATTTCCAAAATGGCCTCTTATCAAATGCAGAAAATCCCGATGTAACATCTCGAACTTGATCTCTCTATATAACTGAATATACGCCATTCATCACCCACTCTTCGTCCGACACATACTTATTTAACTTGAAGCATGTAACCACATCCTGGTGTTTCCTTCTCATACATCTCTACTACCTTAGGT